>LR990134.1:20000000-22662528 GCA_905147285.1 Hypena proboscidalis
AAAGGTTTATTTTATATATAAGTCTTACTTATGGTCGTACTGTAAAGATTTTAATTTTAAAGTATAGGTATAGGTAGTATATTTGATATTGTATGTACGTAGGTTATTTTATAATACGGTTAGGTAGGATAAAACATTCGTATAGATATTAGTTTATAGGGATTTTGCTTATATATTGAGTTTAGATTAGTTATTATCAGAAATAGGTATATTAAGGTAGGTATGAATTTTATTTTCTGTTATTGAGTTTTTTTATTGATGTACCTACCACACAGATGAAATCGCGGGACAAGATAGTTTGTTTGTTTGAAAGCGCTAAGTTTAAAACCAACTGGGTGAATTTTGATATTTAACATTACGCTAAACTCTACGGGCTGTCTCGGACGCACGTGTCGCAATTTCTATTATTTCGAAATTTGAAGTAGTTTCGAAGTAGGTACCTACATGAGTTGTTCCTATTTGTCTGTTTTGATTTGTTTGAATATTATTTTCCTCGAGTTTTTGTCGTATATTTGTTTTGGTCGGTGTGGTAATAGATAGGTTCTTCTTCATCTTTGCGTGTCAATGGAAAACACATGGAAATGCACAATATTTAAATTTTGTTTGACCTAAACTTTGCTACAAGAACGGCATTATCGGTGGCGCTCCACAGGTCGTCTATGGTACAGGTGGTGGGACTTAAGGGGCATGTAAGAAGGTGACCCATCGTTTGGGGACTGACACCGCATTCACAATCGGCGGAGTCTTACTTCATAATTTTTCTGTCATAAGTGTTTTTAATGAAAATATATTTTATCCTAAAACTTTGTTGGGTTTCTTTCCACTACCCACAATTCACCTTAAGTGCATGAGTTGTACCTACTATTTTTATATTGACATTGTTACCTTTAGCATTTTTTGTTCATAAAACGACATCCACGCGGACGAAGTCGCGGGTAACAGCTAGTATGATTTATAAAAAAAAATATAACCTGTGAAAACAACTCGATTCTACTAATTTAAAATAAGGTATTCCACGCGTTAAACGCAAGTATAGATTCATTCATAATATTGTTTATCTAACTTAAAAAAAATCATTAGATATCGTCCACACGTGCGGTGCGAAGGCATTTTCATTTGATTGCCATCGATCCGGCTCAATGCGAGCCTTCAAGTTGTGAGGTTTACCTCCGCACGCTAAGTATTGAAAGACAATCAAAATACTAAACTTTGAAAAGTATCAATGATAATATAATCTATAAACAAACTAATAAAATATGACGGCGCACTTACAAGTCTCTTATTATTATTTTATGATATCCAAAAATTCTTAGAACTTACGCTCGTCTGATCATAATCGACTCACTGATTCTCTGCATTAATGCAAAAGCTTACATTTCGTTTGCAATGCATGAACACATTACTTAACTTATATTAAAACACTTTTGACTTCAATAAATATAAAATATTTCTTCTATCGCTGAATTTCACATAAAAGCAACGCTTCTTAAAGTCTAACTGATATGGTTAAGGCAAAATAAAATTAAATGGCAAACGAGATTTAAAAAAATCCAATTTGTTTTGTTTGATCTTAGCTTAGCCTGGCCTTAGCTTATAATTTCAGGCCAGACACCTAAAACCGTTCATCCAAGCCAAAACAAATAACTAAAATTAAAGTATGTACTCTCTTTTCGTACAGCAGTAAACCGAATATAAAAGGAAAGACATTCCACAACCCACATTCGTATCCCTAAACAAAGCCACTTGAACCGGCTTAATAAATCGTCGAGAAAATAATTCCATTTGACGTCACGAGATATCTCGTTGCTCTTTCAACTTCGGAAACAAAAAAGGACTGACAAAGTATGATCACAATTCTTGGATATGTAATGGAGGATTTAACTTATACTTAGATCGATCGGCGCATAACTCTTATGTATGAGACATGCCACATATTATCTGACCGCAACCAGTCGCTATAAACTATAATATGTATTATTGTTGTCCTGAATTTAAGGTTGAGATTAGTTTCCAGAAAATCTGCTTGATTTGATTTTGTCTAGAAAGTTGTTTAAGTTGGATAACATTTGTGACTATTTATGAAATATGTTGCACAAGAGAAAAGTTTCTATTCAAACAGGAGTGGTAGAGGTTAGGAGTTGTAATTACTTAAAATAATAGTCAAAGTCAATTGCTATCTTCCACCACATGGTGCCTAGTGGTATACAAAATGGTTTACCCATATAGCGAACTAACCAAATAAACATATTTTTAAAATGATCAAGCCGTTTCGGCGTATTTGATAATTAGTTAGCCATATAAAAATCTCGTGTCACAATGTCAGCGTGACACGAGATTTTTATGTAGTTATTGAATGCTGCACAATTAAACAGTTATCTATTCAAAGTAAAGACGAAAACCTGCAAGTTTGTTGCTTGAAATAGTAATTAAATTATTTGAATTCTGAAACTTCGGTGTTACTCACGTAATGATGGTCTAATTAGTCGACCGCGGTTTCACCTAAACTTTTAGGCATTTTCAAGAGAGTGCGGCACGTCACGCTTGAGTATTTCATAATTTAAATCATGTTACAAACACACGTCAGTCTTAATAATAAATAGTAATTAAATTGTTAGTAAAATATGGACATGAATTTTTGACACGTTATTTACCTTACTATGACTGTGTACGGTATGAACGTGACAATATATAAACTCGAATACTGCGTTTTTTGTATTATTTTGGGATTCTACCTTAAGCTAAGTCGTATTTTCGTGACAATTTGTCACGATGTAATAACACAAGCTTTGAACGGAAAACATAAATATACGACAACTCGTGTGCTGCTGCTACCCTATGTGTTCAATCTGTACATTTTATTGTGTACAGTAGGTACAAGCTCGCTTTTTTCATGTACTTCGTCGGTAGTGAAGATAAAAAAATAAACAAAGAGGCTGAAGGCAACTTTTTAAAGTTACAAAAGTAAAAAATAAATATTTACAATATCTTAATAGCCAGGCGAATATAATTAAATTAATTTATTTTCTAGTTTTTTTTCTTTTGGAGAATATTAAATTATCCAGGTCAAAGTATCACTCAACTAAAAGTTATGGCCTAACAATAATTTCGTTATTAATTGCTCAATAGCAAAGGAGTCTCTTTCTGATTGGGTTAAATTAAAGCTCAACAACTTAGTAAAGTTAAGGACGTTACCGAAACTACCGCACTTTGAGATACTACGAATATTTGCGGACGAACCAATTTTAGGGTCGTATCGTATTGGGCGTACTCATAGAAATCTTAATAACTAGTCAATAGAAATGCTATCGACTATCTTTTAACACTGGGACGCATGTCGCCGGTTTTCAAATACCACTTTTTGTATTCCTGCAAACAAAATTATTCTTTTTTGCGATGACATTAAGACGACAATTCCTCAACTCGCACTTGTGTTCGATTAGACAAATGCGCTTGTATTCCTGCAAACAAAATTATTCTTTTTGCGATGACATTAAGACGACAATTCCTCAACTCGCACTTGTGTTTGACTTGACAGATGCGCGGCGACAAGGTCACGCGTCTTTGACATTTCTATTGCCTTATTATTAAGATTTCTATGGGCGTACTATTTAATTATATCCAAATTATAGTAAATGTTTTTACTAAAAGAGTTGGTACGCCCAACATTCACTTATACGTCATGTGATGGTCACATAATAGAAAAGTTGTTGCTATTACAATTTGAAAGCGATTACGATCGATTTCTAAAAAGTATTAATAGCTGTTTTTGTTGTAAGAGTAATTGTAACGGGACATTTCCTAAACCACTACTGATGATTGTATAAAGACGTGTATTTATTGAACAGTGTACTCTGACTCGATGCTATTGCTTAAAATAAAAGAAGACAATCACGCGATATACGATAGGGCTGCCCAATTACTGTTTTTAAATATCATGGCTAATACACACGGCTACCGTTTAATGTATACTTTCCCTGTACAAGCTGGTCTCATTTTGCCGGGGAAGTCTAAACAACGTGAGACCATTTTATAGTGAAATTATATAGGTTGATGTGTCAGTAGCCGTCTGTACCGGACTTGAGTTTCTATCATTCTTATTTTGAATTCTTTCGTCACAGCGGCGCATCCGTGTCGTTTGTTGGTCCACTTATTGCGTTCATATCTCGCAAGGCGTAGCGCACGTTTCTATGAAGACAAACTATACGGTACATATCTTTATCCTGGTGTTACACAGCGAGTGTTTACGGTCAATATGGAGAAACAAAGCGCTCGAACCGTGTTTATATCAGCTCGAATAGCCACGACCAGTCGACACTAAACTTATTCTTGTTTTAGAAGCTAGAATAAAATTTTTACAAAAAAATAAAAGCAATTTCAGCAGTCTCATACAATATATAGGTTGGAAAATTAAGAATCGAGTATGGTTTAAACTTGCTCCTTCATATTTAGAATCCTAAAAGTCGTTTCTTTAATTCCAGGTGTCACAAGTCTTCGAGACGTGGTACTACTAGTGGAGCCATCAATAGTCATCAGAGGAGGGACAGCAGCACTCATTTGCTCGAGAGACATGCAAGGCGCCCCATTGTATTCTGTCAAGTGGTACAGAGGGAACCATGAGTTCTACAGGTATACGCCAATGGAGGAGCCAGATACCAGGGTCTTTGGACTGCCAGGCATTTATGTTGACGTACGTATCTATTCTTTTCACATTAGTGATGCTTTATTTTAAATATTAAACCTAGAATTTGCGCGACGCATTGATTTCGAAAAAACATTCTCATTTTGTTGAGAGTGCATGTGAACTATGTGCTTTAGAGCGGGGCGGAGCTGTTCCGATATAACCAACATTGCATGAATTTGCTCTGTTCCTCTAAACTACACTCTGCTGCCTCGAGCACTTCAATGGGAATTCATCCTTAGGTTTTATTTTTGCGTACATAATACTAGAAAATTCCTTGAAAAATTCAGTTCGAACGAAGTCTTTTATAAACCGGGACCGAGGAACCCTAAAAAAGTAAAAAAATTGCTTTAATCGTTCAAACTAAATGTTGGTTTCATAGTTCAACCAACTACACTATGTTATGATTCTAACTTTATCATTAGCTTATAATTCCTATAAACTATTGCAAATTGTCGTTATTTAGTCATTTCTTATTTTAATTAGTTTGTAATTTAAAAAGTATTTAATTTGACTTCTGTGTTCTCATTGGTCGCGCGCCATTAAGCTGTCCAATGAGAACACAGTAGAAAAACCGCGGTAAAGTGGGTTAGGAAGGTATTAGGTCGGTGGCAATGGTCATTCGCTGCCTGGATGTCAAAAAGTAAAGACATTTAAAAGTAATAAGTGTGTTTATTATAATGTTAGTATTGCAAGAAGTAACACGTGTTAACAGTTAAACACGTGTTAAAGTGATAAGTGCATTAAGTCTGATTTATGGAATAAAAGGTGATTCTTATAAAATTACGTTGTTTCGTATTGTTATCCCTAACTTCTGAGGTAACGGCAAGGTATCGCCACATCTATCACCACAGTTGTTTTTATTGTTTTTAAAAAACGAACCTTTCATAGAAAATTCCAACAAACAAACGCAAAATTCGTTGCGGTTCCCAACTTTTCTCGTAGATAATAATCTACAAAAGGTTGTTATAACCAGTTTGATGTCTAAAACTAAATCCAATAGCGTGCGGTAAGCCATTAAAGTTTATAAATTATTCCGGATTGCCCAATACTGGAATACGAACCATTTGGAGTTACATAACTGGTGAAATTTCTCGTTTATCGCAAAAGTTAAATGTCGTCACATAATCCCCTGAATTGGGATCTACCTTCAAGTTACATAAAGATAATTAGGGTCTTTACCTTCCAATATGCTCTTCCTGCTTGGCAATGGGCTGGTATTTATCTGAACTCCTCTCAGATAGGGTTGCCGACCGTCCTGTTTTTTCAAGTATTGAGTCTGAGTCTAAGATTCTGAGAGTGCTAGAGTGTCTTGGAGAATTTTACAAGTAATACCCTAGGTTATTAACGTGCCTTCTTGATATTACGTTTAAAATCTTTAAAATGTTGATTTAGGGTTATTTGAAAAATGTTTACTAGAAACTAAAAACCAATGCCATACGCTAGCAGCCCGCTGATGCATCTTCCTGATTTTTTCAACTTTTAATCCTTATTTGGGATCTTGGGTAGGCAACCCTACTTTCGGGCAGATTAAAGATGCTATTACACGGATGGATAGCACTCGATTGGCGCGATCTAATTCTTTGGAGTCATCTTCGATGTACAATGAAAGCGATTTTGGTCCAATCAGCGAGTTGGATGAAATTCGGATAGTGAGTTGATTGAGCCATTTATTTTTTGGTGCTGAGGTGCAATCTCATTTTTTATTAATGTTGACTATCAAATGGAAACTTGGAACTTAATAAATGCTGCGATATTATAGATTATTTTTGGTAAACAATATAGGTAAATATAACAAACATTTAAAATGAGTAAAACAAATCCCTCTATTCGATATATTCGTTACACATGAACGATAACAAAGCCGAAGCAAAGTTTTAACAACGTTAAAATTGAAAATTCATTTCAAAAAGCTACAATACCGTTTCCCAAAAGGCAAATTTCAAACTGGCTCAAACTGGTCAGCAGAAAAGTGAATAAAAAGTTGCCAAACGACAAAAATCTAGTACACATTATGTAGATACAATGGTTCATGTTCGAAAACATTTTGTATTTGTTCCTGGCGTCAGAAGTATGGTCTCACTTTGCTAGATTGAATCGATAAAGATTGAATCGAAATGGAAAGCGATTTTCGAGGGGCGATACTGAACGAGTGAACAAAACTGTCTTCCTTTCATTGCTACGGGATGAGGTTTTCCAAATAACTTTAAGTGTTATGCTCGACGTGCTTAAAACGGTCTGTTGATGCTTTTAAAACCATTCCGGAAATTTACTGCATAGGTTGCATTATCTTGGTATTTGTTTTTTAACTAAAGCGGCACACCACGGGACTTGAAAGGGGTAGCTCAATAAAGCGGAGACATTTCGGAAATCGCAGCGTTAATATGAATGCTTTAACTTCTGAAATGGAACCCTTCTTACGGAATGTTTATGTGGGATATATTCAATTGTTATACCTTTTTACTGATAGGCGTAGTAATTTAACGTTTTTGTGTAACTGAATTAACTTCATTCTTATCGAACCAGTTATGATAAAAAATAACAACAAAAAGGTACTAAACGACAAATATCTAGTACACATTGCGTAGGTACATATTTTATATTCGTTCCTGGCGTCAGCAGTACGGCCTTACTTTGATAGATTGAATCGATAAAGACAGAATCGAGATGGAAATCGATTTTTGAGAGGCGATTCTGAACGGGGTATACAAAACTATGACTTCTTTTCATTGCTACGGGATGAGGTTTTCCAAATGCCTTTAAATGTTATGTTCGACGTGTTTAAAACGGTCTGTTGATGCTTTTAAATCCATATCACAAATTTACTGCATCGGTTGCATTATCTTGGTTTTTGTTTTTTAACTAAAGCGGCACTCCACGGGAAATGAAAGAGGGAGCTAAATGGAGCAGGGACATTTCGGTAATCGTAGCAGTACGCTGAATGCTAGGGCTCAACTCACACTGACACAAGACTGAAGCGAAGCTATGCGTTGAGTTTAAAGCACGTTTATTTCAATCTCCATTAGACGCGGTGTAAATACACCGGCTCTAAACTAGCTTTGTTGACTCGTGGTGTTGCATTATCATATTTTGAATAACACTTCGTACACAAACTTATGGATTTAGAAAAGAATATACTCTAAAGCTTAGAGATACAACCTGCATTACTTCGACTGTCTTAGACTCAGTGTCTTTGTGAATTGAGCTTTTAACTCTCAAACCCTTCTTAGGGAATGTTTATGTGTGTAATGTCGTTCCACAAAAATGCGGAGTGATTTTATTTTGTGTGTTTTTATGAAATCATAATATATAATCTTTATAGTATAATATATTTCCAAGGTCTCGTCATTAATATACGTTTGTATATATAATAAAATCAGTATTCAGACTGCATGAAATATAATAACATACAAACAGAACGAAAATGTAACTCATTTTAAAGCATAATTCAATCTCTTTTGAGTATTTGAATTCAATAAAAATGATGAGATAAATTCACGAATGGAATAACTTAACACTCAGACTTTAATATATTTTAAACTTATACTTACGTATTTTTTTTATAGTAAATTTTTTATTTATTTTTTCACATCTTACACATAACGCCATCTAGTCCCAAACTAAGCAGAGCTTGTACTATGGGTAAGTACTAGAATAACTGATACTAATACATAATACATACTTATTATACATAGAAACACCCAGACTAAGACAAACCCCCATGTTCATGCACACAAAGATTTGTCTTAAGTGGGAATCGAACCCACGACCTCGGCGTCGCAGGCAGGTGCACTACCCACTCCGCCATGCGGTCGTCAAGTGAGATAGTACTCATGATATTTTTTAGTGTAGTTAAGTACTAGTTAATATAACGTATTTATATAAAAGCTCTCAATAAACACTTATAGTTTTGAACCTAGATTAATATTCAAGCTTGGTTTTACTAACGTAGCTATCACACAGGCGAAGTCTATTAGCCTCAATACAACCAGTATTGCTAGGAGCGTATTTCAAAGGAAGCCCACGACCTAAATTTCACCTAGTAATACCTCAAAGATAGTCACAGAAACTTACAAAATAAACGCGCACTTTACATGCTCTTACAAAGCTCATGTTTAAAGAAGGCAAAGTAGGTTCTTACCTGAAGATTCTTGAAGAGACTTTAGAACCAAAATTCGCGTGGAGGTTCGTAAAATATTAAAGGACTTTGCACTTTACAATTCCAGATGAACAGATCCAATGGCACTCAGGTGCTGCTGCGGAGATTGGACCTGAGCTTAGCAGGCAACTTCAGCTGTGAGGTGACTGCAGATTCACCGACGTTCACGACGCAGATTGCAACTAAGTTCATCGATGTTGTTGGTAAGGAATCTGAATTCAAAGTTATTGTTTTTTTGTGTTGAAAATGTTTTCTATTTTATTTCTAGTGTAGTAAAGGTATTTAGAAGACAAATAAAACATTCGTCTAGTAGATTAAAAGCCAATTAGAGGTTGGTTCACAAAGATTGGGGATTTCGATATTCGATCAGTTTTAAAATGATCGAATATCGAAACTTTTAGTGTTTCTAGAGTTAGTTATTTTTTTAGGGCTATTATGTCCTTGACTTTAGACTTACAACTTTTAAAATCAGGTGCATCCGTTTACCAACCTTAGTTTAGTTTAGTTTAATACTTTATTGTACACATAAATTACAAAAATACAGTTACATAAAAGTGGTGATGACAAAAGGTGAACTTAACTCAAAAATGAGTTTTCTGCCAGCAAACCTTTGAGGGCTAGAGGAAAAAGACACTTGTAATATGTGAGAGTGAAGTGTACAAACAAAGAGAGATGAAAAAATAAAAAAGATACTTAAATAAAAGAACTAGGCTATGTATATCTACATACTTACATATTCTACATAATAATAATATACCTAATGTAACCTAAATTATTTACACAACAATCATAAAAAATACTTACGATAAAACTAATTTATATAATATATGTTTAACATAAAATATATACATACATAATACATACATACATAATACATACATACATAATACATACATACATACATAATACATATATAAATATATATCCAATTAAATATAGTTGAGAGAGAAAATGCTCTTTTGTTCTCCTCCTGAAAACGTCCAATGAAGGACTCTCGCGAATGGAATGAGGAAGACGATTCCATAGACGCACTGCGTAAATAGTAAATGAGCCGTCGTAACGACTAGAAGTGTGGAGAGGAGTTCGAAGAAGTAGAGAGGAGTAGGTTCGGCTAGGTTTGTCACGAGGAACGAGATACTGAAAGCGCTCACGAAGATATGAAGGGGAGTTTGGATTATGTAGGACATTGAAGAGAAGGCATAGTATGTGGGTATCACGACGCTGCCGGATTGGTAGCCACTTCAATTGGCGACGGAATTCTGACACATGGTCAAACTTGCGCAGGCCGAAAATGAAGCGGATTCCCAAATTCTGCAAGCGTTCGAGCTTGTTAAGGTGTTCTTCCTTTGCGTCAAGAAAACAGACATCACCATAGTCTAGAAGTGGAAGTAGAAGGGTTTGTGCAAGAGTAACTTTAGTCTGAAAAGGTAGGAAGTTTTGAAGACGTTTGAGTGATTGAAAAGAACAGAACATTCTTCTACTCACCTCAGTTCGTTTTTTACTAAACGAAGTTCATATAAAAATGGACCAACTAATGTTTAGTTGGTCCATTTTGGTGCATGTATCTCTATTGTATCCGCTCGATTTAACTCAACTACGCAACTAGTTTATGACCAAAGTAACAGGTGGCAAAATTTGTCGCTATTCGAAACTAGTAGCAGTTATTATTTAGTAGCTCTATCCGTTTTACGAGGTCATATTTTATGCAGCTATTTTGTATTCTGTAGTGTTAAATTTCTTCGGCATTATAGTTTGTGTTTTATTAGGTTTGTAAATCATGGGGCCATGTGCCGCAAAAGCTGTTAAAACTAGAGCAAAGTACTAATATAGTTGAAGCCTCTAAAATAGATAGAATATTATTTGAAGTATTATATAAAGTAAGCTAGTATTTATTGTTATTTCATAGAACAGTCAGCTGCAGAGTTAACTCACCCCTTTGAAGTGTGAAAAGTACTTTAGGGGGTGTGATTTCTCTGCAGCTGAATGTACATTCGTATTTAAAAAATACAAAAATTATTTATCATTAAAACGATATTGCTAGACATCTCGCAATGCAAACTTCATTAAAACAAATTCGTGCCAAAAATTATAATCCGGAAAACCCCAATCTATACTAATATTATAAAACTGAAGAGTTTTTTTGTATGTTTGCTTAAACGCGCTAATCTCAGGAACTGTTGGTTCGATTTGAAAAATTATTTCAGTGTTAGCTTGCCCATTTATCAAGGATGGTTATAGGCTATATACCAATAGGTTAGGTATAGGTATAGGTTAGGTTAGTATTTTCTGTTCATTACCATTTTAAGCTTATATTAGGCATTATTTTTCACTTTTTAGTTAGAAGTACTTTAAAAGCGTTTTTTTTTGATTTTTTAAACTATAATTTTTTTTGTAAGGAAATTCAAAATACATCACGGAGTTGGAATTGTGCCTGGTGGATTGCGATAGGCTCACCCCTATCCCATGAATATTAAACGTAGCAGGTGACATGTGAGTGTTGTACACCTCTGCCACAATCTCCCGGTAAATAGTTTGTTTAATATTTCCCTCAACGTCTAATCAATACCTCCGTAAGATGACGATTAAATGAAGACTTAATATTATTGGCAAAGGTTCTTACCCCCACGTTCATTACCAGCCGTTTGTCACTGCCCGACAAAACATGACTGATTGATTATTATCGTAATCGCTTTTCTTCCAATAACCTTAGATTACAAAGATGATGGATGAATGTTTCTTGGCCTAAGTCCAGCTGTATTGAAATCTCTGACTTATATAAAGTAGGAAATCCGTCTGAAGTTATAACTCAGCATAAATAGTTATAGTTATATTCAATAGTAACAATATAGATGAATAAATAAGTAGATATACATAATATGTATATCTTATATTACATAACAAACCATCTCGCCTATATATCCCAGATGGGTGCGGCAGAGATGTACAACACCTACATTTTACCTGTTATTTTAGGTCCCATGGGATAGGAGGTGAGCCTATCGCCATTCCGTGCATATTTCATAACTCCGTGATGCTATCGAGAATTTCCTCACGGAAAATTCACAAATAACACTTTGCTAGACCCTGTAATCGAAGTTACCATCAACCACTAGACCATGGAGGCAGTTATATATTAATTTATTCAATTTATTAACATTATATTTTATTATATTAATTAATTAATTGATACTATTGATGTGTTATTGCTCTTAGCTTTGAAAATAATGAGAATAAAGTAATAACGTTTTGAGGCGATTTACATAATAACTATCAATTTATTTATTATTTTATTAATAATAAACGTAATACGTAATAAACTTCGAATTTCAGGTTGAGGAGGTAATCCTTTAATAATATTAAGACTATCAATCTGGGAGTTCTATCATTTAATTGCAATTTTAATATTAGGTTGAGTGTGTAATGGATCACAATTCACGTGTCAAATGCCTGTTTTTATTTCGCCATGACAATAGAAGCATTCGTCAGAGCCTCGTATGACTTAAATGAGAACAAGTTCTTCTTCTTCTTTTTGTTTTTGGCAACTGAGCCTCCTTATGGTAGCTAATACTGCCAGAGTCAAGTGCGGACCTAAAGAACAAGTACATTTTGACACAATATGACACTGACAATGACAAAAGACATCCTCCATGTAAGTATTGGTTTGGGTGCGTCAGTCCCTCCTGTAGAAGCATCTGAGGCATCCAAACAAAATAATAACCATGTTTAATTGTTAGTTCATCTATTGTAACCGCGTTTCTTATTATTTTTAGTAGTTAGACCTTTTTGATCTTTCAATACTGATTTTGCTGTGTGCACATAATGTATTATGTTACGATCCAGATCTGAACTGTACATTATCTGTTTTAAAGTTATCATGATTGTAATGTGTTTTGTGCGCCTAATAAATAAATAAATAAATAAATGACAATCACTGAAAAAAACATCCCAAACTTATAGGTTATTCCTCTAGTGTCAAGATACTCACACTTCACCTGATATGTTAAAGTCCATCAACTGGGCAGTTATTCAGACACTGTGCTGCTTCTGTGAGTAATCTTATGAATATCGCAATACTTTTGCCCGACTTGGGAATAAAACCCTCACAAGACCAACGAGATCGTGCATCTATCTCGTTGGTCATGAGGGATTATTTATTTTAAAAAAAATGTATTTTAGATTAAGTGCTTAAGATACAAAGAGAAATAGGAAACTTATTCCCCATGTCAGAGCTCTGTCGGTTTCAATTACGCTATCACAAAAGAAGCCTTGCTCAAAGCTTCGTATGACCTAAATGAGAACAAGTTAAACAACTTTCTTACGAAGTACATTCTTCCACAAAATGACATAAATTAACAAAACATCCCAACCTTTTAGGGCAGTAGTGTCGGGATACCCACACTTCACCTGATATGTTGAAGTCCTATGTGATAGTCGTGAGCTGATTGCCATCAACTTGGCAGTTATTCAGACACTGCTGCTTTTGAGAACTTTTAATAAAAAAATCGCAATACTTTTGTCCGACCTGGGCATCAAACCCAAACCCTCAAAATCAACAGTCGCATACGCTAATCCTAAGACCAATGAGATAGATACAATTTTAAATAAATTTTATTTAAGATTAAGTGCGTAAGATACAAAGAGAAATGGGAAACTTAGTCCCCATGTCGAAAGCTCAGTCGGTTTCAATTACGCTATCACAAAAGAAGCCTTGCTCAAAGCTTCGTTTGACCTAAATATTATAAGAACAAGTAAAACAACTTTCTTACAAAGTACATTCTGACACAAAATGACGACTTCGAATATTTATTACTATCTGTCAGCCGCAAATTTAAATTATCGCTGTATAATTTTATAGTCTCAGTCTTCAACAAGCCTTTAGTTATCTTAACTCAATTTGAGTTGTAAAGTTTACTTTCACTTTGAATATTACTTTAGAATGATAAAATAAAAGTTTTAATTAATAGTACAGTTAAATGATGGTGTTTAACGATGGAAAGACTTTAGGCGAGTAATTGAATAGATAACTATTGTTGAAGGACAGTCAAGAGGAGACTTTTGCTTTCATACAATGTTGGGCCCAAAAATATCCAAAAATGAAAGTTATTTAATTAGAAAGGTTATATTTTATTATACTATTTTTAATATTTGGAAGACCTTTGCAATGTGTTAGCAGAGTTTAAAGAAAATTAAAAAGTTGAATAAATTTTGTAGAACTATACTATATTCAGCATCATGAAAACCCCTTACCAGTGATTGCACGTCAACGGCTAGATCGATTTAGGTGAAATTTGGTATGGAGGTTGATGGAACCATAGGCTACTTTGTGTCTGCGGGTGAAACTGCAGGGCGCAGCTTGTATTTTATAAAAGCTACCTTTCTTTATTTTCCTTCTTTCTACGTATACTGTCAGTCGTATTAGTGAAAGAAGAAAAGATAAGTTTTTAAGTACCTTTGATAGTAAAACCCAGGGCCACAGCAGTCTGAACATTATCCTTAGTAACTTGAGCAGTGTTCGTAATAACTCAGTCACCGTGAACTAAAACTTTAAGGACTTAGATATTATAAGTTGAGCTTCGTGAGGTAGATTAATGAAAATCAGTTTAATATTTAACTCCAGGTAGGGTAAAATAATCCTTTCATTATTATACTTTTTGCACTGCGTCAGTCTGTGTTCGCTATTAACTCAAAAACTATGCAATCGTTTTTCATGTTGTTTTTCACTTTAAAAAAATCGTTTGTCAGTCCGTCTGTATGTTCGTATGCATGCAAAAACTACTGCATGGGATTGGATGCGGTTTTCACAGTTGGGTAGCTGGAGGTCTAACTAAAAACTGGTATAGGTTTCATCTTTGTATTTTATATTTAGGGGTGTACGTTTTTATGGGCAGTTAGACAATTTTAAATGGAAATGGATGAAATTCCGCACATAAGTTCCTTACGTGACGTAAATGAACTGTAACAAAGATTTATTGCAAATATTACTACCAAAGGAGGTGAGGAGGGTAGTAAGTTTATAAGGCAAGTTGTCAATTTTGCAGGATATTGCAAGATATTCTGGACACAAGTATCCTACACGACTTTAATAATAACAATAAGATCGATTTTTGGTAATTCCACTCTTCAGCGATTTTGACGTTGAAATTGTATGAGAAAAGTTCCTTAATTTTGTAGAAAATATAGAATATATAGAAATATAATAATATAAAAATATAAAATATAGAAAATATAGCATGAAATTATAAAATTCCACGCGGACGAAGTCACGGGCAAAAGCTAGTATTAAATAAATCAGTAATTGTCAAGGCATATTATCCTCAAAGTTGAGCTTGAAAGATTATGGGAAGTTGAATTAATTTAAAGTTAAAGAAGGAGATTGTTTTTTTCCTCATTGTATTCGAATCCCTCAAATACAGTTATTAAAAATACCTAACTGATTATGTTGATGTCGAACTCGCAAAAAGGATAAGTTTGTTTACCGGGTACTACGAAAATATGTCATTGTATTTTTTTTCCAGAGGATGATTAGTTTTTATTTGTAGGAGCAAATAACACCAACTCATTTAAGCCCCACTTTCAGAAGTGACAGATAAAACTTGATGACAGCATAAGCCAATGCCGACATAAATAAAAATGACAGCTGTCCTTTATTCGAGTGTTACTTGTGTCACTTTTATATTCGGTCAGGTAACATTTTATAGGTCAGATAAGAGTTCTATTTAGAACCTCCGAATCCGGCCTTTAATGTCATTAAACAATTATTCAAACTTTTAGTGTATTCAAATTTTGAAGTGACGATACTGTATTACACTTTGCTCAGTCTACTTGTCATAGTTCGTTTATTAAGGAATCATCAAAGTGGATATCGAACTTAAGACCTTTCAGATCTACAAAGCTTTATGCCAAGTCCCAATTTCAAAGGTGTTAGCTAACCCTTATTGGCAGGATAAGCACATAACACACATCAATAAAAGTGACAGTAGTGTTATTTTTTCAGGTGTAACTTGTGTCACTTTTAAATTTGGTCAGTTATATTTAATAGGTCGGATAAGAGCTATACGGCACCTCAAAAACTAGCCCTAAATCTCACATACAACTAGGACACTTTTCTCTGAACACCTATAAAAAACCAAGCCTCAGAAACATTCAAAACACAACGTAGGTGTGTATTCGAGCGAAAAAAGCAAATTTTTGCAATGATAATATTTCTCTACATAACCTAGTCGCAATATTTCTTTGCGACAAATATATTCTAGCGCACGTTTTTACGACCTATTTATGGTTTTCTTCGTTTCTTTCTGTTCAAATTGTGGGAGAAAATGCTTATCTTCGATCTTGTTTTATTATGCAAAGTACAAGAATAAGAGAATACTATAAAAATGGATGTATATCATTATACTATAAGAAGAATATAAACGTTTTTTTTTTCCGACTTATGTATAACGTCAACAGAATAGGACAATTATTTAAAGTGAAATGATGGTGCATGAACTTGTTAACAAAATCTTCATCACCAACAAAACCACTGCATTGATTGTTGATAATAATTAAAATTTTACAAAGGGTAAAAAGTTATAAAATTAATATTATTATTCATTATACTCAAAAAGTTATCATAGTTTTTAATAAGTTAAAAAACAATATCCACCTTTTTTATCAAAAGGCAAATTTATTACAAAATAATTGAAGCTTAATTCATATATTAATCTCAATAACTAAATTCCATTAGAAATAAGATAATATACATTAATTCTGAAAGGTATGAACAATTTTGTATAGTTCATTGCATATTTAATATCTAATTAACCTTAATTTGTGACGAGAGAGGAGATAAATTATAATTTTATTATAACGACAGCTATCATTTTCAATAACCTTTTGTACACTCAAATTCATTTAAATCTTGACAGTTTTCAACCTTATCCTTTAAATTATAAGGTTCAAAATTCATAAAATATTAAAAAACTTGACTTTACCTTTCAATAAAGACATGGAAATAATGAAGATGAATAAATTATATTATTATCTGTCTGAGACCTGTTCGTGTTCTAGATTAGTAGAAGGTACGTTATTAATTTATTTGAAACAAAAGACGAGCCTATGTTTATAATAAAATGGTCGTATGCGGCCATCATAATTATTCTATTTCAGATTGTAACATTGTCATGCCTTAAAGTCAATATCAGAAATACGTGACCAAATACAAAAGCTATTCCCATCTACCTCATAGGTAAGCGTGCTCCACCGTAGACCGCATCATCACTTACCATCAGGTGAGATCGTGGTCAAACGCGTGCCTATCCACCATATAAAAAAAAACCATTAACCTATATATTTTCAATATAAGATGTCATTTTTCTATACAGATATAATAGGCTTCCCGTGCAATGCGAGACTCAATTTAAAAAGACTCCAGACGCAAGTCGGGCGGATCAAAAAGGACCTTGTCATATGGGGATATCTTGACACTAACAAAAATTGCGAATGTGGAGCAATATAATCAATGGCCCACTTTACTGACTGTCCAAAATGCCCTACCACCTGCACAAGAGAGGCGCTCATGAACGCCGATGAAAGCGCCATAACAGTGGGTACTTATTGGGCCAGTAAAATTTGACTCAGCCATCGACAAAACGAAGTAGAAGAAGGCGAGACCAGCTTATATTAAAAATGTATAGGTTGATCGGTAGCCATAGGAACCGTGTACCCTAGGAAAAAAATTGATATTCTGGTCGAGACACATTGAAATCAGATACTAAGAAATTGTAAGTACGTAATATTCATAGAAGGTCCGAGTATGATGCCCTATAGAATACCCTTTCTGATGTGTATTTTATTTGGTCAGGTTTCTGAACAGGGAAGCAATTGATAGCGTATTTTTCCAACAAATGTAATCCGGCTGTAGCTTTAATATTTTTTAGTCTTTATCTATTTGTTATCGAGATAATATCGTATCTAAAACACTAAAATGCATGTTTTTCGTGCCAGTTATGTCAATGTTATTTGAATTTATCAGGTTGTTTGTAAATCAATGAATGAACACAAAACATTTGACAAAATGGGTACAAAAATCAAGTATTTAAGATTTAGTTGTATAATGAAACCTTTACAATTCAATAACATTATTATTTGTATTGCTGCCGCAAAACATAGTAAAAATCTATTTTAGCTAGCACGTTAATTTTTAATAAGTGTTTTTTACGATTTTTGTGATACCGAAATAAGGTTGAAGTATGACTTTTGTCGCTTTTAAATTATACCTAGGTAAGTATCGCATAAAACGGGGTAAATAATTTCAAAAAGCCTTATAACACTTTTTTTTTTTTATTAATTTTTTATATTAATTTTATGCATGCAACAACAACGGATTCCAATCTGCAAGTGAATAAAATCCAATCTGCAAATATTTACTGAATCCGCAACGATTGTGATTGGATGGAATACCAGCAAACCGTAATGGAGAATGACGAAAACTTACAAAACCAACTGTATTGTTTCGTACTGCATCCACAAAAATTAAAAAAGAACATTGGCTTTGCAGTGATTTTCGCGGTAAGTTTTTTTTTAATTTTCGTTGATCAGTTGTAGCTTTGGATAGAAGAATTTAAACCTGCTTTAATAATAATAATAATAAATAAACTTCATTGTACACCAGATAAAATATTTAAAACTTAAAAACTAAATACCTAAAACTATACGCTGTACAATCGGCGGTCTCGTGATTTCGATTGATTTGCTCATAAATATAAATTTTAATATAATTTTAATTTACGAGCAAAGACTTCATAATATTGAAGTTACAACCCGATTACGTTTGTACTAAAAATACGCTATAGATTGTTTCCTTTTAGGGCCCTCACTTTTTGTTCTCTTCTCAGATTTGGTCGATTTAGGACACGTATGGGTTGTTCATCATCTTTTTGTTCGCTTGTAAGAATAAGCGATATTCTATTCGGTAATAGATTATCAATAATATATGCTTGGAAAAGTTTTATGATTTTATCTGATAATAATATGTTTTCGTCACAGAAGGTATAATTAACGGCACAATACCAAGTTATCTGTTTTGTAATTTAATGTTTTGATTGACTTAGTTATTTAATGCAGATTCATGACCGGATGGCGGAGTGGGTAGTGTACCTGCCTGCGACGCCGAGGTCGTGGGTTCGATTCCCACTTAAGACAAATCTTTGTGTGCATGAACATGGGGGTTTGTCTTAGTCTGGGTGTTCCTATGTATAATAAGTATATATTTACAAAAGAAAAATTAATTTAATTTTAATGCCTGTAAAATATTTTATTTCTTATTTAAAGAAAAGTATATATGTATTAGTATCAGTTATTCTAGTACCTGTAGTACAAGCTCGGCTTAGTTTGGGACTAGATGACGTTGTGTGTGAGTTGTGAAATATTTATTTATTTATTTATTTATTTACAATTTAAGGTCATCAGGAATTGATTATATTGCTAGGTAATAATGAAGTATGTATAAATAATAAACAAACACTTCTTCTTCTTCGTCGTATCGATGGCTGAGTCAAATTTTATTGGTCCAATAAGGGGCTGTTATAGCGCTCTCGTCGGTTTTCATGAGCGCCTCTCTTGTGCAGGTGGTAGGACATTTTGGACAGACAGTAAGGTGGTCAAGGTTTTGACTTGCCATCGTGGTGAAAGGATTAGCCAATTCGCTTTTAAAAACTCGCGAATTGCCCAGGGTGCGCCGGACGTAGGGAATTGTTGTGTACGTCACTCGGGGAGGCTCCTTTCATGCACCCCAACAAACAAACAAACACTGTAAATACGCTACGAACTGGCAAACCCAGCGTGGGACGGCCCCCCACTAGATGGACGGACGATCTTGGGAGTCATGGGTTTCTTTCGGCCCAAAACCACGCGCTGTGGAAATCGACTGGTGAAGCCTAATGTATGTCCTGCAGTGGACGTCTCTGGGCTGATGATTATGATGATGACTGTAAAACTTCAAACATCGATCGGTAAAAATGTTATCTAAATTTTAAAACAACAGCACACTAAAGCAGTTGTTTGAATAGTACTTTATTTATTTATTAGAAATTCAATTGTTTATTCGTGCACCTACTACCGCCACTACTTTGGTCTCCATGTACTTCTTGTCCATCCAGGTTGTCTGGAAGAGATCGCGGATAGCGATAAGACCGCCGATTGTACAGCGTATAGTTTTAGGTATTTAGTTTTTAAGTTTTAAATATTTTATCTGGTGTACAATAAAGTTTATTTATTATTATTATTATTAAAGCAGGTTTAAATTCTTCTATCCAAAGCTACAACTGATCAACGAAAATTAAAAAAAAACTTACCGCGAAAATCACTGCAAAGCCAATGTTCTTTTTTAATTTTTGTGGATGCAGTACGAAACAATACAGTTGGTTTTGTAAGTTTTCGTCATTCTCCATTACGGTTTGCTGGTATTCCATCCAATCACAATCGTTGCGGATTCAGTAAATATTTGCAGATTGGATTTTATTCACTTGCAGATTGGAATCCGTTGTTGTTGCATGCATAAAATTAATATAAAAAATTAATGAAAAAAAAAAAGTGTTATAAGGCTTTTTGAAATTATTTACCCCGTTTTATGCGATACTTACCTAGGTATAATTTAAAAGCGACAAAAGTCATACTTCAACCTTATTCCGGTATCACAAAAATCGTAAAAAACACTTATTAAAAATTAACGTGCTAGCTAAAATAGATTTTTACTATGTTTTGCGGCAGCAATACAAATAATAATGTTATTGCAATGGACGAAAGTTTTTGTCATTCGCGATTACAGTTGGTTGGTATTCTATCCAATCACAATCGTTTCGGATTCAGTAAATATTGGTACTGAAGGTACGCTTTGTTGGTTGCAGATTGGAATCCGTTGTTGTGGCATGCACATGATTGTGTATCATCCTAAGTATATTCTGGTAATGTTATAATAGTTTTATATTCTTGTATGTTGGTAACAAATATACTCAAAATGTACTGAACTAGTTTCAAAAATCCTTAATATTTAATATACTTTATTATCCCAAATTATTATTATGTTACACTTAAATGCAGCTTAATATTATAAATATATGACAGAGTACTAATTATTTTATTAGTATCTGAGTTTTACATTTTTAACTACACACGTAGATTGAGTCTGAATTAGTTATATAATAATGTCAGCGTTTTTATTTGTAAACAAACTTTTGATATTTTTATCAAGCTATATTAAATAGGGCTCTCTACTTTAAATCGATGCACCACGCGGGCGAAAGATCGTAAAAATTCAACTGTAGGAATACCCACCCGCTTAGTATTCCGATTCTAATACGACAAGGACCATATTGACACAGACCCACGATTGTTCATCCTTATTTAAAAAAGTTTGTAAAGGACTAGAGCCTGAGCGGCTTAATAAATAAATCAGTAATTGTCAGGCACATAATCCACCAGGAGAAAGCTTAAAAGATTTTGGGAAGTTGAATTAAGATGAGGCAGATTGATTTTTTTATTCCGTCCTATTTCATTCAAGTTTTGTTCAATAGGGATTAAAGATTAGTGATAATGTTGCCAGACTACGAGTATTTGACTGGATGTGATTAGATCCCCTTGTATGAGATTACAATCGAACGAAGAAGGTTTGATGGCAGGCGTACTGAAAATAATCTTTATATTGCTTAAAAAAATCGGCATTCTGCATTTACATTACCTACTTGTTTAGCGATAAATCGACAAATCTTACAAGATTGTTCAAGATACTAAGGCAGAAAAATGCTAAAAAGCCCCGCATCTAAGAGGTGAGCCGGAGTGAGGGGAGGCGGGGTAAGGTTCCCCATTTTTATGTCTTTTGCTAAGACTTTAAAACGGTGTGTCGTTTGCAAATATTTCATTTGTAATGAAAGCTCAAACAAATTTCCACAACATTTGTCCATACACTGTATTAATTTCCAAAAACGGCAAGTGTAATTATTTCACAAAATTACAATTAGTTGAATGCTTCTTCAATCAAGTAAAATCGAGGTATTAACGTTTATATTCAGTAGTGAATAGTTATGTATATATTTAAATGTAGTTGCTAATTTCAGGATCTAATCTATCTTTACCAATTTTAGTCCGATTCAGTTCAGCTATTGTTAAGTTATCGAAACTATTATCTATGTATACTATGTAATGATACTAGCTTCACTTATGGATGAAGTCGGGAGTAACATGTTGGCTACTTTTGATCGACGTACCACACGGACATAGCCGCAGATGGAGGCTAGTGGTAATACACTATATCTTATATATAAAATTCTCGTGTCACAATGTTAGTTACCTTACTCCTCCGAAACAGCTTTACTGATTTTTACCAAATTATAATTATTATATGCATATTCAGTAGGTCTGAGAATCGGCTACTATTTATTTTTCATAACCCTAATTGATAAGGGTTGTTCACGCTTAACATTTTTTTTTTAATTTATGGACAACATTTTTGTTTTTTATTTTTCTATAATGTGACATTAAAAAACACATTTAACCTTAAATTTTTACCCTTTTATTACCAACCCCAATTTTTAATAGCCATTTTAGTAATTTAATCATTTTTTATCCCGCTTGATAACTGATTAATTATCGTCTTTTTGTAAATGTTTTTCACTCTATTTCGATTAAAATTTCCCTGAGCTTAACAATAATGAATGATTAATGTACTTAATTTTTTAATGTGTATTTTCTAATAAACAAATTAACTTAATAAATTCCAAAATCTGCTTATTTAATACGGAACAGAGTTCGCCGGGTTAGCAAGTATATAGATAAAAGTATAATATACATTTAAACAAATCCATAAATACGGATATGACAAACTCGAGCGTTTAAAAGCAGAATAAACACTTGAGTTCTCGTTCTACTTAGTAAATGACCCGTCGATGAATGACCTTTAACCTTTAACCTTAAGAAATTTCTATTCAATGAGATCAAATAAGATATTTGTCGTGTTTGTATCTAAATGACACAAATCAATCCAATTAATATTAATATAGCAAACATTAAAAAGGAGGAACGGACAAATTGTTCTTATAAAAAGCTTTCACTAGATATTTTTATAATGAATTCTTTTTAGTAAAATACGAGCAGTATTTCAGTAAAATTATATTTAAAACATAAAAGAAAAATGATGTCTCTATATTTATCTTATTAAACCTCAATATTAATAAACACTGTTTAATAAAATTGAGCCTTCAAACGCAGAAAAATCACTTGTTAACGTACCACTTAGTAAATGACCCGCAGAGGAGTGACCTTTAACCTTTAACCTCAGAAATAGCTATTCAATGAGATCAAATCAGGTTATTACCATATTTGTATACAAATTGATACAGCGAACAATAAAAAACATAGACAAGGGATAATTGAGTTTTCCTGGTATAATAACTGGTTTCCATGAAATTTTCCAAAAGAAATTTTATATACACACCTACATACATAAAAAAAGAATAACGCCTATAGAACACGGGGGTATGAATATTAATTATTTATTGAGTTTTAATAGATTCCATAAATTAGGAGAAACTCTCTTAGTAATTCTCTAAAGTATAATAATATACTTGTTTTAAAAAGATTTTATAAATTGATCAAGGAGACGTTCTATATATTATAGTTAACATTGACTAATTACCTACTTGCATTTTTAAGCACAAAATCAGAGCACTTGACCAACAATTTAAACAGTTTACTAACATTTAACTTATTTTTTTCAATCAATCCCTTAAAAAAGCAGCGATAGTAGAGTGGCAGTCCGTAGGACTACGAGGTCAAGGGTCTCGGGTTCGTACCCACGGCACAAACCTCTGTCAATAAATCGTTAAGATTCATCTTTTCGAAGGTATGTGTGTATTTATCATATAAGTTATCGTTCGTTAACGGTGAAGGAAAGCATCGTGTGTCTAAAAAGCGCTCAAGGATGTATGAAGTCTACACACCACTTGGCCAGCGTGGTGGACTATGCCTTACCCTTCTCATCTTGAGAAGAGGACCGAGCCCAGCAGTGGGACATGTATTAAATACAAGGCTGCTATTATATATTATAATCCATTAAAACCCCAACTTGGTTACACGGGCAATAAATTTTGTTCAAAGCATATATATTGAGACTGTGCTTGTGCCAATGTTGAGTTTTTGTTTCAAGATGCTTGGCCTAGATCCCGATTAGCTCGGCTACGTTGTGACTTGTTGTAAGTCTACTGGCTCTACACTACATATATCAAGTAGCTTGAAACACTCCGTGAAGAAATCGAGCTATTTAATACAAAACTCTCCTCGGATTGATCCTCGGATCTCCTCTCCACGTATATTGGATTTTTTCATACCAGAGTGTTTTGATTTAAATACCTAAAAAACGTTTGTGTACTTGGAAACAATTCATTTTAATTTTTTTAGAACAAGCATTCCTTTTCTGTTTTGAAATAATTATCTACGGATTTCCATTTTACGTACATACACGTTAAAATGGAAATCCGTTTATCATTTAGTGAGTTATTAAAGACAACACATACCGGTCAGAAGTACTGAAAAGCTTACCATGTATACCGGGCAGCCACTTTAACCACTAAGCTATAGACGTCTCTTGCCAGGACCCTAAGTTTCTCAACTGTATGTTACGTCATTGACGTAACATACAGTTGTGACGTCTAGGTATGGCTAAATGCTAAAGGCGCGTATCTCTCAAAGGGACATTTTCAAGTTCTTGACAATATGCTAAGCTACTGTCCTATTTGTCATTATGGCTAGTATAATATTAATATTGGTATCACTGTCATTATTTCTATTTCTGTTCATTATTTTATTGTAAGTGTGTTGTGTAATGTTACTTTAATATTCAAATAAATATTCTTTTCTTACTTTCTATAAAAATAATCTATAAAAAGTTGAAAAAACGCATTAATACCAATATTCTGTCAAAAAAGAGTCCTATGCTTACTAATAAAACACATTCATACATAAATGCACCAAATTTCATCAACAATTTTAATCATTAGAAATGCTAAGACATTCTTGTTAACAATAAACAACGTACAGTTCGTAGGTACACATATAATATTGACCTTAATACGTATCTTTTTGAAATGCCGCTCGTTTACTTCAGCGCAATGTAATTCTATACGCTTCCAATACTATAATATATCTTTGAAGCGATGATGCCATACAGATACAACCCGAATATCTGGCGTATTATGCGTTATCCTTCGATCGTATTCATTGCCATGAATGTATTCCTTTATCATTGTTGTATAGGGCTTCTCTTATTCATGCCTATCCTTTTAGAAGGGCCGTCGCTGAGTAATACCTATAAGACCTCTGCATGTATTTAATACAAGCTCATATAATATAATAAGGTAGGTTAATAGATGGTAGATATTTTGCTGAAACTTCAAGTCTTGATAATAATTCGTCCGCGTGGAGTTCGTTATATTGAGTAGTAGCAGCGCCCGCGCTTTGACCTGCGTTAAACGTTACTACCCCAATTTCAAAAAGTTCAGCGTAATGTTAAATATCAAAAAACTTTAATGGGTTGTTAAACTATTAAACACAAAAATAATTATTAAAATTCGATCATTAGTTTTTGAGATTAGCGCTAACAAACAAATATACTCGTATACATACTTGTGAAAATGATGACAGTGATGCGGACGTATTTTTTTACACATGAACTTTTTATTAGATCTATTTTATTTAATAAGTTTGTATTATTCTTTTCCCTACGTCAGTCGTATTCCTTATCTGAGGGTCGTGACCTCCTCCATCCATAAGGCTTGATTTTATGATCTTACGCCATCTCAATCTATCCTCTTCTATCTATTCTTTTATTTGATGTATAAATAGTTAAGTATTTAGTTTTCACGAGTATAATAATAAAAATTAAATGTAATTTTAAATAAACCAAATTTACAAGCATATAAAAATATAAACTAAATTTTAAAGATCTCTTTGTCTAATGAAAATAGTAAAAGGTTGGTGTCACTTGAAAATATTACCATTTGGAAGTAGATTTGGCTAAGGTTGCGTCAAAATTAATCACGGGTTTGTGATGATAAAGATATTGTAAAAAAGCGCCACGTAGAAAGCACCAACATCTCAAGATTAACCTGGCGCTAAATAGTGCTGCCTGCTCCCTTAGCACGGCTTGCAATTCCTACCATTAAAACTCATCTATGGCGTAGTAATCAACATAAAAACGTCAGAAGACAAGAAATATCCATGTTGATAACTACGTCATAGGTGAATCTAAATGTCAACAGTTGGAAGCCGTGCTGAAGGAGCTGCTTTACTGTATGGCCTGAATGATGACTGTCAACATTTACCTGGGTAAATGATGACGTTCATCATTCAGGCCCTCAGTTTACTAGTATATTAGACAATATCTGCTCGAGGGTGTGTGAAGTCTATCCGCACTTGGCCAGCGTGGTGGACTACGGCCTAACGCTTCTCATCATGAGAAGAGGCACGAGCCTAGCAGGAGGACATGTATTAGATACAGGTCTGCTATTATTTTTATATATGCAATGTGACAACCCATCTGCTTTTATAGTTGTGGATTTTCATGAACTGTTGCAGTCCGACCTTAGGTGGACTACACGTCCGATTACTACATCCAACTCCTAAACTAAATGCTTGTCTTTGCACAATTACAGTAAAAACAACAGCCGAAATTAAGTTTCTGTTCAAATAATTTCACGTTTCATTTAGTCATCCGTTCCGAGGACGCTTTCGCTTAGTCGAGGACAAATATAAGTGGTCAGTTCTGCGCCATTTTATATCTATTGTTTCTTTGTATTACATACTAGCTTTTAACAGCGGCTCTGTCCGCGTAGAACTCGATATTTCCATGCCATTGCCTACAAAATTCAGGAATTTTCCTCATAAACTTTTAACCCCACAAATATCCCCTTGGAAAGTGAAATTGCTAAAAAAATATCTTATAGATCATTTACGTCATGTAAGGCACTTATGTGTAGAAGTTAATAAAAATATAAACTTACCCTCCTTAATTTGCCCTATTCGGGATAAAATACGAAGATAAAAAATTTACAAGTTTTTAAGTTGCTGGAGGCTACACAACTGTGAAAACCACATCCAATAACATGCAGTAGTTTTTGCGTGATGCACGTAAATACATACAGATAGACAGACGAACAGAAAGACATACAGACAAAAAAAACTTCAATTATGTTTTGGCTTCTCTTGCTGTTATAATTTTTTTTATTTTTTTTTAACTATCTTCAATGTACATACATCCATGCAATTTTATGTATAGTTAGTCTTTCTTTCTGAGGAAAATTGAATAGTTATTTGAGACCAATATAGGTTGCTTTCAAGGTTCGTTTGCTTTGATATTTGATGTTTTTCCTTTAGTTTTGTTGGGCGAAAAATAAAATGACATATACTTTTTGTTGGTTATATTATACTGTATACTCATTGAACTATACTGATTTGTAAGCTGGCACAGAGAAATAAATAAATTATAATAAAATGAAATTTACCTCTTTCAAACAACACACGTTTGCTGAAAAGCGTTTACTGAAAACGACAAACAATAGACATCAGCGTTCATTTCCAAGAAAAACAACTCCAAATAGTTCTCAAGGACAACTACTATAAAAAACAAAAGCAGCCAACAAATGATCAAAGAAATAAGGACGTTCTGTCTCTTTTATTTACGAGTTCCACGAAAGGGACGGACAATGTACGTTACACCGTCTTTCATACCGTCCGATTCTGAAGATGTCATATCCCATTCCGTTCCGAGGGTTAATATACATATAAACATATAAATATGTATATGCATTTGGAAGACCGGGACATAGACAAGCCTTTTTCATAATGTTTTAGCAAATTTGATGTTTGTTCTTTTGCTATACATCGGCATAGAAGAAGTAATTTTATTTGTTTTGTACAGGCCATTCATTTCCAGTATAATATGGGACCTAGAAATGTATAGCTTGATATGTAGTCGTAGACAGTCCTCTATGCAGAGGATGCATGAAGGCAGAAGAAACGTCACAGCATGTCATCATGGAATGTAGCAGCGTGGCCGACCAACGGGCACAAATTCTTCAGTCACCGACATCGCTTCCGGAAGCCTGCAGCAGTCCTCGGAGGCTGCTATCGTTCTGGACCGATTTAGGCTGGCTGGAGTAAACGGGAAACCTTTCACGCACAACGGTCCCATAGGAGGACTAAGTGCGGATACCGCCCAGGAAAACTAAACAAAACTAAACTATGTAGCCGTGTGCACCTTAATATATTGTTTGTGCCCCAATTCACTTTTTTTTAATGGGCACAAGCTTTTCTGATATTTATCTTTAATTTTATATTCCAATTTAGAATTAATTGAAAATCGCCATTGGACGTACCGACCAGAAAGCGTTGAAGAGATGATTTCGACACGTTCCAAAAGGTCAAGTTCACAAATTCATAAGTCGTGGTCAGTCTTTACCCAGCAAAAAATAAAGAAAATATACCAGGGCCCTAAAAACATCTGGCATTTAAAACGAATCCTTTTTTGGAGTTATAATAGCATTTCATAGAACAGCTGTACATAAATTGCGTTGGCAAGCGTTTTGCAGGAAGGCTTTAATTAACACCAATTTTATTCGTCGAATAATTTATCTAATTGCCACCCTGCGCTAGTCTTATCTGGTGTGCACTTGGCTTTAGTTTATGCATTCACAAACTCAGTTATTATAACCGAAGAAGTATTGCAAATTCTTTTCTTAGCTTTAGTCATAAAAAAAAAATACTTTTGTAAAATACCATATCATAGCATCACGCTTATATTACCCAGGAGGGTGTGGCAGAGGTATACAATACTCACATTTCACCTGTTATGTTTAAGTCCCAAGGGATAGGGGTCGACCCTATCACCATCCACCGGGCACAATTCGAACACCGTGCTGCTATTGTAACTTTCCTCACGGAAAGTTCACAAATAACACTTTTCCCAACCCGGGAATCGAACTCGAGACCTAGGGGCGAAGGGTGCATACGCTAACCACTAGACTATAGAGGCAGTTAAATACCTTTTTTAATAGAATTGTTTTACAGCCCAAGAATATTTACAACAAACGATCCAATTTGAATACATTTTAGTAAAGTTTAGGTAACATGTTGTGTGATTCAATAGCTTTTAAATTCGATTTTACAGAAGAAAAAATTAACGGCTTGATATGAAGAAAACTCACCGTAGAATTCCACTGCCTGGAGCTGGTCCCGGGACGTAATAAATAACAGTTCTGGTGCTTCACTGTCACGTCAAAAAAGTACTCTATTTAATACATTCACCCCATATAAATAAACAATAAACCTGCCATCGAATGCATGTACAACAAAAATCTCTCAAACCCATGTTATACCCATACTCATTCCCATGTTTCCAAAGAATAATGAATGCGGCAGTACCTAATTAGGTCGCAAGCTTTCAAACAACATATAAAAGGTCGCTCAAGGGTTCTTTACACGTGTAAAGAAACACATAACCATATCATCACGTCTATATTACCCAGAAGGCTGTGGCAGAGGTGTATAGTACCCACACTTCTACTGTTATGTTTAGATCTTATGTGAAAAGAAGCCTAAAGCCATCTATCGAGCACTCAACTCCATGCTGCTATTGCGATTTGTTATTGCAAAAAAATATTAATATCATTTTTCATCCGAACCGGGCACCCAACCCGAGAAATCGCGGTGGCTTATACGCTTACAAAATGACATAAAAATATATATTGTAAATATAACTGGCAATTTAAAAAAGTCATGCCTATGAGTTTTTTTGCCAGTTTTTCAACATCTAAGCTTTGCGATTTTTAGTTTTGCCTAATTTAAATATTTTATTTGAACATTTTGTTGACGTTTTCAAGCACTATGGAATAGTTATAAGAAATAAGTTGTTGAAGTTGACGTTGACTTACCACTAAACCCAACAAAACCTTTTTATTTAGGATTTCAAAAGTTTAAGTCAAACAATCAGTGAAGCTTTGCACCTCGTGAAGATTGAAATCTTAGTTATTTATTATTTAGTAAACAAAGGAACTTTGAAGTTATTTTATCGATAAGTACACGATGGCTTGCACAAAGATAGTAAGGATATACAGATAGGTAGTCTAAAACCAAATAATAAAAAAATGAACTGACTTCTGATTAGCACCCACATCAAAAACTATTTATATATTTTGATGTCAGTTCATTTAATTTTCAATTCAACTCAGAATAGTACTACTACAGGCTACAGTCACATGACGCGTAATATCGTTGTCCTCAGACATAGTGACACCATCACATTTTTTGAATTAAGAATTTTCATGGACTGTTGTTACCACTCACCAACATATGAAAAAAGAGTCTTCTCTGTTTTACCTTTGCTATCATATTCAGCATTCTAAGTGTCTATTCCTACGGTAAAAAATTGCGTTACATGCACACGCGGCGTATGGAATTTCTTTACCTCACGGTGCGATCTTACAATATAACTGAAATTATTTTATCCGCCTTTGAAAGGCTGCACTTAGATTTTCATGAAGTAGCGGCCTGAGGAATTCTGTTGCGATTTTTATCTTTCCTAATATTATAAAGAGGCAAGATTTTTCGTTTGCTTTTTTGTACCGAAAAGGTTTTTTTTGAACGAATATATTGAGTTTTGAATCAGCGCTAACCCACGCCTATATTATAAAGAGGAAAGATTCTTTGATATAATATTATAGTTGATAAATTAAGAATGCAGCAGGACTTGAACCTGCACCCCCTGAGTACGCACCAAGTGTTATGACTCTGGCACAAAAAGAGTTGAGAAATTTCGATTCTAGCAGCATACGAAACCATAGCTGAATTGGCAAAGCACTTGGGGCGTATACCCAGGGGGTGCAGGTTTGAGTCCTTCTGGATTCTTAATTTTTCAACTTTAATATTATATAGAATACAAAAAGGCATAGCAAAGCTTAAATTTTGCTTTACAATATTACAAAGTTTTTTTTGTTTGTTTGTACCCAATAAGCTCCGAATCTACGAGACGGATCTTAATGAAAATTGATCTAAGGAAAGTTCAAGAGCCAAGAAGCTTTAAAGGCTACTTTTTATTGACGTACTACGCGGATGGAGCCCGGCACGGAGACTAGTCGAATACAAAGATAGTAATGCAGCTACATTTGATTCTTATAACACACATAAATAATAAATATCACACAACATTCACACAGCGTCATGTCGTCCCAAACTAAGCAGAGCTTGTACTATGGAAACTAGAATATCTGATACTAATACGTTTATATTAAAACTATATTTATATTAATAGAAACACCCAATATTTGATCACATTTAAATTGACATATATTAAATTCTTTATCGAGTGAATAATACTTCTCTGTATGAAAGCACTAAATAGAACATTATTAACGGAAAATATATTTCCTTTAGTACTGTTTTATTTTTTACTACTTCACAAGCGTTTTTAATTACAATTTGCGCCGTTATATTTTTTGTGTTCCATCCATTTTATTATGACGGAAAATTAAACTCCGGCGATAAAATTAAAATGCGTATCGATCTAATAAATATAGTTTAAAAAAACTAAAAAAACACGCTTTTAAAGCACATCAAACTAAAAAGTTAAAAATAATTCTTATTATAACCTGAAAATAATAATAAACGAAAAATACTAGTACTATTGTGAAAAAAGCGTGGGTCGCTCGATAGACGAAAAATATGGCACAGAGCGCCCCACGCTTTTTTCACAATAGTACTAGTATTTTTCGTTTCGTTTCACTTTTTAGTTTGATGTGCTTTAAAAGCGTGTTTTTTTAGTTTTTTTAAACTATATTTATTTTTCACTTTTTAGTTTAGTTTTTTTTTTTAATCCTGGCGATCCTAATCAGGATAATGAGATAAATTTATGAAATCATTATATTGTCGCTGATTCTTTACAAGTGTAGAAAGTTTGAATTAAATCTGTCCGTTTAAAGTGGGTCAAAATCGAGTCCAAAGGAGTCGGTTACATACAAACAAACAAACAAACAAACAAACATACAGGTGAAGCTAATACTGGGTGGCGCAAAAGTAGTGGCACTAAAGAAAATACTTTTTTTTTTTTTATATGACATTTTCTGTCATTCTGTTGTTGAAAATTGTGTAGTGAACAAATGTAAAATACACTGAAAATAAACATGGACCGTTTTACTCCCCAAGAACGTGGAATAATTGTGTCAATGTTCTTACGGAATAATTCATCAGTGATAAGAACACAACGTGAATTTCGTCGACGATTTCCCCACCGTCCGGCACCGATTGGTCGCACAATTCGACGCTTTGCCACACGCCTTGAAGCAACTGGCTCAACATTGGATAGACCTAAGTCTGGGAGACCAAGAACAGGCCGTTCAGCTGAAAATATCGATGCTGTGCGCGAAGATGTGGAAGAGTGTCCAGAAACATCAACGAGGCGACGTGCCACGCAATTGGGCATTTCCAGACGGACCCTGCAGCGTATTTTGGTGAAAGACTTAAAGATGTTCCCGTATAAAACTCAAATGACTCATCAGCTGCTGCCTGCTGACCACCGAGCTCGTCTAGATTACTGCCAGCGCGTCATAAACCTCAACCTTGAAGAGGATGATTTTCCTTCAAAATTGGTTATGAGTGACGAAGCGCATTTCCATCTCTCAGGGCATGTCAATAAGCAGAATACTCGGTTCTGGGGCACTGATAATCCGCGCATTATTCAAGAAACACCTCTACACCCACTAAAAGTTACTGTATGGTGTGGCATCTGTGTTGACAGAGTGATCGGACCCTATTTTTTCGAAGACGCTGGAGGCAATGCGATAACTGTCACTGGAGAACGCTACAGAACCATGTTACGTGAGTTTTTGATACCCAGTTTGGACGAATTGGGGCTGGAGCACATCTGGTTTCAACAAGACGGCGCTACGGCACACACAGCGCGCGACACTATGGACTTAGTGAGGGACGCTTTTCCAGACCGAGTTATCTCTCGTTTTGGCGATTTGCCTTGGCCTGCAAGATCACCCGATCTGACCAGTCCAGACTTCTTTCTTTGGGGTTTTTTGAAATCTCGGGTGTATGTGAACAAGCCACAGACTCTCGCAGCTCTAAAAGAAAACATTCGTCAAGAAATAACGAACATATCGCAGGAAGTGTTACGGCAAGTTATGCAAAATGTCATAAATAGGGCTCAAATGTGTATCAACTCTGGAGGTCACCATTTAAAAGACATCATCTTTAAATCCTAATGGTACGAAATTTAATGGCACAAATATACATTTAAAAAAATCTAAATCTAGTTTTCTAATTTAGAAAAAATGTTATAGCTGAACCAAATAGGGTCTTTACTTTTGCGCCACCCAGTATAAGCGTGTTAAAAATCCACGCTCTCAAAAATGTGGAACTGAAGCCAGGTAACTATGGTATAAAAGGTAACAACATGATGGCTAAAGCCTGGTAAACAATAGCTTTAATAGCAATAGCTAAAAACATATTCAAAAAAGTAAAAATGTCTCCTAAAATAAAATATTAATGAGAATCAGTCTCATTAATATTCAATCAGTCAGAGAAGCTAAAATTACTTGGCAATACTTGGTTAGAAGTTTGTTCGGTACTGAAATTACTTGGATATTTAATATTGAATAGGTTTCTATTTAAGAAGCCACAATCACCTGCGTATTTTAATACAAACGTTATCAAGTCGTAATTTTTATATTATTAAGTCTACCGTTTATTCAAGATACATCATAACTATTTGAACCACTTAAAATCTATGTTCGTTTGAGCCCATTTCGTAATAGCTACAAGTTTTTTTCACCAATCATTATAATGATTCATAAGAAATACTTGTTGTATATCAACCTATAGGTATCTAAAATTATAATAAATATATTGAGACTGTAAACAATGATACACAAAAAAAAATAACTACAAAATATTCCAATTCCCCGGCTATCGATCAAACTAGGTATACATTTCCAGTATAAGCACAGAATAAGATTGGTATAAGCTGGTCTCGTACTTCACATTTTCTCATCAATGTATAGCTTGATGTGTAAGCGTTTGTACAGTACCAATATTTACAGAAACTGTGTATGTGATTAAAAGGTAGCGAGCTGTAATGGAGAATTTATAACTTTGAGTTGCATTAATTCAGAACTCTACGAGTTATGAAATATTGTATCGTATAACAAGTTTTTTCTCGACTGCCAAGGAAGGGTACTCAGTGTTATTAGCACTTTCTGTGCGTTATTATTGGTTATTTCTGATACCGGCTACACGCTCCTTCTTTCTCGCACATACTATTAACACGCCAAGCCTGAATTTTACCTAAGTGAAGTCAATGTATTGTTAAACCAACCAATTAGAATCTCTCTCTCTATGTCTCTCTTTCTCATTCTTGTATTTAATGTTCAAAAGGGACATAAAGATCGAAGAAATAAGATCCATCTTACTTGCACGAAATATTGCGCGTTTACGGTAAATTTGACAAAAGTATTATATTATTTAATGTCAGTCATTTAATTGTAGAATAATATTATGTTAATATTATGCTAACAAACAATTATTATATTAATATAATAACTTAAATTTGTCTGTGTATTCAATTTTGAATTGAACTAGTATTCCATAAGGGTTTACTAATTGCAATCAAACAATAATTGTTAGTTGTTAGTAGTTGAATACTCTGTTTCAAATACAAGCAAATAAATTCATAACCTAAAATTGTTTCGCATTGTTGACAATGTGTTTTAGAAAATGAAACATATTCGTTCGTTTGTAGAATTTAATGCTATACTACAATTGAAATTATTAACTGAATCATAATTATTCTAACTCAATTATTTTACATTATAATTATCTGGGTATATTAAATTTATTTATTCAAAATCCAATTAACTTATTACTCCGATACTAATGATATTATGCTTTATTATTTTATAAATTAATATTGATTCCTAAATATTAATACTAGTTCTAATCAACTTTAGCTTTGATAAACCAATTTTACATCGATGATTTTAATATAAAATCAAAATCTCATGCCCTACCTACCTTTGTTAACTAAAGTCGATGAGTCAGCAATCTGATATGAACCAGAAAATACTGGTTTTTACAGGTATCGGTAAAAAACACTGACTACTAAATTATGATTTTCACCAATTTTTTTGTCCGTTCTGAAGTTAATAAAACTTTAAACGTGAATCGTAATCGAGCGACTGAGACAGCACATTTTCGCAACTCACTCTAAATCTGTCGATAAATTTGGTCACTACCAGCTTACTGTCAACAATTGCTATCTAACATTTCTAACAAATCTTTTATATCAATTTCAGCGTTGCCACCAATCGGTCCAGTCCTGAAGGCAGACAAAGATCGCTATCAACCGGGAGAAGTGCTCCAGGCCAACTGCACCTCGTCTCCAGCAAGGCCTGCAGCTAACCTTACTATTTACATCAATGAAGAGCCTGTAAGTATATTTATTTTTTATTTGATCCAAATCACTATTGTCATAAAGGCGCGAAGTATATGAAAATGGTTAGGTTTACAGTTTGTCAATCTAATCAGCTTGTATTACATTAATTCCATAAAAATTGGTTAATAAATGCATTTCAAAACATTGTTGAAAGCTGTCACTCATAATTACTTTAATTTAATATCACATTATTAAATCTAGATAATGTTGTTTTGGTATTTTTTTTTCTTATAAATAATTCATTAAAAATTGTACTGTTCTGTACTGTAATTGTACTTTTCAAAATTTTATTTTCATATTTTTATTTTTATACCTAAATGTGATGTGAAGGTGAAGTGATGAAAAGGTTTAGGCCAATAGTCCTACACGCTGGCCAAGTGCGGATTGGTAGACTTCACACACCCTTGAGCACTTTTTAGGCGCTCTCAGGCATGCAGGTCTTCTCACGATGTTTTCCTTCACCGTTAGCGAGCGATAATTTATAGGACAAATATACACAATTATCTTCTAAAAGACGAATCTTTACGATTTATTGACAGAGGTGTGTGCCACGGGTTCGAACCTGAGACCTTTGACTAAACAGTCCTACGGTCTCTCACTCGGCTATCGCTGCATCTTTTTTATACTTACTTTATCAGTATCACATCTGTGACAATCGCTTATCTGTAATTAATACAATCGTTGTCCTAAAGATAGATTGGAAATCGATTTGATCTGAGATTTGTGTCGGTAATCAGCTTAGGCCTTAGTCGTTAAATCAGAAAATATTGCTTCTCCAAGACGTCCTCTCAATTTTATGGTTCATTATTTTAAAACGAAAGACAAAGAATACCTACGACTTTGAGTTGGTTTTTTTTGCAAGATTTGAATATTTTTAATATTTTTGGTCATAGATTTTTATTATAAAGGTAAGCTCTAATTGTACGATTTTTTTTTTATTTGTACGAAATTAATTGTAAGAAACGCAGAAAATAATACTACCTCATTATTACGCAGCAACTTTGTGGTCATCTCGACATTTTTTTTGTTATAATTTTAATATAAACAGGAACATATGATTTGTAAGGAAGTGCCTAATACATGATTTAAGTCGCTTTATAAGTTATAGGCACAAGCCTCTTCAGTGCGGCACTAAAATAAATTATCACGTCTCAAATACACTTTTAGAATTGTAATATAATTATTACAATTCTAAATACAAGTCTCGATTCGATATTGTTTATAAGATTGCTTATACATAAAATATATTTCTATGACTTCAACCCTTCGGTGTAATAAACTAATTTCTGATCTAAATGTAATTATGCATTGAACTTCACCTTATAAATGAACTTTTTACAAGTAAAGTTTAATTCAGTTTATCGTTTGTTGTCTAAGGCTTCTTAATACTTAAATAATGACTTAATTTGGTTGTGCAAAGTTTTTAAATTGGATTTCTACTGCCCACCTGCGTCTTAAAAAGTTGTGAGCAACAATTTTAGGGAGATCTATAAAGCTAAATTACCTGTTTTTAACCGCTTTTAAAGAAAGTTCTCAATTTCTCTCGGTTCTCAATTTGATTGTATTTTTTTTAAATGGTTGTTCGCCAATTTTTCGAAGACGCCTGAACCGATTTGAGAAATTTTATTTTTTTTGTATGAAAAACATGTTATGTCATATATTTGTCATGTGGTCCCATTTCCATCTGGTAACAATCTGATGATGGGATCCTAGAGAAATCGAGAGCAACCCTCAAATTTAAAGGCTTTATTAAAATAAAGTTTTATTTTTATTTTTGTTATTTTTTCTTTTTTATACATCTCTGGGCAGTTTTGTGAAATTTTATGATTTTTGTATTTAAACGCAATAAGAAATTTTGAGTCTAAAAATCGATTCACAAAAGGGATACCTATTTATTGTTCTATCTAAAAGGCTTCTATTTTTGCCTTATTCTTATGAATTATAAGATATTCGATACATAGAAAAGTGTCGTTCATCATTATATAACTATTTTAGGTCCCATTGGATATCAATTTGCCTTTGTCTACCTTTTAGAGCATACAGGCGTGTAGAGGCAGCAATAAATCATGATTTGACATTTTTAGAGCGTAGCATTGAAAAGGGTCAGTATAGGTATTTAGCTCAAAAATATAAGATAATTTAAATATAATGTTAGGAAAACGATAAAGTAAAATATAAAAGAAGTTTACTTTTAAAACTATGTAAAGCAAAAAAACTAAATGCCGAGCCTTTTTCTTATTAGATTAGGGTTAGCTTCTAAAAAATATAGCTGATTATCAGTTTTTTTACATGGATTGACTGCCATCAAACCTCAACAATCTACTACGAGGTCATACGATACTCATTGTTAGACTAGTTGTCAGACTTCCCATAACTACTGCCTTAGATTTTTAATGGCAACCGGGACCGACGGCTTAAGGTGGTCTCCGAGACACGAAGGAAAGCTCGTTATGTTGAGATGCTCGCCCATCCACGGCCGACCACGGTTAGCATTGCTTAACCTGCAAGATCGATCGGAGCTTTGACTTAGCAACGAGCTCCTCAACTAAGCCACAAGTTCCTTCCTTAAGCACCATATAAATAAATAAATAATAAATATCTGACAACTTACACACAACGCCATCTAGTCCCAAACTAAGCAGAGCTTGTATTTTGGGTACTAGAATAACTGATATTAATACAAATATATACTTTTCTTTGGTAAATACATACTTATTATACATAGAAACACCCAGACTAAGACAAACCTCCATGTTCATGCACACAAAGATTTGTCTTAAGCGGGAATCGAACCCGCGACCTCGGCGTCGCAGGCAGGTACCTACTCTACCAACTCCGCCATCCGGTCGTCATAAGAAATACGGTCCGTATTTCTTTGCATATTGTTTTCTTAAAGCCATATTACATCATCTTGTTATTACTATTAAGATAATAATATGCCTAAAGAAGTATTTTGAGTACAAATACGAATAGAAGTTTATCTGTAATAATGAAAGTAAGAACAACAAATATTTATCAAGTTCCAATAAGCAACAAAATAATATAATAAGTTTGTTAATATTGATTTAAGTTTACTTATGAAGAATTGGATCTACGATAGTACAGATTAATGTCAAATAAACCGTCATTGTTCAAAGTAAAATCACAAAACGTGTAACTCTTCCAATAGTATTATGTAGAGTAATATACATAGTATGATTATATTTGTTTTTCAAGCGAATAAGACATAGGGCATGTCTCGTATCTACCCTGTACAAGGTAAACATATTTTTTTGAATCACTGGTTTAACAAACCGGAATTAGCATAACATAATATCATGCCTTATTAGGGTGTGGCAGAGATGTATCGGTATAATTACCACACTTCACCTGTTATGTTTAGGATTTTATGTCCCAAATTATGGTGGTGAGTCCCATCTACCAGGCATAATTTCAACTCCGTGATGCTAAGGAAAATTTCGTGAACGGAACAATCTCAAATAACCTTTTGCCCGATCTTCGAAACCATCAGACTCTGAGACAGTTTACTTGACCTAATTAATGCTTGTTAATTAATAAAACTTCATTACATTTCAGCTCCGTACATCAGAGATGAGTCTTCACCCCTCAGAGAGCGGTTTGCTCTGGACGAGTGTGAAGGCTGACGTCAAGGTGACGTCAGAGCTGTTCCAAGGAGGACGTCTCAGGGTCGCTTGTCTGGCTACCATCTATGACGTGTACAGGAACTCGGCCAACCTTGATTTCTTCACGCCTGATACTGATCCCAGGCCTGAAAGAAGTAAGTATTTATAACTTTACACCTATTACTACCCCGATGCATATAGAAGAGGTGCATTAACACTTCTTCTTCTTCGTCGTGTCGATGGCTGAGTCAAATTTTATTGGTCCAAATAAGTGGCCACTGTTATGGCGCTCTCGTCGGCGTTTATGAGCGCCTCTCTTGTGCAGGTGGTAGGGCAGGTGCAGGTTTTGACTTGCCATCGTGGTGAAAGGATTAGCCAATTCGCTTTTAATAACTCGCGAATTGCCCAGGGTGCGCCGGACGTAGAGAATTGTTGTGTACGTCACTCGGGGAGGCTCCTTTCATGCACCCCTTAACACTTAACACCTGCTATTTATAGTAAGTGAGGTCATCCTAGCACCATCTATCGGGCATGGTTGACGCAAAAGTCTCGAGACTTCATGATCTGTGTCGTAACCTGTTAACACTACGGCTACACGAACGACGCAATGAGGGCTTTTGCAAATGAATTCACCGTTAGGGGTGCTTGTGTAGCGTGAGGTCTACAAAAGGTGAAATGTTTCTGCTTGCTGGTTGGCTTTGTGCTCATTGTGTTTATACGTGTTTATAGAAGCACAGTTCTTTAGCGCTGTTGTGCATAAGAACATGAGACGAATGTACTAATGTCTCCATTTGAAATTGAAACAAAAAAATGATTTCCTTAATATATTTGTTCTAAAATTGTTGTCATTAAAACGCCACCCTTAATAACTGGGGCTTTGACTCTAAAATATTAATAAACCTTTCATCTCATTCCAGTTACTCTCAACGACGCATCATCAGCAAAATCATTTCGAAGCTGGATCCTTCTGCTATTCCTGTTCCTCCTGCCAATGGTGATGGGCCAAGACTACGCCGGCGTCATCATCGACTATGAAGATTATGATGAGGTCAACTATGGGTTAACACGCGCGTCTCTTCTGGGTGGTTGAGAAGAACTTTAACATTAGATTAAGGATACGAATTTAGTCTGACGTTAGATCACGATATTTAAGCACAATATTTTATATGGTTTTGCTTTTATTTTATTGAAAATATTGATTGATTTTAATTTACCTGGCTATTGGGCGCTACCAGAATTGTGTCGTTTTTTTCAGCTGTTTACTATTCCATTGAACCTTGTAATCATTTCATAACATCAGACCCATATAACCCATAAGGGTGTGGCTGAAGAGTACAACACTCACACTTCACCTGATCCCTGGGTTCTCAGGTCCCATGGCATAGGTACTGAGCCTATCGCCGTCCTCCGGGCACAATACCAACTCCGTGCTGCTATTGAGCCGGATTCGATTCCCAGGTCAGCTCGCGATGAGCGTTACTGTGTAATCAATTTATAGAATTTTAAACACTCGTTTATGGTACCTGCTAAAGTCTCTTTCTAACTGTTTGTGCTAATTTCTAACAAATAAAATTTTAATTTGCACAGGTAAGATTGAGCGTGTAGCAAGTCAAACGACCTGTTTGTAAAAGCTGTTTGATCAAGTTAGATGAAATGAAACATTTTAATATTAGCAAAGATTCCGTTTTGAATAACGTTAATAGAATTATGATATTATTATGTTTTCATACGATTAAAATGAGAATAACAAAAATACAAACACTGACCTGCCTATGATAATAAATAAACCAATTTAAAATAATTTATTTTAAAGATAGAAGCGTCTACCAAAGTAGCTAGTAGCTTTGTTATTTAATCATACAATTTGATTATTTGATTTTATAACCCTATTTGTTTTTATTTTATCTAACATTAATATGTGTTTCTGCCAACATTCATGATGTTTAAGTAATTAAATTTAGTCTTAACCACAAAAATGCAAGTAACGCCATCTCTGTGTTGCTGCCTGGTACTAATATTATTGTTTCATTTTGGACAGTGACGAAAATAAAAATATTGTATTCGTGCCCATGGCCATTTTTATAAAATTATTAGTGTTACCCTCCGCCAATAATAATAATTATAATTTTTTGTCTATTTGTTATAAAAAAATCCTTTTATGATGTCTTTATTTATTGTATTTAACTTGTTTTTATTTTTATAATTAATGCAGAATATCTGCATTAATTATGAATAAATAACAAAAATATTCAGTAATTAGACTATGTTTGTTAATTAGGTTAGTTGGTATTTATTTTAATTTTTCTATACCTAGTTGTTAGCATATTTTAAAATGTTAAATGCTTTTTTATAAAATGCTTCATTTAAAAGGCCTGTTTTCCAAATTTAATATAAACATATAAAACACTTCTGTACATTCCATCTTTTGAACACTATTTCACAATTATTATAATAAGAATGTAAATAATAATTTCCTTTAATGTAAGTACATAAAATATTGTGATAACACTCAAAGGTTTACCTTTTAAGAAGGAAAATTAAATTTTCATACTTTTTATCCACTCAGTTTTCTATTATTTTAGTTGATTAAAATAATTTTCACGGTCACAAATTATTTTGAAGTCTTTAAAAGTAATATATTCTATTTTTGGTTTTTCTTAAGACCCTATTACACTAACATGTTATCTCGACGCTGAATGAGCGGGACAAATAGATCGAAGACGTTTGTTTTGCGTAACGAACGACTTGGTTATCTTTGTCCCGCTCAAAAATTGAAAGAGAGAGAGAGAGATCGAATCCGGGCTTAGCGTTATCGGCGGTTAAATAAGTTTGGTGAAATCGGGACTGAACATGGCACTTAAGTTTAAGTAAGAGATACATATTGTTGAATAATTTAAGATTTTTATTACTTCAACGACGAGTTGTAAATAAAATAAAATAAATTTTGAAATACGCCAACCTGTCGTTTAATTTATATACCAAATAAGTGACTTAAGACCATAATTATTACATACATAAAATACATACTGATACTATCTGTACAATATTTTAGAATGTATTGACTTAGTATTAAAGATATCTTTTGAAAAATGCAATAATATTTTTTTCGTGATTTTATCAAGCGTTTAAATATTTCTATGTTAATACTAATACTTTTAGTTTCTACACGTGGTGAATCCAGAATAATCAAGAATTATGTTTTTACATGAAATAGTTAAATGTTCAATTTGAGTTTATTAACAATTCTCTTGAACATGCCATATGGGTGATCAGGTAGAAATGTAAAACTGATGCGAGTAAAACAATTTGTTCTTACTTAATTTGTCATTAATTAGACCTGAAATATCATTATTAAAGCCATTATCATTTGTTTCTAATAAAAAAATCGTGATAGAATATTCAGAAATATAAAATGTCAAGTTTCTTATAAGTTAACTGGCCTACTGGTTCTGAAACTTAATAAAAAGTGGTAAAAAAGGCCCAAAACTATACTGGTCATGTCACAATATCGTGATTTAAATACAGTTTAGTGTCTTTCAACGACTGTTTTAAAAATGCTATTTCATTCGTTAATTACTTTAATAAAGAGTACCTACCATATTATCTTGATTATTTATTTATCAGGATCAGTAATGAAATAATAATAATAATATAAACCCATGCACTGTATCCAAATAAAGGAAAATATTATTTTTTAACAAACTGGTATGATCTACAGTGCGTATCTTGCATGAAAAGTTGCTCAAGGTAGACGCGTATGTTGTAACGCCACTATCATCGCTTGAAGTTCAACATGTTTCAACTAGATGGCGCTTTGCAAATAAATGCGTTTCACGATACGAAAGTAGAGCTATTTTTTACACATCGTTCTTTTATGATACTTTTGCATTAATTTTTATGAATCAAGTATTCTAAATATGAGTAGTAAACCAATAAGATTGTTTAAATATTGACTTAGTAATAATTATGGTCAGATAGCACTTAATCGATATCATATATTACGGAAGTATTTGCCGAGTTTATCGCCTTTCATCTTATTTCTAGTGATTATTTGTGATGAACCTTAAAGTGCAGGCTAGGAAATCAACAAAAAGCAAAGAAACCAACTAGTTGAGTCTTAAAGACTAGGCCGTTGTAGAGACAATCTGGCCAAGTGGGGATTTATCAACTCATCCAACACGACAACTAATGTGGATACCCTACCCAGAGTATGACCCATCTAATGTCTTACCCTTTAATGTCTTACCCTTTACTTCCTTCCACTTGCACCCGCGATAACCTTATGCGGGCCAACAAAGAAGTGGTTGAAGTCGCCACCTACTGGTCTAAGACAGTATAATTAAACAAGCCATTGACAAAACAAGAAGAAGAATTATAGACTCGTAGTTTGTTGTCAAAAAATTCGGATGCATTTCAATGTGACTATGCCATTAGGTTTCTGGGCACGTTACTAATATCAAAATCGGTATATAGGAGTAGTCATAATTTGGCGAACCTTTTCCCTATTACTTTTGGGTCGACTTCTATGGTGTGTGGAAGAGTACTAACTATTGTGGTACTATGACGCCTTATCTTTACGTTCAAATTAATCGAGTATATAATTATGTTCAGCAAAAATGACAGAAACCAGAAATCAGAAATGAAATCATTTACTTCTAAGGGCCCCAAAGGGCGCTTGAACACGTCAAAATAAACATCGAAATAAAAAATATCTAATTAAATTATAATACTTATTGGATTACATTATTTGAATCAGCGGAGCTTCAATTAATTTAATTCAACTTAAAATTTTTAATTAAAATCAAAGTACCAGCTCCGATGGGTATTGGATCTTGAGGAGCACTGATGAGAAAGTCATGTGTTTCAAATTGTATTGTGTAATACAATTTCATGTGCACACAGTCAATAATTCTATGTGTAAGTTATAGCAAACAAAACACAATAGCTAAAGATTTACTCGACGATGTCCTTACTCGAAGCACAATTCTTCACATTAAAACATCATCAACATAAACATTTGCAACTATTCAAAAAACGAAACGAAACACACAACAAAACGATTAACAGACACCAAATCTAGAAATGGAATACAAATAACTCTCACAAAGCAAGCAATCGAACAAGATGCAGATAAATATTTTCGCGCGAATCCCCCAGCACTATAGTGCAAATCGTCTGCTTGTATACCTAAGAATCTCGTTTTTCCCGTGATTGAGGAACCCGGGATTGAGTCCGGATTGAGCTGGGATTTACCACGGGAATCAGCTTCGCGAGAAAATACTTTCGTTCTGCATACTGCAACTTTCCAGGTACCGGTGGATTTAGAATTGACAGCATTGAAATTGTTATTATTATCCCCTTTGAATATGTTGCGTTCTTGTTTATGCATTGTAGCTTTATAAAGTTGCTTTGTTTTATTTGCGTGACATATCGATGTTATATTACATGTGTCATAGTTATAGAGCTCTTTAAGTTGCTCAATAAATTGTAGTTTAATTCATTAATGTGTATAGGATCTCCAACAAGAAATACACTAGACATTAATAATAATTAAATGTTATCTTAATTAAGAACGATTTCAAAGAGTTTAGTTGCAATTTATCACCATACTAAGAATCACAATTTCGGAATCAGAATAACGAATACAAAAAAGAATAAATAGTTTTTAAATAACATTCTACTGTAATAATACAGGCAGCGTTATCATGGACTCTAACGACAAAGGTAAATAAAAACTAAAATAAGCTGGTTCATTAGCATAGAAAACAAAGAAGAATCAATTCGCATCAGCGCATAGTAAATAATTGAGGTGGAGTTAAGGCAGAATAAAATTCTTAGCTAAAGCTTTGTGGCGCGTGGCTCGGGGCGCCCTCTGGCGGAAGCCGCGGAGACAAACTATGCGAACGGGAAGACGCTCTGAATAAGTTACACAGAGCAGATTGGTACAGAGGAAATTGTATATTAGTTATACTTTTTGTATAGACGTGATGTGATGTCTATACAAAAGATTATGTCTATACTAAGATTTACCAGCTGCTACTAATAAACCAGCTTATTTTAGTTTTAATTTACCTTAGTCGTTCATTCTTTAGATTGAATGAAACTAACTTACTTACCATTGAACTTTGGTATCGAATGAAGTATTTTCTAAGATTTTAGAAGTCATGACGGTGAATACTTTAGAAACCTACACCGCATACCTTAGAGTTGCATTATGGTAAAAATAATTAAATTTTCAAGTGTTGCTATGCCTGCATCTGTTTCAAATCTTAATTTTATTGTATAATGAAAGGAGGCAAACCTCTCGTTGCAAAAGGTAGGTAGGTAGGTAGGTAGGTGGTGGTTTCTGGTATTCTTCTATACTAGATGATGTAATTTTATGGTAGTAATAGACCAACTCCTAGATTAAAGAGTGAAAATTAATCATTGAATTCGTTATCCCAGCCAAACAGTGAAGTAGAAAAAACCTATCGAACGAAAATGTTATGCAATACCTTAAATGGAAATACATACCTACTAGGAAAATATGTATTTTCAGTATAACCTATGAACTGAGCTACTCTGTGGCAACAACCGGCAGCGCCTCGCGCACGATGTTTGTTCATTAGAGGTTTTAATTTGATTTTTCTAGCGCGTTCTAATTGCAGTGCGCTTATAATGCTCCACTCATTCGCAGCCAAGGCGGACGCACAATTAGGTCCTGTTTGTTTTTATATGCATTCAAATTGTTATTTTGTTTTTATGATATTTTACTTTGTGAATTTGTTTGATTTTGTATTGTTCCCTCTCTTTTAATTTGCGTGTACCATTTCTTTATGACCTTAATTAGAGATGAGAATTAATTTATTTGTTGTGTTAATTAGGTGCAGATATTATCTGTTTCTGTTTTTAAGAGCTGAATTTAAATAGTTTTGAAAGGTTTTCATTTACGATATTTATCTTTTGTGTTTGCTTTATCTTAGTTATAATCATCCTCATATATAACGAAGACAATAAAAACGACACAGGCGGCTTACATGCTTGATATTTGGAATCCTCTATCCACGGTTACAAGTTTAGATAGAGATCGTCTGAATAGAGACCTACTGTTATTCGAACATCAATTTACTTTTGGCAAGCAGGTACGCAGCTTGGTAAAGCGGGCAAATATCGCAAATCCCCCAGGCTTAGATAAAAGTAACCTTTCGGTATTGCAGTTCAGGCAATATGAGATGCTTATCTTTTTGCTGTTAGAAAAGCCGAAGGTTAATCATTTTGTATTGGTGGCAATAGAAATAGATTTGGAACGGTTTGGTGATATTGGTCTTTGAATACAATGTCTTGAGGATATTAGCTGATGTTTTTTGATTTCATATTTTGTATTCATATTACCAACATAATCACTACGTTTCACTGGTGTATTGCTAATACGGCCTATTATGTTAAACTTTGGTTTGCTATTATTGCAATAATACTTAATTTTATTAAAACTGACGTTAGATGAAGACATTACTATTGAGAGTGCGAGACGTCACGCGACGGTGACGAAAAGTAATTAATCGCCCAGTTGATGAATCTACGTTATAGATTAGAAACTAGTCGGCATATCCCGGCTAAAATACCATGAGTATGCCGTATTCTTAATAGAAATGCAATAATACTTAACCACAAGTCAAAATGTACTCGTATGACAAAATTAAATGGCGTATATTTTCAGTAAAATCTACGAATTTATTGAAACGAAAACTCAATCAGAAACAAAATCAAGTCAAATACTCGAAAGTAAGATACAGCATGCAGCTGCAAACCGCATCGAGTAAAATAAATGAACTAACGAAGCTACAACTTCGCGTAAATGAGACACACGCTCGAAGCGTCTTGCCTTCGAGATCTTAACGAGCCTCAAATTCTATACTATAGCGTTTTTCTTACTCTCAAACCAAATTACCATATGTATTCTCGGTATGAAATTCAGAACAGCTTTCGCACTTGGCAAATTTGCATTGTTAATTGTGGCTTCAGCGTGCCGCGGTGTACGGTGGTCTGGTGTGAGTATGTTAATGTCACTACGTTGGTGCATCTTACGATTTTGTCTAGTCTACGTTTATCTTGCTTGCTTTTGTTTTACTGTGTCTTTGCTCCTTATTTGGAGGAGATTAGCTGGAGCTGGGAATTTGGTAAGCTTTTCTTCTTTACACTTTTTTATTGGCTTAATTTTAAAGCCACTATTTAAAATGTAGGCATTTGCTGTTCTGCATCTAGTGCGGTGGTTTCCAGTTGTTTTGTACTAAAAGTTTCGAGTATTTTTTCTGTTTTGGTAATTGACTTGCCAATTTTTGTATGATTATTTATCGAACGCTCTAAATATTATATCGGCTGATATTTCACTGATTCTAGACATTAAGATAGAAGATTCTTAGTGTAATTAAAGACTCGGTAAACAACGATTCACTAGGTTTCAAACTTTATCAAAATAAACCACGATGATGTTATATTGTGAACTATTATAATAACATCGAAATAATTATTGAACAAAACGGTGAGCAATTTGGGAACAATGCGTACAGTGATTAAATTATTAAGTTTTGAGTCTATGTTAATATTAATTTACACAGTAAACCAAACTACGTTTTTTTTAAATTTATAAACGCTTACTAATAATTTGCAAATAAAAAATACTATTATTCTTGTTAACTTCCTCCAGCTAAGCTTAAAGCGCTTGTGTTGGGAGGAAGTTCACGTCCGTGGTGTAATGGCCAGAATTCAAGGTCTCTCGATCGTAAGACCGATTCCTTATCCATTACATAATTTCTGCCGTTACATGCACAATGCATTTAAATCATTTATTGCTACCAAACAAACCATAATATGGAATACAATAAATCCTGAAATCGTTAATAACCTTACTTTACTAATCACAACTTCAAATCTACAAGTTATTATATATTTACAAAAAATATTCATCTATTAGAGTGAATAAAGTTTCAGTTATTAAACAAACAGTTTATGCACCACTTTATCAATTTAAGCACCTTATGTAAAAGGCTTAAGGCCAAATAATCCAAATAGATTTAAAACTCTCATGTAAAATTTACAATAATACAAACCTTTCAAATAATACCACGTACAAAATAAATTTAAATCTCGCTATATTTTTGCAATAAAATTTAACAATAAATTGTTTTTATTCGCCCAATATTTATTGCAATCGCCGATCACAAATGTGTTTTACGTCCGATTGAAAAAATGTTTTTTCTACCATGGTGGTTATATTTTTGTATTTATATAAAAATGGTGGTTGGAGTGCAAATTTACCCCGTTGGACCAAGAGCTCCACCAACAAGACGTGTAACATTCCAACCTCAAGGTTAGGGGTTTTTTTTTAATTCTCTGAGGGAGTTATTACACTGGCATCGATCAACGTCGATCGATGGCAATGGTGTACTCATATTAGCTCTTTAAACGTCGAACGCATCGATCGACGTCGATCGATCACGGTGTATGGGAATAATTATTTAAATATTGGCACTTTAAGGTCGTTTACTGTATTCTTCCAAGGAATACATAGATGAGGAGAGACGTTGAATATAACTTAACTATTTCTTTTTTTTTTGAGATTTTTTGGTAATTGAAGTCGGTTTTTTTTTTAATAATTTTATTATGGTTCTTCAAATTCAAAATGATAAAGTTTCTTCATTTTATGCTTTCGCTTGTAAACTTTTAATTTTTGAGCAGAAGGAATCATTAAGTACAACTATAGTGTTGGGTGTTACTTCTATGCACTCGTGCGGGTAAACCAATTTAGATTTGGTACATTATGTTAAAAAGCTTATGCCTTTTCGTCGAAAAACCATGTGAATAGGAAGCTTCTTTGTATAATAAATATCAATAAATACGTCTGATTGTTTCAACACAGTAATCTCAAAAACATGTATGTTGAAGCCACAAAAGGGGCCTTGCCGAGCAGGCATCACAATGTACTACTATGACAACGAAGATAGAAACTGTTCAACTTTCCAGTGGGGCGGTTGTCAAGGCAATGGGAATAGGTTTGCTACTCAGGAACAATGTATGGAAACATGCGTAAGCACAGAAAGAACCCCAAGTAAGTAAATAAAAATACCTAACGCTTATAATAATAATGAATACTACATATTCTTCTTTTTACACCAAAAAACTCTCTGGGTGCTGATATTAAGTACATTGAAATTCTTGCAAACATCGGAAACTAAAAAGATTTCAGAGAGCGATGGAATACTGATAAAACTTTAATTGCTATCGCTACTTACTGAATGAAACGAGTCATTTAAAGAAGGCATAAATAGATCGATGGTCCCTACATACATAAAGACATGTCAAAAGTGGCATATTTTTTTATTCCTCAATTGGCTTTAGATTTTCTAGTCCTGGATATAAATATTTTTTTAATATTACCTATTTAACGTCTTTTACAAATCGTATAAGAGAACAAATAATATATTTACAGCGAATAAGTGTCGTAGATACGGATATTTAAACGTATCGTTTTCTACATAGTTTTTTAAATGCGCGCCACTCGCTGCGAAGACGACATAACATCATTCACGGCGGCGCTTAAGTTCCTCAATAAGTCTTGTCCACGTCGTGAAATATTTTTGTTTTGATACAATATTGCAGAATTAGTAGTCTGTTTTTTAGTTATAATTATTCATAATATTAACTGCAACGTTTAAAAAAAAAACAAATTCCACGTGTTCATAATACATTTTATTTATGTTCTATTTTATAAACCTTCTTCTTTCCTGCGTATAAAAAGCTATCATTGACATATCTGAAATGTTTTTATTTTATTATTGGCGTAGAAACAGTCAATATGATAATAAAAAAAATATGTATTGATACCACAATAAAGTTTCTAAAACTAAAAAATCATTGTGCATACAAATTATTTCTAGAGCAGTTTGAAAATAAAAAACGTTCTCTTGTAAACCTCGTTCTTAACATGTCTTTATGTACGTAGGGACCGCCGAGATATAACAATAAATTAGGTTATATTTATAATTACCTAGAAGGATGTAACAGAGGTGTATTGACATCCTTATTATGTTATATTGGGGCCAAAGGTGAGTCTGACCCAGATTTCGTACTCCTACTGAAATATTCCTGACGGAAAAATCCCAAATGACGCAATTGCTCCAGTTTTTTATCCCTGCGTCGTGTGGTCACGAATCGACTAAGGGATAAAAAACTGGAGCACTGAAGACTGGAGGACTGGACAGACTGGACAAACGCTCAATCTTTACATTAGAAGACTCGTTATACCTATTGTGATATAATATATAATCGCTTCATTTACATAGCCTTGCACAGCGCGTCGCAAAATTAAGCTATTTTATGGGTTTTTACAAAATACATCCATAGCAACGTTACAGAAAAATGAATACGTTGGTGCTGCCTTCTTTTCTATTTTTTACTATAAAAAAGGAATAATTAGACCACACTTTTTAAAATTTTGTTTTTATTTTAGGACAACGTCCAAAATATTGTAGTTTAAGATTTGACTACGGTTTTTGCTTCGGCGCCATCGAAGTATATTACTTTGATAGTTTGTGGAATGTTTGTAAGAAAACTATTTATTCTGGATGTGGAGGTAACAAGAATAACTTCTATAGTCAAAAACAGGTTAGATTTTATCATATTTCAAACAAAAGCTAGAGTTAATATATTAGATTATTTATTTCTTATAAAGATGGGGTAGATATTAAAATGCTTTAACTTTGTAAACACTCTACTCTAAATGGTGAAAATTTTAAAGATTATTTTTTATACCTAGATAGCTATTGAAATAAAATGTCTTAGCCAATTTGGTTCTATAAAGTCGCTGTAGCAAGATGCAAATATTTAATCTCAGTCTTTAATATTTTAGGATGATTTGCAACCAATAGGATCAGTAATTTCTACTATCGGCCCATTGAGCGATAAGTGACGTCACAAATCCCCTAAGCTTAAGAGCAAAAAATGTATCAAAAACCTCTTACCTTTTTCAGTGTGAATCAATCTGCCTCTTCAAGAAAGGAATGATACCAATTACCACCAAGAATGATGAAAGCGGAATGAAGAAGATTCTCATCATCAACCCTAGATCTACCAATAGTACCACCAGAACGGAGACCACTACTTAACTACTCTTTTAACCACACAGAACAACAACAACAACAACACATATAGAGATAGATACGGTGAGAGTATAAGTATACTTCGTCTTCCAATAGTTGGCCCAGGGCGCCATCTTTCTTAGTTCTAAAAAGTCATGTTGTTCATTTTTTTGGTAGTTAGAATTGACATGCTTGATTCCCATACAGGGTCCAACTAGACTTACTACATATATGTCCTTATACGTTTCTGTGCTTTTAACTATCAGAATTTTGTGGGTATAAATAAAAAAAACTTAAATTTTTAATGTTTTATCATCATCAATCACTATTTTTACCGGCCGGCTATAAGACAGCTTGTATTTGAAGAGATTATTACATACATGGTGTAAATTGTATCATGACGAAGCCGCTTACCAGTGATTGTACATGAGACTAAATGATTCTATTATTTCAGAGGACAATTTTTGTTTTTTTGTGATTTTCCATGTCCCGAAATTTCAGGTGATTTTTTTTGCACCCAGGATTTCAGAATCATCTACCGAATCACTGGCAAGTGGCTCCGTCACGATTTCAATTATACCCTGTATATAAAAAAGAATTCTGTTTACGTCCATTTTAAGATAAAAAAAAAATAGAGTAGGTATAGTATATCTGGACTCTATCTTATTCTATTTTTGGCAAAAAAACATCCATTTTATTCTAAGTTTGGTATTCCCATCACAGTAGTACATAAATTCCTAAATATACTTAACAAAACATTTTACTATAAATACGGTGACAGTTGTCTTGAAAATTATCGTCTATCTACCGAAATATAATATCACCATTTCCTTTTATCACAACGTGTTTTTAACGATTTCGTTAAACTGCTTGGACACCAAGTCAATCCTGAAACAAAAAATATATGATTATATCACCCACATTTTGCCTGGTATGCTTAGGTTCCATATGATAGGGGATGGACTATCGCCATCGTTCGCTATTGTGATTTTCCTGACGGAAATTTTACAAATAACACTTTTCCCAACCGGGAATCGAACCCGAGACCTCGCGGTGAGAGGCACATACGCTAACCACTAGACCATCGTTGGACTTATTTTTATTTATTTCACTTCCAAATTAATTGCATGCTTTTTGCGCGTGTGGCTAATGTTTTTGGGATAGAGGGAGGGAGTTTATCAACATCTACCGGGCACAATTCAAGACTCCGAACTGAGAAATACTAAGCAATAGCTCTTTTGCTCGACCCGAGAATCAAACCTGAGACGGCCTTAATATACTGAATATAACCTACGTTCAGTATAAACAGCAGCAACTTACTTTCCATGGCTGACAGTCTTCATAAGATTGAACACATAGCTGGGGCATACATCGGCATCGATCACTCTTGCACTGAACAGCGTGCCTTGGCATAAACAATACAGTATCTCTGGTAATGGTATGCTGGCTGGCAAGATTTTCTTCTCGTATAGTATTGTTGAATAAAGCTGTAGACAAAGAAAGTAGATTGAATTAAAATTGTATCGGTTGTATGGCCTATGTCACCAATTCCTGCCGAGTTTTAGTCAGTTAGCCGCCTAAATAAATTTGACATTTTATCCGTCAAAACCTTTATTGAACTGGAACTAGTTCAATAAAGGTTTATAATTGACTTATCAGGTATCTTTTACACTAACCCTTCTAATTGTATCACTTTGGATGTAATTAATTAAACAAACATTTTAGGTATTTTTTCGTCGAGTTTAGTAAAAATAATGTTGTCTGTATTAGTTAACATGCTGATCCATTTTATCAAAGGAATTAGATTTAAATCAATGCATAGAGTACAGTTCATAAATATCGTTGTGGTTTTCCTGTTAGATTATCTCATTTCCATACAAAAGGGGTCAATATTTATGTAAACGAATAGGTATTCTAAAAATAATTTGGCACAATGTCCGTCATTCACGTAAAACAAAATGAATTTCCAATAAAACTAAGGGTTCTATTAGTACAATATTGTGATTGAAAAGTTATGAATCTAGTGAGGCTCAAACATTAATATAATTATTATAGTGGCACTTCACTTGGTATTTATTATATTTGGACAAATATTCCCCAAGTGAGATTATGACATATTAGACTTAATGAACATGTAAATAAGAGTGATTTTACGTCGACTAATTAACACAAATATTTGACCAAATATGCCAAGTGAGCCGCCCTTCAAAGTTGTTCTTACTTTAAACGCAGCAGTCAGCGAAGCTATAGACAATCCTAAGCTGGGACTGAAGATGAATGATAGCCCTGCGGCGTATCCGGCTGGCAAGGCATACAATGCTGAGTCAAAGCCTTTCTTACGACATAAGTAACATATCACAGCCTGCAATGGAAATAAAATAATTTTAACATCACGCAATTAACACATAATAATGAGATTTTTAAAGAAACCATTTTATACATATAATAAGAAAAGCAAGCATTTTTTAAAACCAGTTTTTTTTAATGGAGTACGAATACGGATATTATTTAAAAAAGATTATGGTCAATCAAGACAACAGTATAAAATCAGTTGATCAATGCATTCATCATCCATAAATAAAATGGAAGAATCTGTTTTAAAAGTCAAAATAACAATATTTTTCAAGCTGATGTAGTTGTTTACACGATAGCTTTGCCGAAACTACAGTTTTTAAAATTTTCGTCTGTCTGTCTGTCTATCTGTTTGTATCGGCTAATCTTCTAAACGAATGGACCGATTTTAAAAAAATTTGAGATGCAGGTACACTGACTACATGGCTACTTTTTATCGATGTACCTACCACGCAGACGAAACCGCGGAAGAAAGTTAGTTTGTTTGTTTAATAGCGCTAATCTCGAGAACTACTAGTCGAATATTTACAATTACTCAATACTCAATACTCAATATATTTATTGCATTCCACAGTGTTTAAAGGTCTTACAAATAATGATACAGATCTTTGTGGACCCTGTCGGGCAAAGCAACTTAGGAGCGAAAGCAAATTATTTTCGTGTTCGATAGTCTAAGTAACAATAAAAGAGTTTTGATATTTAATATTTCGCTAAACTTCATAGGAGCGGAGGAGTTAAGTTTATTGCGGGTGAAAGCGCAAGATAAGCTACTACTCTACTAGCTACTTTTTTTTTTTACGGGATATCTCACCCACACGCCACCACTGTGACTCCTGTGACGCCAGGATCTACAGCGGTGACCAACTGAAAGGCACCGTTCATGACACACTGGCAATCCCGGGGAGAGTTAGATACACACTGTTGTATCTAGTTTAGGCACCAGTCTCACAATTACAGTTTTTTGTATAGCCCCTAAGATACACTAGAAATAAGTTTATTGTTGATATTATTTATATTTGTATTTTAATTGTTTGGGAGAATAAATATATTTTTATTAAAAAAAAAAAAAAAAAAAAAAAAAAGTTAAAATTGTCTTGGAACCCGCAACGAATTTAATCAGAAGTATATAGTTGGAGTTGGAAAATATGTATCTTTACTTTACTACTAGCTAGTACTAAGTATAACAAATTCCACGCGGATGAAGTCGCAGACAAAAGCTAATATTAAATTATAAATAGACTTAAATAGTCGTACTCTGTAAATACCAATATAACTGCTAAAGAACAAGGCTAGTTTGAAGTGCTTGCTTCCTATTGACGATAAAGCCTTAATTGGATTCTTGATTTGAGGCAGTATAAGCCTGGCTAGTGATATGCCAAGGCCTATACCAAAATACGTTGCGGCACCCTGTAAAATAAAAGGATAATAAATAACAAAACATAATAATTATGTTATGTTGGACAGATTTTTTGTTTAATCTGTTTTCAATTGCTATATACCTATAGTATAATATATCTACTAACAATCTGAAGATACGTTTTTAATACTAAGTCAATTAGTCAATCGGTAAACAAATGGTTTTTATAAAGTTTTATAGCTATTTGGAAATATAACTTTACCTTAAAAACATACTTTTGACACGGGCCCTCGTGTGGACAAACGTTTACAGATCCATCTGATTTTCTTCTCACTTTTTCTGGCGTATAAAACCTGAAAAATACTTTATTTCAAAAAGGGTACCAATAATTTTTAAAACAATATATTATTATGCAAGTTAAAGGCTTGCTTTTAATTTTTTTATAGTAAAATTACAAGCAATTCTGTCAATAGACACATTCTACGCCATTAACTATTAATTAATTCATGTATTTGAATTTAATTTTGAATACAATACCTACACATAATATATCAATTGTCAATACATTGCCATACGACATTCGCATTTGATAACTCGATGTATTATGCATTTATACAGAATTGAGTCAAATTCAAGATAACAAGTGCAAACACTAACTCATTTATCACACATCCTCATAAACAATGATATCTATGTAACTAGCAATAGCTAGTATATATAGCAAACAAATTAAGTATAATGGCGTACTGTAATTGACAAGGCCTCATTCATTCATGACAATGAGAACGTATTTAGAGATATTTTAAGAAAGAAGGAATAGACATTGAAGAGAAAAAGAAAAATAACGAGCCAATGTGGCTTACTCGAATAGTAAAAAATTGATTGAGTGATTTCTTGAATTAAACTACCTTAATAGAGTCTGTATTTAATAATCTTCTAATTCTAATTCAACGCGGAAATGCCGCCAGCCTTCTGGGCACGTCACCCGCATTTGACATTGATGCGGAAGTATTTTTTGACGCATAACTTTTAAATTTTTTTTTAGTTCAATTTCTCTTTCAGTTGTACATAGTTAGGTTAGATATATTATATGAGTTTGTTTTTTTTTATTATTTAATTTTTAATGTCTGTAATATAGCACTATTTAATTGTTTGAAAAATAAATTTAATAAAAATCTTCTAATATAATGTATGAATGTCACACATTTGCTATTTAAAAAGCGTTCTTGTATCTGCTAACTGTTAACATTTCACATGTTAAAAAGGTAGAAAAACGACGTCATAGTATGACCCAAAGCATTGTAACAGCGATGTTAGATTACTACAAAATATTAAAAAATACACATACCAGAACAAAGGAGTCCTCTCTTTTTTCTCTCCTTCTAACCGCATAAGATAGAAGAGTAAGCCACTCCCAATCATAAACATTAAGACTTGCTTTGACTTAGTTATTGAGATATATCCTGATCGCTCCCAAACTCGCATGTAATATTCGATGAGCTTGAAAGTCATTTGGAACTTCTTATTATAGCTATATTTTTGCAATAAAGAATAACTCTAAAGGCCACCCCCCGGGTGCTTTGCCAACTCAGCCATGGATTCGTATGCTGCTAGACTCAAATTTCCAATCAATTTAAATTTTGTGCCTGCGTAATAGGTATATATTTATACATAATATAATATACCTTAGCTAGACGAACCTTACTTGGTTTTACAGTTGAGAAATTTCGAGTCTAGCAGCATACGAATCCATGGCTGATTTGGCGAAGCACTTGGAGCGTAAACCCAGGGGGTGCAGGTTCGAATCCTGCTGGATTCTTAATTTTCAACTTATATATTATATAAAATACAAAAAGGCTTAGCAAAGCTAAAATTTGCTTTAAAATATTACAAGATTATTGTCCTTAATGCTTATAATATTCTTGGTGTACAAATGTCTAAGAAAGAGTAAAATAATGCCATTATCAGTATAACAGCTGGTTCAACCTAATTTTATCATCTAAGGAGGGATAATTATTAGAATACTATTTAAAAGTAAATTTATTTCAAACGAAACTATCTAAGTAGACTTTGACACTTACCAAATTACAAAATAAGTTTATGACTAGACCTCTTCTACTTGCAGGTTCTAGGTAGATGAAGAGCCCACTTATAAAGAAAGGTATCATCAAAAACGTACGAGATGTGAACTTGCCCGTCAATTTTCTGAAAAAAGACAATACACTAAGATTAGCTTTAATGAACAATGATTTTTTATCTCTCTTTCCACATAATATCCCTTAAAGTTACGAGCTTCTATTTTTTTATATTCATCGATAAATCTAAAACTTCTATGGTTAGTCGGGGTTAATTGTTTTCCCAAGGTCACCCATGTAGTTATTACAAGCGTGACCGACGGATGGAGCGATGGTCAGTCGAGCACAGAAACCGGCCTAAGGTACCAAGACGTACTAAGACGAAGTGAAGCAGCAATAGCCAAGTAGGAGACTGTAGGACTACTGTAGAAGTCCTTCGGTACAAACTTCAAACCCATGGCATACACCTCCGTCAGTCTTCTCTGTCTTATCCAAGAAATGTGTGTATTAATCATGAACATTATTGCTCGCTAACAGTGAAGGAAAGCCTGTATACCTGAGAGTGCCTTATCTACTGGAGTGTGTTTAAAATCTACCAATCCGCACTTGGCCGGCGCGGTATACTAAGGCCTCACCCTTCTCTTCATGAGAAGAGGCCCGTGCCCAGAAGTGGGATATGTATAATAATATGTATACAGGGCTGCTATTCAGACAAATTTTCCATGTCAGTAGTCCCCGCCAGTAAGTACATACGTTTCTTATTAAATATTTTGATAGTATTTACCTATGCTTAGCAAATTATGACAAAATACAGATGAAAAAAAAACTACTCTACGGTATCCTGAGGTCACAAGTTAAAGTCCTGGCGGTCCTTTTTTTCTTTAAATTGTTTCTTATTATGAGTACATAAGTGTTCACTTAACATACTAGGGTCTTACCTAAAAAAACACACGCCCAGATTCCCTCCAACGGGTATTAGCAGGCCGAGTATTGTGGACCTCAAGTAATATTCCCCCATTTTTATCCATTGTTCTTTTTGCATCATCTTTTTACCTCGCATCAAGATTTGTATCTAAAAAGGTTTGAAATTATTAATTATGAGTACGGCTTAGACGCGAGATCATCTTATATATTGCATTATGCCTCATGTGCAAGAACTTTTAGAGCCACACAATCAGATTCTCGCTTTATTTGAGGACTATGGTATTATGCCTTGTGTAAAGGCATAAGAATCGACCAAACGTGTTGTCCACCAAATAGTTAATGGAAACTACAACCCATAAATATTCATACTGTCATCATCATCATCATTCGTATTTCAGCCTCTCGTAGCACTGCTGGACAAAGGTCTATCTCAATTAACGCTACAACACCCGGTCCTCCACCTTTCACTGCGGAGAAGAAGTTTGTCAAAGAGGAGCTTCAGCGATCTTCTTCAGGTCGACAGTCCACCTGACGGGGGGACATCCTACCTTACGATTGACGAGTCGCGGTCTCATTTCTATCCACAATTTACAATGGAAAATATTGATAGTCATCTCTCTCCCCTTCCCTACACCGATTAATAAAGAATGATATTTTCAACTTACTAGATAAACAATAGCATAGAACTTAGCGCTACCAATGGTAGATCCCGTAAGCATTTGGAGGCTTGCTTTCCAACAATTCTTGTGCCACGAATGGACGAGTACATCACATGGGACATCTCGAAATATGGTGTCGAACTGATGCTTGCTGATGGCAACCATTGTGTGTTATTCTTCTTGTGTTCTCCTGCATCAGAGGTCTGCAACAAAGAGAAAATGTCGTTTAAATCAGAGAAAGTGTAGGTTATATCAACTTAATTATGGAAAAAATAAACCTTAACAGGGTGATAGATAAGTCTATTTTCTACAAGTATTTTTTTTTGCATATCCTTTACATAGTCTTATTGCAGAGCAAGTATAGTGGAAAATAGTCCCCTCTATCGCCTTATTTTATTTGGGCTACGGTTTTTACAGGTACAATACAAACATGGTTAGTATACATACATTTATTCATCTTAAAATAGCAGAACTTGCACGAACTGAAATTAATCCTTATTCTTACTAATATTATAAGTATGAAATTAGCTACAAAACAGATGAGAAAGGACATAGTATGCTACTTTTTAATCGACATACCTACCACGCGGGTGAAGCCGCGCAGAAGCTAGTATTAAACAAATCATAATGAAACATAGTTAACCACACCCGTGTTAAACAGAAAGGATTTAAAAAAAATTATAATTTCCATTTCAAAAATTTCGATTTTTTTATTTCGAGCCCAATAAAGTTCACGAATAACACTTTGCCGGACCCGGGCATCGAACCCGAAACCTCGCGGTGCGAGGCACATATACTAACCACTAGGGCAGTTGCTTATTATCAATTTACCAAAATCGGCAACCATTTTGTATAATTATTTCGAGTAATGGCTATTGAAAATGCAGTCCAATAGCTTTCTAACAATAGCTGTTATAACAATAGCAGATGATTCTACAGATTACAACATAATATTTTAGGTGCGATGAAAATTTAGATGAAACATTTGTATTGGCCAGGTATGCAATATATTATATATAACGGGATATTTACCGTGCATATTTGTTGTAGCGAGTTATTTCGATATTTCAGACATGTTGCAATGACGAGATCACAACGGGAGTGTCGCGTGTCGTGATCGAGTTTGTACGAGTGCTGACAATAATAGTGCCCCGTCGCGTAGTAAAAGAGTGCGGAAGAGGGTAGATCGGTTCGTCTGCCAATAATACTGCAACTACTATAGTGTTTAATTTTTAGTTTTCTCGTGAACAAAGATATTGTAACATCTCTGAAATATCGAAATAACTCGATACAACAAATATACATAGTAAACATCCCTTTGTATATTAAGTAAGTATAATATTTAGTAAGAAAATATCCATGTTTAGTTTCAAAACTTATAAGGTATGCATTAGTAGACCAGACTGCATCTTCAATCGCTAATGAGGTAAATCTACATTAAAACAGAAAAATTTTGCACTTAAGTTAGTGTGACTCCTATTTTTAATAAGAAGTTTTTTTGCTATTTGATAAGTTTTATGGAAAATACTTTTTAAATTTTTAGAAAAATGTACTGTACTGTAAATATATAGTCATCTATAAACTTTTTCTGTCTTGTTTTTTTTCTGATAACCGTGATTACTAATCCTGCTTCCCAATTTCGGCTTGACGACTGGGACATTCAGTATAATGTAGATTTATGCAAAAAATCGATACGTATTAGATATATCATTCCACATTATGTTACCACTGTTAAGAATAAGTTTTATGTTATTTTATAATAAATCATTAATAAAATAAATACATCAGTTTTGTTTTTTTTAATAACAAGAAGTTTCGTTTTCAAAAAAAATCATAAAGTTCAAAAGTAATTAAGATAAATTTAAAAGATGTAAATACATACTTCCGTCACAATTATACTGTGGCACAGCGTTTAGGTTATCACTATACTTAATTCCTTAAGTTTTTTTGCAATTCATTTACCATAGATAATTATAACAAATAATTTAGAGAAAATAATTTTCACGAGACAGTGGTTGACCATTTAAGTTTCGCCAGTACTTTTATAAAACCATTAGTTAGATTAATAGCCGGCTATAAAGAATTTTATGAGCAGCCATATTGTGCTCGTGGGTAATTGCATACATCAAAATGAGATAAAGATTATTTCACGTGAAAAAAAAAACATTTAATGTTTTAAGTAATTACGCCCTTATTTATCATAATAATATGAATAAAAGCTTAAAGAGTCGATTTTTCAATCGTCGGGCAAAAAAAGTCAATCGAATGAAATATTAACTCAGAAACATCAAAATTAAACACATACTTAATAACATATATATATATATATATATATATATATAGTATGTAGTATATAATAGAGTATGGTAGTGTATATATATAATTAAAGATAAGATAAGATAAGATAAGATAAGATCATTTATTTTGCTAAAACATGGTACAACAAGGTCTTACAATTAAATATGTTCAACATGTTTTTATCACACTTACATGACATGCAAAAATTATTAATTTCAAATCAATTTAACATTATAAAGTCCGATAATAAATAGAATCAGCAAAATATTACAATTAATGTCATAAAATTAGGATCAATAATAAAGAATACAAAATTTCAACAGGTAAAATGTCCAATAATTAGTGAATAACAAATTAATGAAAAATTAATAAAAATATATAAAATTCTATATAGGCTTAAATTGGTAACAAGAACACATGTCATTATTGAACAATTCACAGTAACATTCCCTATCTCTCATACATAATCATAGCATATCATTCAAATAATCACATATATTGTAGTATAAAGTATACATAGTATAAAGTATAAAGTATACTCGGTCAGGTTACATTATTTTGTACGACTAATAACTTTTATATAACGGTTTAAAAATTGGCTCCAAAATATTTTTTGTTGTTTTTCGCCGATTACTTAAAGACGACCGGACCGATTGTTAAACTCTTATTTTGTCTGAACAAGTATTCTTGACTATGGGATCCTAGAGAAAACGAGGGATCCCTCAATTTTTAAAGGCTTCTATATTGTTTTTGTATATCACTTAAAGCTACTTGAATATTTGCATCACGCAATCAGCGTTCCATGTTGCTGAGCTGATGCTGGAAGGTACAACTCCTCAACGGAAAGGGGAATTAAAATATTAAGGCCTTAAGGCACCTTACTTAAGGCCGTTTACTGCTTACTTTTAAGTTATACACAGATGAGGCAAGACGTTGAATATCACTTATGCACCTCTTAGTGCATTTTTTTGTAATTCAAGTCTTTTTTGTAATTTTGTTAAATTATTTAAAATACAAAACAATAATAAAACCCGAAATTCTATTCACCTAACAAAGGTTTGATGGCGAAAAAAATAAACGGTCGAAAAAAAAATACCAAAACATTTTAAAGGCTCCTTGTCTTTCATACCTTTACATTTTACCTTTTTTACTGCAATTAAAATAGCAATGCAACACGTGTTGCATTTATGCACTGACTAACACAGGACATGGTATTTCTACGTACTTTTGCAACTGTAGAAGGAAGTACACACAGTTATACTACCAGTATATGCTGGTCTCCCATTGCATGGGAAATCTATACAATCCGATACTTGTATACTGGATATGTTTAGTTTCATATGTAGCCGTGTGTACCTATACAGTTGCAAGATTCATACAAGGTGAACATCTAATTAGCAAGAAAATGAATGTTACACAACGATCCATTGCGCTAAAAGAAGTTTTTTTTTAATTGCTTTGTATTAGAGTTTATTATGTTAGTTTTTCTGTCGCTGATGATTTAAAGACGTGATTTTGAATTTTTAAATACTAATTGCTATGGTAATCTTTTTATTTTGTCGTTAGAACTAGTTTGAATTAAAAATTGACACGGATACATTGACTACCATAAATGAACTAAGATTTTGCATTTGCGAAATGTAAAATTCAGCTGTTTACAAATATTTGGATACAATTATTGCTTGTATAATAAGACTCCAAAATAATGTTGTACACCACTATGGTAGGACATAGCGCACTCCAATGTATTATTTTATAAGACCTTTATGTTACCTATCATAATATATGATCCACGAATAAATGAATTTGAATTTGAATTCTATGTTTCATGATAAACCAAGTTTGTTTTAATGAAACCGTAAAATAATAATAATGGTTCATCTAATGATAACATTTATAATGATTATGAGGAAAAAATGCTGTATTATACTGAGTAGCAAAATTGTTATAATAGTGCTTCTCAGTATGATACAGCATTTTTTTAAAATAAACAATAAGTAGCTAAGTACAACTTAATCGTAGGCTCTTATGATGCTTAAATTGTCTTTTTTTTAATCGTATTAGTAGATTGCAGATACAAATTACTATTATTCTTGTGAACGCCCTTCAGCTAACAGCTACGTGTCACTTATAATTCGCTTGTGTTATAAGAACTAAAGTAGGCTTTACAAACCCTCAAGCACTTTTTAAGCACCCGAGACTTTTGACATTGCAGTCCTACGGTCTCTGACTCGGCTCTCGCTGCTTTACCACAAGTTTACCCAATTTACCAGTGCTTTATATTGAACATTTTTAAGGTCGGCCGTCGGCCATATTTAGCCACAAGTTTTCAAAGATAAGCCAAAGGTTTTATTACTAAAAATCGTATAAGTAGACTGCAGATACAAATTACTATTATTCTTGTGAACGCCCTCCAACTAACAGCTACGTGTTGCTCATAATTCGCTTGTGTTAGGAGGACTATAATAGTAGACTTCACACACCCTCGAGCACTTTTTAAGCACTTTTAGGCATGCACCCGAGACCTTGGACCTCGCAGTCCTACGGTCTCTCACTCGACTATCGCTGCTTTACCACAGATATACCAAATTTACCAGTGCTTTATATTAAACATATTTAAGGTCGGCCGTCGTTTACACTTTAAGCCACAAGTTTTCAAAGATAAGCCAAAGGCTTTATTACTAGAAATTGTATTAGTAGATTGCAGATACAAATTACTATTATTCTTGTGAACGCCCTCCAGCTAACAGCTACGTGTTGCTCATAATTCGCTTGTGTTAGGAGGACTAGAGTAGACTTCACACACCCTCGAGCACTTTTTAAGCACTTTTAGGCATGCATCCCAGACCTTTGGCTTCGCAGCTTACCTACAGATTTACCAGTGCTTTATATTGAACATTTTTAAAGTCGGCCGTCGGTTACACTTAGCCACAAGTTTTGAAAGATAAGCCAAAGGCTTTAGTAGACCATTCACACATCATATTATCATGACTTTTGTTTGACCGCAACTGTATCGTTCATTTACTTTTATCACTGAATTTATATGCGTCTCGTACGAGACATAAAGGGATTAAGCCTGTTTCATTTAATGTTTTATTTGATGTTTAGTAATAATCATAATTTTGCAGGCCATGTGATTTATGCGCAATTTACTCTGCGTAAACTGTTTTGTTTTTTGAATACTCATTTTTGAGTTAAACCTTTTTTAAGTTATGTGTGATAAAGCTTTTAAGCCGTATGTCAAAAATCTAATCTAGCTTCTACCAACTGTAAAACCCTTGATAATGTGATGTATATATTTCGATATATTGGCTAGAGGTTAATCACTGTGTGGCTCAATTCCTGACGGGTCGTGGCAATTTTAAGAGCAAACTATTTTCGTTTAAGCTTATCGATTCTCCATTCTGTACATGTTCTACATCTGAGCACGAACAAACCGCCCACCATATCATCTGGGAGTGTAGTCTTTGGCACAACGAACGTAATGTTATGTTAAATAGCTTACAATTGACATCTGGAGTGGTATACTATGAGGATCTTGTATCGAACAGAATAAATTTCCGTGCATTTAGCCGTTTCTGCCATACCTATTACAGCAATCAAATTTAGGCCCCATAATTTTGTCACTATCCGTGGTGTCTACACTCTTTCCATATAGACACTTTGTCTATATTTGGCATTGCTCAGTCTCCCGCTTTGCTCTGGAGGAAAGTAAAGATACATACTTTCCAACTCCAACTATATACTTCTGATTAAATTCGTTGCGGGTTCCAAGACAATTTTAACTCTCCCTGGGATTGCCCGTGTGTCATGCACGGTGCCTTTCAGTTGGTTACCGCTGTAGATCCTGGCGTCACAGGAGTCACAGTGGTGGGCGTGTGGGTGGGATTATATCCCGTAGAAAAAAAAAAAAATTCGATATATTAATTAATTAATCGTTAAACACTTTCGTTTAGGGCTTACAATATTACATACAAATATTTAAATATCAGATTATGAACTCCTAGGGCATATTTATGTATTAAAAATAGCTTATGCCAAAAGTAGTCTATACGTTTTCTAAGTCTTACATTTTATATCCTAAAATCAATTTTCATCGCGACTCGTAGGGTTACCCCAAAAAGGCATAGCAAAGCTACAATTTGCTTTGAAATATTACAAGTAGTTGATAAAATGCGTCATCTGAAGACAGTATTGTGTTGGTCTTAACCCAAACATACTGAATGTGTGACTTAGTGACATCACTTATAACACGGGGAGGCGCTAAAACCAAGTAAGGTTCGTCTAGCCAAGGTATATAATTATATACCTGTGGCTTATCAAATAGTAACCAAGTAAACTGAGTTTCGTCATAGTTAATTTGGTTCAAGTGCGAATCACACAACGATTTGTCCCATGTGGGGATCGAACCCACAACACCAGCGAACTTAAAAGGGGCGAGTTGACTGCTTTAACCACTATGCCAACCGTGCACTCTCTAGCTAACTTTTCAACTCTATAGCTTTACAAGTTACAGAATAAAAAGTTGTTACATACGGAAAAACGAGTGATCTTATAAAGGTTTCGTTTTTTTCTTATGAGGTAGGTACGAAACCTTAAAAATCGTTTGCAATATATGAGTAAGAAATGATACAGTTACATAATATTAATAATAGCAGCACGTTTGGGTCTCTTCTCATAATGAGAAAGGTTAGGCCATAGTCCATCACGCTGGCCAAGTGCGGATTGGTAGACTTCACACACTCTCGAGTACTTTGCAGGCACTCTCAAGCATGCAGGTTTCCTCACGATGTTTTCCTCCATCGTACGCGAGCGATAAAATCTATTGCCCGTCTGACTGATTCATCAACGCAGAGCCTAAACCACAAGGGCTAGGAACTTGAAATTTGCCATGAAGGTTCCTAAAAGGCGTAGGGCGCACTAAGAAGGGATTTTTGGCAATCCCTTTTTGAAGGGGGTAAAATGAGGTAGGTATGAACGGTTGTATCGAAGTACGTCATTTTTGAAGTTACAAGCATGAAATTTCGTATTAATAAACTTGAATACAAATTAATGAATTTTCATACCGAGGTTTTACAAAATTTTATTCCTAAAAGGGTGAATTTAGGATTTTTCAGTTGGAAGCGAGTTAACGCAAAATTCAATAGATGGCGTTGTAAATATTTTTTTACTGTGAAACCGCGCGGGGCATCTAGTTTATTATATGATAAATATATACACAGTAACATAAACTCAACGCTTATTAGCTATAGTTCCTAGACAATGATATTGCGCCTACGTATCAATCAGTGCCTATTACGGTTATCGTCGCGTTCTAAATATCTAGTTAAGTGGCTGGAATCCACACTGGTATTCAAGGTGTTTTGTCCGATAGCAGAATTGAATTGCCATTACCTCATAGAATATATAGACATAGAATGGAATATCGTTTGATATTGGCAGTCATTATTATTTTAAGTACTCAATTATGTCTGACGAAATGCCTAGTTGGTTTAGTCTCGGCTTTAATGCTCTGGTCGGGCATTAGTTTTATTTAAGATTTTTCAGTCATATAATTCTGTATAGTCGAAGTCGATGGTAGGATGTGGAGGTAGGAGGTAAGTGGTACGATGTGGAAATTGGAACTATTATATAATTAACCTTCCTTGTTATGTGTTATTAGCATGTTTTACATTATTATTTACCTCCCGGTTGCTCCCCATAATATGCTTAATTTTTATTAAACAATTAATAATACAATTTATTGCAAGGAAAATACATTAAACGAGGCAAACTTAGAAGGAAATAACAAGATGATGAATAGGTTTTTTTATGTGGAAATGCGTCAATGTCAATAAATTCATAAACGATAGTTAAACACTACTTCAAGCACGTGCAAAAATACCAGTTAAGGCTTTTCCTGCAAATTTAATCGATCATCGTTAAAAAGGTGCTACAAATATTTCCAATCCCTAGTTTTTTCTACTTTCGTTTCTTTGAGTATTATTACACCAATGGTCTAGTAGTTACCGTATGTGTCTCTCATCGCGAGGTCTCGAGTTCGATTCCCGGGTCAGGCAAAGTATATGTGAACTTTCCATCAGGACATTCCCAATAGCAGCACGAAGTTGGAATTGTGCCCGGTGGATGACGATAGACTCACCCCCTATCCCATGGGACCTGAACATGACAGGTGAAATGTGGGTGTTTTACATCTCTGCCACACCCTTCATAAATAATATAGGCGTGATTTTGTTTTGTTTTGTTTTGTTTTTCTTAAAAAAACCGAAGCCCGCACTAGGAATAACGCCTGTGTCGCGGGTGTTCACAAACATACATTTCACACACACAAAGCACACCCAGAGTCAGAACAAATCATTGCGAATCACACAAAATCATTGTCCCATGTGGGGATCGAACCCACAACACCAGCGTAGTTGAAAGCGGCAAGGCGACCGCTTTATCCGCTACGCCAACCGTGCATTCAAACACACACTGTTATGTTATAGGACTTATATTTTGATAAATATTTGCACTTGCAAACTTACTGAATTCCATGAAATGCATATATTGTATATATTATGTATTTCACAGAAATATTGGAAATCTCTTAGCAGCCTCATTGCGTTAGCCTCTAATAGCTGCAAAGTGCCAATTAGCTTGTTTCAAAACTAGCAATAAGCTAATTCATTAGCTATTTGGCATTCATGTTACAGCTGTAGCAATCTTAGAGTGATTACGTTTTGCTGTTATTTAATCGTGACAAGAATGTAGTAGTCCAAGTAATTACATAAGAGTGAAGACTGACTACACCAGTTATGGATATGTGAGTTACATAGCCAAATAGCTGGTATTTTATACTTTTTTAAATAAGTAACTCACTCATGCATGACTAGTGCATCTTCACTATGATGTAGAAGTTTCTGCCCTGAATGCCTAATATCAATTGATGAAATAATTGCAACATATATTTCATTGTTTTTCTTTCCATTTTGAACAGTAATCAATTTAAATCAACATTTTTTTTTGAATGTACTTAAGTTTAAGTTTATTATTTCGTATCTTTAAATAAATAAATAAGTATTTCACAACTTACACACAACGCCATCTAGTCCCAAACTAAGCAGAGCTTGTACTATAGGTACTAGAATAACTGATACTAATACATATATACTTTTCTTTTGTAAATTAATATTTATTATACATAGAAACACCCAGACTGAGACAAACCCCCATGTTCATGCACACAAAGATTTGTGTTAAGTGGGAATCGAACCCGCGACCTCGGCATCGCAGACAGGTACACTACCCACTCCGCCATACGGTCATCTTTAATGTGATATCGTCCGTCTTTTCTCTGGCGCCATCAGTAAAACAGCGCTGCAGGGCTTTGTTGCTCTGCAGCATATGGCTGAGATGGTGTCCATTTCTGACAAAAAAGAATGTTCAGTATTGTAGGCTTTATTTTTATTTTCTATTATTATTTTTGTCACCTTTTTATCATATCCTTATAATTATTTAACTAATAAATGCATCTACTACTTCTTTCTCTGCACCACCCTATGATTGACTGGTAGAGAATGCCTTTGGCATTAAGTCCGCCATTGTACAATTTTGTGCATAATAGCAGCCCTGTATCTAAAACATGTCCCACTGCTGGGCTCGGGCCACTTCTTATGAAGGGTTAGGCCATAGTTCTCCTCGCTCTGTTCAAGTGCAGATTGGTAGACTTCACGCACACTCGAGCAATTATTAGGCACTCTCAGGCATCCAGGTTTCCTCACGATGTTTTCCTTCACCGTTAGCGAGCGATAGTTTATATGACAAATACACACAAATCTTCGAAAAGACGAATCTTAACGATTTATTGACAGAGGTGTGTGCCGTGGTTTCGAACCCGAGATCTTTGACTTCGCAGTCCTACGATCTCCCACTCGGCTATCGCTGCTATATTTTGGGCATAAAGTTCTTTAAATAAATAATTCTTCATAATTTAATGCAATAGTAAGAAAATAATAAATTTATATCTCAACGTCTTACATAAATGTAAAACCTTTGATGATTCTTAACTCTCTTTAATGTCTATATCCCCACGCACTTTCAGCACCCATCTTATCTTAATTCCTTCATTAACGCGTCTTAAGATGAGTTTGCACTAAACCGCTAGATTACTAAACATTAAACATCAGTGTTAAGTATGGTTTTCATTAAAGTTAAGAAATGGGTTATCGCTGAATAGGTCACTGCTACTAACTATTTTAATAGAGTCATAAAACATTTCTGGCAAAAAACAGTTTTTTTTATACGGCGCCCACACAGGAATAAGTCCTTTGTCGCGGGGGTGTTCACAAACATATATTTCACACACACCAGTTCGACCTGTGGAGTACCTATGAAGTAATTTAACTAGAGACCGCTCTCTTAGCATCGCCATAAATACTGTTACTGTATCATATTTTTTTTTTTCCTTACTGGCCAGATATGCTTTGACTGATTTTAAAGAAAGAACCCTTAAGCTTCCTAAAAAAACAAAGAAATAAATGTATACCTTATACAAAGGATTTTGTACATTAAAAAAATATAAACGAGGTAAAATTTTAAAAAATATCTGATTATATATGACAATTATACCCTCATTAAAGTACCAACGGACCTTGCGACTGTAGTTCCATTATGTTGTTATTTTGGTTATGATTTGAAAAAAACATTGTTTCTTTTTAGTTAATAACATAATAATTGCTCAATTACAGTAAAAAAAACTGAAAGTATATTATGATCATTATGAGTATTAAACTCATAATGATCATATACTTTCAGTTTTTTTAGTGTAACGAAAATCACCTCGAGCTGAAATATTTCCATACAATAAAATGTATTCTATTCTGTGCTGCTGTAATTTCTACGGCATTATTGTTTATTTTAATAGTTATTCTGCTAAATCGGGACTGAGTTAAACCAGCAAAACATAAAATATTAAAATTAGTTCTCCTGTTCTCGAGTTATAAATTGTTGAACTAACACGAATCTAAATATACTCTATATCTCACGTCTTATATTTGTAGAAAAAGAAGATTATCAAAGATTTTTATTACCAGGGATGCATGCATCTATCATCTTTTTATCTATGCAGCAATGGCCGAGTGGTAGACCCAAAGACTGCGAAGTCAAAGGTCCCGGTTTCGAACCCACGGCACACACCTTTGTCAATAAATCGTTAAGATACGTCTTTTCGAAGGTATCTGTGTATTTATCATAATATAAATTGTCGCTTGCTCGTTCTGCACGCTTAAGAGTGTCTAAGAAATGCTTGAGGGTGTGTGAAGTTTAGCAATCCGCACTTAGTCAGCGCAGTAGACTATGGCTTAACACTTCTTATCATGAGAAGAGCCCGAGCCCAGTTGTGAGACATGTATGAGATACATGGCTGCATTATAATTATGATGCATCTCTCATCATGAGTCATAAATGCTCCAACTGCAAAATGTTTATAATCAAGACGATCAATGTTGTCAAAATATTTATTCGGATTCAAGGTAACTGCCTGGTTGGCCTGGTGGTTAGTGTAAGCGCCTTTTATCGCGAGGTCTTCGGTTGATTTTCGGGTAGGGCAAAGTGTTATTTGTAATTTTTCAGGACTTCTTAATAAAGAAGGAGTTGGAATTGTACCCGGTGGATGGCAATAGTTTCACTCGCTATTACATGGGATCTAATCATAACTGATGGTATATGTCACCTCAGCCACACCCTTTTCTGTAAGAAACGCGTGATGTTATGTTCTGTTACATCTGTCATCATTAATCATAAATAATAATTAAAAAATAAAATAATAAAAAGTATACTGTACCTAAATATTTATAATAGTAAGATAAAATTGATGTTGTTTAAACATTGATTCAGATTCTCCAGTCATAATTGTCTTGAGTAGTAACAATCAATATTATTACGGCTAATATTTGCTGTATCCAAATGTCAATATTATGATTAATTTATTAGACAAATATATTGGATTCCTGGAGAAGAAATTGTAGTACAAACTACGGGATTTGGTCGATAGTTAATTTTAATATGCTTTAGTTTTTTTTCCTCAAACTTCTTTTTATCATCTGCTTCTCTGTAATACAATTTTGTACGTTATATTCAACTCACTGACAGTGTGAAGTTTATGCAAGTATGAGTTTTATCCCATGGTAGGTAAGTATTAAAATAGTTAAATATAATAGGAAAAAAATACTTAAGTTATTATATTTAATTTATATTATTAAAAGGTCTTTATTTTGTAAAATGCAATTGTTCAAAATTTAATAGTTAAAAAAATCAAGCAGAAAATTTTCAAAATGCATAATTATTATTGCGCTAATTTCCTAGCATCGCTAGCTTAGATAAGATTTAACCATTTTTGTAATAATACTTGCTTTCTAACGTACATAATAATAAACTAACTATGTCCATTTATTTTGGTCAAAAATATCTGAATCTAGTTGAAAAAAAAAAGTAAATATAATAGTTAATGTATAAGTTTTACAAAAAATTAAATCTCTATCAAAAATATCATTTCAATAAATCTTAACTATAAAAAATATAGATTCTTATCTATAGGTACCTCTGAAAACATATTAAAATAAAGATTTAAAAAATAATCTTACCACATAAAAAATCCTGATTAATTAATTAAATTCAAACACTCGTTACACATGAACATAAACAAGTAACAATTGTGGTAAAACAGTGTAATTAAATACGCAATCGCAACGTAATCGCACTTTGAACGTCGGATCGGCGGCGCGTGCGCACGTTCGCAACCGACTTTGTATCATTGCCAACTAAACTACTTATATGACAGCGACATGGATGCGTTTGTTATTGTTTTGATTTGTATACACTACAAGTTTGGCTACAAGTCAGCCAATATACTTCCAGTGTAAAGACGGTCTCACTTAGTAAAGGCATCCCGTGCAATGCAAGACCAGCTTAAACTGGAAATGTACAGCTTAATGTGTAGCAATACGAGACCAGCTTACACTGGATGTATAGCTTGATGTTTAGCCGTGTAAACGTAATTACACGACTCATTGTGGTTCAATTATTGAGCATTAGTATTGATCATAGAAATCTTAATAACTAGTCAATAGAAATGCTATCGACTATCTTTTAACACTGGGACGCATGTTGCCGTTTTTCAAATACCACTTTTTATTAACAAAATTATTCTTTTTGCGATGACATTAAGACGACAATTCCTCAACTCGCACTTGTGTTTGACTAGACACATGCGCGGCGACAAGGTCACGCGTCTTTGACAAATGTCAAAGACGCGTGATCTATTGCCTTATTATTAAGATTTCTATGGTATTGATACTTTATATATTGTTTTGAGTTATGGTTGCTCTTATGAAGAAGGAATGTTTTTCTTAGCAACAATTCAATCAACTACATAATCAGGTTTGATGCGACAAAGGGACGTGGTCAGACCTTTATAATTTTGTCGGTTTTCTGGACAAATTTAACATTCAATTTGTTATCATTTACTTTCTTTGTACATACATATTAATATAATGTATTATTTTGTTTGCAGCCCATGGACATCAATAATTCACAAAAGAAGATTATAGATGCGTCGCTGCAACTGAGGACTACGTTGTTATGCTTCATATGTCAGTAATTTCAGGCAATCTAACCGGCACACAGTAATTCTAGAACTACTATTTGGCGACAGGTTAAACGTCAGACGGTAGTGCTGTCGCCCTCGAGCTCGTGCACAAGAGCTCTACCATTGTTAGTAAAAAGCAATTTCTGTGATGTAATGTTTATGGTTATGGTCAATATTCGCCGTGTTAGCATTCATTTTTAGACTCGTTACTACACAGAGTGCTATGCTGTTGTTTATCTAATTATTACATTTACAAGTTATCAGTGTTTTAGTATAGATTGTTGTTTTTGTTATGATTTCGAGTTGTTACCTGTAAACAAAGTAAAAATAAGCTGTACGATTTAGCAGTCTTCACTCACGATCTTTCACGAGACATCATCAGTGTGCAAATTAAAATAATGGCTCAATATTACAAAAGAATACCTATACCCTTTATATGTGCCATATTTGTCTTTCACTATATAGCCGGTCAATGTTTGTTAGGTAATAGGAAAAATATATTGCCATCATTAAGGAAAACTAAGGTAGCTATTACAAAACGAAAATAAGTTATGTAATAAGCAATAATTCAAGGAAAATATAATTGCAAATAACTAAAGGGAAGACCCACAAAGGATGTAAGTTTTAATAACAATATTTTGTATTATTGAAAAATAAAATATATTAATATTGCTTTTTACATTCGACACCATGTTGAACCTAAGACAATTGAGGTGTTATTCAACATCTTAGTTGCAACTTACTGAGTCAAAACACTTCTCAAGTAACATAACATAATTATAACACCACGTTTTTTTTTGTAATACGTAAAGCAAATTTTAGCTTTGCTATGCCTTTTTCTATTTATATAATATTAAAGTTGAAAAAATTAAGAATCCAGCAGGACTCGAACCTGCACCCCCTGGGTATACGCCCCAAGTGCTTTGCCAATTCAGCTATGGATTCGTATGCTGCCGGACTCGAAATTTCTCAACTCTTTTGTGCCAGCCGAAGCTAGACGAACCATTACTTGGTTTTAGCGCCATCTATGCGATGTAATAAGTTACTTATTCACATAATCGCATACAGTACGTTTGAATTAAGATCAACACATTACTGTCGAGAGATGACGCATTTTTATCAATACTTGTAATATTTAAAGCAAATTTTAGCTTTGCCATGCCTTTTTGTATTTATATAATATTAAAGTTGAAAAAATTAAGAATCCAGCAGGACTCGAACCTGCACCCCCTGGGTATACGCCCCAAGTGCTTTGCCAATTCAGCTATGGATTCGTATGCTGCCGGACTCGAAATTTCTCAACTCTTTTGTGCCAGCCGAAGCTAGACAAACCATTACTTGGTTGAATTTTTTTTTTTTTTTCAACTTTAATAATAAATTAATACAAAAAGGCATAGCAAAGCTAAAATTTGCTTTAAATATTACAAGTATTGATAATGCGTCATCCCTCGACAGTAATGTGTTGATCTTAATTCAAACGTACTGTATGCGATTATGTGAATAAGTAACTTATTACATCGCATAGATGGCGCTAAAACCAAGTAATGGTTCGTCTAGCTTCGGCTGGCACAAAAGAGTTGAGAAATTTCGAGTCCGGCAGCATACGAATCCATAGCTGAATTGGCAAAGCACTTGGGGCGTATACCCAGGGGCGCAGGTTCGAGTCCTGCTGGATTCTTAATTTTTTCAACTTTAATATTATATAAACCACGTTTTTTACCCAGAAAGGTGCAGCAGATGTGTCTAACACCCAAAAAACAACAATTTTGGTTAGGTCGAATATGATAGTGAACATATCGCCATACCAGGTACAATTTCAGACTATGCTGCTACTGAAAAATCCCCAACAAAAAAATCCCAAAAGACACTAACCCGACCTGAGATTCAATTACAAAGACAAAGTATTAAGCAAGATCTAATCACGCTCTTTACGCGTTTACGACAAAACACTCGAAGAAGAAGCCTTTGTAGGTACCCGGCACAAGCGTTGTGCCGTCAACGTATAAAGAGCAGACCATTCTCATTTGATCACGACTCAAAGCCAGTGAGGCAGCTTTGAAGTTCTTGATTATATTCCCTCATTATTCACTAGAACATAAGGTAATTGTTGTGCTTACATTTATCATGTTGCAAACCGGAATACATTAGCATGTTAACGTTTCTGTGTAGTGTAAAGCTTAACTTTGTTGAATAACAAGTAAGTCGAATATGTTATGCGCGTAATAATAATATTCAGCTGTTACACGTGATTTGAAGTTGCATTATTTGAGTTACGCTATTATTTAGGTGCTCCCAGACTACCGGATTTGTTTGTAATGTCACATTACAGATTGGAATATATATATATACCGCAGAATTAAGCAATACAAAGCGCAACATGCAATTGTATTACATGTATTAAATACAATTTGTAATTTTATTAGCTACAATGTTACAATCGTTAGTCTGGAATGAAGTTTGTAACGTAATGCTAAAAACAGAAACTGCCCAGCTGCATTACAAGACTACATTGTAACTAATCCGTGTGTTTCATTTTTTGGGTTCCGTAGCCGAATGGCAAAAAACGGAACCCTTATGATTCGTCATGTCTGTCCGTCTGTCCGTCCGTTGACACAGCCACTTTTTTCCGTAACTATAAGAGCTACCGCAAGTGAACCGCAATAATATTTTCATACAAAAATTGAAAAAAAAACAATAAATTTTTGGCGTTCCCCATAGTTACTTAGAACTAAAACTCAATTTTTTTTCATCAAACCCATACGTGTATCTATGGATAGGTCTTCAAAAATGATATTGAGGTTTCTAATATATTTTTGTTTCTAAACTGAATAGTTTGCGCGAGAGACGCTTCCAAAGTGGAAAAATGTGTGTAACTTCTTAAATAAGGGAATAATAAATGTAAAAATAATATATGATGTACATTACCATGCTTGCACCAAAAATTGGTTTGAACGAGATCTGATAATTAGTTTTTTTTTAATATATGTTATAAATCGTAATCCGCATTTTACCTTTCATTCCATCAACTCCAAAAAAATAAAGAAAACATTTATTTTGTTTAGATGTATGACTCGCATTTGGCCGGTTTTTTTTTTACAAGTAAATGTTTGCGGTCTTGGAGCACCTGCTTACGACAATATTGTTTTAGTTAATGTATTGGTTATGACTGTAACGTTGTGCATGAAGTTTGAATAAATAATGAATAAAAATTGTCGAAGATTGACTGTCTTTCTGGAGTGCTCCAAGTGCTCAATTAGTTACGTCAAATCGCAATACATCGGTAACTCACCAGTTATCCAATTACGACAAGATATTAACCAAAACGTTTTTTATTGTATATAAGTTCGAATCCTAATACAAGTAATTTTACAAATTGGTGTATTTACAATAATGACATACCTTATTATAAAATGTCAATGATGTATTCATACACAAGGACTATTCAAGTGGCATGACACTTCACATAGTTTTCACTTTTCTTATATTCAATTTGATGCAAAGTGATATTATTACGCGTGTATGACAATCAGCCACACTAGCACGGCCTGCCACTCTTGATAGATAAGAGAAACTAAGACATTTGGATTTTATATTAGTTTAAGTATTACGTTTGCATAACTTTCGCATACGTGTAAGTACCTACCTACTAAAGGAGTTCAAGCTATTCTTTCATAAAATCTAATCTATATATATAAAAGGCTTTGTCCTGACTGACTTAGTATCAACGCACAGCCTAAACCATAGGTCGTAGCGACTTGAAATTTGGAGGGTGTATTCTTTACAAGATTTTATCGTGCAATAAGAAAGGATTTTTGAAAATTCGGCCTCTAACAGGGTGAAAAGTGGGACGAAAGTTTGTATGGAAAAGCGTTTGTAGTAATCATGAGGCTCGATCAATTTCAAAAATGGAACTTTGTTGAGCTATCGTGTGACAATGAGATGTTGACATGAAGTTTCATAAAAAAAGGATTTTATGTCAGTGTAAACTTTTTAATAGTCATTTCAGCCTCTTTAGATATGTAAGAAGTAATTGTTTTGTTAAGTAGAAACCAACTATAATGTAATGGGAGATGTGTGATGTAAACAATGCCATTTATGATGTAAATTATGAAAGGTCATTATAAAAAAAATAAAAAATACACGAGTGACTTTTGCCACGGTCAATTCCAAAACATTTAGACATTCTTACCGACATTCAATTTTTAACTCCCTACATAAAAACGACTAGGTGTTATTAGTGAGACGTGTCTGTATGTGTGTGTGAGTCTGTCTGTGGCATCGTAACTCGCGAATGGATGAACCGTCGTGATATTTTTACTTAGAATTTATTCGTTCAGTGATAGATGTTATTATATTTATTACTTTTTTAATGTTCGCTTTAATTTTAGCAAAAGGTTTTTTTTTATTATTTTTTTTATTATTTATGTACTTTCATGATATTAATGATTTACGTTTTGCATTATTTGATCTTTTTCTGATATTATTTATGTTCTTAATTTTTTTACGATTTTTTTTTATACAGGGTGTATTTTTGAAACGGGGCAGTAAGGGCAAGTACCTTAACCGTTGCAGTTACAGCAAAACGTTCTTAAAAGACCTTCCCTAACTTTTTGGGACATTTTGAACTGCATTCACAGATTTTGTAAAAAACTTACAGTTAGCAAAAAAATGCAAAAAGTTCAATTTTTTTTTTTTTATGCCAATCGATTCTATTTCATGTGGGGATCAAAAAACTCTACGGGACCATTTTAGCTTTCAGTACTAGAAAAGACAGAAATCGCCAAAAACGTTTCCCATACATTTCGGCAACAAAAACGAATTTCTACGATGGTCTAACTTTTTGTTATGGCCTGGAAGTGGGTAGAATTGACTGTAAAGTAAATAAAAAGAATTTTTACCCTCAAATTTCGAATTTGATTCGAAAATCTGTGTGTTATACTTAGTTTCAGCTGAGAAACTTCGTATGAGTTATTAATTAAGGATTTTCGCTAAAATGTCTTCTAATCGTGAAAAAATTAACTTATTAGAAGCGTATTTTGAAAGAACCCTGCAATTCCAGGTTTTTCAAAAGATTTGTAATAACCTTTCTTGTTGGCACATGCCGCAACGGATACTTATTGCGGTACCACACTAATGCAGCTCCCGCATTTAGATTATTGACAAAATACGCTTCTAATAAGTCAATTTTTTCACGATTAGAAGACATTTTAGCGAAAATCCTTAATTAATAACTCATACGAAGTTTCTCAGCTGAAACTAAGTATAACACACAGATTTTCGAATCAAATTCGAAATTTGAGGGTAAAAATTCTTTTTATTTACTTTACAGTCAATTCTACCCACTTCCAGGTCATAACAAAAAGTTAGACCATCGTAGAAATTCGTTTCTGTTGCCGAAATGTATGGGAAACGTTTTTGGCGATTTCTGTCTTTTCTAGTACTGAAAGCTAAAATGGTCCCATAGAGTTTTTTGATCCCCACATGAAATAGAATCGATTGGCATAAAAAAAAAAAATTGAACTTTTTGCATTTTTTTTGCTAACTGTAAGTTTTTTACAAAATCTGTGAATGCAGTTCAAAATGTCCCAAAAAGTTAGGGAAGGTCTTTTAAGAACGTTTTGCTGTAACTGCAACGGTTAAGGTACTTGCCCTTACTGCCCCGTTTCAAAAATACACCCTGTATAGACATATTTGTTTCTTTATGCATGTGTTTTATTATGTTAAACATGTTTTTAATTTTCTACTGTAACTTTTTTTTTAAATTTAATTTCACGTTTTCATGTATTTTTTGAAGATTTTCATAATATTTATGATGTGCCGTGTTGTCCGACCCTAAGCATGCCTGATTGTTTTGGAATTGACCGGCGCATTTTTCTGCTCGACCAAAGTTTTAGTAGAATGTCGAGCGGTAAAAAGGTGAAATAAACACTTTTTGGTAAGAACATGCTTGGCGGAGGACTTTATAACTATGTAAAGATAGTCTGTCATCCGCTTCAGCGCCATCTTGACAGTTCGCAAAACTGTGGTCACGGTGTACAGAATAATTATTTGTTGCCAAGTGGCCAATTATTAATTCGAAATTCAAATTTTAATATTAAAATGAAAAAAAAAATCTTGGAATATTCTAGTCTAGACCATTCTCTCATTTTCTCTCATAGTACGAGAGCTAGCAACGTCAGGAAAACAAGCATTTCAGGTAGGCCAATATTTAGATATGCTATCTCTTTTACTCTCCCGCACGTCATATGGACTATCTGGCTGGTGGTAGTGGTTGCGTTCATCAGTGCGCATCCTACCTGCACAGGTAAAATATCAATTTTTTAAATCATTTTAAGAAGTTTCTTTTTTTTTTCATTATTGTTATTGAACTTTCCACAACGTAAATCTAATATTGCCAGACATTTTTATTGCTGTTTAAACTGTGCCAGACGCTAATTTCGAATGAAAAAATTTTTTTTTTTCAAAGTAATTCAGTATGGCTGAAATTTTTTTATAATATTATTTAAGTATCTAAAAACTTAAAATTAATTTGCCATACAATTATTCGGTTGTTAACCTTCAGCCAGACCGATTTAAAATTGAAAAGTTATTGGGCATGTTGGAAGAGTACGGCAGAGAACATAATGTATGACTTGTGGACTTATGGTGTACAGCTCTGGGGCTGTACCAAACCAAGTAACATCCAAATAATTCAAAGATTCCAGTTGCTGCTCTTAATACTTTATTCCCAATAAAGTATTAAGATCAATCGTGAATGCACCCTGGTACATCAGAAATGAGGACCTCCATCGTAACCTGAAGGTGAACCTTGTCGCCAGTGTAATACAACAGTATGCTGAAGCTCATGAACGACGACTTCTTCAACACGTGAATGTCGAGGCCATCCAACTCCTTGACACCACAGACATAGTTAGAAGACTCAAAAGGACGAAACCTTTTGAGCTAGTTCAGTGAAGTGAGTGCTACTTTAAAAGAACACAAGAACAAAGTGTCAGTTTCACAACAAATAATAAAGTTATTAAAACTATTGAAGACTCACTGTCTTGCGAAGAACACGAAGAGGCCGATTCTCGAATAATATACCATATTTGCCAAATAAATGTCGATGGCGAAGTTGTGATACGCTGCTCAGACACAGATATTTTAATAATACTACTTGGTAACATGGATCATTTGAATGCATCACTAAAAATCTGGATTAATTTGGGTGTGGGGAATCATGAGCGATTTATAAGCGTCAATCATGTACACGAAATTCTAGGGCATTCTTTATCGAAAGCTCTACCGTGCTTTCATGCACTCACAGGATGCGACTACACACCAGCTCTTTTCCGGAAAGGCAAACTTCGACCTTTTAAACTGTTAGAGCAATCAGAAGAGTATCAATTAGCCTGTTAAAATATTATTACAGATGATGAAGAATTGCTGAATGAGACATTTAAGATCTTAGAAAAGTTAATTTGTCATATTTACGGAGATCGTGATTCTTGGTACGTCAATGAAGTTCGGTTCAATCTGTTTTCAAATACTTATCGGTCTAAAAAATCAAATGATAATTTTGAAAAAAAAAATCGTAACTTTGATCCATCAAGCCTACCACCATGTAAAAGTGAATTGTATCAGCATTTACTACGAGTTCGTTATGTTACAAAGTTTTGGAGAAATGCTCATTTAAAACACCCGACATCTCTATCACCTCAAGTTTCCGGCTGGACCATAAATGACCATAAATATGATTTTGTCTGGTTTGTTGGAGAGCAATTGCCATCATTAGTTGCCGACATTATTATTAAAGGTAAAAATTAAAATAAAATACTAATAAATTTCTTTGCCGAAAGATTTTTCATTATTTTACAGATAATAACTTATTAAAAGACGATGACAACCCAAAAGACGACGATGATAATGAAAATGACAGCAGTGATGAAGATGATGATGATGATGATTATGATTAAGATGCCTCCGTTTTTTGTAATACAATTATCAATTAAAATATATAGTTTTTGTTTATTTTCAAACTTGAGATGATTATTATCTTAATTTTGTTCAACAATTTAATAATTATTTTGATACTACATTAATCCACACATTTATTCATTATATCTTAATTCTTTCTCTGTAATTTATTCGACATCTATTTTTAGACCAAGCTAAATGATACCACATCACTTTCCACTTTTAAATCGGTCTGGCTGAAGGTTAACAACCTAATAATTGTATGGCAAATTAATTTTAAGTTTTTAGATACTTAAATAATATTATAAAAAAAATTCAGCCATACTGAATTACTTTGAAAAAAAAAATTTTTTTCATTCCAAATTAGCGTCTGGCACAGTTTAAACAACAATAAAAATGTCTGGCAATATTAGATTTACGTTGTGGAAAGTTCAATAAGAATAATGAACAAAAAAAAAATCTTCTTAAAATGATTTAGAAAATCGATATTTTACTTGTGCAGGTAGGATGCGCACTGATGAACGCAACCACTTCCACCAGCCAGATAGTCCTTATGACGTGCGGGAGAGTGAGAGAGATAGAATATCTAAAAATTGGCCTACCTGAAGTTCTCTCTCAAAAACGTTGCTACCTCTTAGACTATCAAGCGATTGCTCGGTTTGGATATTGTGTAATTTGTTCGGCGTTCACTGTTGTTCATTGTTGTTATTTTAATTTCTGTTTGATTTTCTTGCGTGTTGTTTGTGTATATGATTTCTTTTGTTGCTTAGGTTGTATTTTGTTATTGAAAAAATAGTAAATAAATAAATAAAAATAATTGTAAATATTTTATGAACAATAATAATATTAGTTTTTATTTTGTTTTATTATAATTTCCTCAGAGGAATAACTCAATAATTTCTTTAGTTGGTTAAGTTGTTCGTTTTTGGGCTGAATTTATTTATAGAAATAATTTAATATTGTTCCTAAATTGTAAATATTTTATGGACAATATTATTTGATTTCTGTTTGTTTTTTTGTTGATTGTGTTATAATTTGTTCCGTTTAAGTTGTTTAGTTTCTTGGTTGCATTTATTTATAGAAAAAAATAATATTGTTAACAAATTGTTATTATTTTATGAATAATATTATTTGATTTCTAATTGATTTGTTTTTTATTGATTGTTTTTGTTTTTTGTATTCATATCTCAACATGACAACAGAAAATATTAGCATGAACGGAATAGACATGTCTTACTATTGTCCCTATAGTAGGCGATGGCGCATGTCTTTTTCGTTCGCTGTCTTATTTGTTGTATGGTATACAAGAAAGGTCTATGGAAATTCGTATAGAAATTGTAGATCACGTGGTACAGAATTGGGATAAGTTTGCTGTGATGTCCCATGCCAGCAACGGTGACAATTATATGACGAAGGAAGAGTATGCTTCAGATATGGTAGATCCACAGAAATCGTCAATAATAGAGAATACCTTAAAGATATTAATTATGACACAGAAGCTTTAAGGCAAATGGTTTCGCATAGTGAGAAGTTAATCACAGATGAACAGCTTTGGATTTATAAACAGATCATTGCGAGTATTGAGAAGGCAGAAGCGCATTTTATTTTTCTGGACGCTCCTGGTGGCATAGGAAAAACCTTCCTCATTAATTTGTTATTGGCAAAAACAAGGAAAAACCATGGTATTGCTTTAGCTGTAGCATCTTCAGGAATTGCAGCAACATTGTTGGAGGGCGGCAAAACAGCTCACGCTGCGTTCAAGCTCCCGTTAAATCTCCTCCACGTTGAAACTCCTATGTGCAACATCACAAAACAGAGTAAATGTAGCTCAAGTACTCCGCGATTGCAAATTGATTGTTTGGGATGAGAGCACAATGGCGCATAAAGGAGGTTTGAAGCTCTAAACCGAACTCTTAAAGATATCAGGGGCAACAATGGGTGGAGTTACCGTCTTTTTAGCTGGAGACTTTCGTCAGACTCTGCCCGTGGTTCCGCGGGGAACTCGAGCTGATGAAGACAATGCTTGCATTAAAACCTCAACTCTTTGGCCCTTAATTAAAATTGATCATCTTGAGAAAACATGCGGGTTCATGAAGGGTGATATTGCTGCAGGACAATTCGCTAATCTCCTCCTTAAAATAGGAAATGGTGAATATCCAGAAACAGGAGGTAGAATCAAAATTCCATCGGATTTTGGTATAGTGGTTTTAACGGTTGACAAATTAATAGCCCATATATATATAATGATATCCAGAACCTACTTATTAACAAAAAAAAACCGACTTCAAAAAGTAGGTAAACTAAAAAGCAAAAAATAAATTTGCTTCGCACAAAATAATACGTTTTTTCATTTAGTAAAATAGAAATTATTAAATAATTATTTTATAATTCTGAAGTCGGTGCCAAGTAAATCGGATAATTAAGAACTAATATTCAGTCAGAAAATAGTTGTTAGAAAGATTAGTCTATACAGAGTTATTGTTTACTTGGCACCGACTTCAGAATTATAAAATAATTATTTAATAATTTCTATTTTACTAAATGAAAAAACGTATTATTTTGTGCGAAGTAAATTTATTTTTTGCTTTTTAGTTTACCTACTTTTTGAAGTCGGTTTTTTTTTTTGTTAAAAATTATTTAATTTTACGATTTTAAGTGATGGGTAGACCAGAACGTTTCTCGAATGAGGAGATGACGGTTACTTGAGACGGAAAACTTATTAATAATAATCCCCGTACTCCTAACCGTTGAGGCGACATCCAAGTAGTTTTAGGTAATATGCGAAAAACAATATAGAAGCCTTTGAAATTTGAGGGTTACCCATGATTTCTCTAGGATCCCATCATCAAATCATGACCTCATATTATGAATATACATAAGTAATATTCAACGTCTCGCCTCATCTGTGTAGAACTTGAAAGAATACAGTAAACGGCCTCAAGGAGCCTATATTTAAATTATTATCCCCGTACTCCTAACCGTTGAGGAGTTGTACCTTCCAGCATCAGCTCAGCAATATAAAATGCTGACTACTAGATGCAAATATCCGAGTAGCTTTAGATAATATATAAAAAACAATATAGAAGCCTTTTAAATTTGAGGGTTGCCCTCGATTTCTCTAGGATCCCATCATCAGAATGTGACTTGAAAAAAATGGGACCACATGACAAGTATATCCTTTCAAACAAAAAAGAATTTCTCAAATCGGTCCAGGCGTCTTCGAGTAATCGGTGAACAAACATAAAAAAAAATACAACCGAATTGAGAACCTCCTCCTTTTTTTGAAGTCGGTTAAAAAAACCAATGGAGTGGCTAAGTTAGCGTGCGATTTTGACACCAAAAAACAATCAGGCTTTCGTCATTAATGATATTCTGCTAATGTCATTCGAAGGGTCTGAATACCAATACAAATCTGTTGATACTGTAGTACATTCAGATGATGCTACCAGCTATCCTATAGAGTTCCTGAACACTCTTAATCCACCCGGTTTCCCCCCCCCCCTCACATACTAAACCTAAAAGTGGGTGCTCCGGTAATTTTATTGCGAAACCTCAATCCTCCCAAACTATGCAATGGGACCAGACTGCAAGTGAAAGCGCTACATAAAACGGTGGTAGAGGCCATTATATTTACAGGCTGTGTTCGAGGGGAATCAGTGTATATACCACGGATACCACTTATACCGTCTGATTATCCCTTCGAGTTCAAGGGATTGCAGTTTCCCCTTAAGGTGTCTTTTGCAATGACTATAAATAAAGCTCAGGGTCAGTCACTGAAAACAGCAGGTATCGATCTGAGGGGGAACTGCTTCTCACACGGCCAGTTTTATGTCGCCTGCTCAAGAGTAAGTTCGCCTCGAGATCTGGTTTTGTTGAAGGGAAGACTTCGAATATTGTTTACAAAGAAATACTTTAATTGGGTATTTATTTATAATGATAACTCAACTTACGATAACTTACAATCGCGAGCAAAGCCGCGGGCAAAAGCTAGTTCAATATAAAAACAAACCTTTACAGCTTCCTTATTTAAATCATTCAATAATAAAAAAAATCACTTCCAAAACTTTAAAACACAGTTTTCTTTCATGTTTTGACGCAAAAACATCACAATGTTTATTTTCAAATTAATCACAGATTTATTTTATCCCACTTATTGTTCGGATAATAAACTTCATTGTTTACCGTTCGGTAGATAACTACGCACTGGTACAACGACAGTTAATAGATAATTATAGAATCAATAAACTTGTTGCCTAGCAACCATTGTAAACAACTGCACCTATATTATACAACTTATTTTGAAGGGCTTTCTAATCACGAATAAGTTAGGTAATTCTTTATTTGATTCATACATTCAAAGAGTTATTGTTTTTACATTTGAAATTTATCGATACTAATATTATTAGAGGCAATATATTTTGTTTGTACAAAAATCAGAGAGATAAAAATTGAGCTCCAAATGTCAAATTCACAAATAATGTGAATTACATTTTGAGTATATAGTGGACCGATCTTGATAAAAGTAAGTGTAAGAGTTAAACCCCAAAAAAAGAATATGTTTATTTAAGTCTTTAAAAAATAATTAAACTAATAAAATTAAGCGGTTCAATAAAACAAATAAACAGACATGGATCTATCCATCCATCCAAAGCTCTAGCTCTAATACTATATATTTTCTTAATTTCTTATCTTCTAAAGTTGCCTAAATAAACTTAAATATTATTTATTATTGTCTGAATACAGAAAAAGACGTCCAATTGTCGCAAAAACTGAAGCAATACGAAAATTCACTTATGTCGTAACTCGTCACGATCTACCACAATAACTTGGCTAAAACGTCAGCATTACACAATATCTTGCCACAACAAGCCTTCGGACATAAGCGTTGCAATAAAAATTATATACGTAGCCATTTAGAGATGAAACTGTACTACGCTGGCTAAGCGCCAATACAATTATTTCAGTAAGTGGACTAAGCTAAATAGAGCCCCGTCTCACCGTACATTACCTCGAGTGCACCTATTTAGAGGGTAGTCGTGTTTTAAGTAGCAATTTTGTTACAGCGCCATCTATTCTAATTTGGTTAAGTTATTTGGTGCTGAGAAAGAAGTGAATGGAAGTTGGTATGGAATGGTGTCTCGCTCGCAATGGATGGGATTCTAAGTTATTTGGAACGTTGATATTGTTCACATGAAATAAAATTTGAATAACTATGTTCGTGTATGTAGTAAAATTGTTATTTAAGTATTTACTAGTATAACGATTTTGATATTCTGGTATTCCTGATATGCTATTTTTCGGTCGCTATTTTTTTATGAAATGCACTCACTTACTAATAAAAAAACAGTTTCGCAACGATTATTGTACACACTTATATAACATTAATGAAATTACAAAAAAGTGGTGATTACAAAAGGTGAACTTAACTCAAAAATGAGTTTTCTGCCAGCAAACCTTTGAGGGCTAGAGGAAGAGAGACTTGTGAAATGTTAGAGTGAAGTGTACAAAAAAGAAAAAAGAGAGAGATGAAAAATAAATAATTAAGATACTTAAATAACTGAACTAGGCTATGTATATCTACATACTTAAATATTCTACATAACAATAATATACGTAATGTAACCTAAATTATTTACACAACATACATAAACGACAACATACATACGAATTGACGACCGGATGGCGGAGTGGGTAGTGTACCTGCCTGCGACGCCGAAGTCGTGGGTTCGATTCCCACTTAAGACAAATCTTTGTGTGCATTAACATGGGGGTTTGTCTTAGTCTGGGTGTTTCTATGTATAATATGTATGTATTTACAAAAGAAAAGTATATTATGTATTAGTATCAGTTATTCTAGTACCCATATTACAAGCTCTGCTTAGTTTGGGACTAGATGGCGTTGTGTGTGAGTTGTAAAATATTTATTAATTATTTATTATTATAAACCATACTTACGATACAACTAAGTTATATAATATATACTCAACATAATATATACATACATATTAAGATATATTTCCATACGTTTTTTTTTTTTTTTTTTTATTCTGGGTTATCTTATTTTCTCCCCGACCAAATTACTCGGGGGTATGTTGAGGCTTCTTTTTATGTATTTAATTTAATTACGTTTCTTTCTTTCTTATTCTATTGTCCATTTCACGTGTTTATCTATTCTTATATTTTATCTAATTATATTTATTCTTTTTGTATTTATTTTATTTTATTTTGTATTTAATTTACTTATTTTGTTTTGTTCCTTTTCTTTACGTCTTCTACTATTTCTGTCAAAAATTTCCATACGTTATATAAGCATTAGTTGGGTCATAAATGCTGCCTCGATGGTTGAATGGTTAGCGTATGCGCCTCTCACCTCGAGGTCTCGGGTTTGACTTTACAGTCCAACTCGGGCGAATTTAGTTTAATTGTAAGCTCTCCGTCATGATATTCTCATTAGCAGCACGGAATTGAAATTGTCCCGGTAGATGGCTATAGGCTCACCCTCTATCCCATGGGTCTTCAATAACTGGTGAAGTGTGGGAGTTGTACACCTCTGCCACTCTCTTCTGGGTAATATAGACGTGATCTAAATGCTTTGCCCACGCATACTGGCGGTAGAGCTCTTGTGAATGAGCTCGAGGGCGGTAGCACCACCGTCTCACCTCTAACCTGCCGCCAAATAGTAGTGCTTCCATTACTGTGTTCCGGTTCGGTGATGAGATCAGGCCCTGAAATTATTGGCACATGAGGCATAACACCGTAGTCCTCAGCTGCAGCGACGCATCTATAATCTGCTTTTGTGGATAGTTGATGTCCATGGGCTGTAGGTACTCCACTTACCATCAGGTGGACTACACGTTCGTTCGCTGTGGGCGTAGTATATAAAAAAAAAGACAAAAATATGATTTTTTATTAAGCTCAGTCTCTGAAGTAAAATTTTACTTTTCTAAGCATTGACGTTAATTAACTTTACGGTAGTAGGTTACCTAGTTCTCCAGAGTACTAAAACTGGTTTCTAAATTTCAATATGGCGGTGCTGCGAACTATGCGAAACTAGTCATTAGTTTAATAGAACCAAAGTGGTCAGAGGCCTTTTTAAATGGAGTGGTCTTTAACTTTGGCCATCCATTTATATAGCATATCATCACGCCTATAATACCCAAAGGGTGTGGCAGAGGTGTACAACAATAAAATTTCACCTGCTATGTTTAGGTCCCATGGGTTAGAGGTCGAGTCTATCGCCATCCACCGGGCACAATTCCAACTCCATGCTGCACAAATAACACTTTTCCCGATCCGGGAATCTACCCCGAGACCTCGTGGTGAGAGACGCATACGCTAACCACTAAGCCAACGGGGTAGTCCCTTAATATAATTTTGTTAAAATATTTTTTTTTTTTATACTACGCCCACAGCGAACGAACGTGTAGTCCACCTGATGGTAAGTGGAGTACAGCCCATGGACATCGTCAATTCACAAAAGCAGATTATAGATGCGTCGCTGCAGCTGAGGACTACGGTGTTATCCCTGATGTGCCAGTAATTTAAGGGCCTGATCTCACCACCAAACTGGAACACATTAATGGAAGCACTACTATTTGGCGACAGGTTAAAGGTGAGACGGTGGTGCTGCCGCCCTCGAGCTCATTCACAAGAGCTCTACCACCAGTGAATGTTAAAATATACTGATAATAGTAGGTAAATAATTTTTAAATCAGGTAGGTAATTCTTTTATACTTTTGTTCCCAAGTCAGATAAAGATAAAGATAAAGATAAGGATATTTTTATTTTGCTCAAAACAATGGTACAATAAGGTCTTAATCATCATCATCATCATCATCAGCCCAAAGACGTCCACTGTTGGACATAGGCCTCACCTAACTGCCGCCACAACGCGCGGTTTTGGGCCGCCTGAAGCCAACGGCTCCCCGCGATCTTCACCAGATCATCTGTCCATCTGGCTGGGGGGCGACCCACGCTGCGCCTGCCGGTTCGTGGCCGCCACTCAAGAACTTTTCGGCCCCAACGGCCATCTGTTCTACGAGCTATATGCCCTGCCCATTGCCACTTCAGCTTTGCGATTCGGTGTCTTAATATTAAATACATGTTCAGCAATGTTTTGCCATAATTATGACATGCAAAATTTCCTGCATTTTATTATAAAAATAGTCTATAATATAATAATCTAAACAGTGATCAAGATATTCATTAATTCAAATAGAAATAGTAAAAGTAAAATGTCCACAATTTATAAAAACATAATAATAATGATAAATTAATAATTCCATCAATAATAACAATACATATAATTTTATCATTAAAATAATTCATTATTTATATTTCAAAAACTCATGTACCTATACTATAAAAACACCTTTCACTAAGCCAATTCAATTGTGATTTCATTTTATTAAACGGCATTGCTCTAAAATTATAGGGAATATGATTGAATATTTTTTATACAGTTATTGCATGTAAGGGACAACTTGGCCAACGGTCTGTGCAATTTATTGGTAGTGTGTTCTCTAAGCGGATTGTACCTTGTAGACTCGGGCAAGAGATTTTTGTGTTTCCTAACACAAGCTTCTAAAATATAGAAACTATTTACAGTCAGCAACTTGTATTCTTTTTAAATAGAGGTCGACATGATTATATTAAATATTTTTATTTAAAAAAAAAACTATATAAAAAATAATTCATATAAATAAAAAAATATAGTTTAAAAAAATTATTTAAAGCAGGTAATATATATCAGACCAATTGATTTATGTTCCGTTTTAAATTGTCGCTTTCGCTAAGGTAGCTATTCGATAGTTTCAACTTGACCCTCACCAGTATTTTAAATGAAATACTAAATCACTTAGTTATCAAGCGACTTTAGTGGGTTACAAAACAATATGTATTTTTATCCATAAAAATACCTAAATTACCTTAAAACCTTAATTAAACATTTTTTACCATCTGTTAAATTAAAAAATAACTGTAAGTATCAAACAAAACCATATTAAAGAAGATAATTTAAAATGTATTTTTTATATCTGCATGTAAATAATAGAAATGTACACATGTACTTTGAAATATCTTTTTAATAATAAAATAATGTGTATCATACATATTTAACAAAATCGCAAAAATTTTAATGCAAACTTGATCATTATAATGTTAGGATTACAAATAATATGGCATTTTGATGGTCTGTCAGCCTTCCTTAATTACAGGTGTAACATTGAGATGGGTCAATAAGGCCACCTGTTACACTGTAAGTGGTAGAAATCAATGTTACACCTTGTAATAATGTTGTAAAATTAAGATATATACCTATATACTAAATTCAGACAGATATTACATTATTAAAATTATGAAATACGGGTGTTACTCACGTAATGTTGGTCTATTTAGTCGACCGCGGTTTCGCCTATATGTCTAGGCATTATCAAGAGAGTGCGATACGTCGCGCCTGAGTCGCAGCCAGTCTTGCACTGCGGGCAGCGACGCGCGCCGCGCGCTGTGACGTCATAGAAAGGGGCGGTGCTACACTGGTGTCTGTTGGTAGCGTTTTTGTGATGTTTTCACTGTCACTGTCACTGTTATTTACACTGTCATCACCGTCAGTGTTGTCGTGCGTGTTCGGGGCAGTGTGGAACGAGCTCACAGTGTCGGCAGATGGCGATAGTCTGTCAAACGTGCCCGATTCGCATTGAAGTACCGGTTTCCAGGCGGGAGGTATTGACCAGCCAGTATCTCGGTTGAAATTTGGATGTTTGCTGATTTCAATCGCTTCTCGTACTTTTCGAGGCACAAAGAATTTCTCTTTGACCAGTACTTTGGCCTTGTCGAAACGAATGAAGTGAGCTGAGCCAGCGTCCAGGGCATGTTCGGCAATAGCCGAGCCGTTTCGGTCCAGCTTTTTAAGGCTGTGTATGTGCTCCTTCAGCCTTGTCGACACGTTACGTCCCGTTTCACCCACATAACTCTTGCCGCAACTACACGGTACCGAGTATACACCAGGTATGTTCAGAGGTTCTCTGTCCTTGGGCGAGCGTATCAAGTGTCGTACTTGTGTTAGGGGACGGAAAATGGTCTTGATGCTGTAACTACGGCGTATAAGGTGTCCTATTTTGTCGGTGACCCCTTTCACAAACGGAAGGAATAAGGGCGCTCTGTCCACCGAAGGTTTGCGTGAACTTGCGTTTGTGCAAAAGACCATGAATGCATCAAGACCATTTTCCGTCCCCTAACACAAGTACGACACTTGATACGCTCGCCCAAGGACAGAGAACCTCTGAACATACCTGGTGTATACTCGGTACCGTGTAGTTGCGGCAAGAGTTATGTGGGTGAAACGGGACGTAACGTGTCGACAAGGCTGAAGGAGCACATACACAGCTTTAAAAAGCTGGACCGAAACGGCTCGGCTATTGCCGAACATGCCCTGGACGCTGGCTCAGCTCACTTCATTCGTTTCGACAAGGCCAAAGTACTGGTCAAAGAGAAATTCTTTGTGCCTCGAAAAGTACGAGAAGCGATTGAAATCAGCAAACATCCAAATTTCAACCGAGATACTGGCTGGTCAATACCTCCCGCCTGGAAACCGGTACTTCAATGCGAATCGGGCACGTTTGACAGACTATCGCCATCTGCCGACACTGTGAGCTCGTTCCACACTGCCCCGAACACGCACGACAACACTGACGGTGATGACAATGTAAATAACAGTGACAGTGACAGTGAAAACATCACAAAAACGCTACCAACAGACACCAGTGTAGCACCGCCCCTTTCTATGACGTCACAGCGCGCGGCGCGCGTCGCTGCCCGCAGTGCAAGACTGGCTGCGACTCAGGCGCGACGTATCGCACTCTCTTGATAATGCCTAGACATATAGGCGAAACCGCGGTCGACTAAATAGACCAACATTACGTGAGTAACACCCGTATTTCATAATTTTAATAATGTTACAAACTCACGTCAGTTTTAATAAAAGATATTACATTTACAAAAATAAAAAATATAACCCAACGTAGCACTCGCCGAACCAGTTTTATAGTATTACCTAAAATTAGAACCAACTATGAAAAATCAATGCTTACCTTTGAAGGAGCCCAACTGTACAACAAATTGCCCCACACATTAAAAATGTACACTCATTTAATGCATTTAAAAATAAGCTAACGCAACATATTTTAGATATTTAACTAGAATGCATTAGGTGGGTAAATGCGTAAATGTTTAAACGACGAATTCAAACTTAATTTTATATTAATTCATTGTTCTCAAGTAAGTGACTTATGTTTTTATTAAGAATAAAGATCTTTAAACCTAAACCTAAACCTAAATAAATAAATAAATATTTCACAACTCACACACAACGCCATCTAGTCCCAAACTAGTACTACTACTGTACGGTACTAGAATAACTGATACTAATACATAATATACTTTAATTTATATAATCTTATACATTGCAGAATAGCGTACTCCATAAACTATATCTTGTTATTACTGTAATTCCTAACATAACCCTAACATAACATTCCTAAATAACATAGCATCACGTCTGTATTACTAAGAAGGGTGTACCAGGGGTGTATAACGCCTACATTTCACCTGTTATGTTTCGGTCCGATGAGATAGATTATGAATAGTGGGCTCACCAGCCTATCGCCATCCACCGGGCACAATTCCAACTCTGTGCTGCTATTGTAAATTTCATGACTGAAAGTTCACAAATAACACTTTGCCCGAACCGGGAATCGAACCCGAGACCTCGATGTGTTAGTCGCAAACGCTAACCATTAGACCATCGAGGCAAATTATTAACTAACAATTTTGTAGGAAGTAAATTTAAGTAAGTTGAACTCTTGTCATTTCAATTCGACTTAAATAGAAACGTTGAAAAACAAATTTGATATAAATTGACGTTTCTATGTTGATTACTACGTCATAGTCGATTCTAAATGTCAATAGTGGCACGTTAGGCTAAATTCAAATTCAAATCATTTATTTTCATAGGCCCCAGGAGGCGCTTGAACCCGTCAAAACATTACAAAAAATGATATAAAAATAAATAATAAATAATACTAAATTATACTAATTACAATGATTTGAATAACCAGGACTTAGATTAATTTTAATCAAACTGTTTAGAATCAAATTAAAATCAATCCAAGTACCAGCTTCGATGGCAGCATTATGAGAAGAGCTGGTGAGTAACTCATGTGCACCATCTTTTAAAATGAAAAATATAACAATAAGTATACATATAAAAGTCACATAAGAAGAGCAATTCATTTCCAAATACTATTATCATTTATGTAGTCCGAAATACTGTAGGGGGCTAAAACAGGGGCATTTATCCATGTTCAGCTCAAACATATTACAAAGCCTAAAAGCTCCAGCCAAAATATTCGCATCAGACAGAGCTTAGTTTCCATTCCTGATTTTGATAATGCCTTCCCATCCTGCTCTATCCAAAGCGATAAATACAGCGCCACAGTAAGATTATATTGGCCCCAAGCCAATTTTAATTTCGCATAGAGTGTTGCACGTATATTTGGACGAGATATTGCCATGTTCACTTGTAAATATTCACGTTTCAGTTCAATTTTGCTCTTTATACCCGAGATTATACACCCAAATTGAGAACGCTTAGGAATTGGCCTCGGTGTGAGAGATATATGTGTTTTTTATTCGGCCAAGTTATGGAGATAGGATGTAAAATTATGAGTGCACTGAGGTAGGGGATTTATTATAATTATCGTGGGGATACAATATTATTTTGTAATTTATATTGCGACAGGTAGATGGAAACAACAAAAACTATGCTTGAATGCTAGTAAAATAGGATGTTATTGAATTTCATGTTATAATAATAACTTCAACAAAGGCCTTTGAGCTATGATTCTCTTATAATTAGTATTAAGTATAATTGAATGATTTGTCGAGGCTCTGTGTATGCAGGCGTTGCAGTAGGTATACATTTAATTGTCTGTGTATACTATAATTTTAATTGTTAATTATTTTATTTTAAGCTACTGTAATATTTATTTATGACCTATGTAATCGAATTTCACACGTCTACCTATGGCAGAATCGGTTGGCCAAATTTTTTTTTAAGACCATTATGTATGTACCCTATTTCTGTGGAATAAATGAATATTGCTACCATTCATACCAGCGTTCTACAAATTGTAGTATTTTATTCGACCTGGAAATTGAACCCAAGACTCCTTGGTGAGAGGTTTCATACGCTTACCACTAGACAAACAAGGCATCTCTGCACATTTACCACAAAATAGTTAATTCTAAGATAATATCTCCAATTTACCACTAGTATTGTCATTAAGTGTAGCTTTCCGAGCGCCGTATTTTCATACTAACGTAATATGGGTTTAATATGGGGGATGCATGAAAGGAGCCTCCCGAGTGACGTACGCAACGATCCCCTACGTCCGGCGCACCCTGGGCAATTCGCGAGTTCTCCAAAGTAAATTAGCTAATCCTTTCACCACGACACGGCAAGGCAAAATAAAATTAGACTCAGCCATCGACACGACGAAGAAGAAGAAGATTTGAATATTATTAAGTTATGTATTTACTATAAGTATTATAGTACTATTTTTTTACAAAATTATAAATAAATTGCAAGTTTGCTCGTGGCAAAATTGATTTTATCATAAATTGAGATGCATAAAAACTGAAAAAGTAAAATAATAACTTTGAAAAAGTGGGTGCCAACAAAAATACGTTTTATTTATTTATTATTTAGAAACGATTTGTGTATAAAAATTGATAAAAACTTAATAATAAAAAAGTTAAACCCAAATAACTTTTTTATAGCCAATAATTGTTTCCTTAATAGAGAATCTTTATAGCAAATAAGTAGCACAATGAACACTTCGAAAAGTGGGTCAAATTCATACAGCTTCATTCAATTCATTGTATTGAATAGACACGTCTATCTTAGAAGCCGGTACAGTATAAATGGGACAGTGTTTCTACATAAATAATATTGTCTTTTCTCTAAAGATTGCCAGGTGTTAAGGCTTTTGTGAACAGAAAAATAATAAAATATTATACCTGACTTTTATCTAAGGGTCATAGCACACTTGCTTTTTTAAATCGCTAAACGCACCATTCCGATGCTGCGACAGATCTATTTCGATAGTGAAGGATAGAATCCCGAGCGCCGTGTTTTTATACTAACGTAATATGGTTTTAACTTTAATATTATTAAGTTTTATCGATTCCTATAAAGAAATGATATCTGAAAAAACTAAAGTTTGGCACGTTTATTAGTTGCCATTTTGTCACAATTGTTTTGATCATTAATTAAATTACATACAAACTGAAAAGAAGGCGCCAACTGATGTTTTTCAAAAAAAGATAAAACTTAGTTATACTAAAGCTTAACCCATATTACCTATGTATGGAAAACAGCCAAGTAATTGTTCCCTCCTAAGTGACAGTACTCTATGGAAAAAAAAGCGTAGAAACAAAACAGCTAAGGCACGCACATGAGCTTGTCTTCTGTACGTAACTATTTTGTGGTAACAGTCAATTGTTCGTATAGAAACAGTCACCGAGTAAATAACCTAATTAGGTGTAGATGGCCAGCAGTCAAGGTGCTAGCGGTCCACATAATTATCAGAACTTTATTAAATAAATAAAAAAAAAAATCCTCGTTGCTTTACTGTTTTGCCAAAAGGCCGGATATTTATGACTGTATCATTAACATAGGTACTGTTAATAAACCTGGATATTATAATTCTACAACAAATATTAAGTACATAGAGTTGTCCCTTTAAAAATGATTTAAATTCCAAATATTAAACTTGACGGTAATGACTAAACTTTTTAGTGTTTCTATTGCCAGTGCAAGAAAACAGTTCCATTTTTATCCGCAATATGGCGGCGGTCATTTAATCTATGGTCAGGCCTTATAATATTTTTTAATGTACACTCACATAAAAATATACATGTTGGATCTTAAATAAAAAATGAAATAATCTAAACTAAATAAATCATTCAAGTTCTGAATTTAAATAAAAAAGAAACATGATCGTTACTTTTATCATTCAAAAGAAAAAAAAATCTTCACAGAGACGAGTTTCTATTCCTTCCTAATCTCCCTATATTAGAAACGTGACATAACATCAAAGACTTCTTCAGACGTCATAAAACTCAATCAATACACCCATTAATATATTTGTCGACTTGACAATCTATTTCATTGGCAACATTTCAAACGATTTTCAATTCTAATAAAGTAGCTTTTGAGTTCAACTTGACATGACGTGTAATAAGATTGATTGCTTTGAGGAACTCCAATAAAATTAGGTAAAGTAGAATGTAGTACCTATAGATTTATTTATTGGATTGTCCTGATAGATATTTAAAGCTGATATTATAAAAAGATAAAAAAATATATATTTTCATATATTATGAATTTTAATCAAATTAAATTATAGAAGACTGCTTCAATGGTTAAGTGGTTAGCGTATACAGCACTCACCGCGAGATTTCGGGTTCGATTCCCGGGTCTGGCAAAGTGTTATTTGTAAACTTTCCGTCAAGAAATTCTTAGCAGCAGGGAGTTGGAATTGTGCCTGGTGGATGGTGAAAGGCTCACCTTCTATCCCACAGGACCTAAAATAACAGGTGAAGTGTGGGTGTTGTACACCTCTACCGTGATGTAATGTTATAAAACTATAGTAGCTTGTAATATACATAATATATGGACCAGAATAATTTTTAACAAAAAATAAAACCGACTTCAAAAAGTATGTAAACTGAAAAGCAAAAAATAAATTTACTTCGCACAAAATAATACATTTTTTCATTTAGTTAAATAGAAATTATTGAATGATTATTTAGTAATTCTAAAGTCGTCCTCCTCCTTTTTTGAAGTCGGTTAATAAAATAAATGTCGTCCAGTACTTTGAACACAATATAATATGACGATATGTTTGAAGTTGAAGAAGCAAAAGAAGTATGTAAGAAGTGAAGCACATGACGTCTCTGCCTAGCCCCATGGGATAAAAGCGTAATTTTATGTATGTTTGTATGTAGTATCTTGTCTCTATCTATTCCACATGTATTAAAGCGTGCCTAAATGTATGAACGGAAGTATTCAAGTATTTTATTTTTAACTGGTTTATTATTACGTTCAGTAATTTTGGTACGAATAATTGATTTATAGTTTTGATGTAAAAAATACATAGTAAATATTTTGCAATTAGGTTCTTACATTTAAAACATAACTAGAAATTATAAAAACCCTTTTAACGTCGTTCAGTTAAGTATAAATAAGTTTTTGAAGGTTTTGAACAAAGGTATTAAGTAAACAACATTGTTTTTAAACTACGAAAAACTTGCTATAACAAAAAAAAAAGGTAAATATCCCATGATATCTAATATTTCGTAATAAAATGACCATGTTTAGTCTCTATCTAATTGATTTATATTTAGTATTTAGCCATGCTTAGCATTCTAATACAAAGAAAATCTAATACGAGGCGTCCGGAACGACGATGCATACAGTCAAAGGATTCGTGGATTCGGAGTAGGGCTTGATAGCTTAGTGGTAAAGCGATAGGCTGGAATCCTATAGCCGCGGGTTCAAAGCGCGCTTTAAGTCCATAAAAGTTTCGACTGTTCCTTGTAATATTTACGACCGGATAGCGGAGTGGGTAGTGCACCTGCCTGCGACGCCTAGGTCGCGGGTTCGATTCCCGCTCAAGACAAATCTTTGTGTGCATGAACATGGACGTTTGTCTTGGTCTGGGTGTTTCTATGTATATATAATAAGTATTTATTTACAAAAGAAAAGTATATATTATTATGTATTAGTATCAGTTATTCTAGTACCCATAGTACACGCTCTGCTTAGTTTGGGACTAGATGGCGTTGTGTGTATGTAGGGTGATATTTATTTATTATTTATTTATTTACACTAATCCAACTGGTCAAATCTAACGTCATCCGACTTCCTCAAGACGGAGACTCGTTAAAAATATAAGACGGCATTTGTCAAGGCCTTATTATTTCTCATATTATCATAATAAGGAAAGTTGCCCACTTTACTACCGAATTTCAGTGAAGTAATTGACACCGATACTGTAGCCTAACTTCTTATTTGACGATTTTTCTTTCAAACTTTTTGACGATGTTTTTGGCTGATCTTTGATTCGAATGTTTTTTCCTCATTTATTGCTAAAAAACATGAATTGTAAGTACGCTACGACAAAATATAAAGTACAGAGTTGACAGTCCATAAATCGTTAAAATTCGTTTGTTTAAAAATATGTATGAATTTATTAAATAAATTATCGCTCGCTCACGTTGAAGAAAAACATCGTGAGAAAACCTGCATGCCTGAGAATGCCTAAGTGCTGACGGGCGTGTAAAGTCTACCAATCTGCCTTGACCAGCGTGGTGGGCTATGGCCTAACCCTTCTCATCATGAAAAGAGGCCCAAGCTCAGCAGTAGGGACATGCACGATCTATCAGTTCGCATGGGTTCGACTTAGCCTCGAGCTCCATCCAACACCTGCTGTATCTATTGTTTTGTAAAATTTTGCGGTTGCAATAATGCTCTATCTCATTCAATAGATATTTTTTCACTGTTGTTAGTATCATAACCATTCTATTCTTCAAAATTTGATGTATTTTTCTAGAATCTAACTATAATTTACATTAATTTTTTTGATGAGCTGTACAAAATCTAGTAAAATATCGATGCTGTATCGATGTATTTAGGTATTTTATGTTTTTTTTTCTCAAAGTTGTTTAACCTTAGTCGCGTAATGGTTGCATGAATTAAAACTAATAGTAATCGATAATATTTGCTAAATTTAATAAACGGGAAAATTTATAATACGAAAAATGTAAGTTGAATAGAAGTTTGTTGCCGACTGTATACAAGTTAAACTACAAAATCAAAGCCCATTATTCTATAAATCGTTCAAAACATATTTCAAATACAGAACAAAGTAAAATCAACATCTAAAGCAGGCCCCGGTACGTTCTAAGCCTAAAATCGAAAGGTACTTGCGCACTCGCGCGGAATAAACGCAGCGTTTGTCCCGCGGTTTATGTCGTCGCAAAAATTCACGACTCCGGAAAATCCTTGTATATTACACGGGTAATTTCACTTATACAAAGATTTTGTGTGTTGTGCTTCTCGATGATTTTTAATCGACTTCAAAAGAGAGTAATTTTTGTGAGTTTTGGTTCAGCAAAAATATTGGATGAGTTTTTTCGCTCGAACAATTTATAATGGGGCATTTTAAGTAAAACTTGCCGAATTTTCTAGTATTTTCATCTTGGGCTAGTAATTTTGTAGTCGAAACTGGAAAACTATAAATATGAATAATAATTGATTTGTAGTACATTAAATGATATGCCATAGCATTGGAGTTGGCTCACATATTTTAAGTAATGTTTTTATGTATATGGAAGAGTTTATTTGTTTCTACGCCTTCTAATACCATCATAATATAACATCATGCCATATTACCCAGATGGGTGTGGCAGAGGTCTACAAAACCCACACTTCACCTTTTATGTTAAGGTCCCATGGGAAAGGAGTAAGCCTATCGCCATCCACCGGGCACTATTCCAACTCCTAACTAACTAGCTAACTAGATTTATTTGCCGATGGATTGGGACATTTGTATAATCAATGTCATATATTTTTAAATGACATACAATAAACTATTTTAATGATTATTATTTTTTGATCTGACATGCTATTATACCTAATTTATTACTATTTTAATATTTAATTTGATTCAATACTAAACTGACATTTAATTTTTCTTGTTATTATTATTATTTTTTAATTTTAATCTATTTTTCTAATGACTTTGACATTTATGACGACCTTATGAATATATTTTTTTATTTTTTATTTTTTACTGATTTTACTATATTTTTATTGCTTTATATGAATAATTTTGTAAATAATTGTTTTTTTTTTGTTTGTATTATAATTTAATTGTAATAATTAATCTTGTAAGCGTTTTGGATGTGACATCTGTTAGCTTATAAGATATAATGAATAAATGAATTATGAATGAATTATAAATGAATTATAAATGAATTATAAACTCCGTGCTGCTATTGAAAACTTCCAAATGGAAAAAGCCCAAACTACACTATTGCCCGACTCACGGTGCGCTATATAAAAAATATACCGCAAAACTGTAATTTTTATACGAATAAATATGCAAGGATCGGCTAGACATAAAATATATCAAAAATAAAATATACTATAGATCGTTCCACAACTCAAGAGAAAGCACCAGCTAAATGATACACAACCATTTAGCTATTCCGCCAGTTTCCTATATCTCACGATGATAAACGCTAACCACAAAACCGGCGGTTTCTGCCCAAGTGTATAGGCTAATAGGTTCTACAGTGAGAAATTACAGGTATGTATCCTACAGCGCAGAACTTTCCAACCTGTAGTCCACGGACCCCTGGGGAACCGCAGACAAAATATCATAAAATGATATCACGCTTACACAACACCAGAGTTTATAAGAGGTGTAAAACAAACATACTTCACATAGCCAAATAAATAAATAAATATAAATAAAATATATCTCACAACTTACATACAATGCCACCTTGTCCCAATCTAAGCAGAGTACTACTACTATGGGTACTAGAATAACTGATACTAATACATATATACTTTTCTTTTGTAAATACATACTTATTATACATAGAAACACTCAGACTAAGACAAACCCCCATGTTCATGCACACAAAAATGTAATATAACACTTTGCCCAACCCGGGAGAGACCTCACGGTGAAGTGAGACGTTAAATTTACTTTAAAACCACAAAGCAGTCAATCAATTAAACAAATCAAAATAATATCAATTGTCAAAAAAAAATACTCATTAAATGAGTTTTGTTTCATTAAAATTATTCTTAGTTTCCAAACCTCTTCTCTAGAGAAGACCCCTACTGAAACCCCTATAGTTACAGTAGGGGTCCCCTCTAGAAAAGCGGTTTGGAAACTCTGCCTCAGTGTACAAACAAGAACGTATGACCGACACGGCTAGCTATGAACCCTGACCAATATTTAGCCACCTAGAGGAATAATGTCGTAAATATACAGTTAATGCCAGCTACTATACTGTAAATCGAACCAACCGTTGTAAAATTGTGAGGTGTTATGAAACCGGACGGACCGATGTTGAGTTGCGATATTGTATTTTTTTGGCGAGTAGTCGGTAGGAATAAAAATATGATAGCATAAAGAAAACAATATTTTCAAAATAATGATCGACATAACAAAACATTATATCAAGCCTATTTTACCCATAAGGGTGTGGCAGAGGTATATTAAACTATCATTTCACCCATGTGATTTTAGACTCCAGATGCTATTGAGAAATTTCCAATCGGAAAATACCAAATCAAACTTGTGCCAGACTCGAGAATCAAACCCAAGAGAGATCTCATGACAGTCAACCAATGTCAATTATAGTCTTAAATTGACTCTACTTAGAATGTCATGTGAGCGTTTATCAACTTTTTGTGCCTACAAAGTACTCGGGGGTGTGTGAAGTCTACCAATCCGCACTAGGCCAGCGTAGTGGATTATTGCCTAACCCTTCTTCATCATGAGAAGAGGCCCGAGCCTAGTAGTGGGACATGTATTAGATACAGGGCTGCTTTTATTATTTTTTTATAGTATCTCATATCGGTATATCACCGATTTAGGTGACAGAAGCGGTTCAGGAGTCTATAGAAAAAATGTTGAGAGCCTCTGCTTGGTTGTACAAACGAGAACGTATGACCGACACGGCCGGCTGTGAAGCTCTGACCGATATTTAGCCACCTAGAGGTACAATGTCGTAAATATACAGTTTATGCCAGCTACTATACTGTAAATCGGGTCGGTGTAAAATTGTAAGGTGTTATGAAGCAGAGTCCAATGTTTAATGCTATATTGTATTTTTTGGAAGTTGTTGTATTTGGTTTTTTCCTCTTACGGGAAAAGTACAAATAGCAGATCTGCAGATCTGGTAATTGAACTCGAAACTTCACGGAGAACAGTCACAAATTATACCGCTGGACCACAATATAAAGTTATTGAATTTATACGAGCAACGGACTGTATAGTGACACAACCGTAAACATTCAAATAAGTATTAAACTTTGAGGATACATCAGCAACTTTTTTTTAATTTTATTTCAAAAGTTCGATATAGTACTTTACTTTTCAAAAATCTTAATAATAAAAAAGGTATTTGTAATATTTTTAAAGCAAATTTTAGCTTTGCTATGCCTTTTTTTGTATTTATATAATATTAAGGTTGAATAATTTGGCGCGTATATCCAGGGGGTGCAGGTTCGAGTCCTGCTGGATTCTTAATTTTTCAACTTTAATATTATATAAAATAAAAAAGGTGGCAAAATTAAAGTAAGAGCTGCTAAAACTATAGCTAAGGATACCTTTAAGCCAATTTAATTTGACAAACGATATACCCAATCAAATAACATTCAAACCTTCTTCTAGTACCATAAACCCTAACCTTTACACCAAACACAATGACGTACGCAAAACCGCATACCCTCATGAAATATGCGTTTGAAATACGCGACCCTCACAAATACAACAGTAGATATATAACAGTTTTACAAGTATATAATATATAGACGATAAAATCTCATGCTTTATGTTTTGAGAAGGCTCTGTTCAGTTGTGGTCTGAAGATTTATCTACATTTAGGAAGGTTTAGTTAATATTCAAAGGCTAAAGGTTTGTGATTTCTCAGGCTGAAATTATTGTTATTTGAAAAGCAGAGATCTACAATGTACCCTTTAATATTAATGTCAGCGACTATAATAATATTTGCCCACGGTCCAACTAGTTATAGCCCCTACTTATGTACATAGCGCACCTAAACATTATAATAATAGATACATACAAAAAAGAACTTTGCCATGTCTAATAATTAGTTTAACTCACTGACACTAGAATATTAACATAATTGATATTTGTTAATTTAAAACGGAATTACTTTTAATCATTAGAACTAAATCCCATCTGCATTTGGTATAGTAGCTGCAGTTGGTACCAACTTACTACAAAAGAAATAAAAACAAACAAAATTGCTATTTCACAACTTACATGACATCCTACGATAAACTGCCAGAATAAAGGCCAATTTTACCAGTTGCCGATAAGTTTGGTCTCTGAAAAAACTATTTGGAACTAACCACACAGATCAAATCATCAATACAAATAAATACAATTAAAGTGTCTGTTTTTATTGTCAAAATATCAATGTTTTTTCAAGCTGGTATAGTTGTTTGCACGATACCTTTGCCACCTTTGCCAGTATTTAACTTTTTTGTCTGTCTGTTTATATCAGCTAATCTTTTAAACGCCTGGACTGATTTTAATATTTTTTTGAAACAAAGAACTGATTACAAGGCTCGTAACACAGGCTACTTTACCACCGTTTAGTACCTACCACGTAGACGAAACCGCGGCAGTAAGTTAGTTTGTTTGTTTGATAGCGCTAATCTCGGTCGAATTTTTTTCGTGTTTGATAAACTAACTTTCAATAAAGGTTTTTAAATATTTAACATTACGCTAAAATGCATGGGAGCGGAGCAGTTGTTGCTCGAGAGCAGCTACTAATTAATATAACGAATTCCACGCGGACAAAGTCATTAACAAAAGATAGTGAAGAATATGTACATATAGAGTTAAATGGCAGTTAACTAGCTAAAACTTTATCAGAGAGAAATAGAACTGGCCTCTAATCTTCCAAAGCTACCATTAAAGTTCCAGTTCAAAACGGCGCCTTTCTTATTTCAATTCCTCAGCAAAAATGTGTTCTTAACAAAACGTTTTACAGGCACTCTCTTACCGAAAATAGGTTCGGAATTGAGAAAAGGCCGAGCATATGTCGCGGGACATTGGCATGCTTCCACCGGTCTTGCTACTTCCTACTCTGAATGGAGCTAGGAAGCTTCACGGCTTCATGGCTAGACGATTTTTTTAAAAGCTTTTGTGTTCATTGCTGGTTTTTAATGAACAGCATTGGAAATGTATTTAAGTTGAGCGGTAGTGTAAAGGATTATTGTAAAAAAATCTGATTCTTTTGTAATTTTGACTGAATTTACAACCTTTAAGATGCTGATTTCCAGTCGTCTATTTCATTAATGTACAAAATCATTATAAGATTGTGTGAATAATCCTTTAAAGCAGTTAAATATGAACCAAAACACGTGGTTGAGGACATTTAAATTGGACACTATTATTGTCGTCTTCAACAAGATTATCAAAACTGTATATAAAGCATAAGTCAATCAAAACTCAAATTTACAATCCTCTCTGCCTTATATCACAGCCTAAAAATGTTTACATTGTGGTAATATTATAAATGTGAAAGTAACTCTGTCAGTCTGGCTAATACGCTTTTAAGACTAAGCTACTGGACCGATCTTGATAAAAATGCCATAGAGATAATTCAAGACATAAAGTTCTTTTCATTGACATACCATGCGGGAGAACCACGTGTAGAAGCTAGTATACTTTAGTTTTTGCAATGAACAACCCTTCGATATCTTAGCACATGGTTACTAATTATCTCCACAACAAAATGTTTGTCCAAGAAAACTCAAACGCCAACTTTAATAACAATACACTCTCACAGCCAGCGATGTACATCTCCCTGCCTGAAACTGTCGAAACTTCCACATCTTCCCATCTCAGTACAAGTCAGGTCAAGCAGTAGCCAAATCGATTTGAAGTGAAAACCCCGAGGCTAGATTCATGCGGGTATTGTGCCAATGTAGTTTAGTTTACCTAAGAATTGTTTGAGCTACTTTTAAAAATAAACTTCAGATCCTTTGTGGTACACAATTTGGTTTAGCTAGAATCCTTTGTTTACCATTTTGTTTTTTTTTTGGAATTGTTTTGTGTTGAATTTCTTTTTGGTTAGAATTAAAAGAAGAATTATTTATTGTTTGGAAATGCAGTTTGGTTTTAGATTCTTTGTTAGCTGAATTAATTTGAACTGAATATGGTAAAAGTTTCATCTTAAATATTCAAACGCATTTTTTTATTTCTGTTTAGTGATAGTGGTTTTTAAATATCATCGGATTTTATAGTAAACTAGCGACCCGCCCCGGCTTCGCACGGGTACAATGCTGATACTAAATACACTACAGAAAAACTGTGAACGTTGTATATAAACACAGCGGCCCGCTCCGGATTCGCACGGGTATATAATAATAATTATATTATAGCCTATGTCACTTACTGAAAAAATGATTAAAATCGATCCAGTAGTTTTGATTTATTCATTACTACCCGTGGCCCGCACGCGTTAAATTAGGAGTAAAACAATTCCCCTTTCCCTATACCATGAAGATTTCCTGCTATCTTTGGAATATTCATACACAACATTTTTACTTAGTTACTTTTTACATTTCTCGGCTCTATTTTTATCCCGAAGCTGACTGAATCGAGCCTCACGCTCTATTGACGATTCTCTGTCCCTCTGAACAGGCTCGCTCCCGCGCCGCCCCGACCGGCCGATACCGCCGCAAACTCTACGTCCCGCAATTTTAAAATCTGTAATATCTTCGAAAATATTCATTTAAATGACATGCTGTAAAAGGCAATTTAGATCTACATGAAATGCACAACGTATCTAATGTATTTAATTGGATAAGTAATGATACTGTATCGTTTTAAATAGCTTGGTAAATAACCCATATTTTTTTTGTAATATGTAAAAGATAAAAATGGTTACTGTGGGTTATCTTTAGGAGATAAACATATGCTGTCGCGGACTTTTTTATTCATCTTTTCAAGATATACAATTACGTAGTACATAAATTTGATCTATCTCGTAAGGTTTAGCCAGCGTTTGCAATGTAAGCGCAGAAAAATATGTTTGTTACGACATCACATTACAAATCTTTAAATTTCTCGGCTCTTCTCTACTATAATATGCATGTATTATACATAAAAACCTTTCTCTTGAATCAATCTATTCATTAAAAAAAAACCGCATCAAAATCCGTTGCGTAATTTTAACGATTTAAGCGCACATAGTGATAAAGGGACAGAAACGGCGATTTTGTTTTATACTATGTAGTGATACATAAAAACCTTCCTCTTGAATCACTCTATTCATTGAAAAAAACCGCATCAAAATCCGTTGCGTAGTTTTAAAGATTTAAGCGCACATAGGGACAGAAAAGGCGACTTTGTTTTATACTATGTAGTGATACAAATTTAAAATCTATTAGTTGCAATTTATTATATTGCTTTCGGGAAGTTTTGAAAAATAATGAAATAATTATGAGCCTTGTTTTTAACTATTGAATATAATCAACAAATCTTTAGTTGAGCTAAGTTGAAATATAATTATTATTATTATACTTGTAAAGGTGCTTCCAGACCACAAGCATTCGTTTGTAACATTGCCGTTGCTGTTATTAATTCAATCAATTATCTTTACAGACTGACGAGCACTAAGCCTGTGATGTAATTTTTTCTATTAATTTAATTCAAAATATCGAATTGTATCAATACTTATTGTATTGCTCAGTTCCCCTTACACTGGTGTAATATTCAAATTTGTTGCTCTCGGTCTAGGAACACCTTTCCACAAAAACTATACTGACGCTTTCCCCACATTAATATATAAAATCAGGTACTTAACCTAAGCTGACAAAGAAAGTTTTATTTATTTACAGTTCAGCTGTTTTTACGGCGTTTTTTCATTAATATCATGCTATCCAAACTTTAAATCTATACATGGCTACTCTATTAAACATTGCCTGTATAAGCTAGTCTCGAATTACTCGGGAACCCTATACAACGTGATACCACCTTATACTGGATATCTATAGCTTCATGTGAAGCTTTGTACCTAGTACATACATCTATGTAGAATATAAAACATGTAAAACGTAGAGAGGTTTTTTCATATATTTTGTGGGGTATTTAATCTAGGCTACGCTTGTAGGTAATAAAGTTTTCGTCGTAACGATAAGTATGAACATTTTCATGTCTCTTTATTTTACTGTAATAAAGGTACAAGATATATATCTGCAGAGTTATTACTTACACAAAGAAATTGTCTGAAGTAAAAAGAGGAAAAAAATGTTCTACACAACACTAAAATATTATCTTCTAAATATTTTATATTTTCATGTTTTATGTTGACAAAATGAAACCCATGGCTCTCACTCACAAAAAATTTCAGATTTCAAGTAGACCCAAGCTTAATACTGTACAGACCCTATGTAAAATTATATTAGCCTGGTACCTCATTTCAATTGGTTATGATTGTTAATTATGACATTTATTTTATTTATTAATTAACAAAATTTATTTCTAATAATTGCTTTACCTCACTTGTCAATTTACATAATTTTAGTATCTAGCTGAATCAGTTACATATTATATATATAATTCAGAATGTTAGTAATAACTCAAAACTAACCAACTAACAAAAACTATTTGTATGTCTACCGAGGCAAAACATAGTGAAATAAAACTATATTATACAAATTAACTATTTAGAATTTTGTAAAAGCTCTTACTTTACAAATTCTGCACCTTTGACGAACCATGAGGATTAGTCCTGCGTTTTTACCAAAACAGTTAATTAATTATCAAAAAATATTGTTCTTCTCCTTGTGGTAGCTAATATTGCCAGAGTCAAGTGTGGAATTGCTTTTCTTATGTGACTTTTATATGTATACTTATTACTTACGTATTATTGTTATATTTTTTTCATTTTAAAAGATGGTGCACATGAGTTTCTCACCAGCTCTTCTCATAATGCAATACCCATCGGAGTTGGTACTTGGATTGATTTAATTTGATTCTAAACAGTTTGATTAAAATTAATCTAGGCCCCGGTTATTCAAATCATTGTAATTAATTTTTATATCATTTTTTGTAATGTTTTGACGTGTTCAAGCGCCTCCTGGGGCCTATGAAAATAAATGATTTGAATTTGAATTTGAATTTGGCGTATATATTCAGGTATTGAAATTGTTGTATGCTTTCTGCTTTATATTCTTCTTCTTAATTTAAATTAGTTTACCTTTTGTCCATATGACGGTAGTGAAACAGCCAAGTAAAACAGCTGTAGAGTAGAGTGTTTGTTATTAGAGTACCTACTCTAATTACCAACACAAGTCACAAAAATACCCAATAAAAACCTTAACACTTAGAATCAACACTGCGGCATATTTTCCGACTGTCGACAGTTTCATACAATAACTAGGGATGGGAGAGACCGGTAAATAGCAATATACTCGCCCCATATTGCGAATATACTAACGTGTAACAAGAAGTGATATTTCTATCATACGAACACATGGGGCGGGTATTTTTTCTAAAGATTCTGCACATGTTATCTTTATACGGTTGGGACTGTATTGTAATCTGTGGAAATTTGTGTTTCGCTGTGAGAACATTTGAAATTGGTGTTACATCAGGTAAAAAACATTAAATTTTTTTTTTACTAAATGTTACTCTGATTATATATAAATGCGACTTATAGAAACCTATTAAAAAAAAAAAAAACACGTTTTCTGTAGTAACTGAATGACGTCATATTTTGACGTAAGTGACGTATTTCCTCGGCTAGTTTTCGAACATCACATGGGTCTTATGCATTTATAGACAAAGTGTGGGTGAAAAAACAAACCTCTACGACACTCTTCTAGGCTACATAGGCGTGATGAAATTTATTTAAAACAAAAATCGTGTTAAGAATTTCTCTCTTTTTGTAGTTTCAAGGTCAAAATAGTCTGTAAAAGATTATATTTTTGTACCCGCAAAATTCAGAAAATACAATACCGTCACGGTACTAAGCGTTTTCACAACAAGCCTTTATAAATCTCTCACGGAGCACCTGAATAGCCCTAAATGTAGCTACTTTATATCCTCATATCAACACTTAAATATTATAAAAGAAAAGATTTTGTTTGTTTGAACGCTCTTATCTCAGAAATTACTCGTTCGAAATGTTTTCTTTGTTAGATAATATATAATCTATTTACTGAGGAAGGCTACAGGCTTTATAACATCACGCTACAACTAATAGGAGCAATTAAATATGTTGTAAAAGCGGGGACAGTAGGTACGATAGCAAAGTAATAAAGTATTAAGAAGTAGTAAGGTTAAATCATGGTTGTACAAATTTGAGTAGTACAAATTCGTACAAAGTCGACGACGCAGGAAGAGCTAGTATAAACATAAAAATGACGCATAATAATGTCCCAAAACACCCCAACGTTACCGCACACATGGCAACACATTAAGTTTCACATTCCAAGTATAAGATGGTCTCACTTTGTAAAGGCATAAACTGGAAATGTATAGCTAGATGTGTATGCGTACATTACGCTTTCGTTACACAATGCAAAAAGGTTGGTAATAAGGCGTAACCTAATGGTGTGAGACGTCGGGTTTAGAAAAATGTGTTTAACAAAAAAATCGCTGCATATTCATTTATAATACTACAACGTTATGCTATTTTACTCTTACCAAACGATGTTAGGAATTCATGTCTGCACGTGTGGTGTAGTGGTTTAAGCGGTCGCCTCGCCGCTCTCCATTGCACTGGTGTTGTGGGTTTGATCCCCACATGGGACAAATCTTTGTGTAATTCGCAAATATTTGTTCTGAGACTGGGTGTGGTTGAATGTGTGTATTTGGCCTTGTCATTGGGACCATTGGATAGTGTAATTGCTTCTGGCGTTCTATCTAATGTAAAAAATCCAAATTTGTTTATTTATTTATGAAAGAGAGAGGAAGTGATTCATTGATTGATGATTATTTTTCACGTTGGAAAATGAAGTCGGTACCTCTTGAATAACTGTCGAATGCTTGTAATATTTTAAAGCTAGTTATTGTTTTTGTATTTTCAAAAATATATAGGTTGAAAATTTCATATATATATACCTATAACGCTGGCACAGAAAGGGGTGAGAAATTACGAATCTAGCAGCATACAAATCCATGGCTGAATTGGAAAAGCACCTGGGTCGTTTACCCGGGTGCAGGTTCAAATCCTGCTGGATTCTTAATTTTTAAACATTAATATTTTATAAAAACATCTCTTGTATGATTAAATTGGTTACTTTCTGTAAGGTACCACTAAAAAGATGTGGAGAGGAAATATGTTTAATTATCTAATGAGGTTTCGTTATTAAAGCTAGGTAGAAATAAAGTGTAGCAATATCAAACCTTAATGGTCGTTCTAACACAATGACAGGAAGTTGTTAATAGGATTAGTAAAATAATAATAGTATTTACAACCATCTAGGTCTAGTTTTCCTTCCGTAAACACTGTCGTTTTGTAAGTACAATTAATGTACGTATGTAATGTTTGCGCTGTAATTAATCAAAATTATGCTGGCCTAGTCTAAGCTTACCAATGCAGTCTAGGGGCTGATATTGATATATTGCTGGGTAAAATGCATAAGATATTTCTTTTGTAATACACAAGTATTCAACTGAAAATAATCGAAGAAATAGTCAAAAACGTAAATAAAAAAATACAAGTTTCACCTTATTATGGAATAATTTATTTTTCAGCTTTTCATAACTATAATGAAAGGGCCCAAAACTGTCAATGACTTGACCCACAGCTACGAATACACACACGTGCTTCTGCAATGGGTGTATTTCAAAACTTCTTTATCTACGAGATAATTAATTAACCTGTATTTGCATTTGTTTCTCTCTTCTTCTTCTTCTCATCACTAAGTATTTCTCTTGCATTAACAAAACAAACTTGAATTGTTAAGCCACAACAAAACACAATCGTCCAAGTTTAAACGCTTGCTTAGCGAGCATATGTACCTAATTTAAATTTATAATCAGCTCCGTAAAGGAAAACATACCGGAAAATGCGTTAATATTCAACGTGTTCGTGTGCTGTAGGATAGTATCGCTATCTATCAGTGTAGTGATGAACTAAGCTTGTGTTGGTGGCTCAAGATTGTAAACATTGCACTAAGAATAAATGTAATTACTCTATGCCCCTTTGATGGACTTAATTTTTAACTTGTATCATGCCAAAATCTTTAAACATGGCAAGATCTTGAGTCCAAGTAGAGGCCAGGATACACGGTTCGCTGAGCTACCGAAGTAAGTAAGTATAATATATGGGACTAAGCCTATTGCAAACATTACTACTACGACGTTTTAAACAGAGAAAAGTAGACGTTGATAGAACGGTTTAGTTATATTTTTATATGAAAAGTCAGCGTGTCTTCAACCACACATATAAAATACAGAAATTATGTATGCATTTTTGACTTTTACAGGTAAATTTTGACATTCATAGGTGCAAAAATTAGACTACGCTTGCTTTTATGCCTCTCTAGTTGTAAAAGAGTTACCTTTTTAGGGTTCCGTAGTACCTACAAGGAACCCTTATAGTTTCGCCATGTCCGTCTGTCCGTCTGTCCACGGCATAGCGACGAAACCGTTGGTGCTAGTAAACTGAAATTTTGCATAAACATGTATGTTAACTAAACAAAGAAAGTCGTAGAGTAAAATTTGGAAAAATATTTTTTTTTCAGGTAGCTCCCCTACATGTAAAGTAGGGATGTTTTTTTTTTTTGTCGCCTACCCCATAGTGTGGGGTATTGTTAGATAGGACTTTTAAAAACGTTTAGGAGTTGCTAAGACAGTTTTTTGATTTAGGGATCCGTTTGCGAGATAATTAACTTTAAAGAGCAAATATATGTTCGAGTAGGGCGTCCCCCCCCCCTCTAAAAGCTAAACTACTGGATCCTAAAATCTGAAAAAAATTGTGTCGGTAGTACATGTAATGAACTTTAAAGGAAAACTATAGCGGATAAGTTCACTTCATTAGTTCAAGAGGAATAGGGGTCCGAAATGTCAGATGCAGTTACTCAGAATATTTCGTTCAAAATTCTTGAAACATAAATAAACATACATAATACATATATAAAATCACGCCTTTATCCCACGGGGGTAGGCAGAGACGATGGAACGCCATGTGCTTCGCTCCTTACATACTTCTTTCGCTTCCTTAACATTCATACATCTCGTCATACGTGCTAGCTGGTTTCGTGTACTACAAACATTTCCTTTCTGAAGGACGCCATTTATCTGGTCCCTATATGTCTTTCGAGAATAATTCGTGCAAATTACAAAAACCTTTGAAAGTAATGACTTGTATGAAGATGTTACTTGTTTAATACAGATAGTAAATCCCTTTTAAGTCGAAATATGTTGTTACGACTAGCTACGTAAGCCTACTGCGCGTGGCCCGACACGCACTTGGCCGGTTTTTGGTTTTGAATATGCTAAATAGCGGCACGGTTAAGTATTATTTATCTTAATTTAAAAATCTAAATAAAGCTAAGCAGTAGCTTAATGTAATGTTAATAAGTAGTAATAAGTACTTAACTAATGTCCTATTCTATTTATCTTAACTATTTAGTCACATTAAACGTATTATTGTATATCATAACTTAGTGACATAAGAATTTGTAACTGGTTCGACGTTCGTTCGTCAAAGGAGTCACAATCAGTGTTACAATGTATATAATTAATTGAAGCGATTGACCATTTGTTGTGAGTCGGTGTGATTTTTGTGTTTTGTGTACAGTTTTATTTTACTTTGTCTTTTTTGTGTGAATGTTTTTTTGCCAAAATATTTTGTAGGTATTGCATGGGATACAAAATATTATTGCATGTACGCGGATTTTGACTATAATGAAATATTTTTATTTCTTTCTTCTTCTTCTGTATTTGAAAAACAGTTGCAATTATCTTTTATTATAATTTTTTTATTATTGTTATCTAACAAACTTAATTCATTCTGTGCCGCAGTTATAGCAAAAATATGAAATATAAAAAAGCTCTTCGTTTAAAAAAAATCCACTCAAACTAAATAATTTATACATATTTGATGGTGAGGAGTTTTGTGAATGTAGGAGGCACATTCGTGTGAAACGCTTTTGAATATTCGGTTATTTAAAAAGGTTTTTTCCCGTAGTGACCCATCGTGTAGTATCCACAATTTTAAAACTATGAATCTAGCCATAAACAGACGCATTTCCACTTAAAATGAGCTTCAAGTAAAACAAAGAAAAATCTCGGACAAAAACTTTAAATTGCTGTTGGAATTCTTCATCAAGAAAGTACTACTACTACTACTAATTATTATAATAACTTAATTACTTTTACGTCACCCTTCTACAATAATATAATAATTAATAAACAAAGTGTTGTTGTGGTTACTTCTAGTTATAAGGTCTAACCGCAATTAGCCCCTATCGTCTTAAGTTTCTTCTCAAGTGATCTCGAATACTTCTAATAAGATTTTTCTAAGTATTTTCTAAAGTAGTTAAAAATGCGTGCTTTGCATTCTTAGGCAGTATTTTATTTTGAGCAATTAACAGATACAATAGGAACTTTAATAAGTAGTTTCTACTACGATTAAAACTAACTGCACTTACCAAATTGATAGTAATTAAGTATTGCTACTACAAACCGACTTTAATTACAAAATTCTATTAAGCAAGAAATACATACATTCATAAGTAATAACTCAACGTCTCGCCTCATCTGTGTATAACTTGATAAATTATTTACATATAGGACCTTAAGACCGTCTACTGTTTTCAGTAAACGGTCTTAAGGTCCTTTATGTAAAGAATTATCCCCATACTCCTAACCGTTGACAACATGAAATGCTGACTTCTAGATGCAAATATCCGAGTAGCTCTAGGTTATGCACGTAAAACAATAACGAAGCCTTTAAAATTTAAGGGTGGACCTCAACCTTTCTAGGATCTCATCATCATCAGATCGTGCCTCACAAAAATCCCATTTTCGTGAGTCACGGTCGAAGGTACAACAAAAAATGGGACCAAATGACAATTATACCCTTTCAAACCAAAAATTTCAGCAAAATTTTAAATAATACAATCGACATTATTATTGAGAATACGGGTTACTCACGTTACTTTACGACGTTTAGTGCGACGTCTAGCACTGAGTCAGTGCTAGACGTCGCGCGGAGGTAACGACACGCGAATAACAGCCCAGTTGATGAATCTACGTACTAGATTCGAAACTAGTCGGCCTATCCCGGCTAAAGTAACGTGAGTAACCCGTATTCTCAATAATAATGTCTTCACCTCACGTCGGTTTAAATAATATTAATACAATCGATTTGAGAACTCCTCCTTTTTTTGAAGTCGGTTAAAAAAATGTAAAGGTGCTGCTGGACAGGGATTATATTATGGTAAGGCAGCTAGTGTTGTATAAACTTATACAACATCATGCCTATATGACCCAGAAGGGTGTAGTAAGGGTTATAACAACATAATTTCACCTGTTATGTTGAGGTCTTATGTGACAAAAAGCCTATCGCCCTTTGAGAATCTCCTGACGGAAAAAACCCAAATAATAAATTTGTCTGACCCGGTCATCAACCGTGACCGGGTCGCGGTAAGAGTTTGCATACGTTAACCACTAGACGAGAAGGCTGGTGTTATTTACATGTAATAATTAAAAAAATGGTAACTACGATAGTAATCTTATGGTTTTAGTACTCCAATGAACCTTGTAAAAGCTAGCTGGACCCCTATAATCGCAAGACGGTAATATTTGCGTTGCCGCGCGAACAACTCCGGCATAGGTTGCCATTAGAAGTGTGGGAATATTTTCTTATTTACCCAGCTCTCCGGTGCGCTCGTGTTAACGACGGGAACATGTTACCCCATAAAGATTTTAGTGCGAACTATCAAGATAATCTGTTGTTGAAATCTACTGAGAATTTGTAGCAAAGAGGTAGGAGTAGTGCTTTCTTTTTAAATGACTGTTGAGGATGGTAGGTTGGTTGTCGGTCCGATCGACTTAATTAAATTTTATCTGACATCTAGCTCCTGAGCTGAGATCTAAAATTTTGATCGTATGTCATTTACCGTTGTCAGTTTTTCGGGGTGCTGACGCTGAGTAATTTTCATTTCTTTTACATTTTATTGCAATAAGTATTATAATTTAGTTGAGTTTTATTTTCATTTTATATTTTTTGCATGATTTAAACAAAATTTTGTATTCGTTAATTATTTTATTTGTTCAGACATACATTTTTTTTAAATATTACAGAATGATGACAATAACTAGATAAAAACGAGATATGTAAGTATTTAAGCCTTTCTTTCACTAGGGCTAGCTATCGCCAATGCGGTTTGTATTTTAGAAATGCGATGAAAATATTCTTAATAATTGGTAACTTTACTCAGGCCTTTTGTTCGCCATGTTTAGATTTACAAAAACATTTAATTATAAAACTACTTTCTTAATCAGTTTCCTCGTGCTCTTGACCGGGAATGAATAATTAATTAAACCATTTTGTTGTGGTAAGGACAGAGTGTTTCATTTATAACCTTTCCGTTTCCTTATGAAACTAAATACAATCAAAATAAATAAGTTAAAGAAATGGTTCAATTAATGATTAAAACAGTGTTACCCAATTTTGTGTTTTATAAATGATTTCTCTATAAAAATAGATAAAAACTTAATAATATTAAAGTTCAACCCATATTACGTTCGTATGAAAACGCGGCGCTCGGGAGTCTTCCCTTAAGGTCTGCGAGGATCGGAGAAAAACTATTTTAGTTAAGATAGTCTCCCGTCCAACGGTCGACCATTGCCTTACCTGCAGATTATCAGCGCTCCTCGACATACTCGTAGCTTAAGAGCGTGTATTCCTTTTCAAAATGTAACTGTCAATTTGTGTAGTGTTTTGGGAATATTTCGTAAAAACTGAATGAAAGTATGATTTTTTTCAACTAACTTTTTTTTATATGAATCTATTTTTTCTTAAATAATTAACAGTATTTTATTAAGGAAATACAGCTTACACACATCGTGGCATTTAAGGGCATGTATAATAGCAATGTAATGGCATGTATAAAGAACATGTATTTATTTCAAAGAGTGTCAAACGCAAAGACCATTGCGGGCAGTTGCCAACACCGTACGGTAACCGAAGAATCACCCGTTAAGTGCTCACTTAAGTTGAGTCGTGTTAAATTACTGACGAAAAAAAGTAACTCCTCGATTGCAACCTAAGTGTTCTATCTCCGTTTTCATTGCATCTGCGTTTTACAGATTTTCAGATGGATTTTATTTTACCGTATTTTTTGCTAGCGTTTTACATCATTATTACATTTTTCTAGGGTTCCGTAGTACCTAAATGGAAATCTTATAGTATCACTATGCCCATCTGTATGTCTGTCTGTCAAAGTGTCAAAACTGTTAGTGCTAGAAAGCTACAATTTTGCTTGAATATGTAAATTAACTACGAGTTAATGTTGACAAAGTATTAAAATTTTGAAAAAAAAAAATTATCGTGTATCCTCTGTACATGTAAAATGGGGATGATAATATGTGTAATGAAATATGTTATAAGCCATGATTTTAGTGTAACTGAATTGTGATATTGGGACCTTGTACCTTGAAAATAAAGAATTTATTATTATTATTATTATAATTCTTCTCTCGTCTACCCTATGATGTGGGATATCGTTAGAAAAATATGGCGGTAGTGTACGTAAAGAACTTTCAAAAAAAACTATAGTGGCTATGTTAACTTTATTAGTGAAAGAGTAATAAGGCCCCAAATTGACGGACGCGACGGTTAATACATAATACAAAAACCTTAGAAAACAATGACTTGTATGAAGTTGTTACTTGTTTAAAACAGATAAGTAAACCCCCTTTTAAGTTCAATTTTTTTTATATTGTAGCGACTAACTATGGAACCCTATCGCGCGTGCCCCGACACGCACTTGGCCAGTTTTACACTAAAATTATGGCTGTCCATTTTTGTTGCTGATATTATCTAGCAAAGTGCAGATCTTAAGATTTGATTGATTGATTCTTTTAAATTTTTGTGATTTGTAGACATAATTATATATTGTACACATGGGTCTTAATCGCGTAAATATTATTAAAACCATATACCGTTTTTGCTTGACAGTTTCGATCAAATCACACCGGTCGTGGTCACAAGCCGACTGACCAGTCAGTAGTTTCTAGGCAGGTTTGTTGGTAAAATGGTTAGAAGTTCCTTTTGCGTCATTTGTCAGCGGAAACGAGTTTTTTTAGTTAATTATATATTTTTGCTTACCTTTCACGGGTTAATTGTTTTTTTAAAGAAAGGATATTGTATGTGATGCTGTTGCAATTTTATTTATTTATGTAAGAAAATAAAAACTACGCTACCTTTATTATTTTATTTTATTGTATAATGAATTGGAACGGGCTATAATTAAAGTAACATTTTGCCCATCCATGGCGGGTAAAAGTATCATATTATGCAAAATATATTTAACCAAGTTGATAATTTGTAAAATACATAGCTCAAAGTATTACAGTCTAGTTTGCCGATATTGAACGCGGCGGCATTACCCAGTAGGAATATTCATGAGTCACGCACACTGCTTACCCACATATATACATAGTGTAGCTTGAATGTTACTTTGAATAATTGTAACATATTTGAATCTTAAGTTATTTTAGTCACAAAGTAATTTAATCAAAATACTCGCTTGTGAATGATACTAATCTATACTTCAAACTATTCAGTACATTTTTTTTATTCTTTTTTAAATGACGCATACATTCAAACATACATTACCAATCTTTGCGGATCATACAAAGATTTGTTCTGTGTGGGGATCAAATCCTTAACACCAGCGCAGTTAAAAACAGCAGGGCTTTAACCATTACACCAACCATACACTGAAAATATATAAAAAATAAAATAATATATACAGAGAAATATTTAGCAAAAACATTACAACAGTAGTCTACAAATCGCTAATTGAGTTTCATTTAAGAAAATCTATTCTTCAGAGACAAGTCACTAAATCAGTCGACGAATTACCAGGGGGTTATTAATTTATGTCATAGTTATGGTGGCCCGTCCGAAAGGCGAGTAGAAGTAGGCGCACGGTGGTGTTTTATTAGCTAAGAGCCCAACATATCGTCTTCCCTAATGGTATGGTATGCAGGCAGGTACATTTCACAACCAAAAAAAACGGATTACCATAACGCATTTACCTATGAAACAACGCGTGACATTTTGCGGGTGTGAGAGGGTATTAAAAGCCCGCTCACTTCTGTTTTCCATCTATGTGTCAATAACGAACCTCTTAAGTATAACAAAACTTAGTAGTAATGTGACTATCGCGAACTAGATGTCACTAGGTGTTTATTTACAAAAAAGCATACTTATAAATGAAATGAAATGTGTTGCCATCCAAAGCATCAGAACATCTATCCGAGTAGTTTTGTTTAGATTGTTTAAGATAAAACACAACGCTTAATTATTTTTTCCGTTTTAGCGCGGCTCTCCCGTAAAATGTTAACGCTTTAGGGCTGTGCACAGGACAAATGCCGTCATTACACTGACGTGACATGATGACGTCAGGACCTAGCTGAGAACCACAGTGCCCAGTTGCTTGAGCCACCTTTCCTCTGTTTCTGCTCGATGGCAATAATATACTGCGGGGCAAAATCTCTTACCAACCTAAAGCTATAAAGTAAAGTAAAGTCACGGTCTCAATAAAGCTAGTGGATTCCCAACCCAACCTAGACCCAAAGAGATAAATTAGTGGGCATTAGGCTTCTGACCCATGCACAAGCACTCGCTAAAGTAGACCAAATGTATTAATGTTTATACGTACAATATATTTAATCATTATCGTCTAATAAATGCAGGTATTGTTAATATGTCTTGATCAAGAAGCGGGTCTAATTAGTTTTCAGTTATGAGCCTCCAATAAAACTCCTAGCAACCGAGTTTCCTCGAAATTAATCAGCATCTTATCAAGCTAATATATAAACGAAATATAGCCAAGTCCTTAACATTAATTACCCAAAAACATCACAATAATTCTTCATCTTAATTTATTAGAACAAGGCATTTTCTGCGAGGCAGACACGAATCTGAGTGGGTCCCCGGGCCCTGTAAATGTACCCACTATCACTCAAAGTCAGACCTCTTATTTATCACAAGACACATCGCTACTGCAACCAAACATCTCATAATTTATCCTTGCAACTTTATCGTGGATGACATAAGACCTATTTTAACTTGGCATGTGGTTTTTAGGCGGTTTTAAATTTGGTGAGGGAGTTCCTATATTTTTATGAGGGCACTATGACGTTAGGTTTGTTGATTTTCGTCTCCTCGTTTAGACTTTTTCACTTTAGTTTATTGACTTTAAATGATTAATATGGAGAGGACAAGTATTGCGTCTTTATAAAAGTGTGGTAGAAGTGTTACAACACTCACATGACATCTGTTATGTTAAGGTCCCATGGAGTGAGCCTATTGCCATTGTGGCGGTATCCGCACATAATCACGTGACATATATCGACGAGTGCTGAATCGCGATAACGAAGTGTTCACAGAGAGTATATAATATACCACTTCCAATATGCTACCGTCGGACAGCTGTCCACCAGGCAATACCACCGAGCCTGGTCGGAGGATCCTCCCTTAGTGGTGGAGGAACATCACACCCTGTTCCTCTACTTCATCAACATTCCAATTCCGTGCTGCTATTGATAATTTCCTGACAGAAGAAAAAATACTTTACACTTCTGCCCGATCTGGAAATCGAACCCGAGACCATCAAGGCAATAGACAAGTACAAACAACTTTAGTTAAGTGATCTACTCAATAGAGTGTAGTACTACTACCATAGTAGAGTTTTCGTGAGCAACTCGAAGAAGAAAACATTACCGTCTCATTTTCATCACTAAACATTGTAGTGCTTTCGCGATAGCGTGCCTTTTATGTGTTGAGATTATACTTACAAAAAACGATAATAATAATATGTGAAAATACCAGATTTAGCCCCGTATTTACAATAAGCTTAAATAGAAATTATTAAATAATTATTTTATAATTCTGAAGTCGGTGCCAAGTAAAAGCTATAACAACCTTTCTACGATATCAAATTATAGTACACACAATTCTGCACGCCCAGTATTGGTACTTACCACAGAAATATAACTAATATTCAGTCAGAAAATAGTTGTTAGAAAGTTTGATATATCTAAACAGAGTTATTGTTTACTTGGCACTGACTTCAGAATTATAAAATAATTATTTAATAATTTCTATTTAACTAAATGAAAAAACGTATTATTTTGTGCGAAGTAAATTTATTTTTTGCTTTTTAGTTAATACTTACTTTTTGAAGTCGGTTTTTTTTTGTTAAAAATTATTTTATTCCATGGATTTATTTGAAGTGTTTATAGGCATTTAATCATTCACAGTTCTTACAATGTAACATAATAACATAATAGCACGCCTGAATTACCCAGAAAGGTGTGGCAGAGGTGTACAATACCCACACTGCACCTCTTATGTTTTTTAGGTCCCATGGGATAGGAAGTCAGCCTATCGCCATCCACCGGGCACAATTCCAACTGTTACAATGTCTGTTGAAAATATAAAACAAAACGTTTGCTTACTTTAAATCAGTATTATTTATAACCAAATGTTCTACTAAAATGTTACTCCAATTAAAATTATATCAAAATATGAATGAGCCAGACGTTTAATTAATATTTTCGTATGTTTCGTGTGGGTTGGATCTGTTTAAATTTAAGAATTTATAATAGCTTTTCATGTTGATTTAATGTAGCATATTAAACAATCATTTGTCCTTATAGTATCAAAGTATTATATGTCGCAAGAATGAGTTTATTTTAGTATTTACAAAAAATACCAGGAGTTATTAGGAATAACTGGCGTTGTCTAAAAAAAATCTAGATGAAATTTTGTTCAAAAATAAGTAGATACTTACAATAGGTTGTAGAATTTTAGTACAGTATTTTAATGTAGTTATAAAGTTTTAAAAGTTAGAACTAAAATTCTCATAACCGCAACGGCCATCTCTTTAGTTAAATAAAAAGAAAAGTCAAGAAGTGGCTCTGAGTTGGGTTGGGGTAGTTATAATAAATTTCCTCATTATAAGTCGCCTTTTACAGGAAATGGCTACCAGTTTCTTTCTTTGGTTGTCAATTTTGAATAAGCATATTATTAGGGTTTAATGTTAATTTGACCTTTTTTACGGGATATAATCTCACCCACACGCCCACCACTGTGACTCCTGTGACGCCAGGATCTACAGCGGAAACCAACTGAAAGGCACCGTGCATGACACACGGAGAATCCCAGGGAGAGTTAAAATTGTCTTGGAACCCGCAACGAATTTAATCAGAAGTATATAGTTGGAGTTGGAAAGTATGTATCTTTACTTCCCTCCAAAGCAAATATATATAATAATTTGACCTAAGTATTAATATTTTGACATGGACAATGGAATTTAGCACGGTGTGTGGCGATAAGGTCACTCCCTATCCCATGGGACCTAAACATAACAGGTGAAATGTGGGTGTTGTACACCTCTGCCACACCCTTCTGGGTAATAAAGGCATGATGTTATGTATTGATATGTTCTTTTGATTTGAAAATTACTCTAAAGAATGAATATCACACATTACACAGTAATTTAACAAAGTAAAAATCCTGGTCATTGTGTTATTCTCAATGGTAAAAAAGTAAAACATACATAGCACACTATCTAAAATATCATCGTCGAGAAGTGATCGCGATTACGAAGTGTTCACAGCAAGTGTACATAGACACAACTTTCATGACACTACCGGAGAGCTGTCTGCCAGGCAATACCACCGAGCCTGGTCGGAGGATCATCTCTTTGTGGTGAAGGAACGTCAACCCTGTTTCTCCACATATAGTTCAGAAAATAAACAATCTACGATAGTGCAGATAATACAATATCTTACATACTCATACAGCTTTCATACAAGATTACGACTTTCAGATATTGTTTTATCTCGTACATGTAAGTCAAACATGATTTAGCTCCATATAAAATAATGTTGGGCCCTACTATTGGCTAAAGTCACACTAAATTTGCTTAAAGAAAGTTTCTATAATTAAGATATAATTTTTGTCGAGATTTAATAATTCAAAATTGTCGTATTGTGCCAGTTCCTTGATTTCAAATTTAATTGTATTTTTATTGAAGCTATTTGTGTACACCAAATAAACATTAAAATCGGTTCAGTCATTATGGCATTTAAAAAAAATCATGTGCATCTACACAGCCTTACAAACTTTGGCTTTAATAATTTAAGTAAGGCCCCATTTACAATTTGTTAGTTTTTCAAGGCAATTCACTTCCCATGTTTGTCTTTATAAACGCAACAAACAAAGCAAGCAATCGTATTGCTGCAATTTTAATAATTGCTTTGAATTGCGGCAATTCTATAGCTTGCTTTGTTTATTTCGATTTAGAAGAAAGAGATAGATATTACAAGCCAGAGGATTGCCTTACTAAACTTGCCATCTTCTAATTGCACTATTTTATAATGGAATGAATTCAATAACATCGCATTGACAATTAATTGAAACATTGCCGAAATGACACACATTACCAATTAAATTGCATAGACTCGCTGATACCTTTTTAGTGTAGCGCTAATCTGATGAGCCGTATTGCTGTGACGCTAAATCTAAATTGTAAATCCAGTTGTAAACCGGCAGCGTAAACCTGGGTGGTTGAAATGTAGCGCTTAGGCCAGGGGTGGCGAACAAAGTCATGAAGGCATTCAGACTCACAATAAACATAAAGTAAACTTAAAATAACCTATAGTGCCACATGTTCGTTCTTAAGTCAATATGTTAAAAGTTAGATATATACCATAAAAAAACAATATAGTTTTTATACAATGTGTGCATTTTTCTTTATTGAAAACGATTTCAGCACTCAAAATTACTCCTGTGTCGCGGGGGTGATCCCAAACATACATTTTACACACACAAAGCACACCCAGAGTCAGAACTAATCTTTGCGAATCACAAAAAGATTTGATCCTTGTAGGGAATAAACCCACAACACCACCGCAGTTGAAAACGGCGAGGCAACCGTTTTAACCACTACACAAACCGTGCACCCAATTTGTCACTAGGAAATCATGACATAGTAGTATTGGTCATGCAAGTATTTAGAAAGTAGTTTCTTTTCACGAATCCTTTAAAAAGAGTTTTTGTTTACCAAAATCTATTGCTTTCTTATTTTATTAATCTTTTTTTATATTTTTACCTACCTACCACAAAAACTTGGCAAACACCACCAGTTTGCCACCCCTGACTTAGATATTTTGTGACCTACATCTAGTTTAAGGACATTCGAATTTCGTTCCTTTGGGCAAGACCAAAAGATACTTGTATCTTTTAGTGGCGAAGTTGATGATGAATAATTTTATGAAGTGCCACATAAATATTAAATGTGGAACGTAGCGTCCGTTACTCAATGTCGATGTTTTAGGTGAAATGTAGGATTTGGACAAGTTAAAAAGTACATTTAGAAAGTATCTTTCATTTTCCTCTTTTCATTTTTATTTTCATAGATATGTATAATAATTTAAAGTTATTTATGTGAATAGTTTTATTTGTTTTTTTTTGTAACATTACAAATAATATAATTATACCATACAATATATATGAACAAGAAAAGTATTTATATACAAGTTAATAAAAGATAACAAATAACTATTTACAAATTTACGGTAAGTTGTCATAAAATTCCTCCGCATTGACCTCGACTGCAGGGAACGTGTTCAGGAGGCTGACAGCATTGCCACGTTGAATGGCAAAGCTGATTCTTTGAGCCAAGTAAAAGCCAGCCTTCTGATCACGTGAAGCGTCGATTAACCGCTTAGAAATATAAATTATTTATGTAAATTGGGTTTAAGTTAATTTAATTTCCATTCTTAAAATATTGTATCAAGTCTATATTATTATAAATAATAAAATTAAATAGTACAGTTAGCACTTTCTACAGGGTAAGTTATATTATCACGTGCAACACAGGTATCATCCTAGTGCGGTATTCAAAATTCTTGTCCATATTGTGTTTATACCTTTTTTTTTTTTTTTTTTTTTTTTTTTTTTTCGAGGGGGGAAATCTTCAACAAGATACCTCGCCGCAAGGAAAAGGGTGCGACGAGGGTATGTGAGGTTGCCGGGACTCCGACGACTCAATTATACCTAACTTTACTTTGACAAGTATGACAAACAAATGAAATACGAAATCATAATCGAGAACTCACAGTAAGGTTGCAGAGGTGAGTTATGTTATTTCGAAATACCTAAGTAAACAGTTATGTTTAGGCATACTTAGGCCAGAGCCTGGTTAAACAATAATTCTGTTATTAGATTTCTACAGCGAGGGTTGTGAGCAAAAATTTTGCATTCTCCACATATTAAAGTTTTGCTTGGGTATGATAATATTAAATGCACATAATATGAGGATTACTGTTTGCAGTTTTTGTGAGGATAAGTTAGCAAACATACCTGGTAGGTAAAACTACCAACAGTATAATTAAACAGCTTCTGCCCGCGGCTCTTGCCCGCGTGGTATGTCGATAAAAGAAGCCTATGTCCTTTTCAGGTCTTGAATTACCTCCAAACCAATTTACATTAAGATTGGTTCTGTAGTTTAGCCGTGAAAGTGTTACAGACAAACAGTCAAAATCGTCAAAAAAATTGTATTTATAACTATACCTATATGTATGTATGAATGCCACACTGTTTTAAAATTTAAAAATCACAATTTAACATTTTCCGGAATAAATAAATATTCTTATTTTTACAAGGACATAGTAATTTTTGTATTTATTATATTAGCAAGAAAATCAAGATTTTTTTAGAAATTTTGTAACCTAAATTCTTCTTAACTACTATGGACTTCTAAGATTTTTTGTTTTCAGGTACTGATTATAAAAATAATAATAAAAAAATAATCACTCAACATTCACACAATGCCATTTAGTCCCAAACTAAACATAATTTGTGCTATGGTTGCAAGAATAACTAGAACCAGTCTGCTTTCGAAAATGGCCAGTGTAACCTTTAGCCGAAACGTAAAGCCTAAAAGGTAAATAATTGCATGATCGCGTTAATTCCCGTTATATTTTATTAAATCATGCAACGCGTAAGTTTAAAAGTTAACTGATACTAATACATATATACTTTTTTTTTGTAAAAACATACTTATTATACATATAAACACCCAGACCTAGACAAACCACATGTTCATGAACACAAAGATTTGTCTTGAGCGGGTATCGAACCCGCGATCTCAGGGTCTCACTACTCACTCCGCCATCCGGTAGTCAAAAAATAAAATTGTTATAATCTGTTGAACTCAGTAATAATCGTAAAACAAATACCTAAATCTCATTGAAAAAAAAGTCACCTTGCACAGAAGTGCCATATCGATTAGATAAAGTAAACCAAAACATTCTTCTTAATGATTAAATCGTCCATACTCAGGTCAAATAATGAAATAAAAGCAATGGAATATTTAAAAAATAAAAGCAAATCTCAATAACTTATATTTATAAACTCGTAGATAATTGCCATGCTTAACAATCTAACACTTAGAACAAATCCCGTTTAAAAACCATTTTTTTTCGTTTGTTCTTAGTATAAAATAAAAACATTTACTCAATATTATTTATATCATTTTAAAAATGGAAGCAGCAGTCTTATTGAAGCTCTATATGAGCTCTAGTAACATGGATTTGTACGCTCAATGTGTTTCAATTAATCCTTCTTGGCAGTTTGGTTTCTTTGATATTAATCGTTTCCATTGAAGTTGTATTTTAAAGGGGTTTCTTCTGATACGTTGTAATAGATGCTACTATTTTAATTTATTTAGGCCCAATTTCACAGATGTTAGATAAACCTTATTGGCAGGATAAGCAAATATCACACAAAAAATAATTTGACAGCTGTGTTTTTTATTTAAGTGTAACTTGTGTCACTTTTGAATGCGGTCAGGTTATATTTTATGGGTCGGATAAGATCTATCCGGAACCTCAGAATCTGGCCCCAAGTATGTCTTGAAAAGTGTCCAATATTTTTAAAATCAATTTTCAGTCAAAAAGACCGTAGAGGTGTACCGAAAATAAATTAAACTAAACGTTTAAATAATAAATAAAACTACCTTGATGGTCTAGTGGTTAGCTTACCACGATGTCTCGAGTTCAATGCCAAAAGTCGGTCGGGCAAAATGTTATTTGTGAACTCAAAATTCACAATAGCAGTACGGAGATATAATTGTGCCCGATGCATTGCAATAAGCTCACCAACCCTATCCCATGGGACCTAAACATAACAGGTGAAGTGTGGATGTTGTACACCTGTACTACAACCTTCTGGACAATATAGGCGTGATGTTATGATATTATGTTTGAATAATATAACTATAAGGCATTTAAGGCAAAAGCACGATGAATTTTAATTACGTCTCTCGACCTAAGTTTAACTCATATTATTATGTACCACTCCTTCAAATCTAAATAAAAACAAGCAATATTTTTATAAATTCCTCTTCAAAACCTTAATATTAAGCTGCTATGTAATAAAAATATTATCAACCCCTTCAGCCACGACACGGGCTTAAAGCTCAACAGTCAGATTAAAAAAGATAACGTATCAAGACGAGGCATCTCCCCTACTCTTGAGGGGTAACCTTTTCACAACCATGGAAGCGGAAAAGTGTGTGGTAAAAGTAATTTCTGATGTTGTAACTAACATACAGGAGTATTTTGGTTGGTAGAGGTTATGTAGTGTATATAGTAGACTTTATATTGCTGCTGTTGATTTATCTTCACTGCAAGGTTTCGGGTTCAATTTTTGGGTCGGGCAATGTGTTTTTTGTGAACTCTACACCAGGCAATTCTTAGCAGCAAGGAGTTTAGTATTGTGCCCGTTGGATGGCGATAGGCTCACTCCATATCCCATAGGACCTAAAACATAACACCCTACTGGGTAATATAGGTTATATTATTATGTTATGTTTTGTTTTTGCATTACATAGTCATTCTTTTAAACTAAAATGTGTTTTTGTACTGAATTTTTAAACCCTTAAATGCAATGGGTTCTAACCTAAATATTCCTTTTTTATTTAAAAAAAACTTTCTAGGCATTTGCCAATACAAATTACTAGTATTCTTAACCCCCTCCAGCTAAGCTTAATTTGCTCGCGTTAAGAGAAAGTTCACGTCAGTGATGTAATGACCAGGATTGGAACCCACGACCTCTCGATAGTAAGACCGATGCTTTATCCATTGCGCCACGGCCGTTCAAAACATAAAATGGGCAACCTTACATTTATATTCATTTATAAAAATATGTCTTTAAAATATGAAGATTTATGGAAGTCGTTAGTCGGGTATTCAGATTTAGTATCTCCTCATACTAGGTTGTAAAGGTCTGATAGTAGTACCTCCACGTAACCTGACCCCAATATCGTTGGGAAAAGGCTCGAAAGATTTTGAAAAATCGTCGTAAATTTATTAAAACTGTCTTTTTATTGAGCTATTAAAAAAAAATGCATCGCCATGAAACAAGCGCAGAAAATAAAAATATAAATTATCAACTACTGACATACAGGTGGATACAAAAGGCAATTTTATGAGAAAAAATTTTGAATATTTAAAAAAATAATTATTAGATTTTTGCTTATAATAATGTATATTTTCTAAGAAATAATTAATTAATAATTTAATTGATTGGAATACTCTATTAATCTGAATTTAACCCTATAATTTATGTATTAAAATGTATATCTTTAAATTTTTATTGCCTTTATCAAATTCGTATACTTTATTATTTTTAATTGTTACCAGATTATCCATTGTTATTTAATCTGCCTCATTTTATAATTTTTATTTTTATTTTCATAATGTTTTTTTTTTACAATTTTAGTTTAACCAAACCGTGCAAGTAGTGTTAGCTTTTAATTGATTGTTACGCTTAGCATGATTCAATTGTGTTTAATTTGTTTGTAATATAACTTGTGTAAACAATCGTTAGCTAACCAAAATAATAAATAAATAAGCTACCACACCCATATTTGAACCAATAAAGCGTGTATTCAAGTCTAGCGGGTGTGTTCATAACCGACTAAGACCGATATTTACTGCGCTCTGTCACTGACAACTTTACGACCCGGGGAGGTACGGGCTTTCCCTTTTACGTCAAAAACAAACCCAGAGGTTAGTTGTTAGGCTATTTTCTTTATTTTATCGTGTATATTGTTGTTATGTACTGAATGGGTTTGTGAGCAATTTCCGATTGAATATGGCGAGTTTGAAATGTGGGTTTGACAGCGATGTTTTATTGTTATAAGAAAAATAAGTTCCAGGCTTCGATATAACCTGAATGATGTCTTTGTTCTTTTCTAAACAAATCTTTCTATAATATTTATTGCTTTAAGCTTGTTTTTAGTATGCCTACCTGAGTCTCAGTTTCCACATGAGCCCAATAGAATAGAATAGAATAGAATAGAGTCTTTATTTGCAGTAAAATGTGGTAGGTACATAAGATATTACAAATATGATTAGCGATCAACACATCTTTGTCTAATAATATTGACATGCAAATAGTAATACAATAATTCTTAAAACTAAGTCGATTATAGCATCGGTCACAAACTATACCTACATTAAGGTTTTCATTTATTATTCATCATAAATTTTAATTTTACTTATACAATATAATTATTATACATCGGTCACAAACTATACATTAAGGTTTTCATTTATTATTCATCATAAATTTTAATTTTACTTATACAATATAATTATTATACTCTATTGTGTTATCATTAACGCAGGTAATCGGTGAATTAATTAAATTATTTATTTAATACTATTTATCATTATTAAATTTGTAAAAATCCTCAACAGTATAAAAGCATTTATCTATCAACCAAACCTTCAGCTTTCTGAGAAACATAGAAATTGGGAGTTGCTTCAGGTCATGTGGAATAGCATTAAAAATACGACCACACATCACAAAGCAGTTCTTCTGGTAAAGAGTTGTTTTTGGAACTCGCGGTAAGACAATTCTATCCGGATTTCGAGTGTTTCTCGGATATCTCTCCTTAGCTTTCGTGAAAAAATCTGGATGCTGTTTTACAAATTTTGCAACCTCATATATATACATGCAAGGAAGCGTTAACATGTTCATTTTCTTAAAGAGGGGTTTACACGAATGCCATGGTGCTGCACCACACATAGCTCTGACAGTTTTTTTTTAGCAATAAAAGCTTTATACGCATCTGTAGAGTTACCCCATAGTATTAAGCCGTAGTTTAATACAGATGCGACGTACCCGTGATATGCCATCATGACTGTTTCAGTGGATGATGTCTTCTTTAATTTTGCCCAGACATATACAAATTTATTAAGTTTATTGCATACCTTTTCCACATGTGCCTTCCAGTTTAAGTTTTTGTCGATAACTATGCCCAAAAATCAATCTGGGTGTTGTCAAAGCAAGAGTTAATAGGTTTAAAAAAAAAAGGTATCTCATTGGCAGGCATGGTTCACCGCATTGTCACTTACCATCAGGTGAAATCGTACTCAAACGCGTGCCTACCCACTATAAAAAATAGCAACGGCAGTGGAAAGTTTTTCTTTTTTAATATATTGCAGTAATAATAAGTGGGGACTGTCATGGACATTTACAATCAACAAAAACAGATTATAGATGCGTTTGCTAGTTTAATGCCTCATATATGCCAATATCTGTTCAGCTATTTAAATTGTTTGAATTAGATCATTTTTCTGTTTATTTTTTATATATATTGTGTGTTTAATTGGCTTCTAACCTAAACAGATCGATTAAAGGTCCAATAATCCATGGAACTGTTTATAAAGCTCATTTTCTAAAAAAGTGGCTTTTAATGTGTTTCTCCTTTACTCCATCGATAATCTACCTGGATAGTGTGTCACAGAGTGAGAGAGACAGAATGAGAAATGTTGTTTTTCACTAAAGAACAGCCACTCAAGTTCATATCGCTGGTACCAAGGGAATGAATGCTATCAAACTCATGACAGTTAGATCAAGTTTTGGCATGTTTCATTTTAAATTGCTGTAATTCACAAGGGATTTAAATCCACAAAATAATTTTTGAACTTCTAAGTTGTATTAAGTAACTTTGTTTTAGTTTCAAAACGAGATTAACTCCTGCAATGACTTTTACTTCATTCAAATTATGAAATACAAGTGTTACTCACGTAATGTTGGTCTATTTAGTCGACCGCGGTTTCGCCTATACGTCGCGCCTGAGTCGCAGCCAGTCTTGCACTGCGTATTGCACTCTCTTGATAATGCCTAGACGTATAGGCGAAACCGCGGTCGACTAATTAGACCAACATTACGTGAGTAAATGTTACAAACTCACGTCAGTTTTAATAAAAAGACTTTTACTTCTACAAAATAGCATGTGATTTGCGACGTCTGTAGTAAGATCGTAATATAAAACTGCCTCGTTAGTCTTGCGGTATAATTTGTGTATTGCTTACCGTTTAGCAAAAGTGTTATTTAGGATTTATCTGGCATTGTGCCCGATGGATGGCGATAAGCTTACGCCCTATGCCATAGCCATAGCAGGAAAAATATTGGTATTGTACATCTCTGCCACAGCCTTCTGGGTAATATAGGCGTGATGATAAGTTATGTAATATACCTATTATCATAATTATTGGTGTCATGATCACCAGGATCAATAAGAAGACATCCCATGACTTAGCCACGAGCTCCTCGACATATAGTTACATTTTGATAAAGATTTGTTTCTCTTAAAATACTCATTGTGACGGTCTCCGCACATAACAAATGACGGTTGACATTGACAACGTCAACTAGTGACACACACGTCACGTATGTCAAAGAGCGCTGAATCGCGATTGCGAAATTTTCACAGCTAGTTTATATAAATACTACTACAAAAACGCTACCGATGGGCAGCTGTCCGCTAGGCAATATTCGACGCCCCCACCGAATACTATGGTAAAGTCACTTTACTGTAAAAAAATGTTATTGCATATTTGAATACTACAGACTTAGTTACATCTGATAGATTTTTTTCATAATTTTTTCGTTGTGTTTAGCAAAGTTATTAAGAAAAACTGTTTTATTCGGCGGAAGGCACACACAATTTATGTACACGAATTAACATATAATACCTCATTACCAATTACCGACTACCTCTATTATCCGGTAATATGCGATAACAATAATATTCTAGTAAATATACTACGAAATGAATTCGGCAACAGCGTTTTACCATTTTATTCGTGGGTAATTTTAATTTGATATATTTTGTAAAACGGCACACAATATTTAAATTTCAGTTTTTAATATCGTAAGCGTTCTTTAAAAGAAAGTTATCAGAAACATTTACATTATAAAGAAAGGGTACGTGAAATAAAAAATACAAAATAATAAAATTTCGATATTAGTAATTCTACTGTTGCTACATTTGTCTTTTTTTATGGTGAATAAGCACTTGTTTGACCACGATCTCACCTCACCTGATGGTAAGTGATGATGAGGAGCACGCTAACCTATGAGATATCTATTAACTCTTGCTTCAAAGAGATCCAAGTTGTCAGTCATCCACAGACTCAGGCAAGGCATTAAATTCCTTGGCAGTTCGCATAAGAATTGTAGAGGCGAAAGACTTTGTGCGTATTAGTGGAAGGATGTGGAGCGATGCTTCAGTGCCGTTTATCTTGTAGTCCGATGGTGAAACGGGGATGGAGGGATAAGGTTGTGTAGTTTCTCGGCACACTCTCTGAAATGTATCCTATAAAAAACTGATAGGCTGGCAACCTAGCGACGGTGCTCCAGAATTTGTAGTCGAGTATCCGTCAGATCGATATCGCAAATGATTCTCTTGACACTCCTCTCGACTGACTCGAGCGCCTCAAGCTGGTATTTGGCTGAACCATCTTACAGATGAGAACTGTACTCTACACACGACCGGACCTACGCTTGATAGAGGTCAAGCAACTGCCCCGGTGTAAAATACTGTCTCACCTTCTTGAAGATGCCCAGCTTTTTGGCGGCTAGTCGAGCTTCCGACTCAATGTGGGAGCTGAAATTAAGTTTCAAAGTTAACGAGATACCGAGGAGCTCAAGACGATCGGTTATTGGAAGGGATACATTTCAGAAAGTAGGAGTCAGGATGAATGGAACGCCTGAGTCTTACTAGCATTGAACGTTAATAGGTTGGCTATACCCCAAATAAAGACTCCCTTAGAGACACGTTCATATGTTTGACCATTGCCTCTCTGAGCGACTGTATAATTTGTACACCATTAGCTCGTGAGTTGGGTATATAGCTTGCAACAACCGCTGTGTCAAACGTACCTGGCATCAGTAGGTAGTTTATGTGAAGCAGGACAAGCGTTGCTGAGAGCACGAACCCCCGAGGGACTCCGGCATTGATTGCCATTTGATTGGACGAGCTGCCATTAACGACAGCCTGAATCGATCAGTCCCTCAAGAAGTCTGATACCCAATCATAGAGACTAGTGGGTAGACCGAAGGACAGTAGCTAACTAAGAAGGGCTTGTCTGACGTATGCATATGTCCGATATAGAAGCCACGCAAACTAGTTGACGAGCCAGTAATATCTAGCCGCGAAGATTCTGCGAATATAGAAGCGAATAAGTTTGCTTTCTCCTCAGCAGTGTGGGCAAGTGACCCATTAAGATTCAGCAGTGGAGGTAGTGAGGTGCGGCAGAAGTTCCATGCAACTGATTTTGCTAGGGACCAAAACGCTTTACTCCCTGTTGGGTGTGTAGCGAGTTTGTACCCAATGCGGCGAATATGGTCAAATCGAGCCTTTCGTAGAGCGTTTTTGCTGGATTTGGTTGCCCTGTTATAGGCTTTCTTATCCGGTATGTCGCTAGCTTTACGGTTTCGAGCATCAGGAAAGCCTCGTGTTTCCGTGCTTCAGCACGCCCACGCTCAGCTCCAAACCAAAGCTGTGCTTTGCTAGATTTGCTTACATCGGAAAAAGGACTAAAATATTCCATACCTTGGCGCAGCACATCTGTTATAGCGTCCGCGCATGCTAAAGGATCACCCAAAGAAAAGCAAATGGGCAACCACGAATTGGATGCAAAGAATGAGCGCATCCCATCCCAGTCTGCTGACTTATATCGCCATAACCACCTTGTGCTTTTCGGGCTAAGGTTGGGTGGAAAACATACCGACACAGACTTCACTAGACAGTTGTCAGAGCTGCCTAAAGGTGACACACAACACTGACACTGCATAGAGATCCGGGTCGGTAGTCAGCAGAAGGTCCAGGCAATTGGCTATTTGACCGTCAACATCTGGAACCCTTAGACCAGCTGAGTGAGATTAAAAGGCAAAGCGAGTTTGCGCATCTCTCTCCCAGCATGGTTAGTGTGCTGGTACGGGAACAGTTACTCCTGGTGGTGGGCATTATAGTTCCCCAGTAACACTAGTTAACGACTAAAATGTGTTTTTATTGTATAATATTATTTTATTATATAATATAATATTATCTTATTATATATTATAATATATTTATTATAAATAAAACCCTACCTCTCCCAACGTTAAACTTTAATTAAAGTTATTCCTAATCATCTTATAATTATTATCAAAATATTTACGTTCATACGATAACATTTTAATGTAACAATTTATGTTTCTTACTTTCTTAAATGTGAATAATATTATTAAGAGATTATACATTCGATATGTGACATTAAAATATGTGAAAGGTTACACGAACAAAATGGTATCATGATGGTGCGATTACTATCCGTTAGTAAAGTATCAGCGAATATTAGTGTATACTTCTATTGCGATATCATCGATAAGAAAAATAATCACACGAATAAAATGGTAAAAGCGTTTTATGGTAAACTGCACGCAGGGACACTATCGGCAATGTACATTTTTGTAAATAACTCTTTAAAGTTTAATATATTTAAATGTTTAAATAACTGGCTAGATAATAAAAAAAATAACCTTTCATTTGATATATAACACAATATCATTGTTTTTTTAATACGCGAAGTATTGAGAAAATAACGTTTTTTATTTTTCCTGTAAAGTTAGCGATTTTCGGTTACCATTTTATTCGGTGGGGGCGTCGAATCATATAGCCTGATCGGAGGATCCTTTTTTTTTATACTACGCCCACAGCGAAAGAACGTGTAGTCCACCTAATGGTAAGTGGAGTACAGCCCATGGACAACAACAATCCACAAAAGCAGATTATAGATGCGTTGCTGCAGCTGAGGACTACGGTGTTATGCCTCATGTGCCAGTAATTTCAGGGCCTGATCTTACCACCATACTGGAACACAGTAATGGAAGCACTACTATTTGGCGGCAGGTTAGAGTGAGACGGTGGTGCTGCCGCCCTCGAGCTCATTCTCAAGAGCTCTTCCACCAGTTACTCCCGTTCCTCTACAACATAAACAAACATCTTTTCCGTAATTAGAAAAAAGTAATTACATAAGTTTGCAGCATAAATTTTGCTGTATCTTTTCTTTGCTGCCACCTATAAATAGAGTGCCCTATTAAACACGTTCCAGACTCAGCGAACATTCTTGCCATGTTTTGCGACTGAAGGCTGCATCAAAAGAAATCTCTCTGCACTCGCGTGATTCAGTACTGTTTTTCTCGGGAACCAACTGATTGGGGAATAACACGAACCGACACAAATGATAAAGCAAAATAGTATATTGCACAAGCAAGAAGGTTGTTGTCTTTATATCTATACCGTGAGGGGCTAGCATATGAGCGCAATAAGGATGTTATCGTGTTTTTGTCATAATTTTGTATGGGCAATAAACCGACAGTATGTATCTTGCACTAGTATGCTAGCCGGACACGAGTAGGTAATTTTGGTAAAAACGCTAAGCATTACAAGTGATGTGTGGGTGTAACGGTATTGCCCAACCCTCTAGGTAATATAGGCGTGATGTTATGTTATGTATATGTATGACCAAATATTATGGTCTTTCAATAAATTTATTTGCTAAAAAGTATTTTATAGACATTATGTGGGGTGCATGAAAGGAGCCCCCTGAGTGACGTACACAACGATTCCCTACGTCCAGTGCACCCTGGGCAATTCGCGAGTTCTCCAAAGCGAATTGGCTAATCCTTTCACCACGATAGCTAGTCAACATAAAATTTGGCTCAGCAATCGACACGACAAAGAAGAAGAATAGACATTATCCAAATTTTAACAACGATTTTTCCATAATAATACGTTCAATATCACCCCTTTTATAAAGAAGTAATAAAACTGAAGAATGCTCTAACTGTCAGCTATTTATTCAGCCCTCTTGTGCTGTAGCGTTGTTGCAATTTTCTCCTGGAGTTAACCAGCGAAGTTGCAGGTGATACCGGGGGAACACTTAGTGGAGCTATCAATCTTAAACTCAGGCACAGTGGGGTAAGAAGTTGCAAGAGACGGACAAAATTTGTAAAAACATAACATTAAATGACTAATAATAATTTTATGTTGAGAGAATTGAAGCATGATGTTATATATTATGAAATATATCGCTACTTATCTCTACATGAAACTTACATCATATTATTATACCTGATGACATCAAGCAAGTTATATTTCATGCAATGCAAGTTACATGCGTCATCTTCATCTTTATGTATCGTTATAGCTTGCAGTGTTTACCTGTAATTGGTGGTGCGATTAGGTTTAGGATAAATTATGTTATAAGATGTACAGTGCATGTGTTGTTTTAACCATTATTGGTAAACCTTAAAATAAAATAAAAATCAACAGATAACATATTCAACAGATATGTGTTTTTGAATATTATAATTTGAACACCAACAATTTAAAATTTTTAGTTTCAAACTATTAAAATAGTTTCTAAAAAATATATCGTTATACTATTTCAGCTTAAATACCCTTAATAAATCTACAAAACTACCTATTTAACTATCGTTATAAATTCTTTAATCGTTTATGTCTACGTTGTCACAACAATACACCACTGTGCAGCGACATGAGGCGGCTGCTAACTCCCTAAGAGCGACTCCCATGTTATTGCACCTCGCATGTTTGTTTGTTCTTACCAAAGTAATAACAATTAAATAGTTCCTTTGTACCCAAGTTTAATTGAAACTGTCGATTACATTATTATAGTTTGTACGAACTAGTTACGAGTTTACTTTGAGAGGTTAAGCTTGTGAGTGTGTTTACGATTAGGTTTATTCCGTAATTATATTGAAGGCGAAACCATGGCTAGAAGTGAATCACTGCGAGGCTCAATTCCTGACGGGTCATGGCAATTTTAAGAGCAAACTATTTTCGTTTAAGCTAGTCGATTCTCCATTCTGTACATGTTACACATCTAAGCACGAACAAACCGCTCACCATATCATCTGGGAGTGTAGTCTTTGGCACAACGAACGTAATGTTATGTTAAATAGCTTACAATTGACATCTGGAATGGTATATGGTTGCGTGTGGGTGGAATTATATCCCGTTAAAAAAAATATTTTGAAGGCTTCTTGTGTGATAATAAGATAATTTTACAAAAAAACTATACTTTAAAACAATAATATTCAAAGTCTTGCCTCATCTGTGTAAAACTTGAAAGAATACAGAAAACAGCCTTTAAATGTCTATATTTAAATAATTATCAACCGTTGAGGAGTTGTACCTTCCAGCATTAGCTCAGCAACATGTTGACTGCTAAATGCAAATAAATAATAAATAAATAATAAATATCTCCCAACTTACACACAACGCCATCTAGTCCCAAACTAAGCAGAGCTTGTACTATGGGTACTAGAATAACTGATACTAATACATATATATTTTTCTTTTGTAAATACATACTTATTATACATAGAAACACCCAGACTAAGACAAACCCCCATGTTCATGCACACAAAGATTTGTCTTATGCAGGAATCGAACCCGCGACCTCGGCGTAGCAGGCAGGTACACTACCCACTCCGCCATCCGGTCGTGAAATGTACTGTAATATACAAAAAACTACCCTCGATTACTCTAGAATCCCATAATCAGATCTTGACCTGATGAAATTGGGACCACATGACAAGTATATTCTTTCAGACTAAAAAATACAATCAAAATGAGAACCTCCTCCTTTTTTTAAGTTATCATCACGCGCTGAGGTAAGTAAATATTATCATAGTTTTGTTACTTAATCCTTTAGAAAACTTCAAATTGGCCTATCAGGAACTGATGAAACAGGCTCTTAATCTTTAAATCCGCTTCTCAAAGGACCATTTCTCCAATATCCAAGATTAAGAAAATAGAAAGTAATTGGTGGCCCATTCATCATGATCCATCTTCCGCAGAGTGGTTCCGTGTTAGCGTTTAGCTAAATGCGATACACGTTCAACGAGTATTATGTAATGTAACGTTCCTTTTAAAAGTTTGAGGACGTATTACGGAGCTAAGAAACTTTAAAATAAAAATGATAAAAATTGAGGAAAAATTTAAAACAGGATAAATATTTTTCTTTCTTTCTTAGACTGCTTGTTTCATCCTAAGGTGTACCTTTTAATCAATATAAGCAGCTAATGTAGTATATAATGTGTAGGCGAGTATTTTTTTGGCTCACAGATGAACATACATATATCAAAAGCTAAACTAAATACTAAGGAACTTTAAAATTGCTAGTCACAATCATTTTTTTATTCTTTTTGTGACTATTGCTACACACTACTATTTCAATAATTAATAACTAAACGTTTTTATTATAAGGTGATCTAGAAATGAATAAAGACTATGTGAGACTATTATACTGGCTATGTATAGCTTGATTTGTAGCAGTGTATACCTACTATGAAGGTACCACATACAAATCTCGCCATTGTTACCATAACAACGAAATTTTGTTGAAAATTCGAGTGATGGCACCGTTCAGTAACAACTGAACATCAACACGTATTTTCACACACACATTTATGTCTTAGGCCGATAGAGACAACAACCTACCTTTATGTGTACGTGGGATTGTATACCCTTCGAGACAACGTTCTGTGAGTACATACGGATGTGTAGTCTACCTGATGGTAACTAGTAACTGTAGTTCATGGACATCATAAATTAACGGAAGTATTATGTGATATAAATTTATTTATTATTCATTTTGATCTTAAGTTAACATATTAATTCTTATTCAACCACTTCAACGTATAATCAACTTTGTAGCCATTTTTTTTCGCGTCTTCGTCTAGTTTATGGGTTATTGCTCTTATTTTTGCAAATATTTCTGGCAGTGGGATATTGGTAACAGTTTTTGATGCATGGTGAGGAAATGGCTTGAATCTTATCTTCTTCAATAATGCTCGTTTGGCGTATTCCGGCATAACTGTAATTAAAATCATTTGTTTATTTAAAATTACAAGACGTTTCGTAGGGTTGAAGATATGGCAAGGCTAACAGTTCAGATCCTCAGTTCAACCAAAGCTGGTCTATAATAGGATCCGTCAGGAAAATTTCAGTATCAGAATTGAGCCTGGAACAGTGATTCTTATGGCGATAGGCCTTATATTTCGTGAGATCTACATTTACACTTTATGTATTTACAAAAGAACTTACATTGATTATAATATTATCATGGTGAAACATGATGCTGCAAGCTTGTTTGTTAACGAAATATGATTTAATAAAATACTATAGTAGTTACTTACTTATAATAACTTTATTTCGTTACTTATAAATTCATGTTATTTACTATCTACATTGTTTAAATAGCTATCTCTCACTTTAAATTACATTGTTTTATTTGTTTGAGAGACCTTTTTTGTTAAATAATACTTTTGGAACTCCGATAATTGCTGTAAAACTGGTAATAGTAATACTCCGGGTGATCTGAACATCAGATCTATCTTAAATCAGACACGAGTCTCTGTTTGTACAGAAAATTAATATTTTTATTATTTATTAGAAGCACTAAGCCCTAAATATCTTTGCAAAACTACAGACATTTTAAGCCTTCTATTAACTATTACGGCTCATATCATTAACCTCGTGTTCATCATTGTACCTAGTCAATCTTTTCAGAACACCGCGCGTCACATGTCGCCGACGGAACGTGTGAAATAGCTATAGTGTTATAATTAAGTATATTAATACTACTTATATTTTATTTAAATATTGTATTAGTGTATTTAATATAGACCATAATACCTAAATAAAATAAAAAAATAAACATATAGGTCATACAATTCAAAAACCACACAGTAGATAACAGTAGCAGTAAACTTACCAGCATGTACCAAATCACGTGGCGGCCATATTGCAATCGCAGTTAACACTACGCACACATAAAACAACATTGTTATAAATGCCCACTGACTTTACTGCACTATGCTGGAGTGATACTCAGCAGATCTGAAAAAGTTGTATATAAAGAGAGTGGTCTGGTTTACCATACACCTTGTATATCAGAAAACGACCAACACCTTTTACTGGTGATAGAGCTCTTGTGAATGAGCTCGAGGGCGGCAGCACCACCGTCTCACCTTTAACCTTCCGCCAAATAGTAGTGCTTCCATTACTGTGTTCCGGTTTGGTGGTGAGATCAGGCCCTGAAATTACAGGCACGTGAGGCATAACACCGTAGTCCTCAGCTGCAGCGACGCATCTATAATCTGCTTTTATGGATTGTTGATGTCCATGGCCTGTACTCCACTTGCCGTCAGGTGGACTACACGTTCGTTAGCTGTGGGCGTAGTATATATAAAAAAAAAACCTGTTCCACATAGCAAAATATAAATACATAACATCACGCCTATATTACCCAGAAAGGTGCGGCAGAGGTGTAAAAACTCACACTTCACCTGTTCTGTTATAGTGCTATGTAAGCCTATCGCCATCACCGGGTATAAATCCAACTCCGTGCTGCTATTGAGGTTATTCTGATGAAAAATTATAAAAAAATATTTTTGCCCGATCAGGTAATCATACCGAAAACTAACGGTGAGAGACGCATAAACTAACACCTAGACCAAAGATCAAGACATCATTCTTAAATTTACAGGAACAGGCTGGCTATTCCCTGGGGCTTAGGTTTGCGATAAACTTTCTGTTCTGTATAGTGGTCATAGATTTGCTAACAACTGCAATTTGTAAAAAAAATGTTTGATTGTGGACCTTTTTTATAGCCTCTGTGCTGATGAGCAACGGCAAAGGGCTTATCGCTCCTCACCTAACTTCCTGAGTCCGAAAGGTCCGTCATCTAGACCTAAATTATGAAAAAAATAACAAAACAAACGTCTAGATTGAAACGCCAGCATTAAAAAATGTAACACGTTTAAACACATAAAATAAAAAAATAATATTAATATTATTAATTTATCTTTTTTAAAATGAACAGAAATAACGCGTTCCTAGTACATTCTCAACTTTAAAGCAGTGTTTGTGATCAACTTCTTTTGTTTTTCAAAACGTACCTTGTTTTGAAAACTGGCATAGAGCTGAATCATGCGAGTGAGTCCCGGAAACGGGATTGCAATATATTGAGTAGTACGTTTGCTTTGTCAGTGGAAATCGTATTTCTAAACACTTTATTGCTAACCAATATGCATACATCCATTGTTAGATAAAACATTTCAATATTTGAAACTGTGTCAATAAAACTGGTCGACGATATTTTGTGTCTATGTCGTGTACCTATGAATTGAAAATATCAAGTATTGATTATAATTGTATGGAATCTTAACTGTTGAAATTAATATTGCAAAATACATAACTTGAAAATTATATGTATCATAGAGTATATAAGTAATAAAAAGTATTTACAGTGCTACGAGTATGTGCATATAGTTTATTGCACGAATTGGTATTAACTGTAAGTGCAATAAACAGTAGTTTATAAATAAAATAAAAATAAAAATAGCTCCTTGCAAAATGAGGAGAATAGAAATTGATTTGTTTATTTTTGTTATAAAACATGTAAACTGTAAGGTTTACTTCAAATAATTTTACGAAGTATTTAATGTATCGTTCAAACAACTTTTAAATAAAGTAACAAAACCGAAATTCACGAAGAACTCAATAAAGATCGATTACGGTGCACTCGTTCGGGCAAACGTTCAATAAACCCGGGACGTCCCGTTCCCGGGACAGCGTAATCCGAGACATGGGACAGCACTAACAGTACTAACTTCTTCAACGCTCACCGAACGTTTGTTTTCAGCTGTTTTCTGAAATCCGATCTACGGAACTCTTTCTTTGTGATTGCGTACACGAATGTTTTGGTAGCATTGTGTTTGTTTTTTTTTATTTCATGTCAAACCTAGTATTATTAGTGGTGGAAATTCCATAAATATAGTAAATGCAGTTCAAAGGTTTTAAAGATGCATAGATGTTTGTAAACTTTCAAGTAAAAATCACTGATATTTTCGATAGTTATTTAAGACAAGGCAAAAAATACTAAAATACTTTATAGGACCCAGAACTTTGAGATTTCATAAGTTGTTTTTATAAAAAAATGTTGATAAAAATATCCCATGTAAATGAGTATAGTATTATCTAAGTGCCTATATTATGGTTCCATACAAATAATCGTCATTGAAAACTCTCTCGACAGTCTAGTTGCTCGCACGATAATGCTTTAACTTAATATACTTTAGCTTATTTTCTCACACCTAAACACTGCGAAACTCCCACACAGGAATATTAGCTATCGAGCACTTTACCAATTAATGTGTGATGTCGATGTTAAGTGCTGCAATAAACTCGCTATCGGAGGAAAGAAAGTTTCCATTCATCAAAGTAACCATGCACTGCACTTTGTCTGGCCAGACCGCTTTTATAGGAAAGTAGCAGCTCTAAAACAATATTCAAGTTTTAAACTAGATAAAGTGTAGGTGTATATAGTTATGACGTCGGATTTCGATATTTCATGCTATTTTCTAAATAATTTAGGCACTTCCCTCATACACTTTCGTCCCTAAATTTACCCCCTTAGAAAATAAAATTACCAAAAATTTAACTTAGGTATTGTTAATTTATGCCGCGTAGGGAACAAACGAGTATATGACTAACTTAATATATAAATACAACCCCTAATTTACCCCTATTGGTAATTAAATTTCCAAAAAGAACTATTATATTGTTAATTGACGTCATTTAAAGCTGCTATGTGCAGAGTTTAACGCATTTTCTTTAAAATTGACGAACCTCCCATATAAACTTATAGCCCTAGTTTCTCCGCTCTTGGTAATAAAATAAATCAATAAAAAATATACCAGATTTTAAGTTAGACCTCAAGCTACATAACTGTGTAATTCGCACCCAATTCTATGCAGCAATTTATGCGTGATGCGCGTACGAACATACAGACAGACAGACAAGAATACAATAAAATGTTTTGTCTTCTACTGATGTTTTAAATACCTCTCGTATATTTTTTATAGGTAATAAAGAATATAAAATCGATGACACACTTACATAATGCCCATTACATTATTCTGGAGCTTAGATATCACAAAAGTGTTACGTAATATCTCTCAATCATTTGCTTTGTATATACAGAATCGATAAGTTTGCAGTAAATCATGGTTCTATCCGGTATAATGTTCTCTGGAACGTAATATCGATGCTTATATAAAATAATGTAGGTTTATTCGTCTGTCTTACGTATTTTGAAATAAAATTTACGGCAAAGATAAAACCACCTCGCACGGTACCGTGTAGGCTACACAAATTTTGGTCGGTTTGTGAATAAGATAAAAGTTAGTTAGTATTGGTTGAAGAGCTAAACTCTTGGTTAAAAGTTATAAATCTGTAAATATTAATTTGGTTAAAACTAGAAAAAACATTCTATTTGTCATACTCATGCCAACTAACCCCATAAAAGAAGTGTTCCTGAAACTGAATGAATTAATAAATAAAAATAAAATAGAAAAGGTCACTTAAGACAAGCGAACCCGTAATCCCAACATAGTGCCGTTACCAAACTAATACACCTTACAGAAGCAATGAATCATTAGTGCGTCATTGAGAGGCTCGATTTCGTATGATTAATGTGCTTAGCAATTATTTACCCTGAGGTTGTATCGTACGTATAATGGAGGCTGCGAATTGAACGTGGAACCTTAAAGGATGTATGTGTGTGAGTGTACCGTCTTTACATACAACCTATATACTTCTATTTAATTTATTTTTACAGCACTTAGCTACTTAGAAACAGTTGAAACATTTTGGGTTAATGACAAACTGGTACCTTAGCGTAATTGGTTAAGAGGCGGAATGGTATTCCAAGGTCACAGGTTCAAGTCCTGTCTGTCCCAAAAATAACAACTTTTTCTTATTCCTCTATGTTTAAACACGACTCTGAGTATGTGATGGTAAGTGGAAGAAATATTTCGTGAACAGTCTATACTAGGAAATAAATCTACTTTTATTCTAATTTATTACGTTATCATTATTATGAGTAACAGATAATGCACTGTTTCTAATTGATTTATATAATGCATTTAGCTATGTTTAGCAATCTAATACAATAATAGAAAATAAAATCAACTGTTCTTAGTATTCGTTATTACACTGGTCCACATGTTTCTCAAACCAACAAACAAACAGCTATACTGAACCCGAATACACAAGTTCTATATGCGAACTTCACAAGTAACCAACAATCCCATAACAGTTACAACAGCAATCAAACTTCGGCATACAAACATATCGCGTCAATTCATCGCCGCACTATATCACAAGTCTACACCCGTTTGTCATCCCATAAAGCTGACTACATAAATGTTTTTGACGTATCAACGCATTAATCTACGAACGAGACAAAAAATGTCGCTGTATAGATAGCAACGAAAATCGAAGGCAACTACAAAGATTTTTAACAGATCTACGCTATAAATTTGATTGATTAGTCATGTATGTAATTATGAATATAATTATGTTTTTTTGGTTCTCAACTACAACTACTTCTATAATAAGCGATGAAAGTCATATAACTAAAAGAGTGATTAGTTTAAATGTAGATGGATGGACAAGAAAAGGCAGACGGATGAAAAGATGGATGGATTACGTGAAAAAGAAGAGTGAGTAAGAACGAGACGGCTGACAAAGGAGAATGCAGGAAAAGAAGAAGAGGTTTTGCGCCAACCTAAAGTAAAATGACAAATTATAACTAGTTGATGATGAAACCATTAAGGTCTTAGAAATAACGTGAGTTTAATTGTTGTCATGTTTGTAAAAACTGCCGTTGCTAACGGTACTGACGTAGTGCGATCGTGGTACAATGTTTACAGTTCTCTTATCACGTCCTCCGAGTATTTATCTTGGCATGAATAGGCTCGGAGACTTTGACAGATCGTTCGTGTTCATGTTTTGTTGAATAACTCAAGATTGTGAGTTAACTTCTTGCACGGCAGCTCTTGGACTATTTCGTTAACTGTTTGAGTGATTAATGTTATTCGGAAGAATTATGATGTGTATTTTCACGGGGCACAGTCCCACTGTTCAATTTATTGAAAATGGTTTATTGAGGTATTTTCAAAGTAGATATAACCAGGTAAAATATCGAGGAACATTTTTTTTCTTTTGCAAATACAGTGACCCACCACAACTGACACAATGGGTACTTTGTTCCTCGGTATTTTACCTAACACAGATGGCGTAATGAATAAGATTCATACTAAATTGACTGGACACTACAATCCGTAGACAAAGATAAGTAGAAAAAGGTAGGGGAGGGCTATGCCCTACAGTGGGACACTATAAGCTCGCAATAATCTTCAGCTTCATGAGCTTGGTGAAAAGCGCTATCATAGCACTAAATGTACCGCTGCAGCATAAATAAAAAATACTACACCAAGAACCTAATTCGTCAAACATCTCAACCCTTCAATGAATCGCTATTCTCTATAACTAAGCCAAAGTAACTTAGTCGTTTCTTTCTCAACCGATTTGTCAACGTCACAGCTCATATTTTATCAAGTTGGGGACAATGGTAACTACATTTTGATATCGGCAAGCTCGCCGTCTAGTTTTCAAACCTTTGATGGATTGTTCGGGGTCGTGCTGATTTTGTCTCCATATCTACCGTTAGGGCTAAATTGTACTGCCTACTTTTACATCATCTTTTTTCATATCCACCATAGTGTAACAAAAAAAAACAACCAGTGTATTTGGCCTTTGAAAACCCTATAACAGCAATCTACCACAACAATATTACTAAAGATGAATGCGATTGTTGAGATCCAATATAGAAAAGATTTAATCTAAAACAACATGTTATAATAATGACCAAGACATACAATCATTTCACTCAATAAATGTTTTTTTTTTTAATAAAATGTCTTCCCTATTTTGTGAATATAATCTCGTCCAGTACGTTCCGTCTCCAGCGCTCATTTGTTCTAAGTACCTGCAAGCTTAGGAACGAATTACTTGATACGATATACCCGAGCGCTACAACATATCTTTCTTCAAACAAGATTTACACAGAAGGCAGCGGCCTTGTAGTGCCCCTGGGGTTGCCGAAGTCTACTAGCAGCAGTTATCATTAAACATAAGATGCACTGCTAGCTTGTCAGAAACATCAGCTGTATCCGTTAGACTACAGGCCAACTTCAATGTAATTGGAAACAGACTTAGAGAATGAAAATGAGGAAGTCTGCTGCAAACAGTTCATACTTTTAATTTGCGTTTAAAATAGGATCAATACAGACTCAAGGCAGCTCTAGTGTGGCTCATCCCTTAGAAGGAGGGAAAACATTTTTCCTGATGTATTGTAGTTGTAAACGACGGTGATATTTATGTGAATTTATTTCAGGTGCTATGGGGTGTGTGCGCCGAGGTATTGATTAAAATATTTATGTTCGTACGACTTTTTACGAAGCGGTAACGAAAATAAGGTAGGCGTTTGCATAGTATATACTTTTTACAGATAAATATAAAGAAATGTATACGAATGTTCGTTGCGTATTTAAACTGCTGTGAAAAATAGTAAAGATGCACAAATCAATATTTTGTTTCTGTTTTATTTTATTTTTTGATAGTGAGCTAACTACAAGCTTTGTTTGACCCTAACTTATTATATAACAAAATCTCCCATCGCACACTATTTTAATAAAAAAACCATTTATTCTACTACTTAAAAACTTTTACAATAATAGGTTAATCATGCATTATAATTTATAATATTATGTAGTTGAATATTAAAAATAAAAGAACAATAAAACATAACATCAATGAATTTTACCTAATTACATAACATTGAATCCATTTATAACATTAAGTTTGAATAAATAAATATAATATTATCACACTATTTAATAGACTGCCATTACACTTAAAAAATCATTCAAAATTATATTCAGTTATTATCATTATCATTATTATGTCATTGTATATTATTATAAATGTTTTGTCAGAAAAATACTAACTAAAATGTAGACTAAGTAGAAGTCGCCTCCTCGCACTCTATTATTATTATATAACATTTTATTGAATAACCTCATTTTCATTACATAACCAATATTAGCTTCCATTCACCCCAAGGTGTTCGATTACATAAGCAACCGTTTCTACCTATTGAAGTTTCCAATATAGTTAAAACGATAAGCCGTTGAGCAACTTGTACATACGGCTACCGATCAACGTATACATTTCCAGTATAAGCTGGTTTCGTATTGCACGGAAAGGCTATACAACGTGGGACCATCATATACTGGAGATGTATAGTTTGATTTGTGTTGGCTTTTTCCAAGCTTTGTAGGTCTAAGGGGCTAAACCTAGCGAGGATCTCATAGTTATTAACAAAATTATAATAATGATCGGCCCAACTTCTAAATAGGTATTGTATCTAAAGTTGTTATTGATATACTTTATGAAGGTCGCGGGTTACAGGAATATTCCTAATCTCATACCTACATTTGGGTTACATAAATAAATTTGTTCATACGGCCTCTCACGGCAAAGTTTGGGATTCGATTCTTGGCTCTGGTAAAAGTGGTGTATAAAAGGATTAACATGGAGCCTGATGGGTGGCAGTAATCAGTGATTTTTTTCATAGCATTGTTTAATTAAAAAAATGACATAGGTTCGTGAAGTTGCTATGTTGATACTAATATACCCCGAAAGGTTTAGTAGAGTTGTACAATAACCACATTTCACCTGTTATGTTAAAGTCCCATGGGATAGGGGGTGAGCCTATCGCCATCCACCGGGCGTACTTCCAACTCCATGCTGCTAATTTTGTGACGAAAAGTTCACAAATAACACTTTGCCTGACCCGGGCATTGAATCCAAGACCTCGTGGTGAGAGGTGTATACGTTAACCACTAGACCAGGCAGTTAGTTGATACAAAAACAAACATAATAATATTAACAATTAAGGTTTCTTAGCAAGTACCGTACCTCTCGCCATCGACAGCGAGCTCATCCTAACAAACTAAAAAAAAAAAATTTGTCGCGCACAGTGCGGTTCGCAAAGAATTTTCTCCCACGCACGATAAAGTTGTGGAATGAGCTCCCTGCCAAGGTTTTTCCAACAGAATACAGCATGGGCTTCTTTAAAAAGAGTGCAAATAGGTTTTTAAAGAGTCGGCAACGCTTGAGTGATGCTCCCGGCGTTGCAAGTGTCCATAGGCTACGGTAACTGCTTACCATCAAGCGGACCTCAGTGGAATAAAAAAAAAAAAAAGTACCAGACTCACAACGAACTCGAATTACCTGTAAACTAGCAGACTGCAAAATGATACACGTCCTAACGAAACCTGCAGTCTTTCTTTAATTCAGTTTTACTAATCAATGTAATAACTGCGGTCACACATTACCGTTCTGTTGGGCCAGCAAATTGCTGTAACCGCTGAGTTCGGAATGGATGTCGCGAATTATGATAATGTATTATGATAATGCCGGGCGCTATGGCGTGTTTGGTCGGACATACGGATCGGGTGAATGGCTAGCAAGAAAAGCAGTGTAATGTTAGTTTGTTAAAAGATTAAAAAAGATTGAAAGATTATTTATTTTGTTCTAACATGGGTAGGTTTTTGGTGTTACATTATGATTATGTCTCAACATGCTCTGTACTTGGTAAGGGACATACAAAACTACAAATTCATAAAAAAGTAAATATGTTGATAATTTACTATCTTTGTTTGGGCAACCTAGGTTATTATAAAAGGCATGATGACTATTTTTAATTTTTGTATGGGATTGAAACATCATTTAAATAATTATTTTGATATCACATAAACTGCCTGAGATAACACAATTTTTTTTTCACATTAATAATGAGCTCGTCCAAACGTTCCAAATAAACGTCTACATAGACGTAACGTGACGCGATTTTGTAGCTAGTATGCGAAGTTATAAATTACCAATACAATAAACGTGATTTCTTGCTTATTTAAGCTCGATATTGATAACGGCAACAAGTTCACGCCTGTAAAATTCAGAGAATATTTATATATTTTATTTAAAAAATAATAAATTAAACTCAAATAATATTTAAACAGGTTCCAATACAACAGACATGATTGTTGTGCCGTTTTTATTTATAATGGTACGGAATCCGACTCGCACTTGGTCGGTTTGTTTTCTAATTGGCTTAAGATGCTAGCCAATCGTTCTATCCGTATGTATCCATTGTTAAGAAGGCAGCTGGTGACAATCGCGCTACAAACCGCTCCGCTAATCCACTTTTCCGTCTAAATAATTCCATTATTAAAGTAATACAGATTAAAATATAAGGTGTCTGTTCTTTTTGAATTAGCTCCAAGACATTATCGATATTAGGTCGTTGAACTTTATGGGCCATGCGAAAATTGGGAACTGTTATTTTAATTGGCTGATTATAAGAAAAGGCAAAACGTAGGGGGTTTTTTGTAGACGGCGAGTTAATTTTCGGTTAATTTTTGATTGTTGGACCAAATTTTGCTTTGATAAGAAATTTAGAATGAAAAGTTTTAATTTTTTTTTAAAATTAATATTGAAAATGCAATGGGGCCAATCTTTTGTTACTTAAGGGTAAATTTTGAGGCGGTCTTTATGAAATCCTAACTATAATTATTACATGGTGAATGTTTAAGTGTTTGCAAATACATACATGTTTGCATTAGCAAAATTACCAGTAAAATTAATAAAGCATCATCATCAAAACTATTTTTAAGACTAACGAGCAAAAGTTTAAAAAGAAAACTAAAACTAAACGAACAAGGTATCAGCGTAGCATCCGTAGCTGCTACAAACTGCTACGGAATAACGTCAGTGCTACGGCTCGTAGCCATTTATGGGAGTACAACAAAGCGTTGTAGTTTTTTATTTGTGTTCTGAAGCGAGGCTATGCTTCAAAAATATTTATATTCTGTACCTGTTTCACAATTATCAAGTAAGAGTTATTCTCCAAATAAATTGAAATTTGACTGAAAATAAAAGTGACAGATGTCAATTATAAATTTTAACATGAGTTTCTCACCAACTCTTCTCATAATGCAATACCCATCGGAGCTGGTACTTAGTTTGATTTTAATCTGATTCTAAACAGTTGGATTAAAATTAATCTAAGCCCCGGTTATACAAATCATTGTAATTAGTATAATTTAGTTTTACTTATAATTTATTTTTATATCATTTGTTTGTAATATTTTGACATATTCAATGGCAAAATTCCTGGGGCCTATGAAAATAAATGATTTGAATTTGAATTTGAATTTGAACACAGCTGTAATCTTAATTTGATTGTGATATATTTTAATCTTTAAGTCACGTTTAGTTGTCGATTGTGAAACAGGCCTTTAGTTCATCTTCTTCGTCGTGTCGATGGCTGAGTCAAATTTCATTGGTCCAATAAGCGGCCACTGTTATGACGCTCTCGTCGGCGTTCATGGGCGCCTCTCTTGTGCAGGTGGTAGGACATTTTGGACAGTCAGTAAGGTGGTCAAGGTTTTGACTTGCCATCGTGGTGAAAGGATTAGCCAATTCGCTCCTAAGAACTCGCGAATTGCCCAGGGTGCGCCGGACGTAGGGAATCGTTGTGTACGTCACTCGGGGAGGCTCCTTTCATGCACCCCCTTTAGTTCATAAGATATATAGATTCAAACGCTGTGTTTTACTTTTACTCTTACGCTTTTTTTCCTGTGTGTTTTATTGTGTACTCCCGTATTATTAACAGGATTCAGAGACTCGTCATTGTAAAAAAAACATGCGTTCACGCTTTTGAAAAAGCTGTTTGTTTTGTATTTTAGTAAAAAATAACCAATTTTAAACATTTCTTAATACTATTTGTGTATTTATTTATTTATTTAAAGGATCTCAGTTATAGGAGATCACAGCGTTAAATATATTTATAAATGTAAATACATATATATGTTAAAATGTATATAATATAAATGTACTGATATTCAGAAATTTATGTTACAACATACCCCTCGACCTTCATAAAGTATCTCAATAACAACTTTAGGTACAATATCTATTTCGAAGTTGGGCCGATCATTATTATAATTTCCTTCATAACTATGAGAGCCTCGCTAGGTTTAGACCCTTAGACCTACAAAGCTTGGAAATTACCTACAAGTGTACACGGCTACTGATCAACCTATACATTGCCAGTATAAGATGGTCCCACGTTGTATAGCCTTCCCGTGCAATGCGAAACCAGCTTATACTGGGAATGTATAGGTTGATCGGTAGCCGTATGTACAAGTTGCTCAACGGCTTATCGTTTAAACTATATTGGAAACTTCAATAGGTAGAAACGGTTGCTTATGTAATCGAACACCTTTTGGGTGAATGGAAGCTAATATTGGTTATGTTATTCAAGTTATTAGGTATATTTCTTACATGATCATTACACGATCAAAGCAGCGATAGCCGAGGGGGAGACCATAAGACTGCTAAGTCGAAGGTCTTCGGTTCGAACCCACGGCACACACCTTCGTAATTTTTTTTTTATACTACGCCCACAGCAAACCAACGTGTAGTCCACCTGATGGTAAATGAAGTACAGCCCAAGGACATCAACAATCCACAAAAGCAGATTGCAGATGCGTCGCTGCAGTTGAGGACTACGGTGTTATGCCTCATGTGCCAGTAATTTCAGGGCCGGATCTCACCACCAAACCAGAACACAGTAATGGAAGCACTACTATTTGGCGGCAGGTCAAAGGTACGACGGTGGTGCTGCCGCCTTCGAGCTCATTCACAAGAGCTCTTTCCAAAGATTTGAGTGTATTTATTATATAAGTTATCGTTTGTTAACGGTGAAGGAAAACATCGTGTGTCTAAAAACCGCTCAAGGATGTATGAAGTTTACCAATCCGCACGGCCAGCGTGGTGGACTATGGCCTTACCCTTCTCATCATGAGAAGAGGCCCGAGCCCAGCAGTAAGACATGTATTAGATACAGGGCTGCTATTATTATATTATAATATGTTACCGAAAAGTAACATAACATACATACATATGAATATTATGTATGGTTTGCTCAAATGCTTATCAAGATTCATATTGAAAGGTAACAAAACAGTATTTTAGACTGCAAAGATGTATTATCAAATCATTTTGCTAAAGTTCTATACTGAAATGTCCGATTTCATCATTCGCTTCTGTTAAGTCTAGGCTGAGACAGACAAACTGTTGAATAGTTAATATTTTTAATTACATGTCTATACAAAAAAAAAAGATTACTCGATTGATCACAAAATTCTAAAATGAATCTGAAACGTTCACCTTTGTCTCAACTTTAGGGAACTCACGGGCCTTGTTAAAAGCATTTACAAAATTATATAACGGTACTGTCGGTAGTTTTTGGCAAAACGAACGTAATCTTATGTTAAATACAATGATATTATAGAACTATAGATATGTTACGTTCATAGAAATTACGATTTAAATCCGTTCCGAGCTATTCCAAATTGCACACATTGACAAATGTCCGCAGCGCACGCATCCTTATCGCTCTAACGTCAAAACAATATCGCTTTCTCTTTCTTAACTTGAACATGGCGCATGGCGTCTGGCACGTGACTGCGCTCGACGCAGGCCACACGCAAACTAAACACAAGACGTCCCAATTGGGACGTATTTGAGTATTCACAGCGCGAGCGCTTATAACATATCTGCTTTTGTTTTTATATAATATCATTGGTTAAATAGCTTATAATTGACATCTGGAGTGGTAAACTATGAGGATCTCGTATCGAACAGAATAAATTGCTGTGCATTTAGCCGTTTCTGTCATACCTATTATAGCAATCAAATTTAGGACCCATAGTTTTGTCACTGTCCGTGGTGTCTACACTCTTTCCATATAGACACTTTGTTTATATTTGGCATTACTCAGTCGCCCGCTTTGCTTTGGAGGGAAGTAAAGATACATACTTTCCAACTCCAACTATATACTTCTGATTAAATTCGTTGCGGGTTTCAAGACAATTTCGTGTGTCATGCACGGTGCCTTTCAGTTGGTTACCGCTGTAAATCATTGCGTCACAGGAGTCACAGTGGTGGGCGTGTGGGTGGGATTATATCCCGTAAAAAAGGTACTGTCTCGATAGTCTAGTGGTTATCGTATGCACCTCTCACTACGAAGTCTCAGATTCGATTTTCGGATCAGGTATTGTGTTATTTGTGAGCTTTCCGTCAAGAAAATCACAATAGCAGCACAGAGATTGAATTATGCCCGGTTTATAGCGATAGGCTCACGTCCTATCCCATGAGACCTAAGCGTAACAGGTGAAATGTTGCTGTTGTTCACCTGTGCCAACTGTTAAATAATAAATGTTGTTAATTACATGTCTATACAGAAATCATTGTACTCGATTGATCACAAAGCTCTAAAATGAATCTGTAACGTACCTTTCTGTCCCAACCTTAGAGAGCTCACACGTCGGGTCCTGTTAAAAGCATTAACAAAAATATATGAGGGTACAATCCGATTAATTGCGTTAAATGCCTTACCAACTAATTGAGATCTGATGTACGAAGCGCTTTAGGGCGGTGCGTGGTAAGTGGGTTCTGTTTGGGGACGTTAAGACTGTATAGGAAATAGTAGCCGTAAATGTTAAGAAATTAAAGAGTTAAAATAAAAGTGTTGTAAGTTTGTATGCTCGATTTTTAAACACAAAAATAATTATTAAAATCCAATCAGTATTTCCCGAGATTAGCGCTAACAAACTATCTTTCTGCCGCGATTTCGTCTGCGTGGTAGGTACATTAATAAAAAGTAGCCTTTGTTACGCGCCTCGTAGTGAGTTACTTGCATATAACATTTTATCAAAATCGGTCACGCCATTTAGAAGATTAGCCGATACAAACAGACCGACTGATAGACAGACAAAAAAATTAAATCTGTATTTCAGGCATAGGTATCGTGCAAATATAATACCAACAAGGGGTAAAGATCCAAGAAATAGACAAGACAGAAAACTACTACTAAATAATATATTTATAACAAAATAAAATTTAATATTATTTATTTACCTTTCTGTTTGATATTTTTACAAAGAATTACCTATTTTAGAATAAATGAATGTAATATTAATATTATTAATTAGAAATTATATAAAACGATATAGGTACATAATAATTATGAATTTTATGATTAGATTTAGCATGCAATTAGATATTTTTTTTTATATTGTTTTGATTATTTGTTGTTATATTGTTATAGTTTTATTATTAAGAATAATATACACTTCATCAATTTTATGTATGTTATACCTAGCATGATATACATAGGCACGTTTTTAATTTATGTAATAAGAAAAATTATTAATGTAATTAAAATGTTATCAATAAGTTAATGAACTGTATAATTTTTTTGTTCAAGTTGGATTTAGAAATAAAAATGCTTTATTATTATTATTATTTATCGTGCAAATAGTTATTTGACAAAAACATTCTTATTTTGACATTAAAAATAGACACTTCAATTTTATTTTTTAAACTATATATAACTAAACTAAACTAACTAAACTAAACTATAATGCGTAACTATGATTAGCCAGCTATGATACCAAATAAAGTATGCAAAGTTAAATTATGGCAAAAAATAGGAAACCAATTCCAAATAGGTGTGTAAATGAAAAGTTTCTAACAGTCTCTGGACGTGTAATGTGTTATTCGTAGAGCCTACCATTCCTAAAACATGTTTTAATTTTCACGAGTACTATATTAACGCATAAAAATCTCGTGTCATAGTATTAGTAATCTAACTTCTCCAAAACGTCTTTCCGATTTTTATCAACCACACAATACTTAAATGCCGGGAAGTTTCCGATACCTATCCCAGACGGATAGGTATCGGAAACTTACCCTTTTTTCCCGAACCTTAGGGAGCTCACACGTCGGGCCCTGTTAAAAGCATTAGCAAAAATATATGAGGGTACAATCCGATTAATTGCGTTAAATGCCTTACCAACTAATTGATCTCTGATATAGGAAGATTTTGAGGTTATAATGCTTCTTGATAATATTTCTAAAATTCACAGCATCTCTTACAATCACGCTAATAAAGTCGTATCTGCCTAGGTTTGGTTTGCAGCATATACTTACATTGTTCTCTGCCCACTGCAATTCTTCCTTCATTATCACGTCATATTTTCAAATGTATAAATAAAATCATTTGGTACAATTTCTGAACATTAACATCGTAGTTTTCAGTTCAACGATTCTTCTTTTTTTTTTCGGTCTTCATTTTTCGCGTTTCGTTTCGCAATGGATCGCCATATCAACCAAGAGTTATATAGCACTTAACCCTTTATAAGGTATAAATAAACAATTAATGGTACCGTAAAGAACACGCGAAATATCATGTAATGCAATAAAATCTTCTTCTTCTTTTTTATTTAATGGCAACTGAGTCTCCTTGCGGTGATTATTACTGCCAGTGTCAAGTGTGGAGTATAATTAAAATTGTTAGCGTCCAAAATGGCGGGTGATATACTCGGATTCTGACGATGGCGGCACAGGCGAACACACGCTGTGAACGTGCACTCACCCACACCGCCACCGCCAAGAGTACTATACTACCTATAAACTATTAATGTATTTTAACACATTTTGGAATGTTTAACAAACTTTAATCGAACGTTACGATTTTTTTAAACTTTGGTAGCTCGTTAAATAATTATCTGAGAAACTTAAGAATCTAATGTATTTTTTGGAGTAAATATAAATTAATGTACAAAATTAAAGTTATTTTATTCAAATCAAATTTAAAATACTATATAAATTACAGTTCTAAGACAATAAGTTGGGGCTTTTTTTCAAAAAACATTAATTCGAACGACTTCTCGGGAACCGTGACACTTGAATCAAGGAGTAAACGATATCAAATACAGAGAAATATTTGTGTTAAAACCATGTCAAAATAATTCATTCATCGTAATGTTCCGCATAAACCATAACGCAGAAAGATGGATTACACCATCATTTATTATGCACACCTTACGTTGTTATGAATAAGTCGTTTCCCATGGGCGTCATAATGCCCGGATTTCACCAAAGCGAGGATGAGACGAGAGAAGATGTGTTCTTAAAATCTTTAAAATTTCATTGTTAACATATAGATTAACCTGAGCCGCGGTTCAAAGTGGAGATGAGAGCTTTGCTCTAGTCAGTGCACATTTTTACTCTTGCCAACACCATGTGTGCTGTTTAGAGCGGACATTTACATGTCAGGCAACAGTACGCATCGCTGGCAAGCTAGTACGCATTGCCACTAAGTCTCCGCTTCGAACTCATCTCCGTTTTAGCGGAGTTAGAGCCTAATGTAAGAGGTGGTTAAACAATTATTACGAGAATAGGGGGTAGGCAGAGTAGGCAGAACATTGAATTAATAATCACTTGTTATGGTTTGATCGTTAAATGTTGTGATTTAATATGCGGGTTGTAACTTATATGTGATTAAACTGGTTAAAGGTTGTGGTTTTGAATCGCAAGTGTTAATTTTAGGTATTATAATAATATATATATTATAATATAGAAACCGATAAAGCTGAGTTGGTTTTGTCTTGAATTCTAATCCTTAAAAGATGATAAATCCAAAAATTCAAGAATTAATCTTTAAGGTTTTATGAGAAAAAAAGATAAAAATTGGACGACAAAGGAACAAGGCATGAAATATAAAGCAAAATCGGATTTAGTACGAGTTGAACCGCGACGTCGACCCGCGTCAATGTCTGACCCGGGAACGAGCGGTATTCCGACATTGGTTCACGAGAAATGCGGACAAATGCTACTTTTGAAGGCTCAACATTTGCCCCTTTAATAAAGGTAAGGTAAACAGACAAAAGCATGACGCTTCAAATTTTAAAATGTGACAAACGAGTCTGTTGAACAAAAAACTCTTAACGGCCGATTACAATTAAATAATTGTAATCAGCAGTTTAGTCAGCGGTAGGCTAGATTTGTAGGTTTAGTCAGTACTATTTTTTTTTAATAAAAGACCGTTCGCACTAGTAATACTCCTGTGTCGCGGGAGTATTCACAAACATACATTTGACACACCTAAAGCACACCCAGAGTCAGAACAGATATTTGCGGATCAAACAAAGATTTGGGATTTGGGGTTCGATCGAACCCCAAACACCAGCGCAGATGAAAGCGACAAGGCGACCGCTTTAACCAAACATGTACTCACATTCTCGATGATTGTATCAGTAGTCTAGTAATTTAAAAGTATAACAAATATATGATTGGATTAAAAATAATAAGAGAAGAGAAAGAAATTACTAAAATATTAGGCTTAGGCTCAGGCTTATGTTACAGGCGATCTGGGAACACGTTTAGCTTAGTTACATTAGAACATAACATCACATCTATATTACCTAAAAAGATGTCACAAAGGGTATTTTCATTCACATTTAACCTGTTTTTTTTTTTTTTTTTTTATATAATCCCACCCACACGCCCACCACTGTGACTCCTGTGACGCCAGGATCTACAGCGGTAACCAACTGAAAGGCACCGTGCATGACACACGGGCAATCCCAGGGAGAGTTAAAATTGTCTTGGAACCCGCAACGAAATTAATCAGAAGTATATAGTTGGAGTTGGAAATTTAACCTGTTATGTCCCACGTGAGAGACGGTGAGCCGTCATTCAACCTAGGTTATAAATAGGTCTTTTCCTACTTCTCTGCTCCCACCGGGCACAATTTTACTCAGTGATATTGAGAATTTGTGGCCAAAAAGCATCAGCATCAGCAAAGCCAATTTAGACATCCAATCCACAAACCCGAGACCTTGCAGCAAGGAGTCGCATACGCTAACCACTTGACCATCGAGATAGTTTCGTAATAATATTCGTATAAATCAATTAATTAATAAATAGATCTACATACGTTCGTATTCACATCGCATATTGTATCTCCTCTAGTTACACAGTAGGAAATAGGTTAATTCGTTCATCAACAGTTCCAATATGCCATCAAAACACCTATTCAAATCACAAACAGAATCATCCTTACAAAACAGAGTATTCTCTTAAACAAGTTATGCCTAGTTAAACGCACACCTTAGCCTTCATAACTGAATTATTTACAACCACATTGATTGAAAGTAAGGTAACGCCAAACAATACACAGCAATTGAGTTAAGACCAAGGCGATAGTAAATTTTCTACCATTTAATATCAGATGACTTAACTCTCAAATACACAACATACAAAATTCCACCTTATTCTATAAACTAATAGGTTGACAATCGATTGGCAATAGATGGAGGAGACAGTATGTGTATTAAGGAATCCCAGTTAGTCGACATTGTTGATAAGGGTCGCAGCTCCTCAGGCGACGGTATCCTATCGACTTTGCTCCTATTTAAGATATTAGGTCAAGTTATGGGAGATGGCGGATATTTAATGAATTTACTTGTGAAACAGTAAATACGAAATTTTTGGACTTTATAGATTATTTTTATAGCATTTACCTATGCTTAGCAAATTATAACAGTTGACAAATATATGGGACTGGCAGGATTTGAACCTGCGACCTTCTGCACACCGGGCAGTCGCTTTACCAACCACCTACGGTCGCCTTTTGCTAGGACCCCAAAATTTCTCAACTGTATGTTACGTCATTTCGTGACGTCACGTTCATCCATTGACTGCCCGGTGTGCAGAAGATCACAGGTTCAAATCCTGCTGGTCCTATATCATTTTAAGACTTGTAGAGCTTGTAGTGGTGTCCAGACTGCTCAGCTGAGAGCTTTGGTCGTATGAATGTAAGTAGCTGCTAGTTAGCATTTCGGTAAGTGTGCTTCCAGACCGGTAATAATTTGTCTGCAATGTAACGTTGTTGCAATGTAATATTCAATTTTGAGCATTACATTACAACACTTACGAGTAGCCTCCCAACATATTATTATCTAAAATGGATACGCTTTGTTTCTCATACATTTTACTTCACAAAATTGCAAGTCCGAATTTATTGTTCACAACATTATTGTTCATTATTATTATAATTATTTTTAATTATTATGATCGGCAGTTATACTCTTTGGAATTCCTAATATAGTTTTTCATATTTTTTTTGCTGATGATGGAAACTCGTAATAATTTTTATTCATACATTCGATCTTTATTTTTTTTTAATGATTTGAATCTGTTTTATTGCAATTCATGATAATGGAAGCGTGCTGGGCCCATAACCTGATATAACATTAATAGTAATAATGTTATATTACATCATATAATCAAAATTAACAAACATTGTTTTATACTGATATTTATTTTGATATAATTTCTAATCATAAGTGATTCTTCTATCAAACTGGATAGGTATCACAAAATCATTTAAATTAATCAGCCAAAATTATGAGATCGTAGGTAGCTACGAATTTAGAATTTTTGTATAAACATTTTTTAGATAATATAGCACATTAAGCAAAATGATTAGTTCAGACAAATGTAAATTTGTCCGAGCTGTTTCACATAATGTGTTAGATAAATCTTATTGGCAGAATAAACATATAACTCCGACAAATAAAAAAACAGCTGTGGTCTTTTAACCGACTTCAAAAAAAGGAGGAGGTTCTTAATTCGTCAATATATTTTTTTTATTTTTTTTCAAGAAAGTGTTACTTGTGTTACTTTCAGGTTCGGTCAGGTTATATTTTATGGATCGGATAAGAACTATCCATAACTTCAGAAATTGGCCCTTAGTATTGTTATTTTATTTATGTTATTAATAGAATGCCAGTAATCTAGCCGAAAGAAGGTAAAAACTGTGTTTCAAAGTTAATCCAACAGACTCTTATCACTTAAATCGCTAGCATAATTGTAACCGGGGGTTACAAATTGAGTTTACAAGATTGTATTAGGAACCAAATTAGATCATATTTCTCAAGCCAGTTTATATTACAGTTACTCGATTTTATACAAACGGACTGGATTACAACATTTACAATAGAAATGTAATTGTAATCCTTCGGATCAATTACAAGATTACTGGAGTTGTTTTTGTAAGGCTTACTTTACACCAGCCTACGACTTATTGTTTCAAGTAATTGTTGAAAGATAATAAGTATTTCATAACAAAGTCACTCAAAAGGCTCCAAGTTCAAGTAGGTTGAAGCAATTAAAACCTGGTAGATGCGGTATTGTTGACAAATCGGCCCTACATTGCGAGCGTGGTGCTGTTCAGACTATGTCCCATCTCATGACCTGTCCCACTTGCTCCACCACATGCACAAAGAAAGCGCTCATGAAAGCCGATGCAAGTGCTATCTGCGTGGGCTTATAGAATATGACTGCAGCTATCGACTCGAAAGAAAAAAAAGAAACAATAAATATATAGATACAAGTTGAATAGACCATGCTCGGTGGTATTACCTGGCGGACAACTGTCCAACGGTAGCGTATTGGAAGTGGTATATATATACACATCGTTACCACGAGTCAGCGCTCTTTTACATATGTGACATGTGTATCTCTTCTTGACATTGTCATCCGTCATTTATTGTGTGCAGATGCCGCCACAACATATAAAAAACACATCATTTGATAATGGTTCATCTTACGTGCAGTAATTAGCAGATATTGTTTGTTAATTATTAAAAAGGGATGTCGTGTCATGTTTGTTTTTCTCCCTCGCATAGGGTGAGCAAATAACCCTTTTAATGTTCGCAGTAACAATATTTAAAAGTGATTTTGTCCTCGTAAGCAATGTTGTTGATGTTTTGCTAAGCAGGCCTTTTTTTTTGTTTTCGGTTGTAATTAGGTTCAATTTGATTTCGGATCTTTTGCATATTTTGAGCAAGTTTAAGAGCCAGTTTTTGAGGTTATATAACCTGACTGAATTGTAAAGTGACACAAGTTACACTTGAAAATAGAACACAGCTGTCACTTTCCATTTATGTGCTTTATGTGTTTATCCTGCCAATAAGATTAGTCTAACACCTGTGAAATTGGGGTTTACTATTGTAATTGTTATTAATTCTTCTTCTTCGTCGGGTCGATGGCTGAGTCAAAATTTATTTTGACTTACCATCGTGGTGAAAGAACTAGCCAATTCGCTTTGGAGAACTCGCGAATTGCCCAGGGTGCGCCGGACGTAGGGAATCGTTGTGATTAATTGTTATGTTATAACTAAAAATACATTTGCTTTACTTTGGTAACATTTTGGGAACGTTGCCCACAAGCTGCGGTCTTTTAGCATACAGATATAGTATTTAACATATAAGTTTAAGTTAGGTAAGGTTTATTTAATTGTTATTCATAACGTTGACAGCTTAATATGATTTGTAAAGAGAAAATAAACTATACCAGGTCATCGCTGATATGTCTTAAGCAGTAAATTTTACAAGTAACCTGTTTTCTGGACTCGGGCCCTGTGAATGCGTATACCTTGCCAAAAATGATTTATGAATGAGCTTGATAGGTCGGCTTTCTACTTCTACTCATCATTCGGAATATTTATTAATCGACTATATTAAAATATTTACTGTACATATATTCTGGTCTCTGAATACAATATTCAGAAATCAGAACATATTTTATGTACAGTAAATATTTTTTTATAAAAACGACAGAGTATTAAACCAAATCAAGACAGACTGTTCTATCTCACAGTAGACTCATAAAACTCAAAGTCTAATACCCATAAAATCCATAGCAATAACTAAACAAAAATAGTGAAAATCACTATTTTTCTCTCCCATCACTTCAACAGTCCACGCCGCAGCAGTATAAATTTTACTCCGAATATTGTGACGTCATTCGAGGCAGGCGGAGCTCATTCATTCTAACTAAATAACAATCCTTCGTACAAATTATATTGAGATTCGAGAACGTTTAGGACAAATGTTCAAATGCTTCAATAAAATGGTGAGAAAAACATGTGAAATTCCACAAAAGAGGTCAAATTACACTTTACCTAAACGATAAGATAAAAATTTGTTTATTTCTTTTTCACAAAGGTAGTACAATAACGACATAAAATAAAAAATACTGTTTACATTGTTACAAAACTCTTTTGTGAGAGACTGGTTTCTGCAGTAGGTAGACCTATGTCACAGATAACCTATGATCTATTAAAGGGAAATATACAAACAGGCGAACATAAAACCTCTTTCTTAAAGAGTAGAGTTCCGAGCGCCGTGTTTTCATACTACTGTACCGGGTTTAACTTTAACATTATTAAGTTTTTATCTATTTTTAAAGACAACTTATAATTATCTAAAACACTAAAATGTAACACTTAAGTGTAAATAGCATAGTAAATAACATTTTAGTGTTTTCGATATGATTTGTCAATAAAATATGTAAAAAATATATTTAATTATTTTATTTCATTTTATTAATTAACTTATTGATTGTATGTGTGTGTTTGTGTGTGTTATAATTTGACCGAGTTTACCGAGAATAAAGTATGTTTTAATGAAAAAAAAAAAAAAAAAAAAAAAAAACTAAAACCAATACTACTTTTGTAAGGAAAACAGCCAACCAATTGTTCTCCCTTAAGAAACCGATTGAAAGGGTACGCACAAAGTAGAAATATTGAGTAACTAACAACTTAAGAATAAATCAATATACAATATTATCTTACAGCAAACTCGTAAAGAATATACAAACCGTTATAATTATAGCAAAAACTAAAAAAGTAATTAAAAATGCCTTCCATCCTTTTTACAGTTTATGCCGTAGCAGTTTAAAATTTTACTCCAAATAAAAATGACGTTATTCGAGGCAGGCTCAGCTCATTCATTTTAACAACATAAAAATTCTCCGAACAAATTGTATTGAGAAGTGAGAACGTTTAGTTAAACGTTGCGAATGCTTCAATAAAATGCTAGAAAAACAAACAGGATGACTTTTTGCCACAGTGCAGGCATGTCAGTAGTGCAAGTATATATTGATGATGAATTTTATTTTGTTAAAATAAAATTCATCATCATCACCTGCCCTCATCTCAATTACTCGGAGTCGGCGCAATATGATTTATCGTTCCACATTTTTCCAAACAGACGTCAATTATCACTAAAATTATTACTGTTAAGACAACCATAACTTGAGTAACATTTTTTGTTAAAATTTATCAAATTTATATATATTAAAATTTATCAAATTTATATATATTAAAATTTATATATATTTTTCTCTTTTGTAAAAAGTGTAATTGAATACTACAGTTTAATATTTTTTGCTGTAAAGTAATTGAATCTACTGTATAAAAGCAAGATCTAATTAACTAATTTAATAACTAGACATCTGCTGCTCACAGCTCATTAAGACCAATACTAAAAGTAGTTATTTAGATATTATATACTTTATTTTTATCTTAACTTAAATCTACACTGCTGAAATAATAATACTGCATTTTCTGTCCTTTGCCAATGACAATCGACGCACAGATCCACAGATAAGACATTGATGTATAGCGGCAATTGCTTTTTGCAAATTGCTCACCCACACACGGCAGGTTTATTTATGCGCTACAATTATTTTTACACCGAATATAAATGAGATTGAGCGACATTACTGTATGATTAAGCACTGTGGCTCGCTTGTGAGCGATGTTTTTTTATTTGTTTGTGTAGTTTAGAGGTCAGTGAGGTTTTATTTGGTAATATTGTTGGTTTGAAAACAATCTGTGATGGCTTTGTTTGATATGAAACAGTTTTCAAAATGCTTTCATTGAGTATTGGTTTTATTTTTTCATGATGGATATTTGCACTACAATTTAATAGTAATGGTTGGTTTGTATCCTACTTAAGATAGGAACAAATGGATGAACGTGACGTCATAAAATGACGTAACAAACAGTTGAGAAATTTAGGGTCCTGGCAAGAAGCGACCGTAGCTGGTTGGTTAAAGCGGCTGCCCGGTGTGCAGAAGGTTCAAATCCTGTCGGTCCCATAATTTTATCAACTGTTTTTTAGTATAATTTGCTAAGCATAGCTAAATGCTATAAAAATAATAATCAATAATAATGGTCTTTGCATAATTGCTTTCATCTCAGTAATTCTTGCCTATTTTGTATTATTAATTAATAGTAATTATCATTTTAAATATGAAAAACATAAAATGTACATTTTATTTCGGCACAGACGTGTTAGCATAATTACGTTTCAGTCTTTTCAAAGTCATGTTTGTTAGAAATAATTAATTTTGAAGTTCGTAAATGACTTTAGTTTAAAATTACTTGTTTGCAATTACAAAATTCATGTGATATTCGAATTTTATCTTATGTAGGTCACATATTGTAAGTACAAATAATTGATCATTGCATTCATTTATTATGTTATTTGATTTAAATCGATAATTGTTATTATCTCTGGTGGCTTTGAAAAATACTAGCGGCCAATTTTTATCGACCTGTATAAATTGAATTTTTCCATGACTAATCTGTCTTCCATCTATTTATACATAATTATATTTTGTCACTCAACTGTCTCATTCATCAACGCTAAGCCTAAGCCGCTAGACCTAGAATCTTGAAATTTTGCATTAGGTTCCTTACATGACATAGGCTGCGCGCCTATTATAAAATTAGAAGGGATTCTTGGAGATTCAACACCTTGGGGTAAATTAAGTGTTTAATGGACGTATATAGGCCAACGGAAGGCCGTCATTTAATTTTCATATTTTTGCATAGAAATACTTTTGAAATTATTATTTATTATTAATTATTACAATTATTATTATTTTATGGTGGATAGGCACGCGTTTGACCACGTTCTCATCTGATGGTGAGTAATGATGAGTCCTACGGTGAAGCACGCTCACCTCTCTCTCTCTGTGATTCCACATGAGATATTTATTTACTCATGTGGAATCACAGATTTTGCTACGACTCATTATGAATTTTCATACCCGCGATCGCGATCTGTGCGTTTGGTCAGCTATGATTAAAGAAGCGTGTAGCGAATTCCAGTCTTTCGTACACTCCTCCATGGCAACTGAACTCTAGTCGAAATAGTACTTTTAAAAGAATTTCGTCTCCCGCATAAAACGGAACGACTTGTGCGGAATCCCCTTTCCTCCCGCCCTTTGGCGTCGGAAATTGCCGCCATACATTGATGTTTATCTCGGGATTCACCTCTTAGCTCCGACGCGACGTCGTTTTTCCTAAAAAATACTACCTACTATCTAGTTATATTTGTATGTAAGAAAAAAAATGTTTTTTTTTTTTTTTAGATTAAAAAAATGTATAAAATACAAAACGCTTAAATTTTACAATTAACATTTTTGACCTTAAACTATTCGCACGTAAGCTCAGATGACGAGGTGCATCTACAGTCTGCTTTTGTGAATTATCTATGTTCATGGGTTGTAATTACCAAATACCTACCATTTACTGCCCCTTTGGTCTCGTGTTCGATTCCCGGTTCGGGCAAAGTGTTATTTGTGAAATTTCCGTTAGGAATTGAATTGAAAAAAGCAGCACGGAGTTAGAATTGTGCCCGGTGGATAATGATAGGCTCACCCCCTAACCCATGGGACCTAAACATAACAGGTGAAATGTGTGTTGTACACCTCTGCCACACCCTTCTGGGTAATATAGACGTGATGTTATGTATGTATGTATATACTTACAATTAGGTGACCTACAACTCCGATCGCTACATTCGCTTTATATAAAAAAAAGTTTTATACTATTTTCCGACCGTGCCTTTCCCCAATTACCAATATTAAAATATGATTCAATGTGAAAATTACTTTGTCAGACAACATGTGTTTATTACGAAAATTATAATACTTTATTTCCAAAAATCTGTTCAAACAACGCGATAGTCAAAGGCAATTTCTATGAAATTTTATTAACAATAACGTATCGTAGAGATAATTAGAAACAGTTTTCAGTAAAGTTACCAGTATAGGGCGAATACATTATGAAAATTTTAATTAACTATCAACATAATTGGATTTCATGGCACACGACTAATTTTAAATTAATTTCATTGCTTGTAAACAGGTGATTAAAATGTAAATAGTGGGCAAAGGGAACCGATGACCGCGAGGAACGAAGTAGATTTAAATGATTTCAATGTGGATGCGGTAACGTTGTCAGTATAAAACTTGGTTTATACACCTACTTCTGTGAAAAAGAAATCTATGATTTCCTTGGTCACTTATAAAGGTCAAATCATAGACTGGTGGGTCGTAAAATGCATTGTCTAAGTCACTCGTGTCTCACGAGCCGCCAAGAAGTTTGACGTTTGGTATACCACCAGAAGTATCTTTGTTGATAGCTACGGCATAGTCAAATTGAAACATCAAGTACCAAGCAGCACGTAGGGGGCTGCTAAAGCTTTATGCATACCTCACAGCGAAGAGGCACTGTATAGGTTATGTGAGACTTTTCGACAAGCCTTTCGACTAAAACCAACACGATGTACTTTTCCCAGCTGAAGATGGGAACGTGGGGACGTTTGCGTGGACTTCCGCGAACCCGCCGCGGACGGTCATTACTGACCCCTCCCGGTTTACGGCTCACTGAGACATACAATGAGCCGTGACCAACGCGAGGACCGCGTGCAATGGTTATAGTAAAAAAACAAGGTATAAATAAATGTTTTATTAAAAAAGTTATTAATAGACATAATACCCTTTCCTTAATAGATGTTTCTTTAACTTTTATGTACACTTTTTGCGTAGTTTATGTTTTAAAAAGTTTTACTAAAAGAAAAAAAATATGACCGCATCCAAACGAATTATCCGCTCACACATCCAACGATCTTACCAAACCAAATATGCGACCAAAGCAAAAAGCAATCTGCTGTAACATGGAGATGACCGCAGACCACTCAGCTACTACAGATCTATGTTTAGATAAACAACACTTTACATTTGGTCGGTTAACCGCTGCCCGGGTAATGAGATAGCTGATTAAATTTCAATAGCGGGTAATTATTTTGTTGTGCGGTTATTTTGATGGTTTTTCGGTTGAGAGGTTTTGAGTCTGGGATACTTTAGAGGTGTTTTAAAAATACATTAAGTTTGAAGACTATTTTGTGGCCAAAGTAACATTTTTAAGATAGAGAGGAAGATAAACATACTTACGTATTTTTTTGTTTTCAGTTCATAAACTTAGTTAAGTTAATAAATAATAATAAATAAATAAATAAATATTTCACAACACACACAACGCCATCTAGTCCCAAACTAAGCAGAGCTTGTACTATGGGTACTAGAATAACTGATACTAATACATTATATACTTTTCTTTTGTAAATACATACTTATTATACATAGTAACACCCAGACTAAGACAAACCCCCATGTTCATGCACACAGAGATTTGTCTTAAGTGGGAATCGAACTCACGACCTCGGCGTCGCAGGCAAGTACACTACCCACTCCGCCATCCGGTCGTCAAATAAGTTTTGTTAATTTAGTTGATACCTTCGTATACCCGTCCCGTTCCAGATTATTAGCGTTGCAGGGCTAAAAAGCACTGTAAAATATGGCTGAGATGAAGTCTATCTCAAGTAAAAATATTTTTATTTTTGTATACATTTATTAATTGATTGTTACCCTGTACAACGCTGTATTAGGTAATTTTTATTTTTACTCGAATATATACGTTTCTTTCTTTTTTTCTACAGGTGGCGGCCAAAAGAAATTAAGGCATTGGTTTTGATCACATGACTTGAGCACTTTTACCTTCCTTGTCTTGATTACTTAAATGATTTTTTAAATTTTTCATAGTTTAAAGTACGATAGTACTTAACTTAAACATGGAGGTTTGTCTTGGTCTGGGTGTTTCTAAGTATAATAAGTATTTTATTTACAAAAGAAAAGTATATAATGTATCCGTGTTAGTTATTAACTCATAGTTCAAGCTTTGCTTAGTTTAAGACTAGATGGCGTTGTGTATATTGTGTGATATTTATTATGTTTATTATTATTAACATTTATTTTATTCTAATACGTTGAGAAACGTGTAAAATAAGAATATTGTATTTTTATTATTATTTAATGTCTGCCAACAGCAAACAAATCCTGTCTTGTTCCACATTTTATGTTTTTCTTCCCTATTTTCCTTGAGATTAGAATCTGGGCATGTCACGCGTCATTGCATTTCATGGTAAACGTCGATTGTGGCTTGCTGGAATCACTACCGTGGCCCCTTATGAGGCATTCTGATAACGAGAAGGTCTCTGCATGGGTTAGTTTTAACCTTGGCATTTGTCAACAATGTTTGTTGTTGCTAGATACAATTTTTGGAACGAAGTTCCTTATCGCGCGTTGTGAAAGGGGGCTAGACAGAAAAAATTGGGACGAAAAGATGTAACGACACATTTCGTAGCAATTCTCGTAGCGGCGTAGTAATTACATGCTACGTTAAAGCTAAGGTGCTACATCATCAGACACACAGAGTGAGTATTCGGTGAACCACATTAAGATTTTTTTTATAACTTAGAAATATAAAAATTTCTTTACTAATTTATCGAAAGGAACTTCGTTCCATCCGTGTGTCCCTTGACACTTCAGTAGTTTTTTTTATTTTAGCTTACATTATGGCATATGTACCGAGTACTGGGTATAAGCTATAAAAAAAGTTGATTATTTTAAAATATTTTACTGACATATTTATTGTTCAGTATGAAATAATAAAAAAATGCATTAAAAGCAACTTTTCAAGAATTTAATGAAATATTTTAAAGATATTTGCAGATAAATACAGAATTGTTGACGATATTCGGTTTTCAGTACTGACTTTAATTTACAGAGAGCAATTAAATAACGTTAATATTCAAATTAAGGCTACTTATTCGTTATACATTATTATTTACCCAATTATTTCTCAACTTACATTGCTGTTTTACTAAAATGACGCTTTATTTAAACATTACTTTTTACCTCGATAGTCTAGTGGTAAGCGTATGCGCCTCTCATCGCGAGGACTCGGGTTCGAATCCCTGGTCGGGTAAAGTGTTATTTGTGAACTTTCAGTCTGTCAATAAATCATTAAGTTATTTTTTTTGAAGATAATGTGTGTATTTATCTTAAAAATTATCATTCGCTAACGGTGAAGGCACTTGGCCAGCGGAGTGGACTATGGCCTAACTCTTTTGTAATTATAAGAAGAGGCCCAAGCCTAGCAAAGGGACATGTGTATTAGATATAGGGCTGCTATTATTTTATTTATTTTAATATTCAATTATGTTAAAAAAATGTATAATTTTCGTATTCATGCCAAAATTTCGTGGAAAGGATTTTCTTAATGATTTCAAACAATCTACTTTTAGGCTTCTGGTAAAGTAAAGACAATTATTGTAAACAAATAAATTATGGTATATACTTAAGCATTAGTACCAAATCGCCGCTTTCCTAAGCCCGACTTAATTATTTCTATAAACTGTGAACCCCTCAAATTGAATCAGGCTAATATTTTAATCAATCTTCTCAAAACGCCCGTTCTAAAGACTCTCAGTAATGCTCATCAATTATGTCAAAGATTTATGGTAATTTGTGAACGAACGAATCAATCAATTCTTTCTCCTTTGGAATCCACCATCATTTATTATTTTTATCATTTTGAAGGTTAATGTTTTGAGAATAATCTAACGTAAGAAGCCTTCAGAAAAGGTTTTATAAGATTCTTCAGCTAATGAATAGCTTGGTGTGTTCGCAACATCATTTAAATATTAGCAACTAGATTCTGCGCGCGGCTCCGCCTGCGTAATACTAACTGCGTAATGCGTTAACATAACATAACATTCCGTCCATATTAACCAGAAGGGTGTGGTGAGGTGTACAATACCCATATTGGACTTGTTATGTTTAGATCCCGTAGGATAGGGGGTGAGCCTGTCGCCTTCCTACGGGCATGGACTCCGTGCTGCTATTGCGAATTTCCTGATGGAAATTTCACAAATAATACTTTGCCTGACCCGGTAATTGAATCCGAGACTTTGCGGTAAGAGGCACATACCATAACCACTAGCCCATCATGGTAGTTATGTAGACTAAAAGCAGCTTATGTATTGCCTCAGGTCTAGAACCATCTCCTTATCAATTTTAATTAAGATTAGTTTAGTGGTTAAGCCGTGAATGCTTTACACAGAGAGAGACAGAAGGTATATAGAATAAAAAAAATAAAAAATAATAGGCAGATAGAAGTAAAAATATATATAAGTAAGTGATAATCAGTTTACATGATGTATCATGGCAAAATTAAACTTATTTTAAATAAAACGTTTTGCTGTTTTAGTTATTATGGAAAAAATAACCCTCAAAGAGGTTGTATTTAACTCGTTTACAACTAGAGAGGCATAAATATCAAGAAAGCTTGGTCAAATTTTTGCACCTGTGAATGTCAAAACTCACCTATTAATGTCAAAAATGCACGTATGGTCAAAAAGGCATACAATATTTCTGTATTTATGTGGGTTTAAAAAGACAACTAAGCTGTTTTATCTACTTCTACTTTTCTCTGGATAATCCCATAAAATTCAGCCTATGGAACAAAATAGCATTGCCTTTTCGTTAATACTAACCACGTGACTAATATACTTGCTATTTAGTAATGTTAACAAAAAAATGCACATTGTCAGTGGGCCAACGAGTTAGCTATGCAGGGCAATAAAAACTTCTAAGTTATAGTAAAGACTTACTACACCTGTTACGGATAAGTGAGTTACATATTATTTTATAAATAGTAGGTATATTACACTTATTACATAATAAATTCACACATACATATATTACACTTATTACATACTTGGTATATTACACTTATTACATATGTAATTCACACATATATTGCAATCAGTTTGCACTATGGCATAGAAGTTTTTGCCCTGTATACCTAATTGCTTGGCCCACTGTACATAGTATACTGAAAAATAAAGCGACGAACACACTGATTTTGTGGTTGGTAGATGTTCATGGGGTGTGGTTACCACACTTCACCAGATAGACTACACACCTAAATAATTCGTATATCATAAATTTTAATTAAAAAAATACGATTTTAAATTATTGTATTTATTAATTAAAATGATATGTACCTATTTAATATATATATTCAAATATTATTATGTTCTTATAATATTTGTTTGACTTAAGTTTTATTCCATACTCTTTACAAAATATCGACGGTTAAAAGGCTAATTGGTCTAAGCGACATTTTTTAAAAGTTACAGGAGAGCGATTTAAAGTTTCGTTTTTCGGCAAAAAAATCATTAAAAAAAAACTACTGCGTGGATGTTGATCTAATCAATACAGTATTTCTGTAAATACATATTGCACCTTCCTAAATAGTTTTCATGAATATAATATAGGCTTTTTTTAATGAAATAAATGTCGCTTTACTCAAAATGCATCATATAATTTTTTTAATAGAACAAGGAAAAATGGTCTAACTGCCAGTTATTTATATTCTAGTTAAAAGTAAATTAGTTCAAATGTGGATATGGATATAAAACAGAGCAAGGAAAAATAACATAAACTACACGCGTCCCTATGCATTTAGCATGTCAAAAGAGTTATGTAACATGTGAACTTGAACTGGAGTAAAGTAAATTAATACAAACAACAACAAATGTTCAAACAGAATCAAGTAAAGTGAATGCTTGCTCTCATAATATTAGACGTAGGCTCTTATACCATTGATAAGATTGATCAAGAATACGTTAAGATGTAATGATTAGAGTTCATTTTAAAATAAAACTAATGTTTGAAATAAAAAAAATATATAAATTTGGACTATGCAAATCTTTTAGAAAAAATAAATGAAATTAACAAAATTAGCTGAAAAGCTTAAAACAAGATAATTAATTATTAAGATTACAGATTGCAATAATATCACTGGTGCACATTACATTACATCATAATTTGGTTTATGATGAGGCATAGAGTATGGGATAGTGCAAGTTTTATTTTTTTACTATTAAGGATAAATTAATTGAAATTAACAATAAACGAAATTAGGCAAAGTATTCAACTTAAAATTGAAAAATCTTCTTTTTAAAAAAGTATCGACTGAATCTTAGTTATACTTATGAGAATTTGTTAATTCAGTCTCAGGATTCCTTATATCACCACATCTAATCACAATGTTGTCTAAAAAATATAAACCTTTGAGGTATTACCAAAATACAGCCTCTAAATATATTATTTAACAATAATGCCTAATCAGTCAAACATGGCTTTTTACATTATAAAAATCAAAATCCTTATTCTTTAATAAGTAGAATCAGATATTAAAGGCGAAGTTTACTCGTCATCTTCAATATCTGTGTCAACCAGTACATCTTTTCCGATTCGATGAGAAAAACTTGCGTATTCTGAATGAAATAGGTAGTGTTGGTATAACTCCGGTATCACATATTTTTTTTAAATCATTGTGCTTGGTTGTGGTTATGGGCAAAACTGATATTTATTTTTGTATTTTCAGTATCCTTTGTCATGCTGTATTTAACAATCATTACAATTTGGAGATGACTTGTTGAATGTCGCCACCCGTATTTTGCTTATCTTGCCAGATAAGTTCCCTTTAAAATATATAATAATATCAGAAAATTCCTCGAAATTCTTAAAGTGGTTTTGTGGTTAAGAACTTCTACTTCATATGTGCGGGGAATGCGGGGATCTTTACGAGCCAACTGAAAAACTGTTACCCACTGCGAAGGTATTATAGTATTTATAACAGAGTTTTCAATTGTAGCATGAATGCTATCTACGGTCATTTCGGCGTGTCTGGCAGCAAATAATTTATCTGAATCGTTTCAATATTGTTTGCTTGTAGTAAGGCACTGTGTATGGCGGCTAAGACAAGTTTGTACTTATTTTGTCCAGAACATGAATCGGAATATAAAACTAAACTTTTAATGGATCCACGTGAGTCAACATCAGCAATATACTTCTGAAGAATTGACGCAATCTCATTCCCACCTCTTTTTCCTTCAGTTCGCCCCACACATAACAGAATCCGTTCCTCGTAACACTTTCGTAAAAACATAGATTGTAAACTGTATATTTCCTAGAGTAAAACAGTACAAAGAATCGATTTATTCTTTTTACAGAGCTCACGGTGAAAAGCTAATCTCCTTTTTGAGGCTTCTTTTTCTTTTAAATGCATCATCATATCAGGGTTTTTATTATTATCAAACCTTCCTAACGTAAACATTTTACACATTTTATATAATATTAAAGTTGAAAAATTAAAAATCCAGTAGGAATCGAACCTGCACCCCCTGGGTATACGCCCCAAGTGCTTTGCCAATTCAGCTATGGATTCGTATGCTGCTAGACTTGAAATTTCTGAACTCTTTTGTGCCAGCCTTAGCTAGACGAACCTTAATTGTTTTTTTCACAGTAAAATACCTTAATTCATAATCGTACGTCAATTTTTTGTTTGTTTCAAACGACGTAAGTATAATCTTTATTACTATTTTCTGACGACTTAACAGGTAACATTTTTCAATTTAAATTTAAGTAAAATGGTGTAATTACCGAAACTATAAAAGTTTGAACGTATCTCAGAAGGATTATGTAACATTATACATCAATACCAATATGAGCAAAAACGGTTCAAACGTCATTACAAAATAAAACTTGGCCAAGTTGAAATGGTTCAACCGACCAGGCCTCTTATTAAAATGGAAGCAAAATGGTTCAAGCGACATAGCCTATCTTTATTACGTAATGCAAAAATGTCTCAAGCGACAAAACCATGTAGTTGAGCAAAAGGTCAAATATCTTAACGCGAATTGGTCATTCAAAATAGTTGTAGAAAAAATGAATCAACCAACGTATGAAAAATTCTGGGTCTAGTCTAAGTTACCAACTACAAAATACTGCCCAAATTTTGTGGCGGTTGAACCATTGACGTCCAAAATGAGAGCAAAGTTAGTGTGGGGTTCAAGCGCCAAAGATATGCTCATAAAAATTTGAAACCTAATTCAAAAGACGCAGAAAAATTCGCTGATCCCAAATATGTATATAACTCAATATCGCAAAAAATGTCGCTTAGACCAATTAGCCTTATAACCGTCGATATTATCTTAATAAAAAAAACACAATGTACATTGTACACTGAAAAATCACAACACCTCTCTTTTATGCTGTTGAGTATAAAATGGAGCAACGTTTTATCACATCATCTGACCAGTGGCTGTTGTAAAATGACCACGAAAGTTAATATGAATGTTGTGGTCATGTCGGAGACTCACCGCGACGCCATTTTACAATGAAAAAGTTGTGCGACACAAAATGGCCGATGAATTGCTGGAATTTTTTGATGGCTTTACAGTGTTCAGGGAATTGTGATGTCACACCTTTTTGATCTCAAAATTAAAACATTTTACATTATGTTTAACAAATCTGAAAATATAATACCATTATAGCTATATTATTCAGAAGAACGCCAGAGATGTTTAACACCCATACTTTACCTGTAATATTTAGATTACTCGTGATAGGCGGTGAGCTTATCGCCATCTACCGGGCTAAATTCTAACTCCGTAAGAATTTCCTGTAAGAAAAATCCAAATAACAGTTTTACCACGTACGCTAAAGAGTGGAACAACGAATAAGGTAGGTATAGATTAAAATAAGCGTTGAACAGTTGTATGCAAGTCCGTCATTTTTGAAGTTCAAAGCAGGAAATTTCGTATACTTGATGTTTTATACTTTTAAATGAACTTCTAAAACAAGGTTTCCCTAAAAGCTATTCTGAAGACTATTATTTAGGGTTTAAGGGTTAGTAGGAAGATTACATCAAAGCGCAAAAGATGGCGCCACGGAAGCAGAGCAAAACCATTGCCACGGGAAAAAACCACGGTGATCAACGAAAATACCAACGCAAACGAAGTTGCGGGCAACAGCTTATAGATAAATGTCAGCAAATTATTTTTTATATCCTTAACTAACCACTGATTATAATAATAAAGTAGGTATAAGAGCTAGTCAGTGCATCGTTATCCAAAAAAAACCTTTAAAGACAAATCTTTTACTTACACATTAAATATTTAGCGAGCATAATCCCTTAAGCAATATAGGTACCAAAATAAATTTACAGTTCCAATAGATAGTGTTTTTTGCTTAACCTTAAACACTACGCCCATATTTTCTACCTAAGCCAAAAACACGAAGATTAGCTATCGTGAACATTACCTAAAGATACATAAAATAGTTTTATAGCTGTTCAGATAGGCGATGGGCGTTGGCCTGTGAGGTACACTCGCCTAAATATATTGCGCGTAGAGACGCCTGGTTAAACCCAATATAAAGCGATCATAGATCAATGAGGACTCAGAGGGAGCAGTTTATATAGACGGTAAATTGTGTTTATAACATAAAAGAGCATTGAATATTAAAACTTATTGCAATTGTATGTGGAGATTACAATGTAGTTATTATTGATGATGGTTCTATTAAGAAGTGAGTATATGGGTATATTTTAATGATAGCTAAACTAGCTTTTTGATCGCTAAGCAAAATTATTGACCACTAAATTATGATCTGAAAAAATACGCTCTTCACATACTTTTCGTAGGTAAAATAAACAATTGGCGGCTTAGATGTGCCCCCACCGCGCCCGAATCTATTTTGCCACTATGATACCTATTCCAAATTTATTTTGATCCTTATTCGACGAAAAACATTTATACCTAATAAGTATTATGCGAGAAGCAATATGCCAAAATACATTACCCGTAATGATAGCTATAGCCAAAAGACAATAATAATGCGAAATAAAACGATGTGTATCGCGTTATGCTTAACTAAATTATACGAAATAATACTACGTTAAATAAAAGATCCTATCTATTTAAATGCTATTTAACAGTAATTAAATATATACATTAATTTATTTTATCGTTTTTTACAAATGAACATATCGTCATATCTGCCACATAGTCTTTGCCGTTCGATGTTTACCGAGTGCAGTGGATAGCATGTAGCGCTGCTCATCTATGCCAAGAGCTAACATGCCTAAAACGTGGTAAACTTTATCAAGAAATGAACGAATTAATTATTACATCTGCTAAATAACATGCATTTATTGATGTTACGGAGTGATGTGAGTCTCATGTCCAAACCTATATTTTATAGTGTAGTATCTGCCACATACTCTTAGTCCTTCAATGTTTACCGAGTGCAGTATGTAGCACGTTGCTATCATCACCTATCCATGTTGAATGCTATTTAACAGTACATAACATTACATAACGCCTATATTGCCTAAAAGGTGTGGCAAAGGTGTACAACACTCACACTTCACCTGTTATGTTAAGTCCTCATGGGATAGGGGATGAGCCTTTCGCTATCCACCGGGCACAATTCCAATTTCGTGCTACTATTGTAAATTGTCTGACGGAAATTTCACAAAAACACTTTGAATTAAAACATTTTATTTAGTAAATAAATAAATTATGTTAATATAAATAAGTACAAATAATAATTAATTTTGTAATCTATAATTTATTTTGTAATAAAACTGTATAGCCACGAATGAGCGGAGTTTTGTACTACAGGCTTTTTTAGCTTAAAAGGAGACTCCAATCAATTATTGTTACCCTCGATTTTTATTGAAATAAAAGATTTTTCATTTCATTTTTCACTTTGCCTGACCCGGGAATTGAACCCGAGACCTCGCGGTGAAAGGCGCTTACGCTAACCACCATCTAGGCTTTCTAACAGTAATTAAATAAGTATATAATTTTATTTTACCGTTTTTTACAATCTGCCCCGTAGTCTTGGCATTTCGACGTTTACCGAGTAGCGCCGCGAATCCATACTAAGGGCCTTATCATACTAGCGGATTACGAGCGGATTCGAAGCGGAGCGGGCGCGCAACGGATTCGTTGCGGGCGCGCAACGAACACGCCGCGCATTCGCAGCGAATTCGTTGCGGACGCGCGGCGTGGACGCCATTTTGTACTGTCTCGTACAAACGCCAGCCAACCAACTTAATAAAATATTTTTTTTAAATGTCAAATCATTTTGCATCATAACGGATTCTTGTGGGATTTTATCTTGCTTAAATATTTTATGTTTGTTTTATGGTAGGTAGGAACGAAATTATTTAGGATTATTTTTTAATCGTTTGCAAAACAACACAAATTAGTCGCTCTCTTCCATTCGATTAATTGATAATGGATCTTCCCAAATTCGTCGATGCTTTCGTTTTCGTCGCCGGCGTTTCCGAAGTAACAAAGCCAACAGCAGTGTTTCCTCGTCGGAATCAATTTTGTTACTGAGTGTATTGTACGTCGTAAATTCGCTACAAACACGCGACGAAAACGTAGCGTATTCGCCACGCGTCCGCGACGTCTCCGCTGCGCAGCCGCTGCGTGTTCACGACGCATTCGCTGCGCGCCCGCTCTGCTTTGAATCCGCTCGCAATCCGCTAGTATGATAAGGCACTAAGTGCCAACATTCTCATACCTATAAAACTCATATTATATAACTCATATATATACTGGTGGTAGAGCTCTCGTGAATGAGCTCGAGGGCGGCAGCACCACCATCTCACCTTTAACCTACCACCAAATAGTAGTGCTTCCATTACTGTGTTCCGGTTTGGTGGTGAGATCAGGCCCTGAAATTACTGGCACATGAGGCATAACACCGTAGTCTTCAGCTGCAGCGACGCATCTATAATCGGCTTTTGTGGATTGTTGATGTCCATGGGCTGTACTCCACTTACCATCAGGTGGACTACACGTTCATTCGCTGTGGGCGTAGTAAAAAATATATATATATATATTTTAAATTAACAAACAGTCGTATCTGCACCATACTCTATGCCGTTCGATGTTTACCGAGTGCAGTGGATACCATGTAGCGCCGCCGATCCATGCCAAGTGCTAACCCTTTGTTACTGTATCTCTCTGTGTTTATTGTTACTACTCCCGTTGATAAATATGTATGGAGAATATATAACTCGTATTTTTATTCTCTGTTTCAAGACGATGGTTTATAAATAAAGTGTTATAAAACTTGGCTGGTGTATAAAACTTTTTTGTTTGGTGTCAGACCTCTTAGGAACAAGCTTGAGGGTGGCAGTATCACTTTTAACCTGCCGCCAAATATTAGTGGTAGTATGGTTACGTGGTGACGCATTAACAAATCGTCGTATCTGGCCTATAGTATTTGAATTTCGATGTTTACCGAGTGCAGTGGATAGCATGTAGCGCCGCCGATCCATGCCAAGTGCCAACATTCTCATACCTATAAAACTCATATATATATATATTTTAAATTAACAAACAGACGTATCTGCACCATACTCTTTGCCGTTCGATGTTTACCGAGTGCAGTGGATAGCATGTAGCGCCGCCGATCCATGCCAAGTGCTAACCCTTTGTTACTGTATCTCTCTGTGTTTATTGTTACTACTCCCGTTGATAAATATGTATGGAGAATAAATAACTCGTATTTTTATTCTCTGTCTCAAGACGATGGTTTATAAATACAGCGTTATAAAACTTGGCTGGAGTATCAGTCTTTTTGGTAGTGGGAGAGATTTTAGGAACACGCTTTAGGGCGGACGGACCATTGTCTCACCTTTAACCTGCCGCCAAATATTAGAGGTATTGGTGTAGGGGTGAGACCAGGCCCTGAAATTATTCGCACATGAGACATATCACTGTAGTTCTCTATTTCCCAAAACAAATGTTTTGTCAGAGTCGAATCAGTGATAAAAGATAAATTTGGATTTTTTAGATTAGATAGAATGCCAGAAGCAATTACACTATGTAATGGTCCTAATGACAAGGCCAAATACACACATTCACTCACACAAGCACACCCAGTCTCAGAAAAAATCTTTGCAAATCACACAAAGATTTCTCCCAAGTGGGAATCGAACCCACAACACCAGTGCAGTGGAAAGTGGCGAGGCGACCGCTTAAACCACTACACCACACGTGCAGACAAGGATTTAGCTGTCGAGGCACAGGTACGTTCAAATTTATAATATTAGTTAAGATATAATGATGTCGTGTTCGTGTTACTGAATAATACTCAACGGAGATCGGTATGTTTTTTGTAAAATAAAATTTGAGCTTAAACAAAATATTCGGCGGTTTTGTATCAGAAATATTCAAAAATAAACATCGATTCCCAGAATACGGACCTCTATTTGCAATCCTTTGTTATAATACAAAAAAAGTTAATCATTTAATCGCTTAAAGTATAAGGAAAGTTATTTGCTTTCAGATTATTCTTCTTTGTTAAAAGAACGGGAAAATTACCTCACAAAGTAAAACCCAGTAACTTGAGGGTGTTTCTAGAAATAAACCTAAGGTACCTTAGGTCCAGTACAAGAATAAGCAAAATATTAGTGGATATTTTGAAATGTTTCTATATTGTTTTTAAATGGCTCGAATATATATTCAATGAGAGAGGAATTTCACTATGACGTATGTGTTCAACTCGCTTGCAAGCAATTACCGTACTAATATTCTTCAGTAATTGTGTAATTTTGCTGTTGAGAAGAAGATTGTATTTGTATGAAGCAAGATAATTATGCACTCTAAGAACCATGACATAACAGAACTAGGATCTCAACACACATAGCCATAACCATTTCCTAAATCTACTAAAGCTTCTAGAAAAGGAAAAAAGTGTCGTTCTGATTAAACTGGCGCCACCTTAACCTTGGGCCCTTGGCCGGTGACAAATTGACAAGTAAAGCCGTGACCTTCACTAAAAGAAAATAAATGCGTCGGATACGGGCTTGGTGTCTTTTACTGACTTTTTATTGAACGTGAAAAAGCGGTCTCAAAGTTCAGCCGGTTGTAAAGACACGAAATGTAGAAATTAGTATTGTCAATGGCATCACTATAGACACAAGTTTATATTTTAGTCTTTGTTTATCTATGCATTAAGTATAGACAATATAGATTTCAAGACATCCATTACTTCTTCTGTCATGGCGGTTAACTAAGTAACGTAGCCTCTCTGTATCAATTTTGTATTGTGTAGTGTATCTCATGCTGTGCTAGTAATAAACACCATTACTGCGAAGACATCTTTTAATTACAATCTACAGTCCACTAAGACACCGACAAGTATTACAATTCCAACGACCTTAGGATTTCAATGTTTCTTAGTCAGTTGCAGAATGAATACTGCTACTATAATTTTATTTCTTCTCTTCCTTTGAGGGGATTAAAAATAAACCTTACTTGTAATTTGCAAATACAAAATACTAGTGTTCTTGTTAACCCCTTCAGCTTAGCTTTATTCGCTTGTGTTAGGAGGAAATTCACGTCCGTTGTGTAATGGTCAGAGTTCGAACCCACGACCTCTCGATCGTAAGATCGTAAGTTAATCCACTGTGCCACGGCCGCTTCCAATTCACATCTGACAATTCGGCTGCTTAAAATCAAAACATAGTAACTCCTTCCAACAAAAATGTTCAGGAGAGCCAAAAAACGGGTCGGCTACTTTGATTCGTTCGCCTAAAGAAACCAGAACAGATAGCGATTTGGATGTTTGGCAAAAAGTTGTGCTATATTGTTGACATTTTAGGTTGTAATACTCGTAATCGTTTTGGAGTATAGTTGCACTTGAATCTCTCATACTTTATTTTTATTTGTAAATTTACCCAAATATGACTGTAAGAACAATATCAAAACATACTAGTAAGTCTGCTTGCTAGGTTATCAATTTGAATTTCTATGGTAAACGTAAAGACCCTCAACTGTCGGCTGTCAAAAAACCTATATAGCCACATCTGTCACTATCGTCGAGGGTGGTCTCTCGCGATATCGCCGCGGCGCATTAAAATGACGATTACTTCATAATTGTATGAAAGATGTGTATAAAATTTATGTTATTAAATCTGTATGAAGTACACTAACAGAAATAATACAAATAAGTATTATTTTATTCTAAAATAATTTATTAAACCTTGATTGAAAATAGGTGAACGTTAGTGCATGCGAATAATTATCATATAATTAAAAATAAAAGACTAATTAATATTTATTTTATTTTTATTTACAAAAGAATATACAATTTACAATATTCCGTTAAAAAATAACACCTTTTCATACACTTTTTTTACACCACAAGCTTAACAATCACTTGACTCGGTAAACGGCGACCCGAGCGCAACACAAAAAACAAATGAGTTTCGATACTTCAATTTCGGAAACACTGAGTCAAGTGGCTAAAACCACTCATTTATTTTACAGTTTGGTTCGTAATCTAACGGTAAACAAAGTTTTAGCTATTAAAAACATTTACTTTACAAGTATCAAACAAAAAACCAAGCACTTGGAAATAAGCGCTAAAAAAACTGCTCTCAAAGTTAGCCTCACAATGCAAATTCTATTGAAGGTTTTTGTAATATGAATTTTAATTCTACAATTTCATGATCTGTACAAATCAAAAAATATAATAAAGGGCATACTGCCATACAAAATTACTTTAGAAATCTAAATTGAAACTTGACAAATTTTCTACACGTTTGCTTGAGGTTTCCCAGTCTGTCGATGTGCCATTAGACGGTCGATTTGTGTTGCGTAATAAAATTTTATAATTTTTTTAAATAGAAATGAGAATGTATCGATTAAATACAGTATACGTATGTAGTAAGATGACTAATATGATGTTACTAACTACATTTTGCTCTTATTTTAGTATTTATAAGCAAAACAAGTCAAAATATGCCTGTCTGTCAATCGGCCATTAGATGGTCGATTTGTGCTGCGTATTTTAGTTTTATTCATTTCGCAAAATAGAAATGAGAATGTACCGATTAAATACAGTAAACGTATGTAGTAAGATGTCTATATGATGTTACTAACTACATTTTGCTCCTATTGTAGTATTTATATGCAAAAAAAGTCAAAATGTAGAGGGCAAGCACGCCAAAAGTCAGACATTGTTTTATAAACATATCACTTTCAACCAACAATCATAGTCTAAAACGCAAGTTATGAATTAAAAACTGTTTATTACTTACCCGCTCATGATTAACACTTAACTTTTTCCAATAAATCACAAGAAAACTGCCAAAAACACACTCAAAACACTCGGGTCGTATTCACCAACTACGCACTATGAAAGTCTCGACATAAACAAAAAAGTATTGTTTACATTAGCGGCTCAAGTGTCCCATGTGATGTTATATTCCATCCTTGTCGTATCGCCCGTACGTACGTATAAGTAAGAGCAGGATAAATATACTATCAATGCTTATTTGAGCCGTTAAAATACGGCGGGAATAATCGACCAGCAGCTGGCGTCTGACAGATGCGCGTGTTTTGACACCAGCCAGGAGCTGGTCGATCGACAGTTGAGGGGATAGTATATTAATATTATTTTAGTACTGTCGGAATGTTGGCTATCGTTTGTTGTCGATTTACCGATACTGAATGGCTATAATACATACAAAACGAGTGATAATTATAATCAAAACGACGGAGTCGTCATCTATACTAAAGATGGCTTAAATTGCATAGTGGAAGAACCGTTTTTTACGGATGCAAACTGCCTGGTAATTAAAATAAACACTGATACGGTATTAGTTGCAATTTACAGGCCACCCAGTTTTAAATCTTGTGACAACTTCTTTAGCTCCCTTCATAATCTACTCGAAGAGCTATCATCTTTCAAAGATGTAATAATAGTGGGTGATATATAAACATAAACTTATTAGTAACTAGTCAAGAAACAAATGAGTATTTAGATATTCTGGCTTTTCATGGCCTCCTACCTGCAACTACCACTGCTACGAGAGGTGAATCTTGCTTGGATCACGTCATCCTTAAAACGAAATTGACTGCTTTCGTATTTACCTTACAAACCACTATAACCGATCATGAAGCTGTGTTGTTTTGCTTAAAGATGGGCAAGTCCAGAGAAAAATATATGAGTCATAGAGTAGCTTACAAATTGAATATCGAAAAGTTAAAATCAAAATGTCTTACTTACAATTTTGATACCGTATATCAGGAAACAAATTTAAATGAGGCAATGAATAATTTCATCACATCGATTCAACACCTAATTCAAGACAGCTCAATAAAAAGATTGATTCCTAGGAATAAAATAACAATCAAACCCTGGATAACTATCGGTCTACTACGATGCATACGTAACAGAGATAGAATGCATAAAAAAGTTAAACTAAACCCTATTGATAACATATTAAAGGTTACATATATTAGATACAGAAACTTCTGCAACAATCTGCTTAAAAAACTCAAAAAACAATATGAAACTGATCAACTGGCTATGTGTAAAAACAACTCTAAAAAGCTGTGGACTACTATTAAAACAATAACAAATACAAATACTAAAAATCAACAACCTATAGAATTACTTACTAACAACAATCTTGAACCTAAAGAAGCATTAAATAACATAAATGAATACTTTTCGCGAATTGGTAAAGAGCTAGCCGAAGGAATTCCATCTAATCTCCCGAAGTTCAAAGTTTTAAAACATCCACCATTACAGTCGTTTGCGCTTCTTTTGACAGATAACGAAGAAGTTGAAAAAACAATATTATTGTTAAAGAGCGACTGCTCACCAGGCTGGGATGGAATTAGTGCTAAGGTGCTCAAGAACTTATCTTCTATTGTAACACCCATTCTCTCTAATCTAATAAACCGAAGCTTCGAGGAAGGTGTCTTTCCAGATATACTAAAAAAGGCAATCTTGCGTCCTGTACATAAAACGGGAGACAGAGACTGTGTCAACAATTATAGGCCAATTGCTATTTTAACATCTATATCAAAGGTATTCGAACGTATTATCAATAAAAGAATAGTTTATTATCTCGAATCAAATAACCTTATATCTAACGCTCAGTATGGTTTTAGATCTGGACGTTCGACAAATAGTGCAATACTAGATTACACTACATTTGTGGTAAATCAATTAGATAGTAAGAATAAATGTCTTACGATATTCTTAGATCTTGCAAAGGCTTTTGACACAGTCTCTGCACCCCGTCTGATACAAAAACTTGAGGACCTTGGCATTAGAGGTACACCACTTTCGCTGATTACTGACTATCTAAAAAATAGAACTCAATGCGTAAAAATTGGTGAATTTTCTAGTGACGATTATCCCATAGAGTACGGCGTGCCGCAAGGCAGTATAATTGGCCCGACATTATTCTTATGTTATATAAATGAATTGTGTGCGCTAAAAATCCCGAATTGCCGTATATCTGCGTATGCGGATGATACTACTTTGACTTTCTCAGCAAGTACGTGGAAGGATCTATTTAATTTGGCTCAAAAAGGTTTTAACACCGTATGTCACTGGCTTGCGTCGAACTTTCTTACTCTAAATGAAGACAAAACCAGCTATATAGCGTTTTCAATTAAAAGTCCTACTGAAATGGGTAATGCCAATGCGGACATCATCGCTCATAAGTGTAATTTTCCACCAAACCCAACATGTGGATGTCATAAAATAAGTGCAACAAAAACTATTAAATATCTTGGTATTATTATAGACTCAAAACTAACTTTTGAACACCACATTACTTCCGTATCCCAAAAAATACGAAAATTAACTTACATCTTCAAGCAACTGCGCGAGGTAGTTGATATCAAAACAATAAAAATGATATATTATGCATTGGCACAATCTGTAATGACCTATTGCATCAACTCATGGGGTGGTGCATGTAAGACTAGGCTAATAATGCTCGAAAGAGCACAAAGAATGATACTGAAAATTTGTTTAAGTAAACCTAGACTATATCCCACTAAGCAACTTTACGAACTGGCTGAGACCTTAACTGTACGTCAGCTTTACATACTATTCACAGTGCTTCACAAACACTCCCAGACATCTAGTACAAATATAAGATCTATAGCTCACTCTAGAAGAGACTACGCAGTATGGGCAAAACCTACAGTTAATACGACTTTTGCACAAAGATTCTTTGACTTTCGCAGCTGCTTACTGTATAATAGACTAAATAGAATACTTAACATATCAAACTGTTTAAAAAACGAATGTAAATCTAAATTGACCAAATATCTACAAAAAATGGACTACAGCGACACTGAGAGTATGTTTGGTATAATAGTATAGACATTGGCTACAAATCCTTCTTATTACAATTACACATACACACACTCACACACACACACACACACACACACACACACACACACAAACACGCGCACACACTCACACACATACACACACACGCACACGCATGCGTGCGCTATTATTATTCCACGAAATACCTACCTTATATAACGTATATTGTTACTAGTTTGGATAAAATTTATTACAATCTGATGTATGGGGGGCCTGGTGCTCTAAGATACAGGCTTCGGCTTAGTTTGGACACCAGATCGCCCACAAATTACATATAATAATGTCACACCAAACTTTATTGAAATAAGAAACTGTAAATCTTGTAATTTGTGGAGATGAATAAATAAATTATTATTATTATTATTATTATATATAAGATTAAAAATAATACAAAAGTACCGTTCATAAGCCCTATGAATGCAGATCTTGATTAAAAAGGTCTTTCAAATAGAGCGGGTCCATGTTAATAATCTGTGGCGGCCATTTTGTTTTGGCGGCATCTTTAAAATCAGTTTTTTCTTATTCAGTCACTGATGCCAAATTACGATGGCAAGTCACACGATTGAGCTGCACTGCATGTGCAAATGATAAAACTTTATTATCAAAATGAGTGTTCTTTAGTGTACTACGCAAAAGTGTTAGTGCAAAAAAAATATCTTTAGCGATGAGGCACTTTTTGGATTAATGGTTTTGTTAATAAGCGATATTGCCGTATGGGATGGGTTGACCACCACCCACACATGTGGTTCACCAGGTGGCAATGCATCCACAAAAAGTTACTGTTCGGTACATATTTTAGTCTGGCGGCGTCATTGGTCCATACATCTTCGAAAACAACCTTGGCGAGGCCATCACCGTCAACGGCGAGCACTACAGATCAATGATAAACAGTTTCTTTTGGCTTGTATTAAACAATATGTACGTGAACAACATGTGGTTCCAGCAAGATGGCGCTATTTGCCACACAGCGAACGACGTTATTTCTTACCTGCATTCGTTTTCGACTTACAAAGCACGCACTACACGCCTGGACCGATAAAATTGCTTGTAACTCATTTTATTCTTTTTTAACCCAGAAAATGCACCCCCTTGCACCGGTGACACTGGACTTACTAAACGAAATTACATTGATTTTACAAAATTTATATAGAAAATTTCCTTGAAGTACAAATTCAAAACATAGCAAGTAGGTATTTAAAATTCATAACTTAGTAAGTCGCTTGAGCTGCTAGGGTTTTAAATTTGTATTCTGACATACTATGTTTAGAATTTGTACTTCAAGGAAATTTTCGTAATCATGCCAAATTGCTTAGACTTGCTAAATGTTATTTTTAAAATTACGTATGAAACTGGGTGTTTTAAGGTTTACATCCTTTCTATACTGTTTAGTAAGTCGAAAAATGACAAAAACCGCTTTTTTCTCAAAACACCTGTTACTAGGTTTTGAATTTGGGCAGCCGAATTATTTTACTAACTTTATGATGCAATGCATCTTTCAAGTGCCTAAAATTGGTAAACACCTATAATATAGATTAGGATTATACACCATTTCCTTTATTTATTTATTTTTTATTTATTTATTTAACTTCTCGCACAGATACATGTGACGAAGGCGGACTTAATGCCAAAGGCATTTTCTACCAGTCAACCTTAAGGTAGTGCAGAGATATGTTCGGGTAGGTGCATAAAGTATCCACAATTCAAATTGTTTTTAAATAAAACTTACTCAAGACTACAAATTAAAAAGAAAAAAAAATACTTTAATGCATAAATTAATAAAATTAATAAATTATAAGTAAATATAATTATAAAATAAATATATTTAATATTTACAAAAATAAAATATATAATAATATTATTTAGAAATTTTATACATACTACAAATACCATCATGATGCCATTTGAAAATAAGACTAGATAATTACTGATAAATAAATTATACTGTCTGATGCGATACGCAGGATAACGAGATAAGGAATAATTATCACACTTAAAACACAACATACAACGCGCCTAAATTGTCCAAAACACACATCTTTATATCCTAAACATTGTCAGATTTATTCGTATCACGTAAAAACTTTTCCCGCGAAACCTAAATGCCATCTGCTCCCAAAAAGAGACACAGAAAACATTTCCCATTTTTATATATATTCAATTTCTGTCATCGACTGCCCGACGCAAATACAGTCTGAGACCATAAATCTAATAAATGGATATTGAAATGAAGAGGGTGTCCCCTACAGGTCCTATCTGACTTATTCTATTGGACACATGAAATATGCCTCTTTTTCATGTTTACAATATTATTTTTTGGATTTTACATGTTAATAAACAGGGGCTGAGATTTTTTTATCTTGTGTATCGGAATTGTGTTTTGAGCCTTTTGATTTTATCGCGACCGAGAAGGTTTGTTCAGTAATGTTTTTTACGCGTAACGAGTTGCGGTGAGATTTTGTTTCGACTTTTCATGATAAGATTTTGCTTATTGTCATTTTTTTTGTTTATTGCGAATAAAATGTTTTGTTGTGCAATCTCAATATCTTCCAAAAAATATAAACATGAGTCGTAGACATTGTTAGATTTGTAAGTAGTTAAATTAGGGTGGAAAAGTTATCGATTAACGCAGTAAATATGGGTTTAAAGTTCGCATTAATTTATACAACATTGCATTTTTGGTATGTTGTTAGGGTACCAGCAGTCTAAAACCAGATTTGCAATTTCCAAAGACTTGTGCTTTTGGAGTGTTTTTTTTTTGTTGTTTCTGTTTCCGAATTATAGCTGTGTAAACAAACTCCCACCCGTCGCATATCTACAACGGCGCGCGCGCAGCCGACCGCCGCCGAACAATGCCGAGTGGAGCCGATCGCCGCCCCGCTCCTCGCCCTGCACCTCGCGCTGCGGCTATATTATAAGCCGAGAGCGCATCGGTGCCACAAGACAGTCGGACAGCCGGACTAGTGCGCTCGGGCCGCTTCCAATACTTGGGACGGTACAGAGCCTCTAACCTCGCTACTCTCACACACTCATGCGTACTTCCACACTGGGATGCGTTTGTCGTGTTTGTTTTAGTTTATAGTCATTAAATTCAATTGTTTTGTTTGTTTATAATTTAAATAAACACTTTTCTAAACTTCAAGTGGTTTGTTGTGGATCGCCGTCCGTAATTATAATATATCCCATAGATATATTACAGCTGCTAATATGTAAGATTTATAAAAGGATATTTACTACACTTTTAAAACAAACAAAATTGTCTTTTATACACGTAAAAAAAACAACGCTATAAATCGTAAAAACACTGAGATTAATAAAATAGGTCAAAACAGGGCTATTTTTTCGAAACAGTTTAAAATTTTGGTATATTCTGAACAGAATATTAGCTTATAAAACACAATCCATAGAAAAGTTATGGTATAAAAAATGTAGAACAATTATTCAGCCAGAAATGTTAATAATAATACTTAACAAATTACACAAAACACATAACCTCTAACAAAATTATTGTAGGTACCAGCACTCGCAACTACAATCAATAAATGCCTCAGCAAAAAAATGCGATTCAGTCTCTTTATTACCAAAACCTTGATAAACCAATTTCCCTATAACCTCAAGGATAAATACAGCGTTAGCAAACCGGGCATTCTGATTACATCAAGTAATAACATTCACAACGAAGTTATTTACCAGAAAAGGAAATAAATCAATCGATTTCCCGCGGTTGGGCAAATAGCGGTGATAAACAATCAGGCCAAGGCCATCGTTAACATAGCAAAACATCACGCCTGTATTACTCAGAAGGATGTGGCAGAGAAATAATAAATATTAATTTCCATTTTTTATGTTTGGGTCCCATGTCCCAATTCATCTCAGCCTCTGTACAGTGAATCAGAAATGAATTCAGAGTATTTCCTGATGACCAAATCTGAAATAACACTTAAGTCTAACATGGGGATTAAACCCGTGACCGTTTAAAAAGAAAGAAAAGAAAAGAAAAATATTGGCACAAGACAGAAAAGCAACAATATAGAAAATACAGTGAAATAAAGTAATACAGGCTGTACCAATAGGCCAGCTCAGCATAATGCTAAGTGACTGCAATTAAATAATCTCCTAACGATGAGTTTCAGCTGCAACCCACGAGTGCCGTACGCTCAAAACTACTAAAAAGAAATTTGATTATAATAAATGTCCGTTAAATTTAAAAAATAAATAATAAAATATGTTTACAAATTGAAAAATAAAAAAATATACACCATCGCTAGAACAACAATTAAGGAACTAAAACAAATAAAAATTTGGATATTTATAAATTGGTGGAGGCGAAGTTGGATATCTTAATTGGCACTGCAATTGGTCAGGTTTTATTTGATTTATGTTTAGAATCTTGCTTCCAAAAAGCTTTAACTGTTCTAAGCCTGGTTGCAGTGCTTGACCGACCGTCAGTGCGTACGTAGGTCGCGCTTCTCATTTGTTTCTGATGATCGGTCAATCAATCAATCAATCTATCAATATATTTATTTGCGAAAACATGGTTACCCAATGATCTTACATAGTAAATTGTCCAAGATGTTTCACTTTAAATTACAGCATGCAATTTTTCTAGGCTTAATATAATTAAAATATACAATTTGAAAAGATAATAAACCTTTAATAAATAAAAGTAAACAGAAATATATCAATCATTAAAAAAATCTTCTTATTTATAAAACACGTATTAAATAAAAACAATTTCAGACTTCTCTTAAATTGAGAAACAATGAGACACTTTATGGCTCTGAAAGTTTATTCTATGGAGTTAGTATTTGAATTCCCGCGGTAGAAAAATATCAGCGATCAAAACAACCAGGCCAAGGGCACGGTTGACGCAGACATTATATGTGTGAAAAATAACATAAGGATAATTTGACCCTTAACAAAGTTTGGTTGGTCGGTATTTTTCGCAATTCCTTCGAAGGGATCGGGTATGCAATATTGATTTTACCCTTCGAAATTAAGGTTATAAACTCGGCGCTTAAGTATTGCGGAGGACTATAATATAAAGTAACAACGAAGTGGGTTTTGATTTCGAATTTTACCCAGGTATTTACCTTATAATAAATACAAATAAATAAAATTGAAATGTCAGCTTCTAATGTCAAAATAATTATGATTTTTAAGCTGGTATAAATATAACAACTTTTTTAAATAACTATTTGCACAATACGTATGCCTAAAATCCAGTTTTTGTAAATTATGTCTGATTGTATCGGCTAATCAATAACAGGTACATATTATGAGATAAGTTTTTAAATCAAAACCATGGTTGCTTAACTATGTAATTGTCATATAAGTTCTAATTTAGCTTTGCTGATTTACGATACAAGTAAAAATAATATTATTAATATACAATAGTTAAAGTAAAAACATCAATGTTTCGTCCATATGTTGATTTAGCTGTAGATATTCTAAATCAATTGCCGCATCAAAGCCGCCTTTTCATTCGCAATCAACCGTGCAAGCGAGCCAAAAACCAACAAATTCAACAATGCAAGAATCTACATATTGACCGAAGTGAAACAAAGATATAGTGGACCGTGATAAAACACGAAATATGTACACACGGCTACCGATCAACCTATACATTCCCAGTTTAAGCTGGTCTTGCATTGCACGGAAAGGCTATTCAAATCAAATCAAATCAAATCATTTATTACATGAGGGTGCATGAAAGGAGCCTCCCCGAGTGACGTACACAACGATTACCTACGTCCGACGCACCCTCGGCAAATCGCGAGTTCTCCAAAGCGAATTGGCTAATCCTTTCACCACGATGGCAAATATAATTAAATTTGACTCAGCCATCGACACGACGAAGAAGAAGAAGATTTATTTTGCAGAAAACACTATTACAATGGTGTTATTTAATGTACACGTCTCAAGTGATCCTGCCGTAAGGCAAGCAAAAATATATAATTGGTACAAAAATTTTAATAAATTCAGGACTTGCAATGAAATAGTTACATATAAATGGCTTTAGAAATTAAATAAGATTAAATATAATAATGACAATTAAATTAGTATTAAATAAAATAATAGTAATATAAAAAGATTTATACATTATTTCAATGTCATTCCTGGGAACATTATCATTTTCAACTATCACAATTAATACAATATACAAAATAGCTTATTGTCCTGCCACTTGATGACACTGTGAGATATAAAATTATGTATTTTGTCATTTAAATATTCGTTCAAGGTATAGTAGCATTTTTCACCAAAAAGGTCCTAAGATTTTTCTTAAATAGAGCAATATTCATGGCCCTGATTTCTTCAACGCGAAACCATCTTATACTGGCATTATATAGCTTAATGTGTTGCCCTTCGTACGTAGTACGAACATAGCGGGTATCGGGCGTACAAATAATAAACTCTGCTACCAAATCGAGTGGCCTGAGTTATGTGAAAAGTTTTTCGACCCCTGTGAGCGCACATCGGGGACATGCAACTAGGGACAATGGAAGGGGTAACGACCTCTGAAAGGGTTTGTGAGTATCAATAAAGCATTTATGGTGAGTTGAAATAATACAAATAAACGAGTTACTTCTAGTTTGTTCATTGTTTAATCCCAGAGACTAAAACGACAGCAAGAACATTGCCTAGCTGTCATTTAACTCTTGACAAATTAGTATCCGGGATTAAAAAATGAACTCTAGCTATATTAATGTTTTGTATAATTTAGATTTTTGAATTTTATGTTGCACTAAGTTTAAATTACTTGACCTCTGCTGACTTACATTACTGAGATATGAGCATAATTTTAACTATTATTATATAAAGGTTTAAATAGCCTGTAGTTTAGTACATGAGATTGATACATGGATACATAGGAGAATCTGCAGCTGAGAATTTCGTTCAAAGATGTGCTAAAGAAAAATAACGATGCAATAAGTACGATCAAAAATACATTTGAATAGTAATCTAATCAAATAAATATATAAATTACATTAAAACTCTTACGAATTATTTATTTACGGCATATTTTATAAACGAACGTTAAAGAGATCAACAGTAAAGAACAAATAAAAATAAATGGAGGATACATAAAAAAGTATATAAACACATTTTTTTATTTACTATTATCTTACAAAATACGACAATTGGTCATTATTATAACGATGGATTAGAGTTCATTTTCCATTGTCTATGGTGCCTCTATGGAGACACTTCCGGTTCCTCTTAACTGTTATTATGTCAGTTTATGGTAGTGTCATAATATAGTTATGTTTTCTTTATGCGCTACTGTATCTATGTCATTTACTATGTTATATCTGTTTTATTATAAACCTACTGTCGGTAAATCCATTAAAAAAAACAAACCAGAGGTTTATCTGGCCCGGTTCAGTGACAGAGAAATCATATGGAGCTGTAATATTTTCTAAAGAAATTTTAGCTGTGATTCTGACCCAGATAACTATGTTGGTCTTTATACATATCGATAAAATATTACATTATTAAAAAATATAACTAGTCAAAAGCCTATATTTTAGTATTTTATACTTGCAAGCAAACGTGCGGGCACCGACGCGACGCGAAGATTGTGCGCGCATCTTTTTTGTTGTATCAAAATATGTTACCATACGCCGGGTGTTGATGCTGACGCTTGCTTTCAACTGGAAGCTTTAGGTGTAATTTTTCTTATTAATCATATTCATAAGTTATAGATACTTTCAATTAAGATGTGGGTATACTTGAAGTAATTTTTTTTTAAATCTTTTTGCCACAAAACGTGTATTACACGCGCACACACACACACGTAAAATAACACGATAAAAATGTTGAGAACAGACAAAAAAATATAAAACCAAGACAAGGAACAATTTCCATTAAAGGATTAACTTTTTCCTTTTTATTAAATACGGTACGATTATGAGATCATTACTTTAAAAAAGGTTGATAAGGTAAAGGGATAATTTGTAATGAATACGAAATAATACTATAAATTGTTTAATTTATTATCTTTTACCTTTTTATTTTTTAGTGTGGAGATTGGCGTCCTAAGAACTTAATTAAAAATTGGGATTTAAAGTATTGCTATCACTCTACGCCCTCGGAACCTTTCCCCAGCGCTCTGCGCATATTTTTTTGCTTCAGACTTGATTCGTTGCCTGACTAATTAAGATCACATTCTAAAAAACGATCTTTATTTCATAGGACACACTTCCAGCCTAAATACATGTCAACGGTACACTCGCGGCCATAAACAATAAGTGAGAGACCGGAGGCGCCGCAGGTACATAACAAAAAGTAACAATCAGATCTCTTAAATATTCGATTGATTGCCAATCAATGCCATTCATCCATGGTAGAATGGACTAGTCGACACTGACCAATATTTTGTACTAAACTAAAACAATTAAACGACGTCGACCAACCTATACACCATCGATCTATAACTTTGATAGGTAATCGATTGATGGGTGCTTTAAAACGCGTAGTTTTTTTCCTGTGTTTTCTAATCATGAAAACAAAAAAGAATAAAATTTAGGTTGACTAGAACACGAAGACACACAACATTATTAACTTAAAATGTTATATCAAAAACAATATATTATTATTATGAATTTGATAAAATAAGAATGTTTTTACGTCTACTATTGTATTATGATCACAAAGGTGCTCCCAGATCGACTGTAATGTGACGTTATAGAGTCAAATGTTCGTATAAAATACAGTTTGAATTTGACATTTTGTTCTACAAAATGTTACAGGCGAATGCTGCGATCTGAGAGAACGTTTAATAAAAATATTTTCATCCTTGATACCGTGTAAAATAATAATTATAAATTTCTAATTCAGCCTTGTCAGTATTTCTAAGCCTAAATCCTCATTTTAATAGCACACACTTCCAGCGCAAATAGATCACAACGGTACACTCGCGGTCATAAATAATAAGTGAGAGACCGGAGGCGCCGCGGATACGTAACAAAAAGTAACAAACAGATCTCTTAAATAAAGAAAACACGGGCGTATGTTAACATCTGTCGGTACTAGCGAGTACAGTTACGTTCTAAGTATAAATATCCGCGCGTGCTGCTTTACGAAGAATCGAATTGCTTTTCTGATTCGGATTGCTTACTTAGTTTAGTTTTAAAATTGTTGTCATAATATTATTTTTTAATAAAATAACATTTCTTAAACTAAATAAGAGAGATACCTTACTATGTAAAAAAAGAAAAGAAAAATGTAAGAATAATAATTGTAATTTTGACACCAAAAATACTTCCGCATCTATGTCAACCGTTAACAAATTACATTGTCAAATCATTGTAATAAGTATAATTTAGTATTATTTATTATTTACTTTTATATCATTTTTCGTAATGTTTTGACGTGTTCAAGCGCCTCCTGGGGCCTATGAAAATAAATGATTTGAATTTGAATTTGAATTTGAACTAATTCATTATTACGAACATAACTTTCACACCATTTATTTAAGTTATTTGACTATAGTATTTTTATTGTTAGTGCTACATACTTTTTATTGAATTAATAAAATATCCATAAAAACGGCAAATTCATCGTTGTATGCAACAAATTTAGGCATACTCAATGCCTAATAATTATTGTGATACTCTAGAGGAAATTAAATGGTTCACCAAAATGAAAAGTTATTTAATTTTTGATGCGACATAATATTTATAATTTGTTCCTTTCGGCGGTGTAGGAATGTTCATGTTACTAATTAGTGTGTCAACGTAAATCCTTCCTAGAAATCCTAACTCCCAAACAGTTGACTTAACATAACATATATTATACATACAGGTATAATAACTAGTTACAGTATATAAAGTTGTGTTAGTAACTAAGAACTAGACTTATATAATTAAGATTTAGACATTTTCATATAATATTCACTGTTAGTACACCATCGCATTAAGTATGCCTTGAAGGATAGTTGTATTTTGGTTCATAAATAAAATTAAAATAAAAAAAACATCCTTATTAATTTCACCTGTTATGTTTAGTTACTATGTGATAAGTGGCAAGCCTATCACCAGTAACCGGGTACAATTCCAACTCCGCTATTGAGATTTAATTAGCGTATTTATAAGAGTATAATTAGCTAAACTACTAACTAACTACTAATACTAACTAGTCTAACAAAGAGTATAGTAATACCTCGTACTGGGTTGTGGAAGTCTGTCAGTCGCTCCACGTTAAATACTGATATCCAGATAGATAAGAAGTCAACCCTAGTGATAAAGAAAAGACTCGCGTAGATTTTATGACTGTAGAATAGAATGCTATTTCAAATTCGACATAATTTCGACATTTCAAAACGTCGAGCATAAGTATTTATTTACCTTTATAACAATAACGCGAATAAATTGAAGTTTGAAGTGATTATTTTTTTTTTTGCTGTTTATGTTCATGTAACTAATTAGTGTGTCAACGTTAATCCTTCCTAGAACCCCTCACTGGTACAATACAATCGCAAACAGTTGTAGGTTAAAATTTCCGCCAGCCATTTTAAGTTATAAGTTTTATTTGTGTTAAAGTTTTATTACTAAGTCTGCCGGCTTTGTATTATACACGTTTAATTATACTGTTTAATGTGGTAAAAAATAAATGAAACAAGTTCATGAAAGTTGATTAGTACACACTTGCTTCGTCTAGCTTAGTTTAATGCTATTAACTACCAGCTAGCTCTTTACATTTAAGTTTGTAAAAAGTGTAAAGGAAATTAATTTAAAAAGTATTGTAAAGAAGTGAAAAAATGTGGGTGTAATACACCTTTCTGGTTAATATAGGCGTGATGTAATGTATTTAATAAAATATTGGTATTAAAATGTTACTGTCTTTTATGTGTATAAGTATTAATGAAACTAAAAAACATAATCTTTTTATATAATTTATTTATTTTCCTAGAATTTGACACGCTACGCTGAACCGGCGCACCAATATTAATCATGTTACGAACATATAATAATTTGTTAAAATATGTCCAACAAACTTTTATATAAATAACACTCTTCTTCAAATTAATCACATTTAATTTTGTGGGTATCAAAGTCACATTAATATCATTAATTAGGTGTTAAATTTTGTATCCTTATAGAAAATAAGATTGACCAATTTATTTACCTTTATGGCATAATATAGTCAGGTAGTATAACAGTATCTGTTAAGGTCCATTGCAACAATTTTTTCCAAAGCTACCGCGATCCAAAATCGATATAATTATGGTAATAGTTCTTGCCTAAATTAGAGACACGGGGCATCTTTCAGTTTTTATAAACTGGCGAAAGTTTGTCGCCCAGGGGCTCTAAGACTAGTAGCAACATTTCTATTTTTGCACTAAACACTTAACTAACATTAAAATGAAAAGTCCTAAATCAACGTCTAAAATAAGAATGAAAACTAAGTAAGGCTTACGTATTATTTGTATAGGTCTGAAAGGATTTTAAATAGTCCGTTGTGCTCAAAAGAGCCATTCGTTGGCGCAACGCACTATTATTACCTACATTATTATGTAAATGGCTAGCTTTGAAAGTTTACAGAAATGCGTAGGAAGTTATTTATAGGTACCTGTCGCTGATGACGTATTCGCGGTTCCGGCGGCCACCACCACGCGTCTCGAGGGCACACGGCGGTGATTTTAGTGCGAGAAGGCCTCACATAACCACACCGTACCCCCTAATAGTGTGGTATACGTTTAGGTATTATCACCGCCAAAAAAAGGGTTAAGTACCTGAAAAGGAACTATTTGGGAACCTTAAGGTTCTCTATGACCGCGAACATCTGCTTGTAATGTACAAATTCCAATAATAAAGCAGTGTAGGAGGTGAATCCAGCATTACAGAGCGCAACCTGTAATAAACCAATGCGAAACGTCATGTCGGTGGGTGATCGGAAACGGTCTTGGAGCACTTTTATAAGATCCCTTGCGTATTTAACTGTCGGTGTGTTAGGTCTAATTGCACCCGAAACTGCTTGTATTGATATTTACACTGCATAACTTTAAATAAGTTGCGATAAAGTTATGTAGACAAATTAAAAATTCAAAGATAAAATATTGAGAATAATTTTCTCTTGGCCTCGAGTCCAAGCCAACTGGCTATTTTAAAACAGTAACGCTTCAAAATACGTCTACCAAATTGGCTAGTTAAACTCAGCTAATAAAATAAAAACATTTCGTTTAACGTTCTTTAAAACATCATTCATTGCTTTTCCTATGTATTTATTGCCATCAAAATCAGTATTTTGTTCACTCTTAAATCCTAACAAGTCAAACTAATTGTATTGCAGCTAATTATAAAATTCTCCCCGGAGAAAATGACTGCAAGTCAATATGAACTTTACATTGAAATATTTAAGGTTGAAATTTTGATGCCAGTAAAAATTTCAGCTGTTTATATTGAACACAAATCAAAAGGTAGGTAATAAAAGTGCATTTTATATGTTCTATTTAGGATTTGTTTCCTTCAATAAACGCTTTAAGATCGTTAAGTGTAATGTTGAGTACAAGTGAATGTTTGGAACTCTTCTGTTGAGAAATCGTATTTTTAGTGATTTGTTAGTATTAAAGAACATAGATTTTGTGACTATTACTCGATATGTTTGAGTAATGGTTCATTGTACTAGATTCTTTGTATAAACATGGGACTTGTTTTGACAGAATTCGAATAATTTCGTGCTTTATAATATGTAACGTTTCATTTTTGCGAGTTTTAAATTCTAAATTCAAATTCTTTAAATTCAAATAATTTATTTTCATAGGCCCCAGGAGGCGCTTGAACACGTCAAAACATTACAAAAAATGATATAAAAATAAATCATAAATTATACTAATTACAATGATTTGAATAACCAGGGCTTAGATTAATTGTAATCAAAATGTTTCGAATCGAATTAAAATCAATCCAAGTACCAGCTCCGATGGGTATTGCATTATGAGAAGAGCTGGTGAGAAACTCATGTGCACCATCTTTTAAAATGAAAAATATAACAATATAAAAGTACATATAATAGTCTCATAAGAAGAAGTAACACAAGTTTTATCCTAAAACCAGCAGAAGAGCACTTAGATGAAGATATTTGTAACAATTTTCGCGTAAATTTGCCTATATCATTCTTATTCTTCTTACGTATCGATGGCTGCAGTCATATTCTATGAGCCCAGTGCGTGGCAACGCGGAAAGCGCTTTCATTATTTAGCCATGCCAAATGCCATAAACAAAAACTTGTAGCCAAGCAGTGTATTACTTGAACTATCTAAAAATAAATAAACAAAGACATAAGGAAGCTAAAACAACCCCGAAATGTTCAAACTAACCTTCATTATAATATATTATAGCCTATTTATCCAAAAGAAACAATAAAAAAACAATCACCCAGAATCAGCTGACGCGTACTTCCATTTACATCGGCAGGAAATAATACAAATGAACAGCAAAGGGGAGAACAAAAAACAAAACAGAATTCACCAAGTCACCCTGCAGGAAACGAATAAAGAGAAAGTCGTAAAAAAGATAGTAATTACCAATAAGGTCAGGTGCAGCTGGTCTCAGAAAAACTTTTGACAAATTCTGTCATACAGGTCGAAATTAGATTCATGGGCATTGGGCACTATTAAGCGAATATATTACTCAAGATACTTTTTAATTTGGTGCTAGTTTATATGCCTTACAAACATTAAGAATTCGAAGATTTTTAGTTGATATCTTAATGTGATCTCCTTCTTCAATATCCAAAAATCAACTTTCTTTGTTAATTTGCATTTATAATAGATACAAAATAATATACTAAAATATATAATTTACTATAATTATTTCAAAATTTCATTGTATTATAGACAAAATGTTGAGCTCCAGTCAATACGCCCTTTTTTTAAAGGTATAGGTTTGATCTTTTTGATCTTTTTGAAGATTCTCAAAATTTATTCTCATCAGTTCTACTCCATGATACTAATATCCTTAAAATGTATCGATCACAAACGAGTATAAAATGTTTCATGATGGTTCAGTTATTTGTGGTCAATATACCTCCAGTAAAATCTATTTATCTTTACATAGTTAAAATATAATTGAGGATGCAGAAGTAAATCTTTTAATGAATTGATGTGCTTTCCATTATTCTTTTTTATGATATCGTCGGTGATTGTTCAATACCACAAAACAACAATGAATAAAATACCATTTACCTTGGTTGTAAAAAAATCTTTTAAAATAATGAATAGTAACATTTTTTTAAATTCATACTTAAATATGTGTCTATATTTTATTTAAGAAAATGCTATTCACATATTAATTAAACCACAAGCCCAATATTTGTCTGAAAGTTGTTTGACATGTTGTTCTTAAGATATGTATGTATGTATTATTTTAAGCTAACTGCAGAATGGAACAAAATAAAGTTCCATAATCCTGAGTCACTAAGACAAATTGTTACTTAAATTTGAACCAAATGAGGGCACGAAAATAACGTAATGTACACGTCGCATTGAGATGAAGTCATTTTTAAAACTCCCCTCCGGACACTGATTTTAGTCGTGTTTGATGTCAAACATTTGTCAATGTACCTACCGTTTATTTTTCCAGTAAATATTACAGATTTCACCCTTGTTATTGCAAGGGACTTGGTAGGGGTTCATGGGAACTTGGAGAACGAACGGTATAAAAATGAGCCTTTGTGTTATTCTTCTGAGTTCTGTGTGCAAATCGGTGTGGATTTAAATTATTCCAATAATAATAACGTTAAACACAATGAAAAATACGGTAAATATAGCAAAATCAAAAAAATCCAGACTCAAGTACCTAATTAAGGAAATTTCGGATGTTTTTAGTTCTTGCTACCTTCCCACTTCCAAGGAAACAAACTGAAACATTCTCCAAATCTTAAGAGAAACAATCTTACAGCTTCTCTGCACCGTATTTTTAAAGATTCTGTTACTGGTGGTAAGGCTCAGGTGGTAGAATTACTGGGATATGAGGCACTACACCGTAGTCGTCACATGCAGCGACGACGTATCTACAATCTGTTTTTGTGGAATGTTGATGTCCATGGGCTGTACTACACTAACTATCAGGTAGACTACTCGTTTGTTCGCTGCAGACGTAGTATAAAAATTAAATAAAAATAAAAAGTCAGCAACAATATTCATTCATATTTATTTTAATCAATCTTGGTTTAATACTTTAGCTGAAAAAAACGTTACAGACTCATTGCTTGTAATATATATTCGTTGTTTATAATAAAACTAAGAAAATAAACCTTTAGACTCGCACATCCAAAAATAACTATTTAATTTTTACCACATATTACAGAAAAACCAACATCACATATAAACAAAAAACAAAAACAAAACTTCGCAAACTAATAACCGTATTAAGAAATTTAACGTACAAAACTGAGACGACAGTTAATTTCTCGTGACATAAATAAAAAGGGAACGAGGGGCATTCCTGAAGAGGAAATAACAAACATATCTCTCGAACTAAGAAAACAAACAACGTGTGTTAACATCTGTCGGGAAGCACGAGTAACGTACGCTTGATGAATTATTGCTTCTCATTTTGGAGTTTTAGTTGTGCCGTTTTTGAGTATGCTCTACGTGTTTTCAAATGCTGGAGCTGCAATGACTTTGACAATATTATTTAATACAATAGGCTTTTTGGGTTACTGACTAATGATGTGAGTTTATTACAGACCAAAATAAAACAAAAATCTCAAACAGCAAATAAAAAAAATCTTAAGTAGAATGTAATTCATTAAAAACCGGCCAAGTGCGTGTCGGGCCACGCGCAGTAGGGTTCCGTAGCTAGTCGTAACAACATATTTCGATTTAAAAGGGATTTACTATCTGTATTATTTATGTTTCAAGAATTTTGAACGAAATATTCTGAGTAACTGCATCTGACATTTCGGACCCCTATTCCTCTTGAACTAATGAAGTGAACTTATCCACTATAGTTTTCCTTTAAAGTTCATTACATGTACTACCGACACAATTTTTTTCAGATTTTGGGATCCAGTAGTTTAGCTTTTAGAGGGGGGGGGGGGGGACGCTCTACTCGAACAAAAATTTGCTCTTTAAAGTTAATTATCTCGCAAACGAATCTCTAAATCAAAAAACTGTCTTAGCAAACCCTAAACGTTTTTAAAAGTCCTATCTAAGAATACCCCACACTATGGGGTAGGCGACAAAAAAAAAAACATCCCTACTTTACATGTAGGGGAGCTACCCGAAAAACAAATATTTTCCAAATTTTATTCTACGACTTTCTTTGTATAGTTAACATACATGTTTATGCAAAATTTCAGTTTTCTAGCACCAACGGTTTCGTCGCTATGCCTTGGACAGACGGACGGACAGACGGACATGGCGAAACTATAAGGGTTCCTTGTAGGTACTACGGAACCCTAAAAAGGGCAGTCTTAGAATTATCTGAAACAGATTCGTTGCAAAACGAAATACTACTGAAAATGTACATTTGCGAATTGCAGTATAATGAATAGAAAAATATAATTCATTTGATAGTAATAAAATCAAACGAAAATTATCTTTTTATTTGTAAAACTGCCGTTACTTACATTTACGAAACATTTTATGAAAATATTATCCGATATTCAAAAAATCTTACCTTATACAAGTCTCCGGAATGACAATATTATGAAAGCCAAAGTTTTCTTCTAATATAATATTCTTAAAATCACAACACAACACGTGTCAGCGATTGTACAAATTCTTGAAATTCTATACGTCAGTGTTGATTGCAGTTAATTATAAAATCGTCCCCTCTTATATTGTCGTGTCTATTTTTGTAAACCTGTCCCCCTCGCTACAGTCAAATCTATACTCAAATGTCTATAAAATAAGGTTGATTTTAGTTTTAAGTCTTTGGTATATTTAAGTTCTTTAAAGTACAGTGATCTTAAATCAAATCTAAATCAGTGTACCGAGCTTTCAGGATATTACTTCCGCCAATAAAACGCTTTCTTTGTCGTGTTACCGTTGGACCATGTTATTAAGTTACGATACTGGGATGAAAGTTGAATTCTCCTCTCTGCATTAACTTTTTTTAGTTCACGTATATCACCTTCTTTGCCACTCTAATGCTTTTTAAAATTGGAACGCTTTGTTTTAAAACTGTCAAAACTTTATAATATTTAAACGACAATAAGGCGTCATACCAACTCAAAGTTATTCAACAATATTTTACTTGCATAAAATAATATGCAATGTTTATTGATACGATGCGGTGTTTTAATCTACCATAGCTTAGTGAGAAACTATTTCACTTATATTAGCATTCAATAAAATTTGCTATACGCTTCCATTTAATATGGAATATAACTTTTTTTATTAGTAAAATATAACCTAAATTACAGTTTAGTCTTGTTACGTTAAAAATGACAATTAATGGCACCTATTAGATTCATGATCATATTATATTTTTTTAGATTCACAACTCAAATAGCTTCGTTTTGTACTATAATAATAATAATAATGTACATCTTCGTTTTGAAAACATTTTCATGATTGTAATAATTTCAAAGATAACAGAGTAGAAAATTTTACTGTTATTATAAAATCTGAATAACATTGATAAGTTTGTTATGTAAATCAACGTCATAAACAAGTTAAGGTTAATTAGGAGTGTGACAGAAGATGAGCTGCTAATTAGTTATCATTAGTAAGTTTAACCTTTTGGTGTCATATTTGACTTGCAGTGAGATAGCTAATGTAACCTGTCAGGTTATCGTAATCACGTCATGTATACGATAACTTGTCGCTATGTCGCATCCACCTTGTCACGTATATCACGTTCATAGTATAAAGTACTGAGGTAAGCTCACAAGCTGACATATGTCACCATATTTGTGCCAGATTCTATGAAAATGTGCCTTTACGCCTAACTCATAGTTGTACGCTTCACATAAATACTGATATTCAGTTCAGAAGTCAAATCTAAGTAAGTATGTGAGCCTAAAGTAATTGGGGAAGTCTAAAAAATTATCGACAGTAATTATTTATTTAAAAAATACTGGAAGCCTAAAAATAAACTAAACAACATTTTGTAAATCAGCGTGTTACTGAAAATAATTGTACATGACAAGGAAAGCCAGCAACAATAATGTTAATGAACGACCAAAAATAATTCGCCCGCTAATTTTGAACAAAGGATTTAGAATTAACATAAATAAAATGAGAAATTAAAAAGTAAAGGCAGTATAACTCATTGTGTATTGCCAGAAAGCCGAGACAATTGGTGACAAACCGTTTAATGATTTGACTGTGGAAAGACAGGCTTAATTTGAATTTTATATCTGGCATTTTTTTCGGTACAAATTTGTTTTAAATAGCTGTGGTTACCAATTTGTGTAATCGGAATAATTTAAGATTGAGTCTTGAATCTTGAATTACACGGCTTTGCGGAAGGTTGTTTCCAATTTTCAAGTAAAGCGGATAATTGATTTACCGTCGGAGTAACGGGAAATAGGTTTAAAATTATTTATTTTCAAGTCATTTTTCTTCATTTACGCATAGTAGTTAGTTATGAAATTAAATAAAAAGCAATTGCATGATTGTTTGTAATTAATGTGATATATTTACTTACATATTTTTTATAACAAACCACAAACATTTTTAAAAAATCTAGAGCTTTTCTATACAGAATACCTATAGGAAGTTACTTAATAAAGCGGCAGTATTTCAAAACGTAGAGCGCCGGAAAATATTAAATGTTATCCATTATTTTGCGGCGGCATCGCTTTCAAGTAATGAACTCTGTTTCAAAGTGTCACTAGATAATTATCTTCCTGAAGATTCATACACATAGATAAGCTTTTAACTGCTAGATTAAACTCTTATTAACTTGGACGTGTTACTTCTGAAACGTATCTCTTTCAGATTTATGTACATTTTAATTGCGTCTTCACACAAGATTTCAGCGTTACGTTTCAGCGGTATATGGCCTGAATGCGAAAATCTCTTTTGTCCCTTTCATTTTGCACCGCAAGCGACCTGCAACCCTTACGAAAATGATCGTCCATCCCTCTCCGACAGCCGCTCGGTTGGCACCGGGCGAATCCCTTATGTAAGTCAGTGCTTTCGCGGCTAGCTCCCCAAACGGACGCGCGCGCTCACACCGAAAATAATACAACCGACGATGCCGGTATACAACTTGTTCTCTAAGCCAAATATGAGTGAACCTTTTTGTGATGCAAAACTTTTATGAACACAAGTGTGCGCAGTGTGTCGAGTGACCGTAAAATTTTCGGCGAACATGATTGGAAACATTTGTAAATTATCCTGCAGGATTAAATAAGATTTGTATTTAAGATAAGAACGGATATTTTCACGTTAATTTTAGAAGCACATTATGATTAGTAAAGTAATCCTAGGACGCGTTACTGAAGACTCCACTTTAAAATTTATGTGCCAAACATCGGTTAAGGATAAAATAAAAATAGACGAACATTAAGTAAAACTAAAATATATGAAGGGACATTCGTTTTAACTAAGTGTCATAAAACAATTTGTCAGCGCGTTAATTGCCTCCTAGAGTAAATGCTGACGTATTTAGTGAAACCCGGTAGAGTTGTAAAAGAGAATAAGTTGTGACAAGATGTTTAAATGTTTAGTTATTAGAAAATAAATGTAAATGGTTTAAGAACAATAAGTGTTAAGTGATGATGAAAAGAAGAAGAGTGTCAAATTAAAATAGAATATAAAATAAAAATAATAAATAACAAAATGGCCGGGGATTTGAAGAGGATAAAGAGGCATTCATACGTACTGAATGCGATACTGCTATTCATCTCGATGATTTACGGTGAGTGATTGTATTTTGCAAACGTAGCATCAAGTTAATTAGAATTTGCTTGATCTTTTAATTAAAACGTTGATTGATAAATGAAGCCATTTCTGCTTCATTCATTGATAATGTTACATCATGTTAAATATGTATAGTATTTTTATTTTTGAGTCTGCTATAGACTAGCTCTGTATTTTATTAATCCATGACATTTTCATTTCATTTTATTAAAAATGTTTGACAGATTATTTTAATAATGTTTTAGTATTGTTGTATTGTTATTAAAGTTAATTTATTATAATGCATTATAAAGAAGTCTAAATAAAACAAAAACGACAAACACAAATCATGAAATGGCGTGAAACTGTAAAACAAAAATATCTGCAATCGCACCAAATCTATCAGAGCAGATTGAAAACTTACGTGCGCTGGCAATATTTCAGCCCGGGTCGCGGAAAGACTCGCTGGATTAATTGCTTCTGTCAGTAATTACTTCGAGTAATGTACTACTCTTTCAACATTAATCTCTAAAGGATAAGCTTCTGCGCTCGCCCACTCATTCAAATTAAGTTGCAATAATTCCGTGTGAGTCATTATCATAATGGTTCTAGCTTAAGCCCTTGGAGGACTCCTATTTTAATTGTATATGCCATCTGTAGTCTTACTTACTATGGGGTCTTATTAATGCTATATATGGGTTTGATTGGACAAAAAGGTGATAGTACTTTTTGGCCAATGAAAAGTGTTTCAAAATAGGTTCATTTTTGTATTGCAAATGACTTAAGATGGATTGTATTTGAGTGATAACAAGCTTTCAAAGTACAACATCAGTTTTGAAAGTGTGCCCAAAAAGGTGATAATTGCTGTCTTTGACAATTTAAATTGAAATTCGAAATAAATACCGCAAAAGTGTAGGTTTTCTTATTATAAGTTTTAGTAGTGACAAAGTTTGAAAAGTTCATTAAATAAGTTCAATTGATTCTCCGACTTGGGTAATTGCATCGCATAATTGTTCTTCACGAAAACTTTAAACTAATTTATTGGAAATATACGTATGAAAGTCATATAAACCTTTTAAATATTAAATCCAAGAAAGGATTTTAATAGTTTTTTTTGGATCTGATTAATACCACGAACAATCAAACATTCTTTAGCAAGAAAAATATCAAGCTAAAGAAATCATTAAATTTGATTAACAAGTTTCATGGCGTTTCAAGTATTTAACCCATAACTTCAAAAATAACGATGTTCTTCGTAATGTTTATCTTTTCAATACTTAATCGTACTTCAATCTCCGTAATAATTAATACAACTCTTTAAAAACGGCTCCCTCTTGAAACTCTCTTAGCACCAAGAACCCTTGAGACCTCTCATCATGACCTTCTAAAGCCTTAATATCGATCTTCTTGTCAGACAACTTATTGCTGTCATGTAATTTAATTTTTCTGCTCCATATCTTATCAAAAGAAGACGACGACTAATTAATTTAAAGAAAACTTAATATTAATTAATCTGGGCAAGATAGTTTTTTTAAATAGAAACGTTAATTAAACATATTTTTCTTTGTGACGAAATATTAATTAATTAGAGCAATCTGCTTTTCATTGCTGTATCTTCAAGTATGTAAAATATTGACAGGCTTACATCTTAGCTTAGGCTTGCAATTTATATAGTAGATAATCCATAATCTGTTTAGTAGGTTAAGCGGTAATTAGAAAAGCGAATTAGAATCAACTAAAAGTTAAACCATCAGAAAATATAACAATGCATAAAGAACAACTTTGATTCCTGCAAGTGAAGCATATTCGCTTCTTAAAAAATTAATAAATCCATATTGTCGTAAACCATTATAAAACTTAGTCACTGCCAGAGTTTTGAGCTAAATTTAATTATTTTGCTCGCTGGCAATCCAAAAACTTTTCAATTGAACAAGTAATTTTCGGAATCTTGTAACTTTTATTGAAGTGAGGAGCAGGGAACGAATTAAGATGGACTCATTCAGTGGTTCATGAATGAATCGGAATTAAATCACTTTTGTGAGTTTGGCATCGCGGTAAAAGGTTTCTGAGCTTTAAACTTTACGAGCTTTAAGAGTTTCCTATTGTATTCGGGTCTCTTTTTGATTTTTCGTATTGACCCAATTTATTATGTAAGCGGGAGTATTAGTCCTCTTAATAGCAGACCCGAAAAGTGTAATCTTATAGCGTTTTTGGTTTTAACTTTTTCCGTAAAGTTATTTCAAAGCTGGTTTGTTAAGGAGCTTATAGGTATGGTCAAAGCCGCACAAACCGATTCATCTGAGGTTAAGCAGTGCTTGCTGCGGTCGGCCGTTGCATCTTATCATAATGAGTTTTCCTTCGTGCCTCGGAGAGCACGTTAAGTCATTGCTCTCACTTGTCAGTTTAAATCTATGATAGTAGTTAAGGGTAGTCAGAGACCAGTTAGTATGACAACTAGTCTATCATACATACTTTCCAACTCCGGGTTCCAAGACAATTTTAACTCTCCCTGGGATTGCCCGTGTGTCATGCACGGTGCCTTTCAGTTGGTTACCGCTGTAGATCCTGGCGTCACAGGAGTCACAGTGGTGGGCGTGTGGGTGGGGATTATAACAAGTCTATCAAAAAGTAACCTATCGCCGTGACTTTACGTAAATTACTGATATTCTGCTAAATCTGTTAGACTAGAAGCCGAATCTACTTAATTGAGAAAAGGCTCAGAGCATGATTAATTTTTGTTCCGTAATGTTTCAGCGTGTTTGTAAAACTGAGAGTCAGTCACAAATGTTTGCTCCGGTGCTCTCGTACTACGAGAACAATTCTTTAGAGCACACTACACGACGACGATCATTAAAACAAAGTCTTTTTTCTACGTGTTTTAGAGATTGCTTTGATGTCGGATGAACCTCCGCTTATCTTTCGAATAAAATAAAATTTGACTTGGAAATTGTTTTTATACTTTGATTTATTGTATTTATTTTATGAAATGATTTTTTTCTTTTCAACACGCTTTGGTCCGCGTGTTTTTAAATCAATAAAAAGTAGTCAGTATGTTAAACTTTGTGTTCCATTTTTTTTTAATCCTATTTGATATTTTCATTAATAGAATAAAGATTGGTAAATCAACATAATTATTAACATTCACTAAAGAGCTTCTTTGTCGATGAAACCACTTGCATTATCTTTTTGTCTTTTAAATACGAATACGAATCAAATGTTAACTTGCCAATACGAAAATGATGTAACAGAAATGGTTTACTTATCTCTAGATATGTGTAAAAGTACCGCTGAAATTACCATTTTATTGATAAATAAAGCTTTAATCGCCACTAATGTAATTCATATGACTAGAATATGTTAAACCAGCAGATCGGAATAAAGTGTAATGGCTCATAAACGGGCCATTTTGTTGCCAACTATACAGAGATGATCCATTTTCCTCAACAAAGTTACACAAATACAAATTTTAATCAAAGATAAAGAAGAAATAGCTCATACAGACCATGTTTAGTTTCATTATCCTGATTTATAAGCAGATATTATACAACTTATCTCTCTAAAGCGCCATTTAAATCTTTCATTCAAGAAGAGCACATTAAATTCTCACAAAAGCACAATTGAACAAGGGTCGATCTTCAATTTAAATACAAGGAATAATGACGTTATTTATCCAAGTAATATAATGTTATCAAAAGAAGAAAAAAACTATGAAAAAGCCAATTTCAAAGCAAAAGCTTATTGAAACTCTCTGTAAAATGTTAATGGAGGGAAACGTCGAAACGGCGCCCAAAGTTGTTACTTAGCCTTTATTGGATTTTAAACTTTAAGCTTAACACTATAAGGTTGTTTTCAGCTCAGTGTTTTATAATGCAGTGCGTACGGATAGTGCTTCGATATTAACGGTATTTTTCAAATGGAAGTTACAAAGTTGAAGTACCTATTTTTGGATGTTTGGCAACGCATTCGCGTACGATAGAGGTTTTAGATGACTTTATGTCTCGGCCAAGTGAACAATGGTCTCTCTTGTTTTGACTGCCGGCCATGTTACGTATTTACTGCTGTGCTTTTCATTCTGTTTTGAGTATAGTTTTGCTTATTTGACATTTTAAGAGCTCGTCTTTTGCGTTTAAAAGTGCCTCCTTGATATTGAATAATTGTCTTTAACTCAATGAAACGTTAATGCTATGAAAACAAAATAAAATTATTTGTCACATCGTAAATTTGTTTTATTTTTTTAAATTTTATACTTTTTTTTAAATAAATATGACTAACCTAACTACAATTAAATATATAAAACAAAAAATAAAAATTAAAAATTAAAAAAAAATATATTTTAAAGTGACTACTTGTGACAACGGTTCGAAAAGTCGATAAATAGTTGTTAGAGCAACAAAAGAGCAAAACACGTATTTGCTTCACTTCACCAGTTATGTTTTTTTTTTAAATAATAATGTTAGTTTTTGCATAGACATAGAGGTTTTAGACGACTTTATACCTCGACCAAGTGAACAATGGTCTCTCTTGTTTTGTCTGCCGGCCAACTTATGTATTTACTGCGGGTGAGCTTTTGTTTAAAGCGGGCGGATTCTATTTTAAATAACGTCTTGTTTAGTCATTTATATGAACGGGTATTATGCGTTGTGGAGTGCCTTATAAATATGAGATTAGGGCTCACTATATGAATCTCACGTCAGAAAATTACTATTTGTAAACAATTGAACACTTCAACTTCTTATTGATTTATTTTTATAGCATTTAGCTATGCTTAGCGTAAAATATTAGGAAACAGTTGAAAATATGGCTGGTTGGTTAAAGTGACTGCCCGGTGGGCAGAAGTTCGCAGGTTCAAATCCTGCCGGTCCCATAATTTTTTCTACTGTTTTTTAGTATAATTTAATATTTCTAATAGATTCTGTGTGTAGTTCTTCGAATTGGCTGATTCAAGTGGACATAATTTATTTTCACTTTCAGCTATCCAACACATATTCAAAAGAAAAAAGATATACTAAAAAAATATATTTTAATAGGGGACTCGTTTTTATAAGTAGGTAGTTTTCAAAATATTAATGTCCAAATATATGAATCACAATTAAATGCAAATTTATCAGAAATAGAAAAAAAAATTTTGGGTTCTGTATTATTTTTATTAAAACTATTTTTATTAAAACTGACGTGAGTTTGTAAAATTATTCAAATTATGAAATACGGGTGTTACTCACGTAATGTTGGTCTATTTAGTCGTCCGCGGTTATTTCTCTCTTGATAATGCCTAAACGTATAGGCGAAACCGCGGTCAACTAAATAGACCAACATTACGTGAGTAACACCCGTATTTCATAATTTGAATAATGGTTCTGTATTAATTTAAAAATCATATTTTAACAAGAATTATCTATTTTTATGAAACCAATATAATATATATAAGATAATATATCACGCCTATATTACCCAGAAGGGCCACATTTCGCCTGTTACGTTCAGGTCCTATGAGATCGGTGGTGACGCCATCCACCGGGCACAAATACAACTCCGTGCTGCTATTAAGGATTTCGTGTCGGACAAATCACAAATAACACTTTGCCCGGCCCGGGAAACGAACCCGAGACCTAGTGGTGAGAGGCGCATACGCCAACCACTAGACCATCGAGACAGTTAACTAATTTAATTTCCATAAAATTATAATTTGCACTGATTTATCATTGAGAACAAGACATAAACAATTTTATGCCGGAAAATGGAAAACAGACACGCTATATTAATCAAAAGAACACGCTTCAAATATTTTATTTGACGGATGGCGGTGTGGGTAGTGTACCTGCCTGCGACGCCGAGGTCGTTGGTTCGATTCCCACTTAAGACAAATCTTTGTGTGCATGAACATGGGGGTTTGTCTTAGTCTGGGTTTTTCTATGATAAGTATGTATTTACAAAAGAAATGTATATATGTATTAGTATCAGTTATTCTAGTACCCATAGTACAAGCTCTGCTTAGTTTGGGACTAGATGGCGATGTGTGTGAGTTGTGGAATATTTATTATATTTTATTTATTTATTTTATTTTATCTTAAATTTAGACTGTAATTATTTAAACATATAGCCATTTTGTTCATTGATTACAGAAATATGCCTCAAGATATGTTCACGAAACTGGCAAGCATATAATTATGAGCTATGTAGAAGCGAAAGAGGTGTAGCACATGGCGTTCCCATTGGTTATGTCTAGGTAGACGTAACCAATTGGATAGGAGGTCCTTGGAATAAGAGCATAGTAAAATAAAAAGTAAAATATACCTAGCATTTTCTTTCACCAAATGTAAATTTATAAGCAAAACACATAAACTGCTATATTATGAAACGGCTTAATCCATAAGTAGTATTCATATTTTATATCATTGAATAATTCATGGATATTTCAAGTCACATATTTTATTTAATACAGTCATCGAGACCTGAAGACCTATCTCTAATACGTTTGTTTAATACACATATCAAAGTTGCTTTCTAGCTAATACATTATAGAACAGAATTGGATTGTATCAAATATCACTTCTACAGAAACCAGCTTGAAGCGACTCCAATTCTCACCCTCAGTGCTAAACTAAACCAATACCACACCTAGAATTTGCCGAACAAAATCCTCTGTAAACGTATACTGTTCAATTTGTAGGCACTTGCCATAAAACTTATGCATTCTGTTACAGGCGTGTGTCAGATTGGATAACTTTCTCTTCTCAAGTATTTATCTGATCGCAGAAACAGAAATTGCCTATTTTCCAGCAGAGTTGTATAAACCCACATTTCACTAGTTATAATATTCATGCTTTTATGTTATGTTCGGTGAGCCTATCGGTATCTATCGGAAATAATTTCTGACTTAATGCTGCTGCTGAGAAATTGCAAATGGAAAAAATCTAAAACTACTTTTGGCAGACCCTTGAATAGACCTAACGGTGATCGGTCGCATTTATACAACTACACCACGTAACAGTTAAATACCTGCTACCAAGATTGCTTTGTAATAAAAACAACACAGCAGAAATCGATTTGTATCTAACACCTTGCTACTACAGAAACCAGCTCGAAGCGACTCCAATTCTCACCCTCAGTGCTAAACTAAACCAATATCCACACCTAGAATTTGCCGAACAAAATCCCCAGTAAACGTATACTGTTCAATTTGGAGGCACTTGCCACAAAACTTGTGCATTCTGTTACAGCCGTGTGTCGGATTGAATAACTTTCTCTTCTCAAGTATTTATCTGATCGCAGAACCAGATATAGTTTTTTGTACTGATGCCTCTAGTTTGCCTATAGGGTAATTATGAAGGAGTCTTATGTTTTTTTTTAGTATTAAGTAAGTAAGTAAGGTGAATATCGACATAATGGTAAGACTAAGGTTGGTGGCAACTACAGACAATAAACATTCAAAATCTAGAAAATGTATGTGTAATAATTAATGCATCTCTATAGCCTGAAGACGGACGGATCAGTATTATTAAGTCTTTTAATAATAATAGCAGCCCTGTATCTAATACATGTCCCACTGCTGGGCTCGGGCCTCTTCTCATGATGAAAAAGGTTAGGCCATAGTCACCCACGCTGTACAAGTGGGAATTGGTAGACTTCACACGACCTCGAGTTCTTTTGAGGCACTCTCAGGCATGCAGGTTTTCTCACGATGTTTTCCTTCACCGTTAACGAGCGATAATTTATAATATGATAAATACACACATATTTTCGGAAAGATGAATCTTAACGATTTATTGACAGAGAGAGTAAGACTGTGGCGTGGGTTCAAACCACCACAACCACATGTAAATATGTCTTATACTAGTAACTAATGTAACAGTTTTATTACACCAATAATCCTGCATACAATAAAACTATGTAGTGGCTGTTAGTTGTTATAGGTGAGACGGTGGTAAGAGATTCTTCCCTTAAACTTGATCTCAAAGCTATATCATTTTAATCAACATTTCTATAGTCATTGAATTTTGAGAAAACTGCTGCAAAACCCAATCAACTCCGAATCTACTGGGCTGATCTTGATAAAATAGTTCAAGAATCGAAGTGCTATAATTTTACTGACTATACCACACACTAGGAGCCGCGGATAAAAGTAAGTATATTATAGGTACATTGAGTTTGCATTTTATAACGGCTAATGAGTTCCTTTACTCTGCTAATCATTAAATATTTTTTTCTAACTACAATCAGGGGGAACCGAGGCACTTCCCCCTAGGTTTAAGTGATTGCTACGGTGCTTATTAGGGTCGTGACTTACAATTAGTTAGAAAAGTTATAGCCCTATTCAATAAATTGTAAAAAATGCATTCCTTGCGGAGAACTTAGATTACGCTTTCTATCATTTATAATGTCTTTGTCTTGGTAGGCGCTATTGTCGCTCTGTTGACATCTAAAAAGTTCGGTCCGTGTTATAAAAATAAAATAAATAAGAAAAAGTGTACAAATCAGTGCGAAATATACTTATATAAAAAAATATAACAAAAAACTCGGTGTATCTTGAAAAACTTTTACAAATTCAGTGGATCAGTTTTAAAAACAGCGATAAACTGATTCGGGAAATGAACAGCTAAAACACTCGAAGAAAGTTATAAAGGCAAGTGAAACAACTTTCGTTCTAAGTCAGTAAACACTTAGTGGATGATTACTATATTTCGGATACAGAAAAAGTGCTAAATACAAAACAAAGAATATTATAACCTCAAATAAATACAAAATCAGCTGGTCATCGAAAGTATCGTGTGCACAGCGCCATCTGTTGAGGAGTAGCAGAAAAAGATTGATCTACTAACAACACACCGAATACCACTAACAATTATATAACGCCATCTAGCGACAAGTAGACAAAAATAAAAAATGGATATAATCACAAAGATGCTAGAATCTATTCAAATAGATCAAAAATTACAAAAAGAAGAGATGAAAGAAATGCAAAAAAAAATATAACAGAAAATATTAACAGCAATGTCAATGAAAAATTTCAAGAAATAGATAATAAATACAAAAATTTAGTTGAAAAACTTAATATTCAAGAAAAACAAATAGATTACTTACAGAAGGAACAAAAAAAGAAAAACTTGTTGTTTTTTGGATTAGAAGAGGAAGAAAGGAACTACTTCCAGCTTTGTACAAAAGTTATATTTATAATCACAACATAATATCAAGCTACCTTGTGAGAAATATGATATTGACAGCGTTAGACGCATTGGAAAAAAGGGAGACAAGTCGAGGCCTATTGTAGTAACCTTTACAACGCTAGGAAAAAAGATAGAGATTCTAAGAAATAAGAAATGTTTGACAGATACTCCATATTACATTAAGGAAGATTTTCCAAAAAAAGTTATAGAATTAAGAAAAACCTTACAGCCAAAAGTAAATGAACTCAGACAAGAAGGTAAATCTGCAATCATCAAATATGATAAAATAATAATTTTAAAAGAACAGCTACCCCAACAAACCAATCAACCGAAAAAACGAACTCTCACACCATCCCCTGAGACTCAAAACTATTCAAAATGTGTGCAGAATAATCAACAAAGCAGAAAAAAGAAAAATAAAACAGCTATAACTAGTTTCTTCTCTCCACAAAACAATAAGGATACACCATCTCAAGCAACTCTGTAACCCAATAACGATCTCCGCCCTCTCCATCGCCAACTCTCCCAATCCGGTCGGTCACCGTGGGAGCAGTAGACTACAACCCTCCAAAATTATACTCAAAAAATAACTAGCAACGTCATATTCTATATAGTTAATATTAGTCTATATAAATAGCTACAAACAATGTAAGGACGTTGTCCATCTATCACCACCTTATAATAGAGTTGATGCACTCTTTGAATCTGGAGGAGGCCTTCACCCTCACGAGAGGGGTTCTTGCACGAGAATTATGATGATAACAATCAAAATTCGTATGATTTCAGAACAACATAAAATTACTGTACTATTAATAATATAATTTTATTTAGAATTAATGCATGTGATAAATTAAAATATGAAATACTATTACTAATTATATAATAAAATTGCTATAAATTGCTAGGAAATAATGTTGCTATTAATTTTATGTATTGTATAATATTTAAATCTCAAAAAAGAAACATTTTAAAAATAATTGTTAATATTAATGATTAATTTTATTTTTGCCAATGCATGAAAAAAGTAACCTATTTTATATTTAAAAATAATATTGTCTCCTTATGAAAACTTAATGATTTATTTTTACATAAGTAAAACACACACCTTCTAAAAATTATAATAATTGATTACATTGAACCATTACTTTTTTTATGGAACACTTTTATAAATTTAGATTATAATTACGATTATTGATTATTGATTATTGCAACGGTGAATTTGTAAAACTTAATGCTAGCAAGAAATAAAAGGCTATTTTATTTATTTATTTATTTATCATATAATGTCTTTACTTTCACAATTTAGTGATAGTAGCTGTGTTTTTTGATGCCTCATTTCATGCCTAGTTAATTTTGCACTAAAAAAATGAAGAAGTGGTTGCAGTTCGAGCATTTGCCTGTAATGTAACGTTGCAGATTCATGCCTGTCATATTATATTTTTTATAATATTTTAGATTAAAAATTGTATATTTTTTAAAAGTCATGCTTGGTTCTTGCCCCACACCGGTGTTATATTTGAGTCTGTAATATTACACTACAAGCGAATGTTCACGGTCTAAGAGTACCTTAATCTTAAATATCACTTTTTAACTGAATAATTATACTGGTGGTAGAGCTCTTGTGAACGAGCTCGAGAGCGGCAGCACCACCGTCTCACTTTTAATCTGCTGCCCAAAAAGTAGTACTTGAATTACTGTGTGCCAGTTTAGTTGTGAAATTAGGCTTTGAAATTACTGGCATATAAAGCATAACACCTTAGTGCTCAGCTGCAGTGACGCATCTACAATCAACTTCTGTGTGTATTGTTGATGTCCATGGGCTGTACTCATAGAAATCTTAATAACTAGTCAATAGAAATGCTATCGACTATCTTTTAACACTGGGACGCATGTCGCCGTTTTTCAAATACCACTTTTTGTATTCCTGCAAACAAAATTATTCTTTTTGGCGATGACATTAAGACGACAATTCCTCAACTCACACTTATGTTCGATTAGACTCATGCGCTTGTATTCCTGCAAACAAAATTATTCTTTTTGCGATGACATTAAGACGACAATTCCTCAACTCGCACTTGTGTTTGACTAGACAGATGCGTGGCGACAAGGTCACGCGTCTTTGACATTTCTATTGCCTTATTATTAAGATTTCTATGGCTGTACTACTCTTACAATCAAATGGACTACAAGTTCAATCACTGCAGGAGAAGAATATCAACAAAAAAGAAAAAAGAAAACAAAGTTCTACTTTACAAGATTTAAAACAACAATTTAAAAAAGATTACCCATAATGATCGAACAATCATTCAATAAAATACATCATGCATTTTATTAAGACTCCGTTACACTCGACTGATCAATCTAATGCTAATGACTGCTCCAATCAAATCAGTATCATCATAAAAAATATTGGCGCCTTTAAATGCACTGATCCGAAACATCTATTGTTTAAAAGAAATGATATTATGTTGCAATGTTTAATGCAGCGATAGCCGTGAGGGAGTCCATAGGACTGCAAAGACAAAGATCTCGAGTTCGAACCCACGGCACACACCTCTGTCAATAAATCGTTAAAATTCGTCTTTTCGAAGATATGTGTGTATTTACCATATAAATTGTCACTTGCTAACGTTGAAGGAAAACATCGTGAGGAAACTTGCATGCCTAAGAGTGCCTACAAAGTGCTCAAGGGTGTGTAAAGTCTACCAATCCGCACTTGGCCAGCGTGGTGGACTATCATATGGCCTAACCCTTCTCATCATGAGAAGAGGTCTTAGCCCAGCAGTGGGACATTTATTAGAAACAGGGCTGCTGCTTTTATGTTTAATGCACCGAGAACGATTTAATATCGAATGTACACGTTATCAGGTGTAAAAGTAACTTTTTGACAATCTTCAATGTGCCAAGCCCACCTATATGTATACGTTCCTGTTGCTTCTTGCGGATTGTCGAAGCCCCGACCGTTGTTTTTATTAACTACCGCCTATATGTTTATTATATTTCTTTTTGTTTGTAACAAACAATATTATTAATTATAAATTATAAATGTAATGTTACTCTAAAACTTGCATAACTTACCGTTAGTATCCACATGTTTTCTTTGTTTCGATCAATTATCATGCTTTTATATCATTCTCAACCGACACGATAAAAGTTCTTTAAGAGTCTTTATGGGCTTGAAGAATAACCTACACGATGTTTGTAATTCTAGGATTTAAACTAACACTAGTATTATACAAAAAGTTGTAATATGTCATTTTATAAATAAAGATCTTTAGAAATTGAAAAAATTGAATGTGCCAAGCCTTTTACTAATTACATTGGGATTGGCTTCCAGTCTAACAGATTTAGCAGAATATCAGAATTTTACGTGGAACGACTGCTATCGAACCGCCACGACACAGTACGTGATAATACGATACTCTTTGTGGGACTAATTGCTGCCATACATGTTTAAATGGCAATCGGCACCGATGGCTTAACGTGCGTTCTGAGGCACGGAGGCAAACTCGTTATGTTTAAGATGGTTACCCATCTACGGTCGACCGCAGTTAGCATTGCTTAACCTGCAACATCGATCGGGCCGCGCAGCGCCAACTTAGCCACGAGGTCCTCCTCACCGTATATATTAGTTATGGGTATATCCACTGTAGCGTCAGCAGTCGTACGCTACAATTGTCATATTTTTGTCATATTTTCATCCTTACAATTTTATAAAGAAGGATTCGGCATCGGTGCATTTAACTACGTTATTATTCACGTTATTATTCACAAATATTTCATTATTAATCATTCAAACCTTAACAATATAATACATAACCTAAAGAAAATTCTAAACATTTTAAGTCAGAACGAATTACTATGGAAAGCAACCTTTATTTTTTTCAAGTTTCTAATAGCAAAACATTCAAATTATTTTCTTATCGTGAACGCGGTGTCCAGTGCTATACAAGCATAATATTATGTCAAAATTATAAATATTGGTGTACAAAATGTGATTAATACATAAATGATCGTAACAAAATAGCCCAAAATTCCAATTTCAGGCAGATTCTCGTAGACGATGTATCAATCTTTTCTATTTTGGTGTTACGAAGTATATAGATTGAAACATTATTAGTAGAAGATTGATTGACGACGCTCTCCCCGCTGTTCTAATCTTGCTCCGTTCATTACTATAATGAACTCGCTACAGTGTCTTAAGCCGAATACAGACTGCTGTAACGTAGCATGTAACATAACATGTAACATACCATATCATAACTTTTTATTGTACACCATAAATTTACAAAGAAAACACTTCAAAATAGTAAATGTACAAATGGCGGTCTTATCGCTGTGCGGCAATTTCTACCAGACAACCATGGGATGGAGATAAATGATGAGGAGAAATAGAGGGCAGTCACGCGGCGTACTGAGTTGTCATATAATGTTGTCATGTAATGCAAATGAAATTGAATAAGTAAAAGAAAGGAGCATTTCATAAGTGTGCACGCATCGCGCGTACGAACCAAGCATGTACCTTTTCCTCGCATCTGTTGCCGGCATGCATTCAATTGTTCCGCCGTACAGACTCACAACGCGTCAACACTGACGACGACGTTCGAGCACACTGAGAGTCTCCTTGTGTTCGGCGAAAAGCCGCCAACTGGTAGATCGCGGCGAGCTCGATGTGTTAGTGTTCTGTTCGCGTTCGTAGTGTGCGCGGTTCGTGGCGTCCATACTATTGTAATTCTGTTACATTACATGCTATGTTACAGCAGTCTGTACCCAGCTTTAGATAACATGTACCTTCGGCTACACATCAATCTATACATTGCCAGTACAAGATGGTCTCACGTTGTATAGGCTTAAAAAGTATGGGTTGGTGTGTAGCCGTTTGCACATTATTAACTTTATCTTTTCGGAATTTTGTTAGGTAATATATAATTTTCGGTGCCTTTTTTGTTGAGTAAACATATGCATAGACAACATATGCAGCCTCTCACAACGTTCAATTTCCGGGTCAGGCAAAAGTGATGAATTTGTGCCCGGTGGATGGCAAGCCACGTTTCACCTGTTTTGCCGTTACAACCCAAAATCTTGCAGTGAGACGCCGCTTACACTTAACATTACACCAACAAAACAAATATTCAAATAATAATAATAAAAATAAAAATTAATTTATTTCTCACCATCAACCATATTATACATATAAAATTGTAATCTACACAGCTATGTTACAGCGTAGGTTGAGGATCGCTGGTGCCTGAAATAGGTATAAAATAACCTATGATACAGGTCACCAGTTTTCCGCTCGGAACCAATTTACAAATTAGTAGCAAAATGTACACAATAATTACTATCTAGTTGTAGTCTTTAGCTCTATTGGTGATTCAAATATTAGTTCCTGAGTAAGGATAATAAAATAAAATAACATTTACAAATTATATCAGTTACCCAATCACTATGCAATAAACACGGGTACCATTTTTGCCTCAACAGTTTCAATCTTAGAGTCTATTGAAAGTTCTCAACAATCACTTATTGTTACAGAAATTGTAATAAATACAACAGCAATGTGCATTTAAATGTCTGTATGAGTTCTATCTAGATGACATACTTTACGTTTCCTTTTGAAACTTAAGAGTAGAGTCCCGAGTGCCGTGTTTTCATACCAACGTAATATGGGTTTAACTTTAATATTATATTTTTTAATCTATTTTTATATACAAGTCGTACCTAAACACTAAAATGCATGTTTGATCGTGGCCATTTTGACAAAAATGTTTAAATCATTGATTGAGTTACATACGAACAAAAAATTTCAAAATAATAATTTGTAAAAATAGGCACTACAAACGTGCATTTTAGTGTTTAAGGTATGATTTGTTTTTAAAATAAATTAAAACCTAATAATATTATAGTTAAACCCATATTACTTCGTATGTAAAACAGCCAACCAATAATTGTTCTTCCTTAATGGAAAACTTTATTGCAGATGAACTTACCAATACTATAAAAAAATACTCTGTTTGTCTCTTTCGTTTATAAAACTAAATCAATAAACCAATCTTTATGGAAATTGGTTTGGACATAGATAATAGTCGTAAATGGATAAACGCATACTTTTTATTGACCCATTACATGGGTGGAACCGCGTGTGCTACTAGATATGCCATATGTACGATTCGCAATCTTTCTGTTGTAAATTCTTCACAATCATTCATTGTTACAGCAGTAGCAATAGATACAACAGCATTCTGCATTTAAATGTCTGAATGAGCTCTATCTAGATGACATACTTTACGTTTTCCCTTTAAAACTTCATGGATATCTTTATTGCGGTTGAACTAACCAATGCTATAAAAAATTACTCTGCTTGTCTCTTTCGTTTTTAAAACTAAACCACAGTACCAATCTGGATACAAATTTGTTTGGAGATAGTAAATATTTGTTAATGAATATAATCTTACTTTTTGTTGACCTATTACATGGGTGGAGCCACGGGTGGTGCTTCATATGCTATATTCTATTGTAATATTTCTATTGTAAGTACTTTACAATCATTCATTGTTACAGAACTAGCAACAGATAAAATAGTATTGTGCATTCAAATGTCTGTATGAGCTCTATCTAGATGACTTACTTTACGTTTTCTTTTGAAATTGCCTGGAACTGAACTTTTGACGAATATGTTTAGTGTATTTTTTTAAACTGCCTCCTTGCTCTAGTGGTATAATTTATGTATCGCACACTACGAAGTCTCGGGTTCGATTCCCAAGTTGGACAAAGTGTTATTTGGAACTTTTCCATCAGGATATTCTCGGATTTGGTTGTACTCCTCTGCCACACCATTCTTGGTAATATAGGCATGATGTTATGTAATGTATTTTTTAAGGATAAAAGGAATGCCTTTTTAGTACAAAAAAAAATATTTTGATTTAATAAATACATACTAGATGATGATTTAAACTAAGTCTCAATACATAAACTTTCATGAAAATGTTCCCTGAATATTTTGTTTAAAAGTCAATCTGACCATGACGTAATATATAAAAGAATACAAGCATATTAATATTTGAAGCTATGAATCTTAGATTAACTTTTTATAAAACTGCAGTTCTCTGCACTGAAACATGTTTTAACTATGCGACTTATACCACTTTGCTACTCAGCGAACATAAATATTCTTAAAATTATTATTATTATTCAATATTGCAAACAATATTGTTGTAATATCTGTCTATCCGTGGTCGTACTCGGTTTGTATATTCCAAGAACGAACCAGAACGTCTTGTTCAAAAAATCTTGGCAAGGCTCATTGAAACGTCGACCTAAAAACCTTTAGGCGTCGTCTCAGCTAGTTACAATAAAATATAATACAATTAAGGCTTGACGGTACGCCAGTACTGCATTTTCTATTTGTGGCTTAATTCAGTGACTGAGTAGCTAGCGTATTTCGAAGTACAGTCTGCAACAAAAGTTGTAAGACACTTTGAAAATATTCAAAAATGCGTGTTTTCCAAAATCTTTATCAGTTGTCTTATCCTTTAAATGATTAAATTTTACTCCTTCACCTAACTTTCTAATCCTTATCCTAATCTTAACTGCCTAACTAATAATATAAATCCGGCTCCAACTCTGTCTGTCTGTTATGCTTTTACGCCCTAATAATTGGATAAATTTTAATGTAATTTAGTATTTAGGTAGACGGGACCTCCGGACAGAATATAGGCTACTTTATGTTCACGGGTGAAACCTCGGCGAGCAACTACTATGACATAATTTAGCACTCAAGCAACATTAGATAACGTAGCCATTGCAGCAGTTTGAACATTTGAAATTGTTAATTGGCTTTTGTTGCTGACGATACTAACTAGAATATTTGATTTCCACATCTACTAAATTTTCATTGGTACGAAAATAGACTAATTTGTGGTAATTTAAGCTTCAAATGTTATGCTGATTTTATGTTTTGGTCACTATAACTGGTACCACATTTGGAGGTAGTTTGTTTAATTTAAACAAGCATATTTTCAACTAAAATGTGAACCTAAAAATATTGTATCATTTACACAATTTAGTTTATAAAATATTAATGAGAATAATCTTTCTTGTCACAAAAATTAAAATATATTTTTGCTATAGCAGGAACAAGATTTTAAAATTTATGGTGTCATACATCACGCCTATATAAAATATAAACGCAGGTGTAAGATGTACAAAAGTCTTATTTTAAAGATAAAATCTCTATTTAGTCTTATTTCAAAGGTAAAACTTCCAACTTTAAGATATTTATATATTTTTATATTCAGATGTTATGTTGACAGTCAAGTGCAGTAAGAACCAGAGAACATAGATGTCAAAGAAGAAATATAAAGGCAATTTGACAGTTACACATTTGCAAAAATTTTATTGTCACTGTAAAGGCCTTCATTTTCGATGTGCCCATCGATATCGAAAGATTGCATTGCATACTGTCAATATAATATATTTTAATATTCAGGGAATTCGTTTTCCTAAAGAAGATTGTGAAGACGCTGTTGCATTAAAAAAAACAAGAAATAGATAACATGAAATACATTTACTTATTTCACAAGAAATTAGAAAATACAATAATACAAATATGATCACTTATGCATTAACGTAAAATCAAATTGGCTTCAAATGCCATTTCGTAGCAGTTGAGATCTAACATTGTGACATGAGACTTTTATCGATACTTTTACAACACTACTTAGTTCTAGTGAACTGAATATTTTTAGTTTTTAGCATAATTATAACGATATTAAGCGAGGTGTTAGACCCTATGTAGACTTGGCTAAACATCCAATAATCGTCATAGAATTGTATTATTAGTAGAGTTTTGTGATTCACGGATGGAAACTGAATAATATTAAAATCGACTTACCGATGGTAAGAAACTCTAACGTTATTCGGCGTCATATCCCCCGTTTTGCTTTCGCAGCCGGGTACTGTACACCATATCATTGTATCGTACAGGGTTTTTTACTTTTTTGAACAGATTTTGTTGGTTTAATTTTATAAAACACCAAGCGAAATAAGAACCGGGCCGGTTCTTTGACGTTTAAGACGTCAAATTATCTGGCACGCGCAGTAGGAATTGGCAGGACTAAAAAGTTTATGTCACGTCTAGTCAACGAGCGGAGCGAGTGATGCTTTGTCTATGGTAAGAACAGTAAGGAAATTTTCTTATGTCATAATTTGATAATAATTCTGCGTTATTATTTTACTGTCTCACAAATGAAAAAAATAACCTGAATACAAAAATGTTACAGATATGGTTATACACATGGATAAGGACATCAAAATATTTTATCCACATAATAGGCACCTTTCTGGAAGACCGGCAGGAAAAAGGCTTCGGATAAGGAAGAATGGTCTTTCGGGGAGACCTTTGCCCAACAATGGGACAGTATAGGTTATTAAAAAAAAAGAAAAAAGTAAGCAATTTAGTAACTGATGAAAATTAGTTGAATGCAAAATCTCATCTCTAATCCTCGTCAGAAGATAAAGACATAAACAATTGCTTCACTCTCCACTGCAGTGATAGTCAAAATGAAATTCCTAAAAGTTAAAATTGCCGTATAGAAAGATAATTTTAATGTGTCAAATATCGTTGCTAATCTGGCCTCCCTGACGTTTTACCGTACGTACGTATTAACTCCAGTCAAAACTTCTCAGAATGAAGTTAGCAAATCGTCAAGCAGAGTGCTACTAAAGAACTTTCCAGAACATCCTAGGTCTTGCAAGTTTGTAATTCGTTCTTTAATCAGTGGCGTTTATGAATAAAAATGTCTTCAAGTTTTGTATAATTAATTGTAGTGTCGGATTTCTTCTCTTTTACAAGATTTTTGTTTAATATTTTGCTTAAAAAGTAAGTAAGTAAAGTATTGTAAAATGCTGTATATTTACGAATAAATAAATAAATAAATATCACACAACATCATCTCGTCCCAAACTAAGCAGAGCTTGTACTATGGGTACCAAAATAACTAATGAAATACATATATACTTTATCTTTTGTAAATACATACTTAAACACCCAGAAAAGCCCAGACCAAAACAAACCTCTATGTTCATGCACAGAAAGATTTGTCTTGAGCGGGGATGGAACCCGCGACTTTTGCGTAGCAGGCAGCTGTACTACCAACGCCGCTATCCGGCCACCTCTCAATATTTTTATTTAAAAGTAACTCTGTATGTCTGCCTGTTACGGTTAACAGCTAAAGCATTGAACCGGCATTCATGAACTTTGCATGTCTTTCTGTTATCTTTTTAAACTAAAATATTTGACACGTTTATTCATGAAAACTTGTACAGAAATGTAATTAAAGGCCTACAATATCATGTAGGTATTTTTTATCAACCACACAACTCCTTGTCAACTCAACCAGCAGAGTACTACTAAAGAACTTTCCAGAACATCCTAGGTCTTGCAAGTTGGTAATTCGTTCTTTAATCAGTGGCGTTTATGAATAAAAATGTCCACAAGTTTTGTAAAATTAATTGTAGTGTCGAGTTTCTTTTCTTTTACAAGATTTTGTTTAATATTTGGCTTAAAAAGTAACTGGAAGTAAAACGGTGTATATTTACTAATATTTAATTTTAAAGTAACTGTGTATGTCTGTCTGTTATCTTTTTACAGCTAGAGTACTTAACACTTAATAATATAACACTTAGTAATTATATTTCTGTAGCTTTCTTTTGAAGCAAATCTGCACAATATAATGAAGGGCCTAGAGCAGCATCTAAGTAGTTTGTATAAACTGAAACAATTTAACTCCTTGAGAATGTAATTAGCAACTTCACCAGTAGAGTGCTACTAAAGAATTTTCCGGAACATCCTAGGTATTCCAAGTTAGTAATAACATACATAAATAACATAACATCACGCTTATATTACCCAGAAGGGTGGTGGCAGAGGTGTTAAATACCCACATTTCACCTATAAGGTTTAGTCCCATGAGATCTCACCCCCTGAGCCAATCGCCATCCACCGGGCACATTTCCAATTCTGTGCTGCTATTGAAAATTTTCTGACGGAAAATTCACAAATAAGACTTTGTACGTGTTTTTTCGTTTTACATTTTGTTAAGTAAGTTAATTAATAATATAAAGATGTATGTAGTGTACCTCGTTCATTCGATTAAACCAAAATATCGTTGGTCTAGTGATTAGCAAATTACCGAGGTTTTGGGTTCAGTATCGAGTCGAGCGAAAGTGTTATTGGGGATTTTCCGTCAGAGAATTCTCTATAGTAAGGCCAACCAGACGAGATAAAAAATGTAAACAAATGTTCAGGGGTTCAAAACATTTTATTTGAATAAATTATTATTGTTGTGGATTGGGTTGAGGTAAAGAAACCAGGCGAAAAGGAAATAAATTATATTAAGAAAATAGGAAATAAACTAACGAAACACTAGATAATTAAAAGAACTTATATTGTCAAAAACATAAAAAATATAACATAAATATATTAAAACTAAGTAATAACAGCAAAAATCAAAAATAAAACTAACAGAAACGGAATAATAACAACAAAAAACCAAGCAAATACGGAGACGAAAAAATATTTATCACTTCCAACGCAATCCAAACAGGAATGAACTTGATCACAAAATGGCGGACCAAATGTTGACAACTGCGGTACTGACTGCATTCCTGTACCACGAAACACACAACGACAGCTGTTGTCGACCAATTGACGTCAACTGCGCGTACGAATGATAAGGACAAAGATAATAATCCCTCGCTATCGCAATGTAACTCAGTAACGGTCCGCTTGTTTACATTCTTTATCTCGTCTCGTTGGCTATACTATAAGTTAAAACAAAACAGGTAGAATGTTGGTGTTAAACACCTGTCACATCATTTTGGGTGACATAAACGTGATATTATGTACGTGCCTACTTTATCTCTACGTGGGTGTAAAGTAATATCACATCTACTTTCAAGAGATGAGCAGTGATCTGTATATTTACTGAAGTCTATATATTCATTGGACTCCCACGATATTTGCGATCCCATCATCCATTTACTTTGCATCATTATTATTTTATACTAACGTCACCCTCATTTATTGTAGTGTGATATTAAATAAATTAATAATACGACGAAACTTAAATAAATGTTTTGGTTTCACCTGCTGTTATAAAAACCCCTCGTTTCTTAAATACTTTCAATGTACAGACAAAGCATATTTTCAATTTTATTTTATTTTTAGATTTATAGAATTTGCATCTTATATCATATTCTGCGTCGATGGTCTAGTGGTAAGCGTATACGCCTCTCGCCGCAACCGGTCTCGGGTTCGACAATAAAATACGTATAAAGATAAAAAAAAGCGCATAAGCATTCCTATTCATTCCTATAATTTCCTATCACAAATCCTGTAAAAAATAGAACATAACGGAAAAGGAGGGAGAAGGAGGAACAAATTTGTAGAAACACAACAATGAGAACCCCACCGTGTTGTAAGAAAAATATAAAACAGTAGTAAGGACAAGGAATTAGGGATATCAGGGGCCGAACCTTAATTAATAATGTCAATGTCAGTAGAATCCAATTTGCTTTGTTCTTTATCCCTTAAATACGGCTTAGGGCTATTACATAATATCGAGTCGGGTACATATTAATCATAGTAAGACTTAGACCGTCACCTACCTAAGACAGTAACTACAGACCGTCTGGAAAATGTATAATGTTATTACAGGTATCCAGGAATTGAAATAAAAATAATATTTCGAGAATGAAACGTAAATATACTATTAGCTTAACATAATTTAATTAGAATTTTGTTGAACAGAGATTTTTACACAAGTGGCACTTTATACATAAAAATTATGCGTGATAAAACAACAGAGAATTTTAAGTTTCCTAACTAAGATAAAAAAATTACACATTTGGTTTTGAGTTTAAGTCAATTACTTAAATCAATTAATTTATTATATCTATTCATATTATTTACTCTATATAAAAATATGTCTCCTGTGTGGCTCTAATCACACATAATAAAGCAAAACAATGTATGCAAATGACTTATCGCTTTAAAGAAAATAAAAAGTATATGTCGATGAGATTATTTTATAAGAGATACAGTCTAATACAGTATTATGAATTGTAATTGACGCTCATTATTTACACGTTTTGTTTTAATATTGTTAATTATTAGCTATTACTTGCAGCTTGAACGTTGTAAATGTAAATATTAAAAGTGATCTTGATTTTGACTGCGTCAATTAGTTGCAGAAATTCATTTAATTTAAAGCTGTTTTGATTTATTTTGTCTAAGAAACGATCTAAGAAACAACCTTTTTATGTGGTTTCATATTAAATGAAAACTACAGCTGGACGGTTTTTATAATTAATAGTATTTATAAAGGCATCCAATACTAACTACGCTAGTGATATGGATGCCGCTATCGGTGTGGACACGTGATACAAATGTGAACCCAGCTTTAAATATACTAACGCATGACCTAGTGACGTAATAGCATCGTTGCTAGAGAGAACCTGCATCTGCATGTGGTTAAGCGAAATCAATTCAATTAGAACCAGTATGGATTAGATTCCTACGGTCGAAGTCGGCTGCCCTGATCTCAGATGAAGTTAAGGTAAAGGCGTTGCTCGAATTCCTAGAATTTACTGTAGCAAGTATTTGTCCAGATTTTCACTTGAATTAGAAACTAACTTGTTATTATTATTATTGTAGGTTTTGAGTTGTTGTTCATTTCTTTACAAATTAACATTTGCACGAAAATTTAACATTTAAATAATTAAAAAACCTGTTGAAAATGCCAAAAAGATGTTTTCAAAGTTTTTTCAAAATACTGATTCAAGCTAAGATAAACATTTTTACATAATATATTTATCAAAATATATCAGATAAATTTGTTATTCAAGGTAATGCTCTATATATCTTGGAGTCCAGAACATTTACATATGACTTTACCAGTGCTTGATAAATATTTCATGTAATATTCAAATTTTTCGGGAACTCGCAATTCCGAGAGTCGACTAGTTGTGATACATCAAAGTGTTTTATTTCCTTGTTTGCTACTTTCGGGTTACGCATTAATAAACATTACATCATTTTTTGAGTTACGTTTGCAGTTTCATTACACATGATTTCTGGTCCCAGTTTGGGCGCCAAAACTATTACCAAAATTCAATCCCATGATGGGCGCCAAGAAATATATTACGTAAAAGTAAAATTTTCAACCTTTCTCACCTTTATTTAAAAACCAAAAATCCGTTAAAGTAAGTTCATTGTTTCAGGAAGAAATCTCATTAGAAGGCCATCAATCTTCTATACAAAGTCATTCCCAACTGCTGGCGACTGTGATTGCATATTTTCAAAGCTATTTTTAAGGATAAAGTTCTAAGGTGTTTTGAGGAATATAAGTTTAGATTTACGTCCAATAACTAGCAAACTTACATTGTTAATTTATTTCTTTGCAACAGTGATTTTATAATACATATATACTAGCTTCTACGCGCGGCTCCGTCCACGTGTTACGTCAATAAAAAGTAGCTTATATTATTTCTAGGGTCTTGATCTATCAAATCAAATTAAATATTTTTTATTTTGGCATCAAGGCTATATTCACACCAATTTTTATTAATATGGGTCTTGGCTACAAACAAACAATCAAAAATGTCTTTCCTCCTTATTTTTTGGTATAAATAGATAACAAGTAATTTTGGTTGTGTTTTTACATTGTTTTTTGCCACCTAATGCAGGCCACAAGCAAGGGAGTGGAAGTTGCTACCTACTGGGCAAAAACAATATAAATAAAAAATGAGAAACCATAATGCCATTGATACGTAAGAAGAAGAAGAAGATTGTTTTTTGCAACAAAACACTTAAACTTAAATAATTAGCTAGAGCCGTTAAAAATGTTCAGTATTTTGAAAGCATGCAAAAAAATTATATAATCCACAAAAAATACATTTTCACGTTTTTTTTCCTCATGTGCTTGTCTCTTGTGTTCTCAAAATTCATCAAATTCAATTTGTCATTTTTTTATTTTTTGCAACTTCAAAACAGCTTTCAAGAATCAATTGGTTTTTTAATTTCATAAAATCATGTTGATTATAATTTTACATTGACTATTGCGTGTTGAAATTGATGTATTTGTATTATATTCAAGTGATTTATGGCGAATAATTTAATTTGATAGAATAAAGATTTAGAAAATTTTTATTCGTGTAATGTTAATTTTGGGATCTTATCACTTTACCAAAATTTGGTAGAGCCGTTGTATAACATTTATTTTATCAATTCTTTTATTTGTCAAGATGCGGACGCTGTTATGCTCTGTCTTAAAAAATAACTCAAGCCAATTATATAGCTTTTTCATAATATAGCCCGATGAAAAATTCCTGGTAACAATAAGCAAGGAATGGAAATCGTCTCATCACAGCGTGTGGCTCGGACTAATTGCCGCCGTCTCTAATGAAAGTGCATGGTTTGTTTCCGCCTAACTTCCCCTTTTATTGTCTTCCTTCTTATTCTCACTTACTCAATTTTTGTATTCCTAACTCACTTCAGTATCTGTGATTAAAGTTTTTATTGAATTTTAATGAGTTTGGCGTTCAGGAATTATTGATATTTAATTTGCAACAATGCAATACGTGCAAGATAAGATGTTTTGTACAGATCCTTTAAATTGTATTAAATTCAAAAGTTAGCTTTTATGGCTAAATAACTAAACAAATTTTGTTACAATATTGGTATTAAGATAGTTCAAAACTCCAAGAAATAAAAAAATATCATTGATCAACGTATCACGAACGGCTAGAAACAAGATTTTTTATAAATATATTTTTTAATCAAGAGTTGATATTTCTTATAATGCTACCTCATGTTATTTTTTAATAGCTAGCTGCTAACATGAATAATATAACTGTCAATTTAGCTCCAGTTTGATTAAAAAGGACGTAGAAATTCTTATTCACAAAGAAGTTTTGAGCAAGACAAATAAAAGCTTTCTTTGAAGCAAATAAAGAACCGTTATCTGTTTCTTGCCTCATTAGGGAAAAAACTACAAGAGAAAAAAATATCTAAGAAAGTGTGTATACCTTATAGTATAAATTATATGAATTTTATGTTTGGTGTTGAGAGGTAGCAAAATCTTTTAAATCACATAACATAAACAAGCAAGGTTTATAATTATGTATACTTAGGAACTTACTTACAAGGAAATTATATTTTAAGAATTTATGTAGGGTCTTTGAAGTTAAGTAATAAATAAATAGTATGATAGTTTATTAATTAAAAATAAAAAAAACAAAATTTCTACTAACCTAAAAAAAATAAATAATAATAATTTCATTCGATACAAAAAATATTTAGAAATATTGTATTTTTATCATGTTAGCGTTAATTTTAGGATGTTATCACTTTACCAAAATTTAGTAAAATGTATTTATAGTATTAATTTTGATCACCTTAATACTCACACAAATAACATTAAATAAAATCAAGCCTATGAATAAGGGTGTTGAGTCTAAAACATGTTTGTGTTAGTGCCTGTGCATGTGATAGGGGATGAGCCAATCGCCATCCACCAAGCACAATTCCAACTCTGATTTGCTATTAAGAATTTCCTGGCGGGACAATCCAAAATAACAGATTTGCCCGACCCGGGCATCCAACAACAACATGTGATAAGAAGCCGCATAAGTTAACGTCAAGAAAACTTACGAGGTTGTTACCTACATAAAAAATTGAAGACATAAAAAATAAAAAATATATAACCACACTTACGCCAAAGTGAGTTTTAGTTAAAAAAAAATGCTATACCCGTATTGTCGAACGGCACGGAGGCGTCTTTAATTTCATGAATAAACATTTTCATAATTACCTTTAGTTCGTGTATACTCACAATTTTATTACTCGCCGTCGACCTAACAGGCAAAAGTACTTATTATATTTTAATTTACCCAAAAGGTACAACGTTTTGCTCGAACGAAATGATTATTTAACCTAATTACGGTACTGTTAGGCTTAGAATTATAAACACGTAAAATGTTCTAAAAAACATTTCTACAACTCGATTATGTATAAATAGTTCGTTAAATAATTAGTTAGTAAATATCCTAAAACCTTTTACAATTTAACATTTACTTTAGAGTTTTTATCGCATCTTTAGACTGGCAGGTACATTTTTATGTGGCAAAATGTATCGTTCTATTTTTAAATATTGTATTTAAAAATATATTGTAGTCTCAAAGAAGACAATCATGCAACAAAACCAAAAAAAAAATAAAAATCACGGTATGAGTCTGCACTCAGTTCAAAGCTTGAAAACAAGAACTAGAAGACACTTTTAAATTAAAACATAAATCACGTAATCCAATCATTTAGTTAAAGATCCGTTTAGGTAGAAACATATTTTCAATAGCAAACTGCAAATCATGTATTTCTGATGAACGTAAAAATCAGTGAGTACGTTATGCGGATCGCTAATTTTAAGCAAGCAGCATAAGACAAATAAACACCGTATGATCTATACATTTCATATTATGAATCATTGGCAGCGTAATAGTTAGTACTAGAATAATAGCTTCCTCCTGACCGACTTCCAGTCACAAGGGGCTATCGATATAAGATTGTCCAAATATACAGGCGGTATATAATTATCATGGTCTAGGAGATACGTGTAGGCGTAGAATCAGATTTAGGTATCTCCTATCCCTCTCTTATTGGGCCGGTAGATTATTGATGGTGAGATACTTTATATTACATGAGTCATTAACCTAGCTGATATCATTTTCCAAAAAAACCGACTTCAAATACAAAAATGCGCTACAAAGTAAAAAATACTTCAGTGATATTCAACATCCCGCCTCATGTGTGTTATAATGATAATATTTAAAGAATTATTGACGTACTTTTAAACGTTGAGGAGTTGTACATTCCAGCATCAGCTCAGTACAATGGAATATAGTATGCTAGATGCAAATATCTGAGCAGCTTTTGGTAATAAACAAAAAACAATTTAGAACCCTTTAAAATCGAGAGTTTCTCTCAATACCTCTAGGATCCCATTATCAAAACGTGACCTGATAAAAATGACACCAAACGACAAGAATTTCTGAAATCGGTTCAGGCGTCTTTTTGAAAAAAAATACAATCGAATCGAACTTCCTCCTTTTTTCAAGTCGGTTAAAAATGAGAGACTGTATCCACCAAAACTGCACTCAAGGCGTTGCTCGTCAAAACCTAGCTAAGCGCCACAGAGCTAAGTTTATCGAACAAAAGCAAAGTAAAGACGCCGAGCACATTTTTGGTAGATTTTCTGATGAGCTAGATATAATATAGCACTGTTTTTGTAATTTATTAAGCAGTGCTATATTATATATACCTAGCTCGCGTGCCATCAAACAAACATAGTCTTGTAATGCAACACACGAATACTAAACACATTTAGTCGTGACAAAGAGTCGTTAGGGAACTAGTCTGGAAAAGTATTCTACACGAGAGAAAGCACTGGCCATTTAAACAAAACAACGGTGCACTTAATAACTTTTTCTTTGTTAGTAATTCTAGAGTAATTTATACGTGTTGGAAGGTTTTATTACTACAAAAATCGATTTGTAAATGTAATACTACAATCCAACTACTATAATAATTATAAAAGTGTATTTTTTGGAATTTTGTTAAAACCTTTCGTGATTATAAGGAGGCAATATACATACCAAATTATAAAAAAATTGCTGTACATTAATTTTACCTGACTAGTTAATATTACGTATGATGAGGTCATTTCAGAAAAAATCCTCTAGGATATAAAAAGGTCAAAAAATATCCACCCGTAACAATAAAACAGCTATGTTTGAATAGTAGCAAAAAAAATAAAACCTTTGGAAAACGAACAACTTATTTTCTTAAAGTGTCGAACAATGTGTGGAACAAGTGCTATTATAAATTAGGAACAAACCGATGCGAAGAGAAAAAAAAACTTCATAACACTTTTTCTTTTAATAGTTTACACAAAGGAGGTCTAGATACCTACAAGAATACAGCACCGTAATACCGCTTCAAAGTTTCCAGGGCTGAAATCTCTGAAACGTAATCCTGAAAAATATGAGGGTTTTAGCACAACGCCGTATATTTCATACTGAATTTAAGTGTACTCAAAGACAAAATGTTACATCTTCATAAAAATAATTTCATTGAGAGAAATACTTAGAACTTTTTGAACACAGTCGTAAAAGTAACCATTGCCGGTTGTGTTAAAATTTGTGATTTCATTATTTTTACTATTAAAATATTTTTTTAGGTTGTTTTAAGAGTTCAAACTTAAGGAATCAACACTAGCTAACAATGTAAAATAGGCAATACACGAAACGTCGCACACACGTGCACGTTAAAAATAAAATATAATTAAAAAAAGCTTTAATTTTGATTGTACTGAACAGGTCAAAATAAGCCTTCACAAGCCACCTTTAAAAGTTTTAAAGTTGTCAAAGTACTTAGTAAATAAGTTAATTAATGTTTAAATATATAAATAAAAAAACTTTTAAATAACAAGCTTCTTGACAGCAGGAGATATGAGAAGTATGTAACACGTTTTTATTTTTTTATGGATTGAATTATTAGTTAAAAGTTTATTTTTACCTTTAAAGTACAATCAAAGTAAAAGCTTGTATTAAAAAAGATTTTTATTAATATTTTTTAACATTTAACTTATTTACAAAATACTCTGACAACTTTAATACTAGTAAATGTCACTACGTTTATAAACGCCTCATCCACCAACTAAACAGCTTACAGTTCAAAAATAAGAGCGATAAAATCTTGCAACCTTGCCTAAGTATTAAGCAAACTTTTCACCCAAATTTCCAAACGTCAAACATTTATTTTTAAAAGAAAAAGGCACGTTCCTTAATCTCGGGTAATTAGCGAGAAAATTTTTCATCCAACTTTCTGCTTCGTTGAAAAGTATTAATCAAAATGCCGAACGATCTAAAACGTAGTAAATCAACATAAGCGAGAAATCTTTAATGAGAAGCAAGGGAGGCAAAATTATCAGGACCTGGCAACGCGGCCGGAATATCAAAACCTTAATTATGCTTTCTTAAGGCAAATTCATTAAATCACCTTTTAGAAGGTGACACGTGTTCCGAGACGGAAAAGGTTGTATTTTTTTCTTTTTTGCGTCGGATGTTACAATAGACGTTTTGAAGATTTTCAACAAATGTAATGTAGCGTAAAAATCTTGAATGTTACCATGGGGTCGTGAAAAAGCGAATATATTTTGAGGAAAAATATTTTTCTGTACATAATAAAATGTGAATCCCACATGACGCTCCAATTACTGATTCTGTTTTTATTTATCAACGTTAATACACATGTTGACTGTACACAGCATTTATAAAAAATATATATTCGATTCGTGCAGTAGTAAAAGAAGTGAATTTTTTAAGTCTTAAAAACATGTTCCAAATAGCCTTTATCATACAATCAGAACATATCTACATAATAATATATAGATAAAACCACGCCTTTGTCCCACGTAGGAAGGCAGAGATGATGTATATAATAATTTAAGAGGTATGAAATGTTATAAAATGCAAACACAATTTTTCCATTGCCCAAAGCAGGATTTTTGCACAAGGTCATTTTTATTCTTACTCTCTGACCTAACCTAATAAGTAAGAATACGGTGTTATGTCTCATTTACCAGGTTAAAGGTGAAACGAACACCATGTTAATGTCAATTTTTTTTAAATATAAATTATAATATTTTACACTGCGACAATAAGCTATCCAGTCGCTGAAGTTCCAAATACGTTCAGCACGCAATAATGTCAAGATAAATTCAATTATAGGAGCATCTGGCACCCTATCTAGACTAGACCGGAGAGGAACACTATCTTTTATCTAATGCTTTAAGTTACAAGCATCTGTACTCATCGAGATTGTGCTAAAGTGCTAGTGAAGGCTGTTATGTACATTACTTGATCGTATTCGACTTGCGCGCATACCTACATGGAATTGAAACATAATGTAATGTTCTTTTAGAGTCAGATGACGTCTTATTCTAAGCTACCTAATTCATATTCAAAACGACAATTTTGAAATCAGTTTTAAAATTTTACCATAAAAAAAAGATGACACGGTCAAGATCTGAATCATCTTTTTGCCTTATTTGTCATCATATTAGTTAAATACCACTACCAAACGGTGAGCATCAGGTAGTCCAGGGGTGGACGCCGCGTGGTCAACGCGTTAACGACATTGACAGCGTGCGTAAACCACTTGCGGTCAACGCGTAGGGAACAAGAATAAAAATGCACAATCAACCCGCGAGACGAAATGCTCCGGAATTGATGCGGTAAGTGTTGACCGATAGTATTGATACAAAGAATGCTAACCGCGGTGTTGATCGGGTCCTGGGTGGCTGCAGTTAGCTTTTACTTTCTTTCTTCTTTTACCTCTTGCTTATCACACTTATAAAAGTGTTTTCGAGTGTGTGACTCCTTCTAGCTTGAAATGATTATTAATGAAATGTGTTACAAATGTAGCTTATAGCTCGTATCAACAAATGAGCTACTTTATATCGACTTACAGTCCAGCAACAGTAGCTACACACAAACACATTTTAAAAGCGACTTTTAAAAAGGTTGGATAAATAAAAACTAAAAGTTATCTGTGACTATAATTAATTTAATTTAAATTAAAAAAAAAAAAAAAAAAAATGTCTTTATTTCAGATCCAAGATCCATACAAATTGCTTATTATGTGTCCTATATGTTTATCTATGTGTGTACTATTTATGTGTGCTACATGTTTATCATACCAATAAATTATATCTAACACCTGTGAAATTGGGGCTAAATGAAATAAATATTACGCTTATCACTTAGATTACTATAAAATAAAATAAAATAATTACATTATGCGTCATAAAATTCCTCCGCATCGCTATCCACAGCCGAAACCGTGACCAGAAGGCAGCATTGCCACGTTGAATGGCAATGCTTATTGGTGAAATAAAAACCAGCCTTCTGGCCGCGAGAAGCGTCTATTAGGCGTTTTGCAATATCTTTGAATTAAGCCCAAGCACTCGGACCCCATGGTCCTAAAGTTTAAAGTTATCGAAATTATGTGCATTATTTAATAAAAGAGTTTTTTAATGGAAAAAATGTGACTTATAGGGTTATTGGGTAAGTCGACCTAGATCCGTTAAGAGGTGGTAGTTCCCATCATTTCTGACTGATCTGACTATGAAACACCCCACCCTAAACCTAACCGTTTTCGAGATATTGGACTTAGAAGGTTTTTTTAAAAAATATCCCGATTTCTTAACTATAGCCTATTTTTTTTGTATCCTATGCCTTTTATTTTTTTTTAATTCTGATTTTTGTGTGCCAGATAAGTTTGTTTATAATTCTCAACCCAAAAAGTGCAAGTATCTGAACCAATGGGATCGTAGTAGACGATTGATACCGTAAAAAAGTAATTAATTTGAAAAAAAAAAATTGTTTCTTTTAGTAATACTTAAAAAAAATCTATGGCGTTAGTTCTGCAGATGTTTTAAATAATATCTACGTTCCATTAGCTATCCAACAAGGTATCACAAGCTAGGGTCTTATCACAATTCATAGAAAAAAAATCGATAAAAGGCTCCCAGGTAGTAAAAAAAAACAATGGTACTTAAGATTAAACTTCTCTTTTGGGCCAGGAAACGAAATAAAACAATACAAATAATTATTAAACAACATTTATTTAAATTTATAAATCTTGTTCTACATGGCCGCCTCTGTTTCGCACACACACTCTCATTCGGTGTCTTAGTCCGCTTTTAACTACTACAGTCGTTAAGTCTCTCGAATTTCGTCAGCAGCCTCAATAATCTTCTGTCTTAATATGTCAATAGTTTCAATTGGATTATTCTCATTGTAGACTAATGTCTTCATGTGTCCCCACACATAAAAATCCATGGGAGTCAGGTCAGGACTTCTTGCTGGCCACGGTATGGGTCCACCTCTTCCGATCCACCTATTAGGATACTCGTTGTCTAGCCATTCCCTGACCCCTCTTCTGTAATGTGCAGGGCAACCGTCGTGTTGGAACTTCATGTTTCTAATCAGATTTAGGGGTAAATCCTCTAATAAATTTGGTAACTCTTCTCTTAGAAAATGTTCGTAAAATTCTCCGTTTAAATTATCAGGTAGAAAGAAGGGCCCAATTAATTTGTTTGCTATGATTCCCATCCAGACATTTAAACTAAATCTTCTTTGTGCGGCTTTTGTCCTCTTCTGGTTAGGATTTTTTTGCGCTTTTGGGGCCCAATAATGAGCGTTGTGGTAATTTGTAATTCCATCTTTATCAAATTTTGATTCATCTGTCCACAAGATTTGTTTTAAAAATGCTGGGTCTTCTAAATCTCCATGAAGCATAAATCTACAAAAGTCTAACCTCCTCACTGGATCTCCCTCTTCGATAACATGTACTGGCGTGTAGTGATAGGGGTAGAGGCCTGCAGTATTCACCGTAAACCACACTTTCCACTGCGAGAGTCCAAGTTCTCGGGCAACAGCATTAGTTGAAGTAGTTGGATCCGCTCTAAACCGTTGAACTATTTGATTATCTTCATCTTCATCATCAACAATGATCCGTGGTCGGCCTAGGTCTGCTCGACGCCTTAAAACAGAGCCAGTCTCTCTGAGTCGCCGGTAAGCGCCGTCAAAGACAGTGACATCCGGTATTCGGCGGCCGGAATAACGTGCAATGTATTCGTCACGAGCTCGTGCAGAAACACCATTGCAGTACCCATAACAAAGTAGAATATCCGCGTATTCCTCGTTCGTGAAGGTTGCCATCTTCAACAGTTCCAATTCAGAAGCACAATTCAAAGTCCAGTTAACAAGCACAGTCACAATTTGTAGGAAACAGTCCAGAAATACAAGCCAAGTCGGGTAAGAAATGAAGAGCACTAAATATCGCATCTACTACGGACGAATCACGGAAGCAGATTAAAACGAAACAATAACAACAAATTGGCCGGGATTATTTTATCTCGCTTGCACCTGGTCAGTTTGTTCCGCTCGCACGCACCACAGCTCCGTGGAAGAACAATAGGACCAAAGAACCCAAATTTGTACTGCTACCTGAGAGCCTTTTATCGATTTTTTTTCTATGAATTGTGATAAGACCCTAGCTTGTGATACCTTGTTGGATAGCTAATGGAACGTAGATATTATTTAAAACATCTGCAGAACTAACGCCATAGATTTTTTTTAAGTATTACTAAAAGAAACAATTTTTTTTTTTCAAATTAATTACTTTTTTACGGTATCAATCGTCTACTACGATCCCATTGGTTCAGATACTTGCACTTTTTGGGTTGAGAATTATAAACAAACTTATCTGGCACACAAAAATCAGAATTAAAAAAAAATAAAAGGCATAGGATACAAAAAAAATAGGCTATAGTTAAGAAATCGGGATATTTTTTAAAAAAACCTTCTAAGTCCAATATCTCGAAAACGGTTAGGTTTAGGGTGGGGTGTTTCATAGTCAGATCAGTCAGAAATGATGGGAACTACCACCTCTTAACGGATCTAGGTCGACTTACCCAATAACCCTGTATACAATTAAAAAAAAAATAAAGTGTTCAGCTACTTTTGTTGCTAGTACCACAAAGCCGGAGCCGCAGGTAGAAGTTAGTAGTAAATCATATTTTGAGTGGCACTACTACCCGTATTACTTTATTTATATCTCTCACGTTATTAAGCCACGTATTAATTAGACACTAGCCGCCAAAATTGCCTTCACCCATCATTAAGCCGACCCGTTACCTATGTTTATGGACGTTCTAGACATCAAAGCTTTGTTATTATGTTAACAGGGGTCAATGTTAGTGTAAATATTTGTAGTGTCCGCGTCTAAGGACATATTGAGGTTGCTAATGAACGGGATGGACGGGATGTGGGTATTGGTATTACGTTACTTGTTGATTTTGGTCGCAATATTGTGGATTAGTTGATTGGTTAAATATTTACTAGCTGGAAGAGCTTTTTGGTTTAATTTTGAAGTTTAATCTGCTGAAAACAAAATTTCCATTTTTTTTTGTAACTGTTAATAGATTTGTCTTTGATTAGGTTTTCAAAAGTGTGTAACATCACTAGTGTCTAAAATAAAAGGCGTAGTGTAGTGTCAATTTCGAAATCTATTATAATGATGAACGTAAAAATATAATAAAATTTGCTTTTTAACTTAACCAGAGATAAAAATAATAAAATTATGGTACGGACAAAGTGTCGTCGTTATTATGACGTTAATTCACGGTTATTAAAATGTTACGCTGCCAAAAATAATCAAATACCTACATAATTAGTCTTCAACTAATTTATAACAACATTATCTTCACAAAGTGTGGGTTAAAATATAATAAAGCCGCCATGTTATTCCGAAATAGGTGCGGTTAATTTTATAAAACATATTAGCTTTGCATCACTACCATAGTGATGCTATTAATACTATTTTTTCGAATACGAATATACGATCGTAGATTTTACTGATGTCGTAAACGAATACGAAAGATTTTGATACATAATTATATACTTATGAAAACAATATTTTTTTAAATGTATTTTTTTTGTACCCCAAATATAAAACTAAACTTCAACTCTTACTTTTATGTATTCTCAATAATCTTAACCAAAGAGATTTCAGATAGGTACTGTATGCTTTTTTCTAGGAGCTTTTTCAACTATACCCTACAAAGGATATATTAAAATGTGTTTTAAGAATATTATAATCGATGCTTGAATACAAATATGCATTCAGCGATAATTTTGAAATATTCGATGAATATTCGTATTTGTATTCGGTGCATCACTATTTTATACACCGTAGCTAGATCAAAACAACTTCAGAACAAGTTATTATAAACTGTGAACTCTAGTATGGTTTTTGATGGGCTGGCTTTGACAAAGTTTGTGTTCCTGCAAAGTTTTGTATTACGCTTTAATTTCTTCAGTTTAGATAATAACGTTGGAATAGAGTTTTAGTTAAACTCTGGTTGAAATTAAAATGGATACTGTGCGCTCAGAATTTATGTGAACATGCTGCTGCTAAAGTCTAGGCGTAAATAGGTGTTTTAACAAACTACAAAAAAGAGTTTTTGAATTACTTTTTTTACCATCTGGTGTTGTCGAAATAAGTAAGGATTAAAAGATTTGAGACTAAACATGGTCAACAAAACTGAGTTTTATCATGAATAAGCGGCTTGCAACAACTGCAAAATTTTGAAAATCTCGCTTCAACAAAATACTTGTCTTGGTAAATATCCCTTGATATCTAATATTTCGTAAGTAAAGATTGCTACAAACATATTTGTAACGACAATTCGGTTCAGCATCCATTGCTTCATTTGCTATCTCAAATATACCTTGACGCAGATCAATGCTCCAATAGGATGTTAAACTGCGTGCTGGCCCGAACATGTGTGTAGCAACCGTTAAGCAAAACCAGATATCTAATATTTCGTAAGTAAGGATTGCTACACACATATTTGTAACGCCAAGTCGGTTAGGCATCCATTGCTTCATTTGCTAGCTCAAATATACCTTGACGCAGATCAATGCTCCAATAGAATGTTAAACAGCGTGCCGGCCCGAACATAATGTGTAGCAACCGTTAAGCAAAACCATAATTTGCTTTTGCTATCTTATCAAAGTATACATTCATAAAATTCATCACTCATGAAATACGGAGAAGTACGATTATCGTGAATAAATATTTCAGCATTCAACAAATAAAGATGGCTACATTCATGCATACATTTTTAATATCACGCCTTAATTTCACGGGGATACAGAGGCGATGGATCGCCGTGCTACGCTCCTCACATACTTCTTTCGCTTCCTCGATATTCATACGTCTCGTCATACATGCTCGCCGGTTTCGTGTACTACGTACTTGCCCTTTCTGAAGGAAGCCATTTATCTGGTCCCTTTATGTCTTTTGATGACTGTTCACAAATAAATATATTTTTTAAATTAGAGAACATCATTAAAAGTAACAAAAAAGTAAAGGTCGATAAAAAAGATAGAAAATTAATTAGACTTTTTTGGCTTTATTTTCTTTCAATGATGGTATCAAAGAATGTATTCATAGCACTGTGGCCTTGTTATCTTATAAAATATCTATTCATGGAAAAAATCAATCAATCAAAAAATGGAACACGAGCCTCACTTATTTCACGCCTGCGCATTTTCTAAAGACGGGTCCACATTTGTATCACTTGCCCAATACGATTACCGTATCCGTATTGTCGTATCACGTAACTAGTTTTGGACGTCTTTATAAAAACTAACATAACACAACAACTCGTCTATATTACCCAGAAGGATGTGGCGGATGTGTAGACACCCACATTTCACTTGTTATATTTAAGTCCCATGGGATAGGAGGTGAGGCTATCGCCGGGCATAATTCCAACTCCGTACTGTTGTTGTGAATTTCCTGACGGAAAGTTCACAAATACCGCTTTACCCGACCTGGAAATCGAAACCTCGCAGTAAGAGGCCTATACGCTTACCGCTAGACCATCGATTTTTTATTATAGTTTATGTATGTAGTGTACTACACACTACATACATAAACTATAATAAAAAATCGATTGTAAGTATCACATGTACTAGAGCGGCATAAAAAGACTGACAAGTCCGAATAAGCAATCAAGATACACGTTCGCAATACAGATACGGTGATCGGCTCGTGAAAGTGATACAAATCTGGCCCTGTCTTTAAAGCGCCCACACACCCGGCTACTATTGACGGCCAATAAATGCGCCCACTTCTGGTAGGTCGTACCAAAACAATTGGGATAGGTCTTTATAGATAGATAGTACATAGAGGTGTAATATAACGAAGCAACCTTTACCAAAATTATTTTTTAAATATGTCCAACGCAAACATTAAACGGGTACGGATACTGGCATAGTTTATGTCTGCAAAAACTGCCACTCTGATACATAGTACGACACGGATCGTATGAAAAATATAAATCTTAACTTGTGGCATCTACTTGTTATTGGCGATGTCGTCGGGTGTAACAACACCCTTAGACACTTTTAATTCCCTTTGGATATGATACTGTTGAACAAAATGTATCGCTAAAGTTTAGTGTTGGTGTGTAATCGATATACCGAATTTAAATGCTTTGCTTGTTTGTGATGGGATCCTACATAAAACGAGGGTAATCCTCAAATTTTAAAGGCTTCTATATTGTTTTTCGTATATTACTTAAGGCTACTCAGATATTTGCATCTAGCAGTCAGCATTTCATGGTGCTGAGCTGATGCTGGCAGATACAACTCCTCAACGTTTACGATTACGGGAATAATTATTTAAATATAGGCACCTTTAGGCCGTTTACTGTATTTTACAAGTTATACACAGATGAGGTCGGACGTTAAATATTATTCAAGTATTTCTTACTCTTACTTTTAGTGTATTTTTTGTAATTGAATTTTTTTTTTTTTGAAAATTTATTTATACTCTTTTTTTTTTTTATACTACGCCCACAGCGAACGTACGTGTAGTCCACCTGATGGTAAGTGGAGTACAGCCCATGGACATCAACAATCCACAAAAGCAGATTATAAATGCGTCGCTGCAGCTGAGGACTACGGTGTTATGCCTCATGTGCCAGTAATTTCAGGGCCTGATCTCACCACCAAACCGGAACACAGTAATGGAAGCACTACTATTTGGTGGCAGGTTAAAGGTGAGACGGTGGTGCTGCCGCCCTCGAGCTCATTCACAAGAGCTCTACCACCAGTATAAAAATAAATAAATAAATATTATGATAACATAAGCAACAAAAACTAAATAATATGATGATAATTATGTTTGGTTAGAATCTTTCTGTACGTGAAATAAAACTTGCATGTCTATAATTATAAAACATCGCTTGTCTCAAATGCTATTCATATAAAAATAAAATAAAAATAAATTTGTCACAGTACAAAATCACAGAACCGTGACTTGTTATTTCATTTTTGTGTAAACACATTCCAAACGAACGAAGAAATAACACAGCGAGACATTCTTAGTATTCTCATAAAAAAAAAACACGTGAAAAATTTCGCTCTACGAGCCACCCTTTGTGTTCAACGTCATTTTTCTGACAAAATAATTTTTATTCTACGTTCTAACTTTTATGTCTGTATGTTTATCATTTTATTTTTTAGTGAGTCTCTCAATTTTCTCGCTCAGTTGTACAGTTATATTACGACTCGTGAATTTTATGCTCATTCAGATATTTCATTTTCATACTTAATATTACGCTTTTCAAATGTCATAAGTATACGAAATTCCACGGTAGATGTTCTTTTAAAATATGGTGGAAACATCTATTGAAATAAAATTTAAAAAGTAATTCATATTTTTAAGTTAATTAAAAAACCACAAAGAATAAAATTCAAAGATATTATTTGTATTCAATATTCAAATGTTGAAAAATAAAAGCGCCTTACAAAAAAGGAAAAAAATGTTGCGAAAGAAAAACAATATCGTTTACAGTGTATAGACATGGATAACAAAATACATCAGTCCACAGTCCATTTTTAGGTGGCACCAACGAGTTGATTCGTCTGCATCCGTCGATCAATGTCAACCCAGTTGGTGTATTCTAAACTAAAAGTGTGTCACAATAGTGCTTTTTGGAACAAAAAAAGTGTATTTTTTTCCAGTTCTTTGAATTTGTTGTCACTGTTTTTGGTTTTTGCATGGCAATTCTGAAAAGTATATTATCCAAATTGGTTTTGCTGAATTGTTTGCTAGAAAAAGCAAAATGATTATGTTAAAATTTTAAACAAACTGGCAAATATAATATATTTTCCAATGAATTGGTCTCTAATACGAACTAAAAAAATATAAGCTATTTTAGTTAAAAAGCTATAAAAATAAAAAAATAAAAAAAACGTGTCTATGTCATACTATATTATTTTTAATTAATTCGTTAATATATTTTTTTCAGCCTTTTTTCACTTAATAATGACTAATGTCGCTCGCAGGCGGTCAGATGGACATGGAGAAACTATGAAAGTTCTTTTTAAATAAACCAAAGGGTCGATATCCTGATTTAAACAACACATTGTCTTACCACAAAAACTGCACACAAAACAGCAAGATATTTCTTAGTTTTCCTCTTGCGTAACGTCACAACGAAGACAAATCTGTGGTATCTAATATGCATAATCGTTTGTTCTCATTTCCGTCAATCCAAAGAGGATTACACTAATAGACGTTATGCTACGTGATTGTGATATATGGAGCTTGCTAACGGCTGCAGACGTCTCGCAGACGAATCATTTGCTCTCCAAATAAAATAAATGTTGGAGGATGGGTAAATATTTGTTTGGATTAAGTTTTTCTTAGCATATTTTTGTTTATTTTGAGATAAATGCAATCACATAATACCTATTTACGATAACTACACAAAACAAGGATTTTTTTATTTACAATAAAAAATAACTAATTTTATTACATCCACAAGACACCAACTCACACAAAATGTTTGCTTAAAATGAATTTACAATAAAGTCAGACATCTAAATTTAGCACCTTTTTTCTTGAAATAGAAATATTACACAACATTTCTTTCTTGAACGAAAACAAGATTGTACCTGTATTATGGTTAGCAAAATATCTTAACGCATATCTTATTATAAAGGTTTTGATTTTTCGTTTTTTTTTGTGACGTTTTAATTAAAAAACGAATAGACTGATTTAAAAAATAAATCATTCGTATGCTAGATTTTTTCTCATACGCTATATTTAATCGAGTTAACACGCGGGCAAAATAGTTACTAGTTATAGATGATAGTCGAAATATTACCCATATACATATGCATTAAAGTCACATAACACAGAAAAATGAGAAGCAATATTGCCAGTTTGCCTATTTATGTCATAAATGTAAGCCAATAGTCAACGGTCCCCGACACCCAAATCTTCGGCGAAATATTTATATACCAATAATTTCGTCATCCACAATATCGAAAAACTATAAAAAAGATATATTCTCCTTAGGCAGTATCTTATACAATACCTAGCAATTTTATTTTCAATATTCTATATGAGATTATTTCCCGGGTTGGGAAGTCCTTTGAAGGCTTTATTAAGTACACGTAAAAAAATCAGTTTCATTTATAATGCCAACCGCAAGAGGCCATCACGGTTTGTCGATTATTTTTATTACAAAGTTCCTACGGGCTGGACCAAAACCATTTAACGTAAAATTGAATCCCGTTGTCTCTTGCAAATTCATTCATCGCAATTCATCGTGTGGTGGCCCTATTTGTTGGCATAGTTGGTCGTGTAGGCTACTGCTGTGATAACCCTGGCCATTTTCATCCGGGAATACGTATAGACAGTTTGTACAGATTAAAGCGTTGTGGTGGAATATTTAAAAACAAGTATAGGCGATATCAATATTTTTAACAAAGTAAATCGTGTAAACTCTCAATTATGTTTATTGATTGACATTTATTAACAGACTTTAAAAACGTTATGGAGGTTTTCGATTCATGTTTTTTATTATAATGATGTACTTGTACATCATTAGTATTACAGTCTAGTCTACAGAATAATGAGTAACTTGATTTTAATGTAATATGCAAAGTAGAGACAATTATAATCTTCAATCTTCTTACTAAGTCCGTTTTATCAAGAAGTTGGTTAGCTTTGACATTCACATGGTGATGGAGTCTTTGTTGATGAGCTTCGGAGGAGTTTCACTTCAAGGATCCATATTTCTAATGTGTCCCAGGCACGTTTACGATTCCTCTCAGTACTTTGTTATGGAATCGATGCATTATTTAAGTTTTTTTTGTTTACTACAGCCCCATAACTTGATTACAAAGTAACAATTTGTTATGCACTGACAGCTAAGAATGTTTCGAAAATAGCCAGTACATATTTTATAACGAAGCTCTAGTTCATTTCGTTTCTTTTTGACGTGAGCTTTCCACTGAAGCTTTGTTTTCAATATCATGCCTAGATATTTGGCTGTTTTCATACGATATGGCTTGGTTATTTATTTACACTGGACGAAAAAATGATATTTATAAGAGGATAAGCCATAACGTAAACAAAAGTCTTTGATCTTGAAGTTAAATTGCCATGCCATATGGCATATGGTTTGACATAATGTAAGGAAGACAAATGTTTGAACAACTGTTTCAATAGATAACCCACACAGATATGCCTTTTGGTCAACCAATCATTAGACCAAAACCTACAAAGATGGCGACGGTCACGTGAGCAGTTTTCATGTTTGTCTGAGTAACTCAAAATCGAAGTATACAATATTTAATATATGCAGGGTTGTTAGTTATGTGTTTTTCGCGTGGATTTTGCTGTAACCTTTGTGACGCGCCTTGTAGTTAGATATCTGCATCTAAGATTTTATCAAAATTGGTCCCGCCATTTAGAAAATTAGCCAATAAAAACAGACTGACAAACAGATAAAATTTAATACAAAATAAGTGTAAATAACCATACCAACTTAAAAAAATATTATGATATTAAAAATAGACACTTCATTTTTATTTATATTGATTAATAATCACATAGGTTTTTAGAGCAGTAATCAAAGCTGTGTTATATTATATTATTGGATAAGAACACCTTATAAGGTACATATTTAGATACCTAACATGCAAGCTGCATGTCACTAGACAAGAACGTCCGTGTTTACATCGACACGCTCCAATGCGCCAACACACGTTCACGGACGAGTGACTGCAAGCTGAACGGCAGCGTGTTACTATATACCTGATTGAAACTGCACGGCAAGCGTGTTATGTTTTTCTATGTATATAGACTGGATGCAACATAAAAGCAATATTGAATCTACGGATTCTAGAGTTCATTTACAAAATCATCATTTATTTTTTATATACGAATATAAAACTTGAGCTTTCAAGCAAGCAAGATTTGGAAAGAAATTTTGGAAAGAGTTTTATTTGTCGCTAAAATTAATTGTCAGTGGAAATGAACCCTGACCGCGTCTGGAAACTGTAGTTTTAATAAGATAAATACCCGTGTGTCACATGCACTCCGAGTTATATTTAAAAACTTACTAAAACTTATTTTTTGTCTAGTGACCATTTTGAGATCGGTACCCACTTGCAGAGGCTTTTTTAGATTCATATTTTATTCGTCTTAGAATTTATTTTTATTATTTTTTTTTCATGTCACACTATTGGAAGATCAACAAAAACATTTTATGTGAAACTCAAATCAAACCTATTTCTGATTATAATAGGATTATTTAATGGCACAAATTTTTGAAAAATTGGTCGAATGACAGATGTTTCTCCGCTTCCAACTGTCCGTCATATTTCACATGCCATGACAGTCGGTCTCAGCGGTAAAAAGAGCTTTTGGGATTTGCGCAGACTTTACAGGAATTTGTTTGGACTATTGTTTTATTTTCTTTATGTGCTTCTTAAATAGTTTAGTGGAACACCAGATATTTGAAGTAGTACCAGTATTTTTTCTTATGGCTGTATTTAATTATATTATTACTAAAAGAGTGGCTAACTGTCTCTACTGCCTTGTTGGTCTAGTGGTTAGCGTATGTGCCTTTCACTGCGAGGTCTAGAGTTCAATCCCCGTGTAGAAAAAAAAATCTGTCAGGAAATTCTCAATGGCAACACAGAGTTGTGACCGATGGATGGCGATAGGCTCACCACCTATCCTACAGCTACAACTAAAAAACAGGTGAAATGCGTGTGTATACACCTTGCCACACCCTTCTGGGTAATATAGGCGAGATGTTATGTTTTGTAAAAGACCGATAAAATAGCCAGCATAAAAACAAACCTCTTTTAAAAATAATACACACCATGTAAGTATTATTGAGTGGTAGTATATTAACACACCCTACAGTAACAATTACGTTGCAGTCACCGTTTCTCAGAATTATAGTAAAACGTTAATCAATAACTTTTCAATCGACACCATTTCAATGCACTCTGTAATACAGGGTGTAAATGACAACGCGATGAAGCCGCTTTCTAGTGATTCAAATAAGATTCTGAGACCCTAAATAAAAAAGTAATCGTCGGGATCAATTTTCAATTTACGTTCATGATTGGCCAGCAAAATTTTAGTATTCACGATTTTTACTGACTGATTTATCAAACATTAGCCATTTTTTTGTGACGTTTATATTTTTTCCAAGGTCAATTTTCAATGCGTGGTAATGCCCAATAAAAAAATGGTTGAACTCGGGGTCTAACAATCATAATAACATCTAAATCACTGGTAAACGTCTTCCTCGCTAAGTCATTCGAATTCTGTATACTACCAACTAACCAACTAAGAAGTTTACTTCGTAGTAAACGACGGAGCTGCACAGCAAAGATCTCCTTTCTTAGACGTATCCCGTTTCTTGAAGCAACTTTCGTGAAACGCATCCGTGCGTAGTCCAACCCTCTCGGATCGAACACAACGCCTGCGTTTTCGTATAAAGTTCCTTGTAGTAAATTAAGTTTTGAAGATATCTGATGTTCTGCGTTTGACATCAACTTGCTTGCAACTCTTGTTTTAAAGGTGATAGGGTTCTAATTTTCATCGTTTTTTTAACTGTTTCTTAGTATAATTTGCTAAGCATAGCTAAATACTGTAAAAAAAATTATTTTGTTACAGCATTCAGCTATGCTTGGCAAATTAAACTAAGAAACTGTTGAAAAACGATGGGACCGGCAGGATTTTAAAACTGCACACCGGGTTGTTGCTTGAACTAACCAGCAACGGTTGCCTCATGCCAGGAACCTAAATTTCTGAACTGTATGTTACGTCATTTCGTGACGTTATGTTCATACATTTGTTCTTATTTTAAGTAGGATACAATAGAGTAAGAGGGATAGAGTTCTTATGAACGAGCTCGATGGACCGTTTCACCTTAACCTGTTACTAAATAGTAGTGCTGGCTTTACTCTGTTCCGGTTTGGTACTGAAATCAGGCTTACGATTCCGGGCATATAAGGCATAACACAATAGTCCTTAGATCAAGCGACGCATCTACAATCTGTTTTTTCATTACGACTAACAATTAAAAAGTTGGCATATGTTATAGACATGCTTAATAATAATTATTATTATTTTAATTAAAAACGAAATGGTCAGTTTTTTTACTACAAAAACAGATTGATACGCGCGTGAAAATTAGGTCGCGACGCTTGATCGACACACATATAAACAAAATTATGCTAAGTAGTGTACGTACAAATCGTAATAACGTGGCTTCACTTTTCATTCAAGTAGTAGCTTTCTATGTGTACTAATTTTATGTCCATAAACATAATTATAATATAAAGTAATTATGTTGATACATAATAAAATAGATTTTGCACATAAAAATAGACACTTCATTTTTATTTATATTGATTAATAATCACATAGGTTTTTAGAGCAGTAATCAAAGCTGTGTTATATTATATTATTGGATAAGAACACCTTATAAGGTACATATTTAGATACCTAACATGCAAGCTGCATGTCACTAGACAAGAACGTCCGTGTTTACATCGACACGCTCCAATGCGCCAACACACGTTCACGGACGAGTGACTGCAAGCTGAACGGCAGCGTGTTACTATATACCTGATTGAAACTGCACGGCAAGCGTGTTATGTTTTTCTATGTATATAGACTGGATGCAACATAAAAGCAATATTGAATCTACGGATTCTAGAGTTCATTTACAAAATCATCATTTATTTTTTATATACGAATATAAAACTTGAGCTTTCAAGCAAGCAAGATTTGGAAAGAAATTTTGGAAAGAGTTTTATTTGTCGCTAAAATTAATTGTCAGTGGAAATGAACCCTGACCGCGTCTGGAAACTGTAGTTTTAATAAGATAAATACCCGTGTGTCACATGCACTCCGAGTTATATTTAAAAACTTACTAAAACTTATTTTTTGTCTAGTGACCATTTTGAGATCGGTACCCACTTGCAGAGGCTTTTTTAGATTCATATTTTATTCGTCTTAGAATTTATTTTTATTATTTTTTTTTCATGTCACACTATTGGAAGATCAACAAAAACATTTTATGTGAAACTCAAATCAAACCTATTTCTGATTATAATAGGATTATTTAATGGCACAAATTTTTGAAAAATTGGTCGAATGACAGATGTTTCTCCGCTTCCAACTGTCCGTCATATTTCACATGCCATGACAGTCGGTCTCAGCGGTAAAAAGAGCTTTTGGGATTTGCGCAGACTTTACAGGAATTTGTTTGGACTATTGTTTTATTTTCTTTATGTGCTTCTTAAATAGTTTAGTGGAACACCAGATATTTGAAGTAGTACCAGTATTTTTTCTTATGGCTGTATTTAATTATATTATTACTAAAAGAGTGGCTAACTGTCTCTACTGCCTTGTTGGTCTAGTGGTTAGCGTATGTGCCTTTCACTGCGAGGTCTAGAGTTCAATCCCCGTGTAGAAAAAAAAATCTGTCAGGAAATTCTCAATGGCAACACAGAGTTGTGACCGATGGATGGCGATAGGCTCACCACCTATCCTACAGCTACAACTAAAAAACAGGTGAAATGCGTGTGTATACACCTTGCCACACCCTTCTGGGTAATATAGGCGAGATGTTATGTTTTGTAAAAGACCGATAAAATAGCCAGCATAAAAACAAACCTCTTTTAAAAATAATACACACCATGTAAGTATTATTGAGTGGTAGTATATTAACACACCCTACAGTAACAATTACGTTGCAGTCACCGTTTCTCAGAATTATAGTAAAACGTTAATCAATAACTTTTCAATCGACACCATTTCAATGCACTCTGTAATACAGGGTGTAAATGACAACGCGATGAAGCCGCTTTCTAGTGATTCAAATAAGATTCTGAGACCCTAAATAAAAAAGTAATCGTCGGGATCAATTTTCAATTTACGTTCATGATTGGCCAGCAAAATTTTAGTATTCACGATTTTTACTGACTGATTTATCAAACATTAGCCATTTTTTTGTGACGTTTATATTTTTTCCAAGGTCAATTTTCAATGCGTGGTAATGCCCAATAAAAAAATGGTTGAACTCGGGGTCTAACAATCATAATAACATCTAAATCACTGGTAAACGTCTTCCTCGCTAAGTCATTCGAATTCTGTATACTACCAACTAACCAACTAAGAAGTTTACTTCGTAGTAAACGACGGAGCTGCACAGCAAAGATCTCCTTTCTTAGACGTATCCCGTTTCTTGAAGCAACTTTCGTGAAACGCATCCGTGCGTAGTCCAACCCTCTCGGATCGAACACAACGCCTGCGTTTTCGTATAAAGTTCCTTGTAGTAAATTAAGTTTTGAAGATATCTGATGTTCTGCGTTTGACATCAACTTGCTTACAACTCTTGTTTTAAAGGTGATAGGGTTCTAATTTTCATCGTTTTTTTAACTGTTTCTTAGTATAATTTGCTAAGCATAGCTAAATACTGTAAAAAAAATTATTTTGTTACAGCATTCAGCTATGCTTGGCAAATTAAACTAAGAAACTGTTGAAAAACGATGGGACCGGCAGGATTTTAAAACTGCACACCGGGTTGTTGCTTGAACTAACCAGCAACGGTTGCCTCATGCCAGGAACCTAAATTTCTGAACTGTATGTTACGTCATTTCGTGACGTTATGTTCATACATTTGTTCTTATTTTAAGTAGGATACAATAGAGTAAGAGGGATAGAGTTCTTATGAACGAGCTCGATGGACCGTTTCACCTTAACCTGTTACTAAATAGTAGTGCTGGCTTTACTCTGTTCCGGTTTGGTACTGAAATCAGGCTTACGATTCCGGGCATATAAGGCATAACACAATAGTCCTTAGATCAAGCGACGCATCTACAATCTGTTTTTTCATTACGACTAACAATTAAAAAGTTGGCATATGTTATAGACATGCTTAATAATAATTATTATTATTTTAATTAAAAACGAAATGGTCAGTTTTTTTACTACAAAAACAGATTGATACGCGCGTGAAAATTAGGTCGCGACGCTTGATCGACACACATATAAACAAAATTATGCTAAGTAGTGTACGTACAAATCGTAATAACGTGGCTTCACTTTTCATTCAAGTAGTAGCTTTCTATGTGTACTAATTTTATGTCCATAAACATAATTATAATATAAAGTAATTATGTTGATACATAATAAAATAGATTTTGCACATTGCATTGTTTTTTTTTCAAATAATATCATCTTCTAAACGTATCTAAACATTTAATAAAATTAATACAAGGGGTCTTCTTAACAGCAATATAAACCAAAACATATTTTTTAGAATTTTTGTTTGTATGCTTGTTTTAATGTTCGTTAGCGCATCACTCAAAAAGTACTGCATAGAATTGGATGCGGTTTTTACGATTAAGTAGCTAAAAGTTTAACACAAAAAGCGGTGTAAGCTTTAACTTTGTATTTTATCTCTAAAGGGGTTAATTAGGGGAGTGGAAGAGTAGTGTATTTTAATGGAAAAATGACAAGACGTTAAATAACAATGAGATAGATTTATTGGCAATTCCACTTCCCTAGGAGGTCAATTTGGAGTTCTTTTTCTTCTTTCGTATCAATGTTATGGTACTACAAACTTATATTACGCCCGCCTAGTGCGTGGCCACACCAATTTGTAGTTAAAATGTACGAAGCAAATGCCTCAATTTTCTAGAAAATTGCTTGGAAACATCAAATTCCACACGGATGAAGTCGCAGGCTGCAGCTAGGGTACAATAATTTCTATAGATGGTACAAGTAATAGTGACATCTTATTTCCTGTCGATGAGATCCAAACTACAGATAGTACAAACAGAAGGCTTTGCGTCATCTTGCTAGATCCCGGCCGAGACTCCTTTTGTCATGTTAAAGTCTTGCGATATCATCTAACCATTGTGTTTATATAATCAAAACATCTTTATTGTGATAGAAAATTATGATATGACGTAGTAGACGTGTATATTGTAAATGTGAAGGAGACTATTTCTATGAGAAGGACATGTTTGTTTGTAATATTATTAAAACTGATGTAAGGTGATTGAGAATACGGGTTACTTACGTTATTTTACCCGGAGATATGCTGACTAGTTTCGATTCATCAACTGGACAACTAACCGCGTTTCGATTCGAGACTAGTATTCTATTTTTCGTAAATACATACTGCTTCGATGGTCTAGTGGTAAGCGTATGCGCCTCTCATCACGAGGTCTCGCGTTCGATACCCGCGTAAGGCAAAGTGTTAGTTGTGAACTTTCCGTCAGGAAATTCACAATAGATGCACAGAGTTTGATTGTGCTCGATAGATGGCGATAGGTTTACGCCCTATCCTATGGGACCTGAACCTAACATGTTTTTTTTTTTAATCTTTATTATATCTTTATCTTTATTTACGTCAACCCCATCGTACCTTATCCTACTAAACACTTATTAAGATAACCTTAATCTATAAAACTTAACTACAAAGCAAATGTTACTAATCTACACAATTCCATAGCAATTGTAGAACAAGGATCAGCCAAGATGGATTGGATCCACCCTACATCTTTTGTATTCATTTTAAATTTTTTAACAAAGTTTTGCCTCTCTTTTTCGTTTCTGGCACATTTCATCAGCAAATTTTGTACATCTTCCACTTTTCCACAACTATCGCAATTTGGCGAGTCTGTCATTTTATTTTGTCAACCTAACAGGTGACATGTGGGTATTGTACACCTCTGCCACACCCTTCTGGGTAATATAGACGTGATGTTATGTATGTCACATAATATATTGGGGTTGACTTCTAATCCCACGAAACAAGCTAAAGTACCGCATTTCTAGTAGAAAACTGCCATCTGATCTCCACAGCCAGCCGAGCCAGCTAGTACAAACCTATACAATACCTATTTATACAAAAATATTTTTCATTTTGTCGAACCATTTCAAATAGATTACTTCCGCGAGCCACTTGAGGTTATCTTAAAGTGACTTCGCTACCCCCAAAAACTTTTCAAGGACTCCACATATTGAAATTGGATAACTTGGCATAAGTGGCGTCCCTTACAAAGAAATCGAATAAACGGCTAACGAAATAACCCAGTGAAATCTTTGAGGTTTTCAAAGGAGCATTCGACTTATCAAATAAGAGTTACCAGTAGTGATGTAACGAATACAAATATTTGTATTCGAAGAATACCACTAGCAGCAGTTTTAAGAATATTTAAGAAAAAAAATATCAACTGATATTCTTACACATTTTAAAATAGTAAAATTGAGCTTACAGATGCTAAGTTGTTATGTTTTGTATTGTGGCAACATTTTAATTATAATTTCGATGAATTTGCCACATTCGCGTTCAGTTATGTGTGAGGGCGAGTAAGAATCGAATTATTATCTATGTATAATTATATATCCACTAATATAAAAAGATATTATTGATCACCAAAATGTAAAACATGTAATTTAAAAAAAAAAACTGTTTTAAGTATGTACAATAAACTATTTGGATAGTGGGATTTCTTGCATCACTACGGTGAAGAAAAATATCATGAGGAAACCTGCATGCCTGAGAGTACCTAAAAAGTGAGGGTGTGTGAAGTCTACCAATTCGCACTTGGCCAGCGTGATGGACTATGACCTAACCCTTCACATCATGAGAAGAGACCCGAGACCAGCAGTAAGACATGTATTAGATACAGGGCTGCTATTATTTGTCAGCGTCTATGCGTGAGCGATACCTGGCACCCCGACAAGGTCTTGTTGACAGAACACACTGGGTTTTAGTCCGTGCAACTCGAACATAGTGACATACTGACTCTGCCCGGATCAGTGGTATGCGTCAGGCATTTAACAGTATAAAAAAAAGGGTTGCTATTATTATTATTCCTGGCATCACTAGTCACAAGAAATGTTGCCACTTATTTAGTTTCAACCTTTCGAATGGTTAACATTCTTGTGATGAGTTATCTTGCATTTTGATGATATTAAATTCCAAGATGTTTCTACAAAGCGTTCAGGGATCATCTCACATTAAAGTGAATCATTTGTAATGTTATTTTTGAGATTATATTCTCAAGAGTGTACTCGCAAAGTTACAAGTGCAATTCCACAGTAAAACGATCTTGTCCTCAAAGTATTAGCATTAATGAAACGATGGTTCTTGCTTTGAAATGATAACAATTATTATATAACTTTTTATGTTTCTGAAAATTGTGATTTTGCGTCTAGACTGTTTTGATTTTCTTTAATGTTTTCTTAAAGCATTTGAAATATACAATATCATTTTGAAGTGTAACTGAGTTAAATCAGTGACACAAAAAGCTTTGACTGTTTTATGAAAACATTATTTTATAAGTCTGATTAATAAGCGTTTTATTTTGACAGCTACTTGATAGCAAACAACAGCGCTGATTTTTAGTGACTGCCAAAGCTGGCGTGGCGTTTAACATTTGAATATAAAAATAAATTAACAATGAAAAAATATTAATTTTAAAACATTAAGAATTTAATAAATACTTCTCAAGCCACCTTTGCACAATAATTTTAAACGTGCCACTGTCTTTTAGCGCTTTGCAGCGTTTAAAGTGTTATTCTACAACAAAATAGCTTCAATAATAACCATGTCTGCATCAAGATTGAATGTGTAAGTGTTGTGTATAAATCAAAAGACAAAAAGATAATATATATATAAATCAAACATGCGTTATTATTAACAAAGCGTAACTACAATTAACTTATTTTAAGGCCAATTAGCATAATAAAAAAAATACATATTTATATATTTAATTTAATTAAAATGATATCAATATTTTTGGTAAGAAACTTTTATTTTAGTGACAGCAATACAAACTTGATCACTTAATTCTTAATCAAAAAAAAATCGGAAGGCGTGTATTTTCTACGCTTGGTGTTCTTGAAGTATTAAAATAATTTAATTCCTTTAACCGAATTTACCCATAAAAGAACACCGAAAACACAATTATGATTTCGGTACAAGGATAGGAGGGCTATCACGAAAAACCGAATTAGACATGGTTATTACAATTAAGTGCCTACAATATTTTTTATACATCATCTACGAGCACGTGATAGATTCAGTTGCGTTTTTGTCATATTAAAGGGGGCAACATGATAAAAACGGGACAAAATTTATCTCGTACTCGTTTGCTAGGCCGACAGTAGTCCTGTTGGTATGTCTCGATAAGCAAATAGCAGTCCCTTACCTCAAGATTGACGATGTTTGGCCACCCAGATTGATGGATTTGCACCGAAGCCAATTAGTCATCAGACTCTCTAATGCTAGTGCCAAATATTGCCAACATTAATGTCGACGCAGGGAATTTCCCTCAATAAATCACTACCGCTACGTCATTTGTAATTGTCATCAAAACAATGAATTGTATTGTGTTTTGTTGGATTTATACCCAAAATAAAATAAAGGTAGGTTTGTGAAAAAAACATTCACGTTAAAACGAAAAGATTCCATCAATAAACAGCTTTGACTTGAATGTTATGAAAGGACATGATTTTTTTACGAAAAAAATATTAAATCAAACATTGGGAGCCGGACAACGCTCAAAGGGCGAATGCCGGAAATAATAAACTCATAAAATTCCTTTGAGTTCCCGAAGTATCCTATTTACGACATTATAACGCATAATGGTAATGGTATTCACGACGAAAAAACATGAAAAAATGTTGTTAGCAAACACTCAAGAGTATCTGATTTCGTTTACAAAAATAACGATCGATCATCCGATTTTGGACCTTCTCAAAATGTAATAAGGTAACACAGTAAGCTGCCACCAACATTCTATAACCCAGAATGAAATGAATTCAGGAGGTAACGTAATGACTAAATGTAAATAAGATTATGTTGTATTGAAATTAAATGTCGCGTTTGTGTGTTATTATGGAGATAGAAAGTTAGGACGGAAAAACTAATAATATTACCATAATGATATTGGAATCACAAGTTTATTCAATGAATATATTTTAGGAAATACAGGGAAAGACTAAGGGGACACTTCTGGTGCGTATTTTAATTTTAATATAATTTATTGCTAATCCACTTTTTTTACATTATCATATTTAAAACATTTAAATTTGTGTGCCCATTTCGTCAAAATTTTACTTTAATGATTTGTTAATAATTCAGGAAATGATCAATATAATTAAGTTAATATGAGCAGGCAGAAACATGCATTTTGGTGTGTAAAACAATATACTTATAATTATGTATAATAATATATTTAACAAAATAAAACTCCATTTGTATGGAAATACGGCATTGGAACAAAGTGCTCGTTGCGAAATCATTAATCCACTGTTTTCTCAGCGTGTGGGAGGATGTCTTATTTACTACAGTTATACTGTACTGAATAAAATACAAAAGCTTCACGGCAATACTTTGTACCAAAACAAAATTTTCCGTGTCATAAAAACAAAATTGAGCACTAAAAGCGACTCACCTACTGACATAAGCCGTAAAAGTTGTCTGAATGGATTGATTTAATGGACTTCATCCGTATACAGGATGGATGCGACTTTAAGGTAAAAGTTATAACCAAAATTTCTAGATACATCTTCCAGTTTACATGAAAAATAGCAGAAAATCACGAATGCCAAACAAGTTTGACATTAATCAGTAATTTTGTTCGTTAATACAAATTAATCGGTAGTTATGAACACAGACTATGTCTTTAGTGGTGTCAATAAAATATCGTTATGCCGCATCCACCCTGTATAAAGGTATTTTGTATCCAGAATGTTACCAAGGATATCTTCAAAGGTGGAAGTTATTAAATCTACGAGCAGGGATCAAATATGTATGAATTGGTGCGAGGAAAATTGGTGACCTCATTTGCTTGATCGCTACAGTTGACACTTCCAAATAATGTTTGAACATCTCCATTTGTGCCTCAAGTAAGTGGAGATTTCGAAAACCTTTGCTAGAATTTTGGTGCCAATTCATGTTCCATTTCACAGTATAGAGATTGAACTTGGGTATGCATAGGTAAATTGTTGCATAATTTAAATAAAAAAAATATATATATAATATAATATAATGTGACATAATATTGTGAATTAATATTAAAGAACCAGAAACGAAATAAATTGTTATTTAATTAAAAATTGAATGGGTGGACTATACAAAAATTAATATTCAAAAATAAATACTCGTTCATTGCATAATGACGAGGACATAAAAGTAACTTGATTTAGAACCTATAAATTTTGAATACCAAAATTTCGATCTAGGTAAATAATGTTTCGAAATGTCCATGAATGCTTCAAAGAAACGAAGATTTAGAGCAAATTCTGCTTGAAATTTTGGCACCAATTTCAGTTCCATTCGTTCCTCATAGATTGATCTACGATGAGTCAGTCCATTTCCATATATCTTAATACAAGACCTTGATTCACGGATATTGAAACTAGATCGTAAATTCAATTCCTGATAGCGCTTCAATTGAGATTTACATTCAATAACTTGGAATTTATTTACCTTTATTTTGAATGTTTCTCCCTGAGCTATATTATTGAACACTATAAATCGGATTATAAAAACAAAGTATTACGAGTACGTCACACAGTTCTTGTATTTTTTTTGTAGTGGGTGTAACGATCTTTTTAATATTAATATCTATCATATTTATACTGAATGTAACTTCGCCATGTTGGTTTGTATCCTACTTAAGATAGGAACAAAAGGATGAACGTGACGTCACGAAATTACGAGCAAGAGGCGACCGTATGTTATGTATGTATGACTTACTTTATGACCTTACTAGTAATAAGTAATATTATGTATGAGTAAATACTTCTATTTTTTTTTAATTTTTTTTTGAAATTTATGTCACGTAAAATCATTTATAACAATTATAAAACGGTGACCTCGTGTCAATATCGTTTGTTACTAAAAGCTATTTGCATTATTTGAACCTTGAGCTTATCATACCTAGTTAAAAAGTAAGTATGTAACACTAGCTTGCCCGCACTCTGAGAATTTATTTTTATTATTATTTTATATGTTTTACTGTTCTTAATAAATTGTGTTTGTTACAGGTACGACCACAAAATATTTATGAGCATTTGTTTACAGTACAGTAAGTAATATAATTTAGCTTACTCAATATTCCTTTTTAAAAATAAACATAAGTGCACATACGGAGGGTATCACGGGTGTCTGCAAAAATTTCACTCAATTCAGCTGAATTTATAATATAAGCACTTTATTCTAATAAATCATAGTACTGATACCAAAATTTCGTCGTCAAATTATTTATACATTCCTACAAAAGAAGATGAAGCTTAAGTACACACCTACCAATTACCTGAAAATAGATTTCGACAAATATTATTTGTATAATTTCAGTTACATCCACACAAGTGGGATCAAAGAGCGACAAACGACCAAAATAGAATATAACTTTACTAAATTTTATGTAAACTTTCACGATTTGCGAATTTTTTTCAAAAATTAGACAACGGGTCTGAATCGTGTAATTATTATAAAGGTAAATAAATACCTATGCTCGACGTTTCGAATGACTTACATCATTCTTGGTCACGAGCCGACTGGTGAAGCTCAGCGTCGTCTCCGTGAAGCGCGGATATTGTCCACTACCCTCACTTGGTCGTCACATTTTTTATTTTTATTTACTAAAGTTGATTTTTAAAAAAACAACTTATCTTTATTGTCTACTAGCCCCCGTTCTCAGCTCTAACTGCGTAGTGCGTGAATAAAAAGTAGCCCTTATTATTCCTGGGGTCTTGAAATATCACCACACTAACTTTCATAAAGGTAGGTAGACTCCCAAATACTAGTAAAACGTCATATTATTATATAGGAAATTAAAGGTAACAAAATAATCTACTAAATATAAGTATTTTTTTGTGCCGCTCCTTCATGGTAAGAATTACTCATCCTTCATGGAAAGATACTTCACTTAAAAAAAATAAACAAATAAAATTGCAAAAAAATTAAACCGATATTATTTTGCAAAAAAATACCACATACATTGCATAATAATATTTATCATTTCAAACTCGATAAGTTTTCATTTCTCCGTACATCTATATTGAAATACACTCTTCGCTTTGTCGTTATTGACACGAGGTAACCGCTGCGGTATTGTTATAAATGATTTTACTACCTCTACTCTCACAAATATTACCTTTTACTACATTTAATTATAACTCACACACAACGACATCTAGTTCCCAAACTAAGCAGAGCTTGTACTATGGGTACTAGAATAACTGATACTAATACATATATACTTTTTTTTTGTAAATACATACTTATTATATATAGAAATACCAAGACTAAGACAAACCCACATGTTCCGGCGCACAAAGATTTGTCTTAAGTGGGAATCGAAACCACGACCTCGGCGTCATAGGCAGGTATACTACCCACTCCGCTAATACTAGCTTTCCCACGCTCTAAGAAATTATTTTTAAATACTATTCTTACTGTCGTATATTTTGTAAGTTTTACATAACCATGTACTTACATTAATTAAAATGCTTCCCTCGACTTACTCAACAGCCTGTATAATGAGGAAAATTGGTTTACTGAACAAAGTTAGACGGCGCCACCGCTGTAGCAAAGGTTAGGGTTTCGACCCTTTTTTCTTTTTTTTTTTTTTATTCTGGGAAAATCCAGCCTTATGGATACCACCAGTCTGGGGGGAGCGGTGGTTATGTGGGGCTCTCCGCTGAGGGGCGGCTTACCCACTAAAAACCCAGAGTGTTCCTCACCACCAACTAGAGACGGGGGGCGCGGGACCACTTGCGCATACTCCGCAGCCCCCATCGGTGTCGCTGCCCGCCTTGTGGTTGGCTCACCTCAAGGTTTCGACCCTAGTTCAACTGAATTCATTCAGATGGGTGTGTATATGGCATTTATGACGCCAAATACCATAAATACTGAGTTCTATGATCGAGATTATGGTTTACTAGCTTTCACGCACGGTTCTGCGCACCTTGATAAAGCGATAAGTTTATCTTGATATTAATTTAGGCTATAACTTTCACATAACACTAATCAAATGTCCATTCAGGAGTTTTAGCATGTAAGAGCAACATACATTCACTTTTAATTTTATGATTTTAGTAGAATCATTTTGCGTGTCCTTATAATTGTGGTGCCTATTTACTCTATTTTGTTTTTAATCATACAATATTGATTCTTTAAAACGTGTTACTGCACTGCTGCTGCAATATTTTTCGTATCTTTTGCACTTCTTCTTCTTCGTCGTGTCGATGGCTGAGTCAAATTTTATTTTGACTTGCCATCGTGGTAAAAGGATTAGCCAATTCGCTTTAGAGAACTGGCGAATTACCCAGGGTACGCCGGACGTAGGGAATCGTTGTGTACGTCACTCGGGGAGGCTCCTTTCATGCACCCCATCTTTTGCACTGTCTTTCTTTCATTATTTAATTCACAAAAACAAATCATTTGGTAATACAAAATATATACAAAACTAACTTCATAAAGATGTATTTGGTTGTACTCGTAATTTGGTGAATATTTATAATAAATGCGTGCGAGCTACGTGTGGACGTTTATTACTATTTTATGCAAAACCTTGGCTAAAAGATCAAATGTAGCTTGTAGCCTGGATTAGCATACATACGAGCAGTATACAGTATTTTTTACTAAAACCTTAATAATTATGAATATTTTTAAACGATGTTTGCACTAGGAATAACTCATGTGTCGCGGGGGTGTTCAAAACCATACATTGCACACACAGAGACAAAGCCTGTGCTTTGTGTGTGTGCTTTGCTCTGTAGTCAGAGAAAATCTTTGCAAATAACACAAAGATTTGTCTCGTGTGCGGATTGAACCCACAACACCAGCGTAGTTGAAAGCGGCGAGGCGACCGCTTTAACCACCACGCATACCGTGCACTCAAATTGAGTAATAGACTATTGAAAGACTGGTATGCACTTTCATATTATTGTTTCAGTTTTGTAAATCTCAAAACGTTACTTATCAAACTACATGTTGTTTATCGATACCATATAATATATATTTTTAACATCGATCTGTCTCCAGAGACCTACTCGTATATGGCGTTTTTTCGTATTTATCATGGATATTTGTTGGCTAACTCCCAAAACACGATTCGATTACAGCGAGAACTTATTGCAAACCAACATATTGGCTTCATTTCTACAAAATTGGCGCGAACTAATCTTTTTACAGAAATATTACCGAGAATAGCAGTTTCTCGTCTAATATCTGCTTGATAGCGAGATAAAATTGCATATTTATAGTGTTATATCCGTTCGGGGATGCAAACATAAAAACGAATGCATATTATGTTTATTTTTTTGGTTTCAGTAGTACCTAGAAGGAACCCTTATAGTCGTCATGTCTGTCTGTCTGTCTCTCCGAGGCATAGCATCGAAATTGTTAGTGCTAAAAAGCTGAAATTTTGCATGAATGCCAAATAAATTACCGAAATGAGCTTTCAAACTACCTTCTTATTTATACGCAGGACCATCTTATATTGGAAATGTATAGGTTGATCGGTCTGCTGTGAGTACATATTTTAAGCTCTTGTTTCAAACGCTGCGCCGCGTTGCCATGTGATTTAGGATTAATTCCTTCTACGATATTTACTTTGTTGATATTATTTTGATCTTAAGCTCTTTTTGGGTTAGCAATTTACTTATTAATGTCCATGTTCATTTTATGTTTATTGATTTTATTAATGTAACTATGTAGTAAAGTAAGTAGGTCTATGTTGATTGATATAAGATGACATTATATTGAGTGCTAGCTTTCACGCGCAGCGCCGCCCGCGTTATACGTCGAAAAAAAGTAGCCTTTATTATTTCTGGGGTCTTAAACTATCTCGAAACCAATTTTCATTATGATCAATCCAGTAGTTTCGAAGGTTTTTGGGTACAAACAAACAAAGATAGAAAAAATATATATTGGTATGGTTGGTGGAATATCATTGAAATTGCAAAATAGAAGTAAGTTGTAAACTCTTGATTTTCTCTTAACTTTATTAGAACCCTTCTGATGCAATGGCATGTAATAAGCACAGCCTAGCAATAAACTTCCACAAATAAGATATTATGAACTGATGTGGACATAATCAAGGTTTAATCGCACTCATATTACCATTACTATTATTTGTGAGCTTTGTGAAGTTCTGGCGTTGTCGCTTCTCATCGTGCATCAGCTAAGATTTAAGTTTTTTCGATAAGAAGTCTACAACTGCTATATTTTTTTTTCTCACACTTCATTCTACTTTTAGAAATTGTTAGATAATATTTGTTTATTTTCCTGTTTACGAATGAAAATATGGCACATAATTGCACTTTGTAATATAAATATGGTATGTTAATATTCGTATTAAAGGCCACCAAACATATTTAAAGATAATTCCCATTACACGGTAATTAACGTCAAACTTAAATTTAGTCGCTCAAATTCTTCAGTTAACTTTAATAATCTCATTCAACTTCTGTACCGGGCTGAATCTCGTCTTAACATTCCAGAAGCGCTGTTTTACGTACAGACGTACAACTTGTACTTTATTGAATGTCGTTATAAATTTGGGGTGAGTTTATTGTCTTTTATTTGTGTGGCTTTACTTCCAATTTTGGACAATCATGGAGGGATTTGAAAACTCATTGGGGAGAGGTTTTTTTTGGTGATTTCTTCTTATATTATGTTTTTGTTGTGTTATTTGAAACCTTATATTTCAGTAACATCTGATTGTTAATCATTGCTCGCCGAGGTCACGGGTTCGATTCCCGCATAAGACATTTTTTTGTCCATGAACATAGGGATTTGTCTTAGTCTGGGTGTTTCTATGTATAATTTACAAAAGTCTATAGTCATCAGTTACTATAGTACCCATAATACAAGCTCTGCTTAGTTTGGGACTACATGGCGTTGTTTTTAAGTTATGATAATATATTTATTTGTGTTTATTTATTTATTATTTGTTTTCTACTTGATTTGTATAACATATAAGAAACCATTACAAGCTCCTCGACTTTTAACATTATTTAAAGAGACCAATCTAAAAGCTTGTAAATCATACCTTCTTAGAAAAATCCAAATAGATATTTATAATAAGTCAAAACATAGATAAAAGACAAGTTTTTTTTTTTAATCTACCTTAGCTCTTTGAATAAACAATCGGTATCATTCACTCATGTATGTATGTGCCTTTGCGTAAAAAAAACGGGTCTCCTTATCTTTGGACGAGAGTCGTTAAACAGTCTGTGGGAAAGGGTTACGCCGCAAGGCACCAACTTTGGCCCAATGTTGACAGTTGGCCATACTGTCAGAATTTTAAGAAAATGTGTACCAATGTTGGAAAGGTTTGCTTACGTTGGGTATGTTGGTGTATCGTTGGTGCCAATTTTAGGAGTCAGGCTATCTGCCCTACATATATGACAACATGGTCGTATCTTTACCACCTTTATGTCCAACAAACGAGTTTTCTAGTCGTATATCTTTTTATTCACTAGCTTTTCTTGCATATGACCTTGCCCGAACTTGATTATCGAATCGTTAAATTCTTCTTTTGTTTTTTACTGCGACCTTCGTAAAAAAAAACAAAAAAGTACGTGTTTTAGGCTCAGCCATTAAGCGTAAAATCTAGTTAGTCTGTTTTTATTTTATTATTTTATGCAAAAAATATAATGGATAGTTTGTATGTATGTGTTTATAAATAAAAAAATATTAAAGCATTCATGGCCAAAATTCCTTTGTTAACTTACAGTATTAAAGGATATTGTTTTAAGTTCTCTTTTAAATACATACAGAATTTAGACGATGGTATATACAGAAATTAAACATGATGAATATTCAAGCTCGTTGCGGATTACCTTCTTCAAAGTTTCACTAATACTGACGGGTTAACCCTAAAACCAAATTATTTAAGCTGAGTCCACACCTAACGAAGGCCAACTAACGTATTTGCTAAGCCATCCAAACAGGAGCCAACAAACGCGTTCGTTAGGTGTGGATCCGGCTTAAATCAAAAGCTAATCTAAAATTACTCCCAATCCGTAGGAATTCACTAACAGAAAACAAACAAAAACGCATTAAAGCTAATGGTTAAGGTGGCTTGCTTCACAATCCTTCACGGCGGATAAACAAACAACTGAGTACTCTTTGTAGTGTTTATGATATGTTGGTTGTAACCCCTTCCTTTGGGAGCTATTTTTGATGGAAGCGGTATAAGATACAAATACAGAGATGCAGTCATGGGAGTTTCATGGAGCAAATCCTACTAAAACTTACCTTACTATTATTATAAATGCGAAAGTGGCTCTGTCTGTATGTCTGTCTATACATCTGTCTGTTACGCTTCCACGGCTAATCTACAAAACTGATCTTGGAAAAAAATTGGTATGGAAATAATTACTATCTCCATACCATTTTTCTTTTTTATATCCTAATTCTATATAAACCTTTGACATGATCAGAATCGTTTTTGAGCATTATTTATATTTGCTTTCTTTTGTTTGTTTATCTCATTGTATGTATAATTATATTTATAATTGAATTTAGTGAATAAGAAACTATGTTGATTATTTAATATATTTATATTATTTTGCTAATTATTGTTTAAACATCGTTTTTTTATTTTTCAAATTTAGAAAAAGGTTTGTAGCTTGTGGAAAGAAACACTCAGACTTAAACTGCTGCTTTTCTTTCCACAACAATTTGGCAGATGTTTTGCAGAAAGTCAATAAAAAGCGGCCTAAAGGTTTTATTGGCTATGAGGCTTGCCGCCTCATCCAGAGTTATTTTTGTTCGAAGCTTCTGCTCCAGGTTGTATCGCTGGTTGCCATATACCGGGCATTTCTGTACATGACCTGAGAAAGGACATACCTACCGCGGGCGGAGCCTCACGTAAATAAGAAAATGTATTGGAGCGTATGAACTCTTAAGTATTTTATTGATATGATTTGAACGAGTAATTTTTCGACAAGGTTGCACTTTGTCATGGTCGCAGGCATACTGATTAATTAGCGCCCCGTCTCCGTTCGTGAGGTTGATGATTTGGATACCACCCTGACTTTTGTTGGTTTTTAATTTGTCAATGTACCTCCGCTTCATACTACATTAATCGAGTCCGGTTTATGAGAGTTCGTTGATCGCAGAAAGTTTTTTTATAAAAACAAATTGATCAGCTTCCATTTGACTTCTTTAAACAAGAAGAGACGCAAAGCTGAACCACTGGGTAGGTACCACTGCCACGAATCAAGCTATACACTTCCATTATAAGCGGGTCTCGCATCGCAAGAAAAGCCTACACAATACGAGATAATCTTACACTGGAAATATATGTATCTTGATATGTAGTTGTGTCTTAAAGATATGGCAGATCACAATCCCTTACAAAGTATAAACAATCGTTACTACTCTTCGTAGTGTTTATGATAAGTGTGAGTAACCCTTTCTTCGGGAGTTTGTTAGGCTATTCTTGAAAGGAAGCAGTCCGGGATGATTGAAAGATGCACTTTCTGAGAATACACTCTGATGCGAATACGTTTCAAAAAAGATTCGTGTACTTTTACCTGGGCAGTCTGGCAAATCCTTTCACCACGATGGCAAGTCAACACCATGAGAAAATTCTCATGGTGTTGACTTGCCATCTCGAAACGTATTCGCATCAAAGTGTTTTCTCAGAAAGTGCATCTTTCAATATGTATTACGGACTGTTTCCTTTGCTGCAGTCATATGTCTGCAGCCATCGATACGAAAGAAGAAGAAGAGTTTCAGACCTACTTTGGTAAGTAGAGATGCCATGTTGGCATGAAATTAGACTACTGGGCATCTAATGGTTCAAGTTATTGTGTGCCAGCCATTCTAATAGGTAATTACGAAACGTGAGAATTAAATTGTGACTTAGTCTAAAGCTGATTAATTGGGCGTATTACGTCTTTCCTATTTTACAAAACATAACGTCACGCCCATATTACCCAGAAAGGTGTAGCAGAGGTGTACAACACCCACACTTCACCTGTTATGTTTAGGTCCCATGGGATAGAGGATGAACCTATCGCCATTCAACGGGCATAATTCCAACTCTGAGTTGCGTCGATTCCCAGGTCGGGTAAAGTGTTATTTGTGTATTTGCCGTCAGGAAATTCTCAATAGCAGCTCGGAGTTGCAATTGTATTTAGTGAATGGCGGTAGGCTCACCCCTATCCCATGGGACCACAACATAACAGGTGAAGTGTGGGTGTTGTACACCTCTGCCACTCCCTTAGGGGTCCTAATATAGACGTAATGTTATAAACCTTTTATATTCTGTTTATAAAAAAAACACACACAATTTACGAGCAGTGTGTCAGCAAATAAACTCAAAATAAACACTTGTTATTTTGCCCCATAAATAATAAATGCCATAAAGAATATAATAAAAATATAATAGCACCTGCTTATGTTGCCATAACTCATTCTCTCCACAATTGCTTTCTATTTGGAGAAGAAACTCCCTAAACAGTGTTCTCGAGTAACCTTTTTTTAGAACACGGCGAAACTAGGCGGTCTGTATATAGCTGAATGTTGTTCGACTTAACTGCTATTGAAATAAGTGGTGTATGATATTCTCTATATATATGCATAGTTGCTGATAGCATTAGTTAATTTTAAGCATCATAAATTAACTAATTTAAGTAATTCTATCAATTGACTTTTAAACAGATGCAAATTTTCAAGCTGTATTAAAAGTTAAAATACTATCCGCTAGAGGATATTGCTCATTATATCTATTAGGCATAGAGTGGCCAAAATACTTGAAGACTTCATGCTTGCTCATAGAATTTAAAAAAAAAATCCGACTTCAACTACCAAAATAGCACTGAAAAAAAGAATCATTTGAATTGGTTGGCGTGATATTGAGTTACTCGTTCATTTGCACACATACTTATTTCTTATTTAAGACGTATATGGTTTTATTATGGGTGCTATTGTCAGAACTGGACCAAATTGCAATACTACCACAGAGCAAGCACCAGTTTTTATATAAAAAAAGAATTATGAAAATCGATTCGCCCAGTTAAAAGTTATGAGGTAACAAACACTTAAAAATAATACGGAACAATTGAGATCCACCTCCTATTTTGATGTCGGTTAAAAAGCTCAGAACGCACGTGACGCAAGTCAAAATATGAGTTTTTAATACATTTTTGCAAGATCTTAAATGTTAACTTCTAGATTGTACTGTAGGTATTGTTACTGGCAGCTTATTAATAGTTAAAATTGAAATTTTTGTTCAACGTTTACGCTCGATTTTGTTATATCCAGTTTGCCGCAAATAGTTTGCTTATTCAGTTGGTCCCCTAAACAAAGATCCAGTGGCCGACAATCCTTTTTTTATCTTTATTTAGAGTACAACAAAGCGCGTATTTGGAATATTCGCGGCAACAAATCATACACCGCCCTTAGAAACCATGAAAGCATTCTTAAAACAAGAACATAAAAAAAGAATCAGAACAACACTGTTAAAGCTGTGTTTGAGGCATAAGCGGTAGCGGGCTTTTGATTTTGATCGGATTGTGGGTCAATTTAATATTTTTGTGCATATTCGTATTTTTAACCGTCTTTGAAATAGGAGGAAGTTTTCAATTCGATAGTATTATTTTTTTATTGGTACAAAACTTGTCAGAAAGTGCATGAACAAAAAACATTTTAGAATTTAATTAATGAAATCAAAACACAGCAGTAACTCTAAAGCTAATATAAACCTAAGTTAAAATATGCTTACTTATTGAAATTCTTTAGGGTGTTATAACATCTACATCGATCGACCGTCCATCGATGCATTTGACGTTTAAAGAGTCAATAAGAGCGCACCACGCATGCGCAGTGACCTATTTTACGTTGATCGATGCGTCGATCGATGGAAATGTAATATCTCCATAAGTCAAATGTAACACTATTTATGTATTCGTTATTCAAATGATAAAAAATATATAATTCCCTGAATTTCTCATAACTTGCACCACACCAAAAAAGAAACGTTAGAAATACGCCAGTGAATCACAGTGGGAAGTGCGGAATGCGATAATAAGTCCCGAGCCATCCCGGATCCCTCACCGAATACATACAATATTGATGCCATTACCAACACACGCATATCTTCACATACATACCTTTCTAAAAACGTAAAGGAATGAAGAAGCACGATGATTAAAACGCGAGGTGTGAATGTGTGAGTGCAAGCTTTGATTAACGTCTTTCGAGAAAACAATTTGAATTTGGAATGGATAAGATTTCGTTTTGAAGATGCTTTACGTGTACTTTCGTACTCATAAATGTCTTATGTGAACTTTGAACTCACAAAGATTTCGTTTCATTTATGCTCGATGCCTCGATGGTAGCGTCAGCTTAGGTTAGCGTATGCGTCTCTCACCGCGAGATCACGGGTTTGATGCCTGAGACGGGCAAGTTTAATTTGAAAACTTTCCGTCTGGAAATAGAATAGCAGCACGGAGTTGGAATTGTGCCCGGTGGATGGCGATAGGCTCAACACCTATCCCATGGAACTTAAACATAACAGGTGAAATTTTGGTGTTTTGTACCTCTGCCACACCTTTCTAGGCAACATAGGCGTTCCATTAATGAAATTTGTTACAAAAAATACGTTATTGCCTTTTATTGAAATTTACAAACAAAACAAACTACTATAAAAAGCTGATAGAGTAATAATTTTTATAACTTTTTTAAAATTCAAAGTCCTGCCAATCTATTCTGCAAAATTTAGAAGACTATATCTTGTGCCGCCCAATTTTCTTGAACCGGCCAAACATCTGCCACCTGGACATGAACTGCAGTGGCTGATCTGGAAGTCCCTTAACAGACTTTGGACTCAATTCGGCCGGTGCAGAGACAATCTCGCCAAGTGGATTTATTAACTCATACAATACTAGTTGCGAATGTGGATACCCTAGCCAGAGTATGGCCGATCTGATGTTTTGCCCTTTACTACCCGCCACTTGCATCCGCAATAATAATAATAATAAATCATTTATTTCAGGCTGCATAGGCCCATAGATAAATACCTTAATCTAAAAATACATAATTATAAATTCACTTCCTTTGCACTAAGTCTTGGTGCGTTCCTAGGATATAGTTCTGCGGAAGCGACGGAAAACAACACCCTGCGGACAAAAACTTTTATCAAGCACCTGTTCCAGCAAACAGGTCGGCACTCTCACCACGAACGCCTTGAAGTTGACGTTGCGGTGCGACTCCAACAGCTGCAATCTTAGCACATGATTCAGTTTCTGGCTGACATATCTCGCGATATCATCTGCCTCGGTGGTGTAGTGCAGGCGCGAGATAAACACCGGGGTGTTTGGCGCAATGACCTCATGCAGGCAAACAAAGAAGGGATTGAAGTCGCCACCTACTGGTCCAAGACAGTATAATTGAATGAGCCATTGACACGATAAGAAGAAGATGTAAATTCAATTAAGGTCTGCAATGTCACATTTCTAGAAAGATACTTTCAATTTTTGTTGTAGTAACTTCATAAAAGAATCCTGAGTCGTATTTTCTTGTCACAATAACTACTAAAGAAGCGAAGCGACGACTGCAATTATTTTGTCCTAGCTTCTCTTTTTATCACCAACAGCGACGAAACAAGCTAAAATGTAAACGAATATCAGTCGAAATCATAATAACACACTGAATAGATCGGCAAAACCAAAGCATCATTATTTCTTAACTATAAGAAAAAGTGGACGAACCTAACTAAATCTGTATAGTACGAGTATGTTATCTAAGACTAAAGTCGCTCTAAGAAAAAAATATTACGCATTAAATGAAGGACAAAAGATTGTTAGTGCGACTTATTTTCTTTTTCAGTAAATGTATTTCTGAAGATAAGAAAGATACCTAAAAGTTACTTGACTTTTTTGTCACTAGTTGGAATGAATGAGGCTGGTTACATTGTTTTAAATCGAATCAGCTTTACAGAATACTTGAGTGTAGAATAAATGAATAAGTTTTAGTTGCGTAGATATCTTCAATCTTGAATGTTGAAGGGACTTTGAATGGATTCTAGGTACTAATAGATTTTGAAGTCAAATAGTAATTTTTCTTATCGTTGATATTTGAATGAAAACAAAAATCAATAGGCGTAGTGCACGTACGTATTTTGAATTCACGTGATGCTTGTGCACGTGGTGTTAATGGATGTTTGTGACAGTGGTAACGCGAACTCCTAGTACCTTGACAACGCGCAAATTTGCCGCATCTAAACAAAGCCTTAGACCACGTTCAGAAAGGGTGATTTTGCCGTCACTCATGCGTAATATTCACGCGATTTTTGCGTTAGAAAAAGCGTACCAACGTCGAAATATTTGGAGATAAATAACCACACACAGTGGCATCGGTCTGATTTCAGGCACTGAAAAAAGTGTGCGCTGTCTGAATACAGGCGGCTCTTGTGTATGCAAAGTATGGGCGTCTAGTAACTTGACAACGCGCGAACCGTTTTGCAGGGAATCCACCCCTTCTGAACAAGGCCTTCATATTAAACCTAGCGAAATATAAATGAATACCGTGTAGGCTGTAACTGTTAACAAATCAATCATAACAAATCTCGATAATTTAACCGTAAATAAATATCTTATATGTATCGAAACGAAGCAGTAAAATCAACTAAAAGACTTAAAACATAATCACAGCAGAACCAACGGTAACGTTTCGCCAAACTTGTCGAAAGTTCAATAAAACTTTTTTTAAAGTGGAAGCAAATTTCCCACGGTCTTGCACCGATGAAACGCTCCAAGAAAATTTCCTTTGCATATTAAAAAAACTGCACTCGAAGAGCAAAGTCGTCCAACTAAAAGTTAAACACTTTTTTGTAGAGCATTCAAATTGAAAGACTTAAGATTGTTGCCACCAAGTTTATGATAAATGTTGCCTCACTAAAAGAGTTTTTTCTTGATCATCCAGACTTGGTTAGGTTAAAAAAGATTGATAAATTATATTATCATATATTTTCACACATAAAAAATTTGATTTAGTAATAATGATACTGCTGGGCTCGGGCCTACTCGGTAGGGTTAGGTTATAGTCCACCACATAATTTCGATCACTTTTTAGGCACTATCAGGTATGCAGGTTTCCTAACAATGTCTTCCTTAACCTTTAGTAAGCGACAATTTATTTGATAAATACACACATATCTTCGAAAAGAGGAATTCTAACGATTTATTTGCGATGTATGCCGTAGGTTCGAACCCAAGATACGTCTCTTAACTCGGCTGCCGCTGCTTGTTATATTTCCTTTTATTTTAATCATTTTTCTCATTGCTATAATTAAATTTTTTGACATTAATTATTATATTTTTTTTATTATTTTATTACCACTTATTACTTATGATATTTGTAATTATAAATAATATTAACTCGATTAGGCTTATTTTTTTTTTAAACTACGCCCACAGCGAACGAACGTGTAGTCCAGCTGATGGTAAGTGAAGTACATGCCATGGACATCAACAATCCACAAAAGCAGATTATAGATGCGTCGTTGCAGCTGAGGACTACGGTGTTATGCCTCATGTGCCAGTTATTTCAGGGCCCGATCTCACCACCAAACCGGAACACAGTAATGGAAGCACTACTATTTGGCGGTAGATTAAAGGTGAGACAGTAAATTAATCTGATAACATAATAATATTACTATGAGTACCCTACCAATTTTATTTTGTCCATTTTTTTAAACCTGGGATCAATATCAGCATGTTATTTAATTGTCTGATAAGTATTTACTAACTTACTTTCAATATAGCTTTTGTTGATCACATTAAGGTGATTTCACCTAGAAAAACAATTGAAATTACAAATAAATCATTTTGTGTAATCGCTGTAATACTAAGCAATATTACTTGGTAAAGTCGTGAGAAATATTAATCTATATATTTTTCAAAAAAATATATTTGCCATGAATCCTAGGAAAAAGAAAACGTAATCCTTTATTTTAATATCCGAAACATTGTCTGAAACAAATCGACCAACATTAAATCGTTACTGAATAAAAAAATCATACCAAAGCAGAGTAAAATTTAATTAAAAAAAATACACGGTTTTTATATTTCAACAACATGAATAGCTCTGTGCGGGCTACGAGTGATTTGTGAATGTTAAGCCACTCAACATACAGGAAACCATATAGCCTTGGATAAAAAATACTCAACGTATTTTTATAGCTGCATATTTCAGTATTAAATATGAGAGAACTTTTGTTTTTAAACTTGAACGCCTTTTTAGTGTTCCGTAGTAACTACAAGGCATCCTTATAGTTTCACTATGTCCGTTTGTTCGTCGGTTCGAAGCATGGCGTCAAAGTCGTTAGCGATAAAGCTGAAATGGTTACATAGATGTGTATGCTAACTATGTCAAGAAATTGATAGAGGCAAATCTAGATTTTTTTATTTTTTGGTTACTTGTAGTAGTATATACAACGCGACAACAAAAAAAACATCCCCCACTTCGCCTGTCCCTTACATGCAAAGTGGGGATGTTTTTTTTTTGTCGCGTACCCCATAGTGTGTAGTATTGTTAGATAGGTCTTTTAAAAACATTAAGGAGTTGCTAAGACAGTTTCCTTGATTTAGACATCCGTTTGCAAGAGAATTAACTTTAAAGAAATACTCTAGCGGCTACATACATTATAATTAAAGAGTAATCGGGGTCCAAAGTGTAAAATGCAGTTACTTAGAATATTTCGTACTAAATACTTCTAAAAATTATAACTTGTGTGAAGTGTTTAATGTTCAAGATATCAAACTTGTTTTAAGACCATAGCTGTGTTGTAACGGCTGACTACGGAACCTTATTGCGCGTAGACCGATACGCACTTGACCGGTACTTATTTACTTGTTTTATTGATCGAGATTAAAATAAGACCCACAATTTTCAAAGAAAATAAATTGGAACGCAATTACTCTTCCTATGCAGCGTGAAATATTTTTTTTTATTATTTCCTTTTTATTTAAGGCTCTTTTATACTATGCATTATTATCATTATCCAAGCCTTTTCCCAATCACACTGAGCTTGGTTTCTTGTTTACAAGATTCCGCTAAATATCAGTATTTTAAATTGAGTAACTGCCATCGTACCTCCTTCCACTTGCCCAGTACACTGCTCCACAATACTCTTTGTTCTTCGTCAAACTAGATATCAAACATTTTAGTCTTTGGCTACCCTTTTATACTACACGTCTACCAAAGAAAATACTAATTCATGCATCTACCGGCAAAATAAAAAGAAACTGAATCAGTTTCAGAAAGCGAGCAGTCTAGAAAAATATTAATTCATGAGTTTAAAGGCTTGAAAAGATCTTCCAACAAATATTCCAAGAGTAGGGCGTCTATTTTCCCTAACGAGGCGTATTTACTTTAATCAAAAAACTTTCAACAGCTTAAAAAAGTATTTAACATTTTCCGCATCGACGGCGAACTTGCTTCGACCTAGGTTTTTACAATATATTACTGCCTAAGAGCCTCAACAGATTGCAGACTTTTGATTGCCTGGAAGTAAGATTAGTGAGGTTTTTAACCAATATGTAGCATGTACGGAAGTGTGCACATTACACTGATAATGTAGATAACCGCTGATTTTGCATACATTTCACAATTGGTATAAAGACAATTTACTACTAGACTTTTATACGTCTAAACTGAATGAGATCAAATTTATCGTTAAACAACAAATAACAAATCTGCATGTAATATTTTAAAGCCAATTATAGCTCTGTACTCTCCTTTTTGTATTTTATATAATATTAAGATTAAAAAATTAAGTATCCAGCAGGATTTGAACTGTGACGTCTAAATATGACGCTGGCACAGAAAGGGTTGAGAAATTTCATATCTAGCAGCATAGGAATTCATTGCTAAATTAGCAAAGAACCTGGAGCGTTTACCCGCGGGCTGCAGGTTCAAATCCAGGTGGATTCTTAATTTTTTAATCTTAATATTTTAATAAATCTGCAGGTTGGCAGTGGTGTCACTTCGAATATCTTAATTCTGATGAGGAGCCTAAATGTCTAACAGACAGTCTGTAATGTGCAGGTTCGTTAACAATCAGCCTATGGAAACCATAAACTATCGGGCGTTATAGAAAGTTTGTAGTGTGCTGGGGCTCTAACTGAACGAAACAGGGGAGCTGCCAATAACAGAGAACTCTTTAAGACCGAGACTTTTGTTGAGAAAAATATATAAAATAAAATAGAGAGGTTTGCTTCAATGTTTATCTCAGAGAGAATCATTCCAGTTTATGATATTGTTTGCAGGAAGAAGTAAATAAAGTTGATGGTCTTTTTACTGCAGTTTGAAATTGTATCGAACTCGATATTCCTTTGGAAGTTTATGCAAAAAGGTCATTCATTTCATTTTCATTTCAGTATCTAAGCTTTAATAGAATTTTATACCTTGTTTTTACTGCTAAGGGCATTTATGCATTGACAACAGATAAGGCACGCTATGAGCAATTTTCTGTATTTAGTGACACAGGTTATTAAAAGAACGAAAATAAACAATGGGGTTTATTCCCTAAAGGTCGTTTTAATATCGTATGCGCCTCTCATCGCGAGGTCTCGGGTTCGATGCCCGGGTCGTGCAAAAGTGTTATTTGTGAACTTTCCGTTAGGAAATACACAATAGCAGCACGGAGTTGGAACTGTACCCGGTGGATGGTGATAAGCTCACCGCCTATCCCATGGGACCTAAACATAATAGGTAAGTGACGCCTGTGCCACACCCTGGGTAATATAGGCATGCGTTTGACCATGGTCATAGCTGATGGCATGCGATGATGCAGTCTACGGTAGAGCAAGCTTACCTATGAGATACTTTTTTCTCTTGCTTTGAAGAAACCTAAACTGAACTCATGCGGAAACACAGACAGGCAGGGTGTTCCACTCTCACAAGAGGAGGACCTGGAGTCGGGTGCCCGGTCGGAGGTCGGACTGGGCACGGTCGCCGCGGTGAGCCCTGTGGATGTAAGATCGATCCGGGGCTCGCCGACCCAACATCTTTCGGCGACGAGGGCACACCGCGGGGTTTTTAGTGGGTATTCTGTGCCGTTTAACATCGTAGGCACGGGAGTCCCACATAGCCACTCTGCCCGTCCCCCCACGAGTGGGGTGGTATGCGTAAATGCATTTCCATGCGAAAAAAAAAAAAAAAGGGTGTTCCACTCTTTGGCAATTAGAGAAGAATGTGAAATCGTTGGCAAAAGCTCTATTGCTATGAAATTAATTGCCAGCATTTCACCTTCGACATTCACGCGTCGAATAACGCAATAATACTAGTCATCCATTGTACTTCATAGAGCACGCTATGAGCAATTTACTGCACTTAGTGGCACATTGAGTTCGAGCACTGGGTCAAGCGGTGCTATCAAGTGCTTGCCAGTAAAGCACTTAAAATAATATTCACTGACCTGTAATATTCGGTTATTGAGTGACCTTAAGTAAATAATGTATTTTGTTGAGTTCAACGTTGAAATAAAATGAATTTTGAGTCACACACAACACAGTTAAAAGCTCGTATTAGTTTGGTTAATAAGATTTAAAATAAAAACGTAAACATTCACTGCGTGATCTCGTGTTCGATTTCCGGGCCGGGCAAAATGAGATTTCGCTGCTAGGAAATTCTCGGAAGCAGAGACTCACCCTCTGTCACATAAGACTTAAACATAACGGGTGAAGTGAGGGTGTTTTATACACTTCTGCCGTGGCCTTAATGTGTGTTGGTGAGCCCTTTGGGGTAATAAATACAAGATATTACGTTATTAAGTGTTTAAAAAACCCAACCACATCAGTCACATAACCCATTAACAGGGTTCACGTTATAATGGGTTAAACACGATATTGTGCGTGACAGTCCATCAAACGAGTGATTGCAATGTCGCGCACTGCCGATCGGAAACGGCTCGCACTCGACAAAGGCGACGCGTGACGTCATCGAGCGTACAGTCTCTTAGTAAAGGCTATGATATTGATAGCGTATGAATATGGGTCATAGATAACAGTGTGTAAACTTTGAAAAAAGCAATTACTTTTAAGACAGCTAACGAAAAAAAACTACACAATTTCTTGGTCATACATTATTTAAAATCTTCCAAAAAGTAAATAGGACGATATTTCATAATTATAATTAAATTAAAATAAACTAATCAAACCAAGAATATTATTAGAATATTATTATATATATAAAATATTTTCATAATATGTGTCATAAAACTAAAATGCGACCTTATTTTTAACTACTGAAATAAATACTACTATTGACGTTATATTTAAATAAAGTTTCTTTGTAAGTTGTATCAACCTATCGTCGCGCTCGGAAACGCCTTTTTTTAATATTTCAATATTTCAATTGTATTTAAATCATTAAGTACCTAATAAACAATAAACTTTTCATCTCACAAGTCTTAAAGCCCATTATCACGGCGCACGCCAGCAATATTATGCGTGACAGTCCATCAAACGACTGATTGCAATCTCGTGAACTGCCGACCGGAAACTGCTCGTACTCGACAATGACGACGTGTTACGGCATTGAACGTGACTTAACTGTGAAAACTCTTTGATACTGATAGCATATGAATATGGCTTGTATATAGGTATACTACTGTAAAAATTGAAGATAGCAATTACTTTCAAAACAGTTTATGAAAGACAACTACTCAACTTTTTTGTCCTTCTTTATTTAAAATCTGACACCAATTAATTGAAACGCCATTTCTTCATTACAGTGTAACAATTAAATAATAATTACCGAAAAAAACCAATAGGCATATATGAGTAATCATATTGGTATCTTAAAACTAGAAAGCAAGTTTATTTAATCTCCAGAAATAAATACTTATAATGACGTTAGAATATTTCAATAATAAAATTGTATTTAAATAATAAACGGTAACTTTTCATCTCATCAGATTCTAACCCATTATCACGGCGCATGCCAGCACTGGTAATTGTGCGTGACAGTCCATCAAACGAGTGATTGCAGTCTCGCGCACTGTCGAACTGCAAGGGCTCGCACTCGACAATGGCCGTGTGTGACGTAATCGAGTGTGACTTTACTGTCCTTTGACAGTTAGAAGACTAGTCTGTGATTTTGTTAGTGTAGTTAATATCTTTTCAAATAGATTTGCATATGTTTATTAACGTGTGTTCAGCAAAAATAAACATGTTAAGAAAGTAAATAATTGTTTTTCAGAGTAAAACGTGAGCAATGCACAAAATTAAGGAATATGTGTAATCTGTATTCAAAATGCAGCTCTATGCTTTAAACATAGACATCATTTTCCTTCATAAGAATGTATTATTTTAATTTAATTAAGTTTGTACATAGTTATGTACTCTTATGAGCATCGTTTTCGTCGGTATGGTATTTCTGTACTAATAACGATTTAGCAAAAGCAAAAACTAAGTTCATATAACGGTATCATAGATTATAAAAAGTCAAAAGTCAAAAAGTCAAATAAATTATTTTCATAAACCCTCAGGGGCGCTTGAATACGTCAACAAATATTATACTTACAAAACAAATGAAAATTATCTTTTTTTAAATTATACTAATAAAAATAATATGATTCGAAATACCGAAGCTTAGATTTCAATTTTAATCGAACTGTTAAGGTTCAAATTAAAATTGATCTAAGTACCAGCTCCGATAGGTATTGCATCATTGAAAAGAGCTGGTAAGAAACTCATGTGCACCATCTTCTCAAATATTCATGCAATTTCATCGTTCAGGAATACCCATACCGCAACGCTTGTACGGACCAATTTTATTTTTTTAATCATTTATTTTCATATTAACATACATAAATACATTTTAGTAACAGACCAAAATCCACAACGGTTTTTTCGAGCCGATTACAGACCCCAAGCGCCATTTAAAGGTTACTGTTTTTTTTTTTATACCACGCCCACATCGAACGATAACGTGTAGATGGTAAGTGGAGTACAGCCCATGGACATCAACAATCCACAAAAGCAGATTATAGATGCGTCGCTGCAGCTGAGGACTTCGGTGTTATGCCTCATGTGCCAGTAATTTCAGGGCCTGATCTCACCACCAAACCGGAACACAGTAATGGAAGCACTACTATTTGGCGGCAGGTTAAAGGTGAGACGGTGGTGCTGCCGCCCTCGAGCTCATTCACAAGAGCTCTACCACCAGTAAAACTATTTTACTAGTACTATATTTAAACGTAACTTATGATAATGTTTAATCGGCATAATGGGTAATATTATATTCAAGGCACTTCTAGGTCTATTAATAATACCTAATAATTGATACAGAAGGACCTTTTTACCTTGAACTAGCAACCATTACCATATTAATATGCAAATTTGAAAACCGTTAATATTAAGTGTAATGGTAGACCTACTAGAACGGAGAGAGCCAAATTATTTAAAACATCACGCTTATATTATTCAGAAGGATGTGGAAGAAGTAAATTACACCCACATTTCATCTGTTATACTAAGAGATAGCCAAACGCCATAAAAATCATTCAGACCTATTTTAGAAATAACATATTGTGGGGGTAGGTGTTTAGGTCTTCTTTCAGATTTTAGATTATTTGAAACGATAGGTCTCTTTACTAAATTCTTATATTGTCTGCTACCAGGATACATAATGCATTTTAAACTTATTGACTACAGTATTCTAACTTTACTACGACCTATCTTTAGCGATACGGGAACGCGACTGGCAAACCACGCGGCTAAACTTTAGCACCCACTTAAGTACAAAAATGCGTCGATTGCCCTATGTCCTACACATACCAATATATTATTCATTTTATTAACAAAATAGTAGCTAAAATAATGTCACCAAAACATCTTTCCAAATAAATATTTGGAATAGAGCGTAAAAGTGTACTGACCAGTACTATCACATGTTCACAATGGTTGTCAAATGCATGACCGGCTGTATTTACCTAGGTGGATACACAACACAACATTGAAACCAACTAAGCCAATTTTTAGCTTCAAAAATGTACATGGAGCTACTGAAAGGGATAGTATTTGCGGACATATTTTTGTAGGCAGTTTGTTATAGTGGAAACTGTTAGAGAGAAGTTTGAATCTTTTTGATTTTATTCATAGTGTTTTCGTATCTGTATTTATTCACTAGCTGACCCGACGCTCTTTACTATGAATACATCCCATTTGACGATATTTTGCAACACGCATTATGTCAATGTAATAATGTACCCCATAAGGTTATATCATAAAAGTTTATTTAGTCAAACGGGCTAAGAATACATTAGCAAATCATTAAAAAAATAATATGGTGGTTAAGTATTATTACGTTTTTTTTTCTGGGCAAAATTATAATTTTTCTTACTTAGGAACAATCACCTGACAATAACAAATACAACAAAAAAGAATCAGCGAGCAGTGAGGCCGTGACCAGGTGAAATAGTGATTAATTATTATATATGTATAGATTACTAGATGCTTCGCGCGGTTTCACCCACGTAAAATGTTATTCTGGCCGTTATTAAAAAATATTCACAACGCCATCTATTATTTTTTTGCGTCAGCTCACTTCTTACTGAAAAACCTTAAATTCCCCCTCTTGGGAATAAAATTTAGAAAAACCCCGAGGTACAGAGATATTTATTTTTATTCACGTTAAAATAACGGACTTCCAACCAATCACCCCTTATTTTACCCCCTTCAAAATGGAATTTCCAAAAATCCGTTCTAATGCGCCCTTACGCCATGTAAGGAACCTTCATAGGCAATTTCAAGTTCCTAGGCCTAGTGGTTTAGGCCCTGCGTTGATGAGTCAGTCAGTCGGGTGAACAATTATATAATGATAATCTTCGAAATGGTAAAATTGCATGCGAAATAGTTGTGTAGCTTAACTCTGTTTAATTATACAAATACGCTCAAAGTGATTCGCATCTATGTTTTCACATGAATACAATTTTGTTCTCTTCAAAGCAGGAATAAGTAAGTATATCACGGGTAAGCGTGCTACACCGTGGACCGCATCATCACTTACCATCAGGTGGGATCGTGTTCAAAAGCGTGCCTATCCACCACTAAAATCTTACACACATTAACAGATCGTTTTAAATAATACAACACAAAATGGAAATGACGATGATGCATCGTTGAAACAAGTCAAAAATAAAACGTTTTTCCCAAGCGAACAAAAATCGACTTTTCAAAATGAAAATCCGTTCACAGTTACAGTTCACGCTTCCTCAACCATCCCTTTCAATCGTTTCGAAGAAATATTTCAATAGCTTCAGTCATTTTCTATATTGCTCGGCGATAGTGATGTAACAAATATCAAATTTGCAAATAAAAAAACATATATCGCACCCCCAGTTCAACAAAGACGTAAGTACAATTACGTCGATTTTTTTTTATTGCAGATTTGAATAGTACAAGTTAAAATACATACGCTCAATTTTTTCCTTTAATTTTTGACGTAAAATTAGGATTTTATAACAAAAATATATTTTTGGACGTTCTGAAAGAGTTTTATTTTTTCAATCAAAGAAGTCGTTAAACCAGCTTACTCACGCAAAATTGTATCAAAATATAATTAATCGTGCTCAAGCTATTATTTCGTTTAATAATTAAAATATTTAATAGATATATTTCTTATTACGCTTTTTATTGCTCTATAAAAAATCTAATTTCTTAAAATAATACTGATTACATCCCATCATATTGAAAATAAATCAAACAAAGAGTGCCGTATTCCTTGTTTACGTGTACATCCGTAGCACAATTAAACAAAATAAACATGCTTACGCCTTTTTTTCGTTCATATTATTGATTAGTACGCGGACGTAATTACAAGCAAGTCACAATCAAGTCAAAACTTGCGTAGGTACTCATCCTTACAGCGCATGCATTAGTGCGCACTGCTAATTTTCCTTTCATAACTCACGCGCCGCTCAGAGATAACAGCACTTAATTTTTTGTATTTTCGCATTTAAAACCAAGTGTTGCTAATAAAAAGCCTATTTGCGTAATAATTTTGATAATTGTGTTTGTGTATCTTGTTTTTATCTGAATTATCGATAATAAATTTCAAGTTTCAGTTAAAAAGACAATAACTTTTTTTGTTCTTATAATGATTGAATGAAAAGGTGCTCATCGGCCGAGGATCTATGGATTACTCTTATACTGCAGGCAAGAATCCTCAAATCTCTTATAAGATACACATCGGTGTCGTTTATATTATGTAGTCAAAATCTGGGGAACTTGTTAGCGAATCAACTTAATATTTTTTTAAATAATTAAATGGATATAGTCCTTACACACCCATAAGACAAATTTGTTATTGTAGGGGACTCTAAACAACCCAGTATCTCTTGGATTCCTTAAGATGTTGACTGCGCGTGGAACCAGGATTAAGTACAGGGTACGATCCAGTCAAACTTCATCGACAATCTAAATATCTGTAACCTTCAACAGTAAAATTGTTTCATGAACACAAATGATAGGATTTTAGATTTGGTGCTGTAAAATAACGAAGTATCAGTCTCTCTTACGAACGACCTATTGCTACCCGAAGATCAACAACACAAAGCCTTATGTTTGTTATTACACTTCGTACAGTTTCACAGCTTACCTTTTCGCCCCTACGTCAAATTCTTAGATGCACTGGCCGATTATGAGGCAATAAGGAGGGAGCTTGATCAGGTGGCCTAGCACTATGTACTGCAGTGTAGATCATTCGAAAATGCCTAGGCGCACTTCTATGAGTAACTAAATACAATTCGCTTAACTTATAAACCCTCAAAAATAATTAAATCCCACATTAGATATCCTTCATGGTTCAAAAGTCCACTGATTAAAATAAATTAAGAAAAGTATATAAAATTCACACAAAATTTGAAAAGTATCAATCAATCTTTACTTTTGGACTATCAATCTTTTGTTTTATTGAGGCAGCGAGCTAAGGAACTTAAGAAAAAATTATTCGATGATTACATATCCAAAATTGAGTCTGACCTTTGTAAGAAACCCTCGTGCTTTTTAGAGCTACGTCAAGTCTAGAAGGTCATCAAATGCGTATCCAGCATGTGGTATCCTTCAATACTGCAGTTTGGGCAGATTTCATCCAGTGGGGGAGCGGAAATATGTAATATGTTCGGCGACTATTTTCATTCTTATTTTCTTGAAGTATTGAATGCCGCTAACACTTCACATAGCGAACAAGACCTCTTTTCGCAATAAATCTAATTCTCACATTAACAGCATCGAGGCTTGCAAAAGGGAAGTTGAAAGGTTGCTTAGAAACGTGGATTTAAAGAAATCAGCAGGCCCAGACGGTATACCTCCCGTGTTAATTAAAAACTGTACTGAAAGTCTAACCGTTTCTTTAATGATTTTAAAAGAACTATATTTTAACAATGGACTGGTACAGAATATCTGGAAGTGTGCATACATTACACTAATACACAAAAAGAGACCAAAAGACCACGTTGAAAACTACAGACCGGTTTCTAAGCTATATGTGTTCGATAGAGTAGATATATTATACACAGACTACAGCAAGTGTTATGACCGAATATATCATACAACGCTGTTAAACTAATTATTTGATGTAGGAATAAGAGGAAACCTCTATAGATGGTTCAACTCTTATGTCGTAAATAGATGTCAGACTGTGGTGTTGAATGGATACAATTCTACGTCATTTCATGTTCCCTCTGGAGTTCAAAAAATAAGTTATACTGCTCCTTAGTTTGTAGTCATCTCGAGTACGCTTTCCGGGTGTGGAATCCTCATTACAATGTGTACGCATTACATTGATCGCATTGAGATCGTTCAGAGGAAATTCGCGAAATACCTACAATATCGCTATCAAACTGCTATTTGCCAGATTATATTAGTCGCTGTAAAAAGTTCCACCTATTAACTCTTGATGAGCCAAGTAAAATTGCTGACTAATCGTTTCTGATAAATACCACGAATGGAAGCATTGATGTTGCAGAATTTGTGAGCAAAATTAGTCTACGCATTCAATCTACTTTTCTACGTAGATCACAAATTTTACACGCTCCGATGGTGAGTATTAAGTACTAATTATAGACAGAATTCATACTTAGTTAGGGCGAGCCGAATGTACAACGTAGCGTGCCAGGATGCAGATATCGACTTGTTTCCCACATCAGTATCGAAATTAAATCAATTTTATTGTAAACAATTTTTCGGGGATAATCTTCGATAATTTATTATGTTATTTATTTATTTACAATTATTTTATTATATGCTGGTTGTTTTTTAAGTTGCTTAATTATTAACTTTTATTTGTGAGAACTTGTAATTGGCCATATTTATGTAAAAAAACAGCAATATACTGTTTAAGCTGTAAGTTCTCCTATTATAAATAAAATAAAATGATGATTCTAATAGGTACTAATATTATTATAACAACGGACTGCCGTACAACAATTGATTAAAGAGAAGTAGAGAGATATTGTTAACTTTTTCGCGTTAAATTAATGTCTTGTCATGACTATAAACGTCATACATAGTAAACAAAAGGTTTAAGCTATTTTTTTTAAGGAATTGGCCCTCAAAAATTTTTTTTTTTACTATGTATGAATAATGATTTTTTTTACATTTGTTTTAATTTATCAGAATGGTTTAAATTAATCAACGTCATAAACATGTTATGTCTTTATGTTTTTTATGTTTTAGTTTTTCATATTTTGTCTAGTATTATAAATAAAGTGCAATTTTCTAAAAACCTGTATTATTACACCACTCAAATGTATTTTATATAGAGTCTTAACACTGCTTACTGTTATTGATTAAAAGAAAAATACTATTAAAAAGTCAATATTCGTAGTTAACATAACATTTCATCCTTATTATAAAACAAACAAACCTGTAAATATGTCATACCTTTGATATTGTAAAACATAATAAAGCAAAAAAGGCCGTAAGAAGTATTTACGCCCTGTATTTTATCATAGTATAGAACTTCGTAAAAGGCGTAACCATGAATGGTTACAGTATAATAATTATTTGAAAAACGATGATTAGGGTAAGAATGATTACATTAGAGAATTTGACGTAAATAAATAACAATAATGTCTGTAAAATTTTTAACATTAATTTATTCGTTTATAATATAATTTGAGATATTTTAAATGTATACAAAAAATAAGGTTGATTTTTTTTCTATTTTTTGGTATATAACAAAAGGTCATGGAATCAAAAATGTAATAGATATACCTGATCAAACAGTTTTTTTTGCTCTCCTGTAAAGTTAGTGTTTTGCTCTTACGCCTTTGTTTCCCTGGGGGTGCGATATATTACAATAGATTTAAAAAAATATTCAATTAGTAGTGCATCGGAAATGGATATCCTAACGATGTTGGTTCAAGTTCCACTGGACTCAACATTTTTTAAACTTTCAAATATTACGAATAATCGTATTTGAAAATTACTTAGTATATTAATCATTATGCGAAAGACACATGCCTTTTCTGATATAAGCGAGTGATTTTATTATTAAAATACATTACAAAACTACTTATTTCACAGCCATCCAAAATAAGCGCTAGATAATTTAGACAATAAGTGAAGCATAATTAAGGATATTTAAAATGCCAGTGCTATTATGTTGTGATGAACAATGCATTTAATGCAATATAATCATTTGGATCTACCACTCTGACTTTGGCTATTCTAAAGTACCGTTTTGTGATTTATAAAATTATTAAACAATTATCATTTAGCTTATAATGCGAATACAAATAAAATATTCGTAAGCTGATATTTGTTGAATACATAATTATATTTGTATTCGTAACATCACTACTCAAAAGGTTCTAGCCGTGAAAGATTGTGTCTAGGGGCGTATCGCGTGAAGATTTATACGCCCTCTGCTGAAGCTTTGAAATATAATATATATGTGCGGTAAATTCTCAGTTACTGAGAAACACTTAAACACTTGTACAAAGGTAATATTAGATGTACTTTGTTATTTAATTGTCAACTAATTAAAAAGATGCACGAGCACGGTATTTTTTTTGTAAAAAAAAAGGCGAATAATTAGAAAATTTTCGGTTAAATATATTGGAACCAAGCTGAAACTTGTTGAAAATGTAAATTATATTTGAAATCGGCTGAAGTACAATTGTTTATTTAAGCCTTTACATTTTTTTTAATTCATTTGTTTTTTTTATTAAATCACTAACAATAAATCTTACGAAAATATAATAAAAATAAATACAACAACAGAGTGAAAGTGTAAGATAAACCAGTTTAGGTTTTTCAGTACACCAATTTGTCGACAGTACATGCAAAAATATCTATCGATCGACACAGCGCAGCGCGCGCGCTCACATACAATATTTTATCTACCTTCAAAGCAGAGTGTATTTATACAGCGTGTTTGAACTTTGTTTCATCGGCATATTTAATAAAAAAAAAATATATATATAATATATACGTTCGTTATTTTGAGTTGAAATTATTAAGTAGGAGGTAGTTAGTTCATTTTTGTTATGATACGTAAATTCAACGCCACGTCGCGACGAGACGTGTCGTCCAAATATACCTTTTTACAAGATTCAACAAGATTGAGTATTCCTAGATTACTACTTATTTAAACTGGTCTGTTTAAAATTTTCTCTTTTATGAAAGTAATTACATTGAAATGAAGCTGAGAATTTAATTTCTATTTTTTTATTTAGTTTTCGCCAACACTGTCAAAAGTACTCTGTACTTCCTGAGGCTTATCCCTTTATCAAATATCATCACAACCACATCAGTGGTTTAGAGTTAAATTTGTAAGAGACAGCCATACAAAATTAATTTTGAATTTAAAGTAGTATACATGAGTTTGTAATATGCAAATATGTATGACGTGTAAATGCGATTATGTTAATGCTAAGAAACAAAGGGAAAATGGGTTGCAACTGAGATTACAACGCAACTAAACAGATGTCAGATACACTGAGATTTGAATACATTCTTGACGAAGAGTGAATTTCACATACCCTGTAGATAAATTAAGTATATTAAAATACTCATGGACACGGGTTTTAATAGCGTAAATATTTTTAAATACTCAATCGAAACTGTAGAACAATTATTATATTTTAAAAAAATGTACGCGATAAAAACCGGCATAAGAATAGCAAAAGATTCAAATCCTAAATAAAAAGTCTATCCTTTTTTTTATTTATGACTACTTTTGTAACATGACAATTTTAAATCGATGAAGTTAAACCATTTAAACCATTTATTTGCCACACATTATCTTACATATTAAAAAAAAAAAACAGTTTACATGAAATATAAAATAGTACACAGAAAATGTGCGGCAAGGGATCTAGCTCAGTATTTGCTGCGCGCAATGCACAGCACTGATTTTCAGCTAGTCCCTGCCAGAGAGAACAACACAGTAAATCAACGCTCACAAGAAAATATAAACAAAGAAAGTATAAACAAAGTAACACTACCACCAAAAAAAACAATACAAGAAAAATAAACTAAAAATTAAAAATTAACGAAAATTCCCAGATACAAGTCACAAGGTGTACTAGGAGAACCAAAAATTAAAAAAAAAAAAAAAATATATATATTTAAAAACGAATTGAAAACTGAGGACAGCCATAAACCAGCACCAATTTAATTAAATATCTTTTACAACAAAAAAATAAAAAATAGAATTAAAAATAATTATTACTTTTAAACCTGCGTTTGGGTAAACAAAAGTTTCTTAAATATATGTTTCTTAAAACTAGGTATGGACATATTATATTTGCGTAGAGGTGGAGTTAAATTGATTTAACTTCATTACCTTCCGTTGTGTTAATTTTATGAGCAAAATTTCATATTGTCTCTAGGATAATTACTTTTACAGTGCAATATCGAAATTATTATCGAAGTATAATTTTATATTACTTGAAATTTTTATATATTTTTTATTAGAAATTTTTATAAATTTGACTTGATTGTAGTCCAGACGCATATAGTAAAGAACGCGCTTGTGATAGATTGTCTACGCTCTTTTACATAAAATATTGTTATAAAGTACCTGCTCTCACAAAGCGATGTCAACTGGCAGGCGGTTCAGTTTGTCAACTGACCAATACGATAATGCATATTCTTTCTATTGTCTCATCCTATTGGTCGTCCATTGTCGTCAACTGACAGATGTCCCGTGCGCATTCTTTCAGCGTCCTTATTGTAGTAAACATAAACCTGTTGTTGAAGTAGGTTGAAAGGTATTTTGAGGCCATGGATCTAAAAAACACTTCCTTAAACAGGGTTGATTTTCCTTAAGACTACTTTATGCCTCATGTGGTATGTACCTCTCACTGTGTTGCAGGAAAGCCGCGCCTTAATAATGCATGCACGTCCGTTTGATGTCAGATTATGGGTAAGAAGGTAACACTTATTTTCTAAAGCAGTACGGTTCTAAATGTTAAATAAGCCATCTTGTTACAAAATGTAACACAGCTGCTTCAATATTAAATTATGTAATGCTATCTTCCACCCGCGGCTTGTGTTATGCAAAAAATTGTTATTTTTATGACAAAAATCGAATTAACAAAAAAAAACATTTTTTACAACTAATTTGAGGCCAATTTACATGAAATGCAGAATATTTTTTCAAAATCATCCTAACAAAAGAATGACAAAATTACGAAAATTATAATAACCCCGGCGTTGTTACCGTCATTTAGGAATCTTCAGATAATTAATTATATTTACAATTACCTTAGTTTTACTGCCTGTTTCCTTCAAAGCAAGATTAGATTTAAATGAGGCATGCCGTAAACTTAATTATAAGAGTTATTTAAGAAAATAGCTGCCGTAAAAAGTCGCTGGTTTCGTCCGTGTCACATTTAAAATATTTTTAGAAGTTAACAATTACGGTGATTTTATGTTCGGTAATGATTTTTTTCAAAATAATCTAACTTAACCTAACCGTTTGGCGCGACTTCGTCCGTAACTCTGCTCCCGTAGCGATTATTTTTATCATTGCTCCGCTCTTGTTGATTGTATCCTATATAATATCGAGCTAATTAAGCAGGCTTAGTGTAAGTCTTACATCTTAATCGTTACAGGTGTTATTGAGCTTAGCGCACTCAGACAAACAAACAAAAAATCTCTTTAGCTTTATAATACTAGTAGGGTAAATGTCAAATGTAGCCGCCGTTAATCGATGTCGCTCATAGATGAAAAGGAGCACACCGTAAACCTAATTACTACCAAGTTATTTTAAGAAAATAACGGCCATAAAAAGTCTCTTGTTTTGTTCGTGTCACATTAAATACATAAATTAGTGTTGACAATTACGGTGATTTAATTATGTTCGTCAGTAAATTTTCTTTATAATATTTTTTTATCATGACTTCATAACTACCGCATTCACTCTTGTCATATGCGTTTTTATTTGAAAAGATAATCAGTTGTGTTAGTTTTAGGGTCAAAAATAAGAAGAGGACTAGAAATAGTTAGATGGCATAGTTATTTTATTAAATGTCAAAATATATAGTCTCTATTACTCGATATCGATCATAGATGAAAAGGAGCACCCCGTAAGCTTAATTACTACCAAGTAATTTAAGAAAATAGCTGCCATAAAAAGTTTCTTGTGTTGTTCATGTCACATTAGTGTATTTTTGGAAGTTGACAATTACTGTGATGTTATTTTTGTAAATCTATTTCGAAATGTTTGATGGAGGGAAACAAAATAAATTAGACATTTAGATATGTAGCGAACTATTATTTGATTCAGGCAAATTGTATTAAGCTAAAAATTTAATACAATTTTAATGAGTTTTTCGTTAACCTAAGTAAGCTCAATTTGTTTTATTTTGTTATTTTTTTAAATTTTCTTTTCAATCTTTTTATCTCGAAACTAATCAGATATTTTATCTGTAGTTTTAGGGTTTAAAAGTATAAAGTGTTTTTTTCAGTTGATATTTGAGCTGTCACTGACTGCTAGGGTAGCGATGACAAATCTTTACTGATGTACGTGCCATTATTTATTTAAAAAAAATAATAAGGCAACACCTTGCCCAATTTGTGAATTTCACGTGCTATAATTTTTATACCGCGTTCCATCTGTAGCACGCATGCCAAAGGTTAGCCATTACTGCACTAAACTTCAAACAGAATAAAGTATCATTACGAGCGCACCTCTTCTTAATAAATGTTGCCGTACCTTTCAAAATTTCTACGAATTTTATCTCCAAGTAAATAATTTATACCGTATTTACCGATTCGCGATCTTCTGCTCGTGTTGACTTTCCTTGAAGACATTTACATCAAATATCGGGGCAGAAAACCCACTTGCCTGCTTCTGATCGAGTGATAGTATTATAATATAACGAACATAATGTCGTCACGCCAGGTTATTTTTGAACTACGGCTTTACATGCTATTTTTGTAATTTTGAAGAAATTAACATGAATCATGCACTTATTAACCTTTTGGATGTGTGTGTTTGTTATAGCATACAGAGTATGCTACAGACAACGGCTGGTGTAATCCGTTTGCTGAAACATAGGTATAGCCAACAAGTAAATACAGTTAACAAAATATACATTGATTGCGTTAATTATCATCAAAATTACAGAAATAATAATATGATGTCAAACTTGCAATAAAATTAAATAATAAGCGTTTTGACTTATTTTTGTTTTCGATACTGAGATCAACTAATAATACCATTTTTTTTCTAATAGTTAATATTATTGCAATGAGCTGTAAGATCAATAGTAATTAGATGCAAACAAATTGACATTTCGTCGTTGTCAAACCAAAATCTGCTATGTGCAGAAATCATAGTTTTGAGAAATTGACAAAAAAAGGTCTCCTGCATTCAAGGGATTGTAGGTAAGAGGTCGTCAATAAGAGGTCGTAGATCGTCATATAATGGTCATAAGCACATGACAGTTTTTTATATGGTAGGATATAGCAGCGAACTATATGCAGAGGTTTAAAGTAGAAATCTTACAAAAGTGCACATAGCAGATTTTGGTTTGACAACGACGATTTTACGAATTTATTTTCGATGAATTAATTGTATTCCACGGATATGTACACGACTACATATTTAAATAAGACGCAATTTCAAGTGATACTTTTGTTCGTATTTAATGAGTTTGACGTGAACAGAAAACTTGACTATAACGTATGATAATAGCGTAACGTGTAATTTCACGTTCACAGCCTTTGAATTTGATTTGAATTAATTATGAGAATGAAATGAAGTAAAGACATGTTTCATTGTGAATGTGTGCTTTAATTTCAAATGTAAATATTGTAATTGAACTTTACTTAACTTACATAATAAAATATATTCAAGTTAGCTATTATAAAGGGCCTGTTAAACAATAGTCTAATAAGAGCTGCTAGATCATTTATAATTTATTTAAATAAATAACAGTGTTCGAATATGAAATTGAACATAGCTGTCACTTTACTTTGTTTTTATTATAGCATTATCCTACAAGTAACGTAACTTGGCGATTGTGAATCTAGTGCGTACGACAAATCTATGCTAAAACAAAATGTGGTCAAAAAAGCACTATAGGTATTAATCCAAAAACTTCAAAGATAATGTTTAAGTCTAGTAAACCACAATTTTTACTTTACCACTTGTTCTTATAAAATAAGCTTAACAACATGAGATGCTGACTGCTAGATACAAATATCTAAACTTCTTCAGAAAATATAAAAAAAAACACTTTAAGAACCTGCGAAATTTTTGGGTTGCCCTCCATATTACTTAATTAAAAAATAACTTAAAATCGGTTCACAAATGACGGAAAAATCGTTAGAAAAACAAAATAAAAATATATGCGTCGAATATAGGACCTAATCCTTTTTGGAAGTCGGTTAAAAAAAAACAAGAATTAAGTTTGCTGTCCACCCAACTGTAAGCGCTACCAGTTTTTAGCACAATAGTAGTAATTTATGTCCTCAAGCCGTTCATCAATACTCTGTTTCTTTGTCTTAAAATGTACCTAATTTCTCTTTAAAATAAGAACATAAACATACCAGTCCCGACACATATTATTTTAAGCTAACCAAACTGCATTTAGCGTCTAAAAAGCAAAACATACAACTGAAACATTCCTTTGAAACATACACAAAGGCATTACACGCGACCAAACATAATTTACTTGCCAAGTTTAATGCAAAAAGTACTAGAAGAATACATCGCGATTGAAAACAAAAAACAATATATTCAATCTTAAATTATACTCCCAATAACCAACTGTGTTTATTTTTGCTTTGTGCGGCCAGTTATAGGCGGTAGCGATTTAAGTAACTCCTCGTTGGTTTAGTCACTGGCGTAAACGACCTGTCACCGCGAGGTCTTGAATTTGGCTCTCGATTTTTTTTGCCTCGATTATTTTTTTCAGTAGCATGGAGTTTGGATTTGTGCCCGATAAATGGCGATAAGCCCACTCTTTTCACATGGAACCTAATTATAACGGGTGAAAAGTGGCTGTTATACACGTCTATCACACTTGTCTTTGTAATTAAGGAGTCATGTTATTCAAGTCATAGACATTTTTTTAATTACGTGATCATAAAAATAACAGTTGTGTTGTGCTCCGTCTGTGAGAATTCCTCGACCGGACAAAGTTTTAAAGCTTAGAATACCTAATTGAAATAGACATATAATAATATAATAAAATTGAATCAACCTTTATCATTTAAATATGTACGTACACTCACAACGATACAAATTTATTATGTTACTCGTAATTAAACAATTTCACAAACCAATTTTATTTGAATTCAGTAATAACTTCAACTCACCTTACCAAATCAGGAACTAATAAATTTCTTTAAAATCGCTCTCACTCCGCCCCTACCACGTACCAACGCGGCTTGCAAAGACAGCGAGAAATATTACCGCTTGGACGCAAGCAGGTGCGTCCCGACGCCAATAAGAACTAAACCAGTCTATATTCGTTCAAACGTACGGTTATTGCTCGATATTAAGCGACTTTCAAGCATTTAGTAGGGGATTTATGAGAATATTTATTTGAAGTAAAAAAATTTTGTTTTGACTTTAAACGCTTTCGGTTGTAATTTTTGGATTTAAATACCGTAAATTAAGATTGGGGTGTCAAAGGATCTTTGTCGGTATTTTGTAAGAATTTTATCGGTATTTTTGGAAGTCGTTTTGAAGATTTATTTTAGAAGAAATTACGTTCCAAGACATTATTATTAGGATTGACTTTGGTAACACAACTGTTTGTAGATAAAAACTTAGGCACAGTATGTACGATTTAAGTTTACAGAATACACACATTGAACGAAAAAACGGGTATTTAATGAAAGCATGAATTTATGTTCTTTCCTATCGGTAAAAAAACATGTTTGCTAAACAGATTGAATATGAAATTTGATGGGTGGAAATCACTGACTAATTTCTAATTGATTATTTTTATAGCATTTAGCTATGTTTAGCAAATTATACTAAGAAACAATTGAAAAAGATATGGGACCGGCAGGATTTGAACCTGCGACCTTACTGCACACCGGGCAGCCGTGTCACGTGTCACGAAATGACGTATGAAGATGAGAAATTTATGGTTCTGGTAAGAGGCGACCGTAGCTGAATGGCTAATGCAGCTGCCCGGTGTGCAGTAAGGTCGCAGGTTCAAATACTGCCGGTCCCATATCTTTTTCAACTGTTTTTTAGTATCACTGACTAAGTCTAGAATAATAAACACATGTGAACATCGCTCACACTTCACCTGTTATGTTTCGGTACCATGCGATATGAGCCTATCACCATCCACTGGGCACGATTACAACTACGAGCTGCTATTAATTGCTTGAGAATTTCCTCACAGAATGTGCACAACTAACACTTCAGCCAGACCCGGGAAGAGAACCCGATGCCTCGCAGTGAGCGGTACACAAACTATACCGCTAGACCAACAAAACAGTTAAACAAATAAATACTCTTTTATCGTATCCATCCAGTATATACAACTTTACGTACATAATACACGTAATTCAGGCACCGAATTTTCATCATTAATTAATAATTCGTTAAATTAATGGTTGTTTAAAATTTTAACCAAATTAAATTTAGTATCAAACACGTAACAAAACAACATTAATAACATTTAAAATAAACACTGAATCAATTGAATTAAAATTGAATCGAACATTGACACACAGTTAATGAGTAAATCCTTAACAAATTGTTAAAATTATATTAAACACAATAAATATAGGTACGAGGGAATGATAACAATATTTAACTTCAACTTCTCATTGATTAATAATTGTATAGCATTTAGCTACGCTAAGCCAATTTTATTATTAAATAATTGAAAATATTATAGGAACAACAGAATTTGAACCTGCGACCATCTGCACACTGGTGAGTCACTTTAACTAACCAGCTACGGTCGCCTCTTGCCAGGACCGTAAATCTCTCAACTTTAATACAACGTTATTTCGTGGTCATGTTCATCCATTTGTTCCTATGTTAAATAGGATACAAAAGATGTGCAGAAGGTCGCAGGTTCAAATCCTGCCGGACCCATATTTTTTCAATTGTTTCTGAGTATAATATTTTACCTGTTCAGAAATCGTGTTTTTTATGGTGGAAATGAACACCACTTCTAAAATCTTTGTTCTTCTTCTAGATCCTAGCTTCTTAGCCGTTTAATACACATGTCGATAAATTTATTAGACATAAAAAAACCTGACTATAACATTAGAATAACTTGTAAAGTTTTGCGTTGCATAATATTTATTGATATGATTTGAATGGGAATTAACGCGATTAATTTATATTTATCACTCTACTCTCATATACAGGACTCGATTAGTGTAGTGTGTGTCGGAGGTACATTGAAAAATTAAAAGCAAACAAAAGTAAAGGTGGTTTTCAAAAAATAATTAACTTCACGAACGAAGCCGAATCAGTCTGCTTGCGATCATGACAAAGTGCAACTTTGTCGAAACGTCAAGCACCGAAAGGTAAATAAAACCATAAAGCATGACCAGAAATACCAAAATTGCATAGCTGACATGTTTATGCAATATCTGTTATACTTATTGAAAAAGAAAGTAAGAAAAAATCATTTATTCTGCCATAATTGCAAAACGTCTAAAACTAAAATAATAAAATAAAATATTATTTAAAATGCCGGTAATGGTACGCATCTCAGCACAATACTGCAGCGCTAAAAACACCGCAGCGCTGATAATTCTGATGCGCCCAGTGAGTGACTAAGGATCAGTGTGACAAACAAAACGTTTTGTGTCACAAACAAACAAAACGAAATATATTTTTAACTACTAAATTAAATTACATAAATAAGAAACAACTACACCTATATAATAATAAAGCATTACATAAATATGCAAACTCATATTTAAAATTAATAATTACATTATTTAAAATGTAAAACATGGAACGCACCCATACGCTTTTGACATTCGTAAATAATAAACAATTAAATTCCGGGAAGAGCGGGGTTCTCAAATCACGTCCAAGCCAAACATACAGTTGTTGTATTAAATATAATTTATCAAAATCCAAACAATGTACCGTGTCTTCTGTCTACTTGTTGAATTGGTCTGTGTTCTAATAGTACACCAGTCAAATACCTACTGTCTACTAGTACGTTACTGCCCGTTATTCATTTGAGCTCATCGGAAATACTGTAATGCATCCCATTTTAGTTTGATTGAACTGTGGATTGGCAATGTCAAACAATAAGATTGTTTGATATTTAGGCTATAATAACGTGGAACTAGGTGATAACTATGATGTATTGGCACTCCTTTTCAAGCTGAACTGGCTAAAATTGTATTAGGAGAAATTGATGGGCAGAAAAATGAGAATATATTAAAACAGTCAAATAAAATTAACTGTCACTGATACTGACAGTACGAAACATGACAAATTACGCATTCATCACACACAAACCTGTAGGTATAAATGAATAAATATTTTGTTCCAAACTAAGCAGAGCTTTGTACCATGGGTACTAGAATAATTGATACATAATAATATATATACTTTTAAATTTATAAATACATACTTATCATACACCTAGACCAAGACAAATCTCCATGTTCATGCACACTGAGATTTGTCTTGAGCGGGCATCGAACCCGCGACCTCTGCGTAGCAGGCAGTTGCACAACAACTCCGCTATCCAGTCGTCTATCTTATGACATAGTACACATTTGTGTCTATTTCAATAAATAAATTCAATTAAACCTCTTCATTGTATATTTTTATACACAAAAATAATAACCAGTATTATCAAAAACAATCTTTTTCAAAACACACACGAAAAAAATAACAAAACCTACATATCCGAAGCCAATTCAACCCTCTCTATAAACGGGAAAAAATACACGCCAGATAAATATCACAGGGCAAAATTAAATAAACGGTAGGCTTTCTCTGCTACCTAAAAAAGAATCCGTTCTGTATTCATTGTACTGTAATCCTCTGGGGCACTCTCACGTTATGATATCTAAAAAAGAGAAAAAAAAAACTCATTGTGATGCATTGGACTTCTCACTAAAAGCCTTTGAAAAGATAGGAAAACTGTTTTAACGGAATTTTCTAGAACAACATTGTATGCAAGAGCGAAATTGGGTCACTGTTTGTTTGTAAAGACCTGTGAAGTTTTACTTGAAGATGGGATGATACTGGATTAAAAAAGTGGCTAGAAACTTATCTTCATTTATTTTACCCTTTTTTGTCAGTAGATGTCCATGAGAACCAACATGATGCAATTATAGACGGAAAATGTTGTAATGGTCAGTTGCCAATCTGAACACCCTTTAGCCGTTAGTTATAAAACCGTCCTTGCTTTAGCATTTTAAGCGTAATAACTTCATACACTTAAAGTTACTTAATTAGCGTACACAGTCTGTCAGCAACGCATTCTTTCAGCGATGGAATTATAATAAATTAATAATACAATTAACACACACCTGTAAAAACATTTTTTCCATACATTCCTATAAATAATATGAATATGAATCTCAAGATATTCTTGTTAAATAAAATATGATGAAACTTTACTAACGACGCGACGTCAATAATTTTGAAATTGAATTATTGAATTTATAAAGCAAAAAACATTTATAAGGATAATAAATTATGGAATAAATCAAAGAGGAAACAAAATTTTACGAATACCAAAGGCGAAAATTAAGATATTTTAGACCCGCTTATTATGAACTTTGGATTAAAATATAAAAAAAAACCTTCATACTTTAAAGGTAGAGTCGAGTATATAAATATGTTGCCAGTTTTGAACCAAATTTTTCTCTGGTATCAGGTTCAAAACATAACATTACATCACGCCTATACTACCCAGAAAGATGTGGCAGAGGTGTCAATACCTACACTTTACTTCTTATGTTTAGGTACCATGTGTTAATATGGGTGAGCCTATCGCTTTCCACCAGGCACGATTCCAACTCCGTGCTGGTATTAAGAATTCCAAAACTGATAATATATTAATGAATTTGTCTGTAACCATAAATATAAGTTGATGCTTCCACAATTCATTTAATAAGCTGCTCCGACAATATTAAAAAGTAAATATCAATTAATAAGACTTAGCGATATTGCTTATTGTCTACTAATGAACCTTAACTTATATTAATATTAATAACTTCTAAAGCTGTATTTAGTACCTAGTAAAGCAATTTGTTTGGATTAAAGTGCGTTCACAACTTTGATTAATTATTTTTGAAAATAACTAATAATAACAATATGAATTGAGATTCCACTCTAAACGAATGTTGAGCTATAAATTAAAAATAAAATCATACTAAAAACCAAGCTATTTCGTTATCACACTGACCACTCTAATATTTTTTGAATAAGTTGACAATCTTATCCATAAATTCAAAGTCTTAATAAATGAATCGTATAAAACTATGTCAAAACCATCGCATTTATACCGTATCAGATTTTTAAAGAAAATAACCACACGTTTTCAAAGCTGAGCAATATGGCGTCACAAAATCAAACGCTTGGATAGTTCGTATTTTGAAGAATACAGACTGAAAGTTAGACAAGACAAAGCAAGATTCAAAGAAGATCAAATAAAATGTCAATACTTTAGAATGGGAATAAATTTTCGGTTGTTTGTTGTGTTATTTATGTGTTTGCAAGCTGAAATAAAAGGAGTTCTAGAAATACAATTCACCTTATGCACTATATCCTTACTCTACAGCAACTACATCTTGTTTTAATATACTAACATTTTACCCATAAAATATCATCTATTATAGCAAAACCTTTTCCCCTTTAAGTACCATTTTGTCTTGTCAATGTAATTTGTAAGCTCATGTACATAAACTAACTAATTTCTTAATTATTGTGACATTTACAAATAAAGGGGTATGACCAATTGACTATGCGATTGAATATCGCTGCTGTGCTATCTATTCTGAGGCTTGGTCAAAATAAAAACTGCTGTATTATTTGAAGAATAATATAAAAGTAAAATTTTAAGGCGGCTATTTTAATAGTAAGCCGGGTAGAAAAAAGATAGTAAAGAAATGTGAAAACACGTGGTTATTCAATGAAAAAAAATCAGCGCCTAGTTTATCCTTCATGTTTCAAGATAATTGTCATACACTAAACAAGAAAATATTTACTATCTTATATTTACAGTTACAGTTTTTGGGCATTGCCTTTTTAAAACGGGCATGGCATCTGAGTTCTCAAGTAAGACGCTGTTAAGAACTAAGTAGAGTTTAAAGTACTAGAAACTTCTTAATCCTTTGCAATCATCCTGTAGTTACGCATTTCACAAGCTTTCGTCGCTTACTCTCGAGTAATCTTGGGAAGTTCCTAAGTGCTTTATGAAACTGATGTTACATTAATTCTAACTACTGTGCCAAGACAATTTGAATATTTCCACAACAGGAGCCATAACAGCAATATTTTTTACGCAAGCCAGCGTAATTTACAGCTGTATAATATTCTAACTTTACATTATAATAATATGTAATTCTTCTTCTTAGCGTGCAAATGGAAGACACTAGAACGGCATTGTCGGTGGCGTTCTTCAGGTCGTCTATTAGGTATATATATCTTCTTCTTCTTTTTCTTCGTCGTGTCGATGGCTGAGTCAAATTTTATTTTGACTTGCCATCGTGGTGAAATATATGCGATAAGTTTGTTTCTTATGCCATCACGGCTCGAATTCGAAGAAATTGATTTTGCTGATAGTTTGACAAAATTGTCAACTAAATTCACACGATACTACAATACGAAGATATCACATAGCCACACCCGCATGCTGAAGTTAATCATGAATAAGAAATTGATAAGATTAATTTTAAATATCTTGTGTTACCTATAGTGTTATAGTTAACGAACTCCTCCGAAAAAGCTTTATCATTTTTTTTTAAGTATATTTGGTAGGTCTGAGAAATGGATATAAAGGATACTTAATACCACACAGGCAGAGCCGCAAGCGGTAGCTGGTAATAATACTCGAATTCTTTAAAATCCAAGACGCTAGAAAAGTACATAAAATATTTTAACGATCATTGATAAAAGACAACCGTTTTTTAAGATTATCTAAATAAAAAATCTGTTAGTATCTTCAGAAATAAAAAAGAACAAAAATAAAACCAAACATCTTACACAAAACAACACAAATGTACAAAAATGCTTTTAGTTTGGATGATAAGTAATCTGCCCGCAAAAGGCCTTTGAATTCCAAAGATGAAATACTTTCACACAAAAAATAAGCTTTATTCAATAAACAACACTGAAAGAAATCAATACTGTTTGAGAGCTAAAAATACCTTTTTTCCTCTTTAGTATATATTTTACGTAATTTAGTGACTTCAACTGTATCTTAGCATAATTTGCTAAGCATAGCTGAGTGCTATAAAATAAACAATTAGAAATCATTCATTTATTTTATGTCACTAGTTTTGTAATGTAAATAAGGCTTTAGATATAAGCTTAATGATGATTTAAGCGATAAACATTCGCTTATTTACTTCGAAGCCATTCGTGTGCCCAATTATTCTTGGCCACTCTGGCTAAGGATTAATGCACCACAATACTGAGGGTAATGCATCACGACTGCCCGGAAGCGAGCATTAAGAGGGACGTTCCTAAATGACTGAGATTTTATATGGGATACTTTTTTATATTAGGAGGAAAGTTTTTTTTGTTTTATCTAACTGACGCTGAATAACTGAATAGGGTTAACAAAAAAGTCTGTCACCATTAAAACAGTGACAATGGTAGATCATGGTTCAATGTTTTTTTTTTGTAGTTATTGAAAAACTAACTTTTGTCCGTGACTTCGTGTGGAATTTGCTATATAAATTTACATCTACGCTCGCGTTAATGCTTAGTGCGCCGCTCCTGTGGAGCTTAGCGTGATTTTAAATACCTTAAAACCATTCTTGAATAAACTGATCAAACACGAAACGAATAATTAAAATCCACCCGGTATTTCTCCAGATTAGTGCTATCAAAAAAAAACAAAATATCTTTTTGTCGCGGTTTCGACTGCGAGGTAGGAGCATCAATAAATAGAAGCCAACGCACCATGTGGTCAGTTACCTGCCCCTAAAATTTTATTATAATCGGCCCAGCCGTTTAGGAGATTAACCGATACAAACATACAGACAGACAAAAAAATTATAAACTGTATTTTAGGCATAGGTACCGTGCAAATAACTAAACCAGCTGAAAAATACATTATTATTTTTTTAATTGTATTTATAACTTTAGAATCAATTCGTCATTACTTCGTCAAGACAAAATCAGGGATCTCGATGGTTTTGAAGTTAGCTGCAAGTGATGTCACGGGTTGGTATTGGCCCCGATCGAGTACGGTGCTCGTCGATTGGTCAAGCAGCATCTACAGCTATCTTCAAAACCGTCAAGATCCCTGATTTTACCTTAAACAGGAAATAAGATGCTGCGCTATTTCTTGAGATAAATTGAAACTAAGTATTTTCATTTGCATAATCTTCCATAACAGATAGGAGCGCTACTTTTCGCATTGATTGTACTAACGTTTCGCTTTTACTGTAGTAACTTAAAATAATTATATCATTAATCATTTCTAAACAGACAACAAGCTGACGCAAACAATTTCGAATTGTGTCCAAAAGTTATAACAATCATTCACACGCATAAATGCTGCTGGTAATTTTCGTCACAAGTCGTAACTAAAATAGTTTGATGAATTTCATACATACATTTAATTATATGCCTTGACAGATTCTCTAATAGATTGATGGATGAGTTGACAAATTAACAATATATCAAGTGTATGACAAGCATTCGATCTTGTTACGTACAAACATATAATAATATAGATGGGTTTGTGGGTAGACCCTTCTATCCCAACGACATTCTTTGGATACTGATCTGAAGTTTGCAGTTTATAAATTTGCTAAATATTATACACATATAGCTTGTTTTAATGGTGATGAATTTCAAACATATCAGGTACGAAATAAATTTTACCAAAAACATTTTCATGTAATATTTTGCCAGGCGAGACCTAATTTGGCATACAGTGACAAAAACTTATAAGATCTCATGTAAAACTACTTTAAAAGTAGTAACTTCACAAACTCTATACCTTATCTCAAAATATCTGGCCTTGCCGTTTTCTTACTACAAAAAGTAGTGTGTAACAGAAGAATAATTATTTTTTTTAACTTTATTTCAGCCATGTTACGGTATCAAAACGGCCAAGTCACACTTAGCTTCACTGGCTCGTCTATAGATTTACTGACAACATTTTTGAATATAGCAATCTCTCTACTCTCATATTACCCAGAAGGCTAAAGAAAGAGGTGCTTAATACCAACACTTCACTTCAAGTTTAGGCCCTATGTGATAGGGGGTGAGCCTATCGCCATCCACCATGCACAATTCCAGACTCTACGCTCCAATTAAAAATTACAGACAAAAATAAACAAAATTCAATTATTACTATCCTTGACCTGGGTATCGAACGCGAAACCCCGCGGTGAGTAGTCACACACGCTTAACATTAGGCCCAAGAAGCACTTTAATTTTAAAATTTTCGATTTCGTCTAAAACTTTTTGTAATAAAATGAAAAATGTTGCAATTAAAAAACTGACAGCTAACATTAACAAACATTCAAACAAAACAATATTAATAGGCATCATTAATTATTAAAATGTTATAATATATCTTCAGCATCAAACAGACAGACTAAAATGAATTAATATAATAGTTAAACAAATAACTATTTATTAGGGAACAAGACACTAATTATCGTAACAGCTGGCCGAATAATTCTGTTAATATTATTAGGGAAAACTATATAAGGAATATTATTCCCAGTGCGAAATTAATACAATTGCGTTCGTCTTTTGTTACCAAGGCGCTCGGGACTCTAGCTAGAGCCATGCTTATCAATCGATAAGAATAAAGAATGAAGAGAAAAAAAAGAATAAGCAATACTTAACGCGGTCAGGCATGGATGTTTGACCATCATAGCATAATTAATTTTCGTCTGTGCCTCGGAATGCTTGTTAAACTGTTGGTACCGGTTGTAATTTTTTGTGCCAATGAGTGAGATATGGAAAAGCTTAAATCTGTGCCAGTAACGGGTAGTTAGAATCCAAAAGGTCTCACATCTAGTTTCACAAGAGTAATTTAAAAGACTAGGGTCGATAATTTTCAAAACCAAAATAAATTATAGTAGGATAAAACCCATTATATAAAAATAATATTCATCATAATATTCTTCTCCTTTTCTAATGGGTTTCATCCTACTATATTTTTTTTTCACTTTTATTATTTTTAAAGGCTTTTACGCTGGTCTTTAACGCTCTGTACTGGATACTGGAGGTCTAATTACTGTCGGTCTATTACAAATTCTTATATACTCATCTCAATTCGTTCGGGTCGCTACACACACCTATAGATGAGCCGGCACATTTTATATTCCATTGACGCGTCCATCTCAGTCGAGTGAAAGTTGACTCAGATGGACGTTGCAATGGAATACAAATTGTCCCGGCCTGAACGTGCTGATCCGCCTATGTGTGAAGCAACTATACAACCCAACCCATAGACTTGTAACAGACAATTAATGAAAAGGAAAGAAGAAAATTTACCAAATGGGAATGAACTGAATAGGAATAAGGATTTTCAGATAATGATAGCTGAATCTAAGTGGTTTTGTTTGTCGGCTTTTTGGTCTGACGTTATTTATTAGTTATACTGAAATCGCTTGGTAGATAAATGCGAAGGCTCGTTTGGCGACGATGTTATTGGCTCCAGTTCAGTTCACTTAGATATGTCTTTGTACGGTTGGTACGGTTTTTGCGACATTATTATTTATATTGCGTAGATATATCCGTTCTAAAATGAAAAAATAGAATGGTAACAATAAATGAACAAATTGCATGTAATAGTGTTTCTTACGTACTTTTCATGCTCTTTTTTTAATACTTCAAGTTAATTTATATTTAAACAAAGTATGGCTCGACATTTAAATATACAGAATGAAGACATTAAGAATTATCAGTACTTTATTTACAGAAAAATACACATATTGGATCTTAAATTAAACTGGTCTAATAACTTCCCGTGTAATAACCGTCCATATACAAAATGCTTGCAGCATTACCGCGTTGTATTGCGGTACTAAGTCACTGGCTGAAATATAAATTGTAACGTGGTCTACAAATGACTAGTTAGGTAGGCAGAATAAATAGAAACAATCGATAGATTAACAAAGGTATTATTATTCTATATATTTATATCTATTAAATACAAGGTAGTCTCAAGGCGTAGGTTGGTAGGTAGGTAAGTGGTTTGGTAAGTCCTGGGCAGCGAAGTGAGGAACACTTAACTCGGCGCTGGTGACCGCAGACAAGAAGGGCGCGACGCGCACGCAGGTCCTTTATATACCCCACAGGGGTCTGCAGTGGGGGGCGCATCTTGAGGTTGCGGTGGCCGTGCGGTTGCGACGTCACACACCCCCTCCGTTAGGGCAGAATTTTTCTTAAAAAATTCGGCTCCTGGCTGACATGGAAGACCTCAGGAAGCAGTTCTTAAGCAGCACCGGCAGCTCGATCCGGCTTTACTGAAATCAGAACAATAAGTGTATATAAAAAAAATAACTAGAAAAAAATATGAAGTTACGATACCTAAATAAAATTGAAAAGAACCGGAGTGATCGAGCCAAACGCATTCAATACAATAACAATGTCATGATGTCATTCAAAAATAACACTACGTGCAACCTATTAAGATTGAATTTTTACTAATTAAAGAAGATTATTGAAACTCATTCTTATCTAACGGAACTAAATATAACTAAAAATGTAAGTATAACAACTTGTTTACCAAGTAGCGCGTTAGCGAAGTAGTATTGGGTGTGCGCGTCTACACAGAAGGCATGACACATTTCAAGATGAATGAATGAACAACATCGTATAGTTGAAAATAATAGAATTCGACATCATTAGTAGATGTGATTCTAAAGGAATTATGAGCGTGAAGAATATTAGCGAACAAAATGGTATACCCGATTCGACAATGAGAATTTTAACCACTGAACCATAGGGTAAAATTTTTTTTTTTTTTTTTTATACCATTATTGTTTATAGTTTATTTGTTTAATATCCTTTATATGCCATTCGCCAAGTGGCTTATCAGACATATCTGCTAGTTTGTACACTAATGGAGACTTTTTTGCTACGATTTTACATTTAATAAATTTAGGAGCGAGTTTTTTACAAAAATATTTATCCTTATCGCTCAAGTAAAAGGTACGTTTCCAAACAATATCACCAACATTGAATTCTGCCGTTTTACGGCGAAGATTATAAGAATGACAATTACGCTTGTGTGCACCTATTAGCGCTGCCTGTACTCTCTCGAAAATAGAGGATAAGTAGCCTAGTGACTCAGCATAACTATCACGTGGCTCATGAATTATATTAGTATCAGATTTACTAGAAACATAATGAGAACCACAGGTTACCATTTCACGCCCGAATACGATCATAGATGGTGTAAAACCGGTTACTTCGTTTACTGCACAATTCATTGCGAACTGAATTTTAGGTATAAGTGTATCCCATATGCGTTGATCGTTTGAAATGAACGTAGAAACAGCTGTTATTATAGTTTTATTATATCTTTCTACCGTATTTACATGAGGTGCATAAAACGGTGTGTAATGTAAATTTGGAATTTTATATTTACTTAACAAGTTTTTAAAAGTTGCGCTTATAAATTGTTTGCCATTGTCTAGTACTACGGTAGATGGAATACCATGTACCAGAAAAACTTTTTCCTCTAAGATTCTAGTTATTACGTCAGCAGTCGCACGTTTAATAGGGAAAAGTAAACAATATTTTGAGAAACAACAACAAACGACAAAAATAAAATTGTTCTGTTGCCTTGTAGGAGGCAAGGGACCAATCAAATCAATACTTATCATTTGAAAAGGTTTAGAACAAGACTTAGGTTCACCCATAAGACCCAAAGTTGCATGATTCTGATGCTTATGTGCGATGCAACTATCACAAGAATTTACCGCTTTTACAACATCGGAATACATTCCAGGCCAATAATAATTGAGGGCTAAACGTTTGAAAGTTTTGAAAATACCCATATGACCCGCCGTAGGGGAGGAATGGCTCTGAAGTATTACTTCGTTTCTCCGTTCAGATGGAACTACTTCCTTCCACTGAAATTCTCTGGTAAGAGGATTAAGACTCTTTTTGAAACGATATAATTTATTACTGATCACTTGATAGTCAACAAAGGATGTAGGAGACTGCGAACAACCATTAAAAATATTCAAATACCAAGTGTCATTAGTAGATAAGGAACTACCATCTGGGAGGAGATTACTATCGATATCCATAATATTAGGTGATCGAGAAAGAAAATCTGGTACAATATTATCTGAACCACGACGGTGTCTTATTTCAAAGTTATAAGAGGAAAGACGAACTCCCCACCTGGCTAATCGCCCTGTAGGGTTGTTCAGTTTTAAAAACCATTTCAAAGCAGCATGATCGGTGTACACAATAAATTGTTTTCCGTTTTCAATATAACACCGCCAATGTTCGATAGCAGATAAGACAGCAAGCGCTTCGCGCTCAGTAGCACTGTAATTTTTTTCCTGGTCCGATAAGGATTTACTATAAAAGGCTATGACTCTTTCCTGTCCCTCCTTGACCTGGCAAAGTACAGCTCCAATGCCGTAATCACTAGCATCGGCGTGTATTTCAAAAGGCTGATCAAAATCGGGACAACATAAGACCGAGGAAGAAGATAAACATTTTTTTAATTTATTAAAAGCTACATCCGCCTCTTGCGACCATGCGAACAGTGGAGCCTTTTTGCCGTTAGAAGTTAATTTATTTAAGGGAGCCGCTAAAGTACTAAAATCGGGTATGAACCTTCTATACCACGATGCAGCACCCAGAAAACGACGTATCTCTTTTTTATTTGTCGGAGTGGAATAACTTGTAATTGATTTTACCTTCTCAGGATCTGCATGAAGACCTTCTGAATCCACTATATAGCCCAAATATTTAAGTTTGTCTTTGAAAAAATTACATTTTTCTAAATTTATAGTTAAGTTTGCATATTTTAATTTGTTAAGTATTTTAATTAGAAGTGAAATGTGATTTTCAAAGGAATTTGTCACACATACGATGTCATCAACGAAACAAAAGACCTTGTTTTCAAATTCGGGCCCGTAAAATAAAATATCTGCTAAACGCTGTTGTGTCGCAGGAGCATTTGTTAAACCAAAAGGCATGGATTTAAATTGAAAAGTTCCACGTGACGGAATGTAAAAAGCAGTTTTACAACGGTCCTCTGCCCTTATTGACGTCTGCCAGAAACATTTAGATATATCTAAACTAGTTAGGTACTTAGCGTCTCTCAAGTTATCCAGAATCTCAGAGATATAAGGCAAATTGTACGCGTCTTTTTTTGTTACCGAATTTAGTTTACGGCTGTCGAGACAAAAACGCAATTCACCATTTTTTTTAGGCGTTAAAATGACGGGATTAGACCAAGGGCTTTCAGATGGTTCAATGACATCTTCTGCCAACATTGCATCGACATGTTTTAACAAAATACGCTGTTTATCGGGAGACATACGATAGTATCGCTGACGAATAGGTGGACTATCACCTGTATCAATCGAATGAGTAATGAGTGAAGTTCGGCCGAGCCCTCGCCGTTCATAAGATATATCGGTGAATTGGGCGATGATGTCGTTAGCAGTAGCTCTCTGCTCATCAGACAAATGATCAAAAGATACCAAGTGACTGGTAGAACTAGGCTGTAGTTCCGAAACAACAACGTCGTTATTATTTTTCGTGAGTAAAATAGATTCCAATTGATCAGGGAACAACCCAAAACCCCTCCAGAAATCCATACCAAGGATTAAAGTTTTCTTAATACCCGGTACAATATGAGTAACAAGAGAAATAATTTTATTTTGAAATTCAAAAGGAAGTACCACTGAGCCAAGTGAAGAATATTTGTCGCCACCAGCGGTGATAAAATCCAGAGGTTTAGAATGTAATAATTTAGATTTATCCAAAAAAAGTTTGTGGGAATTATTACCCAAAATAGTTACACATGAACCAGTGTCTAGTAAACCAACAGTGTTCTTCCCGTTAACCGTAACGGGGATAAATGGAGTATAATTAATGTTAGAATTAACGATTGAGGAAAGTTGATATGAATTGAAAAATTTAGATACATAATTTAGCCAATTATGCCATTCATTTTTACATGTTTTCACAATTACTTTTGATTTTCCCCAACCGTATTTTTTACGTTTTTTGAATTTTTATTAGTTTTATTGTTACAACTAGGACAGTCTAAAACTCGATAGCCAGGTAATCCGCATTTAAAACAAACCAAAAAACGAGGTTGACGACAATATTTTAAAGAATGTGAATCTGTTCTGCATCTCGGACAGTATAATTTAGGTATAGCAGTACTAGTGACAGAAACAGCATTGACGCTCGGTTCAGCAGAATTACTATTTTCTGTCGAACATTGATCTGTATTTAAAACATTGTAAGTAGGTTTAAAGTACTTATGTTTTTTGTAAGAATTATTGCTATAAGAAGTTTTTTTCGAATTCGTATCATTGGGATATCTATAAGCAAAATCTGGCGCTAGAGTATTGGCAGTAATTTTAGGTGGTTCCGAAAATTCCTTGCTACGACTGTCATACTTCTCAAAATTTCTACAAACACTAATTAAAGAAGGAATATCCACAATATTGCCAGTTAAGAGTGAATTTGTATAACACGGCCTGATATTATTTAATAGTAGTAGTAGTATAGAATTGGGGTTCCTGGATCACGGATCCAGGAACCCCAATTCCCTATTGGAATTTGAGTCTTTCTATCATCCATTCAATTATTCTAGTCATTTGAGATATGTTTTATCATCCATTCAATTATTCTAATCTGCCAATACATATACATACATTAATTATTCACACTTGATGTGAATTCGGAGATGAAATTATTTAATTGATTTATCAGTAATTATTCGCATATGATTTTACACTCGATGTTAAGTAAACCATCAGTCAATTACTGTTATAAGTTTTAATATTCATTTATCATAATTACTATATTCATTAAAATGATCTAACCACTAAGATGCAATGCTACTATGTTATCGATTCAACATTGCAACCAAATGATAATGGAATTCGCGCTCGCCGACCTGAACGCTGCCATTTATACAAAGAATATCGGTGTTTATATTGTTATACCTGTATAAATAAAACGAAGTATCTTTTATTTTATCATGATTTTATTAAAATTTTAATATATTATAATCATGCTACTTTAAAATTATAATCAATATAGTGCTTACTAGTATAATTTTAATTTATATTAATTAAGCTATACAATAATTGAAAAACAAATATACAAAACTATTATACACTAATCAAGTAACCAATTATTATTCTTATTATTACATTATCTATGATTTTGTTTCGATATCATCCTGAATCTTCGATATTAATTCTCTCGTGCTAGAATATATATCATCAAATAACATCGTTTTTACGACGTGCTGAACGCATACATCAGCTTCACAGTGACAAATCGGGTGCTCAGCTTTTGGGAAGCTCTCTGTATCATATATTTCAATCTTGATTATTTTTGTTCCCCGCGTGATAGGTTTCTTTATATATTGAAAAAACGTTTGATCCGTTTTCGATCTTTTGCGAGTAAGACCGAGGGTCTTTTGTCCAGGTTTTTGTTGAACCGCTGGTTGATCCACAGGTATAAAATTAAATAGTTCTTCCGTGTCCTGAAAAATAAATTTATTCATAATGAAAAACACTTACCAAAATGTACAAGACGTAATAAATGGAGTTATGTAGAATTAAATAAAACACTAATTCAAGTAGGATCGAACTTCTTATAACTCAAATCATCGTTCCATCTGTATTTTATAGGTAAAATTAAAATATTCTTTTTTTATAATAAAAGATAGCAATGTTGATAAATTATAAAAGTGTATGTATTATACACGACTTTTCAGTTAACTATAATTCAAACAAACATTGTGTGCAACTGGACAACGATGTATAATAACTATGTACTTTGTGGAAAAGCAGAATAATCGATCATTTGCTTGGGAATTGCTAATCCAGTGCGTAGATATTGCTGCCTAGAACATGAAGAGAGCAAAAAACAATTATTTAAAATAAATAAAACATTCCTCACCGACATTTTGTTAGGTTGTCTAATCTCACTCGCTGGCAGATTTCAACTAATTTGTACTTATTTATTTTTTTAGTTTATATAGAATTTAAATAAAATATTGTTGAAGGATATAGAGTTCAAATTAGCTATGAAATTATCTTAATTAACATGTGCTGATGTAATTAAAATCAACACGTGTCAATGTTATTTCTTAACAATACGAAGACATACCGCCGCGGATTGCATGACTTATTTTAAAGAGAATATTTACTTACGAAACCGGGAGTGCAGCCGGTGTCAAACCTGCGAATTATGCAAGTTAGACTCCCCCGGTGGTCCAGCGTCAGCGTTTATTGTACAGTCAACGGCACATCAACCTAAACCTTTGCAACACATCAATCTATACAAGCCAGTATAAGCTGGCCTTGCGGTGTATAGATTTCCCGTACAATGCGAGACCAGTTTATACTGTAAATGTATAGTTTGTGTGTTGCGAATGTATGTTATTTTATGTCTTGCACTGTATAGATAAAGTTGAAATTGCATCGTCCTAAATTTTCATATTTTGGGTTGAGTTGACGAAGCGTTTTTATCCATATACTCCCTATAGTATAGGATCCCGATATAGAACAACCTTCACCGAGCTAGTTAATGGATGAAAAGTATTTTTTTAAATCCAGTTAAATGTCAATAAATGTATTGCATATTGGTTGGCTTCATACTTTCGATTCGTATGAGATTCGTCCTTTTACCAAAACAGGGCAATGATAAAAATAATAATAATAACAATAATAATAATTTTTAATTAATCGTATTCTGGACTGAAATTTTATAGACAACCCATATATTTATAGACATGCTTAATTGGATATAACATTTTTTTTACATTAATTTTTAGTCAGCTCAGTAAAGGCCGTTCTATAGTGGGATCTTGGACTATTATTTCTTAAATGGGATTGTATGGTGCAATTCATCACTATATAAGTGGGAACCTGGTGAACCTAAATCACAACGAAATCTTCAGCTGGAAGCAGTCACATCTGAACCTCAATATATCTACGAAGAAAAATATAACTCTTTTAAAATGTAAGTACATAATCATCTTTCGATTGTTACTCAACATTTCTACTATACATTCTTCTTTAAGTATTCAGTTGCGTTCACTTTTCACTATCCAACATACAACAAAATTACATTAATAAATATGATGGTAGATAAATTATCTCACTATTTCAATCATTCAAGTATTACTTTCATTCGCTTATTTGACGATTCAATTAATTGTTTACTAATGTTAAAGGATGTAGTTTGTCTTATTTAATAATTTATATAATTTTGATTTTTTCTAGGTCCAAGCACACCGCTGAACAACTTTTCCCTTCCGAGAGCGAGTCGTCGGGCGAGGTGCAGGTGAAGGCTAATCCAAAAGAAAATAAGAAGTGTAAGCCAACATCAGAATATGACGAGTCGTCCGACGAGGAGCAAGTGAAGGCTAAGCCAAAAAAAGAAAACAAGAAGCGCAAGCCAACATCAAACTCTGGGTCGCGGCCGTCCACAAGCAAAAAGAACAAGCCTACTATTCACCCGATCACTCCTGTCACCAAGTCAACAGCACGTGACTTGTTCGGTTCGGACAGCGACGACGAGGAGCTTCAAACGGCTGCTGAGAAGAAGACTCAACCGCTTTACTCCTATGTTACGAGGAGGTTAGCCAACGGGTTTTCTCGTCAAATGGATGAAGGTAAAAAAGGTGCGTTTTACGTCGAACTAAAAATATACAAGTTTGATGAAATAGAGCGAGTCCAACCTATACATAGGTGGCGCCACTCTATTATAACAGTCAAAGACCAAACTAATAACGATTCTGAGTCTTGGCGCCGCCTAAACGCATATATAACAAGCGTTAGAAAGGAGTTCAAAAACTGCCCTCCAACATTTATTAGCACTTACCAATAAAAGTTATAATAAATTATTGGTTTTAGAGTAACCTATTGCTACATGTATTCATAAACATAAATACGTTTCATATTAAATTGTAACGAATCATGTACCTTATCATAATATTAAAAATACTAATTACTTACACTAAAATAATTATATTGTCTTTGTAACGATTCTGAGTCTTGGCGCTGCCTAAACGCATATACTTATAACTAGCGTTAGAAAGGAGTTCAAAAACTGCCCTCCAACATTTATTAGCTCTTACCAATAAAAGTTATAATAAATTATTGGTTTTAGAGTAACCTATTTGCTACATGTATTCATAAACATAAATACATTTCATATTATATTATAACGAATCATGTACCTTATAACCTGTACCATGTACCTATACCTTAATATTAAAAATACTTATTACTTACACTAAAATAATGATATTGTCTTTGTAAACCAAATATTTTATTATTTAATAAAGTGCAAAGTTTGATGTTTGTTGTGTCTTCTTTTGATTCCAGTAACACAACCCAGCGATGACCCATCAGCAAGTTCTGATTTATTTATTGATAATAATGATAAACGTAAAATTACTATCCCCGAACATGAATATAATGTGAATGTTGGTCAGCCTGACTGTTTATTCAAGACAATTTATTGTGAAAAATGTAAAATTCATATCCTCGAACATAAATACAGATACCATAAAAGAACGAATATCCATAAATCGAATTGTTTAATAAAATCAAGTTTTGAGAATATAGATACTATTGCAACAGCATTCAAAAACAGAATTGTGACCTATCGCTTAAATCCTTCATTTACAGAAAATGAGTACCTCACTCCAGAAGCGTTCTTAGATGCCAAGCGAAAGGATATTTTTAAAATTATTAAGTTATCCATATTGAGGAATACTAGCATTAAAGTTAACTTTGAGTTGTTTGCTTATTTTTTACTACCTAAATTGAATGAGCAACAACTTAAATCATTTAATACGAAATATGAAATTATTTACAATAGTACTGATTTAAATGAGATATTTTTAAAAGTAATAGAGACATTAAAAACAAAATGTACTGAATTCGAACATTGCGAGTCTGGGTGGTCATTTGTTTCTATAAATCATTTAGAGGTTAATATAAATAAATATTCCCCTATGCGGGGTGGTACTTTCTTACAACTACCTGCTGTTATTAAAAATACAAAGAGTTGTTTGAATATACGAAATAATGATGAATACTGTTTTTTATGGAGCATAGTCGCTGCGTTATTTCCAGCCAAAAAGAATGTCTGCAGAACGAACTCCTATCCACATTTTAGTTCAATATTAAATTTACAAGGGATTTCATTTCCACCTTCACCAAGAGACATCAAGCTTTTTGAAAATAATAATTCTGAGATAAGTATTAATATTTATGGATTAGATGAACGCAACACGGTAACTGGTCCTCTTTATATAACGAATCATAAAAAAGATAAACACATTAACTTATTGTATTTTGAAAATAACAGCAAAGGTCATTATTGTTTGATAAAAAACCTTTTGCGGCTAGTGCGACGACAAGTGTCATGCCATAAAGGTCGAATGTATTTATGTGAAACATGTTTACAATTTTTTACTTCTGAAACAAAGTATTATTCTCACAGTTGCTCTAAAATTTTAACCATACTACCTGACAAAAACAGTATTTTACAGTTTAAGAATTATGAACGAAAGCAGAAAATAAATTTTGTTATATATGCTGACTTTGAAACTATATTATCGAACTATAACGACAAACAGAATGATCAAAATACAGTGAAAAATAAGTTACATCAACCATCCTGTTTTGCATATTATGTATGTTGTTCACATGATAGCAGTCTTAATAAATTTGTGACATACAGAGGGTCAGATTGTGTAGAAGTATTTATAAAAAGATTGATAGAAGAGGCAAAGTTAATTCATAATATTTTAATAACGAAAAAGCCTATGAAACCTATGACAACCGAACAAATTGATTATTATCGTTCAGCAACTACATGCCACATATGTAATCATTTATTATTTGATGATAAAGTTTGTGATCACGATCATATTACAGGCAACTATCGAGGTGCAGCACATTCATATTGTAATTTAATATATAGAGTGTGTCCATTTATACCTGTTATATTTCATAATTTGGGTGGATATGACTCACATATATTCATAACAGAATTATCTAAATATGATGGTGAAATTAAAATTATTGCAAAAACTAAAGAAAAATATTTAACCATAACCAAAATAATAAATACTGTAAAAGGATGCAAACCAATACAGATAAAATTTATAGATTCTTTTCAATTTCTTAATTCAAGTCTCGATAATTTGAGTAAAAGTTTAAGAGAGAACGATTTTATTCATCTATCATCATATTTCTCAGACAAAAAACAATTCCATTTAATACGAAGAAAAGGAATATATCCCTATGAATATATTTGCTCATGGCAGAAATACAATGAAACACGACTTCCTGCAAAGGATGATTTTTATAACACTTTACAATCGAAACATATATCTGACATTGATTATCAACATGCTCAAAATGTGTGGAATTATTTTAACATTAATTCTCTTGGTGAATATACAGATTTATATTTAAAGTGTGATGTTTTATTACTGTGTGATGTATTTGAAAATTTTAGAAAAATTTGTTTGCAGCATTATAAACTCGATCCTGCATATTACGTAACATCACCTGGATTGAGTTGGGATGCTATGCTTCTGTACACAGGTGTTCGCTTAGAATTAATCAATGATTTAGAAATGTATCAAATGTTGGAAAAAGGAATACGTGGAGGGTTAGCGCAATGCTCTCACCGATACGCTAAAGCTAATAACATGTATTTACCTCATTTTGATAATTCCAAACCATCAACATATTTAATCTATTTAGATTGTAATAATCTATATGGCTATGCAATGACGAGAAAATTACCGATTTCAGAATTCAAATTCATGACAAACGATGAAGTAAAATGTTTTAATATATTCGATTTTTCTGATAATGCCGATTACGGCTATATTTTAGAAGTAGATATAGCGTATCCAGAATATTTACATAATTCACATAGCGATTTGCCTTTTGCTCCTGAAAAATTCATACCTATTGGAGGGAAAACACCTAAATTAATTGGAAATTTGTATGATAAATTTAACTACATTATTCATTATGTGCATTTAAAAGAATGTCTAAAAAATGGTCTGATTTTGAAAAAAATTCATAAAGTTCTTTGTTTTAGACAAGAAAGTTTTTTAAAAAAATATATAGATTTGAATACTACACTACGACAATCCGCTTCAACATCATTTGAAAGAGACTTTTTTAAACTTTTGAATAACTCGATATTTGGCAAAACTATTGAAAATAAACGTAAACATGTCGATGTTAAATTAATAACCAGATGGAGTGATCATTCGAACAAAACTAATAAAGTAATAGGTGCTGAGAAATTAATTACAAAACCTAATTTAAAAAATCTTACTATATTTAATGAAAACTTTGTAGCCGTACAGTTGAATCCTGAAAAACTTGTTTTAGATAGACCGATATATATTGGATTTGCGGTGTTAGAATACTCTAAACAACATGTGTACAATTTTCATTATAATTTCATTAAGACTAAATACGGGGCTAAAGCTAAATTATGCTATACCGATACAGACAGTTTATTGTATCTAATACATACTGAAAACTTTTATAAAGACATGTGTGATGATATATCACAATATGATACGAGTAATTTTGAAACGAATAATCATTACTGTATACCAAAGGTAAATGAAAGAATTCCTGGTTTATTTAAAGACGAATTAGGGGGAGACCCAATTACTGAATTTATAGGTCTAAGAGCAAAACTTTATTGTATTAAATCATTAAAAACGCAAATAAACAAAGCTAAAGGTGTATCAAAGCCTATTTCAGGGAATTTAACATTATATAACTATAAAGATGTTTTATTTAAAAACTTAACTTTAAAGTGTAAAATGAATATGATAAAATCGATGAAACATGTGCTGTTCTCACAAGAAGTAAATAAAATAGTTTTAAATAGAATAGACGATAAGAGGAACATCCAGGGAAATCAAATTAATACTGTACCTTGGGGTCATTTCAATCACATTTGTTAACTGGTTTATTTTGTATAATATGTGTTTAAAATTTTGACTATGTGATTTTAAAATAATGGTTGTTTTATTTTAATTCTAAAAATCATTTGATTGTTTAATCAATTGAATTGTTTATATTTTTTAATAATTACATAAAAAATGTACTCAAAACACAATTTTATGTTCCTTAAGACTAAGTATAATAAGTATCTAATACAATACCAATAATCTTTTGTATAAAAATGCGGGAGGCACTATAATTATGTATTTTTAAATTAATAATATAAAAAAATAAAATATTTTTGTAAATTGTACCCTGTTTTATTATTATTATTATTGTTATGTACCTTTCACTCATTTTATTTAGTTGCTTAATAGACATAATGAAGTTAGTCAAACATCCTGTAACACGACTCGTTACTTAGAATAATTCCTGTAATGGCAAGTCTATAAATATAAGAAAAAAAACAATTATATAAATATCTATGTTAGATTAATATTAAATTAATTGACAAGATGAAGCTGATCAAACAAGCCATATCACTAAATGTCAAAAATATTAATCTTGGTGAATCTCCTAAAGAAATTAGACATAGCCCTTTGTTACCAAATACGATTCGATGTATTATTTGTGGCCCATCAAATTGTGGTAAAACAAACGTTGTTATCAGTTTATTGTTGCATGAAAATGGGCTCAAATTTCAAAACCTTTACCTTTACTCAAAAACTAATTTTCAACCAAAATATTGTTTTTTACGAGAAGTTTTAAAAAGAGTGCCTCAGATAAAATTCTATGAGTTTAATGACGATAAAGATGTCATATCTCCGAGTGAAGCTTTACCTAATTCAGTATTTATATTTGACGATGTTGTTTGTGAAAACCAAATAAACATCCGTAATTATTTCTGCATGGGTAGACATAAGCAAATTGATTGTTTTTACTTATCGCAAACCTATTCAAAAATCCCGAAACAGTTGTTACGTGATAATGCTAACTTTCTTATAATATTTAAACAAGATGATGTGAATTTAAAGCACATTTATGAAGAACATGTCAACTCTGATCTAACGTGGCATCAGTTCAAAGATATTTGTAAAACTGTGTGGAATAACCATTACAACTTTCTTCTTATTAACAAAGAATCATCTTTAAGTAATGGGAGGTATAGACAAAATTTCGATATATTTTTAAAATTTGAATGAATGAATGTACACTAATATACAATAATAATAATATTAATGAATTATATACAACACATTGTTAGTGTTATCCCTTCCTTAGTTGAACATAGTTGTGGTTACTTAGGATGGAGAAAAATATTAAAATCGAACTAATGAAGTCTGTTGACTCCATAAAAAATAAAATAAAACAAATGAAAAGTCAAGAATATAAAATGAACTTATCTTTAGATAAAATGTTCAAACCAGTTGCAGAACCCCTAAAAACTCTTATAAATTCAAAGACAAATCTTAATAATATTAAAAATGATGAAAATATATCCGAAAGTTTTGCCCCTATTCAATCGGATACAAATTGTGAAAGTAATTCTACTAAATGTGAAGATTTTCATGATGCTGATATAATGTTTTCAAGTTCCCCAAAAAAAGAAGTGAAAAATAATTTAGAAATTTCTTTGCAAAGTGAAGATATCTATGGTATTTATGATGGTGTAAATGTACCATTTGGAATAAGAACTGACAACAAAACTTTGATGATGGGTAATTCAGTAGTAACATTTTCTAAAATTGAAAGTATTGACGGTGATAAATTAGTTTTGGTTAAAATTGGTGATAAAAGTTACGATTTTACTCCTGGACTAAAAGAACTTTTACTTCGAAGGAAACCTGATTTACAAATTGTAACAAACACTGACAGGCTTGTTTACAAAGATATACTGCATCATACAAACGCTCATAAACGAGATTTTAATCCCAGAGGTCAAGTAAGAGGTGATAAAGGACTCAAATATCGAGAAATAATCAAACCATTATTTGTTGATATTTCGTTGGAAAACAATCAGCAAAAAATAGGGGGCAGTTTACCGACGCTTAAGACATACAAAAAGAATACTGACTTAGTATATTGGGACGATCCCAATGAATTGGTTGAAAGATTACGATTATTAATAGCTTCAAAAGATGCGGGTAATACTAACCACAACAATGAAATATTATCAATAATTGAAGAATTAAAAGAAGCTAATATAATTAAGGAATAAATACTGATCATCAGGAGCCTTTCATATAGTATTACGATGTCATTCAATTGAATAAGAAGTCGGTTAAAAATATATTTAAAATATGTAAATATACAGTCTGTCCAAAAAATATATTAAAAAGGAATGTTTTAAAATGAGTAAAGCGGATGTGGTAAATGAAATTCATAGAAGTGCGAGGGTTAACTTTCCGCGGAGACGTGTTATTATTAAGGATATAGATGATCTATGGCAAGCAGATTTAATGGACATGCAATCAATTTCGAAAGAAAATAATAATTTCAAATATATTCTTACCATAATTGATACATTTTCAAAATATGCTTGGGCATTTCCTTTAAAAAGTAAAAACAAAGATGAGGTGTATAAAGCTTTTGAGAATTTACTGAAAGATAATCGTGTTCCTAAGAATTTGCAAACTGATAATGGCACAGAGTTTTACAATCATAAATTTAAATATCTTATGCAGTCTCTTAATATTAACCACTATTCAACGTTTTCATCAAAAAAAGCTTCAATTGTTGAGAGACTTATTAGAACATTAAAATCGAAACTGTACAAAGAGTTTAGTTTGAAAGGTAATTATAATTGGATAAAAAATACCCTGAAAAATGTTGTCCAAAAATATAATCACACCTATCATCGAACTATCGAGGAAATACCAGCAAACGTCAATAATGTAAATAAAAAAAAAATACAAGAAAGATTTAATAAATTAACAAAAAAGCAAAAAATTACGAAATTTAAGTTTAAAGTGGGTGATTATGTTCGTATCAGTAAGTATAAAGGAACATTCGAAAAAGGCTATACCCCCAACTGGTCAACAGAAATATTTAAAATTAGATACAGACGGAATACTACTCCAATAACTTACTTAATAGCGGATACAATTAGAGGACAGCCTATCTTAGGAGCATTTTATGAACAAGAACTTCAGAAGACAAAACATCCCAATGTATATCTTGTTGAAAAAGTTCTTAAAAGGAAAGGGAATAGAGTTTTTGTAAAATGGTTAGGTTTGTCTTCTGGTGAAAATAGTTGGATAGATAAAACAAATGTTTTGTGAGATACAAAATAAACCAAATTGCCTTGACAATCTCCATAATATATTAAAAAGAGTCGAGTCCTTAATTGCTTAGTCTTGTGATGTGTATTGGAGAGAATAGTCTTATTAATTGGTTAATAAACCACTTACCATTTGAATTACATTTGCCAGGATATAATTATTGTGGTCCTGGCACTAAATTACATCAGAGACTTACACGTGGAGACAAAGGTGTTAACAAATTGGATGAATATTGTAAAAACCACGATATTGATTACTACAAGTCGTCAAACTTGAAAGATCGTCACAGTGCTGATCTACTACTATTAAAAATGGCTAAAACACGATCTCTTGCTTCTGATTCAACTGCGGGAGAAAAATTCGCAGCACGTTTAGTAAAACATGCAATGCTGACAAAAATTAGAACAGGTGCTGGCTTAAAAACTCGACGTCAAAACGCAGCAAAAGATACAGATGGCAAAAGTCTTAAAAAGAAACTGAAAAATGTTATATCTGTTACGAAAAAAAATATGAAAAAATTTAAACCTAAATGTAAAAAAGCAGCAATAGAATTAGCTATGGCTGCTGCTAGAGAATTATCTAATGATTCAACCATTAAACTTCCTCGGATTATTCCAATACCAAAAACGGGTGGAGTATTACCTTTGATTCCTATTTTTGCCGGATTATCAGCCGCAGGAGCTTTAGCTGGTGGAGCAGCTGGTATTGCTAAAACTATAAATGAATTTAAGATGGCTAAAAAACTTTACGATGAATCGAAGAGACATAATGAAAAAATGGAGGCTCTTTGCATTGGCAAAGGGTTACATCTTAAACCACATAAAAATGGACTTGGAATATTTGTATCAAAAGAAAAAAACTAATACCTCGGCTACCCAAACGAGCCTTAACTAATTTTGACATTCTAAAATATGGAAATTATATTCCTTACTTTAGAGGGGTCTTTATGAGAGATGAACTCCCAGAATATCCTTTTAAAAATGAGTGTGCAGTTGTTAATTTAGATAGTTCTAAAAATCTTGGCTCTCATTGGGTAGCCTATGCAAAATGTAGTGATTACATTGAATATTTCGATAGTTATGGAAATCTTAAACCGTCAAAGGAATTAATAAAATACTTAGGCTCGAAAATCAACTATAACTATCAAAATCTCCAGGGTGATCACCCATACAAATGTGGACATCTATGTTTAAAATTTTTAAAAAACTTTTGGAGTAGGCATCATCATCAGCCTGTAGCAGTCCAGCAGCATATAATATATAAAACATAATTTTTGTAAAGTGTTCAGTATGTGACTATGTCTATAACTGTGACAATCTCTGGCAATAAATCAGAATTAGAGTCGTATTTTCAACCACCTCTTAATTTATCTGAAAAATATGAGTGTGGTTTGCTTTATTATTCAGTTGTAAACTCCGTATTAAATGTGGCTAATAATATTCCGTCTGTAATCAGGATTGAGTGTGATTTAATATACGGTTCTTACACTAACGGTATACCGACACATATTATCTATGAATTTATACCTGTTATAACTGCAGGCAAATATTACCTAGAAACACCTCAGAACGTAATTTACTTCCCAGTTAACAAAAATCTCATTACATCCATATCAATTAGAGTTGTTGATCAGTTCGGCTACAGTATCTCTTATATAGAACATATTCAACTACGTCTTCATTTGAGGAAAGTAAAATGATATTATACAATATAAAACCTATTCTTAAAATGAAACACCTTACTTCTTCTACAACCAGTAAGGTGCATAGACGTAAGATAAAAGTGAAAAAATTAACAAAACCAAATAAAGACTTTCTCAGAGCGTTGGGTCTTAAAGTATGAATATGCTACAGATTACTGATTTGCCGCACTTCGATAATTCTATCGAAAGTTATGAGATTCATTCCTACAATCCTTATAACAACTGCTTTAGAGAAAACGATGAAATCAGAATACCCATCCATCAGCAAGACATATACGTGTTGCCATCAGCCAGTTCAGTTTACATTGAGGGTCACGCGAAGCTCTTCAACAAAGATGGGAAACCAATTGAGAAAGATATTAAATTTACTAATAATCATGTTCTGTTCCTGTTTCAAGACATCAGATACGAAATAAATGGTATTGAAATAGATCGCATAAAAAATTCTGGCATAACGTCAACAGTAAAGTCATACGTTTCATTAAATGAGGCTGAAAATAAAATGGCTGCATTATGGGGTTGGAACTTAAACGGATTTCAAACTAAGGGTCACTTTAGTGCTATCATACCATTAAATAAGATATTGGGCTTTGCAGAGGATTATAGTAAAATCGTCATAAATTGTAAACATGAACTTATATTGAACAGAAGTAACTCTAATTTAAACAGTGCTATACTTACAGATGATGTTTCTTACTTTCAAATAAACATCGATAGAGTACAGTGGAGAGTACCGCATATAAAAGTATCAGATAGACAACGTTTAACACTTTTAAAACATCTAGAAAAGGATAAACCTATTCAAATGGCATTTAGAAATTGGGATTTGTATGAGTACCCCTTACTACCTAAAACAACAAAACATTCATGGTCAGTTAAGACTGCATCACAATTAGAAAAGCCAAGATATGTTATTTTTTGTTTACAAACGAATAAAAAAAGTAATAAACTAAAAGATTGTTCACTATTTGATCATTGTCAAGTAACAAATGTTACGCTCTTTTTGAATTCACAATATTATCCATATGAACCATTAGGTTTAAAATTTTCTGAGAACAAATACAGTATATTATACGAAATGTATGCGAAATTTCGACAGTCGTATTACAGCTGTCCGGCGGATCCCTTGCTTGATCTAAAGGACTTTAAAGATAAGGCTCCTCTGTTCATTATCGATTGTTCAAGGCAAAACGATAGTGTAAAAACAGGACCAGTAGACGTTCGATTGGAGATTGAATGTTCGGAACCAATACCAGATAAAACTACTGCATATTGTTTGATTATAAACGATCGGCTTGTGGAATACAAACCTTTAAGTAACATAGTGCATCGATTATCATGACTGCCATTGTAGATGTTCAAGGCTTTAAAACTGAAGCAAATGAATTTATAATAAAAGAAATTGCTATATGGTGTGATAAAAAATTGCAAATATTTTTAATAAAGCCTCCATTCCCCTTTTATAACTTAACAAAACCAGAAAGACGGCAAGTTGGATGGATTGAACGTAACAGAAAAATATACTGGAATGAAGGATTCATACCTTATTCAAATTATCAGACGATTATGTTAGATATTTTAAAAGATAAGTTTGTTTATACTAAAGGTCTAGAAAAAGTTCTATGGATAAAAAGTATTTTTAAACATAATAATGTAATTAATTTAGAAGATAAGAGTTGTCCTAGTTTATCAAGCTTGTATGATCGATATGAGTATTCTGAAGATTTGTTTAGTTGTATTTATCATGAAAAAGTATGTGCTTTAAAAAATGTTTTGTGTTTAAAAAAATGGTGCTTTGATAATAAACTTTTTTAGAACAAAACGAAGTTTTTTTATTTTTATTGGTAAAATATAATTCCCTGCTGTTTTCCATTCCCATATTTCAAAAACTAACATGATTGGACAGATTTGTCAAGAGCCATAGATGCAACCTGTTTACACTAGAATTCTGAATGTTTTAGAACTAATAAAACAATCAAAACGAAAGTAGATCAGATTGGACATGTCGACTAGAATGATTGAAGGGATGATAGAAAGTCTCAAATTCAAGTGATTAAGTCGTTGATACCGGACAGATCGATGTGCAATGGATAACGAGATGCGATCGATATAATGCCTAATAGATGCACTACAAGCTACAGCATTGCATTGCATCCCAATGCGAGGTACTCGGATTCGTGTTGAATGAACTAAATCAATTAAATAATTTCATCATCGAATTCACATCAAGTGTGAATAATTAATGTATGTATTGGCAGATTAGAATAATTGAATGGATGATAAAACATATCTCAAATGACTAGAATAATTTAATGGATGATAGAAAGACTCAAATTCCAATAAGGAATTGAGGGTTCCTGGATCACGGATCCAGGAACCCCAATTCTATACTACTAATAGTATTTCTAATTTAATAGACTCGCTGATGGGTACGTCCAGACAGGAAAATAACCCTTGCATTTTAGATACATAGATGGTTATGTTCTCTTTTTCACCTTGAGTACGAGCCCTAATTTCCGACATTAATTTAAAGTCATAGTTATGAGGACTGAAATCGCGTTTTAACAAAATACACAAATCCTTCCAGGAACGAACACTATCTTTAATTGAACGAAACCAATGCAAAGCATCATCACAAAATACCTCAAAAGCAAAAGAAAATATTCTATCTTCGGGTATACCTCGACACGACATGAACTCGTCAACCTTCTGAATAAACGCCCTCACACAGGTTCGACCGCTATATTTAAACTTGCAGATTTCAGAAAACATTTTGCGTTCATTTATAAAATCCACGTGTTGAACTTCACGTGGTAATGAACACGTTGGCTCGACCACATGACACGGTACATTGGTAGGAACCGACCACGTGGTAAAAGATGCTAAGATTTTATAATTAGCGTGAAACATATCCCATACAACTTGAATTGATGATTTATCAGTAAGCAACGAAGTATCTATTCTTGATAATCTATGAAAAACATGATGCATAATAGATTCCGATCTAACAAACAGGTTTTTATCATAATGAGTTTGCAAAGTCAAAAGGTTATTTGAAACGCGCAACAATGAGCCATTACATGCGGTAATATCAACATCTGGCGAAAAGCACGACGATATTATTTCATCAAATGCCAGGTCTGACAATTTAGCAATTTGTTTACGCAATTCCTCAACCGTAATTGATTTTTCAGGCACAACACCACCTCTTACAAGCACTTCATATTCGAGCTCAGCCTTACTTAAATGATTAAATTTGATAGCATAAGCCATATTTAAAAAAAAATTGATTGGGAATTACGCATACAAAGATACACAATTATTTGAAAAAAAATGAATCCGTCCAAAAGGTGATAAGAATGTGTTTCTTTTTTTTTTTTTTTTTTTTTTTAAATCAAAAACATAAGCACATAAAAGTAGAAGTTTTTGTAGGTTATTTAAAACACGAGGTGAAATAAGTGAGATAATAGAATAAAAAAACACCGTACGCACCTTTCGGACGAAGAAAAGAAATATACACAGAAATAACACACAATTAAATAACTGCCAAGACTTAACCAAACCATGTACCATATAACCTCTATTGTTGGGCGCCGCTGTAACGTGGTCTACAAATGACTAGTTAGGTAGGCAGAATAAATAGAAACAATCGATAGATTAACAAAGGTATTATTATTCTATATATTTATATCTATTAAATACAAGGTAGTCTCAAGGCGTAGGTTGGTAGGTAGGTAAGTGGTTTGGTAAGTCCTGGGCAGCGAAGTGAGGAACACTTAACTCGGCGCTGGTGACCGCAGACAAGAAGGGCGCGACGCGCACGCAGGTCCTTTATATACCCCACAGGGGTCTGCAGTGGGGGGCGCATCTTGAGGTTGCGGTGGCCGTGCGGTTGCGACGTCACAAAATATAGACATTAAAATCCAAGTGTTTCCAAGCGATTATTCTTACAATACCTTATTTTAAAGTTAAAAGAATATGAACTAAAATGAAATAACTAGATGATAAAGCATAGCATTGTATTTTTTTATTGTATAAAATGACCTAACCCAACATTAACATAAAACTCAAAAAAAATTCGACAATTTTACCTTTAAAATCTCCTCCATACAGTTTATTGAGTTGGTAGTTTAATTCAAATAAAGCTTGTCCCAATTTTAACTCTATATTACCTTGTTCTCAGGAGCCGGTGGCCTCCGTACCACGGAACTCCGAATCACACCCCGAGTCGTCCAGCGCGGTAGAAACGTGACGATGGCGTGCCTTTACGAGCTGCACGACTACGGCATATACTCGGTGAAGTGGTACAAGGGCACTCAGGAGTTCTACAGGTACTCTCCGCTTGAGAACCCCACCACGAGAGTCTTACCTGTAAATGGGATTAAAATTGATGTAAGTATTTTATTTAAGTGAACCTTATATTTAAAAATAAAAATGTGAAAAATGTTGTATTTTTTTTTGACTAGGCGCTCGCTAGACTAAGTCGGAGTCGCAAATCGATCGATCTGTGGTTAAGCAATGCTAACCGTGGTCTGACGTTGGATGGGTGACGTTTTCATCTTAGCCTTGGAGAACACATTAAGTCGTCTGGTCACGGTTGCCATTTGAACATCTTTGGCATACCTTAAAGGTTTTCAGAGGCCAGAAAGTTTAACAACTCGTCTAATATAGAGTATTTTATAGCATAGCTGCCCCTATTCGGCATGTTGTATTTATTTTTTGCACTTTTGAAAAATAGACTGTCTTACACATTATTACGCGTATTGAGACCTAAGAGAGTATGGCAGTAGTGGATTACCACTCACACTTCACTTGTTAGATTCATTGACTTTTTAACCGACTTCAAAAAAAGGAGGCACCGACTTCAGAATTATAAAATAACTATTTAATAATAATTATCTATTTAACTAAATGAAAAAACGTATTATTTTGTGCGAAGTAAATTTATTTTTGCTTTTTATTTTACCTACTTTTTGAAGTCGGTTTTTTTTGTTAAAAAATATTTTTTATGAAACGATTTTAATATAATATTAAAAAATGCCACCAAGTAACCGTCTTCATATTTGTGACCAAATAATATGTCGTGAAATGTTGTTTCGGTGTAGTGAAAATATGGCAATTAAAAAAATGTTCAAAAGAGGCTTCGATCAAAGGCAAACATTTATTTTGTAAACCGTCGAAACATAGTTCGGTATAATAATAACGATGGTACACGATACTTCGATGATATATCAAGCAATACATATAGCATAATATATATCTATCAATATTTTTCGGTAAAATAAAATTCGAACAAAAAAAACGGAATCAGAGTTTTAAGCTTTGAGTTTCTGGACGAAAAAGTCATTATATTGTTGATATTTTTCCGAGTAATTTTACTTTTTAATACATGCAACGTCAATGTTTTTTAAGATTCCAATAAGCAAACTCCGAGTAGGTATATTAACCGCAGTAGATCATGAACACAGAGAGAAAATACCGTACTATTGTTTGAAATCCGCCTCACAAAGCTAGTGAAATACGTTACCGAGGCGATACAGGCGGTACAGCGCACTATTTCGGTTTCCTGCTGGCCACGAATATGCTTATATCCATGGATATTCGTGTACAAAATATGGCTGAAACTTGTGAAGGTTTCGAATTTTTGATCACAATTTTCCAGTCAACTTGAAAAGCCTAAAATCATTTACGTAGTGACTCGTTGGGTAGTAGTTCACATATGCCGTCTTTTACTGCGAAGTTTAATTGTGGTTTATCATATTAGGTCCTATATTTGATAATAGTGTTACATCTTACCCTATGAAGTCACGACCAATCTTTAACACAAATCTTTTTCACAGAGGTTAAGATCTAACGAGACCCACGTGGTCCTACTGCGGGTGCAGCCTAACCTCAGCAGCAACTACAGCTGCGAAGTGATCATCAATGCACCGTCCTCCTACCCACACTACACCGCCTCATCGAGGCTCGATGTTGTTGGTATGTATTCTGGTTCATTATTTATTGTTACTTGGAACTTATGATAAGTTTCTAATTGATTATTGTGGCGACATTGACAACTTCAAGAAGTTACACGCTCGTCACAAGTGTCAAAGAGCGCTGAATCGCGATTGCAAAGTGTTCACAGCAAGTGTACATAAATACTACATCCAAGAAGCTACCGTTAGACAGTTTATTGCCGCCAATACCACCAAGCCTGGTCGGAGAATCTTCCCTTTGTGGTGGAGGAACATCACTCAACGTTTCTCTACAATTATTTTATAGCGTTTTGCTTTGCTTCGCATATTATTATTATATATTGAGAAACAATTTAAGACACACAACAAAATGGCGCGGTACCTCGCTGCGGAAGGGTATTACGAGGTCGCAGGTTCAAGTTCTGCCTGTCCCATATGTTTTATGCCAAAAAGGAAGTAAAGGCGAGCTCTTAGCCTAGCTGAAGCACTTTTAAATTGGAAAACATTATTTTGAAAGATAAATTAAATTAGGTAAAAGTATTTTCAAACTATAATAGAGTATTTAGTTGATGGTCTAATGGTGAGCGCATGCGCCTCTCACTGAGTGGTTTCGTGTTCGATTCCAGGGTCGAGCTAAGTGTTATTAGTGTACTTTCCGTCAGGAAGTTCACAATAGCAACACGGAGTTAGATTGTGCTCGGTGGATGGCGATAAGCTCACCCCCTATTCTATGGGACCTAAACATGTGACCGAAATGTGAGAGTTGTACACCTCTGTTACACCCTTTTAGGTAATAAAGGCGTGATGTTATGTTATAGGTATTGACTGTAGGGACCACCTACTTTTATGTACTGTGATCAGTCTAACTACACATGCTACCTAACAAGTTAAAAGCTTTTATGTAATACTAGACTTCTTCTTCGTCGTGTCGAGGCTGAGTCAAATTTTATTTTGGCTTGCCATCGTGGTGAAAGGATTAGCCAATTCACTTTGAAGAACTCGCGAATTGCCCAGGGTGCGCCGGACGTAGGGAATCGTTGTGTACGACACTCGGGGAGGCTCCTTTTATGCACCCGAAACTAGACTGAAAATGTGTAAAACAAGCTACGTATATGTTTAAACTCAAATTATGAAATTGAGCTATGAGCAGGCACGTAAACTTGTTTACTAGTCTATTTTGCGTTAGTAACCGCTAAGTTGCATATAAGTTAGGCAATATCTGACTGAAAGTTAGGCAGATAAGGACCGTTAGTTAGAACATAAATTTGTGCCAAAAAATCTTGCACATACACAAGAAACTTTGGGAATATATTTTCTACAATAGCTGATGGAATGGAAAGATTGTCGAACCATGATATTTAATGTCTTTTCATTCGACTTTTGTGGCAACTAGAGTTGTAACCATATTGATGACTAGCTTTTGCCCGCGGCCCTGTCCGCGGAGTATATTGACAATAATATGCTTTGAGTTAATCTTGATAATTAAACCATAGTGCAATCATGCATTATTTACCTTTTGGGCTTGACGTTTCGGCTAACAGGTTACACTGGCCATGGTCGCAAGAAAACTGGTTCTAGCGGTGCGCCATCTCCGTTCGTGAGGGCGATGATTTTTATATATCGCCGTTAAATTTTATTTAATCATGCAACGCGTAAGTTTTAAAAGTAAGTTAATAAACCACAGTGATTTGCCACTGTTAATTTTGTTTGAATCTACTGAATATTTTTTGTGATTTGAACACCTCATGTCACCGCCTTAAAAATTATGAACGTTGGTAGAATAGGATAGGGTTTAGATATTATACCATTATATCTAAATCCTATCTTAAAGCAAGTTTTTAGAAGTTCAATTGCAGAGAGAAGTTATTTTTTCCTTAGACCCTGTCTTGATTTTCGTGAGAGTCTATAGCATGGGGATCTTAATGACATTTTTATGACATTTTATGACAACGCGCACTTCAACTGTACGGCTATCGCATTGGGATTTAGTAGCTATGGCTTAGTGACTCACGGTAAAACAGAGGAACCTGCTAAGGAGTTGCTATTTAGTCTTTAACACAAATCGGAGTAGTCCATAAAAAATCTGTAATAAAAAATTTTGGTAGTATTTTATAAACTTTAAAGGAAGTCTATAGTGACTAGGTTAACTTCGTTAATTCAAGATAATTAGGGACTCCAATTGTAAAATGCAGTTACTTGGAGTTGTTAAATACTTTTTGTTTTTTTTTTTCTTTTAAGTCCAATATAATATAATGTTGTAACGACTAACTACAGAACCCTCCTGCTTGTGACCCGACGGGCACTTGACCGGTATTTGTAAAGTCGGTTACGAGCGTGGGCTCATAACGTGTTAGCATCCAATAGGTAACGGTTACCTTTTTGATTGTTTGCCATTTTTAAAAAAATAATCTAAATTCTATTAAATTCATTTTTACATTTTTCCATTGCCTGAAAAGTCGGCTTCTATATACAATAAATGTCAAAAACATATGTCTCTACACTGTATTGGTACGATATTGATTCATGAAAAATATTTAAACTAACCTTATTAAACATTTAATAGTTTAAATTCATCATAGCAAGCAATAATTGTTATAAGGTGTGTTTTCTCCCGCGTGCTGTTAAAAATTACTTCAATTTCTAAACATGTTATGACCTACTTTTAATTACGTAACCACTTCTGTTAACGTTACCTATTACAAAACATTTTCACTTTGATCCGTTCTTTCTCAGAAAAGAACTCAAAAATGTTTATGCAATTATATTTCCTGTTGATAAAATCAATTACGCTATACGTAAGCGGATTATTACGATATCTTAGCAACGTAACAGGAAAAATCAAAGATCCAATTTATCTATAATATTTATCCATTTTAATGATGCCAAAGTTTATTTATCTCTAAATATCCTTAAACTCTTATATAAATGCTGTTCAAATTGATTGATCTCTATGGTAAACGATGCTCACCATGGCGCCTGAATAGATAAATCATAGTAGAACTTAAAGAATCCATGGTTTTATTCATCAAAAACAAAAATATTGTAATAATATGAAATCTCTAACATTAGTGAGAGAGTGAAACTATAACACCAAAAAAAAACTCTCTCATGACTGTTATTTATTGGTATCAAAACTGTGAGATAGCGTCAAATCATAAGGAAATATTCTAGAGTTAGAATAATAATTATTATGGTCAAATAATGTAAAACTTAGTATCGGATTGGTTTTCCAAATGCGCGTTGTTTAATTCTAACTTAACATAGTTAGAATTTTTAACTTTTTTTGTAATGCTTCAATATTATCCCAGCTCCAATTCTGGGTAATTTTATACTTTAAAAGCCTTCTCTTTTCAGAAATGCCAGAAAACAAGGGATTTTTGTTCCATTGCAGAGCCCATCTTAGTGAAGTGGCAGTTGATTCAGATAGACACTGCAATGGAACATAAAATATATGCCGCCTATGTGTGTACAGTCGCCTAGTCTACATTAATAATAATTATATTAGTCTTGTATATTATTGCTACAGGTTGGGTTAACAGAAGCGCAATAATTGCCACGCTAACAGTCTTCATTGATACTGAGCGTTGAATTTCAATTTACGATAGTAAGATTATTGGCTAAGGATTCAATTATGATAGTAATTGATACCTTTGGTAGACATCAAGTCTTAGTATTGGATAATAAGATACGACGGGAACCGATAATATAGATGTTTCTATTGAATAGGGTATTCCTCTAAAGGTGCATTTAATTTTATACCAGCAAGACGTGACAGAGCCGAGCAAAATGGGAATTGAAATTTGTATGGCAATATTTTCATCCACGCCCTGCGCATTTTTGGTATATTTTGGGTTAAGATAGCGTGAATTAAAACATTTGTTAGTACAATATTTAACTGGATTGCTTAAAATAGAGTATTTACTAACTTTTAAGCGCAGTGTAACTAGCTGGCACAAGCCGGTGGGAATTGAAATATTTTAATTACGATATTGATTCAGTTCCCACTCGGTCCTGCTCGGCCTATTATCGCCGGTATAAAAGTACCCTTTTTTTTTTTTTTTACGTGGGGAAATGCATTTACGCATACCACCCCACCCCGGGGAAGGGCAGAGTGGTTATGTGGGACTCGCCCGTGCCTAAAGATGGTAAACGGCACGGGAATACCCACTAAAACCCTTACGGTGCTCCCGCACTCGCCTTGATGGGGGGGTCATGGGAATCTGGCACAGCCTTTACGTCCACAACCCCCCCGGCGATGCCCGCCGAAGCAGGCCCCTCATGGCCCCCAAAATGTGGGGGGACCGGCGCCGAGGACCGCGTGCAAAGCCATCGGACATTCCCCATGTCCGACGGCCTGGTCCTCTCGCGGCGAGACAGGTGGTCGGTCCCGCCGCCCACCACGCCGCAGTTCAACGGCTGCGGCCCCGCCGGGACCGCGGAAGGCAGGGAAAGTGGCAACGAAACACCAACAGTCCTCTCCCGCCGCGGCCCCGTAAACCACCCGGCCACGGTGTCAGCTTGCGCCAACACCGCAGCCCGGCTCTCGCCCGCCTAGGCAGGCCCCTCATGGCCCCCAAAATGTGGGGGGACCGGCACCGAGGACCGCGTGCAAAGCCGTCAGACACTTTCGTATCTGACGGCCTGGCCCTCCGCGGTGAGACAGATGTTCGTCCCACCGCCCACCACGCCGCAGTACTAACGGCTGCGGCCCCGCCGGGACCGCGGAAGGTAGGGAAAGCGGCAACGAAACACCGACAGTCCTCTCCCGCCGCGGCCCCGCAACTCCTCCGCCGCAGTGCCGACTCACGCCAACACCGCAGGCCCTCCTGTTGCAGAGCCCCCCCATAAGGGCCCTGCAACATGGGCTGCTCCACAAGGGCTTCGCTGCCCAAAGCCCGAAGAGCAGCCCCCCTCTGGGGTCCACTTGGCTTCGCCGTGGTGTGGAGGCACCACGGGTACTAAGCCCCACCGCGACGACAACGCGGGACCCGTTGGTGGGGGTATAAAAGTACCCTACATCAACATCTACAAGTATTTCATTTAACTAATTAAGCAACAAATTATAATATAATTTATTAATCATTATTATATTGGGGAATATTAATTAAACTAATCTGAGTAAGTTAATTTAGATTCAAATGATCAGGTCTATCTGATTAATTAGAGTATTATTACATTAGGTAATATTTGCAATTAGTGGCTAATATTTCAACAATGAAACATTAATGAAATGAAACCACAAATTGAGTTTATGTGTAGTAACTAATGTCGCACACATTGCATCATTTTGCTAAATTAGTAGAACAAACCAAGTTGTCATAAAATACTTGCAATTAGGTATAAAATCTAGAAGCCCTTTCTACCTTCTATATAAATAAGTGAACTGCAACTGCAATCTTGCGAGCATACATGTTTTAAATAATTGGGGATGATTGATTTAAAAATAACTATAGCTCATCGTCGTTGTCAAACCAAAATCTGCTATGTGCACTTTTGTAAGATTTCTACTTTAAACCTCTGCATATAGTTCGCTGCTATATCCTACCATATAAAAAACTGTCATGTGCTTATGACCATTATATGACGATCTACGACCTCTTATTGACGACCTCTTACCTACAATCCCTTGAATGCAGGAGACCTTTTTTTGTCAATTTCTCAAAACTAAGATTTCTGCACATAGCAGATTTTGGTTTGACAACGACGTCATGCATTAGCACGAAGGCAATCGGACTGACAATTGTCTATTCTATTAGTTGAAGGTCTCGCGTAATAGCGTAATTGCACAACGCAATACAATGCGTATTCAAAGCACACGTCAGTCTCATTTTTTTTTCACACATAAAATGACACAAGAGTACAAATTATAAACAGAAGTATAGCTCAACTGCCTTCATGACGTGAACAACAACTATACTATAATAGAAATATATACTAAAAGCATCTTATCTGCTTAGACTGTACCTCTAACATCAAAAACATATCTCCCAAAGAATATGGCAGGATCATGTCCTATACGATACAATGAGTACTTCGAAATAATTCGAAAGCGGACCTTCCAACATTCAATTTCCCAAATTTTCGCTATTTCGTTCCCGGGTTGAGGTCACAGGTGCCGCTTTCTATTTTACTACCAACCTACGGACCCCTTTGTGTTTCGCATCACATTTTTATGATTCCACCTTTGTTGCCCACTGTCTGTACGGTCAAAGAGTTTTAATAATACGAGTTTCACAGTATTTTTTTGCAAGAACACGTAGGCGTTTCTGATATTTGATAAAAGTGTTGGAATTGGATTCGCGTTACCTACTCCCTTTTGTTTGTTCGTAAACACGTTACAAAGAGAAGTGTTTATACAGAAAGGCTTAAGGATATTCTTGTGTAAGCCTTTATCTGAAGCCGAGGAGAAGATGTTATTATCCTATATTATTCATCAAATATTATGATGAAAATCGTGATGTACGAGTAAGTCTTGACATAAAAAAAATGGTTGCCGTATGTAAATATAAATCCAATTTATAACATACATAACATAAAATCACGCCCTTTTACCCAGAAGGGTGTGGCAGAGGTTTACAATTCAATTCTAAATCCAATCAAAAGACAATTCAGACTCTGTGCTGAATTTCCTGACAAAAAGTTCACAGATAACACTTAGCCCGACCCAGGAATTGAACTCGAGACCTTGCGGTGAGCGGCGCATATGGTAACCACTAAACCATCGATGCAGATAAAGGATCGGTTCGGTTCATCGGTTTTTACCAATAGATAAAGTGATTTATGATGAAGGTTAATACATATTAATATATAAGTATACGTTATGCATATACTACATGGAACCCATGAATACTAAATGAAGAGTGGGTCGCTTGCTAATAAATTCTTTCACTGCTTTTATGATGAAACAAGATTTTATATAGTCCTAACAGATATGTCAGAGCTATAGAGCGCAGTGTGCTAGGAATTAAGCTCAGCGATCGAATTCGCAACATATATATACGTGCCCAAACAGGTATCACTGACGTGGACAGCAAGTCTGCTAAGCTGAAGTGGGACTGGGCGGGACATGTTTCACGTACGCATCCGGAAAGGTGGGCACGGATTGCCCCACAATCGATGCCTCAAGAAGGAAACCGTCGTCAGGGTAGACCTAGAAGGCGCTGGCGGGATGACCTAGATGCCTATAACCACAACTGGAAGGAAACTGCAGCAGATAGAGGACTGGAAACGTTTGGGGGAGGCATTTGCCCTGCAGTGGGGTGCAAATATTTTGAAGAAGGAACGTTTATGCTTAACTCTATTTTTTATAACTTAAAGTCTAAAAACTGGAAAAGAAATTGAAGAATTAATTAATTTAAAGAAATATCAACGCGACTGGTTGATACGACACGTTGCCGAAATGCTGGTTTTTATTTTGGACAGCGAATAAGCATTGCAATCCAGCGTGGCAATGCTGCAAGCATTTTGGGAACGTTGCCCACTGGCTGCGATTTGTTAGATTAGGTTAGGTAGTCTTTTATCGCTAGTTTTTAAGTAGTTTATTTTAGGTTAGTTTATTTAGTTTTTTTTGTGTTTTGTTTTCTTTGATTGTAAATAAATTATAATAAATAAATAATCTTTAAAACTGGATACTTCAACACAAAATAGATAATTATCTTACTAACAAGTCGGTTTCAAGTAAACACCATTGATTGTCTTCCTTGACTTTAAACTTTGGAAGACAAATAGCTGATTCATTTTGTTTTTCTTTCCGACCGGAGTTTCATACATACGGATACTAATTAACCCATACATTTCCAGTAGAAGCTGGTCTCGTATAGCAAAGGAAGCCTATACAACGCGAGATTATCTTACACTAGATATGTATAGGTTGATTTGAAGCCGTCTGTACGTGGTTCAAAGTTAAAATAAGCATTGTCTTGCCAAATCTTGCTTTATTTACTGCTTAACTAACTTTTAGGAAAGTTGATGAGCCTTTGTGAGAAAATGTCTATATTATGTTGGGAATAATAGCTAAGTTTAAATAATTAAGATAATCTTCAAGGCTAAGAATACAGGATTGAGATCTTAATGGTTGGTCTCACAAATTAATGGAGTTTTCGTTTTAGGCTTCCGCAGTACCGACAAGGAACCTTATAGTTTCGCCATGTCCGTCTGTCTTTCTAGGAAGTTGAAATTTTGCATGAATATGTAAGTTAACTATGTCCAGAAATTGGAACAAATAAATCTCTAATATATATTTTTTTTTCTGTTACCTCCGCTTAGTGCCGGATTAGCCATATAGCAACGACGCCTGTCTGACCGTAAAAATAATTAACTTTAAATAGTAGCGTAAAATATATTGCTTGTAAGAACAAATTTGTGTATGTTTTGTAAATACAGACTTGCCCATAATGACCGATACAAATGAGCCAGCTTGTAGAGCATGATTTGCTTAAAAAACTAGATATGGAAAACGTTATATCCAAATTTGCCCACATTAAATCAAAAAAAGTTGTTTAATAATTAATTGTTAATAGTTATGTTTTATTAAATACCATAAACTTTAAAACCTAAAGCAGGCCAAAGGCCCCATAATATAATAATATAAATATTATTGAAGGACTCCTGACAGATTTTGCTACAGGCCCCGCGCTGGCTTAATCCGGCACTGCCTTCCGCTACATGTAAAGTGGGGATGAATTTTATTTCTATCGCGTATACCCCATAGTGATAGTGGAATAGTACTTAGACAGTTTTTGATTTAGAGATCTGTTTGTTTATTAACAATAACGAGCAAAATTTTTGTTCGAGGAGGGTGTCCTCCCCCTCTAAAAGCAAATCTTTTAGAGGGGGAGGACACCCTCCTCGAACAAAAATTTTGCTCGTTATTGTTAATAAACAAACAGATCTCTAAATCAAAAACTGTCTAAGTACTATTCCACTTGCTCGAAATCTAAAAAAAACATTGTTTATCTGGAATTAAAACAGACAGTTCAATTGTATTTATTTATTGAAATAACATAATATATCTCAGGGGACAAGTGGCTCACTTTGACGCAGCCATTTTGCAGGAAAAGCGCTGAATTAGATTTACGTGACCGTATTATGTATATGCAAGTGCAATATCAATGTTCTCTTGTGAAATAAATATCCTTTATATCTTATAACGTTCTGAAGAGTATGACACTTCTTGGTAAAGTTTTTATGAATGAACCCAGAATAGGAACAAATGGATGAACGGGGCGTCATGAAATGACGTAACATACAGTTGATAAATTTGAGGTCCTGGCAAGAGGCAACCGTAGCTGGTTGGTTAAAGCGACTGCCTGATGTGCAGAAGGTCACAGGTTCAAATCCTGCCGGTCCCATAATAATAATAGCAGTCCTGTAATCAAATCAAATCAAATCAAATCATTTATTTCCATGGGCCCCAAGGGGCGCTTGAACACGTCAAAACAAACATCAAAACACAAAAAATATAAAATTAAAATAAAACTTAGCTAACTAAATTATAGTACTTATTGTAATAAAATGATTTGACACCAGAGCTTACATTGACTTTAATTCAACTTAGAGAATTGAATTAAAATCAATCCAAGTACCAGCTCCGATGGGTATTGCATCATGAGAAGAGCTGGTGAGAAACTCATGTGCACCATCTTTCAAATAATTCATACAATATTTGTTTGTTTTTTGACAGTAATTCTATGTGTAAGATATAGCAACCAAAACAACATTATAGCTAAATATGGTTTTAAAGAGAAAATAAACTTAAATATAGAAATGCAATTAAATTATTATAAATAAATCCATATTATATAAGGTTGCAGTATCTTACACTTCAAGCAGAAAATAAAGGAGTAAAAACAATGTGTGTATACTACTGTATATATAAGGGTTTCAGAACAGACAAGAAAATATTTATATACTAATAACAAAAACTATTTATACTACAAAAATATAAAAATAAAAAATAAAAAAAATGTACACACAGATTGCCTTTACTTAACAATATTTGAAATAACATGAAATGAGGTTATACAAATCAATGTGTGTTATACAATGTACAATGTATGTAATACATGTCCCACTGCAGGGTTCGGGCCTCCTCTCATGATGAGAAGGGTTAGGCCATAGTCCACAACGCTGGCCAAGTGCGATTTGGTAGACTTCACACACCCTCGAGCACTCTTTAGGCACTCTCAGTCGTGTAGCTTTCCTCACGATGTTTTCCTTCACCGCTAGCGAGCGACAATTTATATGATAAATACACGCATATCTTCTAAAAGACGAATCTTAACGATTTATTGACAGAGGTGTGTGCCGTGGTTTCGAACCCGAGACCTTTGACTTCACAGTCCTACGGTCTACCACTCGGCTATCGCTGCTATCCCCATAATATTTTCAACTATTTCTTAGTATAATTTGCTAAGCATAGCTAAATGCTATAAAAATAATGAATAAGATATTGAACTCAAGATATCAAGCTGTGTTTTCTTTAACCTACCGCCATATTGTAAGAACTTGAAATTACTGGCAACATCTACTTATTGTAGCATCAAATATAGCCACGTACTTATAATCTCAAGATTGTGGATGTTTATTCGGTTGTCGTTGTAGAAGAACGTAGTGTGATGTTCCTCAACCACAAAGGGAGGATCTTCCGACCAGGCTCGGTGGCAGACAGCTATCAAATGGTAGCGTCTTGGAAGTAGTATCAAATCAAATCAAAAATCAAATCAAATCAAATCATTTATTTCAATGGGCTCCAAGGAGCGCTCGAACACGTCAAAACAAACATCAAAATACCAAAAATATTAAATTAAATTGAAACTTAGCTAACTAAATTATAATACTTATTGTAATAAAATGATTTGACACCAGAGCTTAGATTGACATTAATTCAACTTAGAGATATGAATTAAAATCAATCCAAGTACCGGCTCCGATGGGCATCATGAGAAGAGCTGGTGAGAAACTCATGTGCAACAAGTATTTATGTACACTTGCTGTGAACACTTCGCTATCGCGATTCAGCGCTCTTCAACATGGACGTTGTCAATGTCATCCGTCATTTATTATGTGCGAATACCGCCACAGTCGATACCACTTACCATGACTACGACTGACTACGTAGTACAGTGGGCCAAGCAATTGGTTATGCAGGACAAAAACTTCTACGCCTTACTGAAAACTGACTGCAATAGTTATGCATGTGTGAACTACATATTTAATAAGTGTAGTATACCTACTATTTAGACATGTAACTCACTTATCCGTCCATGTGTAGTAAGTCTTTACTATGATTTAGAAGTTTTTGCCCTGCTTATCTAACTTGTTGGCCCTCTGTACATGACTACGACACTTTAATACGAGCTCGATTAGGGAGGTCGTTAACAGAAGAAGGTGAAGACCCGGTAAAGGCCCAGTGTAATTGTATCCCCACGTTACCTCTTCCGTTAGCAACTAGAGCTCATGTTTATAATGTTTCACCTAACATTATACCCTCTTTGCAGGTGTAGGAGGTCTCCGAGCAACAGATCTTCGGATATCCCCCCCAGTAGTACAAAGGGGGAATGACACAACTCTCGCGTGTCTGTACGAGCTGACAGACGCGCCGCTCTACTCCGTCAAGTGGTACAGGGGGCGCCATGAGTTCTACCGCTACTCGCCGACAGAGGTCCCCACTACCAAGATATTCCCGTTTGCTGGAATAAATGTTGATGTAAGTTTTTTTTTATATAAATACTTATTTACACATGTAACGATTTTATATAGAACGAAGGTCCGTTATCACATATGTGTGCAGTTTCAGACAGAAAGCATGCATTGAACTAGAGAAAACTATAAGTTTTTAATGACATTTATTACCTCTGCGCGAGAAGAACTGCGCGTTCCAAATAAAATTCACGTCAACGTTTAGAAATGTATAGGAAAAATTTATGAAATTTGACAGTACAATTAATGCAGAATTTTCTTCATGTTGCATCTTGACATAATTATCTCTGGTGTCAGAAATGGAACACGACAGTACTTCTGTTAAGTGACGGGTCATAGACAATGTAAGCACTGATTATTTTTTGACACCAAAACTGACTAAACACGTTCCGTCCCTGACATCGCACTGATGTGAGGAGAAAGAGCTTTACCCTATTATAAACTGCAAAACAATTTACCATAATTATTTTATTTTCATGCTCATTTTTAACCCTGTCAGTATAAACAAAGTGAATTAAATCACAAACTTAATTAAACAATGCTACCTTTATTCAAATTGAAACGTAATTCACGCACCATTTAAATGTACGATATAAATTGAATACAGAATCATACATTCTATCCATAGAAAGTACACTCATGAAGATTTATTCAAAAAAATAAAAATAACCAACAAAAGAGCGACTCTTGACAGGGAAACATACTATAACAAACGAACTTAATTTATCACAATTCAAGCATTGTATAAAATTCGTGCTAAATCCGGCAATAAAATCTCTAAAGGGGCTTTTAAGCAAATATCTTGTACCGCGTAAGTCAGTCCAATGAATTTTCTTGTATGTACAATTCTTGGGAACTTGTAAGCGAAGTAGACGATTTGTCTTCCAAGAACTGTCACAAACGACTGCTCGTGTCATGTAAATGCATGTTTGTAAAGAACGATGTGTACTGGGCTCGCTATGCTATAGCTACGTAACGCTATATAAATTATGGACGGCACGGAGCCGTAAGTGCGCTCGCTTGCCAAGTTTTGGTTTCGAAAATGGATATAAAATTATTAATGAGATATCGATCGGATAATATGTTAAATATCGTGTTTGTAGCTGAGGATAGGATAATAGTATGGTAATTGATAACCGCACGATAATGCCGGCATTAATTTCTGTTTCTATACAAAATATTAATAGGTAATCGTTATTCTAAGCGTGAAACCTTATCTAACGTTTAAACTAATATTGTTTTTGAAGCTACTAAACATGATAAGACATTTCGTGGTTTCAATAGACTTTGTTTTTAGTGTGTGTTGTATGTTCAAAACTATGAATTTCAAATCTTCATTCCAACATAATCTCAGCTTCAGTTTTGTACAAACATCAGATACTGACTCAGTTTTGTAAGTGAAAACATAGTCAGCTGACCTTTTATAAAACCGCAAAGTAAGTTCATGTTTAAACGTAAGCCGTAATGTATTCTTTAAATTGTTACGCTGTGAAAAACTTGTAATATCGCATCAAACTCGCATTATTGCCGGCCGCACTGGTGCTCGGTCTTAAAACTTCATTTCAGAAAACAGATTTATTATATCTAATGTAAGAACTCTTGTCGGGGAAAAATATGCGAATCTCAGCGCGAAGTGAAGAAAAATCTGGAATATCAGACGAAATGCCTTTAACAGCCATTATTCTTGTCCTCGGCCAGAGAAACTTCCCTGCAATTATTTTTACCTGTTGAGCGGTTGAAACAATGTATTTTATGGTGTGGAATTTGGTTAATATACTGGTTCAGTTTAGCGGAAGGGAAAATGTGTTGAGTCTGTGTTAAAATCTCTGAAATGTTCGCGGTTAAATAATTTTGTAATCTGCTTGTTCTGCGTTCTTTGGAAGATGTTTCTTTGAGATTACAAATGGCCTTTTTATTTTCAATGACAATGTGCCTTGGCTTTGGTAGATTGTTTGTGATTATTTTTATGGCGATACTTTGCGAACTTTTGTTGGTTTTTATTTCTTTGGTAATGGAAACTGATCGACCGATTCTGTATTCAACACTAATTTATGTTTGTAGTCGTCGGTCATTCAAATTGTAATGTAAAAGGTTAATCTATTTTCAACAAAGTATAAATATTTTACTAAAGCTTTGATTTCCTAGGAAAGCGGTGTGGAATAATGCGGCCGTAATATTATTACCGTGACACGATTAATATGTAATACGTTAGGTCGAGCACCGCTCTCTAGGAAACCACTACATTTGTTTTACATAGGCAATGTTCTAGTGACGTCATTGTACCGTTATCTTTACGACCGCATTATTCCACACCGCTATGCTAGGAAACCGAAGCTTTAGCCTATCTCTTATTAGGTATATTGAATTCTATTCATGTGATTCATTCGTTCAATGCCTGGACTCTAGAGGAATTCTATAAATAGAACTGTGATCTGAGGGATAGACGCTAGGATGAGGAACCATAGAAGGCAAACCTCATTAGTGCAAAACGAATAGTCAGTTTTATGTCATTGGTTCGTTTTTGCTAAGGCTTTGCTGACATTATATTATTTTTACAACTCATTTTTACCTCTGAAGGAGGCTCACACGCAAAGATATTGACTAGTCCATGGTGCATAGAATCTAGTATATATAAATAATATTGCTAGTAATATTGCCTGTGTGCGATTAACTTAAGATAAATAAAGGTATTGACAATATTTCTTGTGAAAATTAATTATATTAAATCATATAATTATATCATATATAATATACGCAAAAACTACAAAATGGACACTAATTAAGTTTTGCTTCTTTGAAAGCTACAAGTTTGGCTAACTTAAGCAATTAACATTATAATATAGGTGCCCCGATGGTCTAGTGAATAGCGTATGCACCTCTCACTGCGTGGTCTCAGGTTTGATTCCCAGGTCGGGCGAAGTATTAGTTGTTAACTTTCCGTCAGGAAATTCACAATAGCAGCACGGAGTTGGAATTGTGCCCGATGGATGGCGAAAGGCTCATATCCCATGGGACTTAAACAAAACAGGTGAAGTGTGGGTGTTGTTCACCTCTGTCACACCCTTCTAGGTAATATAGGCGAGATGTTATCTTATATTATAGGTCAATTTTATCAACGTTCCAAATGGGCGCAGTTACGAACAGAAGTTTGTAGTTTCTTTACAGGAAAAATAATTTTCATTTATTTTTTCACAAAAAACACGTGCAAATGTACAGAAATAACATTCACATTGAATAATTATTTTTGGTAAAAATAAAAAAGAAAACGAAATTCCTATTAACCTAAAAAAAAATAACTACATCTAAAACTATTACAAACAAAAAAAACTAAAACTATTACTTGTACAAACCTAGTCTAAAAGACCGCTACCAGTGGGCAACGTTCCCAAAATGCTGGCAGCATTGCCACGATGTATGGCAATGCTCAACTTTTGGCCAAAATAAATACCAGCATTTGGAGAACGTGTGGCCTCTCACATTGAATTAAACAGTTAAAGTAAAAATCCGCCTCACGGGTCGCTGAAGCAAATCCAACGACATAATTATCTTGTGACGTCACGCGTACACACGGCTAACGCAACACTCTATTAATTGCCAGTATAAGCTGTCTCGCATTGCAAGGTAAGCTTATACAATGAGAGTCCATCTTCTACTGAAAATGAATAGGTCTGTGTGTAGTCGTGTGTACAGTGGGCCAAGCAGTTAGGTATGCAGGCAAAAATTTCAAAAACTTAAAAACTTGTTAGTGAAGATAAAGATAAAGATAATTTAATTCGCAAATATGGGTGTACATTACAGTATTATGTTACTTGTAGAATGTTAGTTCACCAAAGGGGTATGACCAATCGACTATGGGATTGTTTATCGCTATGTGCTATCTATTCCGTGGCTTTGTCAAGATAAAAACTGCTGTATTATAATAATATGTAGAAAAATATGCAAGTTTAATTTTAAGCCGGCTATTTTCATAGGATGTCATGAAAAAAGTTAGTAAACAAGTGCAAATAACGTGATAATTCTATCAAAACAAAATTAGATTTTAGTTAATCCTTCATGTTTAAATAGAAAATCTCTTTTGTTTATTAAATTCCGTTTAAGTTATGTCTCTTATTACTAGATAATCGTCATACACAAAACTAGAAATTATTTACTATCTTATATTCGTGACACAAGGGTTTTAGCGATACAGTTTTTGGCATTGCCTTTTATCAATAGGCATGCGAAAGATTACGTAACCTTTCAAATAAAAGTAAGCAACAAAAAAGACGAAGACTGACTACACTAGTTATAAATATGTGAGTTACATAGCTAAATAGTGGCTATATTACACTTCTTAAATATTCAACTCACATATGCTTATCTAGTGTAGTCAGTCGTCGTTGTGACGTGAAAGTTTTTGCTATGCATACCTAACTGCTTGGCCCATTGTAAAGTCGGCCAATGAGTTGGGTATGCAGGGCAAAAACTTCTACGCCAGATATGCAAGTTTGCATTTCATATTTAATAAGTGTAATATACCAACTATTTGGATATATAACTCACTTATCCATAACTGGTGTCATTACTTTTACTATGACTTAGAAGTTTTTGCCCTGCATACCCAACTCATTGGCCGACTGTACATACATGTATGACGTAAAATTTACGCATAATACGAAACGTTATGTAAAATTCACGCATCATGTGAAAAAATCTCCCTTTCAGCTTCTAGTGGGATAAAAATACGAGGGATTTATAGTACGGTATATCACTTGCGGGCTATTTTCATGCTCATGTGCTATCATCCGTTGCAAGTAACTGTCGATTGAGAAAATGGGTCGCGTGGTTGGGGACTGGTATAAACTATTCTTTCGCATATTTTTGTTTGGTTAGCTTTTGTTGGTAAGGTGTGAAGTTTTCGGGTTTACCTTGTATGTCTAGTGGTAAGCGTTTTCGACCTCTCACTGCGAGGTTTTGAGTTCAATTTCTGGGTCAAGTAAAGGTTTTATTTGTGAATTTTCCGTTAGGAAATTCTCAGAATCTGTTAAATTTGTGCTCGCTGGAGGGTGATAGGCTCACCTCCTATCATATGGGCTAAACTTAGCAGGTGAAATGTGAGTTTTATACACCTCTGTTGATTATTTAACTTATTTCAATAGTTAATTAACTCTCATTTTTAATAAAATATTTATTTCTAATTAATTATTTTTATAGCATTTAGCTATGCTTAGCAAATTATTCTAAGAAACAGTTGAAAAACATATGGGACCGGCGGGATATATCTTATCAACCCAATATCTTTTTCAACTGTTTCTTAGTTAAATGTTTAATTTATAAATATATTTGTTGACAAAAAATTAAATATTTATGTAAATATATATATTTTTTGAAGTCTTGTTTATTGCCAATTTAACAAACGACTTAACACCCTTTCTTAAACAGCAAATTTAAAGGAACATAGTAATAATCATAAAAGTAGCTATCTGAACCACACATTACAACACCACTAACAAAAAAAACTATGAAATGTATTCTTTTCACAAACTAAGCTCTCAAACATAACCTTTGAAACTAAAACATTGAGATACTCGTAGTGAAGATGAAGGTTGTAGTTAGAGATGCAAAGAATACGAATATACGTATTCTATAAAATTCAAATGCGAATATTTATCATTTAATAGCTAAATGATATTTGTACAAAAATATTTCAGCACCACGGGCACACAGTTAAATTGTATTTAACCGACTTCTAAAAAAGGAGGAGGTTCTCAATTCGATTCGTATATATGTTACTTTTTTTTTTTTTTTTTATGTTTGTTCACGGATATCTCCGTCGTTTATGAACTGATTTTGATGATTCTTTTTTTGTTGGACAGGAGATGATTCCAAAGGGGTACCATAGTCAGCATGTCGTGATCTGATGATGGAATCTCAGAGAAATCGAGGGCAACCCTCGAATTTTATAGGCACATGTAATGTTTTTAGTGTGTTTTTCAAAGCTACACTAGTATTTACGTATTTTTATGTGGATGAGCTGATGATGGAAGGTCAACTCCTCAATGGTTAGGAGTTAAAGGATAATTCTTTCACTACTGTACACATATTCAGACTGCTAGTTATGATTTCAAGTGAGCTGTTGGAACGGAGATATTTCAAAGGTGGTCCCATTGTCAGCATGTCATGATCTGATGATGGGACCCCAGAGAAATCGGGGGCAACCCTCATATTTTATTAATCGAGGCCAAGATTTACGCTTGGTCGCAACAATTTTATGTGGTTGAGCTGATGATGGAAGGTCAACTCCTCAATAGTTAGGAGTTAAAGGATAATTCTTTCACTACTGTACGCATATTCCTGCTGCTAGTTATTGTGTAAAATGAGCTGATGATGGAAGGTCGTGACCCTCAATAGTCAGGAGAAAGGATTTAATTCTTGTTTATTATAAATAAGTTTTCCGTCTCAAGTAACCATCGTCTCCTCATTCGAGAAACATTCTTGCTCGGTGTACCCATCACTTAAAATCGTAAAATAAAATAATTTTTAACAAAAAAAAAACCGACTTCAAAAAGTAGGTTAACTAAAAAGCAAAAAATAAATTTACTTCGCACAAAATAATACGTTTTTTCATATAATTAAATAGAAATTATTAAATAATTATTTTATAATTCTGAAGTCGGTGCCAAGTAAACAATTAATAACTCTGTATAGATAATATCAATCGTTCTAACAACATTTTTCTAACTGAATATTAGTTATATTTCTGTGGTAAGTACCAATAATGGGCGACCGCGCACTAGAACAACTACGCCTCCCTTTTTGTGTGAACTGTAATTTGATATTGTAGAAAGGTTGTTTTTACTTGGCACCGACTTCAGAATTATAAAATAATTATTTAATAATTTCTATTTAATTATATGAAAAAACGTATTATTTTGTGCGAAGTAAATTTATTTTTTGCTTTTTAGTTAACCTACTTTTTGAAGTCGGTTTTTTTTTTTGTTAAAAATTATTTTTTTAAATAATATGACACATTAAGATTATTTTGCTGATCGCAATGTTGTAATGTACTTTTTAGTAAAAAAGTCTGACATTTTTTTTATGTTGCCTAATTTATGTCGTGTCATTTAGTTGATCAGTATGGTTAGGAAGTTTTTTTGCTATACAGATACGAAGACAAAGAAATTTTTTTTTTGTTTTGTGTGGTGGTCTATTGGTTAGCATAATAACATGCGCCTTTCACCGCAAGATCTCGGGTTCGATTCCTGGTTTGGGCAAAGTTATTTGTAAATTTGCCGACAGGAAATTCACAATAGCAGCACGGAGTTCGAATTGTGCCCGATGGATGGTTGTAGGCTCGCCCCCTATTATGGTGTTGGGTGTTATACATATCTGCCACACCCTTTTGGGTAATTTTATGTTATGTTATGTTATAATCCATTAATTTCTTATCAATATTTATATTCATTAATAACACTGTTAAATAAAACTCTATCGTTTCTATGCGTATTCGTAAAAGTGGTATTCTTTACGTCACTAGAAACAAGGTTGAGAGGCAAAATTGTTTTAGCAAGAGCGTCCCTTTTCATTATTGTTTTAATAGAATATTGCGTTAGGAATGAATTACCCTCGAGACTTAGAGAGTTATACGGTTAGTTTTCTTTTACTTAGAAGCGAAATAATTAAGTATCTATTCGGTAAGGAAATTCGGTTGGTAAATATATCATTTTGGTCTGTTGATTAATTACGACGAAGTTGTTGAACGAATTAATGTAATGTAAATATTAATTAATAGTCTAATCAAGATTCACGCGTAGTGGAGATAAAAATTCAAGGAATTTCTTTTGACATACATTACTTCACATGTGGTTAAGATATTTTATTTTTGGCGCTGAATATACCTGACCGTATACCACACCTTTAGGGGGTACGATTCAAATTCAAATTCAAATCATTTATTTTTATAGGCCCCCGGAGGCGCTTAAACACGTCAAAACATTCCAAAAAATGATATAAAAATAAATCATAAATACGGTGTGGTTATATTATGCGGCTTTCACCCCCTAAAAAACACCGCGTGCCGTCGAAATACTCGTTGGTGTCACACGTCATCGGCGTCCACCGAAAGACAGCAAGTGGTTGAGAACAATAGTATTTGTGATAAAATGGTATTGAAACCATATCAAAATTTTCGAAAATTCGGAGTACTACAAGAGTGCGAGTTCAATTCCCACTAGATTGAACCATTAAAATTGTATAATTTCATGTTTTATGCTGATTTGAGACCTTTAATGAATACAAAGTAATTTCAAAGTCCATGTCAATTAAATTAATACTTTATAAGATGCATATCCATAAAAGGGTTGCCGAACCTTTCATATAAAATGAAGTTACATATATTAACAATATAAACTATACAAAACACAATTAGGATATTCAATTAAATAGTTTAATCTAAATGCTCGTGTGTACGGACAAAGGGACGGAAAGATAACAATTACTATGTATTATAGAATATTGTTTGGACGCGTTGAAGCGGTCTGCTTTGTGTGGAGAGGTGGTTGGCGCAAGTTATGAGAACTGAAGCGGCTAGCGTAACCAGCGCAAGATGATTTTGTCATATTTTTGTATGGGAATATATAATAAAACATGACAATATCTTCTTATTGATTATTTTTATAGCATTTAGCTATGCTTAACAAATTATACAAAGAAACAGTTGAAAAAGATATGGGACCGGCAGGATTTGAACCTGCGACCTTACCAGGACCTTAAACCGTATGATACGTCATAAGTATAAGACGGTAAGAGGCGACCGTAGCTGGATGGCTAAAGCGGCTGCTCGGTGTCCAGTAAGGTCGCAGGTTCAAATTCTGCCGGTCCCATATCTTTTCAACTGTTTCTTAGTAAGACAATATCTATCTCACGTTCTGCATGACGTCTTATTGCCACATAGTTGCGTTCTGGTTTCGACAGTTTGTCATACAAATTGTTCCGTTTGGAATCGCCTTTAAATGGCATGTACTAACATCATGATATTATCACAAACATTGAAATAAGTTAAGTACGGTTATTTTACCTCACACTTTTGCCTAAAAAGTTTGAAAGTAAGTTAGTTCTGACATAAAAAAATGCTAATTGCGTTTTGTTTTATTGAATTACAATAACTAAGAGACTTGACAACATAACAAAATAATATGAAGGCTATATTTCCCAGAAAGGTGTGGCAGAGGTAAAGAATACCCAAATTTTACCAGTTAGGTTTAAGGTCCTATGGGACAGGGGTTGTGCCTATCATCGTCAACAGAAATTATATCAATATACTTAATGTATGAAATTTAAGTGGAAAATATTTTCAGACTAATTTATTTGATTAATAGTATTCATTTTATGAAAACATTGTGCAATATTTTATATATAAAAACGATGTTTTATTTCCCGGTTGTTTGTAAGTAAATTAACTACGAAACTTGCTTCATAAATACGTAGTTTGGTTGTGTGATTGATATTACTCCGTACCAATCTTAACACATTTTCAATCTAAGAGACTAAAAGCTCTATCTACAGACGACAAAACTATAATATTGTAGTTGATCAGGTAAGACCTAATCATATCCTTATGGATATGCCTTCTACGTACGACGTGACCTATTAAGTTGTAGTTAAAAGCTCAAATATCGCTTGGCTCTCACAAATTGGCCAATATCCTACATGCAGAAGACACCATTTATGCCATACATAGCAATTTATCACCAAGAATACCTATTTCCCTGCGCTCCGAGCTTTGCAAACAATGAGAGAGATTAAAACTATTATATACGAGAGTTTGGTGAGAACTAACCATCTTTTACAGGTCTTAAGCCTTTATAAATATCTGTAAACTTTGTAGTTTTTTGGTATTCTCATATTTGACATAGCCAATTTTTTTAATTTAGCATGGCAGTAGTACCATGGAATTCAGAATTTACCTCAACCGTAATATGCAATATGCCTATAAAAATTGGACCTAATTAAGTGAGTTTTTGTAATCAAACTTATTTTTTTTCCTTTCGATTCAAATTGTGAAAAAGAATATTTTGCTCCCGACCAGTATGTGGCCACTTCAACTGCCCTCTCTGAAGCATTGTTTAATTATCCTCACTGTCTGCTAACTCATGGTTTTTGTCGGGTGTTTTAATGGGACATATATATACGAGTATACATATTTATTTGTATGTCTGGTCTCTGATTTATGGTAAATATTAAATAAAACGCATTTAGCATTATATTTTTCATATATATATTATCGGCTCGGTGCACTGCTGAAGTAAAAATAACGCTTTTAAAAGCTTTTTGCCAGACTTTCTACACCAGCAGCTTGTGGGCGAACTTTACACAAAAAGCCTACAATGCCTTGCGCGTCCAGTACAATAATGTTTTTAGGGCACTGTTTTGGCTCCCTCGATGCTGCAGCGCATCTGGCATGTTCGCCGACGCCGGTGTAGATGACTTCTACGCAATGATGCACAAGAAGGTAACATCATTAATACGTCGCGTGCGAGGTAGCCGAAACAGTGTGCTGAAAATGATAGCTGAAAGATCAGATTCTGTGTTACTTGGCCGGTTTGTTGAACTTCATGTTGGAAGGAATAAGAGATGTAAGTAATAATTTTAATTTTAATTTTTATAATAACTTTAATTTAATTTTAATATATGCCTTTTATTGTAAGTTGATTAATAATAATGATAATTGTAATTTATAATTTTTTATGGACTTTGTCTGCAAATAAACGATTTTTATTTTATTTTATTTTTATTTATTATATTTAAGTTAACTTATGGGCAGAAAGAGATTTTTTACTAGACTAAGTCCACAGAGTTGTTATAATTATAGGTTCGAGTTCCTCATAACAGATTCTATGTTCACTTTTCAACTCGGGATTAATTGTCTGACTTGCTCTCCAAGTCACGAATCATAATCTTGTCCAAATATAATTTATTTCATGAGATAAAAAGCCAACAAGCGCCATTTATTTTTCTGACAAATACGTTTTCCGCTTTCGCCCCCATTCTGAAGTTCTCGACCCTTTAAAATAAGGAGCTTCAGATAACTAGGAATTTAATTAATTCAAAAGGGAAACGAAGGTAAATATTGTAGGAAGAGGGTCATTTTGAAAATAATAACACCTTTAACGGAATAATTTTACACGCAATTTTTTTTAAATTTTGTTCGACTTTTCCAACATTTTTCTATCAATTATGTTTTATAAAAAAAGTCAATTGGCTGGTGGCTCTATAGGGGAGTGGTAATTAATCAAGCAGTCAAGGAAAATATGAAGAGGAGAGAAGAATCGAAGATGCTTCACCGACAAGAGATGACTTCTCTTTTTAAATAATGATAATGATGATTATCTGTGTACAAATAAGAAAAACACTGCATAAAAAGTCATGGCATATTATTATGTTCAATCAACAGCTGAGACATAAAAATGGTAGATTTACTGAGTATTATGTAAAAATTAAAACTTAAAAACATAATTCTCGTGCATTGAGTAAACAAAAGCTATAAAACATAAATTGATTAGAAAAGGGTAAAGAATCTAGAAAGTAAGAGGTTAATTATTTTTAGATTAACCCTGTATTGTTTATGATGCAAATAATAAACGACCACTGAGATCTGTTTTGTTTTAGACAGTTTCATTCCACGTCATTTTGTTTATTCTCAATAGGATATTTTATTTCAGACATTATTAATTTTAATTGAAGAATGACTGACTTTCAAAGGATAGATATACTTTGATATAAAACTGTTTGTGATTCAGACAATAGAAATCGTTGAAATATAATTGATGATTAATTTTTTTGAAACTGGGTTGAAGTTTAGAATAATATTGAGGACCGGATGGCGGAGTGGTTTGTGTACCTGCCTGCGACGCTGAGGTCGCGGTTTCGATTCCCGCTCAAGACAAATGTTGTGTGCATGAACATGGGGGTTTGTCTTGGTTTGGGTGTTTCTATGTATAAGTATGTATTTACGAAAAAAAATTATAAATGTATTAGTATCAGCTATTTTTGTATTTATTTATTTATTTAACTTCAGCATAAAAGTATGTACGAGGCTGACTTAATGCCTGAGGTATTAGAGGATTAAAAGTGGTAGGTGCAATCAAAATTTACCATGGTAAGACATGTATATATTTTGATTAACACTAGATTAAATAAATATATATATATATATGATAAACATTATGTAATATTATTATATACACACGGTACTTTATTTTTTTTCTATTAAAAAAAGACGCCCGCACTAGGAATAACTCCTGTGTCTCCTGTTTACAAACATACAATTCATACAAACAAAGCACACCCAGAGTCAGAACAAATATTTGCGTATCACACAAAGATTTGTCCCATGTGAGGATTGAACCCACAACACCAGCGCAATTGAAAGCGACGAAGCGACCGCTTTAACCACTACGCCAACTGTACACATATACATAATACAATATATAGTACACATAGTACAAGCTTTGCTTAGTTTGGAACTAGATGGCATTTATCCGAATTTTGATTGTTTTGCTGTTAAGAAGGCCAACTCTTTACCGTAGTTAAGGGCAGTCTTAACTACGACAAATCAATGCAATTTGTTGTACTATCACTATCAACTACTAACAATCCATAAATATCACTAATCCTTTCTTTTATACTTTCCTAAATTTTAAAATTCATTTAGCCGTAAAAATCAAATTATACAAAACGTTTGCTCAATTTTTTTCAATTATTCAGCACTAAAACCAACACCAAAATAAAATGAATTGCCTGTCGGAATTCATATTATTATTTACACTACAATCGACTTTCTCTTTGTCGTTCAAAAACAATAGGATCAAACACGTGTTTTTCCGCAAAATAAACTCTCATTCGGGAGTTAATTCCGCAGCAGCTGTTCCCCATTCCTTTCGCGTCAGTCCAAAAAAAACAATCAACCATTCTCAACTATGAAGGAAATCTGAGCAATTTTCACATACTTTATGCCGTGTCCCGAGCGAGCATTTGAGCATTTTTTCCCTTAGAAGGAGTAATTTCTCCTCGTCGTCCCGCGGCACGTGTACATAAATCCAACCCTTTATCACTGCCTCTTATTTCGCAGTCTCGTTGCGATAATAACTCTATAGCTCGTTTTGATCCTTTTTTCCCGTTTTCCTGCTATGGGTCTTTTTATAGAAAGCTACACGATAGCACAGCTGTCAACCCCGACTCAAAAGCCCGACTCAACTGGAGCCGAGTTGGGCGTTTTAGTACTCACTAAATAATATAGCTACACTCATTATAGTGTTCTACGGCTGTATAAAAAATAGTGGTCTATGATAAAACTCTGCAGACTAATTCACAGGTACAAATTTTATTGAAATCAAAAATAAAAGTGACGTGAAATTCCATGTTTTATTTATTATAGAGTCAACGCAGTCAATATAGCTTTGCAGGGTTTCCGAGGTACTTATATAATCTGTCTCACAATACTGACAAAATTAATGTCAACATTCTGAGTCAGATATAAAATACTATAAGGTGACTACATAGTTAGAGAGGGATGACCTGAGAGCGTCGACTTTAGCCTGTTTTATTTTACTTGCAGCAATACATCTGTAACATATTATAGACTAAAACAATCATTTTCATAAATAATATAGCTTATTGTTGTATGAAATAATACAATTACAATCTCAGTTCAGTATCGTATGCGTCGTATCGTCTACTGCAACGACACCCAGCGCTCACTCTAAGACGATAGTCGTTTCTTTTTACAACACAATACACGTTCAAGTGAGGAATTGAGTGGCGCATTATGCGAATACTGCCGTCCTTACGAAAAGTGCAATAACTCGAATTTTGCACCGAATTGAGTTAAGTACATATTCGGAATTAGCAGAACGAGATCTATATATTCTTTTTACACATTTTTTACGTATCTATGACGTAGCCGGTTTTAATACTTAGCCTAACTGCAATATCTTGGTCGATGCATTATGATTTACATATTAAGACCGAAATAACTATAGATAGGAATAACTTGCTTACGCTATTAAGTAATTTTACTAACTAAATCTGCAATAAGTATAGTTACTATATTTATAATTAGAATAGTTCGTCATTTGTAAAATTCATTTACTAGTTAGAAGTGCAATATGTTTAAGTTATTGCAGATATGATATGGATCCTTATTTACTGTATTAAATAATGTACTAATTATATCTACAATAAGTAGAGTTAGTGCATTTATCATTACCATACTTCGTTACTTGGATTCTAATTTACTAGATAAATGTACAATAAGCTCGAGTTATTGCAGTTATCATATGGGACCTTATTAATAATTATGGGAAGAATACTTAAATTGATTTAGTAAGTAGATATATTACATTTATTTGTAGGAAGATTAAACGAATACAGTATACCTACGCGAGATAAATTGCAATAAATTCACCATTTATTGCGTTTATAACTAGTACCAGGAGGTGAGGGGGTACGAGGGGAGTAAAATATTTCGTGTAAACGTCAGTCGCGGCGCTCGCTTGCATCGAGTTGGACGAACACACGCACGTGCGACCAGTTTGGGCGGTAAGTAACGTATTTAATATTACAATAATATGTTTACATGTCACGGATATTAATACGTTATGATGTTATTAGCCTGTGCTACTTAACAAAAACTATATTATTTGGCTTTAAAATAGAAGAATGATATGACTAAAAACTTGCTATTAGAAATGATTGCAAGGTAAATGACATCATAATTGTGATTTTAATTAATCTCTGTAATGTACTTAAATGTTTATATAACCTTGAAGAGAGATGCCACACGGCCGTTGACCACGCTCCATCGTTATAAACAGCATTTGATTGGCAATGCAAAACGCACGCCGAGTGCGGCGAAGTGGTAGGTATAGTTAGGTACGCACCGACGACGACACGACGTTCACGTAGGTATAATTTTTTTTTTTATACCTAACTCGTGGCGCTTCTACCGGTTTAATGCATTTTGCGATTATTACGTTATCACTTCCTTTTTTTATTTTAAGAGATACAATCCTGTGCAAGCTTTTGATGAATAGTATTTTGTAAAATAAATCACCGGTCCAACGGATTAGAATATCATTTTAATCAACTTCAACGCGATTTGAACTTTGATGACCTCATTCGGCCGAATCCGCGAATTATCTCAATTGAAATTTAAACTTTAACGCGTAAATTATAAAAAACATTTTCGTACGCTGATATACCTAACTTTGCCTTGAAGTGAGCTAGCCGTGCCGGCGCGGCGGCGGGCGGGCCGGTGCCGACCGAACGCCGAACTGCCGCTCGGATAGAATATTTTTGATTTCATTTTATTGTGGGCTCTATCATTATAAATAATAATAAATATCTATATTAAGATTCAATTGCTGATTTGCGGTAAGTGATATTTTCAACCAAAAGAAAGTAATATGATATTCCAATAAGTTAGTTTACTATTAGTAGTGTACTTGTTTGTAGTGTATTATTGTTGATATTTTGGTGACGAGTTTAATGTTCATTGTTTGTTTATTTTATTGAGTACATGTTATATGATGTACTATGTTGTTTTGTATGGAAGTTGGTTATCAAAATGTCGCGACGAAATGGAAAACTATGGGAACATTTTGATAAGTGTGTGGGAGTCGAGCCCATAAACCGGATCTCGTACCTGACAAAAAATGTAACTAATATTTTTAAATAATTTCAACCATAAAAAATTTCGATATTTTATTCTAACTGTTAACGTTTAACCAATATAATATTTCAACCATTATTGACATCTTTACACCGCACTAGGGTAGCGTAGTGGATGTTTTATCACGATGATTAAGTGCCATTTGTAATTTAGGTAGGTGGCGATCTTGAGAATTTCTCGATAGAAAAATCCAATAATACTAGCCCGGCACGAGAATTAGGCGCTTGTGACCGCTTGACCATTGAGGCAGTATTATTATGTTTGTCTATATATCAGTGTGTGTTTGATGCTTTCTTTACGCGTGTTGATTTTTTGTCCCTAAGCAAAATATTTCTTTTTTCAGGTAACACCATGTCCAGAAGAGACAAAATTCTTTCTTTGGCTATTTCACAAAATCAAAACTCAAAACCACATGTTTCTCCATCTGAACCTACCAGCCATCAGCTGATTCCAAGGCCATCAATGATTAAACCGTCTGCTGTTCAAAAAGTCAAAACTTTTGAAACAACCGTTACCAGACATTCTCTAAAGTGCTATGAAACCCTACCATCCTCCGAAGAAGAATGTGAAAACATGGACAGAGTTGTACATTTTTTTGAAGATTCCGACGATAGTGTCATTGATAAAGACTATTGCCCTGATTTTATAATTTCAGATAGTGATTCTGATTCACCCATTTGTATTAAAAGAAATTTACTTGAACATAAAGCGACTAGAGGTAAAAAGACAGAACGTAAAGAGACTGAACATGATGAGACTGAACGTGAAGAGACTGAACATAATGAGACTGAACGTGAAAAAGCAGAACGTAATGAGGCTGAACATGATGAGACTGAACGTGAAGAGGCAGAACGTGAAGATACTGAACCTATTGAGACTCAACGTAAAGAGACTGACCACGATGAGACTGAAGGTGAAGAGGTACAACGTAAAGATACTGAAACTAATGACACTGAACGTGAAGAGGCGGAACGTGAAGATACTGAACCTAATGAGACTGAACGTGAAAAAACAGAACGTGAAGAAGCTGATCATGATGAGACTGAGCATGATGAGACTGAACGTGAAGAGACTGAACGTAAGGAGACTGAATGTGAGGAGACTGGATATGAAGAGACTGAAGATGAGGAGATTGAACGTGAAGAGACTGAATGTGAGGAGATTGAACGTGAGGAAATTGAACGTGAGGAGACTGAACCTGAAAATAGTGAAGTAGAAAAATGCGTAATACCTGAGAATGAAAAAGGGCTGACTAAAGCAGGCTTGCCAAGGAAAAGACGTAGATTTGATGTATCGCTTGCGGATCGAAAAAGACAGAAAAAAGAAAATGCTGATGAAAAGCTGTCACTGAAACCACCGTGTGATGGTAAATGTCGTAAAAAATGTACAACTAAGATTTCTGAAGAAATTAGAAGTGAAATACATGATCGGTACATAAGATTAGATTGGGAGTCTAGAGGCTTATTCATTAAAGGTATGGTCGAATCACAGGAAATAAAAACAAGAACTACTAAGGGAGGTCGGAATAATAGAAGAGATGTTTCTTATTACTATCATTTTCAAGTCAAACATGAAAAAATTGATGTTTGTAAAACTTTTTTTCTAACGACACTTGGTTACAACCCACAAAATAACCGACATATTCACTTGGCACTCAGTAAGGAAGTTGATAATCAAAAAGATAAACGAGGATCATACAAACGCCAAAATGTCATAGACAGGGACGTAATCAAGGACCATATACAAAGTTTTAATCCAACAATTTCACATTACCGTCGCGAACATGCCCCAAATAAACTTTATCTGCCGAGTGACATCAATGTTACAATGATGCATCAATGCTTCATTGATAAATATCCCAATATGACGGTCTCTTTTGAAACATATCGAAAGGTTGTAAAAGAAATGAATATTTCCTTTGCTCATCTCGGGCATGAAGAATGTGAGCAATGTGCTCTCTTTAAATCACATACTGGGTGTTCTCAGGAAAACTGTGATCTCTGTATCCGAAACAGTAAACATAAGTCACGATACACGGAATCCAGAGAGGAATATCAACGAGACAAAGAGCAAGTTCTTACTGACAAAAACTGCATATACTTTTCTGTAGATCTACAGAAAGTCATAATGTTACCACGAATGGACCAATTTAAAACTGCGATATTTTGTCCTCGTGTCATTACATTTAATGAAAGTTTCGTTCCACTTGGAGGTAGTAATGGTACAAATGTTCCTTATGCAGTGCTTTGGAATGAATCTGTATCTGGCAGAAGCCAAGAAGATATCATCTCAGCATTCAGATCGTTTTTTATTCATGAACGCGACATGAAACATATCGTTGTATGGGCCGATAATTGCGCGGCGCAAAACAAAAACTGGGCGTTTATGTGTTTTCTGGTAAACATAGTAAATAGTCAGCTGATTGCTGCCGAATCAATTACCGTAAAATATTTTGAACCAGGCCATACATTCATGTCGGCTGATAACTTTCACCATCAGGTTGAAATGGCATTAAAAAAGAAAAAGAAAGTTTATGATTTTGATGATTTTGTAGATTCGGTGAAAATGGCCAATTCAAAAAGAAGCATAGTAAAAGTGATGACAGTATCCGATTTTTACAGTTATGAGGATGTGTCGTCTCAGCATAAAATTCGAAACATGGAACCCAGAGTCTATCTAAAAGACATCATGGCAGTGAGAGCCGAAAGAGGAGCATTTACAATTAAACACAGAGTTACCCACGTGTCTGATTGGAAAGAACTAGATTTTCTACAAGTAAAAATTATTAAAAACAAATGCTTTCCTAATTTTGCAAACAAGAATTTATCGAGAGGAATTACCAAAGAACGAAAAGATCGAATAATAGCAGACTTAGTACCTTTGATGCCTGAAACCAGGAGAGGCTTTTGGTTAAACTTACCAGAAACGTCCCGAGTTTCCAACCTAGATTAAAAATATTATTTAATTAGTTATAAGTTACACTGATTATTGAACATTGATCTCAAATTGTGCCTTAATATAAAAAAGTAGATTACATTTTTTTAAGTTTGTTTTTAATATTTACGATTGTGTACTTAAACTATTATTAAGATTCATTTTGAAAAATGAATAAAAATTTTAAATGTTTGTTATTTTAATTGTAAAAACCGTTAAATTTTAAATGCTGGCTAATAGACCAGAATTAGTAAATAAGATAACAAAGTGATTCCTTTGTGATTGTACTTTTTTAATTTGAAATAAAAAAATATAATATTATAAATTGTTTTTTTACTCATAAAATTATAACCGATTTCACATTATTTTAAAAACACATCTGAACGCAGATATGATGAGTAGACTTTACCGAGAACAGTTTCATACTAAATCAGTGAAAGGAAAAATAATGCTTTGCAAACTTCTGTTTATTCATAGATATTTGAAATTAAAGTGTCTGAGTTTTGGCGTTTTAAACTTATCTCTTACTAATGAAAACCGCAATAAATAAGAAACTTAATGCACATTTGGTTAGAAAACAGTTAAAAAAAAAATTAATTGCTACTCAAAAATGCATCATGTTGGTTTCCTTACCATTAGTGCAATAAATAGGTTACTTATTGCGGTTATGACTAAAAAACATTCTTTCTACATAGTAATAATACTAAACATTATTGTTTTTATTGGTTTTTTTATCGGGAATAAATGCGGGAACAAACATTAAGTACCACATAATATTCTCTACATTGTTATACATAAAGTAGTGAAAGTTTCAACTCGATACAATGTATGGTGCTGGAGATACAATCAAAACAAAAATTAAATCTTTATTCGCGTTTTTCTCGAAATCAGGTTTGACCTAGTTATTGCACTTTTCGTAGGGACGGCAGAATAGATTATCGCATAAACATATACTCACGCGTGTTTTCCAGATGGGTTAGTCAGAAGTACTTTTCACTCATACTTCACTTATTAGAGAGAGAGACCCTCACACCTCTCTTGTGATGTAAGGCGGGTCTAGCGCCATCTCACGAGCATAGATTTAGACTCCATACTATTAACTAGTAAGAATATTATCTGACAGAAAAACCGCACTTACGATGGGCACGGAAATCAAAACAGAAACACTCTAGGTGAGCAATATCATAGGCATGAAGCTAAACACGAGACTAACCAGCAGTTTAAATCATTGTCAACTGCCTTTGAAAACGCAATTACTTCCAAATAGCGTTCAATCGAATTTTCTCTGTAATTTGACCAATTCAGAAAGAGACACGGTGAATATTTAGCGGTTAAAATGCTATGACAATTTGCGGTTAATTTGATTAACAAAAACGGAAATATCAAACGCTGGTATTCGGTTTGCTAACAGAATTTTTAATGGTTAATAAGGTTTGGTCAATTAGTATTGAACTGATACAATTGTGTTGGAATGTTTTAGTAAATTGATGATATTGATAACTAAATTAAAGACAATAATTAAAATTTTGAAATAACAATAATGTCGACAAAATGTGCTTAGTACATTTTTTGTTGTGTATTATTTAATTGCTATATAATTTAATATAAGAATGTATACTATCAGTTTCATTCAAACGATTTTGGTGCGTTATAGGATACAAATTTAACGCAAAATAATACATTAATATGTAGATATAACTATATCAAATGCTGCAAACGAAAGACGAATGAGAAGAACTCATTCTGTCATTTTGCCTAACTTTATTTTACAAAACCAAATAATCATCATCATTATTGGTTATTTTAATGACATATAATATATACTTACTAATTAACAACAGATATATTTAAATATCTACATGCACCAATAAATTGAGTACACGAAAGAAGAATAGCTTCCGATAAGTAAAAATCAAAGTGTAAGTAGAAAAAACCTCGATTAACTTTGTCTCATCTTAAAGACAAACAGAATAAAAGAAGTAGCAGATAAAACATTAACTAGGGGTTACAAATTAACATCGTTTGTTTGAGTAACAAGTTAACATCCAGGGTTAATCTAATTTCGGCTTAGATTGGGTCTAGATTCTTAGCCATTAATCTTTGTTCTACTTATTTATGTAGCTCTTTTAAGACTTTTACTAATGTTTGATTTATTTTATTTCAAGTACTGTGTTATTACATTTTTTTTTTCATTTTTTACTACAAGCTTTTCAATTTTAAACATACACAGAGGTTTTTTTTTATTCATTATGAATCGAGACCATAAATATTTATCGATAATAAACGCAAAGTTCTCACAGGAATAAGGCATTAACTAAGGTCAAGAGATTCTAACAAAATTAGCATATTCTTAACCGACGAATAAACTAAATTAAAAAAATATAAATATATTTTAGTACGATATCACATAAAAATATTCAAATGCTTTACTCTTACAAAAAAAAATAATAATATTATAACTTCATATTTGTACATAAATAAATTACATAATATGTTATTTATCTTGATTATATTCACGAGTAAACAAAATAAAAAAATATTATTGCTTAGTGCTTAGTAAATTGATTTAAAAAAAATAATCGCCTAATTACGGGCTTTAAAAAATATTTTCAAAAATCTTCGCTAATTTGTACCTTCTTTTTTTCCTTATATTGTTTCATCGTAACTTACTGGCTTAATCCCAAGGCCGGTCCAATATTGACCAGCCAAGGGAGGGTAATGAAACTTAATTAATGCCATGGCGTCCTTATCCAATAAATTACGCTTTGGTAGAAACAAAGTTAACGAGAAATATTTTGGCAGTTTTTTTTGCAGAGAAAGCCTGATTACAGGTTTAATTAATCTAATTTATTTTATATTTGAATAAGTTGTTGGTTTTTACATATTTGCGTAGAAAAAAACTTGACTTTTATACACTACACTATTTTGTTCAAAAAGTCATCGGTTTATTTTTATATATTTATTACAATAACATTTAATATTTAGAGCCTATTATGACTATTTGTGTGTATTTATCATATAAATTATTTTAGGAAAACATCGTGAGGAAACCTGCATGCCTAAAAAGGGCTTTAGGACCCGTGTGAAGTCTACCAATCCGCACTTGGCCAGCATGGTGGACTACGGCCTAACCCTTCTCATGATGAGAAGAGGCCAGAGTCCAGCAGTAGGACATGAATTAAATACAAATCAAATCAAATCATTTATTTACATGAGCCCCAAGGGGCACTTGAACACGTCAACATCAAACTTTAAATCAAACTTAACTAATTAAATTATAATACTTATTGCATTAAAATTATTTTTTATTATTTATGACTATTTTAAGCTCTAAGCCAGTGTTTCTTATAACTTTGCGGCACGTCTATTAATGATTACGCACATCATTTGCGGTACGCTGCCCTCAGCATTTTGCCATAGCTATCTATTGTTTTGTTAATTATTTTAGTTAACACCGAAAACTACCTTTTTACAATATTTGGAACTTTGTTTAGTCTTTTGCGGTATCACAAAGAGTCAAGATTTGATTCCAAACAAAACATTATCACCAGCAGCAGTCAGGTACCTACTCGTCCGACTTTCAGGAGAGTTCACAAATAGCTTGTAACTAAATTAATTTACACATCTATAGGCAAATTTAGTAATGACTTTTATCTTTTATTTTATCCTCGTAAGTAGAGTAGAGTTCCAAGTGTCGAATGGTGGCAAACAACTTTTTGAATTGATATTCCGTTATACGATTTATTCGCCTGCAAGTCTCATTAGATGACAGTACTTTACTACGGTAAATCACCATCACAGAAGTAACGACATCTGCCGTCACATAGTCGAACCCTTTAGGACATTAAAGCAAAGCACCATCAGTACATATAGCGACCTCTATTGACGAGTAGTGAAACTTCATCAACTAGTAACACTTGACTGCGCTTACGCGTCTGTGCAATCTCTACTAGTTGTGCAGTACGAAAATCACACGGCTGTTAAAAAGGTTAAAATGGAAGAATCAAGTAATATTACTTTGCGAAAACCAATTACCAGAGCTAAGTCACTAGAAAACATGGATATGAGCATTTCCTTGAATACATCAAATTCATCAGAATTATTAGGCAAAAGTTTGGACCTATCTACAAATTTTATGTCCTTACAAAGAGAAGAAATGATAACAGAAATAAACAATTTGAAAAGTGGCTTAGAAAGTACACAGCATGAACTGGATAAAGTAATATTAGAAAACGTAGAATTAAAAAACCAAGTGTCTCATTTAACTCAAGAAGTAACCGTCCTGAAAAATATATGTAAAAGTCCGGTATCTTCACTTCGAAAAAAAATATCGTCGAGTAGAAAAATAGCGTTAAGCGTCGACTCACCGAGACTTTTAATTGTAGTCCTATTACACTTATGGAACAACAAATAACTTGCGCTCAACCACCAAGGACATTCAACCCAGAACAGAAATTTAATTCACCACAATCCACACAAAAGGAAAACACCAGAGCGCCTACTAGTTTAGAGTTAACAGATAATCACTCATTCACTGGAAAAAACTCAACTCAAAAACCAGAAAATTGCGAAATAATTACCAAGCACAATACCAAAAGTGATCAAAAGAACATATATATCCTGGGAGGAAATCAATGCGTAGGATTATCGTCAAAATTAATCAGATCGAGAATGAATAGTAACTACGAAAAGTACAAAATCAACGCCTTTATACAACCGGAAGCCCGTACTCAACAAATATTAGCACCCTTAAAGAACTCTAGTATAAACAAGGAAGATCGAGTTATTCTATCTGTAGGTGAACACGACGAAAATCCTTTGAGTATTATGATAGATCTCTGCTTCATGCTTAGTTGTTTGCCTAAAGTAAGCATATTTTTATTGAGTGTATGTAAAAATAATTATCTCAATGAATCACCATTGAATAATATGTTGAAATTAATAACCAGAAACTTCCCCAATTGTACTTATATTAATATGACAACCAATTTATTCGACATGTGTAAAATAATAAATTTAAAAATTGACAGCCTTGATTATAACTATAAGTATTTGCCTCAACGGTCTAAACTTTTTCTGAAGCCTGTTACACATCATAAGTATGGACCGCACAGCACAGATTCTAGTGCTCCTCGTAAAGGAACGATACCATATTATTTTAAGCAGGCTACTATAAATAATACGCATAAAAATGCTATCACATCCGTGCGGACTTTCACAACTGCACCAAAAAAAGGAACAATTCCTTTTTATTTTCTTAGCAAATCAAGAGACTTGTCCTCCTTTTCACAAAAAATAGCCTTAAAAACTAATAATAATCTTTTTCGTGAATAATGATGAACACAATTAAAATCTTGCATCAAAATGTCGCAGGTGTAATTAATAAAATTGAAATACTAGAGCTGCATTTACATAAACTTTTAGGTAATAGGTCTGAACCTTCAATCATATGCTTATCAAACGTTTATACAGAGCGGTCATGAACATTTTGTACACTTAAACGGTTACATACTAGCGTCCTCTTTTTGCCGAAATAAGAAGCAAAAGCGTGGTGGAGTATGTATCATGATAAAGCAAGACCTTTTTTTTAAAGTGTTAAGTAATATTAACGAAATTTCCATTGACAAGCACTTCGAATGTTGCGCTATTGAATTGACTGATCAAAATCTGATAGTAATTTGTTTATACAGGACGCCAAACTCTGACATAACTATATTTTTTAAGAAACTTGACATCATATTAAATAAAATTGTATATAATTCTCATAAAAAAATTGTACTCACAGGTGACTTAAATATAAATACAATGCAAATAAATAAACAATCTACGGAGCTACTGGATATGGTTAAAAACTACAATTTTAAACTCCATATTAACCAGCCAACGCGACGAAAATCCTGTATTGATCATTTTATTAGTAATATCAAATCAGCCAAAGGTGAAATTCTAAATCTGGGAATATCTGATCACGAGACAGCTCAATTGCTCACTATTCCTGCCATTAATAAGACAATTTTACGCAGGAGTTACACGATATGTAGTCGAGATTTCTCCGATGAAAATGTGCATAAATTTAGAGAATGCGTAGGTAGTCTGTATTTTAGTGATGTTTTTAACGAGTTGGAAGTCGATATAGCATTTTCCAACTTTCACAAACTGCTCCAATTATTTTTTAATCTATGTTTTCCTATTTTTAAACGACGTATCTCTCATAAGCCCAAACAAGGAGCTTGGATAACAAAAGGTCTTAGAATAAGTTGCAAAACTAAGCGTCTACTACGACTGAAATATTACAAACAAAAGTCTGAAAAACAAAGAGTTAAATTCAAGTCATATTTATTTATTTATTTAACACTTTATTGTACACAAAAGATTACAAAAAAATAAACATATTACAGTAAGAGTATACAAAAGGTGAGCTTAACTCAGTGTTTGAGTTCTCTTCCAGCAAACCTAGAGCAATAGAGGAGACGATGATGCCATAGAGGGCAAAATAAGTGTACAACTTAAGTAGAAAATACAAAATATAAATATAACTACATATACATAACATATACATACATAATATTATTCATGAATAATATATATTATAAATATATATATATATATATATAATACATACACACGACTACCTACATATATAATCATTAAATAATAATAATAATAATAATACATGAAGAAATAAAAATAAAAAAAAAAACAAATAAAACTATAGATTTATCAGAGAAAGAAAGTGCTCTTTAACTTTTTTCTTAAAAACATTTATTGATGGACTATCGCGTATTCCATGAGGAAGACTATTCCATAACCGCACTGCTTGAATGGAAAAGGATCCGTCATAACAGCTAGAATAGTGTAATGGAGTGCGAAGAAGAAAAGAAGAAGAAGAACGGCAGGGTTTACCCCTGGGCACTAAGTACTCAAAGCGTTCACGCAGGTAAGAAGGAGAATTAGGATTGTGAAGGACGGAGAAAAGAAGAGACAAAATATGGAGGTTACGACGTTGCCGAATGGGTAACCACCTCAATTTTTTCCTGAATTCGGAAACATGATCATATTTCCGAAGACCGAAAATGAAGCGGATACCCAGATTCTGCAGACGTTCCAGTTTGTTAAGATGTTCCTCCTTTGCATCTAGAAAACAGACATCAGCGTAGTCAATAAGTGGGAGAAGAAGGGACTGGGCAAGAGTAACTTTAGTTTGAAATGGTAGGAATTTCTGGAGTCGTTTGAGAGCCTGAAAAGAACAGAACACCCTTCTGCTTACCTCCGCGATATGACCGTCCCATGATAGATTAGAGTCTATCATGACACCAAGATTTTTTACACATTTTGTAAGCGGAATAGAAACAGACTCATATGTAATAGGTGGTAAAGGTTGCTGGTTTAAGATGTTGATCATATATCGGCCGCCAAGAATGACCGTCTGCGACTTAATTGGGTTGACTAAAAGTCCAAAAGACTTTGCCCATTTACTAATACTAGCAAGGTCATTGTTGACAGCGTCAATAGCTAGTGCGACGTCGTTAACTTCAAAATGACGATACAGCTGCAAATCGTCTGCGTAGAGATGGTATTGAGAAGTAAGGACCTTTGTGATGGCATTTATAAAAATGGAGAAAAGCAGAGGTGAAAGAACGCCACCTTGAGGAACACCCGCAGTGAGATCACACCATTCAGAATTGGTATCTTCATAGCGGACCGACTGCGAGCGACCCTGAAGGTAAGATTTGAACCATGTAGTTGCAGATGTAGAGACGTTAAGAGAGGATAGGATTGCAAGTAGGACATCAAAATCAACGGAGTTGAAGGCACTGCTGAAATCCAATAGAACCAGGACCGTGAGCCTCCTGTTTTCCATAGCCAGGCGCACATCATCAGTGATTTTCACCAATGCAGTAACGGTGCTGTGGCCAGGACGGAACCCAGACTGGTATGGACTCAGCAGGCTGTTGGAATAAAGGTAAAGGGATAGTTGGTCATGGACTATACTCTCTAGGATTTTGGACATCACAGGAAGAATGGATATAGGACGGTACTGGGAAAATGAGGTGGGATTGGTAACTTTGGGAAGCGGTAGGACATGTGCCTTCTTCCAAGGGGTGGGAAAGGAGTTGAAACAAAGGGAATAATTAATTATGTGGGTAATAATGGGCAAAATAGCAGTAAGGATCGGGAGAAACATTTGGATTTAAAGACCATCATCTCCTACCGCTTTGGTGGATATGGATTGGATAGATTTCTTAACGTCTAGTTCCACAACCGGGTGAAAACAGAAGGCAGTATTAAGTGGGCGAGGGAGTTTGGAAAGGTGTGTCAAGGTTGCAGATTTGGTACTCTGATCAATGACGACAGGGGAGAGAGAGAAATGGGCATTTAATGCATTGATGTCAATGTCAGAGTTACCATTCGCAGAATTTTTGCCAATGCCTAGGGTCTTAAGGAATTGCCAAACTTGTGTGGTTTTAAGGTTTTGGATTGAGCTGTGTATGTGGCGTCTTTTGGCATCTCTACACATCCGACCGCAACGATTCCGAAGCATTTTGTACGTGTCCCAATTTACCTCGGTGGGATCCCTACGATATTTTGATTTAGCCTTGTCACGCTTTGACATAAAAGACTTGATCGCTGGTGTTAGCCAAGGCGCAGGAAGGTGCTTAGCCTTGACCTTTTTTAGTGGCGCATGGACATCGTACAAGTCTAATATTATTTTGTTAAAAGTAACGACCTTATCATCTAAATCATCGCAGTTGTAAACAGGGGACCAGTCAATATTGCCTGCATCCAACACCAAACGCTCCAGATCTATGTTTTTAAAACTACGAAGACTGAGAAATTTACTCTTGCGCTTCGGAGGCCGGATTTTATAGGAGAGGAATATGAGATCATGATATGAAAAGGAAGAAGGTAGCTGGCCATGTGTGGATACTTTGTTGGAATCAGAAACGAGAATAAGGTCTAGAAGTGATGGAGTACTATGAGGAGCCCTGTGAGTAGCCTGCAGATCTAATAAACTCATATTGACAGAAGAGACAAGGGATCGGAGTTTAAGACTGCGCGAGTCATCTTTTATCAGACAGGTGTTGAAGTCACCAAGTATAATTGAGTGTTCATAAATGGAGGTAAAATTTTCTAATTTTATTTCTAGTGAGGAAAAATAGTCGATCGTACAGGACGGACTATAATAAACACCAAGTAAAAATTTTGTGTGTCGGAAATCAACTTCGATGAAGAGATGTTCGGCGAATTTAGAGTACACACTCGGAGACTGATCGATAATCTTAAAAGGAAGATCATCCCTCAAATATATTCCAACTCCACCAAATCCCTTGCCTGTTCTATCATTACGGACAAGCTTATATCCCGGCAGGGCGTACTGAGCAGAAGGAAGAGCAGGTTTCAGAAAAGTTTCGGAGACAAGGATAGCGTGGACAAGGTCAGAGTCGAAAGAAGAAAGTAAGTCAGAGTAGTGAGCGTGAATGCTTTGAGCATTAATGTGAACTGCGTTAAAGAGGTTTTGAGAACAGGAAAAAACAGAATAGAGCCGGTCACGCAAGTGTATGGAAGCATCTTCATCACTGAACGCGTTATCATAGTCTTCATCTGAAAAACTAGAAGAAGAGCAAGAAGCAAAATTATTATCATCCGAATCCGACATAATTAAATAAAATAAAAATATATAACTTAATAAATAAATCTAAAAATATTATAATAAATTAACAAATGGATATAATTATTCCTAACTATAAAACTAAACTAATGAATTTAAGAATTTTTCTTAACATCCTCGATGCACTCGCCGGCTGCATGGATAAAAAACCCGTGAATCAAACATTTTGAATTGGAGCACAAATTTTTAAGTTGGCAACACTAACAAATGTCAAAGCATGTCAAAGTGACAGCCGAGTGAGTAAAGAATAACAAAGTTACAACTTTTATAAAATAAATTTAAAATGACCGTCTTTTATCAAACTAAAAGTGTTAAAATATGTGACATATGCTAGGTTAAACGACCAAGTAAAGTAGTAATAACACTAGTGTAACTTCTACTTGTTATGCTTTCGCGTCCTCCTTTCTGGAACTGTATTGGCTGGTTTGTTGTTAAGATGTGAAGCCCTATTTGCATTACCATCGGTAGATTGAGCGTCCGGGAAATCGGCCATCAGCTTGCGCAACTCCGCCATGGTCTCGATTTTACGTCTGGCCTTGTCAGGAAGCTGCACAACGATCCTCCCATCAGATGTCCAACTCTGCTTCAGCCCAAAGAACTGCCTAGCCTTTAGGAACACCTCATGCCGAGGCCGGGTTAAGAACTCGGACAGTACCAGCCCAGTACCTTTCAGAAATGTCTTCTTCCTCCAGACCTCATTTCTTAAGGAAACACCATGGAACCGTATCAGCAGCGGTCGTGGCTTGCTGGTGTTAGAGCCCAACCGATGACAGGAAACAATATCATTGTTTTTGAAGCCAACCATCTTCATTTTGTCGCCTAATATGCCCAATGCACGAGATGAGCAATCCTCATCTTTCTCCTCTGCAAGACCATGCATGAGCAAGACCTCCCTGCGTGACATCATTTCATGCCTGTCAAGCCCCAAAAGCAGCAATTCTAATTGGGCTTTGAGTGATGACACAGTCTTCCAAATTAGGATCTTAAAGTCTAGGAACTCACGCGACAAGGTGCTGATGGATTTGGGTGCTGAGTCAGTGTTTGAGGCAGTCTTGAGATCCTCCTCATGCTGCTTCATCCGGGAGTCAAAGGTAGCAGCAAGTTCTTCAACATGCTTTGACAGCTTGGCATAGAGGTCCATTTGTGATGTGTTGTAGTGTAGGTGAAGAGTTTTGATAAAAGTAAATTTGTGAGCCAAATCAGTGCATCAGAGGATGTTAAACAATATCAACTGTAAGTCAGCATTTATTTATAATAAATACTATTTTTAATATACTTAAATATGTAGAGCTTTTTATTTGACCAGTTGACACTTTTATTACTCCACCAAATTATTACTCAAATGTATCTTTAAATCTATGAAAAACTACAATCACACTAAGCTTAGCAACTGTAATAACATCTGTAGAGCATCATGGCAATTAATAAAAAAGGAATCTGAAGGGAAACAACCAACAGATTTCATATGCGAAATAAACAAAAGTGGCTCTCTTCTTACCAGCCCGTTGGAAATAGCGGACGCCTTCAATGATCATTTTATAGATTCCCACCAGAAACAAAACCACACGTATAATCAGGTCTCGAATTATAATAACATATCTAGTATATCTAACAGTATGTATCTTAAACCGTGTGACTGTCCGGAAGTCTTCAGAATTATACAATCGCTGAATAATACAAACTCAGTGGGGTATGACGAGTTCAGCACTAAAATTTTAAAGGATTGTGCGATTGAACTAACTCCTGTTTTAACATACCTGATAAATCTTTCATTCAGCGAAGGTCAGTTTCCTAGTCTTCTAAAAAAGTCAATAGTAAAACCACTGTACAAAAAGGGTGACAAATCTGTTTTAGGTAATTACAGACCTATAACACTAATTCCCATTACTTCAAAAGTCTTTGAAGTAGCTATGCATAAGCGTATCTATGAATTTGTTACAAAACATGAAATATTGAGAAATGAACAATACGGGTTTCAGAAGGGCAAATCAACAACTTTAGCTTGCTTCAACCTAATTACTAGAATATCGGAAAGTCTCGATAGTAATAAGCAAACGACTTGTATATTCTTCGATATGAAAAGTGCATTTGATTTAGTTGCCCACAATTTACTTTTAAATAAAATAGAAAAGTACGGCATTCGAGGTCCTGTCCACAAATGGTTGGAATCGTACTTGAAAAACAGGGAACAATGCGTAGAAATCATGAATATGAATGCAGAAAGAGAAATAAAGGCACACAGGTCTTCGTACAGGGTAAATCGTTCTGGGGTGCCTCAAGGTAGCATTCTAGGGCCCTTATTGTTCTTGATTTATATCAACGATCTGCCTAGTGTTACCAACAATCCTTGTATTTTATTCGCTGATGACATTTCTCTTACTGTAATTTCTAATTATTCCGACATTAATTATACTACTGACATCAATTATTCAATCAATTCAATAATGAAATGGCTTAATGATAATAACTTGCAAGTAAATTTGACGAAAACGCAATACATACAATTTGGTAATTATGGTCGCAAGCTTCAAAACCTGGACATTAAATATTTGAATGATAATTTAATAGAGGTAAACAAAACACAATTTTTGGGTATAATAATCGACAAAAACTTAAACTGGAAGGGACATGTGGAAAAGGTATGCAATAAACTTAATAAATTTGTATATGTCTTAGCAAAATTAAAAAAAACATCATCCACTGAAACAGTCATGATGGCATATCACGGGTACGTCGCATCTGTATTGAACTACGGCTTAATACTATGGGGTAACTCTACAGACGCGTATAGAGCTTTTATTGCACAAAAAAAAACTGTCAGAGCTATGTGTGGTGCAGCACCATGGCATTCGTGTAAACCCCTCTTTAAGAAACTGAACATATTAACGCTTCCTTGCATGTATATATATGAAGCCGCAAAATTTGTAAAACAACATCCGTACTTTTTCACGACAGCTAAGGAGATATATCCGAGAAACACTCGAAATCCGGATAGAATCGTCTTACCGCGAGTTCCAAAAACAACCCTTTACCAGAAGAACTGCTTTGTGATGTGTGGTCGTATTTATAATGCTATTCCACATGACCTGAAGCAACTCCCAATTTCTATGTTTCACAGAAAGCTGAAGGTTTGGTTAATGGATAAATGTTTTTATACTGTTGAGGAATTTTATAAATAGTATATAAAAGAATAAATTTGATGAATTTTAGTAGTATTAAATTTTAATATATTGTATAATTCAATTAATTCACCGATTGTAATATAATTATGTACCTGTGTTAATGACATAGTAAAGTTTAATAATATTGTATAAGTTGGATTTATAATAAATTAATTAATGACCTAGTGAATTAAAATTCATGATGAATAATAAATGTATAGTTGTGACTGATGCTATAATTGACTTGGTTTTAACAATTATTGTAACATTACTATTTGCATGTCAATATTACTAGACAAAGATGTGTTGATCGCTAATCGTATTTGTAACATCTAATGTACCTACCACATTTTACTGCAAATAAAGATTCTATTCTATTCTATTCAAAAAAAAAATATACCTATCTTTGCTTTTACAAAAACTAAACAAATTCGGGCTTCCAATCAGAAACTGGCTCACGTTCTAGAATAAAATAAATAAATAGGTAGGTTATAAATTTCATTCAGGTCACTCGGCGGTGGAAATCTTAACATCGACTTTAAATTTTTCCTCTGATAATATCTATCGAGTGAAAGTAACATCGATACAAAATACAAAGCTGGTATATAAATAAACTTAAACTTTAACACAAAATATTATTTTTTACTTTTGGTACACTGCCGTGAAAATAATGCTTGTTTTAAACAATAACAACTTAATACTTTTTTTTGTCCTACAGTTGGCGAGATCCAATCAAAGTCAAGTGGTGCTCACCAGAGTGAGTTTCGGCCTGTCCGGAAACTTTAGCTGTGAAGTGACGGCCGACGCGCCTTCCTTCGCTACCTCAATCGTGTCTAATACCATGGAGGTAGTTGGTAAGTGCCATTTTTTTTAATATTTTTATAGTACATACCTTTTACGTATTCTCTACTAGTACTTTTGTCAAAAGAGATACAAGTATCTAATATTTAGTTGATGCAAAAGATTAGTAATTATTTTTTGCGTTTGATTATGCTAGACTAAGTTTCTCTTTTAAATGGCTTAATTTAATGTCAATATTTGTAATGAAAACAAATAAGATCAATATTCTAAAACGAATGTTACTAAAATTACTGTAAACTTTTCTCATTGTTACATGCTGTTCATCTTCCTATAAATAAACTAATAAATAAATCCATCAAATGTGTGGAGTGGTATACTATGAGGATCTCGTATCGAACAGAATAAATTTCCGTGCATTTAGCCGTTTCTGCCATACCTATTATAGCAATCAAATTTAGGCCCCATAGTTTTGTCACTGTCCGTGGTGTCTACACTCTTTCCATATAGACACTTTGTCTACATTTGGCATTACTCAGTCTCCCGCTTTGCTTTGGAGGGAAGTAAAGATACATACTTTGCAACTCCAACTATATACTTCTGATTAAATTCGTTGCGGGTTCCAAGACAATTTTAACTCTCCCTGGGATTGCCCGTGTGTCATGCACGGTGCCTTTCAGTTGGTTACCGCTGTAGATCCTGGCGTTACAGGAGTCGCAGTGGTGGGCGTGTGGGTGGGATTATATCCAAAAATCCATCAAATAAATAAATATAATATGAAATAATTTCTAAGTTAGTTATTTTTTTCAGCTCTGCCACCCACAATGCCAACAATACAAACCAGCCAACACTACTATATGCCAGGAGATGTACTCCGAGCGAACTGCTCGGTGGGCCCCAGCCGTCCACCGGCAGACCTTGACTTCTTCATCAATGATGTTCCTGTAAGTATTTAATCTCAATAACACAAACCAGCCAGGGACGGATTTATGGGCAGGAAACGTGGCAGCTGTCCCGGGCATCCCAAAAATGGAGAGCCTATATCGATAGCTACGGTCCTGAAAAGTAATCACCACAAAATCCTTGCCCTGGGCTTTAACGCCTTTAAATCCTGTCCTGAAATCAGCCAACAACAACTGCCTGTCCGCCAGAAGACCTTGGTTTATTCATCAATAACCTGACTGTAGGATTCTACCTGCGGCTGCAGCAAAAGTAGCTCAAGTTAATAAAACGTATACCTACATGCAATTTTGATTACTTGGCCTGATGCACTGGACCATGTTTCATAAAAGTAAAAATAATTAAATGATAATATTAGCTACTTGCTTCCACCTGCGGGTGTAGTATTAAAAAGTAACATGTTTGCTGCCCTGACTATCCTCTATTAACTAAATCTATTCGATAGTATTTGCGTAAAAAAGTAACAAATAGCATACATTTTAGGTTAAGGTATATATCTATGGGCCTATGCAGCCTGAAATAAATGATTTATTATTATAAACACAAACATCTTCACAAATTATGCATTTATCATATTAATAGGATTCTAATCAAAAATGTAATAAACAATTTAAAACTTTCGTAATTTTACTAAATTTAAAATTAAATAATTTAAATATTCTAATAAAAAAAAACGAAATAAATTGACTACTCCCGATACTAATCGACTAAAACAATTCAATAACCCAATGCATTGTATCGGCACGTAAGTTTGTTATTCCATTCCATTACCAGACTGTGCCAATCGATTGTGGATAAATGAGATGTCATTAGACTTGTATTGTGCCGGAAAGAGCCATAAAGTACGTGACGTCACGCCGTATCCAAAATGGCGGAAGATAAAACCAATGCGGCAACGTTGTTACTGAAAAATATAGTCGCAAAAAGGTGAATCATTTTCCGCTAAAGGTATAAAATTGGGTTTTTACGACGTATGTAGCGAGCTGGTATGTAGTCCACCTGATGGGAGTAACATCACAGCAAATAAGCACAATCTACAATCTATAAAAGATGACAGATCTTTCTCTACTTCGAAGATTCTACGTTATTTTGTCTCATGAGAAATATATGCGATAGCAACGCAGCCAGAGCTATTGAAAATTGCTTTGAGAGCAGGTAAACATATTTTTTGAGTAGGCTGAAAATGTTTCTTAATTCTATAAAAAAAAATTAAGTCTAATAGAAATACGCTCACCGCAAGGCCTCAGGTTTCATTCCCGGGTCGGGCAAAATGTGATTTATGAACTTTCCGTCAGGAAATTTACAACAGCAACACAGAGTTGGAATTGTGCCCAGTGGATGGCTATAGGCTTACCCCCTATCTCATAGGACCTAAACATAACAGGTGAAGTGTGGGTGTTGTACACTTCTGCCATACCCTTCTCGGTAATATAGGCGTGATTATGTATGTATGGTGCCTAATAGAATTCCATAAAAGTTTGTTGAATTGTCAATCACTCTAAATATTAAAAATGATGACAAAACTAAACGAAAATAACCTAAATATTATTTGCCCAATTATAATTTCACGAAAATCACACTATCGCAATTTCAATAGACGCTTCAGCGCTCATCGAACAAAAGCATCAGAACGTTCTCAACTAAAATCCTAGAAGCACCGCCGCATCCGCAAAATGTTCGCTGTGAAGGCATTAAAACTTGCCACTATAGAATTCGAGTTGAAACAACTAGCTCTCGGGAAGTTGTTTTAAGTTGGAAGAAGATGGCAAGTTGAGGCAGCGACGGATTTCATAAGCTGATTACGATGTTGGTGCTGAAACCTGCGGCTGAGGCAATATGTTTTCTGATAGTGTATCAGACTAAAATGGCTTCTGCAAAATTAAAATTAGTTTGAAAGATAAATAAAGTAAAAAAAAAGTTTATTCTCAAAATGAAACATAACCTTCTGACGTGGAGCCAAGAATCTTCTTATATTGAATAGAGATGTACATTTGTTAATTCCACTAGTCATGATAGTGCATAGGCACAAGATCGACTAGCAGCAAATAGCCTAGTGGGATAATGGTATCCCACTAGGCTATGAAGTCAAAGGTCTCGGGTTCGAACCCACGGCATTCCCAATGGTCTAAGTCGCGTAATTATTATAAAGGTAAATATATACCCCTATGCTTGACGATAAAAACATAGATAACAGGGGAAGTGTTGGTGTTATACATTGTGATGTCCATATACCCTTAAAAAGCTATCAGAAATATGTTGTTCCAAAATGAAGTCAAATTCAACAAATAGATGAAAATGGATAAGTAAATTTTTCACGACGTTGCCTAATTATGAATCCTATCACAACAATATGCAGGTTGGCTTGTTATAGTTTTAAGCGTTAGTGAATTAAATTAAGCAGATACATAACATACCCGTCCTAATTATATTTGTTACCCACAATTCATTATTATGTTTAGGTCCTATGTCTTAGGGGGTAAGCCTATAGCCGTTCACCGGGCACAAATACAATCCGATGCTGCTATTGAGAATATCCTGACGGAAATATCCCAAGTAAATAATTATTTTGCCGAACCAGGAATCGAACCTGAAACCTCGCAGTACGAAGCGCTAACTACTACTGTATGAATGAGGGTACGTTAGTAAACAGATACGTCATTTAATTAGCAAGATATCGAACGGTACGGTACAAACAAATGAATAATACAAGATATTATTCAATATGAGCTGTCAAAGAGTGCAAGGCTGGCGTAGTGGTTAATGCGGTCGTCTCGCCGCTTTCAACTGCGCTGGTGTAACCCACTACACCAGGGCTGATCCCACATGGGACAAATCTTTGTGTGATTCGCAAATTTTGCTCTTACTCTGGGTGTGCTTTGTGTGTGTAAAATGTTTGTGAACAACCCCGCGACACAGGAGTTATTACAGCGCGGGCGTCATTTAAAAAAAAATGGTTAATATTCGCAGCTATAACACTATTGACTTAGATAGCCTATTATAGTAGTCTGCCTATAATTTTAGTAATCGCTTATATACAAAAAAAAAACAAAACAGAATTGCAATTTACCGCAAATATCCATTCTATTATGTCCATCTTAAGGTTGCCTGGAAGAGATCGCGTCAAGCGATAAGGCCGCCCTTTGTACGTTATAGTTTTAAAAACCTATTTATTTGTATGGTTACAAATTTGATGAGCAAATAAAGTTTTCTCTATCTATCTATCTTTATAACAAGGCTACAACCCTAGGTATATTATTAAGCATCATAAATATGCAGTTATTGTTCAGCTAAGACGTTGTTTATAGTAATAAATTGGCTTTCTGCAAACCCATAAATACAAGTATGAATATTGCGAAGATAAAGCATTCGCAATACGGTTTTTGCCGCAAATATCCGGCTTTCATTCAATTTAACGGCTTCGTAAACGGAATGGTAATAAATTGTATATCTGTGATATCCTGTTTATGGAAAGAAGAAAGGAACACTATTAGTTTAGTTTCGTTTTTCTGGGTGGTATCCGCACTTAGTCCTCCTATGGGACCGTTGTGCGTGAAAGGTTTCCCGTTTACTCCAGCCAGCCTAAATCGGCCCAGAAGGAAAGCAGCCTCCGAAGACTGCTGCAGGATACACACACTATGAACACTATTAATAATTAATAAATAAATATCACACATCATACACACAACGCCACCTAGTCCCAAACTAAGCAGAGCTTGTACTATAGGTACTAGAATAACTGATATTAATTTTCTTTTGTTAATACATACTAAATATACATAGAAACACCCAGACCAAGACAAAACTCCATGTTTATGCACACAAAGATTTGTCTGTGTCGCAGGCAGTTGCACTACCCACTCCGCCTTCTGTTTGTCAAATGACTGTTATATTTTTTCAAAAGTTTACTAGGGGTAGAACTTAAGAAGAATAAGCTTGAAGAAGACCACCGTCTCACATTTGACCTGCCGCCACAAAGTAAAGCTTGTACTACTGAGTTTCAGTTTGGTGATGGGATCAAGACCTAAAATAACTGATACATGAGGCATAACATCGTAGTCTTCAGATAAAGCAATAAATCTTAAATTTGCTCATTTATTACGTTTGAGGATGTTTGTGATTGAAATAGATTCAAATGAGTGCGAGTGCACGGTTGGCGTAATGGTAAAAGCGGTCGCCTCGCCACTTTTAACTGCGTTAGTTTTGTGGGTTCGACACGTGACAAATCTTTGTGTAATCCAATTGTTTTGACGCTGGGTCTGCTTTGTGTGTGTAAAATATATATTTGTAAACACCCCCGCGACATAGGAGTTATTCCTTGTGCGGTCGTAGTTAGTAGTAAAATTTAAAAATTACTTATTCTAATAGATCTTATTCAATTACAATTAGCATTAATCGTAATGAGAGGCCTGCTTTTAGATTGTTTATTAATGTTCTTAAGCTGTTGTTACTAAATTATCCTCCGGTGAACTACACGTCCGTTATTTTTTAAGAAAGTAGGTCATGGAAAACTAAAAAATAATCTACATTAAATTTTATTAAAATGTTTATAAAGTAGATGTATCTATTCGTTTACCGATTTAATAGAATTTGTGTATTAAATAAATAAGTTTGATTAGCAAATAAATGATATGGTCAATATGCAATTATATGTTGGTGACCAATTTGCAGTAAACCAATATTAATGGACGCCATTAATAGTGGTATGCTGTTGCCAAAATACCACTAACTTCCTACATTCCATTGATGATATGTTATCCAGAATTAATGACACGTTCACGCAAAACTACTGAACAGTTTCTGATAAAATTTGGCGCACACATAGCTTGTAACCAAGATTAATAGATATACCAATTTAGATAGGCCAATTTAGTCATTTACTACTCAGTGCAAGCTAGATAGGTATCCAAAAAAAATAACAATAATATTGTGATAGAATTATACTAACCTTAACTAATATTACAAAAAAAAAAAAATCTTGTTCGTTTATTTGTATCAAAAAGGCTCCGTAACGGCCAAACCGATCTTGATGAAATTTTGAGAAGAGGTAGTTTAATTGCCCAGACAGAACATAAGCACAAACATTTAAGTACTTTTTATCGACGGGTGGAACCACGTGTGAAAGGTAGTTACTAATAAATACAATAGAGCCATTTAAAGCGACAATGACTTTAACAAACAAACTAAATAACAACTTCATCAACCAAAACAGCAGTACACAATCGCACAAACAAACATGCACTCTATGCGAATTCATATAAAGTTTAAATTTTAATAGCGGACGGTGCAGATCTGATTAAATCTGAAGAGCCCTCGAGTCAGGCGAAGCTGCTTAACGTAGGAAAATTGCAAATATCAACACAAACAATGAGTCAACAGTTGTTGTGTTCACGCGACAACGAATTCAAGCGACTGTTTGCTGGGTGAAGACATACGGGATTTTGTTGTGTGGCCAAATTTTCGCTAAATCTTACAGTTTTATTCGATTTAGTTCATATTTAGCTTAGCAGTAAATAATTTTGGAAGTGGTATTTTAAATTCAATTTACTATATACTACTATTTATTACATTCTTGCATATTATATAAACAATATCTGTCTTTTTTGTTTGTTCGCCATATAGTCGTAAACTACATACAGATTATCATGCTTTTTTACTAATAGATAGGGTGATTCGTAAGAACATGTGGGATTACATTAAAGGAATAATTTTATTTATATTTATTTTAAAAAAAATCCATTGCAATTAATTTTGACGTAAGATGTTTTAAATTGTCTTTGTATTGAAAATTTACTTTTTAGTGCTACAGATAAATTTGGAATGAGTTTTTTTTTCTTATTTTAGTTGAACTATAGGCGTGCCCGTGAAATTTATAATGAATGAATTTAATAATTAAATGAATTTTAAATATAATTCGATTTGCTAGTCATTACCCGAATTGCGGAGACGCCTTATACAATAAACTGTATGTTTTCACGTAAATTCACATTACACATACTATACAAATATCTTGTTCAAATATATTTGTGAGGCCTGTAACAAGCTGTGGTGTACTTTGATATTTAATTCTACGATATAATTGAGTTAATCGTAAAATATTTAATTTGATATTGGTAATTATTTGTGGTAAATACATTAAATTCATTTAACCTTCAGTTTAATATATAATTTTAATACCTTATAAAAATGATTAAGTAATGTGGTATTTTATTGTAAAACCATGTGGAGTTAATGGAATTTGAAAAAACAATTAAATACCCTTAAAAAGATATGGTATAAATAACGGTACTCAAATAATAAGTTGTTTCTAAATAAAGTCAAATGAACTAAACAAATGGATGAAAATGGACAATTACAATTTTCACAACATTGTCATAGGTTTGCTGGAAGAGAACTCAAGCACTGAATTAAGCTCGCCTTCATAAAATAGCATCACACTTATTTTACCCTGAAGGGTGTGGCAGAGGCGTATAACAACCAATATTCACGAGTTATGTATAGGTCTTATGTAGCAGGGAGTGAGCCCAAGACCACATTTTCAGAATCTGTGCTGTTGCTAAAAAAATCCTAACTATTCTTAAATAGTACATTGCCCGGCTCAGTGATCGCATTCGATGCCTCACGGTGCGCGGTTGCATTTGCTACTGCTAGATCAACAAAGCAGTCATCACGATACAAAAATACATGTATGGCCAATGATATTATAGAACTATAGATATGTTACGTTCATAGAAATTACGATTTAAATCCGTTCCGAGCTATTCCAAATTGCACACATTGACAAATGTCCGCAGCGCACGCATCCTTATCGCTCTAACGTCAAAACAATATCGCTTTCTCTTTCTTAACTTGAACATGGCGCATGGCGTCTGGCACGTGACTGCGCTCGACGCAGGCCACACGCAAACTAAACACAAGACGTCCCAATTGGGACGTATTTGAGTATTCACAGCGCGAGCGCTTATAACATATCTGCTTTTGTTTTTATATAATATCATTGTGTATGGCCATATCCGGCACATACACTGTAAATTCTATGAAAATGTGACGTCACTCTCATAGATCTCTGGCACACGACTGTCATCGTTAAGGTTAGACATTATCTTTTTGGATCGTTGCAATCATGACATGTACACAACTGACTGATTCATCAACACAAAGCCTAAGCCGTTAAGGCTAGAAACTTGAAATTTTAAATTAAGATTCCTTACATGGCGTAGAGGTGCACTAAGAAGGTATTTTAGGAAATGCCCGCCCTGAAGAGGGTTTAATAAGGGTTGAACGGTTGTATCGAAGTCCGTCATTTTTTTAAGTTAGAAGCACGAAATTTCGTATTGTTCAACTTGAATAAAACTAAATGAGTTTTTGAACCGGGGTTTTTAATTGTTTTTCACAGTTGGGTGAGTTTTGGGGTTTAAGTTAGAAGTTAAGTTTATGTAAAAGCACTTACAGATGGCATTGTATATACCTATTGCAGAATAACGTTGACTTGGGGGTCATCTTGTAACTTATACCTACTCTTTTTTTCATCAGGTAACACCAGGCTCCCACCAAGTATACCCAGCACCAGAAGGGCTGTTCCGCTCCGAGCTTTACGTGAATTTCCAGCTTTGGCCCGCTCAGTTCGAGCGAGGCGCGCCGATGCTTCGCTGTCAGGCCAAGGTTGCGGATCTCTACAAAGATGACGCAGTCGTCGCTTTGTATTCGGGAAATAGTGATCCCAAAATTGAGAGAGGTGAGTATAAAAACTTTGAAATAACATTAGACTTGGCAATTATTATAGCTAAGTTGGTAAAGCATAAGACTTATCTTATTTGATCTAAACCAGTAGAAGACTTAGCCCCACTGTGTTAGTGTTTGTGTGTGTGTGCGAGTGTGTGTGTGTGTGTGAGTGTGTGTGTTGTCTATGAAAAACTATTACGTACATAAATAAGTGATAAGGAATGTATATCTACCATAAACATACATAAACATAATTATGAACTTTACATATTCAGAGATAATATTTTTAGTATTTTATCTCTGTAGTTATTCCGAGATGTGCTAAAGGGATCTAGTGCAATGAATTTTATATGCATAAAAGATTTATTATTTGTGCAATTTGCTTGAACTTGTTTTGCAAAAACCTGTTCATAGAGCTATCATTTTAAAATAAGTTACTAACTTAACTCGTAGTTAAATATTCATTATGTGATTTAAACCAATTTCAAAAGTATTATTATATATTTTGTAAAAATATCATTAAATTTGTTAATAATTCAGCGCCTTATTTAAAGTTGCATATTGAAATAATCATGTCGCAAACACCAACATAATCAAAATAGAAAATTATTTAGAAATTAGAATTTCCCGGCACCAATTACAACAATTGTCTGAATTTCCGCAACTAAAATTATACCTTTCACTGGATTCTGGATTTCAGTAATCTCGAGGGTGGATTCATAATGTGAAATTATGTAAAGTGCCCAACAGCTCTCAGAAAATTTATTCATTACGATGTCCCGAGGAAGGGCTTGCGTCATGTTCCCTTAGAGCATAATTGCAATTTCCATGACAGCCCATAATGTTCTAGGATTATTAAATCTGAAGATTATTACGTCACATATGGGAGTCTGGCACTAAGTATCTTTGAAGAGGGCTTGGATTTTATAAAGCAATAAAGTTAGCTATTAAAATTTTATTTGAAATTAATGTTTATACATTTTTATTTTGATTAAATAATAGATAAATATTTTAAATATTGCACTTTTAAATAATGCATCTTTTAAGTTTGTAAACAATCCTCTTTAAATATATAAACGTTATAATCATACGATACATAATGAGAGCTGAGGGGCTGGAGTATGGGGAGTCAATTAACATCTAAATTGATTGAAACAGTTATCTTTCTTTAATTTAATTTGATAACACGTGTCCGTGTATTGCATACAGTTATTAAGTAAACTTTAAATTATAGTTAAACCTATTTATCCGTATCTAATTTACCTGTCAAACTGTCACAACATTACCATGACCTAAACAAAGCGTCATTGACATTGATTTAAATGTTTTAATTAAGCTATCACCTGTCATATTGAAATCGATTACGTCATCAAACGCACTAACGCCCCGTCATTATTCGATATATAATCATTATAACGTACATCACGGGTTGGAGAATGTTGAATGGGGAATCAATTGAAACTGTTTTGAACATCCAAATTGATTTAAACAGCCATCTTCCAAAACTGTAATTATAATTTTAATCGAGACTTGTTTAATATTAATTAACTCATTCATTTATTTATTCAAATGGAATATCATACTCCGGGTATCCCAAAGGTTTTTTGTTTGTGACAAAATAATCTGTGAAATAAAAATAACCATTTCAAAATTCAAATTAACCTTGACCTATGTATCACATACCACAACGACTTCCACATGATCAATCAAACACAACAATTCCGATTACTCGCAAAATCTAAAATGACAAACTACAAAATGTCGAGATTCAATATCATACACTAAATCTACACAAAACACAACTTTCAATAAGATAACATTACATTCAATCGAATGTTTGGAAAAGAATAATATCTTAGAATCCTGAATTAGGATAGCTTAAGTTAATTGTACCCAAGTGTTACTGAATTTAATTTAAACGTTTCTTACAAAAACAATTCACACGTAAGTATTTCTAAGAAACACATTCACCAACCAAAAATAAAATGTTGATACGAATTCCAAAAATTACAACACGTGGTACCCGCATATTTAATATCCGCGGAGAGGAAGCCCGGCTAATAAGATTACGAGAACCAAAGAGGGCATTGAGAGCCCAATGAGTTATTGCCTCCCGTCTCATTTGCCCAGACAATTTCCTCTCGGGCAACACTGAGCCGTTTGTTGGGAGATAATAAATTTATCTTTGGCAACCCCAGGATACCCGAACTGGCACTAACGTTTGCGTATTTGAAATCATGTTCTAGGAATTGTTCATGCTTGGAGCGGATTGTTGGCAAATATAGGTGGAAATTATAGGATTTATTTGCTTTGCTAGCGAAATGGTTGTTCTTGGAAGTTTGTTGTTTATTAAGTCTAAACAAAAATATAATATTTTAATAATTGTAGTTAAAATAAAAATTATATATACATTGTTATTATTTCGGTGATTTAATATCATTACTTCACCTTTTTTAAAATTGTATTTAATGAAATTACGCTTTCAAATAAAACAAAACCAGTATTACAACAAAAGTACAAACTTCAAAAGTCCAATTAAAAGGGACAAACATTCAAAATTTGGCACTCAATACTTTTGCACAGAGTACACCTAATTTGATCAACATTCCTCCTAGCATTCTCATTATTACTGTACTCAACAAAAATGCTTTGAAAGAGAAAACAGCAATAAATTGCAAACCTTCCTATCCGCCGTGTGCGGGCTCCTTTAAGGTGCAAATTAAATTAGTAAAGGCTTTCAAAGGCAAATAGGGTTCCTCGCTCATTCCACACGCTCAGTACTTACGTAACTAAGTATTAGAGCTCATTCTGTACTATCTGTTCAAGACAAGTGCTCTTCAGGTACTTGACTGACTTACCTTGTTTTATGAAAGGCGGTGAATAGTGTTTTATAAGACTTTAATGAATTTGTATGAAGTATGTTTATGTTTATGGATAATTTATTTAGGATAGTTAATTATTTTTATGAGTGACTGGTATCACTAATATGGTATTGAAATAATGAAGACATTTTAAAAATCGGTTTATTAGTTTTAGACTTGAATCGTTACTGACAAACAAGTAAAATGTCAATCACTTTTACTCTATAACACAGCAGCTTCCGCTCGCGTGATATGTCAATAAAAAGTAGTATTTATTTATGTTGATTTAAGCTATAAGCTACATGTGTGTAAAATAACATTAAAATCGACTTGGTAGTTTATGCGTGACAGAGTAACCAACATCTTTACTCTCAAATTTTCCCATTGCTACTACAAACCTTTGGGTTGGAAAAAAAGAGTTATTTTTACGTCAGGAAATTCTCAATAGTAGCACAGAGCCTTGAAAAGTATCCGGTCAATGGCAAAATTCTATCCTTGTCATGTGGGACTTAATAATAATAGTGGATGTAAACTGACCTTGATTATACCCACCAGGATGATGTAGGCGTGATTTTATGTGATTTACTCACTCATTTCACATGCTCAGCATTGAGAACTGTTAATTTAGACAAGTGCTCTTCATGCTTTTCAGGTGCGACGAAACAAAGTTAACTAGCATTTTTTATGTGACTAACTAACTTGTTTTAGTTATATTATACTTATGGTTATGGAAAGTGTGTTATGTGAATTATTTCCAGTGTTTAATTCAGGTTCTTTATCTCTTCGTAATTCAATTTGGTCAAGTTAATGATATAGTTTACTCAAATATTGTTAAAGACGTTCTTAGATTTTATGTTATTAGCTTTAAGTCAAGTCAAGTTAGTTTTAGGTATTTATGTATATGGGCCTTAACAACTGCAATAAAAAAAATATTTGACTTGATTTGATTAAAGATTGACATAATATATATTTGCATTGATTTATTGTTAGCTGTTTAAGACGGCAAACATTTTCATAACATATTTTTAAAGCTACCAGAAAACATGCTAGGCCACGCATCTTTTTAGTCCTATTTAGTACTATATCTACTTATAATTCTGTTTTCATTTGATAAGTATCTTTAACTTTGTCTTTCTTTGTTCCAGTGACGTCACCAGGGTCAGCCTCCAATCTACAAATGTGCCAATTCCTACTATTAATTACCATCGTTGTTTGGGCAAACAACACATAGACGCTATACGATAAACTAAAATGTGTATTATATAAATTAAATAATATAAAATAGGTAGATGTATTCGATAAAGTCGGATAAAATTGTGAATTTAAATGAAAAATAGTTAATTGTACCTAACGAGCTGATGACTATGCCAAAGAATGTAAAGACTTAAGAATATTGTTGATTTAATACAAATTATATATATGTCATAGTTTGTTTTATTTTCGTAGTGACCTTTTGGGATGGCTGTTAAATTGTTAGACTGGGTGATTGCATTTGATGCATTCATTGATTTGATTTGATTTTATTGATGAACATAGTAATACAAAGTGTGACTTTGAGATAGTAACGATGGACTACACACTCGTTTGAATAATTATGATTAGGTAGTATTAACTGCAATCTGCATTATTATGTACAGGGTCAAAATATATAGATGGCAATTTGTCAATAAAAAAAAAATATAGGTGCGATGCGAATTCGACACGCAAAAAAAAAATAGGACGCAAATTGCTGCAAAGCGATTTCATGCGGCAAAAGTGGCCGAACTGAATGTATAAAATTGACGACACGAATTTTAGCGATTTAATTTGCAAGTTTATGCGATGCGTGCACGTATAAAGATATACGTCACATCGCAGTTTTGTATAAAAGCCCTTAATAAGGCATGAATAAAGTAACATCAAGTCACCGCAAGATTATTTTGATTCATCCGCTATAATACATAAAAAATCAGTCCGGATTTAAATTACAATTTAATCAATGTTATTTCAGACAACAGTCGAGTTGAAACCCAATTCTGCAGCAGATTGATGGATAATTTTTAAAACATATTACTTCTCAGTGGCCGTTGACATTACCGAAATGCAATTTCCATTGCTGGCTACGTCCGTCAATACAACACAGCTCCGAAATTGAGGAGGAAGTGTAATTAAAAAAGTTCATTTGCACCCGTTTTGACTGCGAAGGCTTTATTGAATTTGCTAGAAACAAGTGCCTTTAATCATCTGCCGTTCGTTTTCTGAAAGCTTCGCTGCAAATGGCACTGACAAGATTTTTGGGCATTGGATACGAGTTTAGGTGCAAATCGTTTATTAAAATTAGGAAAATTCGACACAACGAGGCGAATTTTAAGTATTGAACAAATTGAAAATATACTGAGACAGCCCTGTTAAAAGTTTAAAATGTAGTAAATACCGTTTGAATATTTTTGTCCAAAAGCATTAACACGTTCGCTGCGGCACTGATTTATTTGTACTTTCCATTATTGCGTTACGAGGCGTTTGAAACCTTGGGCGAGGTGTTTTAAGCTCTGTTTCGCACGCAACGTGTTAACTGCCACGAACAATTGCCAAGCTGCCGAACCAATCTTAAAGGTAATTAGAATAGAGATCGGCCTTGGAAAGGACCACATAAAAGGGCCATCATAGCACATGCGTTCCTTTAAGCATCGGTGATTTTGCCATTGTATCCATGCTGCAATGCGTTTTGGGTTAGATTTTATATCTGAATCGCTGCGAGCAGCGGCATCAATGTGTGCAAGAACAATAAGTCAGCCGGAGTCGTCATTGTCAGGCGTTCCTTGCTGCTAAATGTGGAAGAGCGCCGCCCTTGCACGCCTTATAAAACTAGTTGTCAAATCATAGATGCGTGGAACAATATCTCTCCTCCGCGAGGTTTGACAGCCTTATTTGCAAAGATATTTACTTTTATTGCCTTTCCATATTGAATAAAGTGCTCTTTGCAGTTCCAAAAATTTACTAAATCACCGGTCACCATTACTAAAACTAGCGTTAGTGCTTTAGCCCTAACGCTTAAAATGAGGTCAGTGTCACATACAACCACGTCATCCACATACATACAGTACTTAATATGTGCATTTTTAACTAGTACGAGCTAACCATGAATTGGGGATGACCTTAATCCACAACACTCTATAGAGAACGTTTTAATGAATGTCGCTTTATATGAAAGTTACGATTTGTAAAAACATGTTTATAATAATTATGGTGTTTTGTGTAAATAGCCTACGCATCTGCTTATGAAAAGAAGATAAGCTTAAGTAATATCAGTTTTATGAAATTAAGTGACTGCCGCCTGATTTCGATATGTCTAATTTTAGCCGCAGAGTGCCGCCTTGTCAATTTGCTTTTTTATTGGTAAAAACAACTCCCATACTCGGTATAATTCCTTTATTGCAGGGGTGTTCACAAACATAAATTCCACTCACCCAAAGCTCACTCAGAGTCGGCACAAATCTTTGCGGATCACACAAAGGTTTGTCCCATGTGGGTACCGAACCGACTACACCAGCACAGGGGGGAGCTCGCTTAACTGCTTAAACGTAGTGGTTTAAGCGGACGCCAACGTTTCACACTTCTTATCATGGATCTTCACAGTACGACCAAAACGGAACGACTCCCTGAAACATGAAGAACTGACTCCACGGACTGATTTATGGTACGTACTCCTGAATCTAAATGGTTTCGATCACACGTGTCTCAAGTAACTGTAAATAAATTACATCGAAGTTATAAAGTTCATGGAAAATATTTTCATTTCATATTCGGCCAAACAACTAAAAAGACTCATAAATTCTACTTGACTATAACATAATCTAAGACAACTTATGTTCTAATTTGTTATTTTTAATTCAAGGATACGCTACGCTAATGTGTCTTTATTTAATTATTATATTTATTATTGGTGCATTTACAGGCATAGTGCATCGCGCAGTTGCACGAATGCACAGACAAGCATCTTTGGTATTCGTATTTTTTATGACATCACGTAGCAAACAAACGTGAACTAGGAATGAAAATGGATACAATCAGCAAGAGATTCCAAATAGTAAACCGGAGTATAGAAGAGCAAACATACATATTGTCATCGTGACGGCACGCTAAAGGGGAGACATGTTTCCTCTATCGAGTTTGTCCACAAAAGCGCTACTTCCATTCGTATAATGGTCTCGGGTTCAATTTCAATCTCTGGTCGAACAAAAATGTTATTAGGGATTTCTCTATTAGGAAATTCTCAATAGCAGAGCGGAGGTCTATATTGTGACCGGTGAATAGCGTTAGGCTCACCTTATCACATGGGATCTAAACATATCAGGTGAAGTGTGGATGCTATTACACCTCTGCCAAACCGTTTTGGGTAATATTAACGTGATGTTATGTTAAAAATACCATCAAGTAAGAATTATCGTAAATACAGGAGGTTGAAATTCCAGCCTAGGTCTATAATAGGCCTCTCACGATTTTACGTAAGGGCTTGTACTGGGCTCTGAAAATTACCGCCGAGCGCGACCGTCCTAAATTAACCAAGTGTGCATTGAGAGCATAATATGTACACTAGAGTTAATTAGTGTAGTTGTACAAAGCTGTTTTATGTTGTACATTTGCTTAAGGACTTCTTAGTCCTAAAGCAAAATGTCTTCTTAGCATCTGGTGTTTGAATAGCAGGTTTCCTTAGTTTAAGCTCTTATATCACAGGTAGTAAAACTAGCTCTCCAATTTGAAATTATGCTGTATATGCCAGTAATTTTAGGGCCTTACGTCACTAATAAGCCAAAACACAGAGTAAACATTTTTATTTGACGACAGGTGAACGGGTACGATTATAATAATATAGCAGCCCCGTATTTTAATACATGTCCCACTGCTGGGCTCGGGCCTCTTCTCATGATGAGAAGGGTTAGGCCATAGTCCACCACGCTGGCCAAGTGCGGATTGGTAGACTTCACACACCCTCGAGCACTTTTTAGGCACTCTCAGGCATGTAGGTTTCCTCACGATGTTTTCCTTCACCGTTAGCGAACGATAATTAATAATATATGATAAATACACACATATTATTATCTTCAAAAAGACGTGAGGTGTGTGCCGTGGGTTCGAACCCGAGACCTTTAACTTCGCTATCGCTGCTCAACGAGCTCGCTGGGGAACGATTACTTCGCAGTTTTCCATAAAAAGAAATATGGTTTCAACTTTAATATTATTAAGTTTTTATCTATAATGATCAGGGCTCGGAATTAGGTAGAGTTTTTATGTACTTGCATCGAAATGTTGATATTAATGTGGACCTTCCCGGGATTTCTAATGGACAATCCCGTGTGGCCAACAATATTACGAATAAATAATAATAAAAACCTCAGAGATAGACAAATAAAACAAAGATAATTAACATATTTTTTTTATTAGTTTACATTAATTCACAATACAAATTGTTGAAAGTCTGTAGTAAATTCTCATACGCATATTTCGCCTTTTTTATAAATACGAGCAAATACTTTTGCTTCTAGCCTAGACTCGTGAGGTTTTGCTTATTCAAACGGCCCATCAGAATCATTTTCCTTGTCCGATCCATTACCAGTAAGATTTGAAGTGTTCGCTTCCGACATTACTGTATAAATTTTGTGAGAATTAAAATATTTAGTCGCGCGTGCAGTAGTTTAAATTGTGTAAAAAAGTAAATAACTTTTTATTTAAAAAATCATGGGATTTTTTTCTGCTCTTTAAAATTAATCTCGGGATTTGAGGCATATCCACTTTATTCTTTCGCTGTATGAAATCAGTGTAAGTACATGAAAAACTCTACCTAATTCCGAGCCCTGATAATGATTTACAAATCATATCTAAGACACTAAAATTCATGTTTGTTGGCGTCCACTTTTTCAAAACTATTATTTTAATTTTTCGGGCTGTTTGTAACTCAATTTATAATTAAAACCATTTTAGTGTTAAAGATCTGTTTTGTCTATGAAATTAAATAAAAACTTAATAATATTACATTTAAACCCATATTACGTTAGCATAAAAACACGGCGCTTTGGAGTCTACCCTTTAACGTTGCTTCTTCATTGATCCTGTTACAATTTTATTTATTCTTAGGGCTATAAAATCCGTTAATATAAGGGAGTTTGAATTCTAGCTTAGGTCTTTAGGCCTCACACGATTTTATTTAAGGGCATGAGCTGAGCCCCGGAAATTACCGCCGACCGTCCTAAATTAACCAAATGAGCATTGAGAGCAAAATGTGTACAGTAACGTTAATTAGTGTAGTTGTACATAGCTGTTTTATGTACTTCATTTTGCCTAAGAACTTCAGCTTAGCATCTGGTTCTTTAGTTTATAGAGGTTTTCTTTAGATATGGTTTTTAATAGAGGTACAAAACGAGTTCTAACTACTACCTCAAACTAAACCTTACTAATACTATGATGATCCTGTATTTTTATATTTACTGCAAAACAACAAGACGATACAAATCAATAAATGGTAAAATATTTTACCATCTCATCCCCTTGGCGTATTATAATATAATATATATAATACTAAAGACTTCACACCTGACAAATAAGAATGGTATTAAACCAAAATCGATCGATAATTAAGTTACATAATTATAATCTGAAAAAAATAACTAACATGCATGTTATAGACATAATTTTATTTGTCTACAAAAATAGATAAAAACCTAATTTAATATAAGATTAACCTATATTACGTTCGAAAACAGCAAAGTAATTGTTTTCCTTTTATACTAATTTCTAAAAGTAATTTGGATTTGATCGTGCCACACCTTTGAATCAATTCTACGAAAATCCCCTCATATATATTTACTGACCGAAGAAATATAGCAGCTAAGTTTTAATATACAATAATTTGAAATACGGTCGGCAATTCTAAATTTATTTCATATTGGTACTAAATGTATTTGTAAATCATGATTATGTATGAATATATTTTAAATGAGTTAAATTATTCATGAACTAAACTCATTTAATAGCTTTTCCTTTGTGAATTGGTTTAAGCTTTTAATCAAATCCATTGTTGTTGTTTATCTACATTGTGTTTGTTACCAACAACATATTGAAGGTACAGCCAGCAACAAAAATAGCTAAACGGTTTAAAATTTTCGAACTTCTATACAACTCACATTTTCCGCGAAATAATTGATTTGACTTGGACTTTGACTTTGGCTCACTACAAGATCATAAAGCTAACCAACGAGGCAACGCATACGAGAAACTTAAAGAAAAGTTATTTTTTTTAATAATTTGATATATTACTGTTTATTCAAAGACTGTCATATTGTTCAAATGTTTTATTTTTCAATAACTTTATACAGTTATATTGCTAAATAACTTTGCTGCATAACTTTTGAACACCCAAAATGGTTATATTCTGCAGCTATTTTTCATTTCAGGTTTCGTATGCAGAAAATAGTGTACTACGATACGTCCTATATCGTTCACCTGTCTTTTTTCCAAAAACGAACGCACAAAATATCAGAAAGCCGCCAGCTAAGGCGAACTATGCTCTGACGAAACAACCATAATTCCCAACGGCACTCATACGAATTTCAAAACAGCTTCGAATTTCAAAACAGCTAAACAACACAGAGCCTGCCATTAATTACGTTAAAAGAGGCAAACGCGAGCGTATTGTGAGCTTTTACGAGATACGCCACTCGGCACCTTAAAATTCAATATTGCAGTACGCCAATGCGAAAAAAAGAGATTGGAAAAGTTGGTTATGGTTGTACTTAAGGGGATCGCTCACTATGTTTTTGTGGTAAAACTTTGATATCAAAAAGATAAAATACTTCAAACGTGATTTTGACATTAAATATTTTAACCTATTATAGTTAGTATAGTTTGCCGAATCTATATTTGTTAAAAACGACGGCCGCTTTAGGAATATCTCTTATGCCACGGGGCTGTTCTTGAACATACATTTGTCAAACACAAAGCACACCCAAAGTAACTTAATCTTTGATAATTACGCAAAGATTTGTCCCGTGAGGGGATCGTACCCACAACACCAGCACAGTTAAAAGCGGCGAGGTGACCCCTTATAACAACTATGCCCACCATGCATGGTGTGAAATGCGTATAAGATGTTTGTCATTTGGACCAATAGGAATAGACAAAATATACCTCATTTTATTTGCCAGCTGATAACTGAAGCTCCATTTGTGTGTTTACGTGTTCGATATTTATCTGAGTCCTTCATCTCAATTGCCATGAGATTAGAACTCTCCGTACACATTTTGACGGAATTCTGTTTGGATCACATGCTGCTTATTTATTATGACGGATAAGAATGAGATGTAGTGTGCAAACAGCCATATAAAGGCAATCACTTTCTTCATGTCTGCACGTGTGGTGTAGTGGTTTAAGCGGTCGCCGCGTTCGATCCCTAAATGGGACAAATTTTTGTGTAATTCGCAAATATTTGTTCTGAGACTGGGTGTGCTTGAGTGAGTGAATGTGTGTATTTGGCCTTGTCCTTGGGACCATTGGCTAGTGTAATTGGTTCTATCTAATGTAAAAAATCCAAATTTATTTATTTATTTATTTATTCATCTCGCATCATTCTTTTAACGGCCATACACGTTGATGAATCATTTAATACCGGTGCAATACATCCAGATTATTCATATTCACTTGTTCACTTATAAAGAATATGAATAATATGGTTGTATTTCTATTTTCGAAAAAAAAGTAATTTTGAGGTGTCCTATTATATTCAACATCAGTTTTTCTTTTAATAAAAGATTACAACATTGATCCATATTAATAAGCTGCTATTAAGGCTAAACATCAAGTAAAAGCTCATTTGCTACTTTGTTTTGATTGAACCATTTTATTTTTATACTACTGACTTGATTCTGTGTCAGCGGGTATTTATTTTTATGAGCAAGCTTTTCTTTTTACACAAATTTTTTTTGAAACTTAAAACATGTAAAACATTATATTTATTTTTAATAGCTTACAAATTAGAAGGCAGCGTGATTCTAAAACACATTGTACCCGTAAACGGTTATTTTGTGGTCCAAATTGGATCGTAAAAAGGCTTTTATGAGTGGACAGGTTTGCGGCACTTTGTAATGCGTCGATTTTCTAAAGGGACATCGGGCGACTAATCTATGTTTGCTGGCTGTATAACATACAGCCAGCTGCAGTTATTTGATAAATTTCAGTATGACTATGCAATTTTTGATGAACTCTTTTTAATCGTACGGTGGTCTGGTGGTTACCTTTTGAGGACTCTCACGGCAAGGTCTCAGGTTCAGTAGCACAGAGTTGGAATTGAGTCCTCTGGATGGTGATAGGCTCAACCCCCATCACATGGGACTTAAACTTAACATTAGAAATATGGCTATTAAATACCTCTACCACTCTGCCTCTGGATAAAATAGGCGTGATGTTTTATTATATATGACGTGCGGTTGTTAATCGATCTTCAAGATAAGCAATACAAACTACGATTGGTCCATGGATATGTGATCGTATTTCTACATTTTTTAAATTATTTAATTTAACTATTGAATAAATGAAAAATACTGATAATCACTTCAATCCCAAAATTCGTATAATGATTTGTCTTTTATATTAAGAGTTCGACAAAATATTCGAAAAATATTGCATATTTACAAAAATATAATACCTTTCATAAAAAGAAACTCTGAAAGAAATAATTAAACCCGCACGACCCACATTCATAGTATCGATCCGTCAGCATTGTACCATCACCGAAGCAAATTCAAAACTTCCTGAAGGTAAGAGAATAAAAAGAAAAACAAAGCTGGAATGTTTGACGTGTTTTCCAATACTGGTCGAGTGGAGGAACTAAGTTTCAAAACTTTGAATAGCCCAGTCCAGGCAAAAACGGGCGTAAAGTTTTTAATTTAACTTTAAGCACAGATTTTGCAGTCTTACTTTAATGTAAACATTATTTCAAAGTGGAATTGGATATTTTTATTATTCAAGAAATTTGGTTAAAGTATTTTAAGAAATATATCAACACTTTGGCATATTTTTTATTAATAAAAAACGACTACTGGAACTTTAAATGCATATTTGAAATATCCAGAATATAGCGCAAAAAACGTTATTACGAATGAAATTCACAGTTTGAATTTATTGAACTCTAGGCTACTGCAGTATAGTGAAAAAGCTCTTTTTTAGAATCTAACTATAATCGTTATTCAGAGTCATTTATATGAAATCCAGTTTTATCTGTATCAGAGGATACTATGATATTACCAAGACAAGAAAAGATAGATTGGTTTACCAACTTAGTAATCAATAAAGCATTCAATGGCCTTCTACATGTTTCGATCTCAATAGTTATTCAGAATAAATAGCCCAACATCTGATTTTTCCTTAACAAGTTATCATCATAGACTGCCGAACTTCCTATTCACAAATGAAACTGCCCCATCGTATTAATCATTAACCAATTAATTACTCAGTCTTGTGTATGTATGCAAAATATTCTCATACTCATATATACTCATACCGAGAGAAAGTACCAGGAGCGTGTTTTTAAAATAATACTGATATTCAGCTAAATCCATTGTTGCACAAAAAACAACCCAGTGTAATTGCTTGAAAAAAGATAATTGGTAATTTTTTTTTTTGTCGTGTCGATGGCTAAGTAAAATTTTATTGATATAATTGGTTACCTAAAAGAAATTCTATTAAGTTCTATGGCGTTAATTTCTAATATTTTTTTTATAGAATTAGGCCATATTTGTGTTTTATTTCAACTTTTTTGGTTTCTGAGGCAAAGAAAAATTGTCTTTCTTCGTGCAATCCTCTATTAATTTCAGTTCATTTAAAAACACAAACTCGACCCAGTTAACGTTTAATGCACTTCATTCCGACAAACGGGTTCGTTATTTCAAAGAATAGCTGAATCGCACAAAGTGACGGGACATGCTTTACTTTCTACTGGACTTAATACTGCTAACTTGGTTCATACTCGGTGACTACTAAAAAAACTAATGATTGGTTATATTGACTTGACTCATTGTGATAATCTCGTATTTTTTTTTGATAAGAATTTTTTTATCATACACTTTCTCAATAGATGATTGTAACCGTGCATTTTTTTAAAAATATATTTCACAAATCATTGTAAATCGTAAATATATATTTAAGGTTTTTATTATATTATATATTACTTCGTAGATATTATACGTGAATTCGCGTGTTTTTCATAGTTAATCCATTTTCTTCTCAAGTAACAAATTTAAACATGTCTGGCCGTGAAGGTGGAAAGAAGAAGCCACTGAAGGTGCCCAAGAAGGATTCAAAGGAGCTGGAAGATGATGACCTAGCTCTAAAGCAAAAATTAAAAGAACAGCAGAAGGCATTACAGGAAGCAAAAGCAATAAAGGCCTCACAAAAGGGTCCTCTAGTATCAGGTGGTATCAAGAAATCTGGCAAAAAGTCACACCTGTTGTGTCACTTTTTGCCAGATTTCTTGATACCACCACACGTCACATCGCTTGTAAAATTTATAGGTTAAAAATTCTAATGTAAGAACATAAAGATCTTCCTGTTTTCATTTGAGGGAAATGCAGCATAAACTGTGGTATAATGTTATTATCTAGACTACATCATTGTTACACTGCCAAAATAATGGCTAATTATAACATCTGTAAACTATGTAACAGGCATTTGGTATAAAAAAAAATAAAAAAGGTACATGAAGCAAATGACAAACATCCATCAGTATTGCATTTCTACTTTGAGTGGATGGGTACCACTCAATTTAAATCATAAAATCCACGCCCATACCTTTGCTTAAAATATTTAAACTAAATCCCATAAAAACACAAAAGCCCGTTAGCATGATATCAAACGACTTCACCGGACCTGAACATTTATCTTGGGATCCTAAAACATTGAATTTTTCGTTCATCGTTCACCGTATTTAAACTGTGTCACTTCGCTTTAATAGTTCTCTGTAACGATCGCTGGGCACATAAAAGATAAGATAATACAGCTATCGGCACTGACAACGGAATATTTCTACAGTATTTGATCGTTGGGGCGTGGATAAAAGGTACATGGTAATATTTTACAATTCTGATCTTTATTCTTTCAGATCATTGAATGTTGTGAGGTTACTTTTGATGTATCAACAAGTAATATTATGCTTTAAAATACTGATAAAACCGCTTCAAAATTTAAAAGTCATGACGAATACGCTTTATAAATCGCAATGACATATATCTTTTATTATGTCTCAAACAGCGGATAGACTAACCTCTCTATCAGCGCGTCGCTAGAGAACCGACAAATAAATTCCATTTGCAATATTTTTGCAGTGACCCTATTCTCTTAGGGTGACTCATTTGAAAACTTAAAAAAAATAGCCAATGGTACTTGGAGACAGTTCGCGAGTCCCGAGAGACTTGACACGGGCTTGCTGTAAAATATGCAGAGCGACAACTTGTTGGGTTAAGGTATTCACAGTGACAAGATCTTGATTGATGCCAAGAACACGTACAGGAATAACACAGAGAAAATCAATCAATCAAAGCAAAATATCTCGGACAAAAGGCACCATCTCATTGATATCAATCAGAAAGATTCAGGCAATATATATTACCCTTAATTTATGGTTATACATAACAAAATAAACACAAATGTATTAAAATAAGTTAAAGTTAAATATTATTATTCTATAAGTTAAAATAAAGGACCGTTACTAAATCGGTAATTGGCATTTAAAAAAAAAATAAACACAGCACACCGCAAAAGCAATTAGAACTGCTCATTCAGTAGTTGGTAAATCCAAATGAAACGAAGGGTAGCTTGTCTAATTACTGAGTATTAACTGTAATGATCTGTAGGCACGAGATGTGAACACGCAACCAACGAGCTAATGCTATTACGGAAACGTGATATTTATTTCTGTTTTTCTTTTTGCGGCAATTGATTGGTGTTATAATAAATCGATAGAGTTGGGATATCTAGTGATCACTCAATTTATAGGTAAAATGTGAATATTACATGAATCGAAATTTTTACCCCTTTTTCATGTACAAAAGTTTTTAAAAATATTTGTCTATGGTCATTAAGTGGTGGTTTTTAATGAAATTAAACATTTTTGATAGCTTTTTATTGTTTTGTTGCATACTTACTTTGTTGCGTAACTTTCGTGCACTCAAAATAGTTATATTCTGCAGCTCTTTTACATTTCAGCTTTCAAATCAAAGAAAATCGTACTATCATACGTCCTTCATCGTTCACCTGTCTTTTTTTTCAAAACGAACGCACAAAATATCAGAAAGCCGACAGCAAAGACCAACTATGCTCAGACAAGACAGCCATAATTCCCAACGGCACTCATACGAATTTCAAAACAGCTAAACAACTGAGAGTCTGCCATTAATTACGTTAAAAGAGGGAAACGCGGGCGTATTGTGAGCTTTTACGAGATACGCCACTCAGCACCACAAAATTCAATATTGCAGTACGCCAATGCGAAAAAAAGAGATCGAAAAAGTTGGTTATGGGTGTACTTAAGGGGATGGCTCACTATGTTTTTGTGGTTACACTGTCTCGTTCTTGTAGAATAAATTACTTAAAACATGTTTTTGACAATAATTTAACCAATAGTAGAAAAATATATTTATAAAATCTTCTGCGAGTTTAGGATCTTATTATTTACTGTTACTTATAGATAGACTGATAGAAATATGAATGATGAAGTAATAGCTCATTTGCTACTTAGTTGGGATACGCCATCTTATTTTTATACTAAATAGGCAATTCTAAGTAAATGGTAAAATAAGTAATAGTAAGTAATATAGTCGTGTTATCCATTTATAATATTAATTATAATATTATTTTTAATAATTTGGAGCCCAACACAGTTATTTTATAACAAAATTCTTGCTTAAACAAATCTAAGTGGCTATTTATTTTTATGAGCAAGCTTTTTCTTTTCACACTTTATTTTTTGAAACATAAAAAATGTTAAACATAATATTTATTTTTAATAGCTTACAGGGGAGACAGCGAAGTGATTCTGAAACACATTGTACCCGTAAACGGTAATTTTGTGGTCCAAATTGGATCGTAAAAAAGGCTTTTATGAGTGGACAGGTTTGCGGTACTTCGTAATGCGTCGATTTTCCAAAGGGACATTGGGCAACTAATCGATGTTTGCTGGCTGTACGTTACTTGATACATATCAGTATGACCATGCAATTTTTTTTTAATAACGTGCGTTGGTCACTGCAAGGTTTCAGGCTTAGCAGCAAGGAGTTATAATTATGCCTTGTCAATCTGCCACACTCTTTTGGGTAATAAAGGCGTGGTGATATACAAATCAAATACAAATACAAATAATTTATTTTGTAAGAATGTAGTACAAATACAGGTGTTTCGTTATGTAAGACGTGTTTTGGTAAAAAAGAGCCGTGTGGAATTATCAATCATCACGATAAGCAATACTAACTGCAATTGGTATATGGATAAGTGGTCATTCTTAGTCGATGGTGTATTCTAAAGTAGGCTCTATATAAATAAATATAAATAAATAATCCACAACGCCATCTAGTCCCAAACTAAGCAGAGCTTGTACTATGGGTACTATAATAACTGATACTAAAACATATTTCTTTTGTAAATACATACTTATTATACATAGAAACACCCAGACTAAGACAAACCCCCATGTTCATGCACACAAAGATTTGTCTTAAGTGGGAATCGAACCGACGACCTTGGCGTCGCAGGCAGGTACACTACCCACTCCGCCATCCGGTCGTCCGCAATTTAATTAAATTAAGTTTGTGACGAAAGTGTACAATACCCACACTTCACCTGTTATGTTTATTTTTTGTCATAACAAAATAAAATAATTCGTTATCTTCACAAACCCATCACATTGGTAAAAATGATTTGCCTTCAATATTGAAAACAAAATGTACGGCAAATATTGCATACAAAACAAAAATATAATACCCCTTTTCATAAAAACTCTGAAAGAAATAATTAAACCCGCACGACCCACATTCATAGTATCGACCCATCAGCATTGTGCCATCACCGAAGCAAATTCAAAACTTCCTGAAGGTAAGAGTATAAAAAGAAAAACAAAGCTGGAATGTTTGACGTGTTTTCCAATACTGGTCGAGTGGAGGAACTAAGTTTCAAAACTTTGAATAGCCCAGTCCGGCAAAAACGGGCGTAAAGTTTTTAATTTAACTTTAAGCTCAGATTTTGCAGTCTTACTTTAATGTAAACATTATTTCAAAGTGGCATTTAATATTTTTATTATTCCAGAAAGTTGGTCAAAGTATTTTAATTTACGATTACGAAATGAATTCACATACGGTTTTTTTATGAAATACAAAATTACTTAAAATAATTATAATTTTTACTGTTATTTCAAATGCATAATTACTATTTTAAATACTCGGAATATAGCCTGCAGATAAGACGTCATGGCGATCGAAAATAATAATTATAATTCATAGAAATCTTGGCCATTGCAGTACTGACAAAAATGTTGTCTCAGGTATTAAAAGCTTATTTGTTAAATAGTTTACTTCTTAAAAATACCGTAAATTACTATTGTCAAAAGTTATTTAAATCAATTTAATAAATTCACAAGACAAGACGTGTTTGATTGGTGCACAACGTTGTTTATAAAAACCATATATTTGTTTTCTACATGTTTTGACCTCAGTTATTCAGAATTAGTAGCCAAACATCCCCAAACAAATATCACAGACTTCCTGACTTACTTAATCATTTCCTATTTACAACTGTAACAAACCCATCGTGATCAATTACATACAACTAATAACTCAATGTTGTGTATGTGGGAGAAATACTCTCATACAATAAATTCAAAGAAACCTTTCAAGATAACGTCGAGAGCTGATAATGGTGTATCACGGGCAAAGAAGTATTGGTCAAACAATTGCTAAGCCAAGGCTTATTGTATACAAATATATTTTACCGAATGCAGCATATTTTTCAGGTGAAAGATTGCGGAGTGCAGCCAATTTTTCAGGGGGCGTTTTTGCTGTTTTTTTTAATGTCTACGGTGGCTTGATGGCGATTGCCTATCGACTGGTTTAACATATCATCGACAGAATAGTAAATCTGTTTACCAATGGTATTGTACCAAAATAAGCTATTGATAGTATCAATAATATTGATTGTATCGATTTTACTATCGACGAAAACTGTTGATAGTTCGCCATTACTACATGATAATTGCTTATGTTGTGCTCATTGCTAGTGTTGAGCCAAGCGGCACTTATAAATAAATAAATGTAGACGTATAAATAATAATAAAGCTAAAACAAAAATGAAATGATAAAATGGCAATTAGGCCCCGGCCTTTCTGAGAATTTCTACATAACAATCTTCTAAATAATATTAAGCTATTTTCCATGTAAGGTTTACCAGGTAATTTTTTGCAGAAACCTCACTCTTGTTAGTCGTAGATAGAGTATAGCTTTAATCTCTATTGGTTCGTATGATATTCCCACATCAAAATGGTGCACTAAAAACCTGGCTTTTAATTTTTTTTTCAACTCAATTTTATAGCTGATTCATCCAGATCCTTCTTATAGCAGTTGTTCTACTTAAAATACTGATGTTCAGCTGAATCAATAAGACCACTGATCATTCTGTATTTTTTTTCAACCTTTTTTTATTTTCTGAGATAAAGAAAAACTTACTTTCTTCATCCATTCCTGTATTGATTCCAGTTCATTTAAAAACACAAACTCGTTCCAGTTAACGTATAATGCACTTCATTCCGACAAACGGGTTCGTTATTGCAAAGAATAGCTGAATCGCACAAAGTGACGGGACATGATTTACTTTCTACTGGACTTATTACTGCTGACTCTGCTCAGTGACTACTAAAATAATTCACTATTACTTGTCTACCGCTTTGTATTTCTAAGAAGATCCATTCGTGAATTAATTATTTAATCTAAATCTTTGTCCTGCAAAGATTTAGTACAAATTAAATATTTTCTACATAATATCTGTTGGCCAAAAAAGTTTTGAAGAATTCAAAAAGTTTTAAAACTGACAATCTAATAACTACTACAAATATAAATTAATTACATAGTATACATTTAGCAAATAAGACGCGTCCATCTGTATCTCATTTCTACTTACCTAACATTCTACCAATTTTAATCATAAAATTCACGTCCTTACCTTCGCTTAAAATATTAAACGAACCCCTTCAAAAACACAAAAGCCCATTAGCATGATATCATACGTATTCACCGGACCGGAACACCTAAAAACGCGATTGAAACATTTATCTTGGGATCCTACAACATTCAGTTTTTTATTCATCGTTTACTGTATTTTAAACTGTGTCACTTCGCTTTAATAGTTCTTTGTAGCGATTGCTAGGCACATAAAAGATAAGATAATACAGCCATCGGCACTAAAAACGGAATATTTCTACCGTATATTACCGTATTTGATCGTTCGTTAGGTCAAAAAATTACGTACATGGTAATATTTTCAAATTCTGATCTTTATACTTTCACGTCAATGAATGTTGTCATCGTACAGGAAATCGCAAAAACGTTTAACTATTTTTGAATCGCAAACAAAGGATTTACTAACCTCTTTGTAAGCGCGTTTTTAAAGAAGCGACAAGTGAATTCCATTTGCAGTATTCGTTGCAGTGACCCTATTATCTTAGGGTGACTAATTTGAAAACTTAAATAAAATAGTCAATGGTTCTTGGAGACAGTTCGCGAGTCCCGAGAGACTTGACACGGGCTCGCTGTAAAATATGCAGAGCGGCAACTTGTTGGGTTAAGGGATTACTGTTGTGAAGGATAGCAAGGGGTTTAGAATATATAGCTTGAAATCACAGAGCCAATATTTTGATTGATTTTCAAGTATTCTATACGGTGATCGGCTCCATTGAAAAATAGCACGGTGTCAATCAATTTCAAATAAATCAATCAAAACTGAATACTCCAGACAAAAGGGACCATCAGATGTATATCACACATATTACCTACTTAAACACAACAGGCGAAGTGTGTGTAATCCCAGAGCTGAATATTATATTATATTTATGTAGTAAATTTATTTAGTCCGAACTAAAGTATTATTGAATCGATTATTCTTCCCCAATTAGAGCCACGTAAAACAAAGTACCACAAAAGCAATTGGAATAAAATCTGTACATTACGTACCAAGCCGAAGCTCCTTTAATAGTTGGTTAATCCGAAATGAGATGAAGGGTAGCTTGTCTAATTACTGAGTATTAACTGTAATGATCTCAAGGCACGAGATGTGAACACGCAACTAACGAGCGAACGCCATTACGGAAACTTGCGATTCATTTTTGTTTTTCTCGTGGTGGTAAATCGTCAAAGATTTATTTGATGATAAAGAGGGTAAGAGGTTTGCCATATCCTTAAATCATTACGTAACTTAATAATATAATAATCTATGGCTATATTACGAACAAAGGTGTGGCAGAGGTGTATAACACCCACACTTCACCTCTTATAATTAAGTCCCATGTGATAAGAGGTGAGCTTATCGCCATCCACCTGGCACAAATCCATTATTATAGTTAAGTTAAAATTAAATAAAAACACCACGATTCAAAAACCTACACATGTAAACACTTCTGGATCGGCTGTTGCCATTTTTGCCCAAATTATAAACACAGCACATTAAAAAACTATCGCAAAAGCAATTGGAACTGCTCATTCAGTAGTTGGTAAATCCAAATGAAACGAAGGGTAGCTTGTCTAATTACTGAGTATTAACTATAATGATCTCTAGGCACGAGATGTGAAAACGCAACTAACGAGCGAACGCTATTTCGGAAATGTACGATTTATATTTGGTTTTCTTTTTGCGGCAATAGTAAGTTGTATAATGATGCTACAGTAAGGCTATCGACTGATTGCTCAATTAATAAGCAGAATGTGATTTATGTGTCTTTTCATGTTAAATTCAATTCATGTAAAAGATAAACAAAAGTTTGTTTTTATGGTCACTTCATTGGTCAGTAAGCCGTGGTACATTCAATAAATTAAGAATGCATTTGGCCTACCATCGCATTTAAATTTAAATTTATAATCATCTTTTATAACATAACATAACAAAATATAAAGAGTGTTATTAGTAATAACAAAGAGTGTTAACAATTGACAACAAAAAGAAATTGAGCTTCAATGTTGACAAAACGCAGAAGGTATTAAATTTGTGGTAGATAAAAAATATGACGGCTTACAATAACTTGATATTTCATAAATGCAATGCAGATTGTATCAACAACATGATATTTTTAAAAATAATGACGAAACGATTTTAATCGTTTTCATGGAAACCATAATAATTAAAGGCTTTTGTGAGTGAAATATCAATTTGTCGTGTAAACTACGTCCGTTACTGGCGACAAAACTAATGCATGTACGAGCACTCAGTTGTGCGATGAAAAATAAGGACAAAAACCTAAACAAAGCATGTTTTGTCTTTTAACGCGTCATAATTATTGAAAATATTGTTTTTTTAATATGTTTTGCCTCAGAGAAAAAGCAGGCAAAGAATATGAATTATGCCTTTTCAATTGCCAGGGGCCAAAACAGATAAAATTATCTCACAATAAACAAAAAAAAACAATAAGCGACTCTGAATACCAAGGATATTATTGAGGTCATTAATCTGAATTAAAAACAGATTAACTTTTTAAACTTTTTACATTAAAAACGTTTTATTATTCAATAGAAAAAAAATATATCGTTTATAAATTATGAATGCAAGCAGCGTGCAGCGTTCGTGTTTCAATTAATTATAATTAAAACACGTACGTTTTATTAGATGTCGGAATCAAATTGAGCTGGCAGAAAACATTGCTTGAGATAAACGTGGCATTTGTTGGGCGTTCGAAATAATTAATTATTTAAATGTTGTCGATTTTTTTTTGTTCTCTTTGGTGCTGTGAAATATGAATGTGTGGTTAACTCAGAGCAATAAGCCAACTAGAGGAGTCATTGTCAAGCGTCCCCCACTGCCAAATAGGATTGTGCTGATACGAAAAACACAGTGGTGTTGCCATTAATTGTAACTCATCTTTTAAGAAATCATCGAACAAACATAGCATCCTGTAAAATTTCCTGCACTCCCCAACTTTTACCTGTAAAACTTTCTTCACTCGGTAAAAAAGTTTTGTTTACATTTAACCCACACTGCCCCTCAAGTCTAACTAAAAGCTCTAGACGTTTCATTCGAGCAATATTTCTTTTCCCGTGATATACAGATATTAGCTCTCGGCAAAGTTATCTTGAATGGACTCTTTGAATTTATTGTATGAGAATATTTCACCAACATACACAACACTGAGTTATTAGTTGTATGTAATTGATTACGATGGGGCAGTTTCATTTGTGAATCGGAAGTGATAGAGGCAGTCCGGAAGTCTTTGATGTTTTTTTTTGTTTAGGGAAAAGCGGATGTTTGGCTACTTGTGCTCAGTGTTTATGTATAAAGACGTTCATAGACACTGAATGATGTCTATTACATCTTACAACTAACTTCTTAAAATCTCGTCATTGAACTTCTCAGAAACGGTTTAACCAATTATGTTGATTGTAGATGTTATGTGTACCTGCTCGTGCTCATTAAGTAATACTAATAATAATTTGGAAGCTTTTTAAAATACCGCTTGGTAAAATATCACGTAGACAAAGACGCGGGCAACAGTTAGTGTTAATAAATTATTTTTTGTGTTGAAAAGCTTATATGTAAAGGTAAAGTTATCCTCTTACCAAAGAGATTGCTCAATCTTTAAAGCATTTACTATCATTGGAGTTCTAAACACTTAAAATAATTAAAATCAAGTTACTGAATACAGAAGTCAACAGAAATGAGAACAACACAAAAAGGTTCGACATCACAACGACATACAATCTTCCTCAAACAATTCCACGTTTATCTCGTGCAATGTTTACAGCTCCATTTAATTCCAGCATTATTATAATTGAAACACGCACGCAGCACGCCGCTTGCATTCATAATTTTATAAACGGTCCAACAACTTTTTTCTAAATAATAAAACCTTTATAATGTAAAAAGTTTTAAAAGTATACATCGTTCTCTAACGTTGCAACTTTTTTGGTGAATTTCGTTTTTAATTTCAGATTAAGACCCTTATTTATATCCTTGTTCTACAGGGTCGCTTATTGTTTTTTTATTTATTGTAAGACAGTTTTCTTTTGTTTTCCATTTAAATTTTAAATAATATTCATGTGCTCATTTCATTTCGCCTTTTTTCGCATTTTGTTAATTTCTTGTTTATTTTTAACTGAACAAAACAATCGATTTATTTATCAATATAAAAGTCATCGTAGTTTAAGTCAAAATGACAAGTTAATAGGACCAACCATGCTTTGTTCGCTTTTTCCCCGCATTTTTCATCGCACGACTGACTGCTCGTACATGCGTTAGTTTCGTCGCCAGCAACGGACGCAGTTTAACACGACAAATTGATATTTCACTCACAAAAGCCTTTATTTATTATGGTTGCCATGAAAACGATAAAAATCATATGAAATTGCTATTTTCAATACAAAATTTTATTAAAAAATATCACGTTGGAAATAAAGCGTCGGGTTTATGAAATAGTATAAAAACATGGCTGGTGTATTTTCGCGGGACACCTATTTTCCAGTCTGCCTTCTTAATATTTTTTTTTCAGGAAATTATTATTTTGGATAATCTGCACCCTTCTTTGTTTATCTCTGCACCACCTTGTAAAATGATGCCATGCCAGGCATTATGTCCGCCTTTGTATCTTGTTATATGCAAAAAATTAAATAAGTAATCCTTCCGAATACAATTTTAAGAAGTTAATTTATAATGAATTCAATTGTAATCGCTCGCTTGATGTTAATCTTTAGATTTAACTAGCTGCATTATTATTAAAAAAGGATCAAGAGGGTAAGTTATTGACACCACAAATCTATTAACGTTTACACGAGATTTTTGAACTTAATATTCATATTGTATGACGATCACTAACTATTATATTATAGCATTAGCTTGCTAAGCTAATCTGACGAACATAAATGCTTTGAAACGCAAATGTAAATAGAAGTTCACTTATATTTTAAAACAATCAATTAACATAAATATATTCGAGCAGGAAGGTAATCCATAATCAAACACGGTAATAATAATTTGAAGCTGTGTTTGCTCGTCGACAGTTCAAGCACGAATGAATTCAACAATACAGATAGCTGGTATTTATAAGGCGATTAAAAAAATCTGTTGAAGTAGTGGGGCAAGCGCACTTGTTGTTTAGACTGTACGAGTGCACGTGGTGTTTTGATTGTGGAAATGCAGATGTTCTGCTCACCATACATTACAATACAAGTCTTTCTTAGTAAATATTTTAAAAAAGAATATTTATTAAAATTACATAATAATTAAAGCAAAATAATAATAAAAGCAGCGATAGCCGAGTGGGAGACCGTAGGACTGCAAAGTCAAAGGTCTTGGGTTCGATTCACGGCACACACCTCTGTACATTAATCGTTAAGATTCGTCTTTTCAAAGAAAGACACATAATATCATATAATATTTTTTATTTTTTTGAGATAAACAATTAACTAATTGGCACGCTATCATACATAAATCAGTCAATCATCAAATAAAATCAATCAATTAAATATTACATCACGCCTATATTACCAGAATGGCAGAGGTGTAAAACACCCACATTTCACCTATTATGTTCAGAGCCCAAGGGATAGGGGGTACGCCTATCGCTATCCACTAGGTACAATTCCAACTCCGTGCTGCTCGTTGTGAGAGGCGTATACGCTAACCACTAGACCAACGAGAAAGATAAAGTAAGCTTTTACGAGAATAACTTCAGTGCATTCAACTTATAAAAAAATTACATGGTATTATTTTTAGATTAATCCGACAACAGTACAATACATGTATTTGAAAATCAATCAAAATATTGGCTCTGTGATTTCAATCTATATTCGAACCCCTAGCTATCCTACACAACAGTAATCCCTTAACCCAAGAAGTTGCCGCTCTGCATATTTTACAGCGAGCCCGTGTCAAGTCTCTCGGGACTCGCGAACTGTCTCCAAGTACCATTGACTATTTTATTTAAGTTTTCAAATGAGTCACCCTAAGAGAATAGGGTCACTGCAACGAATACTGCGAATGGAATTCACTCGTCTCTTCTTTAAAAACGCGCTGACAAAGAGGTTAGTAAATCTGCTGTTTATTTCTATCTATTTGAAGCGGTCATGGCGCAATGGATAAGGTTTCGTCTTACGATCGAGTGGTCGTGGGTTCGAATCCTGGCCAATATTCTAATCCTAACACAAGCGAATTAAGCTAAGTTGGGAGTAACAAAAATACTAGTAATTTGTATTTCAAATTGCAAATAACTGGATTTATTAATTATGTCTATGCTTAGCAAATTATATTAAGAAATAGTTGACAAAGTTATGAGATCGGCAGGATTTGAACTTGTGACCTCTTCATACCGGGCAGCCGCTTTAACTATTAAGCTACAGTCGCCTCTTGACGTCACGTAATGACGTACCATACAGTTAAATATGGACATTTAATATTGATGATTTCGATATCTGGTTTGATTGAAATAAATATTGTTTGTAATGTCTCCAGTAAAATCTTTGATCATACAAACATTCGTTGGGTTAAGCCGTACGAAATTATTTAAACGTAATAATATTTATTTGTTTACAGGTTGTAAATGACATCGAGACGAAGCCTTTTACCAGTGGTTCAGTACATGATACTGAAACCCTGGTTGCAAATATTTTTCACTGGAAAATGCATGGTGTTTTTCGAGGAAAATATTACTTTTTGAAGATTTTTTTAACGGTAGAGTTACGTAACCTAAGGCTATACCAACACATTTGAATATTTCAGGTAAATTTTAGTATTTTCCGATGGTTCTATTTCTATTTGTTGATTTTTCGATCAAAAATTTTCACACTAGTTGAGAAATTTCCAAATCATGTTTTAAATCACTGAACAGTGTTTTTGCATGCTTATTTTTTTTTGCAAGTTTTTTATGACGTGTAAAAAATTCTAAAACTGATTTTGGATGCTCGACAATCAGTAGTAATATTTTTTTGCACCCGAGATCTAATAATCATGTACTAAATCATTGGTAAGTGGCTTCATCACTATGTCATTTACACCCTGTATATTACTTAAATTCAGTCAATAAATATTTTTAATCATAATTATTTACTTAAGTGTTTTCACATAAGTTAATATTGGTTATTGTGTTTCAGTATTTTATTTGTCGTTTACCGTGCACGACTAAAGCCAATGACCTGAAAGAATAAAGATCAGAATTTAAAAATGTTACCATGTACCCTTTATCCACGCCCCAACGATCAAATACTGTAGAAATATTCCGTTGTCAGTGCCGATGGCTGTATTATCTTATCTTTTATGTGCCCAGCGATCGTTACAGAGAACTATTAAAGCGAAGTGACACAGTTTAAAATACGGTGAACGATGAATGAAAAACTGAATGTTTTAGGATCCCAAGATAAATGTTCCGGTCCGGTGAAGTCGTTTGATATCATGCTAACGGGCTTTTGTGTTTTCAAGGGGTTTGTTTAATATTTTATGCGAAGGTATGGACGTGGATTTTATGATTAAAATTTGGTGGAAGGTTGGTTAAGTTGAAATGGGATACTGATGTATGTTTTAATTTTGTTTCATAAATAGTAGAAATTTGTTTATAAAATTCTTTACGTAATTTATAAACAATTTTTAGGGTTCCGTAGTACCTACAAGGAACCCTTATAGTTTCGCCATGTCCGTCTGTCCGTCCGTCTGTCCAAGGCATAGCGACGAAAGCCCCTCTAAAAGCTAAACTACTGGATCCCAAAATCTGAAAAAAATTGTGTCGGTAGCACATGTAATAAACTTTAAAGGAAAACTATAGCGGATAAGTTCACTTCATTAGTTCAAGAGGAATAGGGGTCCGAAATGTCAGATGCAGTTACTCAGAATATTTCGTTCAAAATTCTTGATGTTTCTTGTTTAATACAGATAGTAAATCCCTTTTAAGTCAAAATATGTTGTTACGACTAGCTACGGAACCCTACTGCGCGTGGCCCGACATGCACTTGGCCGGTTTTTTTGTTATAGTTTAATGTGTTTTCACTTGTTAAAAGCTTGTTAAAAAAACAGTTTAAATTTTGAAGTTGGCCAGGCAGAGTAGACACTACCAAGGCAAGGCACTACTTTTTTTTCAAGGTGGTAAGTAATTTTTTTGAGTACTTATTATTCAGATTTGAATTATACCAGATAAATTAGATATAGATTATACCAAATTTTAAGAACATGAGACCTAACACATGAATTTCAAAAAGTTTTAATTGAATAAGAAGAAAATAATAAATATAATAAAACTAAAAAATGAAAAAAAATAAAAAAAATTTAATAACCTTTATACTTTTGACTACTTCATATTTTTGCCACTGAAGGCCATATCTATTAGAAATAATTGAATCATATTTACAAGCCTGTTGTAAATTTACTTGCACTATCTTAATTCCAACGAATAGTTTTGTTTTTAGTACTGAATATTTCTTGTTCATTTCGGCTGTATTTTTTTGTATGACACAACGTTATTATAGGTATAGCGAGAGTTTAACCCTCCGTCTTATTTGGTAATCAGGTCAAGTTCTTGCTATTAAAATTTTACAGCAGTGTTACTTTCTTATTTGGATATTTCATGTCCCTTTCTCAGATTTAAGTCGAAATAAAATTTAGAGAGGCTAGTTTCTGAGGTTCCTGATATAAGTCCTTGATAAAATAAAATTCAAAACTTTTTCAAATAGTGTTGTGGTGTAAAATAAGGGCTTTATCTATTAGAAATATTTCAATTGACGTGCTCAAATACAAATATATTTTCATAATTTTCATCGTTTGAAAGCCTTGGTATTTTAAGTTAACAGTTAAAAATGTACTTGGTCACCCATTCACGGCCGACCGCGGTTAGCATTGCTTAACCTGCAAGTTTGATGGAACTGCGCGGCTTCGATTTAGCCACGAGCTCCGCCGAATAAAAAACCGAGAATATAATATGAATTTCTTTAAGCAGACACAGAACCAGGAGTAATAAGTCCAGTAGAATTGCTTTCTCAGTTTAGTTGCTTTCTCAGTTTAGTTTTAACATAAAATTCCGTGCCCGAAAATGTAACGACACCAATCTATTTGCACTTCAATTTTTTAAAAATAACATTTCTTATTACAATCCACTAACAAGAATGGCCCGTCAATACAATGACATTTTGAAATCTAGTAATTATAAATTTCTCGACATATTTAACGGCAACATGAACAGATTTACTGCCAACTTAAAAGACATCCTCCACATCAGCTCGGGTCTGGATGCCTCAGGAACCATAACAGGCGCTTGAGACATCCTGATGTGATAAATAACATGTTTTAAGTTTTTTGTATGTTTTTCAGAGTTCTCTGTGATTTTTTAATTTTTTTGTTTTTTTTTGTTATTATAGATTAGTTGCATGTACATGTATTTACGTTATGATCCAGATCAAAATATTGTATTTTGTTATGTCTTGTTTTGTATTGATTGTAATGTGTTTTGTGCAATAAATAAATAAATAAGTAGAAAGTAAAGCATGTCCCGTCACTTTGCGCGATTCAGCTATTCTTTGAAATAACAAACCCGTTTGTCGGAATGAAGTGCATTAAACGTTAACTGGGACGAGTCTCTGTTTTTTAAATGAACTGGAATTGATAGAGGAATGGGCAAAAGAAGTAAGTCTTTGCTTTGTCTTTGAAACTATGAAGTTGAAATAAAAGACAGAAAGATCAGTGGTCTGATAACTATGATTAATTAAATGGAAATTAACTTCACAGTACGAACTTCATTGAATCCCTCGTTTAGGTAACCAATTTACTTTGAATTGTAATGGTGACAATCATAATTCTCTATGCCTTCATCCAATTACATTGGTGTCAGTTTCAAGTCATATCGGTTCGCTACAGTTCGCCAATACGGTATGCGTATTTCCAAAATAGAATCACACGTTGAATTTCTATAATTCAAATATCGACCGTATTTATATGGCGATAAGGATGCACAACATTTTTGAATCTGACAGTTTCGTTATAAAATCACGAATGCTGTATTTTAAAAGTAAAAAAAAAAGTAGTTTTTGCTATTTTACGATCGATTATTTTGACACCTATAGCTTCAAAGGCATGTTTATTATCACTGAAAGGTATTATTGCAAGCTTATTATGATTTATAAGCGTTTTTTTTGGCGTGTAAATTTTTTTCAAGTCATTTACCGATGTGAGAAAAAAATCTGATAAACCATACTGAATCCTTAGTAAACGGCTTCATCTCGATGGCGAAATGTGTCCTGCGCTAAATATAATATTGACATCCTATAATTACCACATTTCATGCAAATAAATAAATTAATTGAATTGATGACATTTACACCCTCTATACCTAAGTTCGTTGAAATTCTAACATTTAAGATCCAGATAATCTGAGTAACAATCCTAGATTAATAAGACTACCTATCAAATCAAAAACTAATCAATCCAGATCCGATATTCCGACAAAAGACCACGATTACTCCAGTCGCGATAACCATCCCACACAGTGAGTATTAACAGCAATTAACCAAACAAGGCTTTAAATCAAAATTTCAAATTATGCTACTCCCTCCGAGGGTGAAATAGGGTTGTATCCGTGAAATCGCATTCATCAAAACTTGGGAATTAGCTTCGTTCCCTAATTAAACCTGTCGGTTGTTAAGTTCGCCCCGATCTCCCTCGGGTCCTCGAATCTTACGTAAATATTAGGTTTGAATAAAACTTTTATTATTATGGCTTTATTGATGCTTAATACCGTGATCCTTTGTGTAAAGTAAAAGTTGATTTGAACCATAGAATTATGACATCTAGAAACCGAGGACATACATAAAAAGTAAAACCAAATTATTGTGTCGTTTCAGCTCAATACTACTCGTACGTACACATCAACCTTTTGTTTGTGTTCACGTCGGCCATGCGGCACAGCCTTATCGTATGCGTGATTGGTTTTTAGCTTTGTCTAGACTAAATGAAGAAGAAGAAGGAGATGGCGGGATGAATTGAATTCATGGTAGATTGACTGGACAGTACAAGCCACAGACAGAGATCGATGGAAAAAGGGAGGGGAGGCCTTTGCCCTGCAGTGGGACACTATAGGCTCGCAATAATAATAATAATAGACTAAATGCTTGTGTGAAGACTATCAATCTAGGCGTCATTAATCTATGAATTGAACGAATTGTAATTTGAGGGGCGAGGTGATTTCGCGTATTTGAGAGGGATGGGTCGAAGGGTCAGCATTTAGTATTCATTGCGTTTACTTTTGTCGTTAAAAGTGCGTTCTATGTCGAGAATAGTTTTTCAAGCGATTGCTTTAGTTTTGGGATTTTTTGTGGTTCTTTGTAAGCCCGTGTCTAACATAGTTTGTAATTTTTTTTAGAAAAACAGTTGATTTGGTTTATATTATAAAAAAATAAGAAATTGATTAAAATTTTATAATTTCATCGCAACGCACGAAAAAATAGTAAAGAAAATAAAATAAGTTCAAAAATATTGCTTATGTACAACGAATATTTTCAGTTTGCGTTTGAATAATCATACAATTTGAATCTACTTCTTCTTCTACAAAAAACATATACAATTTCACCTGTAATGAAAAAGTCCAATAGGATAGGGGGTGAGCCTATCGCTATCCACCTGGCACAATATCAACTCCTTCCTGCTATTGTAATTTTTTCAACGGAAAGTTCACAAATAACACTTTGTCCGACCCGGCAATCGAACCCGAAACCTCGCGGCGAGAGCGCTTACGTTAACCACTTGACCATCAAAGCATTCATATACAATTTTATTTAATGTACTACAACAACGCAGTCGCAGATACGATTTGAACAATACTACATTTTTTTTTTACCCTTTAATAAAAATTTTACATTGTTTAGATTTAAGATAATTAGTTTTAGTTTTAAATTTTTAATGCATGCTGGTTTGTCCGTAATTGGAAAATGTATCAGCCATATTATTTAAGACATCTTATTATACATATGTTATATATATTTTCTGTGGATTTACCTAATAAATAAATAAATAAATAAATGTAATCAACACGTAACACGTAATATTTTCCGGCTCAGTCTCCATCAATTTAAAAGTTGATGAAATACTACCAAGTGTATTTTGCAACAATTACGCCGATTGTCCGTAAACAACTACGGATTTAATAATAAACGTTGAATGTCCAACGGAAGGCTTTCACGGAATTACATTGGCTCTCATCAATTATATTACGATTATTTTAAGTGTGTTCATTGCCAGCAGAAATTATTTTAATTTACCTTTCGATGAAATTTAAACGGAAAATACAGATATTGCTTCATGTCGTCCATTTAATTCGATTCATGAAATTCAATTTATTAAGTTTGCTTTCTGCAATATTTTTGACATTAAATTAAGTAAATTTCAATTGAACTGAAAAGGATATGTCCTATTATAAGTAAATGAATACTACGAAACAGGCTTCATAAATACATAGTTTTAAGTGTGATTGATGTTTTTTTATAAACTTTCGCGATTTGAGCACATTTTTCAAAAAAATAAACAACGAGTCTAAATCGCGTAATTGTCGCTCGTGACCAAGAATGATGCAAGTCATTCGAAACTTTGAGCATAGGTATTTATTTACCTTTATAATAATTACGCGATTTAGACCTATTGTTTAATTTTTTATATTATTTCGTCATAATCTAAACACATTTTCAATCTAGGAGACTAAAATCTACATCTGTTTAGTATCAAATCATAGATATAGATGGTGATAATTATTCGATTAAATTAATGGGGCAATAAAAAAATACATTTCAGTTTTATTAGCAAATCGACATAATTATTTATAATTCACAAATCTGATTCAATGAATTCTTTGACAGATAGGAGGCCAAACTCTTTTTGATTGACAAAATCTACTTATAACCTAAATCAGATGCTACATAGGCAAGTCCGCGGGCGCTATTAGTTTACTAATAATGTAGGATGTTTTGAATACCTAAAAGCTTTCAAAATAACATCGACTCTCTTTTACCATATTACCTACGATTATTTGAAGTGTGTTCACCGTAATATCAACGGGCATCCTATTAATGTACGTTTCGTATTTTTTTTTACATATTTCAATTTGATATGAAGCCTTAAAGTAGTGACAGAGAAATTAAAGAGTGCGAGATTATCATGGTATGGGCATGTAATGAGAAGGGATGAAAGGGATTTTATTACAAAAGTAAAAGAAACGAAATGTTTATGGCTATAGGGTAAGAGGAAGACCGAAAAAGAATGGATTTATCGTGTGAAAGATGACATGGCTGGAAAGGGTGTGAGTGCTGAGCTGACTGACGACTAATACTGGTGGCAGAGGTTGTGAATGAGCTCGAGGGTGGCAGCACCACCGTCTCACCTTTAACCTGCCGCCAAATAGTAGTGCTTCCATCACTGTGTTCCGGTTTGGTGGTCAGATCAGGCCCTGAAAGTACTGGCACATGAGACATAACACCGTCCTCAGCTGCAGCGACGCATCTGTTTTAGTGGATTGTTGATGTCCATGGGCTGTTCTACACTTACCATCAGGTGGACTAAAACGTTTTTTCGCTGTGGGCGTAGTATAAAAAAAATAGAAGAATAAAACATAACATGCTGCATTCAAACTCCTTGCGAATTGTGAATTTCCTGACGGAAAGTTCCCAAATAACACTTCTCCTCCCGACCCGGAAATCAAACCCGAGACTTCGCGGTAAGAGGTATACGCTCGCTCGCATACGCTAACCTCGAACCACTAGACCATTGCGGCAGTCTACCTTGATAAGATTTGGCAGATTAAAATTATGAACTATTTAGCGACAAACCACGGACTGCAGCTAGTTCACAAACCAGTAGCTATGAAGTTGTATTTAAATACCTATTTGTATAGAATAGGGCACTGGTAATTATTATCGTGTATTGTGGTAACTATTTGTGGTTTGCGATATGTCTGTCCATGGTTAGCAATGTTGAGGCTCTGATCAGACAACCTCCTTACTTGTAGTAGTCCCTTGTGGACAATATAGTGGGAAATTGTTTGTGTAATGTGTCAGTATTAACTATGTTAGAAATAATTTACGTTCTGCCTCGTTGGTCTAAGGATTAGCGTGTCTCACCGTTAGGACTCGGGTTCGATTTCCACGTCGGGCAAAAGCATTATTTAGGATTATTTGGTCATGAAGCAGATATAGCAGCACGGAGTAGTAAATTGTGCCCAGTGGATGTCGATAGGCTCACCTCTTTCACATGGGATCTAAACATAGCAGGTGAAGTATGGGTGTTATAGACCTCTGTCACACTCTCATAGGTAACATAGGCTGATATGATATATTATATAACTTTTATTCGCTATTAAGGTTGAAAAATTAAGAATCTAGCAGGATTCGAACCTGTATTCCTCGGGAAAACGTCCCGCTAGATTCGAAATTTCTCAACACTTTCTGTGCCAGCGTTATAGGTATATACATACTTTAGCTAGACGAACCTTATTATATAACTATTGCCGTAAAAGCACTTTTCTAATTGAGATCGGTTTTCATGGAACTGATATTAGCCAATTTTTTTATTCAAATTTGTTTATTAACGTTAATTAAAAGATCATAATATTATTATTCAAATAATTAAAGGTCAAATTTTACCATTTACAAAATAGCCTTAAATATCAAGCAAATTTTTATAATTTTGTTTTCAATACTTATTAAGAAAACGTTAGATTTTCAAAGCTTATAACTCATCGAATTGGCTCTCCATTCTTGGCCACCATATCTTCTTAGGAAATAAAGATCGCAAGTGGAATGTAAAAAATACTTTCAGACGAAAATAAATAATTTCAATGAGACTTTATTTGTACAAAAATGACCAATGAATGGAATAAATGGGCTATTCTCAACAAAAAATTTGTAACAAGTCCAAGTTTTCTCGCATTGATGGTTACTTGAAAATCAAAGGCATTATTTTTATTTTGTTTGTTGTGTGAATGAATAAATATTTTTTCGTAATAAATTAATATATTGTTAGAACGTTTCAAGTGTGTCTTTTATGAATTATTGATTATTTTGCTATTTAAAAAATGATTTTAATAATGAACTATGCTTATTGGATCAAAAAATATATTTTACAGGTAATGCACGGATCAAGTGCTAATTTCTAGGATAAGGTAGGTATTCTGATATAATTGAAAGTATACTGTGTAGAGTACCCCTCATATATAGATAACAAACTGCCAGTATCTATTAGAAACATGAATGAACTACTACTATTTAAAAGAGAACTCCACAAATTTCGTACAAACAAAAGTTATTACTCGATCCGAGAATATTTTGATGACAAAACTTATTTGTAATGTAATGAAAAATGTAATAATGTAATAATAATAATAATAATTGTCTGTATATACTATCATTTTAATTCTTAATCTGATGTTATTGTAATCTACTGTAATATTTATTTATGACCTATGTAATCGAGTTTCACACGCCTACCTATGACAAAATAGATTGGCCAAAATTATTTTTAAGACCATTATGTTAGGTACCCTATTTTTGTGGAATAAATGAATATGAAATTTAAAGATACGAATCGACATTACGTAAATTACAATTATTTTTAGGTACTAACATATAAAAGTAGCGTCAGACATGGCCTTCCATCGTCTGCTAAAGGCGTGATTTTATGTAGGTACGTACTCAATACTCAATACTCAATTCTTTATTGCATTCCACAATGTTTTGTTAGGTGGTAAACATATTACATAGTATCAATTATGGACCCTGTCGGGCACAGCAAAAGTGTAGGAGAGAGGATGAAGGGCGCCCATTTAATTTTCAAATCTAATAAATTAAAATAAACTTGTTCAAACCAAAATGGGTGGCAACATTTTTATACTTTCAAAAACTTACTTGATTGTGTAGGTGTGATGTGTTATGTTAATTGTGTTATTATAATATTTATGTGTATATACTGGTCTCTTGAAACTAGAATTAATAGGATAGCAGAATAATAATTAAATGTGATTTTGAGTTAAAAATTATATATTATATTAATTTATCATTGAAATATTCGTTTATATTGTAATAGGATTTGTTTATTAATAATTGTTTTAATTTATTATAGAATATATTTGGTTTGTTTTCATTTTTAAGAGTCTCTGGTAGTTTATTGTAAATTTTTATTGACATGACCAAGGTACTGGAAGAGTGTACTGTAAGTCGTGAAGTTGGTAGGTTAAGTCTGTTTTTATGCCTTAATGTTATTTTTGTTTGGATTTCTTCCCTCTTTGTGTATAATTCTGGATGTTCGCGTACAAATTTACACATTTCTAATATATATAGACTAGGAAATGTCATAATTTTAAGTTCCTGAAAGTGGGGCTTACAGCTTTCTTCTTGTTTTATATTTGTTAATATTCTTATTAATTTCTTTTGTAGAATAAGTAACGTAGGTGCGTCGGTGCTATTACCCCATAATATTATTCCATATTTAAGCCACGCATAAGCGTAAGCGTAATATGTGGCCATTGCTGTTTTCAGGTCTGTTGTTTTTTTTATTTCGCGTAAGGCGTATGAAAATTTGGATAATTTGGCTTTTACTTTATCTATGTGCGGTTTCCAATTGATGTGTGAGTCAATTTCAATTCCTAATAATGTAGCTTTATTTACGAGTTCTATTTTGTTATTTTTATATGTAAAATTGATTTTTTGAGGTGGTTTTTGCCGAGGGTGAAAAGATATTAATTTAGTTTTGCTGTAGTTAATCTCTAGATTATGTTCTGTCATCCAATCAGTTATGTTATTTAGCAGGGAGTTTAGTTGGTCATCAAGGTTGCTATTACTGTCACATGAAGTCAAAATAGATACGTCATCTGCAAATAAGACGCATGGTTCTGTGATATTACTAGGGAGGTCATTTATATAAACTAAAAATAGGAAACATCCCAAAACGCTGCCCTGTGGTATCGAGGCATTAATAAATTTGGTGTCTGATCTTATGTGTTCTATTTCATTTGTTTTATGGTTGTATGATTCAATTTCAACTTGTTGCTCTCGATGATCTAGATAGGATTTGAACCATTCATAACATTTTCCACGAATTCCTATATTATATAATTTTTGTAATAAAATGTCAAATTTCACTCTATCATATGCTTTCGTCATGTCCAACAATAATCCTAATGCATATTTTTTGTCATTTATAATATTAATGGCTTCTTGTATTAATTTGTAAACCGCTAATATAGTAGAACGGTGTTTCCGAAAACCGTATTGTGAGTCGCTGAATATATTATATTTTTCACAAAAATTATATACTTTAGTGCACATGGCTTTCTCGATTATTTTAGACGCTGTTGGTAATAAGGCAATTGGTCTGTAGTTATTTGGATCGAGTTTGGAGTTTTTCTTATGTATTGGTTTAATGACCGATTTTTTTAGGAGATTTGGAAAAACACCCTCTTCAAAACTCTGATTTATTAATAAATAAAATGGTAGCGTCAATTCATCTGCACATTGTTTTATTAGAGTTGGGGGAAACTCATCTACACCATGGCTGTTTTTATTTTTTAAGGTTTTTATTATTTTATTGACCTCATATGGGTTTAATGGTTCTAAAAAGATAGAGTTTTCATTACGTGGTAGCGCGGGTAAACTCTTTGATTTGTTTGTAGGTGGGTTAATGTTTGTTTGACCAATTTCTGCGAAAAAGTTATTGAAAACATTGGCTACATCTCTAGGCTCTGATGATACTACATTGTTTGTGCATAGAGTGATATTAAATTTGTCTTTTTTAGGTTTCTTATTAGTTCTTTCATTAATTATGTTCCACATTGTTTTAACTTTATTATCTGATTTCAACATTTTATTCCTGTAGTGTAATTTCTTTGAAGTGTTTACTGCCTTTTTCAATATTTTTTCATATTTTTTGTAATATTGGGTGAGGGTAGGGTTATTTGATTTATTTGTTATTATTCTAAGTAATCGTTTGTGTTTACAGGATTTTTTGATGCCAACAGTTATCCAATACTTTTTAAATGTTTGTTTTAGTTTAATTTTATGTAATGGTATTGTTAAGTTTAAAATATTTGTAAGTGTTTCATTAAAGGCTACATAATTTTCGTTGATGTTATTTTTTTGAGGTAATATTTCACTCCATTTTATGTTTTGTAATAAAGATTTAAATTTTTGAATATTACTGACAGAAAATAGTCTTTTTTTGATAAACCATGTGGTTGGTGTTGATTTTTGAGGTAAGTTAAGGTGTAAAATTGTACTGCTATGGTCAGAGAAACCTAGTTCTTCTACAGATGTGTACATGTTATTATATTTAAAATTTGTAAATATCAGGTCGATACATGTTGAACTAGCATGAGTTATGCGTGTTGGTGTTTTTATGTGTTGAGTGAAATTATATTCTTGCATTAAGTTCAGAATTTGATTAGTTTTAGAGTTTTCTGAGAGTATATTAATGTTTAGATCACCTCCAATTATCACATTTAGTTTTGAATATTTTTTAGTAATATAATTTAAGATTTTTCCTAGCTGCTGATAGAATACTTCTTCCTCCCTTCTATTCCAATACATTGTTATAATTAATAGATTTTCTTCTGGAAGCTCAGTAGCGCATAACTCCACAATATACTCTATTGACATATCTGTAATATCACTGCGTTGAATGTGGTTTAAGTGTTCCTGAAGAAAGATACAGACACCTCCACCCGTGCGAGTATGCCGGCAGTATGACGATCCAATTTTGTATCCACTTAGGTCAATTCTTTCTAGCTTATCTTTCGTTAGCCAGGTTTCTGATATTGCCAGTGCTTTGTATGAAGAGTTATTGGTAAAAAAAGTTTCAAATATATGCAGTTTGTTATTCAGGCTTTGTATATTCTGGAATATTATTTTAAAGGGTTTATGTGTATTAGAGAAATGTATGGTTTATTTGTTCGTCTGAAGTGTTGTTATAAGTATCATAAGAGCTTGTGGTTTCTTTTTGGTGGCTTTGGTTTGTTAAATTTTGTACTAGGTTATCTTCTTTTATTTTAAATAATTTTCCATTTATGAATAATTGGTTATTTCTTATCACTGCGTGTAAACCATTTTTTCTAGCTTGAAGCATCTTTTCTCTTAATTGAGCTCTTTCTTTTCTTGTATTTGGATCCAAAAATTCAGAGATGTAGAGTCCGGTCCCACGGAAGTATTGGCCGTTTTTTATAATACATGATGATAGTCTTTTACTGATGAGCTCTAATACAACCGGTCGATTCTTAGTTCCTTTTTTTCCGACTCTGTGTATGTCCTCTATATAACCAGATAAATCAAAATTTGTAATTTCGTAAAAAATTCCGATGAGTCTATTGTAAAGTTCGTGCTCTGGCTCGTTATAACGCTCTTCTAGTCCATAAAGTACGACTTTTTTACGGTTCATGTCCTGTATAAATTGCATTGGCAAAGGTTGTGATTCAGATGATAAGGATGACAGGTTTTCAATTTGTCTTTTAAGACATTCCTTGTCAGTCTGTAATTGCTCAATTTTTTTATTTATGTTATTTATTTCCTGTTTTCGTAACTCATTTTGAACTGTTAGGGATTTGGTTTTGTTATCAAAATCTAATTTTAATTCGCTAATTGCTGCCTCGATACTCATGCGAATTGTATTTTGAAGCTCCTGTAGTAATGACTTGTTATTTTCTTTTAATCGTAATATAATTATACGGCTTAAGTTTTCCATTGTAAAACCTTCTTTGGCGCTATTAATTAAAATTTCTTCAGGTTGGATTGTGTCTCCAAACAAGCTTAGGTCTTCAGAACTTACGGAGTCGTCGTGTGAGCTCTTAGCTTTCAATCTCGTAGTAATATTATTTGTTTCAGTTGGTGATGTTGTAATTTGGGTATAATCCGGACCCAATGAGGATCGTATTGGTGTGTCTGTGTTTCCAGTTTTTGGCATTTTGCATACGCACATTTGACACTTCCAGGTTTTTTTTTGTTCTAGGTTCATTGCTTTAGTATAATAATCTTTTGGGACTCCAGCACATTCCAAGTCATATTTGCATTTACATAGTGAGCAAGTAAGGTTCCCTTTTGAAGGTAACTTTTGTTGACAACCTGCACAAGTTGATGGCGCCATCTTTTGTTGTTGAGCGGTTTTATCGACTTTTACCTTTAGCGACATCTAGTGTCCAGTAGCTGAAGCTGTTGTAGAGGAAGTTCTTTTGTAATTTGGACTAGTCAGCAGTTCACGCGCTTTACGATAGATGGCATTGGCAGGTTGTAGTAAGGCAGAATGACTTGTAACTTTTAATATTTTTATTGTATTCTAATAAATTGCGTACCTTTTAAGTTAATTCTTCGAAAATATTCAAATGTTTGACGGGAAACAACTTTATTTGTAGAAATTTTGTTGCTTTCTTCCAAAACTTTTAAATAATAATGTTCGTTATTATCTTGCACAATTTCAAAATTTCACTTATGTCTCTGTATATTACACGTGTTCTCCAATGTCACTCACTTATTGTCACTTAAGCTAAGGTCTTAACACTATTTCACGCTTTATTGTTCACTTTAACTATTTTTTGTCGATGTAAATATACGGAGCAGTTTATTCGTCGCGCACAGTAACGCCCTCACGCCCCCTTTCTGGGGTACGTGGTACTTAAACGGCGATATCTCGCAATACTAACACTTTGATTGAGAATTGAGATTTACCAAACATTTTGCTGATATTCCAATGCATATTGTACCAGAAACGTATCGAGAAAGGCGACCAATTCTCACCATTCACTATCCGACTGTTTGCTTACTGATATCCTTCAGGCGCTATTAAGTACGCTTCCAGTTCCTTCAAATGGAATATGAGAGCAGTTGATTGCAGAACTGAGATTTCGACACAAAATCTTGCTTGTATTAATCGCTCCGTAATGCTCGCCACACACGTTCAAGTATACTTGCGCAAACTCAGACTCATCGAGTATACTTGTATTAGATACTCTCATTTCTGACAAAGTGACCGTCCAGGTGTGTTGTGCACAATACATTATGACGATTTAGCATTAATTGGAATTTAAACAAACTGCTCTGTATGAAGTAAAGACTAGATATTGAAAAAAAGGACCATACTTACACAGAATTAAATGTATTAAATGAATTAAAATTTGTATTCGAAGAATATTGTAACTTGAATGCAAACTATAAGAAAACCTGCGCAAACTCATGTTTGCAAAAGTTTAAAACCGAAAATATGAACTTTATTTGAGCCTATTAATACAATAATTAGTGCTAGTATTTTCCCATTCCCACCACGTAAATATAATTGAGCATGTGTGGCCGGCTTTAGGTATTAAACTCGATGGTATATAAAATTTTGTTTTTGGTATTGTAATAGCTCAATAAATAACCCTACAAGTGGCGAGATATAACCATATCAATCATATAACTACTAAGTTACAAGTTTCATAGTCATTAAAACTACTCATTAATTTTAATAAAACCTTTCTGAACCCATAATAAAGGGCCTTGAACAGAAAACACCATCGTAAACCTGACCACAACGACCCAATTAACCAAAGAGTTTAAATGTAATAAGGTCTTAATTAGACGTCAATCGTACCGGATTGCTTTAATTTCAGTGTTGCTACACGAATAAAATATATTCTCTTAATTTGCTTAAATCTGATTGGTATCTGTAATAACATTATTCTGAGGTTTGATACTCTGATGCGGCGGTGAATTTTGATTGCATTATTGATAATGTGGGATTACTGACGAGATATTTTATATGAAAATGGTTAATGAGTGCGTAGGTTATGAATGTGATAGTTTGTAGTGAAATTGTGAAACTATAGATAAATAAATTATCGGTCTCTAATATACTAAGATGTAATATTGTGCATCATCTTGGGAAACATTTGGGTACGTACCATCAGAAAAGATTTCACTTTCTCAATTTTTAAATATTTCCGTGAAGCTAAAATGAATCTGTGCAACAAGGAACTTTATACACTACACTACGAGAGCGAGACTAAGCAAATATCAGGTTAATGTATACGTAAACTTTACTAATAGTTTCTATAGATAGAAAAATAAAATTGATGTTACCCAAATTACAGAACAATTTGTTAAGATCATAATGGTCTTTGAGCACTTCTCAAATGGGTCGTTTCGCACCACACGGTGTGAATCGCCCTAGATTCATTTTAATTATATTTAAAAAAAAAAATAAGTTCTTACAAAATGTCGTTATGAGCAGAAAAAAAATGTAATACTTCTTGTATTACATTTTTTTTTAACACTTGAACACTTTTGTTTAATTCTATAAATTTAATACACAACATGTACTTAACAATTATATATTTAAAAGTAACCGCCATTAATCAAAAGTTACAGGTAATAATGTAGTCCACCGCGGTAACCACTTCCATCGTTAATTGCAAAGAGTTTAATGTAATGAGGTGTAAATTAAGCGACAATGGTCTGATTCAGGCAATTTTAATTAAAAATCTTGCTGGGGATAACCGTATAAAGAATTTACGAGCATATTCATGAATATTTGTAGACTACCCCGCGCAACTTGGTCCGTGTGGTAACATTATAAAATATATCGTATGTTACTCAGTAAAGATGTAGCTTTCTAATTGTGAAACAATTTTAAAATCAGTCAGTTATTGGGTTGGAAAATAACTGTTCTACGTATGTAATGTGTAGTTGTTCAGTGTATCGGTTACCACTCTTACATTAAGAGACTGCTGCGTCTTGAAAAGCTTGTCAAGGGATGAATCAGTCATTAGAAGTAAATTTGGGGTGCATGAAAGGAGCCTCCCCGAGTGACGTACACAACGATTCCCTACGTCCGGCGCAACCTTGGACAATTCGCGAGTTCTCCTAAGCGAATTGGCTAATTCTTTCACCACGATGGCAAGTCGAAATAAAATTTGACTCAGCCATCGACACGACGAAGAAGAATAATTAGAAGTAAAAGTAAAAAGCAAAAAAATCTGCCAACTCGTTAAATCGAGTCAAGAATTACGTTTTCTTGCGCCGCTGTAATAAATGTTATGTTTTTAGTTTTGTATTACAAGATTTTCAAATACTTGATAAAAATAAACCTTTATACATTGCAAATAACATGAATGCATGCATATGAAAATAAGAAGGTATAGTAGCAGAAAATTCGGTAAATAGTGCCAAAATCCTAAACCTAATATCCTCACAACATTATCTACAATTCACAAAGCGTTTGCCGAACAGCCATCCAAATTTAACTTCATCGGCAGCCACAAATTCTAGTTACCCAAGCAATTTATCATCAAAAACAAATCTGTGAGCAACATCACTAGTCAAACTAACTTCCAGGCAGTTATATTTCATTAGCTTAATAATTCAACGTCCAGCTTTGAGTGTAGACCAATATTTACGGATTGCAACTCTGGAGATGCCAGTTCTTGCAATAATAATCACAAGTTAATTGAGCTGTAAGACTTAGTAGTAACTTTTTAATAAAATGAAACTTCTTGCTTTGAGAATTCTTTGCTCTGTTACGATGGGAATTCAGATAATTAAGCGACAATGGAGTTCGCGTCAAAAATTATGTTGCTCCTCACTCCGTTTTGCGGAGTAATGCGGGAATGTATGTTTATTATGGGGTAATGAGAGGAATTCGAGGTTGTGCTTTGAAATTTAGATGTCTTTGAATATAGTAGGACAACAATTTTATGTTTTTAAAGCCCTGTTTAAATGCAATATTTTTTAGGTTCATTTTTTCGATAAGTGAGGAGTAGGTTTTGTTTAACGTTTTGAATATGTTTGAGTAGATTCTAAAATTTACGGATTGCAACTCTGGAAAACCTAGTTCTTGAAATAATAATTACATGTACATTGAGCTGTGAGACTTCGAAGTAATAAAATAAAATATGCATTTTAAAGAAACTTCTTGCTTTAAAAATCCTTTTCTCTGTTACGATGGGAATTCAAATAATCATATTAAGCGACAATGAAGTTCGCGTTAAAAAGTTATGTTGCTCTTTACTTCGTTCAGCGGAGTAAAGCGGGAATGTAAAATGAGAGGAATTCGAGGTTGGATTTGTAATTTAGAGGTCTTTGTACATAGTAGGATAAAAATGTCATGCTTTGAAAGGCCTTAAGGATTATACGAAAAATAATATTTTCCTTTAGCTGAGTAGGTTTTGTTTTTAACCTATTGTATATTTTTGGGTAGATTATATTATTTACAGATTGCAACTCTGGAGATGCCAGTTCTTGCAATAATAATCACAAGTTAATTGAGCTATGAGACTACGTAGCTATTTTTAGTAAAATGAATTATGCATTTTAAGGGAAATTCTCGTTTCAAAAATTCTTTGCTCTGTTACGATGGGAATTCAGATAGTTATATTAAGCGACAATGAAGTTCGCGTTAAAAGTTATGTTGCTCTTAACTTCGTTTAGCGGAGTAAAGCGGGAATGTGAAGTTAGAGGAATTTGAGGCTGGGATTTGTTATTTAGAATCTCTTGTGCATAGTAGGATAAAAATGACAATGTTTTGAAAGCCCCGTTTATATGAAATATAATATTTTCTAAGTTAAAATTTTCGAAGCTGAGTAGGTTTTGTTTTTAACCTATTGAATAGTTTTGGGAAGATTCTTAAATTTACGAATTGCAACTCTAGAGAAGCTGGTTTTTGCAATAATATTAACATGATAATTATATATATATATATTATTATTTTATTATATTATTTTATATTAGCTGTGAGACTTTGTAGTAGCTTTTTGATAAAATTAAATATGCATTTGAAGAGAATGAACTTCTTGCTTTAAAAATTCTTTGCTCTGTTACGATGGGAATTCAGATAATTAGGCGACAAAGGAGTTTGCGTCATTATGACGCAAACTCAATTGTATGTTAAAGTATGTTGCTCTTCACTTCGTTAAGCGGAGTACAGCGGGAATGTATGTATATTATAGTGAAAAGAGAGGAATTTGAGATTGGGATTTGTAATTTAGATGCCTTTGTACATAATAGAATAAAATGACGACTGGATGGCGGAGTGGGTAGTGTACCTGCCGCGACGCCGAGGTCGTGGGTTCGATTCCCACTTATGACAAATCTTTGTGTGCATGAACATGGGGGTTTGTCTTAGTCTGGGTGTTTCTATGTATAATATGTATGTATTTACAAAAGAAAAAAGTATATATGTATTAGTATCAGTCATTCTAGTACCCATATTACAAGCTTTGCTTAGTTTGGGACTAGATGGCGTTGTGTGTAAGTTGTGAGATATTTATTTATTTATTTAAATGTCATGTTTTAAAATGCCTGTTTCAGTAATTACATAATTTCCCTAAGTAAAACTGTAAGTTTGGATACCTTAGAAAATTTTGTAGCTTGTGCTAAATGGACAGATAATTTCTAGTTTAATATTTAGAAAGTGGAATATGAAATGTATATTTGGTCTGAACTAGGCAATAGGCATATTAGTTAGGTATACTAACTGATCATAGTCGGTAAGTAGTTTATTGACGAAGTTTATGAAATATTTTACAGGTATATTTTAGGGTACAGCGTCTGGTAGTTATGGAGGAAATAGAAAAAAATGGGACATTCTTGGGTATTTTTGTTTATGAGCGGGCAACTGGCTCTCTGATATTTTTTGTGATTTTTCGTGTTAAAGTTTACTGTTTTAAATATGTTGTGAACGAGTTTTCAGAGGCTCAAGGTCATCTGACAAATATTCGTTAAAATAGCTGCATAGTAACTGCATCAATGGTCTAGTGGTTAGTGTATGCGTCTCTCACGGTGAGTTCTCGGGTTTGTTTCCCAGGTCGGACAAGGTGTTATTAGTATAAGCACGGAGTTGAAATTGTGCCCGGTGGATAGCGGTAGGCTCAACCCCTATCTCATGGGACCTAAAACATAACAGGTGAAGTGTTGGTATTGTAAATCTCTGCCACACCCTTCTGGGAAATAAAGGCGTGATGTTATGATATGTTTCTCTGGTAATAATTTAAAGTCATATATATTGTAATAGTTTATATAGTTATTATCTAATGAGCATTCTAATCTAAATTAAATTACTAATTGATTTTATTTATCTAAACTTGGTATCATTATTCATGTCAAATGTGTGTTTAAGCAAAGATAAATTTTGCTAAATTTTAAAAAAACGCCGTTTTCCCAGCTGTCGCCAAGTTGTATTGTTACAACAATGGGCAGCCAGAAGGTTTCAGGTACTTGTACATTTCCTGCACAACGAAGAACTGGAGAAGGCAAAATAAAAATTGCCCAAAAAATACTTTAACACAAAACAGGAATATTTTAAGCTGTTGTTATGTTATTATAACCATTGATTAATCTGCTCTAATATTTTGAATTTCCAAAACATTACCAAATTTGCCGAGAAATAAACTATTGTTAGGTAGTTTTAACCGAAAAAGTAAATTTTAAAGTAAAATCACAGATTTTTATTTTATTTTCGAAAGCGAAAGAAAAACACATTATTACCTTTACTCGTATGTGCATCAATTCTATTTCTATTTCCAGTATCTATTTTGGGACCTATTTTCATATCCATAAATAATAACACTTCGCCTAAAACATGTGCAATATTTCAGTTTCAAACATTTGAAGCACTTTCAATAACGTTTTTATTCATAGCCATTTTTATCTATGGAATACAGAGCTATGGAAAAAAGGCTATGGCAATCGCTTATAGTTATATCGAGTAACAGCATATATTGAGAGTTTGTAAAGATTAAAGTAGTCAGGCCTGAAAATCGAGCGAAAATTGCTGTATGTTTTAATTTTGTTGTTCATCTGTATACTTTTGATAATCTCTCGATATCAAAAATGTTGTAATTGTTTTGTTTTTATACTTACATATTAATTAAAAATAATTATTGCAAGTATTGTGAAAAATATGTGACTAAAATCAGATGCATAAAAATAGGAAAAATAGAGAACAAAAACGATAATCAAACTGATTTCATACCTTACTGTAGTTTATGAAAGGTGAATTTAGCAGTTGGCACAAAGCAAATGACTTAACCTTTGCCAACTTGCAACCAAACGTGAGAAGTTAAAGCCCTTATAATATCCATCATTCAAATTAAGTAGTCAATTTATCCCTTAAAGAGGCCACCCACAATCAAGTCAACTTGTCAAGATTTCCAAAAGCTTGAACGAAACGTCCAGTAAACTTCAACCTTCTTTGCAGGCATACACGATCAAATATCACGTACACATACATTTGGTACAAGAAAATAAATACATTTAATAAATAAAAAAGATTGACTAGGCGCCGTTCAGTCATTCGGCAAATTTGACAAGTCGACTTGATCATAGATGGCCTCCCTTAAGATGAAAATTTCACACAGAGGTGTAGTAATGGGTGCATGAAGACTTAAAAACAGTGCTTACGTCAAATGAGAACGATTATGTGGTGGTAACTGCATTAAAGCTGGTACGGTGAAACTTCATAGAACTTACTTCTAGTAATTACAAAAGGCAAGAGGTTCTTATTTTCTAAACACAGTTTTTAGTGTCGCTGATGTGAAGGCTTTGTTGTTGCACCTATAGTTTAAAAAACTTTAATTTAGGAGAAATTGCTTGTCCCGATCATTATACAATTATTGCAATTCCATCTGAACAAATCTAACCACTGATACTTAAAGGAAAAGTAGATTCGAAGTACAGAAAGAGTAATTAATGAGTTTTACGGTAAACCTTTATAATAAATAATAATAAAAATAGCAGCCCTGTGTATCTAATACGTGTCCTACTGATGGGCTCAGGCCTTTTCTCACGAAGGGTTAGGCCATAGTCCACCACGCTGACCAATTGTGGATTGGTAAACTTTACACGACCTCGAGTACTTTTTTAGGCACTCTCAGGCATGCAGGTTTCCTCACGATGCTTTCCTCTACCGTTAGCGAGCGATATTTGTTATGATAAATACACACATATCTTCAAAAAGACGAATCTTTACGATTTATTCACAGAGGTGTGTGCCGGGGGTTTGAACCCAAGACCTTTGATTTTGCAGTTCTACGGTCTCCCACTCAGCTATCGCTGCTGCAAACAAACAAAAAAACCTTCATTAAAATAGCAAAACAAAAAATAACTCAACAGTGACAACACTAAGTTATGTCTCAAGTGTAAATTCAATTAGTTATTGATATAATTATGCCGTTTATCTAATTAATAGTAATTCAGTGAATTGCTTTAAATTTAATTTAATTTAGATGCAATGTACTAGGTTAATCAAGTACTTGAGTGCAAGTTAGAAACTTAATTAATATACTACCAACTCTGAGTGGTTATCAGCAAAATTAATTTATGACAATGCAAATTCGATAATTTTGTCTAACATCAACGCATCGAGGTGCTCGTGGCTCAGTTAAAGTCGCGTAAACAAATCAATCTTGCAGGTTAAGCAATTTTACTTTGGTCGGCCGTGGATGGGTGATCATCTTAACGTAAAGAAATTTCCTCCGTGCCTCGGAGAGCTTGCGATCCCAGTTGCCATTTAAAATCTTCCTTTTTTATGACGACGCCCTCACTAGATAATTCCTGTGTCGCGAGGGTTTGACATACATTTCACACACACAAAGCAAACCCAAAGTCAGAACCACCGTCAGTTGTACCATGTGGGAATCGAACCCACTACTCCAGCGCAGTTAAAAGCGGCGAGGTGCTTTAACTACGCCAACCGTACACTCTATAGCAGTCGTTATGGGTAATAAGAGAGTATCGTACCACCTCGTAATGTGTTGTAATGGTCTCATAAGATTCTCTTCACGTAAAATACTATAAATCCGTGAGACTAGAAGCCGAGTCTAATGCCATTAGTAAAGGCTATAATTAGGACAAATTGGGGCATTCGATAATATTAAGTGTTTAAATAAATAATTAATCTGTTTATATCAAATTTCGATACAAAATTAGTTAATTAATAATAAATTATCGCTCATAAATACATTAAAGATAAATTTCGATATTAAATTTTATGTGAGTAGTAAATGACTTTGCTTGTTTTAAGCATACATTATAATAATAACAGCCCTGTATCTAATACAAATGTCCCACTGTTGGGCTCGGGCCTCTTCTCATGATGAGAAGGGTTAGGCCACAGTCCACCACACTGGCCAAATGCGGATTGGTAGACTTCAAGTGTGAAGTCGCAGAGTTCGAGGGAGTGCCCTCGAACACTTTTTCGCCACTCTCAGCATGCAGGTTCCCTCACGATGTTTTCCTTCACCGGTAGCAAGCGATATTTTTTATGATTAATACACACTTATCTTCGAAAAGACGAATCTTAACGATTGACAGAGGTGTGTGCCGTGGGTTCGAACCCGAGACCTTTGACTTCGCAGTTCTACGTCTCCCACTCGGCTATCGCTGTTTCAGGCATACATTAACATTGTTTAAATTAAACGTTACATAAAATATTTATTTATAAAACAGGAACAAATAGAAATTGATATTTTATTAAAACAGACTCTATTTCATTACAATAGCAATTAAGTTTTGGTTAACTTAACTGTATTAGTAATTTGTATGATTCACAATTTTTTTTTTTCATATAACATGGTAAAAGAAACCTCTTTCTTTTTGAAGTCGGTTAAAACAATTCTTTCGTAACTCCTAGCCATCCTTTGTTGTCGCGTGGCTTGACCGCAAGTAATCCTATTGGAGGCACCTGCGCTAAAATAAACGACGCTCGTAAATCCCCAGAAATGTCCTACGGCTGTGACACGGTTATTGTTATTAGCTGACAGACGCTTGATTTGGTTCCAGCCTCGGATTTACTGAAGGTGTTGTTGAGTCTGAGTGATGAAGGCGAGGCAGTACGTAAATCTGAAGGAGAAATGTTTCGCTAAGTGAAAATATTGCCGGACTAACTTAGATAATTCGACCAAAAGGACTGGTCATTGTCAGTTATTCCCTCGCTGCCAAATGTAAGAGACCGTCGATTGTAAACGTTACATAAAACTAGTTGTACAATCAAAGATGCGCGGAACAATTTAACCTCTAGCTTCCCCGCGAGTTTAGGCACACTTATTTGCATAGATGTTTGGTTTTATGTCCTCTCCATATTGGTTAAGTGCTGTTTGCGGACTAACAAGGACTATTTTTGTTCTTTCTTGGGATGGCTAACAGCTGCTTGTTCTTGATTTAAGTCATCGCATTAATAATGGGCAGTACAACCTTTGCAAAAAGGTTTTTGTATTTGTTTTTGTCAGTTTTGTCACATAAATGAATGCTCGTCTTTGAATTAATTAATTGCTGGCTTTTTTTTGGTAAAATGAGCATATAAATTACTTTTATGAAAGGTGTAAATGACATCGTGACAAAGTCACTTACCAGTTATTCAGTGCATGATTCTCAGTCCCTGAGAATAAGAAAATTGCTAATGTGTAAGCAATATTTTTATTGATTAACCAAATGAGTTTGAAATTCTATTTGCGTAAAATAAATGCTATTTCTATTCTTGAGTTGGTCTAAAATTTTAAATGTGTTTGGAATTGTCTTCTAGAAAATTCGCGAGAACCAAAAATTTCGATTATTTAAAAATCATAAATTTTTTGTTAAAAAATTCGCACTCAGGATTTCAACATACTGGTAACTTCGTCACGATGTCATTTACAACCTAAATACATGATATTTCATCTTTTTTTTTTATACTACGCCCACAGCGAACGAGCATGTAGTCCACCTGATGGTAAGTGGAGTACAGCCCATGGACATCAACAATCTACAAAAGTAGATTGTAGATGCGTCGCTGCAGCTGAGGACTACGGTGTTATGCCTCAAGTGCCAGTAATTTCAGGGCCTGATCTCACCATCAAACCGGAACACAGTAATGGGAGCACTACTATTTGGCAGCAGGTTAAAGGTGTGACGGTGGTGCTGCCGCCCTCGAGCTCATTCACAAGAGCTCTACCACCAGTAATCATCAAAGTCATCTAGAAAATTTTCAGAACTAAAGTCTTTGTACGACCGATTGAATTACATTTCATTTAAGATTTGTCCGTCAAAAATATTATAACAAACATAAAAAATGTTTCACTACCAAAAACAAGTGTTAAAATTTTTATTGTTTATTCATAAATAAAACACCAGTGTCCTGATTTATAAATATTTATCAGATTTAAAAATATTTGACAAAATAAACGGCCATTGATTTTGACTGGCGTTGCGTCGCAGCGCTTGCAGTTTGCTCTGCTCTTGATCACACCGAATCGAGCTCTCTGTGATATATAACTACAACAATGACACTTATCTGTGTGAGGGGTACTGTCCTGTAGTTGTATTTGCTGCTGTATTTTGGAACAGGTATAGTTGTTCGACTTTAGATTGATTGACGTAGTAAACGTGCCAAAAGAAGCTTTAGTTTTGGACCAAATAAAAGTGTAGTGTAGACTATAAATCGAAGCGACTTCTTATTTGATAGTCAAATCAAATCATTTATTTCCATGGGCCCCAAGGGGCGCTTGAACACGTCAAAACAAACATCAAAACACAAAAAATATAAAATTAAAATAAAACTTAGCTAACTAAATTATAATACTTATTGTAATAAAATGATTTGACACCGGAGCTTAGATTGACTTTAATTCAACTTAGAGAATTGAATTAAAATCAATCCAAGTACCAGCTCCGATGGATATTAATATAGATATTAATAATTTACTTCTTTAATGTGACATGCTTTTTCTATTGTTATGTAACTTTTGTATTCCATAGTCATTTGCGTAGAGCACTGTTTTTTTTGCATACTATATAATGCATCCCGTATTAAGTTTTTCAATACAGTTATCTAGTTTAATATTGAGTAAAATGTTTTTTGAACTTTCCATCAGGTAATTTTCAGGAGCAACACGGAGGCTCACCCCTTATCCCATGGGACCTGAACATAACAGGTGAAATCTGGGTGTTGTAAACCTCTGCCACACCCTTCTGGATAATATAGGCGTGATATTATGTTATGTTAAATTCCTCAAAATAGGTGTTGCGTCGCAGCGCTTGCAGTTTACTCTGCTCTTGATCACACCGAATCGAGCTCTCTGTGAAATACAACTACAACAATGACACTTACCTGTGTGAGGGGTACTCTGTAGTTGTATTTGCAGCTGTATTTTGGAACAGGTATAGTTGTTCGACTTTAGATTGATTGACGTAGTAAACGTGCCAAGAGAAGCTTTAGTTTTGGACCAAATAAAAGTGTAGTGTAGACTATAAATCGAAGCGACTTCTTATTTGATAGATATTAATACTTTACTTCTTTAATGTGACATGCTTTTTCTACAGTTATGTAACTTTTGTGTTACATAGTCTTTGGCGTAGAGCACTGATTGTTTTGCATACAGTATAATGCATCCAGTTTTAAGTTTCTCAATACAGTTATCTAGTTTAATATTGAGTAAAGTGTTATTTTTTAACTCTCCGTCCGGTAATTTTCAGGAGCAGCACGGAGTTATGTATGACGATAGGCTCACCCCTTATCTCATGGGATCTAATCATAACAGGAGAAATGTGAGTGTTGTAAACCTCTGCGACACCGTTTTGGGTAATATAGGAGCGATATTATGTTGTGTTAAATTCCTAAAATAGGCGTTGCGTCGCAGCGCTTGCAGTTTGCTCTGCTCTTGATCACACCGAAACGAGCTCTCTGTGATATACAACTACAACAATGACACGTATCTGTCTGAGGGGTACTGTCCTGTAGTTGTATTTGCTGCTGTATTTTGGAACAGGTATAATAGTTGTTCGACTTTAGATTGATTGACGTAAGTAAACGCGCCAAGAGAAGCTTTAGTTTTGGACCAAACAAAAGTGTAGTTGTACGACTGTTAAACTTAGCTGTTTCTCGTTTGAGAAGTGTTGATAATTTACTTTTTTACTATGACGTGTTTTTTCTTTTATGATGAAATTTTTGTGTTCTTTTGGCATAGGCGTAGAGCACTAAATTCATGTTTTTTTGCGTACAATATACGCATCCCATTTTAAGTCTCTCAATGCAGTTATAATGTAGGAGTACATCAGTTGCAAAAATACAGATAATGTTAAAAAAAGAAAAATATACTGGCTGTGGTTAAATACTACATGGAAATAAGTACAAAATGTTTAATAAAAATATCTTTAAACCTAAATAAACAAAATAAAAATAATTTATTTACAACCAACGAAAACAAAAAACAAAAAATAAATAAATAAACTAACCTAAAATAAACTACTTAAAATCTAGCGATAAAAGACTACCTAACCTAATCTAACAAATCGTTTCTTTTATTGTTATAATTATATAATAAAATCTCGATAGCAGCACGGATATGTGCCCGGTGTATGACGATAGGCTCACCCTTTATCTGATGCGACCTAAACATGACAGGTGAAATGTGGGTGCTGTACACCTCTGCCACACCCTTCTAGGTAATATAGGCGTGAAATCATGTTATTGAGTAAATCTAATTTTATCGGCATAGTAGTTTCAAAACCTCCAAACAAACATTCATCGTTCAAAAAATATTGACTCGAATCACATCAAAACGCATAAAAAATAATACTGGCTCGTTGGTCTAGTGGTTAACGTGCCTCTCCGCGAAGTCTCGGGTTCGATACCCGGGTCGGACAAAATTTTATTCGTAAACTTTCTGTCCGGAAATTTTTAATAGCAGAGCAGAGTTGGAATCATGCCCGGTGGATGGCGATAGGCTCACCCCCTATCCAATAGGACCTAAACATACCAGGTAAAAGTGGGTGATGTATATCTCTGCCACTCTCTTCTGGGTAGAATAGGCGTAATTTTATGTTAAAGTTCTAAATTTTAATACGCTTCCGTGTAGCACGCAGCAATCAAAGGAACCGTGGTACTCGCTAAAGAAGCTCGCCAACTCTTTTTATTTGAATTCCCAAACTGTTTATATTCAAAGTAGTTCGTTGGAACTTTTGACTTTATTTTATGATATATTAAGGTAATTACTCAGTTGGAAATGTAAAGAATGGTAATGTTGTGAACTTTAAATTGAGTTCCTTGAAGAATTTAGATCAACTTTTGAACTGAGGAGTGTGACGGAAGTGGGTTATGTATTTTGTGGAATAAATTTATTATTGGTATAAGCATTCTAGTTTTTATGTTTTCTTTTGTGGGAAACGTACATTTAAATTAATGGCAATTAATTTAATAAACATAACGCCTATATTACACAGAAGGGTGTGGCATAGGTGTACAACACCCACACTTCACCATGTTATGTTTAGATCCCATGTTATAGTGGTTGAATCTATCGCCAAGGACCGGGCACAATTCCAACTTCGTGCTGCTATTGACAAATTCCTGACGGAAAGTTCACAAATAACACTTTACCCGGGAATAGAACCCGAGACTCCGCGGTGAGAGGCGTTAATCAATAGACCATAGAGGCTTAAACAAGTTTGCGTACTTGTGAAGAAAATTGAGCAAAAATTGAAATGCTAATGTTGCTGGTAATTCAATATGGTGACCTTCGGAAGATATTCCGCTATCAAAAACCTTTAGGTGGTATTAAAAAATAGGAAAAATGTGTTATAAAAATTACTACTGTACCAACTCAATCCAAGCATGGTTAAAAACACTGTTACATGAACGAACGTGTTTTGGATAATACGGACATATGGATGCCTACGGGCAAACTTTTCATGCGGTAAATGAACTTCATACAGGGTGGATGCGACATAGCGACATTTCTTTTAACCAGATAATCTGTACATGCCCAGTATTAATTTCCAGTGGTCCAAAATTAGCTGACACAAAAATTACGAAAAAAAATTTTTCGAACAAACTAAATGGATTATTTTATGTAAACACATCTTTACTCACCGGCAAAGCGGAACGGCAACGTCGCACACAGCTCACAGCTTATGTCAAAATCATGTGATTGCTCCCAATTACAGGCCGTATTCAAAAATCACAAATCACATAATTTAGCACAAAATCACTTCAATCAATTCACGATGTATAATTTCAATTAATAATTTTCAATTAAATGTTTAAATTTTCGATGTGTGCACCGTTTTGTTCAATACATAAATTGTAGCGACGCACAATATTGTTTTTTAATTTCGTCATAAATAAATAAATAATTTGAATTTTTTACATTAGACAGAACGCCAGAAGCAATTACACTATCCAATGACAAGGCCCAAATACACACATTCACTCACTCAAGCACACCCAGTCTCAGAACAAATCTTTGCGAATCACTCAAAGATTTGTCCCATGTGGGGATCGAACCCACAACACCAGCGCAGTGGAGAGCGGCGAGGCGACCGCTTAAACCACTACACCACACGTGCAGACATAAGATCACTATTCGCGGCTAATCTTTTTACTTTATCAAAGGCCGAAATAACACGTATTCGCAATTCTTCTATTGTGTTAACGTCTGTATTCGCTACAGACATTAACACAATATAATAATTCTTCACTTCGTTTTTCACAAATCCCCACAAAAAAAAAGTCCAGAGGAGTTAAGTCCGGGGATCGTGGTTGCCACCCAACAGGCCCGAATCGACCATTTTCAAAAAACTCACAAAACAAATATCCAATAAAAATCTGTGTCCTGTCACAATAATAAACTTAGCACTAATTACAAATTAAGTTTGAGTCCGTTCACATCACAAAATTTAATACAAAAACACGCCGGCGTCTTTGAGATTAAAATATTTCCGAGAATTTCTATTTCCCGTAAGATTGCCGATTTTGCACTAAACAAATTTAATGATCTTTCGTTGGTGACGCGGTTTGAATGCATTTGAATTTGCGTAAACTATTTGCGTCTCTTTTACTCATATTGAATTGGAGACATTATTAAAGTGAGATGAACTACTTTTATTTACTTCTCTAGTAATAATTAGTCAAGTAAGTAACTAACTCAATACTTTAAATAAAGTTATTTAAACTGCCCGGAAGTAACGTACGTACGTAAAAGTACGTACTTGAGTGTTACCAGTTTAGGCTGTTGGTAGGTTGGTAGGATTGAATTTTCATAGAATTTTTACAAACAAAGCGTACATTCGAACCGCAAAGTTACATCGATTTAAGATAGCATGAAAATTAAGCTCTGCAAAAAAAAACTTTTTGTAAATACCACAGAATGCTGTAATAAAGATAGAAAGTATTAAGTGGTAGAGCCATTGTGAACGAACATGAAAAAAAGCTTTTCCGTTTCACATAAAGGGCCATCAAATAGTAGTAATCCCGATATCTGGTTGATGATAAGATTATAACTACCAAATTACTACACAGGTAGGTGCCATCTTGTTTCTTATTTTGTAACATAGTGACAAAGCCGTGAAATAATTCTTTCATAAATGTCAGTGGCGAGACCTACCTACAGCATACAGCCCCAATCGTCCGGCTAACGTTACTAACATGTAGACTCAGCGCCGTTACTCATTGCTTGTGGCCACAGTTGGAACTAAACATAAATCAGAGGGAATTTTTTGTCTATTAGTATCATGTTGGTCCCATCACTTAAAAGAAGATTATTATTCAGCAGTTTTGTCAATGCATAGTTGCGTACCCTTTTACCTCAGAGCTGGCTTTTGTGTCTGAAACCTGAGGGTTTAAATTTACCATCAACGAGATAACAGTAATCCAAGCACTAAAATTAATTGATAACAGTAACAGTGAAACTCTTCTCCGTCAAGTCGTTCCCAAAAGCTCTACCATTTACTACCTTTATTTTCTATCCTTATTATAGCGTTCTGTACACACCAATGAGTAAGGTTTACTCACTGCTGCCAAGTCCATAATTTGCATGTCGTTAGATTCGATATCTTTAGTCGCTAAACACCTTATCCTCGCCGGCGACAATGAGCTTTTCTTATTTTGCTTAGTTTTAATTGGCCTTTTTTTTATAATAATTAAGTAAATGTAATAAAATAATAAATAAATGACTGAATAGAATAAACCTAGAAAAAGTCGCTAAAACTTTTTTTGTAGGCAAGGTAAAAGTTCCACACAACGCAGGTGACAAAGACGCTACATACATTGGCAACACTGGCTGTTCTCCCATCCTTGTCCGTAAATGAAAGCGCAAGCGCCATTGTTTGTTGTTTATTTTCTATTTTAAGTGTTTTATTTGTGATGTGACACGACGCTAAGAGAAAAAAATTGAGATGTAGTATTATAATAGTGTTTTGTGTGTTCGTGGCGTTCGAATAAATTAAAAAGTTTGACCGCAAATAGAGACCTTATGACCAAAGTAAGTAGTTCGCGCCGATGGGTACTCTGTGAATTTAGGGATGCAATTAAAATTTATTCAAAGTGATGTTTGTGATAATAACGTGTGACTTTCCGTGGTTGTGTATGTGAAATTCAAATGTGAATACGCGATTCGATATGAGTGCGTCGGCACTCTTAGTGATGCCGGTTCCATGCGACGTTGCCATCCATGGCCTATTTTGGTAAGTAAGGGGTCTTTACACTGTACGAGCCATGTAACTTGTTTAACGTTGTATTTCTCGTATTTTTCTCGTCATGTGATTTTGGACCACTGGAAATCAATATTGAGTGTGCACAGAATATGTGGTTTAAAGAAATGTCGCTATGTCGCATCCACCCTGTATAATCATAACAAACTTAATTTTAATACCAACATCGAGTATGTTGCATAAATGTTTGAACATTTGGTTGGATAGGGGAGAATGGGATAAATTAGTAGCTAGTATATGTTACAATTAACGAAAAGTAAAGTGTAAAAACCAATATTGTGTTTATTATTTGCCACAAAATAATCCGCTTATTGATTTTTTAACGTGACATTCGGAATACATTTGGTTGGGGATAGGGGAGAGTGGGTAAATTAGTAGGTAGTTTAACATTATTATGTTTATCAATAACCGCAAAGTTAGTGCTGCATTCATGAAATTCTAGATTGAATATTAAATTAGGGTTACTGGTGGTAAACACTATGGTATAAATATTTCTGCTGTAGACAGCAATACTTTACTCATACTATAAAATACCACGCCTTTATTGCCCATAAGGTAGTGGCAGAGGTGTTATAATACCCACACTTCACCTATTATGGTTAAGACCCATAATAGGATGTGAGTCAATCACCATTCTCAAATACCTTAGAAAAAAAAATTTTTTTGACAAGAGGAACAAAATTAATACTTGATTTCAAAGTCATCGTTATTCTTATAAAAGAATCAATAAAAAATATTTTACCTATCGGCAAAACGATTTGAAACATACCTATTTTCATCCACCTCCTGCCTGAAACACAAAAAAGTACTAAAAGCAAATAAATAAAAAGTAAAATAAGAAATAAAAGCATGCTCCACTGGTCTGTCGTGTAAAAAGGATGAGTGAGAGGCGATTATCAAAAAAGGGTTTTGCCAGGTGCCACGGGATACAAGACATACAGTGACCAAATTCCTGAAGCTTCTCAAAGGTCAGGTGTGACGTGTATAGAGGTATAAGAGGAGGACATGACAGGCAAACGTGTTTATGAATATATTTTTGGAACAGTTAAAAGAGTTAGTACACATGGCTACCGATCAACCTATACATTTCCAGTATAAAAATTGTCTCGCGTTGTTTGAGCTGCCCGTGCAGTGCGAGACCAGCTTGTACTGGAAATGTATAGGTTGATTAGTAGTTTTTTGTACTTTCTAGTTTATTTTTTAGTATAGCTCTTGGCTAAAAGCTCTTATCCTAAGTTCACTAAATAGTTGTGAAAATTCTAGGGACCTTTATGGGAAACAATGGGTTGGCTGTTTCTATATATATTTTTTTTATAATAAATTAATGTATTTTGAACACAATTGAACAAAAATAATTTAAATAATACCTTTGATTCTTATTGTTTAAATTGTTTTATTTACTTTCGTAAAAGCAAAAGGAAGTCAAACTTGCTACTTGATGAAGAAGAGGGGTTTCTAATGAACGCAGTCATTCGCTTAAATACAAATCTTACTAACTCTAGAAACAGGGCCACTCTACCAATTATTACGAATTTAAATTGTGTGGACTAGCGAGCGTTGAGTCCGGCCCTCGCCACTGCCGGTCTTCTCAGTAGCAACGGACTCCCCGAATACTGTACTAAAACTGCTGTTTATATACTTCAATGCTGGGAAAACTTCAATTGCGCGATTCAGACCTGCTGCTCGGATTGGTCGGTGAAAGTGAGCGTAGCCGTTCCAGTGGCTTGGCATACGGACGGGAATTGATGCAACAATACCAATTGTAATTACTTCACTTTAAATACGTTTTTTAATCGAGTCTGCTTGCAGTTAAATATCTGTCGTAATAAATCAGAGCTGCTTCTTTAAAGATACACGTTTTTCAATATTTTATTGCGGAACTACAACATTCATTGAGTTGGTATAATAAAACTAATGATCTGGATGTGCTCCGTGTGTGTAAAATATATGTCTGTGAACACCTTGCGACACAGGATGTATTTCAGTACGGGAGTCGTTTTTTACTTAAAAAAAATACTTTGACTAAGCGACACTCTGAGCTCATAATTATTCATAGCGAAATCAGGCGGCGGTCAGTCCATTTCATAAAGCTGATATAACTAAAGCTTATCTTTTTGTAATTAGCAGATATGTAGGCTATTAACATAAAACACTATATTATAAACATGTTTTTACAAATCGTAACTTTCATGTAAAGCGACAGTCATTAAAACGTTCTCTATAGAGTGCTGTGGATTAAAGTCATCCCCAATTCATGGTTAGCGTCGTTTAAAAAAGAGGCAAAAAAGATAAGTGCTTAACAAACCACGTCAAACTATAACATCAGTATTAAAAACTGCTGATCAAACAAATGTATAGTTTATTAATGAAACTTACATCCGTAAAGCTTTTCATTTAAAACTTCTATATTAATTTCACTCTTATTTATATAGTTTTTGCATAAAAGTATATAAATACATCGTTCCTCACAAACTTTTAAATTAAAATCCTAGCATAATGATGTTATACAAATGTGTACCAACCAAGTATTTGCATACCTACAACATGAACTCCTAGTAACATAAAAGCTTCATAAAAACACACAAAGTAATCCATTCCACTTTAATCTCACTTCAAACATTTTTTCTCCGTCAAACTATTAGAGCGCATTTCCCTCACATTTAGAGCAACTTTCTCTTTCAAAGCAAACAGAGCTCATATCCACATTCCTTATGCAATCTGCGAGCGAGTCTCACATACCCTGGAGCGCCCACATTTAGGTTCTGAACAGACAGAGCGACTTTTTACTGCCGAATTTGCAAACAATTGTAACTTGAACTATAGAGTCAAAGCGGCGAGGAACTTCACAACCTGATTCGTCAGTCCCAATTTCACCATCGGTCTACCAGACAAACGGCACTCCATCATCGCATCATAGGTAAGCGTACAATGTGCTTCACCGTAGACCGCGTCATCACTTGTGGTCAAACTCGTGTAAACCACTATTCAAAAAAATAGTAAGCTAAGGCTAACGTCTAAATAAACAAAGATTGACGACAGTGTGAGCTAATATTATATGCACTTGGGCAAGTGTATCATATAGAGCGAGCACTTGGTATGTGTGATCAAAGCATAAGGTATTATGCATTGCGTGCTATCAATTTCATGGTCTAGACCCTACTCTAAATTAGAACGCAGCGACGCAAATACCACTTTGCTGGTTGGCTTTGAGGGTAAGCTGCTATGTGTGAGACGAGGAGCTTCCACCCATTATTACCTGAATGCTTCTTATCTCAAGTAATTGAACCGTATACTGGACGCTGCATCAATCTAAGTTCGAATCTAGTTAATGCAAAGCTGTAATTCTTGTGATGTATATATATATGATATTCGTTTTTGTTGATATTTAGTCTATCAATGTAATAAACTATATATTATGTATGTTATTATTTTTGATAGTTGCCGGCAACAGCGACTTAAAGTGGCCCATCTGTCCTGCTAAACAGACCGCATTAATTTTGCTTTCATGCTCTTTCCTGCTACCCACGGCTTGTACCGCGCAGGATCACACAGCTATGTATCACCATGCATTTAGACTCAAGACTTAGTCCGGCATTGAGTAAGTTACTTACAGCACTGGACACGCTATTTACAGCAGCTATGTGCCATTGTCTTGGCTTAGAGTTCTTTGTTCATACATAATACAACATTATCTTGACTCTCCTACTACTTTCTGGTCTGGAATGTATTCGATTGCTGATAAGCACTGATTTTGCCGCAATAGAAAAGAATTAAAAGAAAAAAAACATGTATATTTTTTTAAATCTTTCATCACCATCGTTTTCTTTACGACTAGATAAAATTTCGATTTCGTTTGCTATGAAGTTAGGACTTACTTATTAACACAAATGGATTTGCAATTTTACACAAACATTTATCTTGATTTCTTTAAATATTCTGCAGCGGTCATTGTCCCGCCTCAAAAATCTGACTCATAATAATGTTGTTGCAAGTTTTTGTATCAACCAAAGTAGTGCGATTTTTTGCACTGACGCGGACGCAGGCGCCGCCGGCAAAAAACTACCGACTATCATATTAAACTAACCGTCACGGTTATTGAATACAATCATCACGAAATTGAATTTGAAATGTTCTGCCAGCCAATCCGAGCATCAGGTCTGAATCGCGCTATTGAAGTTTTCTTAGCATTGAAGTATTTGAACAGCAGTTTTCGTACAGTACTCGGGGAGTCCGTTGCTACTGAGAAGACCGGCAGTGGCGAGGGCCGGACTCAACGCTCGCTAGTCCACACAATTTAAATTTATAATAATTGGTAGAGTGGCTCTGTTTCTAGAGTTAGTAAGATTTGTATTTAAGCGAATGACTGCGTTCATTAGAAACCCCTCTTCTTCATCCAGTAGCAAGTTTGACTTCCTTTTGCTATTACGGAAGTAAATTATAAAATGCTATAAAATATTTTTTTTTTATAGAAGTTAAGTAGCAAATGTCTACATAAAGTAGTGAAGCACATCTACTTAAAGGCTAGATTGACATTATGCACTATTTTTTACTAACGTATACCACGTGGACGGATATTATTAGGTCAAAAAAATTTAACCACGCAATAAAAATATCAATAAAAATCATCTTAAGTACATGTTAATTACTCCCTTGGTTAAACGAGGATTCCTAGCGTATTACTCTGCGCCATATATAACGTGGTAAACGCATCGTAAAGCCTTACTTTTACGATACGGCAAAAAGATTTACCTTACCACGGCAGGTTTATTAGGACCCGTGGGTAATGCCTGTTTTAGTAGCGGTGGAAAGCTTTCGTTACGTCTTATTGAAGGAATGTTAGATGAGTCAGAGCTTTGACTCGCTTTCGAAGTTTGGTGGAAGTCCATTTTCCGAATTCGGTATTATGTGGTTAAAGTAATTGGTTGATGGAACTAGAATTTGGATATTTTATTCGAATTTAATTATAATCCAGTCCAAACCAAAAGAAGCAAGTTATACTACGCATCTCTTTTCTAATTCACAATAATTAACCACTAATAGAAATTAAGGAGGAAGAAATGTTCAATAAAATATTTTTCATGTATTTTTTAGCTTTAATAAAAATGTATTGTTATTTTCAAAACACAGTTTTAAGGCTAGGTGTTGAATACACACAACCTTAAATAACACAACAAAATTTTACTCATTACTGGTTTTTGTGCTGGCACTTATTGTTATGACTTACAAAAATAACAATAATGTTGAAACCATATTTTATTTCTGAAACCTTTTGACGGCAATTTGCCGATTTTATTTACATAGAAAATTCATATCTCATCATTTTTACGTTAAAAACAGCTCTTGAATCCACACCGACTAATCTAATAAAAATTGCTGTATTAAAATTATTGGCCGTGAAACGTTCTAATTCAAAACTTGCGCTCCACTACACAGTTAAATAACATTAATGAGTCGTAACAGATTGTCTATCTTTACATCTATACCACCTAATATTATAAAGAGGTTTGTTTTGCTTGTTTGTTTGTTTATCCCAAATTGACTCTATAACTGGATGGCGGAGTGGGTAGTGTACCTGCCTGCGACGCCGAGGTCGTGGGTTCGATTCCCACTTAAGACAAATCTTTGTGTGCATGCACATGGGGGTTTGTCTCAGTCTGGGTGTTTCTATGTATAATAAGTATGTATTTACAAAAGAAAAGTATATATAATGTATTAGTATCAGTTATTCTAGTACCCGTAGTACAAGCTCTGCTTAGTTTGGCACTAGATGGCGTTGTGTGTGAGGACAAGGTTGATCTTGAAGAAAATTGGTAAGCCTTTTTGATGACGTAACACGTGAGCAGAGAAATATAAACAAGTAAAATATAAAACAGCTGAAGAGGTTCTTTGTTTAAACTAGTTAATCTCTGGAACATAACATACATAACAATACATCATGCTTATATTACCCAGAAGGGTCTGGCAGAGGTGTACAACTCACACATTTCACCTGTTATGTTTAGGTCCCATGAGGGTGAGCCTATCGCCAGGCACAATTGCAACTACGTAACAGCACGTAGTTGCAATTTTGAATTTCTAAACGGAAACCGGGAATCTAACCCTTGACCTCGCGTATGAGTCACACACGCTAGCCATTATACCATCGAGGCAGCTCTGGAAGTACCAGTTTAATTTAGAAAAATCTGGTTGAAATTTGATTGCGTAACTTGAGTGCATGGCTAAACAATATTTTAAAAGAAATGAAAAATGAAAATGAAAATATTTATTTAGGTCCAACAAAAACAATGAGACACACATAAATTCAGTAAAGACAAATAAAAAAAAATACAGTAATTTACAAGGCTGTATGCCCAAAGCAAAAATTGCCCTAAATGGGAATTGGTCCAGCATATGCCAAAACAAATCAAACTATAGTCCGGAGCAGTAATGTTGAACGCGGGTGAAACCGTGGGGAACAGCTTGTTCTATATAAAATATTTAAATGCGAAAGGAATTTAGATATTATAATGGCCGAACAATACGAAGACGAATCAAACAAACCGATCAGGCATAAAACAAACGCTGGGCACCAATTAACATTTTATCACGATGTTTCAATATTGATTTTGCTAACAAAATTCTTTTTGTTGATTTTATTTCATCGTAAGCATTTACATTTATCGTCATCATGTTCAAATCAGTTATTACTGACTTCGTTATTTTATGGCGAAGGATTGAACTCTTATATTCTTATAATGTACTTTTATTTATTTGCTCATTAATCTATACATATCTTTTATTTAAATATTTACAATACTAACCTAACTATAATTTAATATTTTAAACTAATTAAATAAATAAGTAACTATAATATACATTGAATAAAAGAATAATATAAAATTATTAATTAAACCAAAACTCGTAAAAAATTCAGGTGTCAAAAAATACGTCCGCATCGATGTCGACCGCAGGTAACGTGCCCAGAAGGCTGGCGGCATTGCCACATAGTATAGCAATGCTGATCTTTTGTCCAAAATAGAAGCCAGCCTTATGGTCACATGAAGAGTCGACTTATTTATTTATTTTATTTATTTATTTAACTTTTTGCACACAAAATGGTACATAGGTGGACTTAACGCCTAGTGGCATTCTCTAACAGTCAACCTAGGGTGGTGCAGAGAAACAAAGGTAGGTGCGTTACGATAATAGGTACTAATAAAGAGAAAAATATACACTGATTTGAAAATCGATTAAATACATATTAATACATATATGGTACATACATAATACTTTAAATACGTCAACTTATATTCTTTATTTAATATTTGCGTGACATGTTCAATCTTTATTTTAAGTAATAAAACGCCCAATATTATAATTAAAGAAATCTTGTGTAACTTTAATTTTCTTAATCCAACAAATAGTCCATTTTCCGCTCAAGTTTTAGTCTCGATAGTCTAGAGGTTAGCGTATGCGCCTATCACCGCGCGGTCCCGGATTCAATTCCCGGGTCGTGCAACCTGGTTTGTGAACTTTGCGTCAGGAAATTCACAATAGCAGCACGGAGTTGGAATTGTGCCCGGAAGATGGCGATAAGCTCACTCCCTATCCTATGGGACCTAAACATTATAGAAGAAATATGAGTGTAGTACAACTCTGCTACACCCTTCTGGGTAATATAGGCGTGATGTTATGTTTTTATGTGTTTATGTTTCAGTTAAAGTGTTCAAAGGCCGCCTCTTGTAATGTAACGGTACAGATTCGAATGTTGAAAGCATAGAAATCTTAATAACTAGTTAAGATTTCTATGGTTGAAAGATATATTATCGAAAGTATTGTCAAAATCCTCACGTAGTCACGTCTATTTTCAGGCTCGTTAGATAGTTTTTCCTCCTTCGTTAGTGTATGATCATTAAGCTCATAATTTCGAGAACATCAATGACGTCATTACGAATGCGAGAGATATTACGATATCTCTCGCAACCGGAAAGATAATAATATCGCCCACTTGCGGCGACAGTGTGACATCTAAGAAAACACAATTTTACAGGAAACGATTTTTAAACTTTTGATCGCTCAGAACTTTTTACATATTACCCAGATGTCGCAACAATGTTTGAACAACTTTGAGGACAACAACTGTTGAATTGATTCATGTATTAATGTTGTAAATTTTCATGCTAAATGCTCAAAATAATTACGATTTAAAAAAAAAAACGAGAACTTATCACCTTGTTCCTGAAATATGCAACATTTATGGTGTTCTATCATCAAATATTACATTGATGATGATGAAATTATTTATCGGGTGCTGGATTATATCTGAATAAAACGCTGTCATCGAAAATTTTTGTATATTAAAATATCAAAATCAATCATAAACGTATCAAGTCTTATTTTTCTTCAAGGGGGTCAAACATAAGAGATAAATTATTGATGTCATTACGATGAGATCAACAATTTATCTCTTATATTTGACTGTAAAATAATTATTATTAAACGCTTCAAATAATCACTTAAAAACTCTTCTAGCTTTTAATCTTACAAAAATAATCAAGTATTTATTAAGCTCAGCTTAAACTAAAAAGATAATCAATACCTAAATATCACAATCATTAATGGCACAGGTAACTTTGAGTTTAACGACAGTTAAAATCTATACATAATCAGTCTTGAGACTAGAGACTTATCATCTTCTTAAACATACTTAATTAGTAAAATAAAAACAATATTCTCCTCTAAAAAACAAGTTAAACAAGTTAAAAAAAGTTTTGCATATAAACCAGTGGTTGTTGTTATTAAATTATATACTACAAACTTTCAAAAAATGGTCTGTAATATCCTGGAATGTGATTATTATTCAGTAGTGAAAGTATGTCCTGTTTCTTCCTTTCTGCTAAACCAGGTTTACTTACAAAAGCTTTTTTAAGGCGTAAATTAAAATCAGTCTTCTTTTTGATTACGATAGCTCTCTTAAATTCCTCAGCGTAAGATGTTTTAAAGTACAATGCATCGGGGTCGTCTTTTTGAACCTTGAAAACTTTAATCTCTGTCAATTTTATGACATTTTTATCTTCGTCTTTCTGTAGCACGAAATTCATTTGATTACAAGCAGCCTTCCAATCAAAAATATCGGTGTGGCACATTTCATTTACATGAATTGGCGTAGATTTCTTTCTAGCAGCTTTAATGGCTCCAATGAATCCTTCAGGAGTATAGATAGGTCCAGATCTCAGCTGCCTTTTTACTTGTCTTTCTATTTGGGAGTGTACTGAGTCACCCTCATTTTGTGTATGACCCTTTATGAGAAATTTGTGAGTAATGGAATTAATATTTTTGAAATGTTGCACGGCATAAACATACATAGCCATCATGAACCTATTTTTCTGCTGTCCAGCACAGTTATCAGAATAAAAAACCACGTCAAGTGATTCAAAGCCTTCTGAAATTTTCCCCAGATATTTAAAAACGCAAGTGGCAATCTCATTAACTCCTCTGTTAGCTTGAGATTCGTCCCATACATAACTTTCAACATTGTTAGTTTTAAGATCGTAAATTGTTAAGTTTAGTACGTTTAGTTTTGATTTATAATAAAAAACAGAAATTTCGCCTTTAGGGCACTGAAACACAGCCTGTAGATCGTAAACAGCCACCACTAAACTGTCATCATTCTTATTTTCTCTTTTTCTAAACGGGACAATCGCTTTTCTTCGTGGTGTTGTAAATAAACTTCCTTTTTAAGTTCTTTATCTTCTGTAGAACTGTTTTTGTAAGCTTCGCAAAATTCACATGCGTCTTTTTTCGGAATGAAAAAAGATATATTGAACTCCTGGGTAAAAATACGGTAAAACATGTAATTAACAAAACCAACGTTATTAGTTTTGCATTGTTCTACATAGTCTCTATGAATGTCTGAAATAGTTTTACTTCCGTCAATATAGTGTTTCTTTGAATTGGCCCGAATATGTAGTGTGATTCTATTTTTGGGATTGCTTCAATGAAAGATTTTGCGGTGTTTTTAAGGGCATCATCCACGTGGAAGTGGTTAGAGTGACACCCACGATTGTCTTTGAGCAAAGAAACGTTTGTTTCTTTATTCTTTTTTTTCAGTGCTGTTTCTACGGGACGATTATTTATTGATAAGGTGTTAATAAAGAAAGTTTTACAGACTCTTATTTTTTCACCACATAACGTGAAATAAAATGCGTTGTTATTGTCTCGTTTCGGGGCAGGTGTTCCGTTTTCATCAATTCTAACATAGCGATGCACTGGTTTTACCTCTTCCATAGACTGAAGAAGAAATGCCCATTGTCTTTCAATGCTCCCTAAATTCCAATAATCATTAAGAAAGTCTTGTCGTTGCAATTCAGTTATTTTGGATGGGCATTTAAATTTACAGGTTTCCTTGCAGGGCGGTTTAAGTTTACGTTCAGATATTTCTTTTTTAGTTTTAGATGATTGATATGACTTACCACTATTTCTTGGTTTTTTTGCCACATTTTTCTGCCATTTACTTTCCTGCCTTTGCCTTTTTTCCCCTTTTTTGTAGGTGTTATAGCTTCTGTGTCAATAACGTCGAAACCAACTGAAATCGGTAAGTTCTCTATAGTGTCGTTGGGACTACCATTATCTGCAGTAGCATATGTTTCATTAAGTGTATTTTGCACAGGCATATTTTCATTGGAATGCGTTATAATTGATTCAGTGGCTGATCTTTCTTCATTTTCGTTTGGTGATTGCAAATCGCCTTCCGTTGATGAATGTCGTAGTTGTCCAATCGATGAATTATCGTTCAGTTCGCATTGTCTAAATCGAAACTTTGTTTTTTTATGTTCATGTTGGTAATCCGGGTCTTTCACTGAATCATCGCTATCTGAAAAATTTAAACAACAATGTTAGGTAAGTTGATCATTAGGGTATTTTTTATGTTTAAGATAGGTGTTGACAATGATGGAGGATGCGGTTTGCACATAACCGTAGTCTGTGATGTTTAGCAGTGTACGGCTGTAACTGATAGACAGATAAATAGATAGATTTTTTCTAGTATCGACATACCTTCGTGATATGATGATGTTGAGGAACTACTTGAAGAACTACTTGATGAGCTACTTGTAGATTCACTACGAGAACGATGAGCTTGAACTAACTCTAACATTAATTTAGATCTTGATCCCATCTGCAAATATGACACAAATAAAATTATAATGTTTAGCACCTAAAGCGTTATAACAAAACATAAATGCACAACACAATCTAAATGTTTTCTGAAATAACAAAACAACATAAAATAAACCAAGTCACATGTCACTAGAGACCAAAAACTTTATCATCTTCAATGTTACTATTCGAGTTATAATAGTGAAATTCATAATCTTTACAAGAATAATGTTATACTATTGAAACTAACGTGAGAAGACATCATTACTAGAGAAACACACGGGTGATGAAAATACTTCCTTAATGAAGTATAGAAACCGGTCGGCAGAATTCCGACTTAAAATACGTGAGTAACCCGTGTGTTTCTCTAGTAAAGAATAATGTTATAAACAAAAGATACACCACATTACTTGTTACTTAGTTTTGCAAAAACACTGTGATAAAGTTAAATATTACTGTGTTGAAAAAAAGGAATCATTTGAAATTATACTTACTTTTCATCAAAAACGTGATATATTCGTATTATCACGTTGTTCGGGAAACACGACAGCACTTCACTCTAGCAAGCACAGGGCACAACTGATCTGTCACTCTGTCAAAGTCAACTAGATGTCCGAGAGAGATAGTGCTACACTGTGATATTTTTGTCTCTTTTTGTCACTGCTCCGCCATTTCTCAAGTCAAAATTACCGCGTTTTTGGAGATAATAGATCGCAATATGGCGATTCCGAAATTATATAAAACAAAAAAATTAATATCTCGAAATATCACACTATCGTCGCAAGTGGGCGATATGTTACATAAATATAAAAGAACTAGCTGACCCGGCGAACTTCGTACCGCCTTAGCGTAAATTTGATGCACTACTTTATTTTGTATAGCTTACCTATCTTATGTATGCGTACCTATTCAATTTGAACTGGAATCTATAATATCCTCCATATAAAAATTAATACCTATTTCCCTGGTCTCGTCGTACCTGAGAAGGACTTTACTAGTTTTATGAAATAAAAAACAAAATATATATTTTTATAATAGTGTTTATTCCGTAGGGTTCAATAATTTCACTCATATTTTTACAGAAAATTTATTAATATATATTTATTTTTTTCCGTAAGAACCTTGTACAGAGTATTAGAAAACTAAAAAAAAGAAATCAGCCAAATTTTATTTTCATGCTATGTCGTGACAACGGAAAATGGGTTTCATTTTTATATATATAGATAACTGTCCGGTGGCTCTACCCGCGCAGTACGTAAGGCTGCTTTCAGAGTCTCGCTCATCATCGGCGCTGACGACAAAATAAGTATGATTTCGAATTGATTATTTTATAGCATTTAGCTATGCTTAGCAAATTATACTACCTACCTACAAAACCTACTAAAGTATCCTACTTATTCTATATCTATCTATATATCCTAGTTGAGAAATTTAGGGTTCTGGCAAGAGGCGACCGTAGCTGGACGGATGAAGCGACTGCCTGGTGTGTAGTAGGTCGCAGGCTCAAATCCTGCCGGTCCCATATCTTTTTCAACTGTTTCTTATTTTTATTAAAACTGACGTGAGTTTGTAACATTATTCAAATTATGAAATACGGGTGTTACTCACGTAATGATGGTCTATTTAGTCGACCGCGGTTTCGCCTTTACGTCTAGGCATTATCGAGAGAGTGCGATACGTCGCGCCTGAGTCGCAGCCAGTCTTGCAGTCGTGCGAGTAACACCCGTATTTCATAATTTGAAAAACTGTTTCTTAGTATAATGTATGATTGTCCTAGGAGCGTTTTAGAATAATTTGTAGTGGTCAGCGCTGACGGTGGTTAACGCGGAGCGCTTGTCCTATTTCCAGTCAGCGTTATAGTCAGCAAATAAATAAAATAAAACCAGCCTTTCTCCTTTCTACATACATAAAAATTAGTTTGGAGATACTTTAAGACCTGAAGTAGGACAAAGGCTATCGACATACCTACCACGCGGGCGGAACAGGCCGCAGAAGCTTGTAGTAAATAGTTCTAAATGTGAGCAACATACATTCTACAATTTTTCAGGTTTACTATTTCCACTTGTATACTATCGTGTTAAGTGTGTTAAAATGTTTCCTATTCCGTTTTCTTTGACAGTTTTCTTTTTGAGTTGCTCTCAAGTTGTATAGCTTCCCGGGCAATGCGAGACCAGCTAATACTAGGCAATGTATAAGTTGATCTGTAGCCGTCGGTACAAGCTTGACATTTCTGATATTCAGGCCATGATGGAATTGACTACCCTGTTAAACTGACTACAGTATTATGTATGCATTATGTTTAAAAATAACTATTGTACGGTCGACTTACATCCTTTTTATAAAAGCCGAAAATTTCCCCATGTGTTCTTGTTAGTCACAGTCATGCTAGAGGGGATAGGGGGTTGCCCTTTACCCCCTCTAGCATTAGTAAGAACTAATAATCATTAACTAAACAAAGCCAACTAGACCGATTGCAGCGGATCATAATAAAGTTATAGATAATTATTCGTAGTCATTTTATTTATTTAATAAAGATTGTCTACACTACAAACACAAAGAAAAAACAAAAAGATATTAAGCATTGTAACCTGGGATACTGGCTATAAAAGTAAGTCAGTACTAACTCATTTGAATATCTTTAATAATTTTTACTACATTGGTGAAAACCACCATGTTAATTCGTCCAGTAATAGTTTTGAGTTTATCAACCAACTGACAGACTGACAGACTGATACTTTTTCTCATCAACTTATTTACTTATTTATGTTTTTTTTTTATACTACGCCCACAGCGAACGAACGTGCAGTCCACCTGATGGTAAGTGGAGTACAGCCCATGGACATCAACATTTCACAAAAGCAGATTATAGATGCGTCGCTGCAGCTGAGGAGTACGGTGTTATGCCTCATGTGCCAGTAATTTCAGGGCCTGATCTCACCACCAAACCGGAACACAGTAATGGAAGCACTACTATTTGGCGGCATTTTAAAAGTGAGACGGTGGTGCTGCCGCCCTCGAGCTCATTCACAAGAGCTCTACCACCACCACATTTTATAATATTTTGTTAAAACCTCACTACAAAAAGGAAATCGGCTCGTGCAAGTACCTACTCAAATAACAGGTAAACGGAATGGACAGTTAAAAACTCAATAGACAATTTAAAGACACAATTAACTCAAAACGATCAACATAAAACTGTAACGACGTCCGATGATTAAATACATAATAATAAAATATCTAAGTGCTCAAACAGACTGCGTCTCAATCAAAATTAATTGAACTAAATGAATTTAAGCTTTGAGTCGGCTTCAAAGATTTGGTTGGAAATTAACGAAAAGGTATCTTCTTCGAGTGCCTGTCCATCATTGAAGGTTGACAGTAAGCTCCTTAAATTTATTCTTGTCCAGAGCAAGTCTTAACAATTGTTCTACATGTCATTTTTCGCCTTCGAACTTTACGGTTATCGTGTAGGTATAATTTAAGACAAATATAAAAATCAGCTTCCCTTTCCTCCCGGTACGTCTTTAAATAACTTTTAATTCTAATCCAAACCGTAATCTATATTTTGACAAAATTTCAGCAAAACTTATCCGGAAGTTCTAGCATGAATGAGTAACCAACGTCCATACTATATAAAATATACAGTACGAAGTTAGAGGCAACGCCACAATAATAAAAAAAAACTTAATATATATAACATACCATCACGCCTATATTGGGATGGGTGAGGCAGAAGTGTTTGTTATGTTTAAGTAAAAATATTTTATATGAAACATGTGTTCATCTATTATTTTGGTCCACAACGATCATTATTATGTGGCATATTAAATATTTCACACTGTGCGAACATGTTGTTAAATTTCAACCTGAGATACAATTTGTTATGAACCGTTTTTTGCGATGGCAATGGACACTCTATTATAAAAAACCTTTACTTATAAAATTAAATTTTTTTTAAAGATACAAACATAAAAGCTACTATAAATCAAGTAAAGTAAAATTTGCTTTTTTATGTGAAGGTTTTTCTTGATTTTTATCATTTAGCCTTACGTACTCCATTGTTTGGTGTATTTTGATCTTTCAGGTGAATCGTTGTTTTGATCGATATAAAAATCTAAAAGGTAATTTATTTCGTTTTTTTTTTTGATATTTATTTATGACCCTTTGCCGCGAATATGTGTGAAGCAACCCTTATCCAAAAAATCCACTATATTGATGCCGATGTACATATTTATAAAATCATATTGAACATAGACATGCAACATGAAATATCGACTAGTTTTTCGAGGGAGGCTAATTAATGGAACACGGAAATGCACTATTGGAGCCGCGGGCAAAGCCTGTTATTTACATACAGCTACACGCCGATGTAGATTTTGCTACATTTAACCAATGAATATTCTGTTTTGCACTGTAATGTTGTACAACACTGAATGTTATTATTAATGCATTGATGAGAATATTGGAATTGTTGAAATGTATTAAATAATATTTGTGTATTTTAAATTGTGATGTACAAAATTTATATTTAAATTAGGCAAAATTATAACTAGTTGCCGACAGCGGCTGAAACCCTGTGGTATGTCGATAAAAAGTAATACTCTAGCGATACACACTACACACGAAAAGCAGCGATAGCCCAGTGGGAGACCGTAGGACTGCGAAGTCAAAGGTCTCGGGTTCTAACCCACAGCACAAACCTCTGTCAATAAATCATTAAGATTCGTCTGTTCGAAGATATGTGTGTATTTATTTCATTTTATTTTATTTATTTTATTTTATTAGGAAAACTTACAGCTATAAACTTACAGATTAAAAGAAAAAATAAACACAATGAAGGCCATTTACAAGTTTCCACAGATAGAAAAATTATCGCTCGCTAACGGTGAAGGAAAACATCGTGAGGAAACCTGCATGCCTGAGAGTGCCTAAAAAGTGCTCGAGGGTATGTGAAGTCTACCAAACCGCATTTGTGCAGCATGGTGGACTATGGCCTAACCCTTCTCAACATGAGAAGAGGCCCAAACCCAGCAGTGGGACATGTATTAGATAAAGAGCTGCTGAATTACATACACACTATACACACTACATACACTGCATACACTCAATCCACAGACATTACTTTGCATAACACAATAATAATCACATTTGTCACCATAAACTCATCAGGCACAGAAAGTTCACTACACGGACATTTTTACATCTTTAAACATCCATATTTTTGTATTACAGATTTGCATGCGAATATTTTCACTTTCGGATTACATTGTTAATGTTTTATTGTGTACTTCGTATTTGGCGTACTGTTCCAATGTAATTTTTTTATCTACTGCCTGTAAGCTGTGAAGTGCCTGTAAGAAATAAAAAAATAAAATAAATAAATACTCTGAACCAAAATAAGAAACACAAAAATGAAGCTACAAAATATAATTAAAACCTCTTTTAACTTATATTGAGCCTATGGCGTGGCTAGGAATTACAACATTAAAATCCATCATGTCGTACTTTTGTTATAATTATGGTAAATTCTCAATGCGATAGTTCACTCTCTATCACTTAGGACCTTTAGATGACTGGTAAAGTGTGGGTTTTATACACCTCTGCCACATCTTCAGAGTAATATAGACAATAATGCCAAAAGGATGTTATGCCAAAAACATGTTACACGTAATAATGAATATGCGTCAAGAATTAATTCGAAAAAATATTATCGTTAAAAAGTTATGCCAAATTAATATTATGCGCAACTATTATTATGCAAAACGAAGGTATGCCAAAAATATTATTCGAAAAAAAAAGGGATCCCAAAAATATATTTTTAACTCGACCAAATTTATTTCATGCTCGTATAGTAACTTTGTATCACAAAATGCTAACTGCATAAAACCGCCTTGTTTGATCTCTTGGCTGGAACAGTGTCCAGAATTAAGATTTCTGACCGCCCGTAATACCTGCCATAGATCTATCTTAACGTAGTAATTGGAATAGATGACGTAACGTGCTCTCAGGCTTGGAGAAATCTGCATATATGTATCTAATAGTTTTTATAGCAGTCAATCTTGTTTAGCACGACAATGACCTGTAGGGAGCATACTGGCATTCTACTGAGAAGAGCTGTTGATAGCCAATGTTGGGATAGGATTAGTCAGCCAGACACTGCGTTACCGTCATCTGACTGTCCAGGGCGCGCCGCAGAGAGGCTCCTATCATGCACCCCACTGGGCAAAAACAATATAAATAAAAAATGAGAAACCATAATGCCATTGACACGTAAGAAGAAAAGAACATGTTATTATGACATACACATTTCAACTAGAGAATAAATGGGTTACTCACGCGCGAGCCGGGATACTGATTGCACCGAGCGTACTGCACTCACAGCCCTGATGAAAATATTTCCTTAATGAAATATAGAAACCGGTCGGCAATATCCCGACAATAATACGTGAGTAACCCGTTTATTCTCTAGTAGTTATGTCATCTCACGTAAGTTTGAATAGTATTATACACATTTCACTTGTTATGTTTAGGTCCCATGGGACAGGGGGAGAGACTATCGCCATCTACCGAGCAAAATACCCACTCCGTGCTGCTTTTGTGAATTTCCAGATGGATAGTTCGCAAATAACAATTGTGCCCAACCCGGAAATTGAACCCGAGAGAGACTTTGCAGTGAGCAATACGCAAATAATACCGCTGGACCAACGAAGCAGTATGTCAGTAATACTACTATGTGGCAGTAAATTCCAGGTAAGGTTTTTGTCATAAATATTTTTTCTAGGTAGCGATATAAATTGGGTAACATAAAATATTTTTTTGCCGAATTTGACCAAAAATGTTGCCCAACCTTTGAAGAGTAACGACTAACCAATAGTTGTTCTAACCTATAATAAAATTCTATATTTTTTCTGTAAATTTTTTGTTCCTACCAGTGATTGTACATTTACTCCACACGTTGCCTCTAAGTGACTTTCGATGGAACATATTGGTTGGGTTCGACCTTTTTGGGAGGGGTGGTTTTAGCATTTTTTCTTATAAATTCAGTTTCATGTTAGCGGTCGTAACCCACGACCCGTGAGGCGCGAAAATTTGTAAATTGTATGAAATAGTTACGGCGAGTACCTGGGGGTTTATTTTTTGTGAGTGCTAAGTGAAAATACTAGTTGGTGAATAATGTGGAATATAATATTTTAACTAAGTAACCTTCTAGGTTCTATAAATCTATAATAATATATGCTGATTGATTATATTATAGATGTTGCCCGCGGTTTACTCACCTGCTTTGTTGATGGTAGGTGTTATTAGATGAAATAGCTTACAGCCTTTTCTCAGACCAACTAAATAACAAATCATGTCAAATCAAATCAAATCAAATCATGTATTTCCATGGGCCCCAAGGGGCGCTTGAAAACATCAAAACAAACATCAAAATACAAAAAATATAAAATTAAAATAAAACTTAACTGATTAAATTATAATACTTATTGCAATAAAATGATTTGACACCGGAGCTTAGATTGACTTTGAACATGAAAATTGGCAAATCGTTTTAAAGGCGTTCTATAACTAACGCTGTGACATGAGATTTTCATGCATTAGAATTAGATAAGAAAAAAGATATATACCGTTTAGTATTCTGAGATACTGAGATATTTTATATTTTCAGCTGACTAACGAAGAACGTATTTATTCTGCCGGCTAACGCAAAACAGTTCAACTAACTGATACAATTGCTAAGTAATAAAAGTCTTGATTTCTATTGAACTTTCACTCAGTCGTGATTTGCCAAATATGAGGTTATTATGAAATGTACTAAAAACCTTAATGATCTCAAAAAGTCTACAGTGCTTTGGCTTTCCTCTTACATTATATTTATGAAAATTGTACAGATTTTGTTGACTAAACGTGACAAATTTTCATTATAATTCTATTATGAAGTGTTTACATATTTTGTGAATATTATTATGTCATTATAAGATTGTGAAGATTGAGTTTTAATAATGAACTTCTGAAATATTTTATAAGACTTAGACAATAATAAGAGCGTGTCTTTGATTTTGATACACTGCCAAAAAACATGTTTAAATAGGGGTGATGTATTTTTTTTAAATAAAGCTTTCTAGTAATTTGAAGATACTAATTACTAGTATTCTTGTAAGATTAGCTGGACGGGGTGTCCAGCTAATCTTTAAAAATATTGACACTTTTTTTCCCTACGCTCTAATATACTAGTAATGGACTTTTCTTAATTCCATCGTCAAGGGTGCATTCATGTATTTTTCAAAACATTGTCGGAACTAACACAGTTATAAGAACCTTGTTCTTTAAGAAAATACAGGTTGTTTTGTGACTTTTGTGAGATAAGTAATGTTAAACCGGACTTAGCCAATTGCTTAAGGCCTTAAGGAGTTGGATTCGCAAGTGTTTTTATACAATTTATTGGATTGCCATTATCTTTCAATTTGTGCTTAAATGCTTACCGAATAATTTTGATCCTGTTATTAAAAGTATTTACAAAATACTTATAGAAAACTGCCTCGATAGTCTAGTGGTTAGCGTATGCGCTTCTCACTGCGAGGTTTCAGGTTCAATTCCCGGAACCTCACAGGAAATTCACAATACGATGGATGGCGATAGGCTCACCCCCTATGTCATAGTACCTAAACATAACAAGTGAAATTTTGGTGTTGTATACTTTTGCCATTCCCTTCTGGGATAGGCGTGATTTTATGTTGTAATATACAATAGAAAGTACACCTACCCGCAAATTCAAACTTTCTAACCACAACACAAAACATCATAACAACATTTCAGCTTTCGGCTCCAACTTCATAAAAACAGTCGCCCTTACCTTAACCCACTTTTGCAAAATATTCATTTCAAAATAAATTTCCTCTAAAATGGTGTATATTCATGCAGATCGTTAGTACACGCAGACCGTATCAATTAAAACGTCGATTCAACGCCGTGAATAGTGTGGGCCATCATGACGGATAAGGGTGGTGACACACAAGCCTAAGCCTCTTGAGCCTAAGCTTCTATGGTAGGAAATGGAATTTAAGCTTAGATCTTGACGCTGTGGCTATTTGAGACTATAACAATTTTATTATGTTTTTTATAGCTTTTACATCCTAGTTTAATAAAAAAAATAGTATTATGGAAAGGGATTTAAATTACTATAACACTATCATCGTTTTTAGTATAATTGAATTTGGGGTAGCTTATTTTTATATTTTGGTATAATTTAGACTGATTTTTTTCAAGATTTATCTTAATACTATGATTTTTATACAGCTTTATATGTTCAACTTAATTTAAAATTTCACATAAGTGATCAGATTTAGGGCAAATAGAATTAAGTTTAACTTATGGTGCAAAATAAGGATTTACTAAAGTGATTAATTAAACCATCACTAATGACGAATAAAATAACTAAAAACGAAGTGATAACTATTACTGGCATCTAAAAATAATAATACATAAAAGCATTAATTTGAAAACAAAATAAACAAACTCGTCTTGATAGCAACTGAAATTTTATTTTAGCGATAAAAGTAGGTATTACCCGTAGTTCGATTCTGTAAAGGAAACTATCGGTTGCGACAATTCAGTGCATCCTTGCCTCCATATAGATACGGTAGATATTTAATTGACAGAAATTCAAATTTCGCGTGATTCCATTTATGGAATACCCATGCCGGTGTATCGCCAGTACAAAATACCGTTAGCAGATACACTCGTAACTCATTTGGGCCGTAAATCGATCGGGATTTTTATGCTGACCGTCAATGGATGAATTAGAGTACGCGGTAAGTCGGATTATCTTTTCACGAATTTCAACTACATCTTTGCATCCTTCTAGTAAATAAATAGATACAACATTCAACGTCATCTACTCTCAAACTAAGCAGAGCTATGGATACTAAAATAGCCTTACTAAATACAAACTAATGTACAACATGTCTCTTAGTTATTACGGCTTTATCACTCACCGATTATGATGAAAGCTTGTAGAAATACATAGGCTCATTTTTAGAGGGGCCGCCGCGGACAAAGCCTATATGAATGTTTAAAATAATATAGTTAGATATTTTATATAATATTAAAGTTGAAAAATTAAAAATCCAGCAGGACTCGAACCTGCACCCCATGGGTATACGCCAAGTGCTTTGCCAATTCAGCTATGGATTCGAATGCTGCTGGACTCGAAATTTCTCAACTCTTTTGTGTCAGCCATAGCTAGACGAACCTTACTTGGTTTTAGCGCCATCTATGCGGTGTGATAAGATAGTTAGATATTATTTAGTTTTTACAAATACGTTTAATAAATATTATTACATATTAATATAAATTTATGAATGAATTTTATGCAAATGTCAATGGATGTCGTTAGTGATTGATCACAGTTATAAACTGTTTCAACACGGAGTAATCAAAGGATAATAAATACACAAGCTAGCTAATAATTTTCATGTCATGTTATCGTGTGATTAATCTAACCATCAAAATTAACTGGCAATTATTGATTCTATTTAGTCATTTATTTGCGTCGACACCGAAGCCCGGTACTAGAATTAATGATCTGGTAAATTTTATAAAACAATACATTTTTTTTTTTAAACGAATGGTTCGTTTAAAAAAAATGTATTGTTTATGGTAAGTTTCTGTTAATATGTAAAAAATTGGCCACGCCTGTTTTAAATGAAGATAAAGGGACAGGAAAAACAAAAAAAATGGTAGAATATAGGTATTTGAAAAAGGACAAATTATGGATGAGACGTGAACAACAATATGACCGCGTATTTTCTGCGCCTCGTTTCAAATACCATTTCTTACGTGGCACGTCTTTTCTGCTTGCCCTCTATGTTAACAAAGTCTTCAAAAATCTTATTTTAGTATTTTTTATTATGAAATGATATAAAATGGTTAAGTTATGAATATGGCTTAAATAAGGTGTCCTTTATGGCAAAACAAAAACTTCAATAAATCCATTCCACGATTCAAATGCTAACCACCGCTTATTAACAAAAAGAACCAAAATATCCTTCAGATAAAATTACCATTTATATTAATAAGAATTCTCGGTGTACCGCAGGTGTACCGATAGCCGCTGCGGATAGTACTCGTTACTCATTTGAGCCGTGAATGGATCCAGCGATTTTTATTCCGACCGTACAGCAAAAGGATTAGCGTGGATAGGTTCTAGCTAGTTTGATGAACTTAGTTATAATATTACCAGCTTAGTGTCGAAGACTAGTGTAGTGACAGCTACGTAGTCATACTATTTTTCAATTTTTATATTGGGTTTGTCTGACGAAATTTTGACGAGGTGTAAACAAAGTGCATGGCATGTTAAAATGTTGAATAACTTATACTTATTAGACTAAATAAATTGCATTGCAAAAAAATTAGTTAGCTCAGTCAAAATATGGGGCTTGGCGCTTACTTAGTAACCAGTAGATCTTGGTGCAGTGAAGCTGTAACTGACCGCGATTTTTTTATCTGCTCGCTCAGCAGAAAATAGTACATAAATAAAACTTAAAAAAAATGCACAATATTAAAAGAAGACGTGCATAAAATTTTAAAACTTGCTATAGCGCCAGTTCGCGTATAATGTAACATTAATCTGTGACAACAGAAAATAAGAAACTTTTAATAAAAAACAGCGTAAAGTATCAAATACGCTGCTAAAATCCGTTCTCTACTCTGCACCTAATAGTCCAATATCGATTTGGCGCAAATGGAAAACGCCTCGAATTTCTAATGGCGAAGCAACTCATTCAGCCATTATCGCTGCACTCGGAGTTCTTTGATTCAACAAAAAGGACATATCCACACTATTCTATTGCCAAGAGACAATGCAGATAGGTACAAGTGGATCGTTACCGTTGACAATCATCGATATTATTGTCCGAACTCAGTATGCAGACTACGGCGACGACACGACAACGAAGCGAACGATTATGACGACGCTTTTATACGGAAAATATTATTTTTCGCGACGCCATTTTAGTGTGGGATTAATATGGAGTTTTACGACAACGTCAGAATTTTCCGAGTGGACCGTTTTTTTATTAATTTTGCGGTAACGGTCACTAAACAGGAATGGTCTTGTTGCTGCGTTTTCTCAGTTTATACGTAGCGCATTTACTGTTATAGATAGAACAAATTTTATTTTTATTTATTTTTAAATTTAGACAATTCATTATTTTAATATCAATAACCGCACTTAACTCAAGAGGCTGTTACTTGAATGGAACTGAAAATTTAATTTTGCTTCGATTTCATGCTCTTATTGATTTTTTTATAGCAAATTATATTTAGAAACAGTTAACTTCACAACATTAAATTTGTACTGAATGTAACTTCGCCATGTTGGTTTGTATCCTACTTAAGATAGGTACAAATGGATGAATGTGACGTCACGTAATAACGTTTTTTCAACTGTTTCTTTGTATAATTATTATCATTTCAGTGATTCGCCACGTTAGTCTAGTGGTTAGCGTATGGTACCTAAAACATAACAGGTGAAATGTGGGTGTAGTACACCTCTGCCAGAACCTTCTGGGTAATATAGGCGTGATGTTATGTTATGTTATGTTCCTCTACGGAAAGTTTCACTACAAAGTACGGGTAGTAAACAAGAATCAATCAAATAACGTGCGTTATCGGGACCAACTTGTCTACGTGCGTCATTCCTGTCTTTTGCATTTCTATAGAGCTACATTTCTGGAATTTCCTTGGGGCTGTCGATTTATTTGAATAGTAATCTACTAAAGACGTTAAATGTATTGGTGAATGTGCAAAAGGTGATAATAAATTAGAATACTGTTAATCTTTTTTATGGTAGGTACAGTCATTCAACACAACAGTCATCAACACTTTAAATTTTTAAACATCTATACAACTCACATAATTTAGCATTAAGAATATTCCATTTACTTTCATATTTTTCTGTCTCTAGGTACTTTTACACTACATCCAATTCATGACCATCTCCGATTTAATGTCTGACTTTCGATTCAAAGGATTGAAGTTTTGTCTCTTAAATTACTAAAACTGCTTTTAAAATAGAAAGGAAAAGAAAAGAAAAAATATTGGTACAAAACGAAGAAGAAAAAATTTAGGAAATACAATGAAATATAAAATACAGTCCGTACCAATAGGCCAGCAGCTCAGCATATTACTAAATGACAGCAATTAAATACAGTCACCTAATTCTGATTGTCTAATACGAACATGAACTACGGCACGATTGGTCAAGCTTACCTCACCAAAAGTTCGTTCATCTCCACCACAATCAGTTTTCTCAACTCCAACAAAACTATCCCTCCAGATCTATCTATTGAATCGGAAAGGATAGATAAGTCGAATCAGAAATTAACCGAACGAATTCAATCCATTGTACCGAAGTAATTGCTTGAGTTAACTGAGTGTGAACTTTCTTGATTCAAGGCAGTTGAGGCGGAAATGTCAATCATTGGATTTGAATTACGTCCGTTGTAGGGCCCTAAGAGCCCAATTTTGTTTGCTTGTATTTGGAAGGTTTGTTTGTGAGATGGGGAGTAAACAGGTCAAAGGTTATTAAGTAGTTATGTTTCAGTTATCATCAAGGCAACATTGAGGAAAGGTTATATGTTTGATGTTAATATCATAAGGTCACGCCTATATTGCCCAGAAGGATGAGGAAGAGGTGCACCACGCCCAGATTTTACCTGTCATATTATTTAAGTCCCATATCACAATTCTAACTCCGTGAAGATTTTCTTGCTATTAAGAATTTCTAGATGGTAAAATCCCTTATAACACTTTTGTATACCGAGAATTGTACTCGAATAAAATGTAATATGCTTGATATTAGTATCATAGTTAGTTGTCAGAAACAGATCATGTCACAAAGGTCGTTTGATTAAGTTTTAATTAAGAACAGTATTTAGTAGTCTCAATATAATATTTTTGATACAATTTCATTAATATTGTATTGAGATTACTTTTAAACGGACTTCAAAAAAGGAGGCGGTTTATTACCTCTTAACTTTCGACTGGTCGAAGCGATTTGAATGATTCCTTTTTTTATTTGAAAGCTGGTGCCTCACGTGTGGTCCCATTTAAATTTGGTCTAGTTCTGACAATGGCACCCATGAGAAAACCATATAAGTTTAAAATTATTGCAATTAATGTTGTTTTTTTTTTGGAAATTTATTTACTCTATTATGGAAATGTTTGCCGGACAACAGGAAACAATCAATTATTTGAAAAATTTAAGAATTACTTATCCAATATTTTTTCTTCAACAAATGCTACACTCTGACATTGGACTTTTCCACAAAATAAGATAATAGTAGTACAAAGATGCATTATTTCACCATCCACTCAAATCCATTTTATTGCAAAATACTTCTCCGAATTGCTTTTAAAATTCCATAAAATTTGTATCACCACATTAGATAGAACTCGTTTACCCAATTCAATACACTTTTCGCACAAATCTGATTATTTCACCTACCTGAATAAAATGTTGATTTTTATTTTAAATAAGGTTCCATTTGAGCTAATGAAAAGTAATACAGATCTGAATTCTAATGAGATTGTTAAGGCTCGTTTATATTGCTGAGATTTATTGCAATTATAATGTTATTTTATAACTGTCTCGTCTTGAATTTTGTTGTTTTAGTAACTTTTTTTTCTTTGTTAGTGTAGTAAAAAGCACTATGTATCACTCGGAAGAAAGTTTTATTTCTTTCGGGTGTATTAGTGCCCTCAGCTTTGCTTCAGGCTTCAAACTACACTCTCAATAAACAAACAAAATACTACAGTCATACTTTACTTTGTTTCGAATAATACTGTTCAAGTTGCCCACAAACAGCTTTGTAAGTATTATTCATATCAATTTGTTTATGTACACGTGTAATAAACGTGACATTGTTGTGAAATATAGATAAAAATAGCCAAAACTTATGAGTCTAGACAAAAAATTTGACTATCAGTTTTTTGAACTAGAAATTCTTAATTTTTATACTGCGTAATAAAATAATCGTGTGAAACAAACTTAAGTAAATTCAGTGCTCTTTTTCTTTCAAAATTATTCAAAAGATTCCATTTCCATTGAGGCCTGGCTTCTTATTCTAAAATAGGTATTTCTAGTCTTAAAACCCTTACCAAATCTAATAAAGTGCCTTAATCTAAAGCAAAAATACAAAAGCAGTACAAAGTACACAGTGTAGAAACATCTTTACCCAAAAAATGTCTAAATAAAAAATAAGTCATCTGTATTCAAGTGGTGTACAAAAGCATCTTTGGGGCCGTCTGTACAAATGCTCACAGATTATGATGGACAGCCGTTTCATCGTGACTCAAAGACGAAAAGATTTGATCATGTACTCTGAGCGGTGCCGAGAATTCGAATGTGATATGTCAAAGGACCTTTCGAAGGAATGGTGGATTGCACGTCTCTTGTAAAATAATAAACGAAGGACAAGACATTTTCTACCGTCAGTGGAAAATATTTTTCTTTTGATGACTTTTGATGTCATTTTCGACGCCGGATGGTGTGATCGTAGGGACTTGTGAAATGTATTGATTTAAGTTCAGTTACCAAAGTCACATTATAAATATCAACCAGTACTTTAACTCGATCACTTTCCTTTAAATAACAAAAGACAATCACACGATACACAGCAGGGCCACCTACCCACTGAATTTTAATTTAATGTACCTAACTTGAGCTTCGATCTTAATTTTTTGAATTCGTACGTCACTGCGGCGCATTCCTGTATTTTGTTGGTTTCCTTAAAGCGTAGGCACGTGACGCATTCCGACTTTTCTATGAAGATAAACTACTCAATCTTTACTTTGCTAAAGTTCAAAAATAAATATTTTATTTCAATATATCTATTTATATATCAATAAAAATGTAAACTGATCAAATTTAATCAAAAAGTAACAGTTACAAATGAAAACCGACCAATTTTTTTACCTATGTATGATTTTTTTTATTGAACGATTAAAAGAATGAGCTTTAGCCTCAATTTCACAGGTATAACAATCTTAAAAGAAAGACAGCTGTGTTCTTTTCCAAATGTCCCTTGTGGCACTTCTAAATTCAGTCAGTTTATATTTTATGGGTCGGATAAGAACTGTCTGGCACCTCAGAAACCTGGCCATATAAGTTCTTATTCAGTCATAAAAATTAAAACATGTTCATGTTAATAAAAATTATGAATGTTAAAGCTTTAATACGCTTTAATAACGTAAATCTTTTACGTGAAATTTCATGTTTAACATGCTGCTAAGGATTCATTTATTCGCACGATAGTCCTTGGACATAAACTAATCGACAATTCTGTAAGGATAATCCGTGGCTTACAGCAGTTCAATTAGACTATCGTTAGTTATTGCCCGGCCATATTGTTCTCTGGCTGGTATTACACTAAGCTGAGTTGTCTGACGAACTGTTTAATTACTTATTTAAATCCATAATCATATTATATTGTTATATATTTTTAACTAGAAGAGAAAGTGTTTCAAATAACTTTGATCACGTGTCACACATACAATTTTTCACGTCAGCAGCTCGAAACGGCGAAAAAACTCAAAGCATTTTGTTTTTAATCTAGCCGTTTTCTGTTTATTAATTATGTTACATCAATCAATTTTAACAATATTTTGTACAAAAAAATTGCCAGCCAAAAAAACAACGCAAATAAAGCGCCGGAAACGAACAATTCAATAAAACTCATTAACCACTGAACGCGCATGTAATGGTACATGCAAACGATACAGCAGAACGCCCAATAATAATTAATCAAAACGGCTTCATGATGCGACCATTTAAAAAAGCGGTATCGTACCGATTACCCGACTCATTTAAAATGATACAAGCCTCTCGTCGAGCTTGCCAAATACTCGTGCTTCCTGTGCCGAACGGTCGCGGACTTATTCTGGATGCTTGTAATGAAACGAATCGTTTCATGTCAAAATTGTAGGCATATTGTGAATATCAACCCTCCTGATTCGGATGACGATCGCACAGTTTCACGAAGTATTTAAATCTCTTTGGCATTTTATAGCTGCAACAGGTATCATCAAAATAATTGCTGGATACTTATTTCTCATGACCTAGTTTAGAGTTTAGAGTAATCAAATTTTATCAAAGAATGAGAAAAACAAATCTATGGTTTTCGCTAAACTGAAAAAGTGAGGGTGAAGATTTTACTTAGGAGATTCTTTAGGTATTTTGTACACTTTTATTTATGTAAATCTTTATTTCCATTCAAAATAACTCAAATAATAATACTAAGGCCAAAAATAAAAGTTACTTAAATTCCACAGTCATCTCATTCGTTTGCGAAGCTATCGAATTTAACAAATGACATAAGATTGATAAGGTTGTACCCAACCAGTTGGTGTGACCTAACGATTCGGTATAATGTCTTCTACTAGCCTAACTTGAGCCATATAAGTTGACGTATTTGGGGCAAGAGTTCCACTTGAATTCATATGAAATAGAACGAGCAATAAAAGCCCGAGTTGAACGCTTTCTAACATTTCTGACACGCCTTTTTGACCTCAAACAAAATTGATTTTATCGCGTGATATTATTATGGATATAATCCAACTGCTGGAATATTTTTTTAGATCAACCATGATTGAATTATATTGGGATTCCAGCTGTGCTTTTATTGCAAAAATGATTCTGTGTTAACTTTAAATGTTTTGACTAAGCTCTGACTTTTGGACAAACTACAAGAAACAGCTATACTTATTTATTTTCCACCTTATAGTTATTTTCCATCAGACATTAAATATAATATTTTTTTCATCTATATTTTGCAGAACACCTCATCATCGTTGTGCCACTAGTAGTGATAGTGATACGAGTACTGTGTGCTTCTATTGAGAATTGCCTGACGTCAATATTTTAAATAACATATTTTTTAACCCAAGACGTTCTGGTTACTAGTCGCATACACTAGACTAGTCCAACGAGAGCGTAAACGTAAACTACAGCGTTTACAGAATAGTACTGCAACAGAGTTGCTAAATTTAACCGAATGCATAAATAACGAGCTTAATTGGGGGTGAAATCATGCTGCAGTTTTGATGAACGGCTCGAAATTTAAAACGGCATCCAACTCGATGCTAGGGTTCACAGGGATTTTCCACTTATTTTGTTCGCAAAGATAAACATGTTTTTAGTTGAGTCAATTTGGGAAACAGAATGTTGTCTTTATACATGCTTCGTAATGAACATGATTAATCCTCATACTAAAGAGAAAAATTACATACACGCATAAAAATACGTTTTTACACCATTTTACTTGCCTGCATGCGGTCATGACCAGAAAAAACATTTCAAAAGATGGCGTCCTAGTTCCAACTCTTATGTATGGGAGTAAATGTTGGGAACGACATGAAAGTAGAATAACTACTGTAATTTCTACAGCATTACAAAGTGTTTGTAGTGTAACTTTGAATGATATAGCAACTAGGATTGAGGAGGTAACTACAACCTATGAAAGTAGATTAATGAAATATATATACAACGTAGAAGTGATCGTCCTCGAAAGACATAGAGGGACCAGATGAAGCGACACTTTAAAAATATATTAAGGATTTTGAAATCAGTGGCCGTAGTTGCTATTTACCTACGTCATATAAAGCACAATAGTACGTACATGTGAGAAACAAAGTCTGCTTATTCATGTTTAAAACCTACTTAACACAAACAAGCTTTGCGTATAGACACATTGAATGCGCGGTAGTAGAGAACGAAAGCCGTGGCGTGTTTTCTGCACTTTGTTAGGCTTCTTGTTAATCCATTAGGCTTCAAGGGAGTTGTTTACTTAGTAAACTATGATGTTTTCTGTGTGGATGTTATGAAATTGAGCTTTTCTTGGTTTGTTACTAAATAGGGTACTTTGTATTAATATTAAAGGCAGAAGATTGTTAATATACTTATTTGTATTCTCTACGCTCGAATTGACGACCTGATTCTGATAAAATTTGGTACTCAAGTAGTTAGTGTTAGCGTATGTGCCCCTCACTGCGAGGTCTCGGGTTCGAATCCCGGATCGGGTAAAGTGTTATTTGTGAACTTTTCGCCACAAAATTCTCTATAGCAGCACGGACTTGGAGCTGTGCCCGGTGGATGGCGATAGGCTCACCCCGTATCCCATGGTATCTAAACATAACAGGTTAAATGTGTTGTACACCACTGCCACACCCTTCTGAGTAATATTGGCGTGATGTTATGTCAAGTTAAATGTTTTCGTGCAACATAAAACAAAGTATTACGGTAATATTTTCATCAATAATTTTATCATTTAATTTCCAGTGCCTATAACTATGTCTGTCCAGATTATCTTATCGGTATGCAGGAATAAATAAATATTCCACAAAATAAATATTCCACAACTCACACACAACGCCATCTAGTCCCAAACTAAGCAGAGCTTGTACTATGGGTACTAGAATAACTGATACTAATACATATATACTCTTCTTTTTTAAATAGATACTTATTATACATAGAAAGACCCAGACTAAGACAAACCCCCATGTTCTTGCACACAAAGATTTGTCATAAGTGGAAATCGAACACACGACCTCGGCGTCGCAGGCAGGTACACTACCCACTCCGCCATCCGGTCGTCAAATCACTCAGCTGTCTTAAAGTCGTTGACAAGGACTCGTTTAACATCACGATTATCTCGCCCTTTTAACTTGACTTTTTCTCGAGATCGATGTTCCGAATCTAATGAACTACGGAAGGGTTTCTGAATTTCACAGAATGATTAATGATGAATATTATTGATTGCCTTAGACTACTAAGTGTTGTTTCTTTGAACATTCTATAAGAAACTTTAGGTAGCTTGGAGATTTTGGTGTCAATGCCCTTGTCAACATTGTGACATCTTCTCAAAGTCTATTCAATAAAGTAAGCATTAAGTAAGTTGTATATTTCTATTATAAGATGGTCTTGCATTTTGTAGGCTTCGTGTGCAATGTGCAATACTTTGAGCGCACGGTTAAAGTGGCTAAAGCGGTCATCACGCCGCTTTCAACTGCGCTGGTGTTGTAGGTTCGATCCCCACACGGGACAAATCTTTGTGTGTATCGCAACGAATCGTTCTGACTCTGTGTGTGCTCTGTGTATGTGAAATGTATGTTCGTGAACACCCTTACTACACGGGAGTAATTTCTAGTGCGGGTGCCGGTTAAAAAAAGGTCTTATACTGGAAATGTATATCAAGTACAGCGGTCCAGTCGTGAAATTTTACCACAGCTTACATGAGAACGAGGTTAACACCAAGATATAAGATTTTGTAATATATTGTAATCTATTTATGTCATACAAATGTATACCTAGCTTATTGTGCGTATTGGGTAATACTGTTAGCGCAATAAGTATCTAATTTGATAAATAAATAAAATAAATATAATTCTCCCGAATGGATTTTAAAATAAAACTCTAACTTTAATTTTGTATTTTTTATTGCCAACAAAAACGTGACGTACCTATCAGTTTTTTGCGCTTTGTTATATAATAATTTTATCATGAAAAGTTAATCCTATTTTTCCATTAACAAAATAATTATGTATTTTAATTTTAAGCAAAGTCAGTATCAATTTTATTTTCAATTCCAAGATCATTTCAAAGAAATAAAGTCAATATTTGTTTCATCGGGCAGACCAAATAGATTTGATTATTATAATTGCATTCATTTTATTGAGTTTACCATCGCTGTTTGATGGAATAATATCAATAGAATAATTTAATTGAGTAATATTGAAAATCAGTCTAGTCTATGAAATAAATGATGAGATTCTATTTTGAAATCTTATTTTCTTAGAGCATTATATCGACGGTGTAGACAATTCCAACCTAATAGCTGACATAATTTTAACATTTAATTTACTCACTGGCATAATCACGCTTATATTACCCATAAGGGTGTGGCAGAGGTGTGTAACACCCAAACATCACCATTTATGTTAAATGTCACATGTGATAGGGTTGACCGTATCACCATCCACCAGGCACAATTCCAACTTAATGTTTTTAGAATTTCCTGTCGATAAAATCCCAATCAATACTTTTGCACGACACCTTCGATTCCCAGGTCAAGCATTAGTGTTATTTGGGATTATTTGAATCCGGGACCTCGAGGTGATAGGCACATACGCCAACCACTTGACTTGATTAGAACAACGAGGCGATGACAAATATTTTTGCTATTATGTATTGACTCGAATTGCTATATATAATATTGATATATGCATTAAGCTTCGATTGCTATGTTTAATAATAAATAATAAATATTTCACAACTCACACACAACGCCATCTAGTCCCAAAGTAAGCAGAGCTTGTACGATGGGTACTATAATAACTGATACTAATACATATATACTTTTTTGTTTGTAAATACATACTTATTATACATAGAAACACCCAGACTGAGACAAACCCCCATGTTCATGCACACAAAGATTTGTCTTAAGTGGGAATCGAACCCACGACCTCGGCGTCGCAGGCAGGTACACTGCCCACTCCGCCATCCGGTCGTTTATAATTAATTTAATCATTTAATTATTATCAATATCATCTTCATTCAGTGGTATTTCTGAGGAATTTTCATATTATGAAAACTCCTCAGAAATACCACTGAAATTATTAAGAATAGTAACATTCTATTGTTCCTTAAAGGTATGTTGTATACACGCATATTTTAAACATTATTAACATTGAGCCTTTGTACAAATAAGTCAAAATACTACTCTTTGTTAGAAAAAATAAAGATAAATGATAAAATCTTTATTTGAACATCATTTACGATTAATATCTATTACTAATAGAACATACAAAGAACTAAAAATAGTAAAGACGCAGCAATATTGTAGTAAAATTGCCATAGTTTTATCCAAGTATTGCAATTTAAACCTACACAGTTTTCTTTCAAAATAGGTTTACCCAGAAATTGGCCGAATGTTTTTAAAATAATCCAACGTTTTATCAGGCCTGTAATTGTAACATAACGCCAGTCGTCTCGGAGGGCTGCTCCATTCAGTTCCATTAGAAAAATGGAAATTTATCCGCTTTCTCGTTCCAGAAAGTAATTTTCGATAAAACAATTTGTCCCCGGAACCGTTCCACACATCTGTTCAGTGATCCGGACTTCAATTTTTCCTTTGCTACATTTGTGTGCGCTAAGTAAGTTTGGTTCGAGGTTTTTTCGTATTACTTTCTCCCTGTTTTATTTTAGAAGTAAGAAAGTTTGACGAATGAAATGGTGAAATGGCATTGTCACGGAATACCTTTTATAAATTATTTCAGAAGGGACGACTTTGCCTTTAATAATACTGTAGAGTAGATCCAAGTACTTATTAGGTTGTTATAAGTTTTTAGGTTGAGTGGAACGCTTTGTTTTAAATTTTAATATTAGAGTAACGAAAAGGATCTCATTAAAATTTGATTTGAATAATTTATTTTTTGTGTAGATACAATGTCATTAATAGTCATAAATCAATTTATAAGCATGAGTCGCGAGTTTTGAAAGATTTCCTTCTTATTGTGCTTTTTTGACTTATATTATTTTATCATTATAAATAACTTTTAATTTAATTTCATATTTTGTTCCCATTTTGTTACTTGACTTTTATTGTATAACTGATGTTTTTATGTTGCTTAAATGTTTGTCAATGGAAAAATGGAAATGACAAATTATTATTTCTCAATCATTTTTTAATACTCACTCTACCTTATTACATTTTGTACGTCAAGATGGCAAAACATGTAGAACTATAATTCATATTTTACTTTTCTACACACGTGTTTGACAAAATAAATATCTTTTATCTTGATCTTTATCTTTTATCTTTACACTATTTTTTTATGAACAATTAACCAAAAAGTAAAAGATCACTTTAGCTCTCTATTAAATTATTTATTTTAAGCTTTAAGCTAACCATACTTGATTCTATCGCGTGATGCATTTACTATAACAAAATAAGATCTAAATATAGAAACTCGTAATTTATTTATTTATTTATTTTATTTATTTTAAACTTTATGCACATCAATAAGTACAATGGCGGACTTAATGCCTAAGGCATTCTCTACCAGTCAACCATGAGGAGGTGCAGAGACAATAATGGTAGATGCTTTAGAATTTAAAAAAAAAAGAAAGTACAATCTATAAATTTACAATCCTAATTTAATGTTTATTCTAATAATTATATTTTAAACAGGAAAATATATAATGTAAATATACTAAATATTACTATTACATAATATAAATAATATATAATATAATATATTAAATACATATAATCAGGTAATATACATAATTTAAACGTATATATATAATATAATATATAGGTACACGATATCATTTAATTTTAATGACTCTGCTGATGATTCTTTGTACAGAAGGTTCCGTACTCTAGCTTTGAATGCGTCCCGTGTAGTCGACATCCTGATCTCGAGAGGGAGTGCATTCCAGATAAGGATAGACTGAATATAGAAGGAAGAATGTACTAAACTAGAAGTATGAGAAGGACACAAGAGAAGGAGATTATTAGAAGATCTGGATTCTTATCATGGCTAGAACAGAGATATTGAAAGTGTGGTTTTAAATAAGTAGGAGAATGAGGCGAGTTAAGAATAGAGTAAAGTGTAGTTAACGTACGCAGACTTCGACGCTGCCGAATAGGCAACCATCTTAACTGAGAACGATAGGAGGAGATGTGATCGTATTTACGAAGATTGAATATGAATCGAATGCAATTGTTGAGAAGTCGGTCAAGTTTGTTGAGCAGATCAGCATTCAGGTCGAGATAGCACACATCACCATAATCGATGATTGGAAAGATCAAGGTCTGCACAAGCATAGCTTTTGTTTTGAATGGGAGGAAATTCTTCAGGCGATAGAGGACGCGCAGGCAACCGTTAACCTTCCGGCTTACTTTAGCTACCTGTGTTTGCCAGTCAAGCGTTGAGTCAATATAAAGACCGAGATCTTTGACGTTTTTGCTAATAGGTATTATATTACCGTTAAATATAATTGGCTTGACGATGGTTTTATTGATTTTACCCATTGTGTGGGTACTACCTACAATAAGGGCCTGACACTTAGCCGGATTCACGCTCAAACCGAACCGATCAGACCAGTTTTGTATTGTTGTAAGGTCTTTGTTCAAAGCGTCGATTGCAGTTGAAAGATTCTCAGTGTCAGCTTGTGTATATAGCTGCAGGTCATCGGCGTACAAGTGATACGAACAGTGAAGGTCACAAGTGATGAGATTGATAAACAATGAAAACAGAAGAGGAGAGAGTATACCGCCTTGAGGAACGCCAGAGTCAAGGTTACACCAACTCGAAGAGGTCTCATCAATGCGAACTGACTGCTGACGTCCTCGAAGATAAGAAGAAAACCATTCCAGTGTATCAGGTGAGATCATAAGATGGGAGAGGACTGCCAGAAGGATGTCGTGACTGACTGTATTAAATGCATTAGAGAAGTCAACTAATACCAAGACAGTGGCATTAGTATCCTCCATGCTAGACTTAATGTCGCCAGTCACTTTGAGTAAAGCCGAGACAGTGCTATGACCGGGTCTAAAACCAGACTGCAGAGTAATTTATTTCGTAGAACAGACTTATTTTCAATAATTCTTGAAAAAATATTCTATTGATATACAAATTTAATAAAATAAATGCAATTACAGTAATCTAATCAATGCGGTCTGGCTGATGAAACAAATATTGACTTTATTACTTTGAAATATTCTTGGAATTCAAAAAAAATACTTTTCTTATTTATGTAACATTGGAATGTTCACTTTTAACTTCTTTTTTATCAAAAATGAGTGAAAAGTATGTAGTTTCAATAGAAAGATACACGTATAAAATTTTAAAATATTGCAATTCATCTCTGAGAATCCTCATGAATTTATATTTATTAATTATTGTTATTCTGTGTAACGTTAAAACAACAACGTGGTTAACCGATGTTTTGTTAAACCAACCGATACGCTATCTCTCTCTATTTCTTATTTAATATTAAAAAAAGACAGTGAGGTCGAATACTGTAGCTCAGCGTTAACCAGGGATTAAGAAGTTTGTTGAAATCGGCACTAAATAAGGTTATTATCATCCTGCTAAGTAATGATGTCACATTCTTGACAAGAGCATTGACACTAAAATCTCAAAGTATATTAAATTTCTACCAGAATGTTCTTAAAGAAACAACACTTCAAAGTTTCAGGCAATCAATAATATTCATCATTAATCATTCTGTGAAATTCAGAAACCCTTCCGTAGTTCATTAGATTCGGAAAATTGATCTCGTGAAAAAGTCAAGTTAAAAGGGCGAGATAATCGTGAAGTTAAACGAGTTCTTGTCAACGGCTTTAAGACAGCTGAGTGATTCCTGAACACCGATAAGGGAACGAATCTGGACACATGCAAGCTTGATACAGATTGCTGACAACTTTTGAAAAAAATGTCGACTGTTTCTAGGTATTAGATTAATCATCATTTAGCCTCTTATAGTCCACTAATTTGCGCCACAACACCCGGTCCTGCGCCTTCCGCATCCAGTCCCCTCCGGCGACCTTCTTCAGGTCGTCAGTCCACCTGGCAGGGTGGCGTCCTACCTTACGACTGCCGAGTCGCGGTTTCCATTCCAGGACTCGTTTGCTCCAACGGCTGCCGGTCCTTCGGCAGACGTGACGAGCTTATTTTGCGAGCTATGTCGGTTACTTTAGATTTATAAGCATGGCTAAATGCTATACATAAATATATAAGAAATTTAAAAACCGATCGTTTTCATCGTGTACAGCCTTTGTTATGATTGTAACATCAGTCATGTTGCCTACCTATATATTACCTACTAATATATTGGTACAATAAATAACGCGAGGCATCTGGAGAGACGATGCATGAGAGTAGTGCTTGGATGGCTCAGTGGTAAAGCGATAGGCTGGAATCCTATGGTCACGGGTTCAAATCCCGCTTCAATGCCAATTTTTTTTAATAGCTTTCATTTAAAGCGGACGATAAATTAAGTTAACAAGGACTTCATTTTAATGACAAGAGTTAGTTATAAAGTTGCGAAAATCGGGAGGTATCTCGCACCGAACCGAACTCGTTTTAAAAATAGACCACTCAAATTGATTGCATTCTGTGAAAGCTAGCACTAAAATTTTAATAGAAGTTTGAATATCTCACTGATAATAGTTTTCATGGGGATTGAAAATAATAGATTAATGGAGATTTTCTTTCATACTTTTAAAAAGTGTAGGTTATGAAATAGCAGCAAAAATATTTTTATTACGGTCTTTTCAATTAAAAATAAATCAATGGGAACAGCTTTGTAGTACATAAGATTTTTTTTAAACGACGCCCCCACTAGGAATAATTCCTGTGTCACGGGTTGTTCATAAAACATACATTTAAGACACCCAAATGTCACCTTGAGTCAGAACAAATCTTTTTGCTAATCACACAAAGATTTGTCTCGTGTGGGAGATCAAACCCACGACACCAGCGTAGTTGAAAGCGGTGAGTCGACCTCTTTAACCACGACGTAAAACCGTGCACACAATTATATTCAACGTTCACTGAGTCTTCTAAAAATAAGTTACCTTATTTATCAATTAAGCTGTTTAACTTATAAATAGCGTAGGTATTTAAATAAAACAAAAAACAACATTTCCTTTTAATAACAAGAAAACATTCTCAAAATGATTTTGTTAATAAGTCTAACCTTGACTCGAAATTCAAAACATTAAGTTTCCATGACAATGTACACGTGTAAAGATTTAATTAAGATAGGACAAAGCTCTGCTGCTCTAGAAAACTTTTTTATTATTTGGCATAAAAAATCAATCTCATTACATTCACAACACAGGACATAGTTCACTGCCCAAGTAGCATAACATTGCATTATAGGATACCACATCGGCATCGGTAACTTTAGCATTACTAGTAATTAATTTGTTGAGATCTTGGAGACTTTCTTATTCAGCGCTTTAAATGTGTTATCAGTAAATCGCCAGTAACAATATACTTTGTATAAGGTCTTCACTTTTCATATTCTAATAGAAAACAATAATATTCTTCTTAACAAAACGATTCATCATAGTTTATCAGAAAACAACGTCTAATCAAACGCTTCAAACATGCACTAAATGAGCAACGAACCTAGCATAATACTCGAACACTATTCACAAGCGGCACAGCCAATGCCAATAACTAGCTTCAAAATCAGCTACAAAGCATTCCACTGAAAGATTTCTCGTTTCGCTAATCAAACGACCAAATCCTGTTCCTATTTCGCTTATAAAACACTATGAATACGCTCTCGACCACGACCGAGTTTTAGTAGGAACAATCATTAGGCCAGCTATCATTATCATACTTATCCCACTTTTTGTAGGACATTATGCGTTAGTGTATACTTCTATTTTTCTCCTACAAGAAATTGGACAGCAATTATCGGTCGTGGGCGAGAACTCTAAGAAATGTTTATGATATTATATATGACGTGTGTAGTTTTGACTGTAATAGGCATTATGACCAATTTTATTTTTTATGCAATTGAAACCTCATGATATTAAAAAAATCATTTAAATAATTCTTGTTAACACGTAAACTTCCTGAATTTTAAATACACATTAATAATAGACTAGCCCAAACGCCTCAAACAAACGGCTATGTACTCGTATTTTGTATGTGAAGTTACGCATTTTGTTTGATAGCTATACGAAATATTGCGTTTATGAAAATAGTTTTAGTCCAAAAGTTGCTATAATTTTATTTTGTGTAGGTAATGTAATCTATTTTATATATTTTTGTCCTTCAAAAATGGACTGGCCCATGAAACTTTGAATAATCATTTATCTAGTTCGATTTATAGTATGTAACTAAACATTCTTGCATTTGGTTTTTGTTAACCTATTTTTTTATAAGTTATCCTATATTTTAATAATTATGGATCAGTCACTTCAGCCCATTCTACAAACAAAATAACGCCTATAAATTATACATTACCTAAATGGGGCATTATTTTCATAAATCATTTTGCATTTGAATTAATTATCATTGTTAGTATGTCTGTCTGTTGAAACCTAGCATCAACACTGCTAGTGCTAGAAATCTAAGGGGGTTCTTTCTATGTATTTTTGTTAATTTTCCTGTCCATTTTGCCCCCACCACACCCACACACCTAACTACAAAAGTTGCGTTCCTAAAATGACTTTGATATTTATTTCTTTTAAAATTATTCGATTCAACGTCACTAGCTAACACGGCATTAAAATTAAAGTGTTTCACAATTATTTTTCTTTGAGATCAATGTTCCTTACCTCGGAGTTCATGGATTCTTTCAAAACTCCAATCGTTAACCGAATTTTCGGTATTATTCGAAATTCGATCTATGTAAATTTTCATTCTCTGGACTTCACAGTAGTTAATCTTTAGCTAGAACTATTCGACATTTCAACGAGTAGGCTTTGTCTGATCTATTCTAGTCCCGAATTCATTGTTTATGTTATGTCATGTCTAGTTCAGACCAGACTTACAATGACTTCCTTTGGAATAGTTAAATTCATTGTTTCAACTTCTAACTTCTTGCTTGCTTGAAGTTTGAATGGACTATCATATCAAGAAATATAGTAATATATTTCATCTGATTACTAATATCGCATAGATATCATTTCACAGCGCACAATTCTAGTCTCCATGCTGATGAATTTCAAGCCCGAGACTCCGTGGTGAGAGGTCGTATACATTAACCACTAGACCAATGAAGCGATCTTAATACTTAGTTATTCTAATTTATCTTCTATTTTTTTATGAACAGATCGAAATTAGCTTAACGTTAAATGAATGTTGAGGAAGTAAAAGAAGTATGTAAGGCGGACATGGCGTTCCAGCGAGGACAAACTCCCATGGGATAAACGCATTATGTTATACAATATAATAATATATGTATGTACCTATGTATGTTATAAGCAGTTCTGAAAATGCGAGTGCTACTATTCATGACGAGTACTGGAATACAATTATAGTGATATTACTGGCTTTTGTCGAATGAACTTATCATTTCGCTTGGGGTCTGTTTCCAGAAACAACGTCAATAGCTTCATTTTCTTTTATATCCCAAGTAGCACGTAAGTGTCGTCAGCATCAATAATACAGCCAATATAGAACTTAAAGTGGTATAAGAGACGTATAAGAGAGTCAGGAAAGGTTATAAGCGTTATAAGAGTGTTACAATCCGCTATTATACAGCTCAGCTGTATATAGGCTTTATTATGGTATCTGCGAATCTGCGTACACTTAAGGTGTTATATCGGAATATTACAACTCTACTATACAGCTTTAATAATTGTGTAACACTCCAAGCTTATTTCTACGGCTAAAGCTGTATAAAGGCTGTATTATAGTACTATTCACTCGCTTATTACAGCTTTAAGCTGTATTATAGTATTACTTGACACTTGTTGCTGTACAAAGGCATATATTATGCTAACTCCATTATAAAACTAGTTTTTATGGTGTAATTTAACACTCTTATAAGTATTAAAGCTGTAATAGTTACTTCTAAGAGAGTATTATAGAACTAAAAAGATAAATGGCAGCTATAGTACAGCTTTAGTCTGTATTATTGACGGAGACGTCAAATTAATGTCGCAGTCAGGAGATGGATTGAGAAGGAATATTTGAATATAAGGAATTACAACTTAAATAACAGTAATGATAGTGAACTAATATTGACTGAAAGAAAAAACCATTCAACCACACCGACAATCCATAGCTCCAATGAGGGTTCCGTACGAAAAAAAAAAAGAAAAAAAAAGGAGATAAAAATAACATTATTAATTGCTTCCTTCGCCATCATAACACCCCTTTTGATTCCCAGGAACTTGGCACTATGCAAAGTTTTTTTGTCATTTTTCTTCAGTTTCTATTATCTTGAACGACATATTATTCTGAAAAATAAAGAAAATACCTTAATAAATAATCGTCAAAATGGTTTTAGAGATTTTAATTCTTTATACGTATCTCTAAAGAGGTTATTAGTTATTATCTAAATGAAGAGCATAATACAGCCTATTGAATAAAAATATTCTAAAATTACTCTAATTAGAAGTTAAAAGCTGTACAATACACTTCATTTATTCCATAGTACAGCTACTGGCGCTATATTGCTCTTCAAATAGTGTTAGGGCTGTTTAAAATTGACGCCATTTTCTAATAAACAAAAACATATTAGATGATTCTAAAAACAAAAAGAATTGACATTATTTTGCATTATCTTTAGCCGTATCATGTTTACTAGCTTATATAACGCTAACTTGGCCTTTTCCTTATTACTTGAAATTAAAATGATGTTATTATAACCTTAAAAAACAAAAACTTACTTACCGATATTCAGTATTTCTTTTGTTTTTCTTGATTTTTATGCTGGCGCGCGAATATTTTACCGAAAACCATATACAGTTTTACAATAAATATTGGTTTGCACGTTATTTTCACCAAACCAATAAGTTCAAGATCATTAATATGTTTTTCTTAGCAAGTAATTTGCCATTATAATAATATGCATAACGTAGATAAAAAATATGATGTACATTAAAATATCTATACTTTTGTAATTCTTTTATAACACTATTGTAGAACTTTAATTCTTACAAGCTACTTCTAGGATACCATCTGGAGAGTTGTAGTTTCTTTGTACACCAAATAACAGCTCTAATACAGCCTTTATACAGCTACTATACAGCTCTTATAACACCAAACGCTGTATAATTTGTGCCCATGTTACACTTATAAGGGCTGTATAAGCGCTTATGCAGCCTTTATACAGCTAATATACAGCTTTAAGTATAAAATTACGCGCTAGTACAGCTTTTATATAGCTTGTAATGCTACTTGGGATATGTGACTTATTAATGTGAAATCATTATCTTACTTCCTAGTAATATTCTAAAAGCGAGGATGTGTATATTTTGTCGCATATGTTTGCAATCTGGTAAAACATATACTTCCTAGGAATTATATAAAATGCCAAAATTATACTAAAAATATGTTAATTAATAAAAAAAAAAAAAAGTAGGTAAACTAAAAAGCAAAAAATAAATTTACTTCGCACAAAATAATACGTTTTTTCATTTAGTTAAATAGAAATTATTAAATAATTATTTTATAATTCAGAATTCGGTGCCAAGTAAACAATCCCCGTACTCCTAACCGTTGAGGAGTTGTACCTTCCAGCATCAGCTCAGCAACTTAAAATGCAAATATCCAAGTTGTTTTTGGTAATATACGAAATACAATATAGAAGCCTTTGAAATTTGAGGGTTACCCATGATTTCTCTAGGATCCCATCATCACATCATGACCTCATATTATGAATATACATAAGTAATATTCAACGTCTCGCCTCATCTGTGTATAACTTGAAATAATACAGTAAACGGCCTCAAGGAGCCTATATTTAAAGAATTATCCCCGTACTTCTAACCGTTGAGGAGTTGTACCTTCCAGCATCAGCTCAGCAACATAAAATGCTGACTACTAGATGCAAATATCCGAGGAGTTTTAGATAATATACACAAAACAATATAGAAGCCTTTTAAATTTGAGGGTTGCCCTCGATTTCTCTAGGATCCCAACATCAGAACGTGACTTGAAAAAAATGAGACTACATGACAAGTATATCCTTTCAAACAAAAAAAGAATTTCTCAAATCGGTCCAGGCGTCTTCGAGTAATCGGCGAACAAGCATAAAAAAAAAAAAAAAAAAAACATACAACCGAGTTGAGAACCTCCTCGTTTTTTTGAAGTCGGTTAAAAAGCAGTGTAAATATCCAAAACTTTGACATTTTGTATCTTATTCTGAAAAATAGTGATTTCTTAAATTGTTCAAGTTAGTGTAGATAAAAAAAATCAACAAAGGGTATTTATTTAATTACTACAATTTAGGGTAACTCGCCTCTGATAGGTTAGGTTAGAACGCTGTAGGGCTGGTATTCGTGATTCTTTGAAAGGAAGAAGATTAAATGGTGTAATGATTCAGCAAGGATTATACTCTAATATGATGGTAACGGTCTGATACTGCTGCTAGAAGTGTCGTCATGAGGGGACTTCAAATCCCGCCGGTCCCATAATTTTGCAACTGTTTCTTAGTATAAGTTACTAAGCATAGCTAAACGTTATAAAAATAATCAATAAGAAGTTGAAGATTCATACTATTTCATACCTCACCATACCACTTGCTTTATTCGACTGTCCCATATATTATATCTTTCGGCCACTATACGCCTCATACATTCCATTTACATAGAACTTCGTACCATCAACGTCAACTCTTCTAACAAACTTATCGCAATGTTTCTCCGTCAGTTTATCAACTCGTATGAATACTGAGGCGGTAACCACAGTTTTATGTGCCAGGAACTTTTTGACGCCGCGCTGTCGTTATTGAGTCGCAGAACAGTTACGTGTGGACATGGCAAGTGATCTTCGAATAAGATTGTAAAACGGTCGAGGAATCTACTGGTCACTTGACCAGCCTGAGTTTTCAGTTCAATTAAATTATAATAATAGAGGTAAAAGTAAATAAATAAATAGAGCAGAATTATGAACATTCAGGCTAAGGCTTGACAGCCGGTTTGCTTGCTTAGTGCCTGGAGACTATTGGCTTGCATTGTTTGCTAGACGCGGTCCCGAAATTACTTATATACTAATACCGATAATGATTTCTAGGTATCGGGGTATAAACAGGCAAAGTGCAATAAGTTATAATGATCGCTTTTTAGACACGATATCATAATATATATTTTTTTTTATACTACGCCCGCAGCGAACGAACGTGTAGTCCACCTGATGGTAAGTGGAGTACAGCCCATGGACATCAACAATCCACAAAAGCAGATTGTAGATGCGTCGCTGTAGCTGAAGACTACGGTGTTATGCCTCAAGTGCCAGTAGTTTCAGGGCCTGATCTCACCACCAAACCGGAACACAGTAATGGAAGCACTACTATTTGGCGGCAGGTTATAGGTGAGACGGTGGTGCTGCCGCCCTCGAGCTCATTCACAAGAGCTCTACCACCAGTAAAAAGCAATTCAGAAATAATAATCTTGTGTTGGTCAACACTTTAAATCAGTTAGAATAATATGATTTCAGTGCTATCGTATTACACTATTTCCACAATATTTCTCGTCGGTTTATCAACTTGCGAATAAACAAAGGTAATCCACAGTTTTATGTGCGCGGAACTTTTCACGCTGCGCTGTCGCCAGCGAGTCGCAGTTACGCGTGACTGTGGCAAGTGGTTTAGTTGCGGTTGTTTTGTGGTTTTTGGGTGCCAGGATATGTTATTGAAAGGTTGTTACGCATTTAATTTTAATTAATCCAAAATTGACCTCATATTATAGTTATGAATGCATATGACGTTGAATTTTGAAATACACAGCTGAATTACGGCTAAAATATTTGACAATGACATGTTTATTGTTAAAACAAAGGTAAATGAGATGGTCAAATGAATTTGTGCAAAGTTTTATATAAATATTTACTAACCAATATCAAACAGGTGATAAGATAATTTCAAAGATGTCATTATGAGACATTTTTGGTGATAAAGCTCTTAGGAACTAGTTCAATGGTAGAAGCACTATCGTCTTACCTTTAACCTGCCACCAATATTATAGTAGTGCATGCACTTAGGGTTTGGTGGTGACATTTCGAGCACATGGGGTACACGTGAAACAGCGCATTGTCTGTTTGATTTTGTGGATTGCTGATGTCCACTTAGCATCAGGTGGACTCAACCCTCATTCGCTAAATATATCTTATAATTTTATTTTTTTAATTTTATTACATAATTTCTTTATCCTAACGCTATTTCTGAATTGCTTACATAATACGGAATTCCTTCCGATTGACACCTCAAACTACGAACAAAGAACTCGCCGCAAACGATATTTTTCTCATTCGAGAGCCACTCGAGCTCTATCGATAGTATCGATTCTCGATACGCTCTGTTGGCACTCGATACCGCTCTTTTCATTAGTTATTTGTTATTTTGACAAGGTCCGAACTAAACTAAAGAACGAGTTGTGTGAACTTAACGAATAGTTCTCGATTATTTGAATGATGTTTTGTGGTGGTTCACTGATTCGCAAGAAGGCTATGTTTTATTTTGTGATTATTATTATCTCAACCTCGATAATATAACTTTATTCGTTTTCATACCCTTCCAAACAGAAGTTTTGGGCTTTTTTTCAGTATTATGTAAAAATTATATCATTGCATGGTATTCATTATCAGCCAACCTTTATCATTGAAATTCCCATTCAAAAACATAACATATAACATCACGCCTATATTACCCAGAAGGGTGTGGCAGATGTGTACAACACCCACAGTTCACCTGGTATGTTTAGGTCCCAAGGGATAGGGGGTGAGCCTATCGCCATCCACCGGGTACAAATTCAACTCCTTGCTGGTAATGTGATTTTCCTGACGGAATTTTTCACAAATAACACTTTTCCCGACCAGGGAATCAAACCCGAGATCTCACGGTGAGAGGCGCATACGTTAACCACTAGACCATCGCGGCAGTCCCGTAGAGGTTCCTTTTTAAATTACATAAAATACAATGTTCACAATTATATTAACTGTAAAATTAATTTTAAGAAATTAATAAATAATATGGATTGAAAAAAACAACCAAATTAGAGTTCTTCTAACCTTAATTTTCTAAGGAACAGTAAAAACTGTTAATCAACAAGAGACTGCCTGATTTCCTACTTAACACTGCCGTACAGTCTTATTGGTGTCATAAATCTTTTATGACTCAATGCTACGTGCCGTTCATTATCGTCCTGCCGCGTCACGAGTTTGAGACTATTCGACGTTTTTATTCATTTCCTATTTATTACAAAGAATAAATAGGAAAGTGAAGTCACTACGACACTTTTAACCTGCTATCAAAAACTACCAAACAAGATCGTGTGATTTGCTAAAGTGGTAAGCGTGATGCTAAAGTGACATGGCAGAGAGTGACGTTACGGAAATGTCTGTAACTTAAAAAAACTTGCAAATTATAAAACAGACGACTGGATGGCAGAGTGGGTAGTGCACCTGCCTGTACCGCCGAGGTCGCAGGTTCGATTTCCGCTCAAGACAAATCTTTGTGAGCATGAACATGAAGGTTTGTGTTGGTCTGGGTGTTTCTATGTATAATAAGTATTTATTTACTAAAGAAAAGTATATATATATGTATAAGTATCATATAATTCAAGTACCCATAGTACAAGCTCTGCGTAGTTTGGGACTAGAAGGCGTTGTGTGAATCTAGTGCGATATTTATTTATTTATTGTCATTAACAAGGCATTTTTCCTCAAATATAGTTAAGAGTATCCTTTGCTATATTATTCGGAGTCATAAAAGTTTTATGTGTCAATGCTGCGTTTTGTTCATAATAGTCCTGCATCGTCAGGTTTTTATTTATGTCCTGTTTATCAGAAAAAAACGTTTTTTTAGGCTAGTAGTGTTTTTTTTCAGATACCACTTACCATCACATACTGGTTGCAAACGGTATTTATGTATTCAAGTCTTTATGCACTCCACAATGTTAAAATGTTTTTATAAATAGGTACAGTGTCAATTATGGACCTTGACGGGCTCTTTGTGTTTATAACAAAAATATTCAAATTTTAAAATTGTATTACAATTTATACAATTTATATATTATTCATTTATTTTTTGGCTTTAAATTCATAAATGAAATTACAAATCATTAAATTAATATAACTAGAAATAGTATAATCACGGTAGTATGTAGACGTGCAGTATTACTGGTAGTCATAAAATCTTTATTGTTCTGTGCTGCGTGCTATTTATTTTTGTTCTGCCTCGTCACTATTTATTTATTTCCTTTTTTGTCAGTAAATTATTTTGGCTAGAAAGTGTTTGTTTTTTTATTTCTCCAGTAACACATCTATTTGTAGTAAACGGTAGTGTAATTACTGTAGTAGGTGGACGTGCAGTATTACTTGAGGCCATAAAACTTTTATGACTCAATGCTGCGTGCTCTTCATTATCTTTCTGCTGCGTCACGTTTTTATTTATTTCCTGTTTATCTGGAGATTTTGGTATAGTTTATTTGTGGTTTTGGTTTATTTGGGGTTAGATATTGCATAAAATAAAACCTTTAGGCCTATAATTTCAAACATAGAAATATAGTACTTGTGTTACAATCAATTTCGCGGCTAACTTAAATTTAATGGATTGGTATTTTATTATAATTTTATTTATTTAAATATAAATTATTGAGCGAAATATAGTAGAAACTAAATGCTCTACTTAATCAATTTTGCGGCATACGTAAACAAAATCGTAATCGCGATAGACTCACCCCTATCCCATGCGACCGTAACATAACTGACCCGGAAATCGAACCCAAGACCTCGCGGTGAGAAGCGCATACTCTAACCACTAGACCATCAAAATTTCAAATTGCAAATTTCAAATTGCAAATTTCTTTAATTACCAAAGTAACCTTAAAATTAAAAACAAAGTGCATGAAATTTACATACTAATTAACTTAACACTAAGGTTGTTATAACTATTTTGTTCCGTACCCTCTGAACTAGTTGAGACTGTATCTTAGAAGTTAACTGCATCAGTTGTAATAATATTAATAATAAAATTCAAAGCAGTTAAATTTAAGATACCAACATCAAAATAGATGATAAGTATTGTGAAGTATAAAGCATGCATTCGACGCCAATCATGATACTCGAAGTTACTAACTTTAATCCTCTTTTACCAGTACCAAATAAAACAAAGGTCGTCTTTGTTTAGCTTTCAATCTAAATAACAGAAAACGTTTAAACAAATTGCATCCATCCTCCGTAACTAGTTACATAACAATGCTCATATACTCCGGACCCTTTTAGGGTGAAAAGGATGAGAGGCACTTCAACCCCGACTAAAGTTTGTTTGCTTGATGAATTGAATACAGTTATACTGGAAATCTATTTCCTAAGTAATTGTTGAGACAGTTATTAAGAAAATGAATGGGAAATAGATTTGATGCTCACAGTGATAAAATACATAATACTGTGGCGGTATCCGCACATGATAAATGACGGTTAACATTGACAACGTCAAGAGTGACACACACGTCACAAATTATGTCAAAGAGCGCTGAATTGCGATATTGAAATGTTCACGGCAAGTATTTCTAATTACAATTTCCAAGACGCTACTGTTGGATAGCTGTCTGCCAGGCAATACCACCGACCCCGGTTGGAGGATCCTCGCTTTGTGGGTTCCTCTATAGTACTATAAACATAACATAACATTTCAGATGACTGTGTACAACACACATTTTACCAGTTATGTTTAGGTCCCATGGGATAGGGGGTGGGCGTATCGCCATCCACCGGCTACGATTCCAACTCCGAGCCGCTCTTGTGAATTTTTTGATGAAAAGGTCACGAATAACACATTGCCCGACCCGGGAATCGAACCCGAAACCTCGCAGTGGTCGCACACGCTACTAATAGACCATCAAGGCAGTTGGGTGAAATGTCAGTTTACTTAATGAAACCCGTGCGTGTGTTGATGGTGGAGTGAATTGGATTATAACTGTAAACATGTAAGTACTATTTTAAATCTATTTTCAACCGCTTGGAATTAAATGTGTGACAAAAGAAATAAATGTATTTTCATTTCAAGAAGTGTTAAGACTTATTGAAAACCCCTTCATTCTTAAAGGTTTTCTACAATAGAAAGCAGATATTAGTGTAATAATAAAATATATTTTCACGACGTGGTTTGCAAGGTTTTTCATACAAATCTGCCCGCGTCCACTGATGTCGCGGCAGAGACTGCGTCGTGAGTTCTTAGCCTATCACTTTAACCTGAACCGGGCATAAAACCCGAGACCATGTCGTGACAGGCCGCATACGCTTTCACAAGTCTAATAAGGCAATTTGGACGTTGAAAAACTAACATACTACATTTAAACACAAAGAAAATAATCGGCAAACTTGGACCATAAACATTTATAGTCCAATCGATTTCACCAAATATTATTCCTTTATTTGTTTACCAACGTCTAACGGTTAGAGTTTGGCAGTTTCAAAATCAACTATTCACATTTAGAGGGGCTTGTTGAAAACAAGACTATATAAAATGATTGATTGGATTCGTGTTTATGTTAAACGTTTTTTGAAATCGATTTTGTTTTAGTAAAGTATTACTTTTGTTTTAATGGATTAGTAGATATTGATTTGTTAACAGGTGGATGCGTAGCGTATAATCATTAAAAAAAATCACGTTTGCCGAGCGTATTAAACATGCGATCAATCAATTTGATATGAAATTGTAAAATTTTATTCGTATTCGCATCCACCCTGTATGATTATTATGATAAGACATGCAAACGTAAAACGTGCTTGCACTTTAGATTTCTAAAATGATTATTAATAATATTATATCTCAGTTAAACAACCGTCAATTAGTGCCTAAAATAATTAATTTAATTATAAACAAGTTCGAATTTAAAATCTAAACAAGCTCAAATCAGTGAAATCTTCTAATTGATAAATGAGTTTAAAAACTAATTCAGAATAAAGCAATTATAATTAATCTGTATGGATGAGCTAGGTTTATTTTATTTGCTATTACTCGTATTATAATTTGACATTAGTTCAATATTTCAACTTCTTATTGATTTATTTTTATAGCATTTAGCTATGCTTAGCAAATTATACTAAGAAACAGTGTAAAAAGATATGGGACCGACAGGTTACGCGACTGCCCGGTGTGCAGAAGCCTGCCTGCCGGTCCCATATCTTTCTCAACTGTTTCTTAGTTCAATATGTTATACATTTTCGATTATCAATATGTACCAACAACAGTTATACTATAACATCAATTTGCTACACATGAATGCCCAATCTATCCCTTCCTCATATTTATTTCCCAACCAAAACTGACACACTCAAGTTAGTCTTACAGAAATAAGTTTTATTAGAGCTCGAGATGGTTCACATCATAGCGAATGCAACAGGGAACACTCTGTGAAACTTCTCAATAAGTATTGATTGAGCTAAGAAACTTCTACGGACACTGCTTCCCGTCATTTCTGAAAAATTTTGTACAGACGGCCACACATCAACCTTAAAGTTCCAGTATAAATTGGTCCCGCATTGTATAGGCTTCCTATGCGATTCGAGACCAGCTTATGTACTGGGAATGTATAGGTTGATCGGTAGCCATGTGTACAAGTCACGCGAAGTTTCCAGTGACAAAGTTCTGGTTCACTTCTATTGGTGGTTTAATTTCTTGAACAGTTTTCACTGTTTATTGAAAACTTGTTTCTAAGAAATACGACCAATGTGCAGTATTTTTCTTTGGTAAAGTTGGTGATTGGCTGAACAAAAGATGAGGTAAAAACGATAAAATTTTTCCAAGCAGCATTTAAAAACCATTTTGGCCTCGTTATAGTAGTGTCTTGTATAGAGTAATAACACAAATCCTGAATCCAGATCCTGCAAATGTTTCAACTAAAAAAATAACTTTGATATTATACAAAAATGATAAAAAATTAAGACTGAAAAGCAGTAAAATTAGTAAACTCAAGGTTGATTTTAAATTAAGGCAGTTCCACAAAATTATTTTTTTATTAAATCTAATTTAATTCTCGCCCACGGCCTCAATTTACGAGCAAACGTCACTTTTTGTTACATTTTAATTTATTCTTGGCAATATGGGAAATACATTTAAAAAAATATATTTACTATCAATTGTTCCTAAATATCATAGTATATCTAGCTGAAAAGCACGAAATAAGTAACATAAGGTTCATTTTGATATTTAGGATCGTGGTGATATTTAAGATTTTTTTTCAGAATAATTACCGAGCCATTTATGATTATTCTATTTAATAATTGTTTATATTTGTGACTTCTTTCTTTGTGCAGTAGCATCTCCTATAGTTTTCTTCACACTGGAACCTCAAATATCTGTCTTTCCGACAGATTTCGCACTGCTTTTAGGTACAGTAATAAAAAACTCAACTTACCTAAAAAAAGGAATAACAATAAGTGCAACACTATAATAAATAAATAAATAATCGCGAAATCAATTGTGTTCAATAGTTCGTACTCCCAGTGGCAACGATCACGTCCCTATTGCGTATCGATATTGTATCGATAAGGTCCAATACATTCGATAACAATTCCAGTCTCGAGTGCTCGGCAATCGTTAAAGTTTAATCAGTTAATCTATCTGGCGATACAAGTATGATTGTACGATGGTGCCGATCCGATGTTATACAATGTTATTTATTACGGATTTTGATGAACAACAATTCAGCTTAATTTAACTTAATGTAAATATTTGCCTTTTTATTTTTACCTATGTATATATTTTCAATTTATTTAATGTAACTTTATATTTTTTTAGTGTTTTTAATTAATATTATATATATCTTAAAAAAAAAAAAAAAAACAATTCAGCTATAACAGAAATAAATGTAATGCAATATATGTATTACAAAGTAAAAGTTATTTTAACTTGTAAACATTTGTCAATGTTTATAAGTTGCCGCTGCCAAATTCTTATACAATCAAACTTTACGCTCATAAATTAATTCTAAACCACCAAGTTAAATTCACAAATATTGCAAATGCGTTGTTGAATCGGGGAATGTAAATTTACACAAGGCAGGAGAAAAATAGAACGTTCAGAAATGGATGCATACGGCCTACAAAAAAACGGTCGGAAACAGTATGTGTATAGTAACGGAATGATTTATTTATTTATTTTTATTTTTTTAATTTATTTCTACTACTACTTACTTTACTACACTACGTCTGAAAATCAGCAAAAGTAAGATTTACAGCTATTATCTTTAAACTCCACAGTAAACTTTCAAGTACAGAGCCCTGAAGATATTTATAGTAGATTCTGAACTAATATAAAGCGCTTGTATAAAAGCATAACCTTTACCTAATGCCCTAACTACCCTACAGAGGTTAAGCTATATATAAATAAATAAATATTTTTTATACATTGTAGCAATAAATATATGAAGATATCAATAATGGGTATGAAGATCGTATCGATAATCGACAAAAAAATATCGTACAAGCGATTAATAAATTTGCACAGATTGTCTTGCACAGATTTATCGTTACGATATAACACGATGATATAACGTGTGTAGCGGGCTTAAACATGCTTAAACCTCCTTTCTTATATTTATTGCTAAACCAAAGAAAAGTACTGTATATTATTCGTGACTCTAAGTTAGCACTCGAAGCAAATACGTACTTTGCTCTCTTGCAGGCTGCACAAATAACTATTGAGCTCTAGCTTAATACTTCATTATGATAGCAAATTTCAGTTTTTGTACCGGCTACTAAAGTCAACGCAGTCAATGTAGGCCCGACTTTTCCGAGGTAGTGGTACTAAGATATCTACCTCACAATGATGACAAAATTGTATGTTGATATTCTAAGAAAAACTTAGCGCTAGAGGAGGGGAAAACTTTGACTGCGTCGATTCTACAACTGATTTGGAGCCTCGCACGTCTACGAATGACAGTAAATTTCCACGGCATACTTTTTAGCCTCTTCTTTATCCCATTCATTCATCTGTAAGACATCCAAGATTGCAGTTTTTTAAACACTTTTTCAGCTGTGTACGAACAATGATGATAGATAAGGCGCACACAAAGACGTCGATAACACTCAAATGGCCTGGTGGTTTTTAAATGCCTTCTAATTGTGTGATAGGGGAAAGCATTTGCGAAGTAGATGTAAGGAATAGAAGGGAAGGCTCGGAAGGTACTACTACTAATGGCCGATTTACCCAACTTTTTAATCAACAGTTTTATTGAACCCGTATAATTTGCATCTCTCTCTTTCATTCAATGTTTAACACTACAGTGAAATCACGATCATCGATACATAAAATTTATACGTTTTATATAAAATGAGAGGGGTTATTCATCGATAGCACCAATTCCTTTAATACCAATATTTTAATTTATATATGCACTTGCCTTTGTACTCTGCATCACCTTAAAGTTGACTGGTAGAAAATGCCAATGCCATTAAGTCCGCCGTTGTAAAATATTTTACGTGCAAGAAGTTTAAAAACAAATGAATTAATAAATACCAATAGTATTTTTCCTTTTAAGAATATTTTGAGGTCATTATTATTATTTATCTGTATCTCTTACAAATAAATAAAAACAAAATGATTACAGCAGACCTTTACAATTTCAAATAAACGTCACAGATGTTAATGTAACTGCTATAGATTCGATGCTAATGTCGTATTACGAAACACAATGGCCAGCGAACTCCGTTCATTTGAGATGGTAATTATATTGCTGATTGTAATTCATGATATGGATACGGTATAACTGTCAATTAATTTTGTTCGTCAAGTCGATAAATTTACTCATCGATTGATTAAAACTACGAAATTATGTACAATATAATAAAAACATCATTTCACGCCTCACGCCCATGCACATTAACCGAAACATTAAAAAAAAAAAAACAAGAAACAAAAAACAGTGGTGTAATTGGAACACTAACATTAACCTGTTATAGGTTCCATGTGATGGCGATTGAGTCTACATTTGTTACTTTAGGCTAAATGGACGATCATTTTGTGGGTTGCCTGCCCACTGAAGCAAAGTTAGGCTACCGGAACAGAGAAATGGAGTACTATATTTATCTATGAAATGCATTCAATTACCGGTCCGCTGCCGTCCTTAGTGGTTTTTTTTCCGCTTTTGTGATCAGGCAGCCTGTATGTTGATATTAGTACATGATGTAGGCCTTTAAATAAAATTAAATTGTGTTGATATACACCTATTAGAGATTTGGTGCTAATGTCACATTACCAAACATTATGCCTCGCGATCATTTGAGATGGTAAATATATTGACTGATTGTTATTCATGTTTAGTTTCATTGAGTAAATCTATGAATTTATTGATAATTGATTTGAAAGAGGTCTAATATTTATGAACTGACTTATTTATTTTAATTACAATTATGTACCAATTAGTTATATATTTAACGCTCTAAAAACAAAAACTTTTGATCTTGTCTTAAACTTAACTCTCAATTAAGATTCATTATAATCAAAAATAATGTTTTCTCCTCCTATGTTCATAAATTGATTCGAAGCTAATGTAGCATTACGTACGCGATCTCCGTTCATTAGAGATGGTAATTATATTGCCTGCTTGTAATTCATGAAATGGATACGGTATATTTGCTAACTAATTTTGTTGATCAAATCTTCATCAGAATTTATTGATTTCTTTTGAAACACAATCAATAATTTTAGAAAAATAATTTAAATTATTTTTCTTCTTATGTTAACCTGACGTGTAGACTAACAGATATTAAGTGGACATCAATGCTGCGCTTCATCTAAAGACTACGTTGTTTTGCCTCAAGTGATAGTAATTGCCGGTCTCCAAACCGGAACACAGTATTCACACTACTATTTGGCGGCAAGTTAAACGTGAGATGGCGGCAGCCCTCAAACTCGTTTTCAAGAGTTCTACCACCATATAATTGTAACTAAGAACCTCAGGATACATTGATGTAACAGCATGCAGTAACAGTATTGTTAGAAGCTGCTATGGTGTCCGTTTACTATTGATTGTATCTGTAAACGATGCAATATCCATTTCCGATGATGGATCAAAATCAACTGCATTCAACACAAATGCAATGTCGTATCTATTCTGACACCTTTTTCAGTTGACAAAACTAAATTCTAAATGGCTGCAATGAAGATAAATAAAAAAATTATTTGGTATATTTATGTATTTTCCTGTTTAACTGGGTATAGTTTAGTTTCTATAATGCTACTGGGCTTTCTGTCATCGATCTTGATTGTTACTTAATTATTATGATACTACAATGTTTTTTTTTTTTTATTTTTTTTTTTTATTATAACTGTATTATCTGTTGCTATTTATTGTGCAACAATCTATTCCTTTTGGTTTCTTCTCTTATTTCCGTCTGTATTGATGTGTTCTTACATCCCTCTGTTTCTTCTATCTATTGGTTGTGTTCTTCTATGTTGTTCTTACATCTTTCTGTTTCTTCTATCTATTGGTTGTGTTTCTTCTCTTGCTTCTTGTCTGTATTGTATGTTCTTACTTCTTTCTGTTTCTTCTATCAGTTGGTTGTGTCCCTCTACTTCTACTCTATTCTTGCTTTACATTTTTGATCCGTTTGCCCTTGCAACTTTTAACATTGTTGCCTCTGCGTATTCGAGCAGTATTTTCCTCTTCTTTTTGTCCTTCATTATGTCTTTTAAGTTTTCCTCTTTAAGTTGGTCTTCCATTTTGCTCTCGCATTCGTATCTTGGCAGGGCAAATCTCGGGCATTCGGTAATAATGTGGATAATGGTCTCTTCTGTCTCATCATCACAGACACAAAATGGGTTTGGGGCCAGTTTGAACCTGTGCAGGTAGTGTTTGGTGCCGCCATGGCCTGTCAGCACTTGGGCTCTGATATTTGTCATACCCATGTTCACCACTATTTTGTGCGCCGCTTTGCAGTCTTCGAAGAAGATTTTTGTTCCACTGCCCGTAGCAGCTCCACTATATCTTTCCTGCCAAGCTCCTATAGATAGTTCCCGTGCTGAGCGTTTTGCGTAGGAGAGTGGGAACCTGTCGTAGACTGGCGTCCTCTTGTCTTTCAGTGCCGCGTGTTTGGCCAGCTCGTCGGCTCTTTCGTTTCCCTGTAAGCCAATGTGTGCCTTCACCCAGTAGAGGCTTACCTTTGTGCCGTTTGATGTTAGGTCTTTTAGGGTGTGCTTGATGTCGGCGACAATGGGGTTTTGCGGCGCGGGTTGACGTAAGGAGTCCAGTGATGACCTTGAGTCGCTAAGGATTGAGATATTGGTATTTGTTCGTGCTTTGTGGAGTTGGAGAGCCCTCAAGATTGCGACAAGTTCGGCCTGGAAGACAGTGCAGTAGGACTCAAGTCTAAAATATTTATAGTTGCTCTCCTTTCCGTCTTCCCAGACTGTGAAAGCGGCTCCGACCTTGTTTTCGATTTTGCTGCCGTCTGTGTATATGGTGAGGTCTGATGGTGGTACCATGGAGAGATCTTCTTCCGTAGCAATAAGGCCATAGTTGCTCGTGGTTCGCTCAGCCGGGTGTGGAAGCTGGAAGGGGCTCAGTCTTTTCTCTATTCTTCTTCCAGGCAGTTCTTCGAGTGGGCAGCCTCTTTTAATTTCATAGACCTTAGCTTGTTCCAAGATGCGGAGATCTAGGGGTAGTATCCCTGACAGCAAGGTGGCTGATGTCAGGGACGTGGTTCGATGAGCCTTGCAGATTTTAAGTGCGAACCTTCTTGTGATTTGGTTGAGTCTAGTCTGATTCCCTTTTAGGTGAACGCTGTCCTTTATGACGCTGGCCGCGTAAAGCATTATTGGCTCTATTACAGCCATATAGATCGTCCTGAGAATTTCGGTGTTCAATCCCCAATTGGCACGTGCCGCTCTCGACACCATGTTGAATATCGTGGAGGTCTTGCGGCTTAGGTCATCTATGTGTTGGTTGAAATTAAGGTGCCTATCAATTGTGAGTCCCAGAATCTTTATGCTGTCTGAAGTATCAATTACCGTGGAGTTAATGCGAATACTTGGTCGGTCATATTTGAGCTTTTTGGTGATAATCATAGCTTGATTGATACTACAATGTTATTATCCTTGACTATTTTTCGATTATTGTGACTATTATTATTATTTTTCTATTATGTTAGCATGTTTTGTAATTTTAAACTAATTTATATTCGCCATACACATCAAATCAAATTTGTACACCACGATTAGTTGTAAAATATAGCGCACATATAACATAAATATATTATAAGACCTCTGTAAACTGCCTATGTTTCACAAATAAAGTATTTTGATTATGTTTCTTTTTTATTCATTTAATAAATATTGTTTATATTATGATTAGTACAAATTATAAAGTACAAAAAATATTTATAAATATAAAAAGTTGTACCCTACTGGCGTCGAATGCAGGGACCAAGCTACCGGTGGTTAGGGCTTCAGAGAGAGGAACCTCCTCACAATGCGTTTCGTGTCGAGTAGCACAGCCTTATGCATCAGATTATCATTATGTTAAGGGTAAACTCATTTTCCTGACCGCCGAATTAAACGTTGAACGTAATTTTTCATATCCAAAAGCTAGCAACTACGCTAGGAAGGTTAATTAGTTACCCAGCAAAAACCGAAGAAAAATATTCTAAACCAACATAATTACAACTAATAGTTTGTTCTACACATATTTGCATAATTTAAATCCGCCGCTAAAACTTAACTCTGAAACATTTTAAAACCATCCACTTCGTACAATTTTAATCTTTTAGCACCTGTTTTGAACTGCAGTCGCTGGGTTAATAGGCTTAGCGCCGCCAAAAGTGTAAATGTTTACAAAACAACTGTAACTATTTGCAAAAAGCATCAACTTGATATAATCCACCTGTGCGTACAATTTTTACTCATTATATATCTGGTACTTCGGGAATAACATCTCTAATTGCGAATATGAAGTGTTTTGGAGTATTGTTACTGGTCACTTGGGTGAGAGGACACTATCTTCAAGGTAAGTTCTGATGACATTTTTATGATTTTGCGTGTTAAGGATGTTTTTAATACGTTGGTTTAGCTAAATAAATAAGTATTTTCTGTCTTTCTACATATTCTAAAACAAAGATAAATAAAGATAGTTTCAGATTATAAAAGTTGCACTGCTGAATTGACGATTTCATTGTAGTGAATGATTCCACAAAAAATATAAAATATAAATTTGACAAGGTTGGCGCAAATCATATACTGTTACAAAATTAAAGTTGACTTTAAACTAAGTTTTATTTTATCTCAAAAATATGTTATTTCTTGGAGCTTTAATAATCTAAATTTTATTAAATCAACAGATCCAATAAGATATAGCATGCACATCAAAGAAATACCAAAACGCTTCGAATTGAAAGGAAATACCGCTGGAATAGACTTCAAGACGTACTTTGACGAGATTCAGAGCATAGCAAAAAAAGAAAATATCACAATAGTTTATAAAATTAATCTAGATATATTGAAACCAAATCAGTATTACGCCAAACCTTTAAGCAAGAGAGTAAAGACAAAGAAGTACAATATACCGTTAAAGAAGAATAGTATGAAGCTGTCAAATTTCGAGGTGATGGTGAGAAAGATGGCGGAAAAGTCGGGCCATGGTAATATCCAAAATTTTGAAAGTGTTAACATCGGAGCCACAACTGAAATGGACAGAAAAATATTGTCGACGAAAATAATACAGCTGAAATATAAACCAATTATATCAAAAGTGAAAGTAAATTATACAAAGATAGTACGGCCTGTAAGAAACAGAATAATAACTTTGAAAGTTTAATTTAAGAACAAAACAGTGATGTAAATATAAACTAATTTAATGTAATAATAAATATTTGTTTATTAATTTTCTATTGAAATAGTTGATATCTTTATTAGCGTGTATTACGGCTCAATTCCCTATCTTCTATTAAAGAATGTCAGGACTCAAAAATTCAACATTATTTACAACTAAGATTAAGATGGAGACGAGGGCTGAAACTGACCAACCAACCATCTACCAACTAAATCAGTAAGCAAAATCTTTTTAATTTCGTTCAATCTTACGACTTTGCTGTAATAGTCATACAAAACCCTACAATATGCAATTCTATATGATATTCATCGCACGGCTAGTAATAAAAACTTTGCGGTCTATCAGTTTTGTTTTTCTCACTGGGGACCACGGTTATGAAACATATTTCAGCCAAATTGCCGTACATGCGGCTACTGATCAACCTTTACATTTCCAGTATAAGCTGGTCTCGCATTGCACAAAAGTCTATACAACGCGACATTATATTATAATGGAAACGTATAGGTTGATGTGCAGTCTGTACATGAAACCCGGAAGAGTTTTGGAGATGATAGGTTTTATTTATTACGTGTCCCCGCCATATTTCTTTTTTGGTACGATGGGTAGTACACTTGGCTTCGTTTTGGTAAATATTGTTATTATATTTGTACTCAATTTGGGTTTATCGTGTGGAATTACAGGAGTTGTGAACTTTTACATATTGCAATAAATTTTAGCCTTGTACATTCGCACAAGTATTTATATTATGTACTAGATAAGTACAGATAGCGCGCGAGTTGAATGCAGTCGGGGTCTGAGGTACAGAGCGGGAGCATCTCCCCCCGCTATCCGCACGCCCCACCTCACGCGCCTGCAGTGTAGTGCTGTGCCATCCTTGTCAACTATCGTACGTTTGCCGTGTTATTGTGTTAATACTGAAGTTCCCGTGTTATTTTTTTATTTTAATAATGACTGATCCGAGTCCATCAAGTTCCGTTACAAAAAAAGGTTAAAAGAAGTTACGGAGTTGGCGGTTTCTCAGGTTACAGAGGCAGATTGGCGGGCTTCGATGATCACGTCATAATTTTAGAAGAAAATTATTGGCAAAGAGATGGATTAATTGAAGATACCATAGATCGATTCGTCATTGAGGTCAACGACGGCGAGGATAGTGACACCGATTCAACCATATCTGCCATTTCTGAATCTGATTAATTTTTTTTTCATTTCGTTTTGTGAAATGATTATTAAAAACGTGTGATAATTATGATATTGTTTTTTTTTCATCATGTTAACCTAGTGTAAAAAATAAAATTAAACTTATAACATTGTTTAAATTTATCGACATTCATTACTCATTGTGGTCATCAATAATAATTATGTCACAGCACTACCGCATTCCTAAGCTCTGCATTCAACTCGCGCGCTATCAGTAGGTACCAAGTTTAAAAATTAAGTCTGTTTGTCTGTTGTTTTAAGACTGTTGTTGATCTCAAAATGTCGGCTTTGAGACTTTTGGATTTTAAAGCTCTGTTACACATTATTAAGGAAGAAAACACAACGAACATCCTTAAATATATGCAGGACTCTTATAAAATGTCCTGTTCAACAACAAATAACTTGCTAGATTCAATTCAATTCTTACAACTGGGCAACAATAAAAAGGCAATAGGAATTACCATACAACCCAATACAATAAAAGCTTTACAATGTTTAAAACCACCCACATCAATATTAGACCGCACGAAATCCGTAAATTCCAATCCTTTTCTAAATCCTCAATAAAATTTGTTGAGGACAAAATCCTTTTATACCTCGAAGGCCTGGGCTCTTTCTATTCCGTTCACACGCTTTTTCGCATTCCGCGGTGTCCCACCACCAAAAGCAACGTAGAGCTGAAGGGGTGACGTAACCACAGCACAAAATTAAATTTCAAACAAGCGGTATGTGGCTTTATGAAAATGCATTTGTTTTGTTTGACTAATGTCTACGCTTGAATCATTATTTCGTATGACACATTTATATCCAGCTGAAAACTCATTTATACTTTTTACGTAAACAAGTAGGCTGTCCGACTGTAGGCTCACTAAGATACCCAAAAATATTGTTAGGCTTTTAAAACTGTGCTATTAAATACCAATTACTTACGAAATTCAATTCCAATTTCACACCCAGAAAACAATAAAAAGAACTCAAGTATTACCATACATTTCTGTACATACAACCCAATACAATAAAAGCTTTACAATATTTAAAACAGCCCACATTAATAGTAGGCCGCACGGAATACGTAAATTGCAATCCTTTTCTAAATCCTCAACAAAATTTGTTGAGGGCGAAATGCTTTTATACTTTGGAGGCCTGGGCTCTTTCTATTCCGTTCACACGCTTTTTCGCATTCCGCGGTGTCCCACCACCGAAAGCTACGTAAAGCCGTAGGGGGGACGTAACCACTGCACAAATTTTAATTTCGAACAAGCTGATGTTCCAGTTTTTATGTGGCTTTATGAAATATACCTTATATTATAAGTGTGCCTCAAAGAACCTGTTAAGCCATCATTGGTAGTTACGGGTCAAAAGGACTGACAACTCGTCTAACAAATGTACCGTACTACCCCTTACCGGTTTGTAGGGGTTTGAGATGACAGTCTATACTAATAATTTATGAACCGTACTACTTTATAAATTTTAGGTAACGTATGACAGCAAATTACGCTGACGCTGCTCAAAACGTAAATGAAAGTGTTAACGACTTACAGCTGGGATAACAAACTTCGGTATAAGGAACTTGCACAGCTTTATTAGCCTTTACTTTAATCATAATTCAATTATGTTAATTTCAAACATGTATCAATAATTAAATCCGTTTAGCTAACGTTATAAAAATAATTTCAAATAAAGCTTACTTAACAATATCAACATTTTCGTGTAGCTAAACATATTTTTATTTTCCTCTACATTCTATAAAATAAACGACACAGGAAGAGAACAGGGTGCTAAGGCGATTACCATTATTTCCTCGAGACCTCTACATGAGAAGTAATAAACGTTGTTGTTATATACAACGCTCATATCTTAGGGCACCCGTACACAAGGACACAGTTTTGTGGAGACTGTATGCGTCCTCAAGCAGCGAGCCCAATTCAGATCGCAGCTTGTGTCTTCGTGGTTGCGTTGCAAACATTATAAAAAAACTACCTTCGGTTGCGGTTCCACTCATTGATGACCTATCTGTTAACAAAATTTCATTTAAATCGGTCGTTTTATTTGAACTTTACGAAGTAACAAACATACTTTACGTGTACACTCACAATCATTTACCTTTATAATAACAAGTATGATAATAATATCTTCAACAACGACTAGGCTACCTTCAGGACATTTTCGCAAAACGTCCGATTCAAAAACGATCAGAGTTCGGTTCGAAGCAGTCGTAGAACAATTAGTCTCCAATATCCGCCTCCTTAATACGATCAACATCAGTTGATTGTGATTGAATCGGATTCAAGTGTCAAAATATAATCTAATTCAACATCGTAATAAGGGGAAAGATCTAACATACAAATTTTTTTGGACGGATTCGGATAAAAAGTGCCCTAACTAGTGCCCTGGTGTACGGAGGCTGTTAGATACTTAGAACACGGTCTCAAAAGAACTTAATAAGTCTCTTCAAGTAGATCCAACGATTAATCATATTAAAATACGGTCTTGAAAATGTTTTGAGAACAGGATCTTCCAAAGGCCTACGAATTTAATAACGTCTGAATCTTGTTGAACTAAAATTCTACCTTTAGAAAAATGAGCGTCAGATGTTTTGATATCGAGTTTCAAATTAGTTTCCGCTTGAAGACGCTCAAGATTTTGAGCGTTATCAAGTAAAGTTATAGGATTCTTTATATTTTGTTTAAATATCATGTAGACCGTTTATGGAACACGCTTATCAATAGTGCAATCAATTGATCTTTTTGATGGAACCATTCTACACTCACTTAGTTTAGTGTAGTAACCTGTTAGTTCGTCTATATTGCCGAGAAATGTCACAGAAGTCGGCAACACCCACATTTCACCTGTTAAGTTTAGATCCCATGTGAATTTCCTGGCGAAAAGTTCACAAATAACACTTTGCTCGACCCGGAACTCGATCCCAAGACCTTGAGGTGAGAGGCACGTACGCTAACCACAAGACAAACAAGACAGTTAGTCAGCGACATAGGCGTGTGCATGTTAAGTTAGTTTGTTACAAATTACTCAACTTTGCATTCAAATTTGCGAAGAATCATAAGCATTTTTTTTTCAAATTATGAAATACGGGTGTTACTCACGTAATATTGGTCTTGCACTGGCAAGACTGGCTGCGACTCAGGCGCGGCGTGTTGTACTCTCTTGAAAATGCCTAAAAGTATAGTATAGGCGAAACCGCGCTCGACTAATTACCAACATTACGTGAGTAGCACCAGTATTTCATACTTTGAATAATGTTACAAACTCACGTCAGTTTTAAAAACATTTTTTTTTCTTTTTAATTTAAGTGAACATTATCTATAATCTTCAAATCCTTCAAGCATCATTATATTATATTCATTGCCTTTTTGAGTGTCAGACGAGATGAATTACCAGCCGTAACTCAACTTAATTTTAAGAAAGGAATAGTTTAAACTAGATAGTGTAGAAGTCTTAGTGTACAGGTGAAACACCACTTTGCTTTATTACAGGATTACTGCATCTCTGAATGTAATTAGTGAGAGAGCGGCGTTTAATGGATGTTGTGTCTATGTATAGAGTAGATGGTGGTCTTGCTAAACAAATATTTAAGGTAAGCTTTTGTGTACATGCTTATGAGGATAAAGACAAACGCATAAAATAATGCAATGTGATGAATACAATTATTATATTATGAGTATTATACTGCCTCGATGGTCTAGTTGTAAGCGTATGCGCCTCTCACCACGAGGTCCCGGGCTCGATGCCTGGGTCGTAAACTTTCCTACAGGAAATTCTCTATAGCAGCATGGAGTTAGAAGTGTGCCCGGTGAATGGCTAGGCTCACCCCCTATCCCTTGGAAACTAAATGGTACCACATAACAAATAAAATAAGGCTGTTGTACACCTCTGCAATACCCTTTTGGGTAATGTAGGCGTGATGTTATGTTTTTTTTTTGTTTTCTTTTTAAAAAACGACGCCCCGCACTAGGAATAACTCCTTTTTTAACGGGATATAATCCCACCCACACGCCCACCACTGTGACTCCTGTGACGCCAGGATCTACAGCGGTAACCAACTGAAAGGCACCGTGCATGACACACGGGCAATCACGGAATAACTCCTGTGTCGCGAGGGTGTTCACAAACATACATTTCACACACACAAATGTATATTATGTATGACTATTATATTCCAGTTTGACGATAAGTCTTATTTAGCAAATACACATATTATCAAACATTCCGTATGCTCACTATTTATATCATTGCGTTGCGCATGCATAGTTGCAGAGAACTAGGAACATTATACACCAGTGATGTTACACCGAGCTACGAGAGCGGTGCCACGCATAGAAAGTTATTTATTTATTTTTTATTTGACAACCGGATGGCGGAGTGGGTACTGTACCTGCCTGCGACGCCGAAGTCGCGGGTTTGATTCCCGCTTACTAAAATCTTTGTGTACTTGAACATGAGGTTTGTCTTAGTTTGGGTGTTTCTATGTATAACAAGTATGTATAAACAAAAGAAAAGTTAATACATATATACTTTTCCAGTACCCATAGTACAAGCTCTCCTTAGTTTGGGAGTAGATGGCGTTGTGTAAGCTGTGAGATATTTAAATTTATACTTTATATATATTTTATAGGTCTCCAAGGACTGCGATTAAATTAATTGGAATAAAGGAGTTTCGATAAAATTAATCTGATAAATATTTGAAATAATTTGCTGTGATAACACTGAAGCACAGAGAAGTAATAAGTGAGTTACAAGTTGATACTCGTCAGAATTAACAGCGCTTACGTTTGTAAGAAGCTTACATTAGCAGAGCCGGTCTCATCGCGTCCTCTTCGCAACGTCGCGATACCATCAACACTACATGCAAGCTCTACGTAGAGAGGGGGTAGCGTCGATAAGTTTGATTAATGTCTGAAGTTAAATATTGGTATACCAAATGCCGAATTTCTAGGCGGCTCGCGAGATATATTTAAAGCGTGAATCCTGCATGAGTGACTGAGACAGTGCATTTTACAACCCACCAGCTTATTTGGTTACTGCCATACTGGCACAAAAAAAACCGGCCAAGTGCGAGTCAGACTCGCGCACCGAGGGTTCCGTACAAACCTGTAGGTATATAAGTAACTCCGAAATGGCTGAACCAATTTGCATGAAATTTTGTGTGCATATCGGGTAGGTCTGAGAATCGGCCAAAATCTATTTTTTTATTTTTTTTTGTTAATCGCATAACAACGTTTGCTGGGTCAGCAAGTCTAATATATAAAATTCTCGTGTTGCGGTGTTTGTTTCCAAACTCCTCCGAAACGGCTGAACCGATTTGCATGAAATTTTGTGTGCATATCGGTTAGGTCTTAGAATCGGCCAACATCTGTTTTTTTTTTTTAATCGCTGAACAACGTTTGCTGGGTCAGCTAGTAAGTTTATGATTATTAAAAAAAATATACTATGTTTTGTAACAAAAAATTAAAGATTTTCGGAATTTTTCCTATATGTGTACTTTATAACGTTGCTTCATGCCAAATTTCAAGATTCCAGGTCGTCTGGAAGTATCCTTTAGGTTTTGATTCCCTTGCGAGTAGTTGCGAGTTTCAAAATATGCGGCTTTAATTGCTGTATCTTTTGATTGCGTTGACGTAGAAGTTTGATTTTTGTTGGATATGTAGGTAGGGAAGGACGACCATTAAACACGCTAGTCAATGACACACTGCTTTATTCCACTAAACAGGTTATTGTACCGGGTCACAGCCACGGTATGCGTACTTATGTATAGTTACATATATAACATCCCTCACCAATTATTTTAAGACATACTTTTGATAGTATTTAATATTTAACACAAGTCAAAACATAATTTACAACTACGGACTTAAATTATCGGGTGACAACTCTAAACGTCGTGGATTGATCGCGGGCACATGCGCCATAGATGCTTCGTTTGCAGATCCATCATCCTCTCCTTCCTCAATGGCCGGTGAACTGCTGACACAAGAAGATAATGTGATTTCCTCTGGAGGTGTAGTGCCAATGACGACTACATCCAAGTCGTCGCTGTGGTTCGTTTCCGCAACATCATTTTGAACATCTGGAATGACGTCAGAATCCCAGCTGCCGTCACGAGTAGACATATTTTTGTCACCTTTTGGTCTGATCTGATCTATGTGCCGCTTGACTAAACGATCAATCCCCGGGACATATACTTGATAAATAACACTCCCGATTTTCTTTGTAATGATGCCTTCAATCCACGCGAATTTTTTTATGTTAATGTTTTTCGTTATCCAAACCAATTGATTTTCCTTAAACTCCTTTCGAATTCTCCCTTTAAAATATTTACCCTGTAAGCACTGATTCCGTTCGACCGTTTCAGTTAGGCCAATGGATGAAGAGGTGGGCGCTGGCGTCGGTGCTGGAGTTAGCATATCGAGCCGTGAACGCATTGGCCGCCCGAACACGAGTTCGGCGGGTGACTGTTCAGTGGTACTGTTTCTGGAGTTCCGATAGTCAAATAAAAACTTAGAAATTTGCTCCTTCAAGGGTTTTTTATTTGAATTGCATAATATAATATTTTTAAGACCTTTTTTAACAATTTTCACAAAACTTTCGGCCTGCCCGTTGCTGGACGGATGAAACGCCGGTGAAAGTTTATGAATAATGCCATTTCGAGAACAAAACATTTTAAATTCTTGTGAAACGAATGAAGTACCATTATCAGTTACTAAAGTATGAGGAATACCGAAACGGGACATTAATTCTATTAATTTCTCAATGACTGATTTCGAACCATACGATGACGTCATAACAAAAACTTCAACCCACTTACTATAGGCATCAACAGCAATTAAAAACATTTGGTTGTTGAATGGTCCAAGGAAATCTAAATGAATCCTATAAAAGGCATGAGGGGGGTGAGGCCAGGGTGCGAGCGGTGCATGGGGTGGAGCTGGCCGTAGCGAATTACATACAGCACAAGTACCGGCCAATTTTTCCAATGCAGCATCTACTTTTGGGAACCACACCCTTTTTCTTGCTTCTGCCTTCATTTTTACTACCCCAAAATGTGAACTGTGAAGTTCATTCAAAATTTTATCTCGCAACGACTCTGGTATGGTAACTTTGTGGCCTCGCATTAAACACCCGTTTTCAATCGACAATTGATTACGACAATAAAAATATGGTTTCAATCGATCATCATATACCTTCCGAGGCCAACCCATATTAACATAATCTTTCACTTTACTTAAGGTATTATCTAATTCTGTTTCGCGCTGTAAATCTACTAACGTTATAGGCAGGCTATTGTCAATAACGAAGTTTACATAAGTTGCGCGATCGTCAGCTGTGTGAGGTTGATCACACGGATCACACCCCGCCCCTAAGGTCGGCCCGCCGCTACCTGACAACGTGAACGACGACTCATGAATACTTTTATTCTGTAGCGGCGCGCGCGATAGATAATCGGCGCTGTTATTTTTACTACAAACATACTCGATTACATAATTGTATGCCGATAAAAATATTGCATACCGTTGTAGGCGGTTTGCTGAAACTTCCGGTATACCCCTGTGTGGACCAAAAATGGTTAATAAGGGTTTATGATCGGTTCTCAAAACGAAAGGCACCGTTCTTGCATATAAATATTGATGAAAACGTTTCACCCCGAATACTATCGCCGTAGCCTCCTTCTGAATTTGAGCATATTTCTTTTCGGCCGCCGTTAAGGTTCTAGAAGCAAAACAAATTGGACGTTCGGATCCATCGTTCCCTGTCTGAGACAATACGGCACCCAGCCCGTATGGCGACGCGTCAACTGACAAAAATGTCTTCGCCGCAGGGTCAAAATGTGCTAACACTGTATCCGATGCCAACTGCTGTTTTATTATTTGAAATGCATTTTCATGTACTTCTAACCATTCCCACTTGGTTTTTTTTTGTAGTAAGTTATATAGCGGGGTCAGTATAGTGGAAGCTTGAGGTACAAAATTACGATAGTAATTATGAAACCTAAGAAAGATTGCAATTGCGAAACGTTCTGAGGCCTAGGTGCTAGTGAAAGTGCTGTGACTTTTTCTGGTGATTTTTTTATTCCATTCTTGTCGATTATATGGCCGAGATATTTAACTTCGTCTTTGAAAAATTCACACTTGCTTTGTTGAATTGTTAAACCGGCATCGGCCAACCTATCTAAAACTGTGACTAGGGTCCGCATGTGTTGGGTTTTTTGGACCCCCGTTATTAAAATATCGTCCAATAGTGCTACTACACCATCCAAACCAGACAGTAAACATTCCATAGCACGTTGGAAAATTGCTGGTGCGCTCGATAACCCGAATACAAGTCTTGTATATTTAAATAAACCGCGGTGAGTATTAATACAAGTAATGTTCTGGGATTGTTCTTTTAGGCAAAATTGAGTGTAGGCCATTGATAGGTCTAGCTTGCTGAACTGGACCCCACCATGTAATTTTGCAAACAAATCATTCACCGTTGGCAACGGGTAGGTATCGACAATTAACTGTTTGTTGATAGTGACAGAAAAATCCGCACAAATTCTTAAACCTCCGTCTTTCTTTAAAACGGGAACAATAGGTGATGCGTAATCCGAATATTTAACCGGTTGCAGAACTCCTAAGTCCACAAGTCGATCCAATTCTCTATCAATTTTGTCTTTCAAGGCATAAGGTACTGGCCGGCTCTTAAAAAATATCGGTTTTGAGTTTGGTTTTAAGTGTAATTCCACTTCGTATTTATTGAATTTACCTAAGTTACTGGAAAACACAGTAGGGAATCTTGAAACTAATCTATCCACTAACGAGTTGCTATCTAAACCGCGTATAGATTTAATTGTTGGTGCGAGTTCTAATCCAAAATTCCAAATAAAATCGCGACCTAATAAGGGAGGGCCACCGTTACGAACCACGAATAAATCGAGCTTTCGCGTTATTTTAGAATATTCAATCTCTAAAGTTATTATTCCAATCGTATCTAAACGGTCTCCTGTATAACTAAATAATTTTTTCCCAGTAACTGATAACGGAACATTATTAAAATGCAGGTTGTAGGTATTCTCAGAAATTATACTAACTGCGGAACCGCTATCGATTTCGAACTCCAGAACCAGTCCACCGATATTGACACTCGCCAAAATCGGTCGGCCTTTTTCACACCGAATATTAAAGCACAACTTACCATCGTCACCCTCATCATCCACTGTACTCTTTTCGACATGCTTTACTTTCGCGTCATACGAACACATTTTTTTAAGATGCCCTTTTTGATTGCATTTTTTACACTTATAATTTTTAAAACGACACTGATTTGTTTTATGATTGTTATAGCCGCACACACCGCATTTCTCTTTGATTGCAAACACTGAGCCGTCATTACCACCGCTGAAGGTGACCGCGCTCGAGCCGCCCGGCCCGGGAGCGGCGAGCGCGGCGCGCCTTGCACACCGCACACTTTCTGCCAACTCCACCGCTTTAGCCAAGGTTAAATTTGCCTGATCCTGGGCAAAAAGCTTGTCTCGCTCGTGTCCTGGCGTCAATCCCATGATGAATTTATCCAGCAGAGCTTCCTCCAAGTTTTTGAACCCGCAGTGTGCTGCCAAACCTCGAATTCTGGCTGCCCATTGAGTGTGACTTTCATCCTGTCTTTGCACTGCCCCGTAAAAAACTGACTTTTCAGCAAAACCAAGCCGCTTCGGTTCAAAGTGACCGTCTAGAAGTTTCAAAATCTCTTCGAAACCAGTTTCTTCTATTTTCTTAGGCAGCGCCAGGTCCCTTGCTAGCATGTATGTAGGTCCAGTAAGAGCACTTAAAAGTATTGCCCTTCGTTTGACCTTAAACTTGTCCGACTCGTCCGTTATATCGTTCGCGATATACCATTGTTGTAGCCGAGATTTGTAACTGCTCCAATCTTGAGACAAATGATCAAAATTCGTCAACAACCCGAACGAAATCCCAAAAGATGACATATTTTTGCACTCGTAAATTCGAACCGACTCGTCGCCACTGTTGGATATGTAGGTAGGGAAGGACGACCATTAAACACGCTAGTCAATGACACACTGCTTTATTCCACTAAACAGGTTATTGTACCGGGTCACAGCCACGGTATGCGTACTTATGTATAGTTACATATATAACAATTTTGTTACAGCTTAAAGATATTATAGACTTGAGTATTTGTTAAGAATTTCAATATAATACCACTACGCGTTCATGAGTAAAGGGGTAATAAGTTTAAAATTATTAAAAATATTTTTATTATATGATGTAACTAAAAATTTATGCTTTTCGCAATTTTTCCTTTATCTGTGTTATAAGACGTTGCTTCGTACCAAATTTCAAGATTCTGAGTTCACGGGAAGTACCCTGTAGGTTTTGATTCCCTTGCGAGTGTCGAAAATTTGTGACATAAACGGGAGTATCTTTTGATCGCGTTGACTTAGAAGTTTGATTTTTTCACAGCTCCAAGAGACCATAGACTTGAGTATTTGATATGAATTTCAGCTTGATACCTCCACGCGTTCCTGAGAAAAAAGGTCTTGACAGACAGACAGACGGACAACAAAGTGATCCTATAAGGGTTCCGTTTTTACCTTTTGAGGTACGGAACCCTAAAAAGAAGGAGGCAACATTTTGACGTAAGATTTTAATTAATAATGAAGGTAACGTTACTTTACTAGCGAAAATTCGCGGTCACAGATCACTTTTGTAAGTACACAAATAAACAAACATAATATACATCTACATTCATGGGCATTATTGTAATGTAGCTGAAATATCGTTACGTTTTTGCTAATTGCCCCAGGTGATTTAGTAATCCTTCAAAGTTCATTCAAAGTTCAAGATTATATTAAGGGGTAATCTGTTGTCTGACTATTAACTTCGCCATTTCATAATTTTCAAAAAAAAACCGACTTCTATTACAATAATATTAGACTCATAATGGTTTTCTCATGGGTGCCATTGTCAGAACTGGACCAAATTGAAATGGAAAAAATCATAAAAATTGCTTCGCCTTGTCATAAGTTATGAGAAAACAAAAATAAAAAAAATTAAGAACCTCCTTTTTTGAAGTAGGTTAATTAAAATTTAACCCTTTCTCTTAAGTCATATTTGCTTAAGAACAAACAAATATACTGGGGACAGAACCAACAGATTTTTTATGCACTGATTTATCTATCGATATTTTAAGCTCCTCCCTAGTGCAGCACAAGGTGTGTGTCGACAAGTGCCGCGACGCATCGCTAAGCTGTGCTCAGACAACATCAGCGCAGCAATCTGATTACATAGAGTGATGCTTGCCGACAAGCGGCTATTCATCTTTGTACACACGGCTCTCATCAAGCTACCAATTTCCAGCAGAAGCTGGTCTCGCATTGAACGACAAGCCTATAACATTGCGAGACCAGCTTAAACTGGATATGTATAACTTAATGTGGAGTCGTGTGTACTGTCTTTCCTTCTTAACAACTTTAAGTCGCCATGTCAGTGTTCTTTAGTGCAAGTTTTAAGTGATTTCAGTACTTAAGTGCGTGATTACGATTGAAACGCAATCACACCCTATCAGTTATTGTAGTTTTGACCAGCGTACTAATTCTATATCTAATTTCAATTATCCTCATCTTAAGGCTTATGATTTGTCTATAAAATAGATAAAATCTTAATAATATTAAAGTCACCAAGTCAATAGTAAAGAGCAATCAATATAAAACCATATTACTTTAGTATAAATTCACGGCACTCGGGCGTCTTCAACGGTAAACAGCTTGATTCCTCTTTACTATTGACTTGGTTTCAAAAATTAAACGTCAAAATAAAATCATTGTTTGACACTTAAAGACTTTAAACTCAGTTTTGTGAGGAAGGTTTTGTGGAATATCATAAGAAGTCCAAGGGGTGAACTCATTATTTTTTTAGCTAGATCATTATTGACGGAGTATTTTGACTCTCATTCAATATTCGACATACTGCAACACCTTAAACTGATCTATCCATATTCTAAGAACTCACCTTTATCAATATAGATCATGTACACACGACTACCCATCAACCTATACATCTCCAGTATAAGCTGGTCTCTGAGAGTCTATACAACGCAAAACTATCCCAAACTGGCAATGTATAGGTTGACGTGAAGCTGTCTGTACGGTTTATCACTGAACGCGATGTCAGTAATAATTTGTATCCCTATTCCTGAACGTCCTGTGGGTTCGCAATTCAATCGCTTCTCGTAATATCGTCGTATAGACGTGACTATTAGTGCAAAGGACTTGGGTGGATTGCGTAACTCAATCCCGTGATTGGAAGCTGTTTCGAGTAAATGTTATGCTGCTGTCTTTGATTTGCTCTTGAATTGATTTACAAATGACTAAATAAGGTGTAAGTGATATCTATATAGCTAGTACCATCTATGGCACCTACTTTCTTTTGCAACTACATCCATTTATAACAACGGAAGCTCAATGTTGCTCAGTGTAAAGAGAATCCATTAAACACCCCGCGTAAGTAATTCTATGTAAGTACTAACAACTCACTTCAAGAAGTCATTCACTAACAATACAATAAAGTACTTCGCCCAGCAAATGCCAAAGCGTAAAGCCTAAACAAGATTAAATTCAAATATCTAAGCGCCAACTTCGTAAGCGAAGTGAACCGTAATCTCAACAATTAGTTGGCAAAACCTAGTTGGGCAATTGTCGCTTTGAAAATAAAGTTGCCAGTTGGATTCGCTCACATTTACTCCAAAACAACGTTAAATATACAATTGGCGTCAACCTTAAATTAAACGCCTTAAGTTTCATTTTGCAACAATGTGTTAACTTCAAACAAAGTTGTAAATCGCTAACACGGCTTAAGGGATTTTGGATTTCCACTTTGATGCTAAACAGGAACATTTTGAGTTTGGTTTAAAGGAAAGTTCTATCGAAAACTATTTAACGAATAGTTTCTGATTCTGTGTTCATAATTTTTAATGTTTTGAATAATGGTTAGGGATTTCGCAAATAGAATTGGTCGTCACACGAAGTTCAGTGGTGGCTGCTTTGACAGTAAATCGAGTTTGGTCTGTTTAACCGTCTTTATGAATATCAAATTCGTAACTTTAGTTGACTTCTGGGTAAATAGTTTATCTTGTTTCATTCAGTTATACACAGATTTGTATCTTAGCATATATTTTTTCAGTAGGCCGTAAACTACTAATGCCATAAAATAATGATCCACGCTACACTGTAACTTTATCAAGTACCATTACATTGTAACGTTCACTTATTTCTCCATTTTTACATAGTTCTTTATCACTTACTTCCTTTTGGTATTCAACGTCTACAATATTCAATATCACAAAACTCAGCAGCAAAAATATCCAAACTTCTTCCACTCCAATAGTTCAGTAACTAAAATTCCCAGAGTATCGGAATATCGAATATCTAAAATACAAACCTATTCAAAACTTGATCATTCCGACTCCGAAACTTTTCCGTGTGAGATCTTACAATGGAGGCGGTAATTTCTCCTGATTCTCAGCGAACTTCGTCCTCGCATTCGATAAGAGTAAAACCAAACAAGTGTATAAATTAAATCGAGAAGTTTCTGTGTTGCGGAATCAGACGCCTCTTGTATTCCCTAAATATGGATATCGTGTTTGAATGTTTTGGGGGTCCTCGTGAATTATGGGCGAGACCTTTTATCGGAGGTGCCGATATTCCGCATTCTGAATTCAGTTGTGGAATACATTGAGAAGTTTGCAGCAATCTACTAATTCATATTTGGGGAAGGTTTTTGTCATTTTACATTTTTTATTATGGTAAATAAAAATGTATACAGTATCTAATATAATTATAGGGGCATTCAATAAATGAACGATTAATTTATCAGTAAATATTCGCTCCTTACTTTTGCACCAGGCCAATAGTTGCTTCAATCAAAGGTGGTACTGTTAATGCAATCAGTTACTTTGATATTTTAACTGGCATACTATAGCCAAGCCAAGATTATAACTTTTTTTTTATACTTTGTGCGAGTTGCAGAGATAAACATGTGTGCATCTACACATTAATGAAATGCAAGTGTGATTTGTTTAACCATTACCAAAGCAATTGTTTATAACGTCATGAATAATAAACCATATACGGAATCCATCAACCAAGAAGTGTAACCTATGAAGCTACAATCAACCCACATTCAAACTCATCGTCGAGGGGCGAGCGAGTTACAAATTCACTTCTGTCAAATACGAAGTCTCAAGTTTGGTCAGAGTTAGACGCCAATTTGACACGCCTTAACCCAATAACACACAGTTATGTGTTGCAAAGTTATAACTAAGATTTCATTGGTATAAGATAAGTTAGTTTGAATTTACTAATAAAGCAATTTTAGACGTTAGCGTCGTATATGGAGTTGTGCCTTTGAGAGTTTTAATGATGATCGCTAAGATTTTCATTGTTACGAAGAGATCTTGCAAAGAGGGATTTGTGTATAGCTGTTAAATTGTTTTCTAGCTTCTTTACCATAACATTACATCACACCTATATTACTCAGAAGGGTGTGGCAGAAGAGTAAAACACCCACACTTCACCTGTTATGTTAGTATCACTGTTATAGCGGTTGTGTTTATCAACCATCAGGCACGAAAGCAACTCCTTGCAGCTATTGCAAACTCTTTAAACCAGTTTTTTTATAATAATAACATCAGAAGACTACTACGAGTTCCTTACTTATCTAATAATCTTTCCACTACTAAATTAAAACAGAAGCAGGAAATTGCCCGCATTACATAGCAGACAGACAAATTGTCACCATTAAATCTCTTAGAATAGAATGGTTCGTCTGGTCTGGCGACCCTACCAAGAATGTTCGCAATGCTGCACTTAATGAAGGAACTCTGACCCTTGCTTTGTGAACTATGCAAAAAGGCTGACAATAAATATATTGATATGCAGTAAAAATAACTGAGTTTGTAACATTTGAATAATGTTACAAACTCACGTCAGTTTTAATAAAAATATTTTATTTTAACTGCATATCAATATGAAATACTGTGTTACTCACGTAATCGGTCGACTCGCGCTACTGCCCGCTGTCATGTCAATATGAGGAAGAAACAAACATACAGTGACATGTTTTACGTAATGCCTACGTTTCCATTATATAATGAGTTATACTATGAAATCTCGAAAATAAAACATGATGAGTCTCAAGGCACATTTACACGATGGGAGTTTCGCAAAGCAATTATCTTGCCATGCCTGTCTTTTCAATCGCCTTTAGGATGTATGTTTAGGGTCAAGAGGCAAAATTGCCAATATTTGTACCTATCGAAATATTGCTGCTACATACACCGTTCAAATAGTTGTAATGTACTTTACTAAGATTACTAACAACATTTATGCCACACAAACGCGATTGAAAACTGTTAAGTTCAGGTTTGAAGAATTGTCTGAACTGGATAGCATTTGAGTGGCAATAATACGTTATGGTAGGTCTTTGGACACTTATGAAGCATTTTAGTTTTTAATGGATCTTACAAAGAAAGCATAGTCACGAACTAACTTTTAACATTTCAAAACGTCCACACAACGATATCGAGCCTTATTTTATTTATTTTCCAGAATACCAGCCCTACAACTATTGGTTACATCATGAATTTCATTACATGTTAATTTTGTTTATATTGTTTTTTAATAAAACTGCTTTTAACTTTAGTAAGGGCAAATGTAAACCTGCGAAAACTAAACATTCGATACATATTATTAAGATTCACTGATTGGATCGGTTTGGAGCTCCTACAGAAATTCGCTCTCTCACAGTCTCTTTACATAAAATTTGCATTATCGATTCCCTGTACACATTCTGTAGGTAACTTTGCCAGAGATTATACGGGCCTACTTAGTACGCTACATCTAAATAATTTGACCTCGTCATTAGAATATTTTTTCAGGAGGTGTTTGCGAATTTATGCCTTTGATTTACGTTGTAATTTTGTTTAGTGTTCTTTAATTGAAACTTATTATTCAATTAAGGGTACAAAATGCCAATTGTGTACCTTTTTGAAGAGGCAATAATAATATAAACAATGTTGTTTATATTCTCCGCTTCTAGTTACGATTAAATAATCAAAAGAATATTTTAAACAAGTTATATTTTCAATAATTGCCAAGATTCCTGATTAATGGAAGACAATTTAAAATAACTTTACTAACCACTTCGAAGTCACCAATTGTAAGTCTCACTGCTTTCGCAAAGAATTAGTGTGACTTTAGGATTATGTAATATATAAATATTATTCTAGCTATGTTCAGGCTTTAGAACATAACTAGCAAACATTTACTATAAATTCAGTGCTTATCTACACACACCCTGGCGTTTAGTTCATAAAGATAATGGCCACGATATGACAAATCGCTTGGTGGGCTATTTTTATAAAGTTGTAATGTTCTGACATCTGCTTTAAAATGTCTTAATGATATTTATTGAATGCATTATCGAGGGATAGTTGTACATTTTGGCGAATTAAGAAAAACAAAACATTTTTAGTAGTAAATAAAATACTTTCGTAACATTGCAACATTGTTAATACAGGTAGGTTGCATTAATAAAACTAATTTTAATACATATAAATATTATTAACCACTTCAAAGTAACTGATAACTAACTAATCATTAATCATTTGCGCAAGGTTCGAGATTTAGAACAAAATAAGCGAGAGTTGACGATACATTCAGTTCTAATCCCACACTCTGGTGTTTAGCTCATAAATATTACTAAACGACATGATGTATGGAGAGACATGGAATTGGTTGGTTATTTTTATAAAGTTAGTGTAATCTTGCCGACTATTTTGGCATATGTTGCTTAAATGTGATGGTTTTAATATTATAACAATTATTTTATAAATTAACGAGGGACAAGTTTTCATTTGCACATTTTTAATGCTTAACACGCTTGATAAATTTATTCTGTAGTACTAATTAGTGAAACATTTTCGTATCATTGGCAATACGTATGAGTTGACATAAAATCCCTTACTGTCTTTATATAGTTTATTTTATCACAAACAAGAAATAAACTTGAAAATCACTTCATATATTTATTGAGGTAAAAGAAAGATTTATGTAACGAAAGGGCCACACGAAAAAGAAAAAAAAACCCATACACTTTATTTACCTCTTTAAAGTCACTGATTGTAACTCGCACTAATCCTTTGCGAAAGGTTCAGGCTTTGGAACAAAACTAACGAGAGTTGACCATAAATTCAGTGCTAATCCCACACTCTGGCGTTTAGCTCATAAAGATTACTAAACGACATGATGTATGCTGGGATTCATGGGGTTATTTTTATAGTGTTTGTTAGTTTGATATAATTTTTTGTATTAAAATTATTTAAAATTTCAAAGCTAATAGTTTTACAGTAAATTAAATTTAGTTGTTTGAAAATAATGGATTTATAGTAATAATATATATTTACTTTAATATTTAGTATACTAAATAAATGCTTGTGTTACAAAAGCTTTTACAAGAAGAAATTAATACAAACACAAAGGACTACTACATACTACATACTACTACATAAAAAAAGGAGGAGGTTTTCAATTCGATAGAATTCCTTTTTGTTTGTTCTCCGATTACTCGGACACAAACAAAATAAGTCTATCTCATTTTAGAAATTATTTTTTGTATGTAAGGGTATACTTTTCACGTGGTCCCATGGTCGATCATATAGCCTCATGGTTTCGATCTGATGATAGGATTTTAGGGAAATCGTCAAATTGTATAGACTTTTTAGATATTTTTTTTCGTTTATTACCTAAAACTGTTCGTACATTTGCATTTAGCAGTCAGCATCTTATGTTGCTAAGCTGATGCTGAAAGGAACGACTCCTAATCAGTTAGGAATGCGGGCATAATTCTTTACTGTATTCATTATAGCTATACACAGATGAGGCGAGACGTTTTATATAACTTAAGTATACCCATATAAGAAGTTAAGGGCTATTTGCACAGGTTGCGGGTAGATCTATAGATATTCACCGCATAAAAAATACCTGACTAAATATAAAAGTGACATAAGTCACACTTAAAAATAGAACACAGCTGTTACTTTCATTTAAACACTTCTGAAACTGGGGCTTAAGACAGCAAATAATAAAATAATCTGCATAGGATAAGTCCTTTTTCGTACTTGCCCTTCTTACTGCTGGACAAGTATTCTTAATTAAGACTTATTCACTGTGAAGGTACAGGTTCTCTGTCTTCCTTTCTGTCATTTAAATGTGGATAAACAAAGAAAGCATTAGAATTGCCTTAATTAATTACCTGAATAGGATATAAAATGAAACACCCTGTACAGCTTTATCTATGACGGACTTAACAGGCAGTTACAATTTAAACTCAAAACGAATTAAACACTTCATCACTTAGACAATCCATTAGTTCAGTAAAAAGTCATTACAACTGCGTCCATTTCGACTGCCAACGAAATTCAACATAATATTACTGACGTAGGTACTTAAAACAAATGTAATTGCTCTTATCCGGATAGGATGTGACAAGAGCTAAATGACATTGAAGCTTATCCAACTGCAAATAGGGTATAAAATTGCGGGAAAGGGGCGTAAAAGGAACCAAATTCGATAGAACAGTTGGTAAATTAACAGGCTGTGGCAGGCTGTACGCGGCTGCAAATATCGTAAGCCTTATTTGTTGATTGATGCATGCTTTTTCAATACACATAAAGCGTCTCTTTATGTCGCTTAGTAGTTTTCCTGTTGAATGATGGATTTAGACAGAAATATCTAAGTGGATGTGATCTTATATTATGTAACTTTTAACAAGGTACTTAAACAATTTAAGCTAAGCAATCAAACAGTGATAAGGGTGAATCTTGAGATTGGCGATATTCAGTTAATTCCCTTGGCGCATTTTTTTTATGTCATTTTTATACAAATTATAATTTAGTTTGATTTTTAGCCGAATTATAAACTTATATATCAAATAGGGGTCATTTTTGAACGACTCGTTACAGAGATATAACGTTTCTTTTTTTTTGAGCCAGGGGAATCAAAAATTGTTGCTTTATTTATCATTCAGCCTCTTAATGGCAATTGTATCACAGTAGAATTTAAATAAACACACAGTAAATTATTAATCACTTTCTTTTTCCTAATTACCAACTAATCACAAAATACAATACGAAATAGATCAACTAAAAACAAAAATTCTTCTTTTGAAAAAAAACAAAAAATATTAAGCAATAATTACCTTGTTGATAATTATTGCTTAATATTTTGATTTGTATGAAATAGTGTAGATTTAAAAGAAAATTCAACCGTTATTTTAAGGAAAATAGTGAAAATATTGATCTCCCTGGCACAAACGCCAAAGGAATCAATAAAAGTATGTTTTTTCTCAGTTATGCAAAAATTTAAACATTCTTAGAAATTATAATAAGATAAGTAAAAAGCTATCCTTATTGGCTTTCCGTGTACAGGAATAGCAAAACCCTAAGAACTTTTATAATATTTTTTCAAGCCGTCAGGGTAATCAATGACCTAGTGAAACAAAGCCAGGGTAATCAAATATTTACCTTCGTCACTTCGTCCGCGGGCGACGTGTCACACAACCTCCCACCACAGCGTTTGAAGCACAACTAGAGCTCGCGTGAGAACGAACAACTATGTTTCTCAACCGTTCCACTGATTATGTATGCCTAGTTATGTGTCGCGCCAAGGGAATCAAAGTTTACCTCAGGACAAAACTTTAATTGTACTTCTATGGAAAACTATGGGATAAAATACCATGAGTATTTTTTTATTTCAAACAACCACTAACGTGGATGCTTATACACATAATGATTAATATGATTTACGGTAATAAGTTGGCAAAATTTCGGTGTTTTCATTGAAAAATGTGTAAAGGACGCGCCAGGGTTATCAATTTTTGGCACTATTTATATTTTTTACTATTATTTATACACAAGTTAAAAAGAAAAACTTTCGTGCACCAATTAGATGCTATAGTGATAAGTCTAAAAAAAAATATTTACGGACTATATTTCAATATTGCGGGTACCTTTTACCCCCGGACATCAAAAAGTGAGCCTCTCAAGATTGACCCATAAATAGACGTCTACTTGTGTCGTCACTTTAATGTAAATGTATGTAATTTATAGGCATTTGAAGTAAAATAACCAATTATTCACATGAAGTTCCTACAGATTGGCGAAGATAAATTATACAAATTATTGTAAAACATATCAAGGAAATAAGTAGCCTAAATAGTAAATGTTTGTTTTACATCAAATAAATTATAACTTGTCTATAAAAGTGACGCCATTCATAGATAAGTTCAAGACAACAACAAGTTCTATCAACCATAATTTCTACCGCATGACACAAGCATTGCAAGTATGGGGCTAGACAAACCATTGGACATCTTATGACCTGTCTATCATGCCCTATCACCAGCACAATGAAAGCGCTAATAGACGTCTGACTCCACATTATGTGCTAATGAAATCCTGACTAAGCCATCGACACGATTTAAGAAGAAGAAAAATACCAAGATCAAAAACTAACTTTTAACAAAAAACTTCAACAGAACCGTAGCTCCGCTATCAAAAGTGGTCCAAAAGATTATTATCAACCAATTTCAATTAGCAACAACATCCCAACACCTCCTTAACTAGTTACTTCCTTTATCGTAACACAATTACCTCCTCGCAAATTCCATCGGCATCACTAACCTTATTTCCAGTTTGAGAAGGAAATAAAAGATTCCCCCTACAAGAGTAATCCTAGAGCATGTGCCGCGAATGGTCAGCGAGATAAGGCCGCTAATTTATAGCGTTTCAATACCTTCTAGTCACAAACCTAAGAGCACTGGAAATGACTGTACTATTTTGGATTCCGTCCAAAGCCGAAAAAATTAAAAAGGAACAATTAATTGTGTTTTGTTTCTTTTTAACCTCCAAAAAAGGGTAAAAGTTTGAGCGCTATGTCGTTCTGTTTGTCTGTCCGTGGTATCTTTAACGGATACGTTTTTTTATTAAAAATATTATTATTTTAACATTGTAATATTATAAAGCCACTTTCATTACAGCTGTAAGATATATGAAGGTTTAACATTCAAGGAGTGGCTGTATTACCAGTACAATCTTTTCCAATGGTAAATTCAGTACTAGGATTTTTATGTAAGCACGACTGAGGACGATACACAGTGGTAGTGATTTATAAACGCCATTATCTTGGCAGGTTTACCAAAGTCCTTCACGAATTAAATGTGAATTTTATTATTGACTTTCTACTTATAAAAACACTATTTCAACGAAGGACCCTTGAGTGCCATGTTTTTCTTGACGCAATGTTATTTTGTCAAAAACTTTGATTACTTTTTTAAGCCTCCGGGGAATTTGTCCCCTAAGTTATATACGTCTATGCAACTTTGGTATACCCACATTTTGTAGATTGAAACTGTATTATAAACTACTAATATTATAAATGCGGAAGTTTGTGGGTATGGATGCCGTGATGTATAGATGATTGTACTCTTTCGCTCAAAAGCTTATAGTCTGGATTAACACAGCACATATTGCTTCATAATCTAATACTTGTTTGTGTGTCAAAAGTAAATGCCCAAAAACTGTATCGCCATAACCATTGTGTCACGAAAATAAGATAGTAAATTATTGATAATTTAGTGTATGACAATTATCTTGTTATAAAAAACATAACTTAAGCGGGATTTAGTAAACAAAAGTTATTTTCTATTTAAACATAATGGATGAACGAATAACCACATTATTCTTATTGTAATTATTATTTGTACTTATTATAATTATTCTTCACATAATAAAGCAGTTTATATTTTGACATAGTCACAGAAAAGATACCTAATCCCTAGTCAATTGGTCACACTCCTTTAATTATTATTATCTATTTAGTATTTTTTGCGTAAAAGTGCAACTAACCGCCACATATTACTCACAAACTTGGCTTTATAGATAGTTTATAGCCTGAATTAACATTATATGCAAATGTATGGAAGTATGGTGCCACCTTTTTAGTGGCAACTCGGTGGTAGCCAAGTAAAAAGGAATTGCTACCAAAAAGGTTGCCGCCATTTATCACGTAGTTAACTTAGTCCATACTTTCTATGTTGATGATTATATGGTGCTCCCACACTGCCGTTAGAAAATGTTTGTAAACATTTTCTAACATGTTACGAGTGCAGAAAGCCTCGTAAGCGTTAATACGGTTCCCATGAGAAACGCAGGACTGAAGGAGACGTGTGTTACTACGCAGAAAGCCACGTAAGCTTAAATGCGGTTCTCACGAGAAAGACGGGACTGAGGAAGACGTGACACCTCGTTCGTCATACAAATATTAATTTAGTTTTATTAGTCTTAAGCCTAACTTCGGCGGGATAACTACTTTTATAATTTAGAATATTCGTTCACCGTTCAACCTTCGAACGTGACATTGAACTTTTATTGTGCTATTGAACTTTTATGTGTAATTTAACGTGTAACCAAATTTTGTGGAACTTAGAATAAACTTTTATTGACTATATTTCCTAGTTTATTTTGCTTCCCGATAGCGCCCCAACGTATTTGGCGCAGTCGTGGTTAGTTCGGGACTTAAAGTGTAATTACAAGTGACCTCATATCGGACCACTGAATTATACCCTGAGCTAAGAACCTACCGGAGGCGTATCGAGGAGCAGCCGCTGACCTACTATCGGTTAGAGCAGAGTTCGTGACATCCAGAAATCGATGAGACGAATTTCTCCGGCAATGATATTCATGTAAGTGCATTAATTCCTTTTTATTAGTTGCTATAATTATTTTTTATAAGCAGTGATACTATAACTTTCAACATTTTTTACCCAAAGGGGTCTAGGGATTCGTCCCCTTCAAGGGATTTAAGACGATCGCAAATACGAGCAGCCTTAAACGACTCTCGACGTAGCTTAGATTTGGACATGGACGGAAGCACAGCAAGCGCATCTGCCTCCACTGTGGGCACAAGCCAAATGAATAAAATCGATCAAATTTGTAGATCATTAAAATTAGTTCCGCAATTCGATGGCAACCCACATGTCCTTACAAGATTTTTAAAATTGTGCGATGAACTAGTTGCCACATTTGTTAGCCCCCTTGCAGGCAATGAACTTATTAATCTTTCTCTAATTAATGGAATATTAAACAAAATCACGGGTAATGCGGCACGCACATTGGCCACTAACGGCATACCCAGTGATTGGAATGGCATAAGGTCTACTTTAGTGAACAGCTTTTCGGATCACAGAGACGAAACTGCATTATATACTGATTTATCATTGTTAAGTCAAGGAACTGACACAATACAGATATTTTACGAAAAAGTCCAAAATCTACTTTGTACCATAATGACGTATGTAGAATTGCACGAAACTAACGGGTGGCGCAAAAGTAAAGACCCTATTTGGTTCAGCTATAACATTTTTTCTAAATTAGAAAACTAGATTTAGATTTTTTTAAATGTATATTTGTGCCATTAAATTTCGTACCATTAGGATTTAAAGATGATGTCTTTTAAATGGTGACCTCCAGAGTTGATACACATTTGAGCCCTATTTATGACATTTTGCATAACTTGCCGTAACACTTCCTGCGATATGTTCGTTATTTCTTGACGAATGATTTCTTTTAGAGCTGCGAGAGTCTGTGGCTTGTTCACATACACCCGAGATTTCAAAAAACCCCAAAGAAAGAAGTCTGGACTGGTCAGATCGGGTGATCTTGCAGGCCAAGGCAAATCGCCAAAACGAGAGAAAAATCGGTCTGGAAAAGCGTCCCTCACTAAGTCCATAGTGTCGCGCGCTGTGTGTGCCGTAGCGCCGTCTTGTTGAAACCAGATGTGCTCCAGCCCCAATTCGTCCAAACTGGGTATCAAAAACTCACGTAACATGGTTCTGTAGCGTTCTCCAGTGACAGTTATCGCATTGCCTCCAGCGTCTTCGAAAAAATAGGGTCCGATCACTCAGTCAACACAGATGCCACACCATACAGTAACTTTTAGTGGGTGTAGAGGTGTTTCTTGAATAATGCGCGGATTATCAGTGCCCCAGAACCGAGTATTCTGCTTATTGACATGCCCTGAGAGATGGAAATGCGCTTCGTCACTCATAACCAATTTTGAAGGAAAATCATCCTCTTCAAGGTTGAGGTTTATGACGCGCTGGCAGTAATCTAGACGAGCTCGGTGGTCAGCAGGCAGCAGCTGATGAGTCATTTGAGTTTTATACGGGAACATCTTTAAGTCTTTCACCAAAATACGCTGTAGGGTCCGTCTGGAAATGCCCAATTGCGTGGCACGTCGCCTCGTTGATGTTTCTGGACACTCTTCCACATCTTCGCGCACAGCATCGATATTTTCAGCTGAACGGCCTGTTCTTGGTCTCCCAGACTTAGGTCTATCCAATGTTGAGCCAGTTGCTTCAAGGCGTGTGGCAAAGCGTCGAATTGTGCGACCAATCGGTGCCGGACGGTGGGGAAATCGTCGACGAAATTCACGTTGTGTTCTTATCACTGATGAATTATTCCGTAAGAACATTGACACAATTATTCCACGTTCTTGGGGAGTAAAACGGTCCATGTTTATTTTCAGTGTATTTTACATTTGTTCACTACACAATTTTCAACAACAGAATGACAGAAAATGTCATATAAAAAAAAAAAAAGTATTTTCTTTAGTGACAGTACTTTTGCGCCACCCAGTATAATCACTACTGTAGAGGCTAAAAGAACATTGTACTAAAAACTCGCTCTACAGACATATTTAAAAGGATTGTCAGACCCACTGGGTTCTAGAATAAGGTGTATGAGACCTGAAACCCTCGAAAAAGCCCTTGAGTACGCTCAAGACGAAGCAAATGTAATATATCTTCAAAATAAAAATCGATATCTACCTGTTAAAAAGAATGTTCAAAACTTCAATGATCATACACCTCATTCTTCTCGTGCATACCCAAACTCTAATACCTACGTATCACCGAACACTGTACAAACCTTACAAACATATTCGAAACCACAGATTCAGCCACCTCACCACACATCTCAGTACAGACCACCTTACATAAAGAATTCAAGGACACAGCAAATGTTTAAGGAGCCCCCCACTAACGTGTCAGTCGGGTTTAAAATGCCACCTCAGCAAAGAGCTCAGAATAATTACCCGAGACCTATGAGTGGTATTAGCCACCCGGTGGCTCGTACTTTACCACCCACTCATCTAAATGGAAGACGCGAAAATTATTTAGCGAACAAGAACTTGCCTAAAGAATTGAATATTAACGAATATTTTAATGAGAATTACTGCGATGACCACGGTCAAATGCCGGTAACTATTTCTGACGTTACGTATGGTGATGATTCGGTTGATAACAACATGGAGCCTAATTTTGGCCATGAAAATTTGGTAGCTTCGGCAGATCAAAATTTTTGCCCGACTTTGGACAAAACTGCCCCCGAATAGAATTAAATTTACAGAGTAAGCGTCATTTACCCTATATTCAAATTAATAACCCACCCTTAAAACTTCTGATAGATACGGGCGCAAATGAGTCATTCCTAAGCCCAGAAGCTTACGAAAAATTTTACCCACATATCCCACTTGAGTATAATCCATTTTACGTAACCAATACGCATGTTACTACTCAGAATTACTATTCCATTACCGTACCTTGTTTTGAGGAACTAAATGACAGTACCCCAATAAAATTATACATTTACAAATTTCATAATTTTTTCAACGGTCTAATAGGCTGGAATCTGTTAAAATTGTGGCATGCAAAAATTGACCTTGCTTCTCACATATTAGAGACTAAATTGGCTAAAATACCTATTACATTATATCAATCCGAAAGTTCGAAGTGCGATAAAATTACAATCTCCGCTCATACAGCTCAATTTATTACCGTTCCGATTAATATAAGTCATGGCGACATTTACGTAGAAGAACAACCGATTTTCGATTGTTTTATAAGTGAATGTCTGTCCACAGCCAAAAATTATCATGCTATTGTTCAAATTTCAAACCCTACGGATAATGATGTCATTATTCCTATACTCAGGCCGATACAAGCGCAGGTGTACAACGAGCAAACGATTCCAGTGAAACATAATACTGTTAGTACAGACGACGACAGGATTGATAAGGTCTTATCCAACTTGCGCGCAGATCATTTAAATGCAGAGGAGTCACTCAATTTATATAATCTTTGCAAGGAATATCACGACGTATTTTATCTTGAGGGAGAACCATTAACTTTTACAAGCGAGGTTAAGCATCATATTAGGACAAGTGACGATATACCTGTATATAGTAGAAGTTATCGGTATCCGTATATACATAGGTCAGAGGTGCAAAATCAAATAAAATCTATGCTCGATCAAGGAATTATTCGCCCCTCTTCGTCTCCATGGAACGCTCCAGTATGGATCGTACCTAAAAAATGTGACGCATCTGGTAAGACGAAGTGGCGATTAGTCATTGACTTTCGTCAACTGAATGCGAAAACAATTGACGATAAGTACCCTATCCCAAACATTAGCGACAGTTTAGATAAACTGGGTAGATGCTTATATTTTACGACATTAGATTTAAAAGCCGGATTTTACCAAGTCCCGGTTTTTCCGGAAGATATTTCTAAAACAGCCTTTAGTGTAGAAAAAGGGCATTATGAATTTCTTAGAATGCCCATGGGTTTAAAAAATGCTCCATCCACATTTCAACGCGTGATGGACAATGTTCTTCGTGGATTACCTAACTGTATTACATATGTTGATGATATCGTGTGTTTTTCGACCAGCCTCCAAGAGCATATAGTTAATTTGCGATCCATTTTTGACCGGCTCAGAAATTCCAACCTAAAAATTCAAATGGACAAGTCGGAATTTTTCAAAAAAGAGACACCGTATTTAGGTCATATAATCACCCCGCAAGGCATTAAGCCCAACCCGGATAAAATTTCGGCAATTTTAAATTATCCTCTTCCAAAAACTCCTAAACAGATTAAATCATTTTTAGGACTTCTAGGTTACTACCGTCGTTTTATACCAGATTTTGCACATGTTACCAAACCGTTTACTTCTTGTCTCAAAAAAGGTGCTAAAATTTATTTAACTGCCGAATACCTAAATTGTTTCAACCATTGTAAAAATTTACTTACAAACGATCCGATTTTGATATACCCAGATTTTAGTAAGGAATTTATCATAACTACGGACGCATCTAATGTAGCAGTAGGTGCCATACTATCCCAAGGTCCTATAGGTGCTGATAAACCCATAGCTTATGCATCGAGAACCCTAAATGACAGCGAGATTAATTATAGTACACATGAAAAAGAGCTTCTCGCAATAGTGTGGGCTACCAAATATTTCAGGCCGTACATATTCGGTAGAAAAATCAAAATAATTACAGACCATAAACCCTTAATGTGGCTTATGAACCTCAAAGAGCCCGGGTCGCGTCTAACAAGATGGAAGCTTAAATTAACAGAATACGACTATACTATTATACATAAAAAAGGTAAATCTAATACCAACGCAGACGCTCTGTCACGCATAGAACTAAATTACAATGAGAACATGTCGTTATTTGTCAATCAGTCCGATCAGTCCGATTCAACTGAATCAACTGTTACTGCTCTAGGTAGTCCAATACATTCTTCATCATCCACTCTTACCGCTCATTCAAATTCCAATATTGAACCCCAAAACACACCAGAAAACACATTTTCTGCACCTACAGAAACCATTCACAGTAGCCTTGAAAACCCGGTTTTAGAAATACCTATAACAGAAGAGCCGTTAAATAAGTTTAAAAAACAGTTAATTTTAAACATAAAAAATAGTAGTATACGCAACATACCGCTCATATCGGAACCCTTTATGTCCTACCAAAGAATTTCGGTGGATATACATGAAGATAACCTCGAATTAGATCTTATTAACTCTTTAAAAACTCATATTAAAGATTTCAAAACTTTAACTGCAATTTTGGTTAAACCATCAGAAAAAATGTTATGTATTATTCCGATTCTACAAAGAACTTTAGTTCACGGCTCTATGAATCTAACTTTAGTTAAAAAAATAGTTAACGATATTAGCGATCAACCTACTCAGTGTCAAATAATTAAAAACTATCACGACGGCAAAACGAACCACCGCGGGATTAATGAAACCTTTTCATCGCTATCGCAGCGTTATTTTTGGCCCAAAATGAAAGCAGATATTACAAAATTTATAAATGAGTGCCATATATGTAGTCAAGCAAAGTACGATCGCAATCCCGTGCGCCCACAATTTAGAGTCGTGTCTCCGCCTAATAAACCATTCGAATTAGCACACGCAGACGTCTTAACTATCGAGCATGACAAGTTTCTAACAATAGTAGATTCTTTCTCAAAATACGCGCAAGCCTATTTCCTTCCAGATTGCACTGCTCCTAATATAGTAAAAGCTCTATTGAACTATAGTACACATCACGGTTTTCCTTTAAATTTGACAACAGACCAGGGTACTGAGTTTAGTAATCAAGTTGTAACAGAATTTCTACGATTACATAAGATACAGCACCATATGACCAGTGCTAATGCACCGAATGAAAACGGCATAGTGGAACGTTTCCATAACACTTTATTAGAACATTTACGGATATTAAAATTACAGCATAGGCAGGACCCAGTACGCAGTCTAATACAATATGCATTAATAGGATATAATAGCTCTATTCACAGTCTCACCAAATGTAGACCATTCGATTTGATATCCGGTCATTTTGATCCTCGCGAACCCATAGACTTGAATGTAACGGACCGATACCTTCAAAGTTATGTTCAAGAGCATCGTAATAGAATGGACACAGTTTATAAAATTATTCATAACTCAGCATCTTTCGAACGTGAAGCGATAATGGCACGTCGTAACGCTACTAGGGAAGAAGTTTTAGATTGCAAGCCAAATCAGGAAATATTTGTGAGAAACCCTGCGGCAGATAGACAAAAATTAGCACCCCGTTTTATTCGTGATCAAGTCGTTACTAATTTACCAATACACGTATACACCGCAAAGCGCCGCGGACCGGTAGCAAAATCTCGATTAAAAAGACCTACCAAAAATTAAAAGGGGAATGTATTGTTACAGGTACATTTTAATACTCCCCGGCCTTCTGATCAATGCTCAAGACATACAACTTGACAGCCTAGACAATGGACCTGGCATATTACCATTTAATATTGGACCTACGAAAATGATTTCCCATTTTCATGCGTTTCTACAAGAAATTGACCTCGACAAAATTGAGTCACATGTGAACACTATCAAAAACACACTCTCTGACACTACCTTTAAATTATCGAAAATGGAACACACTTTATTCAATCATCAAACTCATCATCTTTTTAATAAATTAAATAAAATTTTACTGCAGCTAGACACATTTAGACCAACCAGAATTAAGAGAGGATTGCTGAATCCATTGGGTACAATCGTCAAAAGTATCACAGGAAATCTAGATAACGAAGACGCCCTGAAATTCGAAAATGCTTTGCAAATTTTGAATAAAAATGATCGCAGTTTATCGGAGACTTTTAATAAACATAACTTTGTACAAAGAAATGACCATTCAGCAGAACCAAGTACTCAGTAATTTGTCCATTAATCAGAGAAGATTAGAGAAGGCTCTTTCTTTTGTCATGAATATGACAAACAATGAAAACGAGCGTACCATTCATTTTGCCCAACTTCTGCAAATTTTCGCTATCATTAGCGAAAATGCACAAGACCTTCTTAACGAAATTTGCAGATTTGAAAACATATTAGCTTTTAGTCGCAACAGATCAATTCACCACTCTATACTTTCTATCAAAGATTTGAATACCATAGTGACTAAATTAAAAGAAACTTATCAGTTAGATCAGATTATAGCTTTAGATATTAGAAGCTACTATGACATTATTAGCCTATGTTCATATATCACAGAGTCAAAAGTCGTTGTAGTTATCAAATTTCCAATAACATCTAGTACTTCTTATCAGTTATATAAACTCTGCCCGGTCCCCAATAAATATAATAAAGTTATAGTACCACCTGCTCAATTTATAGCAACCAATTCTCAGGAATTCGTGTATCTAGAGACTGAATGCTCAAGAATTGAGTCCTGGCATTTGTGCGAGCAGAAGATTATTCACCAAGTCAAAGCCGAACCGGACTGTATTCAACGACTCATACAACATCAGGAGATAGATGGAACGTGCAAAAACACGCCTATCTCTCTGACTAAGGAGGCTCTAACCGAACTGGATAGTCACCGATATATTATTACATTTCCCGTGAAGACCAAGGTTCAATTGTCTTGTGGACACGACAAACATAAGATATTACAAGGAAGTTTTCTACTAAGTATTCCTCTTGGATGCAAGTTAAGATCTCACGAAATAACTATCGTCAATTTGGATAATAAAATAGCTGGAGAGCCATTAGAGATTATACCATTGTCGCAGGAATATAATAATTTGAACAACACACGAAATTTCAAACTGCAATCTACAGATTTGAACATCTTACATAAGATACAAGGCCAAATCATGATGGAAAATGAAATCGAGACATCAGATCTGTCAACAGTTTACCATACGACAATTCCGCTTTATATCATAGTTCTGCTAAGTGCAGGTGCACTGGTTATCATATTATACGTCAAGTACAATCATCGCAAAGCCAAGTTAGTTATCTCGCAAGGAGATACTGCGGTGAATGTGAACGTTTCGGAAACAGAAAGAAGAGCCGCAGCTTTTGGCGTCAATATCACCAAATAGCTGCTCATTTTAGAGGGGAGGTGTTACGAGTGCAGAAAGCCTCGTAAGCGTTAATACGGTTCCCATGAGAAACGCAGGACTGAAGGAGACGTGTGTTACTACGCAGAAAGCCACGTAAGCTTAAATGCGGTTCTCACGAGAAAGACGGGACTGAGGAAGACGTGACACCTCGTTCGTCATACAAATATTAATTTAGTTTTATTAGTCTTAAGCCTAACTTCGGCGGGATAACTACTTTTATAATTTAGAATATTCGTTCACCGTTCAACCTTAGAACGTGACATTGAACTTTTATTGTGCTATTGAACTTTTATGTGTAATTTAACGTGTAACCAAATTTTGTGGAACTTAGAATAAACTTTTATTGACTATATTTCCTAGTTTATTTTGCTTCCCGATAGCGCCCCAACGTATTTAACATAAAAACATTTACTCACAAATGTTGTCAATTGTTACATTTTGTTAGGAACTATTACATGTTATAAGTGCTCCTACACTAATAGAATATGTTTACTAATGTTTAGTAACATTTTATAACATTAAAATCTGGTATTGGCTCGCAGTTTGGTTTGCGTTCTGAGAGCGTCTACACGAAAATGGGAGAGGATTTGCTCATTAGAATAGCTTTCATTTTTGTTTAAAAAAGAAGAAAAAATTGGATGCGCCAAACGCTAAAAGGAAACATATGTTTTATTTTGTTATAATTTGTTTTGTTATATTTTGTTAACTTAACGTTACTAAACATTTTCTAACATGAAAACATTTTTTAACATTTGTGATTAAATGTTTGCTAACAAATGTTTACTAACGTTACTAAACATTTTCTAACGGCAATGTGGGAGCACCAATAGGCTACTTCTCATCAAGGTACTACACGGGCAAAGCCACACATGAATGATATGCGCATATCCAGTTTACAAATCTTTTACCAGGAATCCTGATCACTTCTTGTATCAATAGTTCTTTGGTACTAAGCCAGAGGTCAGCAGATGTTGAGAATTTAGTTGCGCTCACGTGTTATTCTTTCACAAGTTATTTGTGTCCGAGAACGAGACTTTTACTTGTTTCGATATTACACTACTTATTTTAGCGAGTGAAATCGATATGGATGGGAATAGCGTTCTCTTTGGTTATAATGCTACTTATTTGCTACATTTTGAAGAAATAAATAGTTATTTGTATCATAGCACGCCTTTATAACTCAGAAATTTGTTTTCAGAGGTAGATTATAGCCACAGTTCACTAGTTATGTTTAGATCCCATGGGACAGGGAAGTAGGTCTGTCGCTCAAACTGTATGCTTCTATTAAAAATACAAATACATTCATGTCTTTAAATACATACTATTGAAATACAGTTTAGAATTTCCTGATAGGCAAATCCCAAAGAACACTTTTACCCAACCCAGGAATCGAACCAGAGACATCGCATCGACCAACAAGGCATTATTCATAAATATTAGACTTGATATTATTCATAAATATTATATATTACGTTTTTATGACAACTGTAGTACCTAAATACAAGAGCACACATCAAGATATACATTTCCAGAAAAAGCCAATCTCGCATTGCACGGGCAGCCAATGAGGGATCAGCATTCACTGGAAATGTACAGTTTGATGTGTTGCCATGTGTACATAGTTATAAACTCGGTGGTTTGAAACATTGATAGTGATGTTGTTTTCAAAGCTGCCACTCAATATCATCATGTAAACTGATCCGTTTATTGTTGTTCAATTCACAGTTATTAAGTTTTCGTTTTGATCGTATTACGAGATGATTTAAAATAGAAAATACAAATTCAAGACAGACAAGCTTTAGATCAATAAAAACAGCCTATCTCATTCTACAAGAACAACAGCCAAACTTCACCTGCTATGTTTAGATTAAGTATTTTGGTTATCATAATGGGATACGGGGTGAGCCTATCGCCATCCACCGAGCGCGGCTAAAGTTCGAATACACTTACCACTAGTGGTTAGCGTATAAGATCTCTGAATAAGAATGTTACTGCTTCAATAGTCTAGTTACTTCACCAACGAGGCAGGAAGAAGAAGAAGAAGAAGACGAAGAAGAAGATTTATGATAACTGAATACTATACTACACAAACCAAATTATAAACTCGGTGGTTTGCAAACATTGGGAGTGACGTTGTTTTCAAAGCCGCCACTCGATATCATCGTGTAAACTGATCCATTTATAGTAGGGAAGGCTTAACAAGCATCGATGCTGTCGATTTGAGGATCATTTACTGCTATCTATCTATACTTATATAATTGTTCGCCCAATTTTAATTAGAAAACTATGTTTAGTTTTAATGAAAATACTTTTAATAATAATAAAATAAAATAAAATTTATTTGTCTCAAAGTAAAAGATTCACATGACTTATATTAAAATGTTACAGTTTAGCTTGGTTTATCACAAACAAATTGAAGCATCTGCAGCCGAACTAGGCGTTAACCTGTATTTTGGCGCTAATCCCCACAGTTTAATCTTTTGCTAAATATACTGAGTAGTTAAATGTAAATATTTTTTTAACAAAATTTTATTTTTAAAATCATTATTAATTGTTTAATTAATTTATTATGATGTATTTCTATTTATTTAGAGTGTACAATGTAAAAAGTAATTAAAAGTGTGCTAGGTTAATATTCGAGTTGAAAAGTCAACATGGCGGCAATATTGCACAGACGGCAGTTTAATTGTGAATTGGTAACCATGTGGTCGCAATAAAGAAAATAGTGCTCAATTGCAGCTTTTTTATTCCAAGCACATAGCGTTATGAACTACATATCTTTACATTACATAGCAGAGGGGCGCAGGCCAAGGGTTTTTTGGAAATTCCACTCCAAAGGGGGTCGAATAAGGGTTGAACGGCTGTATGAAGTTTCGTCATACTTTAAGCTAGAAGCACGACATTTTGTGTAGTTAAAGTTGAATAAATAATAATGAATTACTGTGCCAGGGTACTGTTCCCAATCAATCTTTCTGTATCTAATATTATTATACTTTATTATTCGATTAAATCTCAGCTCTTGTCGTTGAAGCAAGTTCCTTACTAGTGATAGATATTTAGAAACAACGTGGCGTCATGATGAGACGTTTTAAACATTGCAACAAGAAATTGTACCGACTAATTAATTACTTAATCTATGTTTGATTTAGCCACGACAAAACCAATCTGTTTCTATGCCCATTTGCTAGGTTCAATTTTGTTGATGAATCATCGTCTATTATGCATCTCATTAGTAAAGTCATCAAATCGCTAAGCCGCTCATGATTTGCGTATCATGTCTAACTAATCATGGATAGTGCTATGAAATGCTATTAAATTTGAACTGTATTAAGTGGTATTAAAACCGACGTGAGGTGAAGACATTATTATTGAGAAAACGAGTTACTCACGTGACGTCGCGCGGAGGCGACGACACGCGATTAATAGCCCAGTTGATGAATCTACGTACTAGATTCGAAACTAGTCGGCATATCTTGGCTAAAGTAACGTGAGTAACCCGTTTTCTCAATAATAATGTATAAAGGCAATGTTTAATTTGTGATTTTTCCGTCAGAGAATTTTTAATAGTAGCATGGAGTTTGATTTGTGCCCGGTGGATGACGTTACGTTATGTTTTTATGTGAGGTGCTTTTTTTTTAACCTGCCTTTGTGCTTGAGCTCATTTGTTTCATTTCAATGATGAGATCAGATTCTGAAACTGATCTAAGATTTAGCGACGGATCTTTTATAAGCCGTAGTTACTACCTATCGTTAGATGGACTACATTTACATATAAACACATTTATATATAAAATAATATAGTAATAACTTTGTGTTACCACAGTTGTGATAAAGTGAGAAAATATTTTATTGAATACAATATGCCCTCATAGATTGCGATTAATACGTAAACAATGGCGAAAACCGGCTTACTGTAAAATATGAATCATGAATTGATGCTGTTCGTCATTTATGATTTATACGAGTATTTGTGACTAAACCATTATTGAATAAAAAATATTTTTGGGCAAGATTGTAACTTATAATACTTTTGTGCAATGGAAATAATTTGCAACGAACTTCATGTAAATTTCATCAAAACACCACTGCCTCGTTGGTATCTTGTAGTTAGCGGTTGCAGACTTACCACGAGGTCTCGGGTTCGATTACCGGGTTGAGCAAGTATTTAATTATCCCTCTACTCCCTATCACATAGGATTCAAGCCTACAAGTAAAATGTGGATGTTATACACCTCTGCCAAACCCTTTTGGGTCATATTGGCGTGATACTCACTAACTGCTGAACTGTCTTTTATTTATATTCAACCTTGTCCTCCGTAATTCGTCAACATTACTAATATCTTCATTTAAACATTTAATCACAAAAACACGCTCGCGATGACCACAATAGCCGTGACCCAAATCCTTAGTCCAGCAGATATCGGAATCTATAAATAAACCAATTTAGCAGAACGTACTCATATAGATAAGCAGCCAAGTTTGGACAAAACAGGAAGCGAACAAATCAGAATCGTGCCCTAAGCTGACGCTTTTAATAAACAATATTTTTTGCAATGTTAAGAACATTGCAGAAAACATCGTTTATACACATGGCCTATTTAATTACTTATTTTGATTTGAATAAAATAAGAATTCAGACAAAAGGCAGCTAGAAAGTTACGAATTAAAAGTATTCAGGATCAATGTACCGTGTGGTTAATGCGGCCAGACTTGGATGGATGACCATTATTGCAAAATAAGTATCCTCTGTGACTCTAAGAGCAACGTTAAGCCGTCAGTGTTAGTTAACATTTGAAGGTCAAATTATTTAATGGCAGTCGCTGTACATTAAATCCTAATATAAAGCTAAATTTTAATATTCTGAATATTTTTATAGCAAGTCCAAATATAATTGGGGTTGGTCTAAGAGATATTGAAATTGTAGCATTTTTGGCCAATTTTCTGAACATGAATAATATCATCACAAAAACAAAAAAGCCCTGACCCAAATCCTTGCTCCAGTAGATATCAAAATCTATAAATAAACTAATTAAACAAAACTTACTCCTGGAGATAAGCAGCCAAGTTAGGACAAAAACAGGAAGCAAAGCAAAACAGAATCGTGTTCTAAGCTGACGCCTTTAATGAACGATGTTTTCTGCGATGCTGTTAACTTTATAAACATGGTTTCTGTTATAACTTATTTTGATTGGAAGATAATAAGAATTCAGACATAAGGCATTTTGAAATTACGCAACACTCGTAATAAGTTTTGTGTGGTGTTTTATTTTAAATATTCTAAATCCTAGTATGCACCCAGACAGATGGGTGCGAATAAGCACCGAATGGATACTCAAGGACGGTCATCGGCGTCGCGGCCCAGAAAGCGCTGGAGGGATGATTTGGACTCGTTTCGGACGGATTGGACAGACAGAGCCCAAAACAGAGAATTGTGGTCGTGTATGGGGGAGACCTTTGCTCAGCAGTGGGACAACATGGGTTAGAAAAAAAAACCTAGAATTGTAAAAATCTTTTTTAGGGTAGGTACTGATGAGACTTCGCTATTTGTCTGTCACCAGGCTGTATCTCATGAACCGTTATATCTAGACAGTTAAAATTTTCACGAGTGATGTAAAATTGTTACTTTTATATCAACAAATAGGTACTAAAAATCAAATAAAATTAATATTTAATATTTTGTACAAAAAACGTGTTATTTTGCTCAATATTGGTCAATGGGCTGTAACTCATGACACGTTTCAGCTCGAGATTGATAACGGTAACAGGTAGTAGCTTGAAATATTAAGTTATATATATTTACTTTTAAAATAAAGTGCGCGAGTCCAACTCGCACTTGGCAGGTTTTTTTTATCTAATACGGTGATTGTTGTAGATAAATAAACCGGCCAAGTGCGAATGAGTATTACTATTAAGTAGGTATACTAGGTATCTTCATAAAGTGGTCAATAAAGGTAAAATTGTTACTTATTTAATCTAATTCATATTTAATAGTTTATGATAATATCACATATCTAATCGAATTGCTAAACTTTATATTTCAAAATAACCTTTTTGCATTTATCATAAATATAAAGAAACAACAATTTCAGAAAATAACATTCAGAATAGCACTGCCCAAAAATCTAATAATATGAATTCAGCATCACCTTATTTTCGGTAGAATGTTGACTGACTTGACAACGTTTCCAAAGTAAATACAATTTGCATCGCCGTCCCTTGCCCCGAAAATTTCAATATTTAGCTTCTAATCACAGTATATCGATTTGATTGTAAGAGCCTGCATTTTTACACGCTTTTTATTAGCCTCACTTGTATTTTTGTTTGTTTGTATGTAACCGACTCCTTTGGACGCTATTTTGACCCACTTTAAACGTTCAGATTTCATTCAAAATTTGCACACCTGTCAAAGACCGATGACAATGCAATAATTCGATTAAAAAAAATAAGTTTAAGTTTTTTTTGGTATTTTCTTAAAATCACTTACTGTCCACCATATCACATTTTTCTATACAAATAATAAAAAGAGAAAAGCTCTAGAAATAATAAAGGCTACTTTTTTGGACGCAACACGTGGGCGAAGCCGCGAACGGAAGCTAGTCTATAATATAATCATTCGCAATCGAAGAAATACTTACTTTAAATAAATAATTTATTTTTATGATTAGAATAATCTCATATCAAAAATCTTAGAAAACATTATTAATCCTTTATAATAATAAAATATAAAGGAATTATAATGTATTGAATTAGAATTTGTATTATGTCAATGTGTCTATTAGAATAATATACCTATATAAATTTAATTATTTTTCTGCACATAGGAGATTTAAAATTTGCAACGACGATATTTAATATTTGAGAAAAAATCTATAAAATAAAAAAAGAATATGCCAGTCATATTCCTTTTCTACAACTCAATTTAAAAAAATATGTAAGCTTTTTCATTTGATTTAAAAATTGAAGTTATTATGATAATCAAATTTTATAAGTCAAAAAGTGTTACCGTGAAAATGAAAAAGATATAAAACCGTTCTGTAATTTAATTTTGAACCAAACACAGATCAACCTATCGCCTATCTCGGATATTTTATCGAAATCGGTAAAAAAGCATTTACATCAAACCATAAAAATAAAAATTAAGTTTTAACTTATCTGTCTACAATTTCAAAAAACACTATTGAATATTTAAAAGAAAAATCCGCTTTCAAACACAATCAAAACAAACAAAAAAATACAATAGAATTTCAAGATTCACGAAATACTTTTATTCTCTTGAAAATCAGGTACAAAAAGTTGTTAGTTCAAACTTAAAACTTTATAGACACTATATTCCTTACCTATTTGTAACAAAGAAAGCTTTTGAAACTTGGTATCGGTGTTGCTTTCCAACTCTATTGTTAAATAATATAACAGTATGAACAAAACTTTGCTTTTAATAATATTTATGTTCTAAACAAAATATAAAAAAAAAAAATTATGACTTGAATTTGAAATTATTTATGTTAATTTAAACATAACATAACATCATGTTTTATAATATAGAAGGGTGTACAACATCCACACTTCAGCTGTTATGTTTAAAGTCCCATGGGATAAGAGGTGAGCCTATCACCACCCACCGGGCACAATTCCAATTCCGTGCCGCTGTTCTAACGGAAAATTCATGAATAACACTTTACCCGACCCAGGGATCGAGACCTTGCGGTGAGACACACACGCTAACCATTAGACCATCGATGCATTTAAGAGAATTAATTTCAACTTGTTTTATATAACTGTAATCGATCGTTGATTGTCCGTCCAGTTGACCGTTATTTACTTTTTTTTTATGCTGATCTAAAGACAAGTCATCGCTCTTGTTTCATTCTAAAACTATTTTCTCTCTCTGAAAAATGTGTGTTCTAACATAAAATGTACACTCCCATACCTAATATTTAAAGAATACGAATCACAAAAAAAGAATCACCAGAATCTCTAAGGAGCACCGAAATCACAAAAACCTCATAAATAATTGGAAAATGTGTAATAAAAATGTATGAGATTTATAAGTTTATTGTCATAGGGTATCGCTGACAGCCTCGCCGGGACTCGATCCTTCAGACATGCTCAGAATAGAGATCAAGAGATTTTCTTATTAAAAATAGATTGAGACAATCGTTCGTGATTACTTTGCTGTGATCGAAATACAAATTTGAAGGCTTGTTTGGAAAGCTCGGCTTCTCGAAGCCCGGGCTTTGGGTAAATATCACGCGTGTATAAGTGTGGAATTATTCTGTCTTTTTTGTTCGGTATTATTGTGCCAGTATGTTAAGAACTTAGAACCTTTATTTTTATAATTGAATTGAAATACACAAGATTGCATTTTATGAGAAGAAATAAGGTTTAATGGAATATAATTATTTACCTACAATAAGTTTTATTACTATAACCGTGTTCGAACCTTGGATAAGTGACTTTTAATAACTTAAAGGCTACCTGCATTGAAGAGCACTTTAAGGACCAGTCCTACCAGAATCTGTTAAAGTTCTAGAACTTTCTGGTGATTCGATACAAATTTGTCATTTTATCTGTCAATAAATTTTCATAGAGTCAAAACACTTTGGATTGTTTAGCACTGTTACAGTCACTCTATGGTTCTAAATTTATGTCAGAATAATGACAGAGAAAGTGAGGCAGGTATATTTGTACCTCGAAAATTCCACTGGACTATCTGACCTTTTATGACTCGTCAAGTACAGGTTAAACTAGCTCTTAATCTTCATAATCAATGGTTAGATTTATTGCTATTTTTATGTGCACATAGAAATGAATACATTAAATATTATCCTGAAAAATACTTTAACCAAAATATCTTGGTTAACTTTACCAGTGAAATCCCAGCTATTCTGCACCGTGGTGACAAGAGTGACAGGCGTAAGGGCAATTCTGAGTTTGAATGTTCGGTGTTGTGAGGCTAACCCAAACATGTTGACTTTTCCGATAAATCTGCACGGTGTTTGACACTCTCTGCTGGCGCCTGACTTTCATGGAACAATCACACTGTTTACAATGTTTGTTGTTAACCACAATTGTACTAAAAATTTACGCTTAACTGTGTAGAGCCAATAACCTTCGCAAATGGTGGTGATGCACAGTCCTATTTAATAAACGTGATAATTGTAACTACCCGACAATTTAGTCTCTTTAATAATATTGTTAAATATCATATTTATGAAATGGGATTATTTTTTTAATTTTGCATAACACGTTACGCATTATGTTTTTTCGCTTAAAAGTCATTTGGCATAACTTTCTTTTCACATAATGTTTTTTGGCATAATAAATTTTATTAAAGTTGGATATCACAGTGTAAAAATTGGTTAGGGTAAGGCATGAGTGGCTCTCGGACCACCCCTAAGCCACAACGTATTATTTTACACGCAATAAGTATTTTGTTAAATTAGAAAAGTATGCTTAACCTAATTAAATAGTATTCCGAAAGTGTTCTCTATTGTTTCGCATATTATTATTTGGCATAATTGAACTTTGCATAGGTACCTTCATTTGGTATAATGATAGTTACGCAAAACTTTTGTTGGCATAATTTATATTTACAATTTCTTCCTTATTAAAACAAAGTCAGTCAGTTAAGAAAGGTAAACAAGTAAGGTAAGACTCTTGGAAAATAAACAACTTTGTATTTCTTCAATCATGTAATTGCCAGTCTTTGAATATCGGGTATCTTTGATAGTTTAAATTGTTTTCAATTGTTGTTAGTTCACGCTCGAGTTCACCAGGCGTTGAACAAAGTTACGTACTATAGGTAAATGTCTATTATACTAATAGATATTGAAATTCTATAGAATGCTTTAGATCAATCAAGACTATTATTTGAAAGAAGAAGAGAAAGTATTTATAGAGCATGGGTCTATCAAAAATATGTTTTTTTTAGTTTTTTAAATGTCAAAGGCTTTTGTCTCACCTCTACGGCGTTCCCGTTTGGAGTCAAAGACAGGTCCTAAAATTACCAGTATATACACAATTGATGATGAAACTTTAAAACAAATACATAAATATGCATAAATAATTGAAAAATACTTAATACAATATATATTATATAAAATATTGTTTTAAATATTTATTTATTATTTTTATCTTTTATATTATTTTTACTATATTCAACGTTACAATGAAAATATTATGTTATATTTTTTTCATATTTGAGCATTTAATAAATTATGCCTTCCTCTCTTCTAATTTTCCCGGCCCGACAGGTTTCATGATGATCTAATTTTTGTAACATCTGTAAACACATTATGGAATGCAATAGTGCTTTAGTTGATTATTGATATGTATGGGCTTTACTTACCCAAACCGTTTAATATCTATACACTGTAGCTGAATTCTTTGGGCGAGCCCACTATAGGCTACATGGAAAGTTTTCCGACAGTTTTGATCATGAGTTATTTTATATATTTTGATGTGTTCTTTACGTATTCACGCCAGTTTTTACATAGTTACATAATATATCGTTTTATACTTATCGTCATCTTCTTTTAGTAAATTATATTTTAGGGAATCAAAGTATATTCAATGAAAACCTCGTCTAAGATATAAATAGGTAATATCTAAAATAAACACATCTAACTGCCTCGATGGTCACGGGATATAATCCCACCCACACGCCCACTACTGTGACTCCTGTGACGCCAGGATCTACAGCGGTAACCAACTGAAAGGCACCGTGCATGACACACGGGCAATCCCAGGGAGAGTTAAAATTGTCTTGGAACCCGCAACGAATTTAATCAGAAGTATATAGTTGGAGTTGGAAAGTTTGTATGTGTGCCTCGATGGTCAGTGGTATGTGTATGCCCCTCTTACCGCAAAATCTTGGGCTCGATTCCCTGGTCGGACAAAGCGTTATTTGTGAACTTTCCTTCAGGACGATGGCGATGGGCTTACCTCCTATTCCATGGTCCCTGAAACATAACAGGTGAAATGTGGGTGTTGTACACCTCTGTCACACCCTTCTGGGTAATATAGGCGTGGTGTTGATTTGTTATGATGTTAAACATGAATATTAGGTATTCATCGCCTTTGATAATTCAAATTGTTCTCTTATGCTCGAGTTCTCTAGTCCTTAACCAAAGTTACATACCAATCGAAATTGAAATTCCATTGAAGGCTAAAGATCAATCTAGACTATTATTTGAAAAGATATTTTATATAGCTGCCTCGTTGGTCCAGTAGTTAGCGTATGCGCCTCACACCAATAGGTCTCGGGTTCGATTCCCGGAGCGAGAAAAATGTTATTTGTGAACATTCCGTTATGAAATTCACAATAGCAGCATGGAGTTGGAATATTGCCTGGTGTTTGGCAAAAGGTTCATCCCCAATCCCATGGGACCTAAACATAACAGGTGAAGTGTGGGGGTTGTACACCTCTGCCACACCCTTCTAGGTAATATAGGCGTGATTTATCAATGATTTTTTAGTGTAGATAGATAGATAGAGTAATCTTTATTGTACACCAATATTAACAAAGAAAATATTATTATGTTGTAAACAATTGCACTTAAAAATTATGTTGCACAATGGGCGGCCTTATCGCTATAAGCAATTTCTTACAGGCAACCTTATGATGGACAAGTAAGTAAATGAGCAAAGTTTCGAGCAGTTGTTAGTGCGTTAATTAAAGAAAAAAGAAATAAAAGTATAAAATGAAAAGTCATGATAATGACAGTTGAAATTATAAAATATAAAGAATACAGAAATAATGTAATCCGCTGTTTAGTCGTCACATCTATCAAGCTAATTATATATTTCTAATTCACCATATTTATGGAATGAAAATGGTTAGCCAATAAATATAAAGTAAAGATGAAATGTTTTGATAAAGATTGATGAATTGGCCGCCTCAAATAATATTGGAATAATTTATCTATATTAAGTAAACAACATAATTCATAATGGCAAATATTTTGTTCGAATTTGATTTTGTGAAAGCACTTACAATGTTGATGAATAAGCATGTTTGCCCAAAAAAAAATTGAACGAATTGACTACAACTAATAAATTTGATTTTCTGTAAACTTTGATCGCCAAAATGTTTACATAATGCGTCAAAGATAAATTTCGAATACTTATATCCGAATGCTTTAATTATTGCGCAAATAAAATATTTTAGTGTATATTTTTTTATTGTGACAACTATAAATAAAAGCAGTTTTCCGGTTCCTGCAAATCCTAGCACAAAATCCTATCTCTAAAATCGTCTATTATTATAATCATAGTTATATAGTCATTTATTTCATAAACAATTAACTTTGTGTTTAAAATTGTTACATAAAAATATTTCTAAAATCAAACTAAAAAATAAGTTTATAAAATATTCAAGGAAATAGATCCATATTACAAAAAAGAAATTTATGGACCTTTGTACCCTCAATCTATATCTTTAGTATAGCCATATACCACTGAGTCAAAATGTTACGATAAAAAATAAAATTTCGCCGTCTCGCATTTCCCAAACAAACGGAGAATATTTACTTAGGCTTAGTTATAAATATTATGTTAACACGTGAAAATTATGCGTTGGTTCAGCAAAAACCTTTTTACCGGTCTTTGTGTGTGCGCAATATATTTTCGCCATGGATACGGTCTACCTTAAGAGCTGACGCATTATAAGTAAGGTTAGCTAATATTTTTGGATGTCCGCATTTCAAATTCGAGGTAAATGTTGTGGTATAAATTTAGTAGCTAGGACAGAGCTAAGATTTATGTTATTTATCTGTCATACGTTTTCAGTCAGCAAAAGTGTGGGTTGTAGAAAAATTGTAAGGTATTAGTTTCGTCATTGGCAATCTAAACTTGTTGTGTTCATTATATTCCGAGCCATTCAACAAATAAATTTGGGTTTTTTATATAACGGATACAGCTAAAAATCAGTAGGTTTTTACGTGAAGAAACTGCCATCAGACCTATCATCCATTACTAAGGCAATGTGATATTTTTTGTAAGGCTGACCCCACATTAGGCGTACGCGATCGTACGGGTTTTCAGAAGCCAGAAAATCTGTTAACCTATCTTAGACGCCTTAGATTAGTTTTTAGATTTTCTGGCCTCTGACAACCCGTACGTTACGGGTTGTCAATGATCTTCAAATATGAAATGGCCACGTGCCCTTTCGAGGCACAGGAAAAATCTAATTTCTAAATTATTAGGGCAGACACTCAAGCTAATCAAGCTCAAAAATAACAAAATATCAGCCCAACATTGCTCTCACTTTTTGAAGGCAAGTACTCTTAAATGAAGGAACAAGCACTTAAACAAGTTTTAAACTTTAAAGTGCTCCAGCGGATCCGGATTGGCGTCAAGCTCAAACTCAATCTAACAGTCATAACTACACGGAATAGCCTAGCTTTTAGCTGCGAACTAAATTCACCATTCATCGGTCCAGTGGCGAAACTTTGTAGAGGATAACTTTGTTGCTACTGCAGATGGTCAGTGGCTGTTAAATTTGGCTGCCAAATTTTACAGAGCATAAGGTTTTGGAATTTAGTTTGGTTTTGATTGTGTCTTTTCAGGTCAAAGTAGTTCGAAGGAAGCGCTACACTTCCAAATAATTTGAAGCTCTATATTCAATACTTGTCTCCGTCCATGGTTGGTGACAATGTGTTACGTCGATGATGATGCAGGCTAACATCATAAGAATTACAATTTTTATCAAGATAGGCAAAACAATCTAGCTATAGAAGTATTCATATAGACACGTAAGCGACTTTTGCTTCCTACTAATAATATAATTAATAAAACTTAGGAATCAATATAGAACAATATATGGCCTCAACTTCGCTGTCACTTTTTAAAGGCAAGTAAGTACCCTTAAATGAAGGAACAAGCACTCAAACAAGTTTAAACTTTAAAGTGCTCTAGCGGATCCGAATAGGCGTCAAGCCCAAACTCAATCTAACAGTCATAACTACAAGGAATCGCCTAGCTTTTAGCTGCGAACTAAATTCACCATTCACCGGTCTAGTGGCGAAACTTTGTAGAGGATAACTTTGTTGCTACTGCAGATGGTCAGTGGCTGTTAAATTTGGCTGCCTAATGTTATAGATAGAGTATTAGATTTTGGGATTTAGTTTGAATTATGTCTTTTCAGCTGCAAAATATTGAAATCTAGTGAAACAGTTGTAACTAAAAAACACGCTTTTAAAGTACTTCTAACTAAAAAGTGAAAAATAATTCCTAATCTACGCTGAAAATGGTAATGAACAAAAAATACTAGTATTATTGTGAAAAAGCGTGGGTTGCTCGATTGACGAAAAATATGGCACAGAGCGCCCCACGCTATTTTCTATATATATATATTTTCTACTTTTTAGTTTGGTTTATTTATAAGAGCGGTTTTTTTTATTTTTATTTTTAATTGATTTTTTTTTTCGAATTATTGCATTGTCATCGATCTTTGATAGGTGTGCAAAATTTGAATGAAATGTTTAAAGTGGGTCAAAATCGAGTTCAAAGGAGTCGGCTACATACATACATACCTACATACATACATACATACATACGTACATACATACATACATACATACATACATACATACATACTACATACATACATACATACATACAGGTGAAGCTAATATAAGCGTGTTAAAAATCCTTCATCATAACATTACACTCATGAAATCAAAACCTCGTAACACCACTTATGTAAAAGAGCAAAACAACTCCTAGCAACTACAACAGTATCTAGATAATTCCGTGGAGCACCTGACTTGAAGTGGTGTGTCTATTAATTATTAGTTCTGTAGTTTGTTGCGAGAAGTTAGTAATATCTCGCAATTAGTGGCACTCAACAATTGCTAGTTTTTATCTCTGCTACTTCGTGAGTTAGATTTTATTATAAGAATTGTTGAAATCGTATTATATCCATAAGTTCGAAAAGAAATTAACGATTTATTGACTGTGGTGTGGCCATGGTTTCGAACCCGAGACCTTTGACTTCGCAGTCCTACGGTCTACCACTTGGCTATCGCTGCTCTACTGACAATAAACTATCTTATTGTAAGAACTATAGTTGTGCCATATTTCAAGCAAATAAATGATGATTGAACAAAAATTGAATAATAACTTTAATATTATTGTATGTAAAACTAATCCATCAACACCAAATTGAGCAATACCTCTTCTACAAAATAATTCTATTCAAATGTTACGCGTAAAATTAAATACAGTTACCTAAAACGGTAACTACCTAACTTCGGCTGAGTTTCTGTAGCCATTACCGCAGCCTTAAGATAACGTTCCAGTGTTAGAGGCTGTAAGGGCGATAGATAATTTAAGCAATATTTAAATATTTAAGTAAATTTGTGATTAAGGATGAAGCAAGTTGATATACGTTAATACATTGGTTTACATTATGGTCAATCATTCATAAATGATTACTAGTTGAATAATAATAATAATAATATGAATGAATAATAATAGCGGTCCTGTATCTCTAATACATGTCCCACTGCTGGGCTCGGGCCTCTTCTCGTGATGAAAAGGGTTAGGCCATAGTCCAGCACGCAGTCCAAGTGCGGATTGGTGGACTTTACACACCCTCAAGCACTTTTTAGGCACTCTCAGGCATGCAAGTTTCCTCACGATGTTTTCCTTCACCATTAGCAAGCCATATTTTATATTTTAAATATACACATATCTTCGAAAAGACGAATCTTAACGATTTAATGACAGAGGCGTGTGCCGTGGCGTGGGTTTGAACCCAAGACCTTTGACTTTGTAGTCCTACGGTCTCCTAATAGGCTATCACTGCCTTCTATTTTTATGTTTGAATTGTGTCACTTAAAGGTCAACAATTTATGTAATGAGTATAATTATCTCACTTGACAATATTGTGAAACGGGCCTTAATAATTACAAAAATACCATCAACTAACTAAAAAACTATCAAAGTATTATTATACGTCTACAACAATATTATTTACTATCTGTTGCCCGCAATCTTGTCCGCGTGGAATTCAATATTTCACTGTCAACCCCAAATTTTCCTTCATTTTTCTTGAGAGTGAAATTAAAAAAAAATATCTTATTGTTTAATTAAATCCTTTGTGCATACATTCATGAAATTTCCTATAAAATTGATTAACTTCTCATATAAATTTACAACCTCTAATTCACCCTTGAGGAGTGATATTTCCAAAAAAACAATCTTGCAGTTAATTTACATCATTTTAGCTGCATGCTGAATTTCATGCATTTTCCTTTCAAATTGACAAACCTCCTATATAACTTACACATTCTGGTTTAGTCCCATTAGTATAAAAACTAAAGATAAAACCTCCATCTTAATAACTAGTGAAACTGTGTGATACGAGTATGAACATACAGACAGACAGACTAGTCTAAGAAATATTCTAAAAAGATATGTTTTGGCTTCTATTAGTGTCATTAAAATCCCTCGCATCAATTTTATTTTTAGATTTAGTAATCATTTTATTTAAAAGTAAGTACCATCTAAATCCTGTCATAAAATCGCAAAGCTCTATGTACTCGGCAAAACAAAACACTCTCACTGTAGAGAGACCTTTACAGAATAGAGTTGGCCACTCGACCGTGAAATTTAGTTAGCTCTAACTGATGGTACAGACTAGAGATGTAGCGGCTACAATTTTGTTAGGAGCGGTAAACCGTTCATAGTGTATATTGACTGTGGTTACAGTTTACTAGTAAAGTAGTAGTGTGATTTATTTACTATTCTATGCATTAAACACAGAGAACAGGTTGTATGATTTTTAATAACAATAACCCATACATAATAATAATATATCATAATAATTCATAACAAAATGATTTATACTAAGAAACAGTTGAAAAAGATTTAGGACCGGCAGGATTTGAACCTGCGACCTTACTGCACATCGGGCAGCCGCTTTAGCCATCCAGCTACGGTCGCCTCTTACCAGTACCCTAAATTTCTCAACTGTATGATACGTCATTTCGTAACGTCACATTCATCCATTTGTTCCTATCTTAAGTAGGATACAAACCAACATGGCGAAGTTACATTCAGCACAAATTTTGTGCTGAATGTAACTTCTTCTTAAATGAACGCGTACTGAACGAACTGTTTCTTAGTATAATTTGCTAAGCATAGCTAAATGCTATAAAAATAATCAATTAGAAAATGATTTATAAACTAAAATTGATTTTTTTTTCTTCGGTCTCTAATAGCCTCCAATATATATTTTTCGATTCTATCAATAACATTCATTTTATCCCTTCTCACTACATGCCCATACCACAATAACCTCCCACTCTTTTATTTCTCTTTTACTGGTGCTACTTTAAGGCTTTTAGTTACACCACACATCCATCTTAGCATTATCATTACCGTGATGCCGACTCCAGATGCTTGTTGTTTGTCCCAAACGCCAAAAACAAGTGTGTGAGATATTGCAAACAATTTGTCGAACATCCTTTGATTTGTTTAAAACCGACACCGACCCCGAACACTGATGAACACAAACAGAAACAGGCAAACTTTAAAAAACATCTGTCCACAATATGTTTGTGGCTGTCGTCCGAGTGTTTGGAGCCAGCTTTAGGCTTTAGAGGTTGTTTGTCATAATCGCCAGACAGCGAGCAACAAACACCAAACACAAGCGTGTGGAGTCATTGCAAACTGTCAAACATCCTTTGATTTGTGAAGAAGGCCTCAAACGCTGGAGAAGATAACACAAACAAATCAGACAAACGGCTTTACATGCAATCATTATAAAATTTGTTGTTGTTGATAAATCAATATGACATGACGTGTCAATGTTAAATTATAAATAGATATTCACGTATTTCAATCGTTAAATGTAAATTGAATATTATTTGTTGTCAGTTCTAGTGTTTCCAAACCAATTCATATTTCAATTACCGAATTCAATGGTCCGTATCACATTTCAACATAATAATATTTTATGAATGCTAGTTCAATTGATTTGCCAATTAGATTTTAAATATTTGGTATAGACATAGTCATTGCCTCACATATTATAATAAATTCATAATAACTTTTTTTGATACCTACCTTGGTAAAGTATAGATAAAATCAAAGATCTAGATGGATTTGAAGTTGGCTGAAAATGAGGTGTCAAGTATCGGATTGGTCTCACTTAAGTAAGGTCCCCGGCGATTGGTCGAATTTGCATTTGTAGCGTCTTAACCTTCATCGTAATAATTCCAACATTAAAATAATAAAAAGTAAGTGACCCATTGTTTTGCTACAGTAAATACAAGTATTTACTACTAAAAAAATGTCTAATTATGATATAATAGCAGTAGAAAAGTAAAAAGTTCAGGGAAAAAAAACGGTCAGTTAATTTCTTGGCCCAACTTTATAGACCAACTGCATCAAATCATATTGCCACAGCAAAGAAGGAGATAACCTCAAATCTATCAAGTCTCCTCACGTATACATAAAAAGAAGGGAATCTCAGGCAATCGTAAAATTATGACAGCTGTCAGTCAATAGCAATATTGGGAATAAACGTCGGTATTACACAAGACGAAAAGATTAGGTAAGCGAATACTGCGGCGGAATTCCATGACGTTGTAAATTTGGTGGTACGTGACGTAATTTTGTTTCGTAATTTGAAGGGAACGATTATAAAGAAAAGATTTTGCATTTTTTTTCTTTATACTGACCTATGTTCGGATCTGATGGTAAGTGGTAAGTAAAGCGACATCAGTAAATCCACTAGCATTTTTCGTACAATTGACTACCATGTAGTTATTTCTAGTAAAATGTACAATTAAATGTCAACAAAGATTGGTATTAACTTTTCTTTTGGATATTTTTTTATTTTCTTCAAAATCATACGTTATAATAATCGAGGTGAAAATAATGTTGATAAAATTTTAGAATTTACCTATTTTAATAAATAAAGACTATGGACTAAAAAAAACTGCGATAGTGTTAACGAACATTTTATAGATTCATTATACAAATGATAATCTCATCAATCATCTTGATAAATATTAGACATTAATGTAACTAATTAACAGCCTCTAAAACCTACACAAACAATATTATTTAATTAACAAAGTACATCTAAACAAGGCAAACTTCTAACGTTTCTTTGAATTAAATTATTCTCTCATAAAGTTCTGCTAATTAATGTTTTAAACTAGAACGTTAAGTTTGCATTTTACTTGTAAGTCTTAGCTATGCTTAAGTTGAAGAAAACCTGGCAGTTAAACATGTCTGTAGACATACAAGTATGAACAAGATTTAAGCTTAAGTTGGAACGTCTTAGTTGAGAATGACCTTAGAATATTTAACAAGGAACAACATAGAAGATGCTTTTGCGTATCTAAGTTAAGGTTAGTGCTGTGTTTATCTAAATATGGTACTGATACTTATTTATGTTAAATATATTAGAATTCTTGCTTGTTACCTAGACTGACACGAGGTCTCGCGTTCGATTTCCGGGTTGAGCAAAGAGTTTTTTGTGAACTTTCCGTTAGGAAATTATTAATAGCAGCACGGAGTTGGAATTTTGCCCGGAGAAAGGCGATAGGCTCACCCCCTATCCCATGGGACCTAAACATAACAGGTGAAGTGTGGGTGTTGTACACCTCAGCCACTCCCTTCTGGCTAATAAAGGCGTGTTATGTTATGTTATATTAGAATTCTTTATTCATAAATTATTATACTTTTTAGAATTGCTTTTCCACCTGCCCCGTCGCCGGCCTTGTAGTTAGCATTATGAGTCTGCTGATCGGTTTCCAATTTCGGAATTTCGCGATTAGTACACATAATAATATATTGCAGCTGAGAAAGCAAATTATCAGTACACACCACACAGCATCACGCCAATATTACTCAGTAGGGTGTGGCATAAGTACAACACTCACGTTTTACCTGTTATGTTTAGGTCCCATATAATAGGGGGTGAGCCTAATGCCATTCACCGCGCAGAATTCCATCTCCGTGCTGCGATTGTAAATTTCTTGACAGAAACTTCACAGAAAAGACTGTAATATATTATATAAAAATCAAATGAAACAATCAACAGCATACTATTCCAAATCCTTATTTGTTATTTAAATATTGTAGTATATTTAAATAATTAAAAAGTACCAGGGAATAATCAAAACAATGCAATCAATTGTAGCATTCACTGCACTAATCAATGAGTGTACGTAAACAGTATATTAATTGTCTATACCTGTGAACTGTAAAACAAAAATATGTGTTTTGATGTTCATCTATGAATTGATAGTAGCAATTTCACTGATTTTTTTATGTTTTTGCTTGCCTGCATGACTGCCTCGATGGTCTAATGGTCTTGGGTTCGATTCCCGGGTCCAGCAAAGTGTTATTTGTATACCTTCCGTTAGAAAATTCACTATGGAAGGCGATAGGCTCACACCCTATCCCATGGGACCTAAACATAACAGGTGAAATGTGGGTGTTGTACCCTCTGCCACTCCCTTCTGGGCAATATAAGCGTGGTGTTATGAAATTTTTTTGCCAATAAAATCGAGCAGGAAAAGCACAATTACATATTCCCTGCCGCCAAATAATAATATAGTGTCTACAGAAATGTGTTTAGCTTTTGTAGTGAGATTAGGCTCTTAAATCACCAACACTTAAGCATAATATCGTCGTCCATAGATTAATAGACGCGTTGGCAAACTTATGTGAATTGTTGACGTTCATTGCCCGTAGCTATCACTTACCATCAGATAAACTAATTACATAATAATATATAATTATGTCACAAAAAAAAATAGTTATAAAGGCAATAATTTTTCACTTTTTTTTTATATTACATATTTAAATATTTCACAACTCATACACAACGCCATCTAGTCCCAAACTAAGTAGAGCTTGTACTATGGGCACTAGAATAACTGATACTAATACATATACCTATATATACTTTTCTTTTGTAAATACATACTTATTATACATAGAAATACCCAGACTAAGACATATCCCCATGTTCATGCACACAAAGATTTGTCTTAAGTGGGAATCGAACCCACGACCTTGGCGTCGCAGGCAGGTACACTACCCACTTCTCCATCCGGTCGTCTTCTCTTCATAAAATTCTTTTAACAATTAAACAAAGCATTGTCAAGCTCGCTATATACTCGATAATAAATAAAATAGAAATATTTTGGCTCTGTCCACTGGACCGGGTATAATCTATTTCAAACAAACGGCTCGCTGGACCCAGGTTAATTGGAAACTGATGAATTTCATCAGCTTTGTCCTCGAACAGTACAGCTTTCTGTAAAATCCAGTTTAATCTGTCGCTTATAGAAATGGAACATGTATGGATGTGGAAATGAATTATTATATAGCCTGTACGGGTTACATGATTTATCTTTGAGTTTAAATTAATGGGTTTATTAATTTATACCTTCATTTTGTAATCCTACAAATAATTTTAAAAGGATTTTCCGGCTCGAATGCCTTATTATTTAAAAAAAAACAGGACTTGAATATTTTTTGTTTAATAAAAAGTAATTCTTGACCTTATCAGAAAGTTAATTTGTAAGCAATATTTTTGATACTCTGATGCCTGTAAACTATCTGTAAAGTAGGTAATACTAAATTTTATTAAAAGACATAAATAGGCACTATTGTGTTATCAAAAAATGCTCCATTCAATAAAATCCTGACGACTACATTTTTAAATTTTTAACTAAATTATTGTCGGTGACAATGCGCTATGATAAATTAAATTTATGTTTTTCGGCTCTGTCCACTGGACCGGGTATAATCTATTTCAAACAAACGGCTCACTGGACCCAGGTTAATTGGAAACTGATGAATTTCATCAGCTTTGTCCTCGAACAGTACAGTTTTCTGTAAAATCCAGTTTAATCTGTCGCTTATAGAAATGGAACATGTATGGATGTGGAAATGAATTATTATGTAGGTTGTACGGGTTATATGAGTTATGTTTGAGTTTAAATAAATGGGTTTATTGATTTAGTATCTCATTTATCGTAATCCTCAAAATTATTTCAAGGGTTTTTTTCTGATTTGACCAACTGTTTCAAAATCAAGACTTTGTGCTCGACTTCTCGTAATTAATTTCAAAGAGTTAACATTATACTAATAATTTTTAAATTCTCTCCTACTTGTCCGTCTTTCAAATATTAAAAGGCACTTACGTGTACGCCAAATGTATTGTTATATCAATTTTATTACATTTCGGTATCTAATTTTTAAAGGCCTAAAAGAAATTGCAACAAGATTTATAAACAGGCAAACCTTGTCTGTTTCGGTTAACTAGTGTAAATCTTTTCAGAATATATCGTTAAATTCTCAACGACGACACTGGATTTCTCGCTCCACATTCTAACACGTTTGTCTCTCCTTGAGTTACTATGCAATGTTTTAAAGATAACCACGTCCGACCGAACGTTCGATGCTAGAATTATATACCAACGGGTTTGCTGTCTGTAGTTTTGTTATTACCATAACAACATCACACCTTTGTTGTGTAGAAGAGTGTGGCAGATATGTCATCACATTTATGTTTAAGTCCCATGTGATATTGCATTTATATATTGGACAATAAAATAATCCATGTCCAATATTATGCAATATTTAATTGTCCTATTGCCATCTACTGGACACAATTCTAGACTCTAAACTGCAATTGAGAATTTTACAATATGTAAAACAATAAAACTAAAAAATATATATTTCTTTCGAGCAGTTTCGTAAAAATAACAAACACTCCCACAGATATAGATTACAATAAAAGTTTACATCATATTGTGCGTAAGGTCGTATTATACGAAGGAGCAAAATAAAAGTGTATCCCTTCTGTAAGGCGATATTAGGATCCTCGCACATAGCCGACATGCGTGCGGAATTTCTATTAGGTACCTAACAGAGCGTTTTGCTTTATGTTCTGTATTTGGAAACATTCAGTTGAATATTTGAGGGGACTAGCAGCATATTGTAAAAAATAATATGCTTACAGATTTATTATTAGTTAAGAAATGTAGAAGTTGTGTGTTTGAAGGACATTACACCCTGTTTTGGTCGTTAGTGTTTGATTGAGTCTAAAAAATAGCTATGCTTGTACAACGTGGTTTTTTTGTACTTGAAAAAAACACTGTGGAACGATTTTAATATCAATATTTTAATGTGAAAAGCTTCGATCATTGCGTAAAACAATAATACTAATTAATGGGCCAGTTCAAGGATAGTTCATTATTCTTACCTAATTATTGTTGTGGGTTTGTCATACAATATAGTATGCGCATTTTTCTGTGAATTAATAAGTTTAATTACCCTTAGTTCTTCGCAAAATATCAATGTTTCATTATATATAATCATCCCGTGTTCACGTTACCAGCAAGTATCAATTAAGTACAGATCGAGAGACACAAATACTCAAAATATTTTAATAAAATGTTTTGCTATTGATCCATGCATGATTGGTCAAATATAAATCCGTGTGTCATAGTCATGGGCCCTCACCCCAGATCACGGTGAGCCGTGGACAACGCAATATAAGATGAAAGGGATTGCTCCACCGTACGCGATAAAAATAACACAAATAACCATTCCCTGCTATTTATTTATACAAATATTACATTGTGATGTTATTCGAGTCGCTTTGCAAACGAGTACATATTATTATTTGCTGTTTCTTGAGTTATTTCTGAGTCAACTTGAAGGGGCTTTACCTCTTTTCCTGTATGATAGTAATATTGCTGAGCTTTATTACGGTTGTATTTTCTTTGGTTATAATAACATGGTCATTATTTTCAATCGATAAGGGTAAAATTCCACATAGTTTAATGCTGTTACCAGCAATTTGACTTTCACAACCCAAAACGGGGGTATGCGATGTTTATTTTAGGCAATAAAATTAATTGTTATAATTCATATTAATTTTAACTTTTAATTGGTGTACGCAAAACAAATTGGTATTAGTAATTTGACTGACTTGACTAGTAATAAACTGTCTGATCGACTGATATTATGTTAACGACATTGTATATACTGCAACTTAAAACAAATTAACTTCTATAACACCTATAATAAAAATGTAACGAAATCGATATATTTTAATTAAATTCATAATAAAATCTTTTCATAACTCTTAAAAACCTTTCCATACATGTTCCATTTATAAATATAAGCGACATATTAAACTGGATTTTATAGAAAGCTGTTCGAGAAATTAAATTCATCAGTTTCCAATTAACCTGGGTCCAGCGAGCCGTTTGTTTAAAATAGACCTGGTCCAGTTAACAAAGGCGAAAAACTTCTATTTTATTTATTATCGTGTATGGCGTATTGTTAGTCAGCTTGACAATGCTTTAGTTAAAATAAAATGTTTAGTTCAGTCCGGATTGTATTATTTTGGGCGTTTTTTTATGTATTTAAAATGAAATGGCAAATCCATTTATTATGTCTCTCGCTCATCTATCACTTCTTTGTTAAAATTGAAAAAAAAAACAAAAATTGTGGATTCATATTTATTGCATATGATAGGTAATTGTATGCGGATTGTTATGACATATTTATTTAGTTAATTTGATTGACACCTTTCATTTTCAAAATGAAAACTAACGCCTGAAGCGCGAATGTCGACACATTCGCGCTTCAGGCGTTAGTATAGTTATTTATTTATTTTTCTCACTTTTAAGTAAAATAGAAAAATATAATTTAAATAAATATCACAAAAATAAATGAATAAATATCACACAATATCATCTAGTTCCAAACTATGTTAATGATAAGTTATTTATTTGATAGATATTTAACAGAATCGAAAAATCGTTAAAAAATCGTCAGTTACAATATTATTATTATCAACTATTTGAGAAGTTCAAAAATGAAACCAAAAAAAATACTAGACAAAAACATTAAGTCCTGAAAAAAAATCAAATAAAAGCCAAAGCTAAAATGCCCTTAAAATTGTTTAAAGATTGCGACGACCAGTGTAATAAATACATAAACCCATTAATTTAAACTCAAAGATAAATCATGTAACCCGTACAGGCTACATAATAATTCATTTCCACATCCATACATGTTCCATTTCTATAAGCGACAGATTAAACTGGATTTTACAGAAAGCTGTACTGTTCGAGGACAAAGCTGATGAAATTCATCAGTTTCCAATTAACCTGGGTCCAGCGAGCCGTTTGTTTGAAATAGATTATACCCGGTCCAGTGGACAGAGCCGAAATACTTATATTTCATTTATTTTCATTTATGGAGTATTGTTAATGAGCTTCGCAAATGTTAAAAGGTCTAGTTCCGATCGGATTTTATTTTTTTACATTCACTGATTGCAAAATAGTGCCTTTATATTAATTTTAATCAGTATTATGTTAATCTCTTTCTATTCATATTTTTCTTTTCACCCAATGCTAGAGTGATAAGACCGTCAATTGTACTTAAGTTACTTTGTGTATGAATTTTGTGTACAATAAAAAGTTCTTCTTTTTCTTCGTCATGTCGATGGCTGAGTCAAATTTTATTTTGGCTTGCCATCGTGGTGAAAAGATTAGCCAATTCGCTTAGAAGAACTCGCGAATTGCCCGGGGTGCGCCGGACGTAGGGAATCGTTGCGTACGTCACTCGTGGAGGCTTGATGTATGGTTCACAGTTACGACGGAAATCATAAATCCATTACAAGGTGTGGCAGAGGTGTACAACCCCACTTCACTTGTTATGTTTAAGTCCCATAAGACAGGGGGTGAGCCTATCGCCATCCATCGGGCACAATTCCAACTTCGTGCTGCTATTAAGGGTTTCCTCACAGAAAGTTCATAAATAACAATTTGTCCGAACCGGGCATCGAAACCGAGACCTCGTGGTGAGAGGCGCATAAGCTATCTACTAGATCATTCGGGCAGTAAAAAATATTTTACGTTTTACAACCAAATTAAAATCATTCACCCTGTAATTTATTTATATATATATATCTATACATATAATATATTTTAATGACTCTGCAGAAAATTCGGCATGTAAGAGTTGACGAACCCGGGCTTTAAAGGCATCCCGTGTAGTGAACAATTTATTATTTTTCTAATTAAAGTGATTGATTTAATACCGTTTTAATGAACTATAAATACAAAATAATAAAGCATTATTTTTAGTTTTAACCATATTCAAATCAAATCAAATCAAATCAAATCATTTATTTCCATGGGCCCCGAGGGGCGCTTGAACACGTCAAAACAAACATCAAAACACAAAAATATTTAATAAAATTTAAATAAAACTTAGCTAACTAAATTATAATACTTATTGTAATAAAATGATTTGACACCGGAGCTTAGATTGACTTTAATTCAACTTAGAGAAATTGAATTAAAATCAATCCAAGTACCAGCTCCGATGGGTATTGCATCATGAGAAGAGCTGGTGAGAAACTCATGTGCACCATCTTTTCAAATAATTCATACAATATTTGTTTGTTTTTTGACAATAATTCTATGTGTAAGTTATAGCAACCAAAACAACATTATAGCTAAATATGGTTAAAGAGAAAATAAACTTAAATATAGAAATGCAATTAAATTATTATAAATAAATCCATAGTATATAAGGTTGCAATATCTTACACTTCAAGCAGAAAATAAAGGAGTACATTAATTCATTGCTATTAGCATTGAATTTAATATTTTGCTGACTTTACTTGCTTCATAGCTTAGAACAAATTACTTTCTACAACAATATGGTGCCTTGTATCATTCAACTCAACATTATCAACTAAGCAATAGAAGGCAACACGTCGCTTAACTATAACATCATACATATTAATGTATTTAATGCTATTTGCATACATGGCTAAAAAAGTTCTTTATTGAAATGCTACCTGATTGATAAACACAGAGGAGAATATTTTTAAATCATTATCACCTACTAATTGTAGGATTAACTTAAAAAAAAAAACCCTTAACTTAAGTTGTTTTATTTTTTGTTTCATTTTTTGTTTCATTTACAGTCGTTTATTTTTAATTCTTTATACTTTTAATTACAATATCACGCTGGTGGTTCATAATATGTTTTAGCTTATAAGTGCGCATGTGGTGTTTACCTATAAGAGTTTGTTACACTGTTGTATGATGTATATTTTAAAACAATCCTGTGTAATATTAGTGTAAACAAATGTTGGTAAACCAAAATAAATAAATAAAATAAAAATAAATACAACGTTAAGTTAAGCTATCGCAGGTGTTTAACGCTTCAAGTATCAAAGTTATGGTGACCTATATAGAGGATAAAGTTCCAACAGTGCAGGGAAATTTGCAAGATCTTTTTTGCCGGTTGTAACTTAGTCGTTGTTGCTCGTAACTTTGAAGAATTAGTAGTTATGGCTTGAATTTTTAATAGCTTTCACCTCAGAAATACTGTAGAACTGTCGTCCAAAGAGCGTAAAATAATGACATAACATCACGCCTATTGCACCCAAAAGGGTGTGGCAGAGGTGTACAGCCATATTTCACCTGTTATATTTAGGTCCCATGGGATAGGGGGTGAGTCCATCCACCGGGCACTATTACAACTCCGTGCTGCTATTGTGAATTTCCTGACAAAAAGTTCACAAATAACACTATGTCCGAACAGGAGACCTCGAAATGAAAGGCGTAGGCTAACAACTAGATAATCGAGGCAGTAACCTAAATAATTGTTTTGTGTTTTAAATTCCGGTACTAGAAATCAATACTACCACTAAACGATCTTGACGACCAAAGTTGCTTAGGGGCACAGGTGACAAGGAGCGGAGCGTACCGCGGAGCGCAGCGTGACATATTTTCATCTAAAAAAATACGCGGGCATCTTTTTTGTATAAAAATATGTTAACATACGTCGGGCGCTGACGCTGTCGCTTGCTTTCAATCAAAAGCTTAAGTTTCTAGTATTTTGACTACACCAAAAGCTATAGTTACCCTTCAATAATTATCTTTTACTTATTCATGGCAGCGTGCGTATTTCATAAATCACACGAGATTTGAATTTTTGTCAATCAAATATCGACCGTATTCTTGTAAGTATAAGGTAACATAACATTTTTAAAACCGACAAGTTCACTTTTATAATCGCACCACCGATCACATCATGTTCCTCTAGTCTTATGATTGACGATGGTTTATAAATGACCGCAGAAAAATAAATTTAATCTCGTTATTTGTATTAAACATTAAAGAACATTTTTATATTCTTAAAAAGTTTTTAAATAATATAAATATAATTACGTCGGCCTAATTTGTTAACCTGCTAAGTCCATTTTTGCATAGTTTACAGGACGAAGTAAAAACTGAATATCAGCTATATAAATTTAGTTATCAGAATTCTGAAAATACCGTTTGTTTTTATAATTTTTCTTGATATTTTAAAAATATAATCAGGACCTTAACTTAAGCACATTTAAAAAAATATATGAAAACACATATATAGCAGATTTTCGATGTGAATTTTCAATTTGTCTGAGGACTTAGCAGTTTTTGACTTTAATTTAGTAAGGTGTGTGGATTAATAAAATTAAAAAGTAGTGTAATTAAATGAACTTAGTCAATAATCAGTATCTTTATTATTAATAAAAATAAAACAATCAGTCATCATGAGGTAGGTCGTTATTAAATTTATGATAATCACAAGGAAGGGTCTTTTTTTTTGCTGCAAGTCTTCATATTTTCGTGCAGTAATTTTATGTCGGTTCTGGTGCAATTGAGCAAGTTTACTAATCTCGCAAGGATTACATTGCAAAGATCGCCTTAGGGGTAATCTTTGCCATTAATCATTGAAGTAGTTTTATGAAGAATGGATCCATCGCTTTCATAACGTAGTGCACGAATATCAGTCACCTTAAGATCCCCTTTGGATTTTCCTGGACGAATACTTTTATGAACCTGAATCTTGTCAAAATTTTTAAAGTAAGTATGGTCCAAATATTTGACACTGTAGGGTACTGGGCATTTACGAGCATGTTTAACAATAGATATGTAATCAGCTGGCATATTATTAATTTTAGTCTTGAAGTGACGTTCTATTGTAGAATGCATAGAATCGGCCTCCATATGACCCACCTCTCAAAATTTTTGTTCAATAGCTATATTCTTGTACCTCATGACAATATTAAAAAGAGCGTTAGATACAATACAGTTTTAATTTTGTTAAGTGCAACCGTCACTGTAAATTAAAATTGTTTTATTTTCATCTTCAACATTAACTTCAGGACATATTATTTCGTTTTCTATAAAGTTAACCCAAAAAGTTACTTCATTCCATATGAAACAGAATCCATCCTTATTTTTAATATTAAAAAAGCAAAGGTTGTGATCTTGCAGCTTTGTTTTATAGTACAGTGTACTAACTGGTACTAACATTCGATTTTGGTGCCATTAGAACAGCCTGTAAATCCACCGTGAAAATATAAATTTCTCCCTTTTTATCCTTGCACCAGTCATTAACGTAAAACTGGTACAGACTTTCTGTAGAATAAATATAACTTCTGCGACGTTGCTCGACAATAATGGGATTCCATAACGGGAAGAGAATCTAGAAATTGAATTAGTGATTGTATTGACTTCGAAGCAGATTCAGAAACTTGTGTTGGACGTCTCAGTGTACTAGAAGACCGCAATGAAAACTCCTGTTTCCAATGCTGAACCGTCCATCTTCCTAAATCCATAGTATTGAAAAACATCTTTCGACGTACTTTGAGAATTTGATCATTTACTTTTAAATGATAAACAAAGTTGTTGGCCCTTTTGGTTGTTTCTTCGGTGTTTCGATTTCGTGGTCGAACAATCGGAATAGTTTTAACCCATTCGTTAACGAGTGTCTTTTTTTCGCGCCAAGTAAGACTCCAAAATTGATTAAAAATGCTTCTTCTTACATCTTCATCTAATATTTACACTTACCTAGTTTGAAGTTAATTGTTTCTATTCCCAATTTTCTTTACTAAAATACGAAAGAACTTGTCGTGTCGCAAGTTGTACGTGGGAATGGGAACGTTGTCATTGCAAAACTGAGGCCCCAACAGGATTTAGCAGGTTTTCGTTGTTGAGATTGGCTTGTGGTCAGAGAGCAGTTTTTCGGGCATGACATTTTACACATTTATAAAGCGAATATCACCTTTATTCCTTTAACGTACGGTAGATAATAATTTAAACTTTTTGACTGGCATAAAAAGTAAATTAAGCCCAAAAATGGACTTAGCAGGTTAACGAATTAGGGCGACGAATTTAATATAAACTGTAAGAAAAGTTGATTTATATTATTTAAAAACTTAGCTGAATAAAACTTATATCAGTTTAATTAAACTTGTTTTTTTTTCAGCTGAATTAATTAAGAAACGTGCAATTGGTATTTATTAAACTTAACTCTTAAACTAGAGACCTTAAAAGTCAATTATCTTCGTCAGACTTTCACAAAAAGAAAAATAAGACATGTCATTAAACTTTCTTCAAGTTTTCATTTTGCTTTGAGTTGATCAAAAGTTGTTTATTTTTAACCGACTTCAAAAAAAAAAGAGGTTCTGTATTCGATCCGTATGTATGTATGTATGTCACCTTTTTATTAGCGATCTAGTTTCTAAGAACACTGCAATAAAAACGATTAAACGTCAAAGAACTAGAACATAATTAAAATTTAATTATTTCAGAGAATAAGTTTAATAAAAAGATGAAGTAAAATAGAGATCTAGAGACGCTTAAGTAAAAAATTACATTATGTAGCATCTAGTGTAATCTTTTGTAGGTTGTAGATATTTTTTGGACTAGTCTAAAAAAACTGCCTGTTCTATTAAGTACACTATACTATTACATGGAAATTGTGATGATAAATGTTTTATTAGAATATATTTTATTGATGATTAATATAGAATTATGAAAATAAATTACGACTATTTTAAACATTTAATACCAAAATAAACGATCGTATGATTCTGTTCTAAGTCTACTCTACACTCATTACTACAAATTCACACTCACGATTGCAAACATACTTCATAGTCGCATCGCTGTTAATTTGTCTCGATAATAGCGGTATTAGTCTCGCAATCCGCCTGATGTGCGAATTGATTCGACACTGATTGTTACACTGTTTTTTGACAACAGTTTTTGCCGAATTTAGTAGACTTTTTTTATATTTTTTTGATAATTAAGGACACAAATTTAATTGACACTGAATTCTTCTAGTATTTTTTTATAATGATCAGTAATGAGGATATACCAGAGATCGTTGAAATATCTCCGCCACTCTCGCATCATTAAACTGAATCATCGATCTCCATACTCATTACTACCGATTTGCACTCGAGACTACAAACACACTCATAGTAGCATCGCTGTTGATTTGTCTCTGTAAAAGCATCATTTGTTTCGCAGTCCGACTGATGTTCGAAACAATTTAACTCCCTATAGCTTTACTGTTTATTGACAGCAAATTTTTGCTCTAGAAAAAGGTTTTAAATTAAATTGATACGATTATTAGTGACACCATTTTAGCCGACCAAATTACCTTTAAGTTGTAGATAGTTTTTTACTTAACTAAAAAAATTATTGATCTTCTTACAATTCATTAAATAAATTAAAATTACATTTCTTAAACTAAATCAGAGAAATACCTAACTATGTACAAAAAATAATAGAAAAAGGTAAAAAAAATAATTATAATTAAGGCGTCAAAAATACATCTACATCAATGTTTTCTATTTCTTGTATTCTACATGCTCTATGTTCAATAAATAGGATCTACCAAGGAACAAAAATAATGTCCTCTCTAATTAAATATCTTTTTAAATAACTAAATCATTCAACTCCATCCAAATCAAAAAGATTGCAAATAGTTTATTCAACGTTTTTTGTTCCACACCTATTACGACTGATTCGCACTCACGACTACAAACACTCATAGCCGCATCAGCTGCTGATTTTTCTCGGTAATAGCGACATTAATCTCACAGTGCGACTGATGCGCGAATTGATTGTATTTGTCTTTTTATTTAAGTTTTTAGCATTCGGATTTTACTCAGTTTTGCGCAAATCTACATCTATGTAAAACTAAAACTAATGTAAATACTTTAGGTTTGCCCTCAGCCCCGCTCCCACTTAGTATCTACCTCAATAAAAAGTTGTTTTTATGTTAATCAATTACCTAATTTCGTACAAAAATAAACAAAATATAATGTATATACTATACTAGGCAGACGTGTTATTTTTTTTTAAATGAGTTTGGTTCACAGAAAAATATACATATTGAATCTTAAATTAAAATAGTCTCATAACTTAATCTAAACTTAATAAGTCACTGTTAGACGTTATCATTGTGTTGTTTCAAATTCTCTTCAATGGACACATATCACAGACCATAGCAATCTCAGCCTTGGCGCATAGTGTACAGAGGATACAACGATTTATGCAAACACATTGGAGCGGCGTGCTTCAACAACACACTACATTTCGGTACTGGATTTCGTATCGGTATTCATGGTACTTGATATTGTAGTTTAAGAATAATGGATGCGGTTTTAGGGAGTTTATGATGATGGTAAATAAATTATTTAAAAAAAATCACACGATGTTTCTAAGACACTCTCATGCAGTCTATCTGATGGTATGTGGTATCTGTATAAACATCCACTGCTTATAAAAGTCAGTAGATCCGTCGTTACGTTTGAGGACTTAAATATTATGCCTTATGTGCTAGTAATCTTAGGGTCCAGTCTCACTACTAAACCGGATCACAAAATCATTTAAGTTTCGGATGTATATTAAAAGTAAAGTGGTTGTGGCGTAGCCGTTTTTAACTAACCTCTACAACCAAACCATAGTAAAAGGGCCATAAAAACTTACACATTACCTTAATAAATCTGACGTACGTAGAATATTCATCAATAAATTTCACCGCACCCAAAAGCTTATGTTCACACTGATATCAATATCATTGTATTTCATTGAAATAGTTAATCCGGCCAGGAAGTATCCCATACAGATTTACTGACCATACGTGTGGTACTGAACCCTGTTGTTACATCCAAATATCAGTCTTAGTACTAAGATTTAAAGTTCAAATTTCAAAAACTCAAGATTGGAGGGCACTCTCATAGTATTTTCAATCTTCTCTCAAAGAAATAAAGATAAAAATTCAATTTCTCATTGGGCGTAGTCGTATGAAATGAAACCTTATGACCAGGTGATAAAGATAATGTTTGAAATGATAATAAACTGTTACAACAATGTTCTGTTAGGCCTTTACAGCATTTTGAATAATATTTTGGGAAAATGTTGTCGTATCTTGAAGTGGCATTTAGGGAATCTGACGCCATTCTTCAGTCTGAAATTGTGTAATGTTAACAATTAAAAAGTTGTATTCCTCTTTTAATTAAGACTAAATGCTAATTGATTTTTTTAATTTTTGCTACAAATTTTGTAAATGGAACTTGATTTTTAGTTGAGACACTTAGATAACATTGGTTCGAGAAATAGATGATGATGGATTACTAGCATTATGTTGTTTTCTTATGCTATAACCTTCATCTTCACAACAAAGGTAACGGACAGTTATGATATTATTATAAAGGGTGGATGTGACATAAATCATTTATTAAAACCATTGACATTGGTTAGTATGCATTTCGACTGGTAATTTTAAGTAAAAAAAATAATCACCTTTCCAAACAAATTGAACATTGTGATCATCCGATTCGTTTGGCAAGTTATTTTTTTTACTATTTAGACCGTGGAAAATTAATACCTTTTATTGAATAAGACCACAATCTCAATAAATGTCGCTATATCCACCTTGAATATAATTAAATACGCAAAAAAAATGGTTATGTTTTTTTTTTTTTTTTTTATTTATTTATTTTTAGGGACTTTTATACAAAAGTACATGCTAGTCCCATCGGACCATACACTAATAATAACTTAACTAAATCGTAACATAACAAACATGTAAATACTGATAGCAGCTTCAAAACTAGGTGCAGACAATATATGGTGAAACATCCCTATATCTTGTATATTTAAATTTAATGCCTTAAATAATTTTCCTCTAGCAGATTGGAACCTGGTGCATTCCGTCAATAGGTGTGATACGTCCTCTATTGTTCCACACACTTCGCAATTAGGTGAATTGGTCTTCTTCATTAAGAAGCCAAACTTATTGAGCGGCACATATCCAGATCTCAAATGAATCTCAAATTAATCAGTCATGAATTATTATTTTTTTGTGTTTCATCTAACCTCAATTATTTAAAGACGTGTTTTTTCTAGGAAAATCAATCATTTCTAGGAATTAAAAAAAAATCGAATCTTCAGCCAAAATCCTTAACTGTATACAAATTACAATATTCAAATAGCCAGAAATCAGAATGTAAAAATACTTGGCAATGCACATTTTATTGGCTACGTTTGCACCACTTTATATTCCTGGCCAGCGTTAGGGAAGTAGGAGGCGTCGGAACTACAATATATTATCGGGACATCGGAAACCATATATAAGGAGTAGTCCTCCCCTAATGTCGCGATTTGGATATACTTTTAGAAATATGTCGCGTGTCTAAGTGTTCCTCTTCGTGGTAATAGCCCGGTTGTTTTTGTTACGAGTGTTTTTGTTGGGAAATGTTATCTTTAGGTTTACTTTACATGCCTACATTATACTCGTACATTATTTAAGTACAAGTTTACAACAGCGGCTTCGTCCGCTCGTTTGTTATTTGGACAAAAAATTTCAAGGTGAAGTGAAAATATAATTATATATTTTTAGGTTAATTTATTTATCTATGCGCCTATGTAGCATATAATAGTCTACAATGGATGAGCCGTTTTGGTACCCATCTTTCTAACTGCTGGACAAACCGTCGTAAACGAGAATTACTCATGGTGAAGATACTTCACCAAAAAGAGGTAAATAAAAAACCGGCCAAGTGCGTGTCGGGCCACGCGCAGTAGGGTTCCGTAGCTAGTTGTAACAACATATTTCGACTTAAAAGGGATTTACTATCTGTATTAAACAAGTAACATCTTCATACAAGTCATTACTTTCAATGGTTTTTGTAATTTGCACGAATTATTCTAAGTAACTGTTGTACAAGAAGTATTAAAAATAACTTTCTTTTTATACCATAGCTCGTAACGAAACCATAGCGCGATTCAGAAAACGAGTACAACGCCATCTATCGAGTCCTTTTGTAAAATAATTTATATTTTTCACTCAACCTGTTCTAGTAGTTCGTCTTGAGATAAAAATCGTGATCTTATGTATGACCTAGATATGTAATGATTATTTTTAATTTATTTTATTTATGTTATCCTCGAAATTATTTATTTTATTATTTATTTTATCCTCGAAAGACATAATAGGGACCAGATAAATGGCGTCCTTCAGAAAGGAAATGTTTGTAGTACACGAAACCAGCTAGCACGTATGACGAGATGTATTAATGTTGAGGAAGCGAAAGAAGTATGTAAGGAGCGAAGCACATGGCGTTCCATCGTCTCCGCCTACCCCTGTGAGATAAAGGCGTGATTTTATATATGTATTATGTATGTTTATTTATGTTTCAAGAATTTTGATCGAAACATTCTGAGTAACTGCATCTGACATTTCGGACCCCTATTCCTCTTGAACTAATGAAGTGAACTTATCCGCTATAGTTTTCCTTTAAAGTTCATTACATGTACTACCGACACAATTTTTTTCAGATTTTGGGATCCAGTAGTTTAGCTTTTAGGGGGGGGGGGGGGGACGCTCTACTCGAACAAATATTTGCTCTTTAAAGTTAATTATCTCGCAAACGGATCTCTAAATCAAAAAACTGTCTTAGCAACCCCTAAACGTTTTTAAAAGTCCTATCTAACAATACCCCACACTATGGGGTAGGCGACAAAAAAAAAACATCCCCACTTTACATGTAGGGGAGCTACCCGAAAAAAAAATATTTTTCCAAATTTTATTCTACGACTTTCTTTGTATAGTTAACATACATGTTTATGCAAAATTTCAGTTTTCTAGCACCAACGGTTTCGTCGCTATGCCTTGGACAGACGGACGGACAGACGGACATGGCGAAACTATAAGGGTTCCTTGTAGGTACTACGGAACCCTAAAAAAGTGTCGGCGCTTATAAATTGTAATTAATGATCAGCGCAGACCCATCTATTCGACTTTTTTGCGTTATTACATGATTTTTTAAGATAGTTTTGGAGTAGTTTTTTATCAATAACTTCTTCATATTTTTAAACAAGAGGTTCGAACTCGTTATATTGCCCGGATGACTATGTTTATCACTAACCACGCAAGAAAAGGGCAATACTGACTTTTCCTAAGCTTTCTACAAAAAAGCTTACAAAAAATATAATTTATTCTGCACATTAAACCGCCACTTTAACGATATGATAACAAAAAATAACACCATAATAATGTGTAACGTACCCTAAACAAACGTACTATAATGTCGGACGGCGGCCATGTTTGTTTTGGCGCCCGTGTCAAACATGACCGGACGGGGATTATCCGGTACTGAGAGCCGGTTGTGGAAAAAATTTACCGAAATATATATTGCCGGCGATTTTCAATGGTTTTTGCATTCATTTTTATTGTACGCGCGCAATGGTTTGTGTGGATTTTATTTCGGTACTAATCTGAGGAACGAAATGGTGTATTCAGCTTATTTCTTCTTTTATGGAACAGACGAAAGCATTTTCAGTCGTTGAAATAAGAAATTAAATATGAAAATAGACAGGTATTAAGCGTGCAACAAAAAAATCCGTCCTTCAGTTTTTATTAAGGTTAAAAATAGAAAAAAATCTATACGAATAATAGAATTGTAAATTTGCCATGTCTGTACATTGAAAATTCTTTATAATAGCAGTAGAAGCCAAAACATATTCTTTTTGAAATTAATCTGTCTGTCTGTCTGTATGTGAAAAAGTTAGTTTCTTCATGCCATTATAATCAATAGATTGTCTAATATGAATCAAAGAGTAATTAATTTCGGATAGACACCAAGACTGATTTTATTATCAAAATTAATTCGAAATCGTCAGTCTAACAAAATAACATCACATCAAGAATCCAATACTCCTAAGTCTTTAACTCCAACAACTCACGGACAAATTGAACAGAACGTTTATTAATACTCTCGTAAAGTGAAAGACAAAACGGTCTATTGAATAATTAATACGATACAGATAAAGAATCACTATTTGGTGGAGTAACGCAATCAGCTCAGACCCTACTCTGTTACTGTCATGTACAATCAAATGCTGGTATTTCGGATATCATACCAAAAAGGTTATTCAACTACAAAGTTCTTAATACTAACTCTGGTAAGGTTTAGTTTTCTTTGATTGAGATGTTTTAAGAATAGTCAAAGAATGGGCTATTTCTGATATAACGGGACGATAGAAAAACAAAAGAAAGTTAGTTTGTTTGATGGAGGCGTTCTATTTCGGAGCTTTGTGCATGAATATAGTCTTCTTTTAAAGTTTTGGATCAACACTGAATTTGGTTACGGTGCATTTATTTTTCAATAGTTTGTGATATTGACGTATATCTACCACCCCGTATAGTTGGTATTGTGCAGTTTTTATAAGAATAAATAAAATAATGCATTTAGCCTGTGATAGTAGCGTTATGTTCCAGAGTTTAATAAAAAGACTGAATCAGTATGATAAATTTCTAGTTGTCATTCTTTAACAAACTGTAAAATATAATAAAAAAGTAATTAGACATAATAAATTACATTTCAGCCCAGAGACAGCAATGCACGAGCAAAAAGGGGAAATAAATCGGATGTCGCTGAAATTGCATGCAAATGTATTGATAAAAAACTGGACAAAGATTTATTACCTGTACGAATAATGGACGCTACAGATAATTATGACAAAACTTATAAAAATAATGAGAAACAATAATAAAGGTACACATAGACTGGCGAACATTCGCCTGTTAGCCTGTAATATAACATTAATTAGAATAAATTTACTTACAGATTGCTCACTGCTCGTTTTTCTTCCCTCACTGAAATCGGAAATCAAATAACACGTTTGAATAACGGCGCTTGAACACGTCAAAACAAACATCATCATACAAAAAATATAAAATTAAAATAAAACTTAACTAATTATAATATGAATCTGTTTGAAAGTTATAAAAGCAAAAGACATAAACATAAAATATGTTGTCCATCGCACAGTACTACCTTTACTGATTTAAGTATATTTTGCATGGGCCCACGTATTTATAATCATATACCAAAAGCTATACTAGAACTAAGTTGTAATAAGGCTTTTTTTCAGAAAATAAAAACAATTTTATTGCAAAAATGTTATTATACTGTGCATGAATACTTGACTGATAATGTAATAATGTGACTAATTTGATAATTATTTAAATACTGTTAATTATTATTATTATATACATTGCATGCCTTAAGGTAGAATGTGGCGGAATAATCTCTGTAACAACTCTGTAACACCCATGTTCGCAATAAATAATTTTGAAGTTTGAAGTTTGAAGTTTGAATTAAATTATAATACTTATGGCAGTAAAATGATTTCTGTAACGTTACATTACAAACAAACACTCACGGTATAGGAGCTCTTTGACACCTTGATTTGTATATTTTCATATTTTAAGTTAAATTTTCTTTAATTCACATTTATGATCTCAGTACTCCAGTGCATGAGTATCAAGTTTCACATATTAGTCTCCTTCAATCACAATATCCCAATTCATAGTAAGGAAGTATTTACAAGTCGTGCTCTGTAATTCCCTGAAGCCAATTGGAGCAAACGGTAAACTATGAGTAACCCGATTGGAGCAATTAGTGGCTCCTGACTGACCGTAACAACAGCCTTAGGGTGATATAGGAGCTGAAGTGTACTCCTAGGAACAGTAGACTGTTAGTGAACGGCGACCATTATGCTGACTGTGATCGTTAGATATGTCGGATAAGTTAGTCTTGCTTTATAGGTTAAGTATTTTAAAGTATGTGGAATTAATAATTTTCAGCTATTGAAGTATTTAAATTAAATAAGTTAATTTGCTAGGATAATGACCATTACAGCTTTTACTTAGACAACAAAGAAAAAATGTTTGTTAAAATGTTTTTAATGACGTATAATAAGTGATATAATAAGTACGTGTCAAATGTTCACTTTGGTTTGGTTCATCAAATAGATACGAAGTTCTCTCCAGCACTCCGATATTACATACAATTAAATAGGTTACGATATCACTCATGTTAATTAATCATTACTCTTGTTAATTAACAACAAACAAGAAAGATACTTTCTTATAAAGACGTATCTAATGATACAATTTTGATAAAAGTTACACAGTTACAGGTTACGGCAGCGATAACCGAGTGGGAGACCGTAAGACTGCGAAGTCAAAGGTCTCGGGTTTTAACCCACGGTACACACCTCTGTCAATAAATCGTTAAGTTTCATCTTTTCGAAGATGTGTGTATTTATCATATAAATTATCGCTTGCTTACGGTGAAGGAAAACATCGTGAGGAAACCTGCATGCCTGTGAGTGCCTAAAAAGTGCTCGAGGGTGTGTGAACTCTAACAAGCCACACTTGGCCAGCGTGGTGGACTACCCTTCTCTTCATGAGAAGAGACCCGAACCCAGCAGTGGGACATTTATTAGACACAGGGCTGCTATAATTATAACACAGTTACTTTGGCGTTCCATCCTCATCATCTCTGTCTACCACCATGAAATACAGACGTGCTTTGTAGGTATAAAGCTACTTTACTCGGGCGTACAAATATAATCCTTTCTTATAAAGAAACATCACACACTCAACACTAACACAATTTGTCGTCCCGCACTAAGCAATCAGTCATAAAGCTACTGGTTTATAGTTATTTTACGAGCGATATAAAGTGCGATCAGATCACTCACTTGACCTGATTACTGATCATAATTACAAAGTGCTTTTCGATTAGTTTGTCTTGTTTTATGACTATGTTACTACTTAATTTACGTCATTGACGTCTACATGTAGTTTATTTTCTAAGCTAAACGAATCTTTACTAAAATCTATACTATTATACGGTATTTGTACAAATTTAAATTCGGTTATTTATTACCCATTTATGTACCCTACAATGTTCATAATTAGTTGTCTTGGATATAATACACTCTAAACCCGGAGATTAGTCGACCAAGTCAGCACTATGTTAAAAGAGTGTAGAGGGCGAATAGATGCACCAGCTCTGCTCAATGAACTGGTTCAGCTTTACGTCCTCGACAAGTACATTCGTTGTAGAAGTCATCGGCTGTTTGCCGTACCACCATGTCGTACTGCTGCTCGCGTCACGTTTCCAATACCACGCGTACTTATCACTCTCAACAATCTAATGGACTCCAATCAAGAAATTGATATATTTTCAAATGAATTCGATGTATTATTGGTGTTTTTGCAACAATTTTGTGAATGTCAGTAATATGTTTTTATAAATTGTGATTAATATAATTGGTTCCTGTGGCCGTTTTAATCAAATAAAAAAATAAAAATAAATAAATAAATAAATGATTGAGTAGTACCTAAAGATCAAGCCTCGCTCGGTTTTTATGTCTATCAAAAACATAAGTCCATATTTATTTTTTACGGTACCCTAGCATATGGCTAGAAAAATGCAGGAGATTAGAAAAAAATAATAATTCTATTTATTAAGACAAACGTAACGAGCAAGGGTCTATGTGAGCCGCAGCAGTAAGAGCCTTTAGGTATTATCCAGCAACCATCCATAATCCTTGACCAGTACTTTGCCAAGCAAGAGCTCAGTGAGATTATTAAAATTATGAAATACGGGTATTACTCACGTAATGTTGGTCTATTTAGTCGACCGCGGTTTCGCCTATATGTCTAGGCATTATCAAGAGAGTGCGATACGTCGCGCCTGAGTCGCAGCCAGTCTTGCAGGCGCGACGTATCGCACTCTCTTGATAATGCCTAGACATATAGGCGAAACCGCGGTCGACTAAATAGACCAACATTACGTGAGTAACACCCGTATTTCATAATTTTAATAATGTTACAAACTCACGTCAGCTCAGTGAGACTAATCGAATGAGCCTTAACACGATGTGTCTGTGTGAACCAGTATTGGAGAACCTCTGGGTACCTTCCAGCATCCAAGATCTGACCCTGAAAATCACTTGTCTCGAAAGTGCTCATTAGCTATGTATCAACATAACGAAGAATTCACGAAGGGTCTTCGTGAATCAGTATTAGAAAACCCCTGGGTACTTTCTTGAATCCCTTCAGATTCAGATTAGACCCTGAAAATCATTATGAAATTGCTCACTGAGACAAATCTTAAGAGCCCGAAAAATATGGGGTTTAGATAAGCCAGAAATGGAGAACCCCATTAAAGGTTAAAGTAAACACGAATATCTCTAACACAAAATAATAGTACACAAAGAACTTATAAGCTTGCAGGGTTCGGTTACGTTCACTTGAAAGGTGTATTCCTCGAAATGTGTGTACGATTATTTGCAGAGCATATACAGAGTGTCCCAAAACTCAACGATAATCGGAGAAAGGCCAAGTCATGAGGAGCTCTAGAAATCATTATATAACATAACTAAATTTAGTATAATATAATATAGTATGTATGCGTGTATAACCTATCCTTTTGTTTATTTCTATCACACATTGTTTTATTTATTTTTTCATAGTTATTACGATCTCCTCTTGCGGGTCTGCTGGAAGAAATTTCTTTAAGAAATAAACAGTGCCTTTGTACTTGTTGTTGTTTATATTGTGTTAGTCCTTCTAACCATTCTTGTATGTGTACATAAATTGTTAAATAAATAATAAATAAATAACGCCTATATTACCCAGAAGGGTGTGGCAGATGTGTACAGTACAACACCCACACTTCACCTGTTATGTTTTAGGGATGTTTTTACCATGGGATAGAGTTTAGCCTAGCCTATAACACATTGTCCGTCCCGGGAATCAAATCCAAGACCTAGCAGTGAGAGGCGCATACGCTTACCAGTAGACCAACGAGGCTGTCCAAAAAATATATTTTTTTGTTACAGATTTTTGTAAATATCGAAAAATACGCTGCCCTAAATTAGAATTTTTGGTATGCTGACTTCATTTTTGTGTTTTTGTAGCTTTTTATACTGTTTCAGCATCACAAACAATCAAAATTAATTCATTTACTAAAAACACGAAATCCAGTGTTAAACCAAAATGAAAATTTTAAAGAAAGATATATTTATTTAATTTTTAGGCTTTGATACCCACCCTGTACTAAAAAAAGTACTAAATGAGATTGATAGAAAGATTTTATTTAAATAATAATTCTCAAAGTCCTCATGGCTGGGTCTTTCTCCAAACGCCCGATTTTTGTTGAGTTTTGGGACATCCTGTATGTGCTGTGCTATCAAGTTACCAAGGTAATACTATCTGAACTGTTGGCTTAAATGTTTTCGTATCGGCGTTTGTTTATTTATAGCTATACATTCTTCAAAGAGTATTATTAAAAAAATGGTAGTATAGTTCTTGCAATCCACGAAGGTAGTTGCATAATAACATAGGCGTGATTGTAAATGCGTGAAAGTGATATGTTATATTAATAGCAGCTTTACTAGCATACCATTTATCGTATTATCATATATATTGATATTAACATTGTTCAAAACATGGCAATGTATATGGGCTTCTTGTTAAAAACATAATACACGGGTGATGCCGCATATGTTATTTATATTATTTTTAAAGAAGAGTTGCGTGACTTCCTTTTCATAGCATACAACTTCAAAAAATAAAAAGTATTAGTGAGTAAACAAACATTTTTCGCAATCACAATGTTGTGTGAAATTATGAGTACGCCGTGTCATAAATAGATGCGGCCGTGTGAGTGTAAAACTCATTAAAAGGAGAGCTTTAGGTGCTTGCACAACAATTTATTATACGTCTCGACGCGATGGGTTCATTGTTACTACTTATGAATATGACGGCTAGAGATTAAAGTTATTAAATATGGGAGTATGCAAAATTATTAAAAGTTTACATAAAATTCTGTTTGTTGTCGAGTCTGAACAAGCACGAGGGTGGCTGCACCACCGTCTCATATTTAACCTGCCGCTAAGAATAATAAGTATTTGTGTGATCCGCAAAGGTTTTTTCTGACTCTTGGTATGTTTTGGGTGTGTGAGATGTATGTTTATGAAACCCCCGCGACACAGGAAATAAACCTAGTGCAGATATAAAATTAAACGTCCGAAATATTTAGTCATCGTCATTTTCCACATGAGCATTGTAAATGATTAAAAAGGTTTTTTTACGATAGTTTAAAGTGGTTAGCGTACGCGCCTCTCACGGCAAAATCATGTGTTCGATTTCCGATTTGGACAAAATATTATTTGTGAACTTTCCGTCAGGAAATTAACAATAGCATCATGGAGTTGGAATTGTGCCCGGTGGATGGCGATAGGCTTACCCCCTACCTCATAGGACCTGAACATAACAGGTGAAATGTTGGTTTTGTACACCTCTGACACACCTTTCTGTATGATTTAGGCGTGATGTTATGTTATATATTATATGATATAGTTTTAAGCTCCTCATAAAAACGACTAACGACACATCAGTATGATGCTTTGTTTCCATCATTAGAGTTATGGGGTTTGCCATGGCGATATAACCCTCTCAACTATTATTGTAATGGGAAGGATGTTGTTTACTGTACTGTGCTTAAAGTTTAGGATGTGGACAATTGAGATGGAGGGTGCTGATTTGTGAATGTTTAATCAAATGAGACAAACTGTCTCGAGATTGTTGGGTGCTATTTCATTGTTTGAATATTAGATGTCAATTGTGAGCTTTACCAAGATAATTGTTTAGGGCAAAATTAAATGGTAACACAGACAAATGCAAAACACAATGTTATACAAGATGGACGCGACATAGTGACATTTATTATAAATTACAAAAGTTCACTAAAAATGTCAACCGGTATTTTTTTCCTTTTACCTACGACCCGAAAAAAAATTCATTTTTTTTTGTGAGTAATTAAATAAATAAAATAAATATCACACAATATACACACAACGCCATCTATTCCCAAACTAAGCAGAGCTTGTACTATGGGTACTAGAATAACTGATACTAATACATATATTCTTTTCTTTTGTAAATACATACTTATTATACATAGAAACACCCAGACTAAGACAAAACCTCCATGTTCATGCACACAAAGAATTGTCTTAAGCGGGAATCGAACCCACGACCTCGGCGTCGCAAACTGGTACACTACCCACTCCGCCATTCAGTCGTCACTTTAAAATAAATTTAACTGGTTTTAATTAATACTGACCATGTATGAAAGCTATGGTTCTAATAAATGTCACTTCTACCGATCTACACTACCGAAAAATACCGTGAATCTTATTGTGATTATGAATAATAATTACTTATTATGAAACATGGAAATTTTTTATTTATGTTATCAGGACGCACGCAAAGGAAACATGAAATAAAAGGTACGTTAGGTTTTAATAAACAACCAAGCAGGTTCACTACCTCTTATTGTCTATTTGTCATACAAAAAAAATCCATAGAGCTGGTTCACTCAACATTCCAATACATATTCTGACTGAAGTTTACAAGCAAACAAAGGCAGAAAAGTGGATATTCGTCAAACTTCAAAACTTTTAAAAGAAAACTATATTCATGCACAAAATGCCGAAATAGAACGTGTCCATCAAACTTACTAACTTTCTTTTGTTTTTCTATCGTCCCGGTATATCAGAAAAAGCTCATTCTTTGACTATTTTATGACAAACGAATCAATGTAATCTTGCTGGTATGATATCCGAAATACCAGCATTTGATTGTACATGACAGTAACAGAGTAGAGTCTGAGCTAATTGTGCCAACAAAGAGTTTCTCTATCTGTATCGTATTAATTATTCAATAGACCGTTTTGTCTTTCACTTTACGAGAGTATTAATAAAAATTCCGTTAAATTTTGTTCAGAAAAATTGTTCTGACCTTGGGTGTGCTTTCTGTGTGGGAAATGTATGTTTGTGAACACCCCCGCGACAAATAAGTTATTTCTAGTGCGGAGCTCGTTTAAAAAAAAAAGGATTGTTCTTGTGTTGGAGTTAAGGATTTACGAATTTTTGATGTGATGTTATTTATAATTAAGGAATAGATTAAAATTCAATTCTGCATTATACTATAATACAATTTAATTGTTAATTAATCATATTGGCTATCCGAGATTGATAAATTTTTTATTCTTATTATTAATCTAATGTCACATGCAGTCGTGCTTTGAAGTTTTATTGAAACAGAATATTATAGATTAAACAAGATTTTTATTGGGTTAAGACTGAACACATAATATAGCTCCTAACATAAACAAATAAATAAATATAGTTTTCATTTTTGTGTTTATTTTTTAAGTAAATATTTAAACATACATAAATACTTCATGTATTTTTTATCTTGTATATATATATATATATATATAATTCTTTTTTGTACGCAACAACTATGCCAAACTCTACTAAATCCTAAGGTTGCCTGGCAGAAATCACTATTAGTGATAAGGCCTTTAATCACTAGATATAAGTTCAAATTGTAAACTCAAGGTGAACAATTACGTGTAAAATAAATAAATAAATACATATATAAATAAATATTACTTAATACTCTGAGCATTACATACTTCAAGCTTCTTCCTGTTGCCGTTATCAGTGATAACTTATCACTATCGAGCAAAAACCAGCAAAGTTTTCACGTTTATTGTATGAGAGATTTCATACATATTTATTTTACTCGGTTTTTAATATAATATGTGGTTATAGTGGCAACAGTTTCAAATCATCGGTGAAAACTGTATAAGCTTGGAGACAGTTGAGTGCACGGTTGGCGTAGTGGTTAAAGCAGTCGCCTCGCCGCTTTCAACTACGCTGGTGTTGTGGGTTCGATCCCCACATGGGACAAATCTTTGTGTGATTCGCAAAGATTTGTTCTGACTTTGCGTGTGTGAAATGTATGTTTGTGAACACCCCCGCGACACAGGAGTTATTCCTAGTGGGGGTGTCGTTTTAAAAAAAAAAAAAAAAACAGAAGGACGGATGGAAAGCGTAATCATAGAAATAGGGTCCCGTTTTTACCCTTAGGGTACGGATCCCTAAAAAGAATCATGATTTTAAACTACATGACAATTTTCAACTACTATCCATTATCAATTCTTTATTTTAACCACTGAAAATGCTGCCGTTTGTTTTAAAGAACTTCAAAACCACTGCACATATAATTTCGTTCCCCAGATTAGTACCGAAATAAAACCAAAACAAACCATTGCGCTCGTACAATAAAAATGAATGCAAAAACCATTGAAAATCACCGACAATATATATTCTGGTCAATTTTTTCGCACAACCGGCTCTCAGTACCGGATAATCCCCGTCCGGTCATGTTTGACACGGGCGCCAAAACAAACATGGCCGCCGACCGCCATTATAGTACGTTTGTTTAGGGTACGTTACACATTATTATGGTGTTATTTTTTGTTATCATATCGTTAAATTGGTGGGGTAATGTGCAAAAAATTTTTTTTCCTTGTTAGCTTTTTTGGGTTTAGAATGCGTAGGTAAGTAAAGGTTGCTAGCGTCTAAAAATCCAACGTATTAAAGCCCAATAACTGAATTGAGTTTTAGGCCCCTGACCCATTTTGGTAAGCGTTGTCAAACGATGATTGTATGAAAACAGCTGGGTCTGTTTGTTTACGTTTCCACTGTTACAAAGGATGCTAATAATGCTTATATATCTGTAGTCTTATTAGTATTTTAGAAATTAACTTAAGTTTTTAAAACTTAACTTAACTTAATTAGTCATATTTCAATTTTATATTAAATTAAAAATAAAATCAAAAAACGTCTTAGTCATAATTTTGCTTTATGAGTTTTGTAATTTACTAACTATGTAACTTTTGATAAATTTTGTATGCTTTATTTACTGCATTTTCTCATTATAAAAAGACATCAAATGTCTTTCTATCAAGAACAATATTGTTTCTTACTAATGCACACACAAATATATCTTATCGATTGTTTTTAGCAAAACCATCCAAACGACACTCCCTAAATTGCCAAGTAGAAGTTTTCCTATTCATATCCCTATTCAATATCGATAACAGAAAAGGCGCCCCGAAAACCGGCAGCATTAATATCTTACGCATAACAAACATCAAGCTATACATTTCCAGTATGAGCTGGTCTTGCATTGCATGGGAAGGTTATATAAAACGAGACCACCTTATAATGAAAATGTATAGCTTGTTTTGTATCCGTAAGTACTTGTACTATTCAACTTGCCTCGAGGGATACATTTTTGTTCAAGAAAACTCCCTAATTATAATTTCCGTATATGCCTTAGGCGAGTCTGTTATTGACGTCATTGCTTTATGGGGTCAAAAGCTATGTGCACAATATTGCCGGAACCTATATCTTATAATAATACATTTATTGTAATTTTCATTTAACATTGTTTTAGATGTGAATTATTCTAAGGTAACTTCAGAAATATATTTTTTTTGTCAATCTGCTCATCCGTTTCTTTTAAGAACATACCAAAGCATACCTAGGTACACGACCACGTACTTTGTTACACTTAGCTACAAAGGCGACGAAAGTCACGCACATTTCACGTGCGTGCTTCAGTTTGACAGCTGACCAATAGAAGAAGCTAAGAGAAGGAATATTATATGTCTATGTGTCATCCATCTATTGATTTTGTGCCGGCTATTGCCATCCGCAATAAGTAGGGCTTTTTAAATAAAGAAATGGTTTAATGAGTGCTCTGTGGTTTGCGCCTCTCGTCGCGTTAACAAATAAGTCCATTCTTCGTCTCATCTTAACGCATACTGATAAACGCGACAACTTTCGCCGTTAAATACCAACAACAACTTTTTGATATTATAGTGTCGCATAGCATTGTCGCATTTGCCGCCAGGTCAACGGGTAAGGCACTTTCTAAATTGTAAATCAATCAAAGAGGTAACGTCATTACATTGACAATGTTGTCAACAATTTTTTTTTCTTTATAGACTATTTTGACTACGATGCATAAAACCTATTTGGAATAAAAAATTAATGTAGGTATTATTTGTTTACATTTTTTTTCTTTGAAAGTGACGAATTGAAAAGTAAAGTTAAATCAGTCTGCAATTAATGACTAAACTATACCAAATATCAAAGCAAGTTGTAAACAAACATAAATAAGTAGATTGGCCATTGGTCAAACAAACAGTATTTTAGACGCCCACTCATGTCACAGCCACATTCATTCACTCGATAAATCCCTTTCGTTAATCGCCTTTCATTTATCCTTTCCACTTGGTCGCATTATATTTATATTTTTGCTCCCCATTTTTGCGACTCCTGTACAAGGAGAATGCGACATTTAGCGACATTTATTAAAACAACCAGTTCTGGACAATGTAAGTGTTGATTTTCATCGGTTATTTTTTTTTGTGTTATTTAGGGCAAAAAATGAGTGACGGCGATGAACTGGCAAACGCAGCGTGGGACGGCCCCAACTAGATGGACGGACGATTGCTGATTGCTGATGATGATTATTTTTACTTTAAAAAACATTAAAAAATTTTCCGAACGCATTGGATGATCTCAATTTGTTAAAAAAATTAAAAAAGAATAACATGCGGCAATGAACACTGACGGTGCCTAAAAATTAAGGTTTCAATATTGCCACTATGTCACATACACCCTGTATAGATTCAGTTACATAAACCCATGAAAAATAAATTAAAACAGAAATGAGTTTGTGTAAGAATTACTTTTACCAAGAATTGGCTTGAGTAAAGATGGTAAAAAAGCAAATAATACTGTCATCTTGTAATTTTGAGAAATGTAACATGGTCCTTTAAGCTTGGGTTTCCTTAGGAAGCGTTGTAGAATAATACGGCCGTACAGATAACGGTTGAATAAAGTCGTCACTAGAACGTTGTCTTTGTAAACTAAATGTAGTATATTTCTAGAAAGCGGCAAAATACATACCGTATTACGTATTAATCGTATTACAAGAATAAATTACGCGGCCAAATTATTCCACACCACTCTCTTTAGAAACCTAAGCTTTACCGTCGTCTTTTGACAATTTTCTTTTTCTGAGAAAACTTACGTCGTATTATTTCTAACCATTGTATTAGTAGTAAAAAATAGATGCCGACACACATGCGTTTTAGTGTTTTAGATAAGATTTGTCTATAAAAATGGATAACATCTTAATAATAGTAAAGTTTTGTTTTTTTTTTTTTTTATAAGCGGTTAATCGACGCTTCACGTGATCGGAAGGCTGGCTTTTACTTGGCTCAAAGAATCAGCTTTGCCATTCAACGTGGCAATGCTGTCAGCCTTCTGAACACGTTCCCTGCAGTCGAGGTCGATGCGGAGGTTATATGACACCTTACCTGTAAATTTGTAACAAGTTATTTATTATTTTTTTATTAACTTATATATAAATAATTAATTTTATATTAATGTAAATAATTGTAGATTGTAATAAAATAACATACAATAAATAATAAACATAATAATTTTAAAGTTAACCCTATATTACTTAGGTATATATGGAAAACAGCCAACTAATTGTTCCCACTTCAGTATTGCGTTCAGTATGTAGTAAGTAAAATAAGTAGTAAATAAAATTAATAAATAAACCTCTTGTTCTGAATTTCAACATCTTTAGAATATCAATCTGTAACCGCACCAATTGACACAATTTTATTATCGAAGTGAAAACACCAAAAATTTACGTTGGTACAATAACATTCTTCCTTTATAACATGGTTAGTGTCCCAGTGACGAGCCCTGGGGCACTCCGCGCCTACTCCAAGTAATTGATAAATTGAGTTGCTCTCAGCCTCGTGTAAGTAGCTGATGTAATATTATTGATTAAGTTAGGCCTTGAAGTGTAGATAGTTTTGTTTTGTTTTTAGCACAAATATTTTTAGTACATAACATCACGACTATATTACTCAGAAGGGTGTGGCAGAGGTGTACAACACCTACATTTCACGTGTTATGTGTAAATCCCATGGGATAGGGGGTGAGCCTATCGCCTTCACCGGGCACAATTCCAACTTCGTGCTGCTATTGTGAATTTCCTGACGGAAAGTTTACAAATAACACTTTGGCTAACCCGGCAGTCGATACCAAGACCTTGCAGTAAGAGGCGAATAATGCTACATCCACTAATATTGTTACTTTTTGGTAAACTCCCTTAAAACAATTAATTACTATGTACCTAGTCGTGCGACTATAGTTTAAATCAAATCGAAATAAAATAATATAAAAGTAAGATAAGTTATTTACTTCATAGGTACAACCTATGTAGCAAACGTACATGTATAGTATTTATTTAATAGTATATTGTTCATAAAATATTACAAATAAATAGACATATTACAGTAATAGTATACAAAAGGCGAGCTTAACTCAGTGCTTGAGTTCTCTTCCAGCAGACCTAGAGCAATAGAGGAGACGATGATGCCATAGAGGGCAAGATGAGTGTACAACTTAAGAGGAAAGTAGTAAGTAGTAACTACTGCCTATTGAGTAAACAATCTACTTAAGCACATTGAAGACGCGTTGCTTTATCGAAAGACTTTGGACAGCCTCATGTGTCAGTAATTTTAGGGCCTGATATCACTACCAAACCAGTTCATCAGCTCTACTATTTAGCAGCAGATCAAAGGTATGACGGTGGTGTAGCCGCCCTCGAGGTCGTTTAAAAGAGCTGTACCACAAAACAAAAAATTAAAGTCAGTAAAAAAATAAACAAGTTAGAATTTTCTGCCATCATAATATAAAACTTCCCATCTTACGTGCCCCTACAACAACATCAACATCTTAAACAAAACAGGTTTCCTTGGACATCAAAGGCTCCATCAATCCGTTATTGATCACATATACTACATCAAAGATATATCCGGAGTTAACCTTTGGGATTTCCTATACAGTGTCCGTCCGGGCTTTGACATGCTAAACTAATGACGCGCCAACTGCCACCTCACAGACGTGCCGAGAATTGGTGCCTTCACCCTAATAATGGGTAAATGTATAGCTATAGAAACTCGAAAGCTCAGTTACTGATTGGATTTTTAAACAGCTTTAACGAAGTTGATTGTTGTCGTTCAATGGTTATTAATAATTGCATAATTATTATATACCTACTCATTTTGCCGCGTTTCACTTTACTGCTGTTCCCGCGGAGTTTGGTGTAATGTCAAATATCTAAAGACCTTCTAAAGTTGAAAAATTAATAATCCAGCAGGACTCGAACCTGCACCCCCTGGGTATACGCCCCAAGTGCTTTGCCAATTCAGCTCGTATGATATACAATAAAAGGTAGCCTATGTTACTTACATAGGCTACTTTTTATTGATGTACCTACCACGCAGACGGAACCGTGGGCGAAAGTTATTTAGTTTGTTTGATAGCATTGTTTGTTTAATCACGAGGACTACTGGTCGAATTTTTATAATTAATTTTATGTTTGATGATCTAACTCTCAATAAAAGTCTAAGAGGCTGGCACAAAAAAAGTTTTGAAGAGAGAAATTTCGAGTCTAGCAGCATAGCCTCATCTTCTTCTTCTTCTTTCGTGTCGATGGCTGCAGTCATATTCTCATGGTGTTGACTTGCCATCGTGGTGAAAGGATTCGCCAGTCTGCTTGTTGGAAATTTGCGGACTGCCCAGGGTGCGCCGGACGTAGGGGTTGATTGATAGCCTCATCTAAAACTTTATTATAAGCCGGTCCAGCGGTCCAGCCGTTTAGAAGATTAGCCGATACAAACAAACAGACAAAAACTTACAAAACTGTATTTTAGGCTTAGGTATCGTGCAAACAACTTTACCAGCTTGTTATAACATTGTTATTTTGACATTAAAAACAGGCACTTCAATTCAATTTATTTGTTAATATTTAAAAGATATAAATAGTTTTTAACAATGTTAATTGTTTTTATCCAAAAATAATCATCTCCTTTAACATACTACATGGAACCTGCCAAGTAGAAAGGTAGTACTGAAAATCAATTATATTATTTGCCTGGCTTACTTCATTTTAATAAATTGTATTCCATTTTCACTTCAGTTTTATTCTGACCTTTTTATTTTTCAGTTTACAAAAAGTGATGTATGAATGTTGAAACATGCATTTATGTTAATTTTTTTTCAATGAATGAAATTTGTATCAAAAGTTTAAATAGCGCAAAAACTGTGTTGCTAACTATGTACCTATGTTTTAATCATTTATTTAAAACAAGGTAGTGTCTTGTCAGTTCATAAGTGAATGCAAATTGTGGGTATTCAAAAAGAGTCGAGATTGAGAAGCCCATTTAAAAATTTTATGTATAGAGAAAAAAACAACAAGGCATAGGGAGAAAACTTCTACGTTATAGTGAAGACTGACTTCACTTCTTCTTCTTTTCGTGCCAATGACTTATTTTATATGACACTTGTTATGCATACGAGCGTTACATTCTTAAATAGTGGGTATATTCTTTCTCTTCTATATTCTCTCTTCTATCTTTCTATACACTTCTTAAATCTATAAATCCAGTACTATAGTCTTCAGTATGACTTAAAAGTTTCTACCTTGCATATCTATTTGCATCACATCGCAAATCAAACAACATTATATCATAACGAATAACAAATATAATGAAACACTTTTGACTTATCCATCTAATTGTGCAGAAATAACAGAAGAATATCAGTTAAAAAGTCTTTTGCAAATAGATAACACAGACGAAACAGCCCAGTGCTCAAAACACAATTATCCAGAAAATCCAACGAAAAATACCAGCAATTTTTATTACGCGTTCAATTAGCAATAGCAGAGCAGACACCCATTCCATCCAACTTCAAAACAAAATTAAATTTGGTCGGCATCGCGACAATCAACGGCTATTCATGTTTAGGCCATTGTTCACCAAAACAATGGCTGACAGGTTTTGCTAGTCAATTTGTTTGTTTCTGCGGTTTATAAACATCATTAGGGAGGGCACTTTATTTTACTTTTCAACGTTTTAGTGAATATGACATTAAATTTTCGAGCGCTTTTGAAAAGGTTCTCAATTTTGCCGAGTGTGTTGTTTATCCATTCTCCATTTGGATCCAATTGAATTGAATAGATTTGCATCATTTATATTATTAGCTAAAAGGATCATTGCTTTATCCCTATGTTGTTTATTTTGTGTTTTACTGCTGGGTTAACCCTTTCTTATCTAAGATCAAACAACAAAAGCAAGCGTATAATTAAATTTTCAACAGCCCTAAAATATTAATTCAATTAAAGAAAATTAATGACTCGTTGGGTAAAAGCATTATGTTGACTGATTAAATCTCGGGTTCGATTTTTGGGTAAGAGGTATTTTGTTATTAGATTTGCCAGAAAAAAGAGCAAAAATTATGCCCGATTTTTATCATGGCAGTAATCTCATTCCAATCAATAGCTTGGTACTGTAACCATCGATTAATTAGATTCGCTGATTTAACGCTTGTTTATTTAACTGTTAAGTATTTACCCACCTTTACAGGTTAAGGTACATCTGACTGATACATTAAGCATAGCATCTCGCCACGATCCAATAGGATAAGGGGTGTGCCTATCGCCGTCCACTGGGTGCAATTCCAACTCCGTGCTGCTATTGTGAATTGCCTGACGGAAAGTTCACAAATAACACTTTTCCTGACCCGGGAATTGAACCCGAGACCTTGCAGTAAGAGGCGCATACGCTAACCACTAGACCATCGATGCAGTTACTATTTCTGTTTTTGGCTTTATTTCACCTAACATAATTATCTATATAGTTTACTGTTAAACTTAGTAAATATACGAGATTAGAATTGAACTTGTTTAATACGTTTGGTGAAATTGACACTTAAATAATGATTTTATTTCAGCTTAGATCTATCTAAATTATTAAGTCATCAATTATTGTGTCCGTGGAATTTCTAAAAAAAATGATTTTATAACATAAACGTCACACTGTCTTACTCACGATCAGGGCGCACCAGAATATCGACGCTGTAGTGCTAATGTGCTGCAGTATTATGCTGTGGTGCGTAACTTCTCTGGCCCATCTTTATGTTCATGTACTTATTATAAATAGAAATAAGTAGATTTAAATTCATCATCATAAAATTTTAAGATTTGTCGGCAGAAATGTATCTTATTCTCATTCTATTTTTTATTCTTTTTATTATCAAGCCCCAATTTTACTGATTTTTCAATCCAGTTTATATCTCTCTCTTGCTCTCTCTTTCAATGTTTGAACGAGACAGTTTGATCAAAAGCGTTCGTTTAAACGTCAGCTTACAGTATGCTAAAATTAGGATTTTTTTTATGATGTATAGGCACGCGTTTGACCACAATCTCACCTGATGGTAAGTGATGATGCGGTCTAAGGTGGAGCACGCGCTCCTATGAGATACCTATTAACTCTTGCTTTGAAAAAATCCAAGTTGTACTAATGCAGGAACACAAACTCGGGCAACGATGTACTAATACTAGTAAACCAAAGAAATATAATCGTTTGCGCTGCTTGTTGAGACATAAGCCTTCACACGAATATCACAAGAAGTTTGCAGACGAAATTACTATCGCATTTGTAAGGAAACTGTCTTGCGCTGTTGCAATTTTAAAACCGATAAATCAAAACTATACGAAGAGCATTACGTTATTATATGTGTGCTGTACAGCTTGGAGTTTCACATTCATCATGATCTTTTTCGCATGCAGGATAACAGCTACAGAAATGGATTGAATAGTTCATGTAGCGTGTTTGTAGATTAGAGTAGGTATATCATTGTTTTATAAAATGCTTGCCTTACCTGTCCTACGGTCTCCCACTAGGCTATCGCTGCTTGAAAAATACTACATGCAAATAATTAAATCTTTGAATTTTATATCAGCAACCTTAACACTATAAGCTGAGTTCTTCGCCGTCATTGGCATATAAGTCTTAGACATGTTTCAGCATCTCACCAAGTCTAAACAGGGCATATCTGCCGTATCGACATACCATCACGCGAGTGTGGAGTATCGCAAAACGTCCTCAATCGTACTCGGCGAGCCAATCCATACCATTCGAACGTTGCCAGTGCCGAATATGTCTCTGTTTTGGATTGGTGCAAGTTGGGAGAGAAATAAACGCATATTGACGTATTTTTTCATAATATTAGCTTATTTTTAAGTTAATATATCTAAATTCTGTTTATGCCGTGACCTTCAATAAGTGTAGGTACAAGAAATATGCAATCAAACAATATTTGTTAAGCTCACTTTTAAGAAGAAGAAGAATTGAAGTAATCTAGTGCCAATTCCAAATAAAATGCTAGTAAGATTTCGGTATTAATCATTAATGATCGTTTTCCACGCCTTGTTTTTATCATCATTGACGACGGCTTCTAATCTAACGGAGACTGAATCAGTGAATATTAGCATTTGGTATCAGACCTTCCTAACCCAGCACGAGGTGATAAAATACACACATCATGACATAACATCACGCCTATGTTACCCAGGAGGGTGAGCAAAGATATACAACAATCACATTTCACCTGTAATGTTAAGGTCCCATAGGATAGGGGGGGATGAGCCTGTCGCCATCCACCGGGCACAATTTCCACTCTGTGCTGCTATTATGAATGTTCTGTTCACTAATAACACTTTGTCTGACCCTGGTATCAAACTCAAGACCTCGCGGTGAGGGGCGCATCTCCTAACCACTAGACCATCCCGGCAGTTATACGCGGTGATGTGATACTATTTTATCGACTATTTGTCAGATTTTCTTGAACAGTAAACAGTAAACTTTAACACAAAAAAATCACAACAATTTTCAGAGAAACAAAAATACTCAAGCCCATATATTTTTGTTTTATTACTTCCATTACTACGAGACGCTGTATTCTATAACTTGCGACCATATATTGTGTGCCAACGATGCACCGTTGCTAAATCGTTGAGCATTTGTCCAAGTAACACCTCTATTTATTTTAGAAAACGCTATAGAAGCCGTGCTCAAAACTGAGACCTACTTGATGCTGTAATTTAGACCAATGTATCGTAGGAGTCTTTTAGAGGAATCGTAGGTCATTATTTAGGAGGACAAATTAGGGGCCGGAGACCGAGACTTACGTTTTTGTTTTGAACTAGCTTTCATACATGCGGTAAAAAGTTTCGTCGCAAAATTAAGTAGGCGCTTCACGAAGACGACGACGCTGGTGATCACGATTGGTGTAATGATCGAAATTGTAGATTAATATAACAGCACGCCTATATTACCCAGAAGGGTGTGGCAGAGGTGTAAAACACCCACATTTCACCTGTTATGTTTAGGTCTCATGGGTGTATCGCCAAAAAATTTAAAGTATTTTATTTTTTTTACTTCAATCACCTCTTCCTTCTACCCAACAGACTTACCTCATCACAGAGCATGGCATATTGTAATATTTTTGCCTTTTAATAATGGTGGTAGAGCTCTTGTGAACGAGTTCGAGGGCGGCAGAACCACCGTCTCACCTTTAACCTGCCGCCAAATAGTAGTGCTTCCATTACTGTGTTCCGGTTTGGTGGTGAGATCAGGCCCTGAAATTACTAGCACATGAGGCATAACACCGTAGTCCTCAGCTGCAGCGACGCATCTATAATCTGCTTTTGTGGATTGTTGATGTCCATGGGCTGTACCCCACTTATCATCAGGTGGACTACACGTTCGTTCGCTGTGCGCGTAGTATATAAAAAAAAAATATTTATGCGATTAGGATCCGTGTCTTTAAAATCTATACATATTTTCAATAAAAATAAGCTTTTTTCAGGACTTTAACTATCTATTTATTAATTTTCACAGATCTTTAGTCGAATAGTTTAGCTGTGATAGTTTAACATGTGATAGATTACATGATATTCAAAGATAGATATGTTTACTAGAGCAAAGATCAATCAATCTACAGAGCATTTTTCCCAACTACTTTGGGGTCAGCTTTTAGCCCAATGGATTTAGCTGAATATAAGTATTTTACGTGGAGCAACTGCTATCAGACCTCCACGACCTAGTACGAGGTGATGCGATACTCTTTGATAGACTAGTTGTCACACTTTCTGGACTCGGACTACCCGTAACGACTGCCATAGATGTTCAAATGGCAACTGGGACCAACGGTTTAACGGCTCGGAGTAAAACTTGTAATGTTGAGATGGTCACCCATCAACGGCCTACCGCGGTTAACATTGCTTAACCTGCAAGATCGATCGGTGAGACTTTGACTTCAAAACGAAACATACGTAAAATTTCTTAGCCCATTAAATTTATGTTCTAACTATTTTTTTTATACTGCGCCCACAGCGAACGAACGTGTCGTCCACCTGATGGTAAGTGGAGTACAGCGCATGGACATCAACAATCCACAAAAGCAGATTGTGTAAAATTGCACACCTAAAAGGTAGAATGTGACAGACTGCAATAGTAATGTATAACAACTTCTATAACTCACGTTCATGCAAATAAATGATTATTATTCTTATTCTTATAGATGCGTCGCTGCAGCTGAGGACTAAGGTGTTATGCCTCATGTGCCAGTAATTTCGGGGCCTGATCTCACCACCAAACCGGAACACAGTAATGGAAGCACCTATTTGGCGGCAGGTTAAAGGTGAGACGGTGGTGCTGCCGCCCTCGAGCTCGTTCACAAGAGCTCAAACACCATTTCCACCACTATATAGCAAGGAATAACACCACTATATAGCAAGGAATAACATAGATATAAATATAAGTTATCGACAAAGTCACAAATCAGTTGCCCTTTGTACCAGCATCAGTATCCATGGAAAAACATTTATTTAACATTTATGATAAAGCTTTTCATGACATTGACTGATGGATGCTTGTCGCCTGCCTCCGCATACTATAATACTATTTGTATGTGTTTTCGGTTATTTATGAGCTTTTTTTAAAACTAGCGTAAACATTACACCTGCGTTGTGACTTTTTAACAGTTGGTATACTCTTGGTTACTATAACGTACTGACGAGGCGCGCTTTGCTGGTTGGCCTAGTGTTTTTTTTTTTTTTTTTTTATCTGGGTTATCTTATTTTCTCCCCGACTAAATTACTCGGGGGTATGTTGAGGCTTCTTTTTATGTATTTAATTTTATTACATTTCTTTCTTTCTTATTTCTTATTTTATTAATTTTATGTATTTATCTATTTTTGTATTTTATCTAATTTTATTTATTCTTTTTGTATTTATGTTTAATTTATTTTTAATTTACTTATTTTGTTTTGTTTCTTTTCTTTACGTCGTCTGGCCTAGTGGTTAGAATGTGCGACCTCTTACTGCGGCATCTCGTGTATAATGCCTGGGTCGGGCTAAGTGTTATTTGTGAACTTCCTGGACGGCAATTGGACTCACGCCCTTTTACACCAGACCTTACCATAACAGATGGAGTGTATGTGTACTTTAGAAGACTTTTTAATAGTTCGTATATATGGTATATATGGCTTTTGGAACGAAGTTCCCTATCGCGCGTTGCGAAAGGGGGGTAGACGGAAAAAATTGGGACGAAAAGTTGTAACGACACATTTCATAGCAATTATCGTAGCGGCGTAGTAATTACATGCTACGTTACAGCTACGGTGCTACATCATCAGACACACAGAGTGAGTATTCGGTGAACCACATTAAGATTTTTTTTATAACTTAGAAAAATAAAAATTTCTTTATTAATTAATCGAAAGGAACGTTCCATCCGGTTGTCCCTTGACACCTCAGTAGTTTTTTTTCTTGTTTTATTTGTTTTTCTGCCATTATTTATTTTGAAAGTATATGTTATAATGTTTATGCAACTACAATTTACTGACTGCCACGTTGGTGTAGTGGCAGTGTATGTGACCGCAAGGTCTCTGAGTTAATCCCGAGGTAGGGCAATAAACATCTTAGAAAATTAGTATAAGTACAGTGGGCCAAGCAATTAGGTATGCAGGGCAAAAACTTTTACGTCATAGTGAAAACTGACTGCATTATATATGTATGTGTGAACTACGATTTTAGTTAGTGTAATATATACACTATAAATATATATGACGCATTTATCCATAATTGTTGTAGGAAGTCTTTACTATGACTTAGAAGTTTTTGCCGTGCATAGCTAATTGCTTGGCCCACTGTACATGACGACAAGCTCACCCTCTGTCACATGAGACTGAAACAAAACAAGTGAAGTATGGGTATTATTAAACACTGCCTACCCCTCTGGGTAATATATATGTGATATTATGTTGTATCATTCAACACTGTCTTAGCTCCCAGCCACCCGATCGAACAATCCTCATTCTCAAGCGTCATTACAAGAATATCGCAAACAATCTAACGCCATTGATCCTTACGAATCAGTTGACGTCACCTGTGGCCTTATTCTGAAACGTAAAAAAATGACGTGTTAGTTATTATCAGGGCTCGGAATTAGGTAGAGTTTTTTATGTACTTGCATCGAAATGTTGATATTAATGTGGACCTTCCCGGGATTTCTAATAGACAATCCCGTGTGGCCAACAATATTACGAATAAATAATAATAAAAACCTCAGAGATAGACAAATATAATTAGCATATTTTTTTTATTAGTTTACATTAATTCACAATACAAATTGTTGAAAGTCTGTAGTAAATTCTCATACGCATATTTCGAATTTTTATTAAATACGAGCAAATACTTTTGCTTCTAGCCTAGACTCGTGAGGTTTTGCTTATTCAAACGGCCCATCAGAATCATTTTCCTTGTCCGATTCATCACCAGTAAGATTTGAAGTGTTCGCTTCCGACATTACTGTATAAATTTTGTGAGAATTAAAATATTTAGTCGCGCGTGCAGTAGTTTAAATTGTGTAAAAAAGTTAATAACTTTTTATTTAAAAAATCATGGGATTTTTCCTGCTCTTTAAAATTAATTTTGGGATTTGAGGCATATCCACTTTATTCTTTCGCTGTATGAAATCAGTGTAAGTACATGAAAAACTCTACCTAATTCCGAGCCCTAGTTATTATATTATAAGTTATTTTTTTCCTTATATCATAATAGCTGTAAAGGGAGTGGTATGCATTCTGCATAATACATAGTCTTCTGCATATTATAAATATATTATAATAATATAATGATAAGTTTTTTATTTTAATATTAAAAGGTTTTTTTTTTATGATAGAATAATATTTTTTTCTCAATGTTTAGTTTTCAAGTCCCATTTACTAAATAAAATTGTGGTAAGAATGATAAAAGCACAGCCTCCCAGTAAAAAGCACAATATTAATTTGTTCTAGCATTTAAACAATTACTAGCTTTGAAATTTACACAGAAGAAGATTTTGAAGCCGGCACCTCTTACAATTGAATTTCATAAGTGCTTTATATATTTTATAAAATGTCCCTTGGAATAATTACCTCTTTATGCAATACTATTGAAATTTTCTCAAGTATACCATAACGCATCACAGCGTGTATATTTCCGTCCACCAAACAGAATAAGGACCCTGTTCAATAAACAGAAAAGCCGTATAATATAAAGTGAGGATAGCGTCACATGTCGCGACATGTCAATGCTGAAATTGTTTTATTTCCTTCCACACGTCGTTGTTTGGCAGCGGGAATCAAGGAAAATTGCTATATATTTGGATATTGGTTCCCTGTTTTTGTCTTTATGAGCTGCATAATATGAGCTTCGTGGCATTAATGTCCTTTGTACGAATAAGAATGGTTGTACGGGGTTTCATTGTTCGACAAAATTATAGATAGATATACGAGGAGATATGTTATCATGAATTGTGTAATAGACGTCGTAAGATTGAGTTATTTCTTCAGTTTATAGCTTTTACTATAAACGCAGTGCAAGCTACGGGCGTAGCTTGTGGGATGTCGTAGCTTCCTAGTCGGTAGCAGTGGCGTAGCTACGGATTATTCCCGAAGTGCGATTCTGTAAATGAAACGGTTGATTTCGAAATTTAACTGCATTTCAATACGGAAAAAAAAACTTTTTAATTTTATTTTCGGAAAACGCATACGTACTATTTTTTTAATACGCCGTTTATTTAAAAAAAACCGCAAAAATAAAAATAAGTGAAAATAATATCAAGGTGTTAAGGGTTGTCAATATCATTTTATATGTATTTATACATATAAAACGATATTTTGTACAATTAATCTTATCCCAGAAGAAACCTAATAAAACCTTATCATATCGAACAAGGAAAATAAAAGATATTGTCATGACGAGGCGAAAGGGAATCGCCTAATGTTGTCTTATCGCACTCCTTTGTCCCTCACTAATGATATTAGGGGCATGATTCACTGTACGTTAGCCTTTCTTAATTGTTTTATTGTAATTATTCTCTGTGTATATCGTTTTCAACGTAATTAAGCTTTGTAGTTAATGATACAGTAGGTATAACAATAAAATTCAGTTGAAAGCATAGATAGATAACGCCTAGATTAAAAGTCTTTATACAAGCACTACGAAGTGAAGTCTAAAACAGATTAATGTGTGCGTGAAACCACGCACCGCTCCACTTTGCTGACATGTACACAAACAAACATTTGATGTGTTCGTATGAGTTGTATTGAGCTGAAACCACACAATTAAAATGGTTCTACTTTTCACATATGGACTTCGTTACTAATTCTATGGTTATAGTAGAGAATTAGGACTTGATAAAAAATTAAGATAAAATTAACAGTGACTGGTTATTATTTCTTTTAATGGCTTAAATTATTTAAGGTTTTCTTTAGTTGAAAGTATTCCACATATTTGTTTGGAGAAAACTTTACTGGTGGTAGAGCTCTTGTGAATGAGCTCGAGGGCGGCAGCACCACCTTCTAACCTTTAACCTGCCGCCAAATAGTAGTGCTTCCATTACTGTGTTCTGGTTTGGTGGTGAGATCAGGCCCTGAAATTACTGGCACATGAGGCAAAACACCGTAGTTCATGCTATCACGCATCTATAATCTGCTTTTGTTGATTGTTGATGTCCATGGGCTGTACTCCACTTACCATCAGGTGGACTACACGTTCGTTCGCTGTGGGCGTAGAATAAAAAAAAAAGAAAACTTTATTTAATTTACATACATTACATAATATCACACTTGAATGGTGTATAACACCTCTGTCTGCACGTGTGGTGTAGTGGTTTAAGCTGTCGCCTCGCCGCTCTCCGCTGCACTGGTGTTGTGCGTTCGATCCCCATATGGAACAAATCTTTGTGTGATTCACAAAGATTTGTTCTGAGGCTGGGTGTACTTGTGTGAGTGAATGTGTGTATTTGGCCTTGTCATTGGGACCATTGGATAAATATAGTGTAATTGCTTCTGACGTTCTATCTAATGTAAAAAAAAAACACCTACACTTAACCTTTTATGTTTAGATAAATTTAAATTCATTGACAATGTTGTAAAACGTTTTCTGACGATAACAGCACAGTAGTACACAGCAAGCCAAAACCGTCAGCAAGCCAAAGCCAAAAACATAGTTGTCAATTTGCTTTGAAATTCATCGAGCACAGCTTATCGCGTCAGATTCCGATTATGCATTCATGCCGAGCTCAAAGCATCTTTGTATTTCAAGTCGATCAAGCTTATATCTGCTGACTAATTGTGGTGATTGTATTTTTGGTGCAGTAAGTACATTAAAAATAAAGAAAATTAAATGATTTTTTTGAGTAGAATTAAGATTTTTCAGTTTTAAGACTACTTTTACAAAACGTGACATGCAAAATTTTTTTGCCTGTTTAACGGGCCCAACAGTAAACCAAGACAAATAAAATTGTGACATTTTATGCTGAAATACTTATTCTGTAAATTATAGCAAACATTTCTTTATATTTGAAAAAAATAAACTCGCTTGTAATTGGCAAATACAAATTACTTGTATTCTTACTAACCCCTCCAGCTAAACTTAATTCGCTTGTGTTTAGAAGAAGTGCATGTCCGTGGCGTAATGGCCAAGATTCGAAGCCACGTCTTCTCAATTTTGTAAGATCGACGCCTTATCCATTGCGCTTCGGAATATACAAAGATATTGGTATATACAGCAAATTGTAACCGTCAAAGCGAAAAGTTGTCAATTTGCTTTGAAATTTATCGAGGGCAGCTTATCGCGTCAAAGTGCGATTATGTATTCATGCCGAGCTCAAAGCAAAGGCGAGTCTATCAAGCTTATATCTGCTGACTAATTGTGGTGATTGCACTTTGAATGCAGTTAGACTGTAGTTTATAAATGAAGAAATTATGTTTTCTTTAAGTAAAATTTTCAATTTCCTCAAAAATTACGTAATCTACACACACAATACATTAATCAATACATATTAGAACTTATGATTGTGTTCCAAACCATTTTAAATATAATGTTTAAAAGAGCTTAACTTTATTTAAATGCTCTTAAAGTTAAAATACTAGTAATAAGTTTAATAAATTTATATTAATTATTTATTTATTTAATGAATTTATTTTATTGTAGGTAGTAAAATATTATGTTACATTTAAATTCAAATTTTCAAGATAGTCATCAATGTATTTTGTTTAATCAATCGATGTTATTACTATTCAATCATACAAGGCACAAGAAACCGTGTTTTAATTCATTAAGGGTAGACTCCCCAGCGCCGTGTTTGTATACTAACGTAATAGGTTTAAGTTTAATATAACGAACTTATTTGTTTTTATAGACAAATCATATTTAAAACACAAAATTTAATGATTGTTCGTGACCATTTTGTAAAAATTTGTTTAATCATTAATTAAGTTTCATACGAACTAAAAATTTTAATAATACATGGCAATAAATGACCGCCAACAAACAAGCATATCTGTGTTGTTATGATTTGTCTATAGAAATAGATAAAACTATAAATAATACTCATATAACTTTTATATGAAAAACAGCCAAGCAATTGTTTCCTCTTAAGCATTGCAATTTTACTGTATTTTTTTTTCCGCCATGAACTATGATCTTTTGAAGCTGTGCACCGAATATGCGTCACGAGTTCAGCGTCATACATTTTTATTTATTTTTTAAAGCTCGCGTTTTATGTCCACTTCGTGTTTTAGTGGACGTTATTATTTTTGATGTAGCTTTAGTTTTACGATGCTGTTAATAGCTTGTTATAAAAGTTTGGACATGGCGCTCCTGCAGGGGATGTAGATAATGGAATTTTATGAAAATGTTATTATTTTTAAAAGTTTTAATTTAAGAACTACTGCTGTCATAAGAAGTGCACCTTTGTTGTTTTGTTATCAAGAATTGATATATTGGTAGATACTGCTTTAAAGATATATTATTTAATATAGGATCCCTTTTTTGCATAGTATTGGTTGGCATAATACGTTAGGCATATATTTTGGCCATAATTGTTATTTGGCATAATATTGTTATTCCGATTATGCTAATTGACTAATATGCGTAATGACGCATATTAATCAATTAGCATTATTTATTTTGGCATAATGTTATTTCGCCTTTTAAAGATAACAAGAAAACTTGGCGGCGCCTGACTTTATTATTCCATTTAACTATTACGACGATGCCAAAAGATATGTTAAAAATAGGAAACCATTTAAAAAAACTTTGTATTTGATAAAAATTACTTTTAGACTCTAACAATAAACTTATTCCACAATATTATTACATTCTGCTTCTGGATCGTTAAATTTCAGCTAGCTTCAACATAGATTTTATACAATATAATGCGGTATTACAGTTACGGTCTGTACAATATTTCAATATCAAGTCCAGTAATGGACAATCCCTTACAGTCAACGCCAAAACAATCACCAAACGATTTAAAACACCATTCGGAACATTCAAACATAAATTCAAAAGCCATTATGCCGGTCAAACACAATTTATTACAGAAAAGGTAATATTGAAATGCGGAACGAGTTTTAAAACAAATTTCTAGCAAATTGTGCCTTCGCTAAGGTAGTCATCAAAACTGCAAAGGGTATAGGATACAATCAACCTATTCATTTCCAGTATAATATAGTCTCACGTTGTATATGCTTTCTATGCAATGCAAGACCAGCTTAACTGGAAATGTATAGGTTGATCGGTAGCCGTGTTTACACTGACCGACAAAGTTTTATTGTTACCGACCCGGAACAGATGAAACGTATTCCTTCCATTATCTGATTGGAGGGTATTTTAAATGTGATCCAAATTTACCTGAATATAAATTGGAATTCATGTTTCTGTTAGAATAAAAAGTTGTACTGTTTAAGAGTTAAGAGTTTCTGACTGTTCTCTCAGCTGTAACTGTAATAATCTAAATTGATGTTGTCAAAAGGAAGTTGGTGCTTAAATGTTAGTTACTTTAATATATTTTTTGGGAAAGAAGTAAATAAAATCAAAATGCGAGTCTTTTGCAATAAATTGGTGCATTTTTCAATCAAAATTAATTACTTCAAGCATAAAATGTATTTTCCGTGAAACAAATTATAAGTAGTTATTTCTCTGTACTGCTTCATATAAACAGATCTGATGTAAAGTTAAATAAAGGTTACTACATTTTTGCTCCTCTCCCCTCCGTCTGTCGTATTCCTCATATCTGAGGGTCGTGACCTCCCCCATCAATAAGGCTTGATTTTATGATCTTACGCCATCTTAATCTATCCTCAGCCACCCTGAGAACATCTTAGCAATTAAGATCAACACAATACTGTCGAGAGATGACGCATTTTTATCAAATTCTTGTAATGTTTTAAAGCAAAAATGCGTCATATCTCGACAGTATTGTGTTGATCATAATTCAAACTTACTGTATGTGACTAAGTGACTAATCACTCATCGCATAGATGGCGCTAAAACCAAGTAAGGTTCGTCTAGCTAAGGTATATATATATTTCGAGTCTAGCAGCATACAAATCCATAGCTCAAGTGGCAAAGCACTTGGGGTGTATACCGAGGAGGTGCAGGTTCGAGTCCTGCTAGATTCTTAATTTTCTTAACGGTAGATATCCCTAAAAAAAATAAAAACACAAATGTAGAGGTAGACAACGTTTATGTTTAAATAAAAATAAAATAAAAATCTTTATTCAAGTTAAAAAACATACAGAGTTTGCTAAGATTAAGAGTAAACATACACAGTTTATGTTTCAGATTTCAGTTCTGTACAAGAGATGATTTCTACCTCTTAAGCTAGGGTATACCTGTATTATAAGAGGTACTGTTTCATGTAATAATATAGTAATGAAGAAAAATTCAAAGAATGAGTTTGAAAGTGTGCATTTACTAAGAATTTATTTATATTTTGTGCTCTTCTGTTAAGTAGGAGTTTTATAGATAACACTTTTAAAGGTGCACCCGTCGATACAATTAACGAAATTATAATGTTAATTAAACTAAAGGGAATTTCAGCAAATGATTTATCATTAGCTTTAACGTTTCATTACGGAGAACACAATACACACTGACAATAATTACAATAAATCAATTCAGAAAGGCTAGCGTAAAGTCAATCGTGTCCTTATTAACATTACTGAGGGACAACATTAGGCGATTCCCTTGCGTCTCATCAAGACAATATCTTTTATTTTTCTAGGTCAATATGATAAAGTGAAATTTTATCTGTACTTTGCGAGCGAACAGATTAGTAAGACAAAATGATTATGGAATAAATAAAACACTTTCGATATAATAGGTATTGTAAACTCGACCTTTATACTAATTAAAAAGAATATCTAAAAGTCAATATAACGAAGCTATTGTATTAAAAAGCAGGTATAACGTCCCAAAAATAGTAATAATAGCCACAAATTAATAATTAATTATTATAAACTGCCATGGTTGAGAATGAGACCAAAGGTGGACATATTTGTCAAGTTACAAGTAATTTGGAGTGTTAAAAGTTTAGTTGGTATTTAATTAATAACGATTCCAAGATTGAAGGGAACATCGCGATGAAACTTCCATATCTGAGGGTTGTTCAGAAAGTTATGTGAATCGTACCAACTTCAAATGAGCTGTCGTTATGTGAAATATACAATTTTATGAGTCTTCGTCATAATTAAAAATACATACAAAAATCTTATATTATTATGTATGTACGAGTGGTATTGAGCAGAAACGGCACAACAAAAGTGGCTTCACTATTAATCCGTGTACTTGATTACTAGGTTTTACTTTTTATTATAAAAAGCCATTCAATTCGAGTTTTAACAATAATTACGCTTTCCTAACTCTTTATTATGTATATCACCTACATGAACGCCATGTCCAAACTTTTATAACAAGCTATTTACAGCATCGTAAATCTAAGGCTACATCAAAAATAATAACATCCACTAAAACGCGGCGTGGATGAAAAAAGCAAGCTTAAAAATAAAATAAAAATGTATGACGCTGAACTCGAGGCATATTCGGAGTACGGCAGTGAAAGATCACAGTCCATGGCGAGAAAATGTACGGTAAAATTGCAATGCTTTATATGATTGGAGCGAGGGTTATCATCTCTTGAGGTTTGTGAATTAATAATATCGGCTAGCTTACTAAACGACAATAATGTATAATTATTATTGTCAATAGAAATAATCTATTCTTGAGAATACTGGTTACTCTACTAGGACTAGGACTAGTTTCGAATCTTGTACGTAGCAACGGCGACGACACGCGATTAATCGCCCAGTTGATGAATCTACGTACTAGATTCGAAACTAGTCGGCATATCCCAAGTAAAATAACGTGAGCAACCCGTATTCTCAATAATAATGTCTTCACCTCACGTCGGTTTTAATAATATTAAAAAAAATCTAATATAATAAAAATCTCGTATCACAGTGTAAGTTATCGAATTATGTGCACGCGATCACCGAGGTCTCTTCATTGATAGGTTAGTCAAAAGTATTATTTGGGATAATGCTGTCATCATCATCATCAACATCATCAGCCTGTGGCAGTCCACTGCTGGACATAGGCCTCTCCCAAGGTGCGCCAGAGTTCTTGGTCTTGTGCCTTCGCTGCCAGCAATCTTACGCAGATCGTCGCGCCATCTTGCCGGCCAATGCTGTCAGCAAATACTCAATAGCAGCACGGAGTTGGAATAGAATGGCCCAGTGGATGGTGATAGGCTCACCCCCTATCTATTATAGGTGAAATGTGCATGTTGCACACCAAGTTCTTTGTTACACTCTTCTATGTAATATTGGCGCGATGTTATGTATTTAGATTCATTAGTTCAATTCTTACACTATATTTTTTACTTATAAGCTACGTATTTTAAAATCGAAAAGTTTAAGTATATTACATAAGGCGTGCGCGATCGTCGGGCGTGTGGGCGCGATGGCTGCACAAAATCACACGGCAGCAACACGCGATGCCGTATGATGTGTGTGAAACCAGCTCGCCCACACGCCTGACGATCGCGCTCACCTAATGTTGGGGACAACTTAAGATATAATATCTAATAATATAATAATAATGTCTCATATGTTTAGCCTACGTTATGAATGGAGTTTAAAGCATGGGTCGAGCGGAAACGAGTGAACTAGCCTCCCGTCGCGCCGGAAACGACGAGTATGAAAAATAACTTTTTATGTCCTTGTATGGTATAAAACTTTGTAAAGCTATCGTGTAGATACAGATTATTGCGATTTTATTATTTCGTTATTACTTTTAATGACATCTGAATTATTTCTGTTGTAGTTATATTGGTATAACGTCTCTAAAATTTAAAATATTTGCCAATTTTTTCAAGTTAGTTTCAACTGAAAAAAGGAAATACATTTTTCTATTATTTGCTGTGTTTTTTTAATGATTAGGAAGGCCTTATCATTAAAAAAACACAGCAAATAATAGAAATTTTATAAAAAACAACACTAACTAAGGAGTTAGTGTTTTTTTTTTAAAAAGAAATGTATGTATACATACATTTAAATTTTTCACAGTTATTAACTTGTGAAAATATGTAAATGAAAACGCTGATGTTTATTTAACGTAATAGAGGCTTCATTTAAACTCGAAACGATTCCACGTATTTTGGCACACTCTTCTTGGTTGTATAAGTACTATGTTCTGTTATGTTTTAATTGCTTTTATAAAGTGAAATTTAACAAAAATATTCAAATTAAAAAACAAGATATTGTAAAACTATAAACTATTAAATTGATGGTCAAATGCTAAGAGTCAGGTGAAATTGGGGTTTAAAAGGCAGATAATTATAAGCTTGATAGACTTATCTTTGCTTTGAGCTCGGCATGAATGCATAATCGCACTTTGACACGATAAGCTGCGCTCGATGAATTTCAAATCAAATTGACAACTCGATCCTTGGCGATGTTGCCGTACTTTTGCCGTATTTTATGGCTAAAAAATCGAAATATGTAAACTTTTTAAAAGGATAATAACATCGAGGGCTCAAAATAAAAAGGTAAGGCTAAGTGTACTAAAATTATGAAGTATATTTTAATTTGAGAAAAGTGTGACCATAATATACAGGCAAAAATACTTTATTTATATTCCTCTCACTGATAACCGTATAACTTGATCAAGTGTTTAATTTTATGAATATTAAGCTCGTATTTTATCCAACAATGAAACCAGATTCAAAATACACATATATTTATGCCTATAAATAGAATGTAATATGAGCTCTTTTGTTCCAATTGAAATATCAATTTGACAGCCTTTGTAGCGATATCAAACAACGTTAAAGTGAAAATTTATGTGTAAATAAGCACTTTTGTATTACGCAAACTTCCAGCCTGTTTATATTATTTTCAAATATTTAATTTGGATTTACGTCACGGAACTCAACTCTATAATAATATGTATTTGTAAACACATTCAAAAAATGTATATTAAAATTAAAATACACGTCACTTTTACTGAAATGACGTAGTTGACGACCGTTTCGCAATGAATAAGGCATCGTCAGGGGCTCGAGAATTCGTGGGTTCGAATCCTGACTATTACACCACGGACTTGAACTTCCTTCTAACACGAGCGAGTTAAGCTTAACTGAAGCGAATCAACAAGGACAGAAGGAAAAGCTTAAGAAGAATTTTAGTAATTTATACTTGTAAATTACTCGTTAGATTAAAAAAGAAAAAGAAAATGGCAATTGCTAATAAAAAAGGTGCTCCCAGATCGGCGAGCAAATGCCTGTATTGTAAATTTGTACTGTCGATTTTTAGCATTACGTATTAAACTACTTCCTAGACTGACGAGCATCCGTCAGTTATGTAACATTTTATCAAATATACAAATTTTATAATTACAGAATGCGAACAGTGATACTCGGTTCGCCTCCCACATCGCATATGGATGAATTATTTATGTTTTTATATACTTTTAAATTATATTGTATAATCTGTATCCTTAATTTAATTATACTAATCTGTCTGTAATTATTGTAATTGGTGTAACAATCGTTGTAATTAAAGTATAAATAAATAAATCGTAATTTGCGAATCAGTAACGTTACATTCCAAATAATGTGATGTGAATCTTTACTAATATTATAAATAAGAAAGTAGCGCTGTCTCCGTCTGTCTGTATTTAGCGTTTTCACGCTTTAACGGTTAGACCGATTTTAATGAAATATGATATGGAGATAGATGAGACCTTAGATCATCACAACTTAGCAATAATTTATTTGCAACCCTATGGGACTTGGTTATCCAAGTCCTTGGTGCATACTCTTATTGTTTTTAAAATAAAATTATATTTCCTTTCTGCATTGCCAATAATAATTTAACTAAGATGTTTATTTGTATTAAAACTCTTCTTTTATCTTTACTCGACTATGCCGATGTCAGCTATCTTGATCTCACTGAGGAGCAATTAGATAAACTTGAGCGACTTCAAAATTTTTGTATAAGATTTATATTTGGCCTACGCAAATATGATCACGTTTCTGAATACCGTAATAAGCTCAAGTGGCTCCCAATTCGCTTTCGAAGGGATACTCATATTCTTTTCCTATTGTACAATATCTTGTTTAATCCTTCTACTCCTTTTTATTTAAAGGAACGTTTTACGTTTCTTAACGATATGCATTCAAGGTCCTTGAGATCATCAGAGGACCTGAGACTGGAGATGCCAATGCATTGCACTAGATTTTACGACAAGTCTTTCGTAGTTCAGGCAACCCGATTATGGAATGCTTTGCCCGTAAGTATTAGACAAGCTCGATCTTTGCCTATTTTTAAAAAAATGGTTAATGAGCATTTCATGTCATTTTAAGCAATTTCTATCTCATTCTTAGTAATATTGTGATCATAGTTAATATTGTGTCCTGACTATAAAATAATATTTATATCATTATATTGTATGTATGTATATAGTATAAAATTTATATATTTAGGTATATATAAGGGAACAATATATATAATATTATATATGTTTTATTTATATTAGTAAATTATATATAATTTAGGGTTAAGACACTATACGTAGTTTATTTCTGTATTCTTTATATTTTGTAATTTCAACTGTCATTATCAAGACTTTTCATTTTATACTTTTATTTCTTTTTTCTTTAATTAACGCACCAACAACTGCCCGTAACTTTGCTCATTTACTTACTTGTCCATCCTAAGGTTGCCTGTAAGAAATTGCTTATAGCGATAAGGCCGCCCATTGTGCAACATAATTTTTAAGTGCAATTGTTTAAAACATATTTTTTTTGTTAATATTGGTGTACAATAAAGATTACTCTATCTATCTATATATCTAAAATGTATTTTAAGCAGATCATTTTTATTATATTTTTGTAATGTTAATGTGTTATCATATTGTAATATTGACTTACCAATAAATATGTCTATGTCAATTCTTTATTTAATCATTGGTTTGCAGTAATTTAATATCTTCCTGATAAATAAATAGCATAGGTCTTAACTAAAACTTAAGATAGAGCTAAGCTCTAGAAGCTGCTAAGACCGTTGATTAGCAATAAGGATAAACGCAAACTAAGCGGAGTTAGATTAATGTTTGCTCTGCAGTGACTCGTAAGCTGTCATGCACTCGCGTCCTGTGAGATAACCTGGGTTAGGCGACGTTTATAGTGGGAACTATTTCATTATCCCTAAATTATATTTTTTAACTGACTTGTTGGTCTTGTGGTTAGTTAATGCGCATGTGGCGGCGCGGCGCGCGGACGCGGTGAACGCGCACCTGTCGCGCGCGCACCACCTCGTGAATAATCGGCTAGCTTCGGCGACGTTTGATTTTCCTGCGCACACGAAGGCAGTCTATTGTCCGCCACCGTGCCGAGCACCCACATATCGCTTTACTTGTCGCGCGCTAATCAGCTGTTACAATTATCGAAGTTTTACTATTGTATTTTATTTAAATCGCAATAGACAGTTGTATTAAGTACTTCGTTTCATTGTTACTGGCCCGTACACTCCTACACGCCTATCACGGGTTCGGGTTCGGTTCCCGGGGTATAGAGTTACATGTGAATTTTCTGTCAAGAAATTCAATTGCAGCACGAAGTTGGACTTGTGCTCGGTGGATAACGATAGACTCATCCCCTATTCCATAAGACCTTAAAACATAACAGGTGAAGTATGAGTATTGTACACTTCTGCCACACACTTCTGAGTAATATAGGCGTTATATTATGTTTATTATTTTTTTTGGTAAAATGAAAGTCTCATGGTTTGAAATACGATATCTCACAGATGAAAATGACGATATTGACTGATTTGTTGACAATTGGGGATCACAAAATATTGCAATGCAAAAACTGGGCGGCGCTATCTAAATATACAAATAAAACTAAACATAAATAGGAAACCGTTTCACCGTACTATACGATAATACTTTTCTGTCCTTGGTTCTTGAAACTCAGGAGGAGTAAAATTTTGTGTAAAAAAAACCACTACAGATGTAAGGCAAACACTTCGAAGCCATACTAAAGACTAACTACACTAGTTATAGATTTATGAATTACAGACCTAAATAGTGCGTATATTGCACTTCTTAATTAGTGTAATTCTTTAATTACTTCACTAGTGTAGTCAGTCTTTACTGTGACTTAGAAGTCTTTGCCTTGCAAAGCTAATTTGTTGGCCCACCAGTAATAAGGTATGCTGGGCCAAAACCTCTTAAAGTTACATATCTCAATAGTGGTTATGTAACACTTTTTAAATTTGTATTACACACATGCTATGCATAACTTTTGTAGTCAGTCTACACTGCGAAGTAGTTTTTGCACTGCATGCCTAATTCATTGGCCCACTGTACCTAATATCAAAACAGTGGAAGCGGTGGTAATAAAAATTAAACTAAATTCAAAATAAATTAATTCAAAACATTACTTAAAAGTACAGCAAAACACCGTAGCCAAGTCCTAACATGTTCTTGTCACAAACATGAAACCCTATCCGAAACAGCACATGACGAGTTTAATTATTTCCAGCGAATGTTCGAGAAACACTCTGATAATAGAACGCCTTGAGACTAAGGGTCTCTGTACACTGTTTAGTCTCTCTTCATTCCGGTTTGGTGGTGACACCTAGCCTGGAATTACTGGCACATAAGGTATAACAACGTAGACATCAGATGAAGTTATCATCTACAATAAACTTTTGCGGATTGATGATGTTCATGGACTGTAGTTACCACTTGCCATCAGGTAGATTATACGTATGTTTACTACATACATAATAGTTTTTAGAAAAATATAGAGTATAAGTTCGCCCGCGGATTCGTCTGCGTGGTAGGTATAGCAATAAAAAGTAGCCTATGTTTTGCACCTTGTAGTCAGTTTCCTGCATCTCAAATTTTATTAAAATTGGTCCAGCTGTTTAGAAAATTACCCGATACAAACAGACCAACAGACAGACAGGTAGACCGACAAAAAGAATTAAAACTGTTTTTAGGCAAATGTATCTTCGTGCAAACTTATAAAAACATTTTTATTTTGACACTAAAAACAGATACTTCAATTTATTTATTCGTAAATGTAATTACATATATCTGTCGCAAACAGTTTCTGATTGTTTAAACTTCACAATCCAATCAGCCATCGCTAATTACAATTAGTAATTATTCCGATCGATTACTGTTATACTGAACGTTTGACACGTGGGTAACAGCTTCTCGGAATAAACCGCAAATTAGCCTCCACAGTGTTTATTATGTTATAAACATAACAAAACTTCAGGCCTATATTACCCAGAAGGGTGTTAAAGAGATGTTTTACACCAATACTTTACGTGTTATGCTTAAGTCCCATGTAATAAATAAATATTATTATATATACAATATTATATTGTTATGAAATAAATGAAATGAAATGAAATGAAATGAAAATAATAATAAATATTTTTTTTTATTTTATTTTATTTTTATTTTATTTATTTAATAAATAATAAATAAATAAATATTTCACACCAACACCATCTAGTCCCAAACTAAGCAGAGTTTGTACTACGGGTACTAGAATAACTGATACTAATACATATATACTTTTCTTTTGTAAATACATACTTATTATACATAGAAACACCCATACTAAGACAAACCCCCATGTTCATGCACACAAAGTTGTCTTAAGCGGGAATCGAACCCGCGACCTCGGCACCGCAGGCAGGTACACTACCCACACCGCCAACCGTACGTCAATAATAAAGGGTACCTAACGCCTCGACCTGACATCAATCCAACTGCGTCAAATCCGTGCTGCTATTAAGAAGAGAAAAATCTTTATAACACTTTTTCCAACCCAGCAAAACCAGAATAAGCAATCAAAAATAAGGTGAAAAATAAAAAAGATACATTTTTTTTTATTTTAAAAACTAATGATAATACAAAAATCACAGTGGCAAGGGTTCCTTACTTTAAGTTGAACGTAACACTGCTCCTCGCATGTTCCCCGTTTAGATAACAAAGAGATTTATTACTAAATTCTACAATTTATTTCCTTAATATTTCACAACTTAGACATTAGAAACCACAATCGGCTGATTTTGTTTAGGTATTTATGTGGTATTTATGTGGGTTGGTATGAAGTTATAGATAATAATTTCCCTGAGTATAAATTTGAATTTATACACAGGGATTATACTACATAATTGTCATCCGCCTGCCCTTATCCCAGTTACAGTTCAATATTTTTTATCCTTCTATACTTTTCTATCAGATATCACCTCAGCATTCACATCTTTGCCAGCAATGTCATATTTCGCACAATCGATCCATCTTTTTTACGGTCTGCCTCTCTCTTTATAGCCATCCACATTTTTTTATTAAATTAAAAAAAATATTTTCATCCCTTCTTATATTATTATGTCACAAATAAAGTCATGGACTTGCAATTATTTTTACAACGTTGGAAAGGACATCAATAAGTTTAAAAATAGAAGTAACTGGTCAGGTACGGAAACCTTAATAGGTACTGGTGTCGACCCGTAGAAAGAAGCCGTGGGTGTGCGCTATCAGCGATTTATCGATCAAATTGGTGGCATGAAGGGGCTGCGGGGGAATGGTCTGCCGTTATGTCAATGGTCTCACGTCATCTGTTGTCAGTTGCCACATATCTAATTAAGTATTCAATAACCTAATACTAGTACGGACGTAAGTGTACCAATGCGCAGACATACCAATCAGAACTCAGCACAACAGTTTTACCCGATTACAGAAAAGTCAAACGGAAGTCCTGGTGTGGTTACGAACGGATGGTGGAGTGGGTAGTGAACCTACTTGCAACGCTGAGGTCGCGGGTTCGATTCGCACTCAAGACAAATCTCTGTGTCCATGAACATGGGAGTTTGTCTTGTTCTGGGTGTTTCGATACATAATAAGTACCTATAGTATAAGCTCTGCTTAGTTTGGGACTAGATGGCATTGTGTGTATGCTGTGTGATATTTATTCATTTATTTACGTGACCCGATCTATAGAAACTCTCTCTGTCCTCCAAGGAATCCACACAATTTATCCTGTAATACATAAAGCGCAACGACAATTTACTAATCAAAATATATTATCTACGTATACGTAGGACATTGTTAACCCTTTAATGCGAGCGGGTCGGATTCTATTACCGCCGGGTCCCCGGGGCCGTTGCGGGCAACCACTATTTTTGCCCGGAATAGGCTTTATTAGGACCGTTCTAATAAAGAGAATTTATTCCAGAGAACACACAATTATTCTACACGTTGATTTTTTAGCAATTTATCGGTTGAACTGTTTTGTTTTTGTTCATGCAGTGGGTTAACAGAATTAATTAAGTTGGTCCTCCTATCGTTGGATAAAAATATTGTTGATTAAAAGTCAATATATCAATTGATATTTGTGTGCAAATAATAGTTAGGTTTAGTTGGAAACGATGAGGGTTTTATGCACGGCACTTGTTAAACAAAAAGTTGAAATGAATACTACAAATCAGAAAAACTCGTAATGTAGGTATTAATCTTTTAAAACCAAATTCAAAACTTACATAACATTAGCTTATATTACAAGGTTTGGCAGAGGTGTAAAACACCCAGATTTCACCTGTTATGTTTAGGTCCCATGGGATAGGGAGTGAGCCCATTGCCATCCACCGGGCACAATTCCAACTCCGTGCTGCTATTGTGACTTTCCTGACGGTAAGTTTAGAAATAACACTTTGTCTGGCCCGGGAATCAAACCCAAGACGGTGAGAGGCGTATACACTAACCTCTAGACCATCAAGACAGTCTCAAAACCAAATTCATAAATAAAAAGTAATTGACAAGTATAGAACACATGAAAAGATGAAAATTATGATTATCGGCATGAGGATACATGAAAAATAAGGTTATGTGACTGTATTTGTAGATAAGTTTCTTCTTAATATTTTCTCTAGTTTAAAAATTTTATTTACAAAAACAACACGACATCTCCATTCTGTGAATGACTCTATTCTAAGCAAACCCTCTCAACTTCATCACAACACAATGTATGCAGCTAAGATTGATGTGAGAGCTATGCAGCGTAACCTCATACATACGGTATACATTGAAGGGGTTAATGTCCGTGACGTAATGGAAAACATCCAAGGGTGGTGACTTAAGATGGAATGCTTTCATCACACTATATGCTAGCTTGAAAAAGTGGTGCTTTAACACAAGAGTACCTAAAGCTTAAACAAACAGAGAAGTGTTACAATTTAAATTTGTGTTTAATAAAATCTGGTGCAGAAAATGCTGATTTGTTTCAAAATATTTATATGGATTATATGAATTAAAAGTTTCATAAAACAAACATAGAAAAAATAAGATAACATAGCGCTTATATTACCCAGAAGGGTGTGGCAGAGGTTTGCAACACCCACATTTCACCTGTTATGTTTAGGTTTCATGGGATTGGGAGAGAGCATATCGCCATCCACTGGGCACAATTCCAACTCCGTGCTACTGTGAATTCTCTGACGGAAAGCTCACAAATAACACTATCCCGGCCTGGGAATAGAACCATAGACCTCGTAGTGAGAGTCACAAACGCTAACCAATAGACCATCAAGGTAAAATAATACCACATTTGTTTAAATCGCTGTAACTTTAAATGACCGACATGTGACATCTTTTAACAAGATTATTCTTGACATACGCTCCTATAAATTTTAATGTATCCATCAAACTAAATAAAGCTTAGAATCAGAGTTTATGTCGTAAGTTACGTAAAAGAACGTTCCTTTACAGCAAACGTTGTATGTCCACAATTCACATAGAGTGAAACATTGTTAGCTTTATGAATAGCGTCTTGTCCACCTGCCACAATCCGTAATAAGGTTTTACGATGGAGAGATTTGATTCAGTCATTTAGGAGAAACTGCTGCTAAAGTTCGTGTGTTTTGACAAATTGTAGCTTTACACGCTACGTTACGTTGTAGTTAACGTGGCTAAACCAACGTTAAACTTAACTGTTTTCAGAAGATTAGAAGCTTTATTCTGTTCTTCTTATAATATAATAAAATTTTCTGTTATTTTTATGTTTTTTAAGGGTTCCGAAGTACCGACTACGATCCTTTATAGGAACGCCATGTACGTTTGTCAGTTTGTCTGAGACATAGCGTCGAAGTTGCTTGCGACTTATGGGTAGCCCACTCTAATCTATTTTTACACTATGATATTCATATTATTATCCATATTTTTTAAAATTTAATTTGATCTTTAGATATATTATAATATAATGATGATATGCAAAAAATCTTATTTTGCCAAAAACGATAGTTATGCCAAAAGACAATTATGTCAAATGGCGTTTATGCAAAAAATGAAGACCTTACATGCTCTGCTAAAATAAATTATGCGAAAAAAAGAAAACAATTTTTTTTCCGGGTACCTCCCCAACATTTAAACTGGGGATGATTTATTTTCTGTTGCCCATAGTGTGGAGTGTCGTTAGATAGGACTCTTCAAAACATTTAGGGGTGGAAGAAAACCTTTTCGATAAAGAGACCCGTTCGTAAAACTATTTGCAATTTTTTACTCGAGGTTTAAACCCCTTTTGAGAACAAAATATATTTTAACGACTAACTACGGAACCCAATTGTGCGGGGCCCGACACGCACTAGACCTGTTATTTTTGTGTATATTAAGTAGGTTTGAAAAATGTGCTAGGCTCTTTTCTATACCACTAGCTGAGACTGGCTGAGAGTCAACATACCACGTGTAAGAAGATACGGGCGGTAGCTAGTTAAATAATGTAGTAGTTGTATAATAATGAAAACATTAATAAATACATTATTAAATATGGCATTATATCAGTCAATTAAATACGCATACGCAATCGGTATGTGAATGACTATAAAATGTTCACTAGTCGCACCGTGTACGAACTGCAGCAAAATCGTTTGCCCCGCGTGCTTGCGTCTGAAAGGCCTTACAGCAATCAAATGGACCGCCTACTGGTTTCTCGTAGTCGTTCAGAAATATCTAACAGAAAAACCTAAACACCTTCTCTGACCTACCACCATAAATCAGCAGAATCGCTTCGCCGCAGGAGCAACGGATACCTGATTGAATGCCAATCAGTTTAGGAGAATAAAATAAGGTAAAATGCCAAAATATTCTCTTCAATTGATTGAAACACAACGCTATTCAATATTTCTCGCCCAGTTAGGGAAGACGAAGCGTTTCTTCCGAAATATCTTTGGGGAGATCTCGTATTGGATTTGTTTCATATCGTATTATTTATGTAAGAAGCTGTTTGAAGGTGTAGAGGATTTCGTATTGGTATTCGAGAATGTACTTATAATTTAGGAACAAGTAAAAGAAATGCTGTATTTTATTATTGACAGATGCTGAATCAAATTAGTTTATAGTGCTCAATAAGATCCGTTTCCGTTACTACCTTTGCTTATAGAAGATTTATTAAGTTTTTTGGAAAGTAAAATATAGTTATTTTAATATAGTTTTGTGAACTGATTTGAAACTGACAGTTGGATTTGACAAATTTAATAGACTATGCTCCCCATTTTTTTATTCACATTATAAATTTGTACAGTAAACGGTTTGGGAGCAAATTTTAAAAGCGTATCTTTGGAAGCAGGATTGGAGATTTATCTAGAAGGTGACATACAGCTTCTGTATTCTTAAGTCAAGGCGTCAGATAAATCAATATTGACGGTTGAATTTATTGCTTGCTAAGAAATTTTTTACAAGTGTAAATTGTGTAATTTTTATATTGGTTACGGGATATTTAATTCGCCTGGTCACATAATATAAATATAAAACACTAGTAACACCGATCGATTTAGCATTTCATGTTCTTTAAGTCATAAAGCATAAGTTTATGTGATGTACGGGAGTCGGCGCTGCGAGACTACAGATGAACACTGAATTTTTATATGCCTCCACACTCTGAATACTGAGTACTTAAAACTTCAGGATACGGAATCACGCTTTTGTTTTGATTTAATACGAGAACCTTTTCGGGTATACAAAATTTTTGTTACGGTTCGTTCTGTGCGTACAGAAGAAATGAAATAGACTGTTTTAAAGGTAGACTCCCGAGCGCCGTGTTTTCATACTAACGTAATATGGGTTTAGCTTTAGTATTATTTAGTTATTATTTATTTTTGTTGACAAATCATAATCTTAAACACTACAATGAATGTTTGTTCGTGGCCGTTTTGCCAAAATTGTTTTCATCATTAATTGAGTTACATACAAACTAAAAATTTAAAATAATCATCGTCAACAAATGGGTGCCAACAAACATGCATTTTAGTGTTTAAGATATGACTTGTCAATAATAAAAGAACAAAAACTTTATATTATATAGTATTAAAGTTAAACCTATATTACTTTTGTATGGAAAACACCCAAGCAATTGTGCCTACGCAAATATGGGTTAAAGTTCCTTGTGAGTGTGAGATGTCTTTTTCAGTTACATATATATACATAGAAAGCCAAAGTTTGATGGCCAAATAAGATTTTTTCATTGAACCGTTTTTATGATTTAATTCTACCGTAACGCTGAGGAGTGAAATTTTGCAGTAATAGTTACAAACTTTGATTATTATTATACATCAAAATTATAATAAAGTTAATTTCTAAACGGTTATCTTTAGGATAAGCAAAACATTGATTTTAAGCCAACTAAATCTTTGCGCAATTAGGTTCAAATTTCTTAAGAAACTTTTATTTGCTTTTACAGTAAGTCTAGCCTTTTGCCTCTTTCCTTAAATTAGCTAAAGGAAGCAACCGTTTACAGACTTTCGTGAATATTTAAAATTCTCAACGGAATCTTTTTGCAATTAAGTCTTTTGGTGCTGTTGAAAATTATGATACATCTCGTTAGATGATTCACTTTTTAATTAGCTGAGGAAGTTTAGCTTTTCGAACTTGTTTCTTTCTCAGTTTTTGTTAATTATTATCTAAAATTGTCACTGATTTAGCTGCTTTATGAATATGTTTGCTTCATGTAGTTTGCTTTTCTTAGGTCTCTTAAATTTTAAGATTCTTTGATATTTGTCAACTTTTTATTTATTTTCTTTGTTATAATTGTATATTTTAGCATTTTGTATGTTTCTTGCACTTCTTTCTTTTGTAACGTCAATAATGCATTTTATCATTAATCATGTTAAAATTGATTAAATTTTGCTTTCTTTAAACTTCATCTCAGTAGCAATTTTGTAACATACGTCAAATTTCACCACTCCCAGAGACCGCGTGTGCATCATTCGACTCGTAACTATATAAAACGAATATATCCAAACAATATACACAAAGAGTTACTTTACGATCCCAACTGCAAGTTTGTATCTACGTTACACCACAACTTTGTCGTTCTGTCCGATGCATCTCGGACCCTCAAGCTAACAACACTTCATACGAGCAAATTGAAACCTTAACTAGAGGAATTAAGATTCAATTCAACTGCGAATTATAAAGTTGAAAATCCACCCAGCAATTTTATCTGTGTAAGTTAAACAGGCAAGTTTGAACTCTATGCGGTTGTGTTAAAGTAGATTGGTCTGAAACAATGTTGCATGTAGGGTGCTCGTGTAGTTTAAACGGTACAAATTGCCATTCAAAACGTCATCGCGTTTTGTGGCCGGGCGTGTAACACGTATATTCTTGTGTTTTATAGTCATATCAAAATGTTTATGTTGTGTGAATGTGAAATTCAGAGTGTTTGTAACTGTGGCTGCACTTGCATATCGATGGTGAGGGAAAGAACAAGTATTGCCGTCAATTCTAATATCTTCTACGTAACTTTGTACTGAAAATGTACGAAACTTCTGAAATACTCGTAAATACTAAATTTTATACTGCGGAGTATATTGCTGGATTTATGTGTGGTTTACGGTGTGGCTTCTACTGAATATTGTGTACGGAAATTATGACAATGTTCTGAAGTCAGAACAACATAATCTAATCTTCTAATATATAAAAATCTCATGCCACAGTTATTGATATCAATTTGAATAATTCGTGTACGATATTGGATATAACATTCATATTTAAATACCATCAGATTACGACAAAAAGTAAAACTTACATAACGTAAAAGTTACAGCAAGTTGCTATACGTAACATTTAAATCAGTCATCGCTCATATACGTAACATTTAAACAAGCCATCTGCAACATTATGTAAATGACAGCAGCCTCAGGCAAGCTCTGCAACATAAGAGTTACAACGAGTTCCTATACGTAACATTTACAACAGTTATCGCTAGTGTATCGAATCACATGTAACAAATGTTAGAGCTGCATCCAACAAGCTATCAACATTATGTAAATGACAGCAGCCTCAAGCTAGATCCACAACGTAACTGTTACAGCGAGTTACGGAACGGAACATTTACCTCGAGAGTTTTGGTAGCATTTGCTTTTCGTCAATGAATTTCCCATTCGAAGAGAATTATTCCAGTGAAATAGAAGATAAACAGAACATACACCAATAGAATCGATATTGTATAAACGTTTTATTGATTCTGTTGGTTGAACAATTTTTAACAAATTTCAAATTTAAAAATTTGAAAAGTATTAGAAGTTTGTTTGCATCATTATACAGAGTGGACATTTATTGACAACACAGTTTCTGAAATAAGTAGTGGTCATTACAACCAAAAAAAATGTTTGGAAAAAAAATGCACGTGTTTTTAAACAAACAAACAATAAATGTCAAAATGTCGCTTCTTCTCTAAGCTATGCTTAGTATTGTTATCCAAGTAATTTCAATACTAAGTACTAAGTTACTCTTTCAAATTCAGTTCATACTTTTGATACACATGTGTCATAATTTTGATATCGAGCGAAGTCTTAGACATCTTTTGGGCACAGTTCCAGGATTGAACCCACTAATAATAGACTAATATCAACCACTGAACACATCTGTACCACGTTATGGTTATTTAAAACTACAGATTTAGCTATATTATCATAATGTTCCTTTGAAATTACATTGGGATATTGGCTTTAAGTCTAACGGATTTAGCTGAAGATCCGTATTTTATTATTATTTTATTTAACTTGCAGTGTGGGTATGTATGTATGTGGGTTACAAATCATGCAAATCATTTTTCGACCATTTCTACCATCTGATCGAGCTAAAAATTTGCATACTTGTGTAAATCCGGTGACAATGCAATTATATGACAAAAATGATCTAATGATGCAGTGAGTTTCTTATCATGAGGGAACTACTTAACGCTTTCGAGTGTAGATACGAAACTTGTCATAGTTATTCAATTTTAGTGATAATACGATACGAAGCTGAAAACAGGCTGAATGTGTACGTCAACATCATAAAACAAAAACAGAGTAGAGGTGCGGTAACTAGATTTAGCTATGAACAAAGCGTGACATTTCTGTTTTGCCGCCCACTTCTGTTTTCCATCTACCTGTCAACAACGAAACTATTAAGTATAATAATACTTGGTTGTGATGTGACTATCGCAAACAAGATGTCTTTGAAAGTCAAATAAAAGTGTAAATTACTAATAAAAATACTTCTAAATGAAATGTTTTGCCGTCCATGGCATCAGAACGTCTATCCGAGTAGTTTTTACAAGTTGAAACACAACTATTCATTCGGTATTTAGTTTTAGCGCGACTATCCCGTAAAATGTTATCGCTTTAGAGCTGTGCACAGGACGAACGCTGCCATTACACTGACGTGACGTCATGACGTCAGGATCTTAAGTATCACGGTGCACAGTTGCTTAAGCAACTTCCTCTCTGTTTCTTTTCGATAGTTAACACATTTATTTGGTATGTAATGTTAAGTTTCCATATAACAGGACCTTTTATCATCTAATACCTTACTTCCTGACTTCGCTCTTATAACACAATAATACTTTTGTGTAAGCCCGGAATTGAGCCTATGACTATTATAGTAAAACAGTTTCTCTCAAGCTTGATCATTCATTCATAGATGTTTTTAATATTATTTGGCTTCAATATAACAAAGCACATTTTAGCTTTGGCAAGCATTATTATACTATATTGCGGTTGTAAAACTACGATTCCAGTGAGAGCTCAAGAGATATAGAGCTGTTATTTTTATTATATTGTATTATTTGGACTGTTAATTATTCACTTTATATGTCGCAGCCCATTTTTACATCAAATATCACTGTTTTCCATTTAGATTTTTCACAAAACTATGTTAAAGAGAGAGTCAGAAAATATAATTTCCTCATTTCTCAAGCAAATAACAAAGATACAACCAATAAAAATAATACGAAAGAGCGTTAGCAATCCAAATTATAACGAATGCACATCGAACGCATAAAACAAAGTTCTGATAGTTAAAAGTAACATAAAAATTGTAGTTTACGATACAACTGCAATGACTTTTATTGTTTTTGTAATAGCGCGTTTATAGATCACTACAGACGAGATAGCTGTAATCCTTCTAGAGCAGTGGTTCCTAACTGCTCGCGCTGGTCTGCGGACCCCTTAGTGGCTTACAAGAGTGGTCAGGTGGCTAAAAAGCTACTCAATTCTAGCTACTTTTTCTATATTGTAAAGAATGTAGCTAGAAAAGAATAAAATATACTTTGATACATATAGTACTTTTATAGGGGGTGGGAGCCTGGTAATCTGTGACACAGACTACCTACTACAGAAACCAGTCTCTCACAAAAGGAGTTTTGTGGGCAAGTAAACTGTATTTTATATGTCGTAATGATACCCTGAACTCTGTCAAAGAGAATTAAACAATTTTTTATCTTTATATTATAACTTCATCTTCATCTTCATCAATCGTAATGTTATGTAAACAGGAATGTATGTGTAAACAGGTTTTAAGTCGGTAATTTTATGGCAGCATCTCATAATCGAACCGGTGCGGTGCCGGTGGCGTGATTCTGTAAGGGATACTGTCGGTTTCGAAAATATTGTGCATCCTTATCTCTATATTAATACGTTCGGCATCAGGTTCTTAAGTAAGACCCTCGAATAAGTTCACAAAATGTCTACCAGTTTAAATGCAATGTCCTACACGGTTTAAGCTATTTTGTTAATAGTTTAGAAGGAAACAAACTTCTAAAACTTCCTGACTCAGGAGATTTAGCTCTAGTTGTTTCTAAAACAAGATTCTTTTTGCAAAACAAGAAGAATTGATCACAAACTTTGCATAGGTTGAGAATGAACTGAGATTATTTTTTTTTATCTAATATCACAAATATAATGCAACGCGATCCTTATCATTCCGAAAGACTCCTTGGATCAGCAATGAACAAGGACTCAGTAACCTCGGTTATGCCAATACGTATGGTCATAACATTTGGATTTATCCGTGTAGTAATAGTGTTCAATGAGAAAAGAATAGTCTTTATTCATAGTCTAGCACACTGCAAAAGTTCTTGGCCATACTCGTACTTCTCATTTTGCCAACGACCTTTGCAAAATGTACAGACATACATACATAACATCACGCTTATATGCAATTTTTGTCAGTTTATCCGTAGTTTCATTTAAAATATAATATAATATTAACTCTTAAATGGAGATTTCAAAATAAGGTTAGGCCGCTTCAAAAAATTTGATCGAAAAATTTGACTTGACTTATTTTATCTCCAATATACGTCACGTCTTTATTACCTGGAAGGATGTGACAGAGGTGTACAACACCCACACTTCACCTGTTATGTTTAAGTTTCGTGGGATAGTGGTGCGCCTATCGCCATCCACCGAGCACAATTCCAGCTCCGTTCTGATATTGTGAATTGCTTGACTCCAAGTTCACAAATAACACTATGCCCGACTCGGACCTGTGACACCTGTTATGTTTAGGTTCCATGGGATAGTGGGTAAGCCTATATCCATCCACCGGGCACAATTCAAACTCCGTGCTGAATTTTCTGACGGGAAATTCACAAATAAAACTTTGCCCCACCCGGGAATCAAACCCGAAACCTCGCAGTGAGACGCGCATACGCTATCCACTAGACAATCGAGGCAGTTCTTCTCTTTTACTTCGCAATAGGGTTAGAAATAAAGATCTGATGAAAAGAATATTTTATTCTTCCTGCATCTCTCAAAACCTCAAATAATTAATTCGAGAAAACCCATGGGCCTTAAAACCAGACTACACATACACAATTACACACAATAGTACTTGACAAACATATGCCTAGTATACACAAGCATATTAGAGCAATAACATCAACTGCCCATTGTAACAATGTTGTTTTATGTGTGCATAATGCTTACTGCGATAACAATATGGCCGTCAAGTAATTTTGTTCATGCTGGTAAGTTACATTAATCTGAATGGAAAATTGCTTTTTTTACGTAATTTGTCCAAATTATGAAATACGAGTGTTACTCACGTAATGTTGGTCTATTAAGTCGACCGCAGTTTCACCTATACTTTTAGGCATTTTCAAGAGAGTGTGACACGTATTTCATAATTTGAATAATGATACAAACTCACGTTAGTTTTAATATTTTTTTTAATAAATTTAATTTAATAAATAATTATGTTGTTTGTCATTAAACCAATTCACAATATTTTTACCAAACTGCGTTGTTTGTGAGACTATTGAATTTATTAGTGACCGATCTGTCAAGTCATTATAATTAAATTTGTTCAGGGTGATGATAAAAAGCTATTGCAAGTATTTTTGAAATTACCCTTTCATTTTCAAAATTGTATTCGATAAAATGACATCTCATTTTACGGGATGAACATTTTTCTGGCAGTTTATCCGCAGTTTAATTTAAAATATAATATAATATAAACTCTTAAATGGAGCTTTCAAAGAGAAATAAGTTTTGGCTGCCCGTGACGCTTCAAAAAAATTGGTGACTTAACATAACGTAACATCACGCCTATATTACCCAGAAGGGTGTGGCATATGCGTACAACACCCACACTTCACCTGTTATGTTTAAGTTTCGTGGGATAGTGGTGCGCCTATCGCCATCCACCGGGCACAATTCCAACTCCGATCTGATATTGTGAATTGCCTGACTTCAAGTTCACAAATAACACTATGCCCGACTCAGAAATCGAACCCGAGACCTCGCAGTGGAAACGCATTCGCTAACCACTAGACCATCGAGGCAGTAGTTGGTGACTTATTTTTATTAATTTTACTGCCAAGATTTTTTTTTTAATTTTGTGAAGCCAAAAGAAAGTTGAAGGAATTCAACATCCTACGTCAACATTATATCCATAATAACTTTGATGAGGGGCTCTTTACAAATTGATATGAAAAAAAATAATTAACTTGAATTAATTTACAGCCACAATAGCAGAGGCCAACCATCATGATCATTGGGATCCCAAAAACATTGAACTGCCTGTGGCCTTACCAGAAGTAGGGGGCGGCGTAAAAGATTTTTTCCATGAAATAAGCGTGAATTTAAAGAAGTGGTTCACTTAAGTTCAAATGAATGAAAGTTTAAATAAAAACGTAAAATTATACTGAATCTGTTTTTTACTTGAGAAATTGTAGAATTCCTTAAAAAAAAATCGACTCCTAAATTATTTCCATTTTTATTTTTTATACTACTCCCACAGCGAACGAACGTGTAGTCCACCTGATGGTAAGTGGAGTACAGCCCATGGACATCAACAATCCACAAAAGCAGATTATAGATGCGTCGCTGCAGCTGAGGACTACGGTGTTATGCCTCATGTGCCAGTAATTTCAGGGCCTGATCTCACCAACAAACCGGAACACAGTAATGCAAGCACTACTATTTGGCGGCAGCTTAAAGGTGAGATGGTGGTGCTGCCGCCCTCGAGCTCATTCACAAGAGCTCTAAGTGACTGATAATCCAATAATTATTTTTAATACATGTAAATAAATGTTTTTTTTACTAGCCTATAACTTCATTCGTCCTCTTCCTGACGGCAGAATCTAAATTATAATTTTGCACAATACGATGCTTATACCCGAAACCTTTCAGTGAGAAGTCGAATACGCTAATCGCTGGATCACCGAAGCAATCAATAAATTAAACAATACTTTACTTAATTACAGGAGTACTGGACGACGTCAAAAATTCTCTGGAAAATCAACCACCAAGAACGGAACACTTAACAAGCCCTTTTTCATCAATAAAAGAGTTATTCGGCCATATTGGTGATTTCATGGCATCGTGGGTGGCGTAACAACAAAATAAATTAGTTAAATTAAATGTTTTTTATTTGTGAAATGGTAGCGGTCCTTCATATTGCTGCAGAATTGTAATAGAATGATACTTTTATGGATACCTAGTATTATTTTGAAAAGGTTTTCTACTATTATAGAATGGAAAGATATGTGCGTGGCGGCTGCCAATCAACCCATATATTATTTCATTTATTCATTTACTAGCGACCCGCCCCGGCTTCACACGGGTACAATGCTGATACTAAATACACTACAGAAAAACTGTGAATGGCGTATATAGAAACACAGCGGCCCGCTCCGGAATCACTGAAAAAAAGAGATAAACATATGCTGTCGCGGACTTTTTTATTCATCTTTTTAAGATATACAATTCCATAGTACATAAATTTGATCTATCTCGTAAGGTTTAGCCAGCGTTTGCAATGTAAGCGCAGAAAAATATGTTTGTTACGATATCACATTACAAATCTTTAAATTTCTGGGCTTTTCTCTACTATAATATGCATGTATTATACATAGTAACCTTTCTCTTGAATCACTCTATTTATTAAAAAAACCGCAATCAAGATCCGTTGCGTAGTTCTAAAGATCTAAGCATACATAGGGACATAGGGACAGAGAAAGCGACTTTGTTTTATACTATGTAGTGATTCCTTTGTGGATCATAGGTTAGTATTACAGTTCTTAAATTTAATATTATATATTACGATATGTCCTACCACATGCTGCGGAGTAAGAGTTTATTTATTATATTAATTAAATTAAAAGATTATTTAAATCAAAATTAAATTAAAATTTTATTGAGCTTAGCTTTGAAAAGATTTGAAAATTTTATTTCTCGTATTTCTTTAGGTACTTTATTACATATAATTTCCACAAAGCAAACGCAGTTTTATATAGGACTACAGGATGTGTCAACCTGCAGTTTGCAAATATACCTGTCATCATAGAAATATATACTATAGAAATGGCTTGTCCGAACAAATTGCCCTTCAAATTTGACATTATGAATAGCAGGATCAGTAACGCCATCTGCATTGAACTACCATGTGACAATTCATAACAAATACTTTTTTTAATTACCAAAAATATTCTCTTGAACGCCCGCGGCATAGTTCAACTAAGCGCAGTTGCGCAGTTCCAAAGTCATGTCACGCGGATATTCACGATTAAGGAATATGGCGTCGGACCGAAAAATTTTAGCAAATAAAATTGATAAAATAATGTAAAGAGGTGGATATAATATGATATTTGTGACTTACCGGTGATATGTAATACCATAATCTTTTTTGTTGTGTCTAATTTGGTAGTTCGTACAACTTTTCAGTGCACAATTAGGCATTTTGTCGTGTTTGACCGCTCACGGAGGCAGCCAACCACAGTCAATTTCACTACGCGCTTTTTGTAGTCTCATTGACTCCAAAAAGGTTCAGTTCATTTATCGCGCGTTAGCCGTGTCCTTACTTTATACGTCAATGCCTGTCATTCAAAAAATAAATCATATCAGTTCTTTGAACAGGATATTACTACTCGGCAACTTTATATTTGAACGAAAAATGTTTTGCAAATAGATGCACGTTCCATAAAAAATATAATATAAAGATAAAAATTTCATTGAGCACAATGAAGTTATGGACAAATATCCATAAATAGATTGAATAGAAAACAAACAAGCGGACGAGTCAGCGTTTCAAATTATCCGGCGAATGGGACCGATTGAGCGAATGAAATGAACGGGAGCGAATGGAATGGCTAGCTGGACGGATCTTTAGGTGCTGCTATTATTTTGATTGGAGGTACGAATACCCCGGGAAGCTTGTATGGGTTAGCTTAAGGCGAAGTCAAAAGCATGACGTATCTAGTTTTTTAAACTGAATCACCAAAAATAATAATATATATATATATTATTATTTGTATTGCAAGGCATTCGTTTGCCTGACACAATCTTGGAGACCAAACAACATTTTTATTTTTCTTCTTGTGGGTTAAACGGCCTAAATTGTAGATCATTGAATGTATGTATCGCATAATATGATATCAGCTTCTTGTTGATCATTATATAGAGAACCTACTCTTCCAAAGCTTTTCCCAATTATATAAGGGTCGGCTTCTAGTCTAATGAATTTAACTATAGGTATATATCAGTATATTAAGTGGAGCGCCCAGCAGAGGCGGCTCGTCCTTAGGTGCACTGGTGCAGTGCACTCCCAGATAAAATACGTTGTATAATATTCCTTTAGAACTCTATTTACTCTATACATTCTAAACTAAATAATAGGTATTTATCTTCATTCATATTAACAACTAAAAACTATTATATTGCCTAGCCTACCCGTACAAAGTGGAATGTTTAAAAGACATTCGGTGCGGTGTCATGTCAAGTAGAAGCAAAGTTGGAACGAGTGGTGCGCTAGCGATTACGCTCCTACTGCAGAAATTTCAATACAACGCTCAGTACTAAATTCCATAAGTGCGAAAGAGAAACATCGATGCGGCCCGGCGCGTGAAACAAAAACATTGTACGAGATTTTCGCCTAGACTGGAGCGCCGCTCCTGCTGCGCGACGTTGCCAGATTGCGTTTTGATAGTACATGACTTCAGCAGCTCAACTCTACAGCAGGGCGCGACCGCGGGTAACGCGGGCGCGGGAAATTTTGAATTGTTGCCGATCTTACGTAAACAAACTAAATGAGTCGTGTCGTTGTGTCCGCGTTGCTTTGTTAATTTACGGTAATTTCGTAATTTATCAATTGATATTACTGTAATTAAGACTTATAATAAAAATAGTTTGTGCTTGACCGACCGAGAGGTGCGCCTATGAAACGTACCTTCCCAGACTACGAAGTGACACCCACCGTAAATGGTAAGCTCTTGTTTATTTTGCTATTTTTTAAGTGAACACCCATAAAAAAATGTCACGAGCCGCCTCTGGCGCCCAGCATCAGACCTTCACAACCCAGTAAGAGGAGATACGATGCTCATTGGTTTTAGACTAGTTGTTAGATGTTTAGGCCTATGTCTACCCGTAACGAATGCGATATTAAAGTAGCAACCAGGACCGAGACCGCTTAACGTGCTCTCCGAGGCATGGAAGAAAACTTATATGTTGAGGTGGTTGAGGTTGAATTATCGTTAAGTTTAACTATTACATTCATATTTTGATCTCATAGCATAATTAATTTAATTAAAAAGATAGTAACAAATTTGTTTTTATGATGAGTCGGTTTTAGTAAAAAATGAATGACGTAGTGCCATCTGGTCACCCATCCACGGTCGACCGCGGTTGGCATTGCTTAACCTGTAAGATCGGTCGGTCTGCGCTGTTTCGACTTATTTAAGAGCTCGTCAGACCACATATTCCACAGACCAATGCAATGCATCATTTGAAAAATTGTTTTTTACTAACGCTAGAAGAATGCTACGCAATGCTCAAGTACCAAAGGTCAACTGGCTATGGACTCGTAATTTGCGGTAGTTTTTCATTTTAATGTTAAAGTAATTATAACGTAATCGTCTTTAAATAAAATGTACACACCTGCATCAGTAAAATGGCAAGTCTATTTTATTTTAAATTAAATCTGACTCATTATAAAATACATATTTTGTTACCATCTTTTTCTTTAAATGTTATTATACATGTTTTGATTATGTCATGAGACTCATGAGATAAAAATAACCCATTAAAGACCATGCGATGAGAAAATTATCATCATCTATGTAACATTAGTAACTAACTTATTTTAAAGTATTTTATTTATTGCCAATGAAACTTTCTAAAAGCAAAATAGGTCAGCGTACGTGGCACAGAAACCTATCAAAGGTCAATGGATTCCACCGCGGGTGTACAAAACCAATAACCAAGCTACCGCCTACATACTAACTTCCACGAAAATCTCCGTGAGCCTTATTTAAAAGTAAATAAATTGGAACTGGCTTCGCCTTAAGTCGGGCTTGGTCTAAAACACCGTGGGCATTTTATTCTTTCGGGCAGACGACCCGGTCTTTGTATCTAGAGAAAATAGATTTTCCCAGTGCTTAGACCGTTTGGGTTCATAGACGAGTTAGGGCTTAAAGTGGAGCTGTTGAATTTTGTCTTACATTTTCATACAGGCTTTTGTACCCATCTTTGTGTTTGGACGAAGTCTGTGCAGCGTTTTGCCGGCTTTATTTGGAAGAAAAATGAAAACTAACAAAGAATTAGGTTAGACTCAACGGCATACCATTGTGAAATGACAATAAATTTTGTTTGTTTGCTTTTGATTGTTTGGCAATTATGTTTATCAAACTAATCGGTTTATATTTTTATTATTTGTGATTATTCGGTCAGAGAGATATAGACGATCCCCACATTCAGCTAGCGCGATCCTCAGACATGTGAGCAACGCGAACGCAATGCGTCAGCGCGCAGCGTCGTGCTGCCGTGCGGTGTTAAGCTTCAGTTTCCTAGGAAAGCGGTGAGGAATAATGCGACCGTAATATTATGGCCGTAACACGATTAGTACGTGTTACGTTATGTCGATCACCGCTCTCTAGGAAACCACTACATTTACTTTACATAGGCAACGTTCTAATGACGTCATTCTACAGTTATCTTTACGGTTGTATTATTCCACACTAGTCATGGGCGTTATTAGATATTTTTGGTAACCGGTATTACACCGGTATGGAGATACAGTACCGGTATAGACAACCGTTGCCGAATACCGGTATTTTAGATACAGTACTAAAGTTATTCTAGCTATAGCGTTTACAAACGTTTTAAGCTAAGGTAGCGAGAGCGACCGCACTCGTTTACAGTTTGATTAAGCCGTAGCGCAGTAGATATAAGGTCATCTTTGGTTTATAACAATAACCTTGAATGGTTTGCGCCGCTCTCGCCCCTTTTCTTTTATGCATGCGATATTATCACTTGTAAAAGAGAGATAGATAAGTTAGTTAGTTTTAATCGGTTGCGTGGATTCAGTTGGTTTTGGTTGTCAGTTATTTAATTATTAAATATGATGTAGGTTCGGTTTTCAAACTACGTTGACGCGGTGATTCGGTAGTTACTTCATAGTTTCATACTAATACCTGATAACCGTTGGTAACTATTTTAATACCGATACGTTAGAGAGATGATACCCGTTTTCAGTTATGTTTTGGTATAGCGGACACATGACTATTCCACACCGCTTGCTTAAGCTTCAGTTTACTAGGAAAGCGGTGTGGAATAATGCGGCCGTAATATTATTACCGTGACACGATTAATATGTAATACGTTATGTCGATCACCGCTCGCTAGGAAACCACTACATTTGTTTTACATAGGCAACGTTCTAGTGACGTCATTGTACCGTTATCTTTACGACCGCATTATTCCACACCGCTGTGCTAGGAAACCGAAGCTTTAGGAAACCGAAGCTTTAGTGCAGCGCAGCGTCACACGCTCGAGGATCGCGCACGCCTAATGTGTGACAGCCTTATATACACATTGCGATCTAGCATCTATGTAGTAGGCTTATAAACTAAGGCCTCTTTCTTACTGGCTGGCGCAGTATTGGTATGGTAAAATATTCTTATAAAAAATATACCGAAACAAAAACTAAGCATCTATCTTTTTAAGAGAATATTTAACCATACTGATGAACAGCTTTCCAGTGAGGAAAGGGCTTGAAGAACCTTATTCTTGATATAATTTTTTTAAATTTCAAGTTTCTAACCGCGCTCTGCGCAGATGAATCAAGCAGCCGGGTAAACAATTATATAATTATTGGGTTGTAGGGAGTAATTATTGGAGCCAGCGATTCAGTCCTGAAAATAGAAATCGAGGCAAAGGCTACATTTTAGGAGTGAAGCCGCGGGTGTAAGCGTAGGGCATGTATAAATAGCGCAAACTGTAATAACTTCTACCCTCAATTTTTACAGGCTAACTGGCGAGAAACAATCTTTTAATCCCGTGCTATGACGTCGGACACCAACATGCATTTTTTAAATCACTTTGTAATTAAAACTCTTTGATAACCGCAAGCGGCTGCAGCAGCTTCAGCGCAATAAATTAATATAAGATGGGATTTAAGCGTTATAAGGTACTTTGCATATGAAGCTACAATGTTTGCATTACATCCCAATAAAACTACGCACACCTATACGAGTTGCATCTGTTACTGCTTTCGATGATCCACGGCAGTTTCCAGATGCTACAATCGATAACTAATTTACTTTAAATTTACAGCAATACAAAAATCGTTAAGTTTTGCCAGTTGGTTATGTTAAGTTGCACCGGCAACTTTACATAACCAACTGGCAAAATTTAACAGCATACCAATGCTGTCCTCTGCAGCACTAGTACAGCTCATAAGTAGGGGTGTAAATTAATTACTTAATTATGCCGAAAATACGGGTAAGAAACGATAGTTCACTGTAATCTCTAATAGATTACTGTATACTATCCGTGACTTACCGGTGACCTATAACATTCTTAAGTATATATATTTTTTTAAGGTCAATTAAAAAAATATGTGAAATATTTTTTTGTAATTCTGTTAATTAAATGTTGTAGGATTTTGCCAACCAACGCATGTAGTATTTAAAATAAATTAAAATTTGAAATGTTTTATTAGTCATCCGTAATATATTATAGATTTCGGTAAACTATCCGGAAACCATGAATTATTATTGCGTCAAATAAATTTGCTCCATCTGCAAAAGTCCTAAACAAATTAATTTGTTCAATCCTAGCCGTGCGCTGCCGTTGGTCTTTCAAAGAGTTTGCATTCAAAATTCATAGCACACTCCAGTGAGTATAAAATTATGCGCATATTATTAATTTCTCCTGTTTGTTTTCAACTTGTATCTACGCTGTTCCTGATTCATGGGAATAACAAAATCGTAATTTATATTGGTTTAATTTGACCTATTAACCTGATCTGACAAACAAAATGTTCAGTATAACATCTTGGGCCGACATCTCCAGCAGCCAGTTATTGAGTAAAACATGCTACATATTAAACAGTGTTTCCTGCGTCTCAAAAACATTCTAACATCTATCAAAACATTATAGGAATAAAATTAATTGCTTAATATTTTGAGTGCACGGTTGGCATAGTGTTATGATTCTAACTTTATCATTAGCTTATAATTCCTATAAACTATTGCAAATTGTCGTTATTTAGTCATTTCTTATTTTAATTAGTTTGTAATTTAAAAAGTATTTAATTTGACTTCTGTGTTCTCATTGGTCGCGCGCCATTAAGCTGTCCAATGAGAACACAGTAGAAAAACCGCGGTAAAGTGGGTTAGGAAGGTATTAGGTCGGTGGCAATGGTTATTCGCTGCCTGGATGTCAAAAAGTAAAGACATTTAAAAGTAATAAGTGTGTTTATTATAATGTTAGTATTGCAAGAAGTAACACGTGTTAACAGTTAAACACGTGTTAAAGTGATAAGTGCATTAAGTCTGATTTATGGAATAAAAGGTGATTCTTATAAAATTACGTTGTTTCGTATTGTTATCCCTAACTTCTGAGGTAACGGCAAGGTATCGCCACATCTCAGAAGTGGGATTAATAACTCGAAAACGCCCACAAACCAAGGAAAGTGTAAGTACTTATTTTATTACGTTTTTTTTCTTCTTCTTTTTCTATCATGATATTGCCAGTGGTACTTTTTGGAAGAAAGCCAGGCGATAGTTGTTTTGGCTTAAGTGACTTATAGATTGTAATTGATCGGGGTACACCTCGTATCACTTCTATCGGTCGTGATTATCTTAGATACGTGGCTGAGGCACTCCCTGGTCGTATTTGAGGTAAGATCTATCGTCCTACAACTTGAAATTTCTGTTTTTTCTGTTGGGTATTATGGTAATGTTGATAAGATGTGATAAATGCAGTTTATGTATTCTAACCAAATGGTAAATTATGATAGAAACAAAATACAATCATAATTTGAGGTTAGAAAAGGTCACATTGAATTACATTAATTTATATAACCATAAATGAGATATCGACACATTTTAGATACTTTTAATAATAATAAATTGAATTCAATACAAATAAAATTATTAATTACATATATTGTGTTAAAAGAAAAGTGTCTAATCAAATTATAATTTTATAATTGCAATCGATATTTTAAAGAATGAAATTTGAACATACAATTTAAAATATGATCAAGAAGTACATGTAGATTTGTGAAATTTAGTCTAACCATGTATTACAGCTTATTCTTAAAGCAGTTATGTTTTTAGGCTGTAGTTGATCGGGCATTCTATCTCTTATTTTGTTAATAAGATATATTACTGCATTTTTAGTTCATTATGCTTCCAGGATGTATTGTAATTATTTCCTGTTCACTTTTATTTATTCTTTTTGTTTACCTATTTATCAATATTTCAATATTAAATTAAATACAGGTTATAAGTACATGTTTTAACCTCAAAGTACAATTTTCATATTTCTTAAGCAGATGACAATGTATTATGTATTACATCGTTTAGTCTCAGAATAAGAATAGTTTAGTCACATTTTACAGGATCTATTTTTTTTTAAAGATCTCATATTTACTAACATTAATACACCATTCTTTTGCCGAGGTTGAATCATGGGCAAGGACGGGACTCATAAGCCTCACCGTCACCAGCCAAAGGTAAATGAAGTTGCATCACGTCGTCACGCTGGGGCTTCTGCTCGTAGCCGCAGTCGGTCCCGATACAGGACGCCATCCTTATCCTGAAGTGAATGGCGTATCGGAAACCTTCGGTCACAATCCAGAGATCTTCGGTAGCGATCCACGATCTGGGACTTCGAGGTCGTGAGTGCTTAAGTTATCATAATAGGTGTAGAGAAAATTCTCCTGCAACTAGGTCAAGGTCTAAGATTAGATCTCGTTCACCTTCTCAGAGAAGTCGGGAACGCGATCCTGGCACAAGAGCTATAAGTAATCAAACCATATTCTTTAAGAACTTTCTGGATATAATTAACGATATTTCTAATGGTAACAGTGACAGGTTTCCGGTTCTTAATGTAGTGCCAGAATTAGATCCCTTAAATAAACAGCAGACTGCCCCATGTCGAGGCAGGGTGAACACGCGAGTAACAACAAAAGTCATGAGGGTTGATAATGGGTGCGACACCAGTCTCAAATAACATAATGACCGTTAAAGTAAATGGTAGTTTACTATACAATGTTTTATTGATATAGGCAGCGATGGCAACCAGATTCGACAGTGAAGCCAAAAGATGTCATTTACAGTGGCAAGAAGTTAGTTATATAGATATAGATAGGTATTGCTAACTCAGCTTGTAAACCTATAGGATTGTGCTATGCATCTGTGGAGGTGCAGAATATTGTCGAGCATAACATGGACATCTTAGTTATCGATGATAATATTATACCCTGTCCCCTCTTACTGTATCTATCTGTATCAATCAATATATTTGTTTGCGAAAACATGGTTAAATAATGATCTTACATAGTAAATTGTCCAACATGTTTCACTGTAAATTACAGCATGCATGCATTAAGCTTCATATTATTTGAATATACTTTTAAAAGGCAATGAACATTTTTATATAAATAAAATAAAACAGAAATAACATCAATACAATACAGTAGAGACATATTATAGGGTCCTGGCATGAGGCGACCGTAACTGGTTTGTTAAAGCGTCTGGCCGGTGTGCAGAGGGTTGCAGGTTCGAATTCTGCTGTCCAATAATATTTTCAATTGTTTCTTAGTATATTATAGCAAATTTATATACGTGGTAAAGCCGACATAGGGACATTAAGTTTAAATACGTATTATAGACGTGAACAGTTAATTTCCAGTGGTTCAAATAAAAATATATGATAGTAACTGCACCCTTATCGAACAAACCGACTGAAGGGTTTGACAGAGGTGTATAACACCCACATTTCACCTGTTATGTTTAGGTCCCATATGACTGGAAGTGAGTACCTTTTAAAAGAAGGTTTAGGTACTGTTTAAATACAAAAAGTCGGTTATAGCGAGTTTAAAATAAAGGCGGATGATTTAATAACTAGAAGCCGAATTCTATTGATAAACTATATATGAAATAAACAAATTCATTAGATTCGCACAGTTTTGATGATAGTATTAAACGCGGTGACTCTCTGACTTGTGATCAAAAGCTTTAGCTTCAAAACTTATTTGATAAATATAAAAACAGTTTCTCGCCTAGCCTAAAAGATCTGGGATTCACGATAGCAATTGAAATTGTAATTTAATTAAAAGTGAAAGAGTTAAAGACATGGTTCGGGAGATGTTAAACAACGATATTATCAGAGAATCTAGTTCTCCGTACGCTATTCTCCATTGCTTACTCGTTGGTTTGTACCTCGTGGAGCAAAATTCAAGATTCATTTATTCGCAGGAATATGGTACAGTAGATGGTATACATGTCTTAGCAGCCCGACATATTCACCTTTAATAGGCATGTGAATTTTTGTTTAAAGTAGATAGTAAACATGAACAAGAAAGTAGCACTAACAAACAGGATAACTTATTTTTTTACAAGAATAGAATTCATTTAGAGTATAAAAGCACTTTTCAAGTAACCAAGACTTAAGTTCCCAAGGTGGCATTTAGTAAAAGTACGTCACTGCATGTGTAGGATGTGTTCACCACAAGTTGCCTAGTGGTAAAAAAAAAAAAAGTGAGCTGCATCCAGGTTTCCTTCGACACTATTTACGCTGATCATTTGGGACCATTCATCAAATCTAAACGAGGAAACTCTTACATTTTAGTAATTGATGATGTATTTATGACGGCATTGCATTCTGTAACGGCAGTACGCAACACTAAGTCTGCGACAAGTATTAGGGTACTACGTGAACACTTTATTTATTTCGGTACGCCAATCAAGCCTTTTTATCCGAAATGAGATCAGAAGCTAATATGTTAATTGATGCCCAGCAGGCCAAAGATAAGAAAGCTTAAGAAAAACATCGAAAAATGTGTGTCAAGTTTAAAGTAGGAGATCTTGTAAGAATCATTCGTGCGCCAACTGCGATTAAAGGTCAGTCAAAGAAATTGGAACCAAAATGTGGGGGTTCATATAGGATGAAGAGTATGCGTCTTCCGATAAAGATACGTCTGATGACGCAGATTATGGTCTAGAATCCGGTACCTAATGAATTACTTGTCACTGTCACTTTTAGACATTGTTGTAGGTATGTAGTCTTTTATATATGTATAAACATATGACTGGCACAGACTACTACTTATTATGTACTGATTATGGAAATGTTACGTGTATGCATGAAATATTATGTATAATTATGTTAATTAATATATAATATTTACGGTCAGCGTCATGGACAAGGCACGTAAATGATTTTGTCGATAACGGTCAAGGTCATGGACCGGGTAAATTAATAATTTTGCCGGTAACGGTCAGCGTCATGGACCGGGAACGTAGGTTAATTATTATTTACAAGAAACGGTCAAGGTCATGGACCGGGCAAATTAATAATTTTGCCGGTAACGGTCAGCGTCATGGACCGGGCACGTAGGTTAATTATTATTTGCAAGAAACGGTCAAGGTCATGGACCGGGCAAATTAATAATTTTGCCGGTAACGGTCAGCGTCATGGACCGGGCACGTAGATTGATTTGCAGGCAACGGTCAAGGTCATGGACCGGGCAAATCAATAATTTTGCCGGTAACGGTCAGCGTCATGGACCGGGCACGTAAATTGTTTATAAGGCAACGGTCAAGGTCATGGACCGGGTAAATTGATAACTTTGCCGGTACGGTCAGCGTCATAGACCAGGCACGTAAATGATTTTGCAGGCAAGGTCAACGTCAAGATAAGCTCGCTGAAGTGGCAATGGGCTGGTCACGTCTGCCGAAGGGCTGACAGCCGTTGGAGCAAACGAGTCCTGGAATGGAGACTGCGATTCGGCGGCCGTAAGTTGGGACACCCCACCCTGCCAGGTGGACTGACGACCTGAAAAAGGTCGCTGGAGGAGTCTGGCGTGCTGGCGCGGCGCATGGCGGCGCTCGGGAGCGGCGCCGGGCGTCCATCGGGCGCGGCGCAGGGCGGCGTTTGGGCGCGGCGCAGGGCGGCGTTCGGGCGCAGCGCAGGGCGGCGTTTGAGCGCGGCGCAGGGCGGCGTTTGGGCGCGGCGCAGGGCGGCGTTCGGGCGCAGCGCAGGGCGGCGTTTGAGCGCGGCGCAGGGCGGCGTTCGGGCGCAGCGCATTGCGGCGTTTGGGCGCAGCGCAGGGCGGCGTTCGGGCGCAGCGCAGGGCGGCGTTCGGGCGCAGTACAGGGCGGCGTTCGGGCGCAGCGCAGGGCGGCGTTCGGGCGCGGCGCAGGGCGGCGTTCGGGCGCGGCGCAGGGCGGCGTTCGGGCACGGCGCAGGGCGGCGTGCGGGCATGGCGCAGAGCAGCGTGCGGGCGCGGTGCGATGCCGTGGAGCGCCTAGCCGCGCGTCTGCAGCGCTGCGACTTCAAGCTCGCCGCCGCAAGCCAAGTTCGATGCCAGGAGAGTTAGCGGTTTGGAAGAAGCCTATGTCCAGCAGTGGACTACGAGCGGCTGAAATGCTAAACTAATAATTTTGCCGATAACGGTGAATGTTCTCTAGTTACCGTCATGAACTAGTCGATTATTACAATTATTAAAATATGTACAAATATAAAGTAAGTTCTGGATAATTTAAAGGCTGTTCAATGTGTAGTATAAGTGTAAAAGTGTATCAACAAAGAAAGAGAACAAAAATGAAAAAATACATCGTGATGTAACGTAAATTGTATTATTTAGTGTAATGAATGATAAATGTTGTCTTTCAGTGTTATACTTATATTGTAACGAAGGGACTCGTTAATCACAGGATGGTCGAGTTGTTATGATTCTAACTTTATCATTAGCTTATAATTCCTATAAACTATTGCAAATTGTCGTTATTTAGTCATTTCTTATTTTAATTAGTTTGTAATTTAAAAAGTATTTAATTTGACTTCTGTGTTCTCATTGGTCGCGCGCCATTAAGCTGTCCAATGAGAACACAGTAGAAAAACCGCGGTAAAGTGGGTTAGGAAGGTATTAGGTCGGTGGCAATGGTTATTCGCTGCCTGGATGTCAAAAAGTAAAGACATTTAAAAGTAATAAGTGTGTTTATTATAATGTTAGTATTGCAAGAAGTAACACGTGTTAACAGTTAAACACGTGTTAAAGTGATAAGTGCATTAAGTCTGATTTATGGAATAAAAGGTGATTCTTATAAAATTACGTTGTTTCGTATTGTTATCCCTAACTTCTGAGGTAACGGCAAGGTATCGCCACAATAGTGGTTAAAGCGGTCGCCTCCTCGCTTTCAAATGCGCTGGTGATGTTGGGTCGATTCTCACACGAGAAAAATCGTTGTGTGATCCGCAAAGATTTGTTCTGATTCTGGGTGGTTATCTGTGTGTGTGAAATGTATGTTTGTGAACAGCTTCGTGACACAGGAGTTATTAATAGTGCGGGCATTGTTTAAAAAAAAATTAAGTTTTTTACTAAAGCGAAAAGGAGAGGAGAATGGTTATATAACCAATCTGGTTTCGTTATTCTCACATCTCCTCTCCGCTTAGTTTCGATAGCGTAACCTGATTGGTTATTGATCTTTTTGTGGATACTTGAATTGGTTTACTGTTCGGTGTTAGATTATGTTTGTCAATAGTAATTATACAAACATTTACATTACAGTTGATGATTTTTATGCTCACCCAGTACTTTAGCTGAATGAATGAATTTATAACAAGACCCGAGAGTCTGTCCGTCATGGACAGACTCTCGGGTCTTGTTATAAATTCATATAAAAATAAGGATTGTATTTTAGAAATAACAATAAGGATGCCGAACCTTCCTGTATCTTAACAATGGTATTATTCTTCATTCATTTTGATCAGGCATGATAATATAGATGAATGGTTAGTATCTTTACATTGCACACGACAGTTCTATAGTCACCTATAGGCCAGCACAGTGCTGTAACGCTGATATTAATATTCTATTAATCTAAGCAATAATGCTGGTTTATGTGGGCGTAGTATTAACTAGTTTGGCAATATGGCTGCAATATGACTTTGTGGACGGCGGTAAGTACCTATTTAGTACTTTTTTTTATACTAAGCAGTGGTAATGATTATGATTCCATAGGCCCGAAGTTTAGAAACCTAAACCACAGAAAATAGGTTAAAATAATAATCAAGCTTCAGTACCTGTATTTGTGGTTGTGGTTACGGATGTAATAAAATTAAATAGAATTCAATCATCAGTAAAACAATTTTATTTAATCCAATCCCACTATCGTCCAAAATTTTCAGAGGATCAGTACCCTGAACAGTAACCACAGGAAAACATCGCGAGGAATCCTGTATACTTGCCTAAAGTACTCGAGGGTGTGTGATGTCTACCAATCCGCACTTGGCCAGCGTGCTAGACTAAGTCCTCACCATTTTTATCATGAGAAGAGGCCCGTGCCCAGTAGTGGGACATGGCATTGGGCAACACTTCCAAGACTTTATTGGGGGATTTAAAGAGTTTACCCAGAAAATGAGCGAGGATACAATTAAGTAATTATTTGTTTTACATTACTTAGGCTTTTAAACGTTTGTTTTCAAAGGCTTTTTTCACACAAACGCGAGCGGTGTAATTATTTTTTGTGCCTTTATGCAATGGTATTTGGGAATAAGTAACTATAATTCACACTCTTCTTTTTCACATCTTCTTTTTCGTTATCTATCCAATTTTACTTTGGTTTATTTTCTGTTCTTCCGTCTACATCAGGGGTGGCCAACTTGATTGGACCCAAGATCTCTTGATCACTAACGAGACCCTGTGCGATCTACCAATTTCTTCTTCTAGAAATCTTAAATGAAACAGCATAGTTCAGTAGGTACACAATCATGTAGCATTTTTTATTTTATTAAGAGAAAAAACATAAATGTGGAAATTATACTTAGTACTTATTTACATTATATCGATACCTCTGGGCTCAAAGGTCGTAAAGGACAAAATGGGACTTTTCAGGAGAAGCAAAAAACAAAAAAAATAAAATACTTTTTACTGTAACTTTTTTGTTTCTTGAGCTATTTTAATAAAACCAAGGAGAAAAGTGCTTAGAATTTATAGTATTTTCTAAGGCAGTATAAAAAAATACCCTAGTGCTGTATTTACCAAGATAGATTTCCTTTACGACCATAAATTTGAAAATAAATGTCCTTTACACCCATCAAATTTCCATCCTAAGATTTTACCAAAGGGTGTAAAAGTGTAAATCTACTTCACTGCACAATACTGAAAAAATAAGGTAATAATTGACTAGTGTAAATAATTTTTAGGTCATAACGATCACTTGTTAACTCATTTTTAAGGGCTACATTATTATCAAACTTAATTATTAAATGGATTTTGTATTTTTTTTATATATTTTTATTTAAATGTCGTATACTACTGTATTTTAGTTACAAATAAACATGAAATAATTATAATTATAGAAATAAGAAGCACATTTGTGTAATTGACATCGTTTATTATTTTGAGATCTCTTATTATTTTGTATAGGTCGCGTTATGAGTTATGAGCGCTCTGTTTTAGAGGTGAGGATCTGCGCAAGTGAATTAAACAACTTGACCTAATTATATTTAGCAGCAGCTATCGGTAATCTGCTATTATATAGCTGTGTAACTGCTGGATGCAGTGACACAGTTACATCAATCACTGGTTCATTATTAGTTTGGCATTTTTCTTTCCCTTACCCTTCCCTTTTGTTTTTCCTTTAGATTTTTCACATAATTTTATACAATGAGTTTCTGCTTGAGCTTCCATAGAACTGATGTTTTTGAATTAAATATCTTTTAATGTTGTTGGTGTGAATGTATTTAGGATAAATACCGTGACGGAACAGCGATTGAAAAATTACACAAGATGATGCGTCCAGCAGTAGGTGATTACGTTGGGCAGTCTGGTCTACGTACGTATTTATATTTTTTGCTTTGCCACGATCGACTGGACTAACAGATCGCGATCGACCGGTCGATCGCGATCGACCTGTTGGCTACCCCTGGTCTACATTAAGACTGACTACTATTTTGTCTTCTGAATTGAATTCCTTCCAATCACATGGCCAACACGACCAACCATTCTCTTTCAATTTTGTCAAACTAGTGCAAATTTTAGACTATCTTTATTATCCATCACAAATACACTAATACCTTGGTCAAAATGCAATTGTATATTTCAGTTTTTGTTATTTTCCTTGTTAATTAAAAATACCTGCAAAAAAACTGTAATTAGTAGTGTGAGACTGAATGAGCCAGTTTTTATAAATTTCACATAGTGAATTATTAAAATTAGTTCTTAAAATTACTTCTGATCTTAATCTTTACACTGATCGGAAACCTCGCCTAGATAAAATTGGAATAAATACAATTTACTAAAAACATTATTTATACTACAAAGATCGTAATTATTTTGTAGTGTTTGGAAGATCATTCGCGAGAAGACTGCAGCTCTAAGAGGCCTACCTGTAAAGTATAAATCGAAAAAAACAGTAGCAAAGCCAGTGAAAGAAACTCGACAGGGGGAGGCGAGGGGCGAAGGGACTCAACCCAAACTACTTTCACGATATCAATCATTTACTTCAAAAATTAAGTCACATTTACCCTTTAGAGATTTTCTTGCAAAATTATTGTAAAAACTATTAGCTACAATTAAGTACTATGCGAATCAAATTAGATCAGATTTTTTTGTTTTTCTTAATGTGTTATATTTGCCTTAATATAAACTGAATGAATTTCGTTTACAATAGGGTGGAACACAGTCGAAATGGCCTAGAATGATCTTATTTGATTAGTAAGATATTAAGAGGTGCTATTATTCTTGTTATTATTATTTTTAAAATAAAATGTACTAAATTAAAAACGACCTTTATATATCACATATTGTTATGCTTTGGTAGTCACAGTCTAGGACACCCTATTTGCCAATGAAAAAAAAGATTAAGAATAAAAGTAGCTGAACACTTAAAATCTCCAAACTTATAAATTTTCAGTGTCTTTTATATTTGTTTTGTGTAAAGCCACTTTTATTGCTAGTTTTACTTTTAAATGCATGTCATGATTAAAAGAGGCTCTAAGCGTAGCCGTGTTATAGCTGCTATCAATGATAAGAAACGGTCAAAAAGCCCGCTGACCCATAAGTGTTGTTTATACCCATTGTCTGAACGTGTGGTGTAGAGGTTTAAGCGGTCGCCTCGCCGCTTTCCACTACACTGGTGTTGTGGGTTCGATCACCACATGGATAAATCTTTGTGTGATTCGCAAAGATTTGTTCTGAGACTCGGTGTGCTTGAGTGAGTGAATGTGTGTATTTGGCCTCGTCATTGGGATCATTGGATAGTGTAATTGCTTCTGACGTTCTAACTAATGTTAAAAAGAAAAAATAAGTTCCGTATTTTGTTACAGGGAGTATAATCCTGTAATTATAGTTAGTAAAACATAAATATCAGTCCTATTCTATCAGCCTCAGGCATTGCAGGATACATTTGACGTAGAAGCTAGACTTGATGGTTCCACAAATGTACAAGAATTTATCTATCGGAACCTCGCATCAAGCATGGCACGTTTATACAAAGCTATGTTGGAGATTGTACCCTCATTACTGACAAAGATTGAAACGTAGGGCTGTCGCTTACTTATTTAAAATATTAGAGTTAGGTCGAATATATTATTGATTAGTTACTATATGCTACACATATAAATCAGTATGTCGTCATTTTAGTACCGCTTGAATATAAAAAGAATAGCCGGTATTATTCGACGCACCAAATAATCTTATAACAAATAAATATAAAATCCAAAAAATATACTTTTCTATGATTACCACAAAGTTTAAGTGTCATTACACACTTATTTCGAGTCTTTGCTAACGTTTAATAATTCATCCAACTTTTTTTATAGACAGTTATTGGTTTAATAGTCCACCCACCAAATATACATTTAGATAATACCTTCCCTATTCTAGATTAGACATAATATAACGGTATCTTATCGTAAGTTTAAGAAATTTAATGCAACTTCTTTGGGTTACTTACAGAATATAGTCAAAGAGCATAAAACTGGCTAGTTAATGTGAAAGCGGACGTCGTTAGTAGACCAAGCTGCATATAGCTGTAGATTATGGCTTTTAAATAATATCTCGCTAGTATGAAACGAACTGATAATTTAATTAAAACTGGTTTAATTTACGACTTATTTTGGGTTTAGTTTTAGTAAACGATGGCAATATTATTGAGTCCATAGTTTCTTTGTTTTAGTACGGCGTCAATTAGATGAGTACTGATGAGGCTTCACTTTAAACGAAGTGCTTGTATAGAGATAATGGAGACTATCGGTCTAGGCATTATTAGTCTACGTCTGTGTGTATACCATGAGCGTAGCCAGGGGAGCTGTTTATGGGGTTCAAACCAAATCAGACTGAGTCGACAAGTCAAAATATAATGCAAGAGATAGTACTCTGGATATCAGAATAATACCGGGTTTGCTTTTTAATGTAGTTTGATTAATGAATGTAAATATAATGTCATGAACATTTCTATTATTCAATTTCTCCGTCCTCCCCCCTTCTCCCCGAGATCGGAGAAATGCAAAACACCCCCAGAAATCAAATCCTTACTACGCCTATGTATATGTGTATGTTACATATCGGTGCTAACATGGGCCATTGACCCGTGACCTCAATCACTCCACGAGGCTTGTTTCGCAATCGTTACCAACGAATCAGCACTAGAGTCATCGACGATGGTTGCAGTTAACCCCACTTATTCGACCCCACTTTGGAGCAGTATAAAAAGGCATCTGAAGACAGAAGACGGAATTAATTACGTAGAATAGTTGTAAGATAGAATGTAGTTCCTCACATCGGACTCATTCATCTTTAGGTTAGATAGATAGAATGTAGTTCCTCATATCGGGCTCATTCATCTTTAGGTTAGATAGATAGAATGTAGTTCCTCACATTGGACTCATTCATCTTTAGGCTAGTTAGATTAAATAAGTATAATAAATTTCATTTTAAGTCATTCTAGTTTCTTCTTGCACCCCTCCAGCTGCGACTTACATAATTTGTATGTGTATACCATGAGTGAACGCACAAAAACAAAAATACTTAATTATCTCTATGACAACAATCGAAATTTTAACCGTAAAAACACATTTTTTTTCACTTTGCCAACAAAATTGGTACTTAACAAGTTTTACAACCAATAACTGTTTCATATTTCCGTTCGAAAATATCTCTCATATCTCCAAATAAAATCTATTAAGCGTGAATTTTACAAAGCTTTCGACATCCCTAACAAAGGGTTATAAATACAGGTATTTAAATTCTGGCGTTTATTCCAACGTTCATTCGATGTACAAAGCGCTTCATTATTCAATACGAGAATGTATCACTTTCATTCAGCGTGAAATGAACGAATGATAACAATGTTTATCGATGGAAAATATGGGAAACTAGAGTTATATTACTGAATGACACAGCGCAATTTAGCTATGGGAGTATTTAAAGTAATCTATATGTATGTATACTGTAAATGGGTGCTTTTAAAGGTAAAAACTTGACAAATATCGAACTTTGAAAAATAAGTTTTTTTTTTTTTTTTTTTAATATAAGATATCAATTATTAAAATTATGATATCTTATTTTCATTACAATCTAGCCTATCAAGACTAATAAGTAATATTATGTTAACCTAAATTGCTACGTAATAATATCTAAGAATGCGTCCATTAACACTTTTCTTAGTTTTTGTTAAGGGGAAGTCACTTTGTTCATGTGTTCTTTATAACGACACTTATCGCACTAATTTATTTGTCACTTATCACTACACTAACTCGAAAGGTTTCGTTCGTTTTAGTCTTTTCACTAGTTCCGTGTTATCAAGGAGCTGGATTGCCTCGATGTTGACGTGATGATGAAGTCTTCGTTCGTGAGCTTCTGCATATTTTTGTATGACCCTGTCAACAACGTCTATATTGAGGTCCCGGTGAAGATCGCTGTTTCTTATGTACCACGGGGCATTGACAATGTCCCTCAGTATACCTTGTTCGGGAAACGTTGAATAACTTGACGGTTACTCTGACTGGTACAGCCCCACAGCTGGATACCATAAGTCCAGACAGGCATCAATACCTGTTTGTATAAAAGGACTTTGTTATGTACTGATAGGGGTGACTGTCTACCTAGTAACCAGTACATTTTCCTGTAGCGTATGTCTAATTCTTCACGTTTCTTCTTGACATGTGCCTTCCAGCGCAGTTTGGCGTCAAGCGTCATGCCGAGGTACTTGGCCGTGTTGGCGTACGGCACCACCTCGTTGTTTATAAACACTGGTATGTACCGAGGTTTTTTATTTGTGAAGTCTACGTGTGTTGACTTAGTTTCATTTAGTTTGATCCGCCATTTTTTAGTCCAGTCTATTATTGAATTAAGGACTATTTGTACTTGTTCTACAGCTTCCTCGTGTGTGTTTCCAGTCGCCATTATTGCTGTATCATCAGCACAGGTAGCGATGAAGTTGTTTTCAGGTACTGGAATGTCGCAGGTATACAATAGGTACAGGACCGGACCTAATACGCTGCCTTGTGGAACTCCAGCTTTTATTTGCCTTATAGTTGAGTAGGCATTTTCTTGTCGAACTCGAAATGTCCTATTGCAAATATAGGATTCTAACAACTCTGAATATGGTGTGGGCAACATTATTTGTAATTTGTGCACTAAGCCTTCGTGCCAGACTTTGTCGAAAGCTTGTGCTACATCAAGAAACACTGTCGAACAGATTTTCTTTTCTTCTAGGGCTTGTTCAATAACATTACTTATTCTGTGTACTTGATCTATGGTAGAATGGTTTTCTCTGAAACCGAACTGATGATCTGGGATCAGGTTTTTCTCTTCAATCACAGAAACAAAAATAAAAGTGAGTTAAAAAAAGAAATTGCAGCAAGATTCAACATTCATATCATAGGCGACAAGGGGCGCTAGAACACGTCAACATTACAAATAATAGAACTGAATTATATTCATTAAAATGATATGTATAAATAACCGGAGCTTAGATTAAGCAGCCTTTTGTGAATCTTCAATATATATTGCCACTTAATATTCTCAGCTAGGTTCTATCAGATTTCCATACTGAGAACGCTAACCACCAGGCAGGAGTGGGGTCGGTGAAGCAGACCTCAGAGTTAAAAACAAGATCATTATCATAAATATCACTTTCTAGAAATGATGAACTGAAATAAAATTTCACTTTCACACGAACGAAATGGACAACGAAATTTAAATTTCATTTTTCAACCACTCCTCAAAGTTGGTCAGTTGAGTTGGCACTCTAAAAGTAAAGTTTATATTGGTTTGTAAATAAAATAACGTTGCTTAGAAGTTCTTGCGGTGCTCCTGTATTGTGCCAGGACAGTTTTGTGATTATTTTATTCATTTTGTTATTTTTTTTATCTTTTTGAAGAGACATTTAAATTTTTCGAGACAGTTACAATAACTTTTCTTTTCTTTTTAGGGTTGGATAAAATTTCGTTTCATGTATTTATTATAGGGTCTCCTGTTATGTTTTGTAGGTCTTCAAGATGCGGGAAATGTTCCGCTCATGCGTGATATTAAGGGTTATAACTGCTCTCTCAACTATTACTTGTATGACGGTAAATATTTTTTTGTGTTTTTGTTTTACATATTGAACAATAATATTATTAAGTTAAACAAGGATCTTTAGGTTTATCGAGCATCACATGAAAGAAGCTGGGTATGGCGGTTTAGCCTCACCAGATATAAACTTGGAGCCTACTGATTTACACTGAGGGAGAGGTCGCCTGAAAAGGTTATTTATGTTGGGACACCCAAGTAACGAAGTTTCTATCTCTTCTTATTCTCTTTTTTAAGAATCTTTGGGTTACCTGAATTCAGTCAGCCGCTTTGTTGAAAACACCATTGGCCCAGGAACTTATGGGCAATCAACGATTGGCGATCGACTTACGTTATTTTATATAAGCTGAAACATGCCCTGTTTGTGCCTCTAACATGTCTAATTCTAACGTGTCATGGTAACGATCACCAAATATGGAATTTAGATCGGAGTGGCTTTGGCAAAAATATAAAAAAGTCGTAAAAAATAACGTCCTAGTAGTAATACTTAAAGCGTAATTTTTGGATATTTTATTCTTACGGTAATTGTAAAAATGACCTTGCATTATTAGCAGACATTAACCATGGTTCAGAATCCAGACATGTAAACTTTCAGAAATTTTAAAATGACGTAGGTCGGCCAACCACAGGCTCTCCCTCTTAAAACATTTATTACCAATTAGATTAGCGTTCACCGTGATTAAGGTAGTTTATCTGACACGTTGTCTGATAGCAGTAATTACAATGTCCAATTACATACAAATCGTAATTGCATGTCTAATTACATCTCAACCGCAGTATTGCTAATACCTATTGATTTGCGAGCTTACTTGTCAAAGGAGATGTCAATCACGTGTCACAATAATAATTGGATTTTGATATCCTTCTAGATTCGTTTTAAAATGATTCGATTATTTAAAATAAGGTAAGCCTAAATATCCAAAGCCAAAAATTTGATTTTATTTTATTATTTAAAATTATTTTTATAGAGTAGGTATAATCCCATATAATAGGTATTATGTTTATTTTTTTGTAATTGCAATACCTTTCGATATTAAAAACATAATTAAGAGTTTGTTTTGTTATCACATAAACTTTCAGAGATAAAACTATTTTAAATTTTCATTAAAAATAGACTTGCCCAAAGCTTTAAACAAACGGCTATGAAGGCGAGACGTCATCGAATTGTAGCTTGTATGTGAAGTTATGAATTTTGTTTGATAGCTATACGAAATATTGCATTTATGAAAATGGTTTAACTACGAAAGTTGCTATAAATTGTGTGGGTAAATTGTTAATGATAAAATTATTTTGTAATAATCTCTTACCCTCAAAATGGACTTACCCATAATATTTATAAAGATCATAAAATGAGTTAAAACTTACCCAAAAGAGTATCGCAGAATTTTATTAACACCTACATATCACCTGATATATATATCTTAAGATCTTAGATCCCATGTGACACGGAGCGATCCACCACACGATCAGTGTACAAGAACAGGCAAACAATTCAAACAATATCAAAATCACTCAGCATTTACCGACAAAAAACTATTATAATCTATGGATATCTCTTGACAGAGTAGCGTAGTCCATTCAGCAGTATTTAGGTCTGGCAGTCAATATGTCGTGGGCCGTGGAACAAAACGTTTATTTATTTCATTAGAATGCATTCAGCGAGCTATCTTTTGTGCACTCTGACGCCGCCGGCGCGGCAGCCCGTTTTCTAAACAATTCACTTTTATTGCGCAGAAAATGAAGTGTCTTTTCGTGATACATTTTTCTTATAATATGTTTCTTTAGAGATTCTGTTTTAATTGAACTTCGCTTACAAAAAAAAAGTTTCGTTCTAGGACTTTTATTAAGATTTATTTTATGATAACATAACATCACGCCTATGTTACCCAAAAATGGGTGGCATAGGTGTACAACAGCCACACTTCACCTGTTAAGTCCAAATACAGAGTGAGCTTATCGGCATTCTCTGGGCACAATTCTAAATCCGTGCTGCTATTGAAAATTTGCTGACGGAAAAATCCCTAATCTTTTATATGATATCTTTTTTAAAAATACTTAAATTAAAATTGCATAAATTCTTTTATTCTTGTTAATTTATTTTATTGACTCAATAAAATAATTTATGGTAGGTAGGTTTTTAAATCTAGTTCTTAAGAAAAATACCTAGACACAAAATTCGTAAAACAAAATATTGTTGGTTAAAAGTATTTTTTTGGATTAATGGCAACATGTCCTGCTGTCCTTACTGAAGAGTAAAAGTCAATCTTAAGATATTAATCATACATAGTCTCATTAGAATTAAGTGGTCGTCCAATTACTGAAAACGGGTTTCTGTGTCATCTTGGGGCCATCAGGATATTCAGGAAACTAGTGAAATGACAAACTTTATCTGATTGAACAAGATTGTACAACCTATTTATAGGTAGGCAGGCAGGTACATATACTAGGTGGCCATTATAAATTGTTAAAATATAGGCCTGGCATAATATAACTAAATAAGTTAAGTGAAATTAGAAGAAAGCTTTTAGTATCATCTCTTGTTGTGCTTAGTGTGTGTGAGATGTATGTTTGAGAACACTCCCGCGATACAGAATTTAATCCGAGGGCGTCATTTAAAAGAAAAAAAAACAAATTTATCCGTAAATTTAAAAAAGTATTATATTAATTTTAAAGTCTATCGCCGAGTAAAAATGGCTTTTGAAAAATTGACAAGTCTCCTTTAATTACGTTAAAAAAAGTATTATCAAATAGGGCATTAAATGTAAATTAGGACAAAAAATAGTTAACTTGTAAGTCGGCCTACCTGTATTATACTCAAGTGGCTAAAGCTACACATTTCTGGGAATTATTTCTTAATTTTGGTTTACCTATACCTATTTGTGTGTAGTTACTCTTAGATAAATATAGGTACGTACTATGATCAGACTTCCTCGGCAGTTCAGTACCTACAAGAATATAATTGTTGGTACAAGACATTACGTTAAGTACATACCTACTTACCTACTTTCAGTAAAATCAGAATCTTATCCCAGAATGTTTATTTTTTTTAAACAAACTTGCGCCGCCGCCGGTGCAGTGGTCCATTCTCTCGCAGGGGTTTCTAAAACTTAGACATATCTACATAATCAGTATAGGCAGCATAGGTACTGAGCACCCAAAGTAAAAATAAAAACACATTTAAAGACCTTAAGAGAATCAAACCCAAAACACTTGCAAAAAAAACTGCACGGTGGCGGCATCGGCGAGGTGCAGCAATATTGAAACAATTACGTTTAGTTTCTACTATGTATTTTTCTTAAAAAAATGTAACAACGTATACTTAATTACTTAATTTGAAACAAAACTAATTTTATTTATCGTTTATTGCAATATTGACAAAGTTTAACCTCAGGATCAGATTAATATCTTTCATACGTTCCTTATCTGTTTATTGCTATAACGAAACGCAACGCAAGCAATGACGGAACGAGATTACCAATACGCATAACGTCACTGTCAAAAATTGTTTTCCTATTTTGCATTGTGAAATTGTGACCATATCGTAACTATTGTACAATAATTTGCCTGAATTTCATTTCCTAGTTGTTGTTTGAAAGTGTATTCATTAAATGACGCGATAAAACACGGCCAACATACTATTTCTTTGTGGTAGTGCGTCACAAAGGAACACCTATTTTGTAGTGATTAATAAGCCGTTTATTTACCAAATATCCTATCCAAAATGGATTGTGTTACAACATTGAAGATATTAGTGATTGGAGAAAGTGGTGTGGGGAAATCCAGGTAAAATAAACCATTAAAATACAAAATAACCTTTTAGTGAGGCAACGCCATCATTGGTCACATTTTCTTAAATAGATTGAGTCATTATATACTAGCGCATATGAAATTTCATCAGAATGATATTTAACAGTTTTTGCATAAAAAAATCAAGTATTTACTACTTCCAATTCAGATAAGATCGTTATAATTGGGCTCTATATGGCCTTTGTTTTTTTACCTTGACTTAAATAGGCATTAGTATGTACTGATAGTTAAAACGAATAATTAGGCAGATATCTATTGCGTAGTATTTGTGATTTCTTACAAAACGATAATGCAGAATGATAATTGCTGATGAAGAATGATAGTAAACTGTATAATGATCATGAGTCACAAGTGTCACTGTTTTTATACCTATCAAATAGAATATTAACTTCACTAGACCCGAACTTATGATTTAATATATTTGATAGGTTAGATTATCTCATCACAAATAAAAATAGCCGATATTTTTCTATTTTTTTTTTTTTTTTTACATTCAATTAAGTTTTTCAATAGTAAGTCAGGTTGTCTCTTTACATAGGGCTCCTCTAGATTCTACCATTCGTCCCTGTCTCACCCTTATCTCATCATAGGTCCTTTCAGCTAACCAAAATTATCAATTGTATTGTGTACCTATACTGCTGATAGTGAACATTTATTACTATATTTATTGATCTTTTATTATCTTGGATACAATGTGTGTTTAGTATGAAGTTCCCCAGTTAGAGTGATATAGTTGATTTCATTTCGCAGGCTGAATACAGCTCAGGTGTGACTACACCATTAGAATAACTTATTTTGATGTAACTTACAAAACAAATTAAAATTTATATAATTACTTAGTATGATTTTCATTTGTCATTTAGGTCCCATTTTGTGAAAATATCTGATAATATATATATATATATAATAAAATGAAATGAATGTTTCTAATTTTCTGCTGAAATATTGTAGTGTTAGAACCATGCTAATGTCTATGACACTATGTTATCATAAATAAATAAATTATTAATTAAATTATATTTATGCATGCATAACATCGATATAAAAAACCATAGATGAACAATTGCGAACAAAAGCATCATTCAAAACTGTCCTCAAACGATTTAAAATTCTAAATGATATTTTTTGCAAATTGAACCTTATGCTGATTCATATAGGTTGCTTTCACAAGGGAGTGTACAAAGTGTTACAGTGACGCGGGCGACGCTAGACTATTTGGAATAAGCGCACAATTTCAAATTGTCCGCTTATTTTATGTGGAAGGTTTTGAGACATTGAGTGTGCATCTTTGGTTTTTTATATCGATGATGCATAACCTATTTGTTTTCTTTTAACCTCTGTATCTATTTCATTTTTGTTTTAGCATAATCCTAGCATTCACAACCGGTGACTACAATGCTTCATTCCCGGCCACTATCGGAGTTGACTACAAGTGTAAGATCATGGACGTGAATGGTATGAAAGTAAAACTTGGTGTCTGGGATACTGCTGGACAGGAGAGATATAGGACATTGACATCTAGTTTTTACAGGTAGAACTAATATACTATTGCCATGTATCTAAATAGGTATGATGTATAATTTATATTTTTAGATGCAATTGAAACACCTCTTGATGTTTAAAACATCATTAAAATAATTACTTTGTTAACAAGTTATACAATTATAAATTCACATTAATAATAAGCTCACTCAAACAATCCACTATATAAGTGCAATGTAATGTTTATTGAATTTTGTTTGATAGTTATACTTGAGTTTATGAAAATGGATTTTTAAAAAAGTTGTTTATAACTGCGATGAACATTGTTATTTTGTCATAAAACAGACATTTTGATTTATTTATTTGCATTGATTGTCCAGCCATTCAAAATACCAGCACTAGTTGCTAGCTTTACCCACATTGCTCTCTGAGTCTAAATTAAAATAAAGATATGATTGTATATCATTATGTTGGTTAATATTGTCTATGTCATTAAAACTGAAATTAGGTGTATGTAAGTAAAGAATTACAGGAGCAATTACACTATCTACTGATATAGCATATACCTATAGGTACTCTGTACCAAAATCAGAGAACCAAAAATCTGACTCTGAAATTCACATTTTTGAGCGCATACTGAGTATAGTTCGTAGACAGGGCTGGGCAAAAAATATGTTTTACTTTAATTAAAATACAGATAACAAGATACTTTCCAGCATGTATTTAAAATACAAATTGAGTACTATAATACATAATAATACGATCCAAATCAACATGTAGTACACCAAAGAATGTTAAAAAAAAACTTCACTAAATTTACTATTTATCCATAAACCTTAGAAAATAGTATCAGTACCAACTCTTCGATGTTTACCTTTGGCTTTGTTACAGAGACGCTCACGGTGCTATACTAGTGTATGATGTGTCTGACACTAAATCATTGGCAAAACTGCATGAATGGGTCGAGGAACTCCAGGTATACTCCACGAAAAAGAACATCGTTTGTTTAGTGGTCGGCAATAAGATAGATAAGGTAAGTTTTTTTTTCTTTTAATGTATTAAGCGAACTAGCGTGTGGCTACCTGATGGTAAGTAGCGACTATAGCTCATGAATGTCAACAACCTACAAAAGTTAATAGTATATGCTCTACTTCATCTGTCTAATTATGATCTAATTTCATCACCAATTGGCAGAAATTGGCCATTAAAGACGGCTCCGCCCCACTCCGCTTCAATGGAAGCACAGCTTAAGCGCAGTGGAGCGAACCTAAGCAGACTTGCAAATAAAATAAATGAACACGCAGACTTAGAATTGTCTAAATTCCTTAATTTACCCAATGTTTTTCTTATTATTGGATATACCTTATATAACTGCCTCGATGGTCTAGTGGTTAGCGTATGTGCCTCTGACCGCGAGGTCTCGGGTTCGATTCCCGGGTCGGACAAGTGTTATTTGAGAATTTGCCGCCGGGAAATTCACAAAAGCAGCACGGAGTTGGAATCGTGTCCGGTGAATGGCGACGGGCTCAGCCCCTATCCCATGGGACCTTAAAAACATAACATGTAAAATGTGGGTGTTGTACACCTCTGCCGTCTGGCTAATATAGGCGTGATGTTATGTTATATCTATGTTGCTAATTGATTTGAAGCGCCGCACATAGTGAGTGGTAACCATAAAATGTCCGTAAAAATACATATGCATTGCAAAAATTGGAGTACTATTTGAAAATCTAAACCAAATATTGATTGGAATCGTGTAATGAAAGAGGGCTGAATGGAATCAGATTTTAAATCTATCGGTTTGAATTGATTGCATTTCCAAAATGTTGGATTAGATCGGGTCAGCGACGGTTGCGGCTTTAATTTGTGTTGACACTGCGTTTCACACATAGTACTATGTGCTGTTTTTAGAATTTTAAACTTTATTGAAATTATGAAATACGGGTGTTACTTACGTAATGTTGGTCTATTTAGTCCCCATCATATTTTTGTTTGTGTGCGTGTACGGTGCGGTGAAGTTTTCATTGTGTGCGTGATAGAAACAAAGCGCTTGTACGACGACTATCGGTCTAATGACTATCGGGCATTTATCTTTAAGTTTGATTAAATTCGATATTTGTCACAATTTAAAAAAAACATTCGAAATTGGTTGTCAAGTGATTTTCGACCTGAATGTTTTGGGAGGTCTTTGCAAAATAAGTATCGAGATAAATCATTAATCTATTGGTCTGATAGTACCTTCTATTCTTGGCACCTCCGTACTTCCACTCCAGTCTTGCGCATTCACCGTACAAAATTCAATCAATCATCCTCTCAATTCCCGTCAAAGTTTCAAACAAACATTAAAAGCGACTTACTATTTTAGCAAAACCGCGCTGTTACCAGAGAGCAGGGTAAAGCCTTCGCGCAGAAACACAGAATGTTATTCATCGAGAGTAGCGCTAAGACTCAGGAAGGCATCAATTTGGCTTTCGAAGAACTCGTGCAGAAGGTAAGGAACTTATTTTTCAACTTCAATTCCTCGCAAACGCAGTTTTAAAGCAAATGAATTGAGTTCTGATCAATGACTTGCAGATTTTTTAGTATCCTTTTGACTTCTAACTTATTCTCGACTTTCAACTCAGTTTTTGTTTATATTCAGATCTTTATTGATCAAGTTTAACTAATATTTAGCCTTTTCAGTCTTGAATTCTACCATCAAGCTAAAGTTTTCGTTTATTTTCACGAATTATTTACTCCGATTTTATTCAGTCTGCTTACAAGTTTTTGTACCCTATTTTATAAAAAAGAGGCCGCCGCATCTGTGTTATGTTTGTTTGAATGTATTTTTATGTAGCGAGCGGGCGTGAAGTACAATATACTACAGATGCGACGCTACATCTGAGGACTACGATTTTTATCTCATGTACAGTGGGTCAACGAGTTAGGTATTCAGGGCAAAAACTTCTAAGTCATAGTAAAGTCTTACTACACCAGTTATGGATAAGTGAGTTACATATCTAAATAGTATCATATCTATTGCAGTCAGTTTTCACTATAGGTAGAAGTTTTTGCATTGCATACCTAATTGCTTGGCCCACTGTTCCACTAATTTCAAGGCCCAAACCTACCACCATGCCAAAACACATTAGTGCAATCAAGCTCTGTTTGGTCTAGGCATAGAAATCTTAATAACTAGTCAATAGAAATGCTATCGACTATCTTTTAACACTGGGACGCATGTCGCCGTTTTTCAAAATACCACTTTTTGTATTCCTGCAAACAAAATTATTATTTTTGGCGATGACATAAAGACGACAATTCCTCAACTCGCACTTATGTTCGATTAGACTCATGCGCTTGTATTCCTGCAAACAAAATTATTCTTTTTGCGATGACATTAAGACGACAATTCCTCAACTCGCACTTGTGTTTGACTTGACAGATGCGCGGCGACAAGGTCACGCGTCTTTGACATTTCTATTGCCTTATTATTAAGATTTCTATGGGTCTAGGGTTGTCAGGTGCCCGATTTATTCAGAATTTGCAACTATAATATACGTAAACGGGGACGTTTGACGCTGGCTAATCTGGCAACCCTAGTTCGGTGGCAGGTAGAGATCAGATGGTGAGACTTTGAAATCGTTCACCAATATAAAGTCTGTTATGTACTAAGCTGATGTTTCTCCTTTAGATAATAGAGACCCCAGGTCTCTGGGAGACGGGAGGCTCGTCATCAAACATTCGCATCACAAGTGAGGCTGACAGGAGAGAACAGGAGCAATCCTCTTGTTACGACTACACTTGCACTATTTAGAATAAGCTTGCGTTGGCAATCGTCTGAAGATTTTTGTATTTTGGCTACACAGAACCTCAACCAGCTAAAGTTGTTAAAACGCGCGATTCAGTGATAGCTATAAGATATTTAATTTACACGGCACTGCCAGCTCATTTGGCCATAGATTTATTACACCTAGAAATCGAGTACACGTATAAAAAGTTAAGTCACTTCGTCGAGACGTACGAGTACGTATACATCCGCTCTTTGTTTGTGTGCGTTTCGGCTTTTATACGTAGACAAAGTGCTTGTATGAAAACTATTGATCTAGTTGTTATTAATCTTTCATTTTAGCACAATTTTAATTAATCCATTTGGAAAACGATTTCTAAGAGCTGATTCACGCCAGGAATACTATTGATGCATGAACCATGACGATCGTCACTGAAACGCGTGTTTTAGCAAAAACGTGAAGTGCCGGAGCCATTAAATGTCCTATTAGCAATTGGTGTGTAGGTACGTTTTCTCTTTTAAGAGTGAACTGATATTTATCGTCTAAACTATGTGTTTGTTTCGGCCGGCACAATTCCATTTAATCACAGAATGCATGATTTTATTTTTTAATTTACGTAACGATATGTATTATTTCTGCATGATATTCACTTATATATAAGATACAAATTTAAATGTTCTACTTATGGAATTAATATTGTGACATAAATTTTTGTGAGTTTTCTTTAGTTTTCTAGCCTCATTATTTGAGGTTCAAGCAGTTTCAAAGCCCACAGCCGTATAGAACGGGACCGTCTTTAAGAATTGCCGATTTGAATCTTGAATTTGATCGTACTCAATGTTGGATGTATTTACAATTTTTCAGCTGGATATTTTTGTAGTGATACAAATGATGCAATATTAATTTAAATTTTGTATTTCTATTGTATTTAATAACGTAGAAATTTAGGTTACGATTTACCATGTTTACTTTACTTGTATTAACATTAATTAGCATATTAAGTAAGTAGTCGAACGTGATTTAAGGAAAATTAGAAACAATAATATTGAGCAATATTTGAAATTTGCATCGCTACAAAAGTATTTAATCATTAGGATATTGGATTTGGGCCAAACATATCAATTTCATGAATGATAAATTATTTTTCACCTCAGCAGCTCGAAAAGTCGATTTTAGTGGATGAAATCAGTAAGCAAAACTCCCTTTTGCTTTGAGTAATTTTAGTAAGCAAAATTTTATTTTACTTCGAGTAATGATCTTACTCTAAGCAAAGTTGAGTTCTGCTTACTGCTCGCCTTTTTATGTCACGCAACTTTAACACCATGCCATCTAGTCCCCAACTAAGCAGAACTTGAACTACTACTAGGGTATTATTTCGAGCTGCTGAGGTGAAAAGTTGTATGTGCAACACGAAGTTCAAAGTTATTTAGAAACGTCCCTCAAAAAAATCTTTCACTACGCTCAAGATTCTAATCTAGAATCATTCGCTACGCTCGTGATTCTAATAAGTCCGCAAACCGCATCATAATAAGTATTACAATGAAGTAAAGAGTAGCCATACATAATTGTGATGATTTTATTTTATAATTATGTTATGTTTGAATTTATTCGCTTGTGTGATATAATATTAATAGTTTATATACTTCCAAAAATGTACATTTAAAAGTTAAAGTGTTTGTATTTTTTATTCCCGATTTATCACACTGTTATAATTTGTGTGTGAATGTTTGTTGTTATGAAATTTATTTCACATCACATTATTTTTATATTTGGGTCGATGTTAAGTACACCACATTTTCACTTTTTTACATTTAACCACACCTAATTTATTGTGATTTAGAGAATGTATAGAGTGGAAAATATAAGGCTGACGTTTGTGAAAATGATTCGGAAAAAAACTAATATTTGGGCATTAACAATACGTGGCTTGCTAGCTACTGAACCAAACTCCTAATGAAGAAATGCGTAATTTCTTTAAGTACAATAATGATGTCAGCTATCAAGGGGTGTTGCAGAAGTTTATACTTACAACAGAGTTGACACGAGGTGTGGTGCGCTTTTGCAAGGCTACCCGCACACACGAGATATTAATGTCAGTACTTCGCGGATTGACTGGTTTAATGATATTTTTACAAGTCAATGCTGATAGTATTGTCAAAAGCGTTGCATGTGCGACTAAGCTAAGGAGTTGACGGACATCGATGACGCCATGTCTCTAAACTCCGCGTCCGCGACTCGCCTCTTCTAATAGTGACCTCCCAAAGGTTTTTTCTACCATCAAATTAACATATCATTAAGCGAAATTTGAAAGTTAATAATCTGAGGTTAATAGCTAGCTGGTACCACGACTAGATGGTTTATATTGTAACTCTATATAGATACAATCTAAGACCTAGGCGATTTTGAAGTTGGCCGCGAATGAAATGTCACGGGTCACGCGATTGCTGTCATTGGTTACGAAGCGCAGCCAACTTCAGTTCCGCGGAGATCTTCGATATAATCTATACTTTACTTTTTATTATAATAGTCGCATGCTACATTAAGATACCTATCTATTGTCTTCAGATGTACGCCAACTTGGGTGATGTGATATCTCGTTTGCTTTTGTAAATAGATAAATGAATATAATGTTGTATACTTACTTATAATATATAAAAAAAAACACAAAAACAATGATTTTTTATTTTTATTACTGCCATCTTCATATGTACCTACAGAGCATGTTCTATCAGACCAATAGATTCATGAGCCATCTGTCAAACGATTCATTTGAAATTGTTTCTTTGGATTAGGCAGCTATTAGTTTGTTTAAACTTAACACTTTCTACTATATTTAATGAAATTTGAAATTAGCTGAGCAAATTTCGACTTGAATGTTTTGGAATATCCGCAAATCATGAGTCATGAATCATGAATATATTTGTCTGATACTTCACCTATAAGTCTAATCATACATACAAGAAAATGATTGATGGGTGGGTCATGAATTAGTTCGTCCGATAGTACGGACATGACGTCCTGAAAAGGTTTCAAGGAAATGACGAAAATAATGGCCAATATTTTTAGTTTTTATAACAAACAAACACAAAGGGCGACAAAGCGACATTTATTAAATTCCACTTTCTAATTGATTTTTATATAGCATAATAATATAGCCATACTTAGCAATCTAATCTAATCGAATCAACAATCTAACATTCCTATGGTCGCGGATTTAAATCCCGCTTGAAGTCCAAAAATAAATCGACTGTTCTTAGTACAACGTTCAAACCACGTTAAGAATCTATGTTTTCAATAAATATCGCTTTGTCGCAAACACCCTGTATTGGCAGTTTTCCCTAAAATACTTAGCTAAACACAAAATACAAAACATCATTTTAAGCCATTCAATTGGGGCAAAACTGTGAAGTTGGTCGCTTTCTGAAAAATAGCGCCCATAAAGTCAAAGCGGGGTGATAATGACCGTTATGGTGTTTTCGGCAGTTACTGGCAATCTATCGCTTTTCCTTATAGAGCATGGGGCATTCCCCGTGGTATTAATGCGTAAGAGTGATTAATATGCCATGGGGTTGCTGACACAAATAAAGAAGCTTGTGGGAAGCTGATGTTGCAGTTGCAGAGTTTGGAGATTCAGGGGCCAATGACACCAAAAGCACTGAATCGAGTTAACGAAATTGTATGATTTCTTATTTGAAAAGATGGTGCAATGAGTTTCTCACCAGCTCTTAGTGATGCAATACCCAACGGAGCTGGTACTTAATTTGATTTTAATTTGAACCTAAACAGTTTTTTTTATTTTATTATAATTGATCAAAGGCTCAGTAATTCAAATTATATGATTAGAATTAGAATAGCATTTCTTATTAAATATATTAATAAAAATATTGCAGAGTTGGCAGATTTAGGGGCCAATCACATCAAAAGCACTGAATCGAGTTTAACAAACAAAATTGTATGATTTATTATTTAAAAATATGGTGCAATACGTTTATTACCAGCTGTTCTCAATGATCACACACAAAAAATACCCATCGAAGCTGGTACTTAGATTGAAATTAATTTGATCCTAAACAATTTGATTAAAATTGATTTAATGTTCAGTAATTCAAATCATATTATTAGAATTAGAATAGTATTCCTTAATAAATAGATATATTAATAAAGTAAAATTTCCATCGCATTTCTTTCTTCGGTTGCTAGTTATCTACTAATAATATAATGTTATTTCTGTGCGTGCGTTAAAAATATGGCTCTTTATTTTGCACTGGACTGTCTTAAATTTACTGATACTGAAGTCTTCTGGAGAACATCTTTGGCATTGGTTAAAACAGGTACCGTTGAGCTCCCCACCAACGGGTGTCCCGCGTTGTCGTCGCGGTGGGGCTTAGTACCCGTGGCGCCCTCCACGCCACGGCGAAGCCAAGTGGACCCCAGAGGGGGGCTGCTCTTCGGGCTTTGGACGCGAAGCCCATGTGGGAGCAGCCCATGTTGCAGGGCCCTTATGGGGGGGCTCTGCAACAGGTGGGCCTGCAGTACTGGCGTGAGGTAGTCGGCACTGCGGCCGAGGAGTTGCGGGGCCGCGGCGGGAGAGGACTGTCGGTGTTTCGTTGCCGCTTTCCCTACCTTCCGCGGTCCCGGTGGGGCCGCAGCCGTTAGTACTGCGGCGTGGTGGGCGGTGGGACGAACATCTGTCTCACCGCGGAGGGCCAGGCCGTCAGATACGAAAGTGTCTGACGGCTTTGCACGCGGTCCTCGGTGCCGGTCCCCCCACATTTTGGGGGCCATGAGGGGCCTGCCTAGGCGGGCGAGAGGACTGTTGGTGTTTCGTTGCCACTTTCCCTACCTTCCGCGGTCCCGGCGGGGCCGCAGCCGTTGAACTGCGGCGTGGTGGGCGGCGGGACCGACCACCTGTCTCGCCGCGATAGGACCAGGCCGTCGGACATGGGGAATGTCCGATGGCTTTGCACGCGGTCCTCGGCGCCGGTCCCCCCACATTTTGGGGGCCATGAGGGGCCTGCTTCGGCGGGCATCGCCGGGGGGGTTGTGGATGTAAAGGCTGTGCCAGATTCCCATGACCCCCCCATCAAGGCGAGTGCGGGAGCACCGTGGGGTTTTAGTGGGTATTCCCGTGCCGTTTACCATCTTCAGGCACGGGCGAGTCCCACATAACCACTCTGCCCTTCCCGGGGTGGGGTGGTATGCGTAAATGCATTTCCCCACGTAAAAAAAAAAAAAAAAAAAAAGGTACCGTTGAGCTCCCCACCAACGGGTCCCGCGTTGTCCCCACCAACGGGTCCCGCGTTGTCCCCACCAACGGGTCCCGCGTTGTCGTCGCGGTGGGGCTTAGTACCCGTGGCGCCCCCGAGCCACGGCGAAGCCAAGTGGACCCCAGAGGGGGGCTGCTCTTCGGGCTTTGGCTGGAAGTCCATGTGGGAGCAGCCCATGTTGCAGGGCTCTTATGGGGGGGCTCTGCAACAGGAGGGCCTGCCGTGTCGGCGTGAGTCGGCACTGCGGGCGAGGAGTTGCGGGGCCGCGGCGGGAGAGCGGCAAAGAACTTGAGTTAGATTTATTTTTAGAAGAATATAAGGTACAGGTTTTGTGTGTCACCGAACATTGGTTAAGGAATCATAAGTCATTGATTATTAATGACAACTTTTCAGTTATGAGTGCATTCATAAGAAAAAAGGCCATACATGGTGGATCACTGATAGTTGTAAATAAAACATTGAAATGTAAGGAACGAAAAGACATAGTGAATTTATCTATTGAACGCACTGCTGAACTGTCTTGTATTGAGTTAAAGCAATATATTATAGTATGTGTATATAGACCTCCACAGAGTGATATTAACCTATTTGAGACAGTTATGGAAGATGTTTTAAGGCGTTTGAGTACTGGTAATAGGAATTTAGTTGTATGCGGCGATTTTAATGTGGATCTTCTTCAGCAGTCATCTAGTTCCACTAGGCTTTTTAGTTTATTTAGGTCATTTAACTTAGAGCACATATTCTTTGAGCCAACCAGAATTACATCACATTCTGCAACATGTCTGGATAACTGTAGATATCTGAGTAAAGCAATATTCAGTCACTTAAGATCTGACCACTGTGGGCAAATGGTCGTTTATCCCATGGATGAGCTGGTTAAAGCAAAGAAAATCACTTGTAGGCCGATGACTTCTAATCGTCTCAAATGCTTTAACGAGAATATTGCAGCCAAGGTTACCAACTTAGATATCAGTGAGGATAATCCGGATGTCCTATACGGGAATTTATTTAACTTAATTAAATTAGAATACGATTTTATTTTTAAAGAGAAAACTTTTACTAAGAATGTGAATAGTAGATTCTGTGACTGGGCAACTCCTGGAATTTACAAAAGTAGAGCTAAGATGTATGATCTATATGGAATGAAACAGTATAATTTTGATCCTATTTTTATACAACATGTTAGAAACTATTCTAAAATGTTCAAACAAGTTTGCCTGGTAGCTAAATCAATTTATTTAAGTAACAAAATTAAACAGTCTGATAATAAAATAAAAGCAACTTGGACTGTAATAAATACTGAAACAGGACGGTCCAAACCGCGAGATGATAGTTTTGAATTAGTAGTTAATAACAATATTATTAAAGATAATCTGGGTTTGGCTGAAACATTTAATAATTACTTTGCAAAAATACCAGTTGAGACTACCAGTTTCTTGGATTCATGCTCAGTCACAGCTGAATCCTTGGCTAGGGGCAGCGTGAAAGAGTGTGATGTCATTTTCAAATTCCAATCTATTAGCCCAAGTGAGGTGGTGAAAACCTTCAAGTCGCTCAATTCAAAGAAAACAACCGACTTGTGGGGCATTTCTGTCAAGATATTGCAAAATATAATTATTGAAATAGCACCACAATTAGCTGTAATATTTAATCAATGTGTAGATAAAGGTATATTTCCTAATTTGATGAAACATAGTAAGTTAATACCATTATTCAAGAGTGGGTCTAAGAGTGACCCTAGCAATTTTAGACCCATCTCAATCTTGCCAGCAGTTAGTAAAGTCTTTGAAAAGCTTATTTTGCAGCAGTTAGAAAGCCATTTTAATATTAATAATTTATTTCACAAAGAGCAGTATGGTTTCACAAAGGGTCGCTCAACCATAGATGCAGGTTCTACACTTATAAAACATATATTTAATGCCTGGGAAAACGCGCAAGATGCAATTGGCGTTTTCTGTGACTTATCCAAAGCATTCGACTGTGTTGAACATCAAACGCTTTTGCGAAAACTCAGGCACTATGGAGTCAGGGATATTGCACTTGATCTGGTTGCCTCTTACCTTGGTGACAGAGTTCAACGAGTTGATATAAATGGAATTAGGTCCTCCGGATTACCTGTCTCAATGGGCGTGCCACAGGGCTCAATTCTCGGTCCGTTTCTCTTTTTAGTGTACATTAACGATTTACCATTCTATGTGCAAAACTTTTGTGATATAGTACTTTTTGCAGATGATACTTCGCTTATTTTTAAAGTTAATCGTAATCAGGATAGTATTGATGATATTAACAGGTCACTTGCACTAGTCCAAGACTGGTTTACTAGCAACAATTTATTATTGAACTCGAATAAAACTAAATGTATAAAGTTCACTTTGCCTAATGTCAAGAAACAGAACATGAGTATAATACTAAATAACGAAATTATTAGTCTTGTAGAATCAACTATGTTTTTAGGAATAACCTTGGATCATAAGCTTCAGTGGGGCGCCCATATATCGTGTCTAGCAGGGAAACTCAGCTCCGCGGCATTCGCTGTTTGGAAAGTTCGTCAGTTAACTGATATTGAAACCGCGCGACTAGTTTATTTTAGTTATTTTCACAGTGTCATGTCCTACGGTATTCTGCTATGGGGCAAGGCAGCTGATATTCAAAACATTTTTGTAATTCAAAAACGGGCAATTCGTGCGATTTACAAACTCAAAGCTCGAGATTCTCTGAAAGAACGATTTAAGGAAATAGGTATTTTAACAGTAGCATCGCAATATATATTTACTAATATTATGTTTATACGAAAAAACATAGGAACATATACCAAGAAAAGCGATGTTCATTCATTAAACACGAGGAATAAGCATAAATTGGTAGACCAATATTATCGCTTAAACAAAGTCCACAACTCATTTGAGGGACTTGGAGTGCGTTTTTATAACAAAATTCCTGTCGAAATCTTGAACTTGCCCCTACTAAAGTTTAAGAGTATCGTTAAGAATCGTCTCATGGAAAGGGGCTATTATAAAATAAACGATTTCTTAACCGACACTACGCCTTGGAAATAATATTAATTTATCTAATGTATTTATTACAGTAATGTATTTATTATTTACAATTATTATGGTTATTATATTTCAAATGAATTGCCAAGTTAGACATTGTTTTATCCTATTTATAATTATGATTGATTATGATTATTTTGACATATTATATTCTATATTGAGATTGACATAATTTATTTTTGACATCATATTATTGACTTAAGTTTCAACTTTTGACATTATAATGAATATCAATTGATACATTATTTTTATTATTTAATATGATGATTAATGAAAATTAATACATAATTATATAGTTTCTTTATTAACTCACTAAATTTGATTTGTATAACCTCATTTCATGTTATTTCAAATATTGTTAAGTAAAGGCAATCTGTGTGTACATTTTTTTTTTTAATTTTTATATTTTGTAGTGTAAATAGTTTTTGTTATTAGTATATACATGTTTTTTATGTGTAGGCCTGTTCTAAAACCCTTATATATACAGTAGTATACACACATTGTTTTTACTCCTTTATTTTCTGCTTGAAGTGTAAGATATTGCAACCTTATATACTATGGATTTATTTATAATAATTAAATTGCATTTGTCTAATTAAGTTAATTTCTCTTTATAACCATATTTAGCTATAATGTTGTTTTGGTTGCTATAACCTACACATAGAATTATTGTCAAAAAACAAACAAATATTGTATGAATTATTTGAAAAGATGGTGCACATGAGTTTCTCACCAGCTCTTCTCATGATGCAATACCCATCGGAGCTGGTACTTGGATTGATTTTAATTCAATTCTCTAAGTTGAATTAAAGTCAATCTAAGCTCCGGTGTCAAATCATTTTATTACAATAAGTATTATAATTTAGTTAGCTAAGTTTTATTTTAATTTTATATTTTTTGTGTTTTGATGTTTGTTTTGACGTGTTCAAGCGCCCCTTGGGGCCCATGGAAATAAATGATTTGATTTGATTTGATTTGATTTGAGAGGACTGTCGGTGTTCCGTTGCCGCTTTCCCTGCCTTCCGCGGTCCCGGCGGGGCCGCAGCCGTCAGTACTGCGGCGTGGTGGGCGGTGGGACGAACATCTGTCTCACCGCGGAGGGCCAGGCCGTCAGATACGAAAGTGTCTGACGGCTTTGCACGCGGCCCTCGGTGCCGGTCCCCCCACTATTTGGGGGCCATGAGGGGCCTGCCTCGGCGGGCAAGGCCGGGCTGCGGTGTTGGCGCAAGCTGGCACTGTGGCCCGGTGGTTTACGGGGCCGCGGCGGGTAGGAGTGTCGGTGCGCGCGTCGTTTTTCGATGCCCCGCATTCCCTGCCTTCCGCGGTCCCGGCGGGGCCGCAGCCGTTAAACTGCGGCGTGGTGGGCGGCGGGACCGACCACCTGTCTCGCCGCGAGAGGACCAGGCCGTCGGACATGGGGAATGTCCGATGGCTTTGCACGCGGTCCTCGCGCTGGTCGGTGGCTTGCGCCAGCCCCCTCTTTGGGGGCCATGAGGGGCCCGCTTCGGCGGGCATCGCCGGGAGGGTCGTGGACGTAAAGGCTGCGCCAGATTCCCATGACCCTCCCATCAAGGCGAGTGCGGGAGCACCGTGGGGTTTTAGTGGGTATTCCCGTGCCGTTTACCATCTTTGGCACGGGCGAGTCCCACATAACCACTCTGCCCTTCCCCGGGGTGGGGTGGTATGCGTAAATGCATTTCCCCACGTAAAAAAAAAAAAAAAAAGGTACCGTTGAGCTCATTCATATCTTCGCAGTATTAAATCTTTCTTGTAAAGTTAAAAACTGCAAACATAATAATATTAATAAACTCGACTGTCCGTCCATAAACATCTTGGTTTATCATATCATGTTACACCTACCTATACATTTCGTGGTTTGTTTTAGAAGTTAATTACAGAAATAACACAAGTTATAGATTTTAATTTCACAGAGGATTTTAATTCCCCACACAATATTGTTCTTACTAGCATTCACAGACGTGACATGTTTCGTCCTTCCGCGAAACGTCTTAAGGAGCGTTTGAATATTTCAAAACTAAATAATTTCTGTTGAAGGAATAGATAAGTAAGTCTTAGTATAATTAAAAGTCATACAAATAAAGTGGGTAGCACATGCGCCTCTCACCGCGAGGTCTTGGGTTCGATTCCCGGGTTGGGCAAAGTTTTATCGCAGCACGGAGTTAGAATTGTGCCTGGTGGATGGCAATATGCTATATATACATATATATATATATAACACCCTTTCTCATGGAACCTAAACATAACAGGTGAAGTATGGGTGTTGTACACCTCAGCTATACCCTTCTAGGTAATATAGGCGTGATGTTATGTTATGTTAAGATAAATGTATTTAAAACTGTAAAACCGTTATATTTTGCAAGTTATGTAACACTTCTTATAATAGATTAATTATTGGCATTTAAAGTAAAGCTGACGAGTCTACAAAAGTGGCCGATTAGTCAGCACATCTCTTCTTCTTTTTTTCGTACCTACCGTAGAAGTTATTATACTTCAGCTGAATCGTCGCAAATCTTTTACCGTATGTTTTCAATCTTCTACGACTCTTTCCGAAGGTTGGCTAATACCAGTGTCCGGGACGTCCCCATTTATCACAACCAGTAGAGGACAAATAGGCTCAAGGAGGTCTGCCCCCAATGGCCTCAGATGGAGTCCCTCATTAATGACTGGCCATCATTCAGGAATACTCAAGGATAAACGTTGACAAATAGAAAGGAAGCTTTCCGTTATGATTTACGGGATAAGTGCTTCTTCAATGTGTATGGTACAAGTATATACGTGTGTTTGTGTGAGTAATAGATGAGTTCTGTAAATGGATAAATAAGGTCATTTTGATGTTGACCACGACTGCCGCGTTATTTTCTTAAGTTGATATTAATGTCCATTTTTGGCGTTGAATTATTTTGTGATGAATTGCAATATACATTGAGGAAGTCGTTATAATTTTAGGTTGGATAGGAGAAAAGGTACATGTATTTTTTTTTGCTTGTAACGCAAACCTTGGTCTTAGTTAGTGTTCCGTCCACTTCATTAAGATGTTGGATTTTTTTGTCAATTTTTTTTTCTTATGTTTTTGTGGGAAAAAAACGAAACCCGCACTATAAACTCTCCTGTGTCGTTGGTACAAAGATTTGTACCGTGTGGGGATCGAACCCACAATACCAGCGCATTTGAAAGCGGCGAGGCGACCACTTTAACTACTACGGCAACCCATTATCATTATCGCTATGGTTCCAAACTGACAACATATTTATGAACTCGACTGTACCGATTTATAATAATCAACTTTCTCGCTACGACCTCAATTTTGTAAAAAAAATATGCGACATCAAAAGGTGCGACAGATGACTCACATTTCTCACGTATTGAGGTTCAAGACAAGCCTACAAAGCTTTGTAACGAAATATCTGTTATACCTATTAATTTTTGGTCCTTTGGTAAACGTTTTTTTCTAGGAAAAAATTTGTATAGGTAGAGCATTATTCTTTGATCATTAGATTTATTTTTAGTAGGCACCTATAAACCCTCTGACGACGTTTTAATAACACATAGAAATACGGTTCACCAAAATATAGGTACATTATAAAAGCTTGTCACTACCAGACGTATCTATTTATCGTACCTTTAGGTACACGAATATAGAAATAGAATTAAAATGAAAAAAAAAACCTACCTAAATTACTTGTTTGGTCTTTGAAGCTCAGTAATAATAACATAGACAACTTAGTTTAAGAGGTTTCCCAAACTTTTAATTATTGTTATTGCTTTGTTCTACTTCTGATTTTCCAGCACTCTTAGTAGGTATACCTATTAATAGAGCTAGAATAAGAATCTTAAAGTTTCTGTAAGGTTTGAGTACTTATCGATCACATTTTTATGATAGTGCTTCTACGCTGTTTTCGAATTTGGGGCAATTTATTTATACTGGGTGGCGCAAAAGTAAAGACCCTATTTGGTTCAGCTATAACATTTTTTCTAAATTAGAAAACTAGATTTAGATTTTTTTAAATGTATATTTGTGCCATTAAATTTCGTACCATTAGGATTTAAATATGATGTCTTTTAAATGGTGACCTCCAGAGTTGATACACATTTGAGCCCTATTTATGACATTTTGCATAACTTGCCGTAACACTTCCTGCGATATGTTCGTTATTTCTTGACGAATGTTTTCTTTTAGAGCTGCGAGAGTCTGTGGCTTGTTCACATACACCCGAGATTTCAAAAAACCCCAAAGAAAGAAGTCTGGACTGGTCAGATCGGGTGATCTTGCAGGCCAAGGCAAATCGCCAAAACGAGAGATAACTCGGTCTGGAAAAGCGTCCCTCACTAAGTCCATAGTGTCGCGCGCTGTGTGTGCCGTAGCGCCGTCTTGTTGAAACCAGATGTGCTCCAGCCCCAATTCGTCCAAACTGGGTATCAAAAACTCACGTAACATGGTTCTGTAGCGTTCTCCAGTGACAGTTATCGCATTGCCTCCAGCGTCTTCGAAAAAATAGGGTCCGATCACTCTGTCAACACAGATGCCACACCATACAGTAACTTTTAGTGGGTGTAGAGGTGTTTCTTGAATAATGCGCGGATTATCAGTGCCCCAGAACCGAGTATTCTGCTTATTGACATGCCCTGAGAGATGGAAATGCGCTTCGTTACTCATAACCAATTTTGAAGGAAAATCATCCTCTTCAAGGTTGAGGTTTATGACGCGCTGGCAGTAATCTAGACGAGCTCGGTGGTCAGCAGGCAGCAGCTGATGAGTCATTTGAGTTTTATACGGGAACATCTTTAAGTCTTTCACCAAAATACGCTGCAGGGTCCGTCTGGAAATGCCCAATTGCGTGGCACGTCGCCTCGTTGATGTTTCTGGACACTCTTCCACATCTTCGCGCACAGCATCGATATTTTCAGCTGAACGGCCTGTTCTTGGTCTCCCAGACTTAGGTCTATCCAATGTTGAGCCAGTTGCTTCAAGGCGTGTGGCAAAGCGTCGAATTGTGCGACCAATCGGTGCCGGACGGTGGGGAAATCGTCGACGAAATTCACGGTGTGTTCTTATCACTGATGAATTATTCCGTAAGAACATTGACACAATTATTCCACGTTCTTGGGGAGTAAAACGGTCCATGTTTATTTTCAGTGTATTTTACATTTGTTCACTACACAATTTTCAACAACAGAATGACAGAAAATGTCATATAAAAAAAAAAAAAGTATTTTCTTTAGTGCCAGTACTTTTGCGCCACCCAGTATATACTAGCTGCAACCCGCGGCTCCGCCCGCCTAAGGAATTCCAAAATCAGACCAGCTTAATATTTTCATATTAGTTAGGATTAGTCGACGCCAAAACTCGTGTCCAATGGAGCGCACTATAGCAAAAAAATAATATTATTATCACGATTAATAGCCTAAAAGGTGAGAACGGCTACTGAGTAACCCTCCTTAAAAAGGCGCATAGTACCTAAAAACAGCAATTTCCCTCTCGCATACAGCAAGATATTATTACCTTTGTCCATTAAACACCCGGCAAACACGCTCTATCCGATCGAACATTAATATCAGCATAACGCCTGAATTTATTCAGCATTCATTAAGCTGAATCAAAAATCAGCGGATAAAAAAAGGTTCTCTTATTTGAGCATATTTACCATCGACAATTTTGTGTGCGTATACAGAGAACGGTGAGAATTGAAATTGAGTATGAATAAATTAGATATGAGTTTACAATTTACAGAGTATTCCATATTGACCAACAGAGTTACTTTCTAATGTGTATGGGTTTTTGAGGGCTTTTGTGAACAAGCTCGAGAGAGGTAACTCTGTCTCACTTTTACCTACTTACTTCCTCGTAGCTTCCATGATGAGTTTAGGCTCTTAAATTACAGCTTCATCAGATATAGTTACCTACCTAATATCGTAGTCTTGAGCGAATTGTAGTACATTTGCTACTATATTTGACACTTACCACAAAAAGGTTTTGACCTTCCACTTGGAACCTGAAACAGTACTTTCCCTTGCATATAACAAGCGAGATATCAATTACCTTTTTCATTAAACACTCGGCTAACATTCTCTATCCAATCGAACATAACGCCTGAATTTATTCAGCATTCATTAAGTTGAATCGAAAATCAGCGGATAAAAAAAGGTTATTTTATTTCAGCATATTTAGCATCGACAATTTTGTGTCCGCATACAAAGAACAGCGATTGGTCGGGACACCGCGAAATTGAAATTGAGTATGAATAAATTAGATATCTATGTGTTTACAGAGCTTCTATATTCACAGATGGAAATCTCAGAATAGAATGTTATTTTGCATTCGCTTTTCGTATGCAAACAGGCAAAAGGTTAAATGCTAAAGAGGATCTAGTTATTTGAGAGGGGAAAGAGTTCTATGTTTTTTTTTTTTTTTTTTAGGCTGATTCTAATTCTGATGTTCCCCTGAAAAGAACAGAGACTTTGTTGTGCCATCTTTGTTGTTGCTTTTTGTTATGTATGTGTGTAGTTAAATAAATGTATAAAGAAGGAGCTATTTAGTTTGTTTGATTTAATTTTATATTTTGCTTAATTTACTTTATTGCATATATGCATTTTTATGAATTTATAAAAAAGGAGACATTAATTTAGTTGTTTTATCTATTATTGTATTTGCTAGTTTTTTGTTTATTACTTTTTATTAAATTTGGAAGAAGATTTTTCAAGAGTTCTATGTTTGGTTATGTACCTATATGTCGCTGGATGGATTCTTATGTCTTCTGCTAACTTGATAGGCTAAACATTTTTGTTTAATGTTGGTGAGTGTTACTTAATTTGTCAACAGAAAAATCTTTTATCCCTTAAATTCCGGACATCATTTCCTTTTCCGTTTTGTCGCCCAAACTAAGCAGAACTTGTACTATGTGTTCTATTTCTCACTGCTGACGTGAAAAGTGGTATGTGCAACACGAGATCAAAGTTATTTACATCTCGTGCTTTTAGTCCCTCACTACGCTCAAGATTAGAATCTTGAGCGTAGTGACCTAGAATCATTCACTACACTCCTGATTCTACTATAGAATCTTTTGTTAATTCAAACTCAAATTTAGCACTCGAAGAAAATTCGAACTTTGCTCTCTTGTTGCTCAAATAACTATTGTATGAATTCTCCGTGAGTAGGTTTAAAACCAAAACAATAAAAAACACAATATCATAATTACACTCTTACTCACTTTGGAATTCAAACACGAAATAACTCTCCTAAAATTAAAATTCACCCTTCGTCTTGTAAAACGGGATCTCCCAACACGAATTACTCAACAACCTTCAACGAGTCAATATTTCCGCGTGGCTCATCCGGAATTAATGTTATAGGAATATATCAACTCTCGTACGTGTAAATACTGTAATGGTGCATAAAACGAAGATATATGTCAGGTTTGAATAAGTAAAGGGACCATTAAAATTACGCTACCCAGAGAAATTGGAGATAGGTGTTTGTGCTTCCAGGATTGTACTATCAGACCAATAGATTGATGTCCCTGTTGACAGTAATGTTTCGTTTGAATTTGTTACAATTTATAAGGTGTATCAGTTTGTTTAAGGATGACACAATTTTGAAAGGAATTTGAAATTAGATGTCAACTAATAACTAAGACTAAGACATACAGACTAAGACATTCAAACGTTTTGGAATGTCTTTGTAAAAATCGTATTAAGGTCGTTCATGACATCGCAGTTCCTACCATGATAATTATGACACTGATTTCTGGATCTCTAACCTCTATACTAAATCGGAATCCTGTAGTCCAAGCACTATGCAATGGTCAGGCAGTAGTGGTAAAGTCAAGTACAGTTAACAGTAACATTAATAACCTTAAAAACTGGCAACATGTTAATGAACTCGTCTGTGCTTGCCTCGAGATCATTCATAACAGAGGTCATTTTAGAAAATAGTTCCTTCTCAATAACTCCTAGGATCCAATTGGTCAACGATGAACGAACAATACACGACACATTGACTTGTTGCACCCCGCTAGCGTTGACTAATCTGACTCTCAGCTTTGTTATAGTGCTGCAGATCGATTTTCAACTATCGATAGTCTTGGCTAAAACGATAGTATTGATTGCCATCGATTGTCGAATACTGACAAATACATAAATGTTTTGACATAAAGACAAATGTTTAGAAATATAAAAAAAAATACCAATCGTATTTGGGTCAATACAATTGATAAACAGGAATACTATCGACTGAGCTAACGATAGTATCATAATAATACAATAGATAGATTTCAACAATACTATCGATTTTATCGTATCGATTCTATCCTAGTACGGCCGTTTTTTTAATGAAAATTATCCATCGATACTTTATCAACACTACTGTGTTATTCCTCGCATAGTGCCTCAGTTTGTACCCGAATAGGAATTTAAGCTTGATCTGAATATGGATCTGTTTTGGACGTGTTGTTTGATCCAGTGATGTTCCGTGATTAGCTTTTGGATTATGGAGCTTTGAGTTATCCGAGATCCGGCAGAATTAGTGTGTAGTACGTGCCGTAAAATTTCAAAATTAAATCAGGTCTTGTACCTATATTAATAATCTAACTTACGTATGCGGCTCCGCCCGCGTAAGTGAATAACAATTAGCTTATATTATTTCTGAAATCTTAAACTATCTCGTCACCAATTTTCATTAAGATCGGTTTAGTAGATTTGAAGATTTTAGGGTACAAACAAGCAAAAAATCTTTCCTCCTTATTATATTAGTATAGTTAAACCAATGAAAATAAAAATTACACAGACAGCGCCAAAAGTAAATGAAATGAAAATACCTTTTTTCCTTAGACGTCATAAAGTACTTAAAATCGTCATACAAAAATAATTCTACTCTAAATTCCCCGTTTCTTTTCAGAATATCAACGTTGACCGTAAGAAAAAAAGTAAATAAAACACACTGCTATTTGTTCAAAAGCTTACCTCAAGTCAACAGAGCGTTTGTTTACTTTAAGTATTAAGTATCAGTTGTAAGTACAGAGCAAACGATCTTATTCCCTTGTCACGTTCTCAAGAATACGTGATATCTGAACATTGCTACTTTGAGCACATGAGATGCGTGACGCACAAAGTAATTAATACCATGACTCTTTGTTGTTGGTTTATGAACATTAGATAGAGGATTTAAGTGGTACTACTTCGAATACCTTACTTCATAATATCCTACCTAGTAAAGACAGGTAAAGTTAGCGCCATCACTTATAGCCGACGGCAGTAGCCGAAACTTTATGAAATAACCAATAGGAAAAGGGCTAGATAATATTTATTTCTCATCGTATTGGGCAGGTGTCAATGAAGCACCCCCCGTCTCTCTGCCATGAGTGGCGTGCCATAATTGTTTTAATCATTATAAAGAAGGTTGTTTTCTATATCTTTGGCACGTGTGGTGTAGTGGTTTAAGCGGTCGCCTCGCCGCTTTCGACTGCCCTGGTGTTGTGGGTTCGATCCCCACATGGGGCAAATCTTTGTGTGATTCGCAAAGATTTGTTCTGAGACTGTGTGTGCTTGTGTGAGTGAATGTGTGTATTTGGCCTTATCATTGGGACCATTGGATAGTGTAATTGCTTCTGGCGTTCTATCTAAAGTAAAAAAAAAAACGTCTCACTTTATAGCAGTAGGTAACATACTATTGCAACACCAAGGAGATCTCTTGCTTAATGCCAACCCCTTCGAAACCAATTGACACACTTTTTGACGACCCCTTTGCTGTAGTCACTTGGGAATACTACGATGTATTTAGCGAGCGAAGGTGCAGTCTACCTGATTGTAAGTGGTAATCCATGGGCTCAGGGTTCATGGATATCAATAACCTGCAAAGCAGATTGTAAATGCGTCGTTTCATTTGTGTTATAAGGGTCCTATGCCTTCATGTGCCAGTCATTTTAAGGTCTGTTCTCATCACCAAACTGGCACACAGTAAGTAAGTACTGCTATTTAGCGGCTATCTATTCTCAAGCTCGTTCACATAAGCTGATACAGTCATTATTAATCTGGATTTAAAGTTTGACGGGCGATGATACTCTATGTTGTTAGTTTAAAACCTTAATTTGCTTTGATTTCAATGGATTCGCGTTGATGTGTGTCGACAAACAGTTTTGTTTTTGTTAACTTAAACGTAAATGGTTGACACCGTGTAGTGAAAAGTATTTTATTTTATTGGCAACATAAATATACATTTTCAATGTTTCGTTCCCACAGTTTCCCACAGAAATTTAACTAAACTGTTTTTTCATAACTTACTTTAGTTGAGCAAAATCCTTCCATTGAATACATTTTACGGGAGTAGTTATAGCCAAAAGTTAAAAATGTCAACTTCATTTTTTATTTTATAAAAATAAAACTCAGTTCTAAGTTATATAATATAATTAAGCATAGAACTCACTTTATATAAAACATTTACTTTTATCTCTCTAAAAATCTCGAACATTGACTTACCTACTTACATCGTATCGACTGCATATTTTTCTGACTAGCGCTCGGGCCAAATCGTTACACCCGGGCATAAAATATTAGCATTGCAAATCACCGATTTCTCTCATAACTCAAGATAAGGACGTATCGTAAAAACGCTGTAAACCCGCCCACATTGCTCCTTAGAGGATTTTTTTCTGTTTTTACCTATCTATCGGGTGGGAAGATATTCTGTTTCTTATACAGGGTCATTTTAAAATTACTTATCGTTTAAATTGTTTTCATTACGACTTTTCTAAACTCAATGGGGGCACTTCATAAAAGAAATAGAAATTCTGAAATTAGCTTATTTAAAATCGATCATTGTAGCTATCAAAAATACAAAATTTTTAATGTTACTACGATACTTGAGCCACTACAAAACGTACAATATTTAAATTTATCAACCAATTTGAGTGTTTTATGATTATTAGTAGAACAAATAAGTTTTCAATTATATATTTATTTATTTCTCAATATTAACATCAAACTCGGTCAAATTATAACACACACAAACACACACATACAATCAATAAATTAATTAATAAAATGAAATAAAATAATTAAATACATTATGCGTCATAAAATTCCTCCGCATCACTGTCCACAGCGGATACCGTGGCCAGAAGGCTGGCAGCATTGCCACGTTGAATGGCAATGCTTATTCGCTGGGCGAAGTAAAAACCAGCCCTCTGGTCGCGAGAAGCGTCGATTAGGCGCTTTGAAATATCTTTAAATAAAGCCCGAGCACTCGGACCCCATGGTCCTAAAGTTTCAACCCCGAACGGCTCAAATATATAACCACTGACGAGATTATTATACTTGCGCCGTTTGAGGTTTTCGGCGGATGCTGCCGCGGCACCCGCGCAACTTACAGTGCTTGGAAGATGTGATGGCGCAAGGGTATCGACGCAAGTAGCGTCCCATACCAAAGGCCTGCCCATCTTCCATGGCAGTAACGACATACCGTCTGGTCTCTTGCCATCGTCACGCGCCAAGCCATTAGGTTCAAGAACGGCTGGCACGCTGGCGGTGACAAGAGTACGACGTAATATATCGTTAAGATGCGCGTGCCGCGACATGCGACCTGCGCTTTTGCTGCACGATAGGACATGGTGTCCGAGGCAATCGACGCTCTCACCGCAGTGACAGGGATGCGGAGCGACACTAGGTAGACCCGAAACGACACTAGGTAAACGAAAACAGGTGGCGATGCGGAATGTTTCGTTGTCCAGCATTGTACCTAAGCTAGGCGACGGGAGCGCAAAAAGCCAAAGACCTGACTCCCATTCTCCCACAGCCAACAAGCGAGCGCGCTCGGCCGCATTAGAGGCTGTATTCAAAAGGTTGTTCATCCTTTGATTACAGAGCGGCCCGTCCCATTGTCTCTGGGAGAAAGGGTTAGTCGGTACGGCTGTGCTCGGACAAGCCATCTGCCAGGCGGTCACTGCATCGGACTTGCATAACACTTCAGAATTAACCAGTGTAGGTGCTAAAATTTTCCTGGTTAATTCCTCCGTGCTATGGACCGACGACAGGAAGGCCGGCAAACTAATATCTGAAATTTTGCGAATGCCGAGGCCGCCCAGGCGAACCGGTAAGGACGCCTGTAGCCACGCTCGGTCATTCAAAGTTACATTAAGAATTTTGCTAATAGGATAATATAATTTTATTTTAAACCAGAAATTAATACAATAGGTTAATAATAATTAATAATAGTTAATAATTTTGCTAATTGTGTTTTGGATAATATTGTCCATTTGGCCTAAAAGAGTAACGTTTTTCCAAAAATGAGTGGATCTGAGGGCATGAGTAAATTTAGGGACGAAAAGACAGTATCGAATAATCGTGAAAGCCGAATGCATATTAATTTGGAGATTTAATTTAATTTATTACATTTAAGTTTTCAATTCATTAGTATTAAACTAAAAAAGAAGTACAAAATTATTTGAACTGCTGGGGCTTAGGGGCTTTGATTTATTTTTATCCAATATTTTGAATAAGTTTAAAATCAATCTAAGTCCCAGCTCCGTGATACACTCATGTGCATCATCTTTTTAAATATGACGGCGCACTCTGAGCCGGTAGATAGTTTTCTTCGGAGATAATAGATGCGAGCCATATCCTGTGGCGGCAACTGTGCAAGGATTCGTCTTTTAGAGAGGATCTGACCTATCCCATGTCTCAATTCGATAGACTAGCGGGAGTTGCGGGTATAACCGATGTGGTTACTGATTTCGTAATCACAGATCCGATGGTCATCACAAAGCAGCTTGACGGCATATGGTCGTGTTTCAGTGGGTGAGGGCCCCAAATAACCACGTCGTTCCCTCTTAACAGTCTAGTATACGATCAGGTTTTTTGAAACTGACCTGAGAGTTGCTATAAGTATTTTTAAAATTACCCTGCATGTGAGTTACCGCACCGTTAAGAGCGCCATTTGCATGTTTTGTGAGATATACGTAGTTTCTTCTTCATGATCCAGGGACAACGGCTAGTTTTACGGTTATTCCTCTTCAGTTGGATTCTAGTGTGTATTTTGGATTTATTATTCCTTGAAGTTGGTGAAATATATGGGTAGTAGGTAAGACCTGAATAAACACTGTACTACTTTTATTTACTACTCTGGCAACTTGAATTTGGAACCATTTTACTTTTTTTGTTTTTTATTTGGTCTACAAATTGTAAATACTTTAGGCAACTATGACGTCACAGTTTGCGATTGTTATACAAAATGTTTCTATGTAAAATACGGGCTAAAGTATGACTGGTCATAAAAAAAATATCATTTTCAGTTCCTTTAAGCAGAACAGAAAAAGTTTTTCATTTTTATATAAAAGATGGGTAAAATTGAGACCGCATATTTTTATAAATTTATACACATACTGCGTTCATTTGTTAATTGAAGCGCCAATCAGTTTTCCGTAGACTTTTTCATTGATTTAAAACACCGTTATTTTTTACAACCAGCTTTTTATAAAATAAAATAATAAAGTGCAAATGTACGTATAAAGGTGTAGTATTGCCATTTTTTGGCTTCCTACCATGCTTTTCACAGTTAATATACTACTTTTAGTGCAGTGTAAATTGACTAAAAGTGATAAATATAAATTTTCTTTCAGTCGCTTTATCACATGGGAACCTAAACATTACAGGTGATGTGTGGATGTGTCAACTTTACCACACCCGCCTGGTTAATAAAGGCTTGATGTTATACACCAGGCGAAACTCTAATTCCAACAAAATTTCCTGACGGAAAATTTCAAATAACCGAGCCAAACTTAAAAATCTATCTGGTGACAATACCCATCGGAGCTGGTACTTAGTTTGATTTTAATCTGATTTTAAACAGTTGGATTAAAATTAATCTAAGCCTCGGTTATTAAAATCATTGTAATTAGTATAACTTAGTTTTACTTATAATTTATTTTTATATCATTTGTTTGTAATATTTTGACGTGTTCAAGCGCATCCTGGGGCCTATAAAAATAAATGATTTTAATTTGAATTTGAATTTGACCTTGCCATAAGGGGCCGCATACGCTAACTAGATAAACGAGGTAATGAAAGAAATAAAATAAAATAAAACCTGTCCAAAATTCACCCTCCAATAAAAGCACTTTAACACAAATTGACATAAAGTATGATTGACTGTCAAAACAGTGCATCATCAATTACAGACTCATGGCTATTATTGCACTGTTTTTTTACATAGGATTTAATTATATAAGGTGAAATGTGGGTCTTGTACCCCTCTCCCAGTGCTGTAATGTAAAAAAGCACCTCCAATGAAACCTGTCGTTTATACACCTTCCAATAAAAGCACTTTTATTTAACACAAATCCACGTTAGCTATGATTGACTGCTAAAACAGTGCTATCATCAATCACAAACTCACTGCTATGGTTACACTGTTTTTTTTTGCATAGGACCTAAATATGCCATGGGAACTGTGGGTCTTGTACCCCTCTCCCAGTGCTGTAATTAAAAAAGCACCTCCAATGAAACCTGTCGTTTATACACCTTCCAATAAAAGGACTTTTATTTAACACAAATCCACGTCAGCTATGATTGACTGCTAAAACAGCGCTATCATCAATCACAGACTCATGGCTATTGCACTGAATTTTTTGCAGACTTGTCTCATTTATAATAAATAGTGTGTTTATTTTTGCACAGGACCTAAACATAACAGGTAAAGTGTGGGTCTTGCACTCCTCTTTCAGTGCTGTTTTGAAAAACACAAATCCACGTTAGCTATGATTGACTGTTAAAACAATGCTATCATCGATCACAAACTCACTGCTATGGTAACACTGTTTTTTTTGCATAGGACCTAAATATACCATGGGAACTGTGGGTCTTGTACCCCTCTTTCAGTGTAGTAATGTAAAAAAGCGCCTCCAATAAAGCCTGTCCTTTATACACCTTCCAATAAAAGGACTGTTATTTAACACAAATCCACGTTAGCTATGATTGACTGCTAAAACAGCGCTATCATCAATCACAGACTCATGGCTATTGCACTGAATTTTTTTCAGACTTGTCTCATTTATCTTAGTTGTGGGGATGGGACTGTTCAGTGGTGTAGTTATTTTGCTGTGAAATATTATTTCAGCATTTTTGAGGGAAAGTTAGGTTGCAGATTTTAATACAGAGTGTAAATGACATCGTGACAAAGCTGTTTACGCTTACCAATGATTGAGTACATGATTCTGAGGTGCAAAAAAAATCCAATCCCTCCGAAGTTTTTTTCTTTTCACGCGTTTTTTCCCACCTGTTTATGGAAGAGTAAAAGTTACCCTGGACTATCCAAACACACTTGCGATTTTCCGATTAACTTAAGATTTTCCGATAAAAGTTTTCACGATTTTTCCATGAAGTTTTTTGCACTCAGGGTCTCAAAACATGTACGAATCACTGGTAAGCGGCTACGTCACGATGCCATTTATACAATATTCTCGGTGAAATCTGAAATGCTATTTATTTTGCTAGTAATCTTATCTTCGATAAAGTGTCACACCATCCACCTTACTTGCCCAAACAGTTGCAAATGGTATACATGTGCATAAAATACACATTACGAAAATATTGAGTTAGAGTTTGAGTTTTATTTTTTTTTATTGGCATAAATTACATTGAGTTAGTAATAACTGTTGTTACATTACATAAAGTCTTACACTGTGTTTTTACCAGCCTAAAAACGAAAATATTACTGAACGCTCGATTTTACATGCGCAGATTGAAATCTGTGTAGTTTGTGTATTTGACCAATTTTCATGTAAATCTACAAAAAAAGCTTAAACCATTTACTTTCTAAGTACCCTCTGAAATATTCTTTTAAAATTTAGTTAAGGCTATCTCAGCAATTTGGTCCACATTCCACATTCCAGCTGAAATCAATACCAGCTGAGAGCGAGTTTTTGCCGTTTGCACAGTTCTTGCCCACCAGTGGTTGCACTATGAAAATCGTAATTATTCCCCGGGAGCGAAATTCGGTGGCGGATTAAAAGCGAAGCTGTATTAACTGGTCATTTGAAGATCAAATAAGTGAGGAGATGGACTATATATTCAATATATTTCAAATATAAGTGGTTAGCGAATCGTAAAAATTAATAAGCTAGTAATCATAAGCCAATCCACCACATGGTCGGCCTCGATGGTCTGGTAGTTAGCGTATGCACTACGAGGTCTTGGGTTCGATACCCGTGTCGGACAAAGTGTTATTTATGAACTGTCCGCCTGGCAATTCACGGCACAGCACGGACTTGTAATTGTGCCCGGTGGATGGTAATAGGCTCACCACCAATGGGACCTAAACATAACAGGTAAAATGTGAGTGTTATACACCTCTGCCAAACCCTTCTGGATAATTATGGCGTGATGTTATGTTATGTTATGTTTAAATATAAATGAGAAAGTAACTTTGTTTGTCTGTCTGTTTCGATTGATTTGGACCGAAATTGATGTGGAGATAGTCTAAGACGTGAGGAAGGACATAGGCTAATTTTCATCGACATACGACCCACGCGAATAGCTAGTATTTTATAAAAGCCGCTGCCACCCAATGGGACCAGAGCAAATTTTCAAGTTACCAGACATCGTAGTGTAAAAAGAAAACCGTCGAGCGAGCGGCCTCGGCGAAATAATAAGTGCAGCGCCGAGATGTTGCTAATTAATATTGAACTGGACCCGGCTAAATGTTTGTGGGAACTCTCAGCAGTTCGCGAGGATTGAATTTTTCATTAGATGGCACAGATTTTTGAATCGACAATCTGACTGGTGAAAAGCGGTAAAGCTACAATGTAGTACTATATATTATTATGGGTACACTACATTATTACCAAAACCTTTATTGCGATTGTTACAAAAAATAAATTTAAAAGACCGATGTTCATAATTCCGAATGGTCCAAAATTGCTAATATAACAACTCCGACTTATTCCTATTATTATAAGAACGAAATTTAACGTAATCAATAAATACTATAATTATCAGATTTTGAATCAAAATTTAAATAATAAATTTCGAACCTCGAAATTTTCTGACGGAATGTTCTCAAATAACATCTTGCCCGTCCCAGGAATCGAACACGAGACCTCGCGGTGAGAGGCGCAAACGCTAACCACTAGACCAACTAACTAATGACGATAGTAGATTTTTTTCTGAATAGCCAATACAAGACAAACATTGACCAGTTCAAGTAAATAAAATAAATAAACATTAAAACCTTCGCTGGAATAATTTTGTACCCTATTTAACCTTGAGACAATGACGAAACATTTTCATTAGAAAATGATTTATCGCAAATTGAAATTTCACCCTTGAATGGTCAATCCACAACATAATTGGACTTCTACTTAATCTCTTATTGCAGACGTATCTTAATCTAAACCTAACATTCCAGAGACTTACGTTTATAGAATATTTAATAGCTTTGGCACGGACGATTGGCTGCTCAAATTACTTTGACCATTTTCGGCACACCATTTATTTTCGGCCTGACCTTTTGACAGATCAAATAAGAAACAAAAACGTATTTAGGAATGAAGGAAATTAGATTCGTTCTAGAATTGTTTGTTTTAGACGAGAATTCAACATAACTTTAAAGTTCTACTTTGTATCGAATTTCTCAGAAGACAATAACTTTTTCATTTCCTTGACAAGGTTTCGTAATTACGCAGTGTTGAACATTTTTTATTACGTTTATATTTTGACTTGACACCATTTCGGTGTCAGCCTTGAGAACAAACCTACACAGAAAAAAATTAAATCCACGTTCTTTCTCAATCTACTTAACACCGGCAATCTATTAAAGGTAGAAAAATTGATAAAATACAGTACATATTTCATTGGTATACCATTTTGGTAGTTAATGCAAGCGAGCGGCCGGCCTTAGACGTTGTGTGAATACTGAGTGGATCCCTTTTGGATAATGCCGGCCAATTTATGATAGCCGTGAGGTAAGAAACCTCCTTTCTGACACCTCTCGTTTAACCTTCACGGAGGCAAGCGCTCCTAATTCAAAATTTAGTTCTATTCATTGCGTGGCGTGTCTTTGGTGAGTTGTTTTTTTATTTTAATCTGTAATTTAGACGAAAAGGGTTCCGGCACTAAAAAGTATTCTTATTATCATGCCATAGTGCTCAATTTTCGTATTAATTAGATGTATAGGTAAATATATTTTTTCTCGTTTTATGGAGATTTTAGTGCACACACGTTACTGTCGGCTGTAAATTAGTAGTTTATATTCTTATAACAGTATCAGTGATGTAATTTCAAACTGTAACAAGCAATCCGTTTCGATTAAAATCGAGTGTATAACCAGCCTGCTTTCACCTCGATCCCTTGGTGATATAACTAGCTGTAGCGGTCATCCATACTATCACAATTAGCATTTGTTCCGTCAAAGGTTCTGTCCGTTTTATGTAAATGCAGGAATTTGTTTAAGAGCCTCGCACTTCATTTGCATAGCATCACATTGGGTAACGCAATTTACTAAACGACGTGTTAAACTCGCCCTTTCGCTGTTTAGTTTACGGATATTTATGGCTACTAAAATATACTACTGAGAAAATAGACTCTATTTGTTTTTCAACAGAAAGTAATCGCACTTTTCATACCTATACACATATTTTATACATTCCATATTTAAAGTAAACTATTTGTTATAACTGATTAAAATGTCAACAGAGCTGGACTATAAAAAGCTTGTTGGTCGTGTTATCCATAAAGAATTTTACTGCTTATTGCATGATGGCATATGGCATAGCATTTAGGTCATTTTTCATTTTGGTTTGTTTCTATCTATAACCAGTTAGGGCTAGCTTATCTAGTGCGAGATAGATTTTGTCACGTTTCTGTCAAAATAATATCACTGACTGACCATTCTGAAACTCATAACAAACCTCATTAGATTAATTTCAGTGATATTTCACCAAAATAAATCGTCCAATCTTAATATCCAGACATTAAACATCTCTAAACATGCATCCTCGTATCATATATAATTCACCTGTCCCTGTGTCCGTAGCCCAGTGTTATCGAGCTTCACTGAGTCCGCTATAAAAATATGCTATGAGCCATATTTTTTACGGAAATTGATTTTTAAGGGGTATGTGAGGTCGAAATTTTTATTGAAATACAATACCGCAATAAATAAATAAATATATATTATTCACGAGGTTTTGAACAATTTTTACAAAAATTTTGAATAAAACCAGTCCAATAGATTTTGGGTACAACCACACAAACTACCAAAAATATTTTGATAACATACAAACTTTCCTTATTGTTAGACTATAGTAAAAAAAACTCATACATCATAATCCAAACCACAATACTTAATGGAACAACATAGTACAAAACACAAGATTAGCAGCATAAAAAAATAGTTATATTCCTACGAGATTGTTCACAAAACCCTTACACCTCTAATATCGCGGCACTCACTCACAAAAAGCCATTAACCACACATTTATCCCGGCAAGATCTCCGCTAGAGATTACAATAGAGGCAGTAACTATTCACAACTCGACCCAACTACATTTTAATCTCGAACGGCCACATTTTATTTCCATTTTCCACTCCGTAACCTCCTGCCCTTAACAGATAAGGGCTCCAATTTGATGGCGAGTAAGCCTCGCTCGTTTTTCCGCCTAAATAAATGTCATTATATTATTATGTGTCATTGATTGATTGTCATATTTGTTACAATGCATTGTATGACATCCTGGGTTTATTCGTAATTATACCGGTTCCGGGCTAACATTGTTGTGGTATCATTGGTATTGTTTGTAATTTGTTTTGAGGTATTGTTATTTTCAAATATATTGCTGTTCAGAGTAGCGTACTTAACTTTACATTACAAAAAACCTACATAAATGTATTGTTATGGATGTATTGTGGGTATTTGTATCTAGCTTTGTTACTACATACAATAAAAGCCAGAATAAATGCCTTCAGTAAATAAAACACGAGCATGGACAAGATAGTACAGACAGTACAGACAACATACGATTTATAAAGTAGGTAATAAATAAAATCTTGATGAATAAACTGAAAAATATCTGACTAAAATAAAGTTACATAACATTGTAGCGTAGCCCTAAATAAGTAATAATACCAGTAAAATAAAAATTATCAATCAAAGAACGTTTAATATTTTGTCATCGGACCACAAGACGGATCGGTCTCATCCATAAAATAATAAAGAGGAATCGAATTATACCTTCAAGTGGGATGATCCCTCAGTAAATAGAGAGAGTAATGGATGAGATACGAGGATTTAATTTAAATGGTTGAAGAGGTCGAGTTACTGATCCTGTGATGGAACTATTTTGGCTGATTGTTTTTGAAAGGTGTTGCATTTTTAGTGATTGAGTGGTTTTGAGCAGCTATAGTATAGTAGAAGACCGACTGTGAAGTCAAAGATATCGGGTTCAAACCCACGGCACACACCTCTGTCAATAAATCGTTAAGATTCGTCTTTTCGAAGATATGTGTGTATTTATCACATAAAGTATCGCTCGCTAACGGTGAAGGAGAAACCTGCATGCCTGAGAGTGCCTTAAAAGTACTCGAGGGAATGTGAAGGCCTAATTCTTTTCATCATAAGAAGAGGCCAGAACCCAACCCAGATTACAGTATGTTTTCTAATTTGTTGTTATTTTTTTTTTAAAACGACGCCTGCACTAGGAATAACTCCTGTGTCGCGGGGGTGTTCACAAACATACATTTCACACACACAAAGCACACCCAGAGTCAGAACAAATCTTTGCAAATCACACAAAGATTTGTCCCATGTGGGGATCGAACCCACAACACCAGCGTAATTGAAAGCGGCGAGGCGACCGCTTTAACCACTACGCCAATCGTGCTCTTCACAATTTGCAATTCACTCATAACGTTCACAGTTAGATGTCTAATTGCGACAAGATTCCATGGCACTATTCCATGTGCATTTATTGGCCAGTGTGATTAACTACAAGACATAGTTTGCAAGAATTTTATTCAACACGTAGCTACAGGATACAGAAAAAAACACAAAAATAAAGTTATTACCAGAAAATTGTTGGCAGTACTGTCCAACAGATTTCTGTAGCCGATATCAAAAACAATTGCAATCGCTCAACCCTTATCGACCGGCCATTGAAAGTCAGTTGTGCGTAAAGCTTTGTACACATTGCACGCTTTATTGTTAATGAAAAAAAAAAACAATTCTCTGTTTCAATATTTTAGATATTGTTTTAATATAGTTTTGGTCAGTCGTTAGTTGATCAAATCGCAACGCGTGGGCTTTTGGGTATAAATAACGTTATGAAGCAGCGATAGCCGAGTGTGAGACCGTAGGACTGCGAAGTCAAAGGTCTCGGGTTCGAACCCACGGCACATACCTCTATCAATTAATCGTTAAGATTTGTCTTTTCGAAGATATGTGTGTATTTATCATATAAATTGTCGCTTGCTAACGGTGAAGGAAAACATCGTGAGGAAACCTGCATGCCTGAGAGTACCTTAAAAGTCCTCGAGGGAGTGTGAAGTCTACCAATCCGCACTTGGCCAGCGTGGTGGACTATGGCCTAACCCTTCTCATCATGAGAAGAGGCCCGAGCCCAGCAGTGGGACATGTATTAGATACAGGGCTGCTATTATTATTATAACGTTATTATACCAGTTACTGTTTGGTTTTAGCATAGTTTTTTTTAATTATCGTTGCTTAATCATTAAGCGCACCATAATTAAAGTGTTTATTCTAATTTGTTGTCACAATTCAATCATAATGTTTACAGCTAGGTGACTTAACAGCTAACTGCGACAAGGTTAGTACTGCATAGTACTGTTTCATACGCCCTTATTGGCTCTATAACCGTCATTAACGACAAAACAGTAAATTGTGACAAGGTTCTATCTAATTAATAATTTGCAAGGATTATATTTAACATGTAGGTAGATACAGGATACAGAATAAAAAAAGTTATTACCAGAAAATTGTTGGCAGTACCGCGATACTGTCTAACAGCTTTCTGTAGCCGATATCAAAAAACAATTGCAATCGCTCAACCTCTATCGACCGGCCATTGAAAGTCAGTTGAGCGTAAAGCTTCGTACACACTGCACGCACTTTTTTAATGAAAAAAAAAACAATTCTATGTTTCAACATGTTAGATATTGTTTTTTATATTCTTTTGGTTAAGTTTCGGTATAGTAGGTTTGGTAGGTTTTCATATTTGATGAAATTACAGATTTATTTTAAGAAGTTCTACAGCAAAATATATACAAAATAGCGTGTAGACGATCCTCAAAGATCACATATTGTATCATATGTTATCCATTTCTCACTCCGCGTTGTTATGTAGAATATCCTATGGAAATAATAGATATAAAGGGATATTTACCATGTATATTTGTTGCAGCGAGTTATTTTGATATTTTAGAGATGTTGCAATCTCTTTGTTTACGGTGAAACATACCGTTATATCTTATATTTAGAAAGAAAATAACCATGTTTAATCTCAAAACTTATATTCCTAATGTAAATTTCCCAAATAATACTTTTGCTTGACCTAAGAGTCAAACCTCATATCGAAAGGTCAACCACGAGCCCTACGAGAAAATCCCAAGAGGTAGTAAGTAGTTTCAAAAATACCCTGCTCATAATACCAAAAAAAAAGGTTTCGCAATTACTTTGAAATATATTTGTACAAATAGTCGTAAATAAACAGCAAAAGCATTCAATAAAGGCATGTAATCAGCAGTCATCTCTCATTAATCCTGATTTAAAATTTAAATAAAAAGCTTTCCTTGATGAAATCTCTGCTGGGTAATGAAGCTCCAAACGTAGTTAATTTGAAATAAATATTAACAGATCTACTTCCTAGAATTCGTACTGAGGCTAATGAATTCTTGAAAATCAACTTCATCTCGTTCAACTGAATGAAGCTCGTCCGTTAGTTATTTTTGAATGCTTACCAGTAATTAGCAAAGACAAATTACTATTACTCTTGTTAAACCCCTCCAGCTAAGCATAATTCGCTTGTGTAAGGAGAAAGTTCACAACCGCGGTGTAATAGCCAGGATTCGAACCGACGATTTCTAGATCGTAAGACCGATGCCTTATCTATTGCGCCACGGCCACTTATTTAATAAACCTTTCATTGTTTATTATACCTTACACGTTCATTATAATTATTTCTTTAATAAAAGGCTACAAAGATGATTAATACAGAGTAAGCCACGATTACACCTATTTTTTTAATCTAGGTTTTAATGAAACCCGTGTTTCCATTTCTTTCTAATTTAATGTTTGTACGAGACAAGGACATCTAATAATATTGTAAGTGTTATACAAATTAAAAATGTATAAATAACTTTAGCTACTTTTTATCAACGTAGAAGCTTAGTTATTGTAATTTTGACGGGAAACATGTATATATTTACCTTTTGACTATACGTTTCGGTATTCTGTAAAAAACGGTCGTTGTTACACGTTGCCGAAACGTATAGCCAAAAGGTAAATAATATACATATAATTACAATGATAATCATGCAACGCGTTAGTTTAAAATTAGTAGCTTAAAGCTAGTTATTAATAAAATGTTTAGTTTGCTGTGAATAAATGAAATGAACAATGTAAAACAGTCCTAAAGATTCCCTTCGCAGAAAAAGCCTGGGCCCTCCGTTAAGACAATAATCCTTATCTAGCGGGAGCAACGTTTAGCGCCCTATCAATTGAGACCACCCTCTATAAATCGTGCGCCAGATAAAACACCACTTTCAATCACTTTTGTTTTTAAGGTGAAATAGTTGATTGATTGTTTTTGTTTGACATTGTTTTACTCCAAAAAGTTACCGTATTTCCGAAACGCTCGGAGCTATGTGTGGCCGCGTGAAACTAAAAGATTAAATGCCAATAGCCTGGATAGATTTATTTTGTTAGCTTTAGAGGCATTTTTGATGTTGAATGGAAGTTACATTAAAATGTTATAATCTAGAGATAAGTGGAATAGTTTGATACAATGGTATCGTTTAAGCTACTGTAATAAGGATTAAAAATAACAAACACTTAAAGAACAACTTGTATTTTATCAATACAAATAAATAAAATAGTAGTTTCTGTTTTTTAAAGGACCAAATAACAATGTTTTTCAAGCTGGTATAGTTTTTTGCAAGATAACTTTTACATGAAATACAGTTTTTTAACACACTTATGTTAGCTTCACCTGTATGTATGTATGTATGTATGTATGTATGTATGTATGTATGTAACCGACTCCTTTGGACTCGATTTTGACCTACTTTAAACGGACAGATTTCATTAAAATTTTGCACACCTGTCAAAGATCGATGACAATGCAATAATTCGATAAAAAAATTAAAAAAAAGGTCTTAAAAATTAATATCAAACAAAAAAGTAGAAAATTAATAATAGTAAAATAAAATGAAATTGAAAATGGTAATGAACAAAATATACTAGTATTATTGTGAAAAAGCGTGGGTTGCTCGATAAAAGAAAAAATGGCACAGAGCGCCCCACGCTTTTTCACAAAAATACTAGTATTTTTTGTTCATTACCATTTTCAGCTTATATTAGGAATTATTTTTCACTTTTTAGTTAGAAGTACTTTAAAAGCGTGTTTTTTAGTTTTTTTAAACTATTATTTATTTAAATTGAAGTCTGTCTGTTTGGCAGTTCGTCTGTTTGTATCGATTAATCTTCTAAACGACTGAACGAATTTTAATAAAATTTTAGATATAGGGAACTGACTGAAAGTCGCCTAATAAAGGCTACTTCTTTTAATATATATTTATATTATTGTTGTGTTTGATAGTCTTACTCTTAATAAAGGTCTTAAGATTATTTAACATTACGCTTAACTTACGAGAGCGGACCAGTAAGGTTTAACGCAGGTCAAAACACTGCTACTACTTAATACAACGAATGCCACACGCACGAAATTGCGGGCACATGCAACTTTTATTATAATAAAAGTTGCATTTGTCCGCAATTTCGTATACATTTTTATGTACACCTTTGAAATAGAATATATTTTTATACTGGTTTTTTTTCGATGAAAAATTGTTGCACCCAAGGTCTGACAATCATGTCCTGAATCTGTATATGACTCAGACACAAACATGTGATGTGTTCTACAACTTGTGCCACGTAATAGCTCTTGAATTATATAGTAGCGAAGTTTTAACAAGGTCTTACAAAACTGCATGTTATGCTAACATAGTAAACGACAGTCCTGTATTTCATACGTGTATAGGACCTATTTATATCGTTCAGTATGGCAAAATCTGTAATTATAAGAGATACAAAAATCTATTCTCAGCAACTATGTTATCGATTTTAATATTAACAAAAACTGCGTACTTAGATTTAAGAAAAATTTTGTACTTAGCTTTGAATATCAATAACCAAAAAAAAAAACAGTCAGTTCCAAGTTAAAACATAGTTCTATGACACGATCAGTATCTTGATCTATTCAACCATTTAAATTAAATTCCCGTATCTCATCCATTACTCTCTCTATTTACTGAGGGATCATCCCACTTGAGGGTATAATTCGATTCTATTTTATTTTTTTATGGATGAGACCGAACCGTCTTGTGGTCCGATGTCAAAAATATAACTGAATAGAAGAATGTATTAAATGATATTGAATGTTCTTTGATTGATAATTTTTATATTATTGATATTATTACTTATTTAAGGCTACGCTTCAATGTTATATTACTTTATTTTAGTCAGATATTTTTCAGTTTATTCATCAAGATTTTATTTATTACCTACTTTATAAATCTTATGTTGTCCGTACTGTCTGTTCTATCTTGTCTATGCTCGTGTTTTATTTACTGATGGCATTTACTTTGGCTTTTATTGTATGCAGTAACAAAGCTAGATACAAATACCCACAATACATCCATAACAATACATTTATGTACGTTTTTTGTAATGTTAAAGTTAAGTACGCTACTCTGAACAGCAATATATTTGAAAAAAACAATACCTCAAAACAAATTATCAACAATAACAATGATTCCACAACACTAAGCCCAAAGCCGGTATAATTACGAATATACCCAGGATGACATACAGTGCATTGTAACAAATATGACAATCAATCAATGACACATATAATGACATTTATTTAGGCGGAAAAACGAGCGAGGCTTACTCGCCATCAAATTGGAGCCCTTATCTGTTAAGGGCAGGAGGTTACGGAGTGGAAAGTGGAAATAAAATGTGGCCGTTCGAGATTAAAATGTAGTTGGGTTGAGTTGTGAATAGTTACTGCCTCTATTGTAATCTCTAGCGGAGATCTTGGCGGGATAAATGTGTGGTTAATGGCTTTTTGTGAGTGAGTGCCGCGATATTAGAGGTGTAAGGGTTTTTTTGAACAATCTCATAGGAATATACGACATTCGTTAACTGCTATATTGTGTTTTGCACAATGTGGTTACATTTTATGTAGCGGTTTAATTTATGATTACTTGCTAATAAGAACTTTAACCATAGTCTAACAATTAGGAATGCATTTTATTTATTTAATCTTCATACATACCTGGATATATATTGGTTGACTTAATGCCTGAGGCATTTTCTACCAGTCTACCTTAGGGTGATGCAGAGAAGATCTGCAGTAGGTAAAAAATAATAAATGCATGTGATCGATAAAAAATTGATAGCTTGAAGTTGCTATCCAAAATGAAGTATTCATTTACTAAAAATTCAGTATCGCGTTACACCTTTCAAAAATGTTTTAAAATGTAAATATTTTCTCTTAGTGTTGCAAGCGTCCATTATCAATGCCCACTGTTCATAACCCTGTTGGCTATTTGTTATAACGGAGGTAGAATTAAAATGAAAGCTTTGTTAAGTGCAAAATAAGGAGTACAGTCAGCAACATAAGTCATTAAACAGTTAGAATTTTAAAAGTAATTTATTTCTGAAAATTAACATAAGTGCATAATTAAATTTTGATGAATGAAAACTCAGAGTAATCGATAATACGTTCATTATTGTATATAAGTGGGTTTTTTAAGTGGAAAATGTGAGCTGTATGGTACTTTGAAAATGTTGACGTGTTTAACAACTTTTGTTGCTTGTACAAGTAAATTTGCTAATAGTTAAATTTTACAAAGTTGTCAAAATAATTGTTTACTTCATTTTCTGCAATGCTTTAAAAATTTATTTCTCAATTGACATTTCCACTACGTTTCCCCCTTAACAAAACCAATCAATCTCCATCAGAAAAATGGCTCATAGCGTATTTTTATAGCGGACTCAGTGAAGCTCGATAACACTGGGCTACGGACACAGGGACAGGTGAATTATGGACATATGATACGAGGATGCATGTTTAGGGATGTTTAATGTCTGGATATTAAGATTGGACGATTTATTTCGGTGAAATATCACTGGTATTAATCTAAAGAGATTTGTTATGAGTTTCAGAGTGGTCAGTGAAATATATTTTGGCCAATGGAAGGAATGCCTAGTGATTGATTGGAACGAACCAACATAAAAAATGAGCTTTAGTATTAGATGCGGTTTACGGTTAGTTTCATTATGAAGACCACGACCAACAATACATTTTTTATAGTCGAGTTCTGGTAACATTTAATTATTGCTAATATATTATTGAGAATACGGGTTACTCACGTTATTTTATCCGGGATATGCCGACTAGTTTCGAATCTATTACGTCGATTCATTAACTGGGCGATTAATTCGACACCATCGTGCGATGTCTCGCACGTTCCTGCTAATATATATTGTTTTCTATGTAGGTATGCAAAGTGCAATAACTTTCTGTTGAAAAGAAAATCGAGTCTATTTTCCCCGTGGTATATTTAAGTGGCCATAAATATCCGTAAACTAAACAGCGAAAGGGCGAGTTTAACACGTCGTTTAGTAAATCGCGTTACCCAATGTGATGCTATGCAAATGAAGTGCGAGGCTCTTAAACAAATTCCTGCATTTACATAAAACGGACAGAACCTTTGACGGAACAAATGCTAATGGTGATTGTATGGATGACCGCTACAGCTAGTTATATCACCAAGAGATCGAGGTGAAAGCAGGCTGGTTATACACTCGATTTTAATCGAAACGGATTGCTTGTTACAGTTTGAAATTACATCACTGATACTGTTATAAACTACTGATTCACAGCCCACAGTAACGTGTGTGCACTATAATCTCCATAAAACAAGAAAAATAAAATTTACCTATAAATACATGCTTACCTGAAATCTAATTAGTAAGAAAATTATAAAAATAGTAAGTAAGTTATATCACCAAGGGATTTAGGTGGAAGCCGAAACGAACACACAATTTGTTATTTAGATGATAGAGTGGTACAAGAAACAAACAGTATTATGTACATGAACAATACTGAAACAAACATAATTAACACTGTCACCAATAAAGTTTGTAATAAATAAATTACACTTGACGGCTTCATTAATCGCACAGATAAATATTACAATTGTAACAATATGTAACAATTCATTTTGTATTTGTTGATAAATAAGAGTTATTCCACATTTAAAGATAGTTGTGTAATAAACTTATTTGATTTTCATGAAAAAATCTATATTATTGAATTTATTATTGTAACAGCTCCATGTGTGTATTATGAATCTGTTTTACCATGTGTTTATATTTATTTGTTGTTTTTTCATGAACTTGTAGCTCTCTTGACCGTCTCAGTATAGTATAGGCAAGCGCTCACCAGGTCTTGGGTTCGAACATCAGGAAGATCAAAAGTGAAATAAAATAAGATAACGCTAGTCTCGCTTATTTGGCTAAACTACTAAATCGATCTTGATGAAAATTGGCATGAACATAATTCAAGACCCTAGGAAAGACATAAGTTTACGAAACTAGTATTAGAATCATAAGAATAATTTTAGCTTGATAAGAATAATTTTAAATGTCTATCGCCTTAGATGGCGATAGACATTTCCTATCACGTGAAACCAAAACATTACTGGTAAAATATGGATGGTGTACACCTCTACCCCACCCTTATAAGTATCTAATATAGGTGTGATGCTATTAATCTGATGGACATCAAAATTACTGATATAAATTCAGTACTCAAGGAAAACAGTATAATAATATCCCGTTGTAAATCTGATCATTTTATTATGCAAAACATGATTAAGTGGTTAACAAATTTGCATGAATAAATATCATTATATTTAATTACTGTAAGTGGCCTTCACATTTGATTAAACGATACATTTCATTTTCATAAATTTTATAAACTTTTCAGTGAAATCAGTTTATTTATTATCATAGTCTTCCAAAGAAGATTAACTGGAAACGTCAAGATATTGTAACAGTTTCGCCATATTTATCATATAAATTATCGCTCGCTAGCGGTGAAGGAATACATCCTGAGGAAACCTACATGCCCGAGAGTGTCTAATAAGTGCTCAAGGGTATGTGAAGTCTACCAATCCGCACTTGGCCAGCGTGGTGGACTGTGGCCTAACCCTTCTCATCATGAGAAGAGGCCTGAACCCAGCAGTGGGCAGCTCCTGGTAAAGTTGGAACCGTGAGGACTGATCGATCATAAGGTTAAGCAATGCTAACCGCGGTTGGCCGTTGCATAGGTGATCATCTTAACATAACATGTTTTCTTCCACGCTCCTAAAAGCCGGTTAAACCGTAGTCCGGTCCATAGACTTTAACCGGCAGTCGTTACGGGTATTGAGAGGCCAGAAGTCTGACAACTAGTCTAACAAAGAGTATCGTATCGTCTGGAACTGGGAACGTGACCCAAATATTACTATAAAAAGGCTTGGCAAATGATAAAATGATATATATATATAGCCTACCTATAAAACTTTCAACTTCGATAATCGATATAAAATCATTGATAAGGTTTGTTATACCTAGATGCAAAAATGACAAGTTTTAGGAAGTCAACGGCGATATAATAAATTTTTTACTTAGTTTTTCCTTCAGATCAAGTTATAATAATCATTTTCTTTAACTTAATATTAATAAAATTGATAATCAGATTGTTTGTATTTAACATTTTTATAAGTTCTCTTTAGAATATAAATTCCTTTTTTGAAGTTCAGTCGAAGTCCATCAAAAATCACATTTGCCTATGTGAAGGTTAAACGAGAGGTGTCAGAAAAAAGGTTTCTTACCTTACGGCTATCATAAATTGGCCGGCATTATCCAAAAGGGATCTACTCAGTATTCACACAACGTCTAAGGCCGGCCGCTCGCTTGCATTAACTACCAAAATCGTATACCAATGAAATATGTACTGTATTTTATCAATATTTCTACCTTTAATAGATTACCGGTACTAGGTAGATTGAGGAGGCACGTGGTTTACACAGTTTTGTTGAGTGAAAGAATCAAGGTTAAAAACATTTCGAAGTGAAAAAATATGGAAGTAATTTCACCTTACCTCTAGTCATTTGCTTTATATCAATTGTATTTTAGGATCAATCTCCCTGTGTAATACGGTTTCGAATGATTCATTGAAACATTTTTTATCAAAGGTCGTTTCATCAATGTCTATCTTGTTCTATACTTCAGGTTAACTACAAATAAGTCCGCCATAAAGCGCCGTCAAGTGGCTGTGGCACAATGGATAAGGCATCGGGCTTACGATAGACAGGTCGTGAGTTCGAATCCTGGTCATTACACTAGCTGGTCATTTAGCTAGAGGGGGTTCACAAGAATACTAGTAACTTGTGGTTGCAAATTACTAGTAAGTCAAAAACAAAACTGAAAAATACTAATATAAGAATCCATAGCTGAATTGGCAAAGCACCTGGGTTTACCCGAGGATTACAGGTTTAAATCCTACTGGATTCTTTATTTTTCAACCTTAATATTAAATAAAATAAAATATATTACAAGTATCAGGTCATAAAAATGTTGTTAAGTTCAAATGTCTTTTGAGAATTTTGTTCCAAAATAGAACATTGAATTCATTTTGAATTTTCGTCGAAAACAAACAATTCTAGAACGATTCTAATTTCTTTCATTCCTAAGAACGTTTTTGTTTCTTATTTGATCTGTCAAAAGGTCAGGCCTAAAATAAATGGTGTGCCGAAAATGGTTAAAGTAATTTGAGCAGCCAATCGTCCGTGCCAAAGCTATTAAATATTCTATAAACGTAAGTCTCTGGAATGTTAGGTTTAGATTAAGATTCGTCTGCAATAAGAGATTAAGTAGAAGTCCAATTTTGTTGTGGATTGATCATTCGAGGGTGAAATCTCAATTTGTGATAAATCATTTTATAATGAACATTTCGTACTATCGTCTAAAGAAACCGTAATGGGACTTAAAATTAGTCGACTTTTTATTCCGAGGGGTTATTTAGTCGGACCGGTCAATATTCGCATCCTTGGACAATTTATACCATGGTCATTGACAGCCGTCCCCCCGCTTCCAAATGTGAAAGACCGGCGCTGGCCATCACGTTATATAAAAATAGTTGTCAAATCCACACTTCACCTGTTATATTTAGGTCCCATGGCTCACTCGCTAAGCTTATCGCCATCCACGGGGCACAATTCCAACTCCTTGCTGCTAATATTTCATGACGAAAAAATCCTAATTAAGTACCGTCATTCTTCTATTATTTTATTCCTTCTCCTAATTTCTACCCAAATTTCCATCTAAACAATGTGTTGTTTCGTCGTAATAAGTGAAAACAAATTATACCAATGATTAATGAGCAAAATTATTAATAAAGGTATCAGTGTCCGCATAAATAAAACAGACAGTGTCATTCTGTGAAATGATGAATTAAAACTATTCGGACTGCAAACGGTGACGTAGAAAACGCTGGTTGAATAATATCATTGGGGAAGACTATTCTATGAAACATTACTTCGATAACATGTGCAGTTAGTTAATCTTTTATTATCCTTAAGGGTGTAGCAGAGGTGCTTCATCTGTTATTTTTAGGTGCGATATGATGTCGAACTTGGTCTTTGACTGAGTCATAGAAGGCCAGACTAAAAGTATGTCAGAGGTCAATGGAGCGAAGTATCTTTGGCATAAGAGTCGTTGATAAGATCCGTAATACAATAATTCACTCCAAGACCGGTATAGCTGAAGTTGGCAATAAATCTGCCAAACTTAAATGGGAGTGGGCGGGGCATTTAGCCAGAATGCACCCAAACAGATGGGCGCGAATAACCACCGAATGGATACCCAAGGACGGTCATCGGCGTCGCGGTAGGCCCAGAAAGCGCTGGAGGGATGATTTGGACTCGTTTCGAAGGGATTGGACAGACAGATCCCAAAACAGAGAATTGTGGTCGTGTATGAGGGAGACCTTTGCTCAGCAGTGGGACAACATGGGTTAGAAAAAAAAAAAAAAAATATGATGTCAGTATATACGCGCGAGTGATACCTGGCACCCGATAAAGTACCGTTGATGGAACACACTGGATTTTAGTCCGTGCAAATTGGACATAACTAGTGACTTTGCCCGGGTCAGTGGTATAATAATAATAATAGCAGCTCTGTATCTAATACAGTTTTGTCCCACTGCTGCGCTCGGGCCCCTTCTTATGATGAGAAGGGTTAGGCCATAGTCCACCACGCTGGTCAGTGGTATGCGTTAGACATTTCTTAGGATAAAAGGATGACATGATTTAAAGAGTGATCCTATAGCTAAGTTAGGTTTAAATGTTAGTTATTTAAATAGCCACTGAGTTCTTTAACTAAAACAACTTAAACTTCAGTTATTTTTAGTTATACAACTTATAACAAGTGGAACGTGTTATACACCTCGGCCAAACCCTTCTGGGTAATAATAAAAATAAAATAAATAATAAATAAATAATCTTCCCAATACCTAACTGAAGTAAAAATTATTTTAACATCTAACAATTCAATCAAACTTAGCTAATAATATCATCACTCTCTCTCACATGGCCCTTTTTTAACACGCTTATATTAGCTTCACCTGTATAAAAAATAAAAGAACGCTCTTTTAAATAAACCAAACTAAAAAGTAGAAAATAAATAATAGTATTATTGTGAAAAAGCGTGGGGCGCTCTGTGCCATATTTTTCGTCTATCGAGCAACCCCCGCTTTTTCACAATAATACTAGTATTTTTTGTTCATTAACATTTTCAGCTTATATTAGGAATTATTTTTCACTTTTTAGTTAGAAGTACTTTATAAGCGTGTTTTTTAGTTTTTTAAACTATTATTTATTATTAAACTTGTTGCTATTTAAATAATTATGTTTTTTTAAGACAAGCCTGCGTGCAAGAAATTTAGTTCAATTTTATTTGTTCATAATAATGCAGAAAAAAAGAGTTTTGCCTTCAGGTTACACAGATGCTTAATCCACACGCTCAAAAATTTTGCCGTAAGCTACATAAAATCTTTTCATTTACATTTTTTGTAGTATTATATTTCTCAACTATTACAGTAACCCAGAATATGTCTCCAATTCTAACATTCAAGGAGCGCTCCTTGAAGTAGCCGTCAAAGCGCAGCTGACTTCAAAGCGCGGCTTAAAAAAAACGTTTGATTTACATTTATTCTCTAGTGTTTTATTTTCTTAACTATAATAGTAACCCAGAATACGTCCACAATTTTAACATTCACGGAACGCAGCAGCCGCCGCCGCGCAGCTGACTTCAAAGCGCGGCTTAAAAAGGCTTTCAGCAATTAAATATTGAAGACAACGGTCTGAAGCGACGGCATGGGATATTGTTGGAGGCTTTGACGGCATCAACACGTTTGTTTACGTTCGCTGTGGCGGAATCGTGAGGGGTTCGGTTGATGTCATGGTGGATTTTAGAGGTAGGCCAGATGGGACTGACAGATACGTGATCAAAAGACATCCCGTCTTTCTGAAAATCTCAACACGAGTATATAAATATATTTTTTTACATTATATTTAAAGTTGGTTTGGAGGCAAGTTGTCGTCTTTTTGTATAAGAGCAGGCAAAATGTGATACGTCACATTTTGCGAGAATAATTGAATGCCTCCACGTAATGCAAGTGGATAAATAATGCTGTGTTATCATTCGCTGAGCCCTTTCTCAATCAAGCCGTATTTACATTTCGAAACTAGTTGTATGAAATTAGTGTACACATTGTAAAAGTTGATTATTTGAACATGCAATTGTTCCGAAGAAATATCAACTTTTACTGTGCCTTACTACACAACTAGCTTCTAATTAAAAAAGTCATTTTTTTTTACTTTGTAGTAGCTTTCCCTCGCGTGGTAGGTACATCAATAAAAAATGGCTTATTCGTTATTTAGAAAAATAGTTACAAACATTCGCAAATTCTCCCAAATAAACATACACATTGATATTACATAACATATTGATATGGTTATCTTCAAATGTAGATTGTAGGCAAATTATGTAAAAAGGCTAGTGAATATTAGTATTTTAGTACTAAATTATAAAAGCGACATCAAAGAGAAGCTAACTTCTGTTTTCTTTGCGATTTCATGCTTTTTTCGTGAACATTATATAAATATCCAGTTTGAAAGAGGGTCGTTAGTTAATGGTGCAAGTTATGAGAGTATTATTTTTATTAATAATAATGATATCTGATATAAACATAAGATAACATCACGTCTATATTACTTGAAAGGGTGTGGCAGAGGTGTACGACACTCCTGTTTCATCTGTTATTTTTAGATCCCACGGGACTTATATATTTGAAATAAGTCCCTATAAGCCTATCGCTATTCACAGGGCACAATTCCAACTCCGTGCTGCTATTGTGAATATCCTGACAAATAAAACAAATAAAACCGTGACCGGGAATCAAACCCTCGAAACCTCGCGGTGAGAAACGCATACGCTTACCGCTAGACCATCGAGGCACCGGTTTTTTTATATACGTTTTAATTAAGCAGTTCCTCCATTAACAGAGTACCTTACTACTTACTTTAAAATCTCTATATAAGTACGTAGCTGCTATTATTAGCATAATACACCAAAGTCGAGCAATTAACAGTCATTTATAATGTAGTGAAAAATAATGAGAAAAGCTATTTTTAAATACAACATTAAACAGTCTACCCTAATATTTAACTAATCCGCATAAATACTCAAAGTACTTATATTGAAATATTTTAACAATTAATAAAAAAGTAGTAGAAGACTGAAGCCCCAAAGCGAAAAATTACATATAATATACATAATATATAAAAGTAAAAGAACATATACATATTGAAACCTAAATTTGATTAAACTCTGAACGGTGATCCGTTAACGTTAGTAAAGTTACCATACATAATAAATAAAATACAAAAAGTGCTTAATCCGCTGTCAGCTCATCACTCGTCCCGTAGCCTAAAAGAAAAATATTATAACTTTGCTATTCCAAAATGAATCGTGTTATGTAATTATTATCTTCTAGATTATACGGTTCATTTAAAAAGGCATCGTTTGTAGTCAGAATCAAAAAAAATCGAACAGGAAAAATCTTTGTTGAATATTTTAATTCATCCAATCCAATTAAATGGGTAAACTTTTCTTTTCTTTGCTATAAATATTTTAAAAATAGGCTAGGAGGTGTTTCACAACCGTTGAGTAAGATAACTATCATTCAGATGATTATATAATTATAGATTATATCCGCCTCGTGTGTAACATGTACACGAAAACATTTAAAACATTTTTTTATATATTATACATATTTTCTTAATTTGTCTTTCCTTATTTGTTTATTATAAGTTTTGTTTGGTGATAGTTGGACGCATGTTTGTCAAATTTTGTACTCGCAATAACTAAAGTTACAATGTGAATGCTATGCATACCTATTATTTGTAAATTACATTATAATTTAAGCGAATTAATGTTAATATTAAGTGTCTCTGTGATTTTGCTGTTGGTAGTGCTTATAAATAAATAAATAAATAAATAAATAAATATGATAGATCTCAGACGAAATGTATTTGAAACAAATAATTATGAGTGCTTTGTTCGTCTAGAGATTAGCGTATGGTTCGATTTCCGGGTCGGGAAAAAGATTGGATTTTTCCATAAGGAAATTCTTAACAGCAGCACGGAGTTGGTATTGTCCGGTGGATGGCGATAGGTTCACCCCCATGGGATCTGGTATCTCTGGGACCTAAACATAACAGGTAAAAAATCTGTATTGTTCTCCTCTGCCACACCCTTCTCGGTAATATAGCCGTGATGTTTTGTTATGTTATGAACAAATATAACAACATAACACTCCTTGCTTTGGATAGTCTAATAATAAAAGTGACACAATCCTAACATTGAACACAGCCGTCACTAAAATTTGTTTGTATTATATTTCATCCTTTGTGCAACGTTTACTGTAAGATTGTGAAACATGCCTTAATATTCGACAAGGCTGTTTAATTGTTAATTAAAGGGAGAAATGGTTTTTAATTGCGTTAATGCCTTTGCTTTTGAACATTGAGATTGTTACTCGGAAACGGTCCAAAGTACAATTATAATTATGATATAACTAGCTTTTACTCGCGACATTGCGTGGAATGCGGCCGTGGCGCAATGGATAAGCCATCGGTCTTACGATCGAGAGGTCGTGGGTTCGAATCCTGGCCATTACACCACGGACGTAAACTTCCTCCTAACACAAGCGAATTAAGCTTAGCTGGAGGGGGTTAACAAGAATACTAGTAATTTGTATTTGCAAATTGCTAGTAAGCTTTTTTTTAAGAAAAAAAAAAAATCTACCTTGCTATTTTCTTCGAAATTGAGTAATTTCCGTCATTCAATTCAAATGTACATTATGTAATAAGGCTTAAAAACGTCTAAGCGGTTTATTAGCACTTAGGTATTATAACTGATATATATAGATAACAATATCTATCTACTAAGTTGTGACAATCATCTAGACGTATCTATCTACTAAGTTGTGACAATCATCTAGACGATTGCCACGACTTATTAAAAATATTTAATTTATGCTTGTAGCATTTTACACACTTAACGGCCAATAGTTAACTCGTGTTCTCAATCTATGATAGTCATCATACTTGATGTGAGTGAAGTTAGTTTGTGGTCTGAGGGAGTCTAATTTTTATTCATTTCATTTAAAAAGATGGTGCACATGAGTTTCTCACCAGCTCTTCTCATAATGCAATACCCATCGGAGCTGGTATTTAGTTTGATTTTAATCTGATTCTAAACAGTTGGATTAAAATTAATCTAATCCTTATTCAAATCATTGTAATTAGTATAATTTAGTTTTACTTATATTTTTATATCATTTGTTTATAATATTTTGACGTGTTCAATTGCTCCTGGGGCCTATGAAAATAAATGATTTGAATCTGAATTTGAATTTGAATGTCTATTGTTTGAGTGCACGGTGAGTGTAGTGTTTAAAGCGGTCGCCTCGCCGCTTTTAACTGCGCTGGTATTGAGGATTCGACATACAGGTAGACGTTTGAAATTAATAGTTAAATATAAATATATATATTTAAGGATGTCTCCCATACAACTCATGACATGATTTTTGCCGTTTCTTTTAGTTTACCGTAAACAGAAAATCGCCGCAGAGGAATTGTTTTTTAAAGGAAAGGGCGTGTTAACAGTTCGCTTTAATCTTTAGTCTCTCATTTAGCTGTATCTAAGGTACTTAGAAGTTGGCAATAAATTAAAACACCTCCGCGATAAGATAACTATCGCACTGAGATCATGAAATATTTTCATTACAAGTAAACTATTTTATCACCGTTTAAGTATCTTATCTCCAAGGCTCGCTAGGAACTTGAAACTTTCCTCATTATAAGGCTGTTAAAAGGAAGTAATTTAAAAGGTGAGAACGGAATAAACAAAAATAAAAAAAGTCGTCGAGGAATCTAATTAAAAAGTACTTGAGTTCTGAGCGTATATTTTTTCGCTTCAATATTCGTTTTTTCTATCTTTATGGTGGGTTCAGGCCGTGTTACGTAAAGGACCGAGAGCAAAAAAATATAGATTTAAAAATAATCTTTCAAAGATGAATTATATTGGCACTTTCCACTGCCGTATATTTCATTTTTCTCACTATCCTTTTCAAAAGTCAAAGAAAATTAACACCCTCGGTAATATTTTCAATAGCTTAGAGAATAAAATAACGAGAAGCACTCAAAATGGTTAAGATGTATTTCAAGGAGTATAACATTATTTAAAGAAATAATTGAGCACCTTTCTTAGAAAAAAAAACTACTTAATTACCTGGTTCCGAATCAGTATAATAAAATTTTAAATTTGAACTTGTCCATTACACATTATTTGTGTTACGTAAGCGTAGTATCGATTGAGTATCTCCGTTAGAATCCGCCGTTATATTTCACGTTTTCATTCCCGAAATAGGAGAACTTTTATGAATCTTATTTCCTGTTGTTTATTTTTCTGGCTTGATTTTCGTTTTTAATTTACATATTTGGCTTCAGTTCTTCAACCGATTGCCTCTTAAACGATCTCTGGAAGTATTCTTTTGCGATAGTAGTCATGGGTTTGTATTATTTTCACATTTTATTCACTACAACTTACTTCACAATTTTACATTTAAATCGATACGGAATGTATGTATATTTTGTTCAATTTGTTGTTAATTTTATCGGCTGTAGGTATTATCTGTCATGCTACTACTTATTAAACACCGATAATATGTTTTCAGTGTCAGTTGTAATTATATAGGGCCATAGCACACACGCTTCTTTTAATATGAGTGCATTGTTGGCGTAGTTGTTAAAGTGGTCGCCTCGGGACACGGACATATCAATATGTGCTCCGCAAAGATTTGTGAAATGTATGTTTGTGAAGACCCCCGTGACATAGGAGTTATTCCTAGCGCGGGCTTCTTCTATAAGAATAAAAATAAATACAAAATCGGCGATTGGCAATTTGGCGACTGTTGCCATCAAAACTGCGATCAGGGCATCAATCGCGCGTTTTGAAGACTTAAAAGTATCGAGGGTGTCCTAATGTCTGTTTTATGATCTTTGGAACGCTTTTGTAATCATAATGCTAATTATTAATCAGTATTATTGTACCTACTAAGATGATAACAGTTGAAAAAAATCTATTAGAATTTAAAATTTAACATTCAACCGAAACAATACAGAACAATTGTCCCAGATTTAACAAGGAGCAGTTATCTAACAATAGCATCTAGTCACGTTGTATCCGTAGGTATCCAAATGAAGCCACGTAATGCCCGTTGTATATGTAAATCAGTTCGTACACCAGTAACATTCAATTTTGCTATGCACGTTAGAAAATCCCCATATTATGAATATGCATGCGACGCGAGTTGGCATCAAAAAGCGGGTATCCGTTCTTGTTTTGTTTTTATCGAATTCTGTTTTAGAATTTCGTTTCGAGGTGTCGTTGTAGTTTTAAATACAGGGTGTCTTTTTGCAAACGTGTTTTCCGTTTTGGTGTTGCAATGTTGAAGTTGCCGAGATGTAAATTTGGTGCAGTTGTTTGGGTTTGGTGACATGAATTTTTTTACATGCAATTTATTACTGGAGAGTAGAGATAAAAATTCACAGGTTTAGCTGTAGTGAATTCGTTTGAAAGATAGAACTAATGTAGTATTAAATGCCTCCATAAGGCATTCCATATTATTCTTTATTGCGTTGCTATAAAATTAACCCAAATTGCAGATAATGAGGATAAAATAATAGATTTTTAAAACTGATGACTTGTTATTTTTGGTAATTTATTGTGAGTAAAAAGACACAATATAAAATTCTGCAATGTTAAGTCCAGGTAGCATCAGTATTAATTTAGATGAGAAAAAAATACCATCGTTGTTGTTCATTCGCCCTCATTCTATAAAATACTTACAGACATGCACAATTCAAATAGTGATCTTTCTTCGCTTTTTCCGTTGACGATAAAAAAGAGAATTAAAATGTTTTCCAGCAAAGTACTAGCGGCTGAAAGCTCTCGATCACTTTGTAAACGATACGTTAAGTGGTAGACTATTATCGTGTTCCTGAAGGGATAGGACGTCGACGGCCGATACATAAGCGCTATAAGGCTTTCACGGCGTGGTTTTCTCTCGAGCCCGCGCCCGGCCCGCAACTGGCGCAGAATGCAAATATTTGTTTAAATAAAAGAAAAATAATTCCAGAAACAATATAATGAATTGCTTAATACCGAAGAAAACCTAACCATTTGTTGATATTAAAATGATACTGAAATTTTTAAATTTTATTTTAATAAATTTTCTCACAGACAAACAAACGAAAGTTGTTTTGTACTTATTCTGCATTCATTATTCATAAATAAAATAAAAAAAACAACTACAACTAGTTTGGAAAACTTTAAATTAAAAGTGAAGTTCAGACATTTTTTATAAATATCAGTCCTATCCTAAAATAGACTGTAGACTCCAATATTATTTGAATAGTTGTTCACCTCGAGGCTACTACAAAGTTAAAAAAAATACCTCGTTTTGTCCAATATCCATGCTGTAGTAACCAAGTCATTAGTATTCGAATGCTTACCATGTATTCGATTGGTTGAAAGCGAACAAATCAAAAAGTCACATTTCAAAAACATTTTGTTGTTAAAATATTTGTTTTGTTTTAACATTTGAAACCTGTTATTTGATAGTCGGAGCCGTCATAGTTTTTTTTTTGTTTAACCACAATAAAAGAAAGGAACAATAATTATTTTCATCCCCATACTAAATCGTAGCAAAAATTTTGAGATTAAAATGGTTTCAAAGGTTTCCAACCATCTGAGCAAAATTTCTTTTTTTTTTTAAATCATTTATTTTCATATAAACATACATGAATACATTTTAGTTGCAGACCAAAAACCACATTTATTTGTTTGGACTGCACTTACTGCTTAAAAAAATTTATAAATTACAAAGCATTATAGCTGTTTCAAAGTAAATAATTTTATATGTCAGTCATGTCTTTGGTACTACTTGCAATTTCAGAAGCTCTGGTGTATATTCAAAATATTGGCAGGAAGAAAGCACTAATCTGTGTAGACAGTAAAAGTGCTTTACAGCATATTGCTCGATGTGCCTCTGGTTGCAGAGGTGCATCGATAGCATATGATACTATTTTTAAAATCTACAATTTAAGTAATGCAGGTTACGATCTGAAGTTGCAATGGATCCCCGCTCGTGTAGGCATAAAAGGTAACGAGGAGGCCGATCGCATGGCAATCGGAAGTTTTAGAGGGAAAGATATAATTTTTAAAAATGATTTTAGTGAACTTTTACCTAATAACAATAAATGTTACGAACTCTGGAAGGAATATTTTAATGAAATATCTAGAAATAAAGGGATTTGGTATAAAACAATTGCATCAGAGCCTCCTCGTATAGCGTGGTTTTGTAGTAGTAATAAGCTCAGTAGAAATCTTGTCGTCATCGCTCACAGATTGCGATCTGGACATGTGCCGCTCAATAAGTTTGGCTTCTTAATGAAGAAGACCAATTCACCTAATTGCGAAGTGTGTGGATCAATAGAGGACGTATCACACCTATTGACGGAATGCACCAGGTTCCAATCAGCCAGAGGATAATTATTAAAGGCATTAAATTTAAATATACACGATATGGGATGTTTCATCATATTTTCTGCACCTAGTTCTGAAGCTGCTATCAGTATTTACATGTTTGTTATGTTACGATTTAGTTAAGTTATTATTAGTGTATGGTCCGATGGGACAGGCATGTACTTCTGTATAAAAGTCCGTAAAAATAAATAAAGGAAAAAAAGCATACACAGATAAACGAAATAAGTAGGCATAAACAGAAATATAATTGAGTGATACTAAGAAACAATTGAAATAGATAATTATGGGACCGGCAGGATTTGAACCTGTGACCTTCTGCACACCAGGCAGTCGCTTTAACCAATCAACTACGGTCGCCTCTTGCCAGGACCCCACATTTCTCAACTGTATGTTACGACATTTCGTGACGACACGTTTATCCATTTGTTCCTATCTTAAGTAGGATACAAACCAACATGGCGAAGTTGCATTCAGCACAAATGTTGTAAAGAATGAACACGTACGATTTTTCAACTTCTTCATGATTATTTTAATAGCATGTAGCTATGCTTAGCAAATCACACTAAGAAACAGTTGAAAAAGATATGGGACCGGCAGAATTGGTCGCAGGTTCAAATCCTGCCGGTTCCATACCCTTTTTAACTGTTATGTGTATAATTGAGTGCTGCACATATCACATGGTTTATTAGTTTGAGTTTCCAACCCACGATAAAAGTAAGTAATAAAAAAATCTTCAAGAGTTCAGAACAAACCAGCCCCGCGATGTAATTCAGTAAAGGAAACGTTTGATTTCTATATTTTAGTACAGCCTTACCCCCATAATGAATTGTTAATACATGCTGTATTAACAATTCATTAGTATTCGAATGCTCTCACGTATCCGATTGTTTATAAGCGAACCAATCAAAAAGTGAACTTTTTGAAAACATGTGGACATGTTTAGTTCTAAATGTATTTGAAACGTTGCAATATCGAGGTCGCGGGTTCGAATCCCACTTAAAATGGGGGTTTGTCTTAGTCTTGGTGTTTCTATGTATAATAAGTATGTATTTACAAAAGAAAATAATATATATGTTTTAGTATCAGATTATAGTACCCAGAGCTAGTACGCTCTGCATAGTTTGGGGCTAGATAACATTCTGTAAAAGTTGTGGGATATTATTTTTTATTTATCATGTTTAGATCGTTAACGATATGAAAAACTGTTATACAGGGTGGATACGAGGTAGTGGTATTTATTGTTATCACTCTAGTCTGTGGTCATAACATCTGGTTAAAAATCTTAAAAAATATTCTAGTGTCCACTAAGGGTCTAAGATTAAAACTAGTCCAGAACAGTTTTAATTTACAGCATTATGTTAATTAAATGACAAAATAAAAAATCCAATACATATTTTTGTTTTTTTCCCGCCCATTTCAACGCTGTAGTAACCAATTCATTTGATTGGTATTTAAATGCTCACCACGCATCCGATTGTTTGAAAGCGAACAAATCAAAAAGTGACCTTATAAAATACATGCGGTTTAGTTTCAAATGTTTTTGAAACGTCGCTGTTGTTGAAATATTATTTGTTTGGATCTGAAAACTGCTGAGTTTGAGTTTCATATTTTTTTAGAATTTTCCGTTAATGCTTCGGTAAAATTGAATACACAATATAAATTCAAATTCAAATTCAAATCATTTATTTTCATAGGCCCCAGGAGGCGCTTGAACACGTCAAAATATTACAAACAAATGATATAAAAATAAATTATAAGTAAAACTAAATTATACTAATTACAATGATTTGAATAACCGGGGCTTAGATTAATTTTAATCCAACTGTTTAAAATCAGATTAAAATCAAACTAAGTACCAGCTCCGATGGGTATTGCATTATGAGAAGAGCTGGTGTGAAACTCATGTGCACCATCTTTTCAAATGAAATGAATAATATACAATTATATTAATATATAATAATATATAACAATTACAACACATAAAAAGAGCAGTTCATTTCCAAATACTATTATCATTTATGTAGTCTAAAATACAGTAATAAGATATAAAAATAATATGCTGGTTTATGCGATATTAAAGCATTTAAACCCAGATTTTATTTCCACATCCCGTTTTTTCGAACTAATTATTATTAAGATTAATCAGATTTTTTTATAACAAGATTTTTTTACGTATCTATTTATTATAGTTATTTGAAATTAGCACTGACCAGTCTAGAATCTGTGGAAGGGTTTTATTTACACTTCAACAGATCGAAGTCGATCTATGCATTTGAAGTCAAAGTCAAAGTCAAAGTCAAAGTATTTATTTGTAAACATAGGTTTAAAAGCCATGTTTTGCCTTAAGCGTACAAATATAGATAATAATATTAAAATAAAAATAATGAAACAATAAATTTGAAAATCGGACATAATAGTAAATTCTCATGCAGTTGACTTTAAAAAGAGCTTATAAGAGCGCAATTTGACGATCGACTCGCATCGATTAATATACTCATAGGTGTAAAAACATCCTTGAAATTAAATACTCCATGTCGCATACATCCTGTATCTTTGTTTTCTTAGTAATTGTAGTGAATATCTTGCAAGCTGATTGGAAGGGTGTAGAAGCGCACCGCGCAATGCAAGGTATTTTTAGGGTTCAGTTGCCGAATGGCAAAAACGGAACCCTTAATGAGTCGTCATGTCTGTCCGTCTGTCCGTCCGTGTGTCACAGCCCTATATTTTTTTTTCATCAAACCCATACGTGTTTGGTATCTATGGATAGGTGTAATATATTTTTTTTCTAAACTGAATAGTTTGCGCGAGTGGCGCTTCTTAAGTGGAAAAATTTGTGTCCTCCCCCCCGTAACTTCTAAAATAAGGGAATGATATATGTAAAAATAATGTAATGATGTAAATTAAGCTTCCAAACTTCTACTTAAAATTGGTTTGAACGAGATCTAATAATTTTTAATAATTTCATTCAATCAACTCCAATATAATAAAGAATAAAGAAAACATTTATTTAGATGTATAGTGGTACGGAACCTTACGTGCGCGAGTCCGACTCACACTTGGTCGGTTTTTTATTTTTTTTGGTTTTCAATTCATACAACAACATATTAAAAAAAAATATTTTAATCAAAACCCTTCGACCAAAGTCGCAGGCAGCAGCTAGTCGGAATAAAACCTTTTCATACTTGCTTTCCATTTTCTCCGGCCGTACAAACGTATTTCTTTAAAAAATAAAACATTATGCTATTCATTCTTTATGCCCATCTTATCTTTTATTTTCATTTTGCATTGTAAAGCGCTAGGCATTACCGCGGCCGGAATCAGCAAACCGAGCGACCAATAAAATGAGACGAATAAGGATTTTACCTGAAATGCGTCAAGATTCACAGTTTTTCAGCTCGGGAGTTCTGTATCATTACGTGCTTATATTTTATAACAATCGTTTTTTTTTTATAATAAGTGATTTATTTCTCACCACAATATTTCCTTGATACAATTTGATTAGACTAAGAACATAATAATATTACAGATATATTGTGGGGAGACTGGTGCCCAAACTAGGTGTATACCTGTTACAGATACAGGTATACACCTAGTTTGGGCACCAGTCTCCCCAAGCCTTACAAGCAAAGCAAGCAAATTAAGTCTTACAAGCTAGATAGCACATGTACACAATATCGTACAAATGCTAAGCTTAAAAAACGAACAAAAGGCTTACCTATTTTGGTAGGGTTAACACGGAAGGAATAATTACTTTTACGTTATAAAACAATCTTTAGTAGATAGTTAAAATATGAAAGTAGGTTCTATTTTTCATACACACAGAACAAGAAACCATAATAATATTACTTGTTATAGTAGACCTACGACGACGTTGACTGCATCATCACTTACCATCAGGTGATGGTAAGTGATGATGCAGTCAACGGTGAAGTACGCTTACCTATGATATTCGTATTTAGTCTTGCTTTGAAGACACACAGATTGTACTCCTGCAAAAATACAGAAACGGGCTAGACATCTCATTCTTTAGCAGTTGTTTGCAAAAGGAATGTTGAAGCGAAACGCTTTGTCCGTATTTGTGGAATATCTATCATGAAGCGATGCCGAAGTGCTGGTTGTCTGGAAACTCGATGGTGAAATGAGGATGGAGTAATAGGGTTAATTGCAATTCTATTGCAATTTTTCCCCCTCGAAATGTATACCTATTCTTCTTCTTCTTCGTCGTGTCGATGATTGAGCAAAATTTATGTATACTGTAAAAGACCGATAGCAACTTTGCGACGATGCTTTGGACTTTAAAGTCAAGCGTTTGTGAGATCGTCGTTGTCGATTATTCTCTTGGCCCTTCTTGACTGAATCAAACGCCAGTCTCTAAATGCTGTAATTGTTTCGTAGAAATGCAGATGCAAGTATTCTCTCTCCAATGGCTCGTCTAAAGGTTGTCTCACCCATTAGCTCTGTATTTGCGTATGTAGTCAGCACACCTACCGTTTATTCAATTTATTTGGTGTTACCAGATACTGGATATTTGGTGATTGGTATCTCCTCCTATATCAAAAAATTGTAGATTATACTGGAAATGACTTTAAGTGGGCTTTTAAAATGAAATATTTTGTTACCCATCTAAGACTGTTTTCATATTATAGCGACTAACGCGCGTTAGCGGTGCGTAGCAGGCTCATAAAAAAACAAACATACCATAAACGCGCAGCTGCGATGCGTTTTTTTTAGATGTAATCGTGCGTTAGCCGCGCCGCTGCGGTGCGTTTACCGCTCTAATGTAAAGATTATCTTTGTTCAATGTTCCGCTGATGCGCGTAACATACTCTTATATGAAGCAGTCTTAAATGGTTTATTGTTCATCTGCTTATGTGAAAGCAGTCTGTGGATCAACTATGACAAAATGTAGCCTAACCTAAAGATAGATCGATTTGTACTTTTTACTTCCTGGCAAACTATCTTGAGCGCGAAATGGAACACTCTTCTTTAAAAACTGCGTATCTCTATTTCTTAATGAAATGATTATATAATTTAATTGAATATACATGTGGTTGTTTCATATCTAGAACGATGGATCCCAAAAGGCTTCTAGAAACATCGGTTGGTTCTTAACCTCTTTAATAAAGCATTCTCCACTACGGATATCCTTCCATACTGATCTCAGATTGCAAGAAAAAGCGTTACATTGAAAAGACCGCTTTTTAAAATCCTTCAGTCAAAAACCTACCTAAATAACATTGAGTAAAGCTTAATTTAGTTTGATTTAACAATTTTTAAGGCTCAGATTATCATTGGTACTTGAAAGTCTGACACTGAATGCCTCTTATTTTTCCATGACATATTTAAAGATTTCTTTTTAGTCTGATTTTTCGTTGGAAGCTAAACGTTAGATATCTGATTTTATTATTTCTATTAGTATTTAGTATTAACATCAAATAACGCCTATTTTAACCTGAAGTATGAGGTAGAGGTGAATAACACCCACATTTCACTTGTTTGTTATGTTAGGTCCCATGTGATAGAGGGTGAGACTATCGCCATCCACCGGGGACAAATCCAACTCCGTGCTGCAATTAAGAATTTCCTAACGTAAAAGTCCCAAATAACACTTGTAGTGGTAGAGCTCTTGTGAATGAGCTCGAGGGCGGCAGCACCACCGTCTCACCTTTAACCTGCCGCCTAATAGTAGTGCTTCCATTACTGTGTTCCGGTATGGTGGTGAGATCAGGCCCTGATATTACTGGCACATGAGGCATAACACCGTAGTCCTCAGCTGCAGCGACGCATCTATACTCTGCTTTTGTGGATTGTTGATGTTCTTGGGCTGTACTCCACTTACCATCAGGTGGACTACACGTTCGTTCGCTGTAGGCGTAGTATAAAAAAAAAAAAAAAAACACTTTGCTTAAACCGGGAATCGAACCCGAGACCTCGCGGTGAGAGGCATATACGCTAACCACTAGAACATCGTGGCAGTTTCTATGCAGTATGATTTCAATACGATCATAAAACACTCACATTCGGTAGGTACTCTATCTTTTGAAACCCTGTAATATTTTTGCACGAGTATGGCCAGTTACAGTTCTTGACCGACTGTCGGTGCGTATGTCGGTAGCGCTTGTCAATTGTATATTAAAAATCATAAATGGTTCAGTGTCTTGAAGCTTTTGTTGCCACCAAAAAATAATATTAACAAAATGGATACTAATCCATCAGACCTCCTTTAAACATAATTTATCAAGAAACACATGTATATCATTTCGAATCGATGTATTTATTTCCTACCAATCGATCACACATCGTTCCTTAGATAAAAACAAGTACGAAATAAAAGGCAGAGTGATTGAACGGCTCCACTTCCAGCCATCGATCTCAACTTCTAAGAGCTCAAATGTAATAAATTCCTAAAATATATCAAAATAAGCACTAGGAAAGAGACTACCAACCTTTGAGCATAGTTTTTTCGGTCTAATTTAACCAGACTGCAAGGAACATATAATTTGTTTTTAATTCATAAAAAAAAAATCAATCCTTTCTTGTTAATAACCGAAAAGCAAAGGAGGAGATTCTCAAGTCATCATATATAAATATATATTTTTTATGTTTATTTTTTATGCTAGACAACGCATTACTTTTTACTGAGCGATCCGATTGGATAATTTTTATTCAAAAGAGTATACTTTGAGGGTAGTCCCATGGCAAGACTGTCAGGGTCTGATGATATGATCCTAGGGAAATTGAGGGAAACCTTTCATAATTTTCTGAATCTATCTTGATATTTGCGACTAGCAGCCATCATTTAATATAGCTGAGCTGATGATGGAAGGAATAACTCCTTAACGGTTACAAGTAAGGTGATAAGATAAATGTGAAAGTGATTTGTATTGCTTGTGCCAAAAGTTTTAATATTATTGTCATAATTCTTTCTACACAGTTTATTGGTACCACTAGAACGCTTTTGAAATGGTTGCTTGATCAGCTTGTTAAAAATGTCTAGACTATACTTACCATGGTACTAAAATAACTAAAATTAATTCGATAAGAGCTTTTAAATAGTTAATATCGAATTCGATTAAACATAATTATGACTGTAAAAACAAAAAACATAAAAATCCTTCGAGATTTATTTATTAATCAAAGAATAATAAAATTCAAATGTAGGTGTACGATTTTTTACGATTTTTTTTATATATATTTAGGGGTGCATGAAAGGAGCCTTCCCGAGTGACGTACACAACAATCCCCTACGTCCGGCGCACCCTGGGCAATTCTCGAGTTCTTCAAAGCAAATTGGCTAATCCTTTCACCACGAAAGCAAGTCAAAATAAAATTTGACTTAGCCATGACGAAGAAGAAGTATATTTTAAATAAATAGGCTGAGTGCTATATTTTAAATTATTCCTTATAAATAGTACAAATTATTCATGGTAAATGAAAATATGGTTTGCTAAGGTTTGCAACCTCTGCTTCAGGGCTTGACTGAGGCAATAAGTTCGGCCCTATGTAGGCTATGAGCCTTTCAAAGAACGATTTATAACTCAGATTCTTTCAAGAGCTTTCGAGAAACGGTACATTGAAATTGTTTCACTTAGTGAAGACTTGAACATTATTTGAAGTGTTAATAAGTTACATTATTATTAGTTGAAAAATATCGTTGGCTATACACCAGTCGGCTCGTGACCAAGAATAATGCAAGTCATTCGAAACGTCGAGCATAGGTATTTATTTACCTTTATAATAATTACGCGATTCAGACCCGTTGTCTAACTTTTGAAAAATGTTTTCAAATCGCGAAAGTTTAAAAACATATATTGAAAAATATGGTTCAAATTGTGTTACATCTTGTCGTAACCATTTTAACAATTGAACGAGCCGTGTAAGAGCTGTCAAAACCTATTCGTTTATAAACTTTGACGTGAATTATACCTGGAACGCGCAGTGGGAATTATGTCATTTAAAACGTATAGTTCTGTCTAATTAAATGCATGCTCTCTGTTTAATACGTACTTGTTTTATTCGTTGCATTTTTTTTATTACTTTGCTGTTATCTATCATTTGTAACGAATGGGAAATAACACCACTATTCTGGTAATATTTTGAATCACTGTCCCATCTCAGACGACCGGATGGCGGAGTGGGTAGTGTACCTGCCTGCGATGCCGAGGTTGCAGGTTCGATTTCCACTTAAGACAAATCTTTGTGTGCATGAACATGGGGGTTTGTCTTAGTCTGGGTGTTTCTATGTATCACAAGTATGTATTTACAAAAAAAAAGTATATAATGTATTAGTATCAGTTATTCTAGTACCCATATTTCAAGCTATGCTTAGTTTGGGACTAGATGGCGTAGTGTGTAAGTTGTGAGATATTTACTTATTTATTTATTTATTTATTTATCTTAGTCTCTCTATTGGTGCACTTTAAAAGCTTAAAGGCCTGCCTTTGAATTGTAGTAACTTTAGTTTATAAGCTTTGATATCTAATTATTTTAAACCATTTTAATAATCCTTATGCATTTTTTTTTGTTTCGTAAGGAACCAATAACTGCGCATAAACTGAATTTGTGTCTCAACAATTTGAAGTTAAGCGTCCAGTGGCAAGTGCAGGCGGTATTTAAATTAATATTAAAAAGTCAGGCAAGAAATACGGACAATATTAGCATTTTAAACAATTAATTAAACACCGATCAGACAGACCTGTAGAAGTATTGTGCGTCCTAATTAGGAATAGAGCTCAGACAAACCTGGGCCCAGCGCGACCTCAGAAAGGGGAGAACGCGCGGACAACCGCGCGTCCCAGAATGGGGTACAGACGCGCCGGGCAGCCTTATACAATATCTGGGGAGCGAAGCCGTGTGCGGGGACAGATCGACAACGGAGATTGATAAACCCGCACACGTCCCCGCGTTTGGGTGTTAATGGCCAGTAGGCCGGTAACACTTTGGGTGGAGGAGGCCTTTCGGCTGCCCAAAAGAAGGGCTTTCGATCAGACAGAGAGATCCAATATTAAATATGACGTCACATTTCACAGCGTCCATAATTGTATAAATTTCAGCAAAGATAGGAACAAATCTTCGATAGCTTACCCTTTTTTAAATGTCATAGTTTTACAATTGTTTTACCAAACTGTTGACTGTTCCTTGTTCAAATAAAAAAAGTCACGAATATGCCCATTATACTTAATAGTGTAGGTATAAGTATATTAAAAAAATCTCTTGCATAAAAGTATAGACAATTTACATTGGGTAATAATTATTCTTTAAAATTTAATTAATGAAATTTTAATTTAATACGTTTACCTTATTTTTACAGCTTTAAATTTTTATAATGGTAGTCATTATTGACTACCATTATTAGAATTTAAAGCCAGGCCTAGCAGGCAAAAGCTTAGAACCACCGTACGTTATTCTTCAGTTTCGAATGACTTCTTATTCTCAAAATCTCATGTATGACATGACAAGACTCCAATTCTAAGTTCATCGCTACACACTCGCTACACCATAACGTTTTTATCCAAACAGCATCTAACGCTTGAACTCTTGCAATCTAATTAAAGAAATCGGTGCACAAGGTAGAATATTCAAACTCTAAGCAACACGCCGCAGCTCTATAACTTTGTAAACGCAGCCTGCACTTGCTATAACTCACTTAAGTACTACTGAAAGGTTGCCGCCACTGGAAGCTCAACTCAACTTCAAATTGTTACGATTTGAAGTCTGTTTTAGTGCGATGATTTATTCTTAGTGTTTTGTTAGAAAAAAGGTAGGCTATTGTTAATTTTATCCTTTTAATATAATAAAAGTTAAGTATGTAAGGATATCTGAAAATGATAATGCATGTTACTCTTTTACGCCAAAACGACAAAATTTTACACACATAAAACTTAAAGACTAAATTCTTATAAACACTACTTTTAAGCCATGTTATTTCTTATCTTAGATGGGTAAAGTTGGGACTCACTCATAATATTATTTAAAAAAAAATATTTTGTTCAAGTATTAAATTATGTCTACATTCTTACCCAATATGACAACTATTACATAAGGTTATATAGAATATTAAACCAAGCAACATTATAAGCAATCTAATTATAGAAAATATCTGTGCACAAAGTAGAGCATTCAAACTCTAAGCAACACGCCGCAGCTCTATAACTTTGTAAACGCAGCCTGCACTTGCTATAACTCACTTAAGTACTACTGAAAGGTTGCCGCCACTAAAAGCTTAACTCAACTTTGATGAGATTTCTAGGCTATTTTTGTGTAGTCATTGCGTTTTATTAAATACAAAAAGATTGTAGTATTATGATTATTTTCATTTGGGATTGGTTGGACCCATTTAAAAGTAACCATGGTAACATAACACAGTATTTTTAATAACAAGCGTAAAGTTTACTTGTCTTATTTATGTTTTTTGCAACGAAGTTCCTAATCGCGCGTTACGATAGGGGACTAGACGGATAAAATTAAGACCAAAAGTTGTAACGACCGTGCAGTGCGGCGTGCGCTTTTCCTCTTTCTATCTCTCTATGTCTCTCTCTTATAGAAGGCAAGCCAGTTATATTACTAAAATTAAGCCTACTGATTAATTTTATATTACATTAGATTTGTTAACAATAAAAAAATATTATTATAACTTAAAAAAATAAAATTTTATTACAATTCCTTCACTAATTAATCGAAAGGAACTTCATTCCATCCCGTGGGGCTATTCTGTAAGGGAAACTGTCAGTTGCGCTAATTCAGTGCATCCTTACTTTAATATAAATAGGGTCGATATTTGATTGGCAGAAATTCAAATATCGTGTAATTCAATTTATGGAATACCCATGCGGGTGTCTCTTGACACCTCTCATGTTTTTGTTTAAGATAATAATTACTAGTAATTTGTTAAAGCAAATTCATCCATCTTGTCTTCGGTCTGCCTCTTTTTGTCCTTACATCGGCATTTAAACTGATCACTATTATAGTTACATGTCATTCATCACGTACCTAAACCCAGATAAACGATTCTCTTTCAGATTTTATTCCTCTAACAAACTCATACCTAATTTTATTGTCTTGTTCTCCATACTTCCAAAAAATGCATATAATTATAGAATTATAATCAAACATACTTAACGTCCAACTCAAGTTTATGTCAAACTAGCATGCTAAATTTGGTCTATATCTCAAATGAACAAGGGATATATTTAATATCTATGCATAAATTATGATAAGCCTTATGGCACTGTCAGGTAATATAATAATACAGTAGCAATAATCATACCATTGTGTTAAACCGTGCAATATGTCGCGACATTGCACTCGTGTTAGTTACATGAGCCATGAGCCACGTCACATATTTCGTGCATTAGTTTGACATACTTTAGTGCTATGCAACTGTTGTTTAGTTTAAGTATATAGGATTAAATTGCTTGTTACAATGATATAGTTTATATATTACAAATAAGTAATAGTAAGAAGGGATTTGATAAATATATACGAATACTAATAACATAAGCGGCTTTGACTAAGCTACAAGCTGCGGCTAACTCGAAGCTGCGTGGACCGATCGATTTTACAGGATAAGCAATACTTTCTGCGGTTGGTTTTATTACGATAAAATACAGAGATAAAATGTATGTAGAAAAACGGAGTGTGATGATACTCCACCACAAAGGGAGGATCCTCCGACCAGGCTCGGTGGTATTGCCTGCCAAACAGCTGTCCAACGGTAGCGTCTGGAAGATGTATTGATGTACACTCGCTGTGAACACTTCGTTATGACGATTCAGCGCTCTTTGATGCTTGTGACATTGTCAATGTCGTCCGTCGTTTATCTTCTTCTTCTTCTTCTTCTTCGTGTCGATGGCTGAGTCAAATTTTATTTTGACTTGCCATCGTTGTGAAAGGATAAGCCAATTCGCTTTGGAGAACTCGCGAATTGCCCAGGGTGCGCCGGACGTAGGGAATCGTTGTGTACGTCACTCGGGGAGGCTCCTTTCATGCACCCGTCGTTTATTATGTACGGGTACCCCTACAACATATACCAGTTTTAATGTTAAACCCCCAGTTACACAACTCTTAAAACCGTAGTAGCTTTTGCGTGATACGCGTACGTACATACAATCAGACAGAAATACGGACCAAAAATCTTCTATTGCTGTTATAAAGATGCCTCGTATTACTTTTTCTTAAATATCTTCAATGTACAGACATGGCGAATTTACAATATATATATTATATTTATGTATAGAGCCTCCACGAGTGACAAACACAACGATCAACGATTCCCTACGTCCGGCGCACCCTGGGCAATTCGCGAGTTCTCCAAAGCGAATTGGCTAATCCTTTCACCATGATGGCAAGTCAAAATAAAATTTGAATCAGCCATCGACACGACGAAGAAGAAGATTTATGTATATAGATTTTATCTTTAAATTTTAATTTTACATAAACTGTACACACGATTGCTAAGTATGCCTTTGTGCCAGAGTAGACTACCATCCATACCGAATTAGTCTAACTAAAATACGTACATTGAGTGTACATAAATGCATTGAGACAATTACAGCAGGCTTAGCGAGCTGTCGCGAGCTTCCGTTCATTATATAGGAGATTATCTGTTATTGCGAGGATTAACATGAACTTTACAAGGTTATCTGAGGTTAAATGCGGGACTGCAATAATAATAATAATATATTGTTATAACATTTATTCATTAAAATATTTACGCGACCTGTAACTTCAATTATAATTTTATTATGTGTTTAAATCGCGAAAGTTTAAAATCATTAACATTTATTCGATTCCTAACTAGCCTATATATTTAAGGCCAAAACCCATTTTTTTTTTTTATGGTAGATAGGCACGCGTTTGACCACGATCTCACCTGATGGTAAGTGATGATGCGGTCTACGGTGGAGCACGCTTACCTATGAGATACCTATTAACTCTTGCTTTGAAGAGATCCAGATTGTACTCATGCGGAAACACAGACTCGGGCAAGGCGTTCCATTCTTTGGCAGTTCGCATAAGAAATGTAGAGGCGAAACGCCATTTGAAACTGCCTAGTGTCATCTTTTTAAATTGAAACCGTATTATTTTTTACAGCGTTTGTTTGAAAACCATCGAGAACATTAAACGTTATAATTATGTCACTTTATCAAAAGCGAACTTTGACTCGTTGAATACATAATCAATCCAGGAAGTAACAACAACAGAGTAATATGTTTCTGTTGCAATGTTTCTCACAAATGTTTTACCACTTTATAAATCAACGGTAAGGTAGAAACAGCAATACATAATTATTTTATACGGGGCTAATCTTAACTAATTTAGCAAAATTGCTTAATTTGTGTGTTTCTTTAAATTCGCGCTTTTATACTTCCGTTAACATTATGATGATTATTTTTTGCATTTAATTGTCATATTTTCATTGAAGCCCTTATGTTTTACAACATTATACTATCGTTAGTTACCAGAAAAACACAAGTGAAAACGCGGGATACAGCTAGTGGTTTATAATCTCCTTTTTGGGTTAAATATTATTAAGCATAAATGGTTCGGCCCTATTGGCCTACAAAATTAACATAAAAACAATATCTACATTTTCTATGAAATGCTATCTTTATTTAAATTTTTGGTTTTAATATGTAAATTGAGGCTCGTTGAGGTATTGCTTTTAATATTGTTTTGTGAAATTTATATGCACGTTTATTTTGTTTAATTAGTAAATATTTTAATTGTTTTATGCTATTAATTCACTTAGTTTATTAACGTTAGCTAGTTGTTTTTTAACAACCTAGTTCAGAAGATAGAGTCACCATTTATTAATTTTACCACCAAACTAACTATGTACTGCCACACATAATATTGTATAATTTACCTATTAGTAAATTATTTGTATTATACATTATGCTACTACTGATGATGTGAAATTGGTGAGGAATAAACATATTTTTTTTCATTTTTCATTTTCAATGCTACAAAACAGCTTTAGAGCAGCCTCAATGGTTAATTGGTTCGATTCCCGGGCCGAGCAAAGTTTTATTTTGAATTCACAATAGTCCGTGCTCGATCACATATTTGTGCCCTGTGGATGACGATAGGCTCACCCCCTCCCACCCCATGAGACCTAAACATAACAGGTGAAGTGTGGGTGTTGTACACCTTCGCCATACCCTTCTGGTTAATAAAAGCGTGATGTAATATTATGTTATGTGCTTTAAAATAGGTGTTATAAGATTTTTGTAGGATCAACACAGTGTGAATAGCTAGTGAGTGTCCATATAATTGTTATTATATTATTATACCTTTATATACTTTACTATCAACCACGTTTGATACTTGTTTAAATTATGTACCCTTTTGATTTGTACCAAAAACTATAGAGCTACTTGGAAACGCACTGGGGCTTACAATGTTGTTTTTTTAAATAGTTCTCAATATTAACGCAGTGAATTTTCACAAGTCATTTATTCTACGAAAAGGTAAAAAACAATGCAATATTGTGACTTTTCATTCCTTATTTTGTGTAACAATATTCTTTTAATTCTCATAAAAAAACAACGTATTCTGGAATAAAAAATGGTCATAAAAAGGTTACGATTAACCCGCAATGTTATCAGACCGTTGAAAGCCAGTAAGAATAACAGTTACAAGATTTAACAAAAAGAAAGTCGTTGTATCATTAGCAATTCATCAGACATTTCAGTTTCCGAGTGCCAACAAAACGAGAGCCCATTAATGTGGGGTGCTTTTTCTAGCGGGCTATATTATGCAAGGTAGAAAACCAAGGTAATATAATACAGAAAAAAAAATATTTTTCTGTCATCTAGACCGAGATAACATTTCTAAACATTAAATATAATAATAGTAAAAATATGAACCTAAACTATTTTTGTATTTTGAACTTATATTTTTTATGTCTAACATTAACATATATTTGGTTAATTATCACTTACTTAACAATTCTATTCAAAAATATAAGCCAGTCAATGAACGATATAATGTCGAATAGTAATAATTAATATATCGCTTGCACTGCGACCTCAACCAATATTTCTAAATGAATACGCAATACAAGAAAGATAAAAAAGAAACGAGAATAGCCAGCTCATTAACAATTCTCATTGTTTCCTTAATATAAAAGAAAATAATTAATTTACTTGGCCTAGAAACAAACAATAAAGTAGACAATGATTTTGCCTTTTGCTTAAAGATTCCTGTTTTATTAAAAGTTAGTTTAAGATGGTTTTTGGCAGCCGACTCGATAAATACGGATCCTCGTAAAGTGCGTATATTTTTTTATTCTTCCCTTGTCATTATAAGGGCTTTGTATAAAATAAGTATAATAAAAAAAGAGTTTTCAGTTGTTGAATAAAATATGTTTGAATTAAATAGGGCTTGTAATTGAAAAAATAATTTTTAACAAAAAAAAAAACCGACTTCAAAAAGTAGGTAAACTAAAAAGCAAAAAATAAATTTACTTCGCACAAAATAATACGTTTTTTCATTTAGTTAAATAGAAATTATTAAATAATTATTTTATAATTCTGAAGTCGGTGCCAAGTAAATCGGATAATTAAGAACTAAGATTAAGTCAGAAAATAGTTGTTAGAAAGATTGATATTATCTATACAGAGTTATTGTTTACTTGACACCGACTTCAGAATTATAAAATAATTATTTAATAATTTCTATTTAACTAAATGAAAAAACGTATTATTTTGTGCGAAGTAAATTTATATTTTTTGCTTTTTAGTTTACCTACTTTTTGAAGTCGGTTTTTTTTTTGTTAAAAATTATTTTATTTTACAATTTTAAGTGATGGGTAGACCGAGCAAGAATGTTTCTCGAATGAGGAGACGACGGTTACTTGAGACGGAAAACTTATTAATAATAATCCCCATACTCCTAACCGTTGAGGAGTTGTACCTTCCAGCATCAGCTCAGCAACATAAAATGCTGATTACTAGATGCAAATATCCAAGTAGTTTTAGATAATATACAAAAAACAATATAGAAGCCTTTTAAATTTGAGGGTTGCCCTCGATTTCTCTAAGATCCCATCATCAGAACGTGACTTGAAAAAAATGGGACCACATGATGAGTATATCCTCTCAAACAAAAAAAGAATTTCTCAAATCGGTCCAGGCGACTTCGATTTTTTTTTTGGGCAAAAGATGTAATTCTCAGGTCTCTTGGTCTGTAAAAAATAAGGGGTGTGTTTTAATTTAGATAGTAGTCACGTTTAACCTGCCACCAAAAAGTAGTGCTATAGTATAAGAGTGCACCGGTTTGAAAATGAGATCAGTCCCGAAATATCTGGTACATAGGGCATAACACCGTAGTCCTCACATAAAACCACGCATCTATAACTAAGTTTTGTAGATTGTAGATATGCCCATGGGCTGTATTTACCATCAGGTGAACTCACGTCACAACATATAACGTACAAAGAAAAAAATAAAAACAAAAAACAAAATGGTTTATTTTTACACATCATCAACATTCCATCTGACCTTTCTACATAATATGTATGGTATGATAGTGTCATTAAAGCAAAATGGTTTTTTTCCGCAGTAATAAAAGGTTTTGTGATTATTTTCATTAAAAAATTACTATTGACTACTGAAAAAATATTTGTAGAATGCTACTTAGGTGATTTGTACATCGCAATTTTATAATTCGATTGATTTTAATTTTTATTTTCGGTCCCCGATTACTTGAAGACGAAAAAGGTGAATTAAAAAAATCTTCATTTGTCTGAAAAAAAATCGATTTTCATCAGGTCAGAATCTGATGATGGGATCTTAGAAAATTCGAGGGCAACCCTTAAATTTTAAAGGTTTAATATCTTCGTATATTACTTAAAGTTACTCAAATATTCTCATCTAGCTGTCAGCATTTCATGTTGCTGAGTTGATACTGGAAGATGTTGTATCTTCTTTTCTACGTTTAAGAGTACGGGGATAATTCTTTAAACATAGGCATCTTAAGCCCTTGTACTGTATTGTTTCAAGTTAAACGCAGGTGAGGCGAGACGTTGAATATTACTTAAGTTTTTGTGACTTTTTTTGTAATAGAAATCGTTTTTTTCAGAACATTATTGGTTGGAATATACCTATCTATCAAAAATACATCTACACTTTTTTTTAAATTTGCTCCCTCTCTTCAATTATAAATGAAGTGATTACTTCCAACTGATCAGTTCTTTTAATCGGACTTTTCCTCAAAAGGATTAAAGTGCTCGGAAAATGAACTGTAAACATTGGTGTCTGGTTTATTCCGGTTATTTGGACTGATGCCTTTTTGGCCTCGGGTCAGGTCTTGACTTCGATTTTCGAGTCGTGAAATGTGTGGTGTGGGATTTATTTTAGCGCTCATATCATATAGAACCTGAACATAACAGGTAAAGTGGCTGCTATAGACCTCTGCTCTCCTCTTCTGCGTATATGTCTTGATGTTATGTTATTTTATGCGTTGAAGTTTTTTTGTTTTTGGGTTGGTGTAACATGTTTTTTTTTTATTAGTGGATAGTCATGTGTTTGTGATGATGTGGTCTACGGCAGATCACGCTTACTTTTTCACTTTTGCTTTGAAGAGGCCTTCGTTGCTCTTATGCGGAACCACAGACTCGGGTGAAGCATTTCTAACAAGGAATGTTGAAGCGAATCGAATTACTGCTGTTGTGGATTGTTGATCACCATTGGCTGTAGTTACCTTACTATCAGGTGTATTGCACGTTTGTTAACTTATACAAGGTATAAACAAAATGAATATCAATAATATGAACAGCTTGTATTATTTTGGACTTAGTTTGATAGTAGAAAAGCACAAGAAAGATGAATAGTAAAACGGTTAAATTTTTACCCCTTTGGGTACGGATACCAAAAAAAGATGTGAAATAATTACAGTCGTGTAGTGTCACAATGCATTACCAATATGACACTACATGACTATAATTTTTCGGATATGTTTTTCTTTCTTTTGCTTTCAACAGCCACCTCCTTAATTGAAAGAGTCCGTAAAACAGTCTAGTCAGAGCCACATTGTCTAAATGTAGCTAATTAACGTATGACTCATTCATGAATAATACACACATTCACTATTGTTACAAGCCCCATACATATGACGTCACTAAGAAGTCATTGTTCATGTGGCTCCTCGCTGATGTACCGTGTAATCTCATTATGAAATTAATTAACGCTAAATAACCGTGTTGTCTACGTAGAAGCTACGCCGTAGCACATGTACTACGCCGCGAGCTACGACATCGCAGACTGTATACAAAAGAATTGGCTGGCATATTATGCTCTTAACCAAAATTGTTAAAGTCCTTTTATATGAATTAAGTCATATGAAAAGGACTTTAAAAATTTTGATTAATGATACCTACATACAATTTTGAACTTTATTAGAATGTAATGAAGTCGATTTTTGATTGTATGTGTTATTCTAATTTAATTATAATACAAAGCACACATAATCAATCGAACAGTTAATTACATCGTCAGTCATCAAGTTGAAAAGTTAGAAGAAGAAAAGGACATTCCCCAAGGAGCTGGTTCCATTAATTTGGCTGGGACGTAAATCTGCCGACATTGGGACCCTGAGAAAGTAAATTACCGGATTACGCGTAAAATCGCGACCGGAATAGCGTAATGATTGCAAAATGAGATATCAGAGGTAGTTTTTAAATGGATTACTGACCCTACTACTGTTTTGTTTTGTATAGTAGCTTTTGTGAGGCTCACAGAAGCACGGTTTTTTTTAATATAAAGAAAATGATTAATAATATTATTAAAACCGACGTCAAGTGAAGACATTATTATTGAGAATACGGGTTACTCACGTTACTTTAGCCGGGATATGCCGACTAGTTTCAAATCTAGTACTTAGATTCATCAACTGGGCTATTATTCGCGTGTCATCGCCTCCGCGCGACGTTAAGCTATGTGCTATGTTCATCACATAGCACATAGCTTGACGTACGATCTACGTACTAGATTCAAAACTAGTCGGCATATCCCGGTTAAAGTAACGTGAGGTTCCCGTATTCTCAATAATAAAATGGTTAATCTAACGATTTTGTTGGTCTAGTGAAAAATGTATACAGCCTTTCACTGCAAGGTCTCGAATATGATTCCCAGGTTGGGCAAAAGAGTTATTTGGGTTTTGGGCTCATACATAATTCTCAATTCTCAAAAACACTTTGTATGTATTTGTCAAATATATCATGAAGAGATGCCAGAGTGCCTTCAGTCTAGTTTTGAACCTGTAAATATACATAGTTACAAATAAAAGTCCGCCTTACTAAAATGGGTTTTGGTTGGTGAAATTTAAAAATCTCAAGACTAATTAGATATGCTACATTATAACGAACTAATTTATGCCGTAGTTAAAAGTAAGAAAAGTTTCGATTTATTTTTATTTCTTATTCCACTTTTTCATCCCCAAATTTCGTTTAAATAGGGCTCGTAATAGAAAAAGTTTTTGTTGCGAGTTCCCGGTTTGATTTATGAAAAATTTTTCGTTACGAAAAGACGAAATTCTCAGGGGACGCTTTCAGTATTAAAGATTTATCTACCGCAATTAATTTAATTATAATATTACGTAAACCTTAATAATATTTGGAAGTATAAAAAAATATATTTTTATTGGTCTGTTAAATTTTACAGGTTGCGATGACGTAGCTCGCGGCGTAGTACATGTGCTACGGCGTAGCTTCTACGTAGACAACACGGTTATTTAGCGTTAATTAATTTCATAATGAGATTACACGGTACATCAGCGAGAAGCCACATGAACAATGGCTACTTAGTGACGTCATACGTACGGAGCTGTTAACAGTAGTAAATGTGTGTATAATCATGTGTGTTTTGTACTAGTCATACATTTAGTTACTACATTTAGATGATGTGCTCCTGGCTAGACTTTTAAATTGTCATTTCGAATTATTTCAATTGAGGTGTTTGTAGTTGAACATAACCTTAGTATAGTGACACGAAGTCTATAATTTTCTCAAAGCTTTTTTTTATCTTACGTGTGTTTATTTCTCACAAACAAAGTTAAAAAGAACACAGCCTGTTTAAAATATTAAAATTACCTAAGAAACAAACGGAATTTCAGTCCACCTCAGGCGTCCCACATATTAGGCGTGCACGATCGTTGGGTGTGTGGGCGCGCTGACTGCACACATGCCACATGGAAGCAGCACGTGACACCGAGGGACGCCTGATGTGAGGTCAGGCTTATGGTAAATGATAATTACAGCCCATGGACATCAAAAAGCCACAAAACACGTCACTTCATCTGAGGACTAAAATATTATGGCTCATGAGCGAATAATTTTAGGGCCTGGGGACCATTCCGTAAAATAAAATTTAGTTTGATATTATAAGTACCTATTTCTCATAGTTTTTTGTCTGCACGTGTGGTGCAGTGGCTTAAGCGGTCGCCTCGCCGCTCTCCGCTGCACTGGTGTTGAGGGTTCGATCCCCACATGGGACAAATCTTTGTGTGATTCGAAAGATTTGTTCTGAGACTGGGTGTGGTTCTGTGAGTGAATGTGTGTATTTGGCCTTGTCATTGGGACTATTGGATAGTGTAATTGCTTCTGGCGTTTTATTTAATGTATGTAAAAAATCCCAAATTTATTTATTTATTTATAGTAAATCGTTAATATTGATCAGATTTAATGAAACACAGCGCGCGTCTCATCACCAAACCGTGTCTCAGTAGTGCAAACACTACTATTTAGTGACAGGCTGAAGGTAAGTCAGTAGTGGTTCCGCCATCGAGCTCATTGACAAGAGCTCTACCGCCATAACTTAAGGTAAATCCCTCTCTTGTACGTTGCTAAGCGTTTTTTATGTATACTTGTTTCCGGACATGACGTAATCACCTGGTCCCCAGACGCGTCACTAAGTGACGGAACTCGTAATGGGACAGCCTTAAGGCACCTTTTATATATTTTTACACAATTTTATCACATTAAAAGTTTCAGTGGTTAATATGTTTTTATGTAAGCTTACATGGCCTGTTTTTTTTTGACTCAATGCTGTTTGACATTCATTGTGAACTTACGATTGCTTCCCTTTTAGCACAAAATCGATATTAAAATATTAAGAGTGGGTGGACGTGCTGAAGTCTGGTGTTATAATAAAATGATTGATTTTAATCTGATTCTAAACAGTTGGATTAAAATTAATCTAAGCCCCGGTTATTCAATCAATAAGTATAATTTAGTTTTATTTATAATGTATTTTTATATCATTGTTTGTAATATTTTGACGTGGTTAAGCACCTCTTGGGGCCTATGAAAATAAATGATTTAAATTTGAATTTGAAACCATTCTTAGGTTTTAATCGATTAACAGTCATATCTAATCCATTTCAGCCAATAAATTGCTGGGTGATAATGTAAAGCACTATGAAAAAAGGACATTTTCAATCAGCATATTATTGTACAGTGGGCCAAGCAATTAGGTATGCAGGGCAAAAACTTCTACGCCATACTGAAAACTGACTGCAATAGATATGCATGTGTGAAATTCATATTTAATAAGTGTAATATACCCACTATTTAGATATGTAACTCACTTATCCATAACTGGTGTAGTAAGTCTTTACTATGACATAGAAGTTTTTGCCCTGCATAGCTAACTCGTTGGCCCACTGTACTTACACATGAATAAAGCTAAGCAGAAAATAACAGTGAGTGAGTGTGTGCGTATGTGTGTATTTTAAATAGGCGAATATGCAAAATACATGTAGACTTTTATAATTCTTATTGGATACCTACTTATATATTTTTTTTCTTTATTTGCTCTTTTTAATAACCAAAAATATAACTACATTGTTACTTACTCAAGGAGATAGTGTAAATATCCTTTGTGATCAACTAAGGAGTATCTTTAGTTGATCACAAAGAATATTTACCCCAAAAAGCTTATACTCCCGATTCGCCGAATAAGGAAGCTATGGAGGATGTTTTTACTTAGGTATTAGTATTCCCGGCGTCTCGACGCGGCACCGTCTCAATTACAGCACACGCTAACTACTAGCACGTTATATCCTCACCGGCGACGATAAAATGATGCTTATTGTTATTATTATGGTATGTAAAATTAATTTATTCCCACTAATCATTGTCATCACTACCTCGTTGGTATAGTGGTCTCGGGTTTGATCCCCGGGTAAGGGGCTAAGTGTTTTTTGTAAAGTTTCCGTCAGGAAATTCACAATAGCAGAACGGAGTTAGTATTGTGCTCGATGGATGGCGATATGCTCACCTTCTATCCCATGGGACCTAAACATAACGGGTGAAGTGTGGATGCTGTACACCTCTGCCACACCCTTCTGGGAAATAAAGACGTGATGTTATGTATTAATTATTAAATTATTAATCATTACATCAGACAATTAAATACTCATAAATTTTACATTACAAAATAAAGTTGGGTGACAATGAAACATTATAAATTCGATTATTCGACTTTAAAAGATGTTTTGCCTTACTCTAAATTAAACTACAACTAACTACAGCGAACTAACTTTTCCAAACCCGTGGCTGACTTAGTAATTTTAATGCTTATGTTTAAAATAAATTTATCTATATAATTTAGTCTACTGTGTTCCAGAAAGTAATTTATATTTATTGTCATCTGATGTAAATTTTGCTGGCCTTATCATCCACTTATTATCAGGTAGATAATCGATTTGGTTGCTACAAGTATTTTAATCCGACGCTCAACATATAAAATATTAGGTATAATACATCAGAGTAGGCGTCGTTACATTAGAAGCCAGCCTAAATGTAGTGGAAGCAAAAAGGTCGAGAAGTGATGATTTATGGCACAAAGCTAAAAATACTCACAGTAGCCTATTTCGTAAGAGTATTTCAATGCTTCAGAGACCTGAAAACATACATACACAATCACGTCTTTATCCGTCGGCGATAGGCAGAGACAATGGCTTTACGTACACCTACAATATTATTCAAATTATGAAATACTGGTGTTACTCACGTAATGTTGGTCTATTTAGTCGATTGATAATGTCTAGACGTATAGGCGAAACCGCGGTCGACTAAATAGACCAACATTACGTGAGTAACACCCGTATTTCATAATTTGAATAAACCTACAATATTGTTGTCAATGTTTCGCATTTTGACAGGTTTTATAGTGCTTGCTGCCTCGTTAGTTTAATGGTTTGTGTACCTCTTACCGCATAGTCTCGGGTTCGATTTGGTCAGACAAAGGGTCTTTAGTGAACTTTCTGTTGGGAAATTCTCAATAGCAGCACGGAGTTGCCATTGTGCCCGGTGGACGGCGATAGGCTTTCCCCCTACCCCATGGGACCTAAACATAACAAGTGAAATGTGGGTGTTTTACACGTCTGCCACAGCCTTCGGGTAGTATAGGCGTGATGTAATGGAATTACTTCCATCTATTTACTTTTCTTACATATCTCTTTTGCTTTCTCATCAATCACACATCTCGTCATACATGCTCACTGGTTTCGTGTACAACATACTTGTCCTGAAAATTTGATAGTTTTTCAGAGAATATTAGTTAGAAGCTCACAGACAGGTATTTTGGTTGAAGTGGAACTTTTTGAGAGCGCTTTAGTTATTTGGATTGACCGGTTTCATTCCCTGAGAGTTAGTTAGTTTTTATATTTTCAAGTGTGTAACAGGTGCAGATACGAATATATAATAGGTAAACGCTTGAAATATTTACAAAATATTAAGTAATATATTAACTTAAAAAATAAATATTAAACATTAAATAAATGTTGTATGGGATATAACAGACATGTTTATTGTGCCGTTTTAATAAATAATAGTAAAGAACCCTTCGTGCGGGAGTCTGACTCGCACTAAGCCGCTTTCTTATTTGTTTTGATCCTGTTACCCACTGATTTGATTTGTGGCTTTGTGCCCCAAAGCCACAAAAAGGTATTTCACTTTAAAATCTTTACTCAATTTACCATTTAAACTTTTTAATTCCTACCCACCTTTAATTAAATTAGTTCACGGATCAGCAACCCCAATTATTTAACGTTACAAATTTACAAGGTCCCTAATCGTATCGTTATTGGGTCCTAACATTTAACTTCATTTACTGTTCTTTTAGAAGGAGGAAAATAAACTGCGAACTTAAACAGGAGTTATCTGGATGACGGACAGCGTAAATACGCAGCATTTTAGGGTCCCGGCTCCCTGAGGAATAACCTTTCTTCGTTCTGAATTATCTTCTGAAGAAATATGCTCGGATATTTTTTTTTCTATAGGTGATATTTTGCACGGCGTTGCGGTAATGTCATTGCATTTTTGGGTCGTTGAAGATATAAAGATTGCAAAAAAATACTAAAATATTTTATGATCTTTTTTATTTAACAAATATTTACAATAAAATATTTTTTTTATCATATCTCAGTTAATAAAATTAACATATAACTATTTACACATTTACAAGTAAGGTGTAAAAAAATAAAAATATATAATTGATAATAAAATTAGCTTTTCATATTTTTACGAAATAAATGCGAAAGTATATCTTATCTGTTACATTTTACAAAATAACAACACCGCAAAATGAAATTTCATGACAATCAATAAGTAAATAATTGTTGACTGGTAAAATGAAGGGCTGCTTCGATGGGCTAGTAGTTAGTGTATGCGCCTCTCACCGCGAGGTGTCGTTGATTTGATTTGTTCTTGGGTTTGATTTTTGGGTCAGACAAAGCGTTATTTGTGAACTTTCCGTTAGAAAATTCACAATAGCAGCACGGAGTTAGAATTGTGCTCGGTGGATAGCGATAGGTTCACCCTCTGTCCCTTAGGACCTAATCATAATAGGTGAAGTGTGGTGTTGTACACTGCTGCCACACACTTCTGGGCTATATAGGCGTGATGTTATGTTATGTCGTGTTTACTAAAGGGATATGTATCTAATTTCGTAAAAGCGCAGCATTTAAGGGCCCAAAGTCCCATTCCAACCTTTCTTTGTATAGAATTATCTTCTCATAAGTAGATAATATGCTGTGATATTTTTTTCTATCGGCATTAAATGTACTGCATCGCGGTACGTAATTATAATGAGTAGTGAAAAACGGGATCCTAGATCACGGATCCATAATTCCCCACTTGAATTTGAGACTTTCTACCATCCCTTCAATAATTCTAGTCGACATGTCCTATCTGATCTACTTTCGTTTTGATTGTTTTATTAGTTCTAAAACATTCAGAATTCGATCTGTAATGTGTATTGTTATTAAAGTAACGATATAAAAATTGAGTACTTAAAGTATATTTTTCATTGAAACTAAAATTTTTGTACAACTTCTTTACTTAGTAACTTTGTCTGTCTAATACATTTTCACAGCAACACCTCTGAATCAATGTAGATCAAAATTAATAAAAAGATAATTTTAGGCCTGGAAAATGATCAACATACATATATACACATGCTGGGTGTTCTTTGTGAACCTTAAAATCCTGCTTTTATGCCACGGGAGTAGGCAGAGACGATGGAATGCCCAGAAAATGATTAAATCATACTGACAATGATATACAGCGTAAATACGCAGCATTTTAGGGTCCCAAATCCCAGAGGAATATCCTTTCTTCCTACAGAATTATCTGTATCGCTCCACGCGAAGCTTTTCCTGCAGAAATATTCTTGGATATTTCTTATTTCTATGGGTGATACTTTGCACATTGCGATATATTACTAACCATGCAAATAATTTAGCAATAATTTTAGATTAAAAAGCAATAATTTTAGATTAATGTTAAAAAAAAATTCTCGTGAAAATAGAAAAAAATAAAAGCAGCCCTGTATCTAATACATGTCCCACTGCTGGGCTCGGGACTCTTCTCATGATGAGAAGGGTTAGGCCATAGTTCACCACTCTGGCTAAGTGTGGATTGGTAGTTTTCACACGACGTTGAATACTTTTTAGGCACTCCAGGCATACAGGTTTCCTCACGATGTTTTCCTTCACCGTTAACAAGCGATAATTTATACGATAAATATACACATATCTTCGAAAAGACAAATTTAAACGATTTATTGACAGAGGTGCGTGCCGTTGGTTCGAACCAGAGAACTTTGATTTCGCAGTCCTAATAAATTTTACATTTTTTTTGTGGCAAATAGATATACGTGGTAATAATTCATTGATAGTATGTCATGATGGGAAATGTATTGCATGCTATTCTACAAGTTACTTTTTGCGGCGCTTATTGTGGTAAAGAGAACATTCCACGCATATAGTTCTATCTCAGAATCACAACAATATGTATAGTAAATTATTGAATACCTATTTCACTTGGTCACGACATCATGCGTGAACGGCCTGATTAATTTTGAAAAATTTCGTGTAGAGGTAGATTGGATTTAAAATCTGTACATACGCTTCTTTGTCCGCGGGTAAAACTAGTCGCACAATAACACATTCTAAAAACATTATATCAAAGTCGCATCAGATTTGAGTTGCTAAAATCCAATACTCAGTAGATATTTTAACCTCTGGCATGTGAAAATCTCCGTGCATTGGAATGTCACATATCTGTCGTAACTGCAGCACGTCAAATACTTTGGACAAATATTCAGTGCCGTTACGACAATTTATGCTGCGATGCTGTGATCGCGGTGCTCACTTTTGTGGTGAGGGGAACATTCCACGCAGATAGTTTTAACATTTGAGGAGTAAATTGGATAGTTTGGCTGCTAGAAGGCTGACTGACTCCTGACTATATATTAAAAAAAATGCTTTGACAACTAAGAAATGCATTCCCTTGGCTGTAAAGTATAAGAAGATTATGTGTCTGTAAAACTAGTTAGAATTGTATGATTGTTATTACTAGGATCATAAATGTACACTGGTATGTAACTACTATTATTACTTATATTAAATAAAGAAATTTAAAAAACAAGCAAACATTCCCTTGGCTATTGATGGAACGACTTATTCTTTGCAAGCAGGATCATAAAACTGCAATAGAGTGACAGCATTTCTTTAACTATACGCTTATTTCCTTTATATATCGCATAGTGACATCAAATCCAAACCACTTTCATCCAACACTCAATAAGTATTTAAACCTTTTGCACGTTAAAATTCCCGTGAAAAGTACTTTGGACAAGTATTCAGTGCCGCTGCGGCATTTTATACTAACTGCCGGTTTTGCAATCGCGGCGCTCACTAGTTGTGGTGACGGGAACATTCTACGCAGATAGTTATATCATAGGAACACAAAAGCTAAATCATAGGGTGGGCTGCACGCTCGTTTGCCACCAGTTTTATTCCAAACTGTCATTAGACTGCAGTAAAATGACAGCATCAGGTCAAATACAGGCTCATTACCTTTATTATAACATAACATGCCTATAATAACAAACTCATTTTTGGTAATCATTACACGCTATTACAGTATCAACCCACGTATATTAATTAAGTCGATATAAAATGATTTTTTAATTATTTAAAATAAAAAAATAAAATTATGGATTTTTGTTAGTTTTATAATAATATATCGCATCTAAAAGGCATTGTGAAAGCATCATGTCAAATTCATATAAATTCAAAAGTGCTTAAATCCAATACTCAGCTCATATCAGAACCCTTTGCAGCTCTGGCACGTTAAAATCCCCGTGCATTGGTATGTGACATATCTGTCGCACATACTTTGGACGAGTATTCAGTGCCGCTGCCGCATTTTGTACCGAGTGCCGATTCTGCGATCGCGGCGCTCACTATTGTGGTGACGGGAACATTTCGCGCAGATAGTTATTAAATTTGAGAGGTTAAGTGGTTAGTTCGGCTGCTGCAGTTAAGCAATTATGCAGTCAGGGAATAAAACCGCTCATAGTTTGATTGTGAACTATTGAATAGATGAATGAAATCGAACGTGTGGTTTGTATGTGGCTGAAGTTTTAGATCCGTTTCGACAAGTTTAATCAAAAAATTAATTGAAGCCATAGCGGAAATGGTTTTGCGGTACTGCTGGTGATTTGTATGGCAAATACTATTCATTGGTGAAAAAAACATATTTTTTGGTAAAAATAAATAAATACAAACATAACATCGCGCCTATATTATCCAGAAGGGTGTTGCGGAGGTGTTTAAAAACACCCACACTTCCCCTGTTATGATTAGATCCCATATGGTTGGCAATAGGATCACTATTGCCATCTGCTGAGCATAAATTTAACTCCATGCTGCTATTGAGAATTCCGACCCGAAAACTGAATGCAAGACCTCGAGGTGAGAGGTGCATACACTAATCACTAGACTAACGAAGTAGTCAAAAAAAGTACATAAATATTTCATTCAAAATAAAATGTTATAAAATTAGTAATTTTGGTTCCAGCCTAAAATATAGTTCAGTTTAAGGCTTGTTAAACAATCAAAGAAATTATAACGATTTGCATTGTAACGACTAATGAAGAAGCATAATTAGTTGATCGATCTATCGCGACAGGCTCTTGGCAGAACGACAAATGTTTGGGAAATGTCATACCCAAACGCAAACGCATAAAACATGGTTATTACTCATACCGGACAAATTCAAACGCGTTGATGAAACATAAATAGATTGTCGCTTGCTTCATGAAAGTTACAATCGAATAGGCTTTCTGTACAATGCGAGATCAGCTTAAACTGAAAATGTATCGCTTGAATTGTAGCTTTGTGTATTTTTTTAATATGCTTATTTTGTCCTATTATTTATCCCACGATTCACTTGCATTAATTGCATTCTTTCTAAGTAAGTGGATCAATCAAAAAGTGTTAGCTCTAACTTAATTCAGAAATACATTTTGTTTGACGATTTTAAGTGCTTTAAAGTCCAAGAAATAAAATATCCAAGGAATAATGTCTGAGATATGTTCATTTTACTTCCCGACACTTTTGCACAATCGCTCAATATTCATTATAATGTTACCTTTTTCTATCTCTAAAATCTCTCAGCTCAAGTTTTCTTTGATCAACTCTTTTTATGACGTTACTTTGATGTAAAGAGATGTCCATAACGTGTTTGTTGTCCAATCTTTTCGACAGACATTCTTAAAAACTAGCTATTCCTATTGTTTATCTGATAGTAACGGACAAAGGACGTAAAACTTTGATCATTTTGTGTTTGTTAACAATGTTTTTAAACCCAATTTACATTACAAAACTAGTTGCGTGTAATAAATGTATGCATGCGACAAATACACGCAAAATTAGCAACTTGATGGTGTTAACATATAATACAGTGTTTTTAATATGTTAAGTAAATTAAATTAGTCTATACTGCCGTATTTCTCACGGAACGTTTGCAATTCTTCGATAACATAATCAATCATAAGGTACCAAAATAAACCAAAAAAACTGTTGAAGTTATATATTTAAAGAACGACGGAAATAAAGTATATAATCCAACAGCAAATAACAAATGTACTTCATAATAGTTTAACGAACAAAATTTATTGCCGAAACAGAAGTAAAGTTGTAAATTTGGGAGCCTACAACGTAAAGACATGGCAACACAGGCTCTCTAATTATCTTGGAGTGTTGCCAGTTCCAACAAATGGAGATATGCCTGGGTTAGCGGCTAAAAGTTAAATTATGTAGTAAATACACATGCCTACTTAAGCCTAAGGAGGTTTAGCTCGTTTGTATGTAGTGCTTGTTTTGACAATTCCATTGTAAAGCCTTACTATATTAGAGGTGCCGTAATGTTATTTATTCAACATTGTAATATATACGGACATAGTGAAAAGACTTAAACGGACAAAACCATATGAGTTAGTTAGTGTAAGTGATTAAGTGAAAATTACAAACAAAAACAGTGATAGTTCAAAAGACAACATGAACAAAGTGTCTTCGCCTTAATAAAAACTAAGTGAAGTGTTATTGGACGCCTCTTAGAATTATGTTTACATATTAATTTAGGTTAAAATAGAATTACTCATTAGCTTTTATGGGCTAGATTGTAATAATATAAGATATTTGTGATATCTTAGAATACAAAAAAAAAAAATTGTAACTTCCTAATATTATGAATTCGAAAATTAGTGAGGATTTGTGGATCTCTGAATATTGGTTACTCTCCGCGCAAAAACTACTGGATCGATTTTGATGAAACAGAATATAGCCTATCTGGCTTAACATAAAAGCTACTTACCATCGATGTATTACACGGGTGGATCACCGGTTAAAACTAGTTATTTATAATTGTCTTTGCGTATCTAAACAAACTATATAATTATTTTTTGACAGTTTTATCATTTCTGACTGCCTTGATGGTCTAGTGGTTAGCGTATGCGCAACTTACCGCGAGTTCTCGGGTTCGATTGCCCGGTCGGGCAAAGTGTTATTTGCGAACGTGCCCGATGGATAGTGATAGGCTCACCTTCTATCCCATGGGACCTAAACATAACAGGTGAAGTGTGGGTGTTGTGCACCTCTGCCATACTCCTCTGGTTAATACAGGCGTGATGTTTATGTTACGTTATGTTATGTTTTATAATGTTTCCTTTCAAAAACCAATAAAATCTTCAAACAAAATTGCTACTCTTTAATTCATTCCACTAAACTCAAACAGGAAATAATTTCTAATTCAAAGAGAATTTTATCCTGAATGTGAACTGATTACAAGCTCAAACATTAAATGAATTAAAAGGGAATATATTAATTACACAATGTATGCGGCTGACACGAGGAGAGCCAGATATAATTTTTAATTAATTATATAACTTGGTTTATTTGGAAATAAAATTACGTAGGTATCAAGCACGTGTCTTTGAATTTGCTTTTGTTATTTCTTTATTATAAAAAATAATAGTTTAAAAAAACTAAAAAACACGCTTTTAAAGTACTTCTAACTAAAAAGTGAAAAATAATTCCTAATATAAGCTGAAAAAAGCGTGGGTTGCTCGATAGACGAAAAATATGGCACAGAGCGCCCCACGCTTTTTTCAGCTTATATTAGGAATTATTTTTCACTTTTTAGTTAGAAGTACTTTAAAAGCATGTTTTTTAGTTTTTTTAAACTATTATTTATTTTCTACTTTTTAGTTTGGTTTATTTATAAGAGCGTTTTTTTTTTTTTTTTTTTTTTTTTTTTTAATATATTTTTAATTTTTTTTATCGAATTATTGCATTGTCATCGATCTTTGACAGGTGTGCAAAATTTGAATGAAATCTGTCCGTTTAAAGTGGGTCAAAATCGAGTCCAAAGGAGTCGGTTACATACAAACAAACAAACAAACAAACAAACAAACAAACATACAGGTGAAGCTAATATAAGCGTGTTAATAAAGCCCTTTGTTGCGTCCGTCTGTCTTGTATTTAACTCAAAAGTTAACTGCCCACTTAGCACGGTTTGCCACTCTTGACATTTAGTTACGACTAGAACGTAGTTAAGCTTGCCCACGTGGTAGGTATGTCGATAAAAAGTAGCCTATGCCTTTCTTTAGGTTTTAAATAATCGTCATAGCAATTTGGATTAATACCAATATTTATCGAAATTTGTTCAGTAGTTCAGCCGGGAAAGCGTTATAGATAGACGGTTGAATGGATGTTTGTTACGGTGGTAGACGATGATGGCTGTGATACAGTTAATACTAGTACAGCTATCAACGGCGACCTCTTAATTAAGTCTATTGTTTTTATCTAAATTTAGACTAGCACTTAATTTTAAGAGAAACTGTAAAAATTTTGTTGAGAAAAAAAAAAAATAAACTTAACTCTTTCACGCCAAAAACTACCGCGTTGGTTTTAATATTTTTTGCACACATATACATAGCTTATAGTCTTGAGTAACATAAATAAGCTTGTTTTATTGACATATTACGCTGGCGAAAGCTAGTTGTGTTTATATGGAAAACATATTTATGAAAATTGCTATGATGGTCTAGTGGATAGCATATGCGCCTCTCAATTTGAGGTCTCGGGTTCGATACCTGGGTCGGGCAAAGAGTTATTTGTGAACTTTCCGTCACAATAGCAGCACGGAGTTCAAATTGTGCCTGGTTATGTTATGTTATGTTATGATATATATTAATGAATATATCGTTGAACTAAATTTAAAAGAAAAGTTTTAAAAATAAATTCACTTATTCCATTTATAACAGGAACACGGAAGATACAGTCAAACGGCTTACCTTACAGTTTAGCTCTCCCATGCGACTCGATATTATTATATCATTCAGAACATGCTCGTACGTGATCTACTAGTTTAAAATTGACTGTGCTTATTATGCATAATATATTAACTAACTTAGTCTACCATTTGAGCAAATAATTTTATTTATGAACTAGCAGTTGCTCATAACTTTGTCTGCGTGGAATTTGTTATATTAACCACGGTTCTAGCCGCGTTATCTAAATTATATAAAAATAATAAATTAGAAAATGTCTACGACGTTTCTAAATCTTGGTACGTAGTTGATCTTCTGAATCAATATTGTTCTGTGGTCAATCTACCGTAGTTGTACGATATATTTAGTATATGAGCCAACAACAGTGTACCACGTAACTGTATCGTATTTATATTTATGTGAGAGAATTACGAATTTGCTCACTCTGTGGTTTACAAGGAGCTTTTCACTTCAATTTTCTAAATATAACATAATTCATAATATCATGTCAATATAAACTAAGAAGTGAGTGGCAAAAATAATACGCCACAAGGTCCACTCGTAACGAATCATCCTAAAACAATGTATCTTATCGACACTGATACTGGTACTATTGACACTGATACTATTGATACTGGTGGTAGAGCTCTTGTGAATGAGCTCGAGGGTGGCACCACCGTCTCACCTTTAACCTGCCGCCAAATAGTAGTGCTTCCATTACTGTGTTCCGGTTTGGTGGTGAGATCAGGCCCTGAAATTACTGGCACATGAGGGATAACACCGTAGTCCTCAGCTGCAGCGACGCATCTATAATCTGCTTTTGTGGATTTTTTTTACGGGATATAATCCCACCCACACGCCCACCACTGTGACTCCTGTGACGCCAGGATCTACAGCGGTAACCAACTGAAAGGCACCGTGCATGACACACGGGCAATCTCAGGGAGAGTTAAAATTGTCTTGGAACCCGCAACGAATTTAATCAGAAGTATATAGTTGGAGTTGGAAAGTATGTATCTTTACTTCCCTCCAGAGCAAAGCGGGAGACTGAGCAATGCCAAATATAGACAAAGTGTCTATATGGAAAGAGTGTAGACACCACGGATAGTGACAAAATTATGGGGCCTAAATTTGATTGCTGTAATAGGTATGGCAGAAACGGCTAAATGCACGGAAATTTATTCTGTTCGATACAAGATCCTCATAGTATACCACTCCAGATGTCAATTGTAAGCTATTTAACATAACATTACGTTCGTTGTGCCAAAGACTACACTCCCAGATGATATGGTGGGCGGTTTGTTCGTGCTCAGATGTAGAACATGTACAGAATGGAGAATCGATTAGCTTAAACGAAAATAGTTTGCTCTTAAAATTGCCATGACCCGTCAGGAATTGAGCCACACAGTGATTAACCTCTAGCCATGGTTTCGCTGTCTGTTTTGTGGATTGTTGATGTCCATGGGCTGTACTCCACTTATCATCAGGTGGACTACACGTTCGTTCGCTGTGGGCGTGGTATTAAAAAAAAAAAAACATAAGTTTCTAACAACCACATGCCACCACCTCGACCCAATAAACCACAAACTGCATTATACACTTATAAAACTCACTATTCTGTTTGCTTCTACATAACAATGAAAAAACCGCGTTAATAGTCTACCCTTTGAAGGCGTCAAAACGAATTTCCCAAGCCAACTTTTTCTCTCTAAAACGCTTTTTGCTAACTGTGACGTAGATCAAAGAATTTCGTTACACTTGAGGCCAGATAAAAGGTATAAATCTAAGCACTCGTAAATTTAAAACTTCAGCTTGGACTTTGCCAGACTGTATTGATAGTTCAAGTTTAGTTTACTTACGTTAAGTTAGAAATGTTAGAGTTTAAAATTCTATTTCAGATGTTTATTTTCAATTAATATGGATCTTGGATTAATCTTGATTAGACATTGTTTGACAATGACTGTCTGATGCTGTAGCTTTGACAGTATAATTTGCTGAGTATTTATCTCAGTTACTTATTCAGAGACAATTCTAATGAAACGGCTTTTATTGGTGCTGTTATTGTAAAGTTTTTTTTAATAAGTTATCAGTATTTAAAACATATTTGAGAAGATTTAAAACTTTATTGGCAACAATTTTTTGTAATATTAACACAAGATATGAGATTTTTTCCAAACAAAATAAATAGCTGTTATCAACAACATTGATATTTCCAAACTTATTTTTTTACGGCTATATAATATGAGAAATGCACTAATATTATTTCTTTCTTGCAAAGTACCATGCAGGTGGACCTACGAACAGAAGTTAGTGTATGTTAAGTACTTTAATCCCCGTCCGACTTTGACCTTGACCTTAAATGTGCTATTAAATATAAGTGTAACACAAAGTCGGGCCGCGAATGTAATCCGAGTTCTTTGCGAAGAACACTTTGATGTCGTTTGTATATTGCGGTGCGGGTGTACGTATGTACTATATCGTAATGTAATGTATTTAGGTGTTACATTGCCTTATGTGACTATCTTACGAGTATTTTTGAGGTATTTGAGATGCTTTTAGGTGTTTGGTAATGGTTATATTACATTTACAGAGCTGTTCATTTTTTATATGAGAATCAGCATTCTATTTTCTTTTTATCTATGAGGATTGTGATATTTTTGTATTCTGTCTTGTTGCATCAGCCGCAAGAGTTAAAACGCGCTCGGCTGCGTTTGGCCACGGTACAGAAACGATCACAATTAGAAAAGTATTTCTATTTTATACTTGGTAAGTATACATTCCAGTATAAGATGGTTTCGCATTGTCACCATGCAGATAGACCTACGAACAGAAGTTAGTGCATATTAAGTACTTTAATCCCCGTCCAACTTTGACCTTGACCTTGACTGTGCTATTAAATATAAGTGTAACACAAAGACGGGCCGCGAATGTAATCCGAGTTCTTTGCGAAGAACACTTTGATGTATGTACTATATCGTAATGTAATGTGTTTAGGTGTTACATTGCCTTACGAGTATTATTGAAGTATTTGAGATGATTTTAGGTGTTTGGTAATGGTTATAATATATTCAAATAGCTTTTATATGAATATTATCAACATTCTATTTTCTTTTTGTCTAGAGACAGGAGGAGGTATTTTTGTATTCTGTCTTGTCGCATCGAACGGCATTTTTTTAAAATGCTTATTAATAATTTGCGATTACAAATTAGTAGTATTCGTGTTAACTTCTCCAGTTAAGCTTAATTCGCCTGTGTTAGGAAAAAGTAGTGTAATAGCCAGGATTCGAACCCACGACCGATCGTAAGGCCGATGCCTTACTCATTGAGCCACAGCCGCTTATTCATTTTATCATGAGAAAATTGCTTTGAATTTATACTTGGTAGGTACACATTCCAGTATAAGATGGTCTCGCATTGTAAGGGCTTTCCCGTAACAATTATTAAAATTAATTGACTTTTCGAATCATTTTAATACAATTTACGAAAAGTTATAAAATCCTTAATGTTCAAACAAAAACCTTTTCATTCCACAAATATGGAGCTACAACCTGTGTAAATAATGCATGAAGTTTAAATAGCATCAGATAAAGAACTCATTTGTGCCATGTCTTTTGTATGCAGCGTGGCAACGTTTATTTAGATTTTATCTAATCTTATCTTAATAATAGCAGCCCTTTATCTAATACATGTCCCACTGTTGGACTCGGGCATCTTCTCATAATGAAAAAGGTCAGGCCATAGTCCACCACGCTGGCCAAGTGCGGATTGGTAGACTTAACACACCCTTGAGTACTCTTTAGGCACTCTCAGATATGCAGGTTTGCTCACAATGTTTTCCTTCACCGTTAACGAGCAATAATTTATATGACAAATACACACATATCGACGGTCCCTACGTATATAAAGACATGTCAAAAATGGCAATTTTTTTTATTGCTCAATTGGCTTTAGATTTTCCATATACATAGTCCTGGATATAAATATTTTTTTAATATTACCTATTTAACGTCTTTTGCAAATCGTATAAGAGAACAAGTAATATATTTACAGCGAATAAGTGTCGTAGATACGGATATCTATACGTGTCGTCTTCTACATTGTTTTTTTAATGCGCGCCACTCGCTGCGAAGACGGTCATGTCTGACATAACGTCATTTACGGCGGCGCTTGAGTTCCCCAATAAGTCGTGTCGATACTTGTCCGCGTCGTGAAATATTTTTGTTTTGATACAATATTGCAGAATTAGTAGTCCGTTTTTAAGTTATAATTATTCATAATATTAACTGCAACGTTTTAAAAATAAACCAAATTTCACGTGTTCATAAAACATTTTATTTATGTTCTATTTTATAAACCGTTTTCTTCTTTCCGGCGTATAAAAAGCTATCATTGACATGTCTAACATGTTTTTATTTTAATATCGGCGTATAAACAGTCATCTATCAGTTTTTCCAAGAAAATATAAAAAAAGAAAATATGTATTGATACCACTATAAAGTTTCTAAAACTAAAAAATCATTTTAGAAAAAAAACATATACATTGTCCATACAAATTATTTCTAGAGCAGTTTGAACATTAAAAACGCTTTCCTGAAAACCTCGTTTTTAACATGTCTTTATATACGTAGGGACCGTCGATATCTTCGAAAAGACGAAGCTTAACAATTTATTGACAGAGATGTGTGCCGTGGGTTCGAACCCGAGACCTTTGACTTCGCAGACCTACGGTCTCCCACTCGGCTATCGCTGCTTTCTAAGACAAACCCTTATGTTCATGCACACAAAGATTTGTCTTAAGTGGGAATCGAACCCGCGACCTCGGCGTCGCAGGAAGGTACACTACGCACTCCGCCTTCAATAATGCTATTGATTAGCGCCTTAGCGCTGATATAATGTACGTTGTAAGAATAGCTTGATTTAATCTCGCACAATGTTGAACTGTTATAACTAAAATAAAAATCTCATGTAACATCTTATGTAATTGTAAAATACCTAATATATTTTTTATAATTACTATTGAGTGTGAGTATAATCGCGGAGTCTTCTACCATAGGCTTTTGCAGCTTAAAGGGAGACTCCAATCAATGATTGTAACACTCGATTGTAATAAAAGATTTATTCATTTTTTATTTTCTTAATAGAACAGTGTGAGTGTAATAATAATTATTATGATTTTTTTGCATATTTATTATATGTCTTGAATTTTGTTAACTAATGTAAATTAAGTAACAATGATATACCTAGCAATAATTTAATGATATCTAAGTTTAGTAAGTTCATTAAAATATTAAAAATAAAGAGGTTATAAATAATTAATTATTTTTAAATATTTTTTAGTACTTATATTTAAAAATTTAGAATTTTATACTTTTATATTTTTAAATGTACTTTACTTTTATAATTTATATTTAAACATATCAAAAATGAGAAAAATATTAAAAGAGGTTATAATAAAAACATAAAATATTACAAACTCTGTAAAAAACGAGCTAAAACATGTTAATTGTAATACCATTTGACTTTATTTTCAATCATCTTAGAAATTTACAATTTCAAACTAAGAAACAGTTGAAAAAAATATGGGACCGGCAGGGTTAGAACCTGCGAACTTATGCACACCGGGCAGTCGCTTTACCAACCAGCTACGTTCGCCTCTTGCCAGGATCCTAAATTTCTCAACTGTATGTTACGTCATTTTCAACTGTTGCTTAGTATAATTTGCTAAGCATAGCTAAATGCTATAAAAATAATCAATATGAAGTTACAATTTGATGTTACAAAAAAGACGCTTTGTAGAGAAATGCAATTTTGTTTTTTACTTAATTTATAAAAATAAAACAATATTATTCTGCAAACCGAAACTTTATTTACCAGTTAAAAGTTCAGCACCCGCAGCGATTGGTATTGTAGCAATACATTGCGTTTAACCAACGTGTAGTTCGAACCAATAGGGGCTGCAATCAGTAAGGTATACACCAATCTTATATACATTTAGCTTTAACCTCTGAGGTAACGCAGCAAGCTCTTGGACCAAGTCCAGAGGAACCGCGCGGTTGGTGCAAGTTGTAAACTTTTAAGGTGTACGTATGTTACTTGTACAACTTGTGCCATAAAATCATTGTGCGATACCACAATCTTCACAGTTTCCTACCCCTTTCTTTTTTTTATTGAGGTATGGTTGACTCTTCTTCATCTCTTTGAGTTAATGGTACATGAATATATAAGTCTATATAATTATATATTATAGACACGGGTCTTAATCGCGTAAATATTTTTAAGGTATAAATACCTCCTTGCTCGACTGTTTCGATCGAGTCACACCGATCGTGGTCACGATTTATACCTTAAAAATATTTACGCGATTAAGACCCGTGTCTATAATATATAATTATGTGTACAAATCGTGATAGTTTAAAATCATTAAAGTCTATATAAGTAAGTATATATGGTTGTCTGAAATCGACCAACAAATTATTTCGTTTTCAAACGCACGCTCTACGACGTTATCTGTCAAGGTACAGCAACAAAAGTCGCTAAATACTTAAAAAAAACTTTCCCACATCTGCGAATTACGATTTTGAGAAATAAATGACTTTGAAAATTTTATCATGTGTTGCTGCTGACCTAAAAATATCATCAATTAGTATCCAATCCACTTTTATCTAATCATATAAATACATCATATGATTCAGTTTCAAATATTAGACGAGAAAGAATTGCTTTCACAATTTGCTAGCAAAACTCAACTTAACTTTATTTTTGAGCCTTCATTTACATATTACCTAAATTTCATCACCTTTTACTCAAATAAAAACTTTGAAACCTTTTTTTCTCACCACATTTTCTAAGATAAATACTTTTGAATTAATTAAAGAGAGACAAATTATGAATTAACTATTCCTGTTAAGATTAAAGTGACGTAAGTGGACGTTGAAACATAACTTGCCCGTAAATCATGAAAAATGGAATGATCCTACAACTAATATATAAACTTAGTCACAAAAATTTACCTTCAGACTAGTGTCTTCCAACAATAACACGTCCCGAATACATAACTTTTTTTTTTGAAGTTGGTTAAAATTAATATCAAAACAAGACATCTATAAAACAAAATTGACAAATTGCTTCAACTCAAGCAAAAACAGCTTAACTTTCATCGATAGAGTATGTTTTTTACTGCGTATATAACGTCGAACGTCGAAGTTGTAGTTTTTACCCTCGCAGCCGTTGAGCGGTGATTTATACACCAAGTTTCCTTCGAGACTTGTTCTAAGTTGGCGATGTAGCTAGTTATAGCTATCGGTACATTCTTATTTACAAAGGACTTAGATACTAACCAGCTTTTACATGAGACTATTTAGTTAATCACAAGGTTTTGACCCCAAAATTGTAGAAGAGAAAAATAGCTTAGTAATCTCGTGTAGCATGGGGCACCCTGGAGGATCGAGGAGCTCGAGCGAAGTCGAAGCTGCGCGAATCGATCGATCTTATAAGCAATACTTACCGCGATCGGCCGTAGGATAAATGTCAACCTTTACAAAACACAAACCTAACCCTAACATAGCACATATTTTGCTAATTTTAGTCGGTGCCAAATAATAAAATGAATACTACGTTAATTCCTCTCTATTTCTACGTAGTTGCAAAAAAAATAGACGCTTAATTAGATTATTGTGCTTGGTTCTAGTTCACTTACACTTTTACAGCGGACATTTCTTAGTTGTCATGCAGTTCTGAGTTTCTTTCGAAAAGTTCTCAAGGTCATGATTTGAAAACGTTGACGAATCTCTAGATTACAGTGCCTTGCAGTACCCCATAGTTCTATTTCATAAGTCCACAAGTTTGTTACTTAGCGGGAAGCAAATATACTATACATATTTTTGTTGATCCGCTCTTGACAACGGTCTTGTCATGAATTCAAGAGTATTTTCCCTATTAGCCGTCATTTTTATAAAAGAAAATATGTTTGAATATTATGTTTACGTTACTTTGATGTTGTCTCATTACATATTGAGGTCTCACTTGAGGTGAGGGTCCCGATTCGTGGTTTTATCGTTGACATAATGCGACACAGTACCGCAACGCCCAAAAATACCAATTATATTATGATTGATTTGAGGATGGAGAAATGTGAAGGTTGCGTAGACCTTTTTGTTAAGTTTATTTTTCAGGTTTAAAAGATTTTAAACGTAAATGTCTAAACTTCAAGCGATTGCCGTCAATAAAGAATCTTGTAAATAAATAGTGACGTAATTTAGAACGACATTACATATCGTCACCTTTATGGCAAACTTACGAATCTGCAAAATATGAATTTTACAGGGGAGCGTTTTGAAATTGAAAATTAATTATAACTTTTTTTTAGTAATATGTGTAATAGGTACTGTGGTAGATTTGGTTATTAAAATGGTACTGTTTCTAGATATTATCAATGGACTGTCAATATTTTAAAAGAATCAGAAATAAATGCACATTCGAACTTTACATCATCATACATTGAAGCTGTGAGATATTTATTGATACCGTGGAAAATTTACGAAAGTGGCACATTCGTAACTACCATAACAAAATTATATAATTAAAACTATGGTGAACTTACGAAAGTACCACTTTCGTGAGTTTACAAAGGGTATAAAATCATTTAAATATTAAAAGTAATTTGCGTTGCCTTGGGATCATTGACCCATTTTAGTAATAGTTGTTACCAATGTAAATTTACGAATATGTCAGATTCGTAAGTTGACAATAGCACATTTCACTCGAACTTTATAATTCTAGTACACTAAAATACCATATCTGAATTTGGTAAGTTTACTATGGGTGCAATATTAGAAAATGCAGAATCGGACTATTTGAATTCTGTAACCGTAAGAGCTAGAAATACTAAAGTTTGCCACATTGCGTAGTACCATATTAGGTACACTTTGGCATTAAAATGTCATTTTTGCTAAAACAGCAGATTCGTAAGTTTGCCGTGGAGGTGACGATATTATCATCATCATTTAGCCGCTCGTAGTCTACAGCTGGACATATTTTTTTTTTTGCGCCACACACCCGGTCCTACGCCATCCGCATCCAGTCTCCTCCAGCGACCTTCTTCAGGTCGTCAGTTCACCTGGCAGGGGGGCGTCCAACTTTACGGTTGCCGAGTCGCGGTCTCCATTCTAGGACTCGTTTGCTCCAACGGCTGTCGGTCCTTCGGCAGACGTGACCAGCCCACTGCCACTTCAGCGAGCTTATTTTGCGAGCTATGTCGGTTGGTTCTTTGTCGGATGGCCTCATTCTGAATTTTATCTTACATTACATATATATGATGCTTATGTTACGTAGTAAAGTAGCAGAGGAGTACAATACCCACAATTCACCTGTTATAGTTAGGTCCCATGTGTCAGGGGTTGAGCTTTCTATGATTGCGCAGAATTCCATACTCCGTGTTGCAATTGAGAATTTTCTAACGGAAAATATGTTTGGAAAATATATTTTACAGTTATATTATTATAGTAGTTATACTTTTGCCCGACCCGAAATTCTGAAACCTGCAAGCTGTTACAATTTATGAATGAATGAATGAATGAATGAATATATATTTATTTATTTCAGATAATTTAAAATCCATATACATTATTTAAACACATAACACTACATTAAAATACAAGACACAAATACAAATACATTGAGACACGAATACAATACAGCACATACACATTTAAATCAAAAATCCAGCTACTTCAGGTAACAGCCCCAATTACCCTTTTTTCTAGATGGCGGTTTATAGGTGAGATATAATCCTCACTAATTATCTTTCCATAATCCCTTAATTATCTATTTATACCACCACCTTTAGGACAAAATACTTATAAAAAACATGATGTCATCATATAAGCATTCGTCGTCGAGATTCGTCGAGTCGAGAGTCGTTTTCATTAGTACCTTTTTCAAAATGACATTGTTTACGGCTTCATAAATTTAATTTCTAAATGAGAAACTAGTTCATTCACCAACAGTCTGTAATAAACAACTTTGTCGACTGTAAATTTGTCACGATAATGGGCTTAATCGTGCCAAGTAGCGGTCTGGCACTAATTCCAAATCATACGTTATTATGTTTTAACATTGAACATGTATTGTTATAAGCATTAGCCGTAAAAACATTAATCAACTTTGGTTTGGATTAGAAAATCTTGTTGTTATTATAATTAGTATTATTTATCCCATAATGTTATTTATTACTTAACATCACATCTATATTTCCCAGAAAGGTGTGGTAGAGTATAACACGTTTGTCTGCACGTGTGGTGTAGTTTAAGCGGTCGCCTCGCCGCTCTCCACTGCACTGGTATTGTGGGTTCGATCCCCACATGGGACAAATCTTTGTGTGATTCGCAAAGATTTGTTCTGAGACTGGGTGTGCTTGAGTGAGTGAATGTGTGTATTTGGCCTTGTCATTGGGACCATTGGATAGTGTAATTGCTTTTGGCGTTTTATCTTATGTAAAAAAAATCCAAAAACACCCAAATTTCACCTATTATCTTTAGGTCACCAGTGATAATGGGTGAGTTGATCGCTTACAACTCGGAGCAAATCACACTCTATCTCAATCTATGCTGCTTTTGAATTTTCTGACGGAATAATCTTAAATAACACTTCCGGGAATCTAATCCGAGACCTGGCGGTGAGAGTTTGCATTCGATAGCCACTAGACCAACGAGGCTCATCGTTTTATCCATCAAATAACAATATGCTGCTTTACCCCAACGTGCCGACGTTAATATTTCTACGCCTTTCAATCTATACTATAATAATATTATAAAGAGGTAAAGTTTGTGTGTTTGTTAAATTGTCAGGGGTAATCTCGGAATCTACTGCACCGATTTTAAAAATTCTTTCACTAATAGAAAGCCACATTATCGCTGAGTGTCATAGGCTATATAAAAAACCGAAAAATTAAAAGGTTTTTACGTGGTAGTCCGTTTTGTAAAGAGAATCGGAGAAAAACTCATCGTTATACGTGAAGGCCACAGCAGCGCGGCAGCGGCGCGCGATGGTTTCGGCTTATTTCGGTTCGCGTTCGTGCTCACTTCGGAAGAAGGAGGCGTGACCTTCCTTTTACATCTGAGAGGTAGGTACCCGCGCGGCTCATTCGCGCGGTCGGCTCTTTACGCAGCGGACGTCCCCAAAATTGAATTTTTCGTAACACACTTTCGACATTCATTAATTTTATTTTCGGTACATTAAAAAAAAAATCTTTTATGTTTATATAGTTTTCATTTAATTTAGGTTATAGATAGGCATTAAGTTTGTTTCATGTACCAAGATATTAAATTAGGATATAGGTATTAAGTTAGTTTCATGTAGATATTAATTTAGGTTATAGGTAGGTATTAAGTTTGTTTCGTGTAGATATTAATTTAGGTTATAGGTATTAAGTTAGTTTCATGTAGATATTAATTTAGGTTATAGGTATTTAGTTTTTTGCAATTAGGTTAGGTTAGTTTGTTATTTTGAAATCATAACTTCTGTCAATATGCCTAAAAGAAAATCTCAACTGTCTCGACATACATCCCTGACACGAGCGAGACAGTTTTGAACAATTAAAATTATCCTGCGACTTGGTCCTCATAGCCCAGTGCCGTTAATTTTTAAGACCAAAGAAATTAATAGTAGGATGAAACCCATTAGAAAAGGAGGAGAATATTATAAAAAATTAAGGAAAAATAATTTACGTGCGATCTGAGGTCGGGAAGAGGGGGAGGGGGGGGTTTTAAGGGTAAAAAACGGATTTTCTCGATTTCCGGCAAAACTAAAAGTCCTATGGAAAAAAGTCGAATGGCAAAGTTGTTGGTAATAAAAAGATCTAAAACTTTTGTATTTACACTTTTTTCATATAACCTCAAAATTTATGTAAAAAATTCAAAAAACCAAGTTTTTGGTTTTTTCTTTTTATCTTTTACAAACAATAATTTTTTTTCACGAAATTTGGTGAAAACTTACCTTTTTATGTCCCAAATACGCTGTAATTTATTTGATTAGAAATATTTATGTTTTCACCTTTTTTTTTAATTAATATCGATTTTTTACCCGTATTTTCGATCGAAAAATCACCTGTCAAAATATCAGCTTTTTTCAAAAAGTTGGTATGTATTTTGTTCGTTGAAATGTCTTCTTTCTTATGGTGAAAAAATATATATATGTTACTATAGTAAATCTTCACAGAAAATGCAAAACAAAGATCGAAAAATACTATTACATACCTATCCTACCTACCTATCTAACATATCTATTTCTAATCAAATAAATTACAGCGTATTTGGGACATAAAAAGGTAAGTTTTCACCAAATTTCGTGAAAAAAAATTATTGTTTGTAAAAGATAAAAATAAAAAACCAAAAACTTGGTTTTTTGAATTTTTTACATAAATTTTGAGGTTATATGAAAAAAGTGTAAATACAAAAGTTTTAGATCTTTTTATTACCAACAACTTTGCCATTCGACTTTTTTCCATAGGACTTTTAGTTTTGCCGGAAATCGAGAAAATCCGTTTTTTACCCTTAAAACCCCCCCCTCCCCGTCTTCCCGACCTCAGATCGCCCGTAAATTATTTTTCCTTAAATTTTTATAATATTCTCCTCCTTTTATAATGGGTTTCATCCTACTATTATTTTTTTGACTTTTTATCATTTTTTAAGGGATCTACCCTGGGCTATCATGGAATTCGTTAATCGGAAACTCCGAATTCGTTAATCGGAATCTCGGGAATCTTCTTTCACGAATAGAAAGACACATTATTGCTGAGTGTCATAGGTTATACATATAAAAAACCGAAAAATAAAAAGGCTTTTACATGGTAGTCCGTTTTGCAAAGTGAATCGGCGAAAAAACATTCGAATGAAAACGTTTCTTACGAACGCTGCCTTAACTATGAAAGATATATATTTTTGAACATTATGCCCAACGAAGTGGGCACGGGTCAGCTAGTACATTATATAACTGTGTTAAACTTCACAAACAACACAAAATTCCCATTAATATGAGCAAAGATCTGACGTCACTCTTTGTCGGTGGTTTATCTGCCTCATCCCACATCTTGTCTTAAGCGATCCACTTTTCTCATACACGTCTCTGAAGCACTTTAAACTGGTCATTAAAACAAAACACGCAGTACAGAGAACTCGTCTAAACTCGTTAAGTCAGTGGGAGCCGTAAAAAGTTGTTAAACAACATTATGAGTTCCTATCTTACTCTCAGATGACTCACAAGAATTATAACTCACCTGCTCGGGTTAACTCGGTTAAATGGTGTTCCGAACATTAATATAACGCTATTTTATTTGATCAGGGTTTTTTTTTTTACTAAAAGATACTGGTCTCTAAAAGAAATAGTAAAAAAACCTGCTATACCACTCAAAGCTAAGAAAAAAGTATTCGATTCCTCTATTTTACCGGTCATAACATATGGTTGCCAAACTTGGAGCTTAACGGAACAAAATATTAAAAAATTAGAGACTTGTCAACACAGTATGGAGCGAAGCATGCTTAACATCAAAATAAAAGACAAAGTAAGACTAGACACAATACGTAAACAAACTAAAATAACAGATGTGACTGTATCAAAAAATTAAAATGGAGATGGACTGGTCACATGATGCGTAACAGAAAAGAAAAATGGTCGAAAGATGTAACAGAATGGTGTCCAGCCCAATACAAAAGGAAGAAAGGGCGACAGCGCCGAAGATGGGAGGATGATCTCAAAAAGATAGCAGAAGCAATGTGGAGAAGTAAAACACATGACCGATCATTGTGGCAAGCTTTAGGGGAGGCCTATGCTGGCAAGCAAGACGATCTTCAAGAAACCGGTGTCAATTAAGTTTGTGTAAATAAAAGTGTATAATTTAAATGTAAGATTGTTCAATAAAGGCTTTATTATTATTATTTTATTTGATAATATTCTTAATATTTTTAAAACCGACAAGGGTTAAGACATTATTTTTGAGAATACGGGTTACTCACGTTATTTTAGCCGGGATATGCCGACTAGTTTCGAATCTATTACGTAGATTCATCAACTGGGCGATTAATCGCGTTTCGTCGCCGTCGCGCGACGTCTCGCACTGAATATTCTTGAGATTTTATTATATAAGAATATGAAAATTTATTACAAACATGCCACTAACTTTCTATGCTGGTCACACTGCAAAATATTTTAAAAAAAGTTGGTGATATAGTGATGTCATTGCTCTACCATGTCCAACCGTTTATTTTTTTTGATATTTCAACATTAGTGATGTCTTTAGACGTTACCGATTCGACTAAGCGGGCCATGGATCAATTATTACGATAGTACATCAGTGTAGGCAAACAATTTTAATACGATTATGAAAACGCCATCTTTATTATAAATAAGGTCAGTGTTAGCTCTTAGTGAGGCTATGCACGTAATGTAGCGTAATCTAACTATTTATTCCCTTTCATAACGTCATTTCAAATTTAGTAGGCACGCTTTAGCTTTTCAGAACTATATAATTAGATCTCATTTATAAATAAGATATTAAAAACAAATTAGGCACTTATTTATACTATCTTAGAGTTTTTTTAATATGTACTAGAAGTAATGTACCGTGTTCTTATTGATTATTTTTATAGCATTTAGCTATGTCTAGCAAATTGTACTAAGAAAAAGTTGAAAAAGATATAGGATCAGCAAGATTTGAACCCGCGACCTCTTGCATTCCGTGGTCTCACATATAATTTATTGATACTTATTTTCCCCTTTGTTATTCTTGGATAATAATTATTCCTATGTCTTAGCAGAATCAACGAACATTTAATTTTCATTACGAAGAGTGCAGGTTGATAATTTTGGAAAACTACTTGTTACTGGGAAGACACAACATAAATATAACATAACATCATGGCTTTATTACCCAGGAGGGTGTGGCAGAAGTGTATAACACCCACATTTCATCTGTTATGTTTAGGTCTCATTTGATAGTGTGGGATGGCCTATCAACATCCACCGCGCACAAATCTAACTCCTTGTTGCTATTGAGCGCTTCTTGATGTAAAAATCCCAAATAACAGTTTTGCTGACCAAAAATCAAACCCAAGACCTCACTGTTAGAGGCGCATACGGTAATCCAATAGACCAACGAGCAATTCCACTAGACGAGGTCCAAATTATATTAGTCCACAAGGATATTATGTAGTTTGGACAGCCTTGCAGTAGACCAACGAGAAAGTTACAGAGAAGATTGCGGGGAAACCAAGAGGTCAGTCTGATACACTCGGCTGAACAAGTCCCCACCACCCTCAAGATCACGGTCCATACTTTAATATAATAGGCTCTATACACTCACCAAGACATACACAGTTGGTGGCTTTTACACGTGAAATGATCCTGTGAAAAGGTCACAACCTTCAAACCGAGGATATCGACGCAAGGAAGCGAAGGAAACTTAATTATAAAGTGATCAAAGTCACATCAAGTTTTTGAACCACCGGATAGTCAATATATATATATATAGATGTCAATAAACCTCCATGTACATTATGTATCTTTCTATTTATTTACTAGAAAGTTAACGATATATTCATCTATTTTATTCATCTTTTGAAGGCATTTTGAGCGGATGGTGGAGAGGGTAGTGTACGTGCCTGCGACGCCAAGGCGACCTTGGGTTTGATTTCCGCTTAAGATAAATCTTTGTGTGCATGAACATGGGGATTTGTTTTTGTCTGGGTGTTTCTAAGTATATATTATAAGTATGTATTTACAGACGAAAAGTATGTTTGTATTAATACCAAAGTCAGACATTTGAAGTAGTATTATTTTAACTAACCTACGAAAATTGATTACGCTTATATTGTTACCAACTCGTGTTATAGCCTCTTAGGTAGTTTCAACACGAGTCAAGCAATTCCCCGTATTAATACCAGCTAAGATAGTACCTGCGTCGTAAAATGAACTAGTAATAGTTGTCGTAGTTGCTACGACATACTGCACCATTAACACGGTTAGATACTGCGAAGTAAATCAATACAGAAGGCTCTTGAAAATTGCCAGATATATAATAAAATATATTATTTTATTATATTTTACGTCGTATTTTATTTTTAAACAAATTAATTATTACTATGGATAAGAAGATATTTACAACTATATCTAAAAAAAAGAAAAATATTTAACATATATTTACAAAACCTTAATAAAATTGATGAACATAATGCACTTATTTTCAATCTATGAAATGAAAATTTTCTAGAAATATTATAGATAAATATCGGGTAAAAAAACATTGACATTGGTTTGATATCGACATATCAATATAAAATACAACCCTGTATATAGAGATATACACACCAGACCATATAAAATAATCGCCTAACGTCATTTTGTTCATTTGTTTGGTGGTAAATATTTACACCTTATTTCCTTTCTCTTTTGTATTAGTTGTACAATATAGTAACTCACTGGATAATAACTATATGTTTACATACCACTACTAACAATTTGTGTTGTCCTATTTCATATCGCCAATGGAGAATCAATTTTAGGGCATCGTTAATCTTATAGATAGATAGATAGATAAAAACTTTATTGTGCATACAACATAGGATAATACATTTTGTACGAACGTTAAAATAACAATATATGCACAAAGGGTCGTATTGCTTAACGCGATTCCAGGCAACCTTCGGATAGACTTACCGATCATTTGGCTCAAACCAGACTTTACTTACTACGTTGTTGGCAGAATCATCGATAACTGAGAGGGCCATTTTAATAAAAAAATTATACACTTTGTATTCCATATATTAATAAGACGGACCTTCCCTATCAAATTATTTTTAAACATATGTGGTCAGTCATAAAGAATAGACGATTTAATGCAAAATTACTTAATCAATCAGGATAAAACAGATACATGCCATATAGTTTTGATACAAATGTACCTTCTGTACCCTTATTTTTCGTGTCGTCTACTGCCTGTTATAATACCTTGAAGATAAACAGGAACAGTTACTTGTAGTAGTAGTAAACAGAAGATAGTTTTCGGCACCGTCGGTTTAAACTGAAATAGACCATGTTTCGTTTTAAAACCAAGTTAATACGAATAACGTTTGAAAATAGTTCTAACTATTATTTAAATTTATTTAAATTTGTGAATATTGATACAAAACTACGTATGAATGAAGATAACAAAGAGGAACTCTATTAAAAAAATAACAAACAATTTAACCGACGAAAAAGAACTAAAAAGTATAAAAATGGTAAATATTTTAAGTTTTGGGTATTGAACTTAGTTACATAAACTAAAAATATTATATTTTACTTATTTCGAGTCAGTTAAAAATTTTTTTCACTGTTAATAGCTGACGAATATCTTAGTTTCTTGTACTTATTTAAGTTTTGACAATAAAATACTTACAAATATGATTTATGTTGTATTATTTCCACACTATAAATACGAAAAAAATTAAGAAAAAAACAATGCATTTTTAAAGGCGCAGATTATTTTTAATTCTTACATGACATTTTTTTTTTTTTTTTTTTCATAGTTAAAAGTTTTAAAATTATTACAGAATGCAATAAAAATATTTAAGTTAAAATAGTTTCTCACAATATTAAGTCAAAAAAACACCTTAGATATATAAGCGTATTTTCGTACAAAAATTCCCACAAAAATAAAGTAGATTTTTTAATTCCACTACCCTAATCATCACCTTCTTATAAAAGCATCGTAAGTGGTTTTATTTATTCGCTTTGAGTTCATGCCAAGAGTCAGGGTTGCCCTCAGGTGAAATTTCACTAATAAACTTTGGTAGTCAATAAAAGAAACGCGACTGAGTGGAATTTGAGCTCTGTGTTTTAACATCTTATGGACACACGGGTACAAAAGTTGTCAAACCAATTAAAAATAAGTTTGGAATACAAATGTATTTTTGGTTATACTAAGAAACAGTTGAAAAAGATATGGGACAGGATTTGAACCTGCGACCTTACTGCACACCGGGCAGCCGCTTTAGCCATCCAGCTACGGTCGCCTCTTACCGAAACCCTAAATTTCTCAACTGTATGATACGTCATTTCGTGACGTCACGTTCATCCATTTATTCCTATCTTAAGTAGGATACAAACCAAACATGGCGAAGTTACATTCAGCACATGTTGTAACGAATGAACGTGTACGTTATTTTAATTTCTAAATTTTTATAGCATTTAGCTATGCTTAGCAAATTATACTAGGAAACGGTTGAAAAAGATATAGAACCGGCAGGATTTGAACCTGCGACCTTACTGCACACCGGGCAGCCGCTTTAGCCATCCAGCTACGGTCATGGATGGGTGATCATCTTTATCGTCACGAGTTTTCTTCCGTGCGTCGCAGAGCACGTTAAGCCATGGGTCGTTGGTTGCCATTTGAACATCGATGGCAATCGTTACGTGTAGTCAGAAGCAGAAAGTGGGACAACTAGTTTAATAAAGAGTATCGTATTATCTGGTACTGGGTTGTGGAGGTCTGATGGCAGTCGCTCCACGTAAAATACTGATATTTAGCTTAATCCGTTAGACTAGAAGCCAAACACAATGAGTTTGGACACAGGCTCAGAAGATTGATGGGTAAGAAGTCTGTGTTGCTATAACAATAATGTTGTTGCTATGTCTGCACGTGTGGTGTAGTGGTTTAAGCGGTCGCCTCGCCGCTCTCTACTGCACTGGTGTTGTGGGTTCGATCCTCACATGGGACAAATCTTTGTGTAATGCGCAAATATTTGTTCCGAGACTAAGTGTGCTTGTGTGAGTGAATGTGTGTATTTGGCCTTGTAATTGGGACCATTGGATAGTGTAATTGCTTCTGGCGTTCTATCAAATGTAAAAAATCCAAAATCCAAATTTAAATTTATCCAAACAGCCAATATTTAATACATTTTTGACGAAATGGGCACGAAAATACATTTTAGTGTTTTAGATATAATGTCTATAAACAAGTTATTAAAATTACAATCAAACAACGTTTGTATGGAAAAAGAGTGAATGGATATACGAATATAAAGATACAATACCCACCGTCAAGTCTCGCATTATATTTGACCCTAACTTGACCTTTAACCTATAAGCCCACACAACATAATAATGGTAACAAAATAATTTTATATTTATCATTATAAGTGAGGTCAACAAAAGTTTACAAGCTCATAATGTGTGTAACTTAGCTCACAATAGTTGAAGGATCTTATTGAACTTAGGGCCTTCCGACCGGAAGCCCATACAATAGCCTCTGCTCTATTGTATGATATTTATTGCAAGTAGAAAGAATTAGGACCAAATATATTTTATCGTTAATACGTATTAAAGTATGGTGAAACCCTTATAAATAAGAAGAAGTGCCTTACCTATTACACTGAAAGACTTATTGCTATTGAGACGGGGTTATAATTTAAACATAATATCACGCGTAAATTACCCAATAGGGTGTAGCAGAGGTGTACAAGACCCACACTTCGCCTGTTATGTTTAAGTCCCATGGGACAGGTGGCGATTAACCATACACAAATTAGCCCAAGGCCCTAGCAAAGCCCGAGGCAGTTTAGTATTTTAAAAATTAACAGAAGTTTTATTTTAGAACATTATTTTTTTGTGAGAATAGATGACGTATTCTAGTCAACAGAATAAGTTTTTTATTGATTTTATTTCAATCGTAATCAGTAACATTATGAGTATTTTCGACCTCCTTACCACATAAAACGCAGTTTAGTTAAGGATACCCTTGTAATCTCTTAGGAATATGAACATGTTTAAAATCTCATATTCCAAACAACTTTATCAAACCAATTCCAGAACACCATTATCTCCCGTGGATTACGCGTCGTGTAATCTCCTGAATAAGGACATCACGGTAATCCGGGCGCTGCTGTTTAGAACGTCATAATAATTAATCGACCCACGGTACAGAGTGACGTAATGATAATAACGTAAGCGTTTACATTTTTTCTATCTAAAGGGTTAAAGATAACTTATTTACGGTAAAACGATTTTAGGGTTAGTGTCTTAATTAATCTATTGGCGAGAGACTTAGAAGTAGCCAAATAGGTAAACCATGACTTTTAAATGAAGTTACCTGACTTATATTTTTGAATTCTTATAACCTTTTGAATTAATTGAATTGATGATGGATGAAATGAATTTTGAAATTCATATTTACTCCAAACAACTTTATCAAACTAGGTAACAGTATGTCCTGAACACCTTTATCTCCCGTGGATTACGCGTGCGTCGTGTAATCTCCTGAATAAGGACGTCACGGTAATCCGGGTTGCGCTGTTTAGAACGTCATAATCATTAATCGCCCCCCGTGAGGCGATTAATGATTATGACGTTCTAAAGAGACACAGTTGTGACGTAACAATAATAACGTAAACGTTTACATTTTTGCTATATAAAGGGTTAAAGATAACTTAATTATGGAAAAACGATTTTTGGGTGGGTGTCTTAATTTATCCTTTGGTAAGGGTCTAAGAAGTAACGAAATAGATAAAGGTAAATATAATGAGTATTAAAAAAGGTTACTGACTTACATATTTTAATTCTTAAAACCCTTTTGAATTTTGAAACTTATTCTTAATCTTATTTACACTTAACAACTTTATCAAACTAGGTAACAGTAATTCCTGAAACCTTTATCTCCCGTGGATTACGCGTCGTGTAATCTCCTGAATAAGGACGTCATGGTAATCCGGGCGCTGCTGTTTAGAACGTCATAATAATTAATCGACCCACGGTACAGAGTGACGTAATGATAATAACGTAAGCGTTTACATTTTTGCTATCTAAAGGGTTAAAGATAACTTATTTACGGTAAAACGATTTTAGGGTTAGTGTCTTAATTAATCTATTGGCGAGAGACTTAGAAGTAGCCAAATAGGTAAACCATGACTTTTAAATGAAGTTACCTGACTTATATTTTTGAATTCTTATAACCTTTTGAATTAATTGAATTGATGATGAATGAAATGAGTTTTGAAATTCATATTTACTCCAAACAACTTTATCAAACTAGGTAACAGTATGTCCTGAACACCTTTATCTCCCGTGGATTACGCGTGCGTCGTGTAATCTCCTGAATAAGGACGTCACGGTAATCCGGGTTGCGCTGTTTAGAACGTCATAATCATTAATCGCCCCCCGTGAGGCGATTAATGATTATGACGTTCTAAAGAGACACAGTTGTGACGTAACAATAATAACGTAAACGTTTACATTTTTGCTATATAAAGGGTTAAAGATAACTTAATTATGGAAAAACGATTTTTGGGTGGGTGTCTTAATTTATCCTTTGGTAAGGGTCTAAGAAGTAACGAAATAGGTAAAGGTAAATAAAATGAGTATTTAAAAAGGTTACTGACTTACATATTTTAATTCTTAAAACCCTTTTGAATTTTGAAACTTATTCTTAATCTTATTTACACTTAACAACTTTATCAAACTAGGTAACAGTAATTCCTGAAACCTTTATCTCCCGTGGATTACGCGTCGTGTAATCTCCTGAATAAGGACGTCATGGTAATCCGGGCGCTGCTGTTTAGAACGTCATAATAATTAATCGACCCACGGTACAGAGTGACGTAATGATAATAACGTAAGCGTTTACATTTTTGCTATATAAAGGGTTAAAGATAACTTAATTATGGAAAAACGATTTTTGGGTGGGTGTCTTAATTTATCCTTTGGTAAGGGTCTAAGAAGTAACGAAATAGGTAAAGGTAAATAAAATGAGTATTAAAAAAGGTTACTGACTTACATATTTTAATTCTTAAAACCCTTTTGAATTTTGAAACTTATTCTTAATCTTATTTACACTTAACAACTTTATCAAACTAGGTAACAGTAATTCCTGAAACCTTTATCTCCCGTGGATTACGCGTCGTGTAATCTCCTGAATAAGGACGTCACGGTAATCCAGGTGCTGCTGTTTAGAACGTCATAATAATTAATCGTTCCACGGTACAGATGTGACGTAATGATGATGACGTAGGCATTTACATTTTTGCTATCTAAAGGGTTGAAGATAACTTAATTATGGTGATATCGATTTCGAGGTAAGTGCCTTGCATTTTAAGGCCAGTCTCCTTTCTGGCTAAGCCTCTCTTAGCCTATTCGGGACTTGTTTGACAGATGAAATGTTTTTCAATAAAAAATATAGAATTAATTAGCATTTAACCAATCAATTTAGCAGGAACTGGCGGCACTTGGTCTTTGTGTTTAATAACTGAATGTAGATTGAATTTCCTACACACCAAGATTTTTTGAACCTGTTTACAAGAGTTTCCTTAAATAACTTTCTATAAATCGTTTATAAAACGCAATGTGTTGAAATCATCAATTAGTGGTTACCTCCAATAAATCTTTCCATGCTGTCAATGACTTGTCGTTAACGTAAATTATTACCAATTAAGTTAATTCACCTTGTCTTCGAATTTATTGTTGCTTCGCTATCTTGCAATAGACTAATTGGAAAGTCATTAGTATTTTACTTTAGAGATCCACTAAAAAAAATATGTACGTGATATGACTTTTAAAATCACCCAAGCGATTAGACAGAATATTAGTACACCTACATTTCGTTTTTTATGTCTAAGATTCTACAGAGAAAAAAAGGGTGTCTACCTGTTACGTCCTGGCCACTCTTGATATTTTAATTCTACTTCAACATAGTTATCGACATAGAATCATCAAAAAACAAAAGAAATTGTTAACTACGTCATAGTCGAAATGGAATGTCAAGAGTGATTAGCCGTGCTAAGGGGGCAGTTATAAACCAGATACAATTGGAGTGAACTACTTGCTATGTAAGATACGCCGCTGTAGCAGCCGAAAGACTAAACATAACCTAAAAAGGCAAACTTATAACACGCAAAACATCATTTGCCAACCCAACAAGCCTTCGAAATTTCCTGCCAGTACATCACACAACTTATAGGTACTGCTTAACTTTTCCAATAAAATCGAAGTGAAATGAAATTTGGAATTTAGAAGCGAAGGTGAAACCGATCGCGGAGCTGCTGTCGATGCTAATTTAGAAGATTTCGCCGAAATGACGATATTAAATTTGGCAAAATCCGTAAAAAAATTGTATTCTCTTTCCACGCAAGTTTCTGGAGCTATGTGAGATGCTCGTGGCGTTCCTCTTTTGTGTGCGATAGTATTTTGTTTTAGTCATTTTTGTGATCAGTTTGTCCTTGCACGTTTTGTAGGTGTAATAAAAACTGCTTACAGTTATTACGTAAATCTAGGCGTTACTAGTTGTTGTGTTAACTACAAAATTTCATCAAAATCCGTTTTACAAGATTTTATATGAAATAGTAACAAAGTTCAATACATCTTGTTCTTAATCCTAATATATCGTTATCTTCCTCATATTGTTGGTAGTAATGAGAAAATTAATAACATTTTTTAACTTTTGTATTTAATTACTAAAATTAATGTGTACTTAAAAAAGCTTGTAAAATTATAGACGTGCATTACATAAGCCTAAGCTTGATAACCGCGCTTTGATAGGTTTTCGAGCTTGTCGCGTATGTGCGCTCGTGCACTAGCGGCTCTGTCACGTACGGAGCGAAACTGGTTTACACTGGCTCGGCTAGTGCACAAGGGGTTTTTTTTTTGGAGGTCACATCTTTATTTACAAAAATATATACATTTTGGATCCTAAATTAAAATAGTATAATAACTTATTATTACCTAATTGTAATTTATTCTTCTATGCTAACCCTACCAAAATAGGTAAACATTTTACTCGCTCTTGAAAACCTTGGCATCTGTACGTTATTAAATCATGTGCTTGCATCCTATTCAGCTAATCGTCTTTCTACAAACGATCATAACCAGATATCGGCCATTTTTAATACCTCAATGATGTGATTATGACATTATCGACGTATGAAAAATGTGAGAGTGATTTAAAAAGTCGATAATTCAACTCGGGAAGAAGTAAAATAATACTTTTCTGTATATTTCTAGTAATTTACGGAGGCAGTTGGACTCATCTTGTGTTCAACTTGAATCTGGAAACGTATGTCATTGTGTTTGTGATAACAAATTAAACAAAAGACTAACGAATTAGTCCAGAGTGACGCGCTCTGTCGACGATTGCGCTGTTCACTTTAACTACAAGCAAAGCCAACTGTAAATCGATTGCTTCGTGAAAGCTTTAATAATACTCCTTTCTCTCTTCCTGGCAATTATTTATCCCATCTGGTGGTGGGGTCTGCCTTACTAGTTTTCTTTCTCCACTTCTGCTGTGCAGTGCTCTAACTTCGACGTCTGTGTTAGTAACCTTGCATACCAATTTGTCTCTTTCTATTATCTGACACCATCTAGTCTTCAGCCTGCCACGGGGCTGCTGTCCATGATAATACTCCAAGGGAAACAAATATAGAAAATCATATATAATAGCAAAGATTTCCGACGAACCATACCAATATCTTCTTCGCACAATGGACCAAATGAGAGTCTAAGTGCGGAAAAAATTAGTCCAACAATATCTTCAAAACTTAGCCGTTTTAAAGTCCTTTAAGCATATTTTATGTGTGGAGAGATGATATCATTACCTTTAGATTTAAATTAGCACCACAATCTTATTTTAATTTATTTCTACTTATTAAACGTCTATTTGTAGACGGTATACGTCTTCAAACTTTCTAGGAACTAAGAGGCGTGGTGCTCGAAACTTGTATTTTGTCGACACAATTCCGAACTCGACAACTTTGCACCATTCCCTTTAATACGGAGTATACTGAAATTAGTTCGTAACTACCTCCGCTGTACTAATCGTTATGCTTCACGAAATGAGAGTTAGGTTACTTGTAAAATGTTATATTTACAATCGTGTCATTAACTCTTGACTGCCTGTATTATAGACTAGCTGATCCGACAGACGCGCGCTGTCTTGTCTTGTCTTAACTAAGAATACATCCTTTTTGACGATATTTTGCAACACGCCTTTTATGTTATGTCAAACCTCACCCAAGTAGCACGTAAGTGTCGTCAGCATCAATAATACAGCCAATATAGAACTTAAAGTGTTATAAGAGCGGTATAAGAGAGTCAGGAAAGGTTATAAGCGTTATAAGAGTGTTACAATCCGCTATTATACAGCTCAGCTGTATATAGGCTTTATAATGGTATCTGCGTACACTTAAGGTGTTATATCGGAATATTACAACTCTACTATACAGCTTTAATAATTGTGTAACACTCCAAGCGTATTTCTACGGCTAAAGCTGTATAAAGGCTGTATTATAGTACTATTCACTCGCTTATTACAGCTTTAAGCTGTATTATAGTGTTACTTGACACTTGTTGCTGTACAAAGGCATATGCTAACTCCATTATAACACTAGTTTTTATGGTGTAATTTAACACTCTTATAAGTATTAAAGCTGTATTAGTTACTTCTAAGAGAGTATTATAGAACTAAAAAGATAAATGGCAGCTATAGTACAGCTTTAGTCTGTATTATTGACGGAGACGTCAAATCAATGTCGCAGTCAGGAGATGGATTGAGAAGGAATATTTGAATATAAGGAATTACAACTTAAATAACAGTAATGATAGTGAACCAATATTGACTGAAAGAAAAAACCATTCAACCACACCGACAATCCATAGCTCCAATGAGGGTTACGTACGAAAAAAAAAGAGAAAAAAAGGAGATAAAAATAACATTATTAATTGCTTCCTTCGCCATCATAACACCCCTTTTGATTCCCAGGAACTTGGCACTATGCAAAGTTTTTTTGACATTTTTCTTCAGTTTCTATTATCTTGAAAGACATATTATTCTGAAAAATAAAGAAAATACCTTAATAAATAATCGTCAAAATGGTTTTAAAGATTTTAATTCTTTATACGTATCTCTAAAGAGGTTATTAGTTATTATCTAAATGAAGAGCATAATACAGCCTATTGAATAAAAATATTCTAAAATTACTCTAATTAGAAGTTAAAAGCTGTACAATACACTTCATTTATTCCATAGTACAGCTACTGGCGCTATATTGCTCTTCAAATAGTGTTAGGGCTGTTTAAAATTGACGCCATTTTCTAATAAACAAAAACATATTAGATGATTCTAAAAACAATAAGAATTGACATTATTTTGCATTATCTTTAGCCGTATCATGTTTACTAGCTTAAATAACGTTAACTTGGCCTTTTCCTTATTACTTGAAATTAAAATGTTGTTATTCTAACCTTAAAATACAAAAACTTACTTACCGATATTCAGTATTTCTTTTGTTTTTCTTGATTTTTATGCTGGCGCGCGAATATTTTACCGAAAACCATATACAGGTTTACAATAAATATTGGTTTGCACGTTATTTTCACCAAACCAATAAGTTCAAGATCATTTATATGTTTTTCTTAGCAAGTAATTTGCCATTATAATAATTTGCATAATGTAGATAAAAAATATGATGTACATTAAAATATCTATACTTTTGTAATTCTTTTATAACACTATTGTAGAACTTTAACTCTTACAAGATACGTTTAGGATACCATCTGGAGAGTTAAAGTTCTACAATAGTGTTATAAGAGAGTTACAAAAGTATTGTAGTTTCTTTTGACACCAAATATCAGCTCTAATACAGCCTTTATACAGCTACTATACAGCTCCTATAACACCAAACGCTGTATAACTTGTGCCCATTTTACACTTATAAGGGCTGTATAAGCGCTTATGCAGCCTTTATACAGCTACTATACAGCTTTAAGTATAAAATTACGCTCTAGTACAGCTTTTATACAGCTTGTAATGCTACTTGGGCACAAGGGTACATTAAAAAAGTTTATATTGTCAAAAGCGCTAAGGCTACATCAGCAAATTATTAGAAAATTTAATATCCACAAAAATTTAAAAATTTAAGTATTCTTAAATTTTCTAATTTTTGGGGCAAATTTCTCAATTTGGACAAATTTTTATACGAACCATCTCCTGGCAATAACAAACACAACAAAAAAGAATCAGCAATATTGGTCCAGCCAATCACACGAGATGCCGTGACCACAAGAAATAGAGATTCATTTTTATAAATATTGATTTATAAAAATGAATCGAAATGAATTATTTCGTACTTTTCTATAACTTAATGTACTCTGTCATTTGGCAGGAATAAAGTATAAGTAAGTTATTTAACTTCCTCATACATTACTCACACGTTTTCTCATACGTGGATAATCAAAAAAGCACCTTACAACACACGCTAAACAACCTCTCCATAACATCGTAATTCTACATCTAACACCAACCAAAGATACCGCCGAAACTTTAGCGCAATATCACTTAAAATATGACCCATATTCGCAAAGCAAGGCATTATGAAATAGCAAATACCTATCACTTATCCCAAGTCCAAGTTACAAGTAGTTGTTATGCCGCGACACGGATGCGATAACCTGTACGTGACGACTCGTAGCTAACGAAATTATGTGCTGACCACCTTCTTGTTACTTTTCTGAACACCTCTATCTTGGTAACAACAAAGTTGAGAATCATTTGACACAAAGTTAGTTATCTTGGTCAAGAAACAATGTACATTTTGCAACTGCGTTGAATTCTATTGTTTAGTAACTAAGGTTGAAATTCAAGTGATCAAATAGTTGGGTGGTTATTATAAAATGCAAAAATACTTTGGTACTAAGATTGTATTGTACAATTGTTACGGGAAGGGCACTGAGCCACGGCAGTGCGTGCAAAAATGAAATGTTCGAGGAGTTGTTATGTGCTAGTTGAAATTTAATGTATCGGAATTGTTTTCAAAGGAAACATTAAATTGGTATAGGAATTTTACGATATCTATTGACTCTGAATTTGTTTGTTTGTGAACAATACCAAAATACAAAATGAAATGTTAAAATCTGTAAACATCTTATAAGGAATAACATTTAATTTTGTATTTTTGTAACTTAACCTACTTTATTAAGGATTAAAAGATTAAAAGATTAAAAAAGATTAAAAGATTATTTATTTTGTTCCAACATGTGTAGGTTTTTGGTGTTACAATGTGGTTTATGTCTCAACATGCTCTGTCCTTTGTAAAGGACATACAAAATTATAAATTCATAAAATTTTAATAATATTTTATCATATCAATAATATATAACATTCATTAGGATCCAAAATAAAAGTCATTATACATAATTTAATAAATTCAATGCAAGAAAAAAATAATAATAATTAAATTTGTATTTATTATGTCAAAATGGTAATGTCAAATAGTTTATGTCAAGAAGTTGAATATAATGTCAGTTAAATTAAATCCCAATAGAGTGATACAAATTCAATACATTCAGATTATATGTCTGTCATTAAAAAAATCAGATACAGTATAATAACATTTCGAAATAAGCATGCGTTTTAACTTACGTTTAAACAAATTGACTTTTAGGTCCTTATATACATTGGGATGTATAGATTCTGAAAAAGTAAGAACAATAACTGTCTCATTCATTTGGTCTAGCGGTAATGTATGTGACTTTACGCGATCTCGGGTTCGAATCCTTGGCTGTGCAAAAGTATTATTTGGATTTTTCTATTAATTAGATTAGGTAGATGACTCACCCTCTATCACATGAGTCCAGATAAAGCAGGTGAAATGTAGGTATTATTAACGTGATGCTATGTCATGTAAAAGCAATGATTCAAGTACCTACAGTAACATTTCTATTTTTGTTCTTCATCTTTACTTAGCCCATCAAAAAGCCACGATATAAATCAACTTTTTTTCAACGGATATGTAAAAAAATAACTTGGTGGAGTTGGGAAAAAATAAGTGCTAGCGAACTAGTTGTCAGACGTCGATGATTCCCTAGGGGCTGCGATGGAGGTCGAATGAAGTGAGAAACTGTTATGTACAACCTTTGAATTGTATGGAAAGGTTATTTATGGGAGTTTGTATGCGGTTAAGAGTGTAGTAGTGTTAAGGTGTAAGAGTTTTAACTTGATTATGTTTTTTGACGACCAGTTTCACGGACGCTTAATAAGTTATAGATAAACCTTTTCAAAACTTGTTCGATACATAAGATGTTAAATTTGAATAGAATTATCAGGCGGTTGTGTTAAAGTTTCTGATCAAGTTTTAGATAGTTAACCGCCGATAGTTAACTTAAAGCAAATTGACATTAAAATAATATCCGATAAAAGTTTTAAATTTTATTTCTATGAGTTTTTAGGAACTAAAAAAAATCGTTAAGTGTATTTAAATTACCTGTAAAAATAAGGCCTAAATGAAATTAATTATAGTAAAGTGCTTTTTTGCAGAAATCTCACTAACTTTTGATTAAGAGCCCTATTACAAAAAAATGCGTATGTGCAAGGTTTTCGCCGTCGTAATTGTATACTTTTTGCTGTTTATTACTTTAAAAAATTACATTATAAAGATAGCCCATTTCTTCGTCTTAAACATTAATACAACAGATATTATTTTTTTTAATTTAATTATGCAGTAATCATCATTCTGCTGATGTATGATTCAGTAAAAGAGGGGAACAGACCTCGTTTGAGAGCTCTAATTTGTAAAAACTGACTAACACTGCCCATCAAAATATTAGTTTTTGTATTGAATGTATCCTCTACTAACATCATTATAAAATATATTTTTAATATTGACCTTTTATGAGTATAAAAAAAGGTCTGGAATTGATACAAGTTTTAATCAAAATTACCTCAAAACAAGTCAGAATATCTCTGGTATTTGGTATTATTTCAATATTAAGTTTTTACTAAAATAATATTTCACTTTTGCTTTATCCTATAAATTTTTTGTTTTATTTAAAATTGCTATAGTTATTTTGTAATAAATCAAATAAAAGTAGTACTTATTTGACTGCGCCGGGGCGATGCAATCAGATGCGCACGAGCGCTTGTCGAGGTCGGACCTATGTCAGTTTATTTCGTGCGCTAGTGTGCGTAACTAGGCAAGTAAACGCTACGTCAGTGTGTGTGCGTGTGAGCATCTTATAGTAGGATCGCGATTTCTTGATCATTGTGAGTATAATATTATTTTGGTATTGTGTGTTGTAGTAGCACAATTATTTTACTTCTTTTGTATTATACAGATAATTGCGTTTTATTGTAGTTGTGCTACAGTCAATATGGGTAAATGTAAATACCAATGCTTAAGGAAACGTAAAAGGCATAATAACATCGAAAACCTGAGCAAAGCTAGAGAAGCAAGGTATGTATTTAATTTCTTTTTCGTCGTTATTTAATTGGTCGTGTTTGTTATGAATTGTCAGGAGAAGGTTCTAATGAAAAAAAAAAAAAAAGGACATCCGCTCCCCTCAATACCTACTTTTTCGTCGTGTTCGAGAAAGTTCTTATGAAAGAAAAATAAGAAATTTGCTCATATTTCCTATTTATATTAAAACATACTTATATATTCATAATTTATATTTTTTTATAGAAATAATAAAAAACAGAATCTGGAAAACTTTGAAGCTTCAACATCTAGCAACATCAATGAAACTAAGGACATGGTAAAATAATGAACTTTTCTTAATATAAAATACTTCGTATTGAAAATTTAAATTATTTCATGCTTTTTTAAATTTTTTAGACTTTTGACAGTGAATACGCAGACTTTGACACTAATGATAATTTAATAATTGAAGAAACAGATATAGAATCGATAGACTACCTGCCGTCTACTAATTGCACACGTGTAGTCGATGAGTCACTTATCTGTAGGTACTATTGGTAGTTACCAAATAAAATGCAGTGCGTGTTCTTTTATCGCACATAAAACCCGTAAATATTGTTTGATATGAATACTTATTTACCTTATCAAAGTTTGTCATCAAGACACTATAGTAAACGACACATCCTATTTTAGTTATCCATCACACCTACTTTAGCATAATGTTCACGTACTGTAATATTTACTTTATATTAAGTTTCATAATGTTCTCAAAAATATACGAAATAAAATAATTTTAATGTGTTTCAATTGATTAAATGTTGTAAAACTGATATACCTGTTATTGATAAGGAGCCAATTCTGCAAACTACTAAACTGGTAAACTGAAAAAATACTTTTTATTCTAACAACAAAGCATACTTTACGATTCGTTTACCGTGGAAGTGCCATAGGAAATCATACTACAGCGGATCAAGATTATTTAGTCACTGTTCACGCAACTTGTGCATCGAGTAGGTCGTAACTTGCCGCGCGGTCGCAGAAACACCTAATTTGGCGCAACGTAAAAATGTAATAGGGCTCTTAATCACTTGATAAATATACCCTCAAAAACACAATATTTAGGTTGAAAATAAAAAGGGAGAGAACGAAGATCCTCAGGTTCTTATTTTTCAACCTTAATATTGTGTTTTTATATAGTGGAACTGCCTCGATGGTCTAGTGGTTGGCATATGCACCTCTCACCGCGAGGACTTGGGTTCGATTTCCGGGTCGGACAAAGTGTTATTTGTAAACGTTTAATTGTAAGTGTTATTTGTTGTTGTAGTTGTATTGCATGGAGTTGAAATTGTGCCCGATGGATTGCAATAAGCTCAACCCCTATCCCATGAGACCTAAACATAGCAGGTGAAGTGTGGGTGTTTTACATCTCTGCCACAAACCTCTGGATAATATAATGTTATATTTCATATTATTAAAAAAATTACAAAGCAATAATGTTCTTTAAAACACAACAAGAACTCTATATTATATTTATATTGTTTTAAATAATTTTAAAGTAAACTTATATAAACCGTTATATAATCGTTTATTTCCATTAGCTAATTACATAGCACTTAAAAAGTCAATTATTTACAGTTTGTATATTACAAATATTATTCTAAATTAGTAGACAAAAGGCGCGGAGCTTAGATTCATTTACATGCTAAATAAAAAATATAAAAGATATAAGACACGAAACCCAATAAAGTAAAATAAACAAGTATTTTCTTTGGAATAGTTTGATTATTACAAACTTTGATAGTCGAACATGGACATTTCATGAATATTTTGTGATGGCAACAGTTCTGACGGTTTTTCTTACAAACAACTTTTTGTTTATTGTGTACAAGTTTTTTTAGGCTGTACACTGATACAACAAAACGCTATAGGTTTTTTTTGTTGTTTTGGCCAAAGAAGAACTCCGTTTGAGAGAAGTGTTTGAAATATATCCAGTTTTATTGAGTTAATGGCAACAGCTCTTGGCTAAGTCAAAGTTGCGCGGACCGATCGATCTTGCAGGTTAAGCAATGCTAAATGAGGTCGGCCGTGGATGGGTGACCATCTTTAACAGAACGAGTTTTACTCCGTGCCCCGGAGAGCACATCTGATAACATCTATGGTTACGGGTAGTCAGAAGCCAGAAAGTCTGACAACTAGTGTAACAAAGAGTATCTTATTACCTTGTAAAGGGTTGTGGAGGTCTGATGGCAGTCGCTCCACGTAAAATACTGATACTCAGATAAATCCTTTAGACTAGAAGCCGATCCGAATGTAATTTGAAAAGGCTCGCAAGATTCTTCTTCTTCTTCTTTGTTGTGTCGATGGCTGAGTCATTTTATTTTGACTTGCCATCGTGGTGAAAGGATTTGCCAATTCGCTTTGGAGAACTCGCAAATTGCCCAGGGTGCGCTGGATGTACGGAATCCTTGTGTACGTCACTCGGGGAGGCTCAAAGATTGATATTGAGTTAATGACAGATTGTGTATTCTCTTTTACTACTATTATGTGTATAAAGTAAATGCTCTTACTAAGCTATGTACACCGACAGGTGCTTTAATTTGACAACTGACCAATAGGATGAAAAATACTTTGTCTAGTGTCTTATATTTTTGATCATCAACTGACGGACATCAGCAATGCAGTTGTTTTATGTTATGTTATGTTAGGTTCGTACAACAAATAATATAAAACTACTAAATAATATACTACTATACTACTTTATGTTATCTTTTAATAAATTGTTATGAAAACACTCATACTTACGCGATTTCCATATTTTGTGTATTCCACTGACAAATTTTGTGTATATACATCTCGTATTGATATTTTTAGAGCATTTAGCAATGCTTAACAAGTTATACAAAGAAACAGTTGAAAAAAAATATGGGTCAGACAACAGGTGACCATAGCTTAGTGGTGCAAAGCGGCTGCCCTATATGCAGAGGTTGCAAGTTCAAATCCTGACGGTCCCGTAAAATTTTTAACTGTTTCTATGCATTATACATGTTTTAAATAATTACCCAAGAATTAATATATTTATATATATATATACATTATGTATATACAATAATAACAGTCAAAGGTCAATCAGTTGCGATTTGCTCAAGTGTTAATCATTTGACAATGATTCAATAAATACGCGTAGCTTGCCAAACCACACATGAACTTGTAGACGGTCTACGCCGTAGACGCGTAGCAAGGTCGTAGCACTATTTCTAAAGGTGATTTAACAAACTTAATTACATTGTTAAAGAGAAGATTCCCGAGCGTCGGGTTTTCATACTAACTTAATATGGGTTTCATACTAACTTTAATATAATAAGATTCTATCTATTTTTATAGACAAATTTTGACAAAATTGGTTCAATCATTAATAAAGCTACATACAAATAAAAAAATGAAATATTAATTTTGAAATAATAGGCCAAAAAAAAAATATTTTAGTGCCAAAAAACTGTCGAAAGGTTTTTTGGTTTTTTTTTTATACTACGCCCACAGCGAACGAACGTGTAGTCCACCTGATGGTAAGTGGAGTACAGCCCATGGACATCAACAATCCAGAAAAGCAGATTATAGATGCGTCGCTGCAGCTGAGGACTAAGGTGTTATGCCTCATGTGCCAGTAATTTCAGGGCCTGATCTCACCACCAAACCGGAACACAGTAATGGAAGCACTACTATTTGGCGGCAGGTTAAAGGTGAGACGGTGGTGCTGCCGCCTGCCTGCATATTTTGTCTGTATGCATTGTGTGCATGCCTTTTCGTACGAAATACTTTTTGACTGTTTCTTAGTATCACATTGCAATTAGAAAATGCTTTTTAGTGTTTAAGATATAATTTGTCTAAAATAATAGATAAAAACTAGATAATATTAAAGTTAAACCCATATTACTTTTGTTTGGAAAACAGGCAACCAATTGTTCCCTTTTAAGCACAATTTTAAACTTGCTTGAAGACGTAAACTCATTTTTAAGTTAACAAAAGTTTCATTATTTTTTAGGAGTTTATTACGTGATTAAAAAGCTTTTACTTAAATATAATTTTCAAATTATTTGCCGTTAAATGCAAAACTTCGTTCAATTATTTTGTATACTTGCATGGGTTAAGGGGATTGCATCGATCGAACCCGAAAAATACGCTTGGTAAAGTGCAGATTGTAGACGAATTCTTTCATGCTATAACAATAAAAAAAATATACAAATAAACTAGAGTATATGAAAAAAACTTTGTATTCTTTACTTTTTCTATAAACTTGTCCAAATGTTGGCAAAAAAATTGAGAACATGGGTCTTTTTTAAACTATATATCAAATTGTCTACATAACGGCTGGGTCATTTTGTATCATATTAATACTAAAAGAAAGAAAAAACCCTGTTTAACAATTCGTGTTGCCTATTTTCACGTTTTTATTTTTATATTTTGTAATAATCAAATATAACCCGAATCTTTGCAAAGCTCCCCACCAAGCACCCCCGCTATGCCCGTGGCGCTTACTCGGGATTTGTCTGTCAGTGTCTTGACGACACCTACGACGAGAGGATGTACGTGCGTTTTTTCTTTCAAATAATTTTTTGAATTCATTATTCTTGAATGAACTCATAGTATTAATGTAAGGCAAATATTCTTTTTATTTAGTATACATTGTAATTAAGTTTGTAAGCGTAATAAAACCCAGTTTTATTTAAGTTTTATATTTTAAATAATCATAGACTATATGGTTGAAATATTATATTGGTTAAACGTTAACAGTCAGAATAGAATATCGATATTTTTTACGGTTGAAAATATTAGTTAATATTTTTTGTCAGGTACGAGATTCGGTTTATTGTTGATGTTAATGACGTTTAATATTTTGTTCTATCGTTGCATTAGTTTGATGCTAGGTTAAATTCAATGAACTTTCCTTCATACTTTAACAGGCATAGGACTGTCTAGTATAGTATAATATAGGAAAGGAGAATAGCTAGGCCTAGGCGTATTTAAAAGTTCATTGATTTTATGTACATTCCAATTTACATTTTTCGTGATTTGCATTTAAATTCCGTAATCGTGAATACAAATAAATAAAATTGAAGTGTCTGTTTTTAATGTCAAAATAACAATGTTTTTTTTAGCAAATATAGTTATTTGCACGATACCTATGCCTAAAATATAGATTTTAAAATTTTGTCTGTCTGTCTGTCTGTTTGTATCGGCTAATCTTCTATGGCTGAACCGATTTTGATAAAATTTTAGATGCAGGTACCTGACTACAAGGCGCGTAACTAAAGCTACTTTTTATCGATGTACCTACCACGCCTCAACAAAATAAACAAACAATTAACATCATCAAAGTCTAATTAAACTCGTCACCAAAAATCAACATAATTCACAACAAACAAGTAGCACTACAAATTACGAATAGTAACTGATCATAATTCATATTACTTTCTTTTGGTTGAAAATATCACTTACAGCAATTGAATCTTTATATCTATAATGATAGAGCACATAATCGCATAAAATCAAAACTATTCTAGCCGATGAGTAGCCGACCGCGCGCGCATGCGCGTGGCCGGTGCAGCTCGGCAGTTCGTTCGGCGATCGGTCGGGTCCACCGCTTCACGTACGAAAATGATCTTTATAATTTAGGAGTTAAAGTTTAAAATTCAATTGAGATAACTTGCGAATTTGGCGGCAAGAGGTCATCAAAGTTCAAATCACGTTGAATTTGATTTTAAATATATTTTAGATTCTTAATTTGGTTCATTGATTTTGATTGATTTGAATATTTTTGGTTGATGGTTATATTCATCATCTCTACTATTAGCCCAGTGCCGATAATTTTTAAAACAAAAAAAAATAATAGTACGATGAAACTCATTAGAAAAGAAGGAAAATATTATTAAATTAAAGGAAAAATAATTTACGAGCGATCTGAGATCGGAAAGGGGAAGAGGAGGGACGGTTTCTTTTCGATTTTCGGCAAAACTAAAAGTCCTATGGAAAACAGTCGAATAGCAAAGTTGTTGGTAATAAAAAGATCTAAAACTTTTGTATTTACTTTTTTTTCATAATAACCTCAAAACTAATGTGAAAAATTCAAAAAACCAAGTTTTTGGTTATTTATTTTTATCTGTGGCCGTATCCGCACAAAATCACGAGACATATGTTAACGAGTGCTGAATTGCGATAACGAAATGTTCACAGCAAGTGAATATACAGGGTGTATTTTTGAAACGGGGCAGTAAGGGCAAGTACCTTAACCGTTGCAGTTACAGCAAAACGTTCTTAAAAGACCTTCCCTAACTTTTTGGGACATTTTGAACTGCATTCACAGATTTTGTAAAAAACTTACAGTTAGCAAAAAAAAAATGCAAAAAGTTCAAATTTTTTTTTTTATGCCAATCGATTCTATTTCATGTGGGGATCAAAAAACTCTATGGGACCATTTTAGCTTTCAGTACTAGAAAAGACAGAAATCGCCAAAAACGTTTCCCATACATTTCGGCAACAGAAACGAATTTCTACGATGGTCTAACTTTTTGTTATGGCCTGGAAGTGGGTAGAATTGACTGTAAAGTAAATAAAAAGAATTTTACCCTCAAATTTCGAATTTGATTCGAAAATCTGTGTGTTATCCTTAGTTTCAGTTCGTATGAGTTATTAATTAAGGATTTTCGCTAAAATGTCTTCTAATCGTGAAAAAATTGACTTATAAGAAGCGTATTTTGTCAATAATCGAAATGCGGGAGCTGCATTAGTGTGGTACCGCAATAAGTATCCGTTGCGGCATGTGCCAACAAGAAAGGTTATTACAAATCTTTTGAAAAACCTGGAATTGCAGGGTTCTTTCAAAATACGCTTCTAATAAGTCAATTTTTTCACGATTAGAAGACATTTTAGCGAAAATCCTTAACTAATAACTCATACGAAGTTTCTCAGCTGAAACTAAGTATAACACACAGATTTTCGAATCAAATTCGAAATTTGAGGGTAAAAATTCTTTTTATTTACTTTACAGTCAATTCTACCCACTTCCAGGCCATAACAAAAAGTTAGACCATCGTAGAAATTCGTTTCTGTTGCCGAAATGTATGGGAAACGTTTTTGGCGATTTCTGTCTTTTCTAGTACTGAAAGCTAAAATGGTCCCATAGAGTTTTTTGATCCCCACATGAAATAGAATCGATTGGCATAAAAAAAAAATTTGAACTTTTTGCATTTTTTTTTTGCTAACTGTAAGTTTTTTACAAAATCTGTGAATGCAGTTCAAAATGTCCCAAAAAGTTAGGGAAGGTCTTTTAAGAACGTTTTGCTGTAACTGCAACGGTTAAGGTACTTGCCCTTACTGCCCCGTTTCAAAAATACACCCTGTATATAACACTTCCAATACGCTACCGTTGGACAGCTGTCCGCCAGGCAATACCACCGAGCCTGGTCATCATCAGACCTTCAGCATGTATTCTGTAGTAGCAACCGTGATCAATTAGGCAGATTTTGAAAACTGGTCTCTCCTGACTAATTCCAATATTGAGAACCGTTGGGCGCTGATCTGGTCATCATAGACCTTCAGCAGGTATAGCTAGCAGGCAAAGCGAAGTCAACGTATTCATATCAAACAAAAGAAATACGTAATGTAAGTGTGGGCACAAATAAATTACTTTTTACATCTGAAAAAGTACTTACTGCCTCCCAGAGACCGAATGAATTAGGCAAATACTATACAGTATTGCGTCGCATCTGTAATCTTGTACAATCATCAGTAAATTTTGTTATAGTATGATTCTCTGTAACTAGATGGCGCTTAATTTTTAAACACTGTTACAACAGCCAGATCTTCAAGGTCATCGAGCAATGTGATGCCCTTAATAAACAAACATAGAAATGTATTATTAGTTTTCTAAGCTTATTTTTTTTTGTTTTAGTCACGACTGCCTTGTGGGTCTTTTCGTTCACGTATGTGACATTTCACTGCGAAGTCTTGAGTTCAATTCTCGGGTCAAGCAAAAGTGTAACTTCATTTTTTCCATAAGGCAATTCTCAATAGCAGCATGGAGTATAGAATTATGTCCATTAGAGTGCGATAGTCTCATCTCTCAACACATGGTAACTAAAAGATAGCAGGTTAAGTGTAGGTGTTTTACATCTCTGTCACACAGAATATAGGCGTGATGTTATAACGATTCAAATTCAAATTCAAATCATTTATTTTCATAAGCCCCAGGAGGCGCTTGAACACGTCAAAACATCACAAAACATAATATAAAAATAAATCATAAATAATACTAAATTATACTAATTACAATGATTGGAATAATTTAACGTTATTAACTATTGTAAAACAATTTAACGTTATTAAGTTGTAAGAAAAGCAAATATTTTCAAGATTTACCCAAGCATGAAATATGATTATAACTATTCCACCCTTGCTAGCTCAGCGGAATCGGCTTAAGTCGACGCTGTCAATTGTAAGTAGTTGCACTTGCTACGATGACAATGCGTCCACCTTAGTTAGAGTTACCACCGCTTCTCTTACGGTCTAGTGCATTATTAATATTATACTGAAGATTCTGTGAACTATTTTCGTACATTGAAAAGTTTAAGTTCTTTCAATAAGAAGTTTATTATTTATGTCTAAAAGAGCGAGTGATCAGTAAAGAAAATGCAATGAGTGCATGGTTGGCGTAGTGGTTAAAACGGTCGCCTCACCGTTTTCAACTGCGCTAGCGTTGTGGGTTACCCACACGGTACAAACATTTGTTCCGACTCTGAGTGTACTTTGTGTGTGCATGAAGTTAATGTTTGTGAACACCGCTACATAGGAGTTATTCTTAGTGCTGTGAAGTTTTTTTTAGAAAAGAAACATAAAGAAAAGAGGATGATATAGCATCATAATGAAATGCAATATTAACCAAATTGCCCCCACAGTTACGCTTAAGCTGCGTTTTCATTAAAGATGAGCTGGGTAGAAACGACCATATTGGCCAATCACAGTGCTCGAAAACAACACTAAAAAAAAAGCAACATTTATACGAATCGAATTGAGAACCTCCTCCTTTTTTAGAAGTCGGTTAAAAAGTGGGGTGGAGTAGTGCTTTAAAATAAAAAAGATCAAACATATAGGTGTCACGCGGACTTTTAAATCAAATATATTATAAACACGTGGCTTCACCTACTGTAATGACGACGCACCCCCATATATTTTTTAAAGATTTTATTTATATCCAATTGGCACTTCAGTGGCCTTATGTCCAAAATTAAATACTCAATGAATTACAGCTGGCATCAACATTTATGTCAATTCCTTTATAATGTCATTATACCCAAAATAATTAACTAAAATACCTTACTTGAAATCTCAATAGTAATCCTTCAGTTGCCATGTGCATCAAGTAACCCATTTGTCAGTTCAGACATAATTTACGTCAGGACATGTCGCAGGGCAGCGCTAAGCAATTATGACGATGACTCGAACTAGATCATCCAAGAGGCTATTAACTAATGCTCTTAGAGAATATTGGAATAGAAACTAAAGTACTTCACACACGTACTAGCTATAATGTAAAGATGCATACATCACGTCTATATTACCCAGAAACGTGCGGCAGAGGTGCCCAACACCCAGACTTCATCTGTTATGTTTAAGTCCCATGGGATAGGGAGTGAGCCTATCGCCACCCACAAAGCACAAATCCAACTTCATGCTACTATTGTGAATTTCCTAACTGAACGTTCACAAATAACACTTTACCCGACACCTCGCGGTGAGAGAATTATACGCTAATCACTAGACTATCGAGGCAGTGCAACAAAAGAAGTTGTCAGGAGACTACACAGCAGCTTTAATGAATATATTTACATCTTGACGCTTTTAAGACTATCTCTTTGGTCTAATAGTTAGCGTATGAACGTTTCACCGCGAGATTTGGGGTCAAGCAAAGGTTTTATTTGGTAACTCCTTCATTAACGTATCAAGAGCCCGGTGGATAGCAAAAGGCTGATCTCCTATCATATAAACATAACAGGTGAAATATGGATGATACATACTTCAGCCTTTGACAATAACTTAAACGCAGCGTGTAATCATCCACGTGTAAGCCGCTCCGATATCCTGTAGGCTGGTCTAAGTTAGATTGCTCACTCTGCCATGAATCATATGTCAATGTTCAACTGAATGCGAACTTTCCGCATCTTTATTTATGAGAGCGCTCGTTTACTCCCGATCAGCGGTCGTTCGTTTTACTTTTTTGCCATCAAAAGTGATTTGTTGACCTTAATTCACTTTTATTTAACATTTCACTTTCTGAATCCTTAATCAGCTCTTCTTAAGAAGCCTTGTGTATTTAGGAAGAAACTTTTGTTAGGTTTAAATTTCGCTTTATTCTCTTTATATTTTATTCTAAGTATTTGTTATTCAACATTCTGATAATTTCTTTGAACTTCTTGCTTTTTATTAAATGAAGACATTGTAAAGGCCTTATTATTTCGTAGAAATAAAATTAAATATTTTAATAAGGCCTTTTCTCATAGAAACAAAGTTTTTTATTTTTGCATGTGTCATAACCCAAAAACTTGCACAAAATAGTTTATTAAAGTTGTCTACAGAGTACAAATATTATTATCATAGTTTGAATATACTTTTTGCAATGGATAGATATAAGTATTAGCGATTGCCTTGGTTATGATATTTTTTTCTACTTAAAAGAGCCAGAAAGGATTATTTTTTGTTTTTCATTCAGCTTTCTGCACTGCATAAGGCATTTTCTACTACCTACCTTTTAAGTGATGACAGTGTCTGAGCCAAGAATATAAAAAATGTATTAAAAGAAACTGAAGACTTATATAATGAGTATTTTAATATTCTAGACGGATTATCTTCTACTAGCGTTATTTCTTACGTATACTGAAATTAATGTGGCTTAGTGCTTTCATCATTGAGTATTAAAGTCACTTTAGATTTTTAAGTTATTACTTTTAATATAACATCACGCCTATGTTACCCAGAAAGGTGTTGCAGAGTTGTACGATACCCACACTTCGCCTGTTATGTTTAGGTTTTATGGGATATACATCATTCCAAGGCCGTGCTGCTATTGTAAATTTCCTTATTGAAAGTTCACAAATAACACTTTGCCCGACCCAGGAATTGAAGCCGATACCGCGCAGTGAGAAAGGCATACGCTAACCTTTCGAGGCGATTATTATTTAATGCCCAATAACTTCTTAACACATATTAATCTTAACATAATCCTTTCCATATATGCTAAGATTTGTCGACAGGTCACGCGAAGGGCACCGGCTGTTCCCCACGTGACCGCCGGCCATATTGAAGCCTGCCAATAATCGTGCCATTATAACAAGGGTTCGTTCCGACTAATATTATGGTGTTATAGAACTTTGCTAATACATTACACGGTTAGGGAAAGTAACAATATATTGGGCCATATTTTGTATTTATTTTGGATATTTTTCGGGGAACCTTATGATGCGGAAGAAATATGTACAGGGATTGATGTTTTTGCTGTTACTCGTAATATTAATGTAGATCATTTTCTTATTCTTTCTTTTTTTTCTTTTTAAAAACGACGCCCGCACTATGATTAACTCTGTCGCGTCTGTATTAACCTGTGGTGCTCACAAACATACATTGCACACACACAGAGCACAGCCAGAGTCAAAACAAATCTATGCGGAGCGCACCAAGATTTGTCCCATGTGAGTATCGAACCCACAACACCAGCGCAGTCGAAAGCGGAATTTTATTGTATGTATTTTTATTGTACACTCGAAAGTCTAAACTAACACAAATATTAGGTAAATGGCTTTCATTATACAAACGAAACTATTCATGATGTTTAACACGTATTGTGTAATGTAAACATAGAATTCAATCAGTTTTATATTCATTTTGTTTTTTACTAATATACTTGAAAAAAAAATGGTTTTCATCATTAAACTATTGATTAACATCGCAGTAGTTTTTCTATTCGCACATATCAAATACCTGTCAAAAGTGAAATTATTTTTAATTAATGAAGCTATTCAAATAGCCTGGCTAATAATGGCTATTGGGTATGCTACCGGATCCCGATACTCTGCTCGAGGAGAGGAATTTACTAGAAGTCAAGCTATTTTTATGAACGTCCACCTTCTCGGTCTGTTTTCTTTGCCCCGGGTTCTAATTAAAGTTATAGCGGGCACTCTGAATTGTTGCTGACGTGTAAGGCATAAGATAACAGCGACAAAGGTATGTTGTATTGTGGAATATAGATTTTACCTTTCTTATAAACTGACACAAAAAGCTGTATAATTTTGATGGTGATAGAACTCTTGTGAACGAGCTTTACATTTAACCTGCCGCCAAATAATAGAAAGTTGTTAAAATATCGTACGCGTTCCTTCTTCACAATATTTGTGCTGAATGTAACATCGCCATGTTGGTTTGTACACTTAAGAGAGGAACAAATGGATAAACGTGACGTCACGAAATGACGTAAAATACAGTTGAGAAATTTAGGGTCCTGGCAAAGGCGTCCGTAGCTGGTTGGTAAAGCGACTGCCCGGTTTGCAGAAGATCGCAGGCTCAAATCCTGCTGGTCCCATATCTTTTTCAACTGTTTTTAGTATAATTTGCTAAGCATAGCTAAATGCTATAAAAGTAATTAATAAGAAGTTGAATTAATGTAGTTATCGTTTTACCTCAATTACTTAATGTATCCTGCTGTGTCTCAATTAATAATAATAATAATAATAATAATTTATTCATTTCCACAATAAGTACATATTCCTTACATTTGTTCTTACTTAGGTACTATACATCGAATTACTATTTTAATGTAAAGAAGAGTGAAATCAACAAAAAATCTCCTGCACTAGGCTTAGCCTGTCTTGCAGGAGGTTTTTATTAATTACATTACCCTATGTGAAATGGCGGTATTTATGTTTACAATAAAAAATTTGCATTAACTTACTAATATTCATTAGACTCATAAATAGAATTAGATCATTATAAACCTTGGTATATAATATGCAATCATGGCATTTCCACAAAGAAAGGAGTTTATTAGCACAGTATAAAGATATATTTATACTCTGTACTCGATCCCTTTCCTTAAAATAACAAAAAACCATCTCGTGATACACGATACTCCACTTTCTGTATTTTCATTTACCTGATTAGAGTTTCTATTATTCATTTTTTAAATTATTTTGTCACAGCGACGTATCCCCGTCTTTTGGTGGCCCCTTATTGCGTTCTTATTCCGAGTCGTAGGGCATGTGACGCGTTCCGACCGTTTCTATAAGATAAACTACTCGGTATAGTTTTACTATGGTATTAGACCTCTTCTAACCAACCTTGAAAGTCTACATTATCGACCGGAAGTGTTCTATTTTGATTGTTAATATCACAAAAGATGTATCATTGGGAACTTTTAATAGGTATAAAAGAAAATAAATGAGGGATTATTGTCAACTTGGATGTATTGCAAATTAGCAAAATTTTCTTATTATACACAATAAAAATCGCTTTCTCTTACAACTCAGTCCAGCGTCTAACTCCAAGCTTTTATTTGGCAGTCAGAATGATAAATGGTGTTTCATTAGTGGCAACGCAAAGCAGGTACAGGACTTCGAATATTTGCTGGCCTTTTTATATCGGAAATATATATTGTGCCTAAAGGTCTACTAAGCGGGCCCCGAGGTGATAAAATGTTGTAGCCTGGTTGTATATACAAATGGTACCCTTAGCTGAGTTCATTTTGTATTTATGCAACATCTAATTAATTTTAGTTGTATACAGTGTGATTTAAATATCCATTTTGTTCGGAAATCTTCAAAATTACATTTTCTAAATTTAAAATTAAAACCAGTCAAAAAAAGAAAATATTGATTAATTTTGCAATTATTAAAAATTAATATTTGGTCAGAATTTGCTTTATGTGCAAGATAGTTATCATTATGAAAGCGCTTTTTAATATTAATACTATATATGTTCTTAATATTTCTGAAATATCTGCACTAAGAATCCTCAAAACCTGTAAACCTTAATCACTACATAGTATAAAACAAAGTCGCCTTTTCTGTCCCAATGTGCGCTTAAATCTTTAAAACTACGCAACGGATTTTGATGCGGTTTTTTTTAATGAATAGAGTGATTCAAGAGGAAGGTTTTTATGTATCACTACATAGTATAAAACAAAGTCGCCTTTTCTGTCCCTATATCCCTATGTGCGCTTAAATCTTTAAAACTACGCAACGGATTTTGATGCGGTTTTTTTAATGAATAAAGTGATTCAAGAGGAAGGTTTTTATGTATAATACATGCACATTATAGTAGAGAAAAGCCGAGAAATTTAAAGATTTGTAATGTGATGTCGTAACAAACATATTTTTCTGCGCTTACATTGCAATTTATGTACAACGTAATTGTATATCTTGAAAAGATGAATAAAAAAGTCCGCGACAGCATATGTTTATCTCCTAAAGATAACCCACAGTAACCATTTTTATCTTTTACATATTACAAAAAAAAATATGGGTTATTTACCAAGCTATTTTAAACGATACAGTATCATTACTTATCCAATTAAATACATTAGATACGTTTTGCATTTCATGTAGATCAAAATTGCCCTTTACAGCATGTGATTTAAATGAATATTTTCGAAGATATTACCGACTACGATACTACAGATTTAAAAATTGCGGGACGTAGAGTTTGCGGCGGTATCGGCCGGTCGGGGCGGCGCGGGAGCGAGCCTGTTCAGAGGGACAGAGAATCGTCAATAAAGTGTGAGGCTCGACTCAGTCAGCTTCGGGATAAAAATAGAGCTGAGAAATGTAAAAAGTAAATAAGTAAAAATGTTGTGTATGAATATTCCAAAGATAGCAGGAAATCTTTATGGTATAGGGAAAGGGGAATTGTTTTACTACTAATTTAACGCGTGCGGGCCACGGGTAGTAATGAATAAATCAAAACTACTGGATCGATTTTAATCATTTTTTCAGTGAGTGACATAGGCTATAATATATTATTATTATATACCCGTGCGAATCCGGAGCGGGCCGCTGTGTTTATATACAGTGTTCACAGTTTTTCTGTAGTGTATTTAGTATCAGCATTGTACCCGTGCGAAGCCGGGGCGGGTCGCTAGTCAATTCATAAAATACTGAGTAGCTTCCGTTTGCGGCTCCGCCCTTGTCAATTAATAGTAGCATAATTATTTCTTCATAACTATGTCCACATCAATTTTTTTTTACTACGCCTTCAGCGAACGAACGTGTAGTCCACCTGATGGTAAGTGGAGTACAGCCCATGGACATCAACAATCCACAAAAGTAGATTATAGATGCGTCGCTGCAGCTGAGGATTACGGTGTTATGCCTCATGTTATCCTCAACCGGAACACAGTAATGGAAGCACTACAATTTGGTGGCAGGTTAAAGGTGAGACGGTGGTGCTGCCGCCCTCGAGCTCATTCACAAGAGCTCTATCACCAGTAAAAAAAAAATCATTAAGATTAATCTAGTAGATTCAAACATTTTAAGGTACAGACAATCGAACAAACAAAAAATCTTTCCTTTTTTAACCGACTTCAAAAAAAGGAGGAGGTTCTCAATTCGGTTGTTTTTTTTTTTTTTTTTTTTTTTGTTTTATGTTTGTTCACCGATTACTCGAAGCCGCCTGGACCGATTTGAGAAATTCTTTTTTTGTTTGATAGGATATACTTGTCATGTGGTCCAATTTTTTTCCAGTCACGTTCTGATTATGGGATCCTAGAGAAATCGAGGGCAACCCCCTCAAATTTAAAAGGCTTCTATATTGTTTTTTGTATATTATCTAAAGCTACTTGGATATTTGCATCTAGTAGCCAGCATTTTATGTTGCTGAGCTGATGCTGGAAGGTACAACTCCTCAACGGTTAGGAGTACGGGGATAATTCTTTAAATATAGGCTCCTTGAGGCCGTTTACTGTATTCTTTCAAGTTATACACAGATGAGGCGAGACGTTGAATATTACTTATGTATATTCATAATATGAGGTCATGATTTAATGATAGGATTCTAGAGAAATCATGGGTCAATCAAGCTTCTATATTGTGTTTCGTATATTACCTAAAACTACTTGGATATTTGCATTTTAAGTTGCAGAGCTGATGCTGGAAGGTACAACTCCTCAACGGTTAGGAGTACGGGGATTATTATTAATAAGTTTTCCGTCTCAAGTAACCGTCGTCACCTCATTCGAGAAACATTCTTGCTCGGTCTACCCATCACTTAAAATCGTAAAATAAAATAATTTTTAACAAAAAAAAAACCGACTTCAAAAAGTAGGTAAACTAAAAAGCATAAAATAAATTTACTTCGCACAAATAATACGTTTTTTCATTTAGTTAAATAGAAATTATTAAATAATTATTTTATAATTCTGAAGTCGGTGCCAAGTAACCAATAACTAGATAATAAGTATAAATCTTTCTAACAACTATTTTCTGACTGAATATTAGTTCTTAATTATCCGATTTACGTGGCACCGACTTCAGAATTATAAAATAATAATTTAATAATTTCTATTTAACTAAATGAAAAAACGTATTATTTGTGCGAAGTAAATTTATTTTATGCTTTTTAGTTTACCTACTTTTTGAAGTCGGTTTTTTTTTTGTTATTATAATTAGTAGAGATGTTTTAAAAAACAGCTGTGTACCTACTATTTGACGTTCATATTGTGTCACTTTTATTTTCGGTCAAGTTATATTTATCTTACAAATATACAAAATACGTACGCGTTTATGGAGCGCGTCGTATAATTCGATGAGTTGTATGACATCGAGATATTTATGAAGGTTTATGTTTTTTTTTTTTTTAACGGGATATAATCCCACCCACATGCCCACCACTGTGACTCCTGTGACCCCACGATCTACAGCGGTAACCAACTGAAAGGTACCGTGCATTTAATCAGAAGTATATAGTTGGAGTTGGAAAGTATGTATCTTTAAGGTTTATGCTATAAGAACACGTAATATAACATCACGCTTATATTTCAGACGTGTATAAATATTCACCTATTATTCTTAGGTTCCATGTGATAGAAAGTGAGCTTCTCGCCATCCATGAGGTACAATTTCACCTCCATGTTGCTATTGAGAATTTCCTAGCGGAATCCAAAATATCACTTTTGCCTGATATGGGTATAAAACCCGAGCCTTCACAAGGAAAGGTCGCATACTCTAACCATAAGGTTAACAAAGGCTGTATAAAAAACACGCAAGTTATAAATATGTACACAAATGTATAATCATAATCATTTAAAATATAAAATGCTGACTGCTAGATACAAATATCCGAGTAGCTTCAGGTAATATACGAAAAGCAATAGCGAGGCCTTTAAAATTTGAATAGGATACCATCATCAGAACGTGACCTGATAAAAATGAGACCACATGACAAGTGTACTCCTTCAGACAAAAAAGGAATTGCTCAAACCGGTCCGGGCGTCTTCTAGTAACCAGCGACTAAACATAAAAAAAAATGAAAAAAAAATACATTCGAATTGAAAACCTCCTCCAACTGAAAACAACACAGCTGTTATTTTATTTATGTGTGTTATATGTAAGCATAAATAATTATGCCAATAAGTTTTATCTAACGCCTGTGAAATTTATCAGCCCAAGTAACAAGCGCTACGGATTAAGCTCCTAATCTAAACAACTACTTTAAAAATCGAATATTGGTTAAAAAAACGTTGCCACAGAGAAAATTGCAACATCCTTGGCATTAATTTGAAAAAAAATAAAATGAAATACGCAACAAAACTCCTTAAGAAACATAAAGGGGCTGAAATGAGAAATGACTAAACAATAGTGACCGGATAAAAATAAATGACTGGCTCGCTCCTAAGGATAAGTTTTTCTCTGAGTTCATCGGAAGATCTTTAGAATGAGTTCTCTACCAGTAGCGTGAGCAAATAAGGTGTAATTAATCAAATTTAAACAGTTGTCTAAGTTGTACGGAAAATCCGGTATACAGTTATTAAATGTAACATAATATAATTATTCGATTTTCATGCGGGTAAAATTTCAACTATAATTTCAGATATTTTTTAAGAATTTACTTTTTTCTTCAATACCTTATAAATAAATGAGTTTTATTTAATATTTAACCTGATTTTATAAATTTGATTTATAATATTATTTTCCATTAATAACGAAAATACTTTTATGCTCTAATTTGTTGCAATAATTGTACCCAAAACCAGTGGCGTAAATGGGAAATTCAGTCTTTATTTACAAACAGAAATAATAATTAACAAATTAATGAACATTTGCATACTAATATTAAATATACAATATTGAATGATGCCCTGATGATATATTTGTGATAATAATGATAGAATTTGAAACAAACAGACAGACCCAAATTGAGTCTCAACAGGGATACGTCAATGTGTCTAGCGCAATGGCTAGTGCCAATAACTTCAAGCCCGCGGCCGAATTTAGTATCCTCCCTCAACTGATATGATTATTCCGGTATTGAGTCAAACTATTATCATGTTTTGTGTCAATACAAATAGTAGTATAATAAGTATGAAAAGTTAACCTAAACAATTATCATTATTGTCACATAGCGTTTAAAGTGTTGATATTAACTAGGTTATAGTACAAAATGAGACAATTCATTCATGTTCATTTATGTTCCAATTCATGCTTTACACTAATTCTACATTAGTGTAAAATATGAAATTTGGTATCATATAACAAATGTAATTGTTGTCAAATTATAATTGTACACGCGTCAATGCCGACAGTTTCAAGTCTAAGGCTTATATCAGACTAACAGCTGGTTAAGGGGGATACCCCTTAACCAGCTGTTAGTCTGTTTATATCGACCGAAATTATATAAATCGAAAACTTTTCTCGACAAGAACAAAGATAATATAGAAAACGATCAATCGATGGCTATGGACAATTATTGTCTAATACTTCTTTTTAAAATGTTATTGAAGAATACAACCACTAAAAGCATTTAAACTTTAAGTTATCGAATTAAAAATACTTGTAAATTAGTACACATTAAATCAAATGTCTAGGATTATGTGAAGTTGGCCACAAATTGGTCACGCAGTGGATTTGATTGGCCACGTTCGAGCGCGGTGTCCGTCAGTTGGTCGATAAAGTGCAGCACAGCCATCTGCAGTAAAGTGAACCACCACCTGTTAGTTTGATTTTACCTATCATTAAAATTAAACATTCTAGAAGTAATTCAAATTTGTATCATCTAAAATTGTCAGTTGAATTTCAACAGAGATTACGTGTACGTCAATGTGTCTGGCGCAATGGCTAGTGCTGACAGTTTCAAGCCCGCGGCCAAATTTAGTATCCTACTGGCCATTAAGCTGAATGCACTGATAATATGGCCAAATTAGGATGGTAGGTACACAGATTCTAATACCTCTTTTATGTGGCCTAAAATCACATACGTAAATTCTATCTAATATCAGCTAGACTCACAGTTGTATGCTGTATCAAGTTAGCCCAAAACATTACTAATACATTATATATTAAATTATTGCAAAATCATTATTTTAGATCGTTTGCAAGAATTGACACAATAACATAAACACAATATTGAATTGAAAAACCTAACGCGATATTTGAAGTCGTCTACGTCTTTTTTGTGTTACTTTTTTGCAAAATAAACTAGAAAAAAATACTCAACTCGATTTGAGAAAACATTCAATCTGGCAAAACTAACTAAATCACAAACATTCAAACTAAATTGCCAACAGAAAATGCAAACTTATTTGCTGCCAGTACGCCCGTATCCGTCGACGAGGAGTTGAAGAAAAGTGGTGGGGGGGGGCTGATTTCCGGCGAGGCGCCGCCACGACGCCGCTCTCTTCATAACTTTTACTGTCAACTCAATTACTCTATTACAACCATACCGTGTTGTCACCCTGAGAGTAAAAAAATATATTTGTGTCACGAATTTCATCGGCCCTTGTTTAAAGTTGAGATAATCCTGGTAATCTTGTTTTTATAGTCAACCCGGGAATTAAAAGAAAACAGGATGTATCGGTGCTCGGGAACGCGGAGCTCTTGATGCTGTAAAGAGGTGGTGCTGGAGAAAATTTATATTAAGGTGCTTAGTAGAGTAACATTGTTGTAAAGATTTAGTAGTGGAATTAATTAAGTGTGTTGTGACCCACGGTTGAGGTAAAAATTTCAATTAGGTTCACTAGTAGTAATTTTTAGTTTTATATTTTGCGCCAATTTTAAGAGGTTCCGGATAGCTCTTATCTGTCCCTTAAAATATAACTTGACTGATAAAAGTGACAAAAGTAAAGAACACAACTGTCATTTTTATTTATGTGTGTTGTTAGCTTATTCTGCTAATAAGGTTTATCTAATACCTGTGAAATTGGGACTAATTAGTGTTCATTATCAAAAGTTTTTGTCCAAACAAGGGCATGTCAATACCTTTTTATGTTTCTAAATATGATAGACTATGATAGGAAACCTAACCATCGTGCTATCTAAATTGAGTTGGTGAGAAAAACATATCGCAATATATTAAAACTTCATTTTTTTTCAACTTTAACTTTTGATATTATCTTTAACTTGACGATATCTAAAACTTTTCAACTACAATTCCAGTTTTCTATATAATTTGGAAAGTACTTACTGTATGTAGGGACTTCTAACACTTAAACAAAATCTTAATGAACCACTTGCTACAAAGGGAAATACAAAACAAAAAGACGTTTACAAAGGACACCAGCCAGGACATTAAAAACAAACTACTTAATACAAAATAAACAAAAGAAGATTGTGCAGTGCAGTTTGAGTGCAACTACACCGTACAATTTCTCCCGAGGGACAAATATAATGCGGTGGAATTGAGGCACCAGCCACGGTGTAACTGCCGGCCTGATTCTCCAAATGTACAATGATTCACTTCTCTGTTTATAGCTTAGAGGAGCAACTTTATAAATAAACATGCTAATATAAAATATAAGTTTTTGTTTGTTTGTTGAACGAATGGGGTTCACGGTCGAGTGGTCTTGTTTTGCTGAACTAATAGAGACGGACCATGGGAGGCCTTGAAGTTGTTTGAATAACTTGCGTAGGCTTCACTGCAATGCAGATTCAAGAAAATTGAGATGGAAATTTTTCTTTAAAAAGAGTTATTGAGAAGTTCTTTAAGCATGTAAATTAGACTAGATATTTATGCATGAATTAATCTCTTCTGATTTTTTTCTTACTTAAACGATACAAGTTGTGGAAATCAGATCATATTAATATTAAATTTCCTGGTTTTGGGGATCAAATAAATGACACATCTCACCCTCACAGCTCTGCATAGAAAAATTACGGAGGTGTGATATTCTTTTTAATAAAATTCGTATTCTCATTTATTCAATAATGAGGTAATGCAAAAAATATTCGTACGAGATCTAAGGTTAAGTCGAATTGAATGTATTACGTCTTTACTGTGACTTTCACAAACGACGCTCTAAATTATCTATTTATTCGAAAAAGTTTTTATATGCTTTCTTGGTCGTGAAGCTTAAGTCATAAGCTGATAGAGTGAAAATATTGCAAAAACTTTACTTCAACCGACGTCTATGCAGAAACCTAATAGGTAGAAATGTGCGGACTCCAGATGGATTATCCAAAAGTAGTCGACTAATTAATCGAATACTTTTGGATTATGTAAATGCCAACATTCTGGTATAAGAAGTGCTACATAACATGTGCCGTTTTGAGATGTATGTACATCAGGTTTCTAGTTGGTATTGTTGACTAGTTGCCTACAATTTGCCATTGCCGACTTATTAAGGTCAAATCTCTACTTCACGAGACTGGAAAACTGAAACAAAAGGGTCTCCTCCCGTGTGTTGAACTGCCATCGAGGTTAAAAACATTGACAAAAATCAAATACCTATAGCCACAGATATAGATCTACATAGATAACGCAAGTATCACGATTTGTATTGAAACTAAGCGTGCCGACTTTTTAATACCTATTGTGACGTCACAGCCGAAATTTAGTGACGGGAAATCCAAACCGATTCAAAGACACCGATGCCGCCGATGCCCATCCGCCCAGTACGTTCAACTGGAGCCGTCCGCTATGATTTTCTCTGACAAAAGGCGCGCGTGGACTGAAGTTAGCGGCGACCAACCTCGACGCTTGGTCGGGGTTGAGACACGCGAAGTACATGCATTTGCGTTATCTATGTAGATCTATATCTGTGCCTATAGTTTTACCTTCCTCACAAATCACCCTATGATGTGAAACCCTTGACTTTATCGCAAATAGACAGACGGACGTGGCGCAGAAGTACTCGTAAGTTAATATGTAATGACAAAAGTGTTTCATACACACTGGGCTGATGTAATCGATTACGTTTGATAGAAGTAAAGCTTGCTTCTCTTTATTTTTAGTTCTCGACACAAGTCTCTCCCTGGTGTGTTTGGTAAAAAAGTGTTCATAAACCAGGCACTATAGTCACACCAATTTTTTTAGCTAACTTTTTTACATCACACCACATATTTAAAAAACACTATGATCAGTCTATACAATCGCTGTCACTTGTCCCTTACACTATCCCTAGAAGTTCAGTGAGCATCCAGCAAGCCCATGAAGTGATAACTTGATGTATTATTGCCAAGGTTATTATGTTATGTATTTCATTTAAGACGCCTCCTCGTCTGCCTTCTCAGTGCTAATTCAATTTAATATTAGTTTATATTATGTTGCCTTGCAGACAGTATATTTTGGACATTGGTGTTCAAAACGTCAAAGTTATTTTAATAAGAATAAATAACATAGTTAGATGGGTAACCCATTGTCCTACGTAAGCAGCCAAAGCGACGCGATCATTATATATGACACGGTTGCTATGGAAACAGAGGCATATGTATAGAGCCGCATCGCTTCGCACTTTTGTCACTCACCTATGACAACGACAAATTCGTTTCCACATGCTGTTAAGTTGTACGTATAATAATTTAGCTATAAAGAAAGAACCTCCATTGTACCAACGACTGCATGTTAAAACCAAAAAAAGAAGCAAACGGCATATAATCAATATTATTAGGTTAAAAATCGTTACAACGCAGGTCAAATTGCTTCATTTCAACAATGTGAAGAGACATCATAACTCATTCAGACTTATTATATCACAATTTTTTTTAATTCACTTGACCTGTTCTGCGTTGTGAAGGTTGTATGCCGTAAAGAAATTAAATAGAGGTAATTTTAAACTTGTAAGGCAAGCTGCTTTTATTTGACTCGTAATATAAGCTTTTGAAGCCGAGGTAATACACCTAGTTTTTCCTAATGTGTGGTAGTATTTTTCTTTAGTTAAACCGTGGCGTAATGTATGCTTTTTACGATTGTTATTTTTTTTTAAACTTAATAGCGCGCATCAGGCTTGTTATCGTGGTACGTCAATAGCATTAATAACTTAACATAACAATACGCCACAAGAGTGTGGCAGAGGTGTACAACACTCACATTTCACCTGTTATGTTTTAGGTTCCATGTGGTAAGAGGTGAGCCTATCGCCATCCACCCGGCACAATTCCGACTCATAATAACACTTTGCCGAGACCACGCGTTGAGTGGCACATACGCTAACCACTAGACCATCGAGGTACTCGAGATTAAAAAATCATCCGTTGTTAAATCCTAATATATTAACCAAATATTCAAATATAAATACTGGTGGTAGAGCTCTTGTACTGGTGGTAGAGCTCTTGTGAATGAGCTCGAAGGTGGCAACACCACCGTCTCACCTTTAACCTGCCGCCAAATAGTAATGCTTCCATTACTGTGTACCGGTTTGGTGGTGAGATCAGGCCCTGAAATTACTGGCACTTGAGGCATAACACCGTAGTCCTCAGCTGCAGCGACGCATCTATAATCTGCTTTTGTGGATTGTTGATGTCCATGGGCTGTACTCCACTTACCATCAGGTGGACTACACGTTCGTTCGCTGTGGGCGTAGTATAAAAAAAAAAAAAAATGTCGATCTTTATTAATTGAGTTAGTTGTTGAACTCTAGAAAATACTCTGGGGGTTTCTAAGTCTACAATATCTTCAACAACTTTTGCTAAGTTCAGCGATCCGTCTAGACTAAACAATATTTTATATCTTTGGTAATTGATTCAGGGATATATTAAGCCTCATACAGACGAATGATAGCCCGCAGCATATTTTTTTTCGCAAAAGTATCAAAATATTGCAATTAATTAGTAACATTAATAAAAATGATTGATGAATTAAAATAAATTGTAGTGATTGGGTCAATAAAATTTGAGACTATTATTTCGAAACGATAGTGCAATTTTGTTAATAATAATTAATACTGCAAAATAATATAAATTTTTGATTTTAATAAAGCGCACACTGAATAGTTAAAATGTAGAAAGCTAGCACAGCACTCACATAATTATTTTTAGTATTTTACATTTTATTATATAAAAAGCTCGATATCATGTAAAAAATGTGATCAATAATGAAGCTATAATGGTTTATGCAGTTACTTCATTGCTTTTTTTTGAGCTGGTGTTATGAGTTTGATCCCCCATAGACACGGGACAAATCTTTGTGATCAGCAAAGATTTGTTCTATCTCTGGATGTGTTCTGTATGAATGACGATGTAAGTATGCGAAGCTTCTGCGATACAAGGTCTCCTTCTTTATTTTTGTATTTATATATATATTTACGTAGTTTAGACTCACATTATTATCGATGGGTCCTACGTAGATTAAAACCCTAAAGCGGTCCATCTCAAAATTGTGTTTTTGCACTAACACTAGTCTACGTAGGACTCGTTGATATACGCCCCTAAACATATAGCAAGTAGATGTTTTAGAACAATAAGTTAGATTTTTATAGAAGTGTATGGCAGGGGGGGCGTATCTCAGCTTTCTAGCACTAACAGTTTAGAAGATATGCCTCAGATACTCAGTGACGACCGTAAGGCGGAGTAGGTAGTGTACCTGCCTGCGACGTCGAGGTCCCGGGTTCGATTCCCACTTAAGAAAAATCTTTGTGTGCAGGAACATGGGGGTTTGTCTTAGTCTGGGTGTTTCATATCATAGGTATGTATTTACAAAAGAAAAGTATATATTATGTATTAGTATCAGTTATTCTAGTACCCATATTACAAGCTCTGCTTAGTTTGGGACTAAATGGCGTTGTGTGTGAGTTGTGAGATATTTATTATTTATTTTTTATTTTTATTTTATACATGGACAGACTGACAAATTTACATCGCAAAACAATAAGGGGTCTTTGTAGGTATTCAGAACTTTAATCGATCGTGTATGATAACTTTAATCGATCGTGTATGATAACTTTAATGCCAGTCAAAGGTCAAGCTAAGCAAAATTATATTATGAAATAAATATGTTCAGCGATATTCGATCAAATCTAATCATTTCTGTAACTTATATTCCTTCGGGTATTAGGCAGACATTGAGAGGTATAATAGTATTAAATAATAAAATGAACAATATACAGTTACAATAAAACTATTTGAGATACCTAGATAAAAGGTCTTTGTTATGATTAGTTATATTTAAGTGGTTAGTTACGTTTCGAAAGAATACATGTAAGGTAGTTTTTGCCCAAATTACAATAGCTAGATTGCTAGAATAGTAGCAGTTTTGGAAACACAAAAAGTATCAACGCAAACTCAACTTTAATTCTTAATATGATTCTGAATAGCCCTTAATTTTTGCTAAATAGGCTCTTACATATAATATCATAGTCATTTATGTCCTTTGCAGTAGCTTTTTTAAGAGTTTCCTGTTCAGATTTGGTCCTTACCTTAATACAAGAAAGATTACATTGAAGAAATCTGTACCGTAAAGGACGCCTTATTTTTTTTTCATCAGTGGCTACGTAAATCAATTTTGTGTAGTTAAAAAGAAGAGGAAGAAACTTTGTCTTAGACACCATCAATGTACGTGTGGTCTAGTGATGTAAGCGGTCGCCTCACCGCTCTCCACTGCACTGGTGTTGTGGGTTCGATCCCCACATAGGACAAATCTTTGTGTGGTTCGCAAAGATTTTTTCTGAGACTGGTTGTGCTTTGTGTGTGTGAAATGTATGTTTGTGAACACCCCGCGACACTGGAGTTATTCCTAGTGCGGGAGTCGTTATTTAAAGAAAAAAAATATATATCAGAAAAGACTTTAATAATTTACAGATGCATTTGCAGCGGCCGTGGCGCAATGGATAAGGCATCGGTCTTACGATCGAGAGGTCGTGAGTTGGAATCCTGGCCATTACACCACGGACGTAAACTTCCTCCTAACACAAGCAAATTAAGCTTAGCTACAGGGAGTTAACAAGAATACTAGTAATTTGTATTTGCAAATTGCTAGTAAGCTTTTAAAAAAAAAGGTTCGCCTGAAAAGTTGGGTGTGTCCTTTACAACAATTGATACTTCTGGTGTCGATATGTTTTGTCCACTATAGCTGTTAGACACCAAAGTAGCACGTTAAATGTGGTGAAGTTATTAGCTACCACTACACTATAAATACAGTTATTATTAAAAAAAATCGTGCGACAAAACTTAGCTAAATTATGACTTAGAACCTGCTAGAACTTTAGCTTACCGCACGGTGTAACACACATCCGAACGTAAACCATAGCGCACATAATTGGCCTTACCGCCACAGCTTAAAAACCTCAATTAGTACTCACACAATGCTCTTATACTGCACTCACTCCACTCTACTCTACTCACACTCCACTCACGCTAGACTCACCCCTCAGGTTCTGTGTACTTACAGGCTTGGCGTGTACGACTAAGCACTACCTACTTTAGCAATTTATAATCGGCTTTAATTAAGACTCATTATATAATTCTTAAAAAAGGTTGTTATTATGGTAGAATGATTTTCTTAGAAGGTGTAGCGAAGTTCTTTGACCTGAAATGTAGGTTGACCTAGTAATTAATATGTTTAGAGGGGTAGCAGGGGTTGTAAAGGAGAGGGTCAGGGTTGGGCTTCTTGTGAGATAGTAAGGTTATACGTGATGAATAATATTTTATCATGTGTGGTATAATTTTAAGGGAAATAATAAATGCAACATCAAAAGTTATTACTAGACAACTTAACTAACATCTTTACTCATGTGTAAGCACCCAATTTATAGATCATAGATAGATACATCTTTACTAAATCTCCGGAATAACAAAAAACCCGCATCAATTTACGAGCGAACCGATTAATATATTCACTTCATAACATAACATTATATCACAGTGTGGCAGAAGTGTACAACATCCACATTTCACCTGCTATGTTTAGGTCCCATCGGATAGGGGGTGGCTATTGCCATCCAATGGTCACAATCCCAACTCCAAAATTTTCTGACGGAAAGTTCGCAACAAACATTTTGTCCAACCTGGTAATCGAACCTGAGACCTCGCGGTTAAGGCGCATACGCTAACCACTAGACCATCGACGCAATTTATAGATTACTATTTTTACAAATTCACCGGAAAATCCAAAAAAACAGCATAAATTAACGACCGTACCGATGAATGTATTCACATCTAAAGTAACAAATCACCAACGTGTATGTGGTTACAGTAAAATTGAAAGCTGACACAAAACCACCTGCGCAAATGTGTACTATACTCTATACTCCCAAAAACATTACCAATACAAAACTGATTCCGATAATGGAGCTAACCGTATTTAATTTACGTTACATAATCATTAGCCGATTTACACCACAGTTAACGGTTCATTGTTTCTAAAATATATTGAGCTAATTCCTCTACTTTGTTTAGGAACAATGAGCATTGATGATGTATGAAAACACCAATGTTTTCATTAAACTATTTATTAGTCTATGCACGTGGCTCCACACACGTGTTGATAAAAAGTAAGGCTTTATCCTTTCTCATGACTTGCACTATATTCATAACAATTTAAATCATCAAGTTCCGCTTAGTATTTTAGCCGTAAAAGCGTTACTGACAGACAAAGCTACTTTCTTATTTATAAGGATATAAATATGACATAAAGGGGTATGACCAATCGACTATGGGATTGTTTATCGCTGCTGTTCTATTTATTCCGTGGCTTTGTCAAGATAAAAACTGCTGTATTGTATGTAGAATAATATGAAAGTTTAATTTTAAGCCGGATATTTTCATAGTAAGCTGGGATGTCATGAAAAAAGTTGGTAAACAAGTGCAAAAACCGTGATAATTCTATCAAAACAAAATAAGATTCTAGTTCATCCTTCATGTTTACATAGAAAATCTGTTTTGTTTATTAAATGCCGCTTAAATTATGTCTTTTATTACTAGATAATCGTCAAACACAAAACTAGAAATTATTTACTATCTTATTTTCGTGACACAAGGGTTTTAGCGATACAATTTTTGGGCATTGCCTTTTGGTAAGCTAATTTTCAACGTTTGATTAATTAAATTTGGATTTTTAGATCAGATGGAACGCCAGAAGCAATTACGCCATCCAATGGTCCCAATGACTAATACACACATTCTCTCACACAAGCACACCCAATATCAGAACAAATATTTGTGGATCACAGATATATTTGTCCCGTATTGGAATCAAACCCACAACACCAGTGCAGTGGAGAGTGGCGAGGCGTCCGCTTGCACGTGTTTCGCATAAGGCACATCACACGTGCAGACATTATTTAAATCTATTTTAAAATAATTATTAGATATATCCGTATTAACCCAAAATATCTCTAAAATCCAGATATTCATTGACCTCATGTTATATTTCATCAAAACAATTTACTTATTAACACGCTAAATTCCTAATAACTATGGACTATACAGAACGATCCCCGATAATAGACTATTTAATTTATGTTTAATAGAATCATTAGCCGATCTATACCACAATTTACTGCTCGCTGTTATTTTACGGTCTAGCCGTAGTTTATTTTCATTTAATAACATTTCTCAAATACATTGACGAAATCAGTTTATTTTAAATTTAATAATTGTTTATATTGTATTGAATTTAATGTAAGTATTTTCTTGGTATCATGAGATCAGTTTGTAACAAAGATACCTATAACTATGTCAACTATATTGGGAAGGAACTGCTTCTCAACATACAGCTCACGCTAGTTTGGGCATCAGGCCTTATATTTAAATTGCTGAATGTATTTTTTTTCAATAAAGAAATTAATTTATTTATTTATTTATATTTATTTAAATTGAACTCGTTTTATGAAAATATTCAAATGAATTTTATTCTACAAATATTATTTTTAATATTTAAGTTATTAATGCTTAAGTTCAACCTCTAAACAATTAAATGTATTTTTTTTTATTTTCAAATGTTTTTTGTCATGTATCATGGATACAAAAATACTAGTGACAGTTAACTTTAAACGTATTGCTGTAAACTTACGCTTATGACTTGAATTGCCCAAAAAAAAAATAATGAAAAAGCAACTACCTACCCTAATACATTACCTTTCCATGAATAAAATTACAACTTCAATTACTTACAAGTAGAACAGAATAACATTTCAGAGAAATAAAACACCAATACTGTGTTTATTCCAATTAACTTTATTTAGACGTCGCTGGCTGTTTGTCATCAGATTTGATTACAAATAACTTAACGAACTTGATTCAAGAAGTTACAGCGTTTATTCTGTCTTCTTTGCTTACCTGAGATACTTGGAAATATTTTAAATATAAATAAGAATACGAAAATAATTATATAAGAAACATGTTTTGAAACATGAGGAGCTTTTAAGCTAAGTCAAAGCCGCGCAAATCTGCAGGTTAAGCAATGCGTACCGTGATCGGTCGTTTGATGGGTGACCATCCGTGACGAAATATCACTTCGCCCATACTGGATTGTAAAACAATAATACTTAGCCGAATCTATTAGACTAAAAGCTGACCCAAATGTAAATTGAAAAAAGCTTGGAGAATAATGGGGAGTCATAATGTGCGGTTTTTGAAGTATTTTTTCTTTGTAATATCTTGTCATAACGGGCAACAAAGATCTTAAAATACTTTAGATTTAAAAAAAAAGACGCCCGCACTAGAAATAGCTCCTGTGTCGCGGGGTTGTTCACAAACACAGAGCACACCCAATAAAAAGAATAGTAAGCAAAATGTGGTAAGTATACTTAACATTATTAAATACCATTAAAACAGCTTTAAACCTTCTATTAAACGCCTTAAATCCTAGACGCCTGAAAGATCCTTCGAAATCATTAGTACAATAAGCATTTAAGTGCTAAAACGATAGCACAGTCTTACTCTGAAGTGTTTGCGAAGTATATTAGTGGTGTATATTCCTAGCATCTTCAGCAAAGCGCAGTAAATATTAGGGTTGTGCCGTGCGCTGTATTGCCACTAACTGCTCGTTTAGACGCCACGCTGGTGTAGAAAGGGATGTTTGTATTGCTGGAAGTGATATTGTATTATATTAATTCTAAGCAACAGTTACATTGTAACAGAAAATGCGAAATATGTGACGCAAGCATTTGTACAGAAAAATCTTGTGTTCTTTAATTTTCTCTAATTTAACAATTAAAGACGCCAATGTGTTTTTGGACTTGAACTTAAGGGTAGACTCAAAAACGCCGTGTTTTCATACTAATGTTATATGGGATAAAATTATATATTATTAAAATTGTATCTCTTTTCATTGACAAATCATATCTTAAACCCTAAAATGCATGTTTGTTCGTGGACATTTTGTTAATGTTGTTTTAATTATTCATTGAGCTACATACAAACTAAAAAAATAAAATAATAATTTTGAAAAAGTGGACGCCAATAAACATGTAATTTAGTGTTTCAGATATGATTTGTCTATTATAATAAATTAATAATATTAAAGTTCAACCCATATTACTTTTGTATGGAAAACAATCAAACAATTGGCTAAAACACTCTTAAAGTTGGAACACATTTTGGTAGCTGATTAATTAGGATTGGCGTATCTACTCTTTTTTATTCAATTCACGAACTATTCTTATACCTTACCTGAATTTCAATCAGAAGAAACAATAAGCAAGGTCAAACAAAATAGAAATCCTTGCAAAACTCTATTAAAATTATACCAAAATGGAATCTACCCAGAGCCACTTCCAGCCTTCAAATATCTTCATACTTTGGTCGTGGTGGACATTTCTGTGTGACATGAACACAATTAAACCGTAACTGGTTTGTGCATACCGCATCTTGGTACCCATTGCTGGGTATTTTACTCTCAGTGTTGGGCAACAGTAGCCCACTGTTAGGCGTTGACTGGTTTATAAATAACACCTATTACATACAGAATAGACCATGATAGTCTTATTCAAATTATGAAATACGGGTGTTACTCACGTAATGGTGTCCTATCGCACCCTCTTGATAATGCCTAGACGTATAGGCGAAACCGCGGTCGACTAAATAGACCAATATTATGTGAGTAACACCCGTATTTCAATAGTTGAATAATGTTACAAACTTATGTCAGTTTTAATAAAAACATGGTAGTCTTGTTTTGTAAAATTGGCTTTTGCTCTTATAACTCGTGTTTTTTTAAATGTTTGATTTGCCTATTTGATTTTATGGTTAGCGTATGCGACACTAACCACGGGTAACATATCACGGGTTGTATTGATCGGGCAAATTTGCTAATTCTGATTTTTCCACCAGGAAATGCTCCACAGCAGCATGGAGTTGGATTTGTGCCCGGTGGATTGCGATGGTCTCACCTCCATCTTATGGTGCCAAATCATAGCTGGTAAAGTGAAGGTATTATACGCCTCTGCCATTAGGGTTAATGGGTAACATACGTGTGATGTTACGTTATGTTTGGGTAATGTTAAATAAAATGTCATGTATCCAAAGGATTTTTCTCTGAAGCAATATTCTTTTTATAAAAACGGGCAATTAAGTATAAAAAGGAATAAATAAATTATCCAAGCATTTGTCTTAATATACCTGTAAGCGATATTTAATTGGCAATTACGAATACGATTTAAAATCAAAGCCCCGTAACCTTATTTCTCGGTAAAAGTATTATACTTTCTATTTATTCTGAATGAAAATAAAATCTATAGAAAAAGTATAAAATACGATGGCCTACTTTATCTCGCTTAGTTCCATTCTATTGCAAGTCACCATTAAACCTGACTGCACCGCAGAGCAAAAATATTCTTACAGTAGGAAAAATTCAAACGAAAAAACAAACGGTAGGAAAGATTTTTTTAGGATAAATACTTGGACTATCGTACAAACTTTTGAGAGGTGTTGATTTGAAATGATTAAATGTATTAAATTATTGCCGTAGGTTTAGCTAGCTTAGCTAGCCTCATAAATAATGCTGCCAGAAAAAAAAATTGTGCATCATTTTTGTCTTATTAATATTCTTTTAAGCTACGCACATAAATTTATGCCTGATATGACTAATTATATGTTTAAAATATCCACTTTCGATAAGCAGCTAATAGTAATTTGCTTAAAATTGACACTTAAAATGAAATTTGAAATTAGTTGAGTGCACGGTTGGCATAGAGGTTAAAGCGGTCGCCTCGCCACTTTGCACTGCGCTCGTGTTGTGGGTTTGATCTCCACATGTGCCAATCTCTGGGTGTGCATTGTGTGAGTGAAATGTATGTGTGTGAACACCCCCGTGACACAAGAGTTATTCCTAATGCGAACGTCGTTTTTTTCAAATAAAAAAGGTTGTCAAGCGAATTTAGACTTCTTTAGAATATCTTTACAAAATTTGTATAAGACTGGATCACGAATCTATTGGAATGATACCTACTTCTTCTGTGTAAATTTACAAAATTTAAAAACATGCATAATTTTATACAGTTTTTTTATAGTTGTTTTTCTGGTACATTTTTTTTTACTGCACCTGAGCATTTGAAAGCGGCGCTCATTATCACGCAACCATTATTCTTTTTCTCTTTCTTTCTATTATTATACTTTTTTTACGTTTTCAAGACACGTTTGCGGCATTCCTAATGGGAAATATTTACATATTTAAAAAATAAACAGTTGGAAATTAAATTTCTTTATTAAAGATTGTTTTACGCCTCTGGAAGGGTGGGTATATTTAAAATTGTTTACAAGGGTGAAACAAAATTGTATACAACTACATGCTACTACCTACTAAAATTTCTAACAACCAACTCCAAATAACATTATTTTTGACCCCAAGATCTGATCCAACATCTTATGGTAGACGCATATAGACCAAACAGGCCGTGTCTTTATTTACCAAATAAAACAAAGTAATTCATAATTTTGGGCATTTTTTACCAGTTGATTGTTTGCAGCAAATAACGTGCTGTAATAAGATGGGCGTAGAAATTTTCTCCGTATAATAATAATCTTGGTGTAATAGAACACACCTCACTGAGGACTACACTTACCAGGGTGAATCATTTTGATTTTAAGTGTTCTGTAAGCTCTTCTTAAACTCATCGAAAAAAATGAATTTAAAAGTTAAAGGCACCAAGTTTCAGTTATTTGATTGGGCAATAAAATGAAATCATGGCCTTCTCAGAGCCATCTTAACACTGATTTCTAGTGTCCAAATTGTGCAAATTTGTTAAATTTTACGCCCTACTAATCAAATTGTCCTTCTTTTTTGATGTTAAAAAAATATATTAATTGAATTTTACTTGACTATAGGTATGTTAAATAAATAATAGGTATTACCTTATCGATCGATATATCGAAATATGATCATGGAGGGTAGCGTGAGGGTTTTGAGAGCTATAAGCTACAGAGATATTTTGAATGAAGAATATAAAACGAATGAAATTTTATTAAGGTCTGCTTCCTGGTCTGACGGACATGAATATAAAAAAGTACAATTTTACCATTTACTTCTCGAAAAGAGAGGGGGATGGATTGATTTTATACTTGACCATAATTACTGAACAAAATGTATCCATAACTGTAACAGGTATTGCTCCGTACCTTACTTTGCACAGACAACATCAATCGTTGTTTGTTTTTGAGCTCGTTGAGAATTTGTATTACATTTCCGATGGTCTGGTTCAAATTAAATGTTCATGAGTATTTGCAGGATGCTTTTAGTGTAAATGAGTTTGGTATGGGCTGCGTCTGTAGTAATTGGAATGGGTGAGTCATGTAGTGCGTTATGTAATTTTAGTATTTATGTAGGAACCGATCGACCTGTTCACATAGCACATAACATATTCATATTCATTATTATTTATTGCAAATATAGGTCAAAAAAGATATTACATTGATTTGTTTTGATTTACTTTGCCATTCAGCATGCAATGTTAGAGTTATTAGAATTATCGCTACAATTATACATGTCAAAAAAGTTATTTCAAATAATTTGCAAAAATATTAATTAATTATTTAAGAATTATTACCAATAAGAATGTCAGTATTTCAATTAATCATAAATAAATTTGTCATTAAGATAATCTTTCTCTGTATTTCTGTGCTTTATTAAAAAGAAATTTATACAATTCAATTTTGAACATATTGATGGTAGAGCACTTTAATATATATAATGGAAGATGATTATAAATACGCGGTATCATGCAAAATATACTATTATTAAATTGTGCTGTCCTATTCGCTGAAAAGTTTAATGTTACAGTCGTTGCAACAAAAATAATAATAGTTGTTATTCGAATTCAACTCCTTCCAGTCATTCTTGCAAGACGTTGTAAAGGTTTTGCAAGTTCTTGTACATGGGATCGTTTCGCACAAGCTATGGTCATCTTTTAAATCATGTATGGCCTATTTACATCACGCCTATACTACCCAGAAGGGTGTGGCAGAGGTGTACAACACCAACATTTCACCTGTTATGTTTAGGTTTTTAGGAATAAGGGGTGAGCCTACCGACATCTAGGCACAACTCCGTGCAATTGTAATTTTCCTGATGGAAAGTTAACAAATTACACTTTGCCCGTCCCGAACCTGAGACCTAGTGGTGAATATATATATAAAGTATAATAAAGTAAGTATATATAAAGTAAATATATCGCGGTGTGTTTAGTCCATGAATAAAATAAATTGTATTTTTGCAAATTATCAGTAAATAATTAAAAAATATATACGCTTGAATCTGTTAAATTTATTAAAGTGGTCGGTATTTTATTTTATTTCACTTACTAAGAGGCACTATATAAGTGGAAGCACTTGATTCGGTTTGGCGGCAGATATTTCTGAGAAAATGACAGAGTTCATTTTAAAGAGTTTGCCAACAATTCATATTTTACGCCAATTAATTGTGTTTTAGGAATTCTGTTTCAATTTCATTTTATAGGGAGTAAAAAGAATTTTCCAGAAAGTACAAGGAATTTTCCTTCTCACTACTGAAAATTTGCTAAAAATTTTAGCGTAGAAAAACTAAATTTTGTTCTTCTATTTAACCGATTAAAAAATAGCACAGAATTCATTTATATTTGCCATACTTTTATTTAATAAGCCTCAATTTCACCAGTTCCTCATAAAGTTTTATATAAATAGTTAACTGCCTGATTAATCTATAGAAATTTAACATTTTATCTGTCATAGTCTCCAATAGGCTTCTCAAGGACTTATCAGAAACCTGATAAACACACCCTAAAATACAAATCATTCGGACACCATGGAATGCTGCATAGTGACGTCATGCGATACGACATCGGAAGACTACAGACGAGTGGTAAAGACGTGTTATCTGTAACATGTCCAAAACAGCTATGAACAGCTTGTTTCGAACTTTAGAGAGAACTAGAGAATGCCCAACAAAGTTCCTTCGTATTAAAACTCTCAGGTTCGATTCTCGAGAGAGTTTTTTTTTAAGGTTTTTTTGCCAAGAAATTAACAATAGGCTCTCCTCCTATCACGTGTGACTTAAAAATCATAGGTGAAATGTGGGTGTTACAAAGCTCTGTCACACCCTGCTAGGTAATGTAGGCGTATTATTATAGTATATTGTTGTATTTTATAAGCACTGTAATAAACTTTCTACATGTCTGAAGAACAAATTGATTAAATAACTGTTTCGATACGTGAAGAATTCCCAACAAAGTTCCTTCGTATCAGGTCAATGTACCGACACATTTACTCTAACTATGTCAAATTACGAGTAAAGGGTTCCGTAGCGCTTCGATCTAATTGCGACTTCGTGACTGCTCCTACCCTCTTCCATTAGCACCTTTCACTGAAGAACTCCATTTGGAAATGCATCTTCACTTTATTCTCTGCACATCGACGCTTTTGAAATGGAAGAAAGCATAATAAAATGGTTTAGACCAGCAATGGATTTAAAGAAAGGAGAAGTGATCGAATAAATGGAAGAATCCTATAAAGTCACGTTGGAATCGTTAAAAGTCTAGACAGTAGGCGATTCAATTTCTTATTTACGTTGATTTCTATAATAAATAAATGGCGTTTCAACGTTTGAGTAATTTGCTCAAGTTTAATAAGAATCGTGTTTAGATTAAATCCGCTAAAATTGGTCCCTCATTTTTCAATGAGTAGTTTTAGATTAAAATTTTCGAGTGTTTATTGAGTTTTTGAGTGTTTTCTGAGAGAGTTGAGTATTTTGTTGAGAGGTACAGCTATCTCATTCGAATGACATGACAGTGTGATAAAAGCAATTTAAAAGCTTTTAGACTATTGACCCTTGTGAGATTTTAATTTAAAATCTGCTTTTATTTGATGTTGAGGTACGAAGAAGTGGTCAACATCATGTATTAATATTAATATAATTATATAAGTATTAATTATCTTCAATACATTTTTCTAAAAGCTTCAAAATCTTCCTTATTGAGTTTGGTATATGTTTTAGTTTTAAACTAGTAAGGTGATTTTTTGTATGATCAATAGTTGAACTGTTTAAATGTCATTACTTTCAAATAAGGTCAAGCAAAAAAATATGTGATCAAAGCGGGAATTAAACCCGCGACCATAGTTTATCTTATCGCTTTACCAGTCAGCCATCCGAGCCTTGCTGCAAATCCACGAATCTTTTGACTGTAAGAATCGTCTTTTCGGACGCCTCTATTTTTTTTCGACCGTTCTTACATTGCTGAGCATGGCTAAATGCTATATTTAAATCAATAAGAAAATGAGATTGTTTCACCATTTTGTCTGTATCTTTCAATTTAAAAAACCTTTTAATAAAATAATCAAAGTAATTCTTTATACATTAACTCACTCAACATAGATTTCTCTAAACCTTGATAATGTGTATCCCTTACAGTCCAATACAAGCACCTAGTCAAGGTATCAGTGTTGGATTAACAAGATGGACAGTGTGTGCGTCGGTTCTATGAGCTTGGGGCAAAAAATATGGCAGGCTTACTTTGGATCCCAAGGTGAGACTTGCAAAGCTTATGGGATAGGTCACTACTGACAGATAACCACGGGTATATGCTTTTGCACGTTATGGGAAACTGTGATGAAATTAAATTTGAAATAGTTGTTTTTCGTAAATTTTACTGTTTTGTAACATTGTTTACAGTCGAAATAGCAAGAAAAAGCGAAAACTGTCAAGTGGCTTACGATGTAATTTTTATAAGTTATTTTATTGATTGTCTTAAAAACTAATTATAATTCAATAAATAAATAAAAGATTTTAATGGAAACCCACTCTGAGTTGTTGTATGCTTCAAAACAATATTATTTATTATGTATGTTACCTTGACAAATTATATATTTAAACGTTCCTTATGAATCTTTGACTGACTTTGCTGACTCGACACTATACCGAAGATATCCCGGACGTCAGCTTGTACGAGATTAGTATGGCTCTCAAACAGCTTAAAAACAACAAGGCACCGGGTGATGATGGAATCACGGCTGAGCTTCTGAAAGCGGGTGGAAAACCGATACTTAAAGTCCTTCAGAAGCTCTTTAATTCCGTCACCATTGAAGGTACAACGCCAGAGGCATGGCACAGGGGCGTGGTGGTGCTTTTCTTCAAAAAAGGCGACAACACCTTATTGAAGAATTATAGACCCATCACGCTGCTGAGCCATGTCTACAAGCTGTTTTCGAGAGTCATTACGAACCGTCTCGCTCGCAAGCTAGACGACTTCCAGCCTCCCGAACAAGCCGGTTTCCGGAAAGGCTACAGTACCATAGACCACATCCATACGCTGCGGCAGGTTATACAGAAGTCCGAAGAGTATAACCGGCCTTTATGCTTAGCGTTTGTGGACTATGAGAAAGCCTTCGATTCGGTGGGAACATGGGCAGTGCTACAGGCTCTCCAGAGGTGCCGAATTGACCATCGGTATATCGAGGTGTTAAGGTGTTTATATGAAAACGCCACTATGTCGGTTCGTCTCCATGACCGGAGCTCGGAATCTATCCAATTGCAGCGGGGAGTGAGGCAGGGTGATGTTATATCCCCGAAACTATTCACTGCTGCATTGGAGGATCTTTTTAAGCTTCTGGATTGGGATGGACTCGGCATCAACATCAATGGCGAGTATATCACCCACCTTCGGTTTGCCGACGATATAGTGGTCATGGCGGAGTCCCTGGAGGACCTAGGCACAATGCTCGATGATCTCTGTAGAGCGTCTCAACGAGTGGGCTTAAACATGAACATGGACAAGACGAAAATTATGTCGAATGTCCATGTAGTACCCACCCCAATCGTTGTTGGGAACTCTACACTCGAAGTTGTGGACGAATATGTGTACCTGGGACAAATTATCCGATTAGGTAGTTCCAACTTCGAGAAAGAGGTTAACCGCCGAATCCAACTCGGCTGGGCAGCGTTCGGGAAACTACGTAGTGTCTTTTCGTCCAGTATACCCCAGTGCCTAAAGACAAAAGTCTTTAACCAGTGTGTGTTGCCAGTGATGACTTATGGAACTGAGACATGGCCGCTCACTATAGGAGTCATCAGAAAGCTCAAGGTCGCTCAGCGAGCGATGGAGCGAGCTATGCTCGGGGTTTCACTACGCGATCGAATCAGAAATGAGGAGATCCGTAGGCGAACGAAGGTTACCGACATAGCTCAGCGAGTCGCTAAGCTGAAGTGGCAATGGGCCGGACACATAGCTCGGAGGACAGATGGCCGTTGGGGCAAGAAAGTCCTAGAGTGGCGGCCACGAACTGGCAAACGCAGCGTGGGACGTCCTCCCGCTAGATGGACGGACGATCTGATCAAGATCGCGGGGAGTCGTTGGTTTCAGTCGGCCAAAAACCGCGCGCTGTGGAAATCGATTGGTGAGGCCTATGTCCTGCAGTGGACGTCCCTAGGCTGATGATGATGATGATGATGAATCTTTACTTAAATAATTTGCGTGTCTATCGCAAATAGACTTACCAAGAAAATAAGTGTGGGACATCGTTTTTCATTCCGAATTTAGTTATATTTTATTATGAAAATATAACTAACTTCCCACTGCTAAGCACAGTCTATTTTTTTGAAAAATACTAGCAATTTTATGATTAAAATTCTCTTGGAGAGAAAAACTAGAAATATAAAAGTTTAATAGACTGCAAAACAATTGCAAACTAGTTACCTCTTAATATAAGTTCCTTCCTATCAAGAAAGTTCAGATAGAAAAAGATGTCACCTTTGGACGTTGAAGACGGACCAGTTACTATTATAAGACCTTGAATAGCTATCATTATATTTGGTAAAGATTGTTTTTTAAATCATTGCGTGCACATCAGAACAAATCTGTCTAGTCAATTGATTTTTGAATCGCCAAGACAAAGCAGTGAAGCGAAGGAAGGAAACTACTTATCTTTTATCGAAGTGTTTCGATGGTTTTTTGAGCATTTATAATTTGGGTTTGGATTTTACCATATAAACGAAACTGTCAGGATATGATACAACGGATTTATTAAATTTACAAAGTTTCAATCAAAAAGCTCTACTCTCTACTACTACTTTAGTTTTAATTGATATCCAAAAACCCTCGATTTGGTCACTGACTCACTGATGATCATTCAAACTCATATGGTACTTCCCGAAGTCCTAGAAAGCTGAAATTTGGTATGTAAGCTATTTAACAATGAGTACACTGTTACATTAATATGGGTTAACATTGTGAACTTAATTCTAAGCGTCTCACTACTTATAGAGGAGCACAACATGCACTATAATAAGAAATTAGATAAAATTAGAAATTAGACAAAACATTACGCTAATTTAAAAAAGAATAATTGTCTGACAAAAAAAATTCAATTTCATTTAAAAAAAATGAAATTATATAAATAAATATAAATTAAATTAAATTATTAAATAAATAAGATTAAAACTAAATTAAATTATTAAATAAATTAGATTAAAAAGCTACTAAGTACTAGTGCAAAAAACAACGGAAAAAATTACAAACTTGGAATTTTTATCATTCATAACATCTAAGTTTTTAGGGAACATTGTTAAGTTCCCGAAGTCCTAGATAACAAAGTCAAATTTGGAACAGTAAAATTATGTTTATTATGTTTTGGTGGTATAATTTTTTTCTATAAATAATTGTCTTTTCAGTTGCACGTACAAAAATAATGATAGCTTTGACATACTAAGGGCCAATTTCAGAGGTTCTAGACAGATCATATCCGACCAAAAAAATATAACCAGACCTAATTCAAAAGTGACTCAAGTTGTAATTAAAAAAATAACACAGTTGTCACCATCATTTATATGTGTTATAATGCTTATCTTATCCTGTGAAATTGTAACGTGTCATCAAAAAGTACTACTTGGATATCTCCCTACCCATAGACCGGAAGGCGACGTTCCCGGCAAATTCACTTTTCCCGTCGCCGTTGAACGGAAACGAATCCAGAACAAATTTATACCATCAAAATATTGCATTAAACACCCCAAGGATTAAGTTCTTTTGTACAATATCCGGTTCAAATGTGTTGTTTTTTTTTTGTAATATCGTCCTCTGGTAATCGGGCATATTGGATTGTATAATCATTAAAGAATGGCCAATGTATTATCTTAATTTAATTTCCGGTCAAGTACCTTTACATTATTTTGATAATTGAAACTGGCTGTTAAGATTTTGCCATAGAAAACGTCTTGGTGGTTAGTTTAAAATAAGAAACAAATTTTAATGTCTTGTAAAAATAAATAAAGATTATTCTCCATTGCAACTCATTTTGACTTAAAACGTTTTGAATTGTCTTTGCATTGCAAATATAAACTTTATGTTGATATCATTAAGGTTGTAATTATTAATCGTGGAATATTTTAAAATCGTTTCTTATTTTCAATTAAGTATAGGGCCTGTTTCAGAATCTTTATGTAAACGTTACTGAATTGATAAAATATAGCTCAAAAACAAATTAACGTTTTGATAGTGGTAGAGCTCTTGTGAAAGAGTTCGAGGGCGGCAGTTCGCCTTTAACCTGCCGCTAAATGGTAGTGCTTTCATTACTGTGTTCCGGTTTGGTGGTGGGATCGGGCCCTGAAATAACTGGAACATGAGGCATGACAATTTATCCCTCAGATGGAGCGATGCATCTACAATCTGCTTTTGTGGATTGTTGATGTTCATGGGCTAAAGTTACTACTTACCATCAGACTATAGGTCCGTTTGTATACGTCGTATAAAATAATATTTAAAATCGGACAAGTTATATATCTGACAGTTATCTCATCAAAATTAGTTAAAGAGACCCGAAAATCATCTATTCAAAGTCAACCCCATACCTTTTCTAACCTCAAATGAACATTCACAAAAACTATTTGGTTCATACCTTAATGTATGCTTGAGCATACATTTAGATATGATCTTGATATTCTTGATGTTATAGAACCACATTATAATAAATAACAGTATTCATACTTTCTATCAGTCCTATAATTTTCCCTGTAAGTGACAAGGAAAAGCGTAGAATAGTCGTCAGTGAACCGAGGCACTAGATTCGATTACCGAGCACTCGCTCGCGGCGTTGAGCATAACAGGAAAAATGAATTTGTTCAAGTACCTATGCCTTCACTTCGCCATCGCCATGAATTTTTATAGGCATTCTATAGGAAGGTGTGAATATTTAAGGCTAATACTTAGTTTATTGTGGACTGTGGAGTTTTTATAAATTTATCGCCAGTAATGTTTTGAATGTTCCAATCAAAACCATTTTCTTACTTGAATACTAAATACTCTTTTCATTTTGAGCGAAAATTCTGTATCTAAATTTACAATGTTAATCAATTTGAAGGTATTAACACACTATATTTGATTCAAAAAGTAATTTCAACCAGCGAGGGACGTTTTATTAGTGGGATACTAATTTTAGAATCAATAAAATTCCATTTAAAGGGAAGTTATATTTTTGTAGCATATGAATCGAAATGCGTAATGATTTGTTAAATTAAATCAAACCTACCTTCAGGCGTTTACCTTTGTAGCCGTTCACTTGAGCCAAATAAATTTATGTCAGGGTTACTCGTATTATATATTTTATTAATTTTTATTTAACAATTTATGTACACACACAAGAATGGTTAGAAGGACAATACGGGTTCCGTTATATAATATATTTCGTTTTCTAATTTTAGAAATAGAAGACTAATCACAATTGTATGTAGAATAAAGAATTTTACGGATTAATGCCTATGATATATATTTTGTAATATTATGAGCTGTTGTCATTGACATTTAGATCAGGCCAGAATACCTTATTTCTATGACATAGCGTCTACGAAGCAGCAGTGGCATAATTTATGAAGCTGAATCAGTGTTTTTTCGATCTCATAAATAAATAACACTTTTATTTTGCACAACAGAATAATGTGCGAAAACGCTTACAATTATTTAATCCTCAATTTTATTTCAATTGAATGAAATATGAAGTTTTTTAAATTTGTATTATTAATATATTGTTAACACGTACATAACGAACTGCCACAACCATTCATCTCTAAAAGCATTGTGCAAATACTCGCGAACATTTGATTTGAATTAATAGTCCATCGGAAATGTTGAATACAATTCTCTGTGAATACAAAAACAAACAATGATTGACGTTGTCTGTCCCTGCCATGATATTGAGTAGCCTGTGAATTAAACGTGAATCTTCCTCACAGGATGACAGGATTAACAAATGGTATTAAAATTTGTATATGCGTTCTTAAAAAATAGAGCTTGCGTAAAAAGATATGTGGACCTGATGTGTAGGCATAAAAGACAGAGTAAAGATATACTACCGAGTATTCTATCTTCATAAAGATGGTCGGAACGCGTAATGCCTCGGAATAAGGGTACAATAATAACGCCAACAACAGACGGGGTTGCGCCGCTGTGACAAACGAATACAAAAATAAAATGTTCGAAACTCATAATGGGAATACGATATTCAAATACAGTAATTGAGCAGCCCGTGTACCACGCAACATGTTCTTCTGTTATTTCCAGGAAAGAGGCCAAGTCAGAATACTATGTAGATACTAGCTTCCGCCCGCGGCTCCGCCCGCGTGGTATGTTAATTAAAAGTAGCCTATATGTTAATCCAGACTATAAGCTACATGTGTGCAAAATTTCATCGAAATCGACCCGGTAGTTTTGGCGTGAAAGAGTAACAAACATCCATACATCCATACTCACAAACTTTCGCATTTATAATATTAGTAAGGATTTTACCCTGTCGAGGGCTTCATTATTGTTACGGTTAAAGTTAATAATGGTCTCAATGTATCGACATGTAAACGTTGACTTTTACAAAATGAAGCCCTAGGTGCAATTCACCCTAATGAAACCATGAAAATTATGAAGAACTATTTAAAAACAAATAACTTATTTGTTGAAATCCAATGATAAAAAAATAACATAATATCAATTTTTGCATACACTAGTTGTTGCCCGCGACTTAATTCGCGTGGGATTTATTAATTCACACAGTTATGCTCGAGGCAAACGTTTTGCTCAGTTCTCGTGGCGCCATCTATTGCGTTTTGATGTAATATTCCTTTTATATTTAAAACCTGTCAGATAAACAATTATATAAGTATAGATAGATTAAATAAAAACACACTCCAGCATCATTGTATAATTATGTATATGTTACAAGATATGTTTGAAATTCGGTTTTTTTACAATGCCTATAAATTGTAATTGAGATGTGTTCAAAATCTACAAATAAATATCAAAAACTTTTTCTTTTTCTGTTTAACTTTGTTTATTATAAATGTCATAAGCTAATAAAGTTAAGTGTTGATTAATTAAAAGAACATACCTTTTTTAACACGCTTATATTAGCTTCACCTGTATGTTTGTTTGTTTGTTTGTTTGTTTGTATGTAACCGACTCCTTTGGACTCGATTTTGACCCACTTTAAACGGACAGATTTAATTCAAACTTTCTACACTTGTAAAGAATCAGCGACAATATAATAATTTCATAAATTTATCTCATTATCCTGATTAGGATCGCCAGGATTAAAAAAAAACTAAAAAAAGTGAAAAATAAATATAGTTTAAAAAAACTAAAAAAACACGCTTTTAAAGCACATCAAACTAAAAAGTGAAAAATAATTCTTATTATAACCTGAAAATAATAATAAACGAAAAATACTAGTACTATTGTGAAAAAAAGCGTGGGTCGCTCGATAGACGAAAAATATGGCACAGAGCGCCCCACGCTTTTTTTCACAATAGTACTAGTATTTTTCGTTTATTATTATTTTCAGGTTATAATAAGAATTATTTTTCACTTTTTAGTTTGATGTGCTTTAAAAGCGTGTTTTTTTAGTTTTTTTTTATTACTACAACTCTGAGCGCCTCGACTTTCATAGGTTATGTAAAACATGTGGGTACATCCTTCGGGGGTTGTTTTTTTATTAAACAAACAAAAAGGTGGAGCCTCGCATGTGTTTAAATTTATTTAAATGTGTATTAAAATTAGTTTTACATTTAATATATTGCCGAAGTGAGCTCTGAATCATATACATTGCCTAGTCATTATATACATCACCAGGATTTCTCACATATCCTATAAATATCCACGTTTCAATTAATTACTACGGCTACGGACCCAGCTAATACCAAACACATTTATCCTAAAAGCATTCCTTAAATACTCGTGAACCTTTAATTGCAATTAACAGTCCATCGGAAATGTTCCAATGCAATTTTCTGTGCGTTAATTCCTGTGATGGATTAACAAACAATGATTGACATTGTCTGTCCAGAACAAGGTACTGACTGACTGTCCCTATTTATAGTAAAACAGTTGTAATGCGTATTTTCACGTATAAATTTATTGGTAACTAGCTGACCCGGCGAACTTCGTACCGCCTTAGCGTAAATTTGATGCACTACTTTATTTTGTATAGCTGACCTATCTTATGTATGCGTACCTATTCAATTTGAACTGGAATCTATCATATCCTCCATATAAAAATGAATTCTTTTTTTTTTCTGTAAGATCCTTGTACAGAGTATTAGAAAACTACAAAAAAAAAATCAGCCAAATCGGTCTAGCCGTTTTCATGCTATGTCGTGACAACGAAAAACGGGTTTCATTTTTATATATTATATAGTTTAAACTTGTGTTTTGAGCATTTATACATTATAAGTTTACGAACTTAAGTTATATTAAGCGGCCGTGGCGCAATGGATAAGGCATCGGTCTTACGATCAAGAGGTCGTGGGTTCGAATCTTGGCTATTACACCACAGACGTGAAGTTACTACACACAGAGGGGGTTAACAAGAATACTAGTAATTTGTTTTTGCAAATTACTAGTAAACTTTTTAAAAATAACAATAAAAAACTATTCTGAATAAGCTGCCAATGGTTGCTACCAACAGTAAGTTCAGTAGCTGTATGCAGTCAATTGCAGTCGCAGCACTTGCAGTTGCAGCGTATAACAGGCAGTTATAGAGAGTCGCCTCCTGAAACTTTCGGTTGCACTCTGCAGGAACTTATACAATATACAAGGCATTATAGATAATACATTTAATTTTAACTGCTAAGTGTACTTGATAACGGTAGAACCCATTCGAGTTTCCATTATTCCAATAATAAAGTGTTAAATTCGTAAAAAAATACTTTAGCATTAAAACATGTTTCTGCAAAACACTCCAACACCAATTGTTCTCGTAGGTAAGTATGAAGTACGGAGCAAGGCGGTGTTATATTATACCACATATTATACGGCAGGAACTGGCCACGCCCAGCTTATTATAGTACGTTATTTATTGCCATGAACAGTCACTGGTAAAATATTGCCCAAAAATATGAATTCCTTTTTTTTCATGCGTTAAATGAGAGACTCAGATAAAAATAATAACCCATACTGTGTGGGTAGATATTCCTTTTGGCTTTACTGGATATTAAAAAAATGCTTTCATGTTTCGATATTCACTTTTTGATTTCAAGCTGTGTGATCTATAGCTCTGTCAAAAACTAATTTAAACTCTGTTTGTAATTAAACATATAAAATCATCTTTAAGGTAATATCCCAGAACGGTGTGGCAGAGATTCTTTTTCTTCTTCGTCGTGTCGATGGCTGAGTCAAATTTTATTTTGACTTGCCATCGTGGTGAAAGGATTAGCCAATTCGCTTTGGAGAACTCGCGAATTGCCCAAGGTGCGCCGGACGTAGGGAATCGTTGTGTACGTCACTCGGGAGGCTCCTTTCATGCACCCCGGCAGAGTTGTATAATACCCACACTTCACCTGTTATGTTTAGGTCGCATTTGATAGGGGGTGAATTCGTAATTTATTAGCTCAAAAGCCCGTGTTTTAAAAGCATATTTGTGTTGTATAGGAACGTCAATATTTACGCAAACTAAATTCTCAACCTCCTTTTAAAATATATACAAGATTCTTCCATCTCAAAAAAGTTTGTAGGCAACCAGAAAAGGGGAAATGGACAATTATGATTCCAGACGATGGGCTAGCAAATTGCAAAATCACTAGGCACTTTTGCGTGAGTGGGCTACACAGTCAATACCTTGCTTTAAGTACCTTTCTAGTACTTAGAATATTTTTTTAAATTTTGTTTGATTTGAGCACGTTTAACTTCAAATTAAAAAAAATAACGTTTAAATAAAATCACGGCTATATTACGGCGAAAAGTGGGCAGAGGTGAATAAAATCCAAACTTTACTTATTATGTATAGATCCCATGTGGTAGGGGGTAAGCCTATCGCCATCCACCGGGCACAACTGCAACTCCGAGTTACTATTAAATTTTTCTGATAGAGATATCCTAAATAACACTTGTATAATCAAACCCGAGATCTCTCGAGGCTTGGTTAACAATGCTATCAATATGAGTCTCCAATAATATTTTTTTAAATCCAGCTTATTTATTAAAATACTTTTTATCATTTAGTTAAATAGAAATTATTAAATAATTATTTTATAATTCTGCAGTCGGTGCTAAGTAAACAATAACTCTGTATATATAATATCAATCTTTCTAACAAGTATTTTCTGACTGAATATTAGTTATATTTCTGTGGTAAGTACCACAGAAATACTGGGCGACCGCGCACTAGCACAACTACGCCTCCCTTTATTGTGTGTAATTTGATATTGTAGAAAGCTTGTTATAGCTTTTACTTGGCACCGACTTCAGAGTTATAAAATAATTATTTAATAATTTCTATTTAACTAAATGAAAAAAAGTATTATTTTGTGCGAAGTAAATTTATTTTTTGGTTTTTAGTTTACCTACTTTTTGAAGTCGGTTTTTTTTTGTTAAAAATTATTTTATAATTTACTATTACAGATGTCTAAATATTTAACAGTTTCTTCCTGTAATCTTTCTCCCCAAATAGTGTTTTAATAATAAAAGTTATCAACAGAACATTTTATTCTAATTATGTTAAAGATCTTTAATTAAAAACAATTGGTCCGACCAATACACTCCATAGTCAACTATTACATTAAACGATCGTTTTGCAACATCTCTGAAATATCGAAAGCTTTTGTTCACAATAAAACTAAAACTAAAACACTATAGTCATTGCGGGTAGTGTGAAAACAGTTTTATTGACAGTCGAACTAATCTACCCTCTTCCGCACTCTTTTCCTACGCGACGGAGCACTATTATTGTGAGCACTCGTACAAACTCGATCGCGACACGCGACACTTCCGAAGTCATCTCGAACGGCAGCGTTAGAGTTTTTATAAACGTGTTGTAGTTGCTTTTGTGTACGATACGACAGGGCACTGTTATTATCCTCACTCACATTAACTCGGCCGCGACACACGACACTCACTACGTCATAACTTTTGGTCACATTTGAGTTTTTGGGATCGCGGTATTGATGCACTACTGGATGCCAGACACTTGACAGTTTGAAACCATCTTTACGGTTGAAGTTTTTAAATTTCGTCGATAGCTTCTCTCACTAATCTAGGTATATAGTGGCGTTCTGACGAAATTATCTTAGGGTCGTGCAACAAAATCTAGTGGTTCGACGCCGAGTCCAAGAGATGTTGTGCAATAGCTAATTTTTCTGTTAATTCGACGTGATTAACTAAATACAATACATCCATACTAATAAATTACCAACCGCAACTAATAAAAAAGGCCCAGTCAACAATAAACTAAGTACTAACCTTAAATATTCACATATTTCCATAAAATGCTTATAGAAATTCATGGCGATGGCGAAGTGAAGGCATAGGAACTTGAACAAATTCATTTTTCCTGTTATGCTCAACGCCACGAGCGAGTGCTTGGTAATCGAATCTAGCGCCTCGGTTCACTGACGACTATTCTACGCTTTTACTTCCCATTTATAAGGATATTTATTGAAGTGATGGAAAAACGAATACAATTCATGTCAAATGAAACTATGCGACAGTTTGAGATGCCATTCTGGTCGACAGAGATTTTTTAGTTCCATATCAATGAATGCAAAACAATACCTTTCCATTTTCAACGAATTGAACGCGTTCAAAGAGCATTTCTGATATACACGGTAATAAAGTTGTACACCGTATTTTAAACCCACATATTTCCCACAAAACAAGAAGATTAAGAAAAAATCCACACTCGAAGAGGAAATTGCACAAAAGAACTTAGTCTTTTAGGGTGTTTAATGCAATAATATGAAGGTATAAAGGTGCTCTGGTCTCGTTTCCTTTTGATGGAGACAAAAAACGACGTTTGTCGGAAACGTCGCCTTCCGGTCTATGGTAGGGAGATTCCAAGTACTTCTTGACGGTTCGCTTTGTACCATGTTTGATATGCCTTGAATATACTAAGTCTGATTCTAATAAGGATGTCTTCTGATAATCTGTTTCGAGTTCATAAGCAAGACTTATTTTTCGTTTTCGTGCCTCCATTTATTTGGGAGTAAACAAAGGGTCATAGCAAACATGATTCTTCTAGTCACTGAAACGTTAAATTCCGATGCTGCGATCGGACTGTTTCCGCGCTTACTAAGCCGCCAAAAAATAGCGTATTTGCTGTGGCTCTGAGACGTACTGCAGTTCCATTTGGGTCTCATTACAAACTATTTATCATCAATTTTGTACATGAACTGAAACGACTCTCGGACATCTAAAATATACTTTACTTTGAAAAAGGCTATGAGAATAAGATAATAGCTATTTAAATGTTACAAAATAATAAAAAAGCCCCGCCTTCAACGTCCAAAGGTGACATCTTTTTCTGTCTGAACTTTCTTGATAGGAAGGAACTTACATTATGAGGTAACTAGTTTGCAATTGTTTTGCAGTCTATTAAACTTTTATATTTCCAAGTTTTGTACCTTTCAACATTTTATGTTCAGTTTTGGAATGGAATGGAGTCAAGAAGTGAACTGATTGAGTGATTAGCTCGCAAGTTACGAACAATGAATATACTTAATTAGTTACAACTAAACATGACATACATAGAAACATAAAATCACGACAATACTACCCAGAAGAATGTGGCAGAGATGTACAACACCCACACTTCACCTGTTTTGTTTAGGTCCCTTAGGATATGGAGTGAGCCTTTCGCCATCCACCGGGCACAATAACAACTCCGCGCTGCTATTGTGAATTTTCTGACGGAAAGTTTACAAATAACGCTTTGCCCGACCTGGGAATCGAACGCGAGACTACACTATTACTAACATACGCTAACCACTAGACCACCGAGGTAGACAACTAAACATATATTTTAGATATTATTTTTATTTTTACTTGCACCGTCTGTAACTCTGTCTGCTTGGTACGTCGATAAAAATTAAAACTTACCACAGTATAACATACCATATGTAATAAGAGTAAATAATATAGTCATATAAACTACACGTGTGTCTTATTTTCTCCAAAATCCATCACAACGTTTTTACTTAAAGAAGTGACAAACTTCAACCCACCTTCACAAACTTTTACTAACTATTCAAAAGTTTAGTTTATCAGATTCCCCCATCGTGTTTATACCCGTGATCATCTGTCAGTAGTGGCCTATCCCATAAACTTTGCAAGGCTCACCATGGGATCCAAAGTAAGCCTGCCATATTTTTTGTCCCAAGCCCATAGGACCGACGCGCACACTGTCCATCTTGTTAATCCCACTCTGATACCTTGACTAGGTGCTGGTATCGGCCTGTAAGGGTTACACATTGGAGTTAAGAGAGATCTATGCTCTTGTAAGACCATAAAGTAAAAAAAAGGAATAAAACCTTGTATTCTTAAGTATTTTCTGTGTAAGATATATAACATAACATCACGCCTGTATTAGCTTAAGGGGCGAGGCTTAGGTGTATAACACCGACACTTAATTTGTCATGTTTAGGCCCCATGTGATTTATTTATTTATTATTTATTTATTTATTCAAATTCAAATTCAAATTCAAAATTCAAATCATTTATTTTCATAGGCCCCAGGAGGCGCTTGAACACGTCAAAATATTACAAACAAATGATATAAAAATAAATTATAAGTAAAACTAAATTATACTACTATTATAATATTATTTATTTATTTACACCACTGTTTAATGCACTCACAGTTTCCCAACACGTGCAATAAACTAATACAAATAGAAGACTTACTACTACTTAAAAGTACTTTAAAAAGAGATACATGATTTTAGAAATAGTTCATATTTGGAGTAAAATATATCAATATCTGGAAACTGAGCAATAAGGGCGTTGATCAGAGTCAAAGCCTGATTTGTTGGAGCAAATTGGGCAGTGCACGTTCGTACAGCCGGCGTTGCTAGAAGGCGACGCGAGCGCAGCCGCTTGTACTGATTACCGCGTGTTGTGATACCATAGGGTGAGCCTATCACCGTCCACCGCTGCACTGGACTGTACTTCAACTTCTTCTTGCTACTGAGAAATACCTGACGGTAAATTCCAAAAACACTTTTGCTTCACCCGGGGATTAAACTCGAGACCTCTCGATAAGAGGCCGCTTAACCATTAGACCAACGAGGCAGTTGGTCAGCTATATTTTTAGCAAAAATAAATAGATCAAAACTATTTTAAACAGCTTTCTAGAAATTAATAAATTCATGTTAACGACATCTAAATAAAACAGAAGCAGACTATAATTGAAATCTCTTAAGGGTCAATAGCTTCTGGAGTAATTGCATCACACTGTCATCCTATTCGAATAAGATAGCTATACCTCTCAACTCACTCAGAAAGCACTCAAAAACTCAATAAACACTTGGAAAATCTAATCTAAAACAACTCATAGAAAAAAATTGGGACGACTTTACGAATCTCTAATATGAACGTTAAAAACACCATTTATTTATAAAGAAATCTAAGTAAATAAGAAATTGAATCGCCATCTGTCTAGACTTTTAACGATTCCAACGTGACTTTAGGGGATCCTTCCATTTATTCGACCTCTTCTCCTTTCTTTAAATCCATTGCTGGTCTAAACCATTTTATTATGCTTTCTTCCATTTCAAAAGCGTCGATGTGTAGAGAATAAAGTGAAGGTGCATTTACAAATGGAGTTCTTCAGTGAAAGGTGCTAATGGAAGAGGGTAGGAGCAGTCACGAAGTCGCAATTAGATCGAAGCGCTACGGAACCCTTTAGTCGTAATTTGACATAGTTAGAGTAAATGTGTCGGTACATTGACCTGATACGAAGGAACTTTGTTGGGAATTCTTCACGTATCGAAACAGTTATTTAATCAATTTGTTCTTCAGACGTGTAGAAAGTTAATTACAGTGTCTATAATAGACAACAATATACTATAATAATACGCCTACATTACCTAGCAGGGTGTTGCAGAACTGTATTACACTCACACTTCACCTGTAATGTTTAAGTCCTATGTGATAGGGGAAGAGTCTATCGCCATCCACCGGACACAAATCCAACTCCGTGATATTATTGAGAATTTCTTAGCAGAAAACTCCCTAATATACAGAAAATTTTAGGTTCAAATTCTGCCGGTCCCATTATTTTTCAACTGTTTCTTAGTATAATTTGCTAAGTATAGCTAAATGCTATAAAAATAATCAATCAGAAGTTGGAATAAGGTACGTAATTCATTCTTTACAACAATTGTGCTGAATGTAACTTCGCCTTGTTGGTTTTGATCCTAGAAGTACTTTAAAAGCGTGTTTTTTAGTTTTTTAAACTATTATTTATTTTCTACTTTTTAGTTTGGTTTATTTATAAGAGCGTTTTTTTTTTTTTTTATCGAATTATTGCATTGTCATCGATCTTTGACAGGTGTGCAAAATTTGAATGAAATCTGTCCGTTTAAAGTAGGTCAAAATCGAGTCCAAAGGAGTCGGTTACATACATACATACAGGTGAAGCTAATATAAGCGTGTTAAAAACAAACGGATGAATCTGACGTCACGAAATGACGTAACATACACTTGAGAAATTTCGGCTTCCTGGCAAAAAGCGACCGTAGCTGGTTGGTGAAAGCGGTTGCCTGGTGAGCAGAAGGTCGCAGGTTCAAATCCTGTCGGTCCTATATTTTTTTTTTAACAATGAATACTGTAACACTTACTACATACTGGTATAAGTAAAAGTACTACAGTTTGGAGGCAAATATAACTAAGAATACGTTAAAGTCGACGTCAAAGTACAGTCCGCTGCACATCAACCTATACATTTCCAGAATAAGATGGTCTCGCGTTGTATAGTTATCCCGTAGAATGGGAGTCCAGCTTATACTGGCAATGTATATAGGTTGGTTGGTGGCCTAACTTCAAAGTATTTTCCATTAGTTCTATAAAGTGCCTTAGTTTACAAACTGGAACTCTCATTGATGTTACTTCAATGAAATGAACGCTTTTGAAAATAAGTTTTGCTTTAATTCTCGCTATCAAATCAAATGAAATTGAAACTGTGGTATACAATACGATACATGTAAAAAATTGTATTAAACTATTTTCTTTGTTTAACCTCGTTTAAAAAGCTAATATTTTCGCACAATTTTCTGGCTATCCGAGTCGGGGACCATAGGACTGCGAAGTCAAAGGTCTCGGGATCGAACCCATGGCACACACGTCTGTCAATAAATCGTTAAGGGGGAACAATCGCTTAGCTGTTTTCCATACATAAGTAATATGCGTTTAACCTTAATATTATTATGTATATATCTATTATTACAAATACAAACTATTATACAAATCATATCTTAAACACTATGAAGCATCTTTGTTGGCGGTCATTTTTCAAAATATTATTTCAATTTTTCAGTTTTTAACTCAATTAATGATTTAAACAATTTTGATAAAATGGCCACGAACAAACACGCATTTTAGTGTTTTAGATATGATTTGTCTAAAACAAGAACAAACAACAAACAGATTAAAACAATTTAGACAGATTAAAACTAATAACAATAAGGTGAAACCGATATAACGTTAGTATGAAAACATGACGCTCGGGAGTTTTAACCTTAAGATTCGACTTTTCGAAGATATCTTTAGTAAGGTATGTGTTTTTATCATAATATGAATTATCGCTCGCTAACGGTGAAGAAATCTGTATGCCTGAGAGTGCCTAAAAAGTACTCGAGGTCGTGTGGAACGGTGAAGTCTGCCAATCCGCATTTGGCCATCGTGATGAACTATGGCCTAACTCTTATCGTGAGAAGAGGCCCGAGCCCAGCAGTAGGGCATGTGTTAGATACAGGGCTGCTATTATTATTATTTATTTTTCGGTGGGGCTATTACGAGTATGTAAGGAAACTGTTGGTTGCGCTAATATAGTTCATCCTTATTACGGTTGATATTTGATTGATAGAAATTCAAATTTCGTGTGATTCCTTTTATGGAATGCCCATGCCGGTATCACTGTAATAATAATATTTTCTATAGAAACTATTTCAGTTCCATACAATTTCTCTGTCACTCACCGGTGTAGCAGTGGTACGATTCTGTAATAGAAACTGTTGGTTTTGAAAACTTTGTGCAACCTTATTGTCATAAAATACGGTCGACATTTGAATGAAAGAAATGTCTATATATATTGGTATAGAGTCGAAACAGTCCAGGTTGTCCTCCTCTAACTTTGTAATCGCTCAATGATTTTATATCTGTCACAGAATATTGATACGCAACTTATTATTAACTATTATTGTGAGATAGATATATTCCTCGGCAATCCCACGGAACCTAGAATGCGTCAGTTGTACTTTTGTTTTTGAAAACAATACTTTAATGATATCATTCATCATGTCAATACTTCACTCCATTCCATACCAAAAGTGCATTGAGTACTGCCTTCCTACCGTCATTCGATGCCATTTCGAACGACTACTGTACAGGCAACTGGTACAGACATGTTTACGCTATCTGTAATATGTCCAGAACAGCTACGAACAGCTTGTTCAGAACTCTACAAGCCAGGATACTGTAATACAAAATTCATGGAGATTATTACTTTCCCCATTTCAAAATATTTACTGAAATTAATTTTCACGGAACTGTGACGTTCCCAATAACTGTTTTGTTAAAATCTGACTGAATATTTTTGAAAATATATTAAGCGATAATACGCTTTTCGGATACCACGTAGGTTTTTCGATGTTGAAAATTAATCTGAAAACAAAAATAACGCAGCTCTTCTTCTTATTCCTCTATATAAATCCTTTACAGTTATTTTATTTTCACATCACTCTAAACTCGCTTTAAAGAATAAACATTTTCCAGCTGAAAAGATAAATGTTAAAAACAAACTGTGTTTTGTTAAAATGTGACTGAATATTTTTGAAAATTCAATATATTAAGAGAAAATACGCTTTCCAGATACCACGTAGGTTTTTCGATGTTGAAAATTAATCTGAAAACAAAAATAACGCAGCTCTTCTTCTTATTACTCTATATAAATCCTTTACAGTTATTTTATTTTCACATCACTCTAAACTCGCTTTAAAGAATAAACATTTTCCAGCTGAAAAGATAAATGTTAAAAACAAAGGGTCCCTGTGGGCTTGTGCTAGATCACAGTCAATACAGTAAGCGGCTTAACTGGACCCGTTGAGTTATTGCATTTGTATTGTCACCGACGGGCTATCGTCTGCTGTCTCTTTCACACTAACACCTCTCGCTTGTTTGTTTCACGTCGATTGTTTTTTACTCTCAGGGATAATCGGATTTGATGTTTTTGGCTGCTGCCTTTACAATTATGACTTTAAATGAATGAATCTATCAGCAATTCTTTTAGGCATTTTCAAGACAGTGCATGCCAGTCTTGCACGACTGGTTGCGAATCAGGTGCAACGTGTCGCACTCTATTGAAAATGCCCAAAAGTATAGGTAAAACCGGGGTCGACTAAATAAACCAACATTACGTGAGTATATTACAAACTGACGTCAGTTTTAATATACATATTAGCAAGCTATCATGCATTTTTTAACAACGTATGTAGCAAACAGTTTTCTGAATGGTCAGCTGCAATTACTAAATGTGCAAAAGATTGCAATGCAATAACAAACTATGTCTGAAAACTACGATAGAATGCCTCAAGCCCATCAATTTCAAGGCTACCAAACCGGAATGTAAATTTTAAAATACAACTGTTTACTTATAGGTTAAACGGTAACACAGTGTTGCTTCCTCTCTCAAGCATGTCCACAAGAATACTACTACCACCAATTACGCTTTCGTCAATATATTTTTACTAGCTTCCATCCGCGGCTCCGCCAGCTTACTACGTCGATAAAAATAAACCTAATGTTCGGTCCAATAGATTCTTTGGTACAAACGAACAAACAAAAACTATTTCTTTTTTACAATATTATTATTAATTTAAACCAAGAATTTCACAAACCGTCCGTACTACGTTTATCTTTACCTACCGTTACTTTGTTTAATTTCTATTTAATGCGGTATTCAAACGCAAAATAGATGCCACAGTCTTGAAGAAAACTAACCAGAATATTTGAAGAACCCTCTTCAAATATATTGGTCACATTTATCCTACGTCTCAGTTTTAAGTCTTGCATAATACAAATAAAACTTTGGTATATTTCGTCCTCGTCTTTTTAGAAACATTATGAATTCTAAGAAACATTTTCTGTAAAGAATTTTCTTTTTCTGAAGTATTTATCCCTGGCGTCGTGTTTCATGTTAAGTTAAAGGTTTTCTTTAATAACATATGAACAAACTGACGTACAAAGTTTTTGGGCCTTCGTAGGTGTGTGAATTTTACATTTAATTATAACGTTTAAAAGCATAGGCTGTGAATTTGTTCAGAGAAAATTAAAGCTGGATGTAGGGTCGTCTTTACGTACACGAAAGCAGCCTACGTTTCATCTTTATTAATTCAGCTATTTTAAATGTTGTATTTTTTTAAGTCAAACGAAGCTGTTTCAAGTACCCCGTTGATATTAATATATTTATTTTTATTTAATAGAAGCTTGTTTCAAACATCAATGATAATTAAGAAAACATGTTCAAAACTTTAATGTAAGAGCTTTTTGGCTGTTTTTTTACCGACTTCAAAAACAGGAGAAGGTTCTTAATTCTATTGTATTTTTTTTATTGTTAGTTAATTACGAAGACACCTGGACCGATTTGTTAAATTATTTTTGTCTGAAAGAGTATATTTGTCATGTGGTCCCATTTTCATCAGGTCACGATCTGATGATGGATTTTAAAGGCTTCTTTATTGTTTTTCGTATATTACCTAAAGCTACTCGGATATTTGCATCTAGCAGTCAGCATTTTAAGTTGCTAAGCTGATGTTGGAAGGTCCAACTCCTCAATGGTTGAGTACGGGGATAATTATTTAAATAAGGCCGCAGGCCGACACCTTAAGGCCGTTTACTATATTATTGCAAGTTATACACATATGAGGCGAGACTTTGAATATTACTGAAGTATTCCTTATTTTTTAGTATTTTTTATAAAAACATAAGGTTAGAGGCACCGTTGTGCCACTTTGCCAATTAAGCATATACTATTTACAAATTCTTCATTGTATCCAAAGGTTGCCTGTAAGATATTGTTTTTAGCGATAAGGCCGCCCATTGTACATGTCTTAATGTTAAATTATGTTCTATTATGTGTCTTATTTTTCTTGTGCAATAAAGTTTATTCTATTCTATTCTATTGTACATGAAGCCTATACAACGTAGGACCATCTTATACTGTAAATGTATAGCTTGATATGTGGCCGTGTGCACAAATCCTGCATATATCTATTTACGTGCTACAACTACCGTCAACACTAATCCAATTTATTGGCTGGTAGTGGCAGCTAGGTACCACTAGGTAGCTAAACACGGTCACAATTCAATCCGCCTTGGACCGCGGTCGTCCACTAATGACTCGCCGGCCTGGCCAATCGTGATTTATATGCCGCCAGCGACGGGTATAAATGTGGTCTTAGTTAGATGCTGAGAGCGAGTAGTTCAGGAACTAATAGTTGTAAAATTTTACTGGTGGTAGAGCTCTTGTGAATGAGCTCGAGGGCGGCAGCACCACTCTCACCTTAAACCTGCCGCCAAATAGTAGTGCTTCCATTACTGTGTTCCGGTTTGGTGGTAAAATCACTGGCACATGAGGCATAACACCGTAGTCCTCAGCTGCAGCGACGCATCTATAATCTGCTTTTGTAAATTGTTGATGTCCATGGGCTGTACTCCACTTAACATCAGCCGGACTACACGTTTGTTCACTGTGGACGTAGTATAAAAAAAAACTATTATTTTACGAGTATTAATGTTTAAATAAACTTTACATACGTCTAGATAAATAAGTGCATTAGTTCACCTGTCGTGTCACTATCTTGGTGGCAACCGGTTATTTAAATAGCCCTTTTTGCCATCAAAGTTGATGAAGGAAGCACAACGGTATCACTTTAGCTGGAATCTACTTCGTACGCAGTCCTTGTTTTCAGGATAAGCATATAACACATTTATAAAATATTAAAGTTGAAAAATTAAGAATCCAGCAGGACTCGAACCTGCACCCCCTGGGTATACGCCCCAAGTGCTTTGCCAATTCAGCTATGGATTCGTATGCTGCCGGACTCGAAATTTCGTTAAAATAAGGTTCGTCTAGCTAAAAGCTGGCACAAAAAGAGTTGAGAAATTTCGAGTCCGGCAGCATACGAATCCATAGCTGAATTGGCAAAGCACTTGGGGCGTATACCCAGGGGGTGCAGGTTCGAGTCCTGCTGGATTCTTAATTTTTCAACTTTAATATTTTATAAATTACAAAAAGGCATAGCAAAGCTAAAATTTGCTTTAAAATATTACACATATAACACATGTTAATAAAAGTGAAAGCTGTGTTCTTTTTTTAAGTGTAACTTGTGTCACTTTCAAATTCATTCAGGTTATATTTTATGGATCGGATAATATCTATCCGGAATCTCAGAAACTGGGGCCTTAACTTCTTGTTCTATCCACCACAATCGCTCACGCCTGTCACAAAGACCGAGACGTTACGCGCACCTGCTACAAACTTTCGATATTCGAACGCGAAAACGATAATTGGTTTCGATTCGACCGGTTGTTTGTAAAATGGGGCACCAATTAAATTTTGTTTGAACGCGCCTTGGTCTGACAGCCACCAACTGAAGGCGTTTGCGGTAAAAGTTTAAGGATTTTCACTAATAGTTTCCTCGATTAATCCTGCGTGCTTGACGGAGTTGAAGGAAGAAAGTATTAGAAGAAAGTTTGTCTCTGAATGGTTATGAGGTGCAATTAAACTGTCGAATATAATAACTGCCTCGATAGACTAGTGGTTAGTGCCATTCACCGCGAGGTCACGGATTCTATTTCCGGATCGATAAAAGAAATTCACAATAGCAGCACGGAGTCTGAATTGTGCCCGGTGGATGGCGATTGGCTCACCCCCTATCTCACGGGACCTTAACATAAGAGGTGAAATGTGGTTGTTGTACACCTCTATCACACCTTTCTAGGTAATTTAGGTGTTATGTTATGTAATAAAATCATATCTTCGAGCTTGTTCCCAATAACATTGAATTCGGCTTATAGGCTTATGAATTAAAATAAATTAAATAATTGGCTTCCATTTAATTTTCATACCTCATTACAGGAATATACTCACTTCAAATTAACGACAGTATTTGTATTAGATAGTTTAAGAATTAGTAGTACATCATGCCATAGATAAATAGTGGTAGACATACCTAATATAAAATTTACCGTAATTTACGTGGGATTGTGTAATTTTCCAGTTATCACTTAAAAATTCAGCCTGGTTAGTGCTGGTAGATTTTGCTCTGAATTTTTTATATCATTATCTTGAAACATTACAATAGTTTATTAATATTTGTAAATTAATTTAAAACTTATTCTGCTCTACGTGTGCAACGCTAGAATCAAGATTACATATGAATAAAAAAACTATTTCGTCTGTCGTTCTTTTAATTTTCTTTGATATCGTTGCCTGAGAATATCCTTTTATATATCCTGCAAAGAATAGCATTCCACACTCACTTATCATACCATTTATAATAGGAGAGCGATACTTCGAAAAAAAGAAGATGATTAACACTTGAGAATATAAATAACTAAAAGTTAAAATGATTATTATATCGGTATTATATACCAACGAAATTATAATCAAGCAGTTAGGTATATTTCGATCTCAAGTAACTAGGTAGTTACTATACAATGGAGCACCGTCATTAGACACCCCTATTAGATGCAGTGGCTTGCCTACAATTGTGCGCACGTCGACGTCGCTTTTAATCTAACTAGTAGAGGAACGGTTGGATACACGATGTAATTGTTGGCCTTGGTAACTATTAGGCATGTATCTATATACACTACTCTCATATTTAATGTATCTAGCCAATAAAAAAAAATACCCCGATCTATATAGCTAATTGATCACTTTGACATAAACACTCACAAAGAATCAGCATTGCGATACAACGTGGCAATGCCGCCAGCCTTCTGGGCACGTTCCCGCGGTCAACACGTATTTTTTGACACCTTAACTTTTTAGTAGATATATTTTATTCAATAATTTTGTATTATTTTTTATTTGATGTATATATAGTTAGGTTTACCTATACTTAGTTCTAACGTATTTAATAATATAGTGTTATTTTAAATCTTTAATTGTATCACTGACTACTGTTATGTATATGTCATATGTATGTACCTTAGTTTATATACAATGGAGAACCTTTATTAGACACCAATGTAAGGTGCAGTGGCTCGTCTTTAATTGTGCGCTCGTCAACATTGCTTTTAATCTAACTAGTAGACAAAAGGTCGGATACACGATGTAATTGTTGGCCTTAGTTACTATGAGGCATGTATGTATATTATTATACACTATTCTTATATTTCCTGTAACTATTAAAATATTTTCATACCAGGTAACTATGAGGCATGTCTTTATTATATACACTACTCTCATAAAACAAACTTTTGGGTAATTTGTTTTAAAAAAAAAATTTGATTTTCTTATTTTAACTTTTATACAAAATGTTAAATCACTTTGTTTTTTTTATCATAACGAGCACTATTCTCATTCTGTGTACAAAGGACAAAGCAATTTTGTATGCTGGGTGAAAAGTTCTACGTCATAATAATTATGACGTTGAAGTTAGCATCATGTGTACCCAATTGCTTTGGGTATAAATATTGTATTATAATATAAATAATATAAAAATCTCATGTCAATCAAACTACTCCGAACTAGCATGACCGATTTTTATGAAATTTCGTGAGTATAAATGGTAAGACTGAGAACAGGTGGTGAGCTATTTTTTAATTCACTAGGTGAACTGTCGCGAGCCTCAGCTAGTAAGTAGTATACATAAATAAACTGTACTTATTTGTGAATTTTGACATTTTGAAGTCAGATTTTGGTACAGAGTATAGTCACTCACTGTGAATAACTCATAATACGATATTTTATATGGTTGTTGAATAGCTATAGATAAAATGTTTTGCTAAGAACTAAACCAGCTTACTAAAAGCAAACAAAGTTGTAGATTGAATTCTTAGTTGTGTCACGTCAAGAACAGTTTACAACATGCATTGTACTTTACTTACTTGTGTTAAATTGCAACCGCTTGTTTTAATGTTTCAAGTGTTTCATATTTAAATGTTGCAGACTCTCAAATAAATGAAATAAATAAATGATTTGAACACTTGAACAATACTCGAATACAGACAGAAACAAAAAATGTTAACAATAATAATAATAGAACTCTTTATTGTACACCAAACACAAAACAATAGAAAATAAAACATAAGATATAATACACATAATGGTATGGTAATACAAGTGGCGGCCTTATCGCCTTGTGGCAATTTCTTCCAGGCAACCATAGAAAGAAATTTAAAAAAAGTGTGAATTTAGGGGAGCGTGCGGTGTATAAAGATGGGAAAAACTAAAAATTATATAATGTTATGTTTTTTAAAGTCTGGGCTAGCGGTTAGCATATCCGCTCGGTTTGGATTCCCAGGTCAGGCAAGTATTCCTGTCAGTAAATTCTTAATGGCACCACGGAGTTGGATTTCTGTTAGATATATATAGGTGGATGGTGATAGGCTCACCCTTATTTACTTGAAACGTAAACATAACAGACTTGCCAACGTAACATCTATGCAGCCGTTCTGGGTATATAAGCCTAATGTTATGTATTTATGTATGTGATGATGACAGAAACCCGTTGCACTTACAATATTGATTCGCAATATAATAACATCGAATGGAAATTTTGTTCGAGCCAAAGTGCTTTTGTATTTTCCATTATAAAATGCCCAATACCCCAATTATTCCCAATGGGAGCTTAAATTGTGTCCGGTAGATGATAACAGGCTCTTTTCAATACATGGGACCTATATTATTCATTCGTCGTCATTCCACTCGGTCGGCTGCAAGACTATATTCAGCTTAATATTTTGATACCTTTGGGTTCAATAGTCGTAACCAAAGCCCGACTTTTCAGTAGAACAAAAAGATTATTTTTTTGGAAAAAAATATTTTTTGTATAGTTTAATATACAAGATGTAAATGACAACGTGATGAAACCACTTACCAGTGATTAAGTACATAATTCTGAGACCCTTGGTGCGAAAAAACTTCATCGGCAATTTCCACACGTGAAAAATTAATTGAGAATATTCCAAAGTTGAACGGGAAAGTTATATATTATTATATAACTTTTAACGTTATGTATTGGCATAATCTAGGGTAAACGTTACTCTTTCATAATAAAAAAACCGCGAAAATCTAAAACTGTCCTCGACAAATTTAAAGAATTTTCCGGAGATTTTCTACCATCCAGGGTATCAGAATCATTTACCAACTGAGTCACTGGTAAGCGGCTCCGTCACGATACCATTAGCACTCTGTATTTCCATGCATTACTAGCATAATGATCGAAACTGTACTACGGTACTGTACTGTAAAAAGTAACAGATTATCTACTACACATGGTATCTATAGCTATAGTTTTTGTAACTGTCCGTGGTGTCTACACTCTTTCCATATAGACACTTTGTCTATATTTGGCGTTACTCAGTCGCCCGCTTTGCTTTGGAGGGAAGTAAAGATACATACTTTCCAACTTCAACTATATACTTCTGATTAAATTCGGTTCCAAGACAATTTTAACTCTCCCTGGGATTGCCCGAGTGTCATGCACGGTGCCTTTCAGTTGGTTGCCGCTGTAGATCCTGGCGTCACAGGAGTCACAGTGGTGGGCGTGTGGGTGGGATTATATACACATGGTATCTTAATATTATAACAGACAAAATGCAGGTGTAATACACCTCAGCATAGCCAGTCACCAAAATTAACGAAGCGTGATGTTATATCTCATTTTCCAACGTTCAACTTCAAACTAAATGTATCCCATAACTCCCCTTCGCTCGCATCTTAGTGGGATATTATACGGCGTCGCTAGTTCTTTGCACGTTGTATGAAGCCTTTGTGCTTTTCATACATGTTTCATTTCATGCATTTCTAACGCCCCGAGAACTAATAACTCCTATAGAGGTACGGACGTGATGATAAAATTGTTGGTAAGAAAGAAATTATTACTTCTTTTTGTGAACAAGACCACGATAGATTTTTCATCATCACCATTATCATCATCATCATTTCAGCTTGTTTATGTCATTAGATTATTATCTAAATATATTTTAAAACTCATTCTTAAAACTGTATTAGGTGGAGCAGAATTAATAGAATGACAAACTATATCCACTTTTTATTAATTAAAACAGTATCTATTCTTTTTTAACATTGTTTCATAATTAATAACTAATAAAATATCTGCCGACCTATTCTTAGACATAAAAGAAAATCATAGCAAATACAAGGCAATCATGGGCCTACACATATTGACAAAGAAAGTAAGTGTAATACACTTCTGCCTCAACTTAAAACCTAGTCGAGACGTGATGTTATATCTCATTTTCTTACACTCAACTACAGACAAAGTTTATACCATAATCTTAGTGGGATATTATACGGCGTCGCTAGTTCTTTGCACGTTGTATGAAGCCTTTGTGCTTTTCATACATGTTTCATTTCATGCATTTCTAACGCCCCGAGAACTAATAACTGCGATAGAGGTACGGATATTTTGAGAAGATTGTTTCGCAGAAAAATTATATTGCTTCAGATTCAGCAATATTATTTTCATGAAAGTATACTGTTAGATTGTAGATGCTAAAAACAATATAATCAAATCTTTTTTTATTTTAACTTTTTTTTAGTTTGTATTTCATATCTTAGGGCATAAATGCGAAAGTTTGTGAGTATGGATGTTTGTTACTCTTTAACGCAAAAACTACAAGTGCGATTTTGATCAAGTTTTGCACATAATGTAGCTTATAGCCTGGATAAACATATTAGGCTCCTTTTTAATGATATACCACGTGAGCAGAGCCGGGCGGAAGCTAGTGTTAAATAAATGCCTTATTTTTAGTATTAAAATGATAGCCCCTTTTCCAAGAAGGTAGTATACAAATTTAGATTAATTCAGATAGTTACTCCTGATTCTAGGACTCAATTCATCTCGAAACACAAGCACTAAATCCAAAATATAAACTCAACATGAATTTTCAACAGCCTGCGGCTACTTTTAAACATTACAGGGTTACAGCGCCGACATCAACATGAAACTTTTAAACAATGGACAGAAAAACATCCAAAATCCATAGAGCAACAAACACAATTGTGAACAGAGTGGACCCGAAACTCTGTTACAATGCGATCGTTTTAAATCAAGCAGGAAAAATTACTGGAAGCACTTTTGAGTCCGCTCCAAACTTTCCACTCTGAGGCTCTGTTCCCTCATTATATTGTGTTCACGTTTCAGGATGTTGAGGCGGAAGTGATAGGTGAGAGCGAACAAATACTTTATGCCACATTTATAAGGCAGAAGTAAACCTGTATTTTATAGAATATAAAAGTCGAAAATTAAAAATGCTGCAGGGCTAATCAATCATCACACAGGTGGCGCTAAAACCAAGTAAGGTTTGTCTAGCTAAAGTATTCTATATGTACCTATGACGCTGGCACGAAAAGAGTTGTGAAATTTCGAGTCTAGCAGCATGCAAAACGTTGCCAAAGCAACTGGGGCGTTTACACAGGGGGTGCAGGTTCGAATCCTGCTGGATTCTTAATTTTTCAACTTTAATATTATATAAAATATAAAAACGCATAGCAAATTTGCTTTAACATATATTATTATTATTACATATAAACTTGTTTTCTTTGCTGTTAAGGCTTTATATGATATTACACCTATTGCATCCCGAAATTGTATATTATGTACAACACCAGTCAATTAATATACCTACTCTTTTATTCTGTCAAAACCATTTTTAGCGTACATTTTATAAGGCCATTATGAGTCAGGACGTCACATTTCACAATTCTTAACTTTCTCACCGTTCACAATTAAAAAAATACCTTCTTGTAATTATTTAATTGTGATGTTAACATGAATGGATTGCTTGTAAGAAGAGAAAGAATGAAGGAAAAGGAGTTTTGAGCCGAGCTCAGCTCTTTGAGTATAAGATGAAGAAGAAAAAGATATCAAGTACCCAATTGTGACACATTCTTGAATACTTATAATTTTAGAACTTGCATTTTTGCAACGCCGCTCTCCTATGCCTTACACCACACCGCGTGAAGTGTTCCAGCGAGCTACAGAGCAGACAACGCCCCCAATCTTATTTTTACAATCTACGTATCTCAGCCAGGTTTTATTGCACATCTGGAGCCGGTGACGTAAGTACTATTACGTCACAAATCAAACGCATGTGAGCGCTTTGGGATTGCCACAAAAGATGTAAGATTATTTTTTGCTGAATATATTGTTAGACTGTTTATTGGCTAGCCAGGGAATATACTCGTATTTAGGCGCTTTGAAACGAAGATTAAAATCACTGAAGGTATACCTAGTAAATAACAGCGTATACGTCTGGTATACAGGTTTTGTTAAATCACAAAAAATAATGTTACTCGAAGTTTTTTTAGTTTTTATACGTTGTGCAAGTCATTTTTGCATTTGAGAGTACAATATGCGCACAAAAAACCATATGTTATTTCGTTCCTTCAAACCATCAAGTTTTCTCATAAGCTTGTATTGTTGATTGATGCAATAGAGAATTTATTATCAGTTCATTTTAGCTTACTATGATTAACTGCATTTTCACGATATAGATAAATTTAAATTACCAACTCTGAATTCACAGTAGACCTTTTGCTTGCATTATTTATCAATGTGTTATGCCAAATAGTTCATTGACTTTTCGAGTGAATAATTAAAAACAAATGATCCTAATATTAAAAATACTTACAAACAAAGTTATAGAAATTAATGTAACGTAAATAAGGTTTAACTTTAATATTATAAAAGTTCGTGGCAATTTTGTCAAAATTATTTTGGATAGTTGGTTTGGTAGTTTATACAAACTAAAGAAATGAACATGCATATTAGTTTTAGATATGATTTGTCTATACAAATAGATAAAAACTTAATAACATTAATAATGATTACTTTTTTATGAAAAACAGGCAAGCAATAGTTCCTTAAACAGACGATTCGTTCCTAAACAATTGCTAAACGGCCACAGAATCTCACTCCACTGAACAAATATACACGGTGGCTTATCTGTTTACTATATCCTTTCCAAAAAGATCTCGTCAACCGCCAAGTACATAAAATCAGTTGCTGCCACATTCGAGCATGTTTATGTCAGACGTGTGTCACCCGTGACATGTGACACACTCATAATTCACACGTGTTTAACTGTGCAGATAACACGAAGGTACAATATAAAATAGGTACAGCTAGTTATGTTACGAGTTGCTTGACATTAATATATTGTTATACCCAGAAAGGTGAGCTAGATAAATATAATACCCTATTTCAACTGTTTAGAATCTGACAGTGCGTGAGTTTATTGTCCTTCAATGAGCACTATTCTAGAATCTGTGCTGCTAATGAGGATATCCTGACTTCAAAATATAAAATATCACCCTTTTTCGGCCTGTAAATTGAACTTGAAACCTCGCGTTGTCAGCGGTCGTATACACTACTGCTGGATTGAAAAATAACAGTCTTGCTTTTACATACATACACACATAAAATCACGCCTTTATCGTCATGCTTTTATGCTGGATGAATAATTATGACTCCTTAATTAAAAAAGAAGAAATTTATTTCACTGTTACGTAATTACCCACCAATACAGGTTAAGGGGATTGCATCGATCGAACCCGAAAAATACGCTTGGTAAAGTGCAGATTGTAGACGAATTCTTTCATGCTATTACAATAAAAAAAATATACAAATAAACTAGACTATATGAAAAAAACTTTGTATTCTTTACTTTTTCTATAAACTTGTCCAAATGTTGGCAAACAAATTGAGAACATGGGTCTTTTTTAAACTACATATCAAATTTATCATATTTATACTAAAAGAAAGAAAAAACCCTGTTTAACAATTCGTGTTGGCTATTTTCACGTTTTTATTTTTATATTTTGTAATAATCAAATATAACCCGAATCTTTGCAAAGTTCCCCACCAAGCACCCCCGCTATGCCCGTGGCGCTTACTCGGGATTTGTCTTGTCAGTGTACTCAGTGTCTTGACGACACCTACGACGAGAGGATGTACGTGCGTTTTTTTTTTTTCAAATAATATTTTGAATTCATTATTCTTGAATGAACTCATAGTCATAATGGAAGGCAATTATTCTTTTTATTTAGTATAAATTGTAATTAAGTTTGTAAGCGTAATAAAACCCAGTTTTATTAAAGTTTTATTTTTTAAATAATCATAGACTATATGGTTGAAATATTATATTGGTTAAACGTTAACAGTCAGAATATAATATCGATATTTTTTACGGTTGAAAATATTAGTTAATATTTTTTGTCAGGTTTGAGATTCGGTTTATTGTTGATGTTAATGACGTTTAATATTATGTTCTATCGTTGCATTAGTTTGATGCTAGGTTAAATTCAATGAACTTTCCTTCATACTTTAACAGACTTAGGACTGTCTAGTATAGTATAATATAGGAAAGGAGAATAGCTAGGCCTAGGCGTATTTAAAAGTTCATTGTTTTTAAGTACATTCTAATTTAAATTTTTCGTGATTTGCATTTAAATTCCGTAATCGTCAATACAAATAAATCAAATTGAAGTGTCTGTTTTTAATGTCAAAATATCAATGTTTTTTTTAGCAGATATAGTTATTTGCCTAAAATATAGATTTTAAATTTTTGTCTGTCTGTCTGTCTGTTTGTCTCGGCTAATCTTCTAAACGGCTGAACCGATTTTGATAAAATTTTAGATGCAGGTACCTGACTACAAGGCGCGTAACATAGGCTACTTTTTATCGATGTATACCTACCACGCCTCAACAAAATAAACAAACAATTAACATCATCAAAGTCTAATTAAACTCGTCACCAAAAATCAACATAATTCACAACAAACAAGTAGCACGTAATCAAAAAAAATCAAAAAACCAAAAATTTAAACAATGACAATAAAAATAAATTAATCAAACAAATAAAATACTTGCCGCACACACCTCTTGTCCTGCAAGAGAAGGAAGTTCGAGGTTTTGAACCAAAAAAAAAAAAATAAGCACTACAAATTACGAATAGTAACTGATCATAATATGATATTACTTTCTTTCAGTTGAAAATATCACTTACAGCAATTGAATCTTTATATCAATAAAGCTAGAGCACATAATCGCATAAAATCAAAACTATTCTAGCCGATGAGTAGCCGGCCGTGCGCATGCGCAGCTTGGCAGTTCGTTCGGCGTTCGGTCGGGCCCGCCGCTCCACGTACGAAAATGATCTTTATAGTTTAGGAGTTAAAGTTTAAATTTCAATTGAGATAAACTTGCGAATTTGGCGGGAAGAGGTCATCAAAGTTCAAATCATGTTGAATTTGATTTCAAATATATTTTAGATTATTAATTTGGTTTATTGAATATTTTTAGTTCATACCTTCAGCATGTATTTTGTAGTAGCAACCGTGATCAAATAGGCAGATTTTGAAAACTGGTTTCTCCTGACTAACTCTATTACTGAGAACCGTTGGGCGCTAACCTGGTCATCATCAGACCTTCAGCATGTATTCTGTAGTAGCAACCGTGATCAATTAGGCAGATTTTGAAAACTGGTCTCTCCTGACTATTTCCAATATTGAGAACCGTTGGGCGCTGACCTGGTCATCATAGACCTTCAGCAGGTATAGCTAGAAGTCAACGTATTCATATCAAACAAAAGAAATACGTAATGTATATGTGGTGAAACACTTTTGGTTGGTGTAACAAAAAAAAATAAAACATGACAGGATATCATATATTATATTATATTTAATTTCCCTTCCACCAGTATTTAAAATTACATAAATTAAGTTATGTATCCGGGACTCAGAAATAAAATAATTAACAACAGACCCCTCTGTTGGGAGAGCAAGAGACTAACAATGTTTTTCCCAGAGCGGTTGTGAACGGTTCTATTTAAAGTGAAAAATTACATTATCCTTAGTTACTATGATTCTAATATGGATAGATCGAGTGCTCGTCCGTATGTTATACTGAATAATGACAAATACCTGAAGCCGGACCTTACTCTAAGGGCAGGTCATCAATGTTGAGTTCTACAAACTTCACATGGAATGAAGACTCTCCGGACCCAACTCTAGAGCGAGGTTAGTTTCTCACGTGGCTCAGCGACCCGCGACGGACACGAGGTTAGGCACGTGGTCGACCGGTTCTATACACCACGGTCATAATCGGTAGAAGTGAGATACGAAATCTGCACTATTAACATAAACGTAGACGAAGTCGTTTTAAGTATAAACTTTAAATCATAAACTATGAAATATAATGACTATCAATCATGATAACTATCAACTATGATAACTATCAACTATGATAACTATCAACCCAAATCTGTAACAAACAGAAAAAGAACAATATGAATGATTTTATTCAACATTTCCGAGGGCAAAGGCTAGGCGCCACGTGTCAATCACTAATTTACTCACCACAGGAATCCTGGTTAATCGAGTGACATTCCCAATCCACCCTGACGATTTTAGTCTTAAATCACATTAGATAAGCATATAATATCTTCTGGCTGAAACAAATTCGACACTATGTTGAAAAGAAACGAAATACAAAAAGATGTCAATAATGGTATCGTCACCGAATGGTAGACGAAAAGACTTACCAATTGTGTACATATTATAACCTCATAAGAGTTATGATAATATATTCATCATCATACTCAGAGGCCTACACAATATTCTTTTTACGAGAATATTAAAAGGACATCTTTACTGGACACCATTTTTCTCAGAAAAGCCTACGACACCTCTCTTGTCTTTGACAGCGCAATACCATAGACAAAACGATATGATTCCAGAACAATCGATTCTATCATTTGGTTTTCGAATTTGGAACAAATATTGAGACTGAAAGAAAATCTCAAATACTCACAATAAATGTGACTATTAAAATTATAACTAATTTAAATTTATAATCGCTAAATATTTAAATCTTGAATAAAAGCGAAACGAGCGCCTAGCGACATCTGTTGTCATATGTTAGAACTACTACGTGACATCGAACCATTAGGTCAATCGATGTAACTGGACTAACGAAACTTTAGATGGCGTTACCAGTCTAAAGAAATACGATGGTGTTTATAATGACTTATTAATTCAGTCATTTGCAACGTGACAATACCCCCCCCTCTCGGAAAAACACCGCCCCGGTGTTAAGCTAAAAGCTAAAACAACACCGAGTTAGCTAGGTAAAAAAAAAAACGTTGAACTAAATTAGAAACAATCAACTTAAATTACAACATTATCCTACTTCACCCTAAAGTTACCCCTCAGGTGAACATATTTAACAATGTTATAGAATACTAAGCGTCTCTGAATCCACAGAAGACAACTAAACAAAACAATACTGACAGACTACAATAGCCATGAAATCAGATATTGCATAAAGCGCAAGGTTATATTTCGAACCCGCGTAAAAACAAAATGGAAGGCCTTAAACGGTCTCATCCAAATCGCACACAAAACAACCACTGTGCTAGCACAAGCGAGATGTTAACAAACTGTGAAGGCTTATTGATAAAGGAGTCACAAACCGCTCCTATTAGCAGAATGTGTCTATTAATAAATATTAATAGAAACAATGCGAGCATTGTTAACACTGCTAAAGCAAAAAAAAAATGTATATGTGAGTCCTAATTAAAGGAACAACACAACAACGTTAGTGTCTCGCCTAAGCGGAACAATATAAAAATATTGTAACACAACTAAACAATTTGTCTCCTAGAAGAACAAAAGAAAACAAGTTCAAGCATGAACTTAAAACTAACATGCATAAAAATAATACACAGTTAAATCCACAATAAAAAACACGAGAAAATACACGAAATGAAAATACAGTGTACCTCGTCATCGTTGGTGGTGGCTAGCCACACACACAACACACAAAAGTGGACTACGGCAAAAGAATAACTCGTTAAACGAGTATAAAATTACCTTGCCATCGTTGGTGACGAACAAGCGTTCACACAACACGTTTTAAACGGGCTACGGTAGCGAACCTGGCAAAAACATGGTTAAAAACAAAATGAAGACAACAGAAATTCGGGCACAGGATTATATTTTAATATCCTTAATGTGCCACGTCCCAAGGTCTTTCCCATTTAACCCTATGAGCTCATACACTAAAGGAGAACGCACCTTCTTTACTATGCATTTCTGATATTTAGGTGCTAACTTTGAAGTCCTAAACTTATCCGCATCGCTTTGGATATAAGTTTTACGCCAAACTTCCTGACCTTCTCGTAAGGTAACTTTACGCCTACGCAAATTATAATGTTTGGCATTTGCCTCGTGAGATTTTACAATTTTCTCGCGAACTTTGGCAAACACGTCCTTCAATATCCCAAAGTCTCCCGCATATTCCTCTCTAGGTATGGCTATATCATAGTCCAACTCTTTGGAGTCTTTATAAAAATTGCCATTAATAATCGGTTCCCTACCGTGGACAAGAAAAAATGGAGAAAATCCAGTAGTTTCGTTCACTGCACTGTTTATTGCAAATTGAATTTTGAACAAATTCTGATCCCAAGATCTATGATCTTCTTTAACGTACGCTGCTACTGCTGTCATAACAGTTTTATTATACCTCTCTACAGTGTTTATTTGCGGTGTGTACCGAGGACCGTAGTGTACACGTGGAATGTTATATTTGCCTAATAAGCTACGAAATTCAGATCCCGTGAATTGAACCCCATTATCGGTAATTACGGTTTCCGGAGTTCCATGGCTGAGAAGAACATAATTTTCGAAACATTTCGCTACCGCTGCACTTGTAGCACGACGTAAAGGAAATAGTAAAGTATACTTTGAGAAACAACAAGTTACTACTAATAAATGCACAAAACCCGAACGTGATTTAGGTAAAGGTCCTACTAAATCTACTGATAAAACTTGAAACGGTCTATAACACTGTTTTGGTTGACCCATTTGCCCTGGTGTTAAAGTAGTTTTATGTTTATACGCTGAACATACGTTACACTCTTTAACAAAAGTAACAACGTCACGATACATTCCCGGCCAAAAATATCTTAAAGCCAACCTTCTATGCGTCTTGAAGACACCTAGGTGACCTGCAGTTGGAGGTTCATGATTATCCGAGATAATCTGGGTACGCTTTGACTTCGGGACAACTACCTTCCAGTCAAATTCCTGAATCAACGAGTATTTGCCTTTACAATATCTGTAGAGTATATCATTTTCGACCTTAAAATTTGGAAAATTCGCCGAATGCGATTTACAACCCTCAACTATCCTATTATACCACGTATCATCTTCCGGTGCTATTTCATTAGGTTTATCTACTGCATCTAACTTAAGCAACCTAGACAAAGTATCAGGCACAACATTATCTTTACCTTTACGGTGTTCAATAGTTAAATTAAATTGAGAGAGACGACATCCCCAACGAGCTAATCTCCCAGTCGGATTTTTCAAGTTTTCGAACCACTTAAGCGAGGCATGATCAGTGATAACGGTAAAATGTCGAGTACCCAAATATGGTTCAAATTTCTCTAACGCGTAAATTACCGCCAACGCTTCACGTTCGGTAGCACTATAATTGCGTTCGTTCTTATTAAGGGATCTACTAACAAAAGCAATTGGATGGTCATGCCCATCAATATTCTGGGTTAACATGCCACCAAGACCATAACTACTTGCATCGCAGTGAACAGAAAATGGTAAATTAAAATTCGGGCAAGCTAAAACTGGAGCAGATACTAATATTCTCTTCAAAGCATTAAAAGCGACTTCTGCTTCTGGATTCCATTTGAATTTAACCTTGGTGCTTGTAAGAGCATTTAACGGTGCTGCTATAGTTGCAAAATTCCGAATAAACCTCCTATACCATGAACATGTTCCTAAAAACATTTTTACTTCTTTCGCTGTTTTTGGTGTTGGAAATTCTAAAATAGCGCGAACTTTATCTGGATCAGTTCTTAACCCACACTCGTCAACTACATAACCTAAATACTTTAAAGATTTTCTAAAAAAATTACATTTTTCAAAATTTACCGTTAAATTTGCATTTTTAATTTTTTCATGAACTCGTTTTAATAAAATTAAATGTGTACTTAAATCTTCACTAACAACACAAATGTCATCAACATAACAGAAAACTACACCTTTGGTGATGTCACTACAAAATGGATAACCGAAAAGTTCATCCATCAACCTTTGTTGACGGGCTGGTGCACCACAAAGTCCAAAAGGCATAACTTTAAATTGAAATAAACCTCTTCCAGGCACAGTGAAGCTGGTTTTCTCCTGAGAGGACTTCTCTAAACCTATTTGCCAAAAACTAGATTTAAAATCTACAGAACTAATATATTTTGCATTTTTGAGACTATCTAAAATTTGAGGTAGGTATGGTATTGCATAAGCATCTCCTTTTGACACCGCGTTCAGCTTACGACAGTCAAGGCAAAATCTTAATGTACCGTCAGACTTTGGAACCATAAGAACTGGATTATTCCAAGGGCCTTCGCTTGGTTCTACTACATCAAGATCCAACATCTTATCTAATTCCCTATGTAGTTCTTTCAACTTTTCAGGTGACAAAGGATAAGGTCTGCACTTAATTGGTGGCGAATCACCTGTATCTATTACATGTTCAGTCAAATGAGTCCTACCTAAACCTTTATTTTCAAAAGAAATATCATGAAATTGTTTAACTATTAATTCAGCTAATTCCCTATCTTCGGAACGCATATTTTCAAAAGATTCTACAAAATTAAGTGATTTATTTAAACACGATGAACCAGTTACAAAAGTTGTTGGCTTTTGCCTATAAGTAATTTTATCAAAAATTTCAGGCATTAAATTAAATTCTTTCCAGAAATCTACACCAAAGATAATATTTGAAGTTATAGCTGGTATTACATAAAACTTTATGACCTTAGTCACATCATTAAAAGTGATAGGCAATGTTAAAACACCTAAGGAGTCACATTCTGAACCATCAGCTACATATACTTTATCAGAGTTAGTATCCATATTGTAACCTAAATCACATAGCTTCTCATGAGCTCCATTTCCTACAATAGAAACACAAGCGCCAGAATCTAATAAACCACTGACAGTTAAGTCAAAAATATTCACATCTAAATATGGTCGAACGTCATTATCATCAGGCTTAAACAAAACCGAAACAAAGTTATTATTCTTAAAAAAATTTGAAACAGAATCTAACCAAGATTTCTTTTCATCTGCATCGACCTGTGCAGATGGTTTACTTCGGTTTTGCGCTACGCGTTTTTTGGAACGTTCTTATTGCAGTCAGGGCACGTCTTAACCGTAAAATCAGCTTTACCGCATTTATAGCATTTTAATGCCTTTTTAGAACCCTTAACTGGCTTATTGCCACCTTGACCAGAGTCAGAAAGTTTGTGCGAGTCCTTCTTATGAGAATTTCCCTTTTTGTAAAATTTCCGCTTATTCTGCTCAACAGGCGACTGTTGTACAGCTGCAGCTTGGGATTTTTGTGGTTTCACACTTTTAGGCACAAATTCCAAACCCACCGAACACTTGTCCTTAGGCTCAGCAAACAAACTAGATTTTAGACGTGCAGCCTCTATCTTCCTACAATACTCCTTCAATTCTGCTATTGAAGTAACATTGACTAACGCAAGCTGTTCTGTATAAACCGGCCTAATATTATGCATGAGGATTTCTAGCTTATCCTCGTCAGATAATGAACGTTGTAGACGTGAAAACATGCAGTTCATAACTGCAAAGTATATGTGAATGGGCTCACTTTGACCTTGGGTACGTGCACGAATCTCACCCAGTAAACGGTAATCAAAATCAACAGGTGCAAACTCTTCCAAAAGAAGTTTACTTAGCTCGGACCAACTAGACACCTGTCCCTTAACGCCTCTGTACCATAACAATGCTTGATCCTTAAATAACACAAATGCTGAATCAAAGATGACTTTGTCAGGGACTTTATAAGCAGAAACCCGTTCATTGACTGAATCCAGAAAAGAATGAGGAGAGCTCTGGCCATCAAACACAATGTTCCACTTAGCGAAGTTAAAATGTTTGTTGCCTGAGACCTGCATCTCCATGTTCAGGTCCGCCTCGTTCGGTTTCACCTCTTCTGAGCCTTTCCCGAAGCATCTATGTACTCTTGTACTAATGGTACTGAAATCCGTCCTGAAATCCTGAAAGGAAGAGCTATCCGCTGGACCTCTATACAACAAGCGCTGAACTCTATGATGCAGGTGGCAAAACAAAGCTTTAACCCTAGACAAAACATAAGGCTCACGAGTCTTCTCAACCAAATCAAGCTTTGTCTTCAGCTCTGAGATCTTCTCCTTCACCGCTAACAGCTCTGCCTCAAGGTCCAACTCATCGTCGACGAAGTCAGCAGGACTAAAACCTAAGCACAAATGCTTTAACTGCTTCTTCAGTTTAGGTACCGTACTCTCAGGAACTTCAGCCCTAATATTTACCTCATATATCAGCTCATCTCTAAGAAGAGTATGAAAATAAACCGTATCTAAATCCATGTTGTTGAAATTAAGAAAAATTTAAAATAAAAAAAACCGTCCGAGCAATTGATCTTTACAAAACTTAATTTTAATTACTATGTCTTGTATACCTGTGATATTACCTAAATAATACCTGAGATAGTCTATGCACACAACACCAAAAGGTAATAAACAATCACACTTACAATTTACTATAAATGTTTATTGAACAGTTATCTATTAGATCAAAGATATGGAAAGAGAAGTGTGATTGTTATTATGCACCAAACAACAAAACTTAACCTCACTTTCTTAATGAGTTTTCAAAAAAAAAAAAAATTTTTGTGTACTAACACAACAATTCCTTAAATTCTTGTTAAATTTTTGTTAGAGTACCAGGCTAACAATCTAAATAACAATATGCGTGTATCTAAAAAGGTTTATACAACAGAATTTCTTCTAACCTTAAACTTTAATGTACAAAAAAAACAACCCTATATTTTTAATGTCTATCAACAAACCAGCCTAAGCTATAGGCTTGCTATGTGCATGGACAACCAGTTAAATGTATGCTAGCATAACAAAATAACTATAAAGTTGTAGGTAACCAAACTATGACTTTAGCAATTAATCAGTTTCACTCACTGCGGAGATGAAATACTGTTTGACCAAAAACATAAGTTTTACTATGAACCTATTACAACAAGTACCTGGCCTAAGCTATTAGGTACTACCAATACACAATAATCATTAAAAATATAATGCAAGCATTATCATAGGTGTTTACACAACATATATGTATCTAGCGAGCTAGAATACAATGAAAATTAAAATTTTGTACACAAAATACACACAAAAAAAAATACAAAATAACACAATTACCAGAAGATATTATTATATACTAGGTATAATAAAGCGAGCTTAAATTACCCTAGTACACAGAGCGAGCACTGATCCCCTAATTTTCTTTAAATAAAATTTAGTATGGGCGCCATTGAAACACTTTTGGTTGGTGTAACAAAAAAAAATAAAACATGACAGGATATCATATATTATATTATATTTAATTTCCCTTCCACCAGTATTTAAAATTACATAAATTAAGTTATGTATCCGGGACTCAGAAATAAAATAATTAACAACAGACCCCTCTGTTGGGAGAGCAAGAGACTAACAATGTTTTTCCCAGAGCGGTTGTGAACGGTTCTATTTAAAGTGAAAAATTACATTATCCTTAGTTACTATGATTCTAATATGGATAGATCGAGTGCTCGTCCGTATGTTATACTGAATAATGACAAATACCTGAAGCCGGACCTTACTCTAAGGGCAGGTCATCAATGTTGAGTTCTACAAACTTCACATGGAATGAAGACTCTCCGGACCCAACTCTAGAGCGAGGTTAGTTTCTCACGTGGCTCAGCGACCCGCGACGGACACGAGGTTAGGCACGTGGTCGACCGGTTCTATACACCACGGTCATAATCGGTAGAAGTGAGATACGAAATCTGCACTATTAACATAAACGTAGACGAAGTCGTTTTAAGTATAAACTTTAAATCATAAACTATGAAATATAATGACTATCAATCATGATAACTATCAACTATGATAACTATCAACTATGATAACTATCAACCCAAATCTGTAACAAACAGAAAAAGAACAATATGAATGATTTTATTCAACATTTCCGAGGGCAAAGGCTAGGCGCCACGTGTCAATCACTAATTTACTCACCACAGGAATCCTGGTTAATCGAGTGACATTCCCAATCCACCCTGACGATTTTAGTCTTAAATCACATTAGATAAGCATATAATATCTTCTGGCTGAAACAAATTCGACACTATGTTGAAAAGAAACGAAATACAAAAAGATGTCAATAATGGTATCGTCACCGAATGGTAGACGAAAAGACTTACCAATTGTGTACATATTATAACCTCATAAGAGTTATGATAATATATCGTCGGTGATACTGCAAAACCGCTGATCTACTATTTGCAATACTGCGTAACTACAAGCTAATCAATTTTACAGGAGACAATAAAAACTTCATAACTTGCGAATTTGAGGTGCTTTTATGATCAAACTAAAATATGTATTTATATATTAATATAGTTATACGTACGTAATGTAATAATGTGTTTTTTTCCAGTATTTATGATGTAAAATCACTTACGCGGTTTTACCATATCTATTTTAATCCTTGAGTAGTATGTAAAAAGGAGATACGCGTTATTGAAACATATATTGCATTAAGTTATAAATCTTTTATTAGCTTTTACAAGTACGGAGGGCTTATTAAACTTAATAATAACAATACTTAGGAAATGTCATTTATACTCCCTATTTACTAATCCACTAATAATAATTAGTCTTGCCAATTATCTTTGACATTAATCAGGTAATAACTACTTATTTTTAATTAAAATTCAGTTACATAATAATTATAAAACAAAAAATTTAATATTTCAAACAAAACATAAAATAATCTTCTTAAAAATAAAATGACACAAATCAGGGACTAGGATAATAGGATCTATTAATGACTGTAAAAAAATATATTTTAATTATTCATTATAAATCAACTTATTATAGAAATCGTGACAATCTTGCGGTATAACAGTTTTTAACTCTTGAAGATGATTGAATTTAGTTTTATTTATTTTTTGTGGTCCTTCATGAAGCTGTGGCGCTTCATGCAATAGAGAATTGTATGGCTTCGGACGCCTAGGCAGGGGCTCGTAATCATCGGAATACGTTAATTTAAAGTCAATAGTACCATTGATGTTGTATCTAAGCATTCTTACATCTGTCACACAATTGTCCCCAGTAACTCGGCCTGGTCTTATTGAATCATAAAATTGGTAATTTTTCAGACTGTAATCTTTGAAAAAAGTATAATCTGGTAGCACCACATCATAGGGAAAAGGTTTAATCCTTGCCTCTTTTGCAATCAATGCATATTGGCTTGGGAGGTAAATCTCACGATTCTTTAACTTTCTTTCAATAACTGAATGGACTGAGTCCACCTCCATTTGCGTATGGCCTTTTTCTAAAAACTTCTGTGTTATGGTAATATTTTTCTCGACTGCAATACGCAAAAGGGCATTGGATACGACATTGTTACGGTTTTGTGCTGTGCATCCATCTGTGTATATAATAACGTTCTTTAAATCTTTTTCAAGTAGTTTTGTTATGTAATCTACAAAAAATGAGGCATATGTAGTGGCTTTTAAATCTGTTACAGTTTCATCAAACCAATAACAGGTTACTTCATGATTTTTTAAATTATAAACGGTAAAATTGTGTACACACAGCTTTGTTTTGAAGTACAAGGCACTAGCATTTAAATATGGGCATAACATAACAGCTTGCAGATCAGCTGTTATTACGTGTACTGTATTTTTGATGGCCGCTTCTTTGTCGTTTTTCTTTTCGTGACGAGCTGCTTCTTTAAGAGAAATGTGGCGCTGATAATCCTGTTCAGTAATATTCCCAACCTTATACGCACAACAAGTATCGCACTCATCTTTCTTGGGCTTAAAGAGGGCAATGTTTTGTTCAGAAAGCAAATCTTCAAATAATTTTCGGCATGCCAATGGAGAAGAAGTTAACTTTATGCGTTCTACATACAGGCGATACAGATGAGCTTTAGATGCAATTATTGGCTCTAAATACAGTTTTGTACTGGATTTTCGGCAATAGTGCGAAGGTAATTTGGGCAATTCCTGTAAAAAAGTTAAAACAGTCTGCTTTTTAGTTATTATCTGAACACTTATATCATGATCAACAAGTTCCTGAGCTCTCGATTGCCCTCTTTCACCAATCCAATATCTACATGTCCATTCCTTTATTCCAAGGGTACCCAAAAACATACCTTGACATACGCGCACTTTTTTTTCAGAAGCTTTTAGATAGTAAATTTTGCTCTCATTTCGCCTGCTATCAACTCCTTTCGTTTTTCGCTGAGTCTTTTCTATGTCAATTAAGGTCAACACATAAAGTTTTTTCTCTTGCCACGTCAATGCCCAAAATTCATTAAATATTTTCATTCGCATTTCTTCCGTAAATATATTGCAAGCAAAAACTTTACTTTTGACACAACGTTGAGAAGAACATGCTACGCCTAGCTTTCTTTCTGGTTTTGTCAAATCTTGTACATATTTACCATCGATCTTTCTAAAACCAACATACTTGTTACCCATCATTCTCTGTTTTTTGTTTCCTTCCCTTTTCCATGAATCCATATCCGCTTTTCTTTTTCTTTTCCTAACTGATGTTTGTTCTTGCGCTAAACTACGTTCCGGAAAATTGTCAACGTCTTCTAACTGTAACGATGATAACTGTACAACAGAAGACTCCCAAATTGCACTATCTACGTACACACTCTCATTAATAGAGGGTGCAAAATCAGGGTCAGCTACTGAATCGTCCGATGAAAAATCGGATAAATCACAAGGTAAAATGCGAGTAGTATGAGTGAGTGTTATGTTAGACGGTGCAGGCAGAAGATTTGCTGATGAGGAAGGACCTGCTATTACTTCTGAATAATTTTCTGACAAAGTATAGTTTTCCTCATCTCCATTGCTTGATACAGCTGTTTGTTTATTTAGTACTTGCTTTTTCTTTCTTATCAATTCATCTCGACGTTTTATTAGACACTGTAATGTTTCTGAAGACGTAGACATCTTCTGAATGGTTTAAAGCTGAAACAAAAACAAAACCGTTATTTTTAAATAATTTCAAAACCGCGTATTTACTTACTATCAGTTCAAATAAATTGTTATTCAAAACCGCGGAACTGCAACTCAATCTTAAAACTTGAATTTTATGAACATAATGACTTAATTTAATATAAATAAACAATTTTAATTGTAAATAAATGCTTACTTAACAGATTAAAACACTTACCGTCGTAATTTACACAGAAATATCACTAAAAAACTTTTCTTTTTCCGGAGCTCAAAGTAATTGCACCTGTTTGTTTACGTTTTCAATCAGTTACGCGGTATTCATATGCAAAAATGACACTTGAAAAGTTACGCGCCATTGCATTGAACTGTTTACGAGCTTCCTATTGGAAGATTTTGAGTAGTGTCTTCGCGAGCGTGCGCCAATGATAGCTTAATGTGCTGCGGCGCGATAATTTGAATTTTGCTACTTTTTGTATTTACGCGGTATTGCAAAAAGTAGATCAGCGGTATTGCAGTATCAACGACGATATTCATCATCATACTCAGAGGCCTACACAATATTCTTTTTACGAGAATATTAAAAGGACATCTTTACTGGACACCATTTTTCTCAGAAAAGCCTACGACACCTCTCTTGTCTTTGACAGCGCAATACCATAGACAAAACGATATGATTCCAGAACAATCGATTCTATCATTTGGTTTTCGAATTTGGAACAAATATTGAGACTGAAAGAAAATCTCAAATACTCACAATAAATGTGACTATTAAAATTATAACTAATTTAAATTTATAATCGCTAAATATTTAAATCTTGAATAAAAGCGAAACGAGCGCCTAGCGACATCTGTTGTCATATGTTAGAACTACTACGTGACATCGAACCATTAGGTCAATCGATGTAACTGGACTAACGAAACTTTAGATGGCGTTACCAGTCTAAAGAAATACGATGGTGTTTATAATGACTTATTAATTCAGTCATTTGCAACGTGACAGTGGGCACAAATAAATTACTTTTTACATTTGAAAAAGTACTTACTGCCTCCCAGAGACCGAATGAATTAGGCAAATACTATACAGTATTGCGTCGCATCTGTAATCTTGTACAATCATCAGTAAATTTTGTTATAGTATGATTCTCTGTAACTAGATGGCGCTTAATTTTTAAACACTGTTACAACAGCCAGATCTTCAAGGTCATCGAGCAATGTGATGCCCTTAAGGTACATCTGACTGATCGTCAAATTAGACCAGCTTGACTAAACTGGCTACCCTCGAGTCGACTGACCCCAAACACACAACTGATATGAAACACTACTAAGGTGTCTAAAGACTTTAAGAATAAAACATCACAGCGGGGCCGATTAAAGGTATCTCCAATCTACTCCCGACAGTTATAATGTAATCTTGAACTAATAGTTTCCGGTTGGTTGGAGAGATTAGATTCTGTAATTACGGGCATATCGACATGATCATCAAAATTGCTACCGGTCATTCTGCTCGGCGGGCGGTGTCTTCAAGTTAAAAAATTTTAACGACACCAGACACCATCTATTGAATGTTTGCGTAAACTCACTTCTAACTTACACCCCTAAATTCACCCTCTTGGGAATACAATTTAGAAAAACCTGATACAGAAATTCATTTTTTTTTATTCAATATTAAATTAATAACTATACGCAATGGCATGCCTCTAACTTAAAAAATAACGAACTGCCATACAATCGTTCAACTCTTATTTGACCCCCTTTAGGGCGGCATTTCCGAAAATCACTTCTCATTGCGCCCCTACGCCATGTACCTTAGGAAACTTCATAAAATTTCAAGTTCCTAGCCCTAGTGGTTTAGTCTCTGCGTTGATAAATTAGTCAATCGGGCGAACCATTATATAAGTATAAAGATAATAAATAATATAATCAATACGTGTTTATTAAATCAAATTCAGAAATAATTTCCTTGGAGTGAAAATTTACAAATACCTATAGGTTAACACCATTTTCACAATTGTTAACTGAGACGCTTTACAGACGCAGTTGCCAGTTGTGCTATAGCTCAAGTTTTATTTCTTTTTTAACCAATTAATATAATTAAAATTGGCCCAAACAAAGATGGCGCGACGTCTTGACCGTATTTCAGAACGATTGGCCAGACATATGAAATAACAGATAGCCTTGTAGCCTTGGAAGTCATGGGAAGAGGCCTTTGCCCAGCAGTGGGACACACCCGTAGGCTAGTAAAAAAAAAACAATAAATCATACTATGCTCTGTACCAAAATCACATGACTGAACACTGTCCCCCAAAATACAAACTTTTGCCTAGTTTAGAAAACAGCTTCAGCAACGTTAGTTCAATTACCTATTTACTAAATAATTTTTTTTTTTTAACCCAAAATGTAATTCACCAATAGTTTTCATTTAAAGCAAAAGTAATATAACAAATGTTTTTTTTATAAACTTGTTATAAAAGTATAAAACAAAATATATATTTTGTTGTAAAGTACACACTTAAACGAGTTTACCACAATGCTTTAGTTCTCAAGCAAAATTTCAAAAACCTTTGTAAAGTCTCACTTTTCTAGTGCATTTCAAATTTCATAATGAATAGAGCGTTCACAATCCCCGCGGGTTTTCTCTTTGAGCTAAGAAACAACTGCTTACTTATTTAATTCTTTTGTATGTGTAAGCAAAATTGCTTACGTACTGTACACTGTTTGTTTTTGTGTACACACGGCTATACTGTAAGTTTTAGATTGCCAGTATAGGCTCTTGCATTGCTTGGGAAATCTATACGAGGCCATACCATCTCAAAATAGAAATGTACAGTTTGATGTGTTGCCACGTGTACCTTGTCAAACTATTCAGAACAGCCATAAAAACCAAAAGTTTTATGAAGAGGTGATGAATTGCTTTGTGCTTCGGGATTCTAGGAAAAAATAAGCCGAAAAACTAATTTATTTGCCTCTATTTACAAAAAAGGTTATAAAAAGGTTTTATATTTATTTGAGTATTTGTATTTGTTCAATTGAGGTCGGCTTTTATTAAAGTACATCGGGATATAATTTCCAGTTACCATCAAGCCCGTTCCTTCATTATTTATTTAATACTTAATTGTACACAAAAGATTACAAAGAAATAGACATATTACAGTAAGAGTATACAAAAGGCAAGCTTAACTCAGTGCCTGAGTTCTCTTCCAGCAAACCTAGAGCAATAGAGGAGATGATAATGCCATAGAGGGCAAGGGTCATACGTCGTATTAACAAGCTCTGCACTGTTTGACCGCATTTGAGATGACTTTGACTTAAACTATATTATATAATAAAGATTTGTAATGTGCTTGCAAAGAACCTCTCATTTGATACCAAACATATTACGATTATATCAAATTTATTTTCGAGGTTTGAATCAGACATTTAAATGCATTTACATAAAATTTTGTTTAACTTTAAATAGCCTATGTAACTCATAAACTCATAAACTCATAAACTTCTTTATTGGTAATTACAATTACACGTCATTACAATATAAATCAATAGAAAAAGCACAATTAAATTTCAAAACAATAATAGTAATGAAATAGAATAAGAAATTACATATCAATTAATAAATAATAATCATAATTATTGCAATTAGTGCACGAAGTCATTGTTATTGGGTTAGTGTAACTTGGGTCATTCCTACAAATCTATTGACACCTCATTTATTAAAATTTGTTCAGGTGTTTAGGCGCTATGGTGAAACATACAAACAAAAGTAGACTGCCCAAATCAAAGCCTTTCCTTTTGGTTTCGCCGTATTTGGGTAAAAATACATTCTAACTGCCGATTTCGCCAAGTTTCTGAGTTCGTCGCTGGTCTTCAATCTCTTCGTCCCGTTCAAACATTAAATAACAGAGTGAGAGCGTCGGTTCAACGCGTTGATGAAATCGGAACTTAATAAAAAACTAAAAAAGTAAATGAAAAATAAGAATAACTGAAAATCTAGAAAGTAAATTAAACAGACCCCTATCTTTTTCTGTACACAACAATTTAGCATTCCTCTTTCATTGCAGAGTTTTAATCCTTACCCGACAAAGTATCTCAAAAATGGAATATACATAAAGGGCAAACTTTGATGAACTTTTCGGCCTTAGGTATACTTTTTGTTGAATTTATAAACAAAGTTGGTCGCCTCACTGTCTCTGGATGAAATATTGAAGGAAATCATTTGTGTAGTACCTTGACACTTTCTACTTTCAGTAAATTTTTGTCATGAATAGGAATATCTTCGGGAAATATGTTTTGTTTTGCGTACATTTCTTGCTGTCGAAGTGGAATAGCTTTATTTTCTATACCTGTAATTTCCATTTTTTTTTTCAACGAAGCTACTGCTCTGGCTCTTAGACAGAAACAAATAAGTTATCATCGCAAATTTAAGACCATTATCAGAGCAGTTGATAAGCTTTTTAAACTGAAATTTGACAAATCAGATTATGATAACTTCTACGACTCTTCAAAATTAAAAAAAAGTGACTATCTACCAAGTCGTAAAGTTCACTCTCCAATCTTCACCCTAACTGATGTCGAACTAAGTTAATTAGTTCGATAGTCTAGTGGTTAGCGTAAACGCCTTTCAACGTGAGTACTCTGGTACGATACCTGGGTCGTGCAAAGTGTTATTATAGGTTCACCCTTTATATTATGTGACCTAAAACATAACAGATTAAGTGTGAGTATTGTACACCTCTGCCGTAACCTTCTGGGTAATATAGTCGTGCTGTTATGTTATGTAGTTTTTTATTTATGCGCTATGACAATAAAGGCTTATCGGGTTATGCCGCGGAGCAATGGACGATAGCGGGATCATTGCCGTATCTCTCGCTGAGGTAAAACACTAATCGTTGAGCAACTAGAAGTGATAACAGTAATTACTAGTAGATTCTATGATTTTTTGACTTAAACCAAGTATTGTTTTTTGTGTTAAAATAATATATCAATTTGTTGACTCCGTTGACTCACCAGCACATAAGCCAAAATATTACTACTAAAGATGCATTTTATGCGCAGGTAACTAATTACAAGACGCTTAAAAAGGCTGTTTATGATACTAGCTACCGCGTGCGCCTCCACCCGTTTGGTATGTTGTAAAAATACATACATACTTTCCAACTCTAACTATATACTTCTGATTAAATTCGTTGCGGGTTCCAAGACAATTTTAACTCTCCCTGGGATTGCCCGTGTGTCATGCACGGTGCTTTTCAGTTGGTAACCTTAGTAGATCCTGGCGTCACAGGAGTCACAGTGGTGGGCGTGTGGGTGGGATCGTTTTCATCGAGATTGGTTCAGTAATTTAGCTTTAAAAGCGTAACAGATAGACCGAATTGCTTTCTCATTTATCATATTAGTAAGGATCTAATATAAGGTACGTTTAAATTCACATTTCTACAGTCTATATATATATGTCGCAAGTTTTAGGTACAATGGGATTTTTGATCAAATACCTAGTTTTTCGATCAAAAGTTCTTACTACTTTATAATATGACGAATTAATTTTATCAAAACTATTTTAAGTTTTTATTGATAGCCGGGTCCGTTTAGATTTTTGATAAAATAAATTATTGTTATAAAATTATTTTTGCATAAAACCCAATTATACCAACAACCTGGGACATATACTTATACATACACTTTGAGGTGTTTGAAATTTCTCTTACGAGTCAAAGAATTTTAAAGGCGACGTAGGACATAATGGTATGCGTTTTTAAAGTACTTTTTACGTCGTTTTCTCACACTAAGCAGCATGTAAACATGCATGTGCCATTGCCAACATAGTTATTTATTTCCATACATTACATGTTTGCCATCGTGACTGACATACAGAAAAAGAAATGCAAAATTAAAAAGAAATTAAGTAGCCAATTTAAATTATTGTAAACAACTTATGGTAAATCTATGGATAATCGGCTGATAAGTTGCTGAATTGATTATATTATAGTTTTTTTTTCGTCGTGTCGATGGCTGAGTCAAATTTTATTTTGACTTGCCATCGTGGTGAAAGGATTAGCCAATTCGCTTTGAAGAACTCGCGAATTGCCCAGGGTGTGCCGAACGAAGGGAATCGTTGTGTACGTCACTCGGGGAGGCTCCTTTCATGCACCCCATATTATAGTATAAATATCCTTTATTTGCTCTTGACCCTAGTCTGATCTAGACGCAAGCCAAGTGAATCATTACAATTTTTTTTTGTTTGCTAAATTCTCGATGTTCTAGTGGTTAGCATATAATGGCAAGACCTTGCGGTGAGAGGTGTCTCTCACCGAAAGGTCTCGGGTTTCCCGGGTCCGGCAAAATGTTATTTGTCAAATTTCCGTCAGGAAATTCATAATAGCAGCACGGAGTTGGAATTGTGCCCGGTGGATAACGATAGGCTCACCGTTATCCCATGAGAACCTAGACCTAAACATAATAGATGAAATATGGGTGTTGTACACCTCTGCCACACCCTTCTGATTAATATAGACGTGATGATATGTTATTTTATAATATAGAGACACACACATATTGATACGTACGTAGATTGATTTTAATCTGATTCTAAACAGTTGGATTAAAATAAATCTAAGCCCCGGTTATTCAAATCATTGTAATAAGTATAATTTAGTATAACTTATAATTTATTTTTATATAATGTTTTGTAATGTTTTGACGTGTTCAAGCGCCCCCAGGGGCCTATGAAAATAAATGGTTTGAATCTTGAATCTTGTACATATGAGAAGTCTTCATAGGTTTATCATAAATACGGACTTCAACACAGGAGGAGGTTCTCAAATCTTTTTTTTATGTTTGTTACCTATGTTACATAACTTTCGACTAGGCGAAGTGGTTTTTATGATTATCTTTTTATTTGAAAGCTGGTGCTTTCCGTGTGATCCCATTTCAATGTAGCCCAGTTCTGATGAATGGCACCCATGAGAAAACCATACTAGTTTAAAATTATTGTATTTGAAGTCGGTTTTTATTTTGGCAAATTATTTTAAGTAGATTTAAAGCACGATTATATTCCAGTATCTTTACATCCACAACCAATTCTTCAGACAGGCCAAGATCATTAAGTTTGAGTGTCTCTAAGTGTAGTAAACTTTAATAACCTGGCCAGTAACGGGGATCTTTAGAGGCTCTATCAGGTGTTACTCAACGTAATAGCCGATTTAAATTTACTCTGGTTGAAATTAAACCGTGAATTCTTTACAGAAAATGTAAATCTGTTTTTTGGAGCTCGCAGGTTTTGCATGTAAATGGTCTTAGTTTTTTAAGTGTCATTCCGATGTGGGCGATTGGTAATTTAATAGGTTGAGCCCCAATTTCACAGGTATTAACCTTATTGGCAGCATAAGCATGTAACACACATTAATTAAAGTGACAGCTGTGTTCTTTTTTCAAGTGTAACTTGTGTCACTTTTAAATTTGTATTATATTTTATGGGTCGGAAAATATCTGTCCGTAACCTCAGAAACTGGCTCTTAATGTACATTTAAAGGTATTTTCTCGGTGCATAACATATTAATATTTTACTACTACAAGATCTCATTCGTCTGCTCTCACAAGTCTATAATTTTAATTCCATAATTATTATACAAGCCATATAATACACATTTACAACTTGTATTCAATTATCTAACAAACATATTTTACCATTTCCAAAACTTGATAATAATTAACATGATAGAAACCTCAAAATTGGGCACACAATATCAAATTTAGTATCATGATAGCTAATGCCTATTGCCTAACTAAGCCATAAATCATAATCGTCATGAAATACAAACATTATCACAATAATCGAATCAAATAACTAATGAAGTTGGGACATTTCTAAATAATTAGCTTTGATTATATCGGGTTATATTATGTGCTCTGAGCTATGATAGATAATAGTGGTTAAGGGGTGATAAAATCAAATATTTCTTTGCCTTTGTTAGCTTTTATGACGAAAGAAAGCTGGTGAAAGCCTTCTCGAGCACATACATAACACAACATAACCTTCTTCATTCAAACTTCATGCTACTACACCTTTAACTTCCCTTTCGTGTCTCTTTCTTACATTTCCATCCAATGATTGTCTGTAAGAGATTGCCTTTGCAGCTATAAGACCGCCATTTGTACTTTTTTTATTTACATATTCTTCTGTTTATTTTTTTCTTGGTGTGCAATAAAGTATTGTATTATTATTATTATATCATAACGCCTTTGGAACTTGGCACCCAACATCAACTTCAAAAGAGGCTTTTAAGTGTTCTTTAGGAAAAAATTAACGATTTATATAACAGCTAACTTTAAATAAATATTTTTTTATATTGCCTCCCCGAGGGTAAAACTACAGATTCAACCATTTATACTGTTGTGTAAAATAGACTAACATTAAAACATAAAGTAATAATAAGTAATACCTAATTAGTAAATAAGGAGCTACATTTGCCAACAAACTGTTGTACAATTTGGCAAAAGTATTGTACAAAAAAACAACTTTTAATATTTATTCTGAAATAAACGTTTTTATTATTATTATAATTTTTTTTCAATTAAATTAGAGTTATAAGTTTAATATAATATAAGTACTTAGATATAACATTATATATTTTGCATACCGATTATCCGGTGAAACATGTTGTGTATTATTATTGAATTGTACCATCTTTTTGTTACCATGTTTTTGGCAAATAAACGTTTCTTTCTTTCTTTCACGATGACAGGCACATACACTTACCACTAGAGTCACTAGATCAACGAGGCAGTATATATAGTATTTAATTGATGATCAATAAATTACCGTAACCTTATAATGCTATAAATGCATGAAAATCTAACTTCATTCCTGTATCTATCTTCTAAACGTTTACAGATAAACCACTTACCTGTAATTTAATTATCCCACGTATGTCGATAAAGGTTGCCGATGTCCTTTCTTAGGCTTTAAACTATCTCCATAGTTCCATAGGTACCAATTAATATTAAGTTCGGTTAAATCGGTAACTGTAACAGATAGACAGAGTTACTTTCGCATTTAAAATGATATTAGTTAGGCTTTTTATCCAGCATTTATAGACCATAGCCGTTATATTGTAATTTACTATCTATATATAAAAAAATGAAACCCGTTTTCCGTTGTCACGACTTGGCATGAAAACGGCTTGTCCGATTTGGCTGATATTTAGTTTTCTAATACTCTGTACAAGGTAGATAAGGTAAAAAAAAAAAAAAAAAAAAAAAAAGTTATTATTTTTATATGGGGGATATTATAGATTCCAGTTCAAATTGAATAGGTACGCATACATAAGATAGGTCAGCTATACAAAATAAAGTAGTGCATCAAATTTACGCTAAGGCGGTACGAAGTTCACCGGGTCAGCTAGTATTGTATAATTCTACAATCTACACATCTAACCACTTATAATTGAGTGCACGGTTGGCGTAGTGGTTAAAGCGGTCGCCTCGCCGCTTTCAACTGTGCTGGTGTTGTGGGTTCGATCGCCACATGGGACAAATCTTTGGGTGATTCGCAAAGATTTGTTCTGACGCTGGGTGTGCTCTGTGTGTGTAAAATGTATGTTTGTGAACACCCCCGCGACACAGGCGTTATTATATATAAAAAAAAATAGTTCAACAATTTAGTGAAAAATGTATACATTTTTCACTAAATTGTTGAACTATTTTTTTTACATTTACATATACTTTTTTACATATCATAATAAAAGACTCAGTAGCAATACACAAAAATATCACATATCAGCTTCATTTTGAATTACCAAAACCAAATAAATCTGCGCCTTGAAAGCGCTTTAACAAACCGAAACGATTTTAAATTAAATATCTGATTTCCATTGTTTATAATATTAATTAAATCATGTGACATGTTTACTACTGACCCGCTTGCTGAATGAACCGACGATTGTGTTGTGAGATAAACTATTGTTTAACGTTAAATATATTGTAAAATCTTGATTAATTGACCGCATGATTTCAGATAGATATATATAATAATTACTTAATTAGAGAAATAACGAATGGTAGACGAAATAAAAATGGCAAAAGGCGTTTCTGGTAGTCTAATATGGTAATTTGATAGATCATAAATAAATTACCGTAACATTTGAATGCTAAAAATGCATAAAAAAGTAGCTTATATCCTGTATCTGTCTATTTAGATTCACATATAAACCACAAACCGATTTGAATGAAATTAAGCAACAAGGACTTAAAGTTAGTTTGGGATTTAAATTAAATTGCAATATTTTAGAGACTTGTGCTGGTCGTTATTGTTTTACAATACTACGATGTTTAAATAACAGCCTCGGATGAATACCCAAAAAAACACTTACTTGTTTCATTTTCAACTATGGCAACAATATAAATCATCCTTTTAACAAACCAAAACGATGTTAAATTAAATTACTGATTTCCATTGTTTATATTATTAATTAAATCATGTGACCGACTGTACTGACCCGCTTGCTGAATGAACCAACGATTGTGTTGTATGAGATAAACTATCGTTTAATCATTTAATTTATTGTAAAATCTTGATTTATTGACACCAAGATTTCAATATACTCATTTTAGATATTACTTAATTAGAGAAATAGTGAATGGTGAAATTAAAGTGCAATGTAAAAATGGTAAAAGGCGTTACTGGTAGACAAACATACATAACACCGGAACATCACGTCTATATTACCCAAAAGGGTGTGGCACCATCCACACTTCACCTTTTATGTTTTAGCTCCTATGGGATAGGGGGTGAGCCTATCGCCATCCATCGGGCACAATTCCAACTCCATGCTGATATTGTGAATTTCCGGATGGAAAGTTACTAGACAACACTTTTTCCGACTCGAGAATCGAACTCAAGACCTCGTGGTGAGAGGCACATACGCTAACCGCTAGACCAACGAGGCAATAACTGTAATTTAATAGATCATCAATAAATTACCGTAACCTTTTAATGCTATAATGCACAAAAAAGTAACTTCTTTCCTGTATCTACAGATAGCATCATACTAAGCATTTACAGATAAACCAATAAACCGATTTTGAAGAAATTTAGCAAGAAGCAATAAATAAATGTTCAAGCGCCTCCTGGGGCCTATGAAAATAAATGATTTGAATTTGAATTTGAATTAAATTAAGCGCTCGGCTAATTAAATAATTGTTAAAGTAAAAAGAAAAGCAAGATGGAACATGTAAGTGTGCTACTTTTTGGAGACTTGCGCTGCTGGAAATTGCTTTATAATATCATTACGTTTAAATAAAAGCCAAGTATTAATACACAAAAAGTCGGTAAAAGTCGATTAAACGATTTATCGTACCGATCAACGTATAAACGTTACCGCTTGCCCCATCACTATTTTCTAGATAGATAACAATGACTCGCATACCGGCAAAATGATTCAAATGATTTTAAAATTATCATTTGAATAACTTAATCTTCTTCTTCTTCGTCGTGTCGCTGGCTGAGTCAAATTTTATTTTGACTTGCCATCGTGGTGAAAGGATTAGCCAATTCGCTTTGGAGAACTCGCGAATTGCCCAGGGTGCGCCGGACGTACAGAATCGTTGTGTACGTCACTCGGGGAGGCTCCTTTCATGCACCTAAAACATATTTTTACTTAATGTAAAAATATGTTTTAGTTTGCCGTATAACTTATTTGTTATTTGTTTAGTTTAATTACTTACTACAAATCTTAAGTGACATAACTTTGTATACAGAATTGCATGACGTGTGAATTGAATAGCAAAAGCAACGTAAACAAATATTGTTCTGTGATCGCATCAAAATAAAAAAGTGTTGTGAAAAGTTCTGGACACATCGGTCGCTGATAAAAAAGGTACGTTCCACCCATTTAACTTATTTTACCTGTATTTTATAGTGTACAAAAAATAAACCTAATTATAATACAAATAACTAAAATATTTTTTTCAATAAAGACATTTGAAAATCAAAATCTATACACAGAAAATCACTTATTTTTTACTTTATTTTCAATTATTGAAATAAAATAAATCGCCGCTTTAACAAACTGAACCGATTTTCAATTAAATAACTGATTTCCATAGTTTATATTATTAATTAAATCATCTGACATGTTTACTACTGACCCGTTTACTAAATGGACCAACAACAATTGTGTTGTAGGAGATAAACTATTATTTAAATTAAATAAAAGCGTTTTGTTGTAATACCTAGATTAATTTGCTGTATTTTATATATTATTATTATATAGAGTTCGTTTGAGGTAATATTCTCGAAATAGGTTGGTTTTTTTTTTTGACATCTCCGACACAAAGAGATTTTATCGTAAATATGCGAATATAATATAACGTAATATGCTTCTGTGGTTTTATTTAGACATTGTCATATCATTTACAAACAACACACATAATTTAAATATTAACTAGTGCCTAAAACATATCTTATACATTTAAACAAATATTTATATGTGTATTCTGGTGATAAGTGGTACAATTCATGGACATCAACAATCCCAAAAAGCAGATGGTAGATGAGTCCCATAATGTCAGGACTACGGTGTTATGTCTCATTTACAAGAATTTTATGGCCTGAACTCACAACCAGAAGGATGATGTACCCAATGGTTGGAAAATAGCCTAGTGGACAACCTAGCTTACCGATGCCAGAATAAGAATAATAGAGATAGTAAAATAGTATAAGTCAGAGCAATAAATGCTATTTTAATTATATTATTTGGTGTTGTGCTATAGACGTTGACCTCATTCACAAGAGCTCTCCGTCATCAAAATCACGTAAACATCCTACTTTTGAAAATCAGTTGACAACTCTGTACTCATTGCAATGTAAACGGCGCAGTGATGTGTAGACGGGTCTTATACCCGAGACTATCTCAACGATCGTGCCTTCGCATAATGCTCGTCTGTTTGTCTCAGAACAATTGAGACATGCTTCAAACTTCATACATAATAATGGGACCCGGCTTACAACTCTTGAACGGTGGTTTACTACTAAAATATTGGGAGTATTCCATGCCTTATGCGCTTAGTTGGCATTATCAAGTTGTGAGATATAATCGCCAGGCTTATGGATCGCTCATTGTTTTAGTTAAGGTTTGGACCCTTGTTGGGTACTTACTCACCTTGACACGCAAGGTGTACGCAACTAAAGTTATTTACATAATGTCTTAGTTGCTTACAACCAGCTTCAACTTAATATCATTGTAACATTACTTGATTGGTTGTAAGATTTATATTTTATAGCGTAACCGAGCGGGAAACCGAATGACTGCTAAGTCGAAGGTCTCGTGTTCGAACCCACGGCACCACACCCTCTGTCTATGCATGTGCATGTGCATTTATCATATAAATTATCGCTTACGGTGAAGGAAAAAATATTGAGGAAGTCTGCATAACTGAGATTGAATAAAAGTACTCGAGTAAAGTCTAAACCTAACCCTTCTCCTCGGGAGAGGAGGCCCGTGCGGACAAATCATTTTATTGTAATAAGTATTATAATTTAATTAGCTAAGTTTTAATTTAATATTATAATTTCATTTTTGTTTTGACGTGTTCAAGCGCCCCTTGGGGCCCATGGAAATAAATGATTTCGTAGGGACACAGTGCAACCTGTGTGGTTCAGTGGGGATTCATATTTTGTTTGTGACAATGTTATGTAATTTTCGATTTATGTTAAAAAAAAAATCAAATTATTTTGTGTAAAGGGGGAAATGGTGTAGGGACAAAGCGTCCATATGTTTAAGTGCACTTAATCACGACACATTAGTTTCGGCAGTCGACATCTCGCGCCCACTCAATTAGGTCGTTTCCTATTTTTATAATAAGTTCGGCACTGTAATACTTTTAAGTTGCGCATATAATATAGTGAGTTAAATAACTTCACGTGTTTTAATTAATCATCGACTCAATAACAACAATATAAGACCCTAAAATTTGATTTGATTTGACACTGCTGGCAGTTGTTTATATTATTATTTCGTTAAAAGTGATCTGAATAATAATATTTCGCATATCTAAGATAACTTATACATATATTATTTATAAGGAAGAATAATGCTATTCTATGCCTGTTTAATGACTACCAACAACCAAACTAAAACTACGTCAATGATGACAAATTAAATATTTACAAAGGTTAAACAAACCCTATTCCGTGATTTTGAAATCAGTGCCAAAACAATAAATTTTTTTAATAAATAAAGTGTCCCGTTACTTGGGTTACTTTGGGGACAGGACCCACTTTGGGTCCGAAGCCTGAGGGAGACATCTACCAAGTTTCTTGTCGTAAAAACGCAGGAAGTATGGGCCCTCTCGACAGGTATATGGTTGAGACAGTTCTTTGTCTTTGAGAAGGGGCCTACTTTACTGAGATAGTGGGATGCAACGTGTTTATCTTAAGGATATATCATTCTTTTGGTTAGTTGAAATGAACATGGGTTTTTATTTTATAAGTGTATGGTTTATTTTAAGCCGAACAATCAGGAAGTAATACTACTGAATCCCTAACTGATCAACACTCAACTGTAGATGTATTTGGTAACACATTTGGAGATCTTTTAAATGCATGTACACACATGTATTTTAAGTTCTTTATTCGCAATGTTTGTTGATAAATTTACCTTAGTTTATTGTACGTTTTGGTGTTTAACTGTTAGTGCAATATGCAGTTGTTTATGATTATAAATAAATAAATATAAATAAATAAATATATAAAAATAAAATATATATAAGCCTTCTAAACATTACGAAACAAGTTGAATAAAATGAATGCATGCATTTCAAAAGTTGATATTTACACCATGCAATTAGGCAGAGTTCGCAGGTTCGAATCCTATCGGTCCCGTAATTTTTCAACTATTTTTTAGTATTCTTAGCGCGTAAATTTGATTTAAATGACAGGTAGAAATTGTACACGATAATAAACGTTTGAGTTTAAACATATAAAATAACTACTATTTAAACGTTTAAATAACAACCAAACAATTCGAAAACACAAAATGCAAAACCATCTTCACAGCCGAATTCAAGCATTGGCTATCTTCAAACAATTGTACCTTACATATTTTACCGACAATGTTTTCTACATTCTCACGATACTTGAAAATAGTTGCATTTGTATGTAAATAAATACATTTAGATACACTGCGTATTTAGACCACGCATTTGGCTTCTACCATGAGTTCTACGAAATAAATAATTTTGCTTTTTATTTTACTAGTTTAAAATGTTTATTTTAGTTTTTAGCATCATTGTATTCTTTATCATCATCATCATCGTTTAGCCTCTAGTATGCCACTGCTGGACATAATAATATACCCCAACACAACACCCGGTGCATCATCTCTAAATGAAAAATGCGTTTATCTGTATGTCTGATATGCTGGGTACACACATTGCGAACGAAGGTCAATGAACGGATTTGTTGGTCCTATTTTGAACGGCTTGGCAAACGTAAACGAACCCTGTGATATTACCGCCACGCTTTGGATTACCTGCGAAGGTTAACTAACGATCGATGGCAATCGCTTAGCCGTCGAAAGTATTTCAAACAGGAACCATCGATCGTGTTTGTTTGCCAGGTCTGTACCCATAATTACAAATTTTCAGTTAAACCACCAAACCGATCTATATAAAATTTAGTAGGTAAACCGATGTATATAAATCTAAGTCGTGAGTTTAAGACAATTTTATAGAATTCCAAATTTAGTTGTTGATGAAAGTTACATGAACTATACCCTCTGTAGATTAGATTCAACCAATAGTAGCTTGTTTTCCACTTGAAAACAGGAAGCCAAAATAGGTGAAGGCAGTTTGGCAACGTTTCTCTAAGCGATCCGAAGCCGTAGCCCATTCGGATCTTTTCGAGGTAATACAAAAGGCTAGACAGAAAGAAAATATATCAGAGAGTAAATTTCATCGCGGACGGTGAGTGTTTTTATTTTTGAGGAAATTTTTGTAAGCTGCGAAATTTATTTGGTTGTTAAAAGGCTTGGAAGTGTTTTGCAATTTGAGCATTTTATGCGGGCAACAAGAATTAAAATTTTGTGATGAAAAAGAATTGAATTTAAAGTAAATTTAAATTTAAAACAACAACATCAACTCAGATAAAGTAGTGAAATATTTTTTCTTCTCCTGTATTATAAAACAAAGTCGACCACCGCGTATATGTGTCTGTCTGGCGTTATAAACTTGAAAACTACTGGATAGATTACCATGCGGTTTTCATCAATAGATAGAGTGAATTATAGGCAAACTTTAAGTATATGATTTGTTGAGATACCACGCAAGTGTTGTAGTGACCGGAAGCTAATCTATGATGATAAATTATAACAAAAAAAATATATGTATATGTATTAGTATAATGACTTAGTACAATATTTACTTTACACAAAATCTGTATCTGCCCAACATTTGCACGTCAGATAATTATACTAAATCCTTTTCAAACTTTTGTGATTTGACGGATCGCCTAATTATTGTAAAGGTGAAGGATCACATCGCAGCTGTCAAAACTCGACAAGTCAACAAGTCAGCCGAACATTTGCTTATGACCGGATCCAATGACTGAATCAAAACTACATCAGCCAAAAGTTTTATCCACGGATTGACGCTATTATTCCGATAGCACGAAAACAATCGTCACCGTGAAGCGCGGATATTGTCTGCTACCCTCACTCGATCGGGTCGATTCGGTTGAATACAAAAACATTCTAAATTTAACCGCGAATTTAAAGTATTCGGTTGAATACAAAAACATTCTAAATTTAACCGCGAATATGGATACCTACCGCTTATCGACATCGGGATCCAGTATCATGCAAGTGCAGTGTTCGGCAAACAATGTTACTCGTAAACCTTAGTATTGTGTGTCGAACCAACGACGGTTTCGGACTCAATAAAAATAAAAATAATAGTTTAAAAAAACTAAAAAACACGCTTTTAAAGTACTTCTAACTAAAAAGTGAAAAATAATTCCTAATATAAGCTGAAAAAAGCGTGGGTTGCTCGATAGACGAAAAATATGGCACAGAGCGCCCCACGCTTTTTTCAGCTTATATTAGGAATTATTTTTCACTTTTTAGTTAGAAGTACTTTAAAAGCGTGTTTTTTAGTTTTTTTGTTTTTTTAAACTATTATTTATTTTCTACTTTTTAGTTTGGTTTATTTATAAGAGCGTTTTTTTTTTTTTTTTTTTTATATATTTTTAATTTTTTTTATCGAATTATTGCATTGTCATCGATCTTTGACAGGTGTGCAAAATTTGAATGAAATCTGTCCGTTTAAAGTGGGTCAAAATCGAGTCCAAAGGAGTCGGTTACATACAAACAAACAAACAAACAAACATACAGGTGAAGCTAATATAAGCGTGTTAAAAATTGTGACGATGTGTGTGTAGTGAACAATTATAATTATCCGCGCTTCACGGTGACGATACTGAGCTTTACCAGTCGGCTCGTGACCACAAAAGACGAATTCATTTCAAAACGTTGAGGTATTGTTTACCTTTATAATCATTTTGACAATTTTTTTTTAATAAATCCGTTATCAAACTATTTCCGTGACTGTTTTCTCCCTCGAGACCTCGAAAGAACAACAGTATAATACGGGCGGCAGAGGACATCAACTTTTTAAAACTGCTACTAAAACCGACACATAACTTTTTTACACGATTTTTACATTACCTCTTTACCGCTTTTACTTTCTAAATGTAATATTTTACGTGTAAAAAGTTCGTAAATCTGAAAAAAGGTCTCTATTTTGGTCAAATACAACCTCTGGATTCATATAATTTTGCCGTTTATACTGTAAAAACTTTTAATTCTCTAAAAATATACCAAATTACAAATTAATTTGAGACTACCTAAATAAATACTTAGTGTATTTATTTTGGTTCTCGAATTGTATTGTTTTTTATTGGTATACTTTCATTTAAAATTGTAAACATGAGATTTAGGTAAGCAGTTTTACCGTCCTTTCAATACTTAATTATATGTTTTCGAGTACAAGAAGCATTAACGTGCCATAAGTGCAAACCTTTGAGAGGACTGGACTTTATTTAATTAAATCACAGCATTATATTTTTGTAAGCAACGATAACCGAGTGTACTGCCTAGTCTCCTATGCCTGCGTAGGACTGCCAAGTCAAAGGTTCGAACCCACCATAAATCGTTAAGATTTTTCTTTTTGAAAATATGTGTGTGTGTATCGTTTACATTATCGTTTCCTAACGTAGAAGGCAAACATCATGAGGAAACCTGCATGCCTGAGAGTGCCACAAAAGTGCTCGAGGCTGTGTGAAGCCTACCAATACACACTCGAACAGCATAGTGGACTATGGTCTAACTTTTCTTACCATGAGAAGAGGCCCGAGCCCCTCAGTGGGTCATGTATTTTATACAGGGCTGCTACTAATCATAATACCTGGGCTCCAAAAATATCTGATGTACTTGAGTGTTAGAAAAAGATAGTGAAATAGCTAGTCCAGATTAAATGTTCAGCTGCGAACACCGTATTGTTATATATTGTATTTATTAGTAAAACCCGACTGTACCTACTCGAACAAGTTAGAGTGTAAAAACAAAATGACTCTGTTTTTTCCGTCGTTTCCATCTCTATCCCCTTGTTTGTATTTATTCTGGCAGCATCTCGTTAACATTTATTTTTTATTGAGAGTTAAACTTTTAGTGGCAGTGTTTGTCTAATAACAATACAAATAATAACAATATTGAGCTATTTTATTTGTTTGTTAGCCATTAGTTGAAAGTAAGTTTTTACTAAGACTTGTTGTATTTAACCAGTTTTGGATAAGTTCCTGGTAGCCTATTCGGAACTTATTGGCAGATGAAATTGCAAATTTGTATAGCAATTTATTAAATTAACTAGTTATTAATTTTATAAAACCTTATGAGAAACTAGTGAAAACTGGACCTTGGAGTGTAAAAAGTTACATTTAATGTTAAGGCACCAATAGCTCTTTTAGGAGGATCGTTTATTTTACTTTATTATTTTTTTTTTATTTTAGAAAACATTTATATGACTGGCCAGTTTCATTTATGGGACAGCAAGACTTATATCATAAATAAGGGAAAATGCTGGCTGTTAGACAACACTTTTAAGTAGCGTTAATTTTGGGAAATCAGGAAGCATGACAATTCAAACATAATTCTATCATGATCTAACTCTACTACAAGTAGTTCGTATTATCTTATAAATGTTTTGTTATTCTACAAAACCAATCTAAATCATAATAACCTTGTATAAGTCGTTACGTAATACTGCGGCAAACAATTGGACAAACAATAGCTTCAACAACAATAAAGCAATAAACAGCAAAACGAAAACAATATCAAAAATGTGCAGCAACAAAATTAAATTAAATTTCCCCATAAACGGCAAATTACCCCGAAATATGGGTACACGAAAGCAACTTAGGATTTTATACTCGGCCTGGTACCTAACCAATTGAGTCTGAGTGCATAATCCGGGGCACTTAATGTTGCCATTTAATTTGTCCGTAACGACTGGGGGAGAGGGAATATTTTTGCCTCTTGCCAACTTGGCTGGGAGTGCATGTTTGCTTAAAACCGCTTAACAAATTACTAATAGGCTTTTGAGATATACGCCATGTTTCGGCCCTGGGCAGTCGTTCAACTAGCTTTTGATGATTTGAAGTTTTTATTTACTGACCGTTTTGTTTCCAAATTACTTTGTACGATTTGAAAGGAAAATTTGCACAATGTATAATATAATTGTTTGAGTATTTTTCTTCCCGTACCAAAATTGCAAGAAAAGATATAGAATAATATAACGTGTAACATGATTAGAAGATAAAATGTTTAAGCGTAAATCAATAACTAAGGAATACTGTGAAATTATAATAAATTGTATACTGTCAAAAATATTGTGATTACATCTAGCTTTGAGTACGGGCCACTTTGTCACTTTAACTTGGCACTATATGGTAAACCTGATGGGTTCCGGTTACTATTAAATCACTTGTTCTGAGTCGCAATATCCGTAGCTCTTAAATAAAGTGGCGCATCTGAAGACTCAAGATGAATAAATAAATCAGAAAGAGGCTGGTAATGACTTTTCTCTCTTTCAAAAGTAGCTTGTGTTATTCCTGGGGTCTAAAAATCTCTCATCTTCCAGAAGCCTTATAGCCCATTCGATACAAACAAATTAACATACAACAATACAAACATACTGTTAGTGCAATAAGTATTTGAAAAATAAATAATAATAATAAACAAATACTTTTCTCTATTTAATAATAAATAAATAAAATAAATATCTCACAACTTACACACAGCTCCATCCAATCCCAAACTAAGCAGAGCTTGTACTATGGGTACTAGACTAACTCATACTAATACATAAATATACTTTTCTTTTTTGTAAATACATACTTATTTTACATAGAAACACCCAGACTAAGACAAACCTCCATGTTCATGCACACAAAGATTTGTCGCATCCGTCATCCGGTCGTCAAATTATATTCGTATAGTTCATATTACAATAAAAGTATTACCCAAAGAGTGCACAATCGCAGTGCTTGCATGCAGAGTCAGTCGTCACACATCTATCAACGTCGCCATTGCAATCTGCAGTATAAACGTTAAATAAATGTTTTATGGATACTTCAGCACATCGGACGCGCTGCTACAAAACGATTAGTAAAAATGTTGACGAATTCACGCTAGTCTTTGATGCACTTTGGACATTGAAGTATATATTTATGCAGCCTTGTTGGTAAAGTCCACCTGCAAATCCACCTAGGAACCTTAGCACGCGCTTTCAGTACTATAGATGATGATTATTGCGTTTGTATCTATAAAAAAAACGACTTTTATAACAATAAATGCACTAAAAATAAATTACATAAGTAATTAATATTCAACGTCTCGCCTCATTTGTGTATAACTTGAACAAATACAGTAAGGTGCCAATATTTAAAGAATTATTCTCGTACTCCTAACCGTTGAGGAGTTGTATGTACCAGCATCAGCTCAGCAACATGAAATGCTGACTGCTAGATGCAAATATTTGATTAGCTTTAGGTAATGTACGAAAGACAATAAATCATTTAATGCCTTTAAAATTTGAGGCTTGCCCACGATTTCTCAGTGACCCCAGCATCAGATCGTGACCTGATGATAATAGGGCCACATGACAAGTATACACTTTCAGACAAAAAAAGAATTTATCAAATCAGTCTAGGCGTAATCAGGACTAGTCAAACAATCGTATTGAGAACTTTCTCCTTTTTATTGAAGTCAACGTACTCGCTCTTTTGAAGCAATACGTAGGCTCTAATGAAGGGTAGCAACTACAGCACATCTAGTACGTGTGCTGTATACGGATTTCATGACTGTTACAAGGTTGCATTTAAATTTGGTTTGCAGCGCGTAGACGTGAATCATCCGCACATCATCTGCACGTTAAAAATACACACCGTGTGCTTAAGGTCTTTACTTAAAGTTTTCTAAAGTCCTCAATTGTTTGAATCATTTTGAATGTAGAGTCCCGTGTGCCGTGTTTTCATACTAACGAAACTTTAATAATATTATAAGGTGCTTTTCTATTTTTATAGACAAATCATATCTAAAACACTAAAATGCTTGTTTAATCGTGGCCATCTGACAAAATTGTTTTAATCACTGATTGTGTTATAACCAAAGTGATAAATTTGCATAATGATTTAAAAAATAGGCGCTAACAATCATGCATTTTAATGTTTTAGATATGAATTGTCTATAACAATAGACAAAAACTTAATAATATTTAAGTTAATCCCATATTAGTTTAGTTACTTTTAAAAGGTTTTTATTTACTTTGAAACACAAATTTGATACAATTAGATCTTATTCTAATAGTACACCGTATAATCATAATTAATAATCGTTTACTTAGGTTGTTAGCACCTCTTTGAACATTAATCATCACATCGACGGTTAAAAGGCTAATTGGTCTAAGCGACATTTTTTAAAAGTTACAGGAGAGCGATTTAAAGTTTCGTTTTTCGGAAATAAAATCATTAAAAAAAAACTACTGCGTGGATGTTGATCTAATCAATACAGTATTTCCGTAAATACATATTGCACCTTCCTATATATTTTTCATGAATATATAGGCTTTTTTTAATGAAATAAATGTCGCTTGACTCAAAATACATCGTATTATTTTTTTAATAGAACAAGGAAAAATGGTCTAACTGCCAGTGATTTATATTCAAGTTAAAAGTAAATTAGTTCAAATGTGGATATGGATATGAAACAGAGCAAGGAAAAATAACATAAACTACACGCGTCCCTATGGATTTAGCATGTCAAAAGAGTTAAGTAACATGTGAACTTGAACTGGAGTAAAGTAAATTAAATAAAAAAATAAAAACAAATGTTCAAACAGAATCAAGTAAAGTGAATGCTTGCTATCATAATATTAGACGTAGGCTCCTATACCTTTGTTAAGATTGATCATGAATACGTAAAGATGTAATGATTAGAGTTCATTTTAAAATAAAACTAATGTTTGAAATAGAAAAAAATATATATTTGGACTATCCAAATCCTTTAACAAAAATGAACGAAATTAACAAAATTAGCTGTAAATCTTGATTTATGATGGGGCATAGAGTACGGGATAGTGCGAGTTTTATTTTTTTACTATTAAGAATAAATGAATTGAAATTAACAATAAACGAAATTAGGCAAAGTGTTAAGGTGTTAAACTTAAAATTGAACAATCTTCTTTTTAAAAAAGAATCAACTGAATCTTAGTTATACTTATGAGTATTTGTTAATTCAGTCTCAGGATTCCTTAATCACCACATCTAATCACAACGTTGTCTAAAAAATGTAGGCATTTGAGGTATTAACAAAATACAGCCTCTAAATTTATTATTTAACAATAATGCCTAATTCTGACAGCGGCTTTTTACATTATAAAAATCAAAATCCTTATTCTTTATTTAATAGTATCAGATATTAAAGGCGAAGTTTCCTCGTCATCTTCAATATCTGTGTCAACCAGTACATCTTTTCAGATTCGATGAGAATAACTTGCGTATTCTGAATGAAATAGTGTTGGTATAACTCTGGTATCACATAGTTTTTTTAAATCATTATGCTTGGTTGTGGTTATGGGCAAAACTGATTTGTATTTTTGGTGAAACTGCTTTGGCCTTGAAATAATTCCCACTGTTTCATCTTCAGTATCATCTATCATGCTGTATCTAACAGTCATAACATTTGGAGATGACTTTTTGAATGTCACCACCCGTATTTTGCTTATCTTACTAGATAAGTTCCCTTTAAAATATATGCCAGAAAATTCCTCGAAATTCTTTGGTTAAGAGCTTCTACTTCATTATGTGCGGGGGGATCCTTACGAGCCAACTGAAAAACTGTTATCCACTGCGAAGGTGCCCATATTATAGTATATCTAACAGAGTTTTCAATTGTAGCATGAATGCTATCTACGGTCATTTCGGTGTGTCCTGGCAGTAAATAATTCATCTGAATCGTCTCAATATTGTTTGCTTGTAGTAAGGAATTGTGTATGGCGGGGCGGCTAAGACAAGTTTGTACTTATTTTGTCCAGGACATGAATCGGCATATAAAACTAAACTTTTAATGGATCCACGTGAGTCAACATTAGCAATATAATAATATTTTTTTGTCATGTTATTAAAATAAAATTATTATACTTCTGAAGAATTGACGTTATCTCATTCCCACCTCTTTTTCCTTCAGTTTCGCCCCACACATAACAGAATTCGTTCCTCGTAACTCTTTCGTAAAAACATAGATTGTAAACTGTATATTTCCTAGAGTAAAACAGAAGCATGCTTTGTCCGTGTGGCCTGTTAAGGACTTTTTGTAAATCGAAAAAAGTACAAAGAATCGATTTATTCTTTTTACAGAGCTCACGGTGAAAAGCTAACCTTCTTTTTGAGGCTTCTTTTTTTTTAATGCATCATCATATATATCAGGGTTTTTATTAGTATCTTTGCCTTCAACTCGTAAACATTTTACACATTTTAATATAACATATAACACACATTTTAATATAACATATAACACACATTTTAATATAACATATTAAAGTTGAAAAATTAAAAATCCAGCAGGAATCGAACCTGCAGCCCCTGGGTATGCGCCCCAAGTGCTTTGCCAATTCAGCTATGCATTCGTATGCTGCTAGACTCAAAATTTCTCAACTCTTTTGTGCCAGCCTTAGCTAGACGAACCTTACTTGGTTTTTTCACAGTAAAGTACCCGTACGTCAATTTTTTGTTTGTTTCAAACGACGTAAGTATAATCTTTATTACTATTTTCTGACGACTTAAGAGGTAACATTTTTCAATTTCAATTTAAGTAAAATGGTGTAATTACCGAAACTATAAAAGTTTGAACGTATCTCAGAAGGATTATGTAACATTATACATCAATATCAATATGAGCAAAAATGGTTCAAACGTCATTACAAAATAAAACTAGGCCAAGTTGAAATGGTTCAACCGTCCAGGCCTGTTATTAAAATGGAAGCAAAAAGGTTCAAACGACATAGCCTATCTTTATTACGTAATGCAAAAATGTCTCAAGCGACAAAACCATGTAGTGGAGCAAAAGGTCAAATATCTTAACGCGCATTGGTCATTCAAAATAGTTGTAGAAAAAATGAATCAACCATATTATCACCAGTATTAAAAATTCTGGTCTAAAAGTCTAAGTTACCAACTACAAAATATTGCCCAAATTTTGTGGCGGTTAGACCATAGACGTCCAAAATGAGAGCAAAGTTAGTGTGGGGTTCAAGCGCCAAAAATATGCTCATAAAAAATTGAAACCTAATTCAAAAGACGCAGAAAAATTTGCTGATTCCAAATATGTATATAACTCAATATCGCAAAAAATGTCGCTTAGACCAATTAGCCTTATAACCGTCGACATTATATAGCTATTTAAATCATATTTTATACATGAATTAGATGAATAAACAATTATTACGCGGCTTTTTGACAAAAACGCACGTACACAACTTATTGATTAGTGGAAATTTACGTCGTCAATTTATGATATTGACGCGTGAATATTATTATCATAGGAAAATCAATAGCATTGTAATCCCATATTACTTTTGTATGGAAAACATCAAAGCAATTGTTCTCCCTGAAGGTAAACTTAATATAAAAATAGGTAACATGTAAATGTTCAAAAACTGTAGCTGAGTTTAAGCCGTGTTGCGTTAATGTAAGCCCGGTCGGCTGTTTCATTAGTAAAAGTAAAATATGAATTAATTTCTTCATCGCCGCTTCCGCATGTGGAGACTAGTGATGTGTAAGTGAAAAATATATCGAATCGATGTTTTTTTATACCTGTTATTATAACATGTTCATTTTCTTTACTTTACAGCTGACTCTATTTTTAGCTAGCCATGTATCTTATATGGTGAGGGGGTAGTCATGCTGGGGGCAGTCTCTATGCTGCTTTAAAAAAATGTCAAGATAAATAGGAGAACATAATAATTACACACACAAATTTAAAAAGTATTTATACGGATGCATAAATTATATGACCATAGCAACTTTACTGTCATTGCAAACCACCACATCACTTAATATTCTGTAGATATTTGAAAGGATTATTTTGTTCCGGTTTCTATTATGTTATATTATATACAAAATTATTACTATATTAATAACACAAAATTAATGTTACCAATACTACATATTTTAAGTATTGTTGATGTTATACTTACACAAACATCATAAAAAACATAACCCTCCTTCTGACGCAGTCGGGTAAAATAAGCGAAATATTTTAAACAATACACGGAATTGAATTGAATAGAGACGATACAAACTCAATTTATATTTTTCTCGATAGAGCCTTTAACCGTAATATCCCATCCCTAGTTTTATAGTAAATACGCTCGCGAATAGCATTAGTATTTAATTAAAAGTTGTCTCGCACTCACTTCAGTTGCGGTTGACGCAGTTTTCATAAACACTCGAGTACGCACGGCTTTTAATGTGTTCTCTCTCATCTCTCATACAACCAAAATAATTGGATTATTGCAATGGGCATTAACACACTTTCATTATAAATATTTAATGCAGTTGTCACTTACAGTATCATCCCTGGTTGGCTGGTAGTTAAGGCTTTTAACATTAAGCCTGCCCACACATTTATTATTATACTTGCAGGAAGTCAATAAATAAAAAAAAATAACAAATATGTTTATTTAAATCAAGTATTGATTAATACAATGTCTAACACTTTTTCTCAATATTCAGTGCCGCACTCCGTCATCAGCTGCAATAACAGTGTTTCATTAACATAAACATAACATCACGCCTATATTACCTAGAAGAGTGTGGCAGAGGTGTACAACACCAATACTTCACCTGTTATATTTTAGGTCCCATGGGATAAGGTGAGCCTATCGCCATCCACCGGGCACAAACTCCGTGCTGCTATTTTTAATTTCTTGGAGAAAAGTTCACAAGTAACACTTTGCCCGACTCGGGAATCGTACATGAGACCTCGCGATCGCATACGCTAACCACTAGACCATCGAGGCAGTCAGAACAGTGTGTCACAGAGAGATAATAGTATTATTCGGATCGGCTATTGAGGTTTGTTCTGTCAAGAGACGACGGCCATACGGAGTAAAGCACAGAGTAGAGAACGATGAAAATCCTCTACTGAGAAAACCAGGCAAATGCGCGATTTTTTTTTTCTTAAATTTTTAGTTTTTTTTTTATTGTTATTCTGTGACAATATTTAATTAAATATGTTGGACAATTTGGTTCATTTTTTCATTATACAATTTTTTTTCTTGTATTAATCTGAGTATTAGATATTTTTTTTGTTTAACTTAATTTATATTAATGATTCGTGTTACCAATACAATATCATGCAAGCGGTGTTAGTCTGTAAGTAGTTGTTACACTTAGGAATTATATATATGAGCATGTTCATTTAAAAATGTAATGGTGTAAACAAACTGTAGACTAGCCTAAAATAAATAAATAAAAAAAAATGCATTTATATTTTCACCACAATATTTTAAGAACACAAAAAATTATAATAACTTTTAAACTTTCGCGTTGCATATTTATTGATATGATTTGAACGAGAATTAACGCGATTAATTTTTATTTACCTTTCGGTGCTTACGTTTCGACAAGGTTGCACTTTGTCATGATCGCAAGTAGACTGAAAAATATCATCAACCTCACGAACGGAGCCGGGGCACTGCTGAATCAGTCAAGCACCGAAAGGTAAACAAAAATTAATCGCGTTAATTCTCGTTCAAATCATATCAACAAATAATGATGACCTTATCCTATTTTGACAGTTATATTGTGAAACCTGTATTTCAGGTCACCTTGTTTTGGTGCAAACAAAGGCGCAAGACCACAATGTTTTGGTCTTGCGCCTTTGTTTTCGGTAGAGTGGTAAGTGGTCAGTGTAAATTAGAGTTACTGTTGGTGTATGATGTTTGAAGGATGTATGTATGTGTGGTGATGTATGTGTGTGATTGTGTTTCAACAAAAAAATTAAGTATATAAACAAGCGATTGCCTCGTGGTCTATCTATTGAGTATAATTTGTGACCGCTCGCCGAGAGGTCCCGGGTTTGATGGCCGGGCCCCGTAGATTAGGTTTTTTTTCGGTAGGAAATTGTTCAAAAATATAATGAATACTCTGCATTTTCCCTACACTGTGTCCCAAGAGAAAGCTCCTCGGGACTTAGAAGAAAGTCGGGAGCTATGCGAGGCACGTCCGACTCGAATTTACAGGCGATTCATTCCATATTGGATTATTAGCAATTGATCTTTTTTATACATTTCCGATTTATTGCGGAAATGTGGACTATGGGAGTGGAGGGGCGGGTGCGCGGCGACTTATGGTTGGGAGAAGTTGTTTTACGACACGAGAAGATGACAGATACAGTACGACCGCGATCTGGGTGCCATCAGAGTATGAGTTCTTCGTTAACTGTAACACCCATGGTAGTCGCAAAGCCTTTTTTTTTAAAGTAAGTGAAATGTTCCAGACCGCATACCACGCCGTTCGAGGAGTCGGTGCGGTTATGTGAGGCCCTCACCCACTAAAACACCACCGTGCGCCTACTCTCGCCTCTTGGACGGGTCACCGGAACTAAGACATACATCATTGACTGGTCGCAAAGCCTACGATCGGTGGTTGATAAGGTCATACCCCAAAATCACTCAGACGGCGTCGGTACTGCATGCCTGCCCCATTTCGTTTTTGACTAATACCTATTTGAAGTTTAATACCGATTGCAATCAGTTTGCGGGCGGACTGTAGTAGTCACAGAATAAAAAGAGAACGGACCTTTCACTTCATTGTTTATAGCTTTATATATTAGAAATCATAAGAATGGACTTACTAGTTACAATTTACTATATCCATTCTAAAATTCTAATTGCGAACTATTTTATTTGGATAAAACCTTTTTTGTAATAAGAGTGTTTGCGTTTTAAAGCATGCCCGTCCTAATCCCGTATGTTTTTGCTCAGGGCCTGGGTACATCAGACCAGTGTCCCCAAACGCAATTTGGTAAAACGAGAAAATAATGTAAAACGATCCGATGGGACGCGTGTAGAATTTTAAATGGCCGCCTTTTCGTTATCACGCATTTTTATACCTTCTCGATAATAATCAAAGCCTTGTTAGCTTCCTGAAAATAATATTTTGGCCAGATAAAGAGAATTTTTATGAATATATTTTACGAGAAATATGTTTAACTTGCTTTGTTCACGAGTTTGACTGCGTGGAATTCGATATTTCCACAATATTTCCTACAACATTGAAGCAATTCCCTCACACACTTTTAACCCCAAATTAAACTCTTGGAAAGTGTAATTTTTCGAAAAATCTATCTTATTGTTATTTAATGTCGTGTAAGAACCCTATCTGCAAAATTGCATGGACTTTTGTTAAAATTTACCAACCATTATATAAACACCCCCTAACTTACTCCCTTGGTGCTAAAATACAAAGATAAATTATATACCAGTATGAAAGTTAAATTTCTAGCAACGGGACTTAAAAATTTGGCAGATTTTAAGCAAATCTATTGATATCTATTATTTTATCTATTGTATGCAAGTTGGTGCCGTAAGCGTTCATTCATCCTCTTTATACATTAACAATACATATGTATTCTGCTAACTGGCGGCGGTTCACAATGAACATCCATAATATGAATGAAAAATGAATTCCTAGATTCACTGAATAAAATATATGTCAGATTAAACATGAATTCCACAAAACCCACATATAAATTATTCCCGTTTGTTTTACTCTATTTGGGACAACTAATAATCTTATTTCAATTTACATACATACTCAATATATAAAGCAAATATTTAAAACACACTTACTATCGAACAATATACGGTATAAAAAGGATATCGAACGAGAAAGATATAAATGTAAACTTTGTATTACAACGACACGAGTACGACACGATTAAAATTGTAAGCCTGAACATTCTGACGTAAATTGACCATAACGACAAAATAATAGATAATAACATAACATCAACATAATATAACATCACGCCTATATTACCAAATAGGGTGTATGGTAGACGTGTACAACACCAACATTTCATCTGTAATGTTTTGGTCCCATGGGATGAGCGTATCGCCAAACACCGGGCACAATTCCAATAATAAATAATAATGTGTTTTTAGTAACACTGTCAAATAGATTGGCATGTATTGAATATAAAAGACACTTCAGATATTTTCATTTATGTTTATTTAACATACAATGACGGCTAATAGAGAAGAATTAAAAAACAAAAGAGTTTTGCACCGACCCTAAATAAAATGGGATAGAAGCAGGCAGAAGAAGAATTACCTCTTCTCATACAAAACTTGTTTAGTCTAATGAGGTTTACTTAGCGCCTCTAGTTAAAAATGTAACCCCGAATTTTACCAAAGGCGTCCAAATCTGGATACCTGATACGGTGACTGGATCGAAATTATACAAATGTAGACACGCCTAAAAATGATAAAATAGTTTGTTATTTTTCTAACTCGTCAGCGTCGTAACTTGCAATTAGTAGATACGCCTTGTAATTATAAAATGGTGTATGTTATTTCTGTAGCTCGTAACTTGCAGTCAGATCGGCTCCGTGTCGTGGGATTTCAAGTAATCCTTTACATTGTTTTATTTGTTCCGTTGATTGGTTACTCGGAAAAATCTCATTTCCCGTAGGATATGAGCGGATTTGTTCTTTGAAGGTCCTATTTGAAACAGTCGATATAATATCAATATTTATAACGTTACTAACCTGTTCTGTCTGTGTACATAATAATTTTATTTGCTTTTCTTTGTTATACCGCCGTCTTTTGTGGATAAGCAATGTTTAGTTCGATGACCTTGCTTTAACAATTTTAAAATAAATATGAGACTATAATTTCTTTCAACTTCTTATCAATTATTTGTATAGTATTTAGCGATGCTTAGCAAATTATACTAAGAAACAGTTGAAAAAAATATGGGACCGGCCGCTTTAACCAACCAGCTATAGTCGCCTCTTGCCTGAACCCTAAATTTCTCCACTGTACGAAGTGTTGTTTCGTGACATCACGTGTGCAAAAGGTTAAAATCCTGCCGGTCTCATAATTGTTATACCTGTTTCTTAGAATATATTTTTATGTAATTTTCTTGACATACCTATGTTTCCGCTCTGTTTAGGCATTTTGAAGGAGGAATGCTTATATTTTATTTTAATAATTGACGATATGCATTGTTGCTCCCAGGCGGCTTGTAATATTAAGTTACAGATTCAAATATACACCCCGTTAGAGAGGTAAACCCATAACAGCGCAAAACCAGTACTTTTTAAAATACAAATGTTACATTACATGGAAATGAGACGCGGTCTGAGAGCACCTTTAGATGCCTTAAATTCTGAATTCCTAAGAATCCTGAAGTTATGCCGTAAAGCGGTTTGAAATATACCTGACCAGATACATATTTTTCATAAATAATTCAAGTTTTTATGGAATATTGCCCAGCCATGCTCGGGCACTGTATTAAAACAAACTCCGCCATTGACTTTAAATGTCAACAGTCAAGCCTTAAAAACAAATCCGTAGTCCAATTGAAAACACATTCAAAAACAGAGCAGGCCTGATAGCGAGCCCATACAAAGGATGAAATCAGCATTTTAGAAGAGCCCTATTAATAAACTCGCCGGCACGCCCCCGCATTCACACCTCACCCCCTCTCTCGTCCAGAAATCACGCATTCGTTGTTTGCCGCGGTACAATTAAAATGCTAATTATTTGCCGACAACTCAAATTGTGGGCTGTGGAATTACGAAGCTAAAATATAAAGCTACAAATTATAATGTGCTTGAAATACATATCGACGTTGGCAATTTTACTCGCTATTTGCGTTGGTATTTGTTGTGAACGCAAACAATTATAGATTGGAATTAATATAATTTGAATCGAGTTGTAATTTGGTCAAAATTAATTGTAAATTATCATATTACTAGTTTACGTTCACGATTTTACCTGCGTAGTTCGTCAGTAAGAAGAAAATTATGTTGTTTAACTATCTTCACACTAGCTTTCATTAAAATCGGAGCAGTAATCTTAAACAAACAAAAGTATATTTTCTCTTCGTCATATTATTAGTATTTATAAAGGAAATATAGTGCTCAAGTATTTAATCCAGGTGCTATCTAGTTCTCTTCAAAATAATGAGAAGACTTTTATTAAGATGAAGCGATGATGGATAGCTTTGTAGCAGTGTAGCATCGTAGCAATGTAGCTTCGTAGCAATGTAGCTTCGTAGCATTGTAGTTTCGTAGCAATGTAGCTGCGTAGCATCTCAGGTGCGTGGCCGCGTAGACTGTACCTCGTAGCCAGATTATAATATAATGTTATATTTGTGTCTTTTTAAGAACGCCGAATTTATCAAGCACACACATTGTTATTACAGGTTACAGACCCAATACAGCAATGTAGCAATACAAAATAAAACATTTGTCACAATTTAGGATAGCTAAGGTAATCGAGTGTCACCTTTTCAAACTCCGCCAAAGAACATAAACAAATATCGATACGAGGTGAAACCTCATTTAAAATTGTTAATGCCCTGACCGTAGGAGAAAACTTCTGCAAATTGGTGCGTGATGCCGGCACTTCAAACACCTTAGTTCTTGGCGCCTGCCGCAGTCTTGTATTTGGTACAAGCAACTTTAATGATTCCAATACCTGTGGGTTTCTCAATTTACCTCGGAACACTAAAAATATATATTTAGCCAAGGCTAGGTCTCGCCTTACTTCTAACTTATAGTATCCAACCATCCCTAGAACAAAGAGGGTTGGATACATAAGTGGATAGAAGGGATACACACCATGCTGTCTTAAGTAAAGATATCTAGCAAATTTATTCTGCATTTTCTCCACCATCAAACTATATTTAGTTTCACTTGTCTCTAACCTACTTCGAACTAATGCGTTATACAAAGACTTTACCGCGTTAATGTTCTGAAAGTCCCTTGTCTCTCGCATTATAAACCCCAAGTTCTGATAGGCCCTCTTACAAATATTAACAATATGCTGTCGAAATAAAAGTTCGGCAGAAAATAAGACACCAAGGTCTCGCACCATCGTGACTCGCGGAATAACCTCCCCTTCCATCTTGTATTCATACCGCAGTGGTTCCAAAGCTCGAGTATAAGACATTATGTTGCATTTTGAAACATTAAAAAATAATTTATTTTCAATGCTTCATTCTACAACATTGGTGATGTCTTTCTGTAGGCGTTCGCAGTCGTGCAAGTTATTTACTTTAAATAACAACTTCAAATCATCTGCAAACAGAAGGCAGTTTGCATGCTTGATCACTTCGGGCAGATCATTGATCATGATGAGGAACTCCAATGGGCCCAAATTACTACCTTGACTTACTCCTGTAAGAGTGGGATAAGGATTCGAAGTGTATCCCGCATACTATACAAACTGCTGTCGGTCTCCCAAATAGTTGGAGAAAAAGGATAACAGATCAGGAGTAAATCCGGCAATTGCAAATTTCCTTAACAAGACGTCATTATCGACACTATCAAACGCCTTCTGGAAGTCAAAATAGGCTACATCCAGTTGCGCTCCAGCCTCAGAATCGAGCACCGGAGCAGCTTGGTTCATGAAGCACAATAAGTTGGAGTTTGTGCTGTAGCCCGCCCTGAACCTGTGCTGTGCGTCATTAAGCTGTACACTGACCTGTGATGCTATAGTAGAGCACAATGCCATCTCGAAAACCTTTGCGAATGTCGATAATACCGCAACAGGCCTGTATCCTTTCACGTCCGAACTTGAGGACCCCTTCGGGACTGGAATTACTCGTGTTAATTTCCAACCATCTGGATAAACCGTCTCATTTAGACAGATATTAAATAGGTGCATAAGAGGCCGAGCTAGTACCATTCGACAGTCTTTCACGATATATGGGGGTATGCCATCTGGGTCCACCGATCGTTTGGGCTTAAGTCGTGCTATGGCAGATCTTACCTCGCTTAGAGTTAACTGTCCCACCTGAATACGCGTTCCACGTTCAGGTGTCGCCTGTGCTGCTGTTGCTGCATTTAAATGTGGTTTTATATCACCATAAACGGACTGAAAATAATTGGCAAATGCTTGGGCACACTCGCTCTCTATTACGGGCATACCGTCTTGAACAATGCGCATTTTGCTACGTTTCGAGCATTTCCGTCTAATAAAACTCCAAAAACTAGAAGGTTCTTTTAAAAATTGCATTTCTATACGATTCTGGTAATTTTTGTAAGCAGAATTAACTTTGTTTTTAACTTGTGACCTAAAGTAAGAGAACTTATCATACGCATCACTAGATTTATGTTTTTTATAAGTTTTATGCCAATACGCCTTTCTTTTAATGTCGCCTATCATGTCTGCCGTGTACCATTCTGGGTAATTGTACCGTGAATGACCGGCTATAGGCATTTTTCTCAGATAGTTTTGCATTATTATAATTTGAATGATTTTATGTAATGAATGTGTTAGTAGTCAAAAATAATAATGATTTTAAAAGCGTCCATCTTTTTATAATATTAGGTATGCAAATATTTACCACGAGACAAATGAATATTAAAATGTCGCTGTTGGTACGAAGTTAGAATTGTACCCTTTTGATAGCGATAGGCTCACCGCCCAACACATAGGATTTCAACATTACGAGTGAAATTTGGTTGTTATATACCTCTGCGTCACTCTTCAGGGTATGATATAATGTTATGTGTTATGCCTCTGTTGGCGATTTATTCCAAAGAAATATAGCAAAAAATTGTTTCGTAATTCAATGTTCAAATACTGCACACAATGTTAAGTATAACGTAATACTTAAATAAATATATATTCTCATCCTATTGAATGTCATTATAACGCTTACACCACGAAGGAAAATCTTAACACCGCCATCAAAAGCCTATCAAATTCAAATGACTAAACAAAATGTCGTACAAAGAGTTAATTTTCGCATAGAACCTTCTCTTAAATGTATACTTCAAGGAGGTATGCAGAGTCAAATGCTTGTGAATATGATATCCCTATCCGCTTTGTTTTCATAAGAACAGTGAGGGTGTAATAATAATAGCAGTTCTATATTTAACACGTGTCCCACTGCTGAGCTGCCTCTTCTAATGATAAAAAGGGTTAGGCCATTGTCCACCACGCTGACCAAGTGCGGATTAGTAGACTTCACACACCCTCGAGTACTTTTAAGGCACTTTCAGGTATGCTCACGATGTTTTCCTTCACCGTTAGCGAGCGATATTTTTCTGATAAAAACATACATGTTTGAAAAGACGAAACTTAAAGATATATTGATAGAGCTACGTGCATCGTCAATCGATGCATTAGACTTTAAAAAGAGGTAATAAAAGTGCAGCACTGCGTTATTTCGATCAATTTCGGTGTAATAATACTCTAAAAACATAACATAACATAACATCACGACTATATTACCTAGAGGGTGTGGCAGAGGAGTACAACACCCACATTTCGCCTGATATGTTTAGGCTCCATTGGTAAGGGGGTGAGCCTATTGCCATCCAACGGCTACGATTTCAACTCAGTGCCGCTATAGTGAATTTCCTGAAGAAATGTTCATAAATATCACTTTACTTCACCCGGGTATCATACACGAGACCTCGCGGTGAGAGGCGCATACGCTAACCACGAGAGCATCAAATGTCTAAGAATTTAATAATTATAAAAGATAACTCCTTAAAATGTAGCTATGGATAGATTCGTAGCTGCGTAGCTTCGTAGCACTGAAATTACGTTGTGATGCTTTGTAGCGATGCAAACTCTTTCTAAGTATAAAGTTAAGAGGGAACCATCAATATCATATTTTCAGTACTTCCGTTACTGGGTTGTAATTTTATTACAAAATGGCCATGAACAGTCACATATAATAAGTCTATAAAAAATTGAAATATGATATTAAAGTCACGAACCAATTAGAAATGTTGGTAATCGGCAATATCCTTAAGCAAACATTGGTAACGTATGAAATACTAAGAAATATCGGTGTTTATATCTGGCAACTGACGTCATGTAATTTTTATATATTTATATATTTTTATATAGTTACTGGGTTGTAATTTTATTACAAAATGGCCATGAACAGTCACATATAATAAGTCTATAAAAAATTGAAATATGATATTAAAGTCACGAACCAATTAGAAATGTTGGTAATCGGCAATATCCTTAAGCAAACATTGGTAACGTATGAAATACTAAGAAATATCGGTGTTTATATCTGGCAACTGACGTCATGTAATTTTTATATATTTATATATTTTTTTTTTTTTTTTTTCTTTTTACCTGAGAACAATCGGTGACACCTGTCAGAAACCTTATAACAACGCCCAGGACAATTAACATGCTCTTAAAATCTATAATAAAAAAACTACAAACATACATATTAATATAAATTTCCGGTTGACAGCAACACCTTTAAATAAGTTATGACGTCATTAAACATATCGCTGCCGTAATCATTATCCCCTCCCCCTTCCTTGCCAGGTATAACATCTCAACTCACGCATGATGTAAATATAATTTTCCTTATAATAAATTGTCTTGACATCTCCCTAATTGATTAATTAACGCGAACATGAAAGGGTAACAAGTGGCAACTCGCGATATGCCCTGATTTATAATCTAATTAATTTTGTTTAATTTAGTGTGAAGACGTTCGATTGTAATTGGCCTTTGATAGCTGTGACGTTGTTACTCAACGGTGTGAAATGTTGCCGTATTTTAAGTGGCGTGATTATTACCTTTGTAACTCATTCTACGAATCAATATCATGCTACGAAACTTTTTTCAACTACATTGAGCTACAATTTACCAATCTTAATAGTGGTGCGATATAAATAGTAGTATTGTTTATTATCTAACAAGCTTCTGCGCGAGGTTTCGCCCGCTTGGCACGTCAATATAAGTAAATAATTGGCCTTTGATGTTTGCTACGTTTACTAGACGATGTGAAATGTAGCCTTATTTTAAATGGCGTTATATTGCCTTTGTTATTTTAACAAAAGTTATTATAGTAACTAATTTTTTATACTGGGAACGTTCAATCTGGATAGCATTTGAGTGGCAATAAGACGTTATCAAAAGAGTTGTCTGACGGGCCAGATACGTCGATCAATACAAATGGTGGCTATTTATTAATTCAGCCAATGATTACCCATTTTAACAATAGAAACCACCCTTTTTAAGTTTCTTCAAAATAATAATATATTATTTTCATGGTCACGAAAATATACTCAGTTCTTCTTGATGATATATTATATTAAATCAATGTTTTAAATCAATATTTAAAAATACTGATATTCAGTTAAATCCGTAAGACTAGAAGCCAAACCCAATATAATTTGGAAAAGGCTCGGCAAAATTAATATTGATTATTTTAGTCACTCTGAAGACAACTAAATTTTTTTTATCAATAACTTAATTTACATGTTCAAATAACTGAATTAGCAAATGCACAAATACGAAGATATAAAAAAGTATATAAATTTGTAATGTGCTTGCCAAAACATTTCATTTATTATAATAATACCAAGCACGTCATGATTATGTATTTCTTTTTTTTATTTTAGAATTTGACGCTTAAATTAAACGACGTTATATAAAATTTTAATAAAATGTATATAGCCTATGTCACCTGGCCTATTCTTACAAATTCAATGACACCTCATTCATTAAAATCCGTTCAGTACTTTAGGCGCTACGGTGAAACATACAAACAAACATACATACAAAGACTGCCAAAATCATTACCCAGGAAGGGCAATGATGATGCCTTCGCCGTAGTCGGGTAAAAAGGAGCATGTTACAAGTTTTGTAACCATGTTTGGTCTAACAAATTCCATGTGTACCGTCGGATGTGCCACACCTTTGATCTTCTTCTTTGTGATGTTCTTTATTCAGTTAACGACGGGAAAGAAAACATCAAAGACGCATAAGGATTTGGTAGACAAAGCCTGGTCGGTTTGTTTGTTGGCGTTTCTTACCTGACTAACAAGGGAAGATTATTGACTGGATTACTTTGCTCTCACAAGCTTATCAGTGTATACTAAGAAACAGTTAAAAACGATATGGAACCGGCCGGATTTGAACCTGCGACCATACTGTACACCGGGCAGCCGCTTTAGCTATCCAGTTACGGTCGCCTCTTACCAGTATCCTAAAATTTTCAACTGTATGATACGTCATTTCGTGACGTCATTTGTTCCTATCTCAAGTAGGATACAAACCAACATGGCGAACCAAGTATAATTTGCTAAGCATAGCTAAATGCTTATCAGTGTAGTTAAGATATAAAAAATTTAATGCAAAATTATTTTTTTCACCTTAACAACTCGAAATGGTGTTTCGCTTTGTGAAAACAGTAAGTAAAAATCTCTTTGCTTCGAGTGTGAGAAATAATTACTTCGAAATTTGAAAAGCCCCATCACAGAGTCAAAATAACGTTCAGAAATTCGTATAATAATTATTATGTATCTTAGGAATTTGGTTAGGGTTCGATTCCCGCTTAAGACATTTTTTTTGTGTGCATAAACATGGGGGTTTGGCTTAGTCTGGGTGTTTCTATGTATAATAAGTATATACATATTTACAAAAGAAAAGTATATAATGTATTATTATCAGTTATTTTAGTACCTACCTATAGTACTTGTACTTATTATTCTGTGCCTATAGTACAAGCTCTGCTTAGTTTAGGACTACATGGTGTTGTGTGTAAGTTGTAAGATATTCATTTAATTATTTATTATTTGCTCAGAAATTTTAATTATCTTTTTGATAAACTAACAAATGCCGAAATATTTTGTGTATTTAATTATAAATTAAAAATTATAACACTGAAAAAGGTTTGACATATTTGAATTTGGAATGATTTCTACATTTAGCATCTGTGCCTTTAATGATTTCCAATTGGATTTTACTAGTGGAATCAACGAGCGGAGCGAGTGATGCTTTGTCTATGAGTGGAATATTATGTTACCTATCCTTTCATAGCTGTAATTTTCGTTGCAGATCAATAATAATTATATGCATTTGCTGTTGACATTCTTCAAAATCTTTATTGTACACACATCATTTACAATAACATAATAGAACAAAACAGTTAAAATATTAGGTACAAAGGCGAGCTTAATTCAATAATGAATTTTCTATCAGCAAACCTTTGAGTCGTAGAAGAAAAGAAGAAAGAGAAGATTAGGCAAGAGTAAAGTTGAGTGTACAACTACTAATGCCATAAGACTGCTTACATACTGTAATAATTTAAATAGGTACATACTACCTAATACTGCAATATAATATACTACTTAATATATTATTTATATAAACTAATACACCTACATATAAAATACATGCATACATTCTTCCCGTTACGCTACTTGATTTATCTTCCTAATATTATAAAATAATGCAAACTATTGTGAGTGTGCGTGTGTGTGTGATCGTGGATGTCCGTGTGTGACAACATATATATCGGCGCAATTACGACTGTTCGTCGATAATAATTCAGATTAATAATTTGATTGTCCTAAAATTACTTAATTAATCATCTTTTAATTATTTTTGAGTTGATTACGATGTAAAATTAATGTTTAGATTATAATTTCAATACTTAACCTACAAACTAGTAAACTCGTGCACGTGGCCGAGTCTTATATAAGCGACCACGCTGGGGGCAATCGACACAGTCGCTCTCGAGCCGCGCACAGCGACACACTTCAGCTATGCTGACGTCACACTTTTTAAAAACACTCTGGAGATACCTTCTCCGTCATGCAGCTAATAACCAGCCTTATCCTAAAGGCTACTTTAATCCAAGTACAGCTAATAGGTATAGTATAAAGATTAAATAAATAAATAAATATGTTTCAATTATTATAATATATCTACTAATTATAATGTGTTGATCCTCTAAATGTTCATTAGCACAGCCCTAAATATAATGGATTGAAGTTCCGTTCAAAAGGAATCGGTAATGGGTCGTAACGCACTGAGAATAATATATAGGTAGTTAGAGGATTAGGACGTGTTTCGTTTGGTGTGTTTGATTAATTCTGCTGTAGAAAAGTACTAAGTGACTACTCAGTGTTAACACACACTACTTAAGCGATCTTAATATTAACCTTAACGCCAAGCCAATGAAAATCAAAGAGATATTTAATATTAATCACTTGCTTAACAATTCTTACACTAACCTTAATATTGTTATTGAGAATACGGGATAGTCACGTTATTTTAGCTGGAGCTTTTTTATGACGACTAGTTTCAAATCTATTATGTAGATTCATCCACTGGGCATATAATCGCGATTCGTCGCGTGACTTCTCATGTCGTTTTTATACTATTACTAATCTAAATAGTTGTAACTGGCATTTTCACTCCCTATAATACAGCTCAAGTGACTAGCATAATTATTTATTATGACATAAACCCACACATTTGGTACCGGTCTAAAAATAGAATATTATTACATAAAAAAATATATATATATATTATTATTTTCTGCGTAATAATGTGAATATTTTATTAACGAGCTAGCTAACTACCCATTTTATATATTCATATTCAAAATTGTAGGAAACTGCAACCAAAATTCAGAAATAACAGTAAATAATAACTGTATTTGCCAATAACGTTGTTGAAAACAAACAAATTATACCGCGGATTCACTCAAGACGCAAACAATCGTAAACGCCAAATGAAGTCACAGGGATTCAACGTGTTATTCAAACAAGCGCTAAACACTTCTTGCTGATTAATTGTCTCTGCCTAAACAAATACTAACATTGATGGTTGGGGATGTGGCGTAGTGAGAGCGATAATTTAATTATTTGTTAAAAAAAGGAGCAAAGTTAGTATTTCTGTCAGTGCTTGTATAGAGTACCGAATAAGCGAAAGATATACTTCGAGCAGGAGGAAAAATTACTCGAACCTAAGACGAGTTTTGCTCAACGGTTTCACACAGCAAAGAATCTTATAACAAACTGTTTAAATAAATAATATATTTCAAACCTCACTCTTCTTTTCTAACTATTAAAACCAGAATATTGCTATTATTAGCAACATAGAATCATGTAAAACATTTAGTAGCATTTGTCATTTCAAGCGTGGTTGAAAAATATGCGAATAATACTGCCATATGCAACGTGTTGGGTTTAATTCCTGCTGAGTTAAATAATTACTAAAAAATAACCCATTTTCATTTTTTTTATTAGTAGTGGATGCCAATTGCCATTATATTCTCTACATTAGCGTCAGAATAAAAATTAATATACATTGAAAGATACAAAATTGATAGTTTCGTCAAAATCATAACTGAATCGAGAACTTAGTATCTTTTGGCATCGCTTACGTATAGCAATAAGTATAGCTTCACCCTTACTGATAGTCCCCTGATTTCTATTTAAATTAACATATTTAGTCAGAATTGTCGGCCAAATTAAAGAGAAATAAGATTAGGTGAACGTAAATAATTTGGACGAATCAGCGTCATCTGTCCTAATTGACTCAAACGAGGGTTGTTAAACTTTGTCCCTTATTGTGTTAAGGCTCTTTAATTCAGTGATTTTTGTTAGGGTTTAATGGAGTTGTCGCTTTTTAGATAGAGCTTTTTTGTTAAGCAATTTTGGAGGGATGCTAAAGAAAATACGAAATTAATTCGCCTTCAATTCTGATTTTAGGTTTACATTCTACATGAGCGATTTACGCACACGAAAGTATAATACTACATGCTACAATAAACAGAAAATATGTTTCCGAGTGAAAATTTGGACATTTAATATGTATATTATTATTGGTGGTAGCCATAGAAATCTTAAGATTTCTATGGTGGTAGCTTATGCGCTTAAACTCGTTTACAAGCTGTACCTTATTAATGAACCACTTTATTTTTTTATAGGTGATGTCAAACTATTGCTGTCTAAAATGACAGACCTCGCCTTATTGGCTGCACGCCATCTATTAAGAAATTGTTCTCATTTATTTATTAATTTAACTTTAGCACAACCAAATGTACAAGGCGGACTTAATGCCAAAGGCATTGTCTAACAGTCAACCTAGGGTGATGCAGAGTTAAAAAGTGGTAGGTGCTTATTTGGTTTAATTATTAGATTAGAACTTTATCTTTATAAAAGACTATGGCAAGATTTATAACGAATGAATATATATAACATTATTATATACTCATACTTATCATACATAAATTATATAATTAGAATTAAATAAATGTAATACATATTTGTATTAATCAGTTCGCACATCATTCGCACTTGGCCAGCGTGGTGGACTATAACCTAACCCTTCTCATCATGAGAAGAGGCCCGTACCCAGCAGTGGGACATGTATTAGATACAGGGCTGCTATTATTTATTATATTTGTTTATTAAATACATTTACATAAATTATAACAAATACTGAATGATAAATGCTTAGCAAAGCTAAAATTTGCTTCTCTATTACAAGAACTGTTTTTTTCGTTTATCTTGCCCATAAATATGTTCCTTGCAAACCTATCTCTGTGGTGCGGGACATAGGTCAAAGGTCAAGGCTCGCCTAGAAATGATTAATCGCAGTCCCGAATAGGCGGACATTCACATTCGGACATACTCGTACCGATACATCATGTTCTTTGTGAGATAGTATCTTACGACTGGGTTATATTTATGCCTGCTATTTATTTTGGTCGGCAAATAGCTAATTTTACTCTTATATTAATTGCTGAAATTTATATTATTTTTTTAAGCCAAGTATAAATAAATGTGCTTATACCAATGTGTTTTATAAAATTTGCCGATTTCTTTTTGTCAATTATACGGCGATATTATTACACTAAAAGCTCACTCACACGATGCAAATTTTAAAAAGCCATATTTTTGCTTCCTATATGACATAATATAACGCCTATATTAATTACCCAGAGAGGTTTGGAAGAGTTGTAAAACACCCACACTTCACCTGTTATGTATAGGTCCCATGGTAAGCCTATCACCATCCACCGGGCACAATTCCAACTATTGTGTAACTGCTGTTATTAATTTCCTGACGAAAAGTTGTCCGACCCGGGAATCGAACCCGAGAGCTCGTGGTGCGAGGCGCATACGCTAACCATTATACCATCGAGGCAGTTAGTTTTGCCACCTATATTAGTAGTTTTAATCGCATCTTCATCTTTTTATTTCCGCCATGCGGAAATGAAAAGATGAAGATTGGGAAAGATGAACAAAGGGAATTTAATAATGATCTTTTCAATCAATTCATTATATTCGTTTTGAGAACACTGAGTTTAATTGTTGACAATTTATGGTTGTCAAAAATGTCAAACTTAACAAACATGTTCCTTGTTTCAGAGTTAAAAGTATATTTTCACCTGAGCAGCTCGAAAAGCTGTTCTTTGTTGTAGGAAAACAGTGCACAACATAACATAACTTTATTTTGCTTCGAGATTTGCTCTCGCTCAAAACAAAGTTGAGTTTTACTCACTGCTTACTTTTTTTCATGTCACATAACATTCACACCACGTCATCTAGTCCCAAAGTAAGTAGAACTTGTACTATGGGTACTATTTCGAGCTGCTGACGTAAAAGTAGTGTACGACACGAGATCAAAGCTATTTACATCTCGTGCTTTTGGGGCCCTCACTACGCTCAAGATTCTAACCTAGAATCACTCGCTCCGCTCGTGATTTTTCTTTAGAATCTTTCGCTTACCCGGGACAAAAAAAAATACACTCAATGAACGTACGAGCTTTGCTCTCTTTTTGCAGAAATAACTTATATCATTAATACGTAATGTTTGTACTCATTAATTTTGAAAATTAGTTTGCATATCATCTGAGTTGTTGTTGTGTAAAATAATGTTTTGCCAGATTCTGGATTCTTTTTGGGTCGCACGAGACACGGCTAAGCATGCTTATGGACATTCTGCTATATGCAATCTATAGACGCTCACAACACCGAGTATCACTCCCGCGTTATCGTCCCTGTAAAAACTTAAGATAAAACACTTTATATATAGACGGGTAAAAAAAGGTTCTACAGTGCCATGGTGGGTCTAGTGGGGCAAAAGCCGCACCATTACGCAGCTCGCTGCAGTCACTAGTAACCGCGTAATGGTCCCATCTCGACCCACCGTCTGTTCCAGCTATTATCCAGATATAGATAATCGATATCGCGATACTAGCACTGAAACTGGATACTTGAGAGCTAAATTAAGTGATATTGTGTCTGGTTTAGGCTTCTTAGAGAAATATATAAATAGAAAATCTGTTATTTTTAGGATGTTTTGAAACTAAGAGTAAAAAACATTTATCATGGTATTTTTTTATATTTTTATCTGTACCTATAATATAAGAAAACATAAACTATAATAATCAGCATAATTTATAAAACAGCTTTAAAACAAAGTACCGAAATTAATCATTTATTGACGCAAATTGAATTTCATAACACTTAATTTTATATATAATAATATAATATATAATTGTATTTATATGTAATATTATCTAATATATCAAATAAAAATGTTACTGTTGACTCGACTATTACCTCAATTTGTGTCATCTAGGTTGTCTTTAATGCTATCCCCTATCCTCATTATTTGATTCCTTTTATACGTCGCACGCCGAATGATGATCCCTATGACAGTTCGTTAGCGCTTAACATTGTACCGACGTCCTGTTACATCAAATCCTTTAGAGGTCCATTAAAAAGTCGAAAAAATCATAATTGTGTACATTTGTAAATTATAAAAATGAATATTAAGAAATTATTGCGAAATGTTCAGAAATAATGGAGAAAAACTCAATGCAAATGTACATGGTACGTGCTGCAAAAGTTACGTCTTCTAGCTGTTATCGACTGAGAAGGGACACATCGATAAACCAAATATCGATAATTTGTTGGAAAAATTAAACAAATGCTTTAAGTTTGTATTTTATTTATATCAAGCTGAATCTGATACAGGGTCAAGCGGATCTTCAAAATCTGAGTCTGAACTGCAGCTATCCGTGACGTTTATTATTAACGGTTGGTTAATGATATTGTCGTATTCTACATCTCGATCCCAGTCTTGTACGCAAATTTTCTTTTTTCTTTCGACCACTTTTCGCCAATCGTCAGCTGTCAAAATTAAAGTATAGTAAAATAAAATATAATAAGGCTGTTACTTTTTTATCTAGTGTTTTATGTCCATCAATGCGCGTAATCTTTTTTTCAAAATAAATAAATATTGCTTATTATGTTGAATGACCTGGCTGAATGACATGACATTTGCCTAAAAAAAACAGTATTTTATCGAAATTGTTTCGCATAACTAGTACAACTGTCAATTGGAATGTCATAGGGATCATCATTCGGCGTGTGAACTATAGTGACTAAAGATGAAATACTGAGCAGCAGGTTAAAGTTCCTTTTGGAAATTGATCACAAGATCGTATTATGTGAGTGTACAGCGCAATTAATTACCCATTATATTTTTTTATCTTAAGGAGAAACAATTGCTTGGCTGTTTGCCATACTGAAGTATTATGAGCTTAACTTTAATATTAATAAGTATGTATCTATTATTAAAAACATATCATATCTAAATCACTAAAATGCATGTTTGTTAGCACCTACTTTTTCAAAATTATTATTTTAGTTTTTCAGTTTGTATGTAAATCATCATGGTGACCATTTTGGCAATATTGTTTTAATTAATGATTAAAACAATTTTGTTAAAATGGTCACGAGCATACATAATTATGCATTTTAGTGGTCTTCTTTTTCTTCATCTTCGTCGTGTCAATGGCTAAGTCAAATTTTATTTTGACTTGCCATCGTGGTGAAAGGATTACTCAATTTGTTTTAAAGAACTCGCGAATTGCCCAGGGTGCGCCGGACGTAGGGAATCGTTGTGTACGTCATTTGGGGAGGCTCCTTTCATGCACCCATTTTAGTGGTAAAGATTATGATTTGTCTATAAAAATAGATAAAACTTAATTTATTTTAAGTTAAACCCATATTACGTTAGTATGAAAACACGGCGCTCGGGCGTCTACCGTTCAGCTAATGACGTAAAAATTGTCTCACCCTTTCACTAATACATTTTATGAAGATATACACGACATTCTGTTTCTCCACGGAGTTAAAAAACAAACAATAAATCAACAAACAACATCAGCGCATTACACAACTACTATTAAAACAATACATAAAACTAACTGCGTTGAAATGCAGAATTATGGACAAATACACCAGCCCTTCACTTCGAAACACGAACTGATCAACGACTAGTATCTTCTTAAAAATATTTATGATACATTGCTGGTTTAGCAGAAAATGTTGTAACTTTTTATTCAAGCGAACGAGCAATGGATGTGGTGTGGGTGGATGTTGTGACAGTAACAGTTTTATAAGTTGGATTTGTTCCAAAATGCACAAAAGTGTATGCCCCGTGGGCCCATTAAAAGTTGCCATTGTCACCCTCAAAACTCCCCCCAGCGAATTGTTTCAAACCTATTGTGTTGCCAGTGGACATATAAATTGGATATGTATTATTGCCAGTACGATTTATTTACGGAATTAATACTTAAGCCGCTAGCTATTGATGTGATTGGTTCAATGTTTACTTACTAATGTGATCACATTATTGTTTGCATACAAATTTGTAATTTCATGGCACTCTTACAATTTAGATTGATATTGATTAAGTATGCCTGGGTTAAAATAGAATCAATGCGTATTCTACCGTACCGTAATAACATTGGCCAATATTATCATTACAAGCTTCTGTGCGCAGCTCTGCCCACGTGGTACGTCGATAAAAAGTAGATTTTTTATATATGTGGTGTCTTAAACTATCTCCATACCAATTTTCGTCAAGATAAGTCCAGCAGATTTGGAGTTTATTGGTAACAAACAAAAAACAATTTCGACAAATCATCTGAGTGACTTCTGGTGGCGGAGTTTTCATTTAAACTAAAAGGTCCAATGTCCAGAACCATTTTACCTTATTTACATTACTTACGAGTATATGGACGACAAACTACAATTTTCTGTCAACCATTGATCTTTCCTCCTTTACCCAATCATTGGAACCAACATGGACGCTAGTACCTTTCGCTGCAATACCAAATGTACCATCATGTGTAATGCCAGCTTGTGCAGACCAATCACGTTTTATTGCTAACGAGCGCCCTAGGATCTAATATATTGCGCAGATGTTACAGCAAAACTTGTAAAGGTTCAAAGTTCAAAAAACTAAAAAGTTTCAAAAGGTTCAGTCATCACGACGAATGTTAAAAGTTTTATGGGTGAACTTTATTGAAAATCGTAGAATTTTTAATGTTGAGATTTACTCTTTTCTCAAATGACGTGTTTTAAAATAATAAATAAATATTTTATTGTAACAAAAACAATTTACATTTTTTATGGTTCTGGTCTTCGGTTATTGGTAATATATATAGCTAAGATAGTTTAAAATCAACTGTTTTGCAGCTATGGCAAGTGAAATGTGGTTGTGAGATACCTTTGACACACCCCACTGGGCAATATAGGCGTGATGTTAATGTTATATATGTTACATCGACTGTAACTGTTCTAGCATGGATATTTATAGTTATATTTTATTGTATTTTGTAATATTTAGTAAGCTTGGTAATTTCATATTTTATTTTTTCCTATTTTAAATTGTATAATATATTTTTAAACTTTCGCGATTTGAGAACATTTTTCAAAAATTATACAACGGGTCTAAATCAAAAAATGACTTGCATTATTCGTGGTCACGAGCCGACTGGTGAAACGTCGAGCATGAGTATTTATTTACCTTTATAATAATTACGCGATTTAGACCCGTAGTCTAATTTTTGAAAAAAAATTCTGTGTTGTATCTATAATTATTAATATCTACAATTCCAACTCCGTGCTGCTATTTAAGAATAAAAATCCCAAATAAAACTTTTGCCGGACCTTTAAATTGAACCCGAGATCTCGCGGTGAAAGCCGCATACGCTAACCACTAGACCAACGAGGCAGTTTGAATCCAACAAAAGCAGGCAACCTGTAGTCTTTTAGTAACATTGAATGGACTTGTAACCAATTAATATCCCAACTGTGAATATAAAACAACACTGTAATATCTGTCTGAAACAACTGGAGCGCCACAGCTTATTTGATGACACGTTCATACTTTATAGTACGAGAGCCCACGACCAAAATTTTTGTCTCATAGCAATACGGCCAAAACCGCATCAAATCGATAGATACGATTATCCTGAACTCGAAAATACCAATATCAGACATTTTCCGCGTAGCGTTTGATCTGACCGAATTTTCAAAATTGTCAAAGAATTTTACCGAACTGCATCATAGCAATATGTCTGATTTGCAGACTGTAGTTGAATGATAGTTCTGAGATACCGGAAACATATTTTTCAGACGTTAGTGGTGTAGCGCAAACCCGTAAAATCACTTAAAACAATTAAAAATGAGACAAAAAAAATGTCTCATAGCAATACGTCTGAAAATCTTTTTTATTAGTAAATTTTGGTTATTTGATGCGAACAAAACAATTTTCAGACGGAAATGTGAACGCATTAAATTTTGAGACCGTTTTGAAAATGTTAACAAATTTTACCGATCGGTATCATAGCAATATGTCTGAAAATTGTTGGACATGATAAAATAAGTTGTCCACATGTGCAAAAAAATTATATCAGACAAATTAAGTGTAGCACCTTCTCTATCAGACAACTTTTCGATACTCAGATATCATTTAAAAATCGTATTGAGGCATCTTGAATTTTCTGTTGCAAACCAATGAATACGATGCGACCCTGAATTTATTAGATGATAATTAACAAAGAATTTACCCGAAACCGTAACATTGAAGTTGAAGGACTGAAATAAATCGCACAAAAGGAAACTGGGATGAAGTTGAAAAAAAAACGGTTTATTCAAAGTTACAAATTACAATGAGGCTGTTGAAATTAAATACTGATTGATTTGATAGTTTTGGTTTTATTTAAAGCACACTTGAGTAACTTTTACAAAAGAAATAAGTAATGACATCTGTCATCTGTCAAAGTACATATAATAGACAAGGGAGATTCTTGAATATCTATAAAGGCTGTAAATTTAAAAAAAACATTTGACAGAGGCGTCGGCCAGGCGACTTCGAAACGTTATTTTCGTTTTTGGGAGTATATGCTACACTTAAAGTGTCTGAAAACAGGTTTTTGGTAATCATGGCAGCAATACGAAAAGTTGAAATTTTTTTTTATCCGTATTGCTATGATACAGGTCGGCTAAATTTGTTGACATTTTCAAAAATGCGCTCAGGCTATATGCTACGCGCAAAATGTCTGAAAACAAACTTTTTCGTAATACAATTATAAAATCTATGTACATTTTCACTATCAGACGTATTGCTATAATACTGACTGTCTTTTTTTTTTGACACAGCAGAAATGGCCTCCCACGCAGTTGCTACACTTTCGACCGTTACTACACACCTAGTCGGGTACAGAATCATACAATCTAACGATTTTATAGGGTTTTTGCCGTATTGCTATGAGACATGGTTTTGGTCGTGGGCTCTCGTACTATTAAAATACATTTTCAACAATACATTTTTCACCTCGCAACTGGGTCAGCTCCGATATTGAGTATCGTACACGCGCTTATATACTTAATCCTCCGATAGAGAGGTGCCTAGTTGAGTGGATTCGATTACGATGGAATTCCGAATACTAAATATTCGAGTAAGTAGAGCAGGATTTGAGTACCAATAGGAGGTATCTTACTTAGTATTTACGTCCAGGATTTTGGTACCTATTGTTATGTTACCGTACTTTCCAATTCCTCTAGAGGGGCAACGTCTAGCCGTCGGTCAATGAAGCTAAATAAAAGGCGATGATTTTATTTTTATTTTTTTTTTATTATAAGAAATCAATTATTAAAATAATGATATCTTATTTACATTACAATCTAGCCTAGCAAGACTAATAAGTAATATTAACCTAAATTGCTACGTTTTAGTTTTTTCACAAGTTTCGTGTTAAAAAAGGCGATCGTGATTATTTATTTAGAAAATCAAAATAAGAGTTTTTAAGGATTTGTTGTACGACAGCACCATTGCTTCACCTTTAATCTGCCACTAAAAATAGCGTTGTAGTTAGCATTACTGCTTTATTATTATGGGATATGGCCCTTAAATTACTACCACTACATTTTTTTTGTGGAGTACTTTGTTATGGCTCTGGACGACGCTTAATATGGAGATTGTTGTAAAAACTTGCCGTCAGCACCACTTGCTTAATAAGTTGTAAACAAATAAATCATTTTAGATTCGTATTCTCACTTGGTACTTTTTTACCCGACTACGGCGAAGGCCAAAGGAATGGATATGTAGGTATGTATGTTTATATGTTTGTATGTTCCACTGTAGTGCCTGAACTACTAAACGGATTTGAATGAATGATGTGTAATTAGATTCGTAGGAATAGGCCGGGGGTTAAAATTTATTAAACAGAATTTAAACGCCAGATTATTAAAAAAATAAAACTATTACATAATCATGACGTGTTTGGTATAACATTAAAGGTTATAAATATGTATATTCATCATATTGCTTAAGTTAAAATTTATAGTTAAAATGCGGTCGTAAAGTTCTCACGGTTTTCTCTATGTAGCAAACCAACATTAAGTACAATATTATTACGTAGTCGGGTTTTAGTTTTCAAATTTAATATCTTTATTTCCAGAAAAATATACATGTTGGATCTTAAATTAAACTAGTCTAATAACTTAATATAAAAAACTTAATTACTAGTTACGAGTATAAAGTCGAGTCGAATCATCACATCTCTAATCCGGCCCTTTAACAAAGCGCGGGATTTCGTTGTATTATTTAGATAGAGCCCTTGTATCCGTTCGCTTGTTGCTAATAATCTGTACGTAATGAGCTGACGTGTTCATTATATTATGTTCATTATAACTATATTATGTGTTTATGTTATAAGCGCGCGTGTGTTTGTAATTATTACGTCACGGCTTGAGGGTTGAGCGTTTGGAGAGTTTGATAATTGTGTATATAATTTGATCGTGATTGATTATATTTTACACAATAGTGCGCATAACGGCAGCTTATAGATGATAGGGTCGTACTATGAGTATCATCGTAGTTGTAACAAACATGTAATTAAGTTTAAAAAGTATGAACCGATTACGTAATAATGTTGGACTTAATGTTGGTGCTACACAGAGAGGACGGCGAGAACTGCACATTCTGCTTAAAGTATAGATTTTAACTTAAGCAATAAAATATGTATACATACTTGTAATTTGCTCGCCAAGACCTTGAATTTGATACCAAACACGTCATGATTATGTCATTTAAAAAAAAAAGTTATAGTCTGACGTTTAAATTCTGTTAGATAAAATATATATAGCCTTTGTCACCCAGCCTTTTCTTACAAATCTAATGACACCTCATGCATTTCTTTTCTATAATAAATTATTTATTTATTGACATAAAACCCTCTAGGTCCACGAGGCAGCCTAATTAATTATAACATAATGTATATGTGTTAATTACATATACATTATGTAATAATTAATTAGGGCTGCCTCGTGTTTTTTTCGTGTATCGATCACCCGAGGTCTCGGGTTCGATGACCGAGTCGAAAAATTGGATGCCGAGTTTGGAATTTTTCTTTTAAGAAATTCTCAATAGCAACTCGGAGTTGGAATTGTGCCCGGTGGATAGCAATAAGCTCACCTACTTTTCCATAGGACCTAAACATATTATTATCTCTCTCTCCATAACCATCTTTAGCCATAATGTTGTTTTGGTTGCTATAACTTACACATAGAATTTATTTATTTATTTATTTATTTATTTTCTTATAGATTTTGATTATTTTTTTAAAGAATTATTGTCAAAAAACAAACAAATAGGTATTGTATGAATTATTTGAAAACGAAACGAAACGCAACTGTCAAGTTTTGTGCCCGCAAAATAAAATATTTTCTTTGAAAATTCATAAAAATTACTTTAAATAGTCTACAAAACAGGAAAACATTGCCATTAATAAGCCTTAAATCAGGAAAGTGAACGGTTTTACTATTTTGAACCGGCTCGGCTGTCCCGTATATTTTTCAATGTGTGGGGACGATTTGTTTAACCTTTTGAACTGGAGGGCACCGTGACAGCGGTGCCCGGTGACTTCTTAACAACCACAACTAACAACAAAACTGCAATTCTATTGAGATTGAAAGCATCCATAATCCAATATTTTAATTCTGGTGGCGCATGACAAATATAACAGGAAGCAGACGCCCCCGCTGCCTTGACGACACAGTTGCCTCGCGACGTGTTTTTATTGACGGCTGTCACTGCTTTTTTGTAATGTTTTTTTATGTAAATATGTAAATAATGAACCGTAGATGTATTAATAAGTGTAAATAACAATCATTTATGAGTTTGGATAGTGGTAGTGGAGATGCGGACTTTACGGGCACATCCCGCAAGGATCTGGTGCGGTGCCCGCTTTGTTCCCAGGCCCGTTTTTTTAAAGGTGAGCACGGTTTAAAAATCTATTATGGTTTGAAACACAAATCCCAAAATGTACCTCCGGCTCTAACAACAACTCACATAACAATAAATAATTCTACTACACCTTTCTGGCAAAAAATAGCTAAATTAAAAAACACAATACCGATACTCAAACGAATTCCTCGTGGGGCGAGGCCTTCAGTGGCACAAAACTTGTCGCACTGCATAGGTCTTGTCGTCCGAGAGAATTCTACAACGGCTTGGGAACAACTTCTCACCTTTCCTTATAGAATTCTTCATGTAAAAACAGATCCCATTTCTTGTAGAAAAAGTTTGACCACCCAAATTAAAGATAATTGCCACATTTCGACCCAAAATTTTGATAATAAACCAGTCAGTTTCAAACAGAGCTCAATATTCCATCAGGTAGAAAGTAAATTAAGGGAAGGTGATATTCGGGGCGCCTCAAGACTACTATTTAGTAGCGATACAGTGGCGCCTTGTTCTGCAGAAACACTCAATGATCTGCAGAGCAAGCACCCTGCACCATTTGATGACCTCTCTTTTCCCGATGGACCCGACTCTAACTCGGAAATCCTATCTGTTTCAGCCAAGGAAGTTTCCACAGCTGTCTGCTCCTTCCAGAGTGGCTCTGCCGGCGGTCTCGATGGGCTAACCCCACAGCACTTAAAAGATCTTTTAAGCTCGGGCGCCGGTGAAGCTGGTGATACCCTCTTGAAGGAGTTGACAGCTCTAACTAACCTTATGCTCTCCGGCAATGTGAACGAATGCATCATCGATGTCTTATACGGCGCTAACTTGTGCGCTTTGCGCAAGAAGGACGGTGGCATTCGTCCCATTGCCGTAGGGTGTACATACAGGCGTATGGCAGCCAAAGTGTGCTGCAACCATTATCGGCAAAAGTTATCGACAACATTCCAGCCCCTCCAACTCGGATTCGGTTCAAAGGGGGGCTGTGAGGCTGCCATACACGCCTTATCCACTTACCTTGGCTGCGACAAAGGCGAGGTCATCTTAAAGGTAGATGTGAAAAACGCCTTCAACTCAGTGAATAGGGACACTCTGCTGACACAAGCAAAATTAGAAACACCCAAAATTTTTAGTTTTCTTTGGCAATGCTATAGACATCCATCAAAATTGCTTTATAAGGAAAATCTTTTGGAATCATCAGTAGGCTGTCAGCAGGGTGACCCTCTCGGACCTGTTCTTTTTAGTCTCGCTGTTAACCCCATTATTCGGCAACTAAATTCCAAATTGAATATGTGGTATTTAGACGATGGAACCCTGGGAGGTGACGCAGAAACAGTACTTCAAGATTTGGCAACTTTAAAAATTAAGTTTAAAGCAATAGGTTTGGAACTAAATTCTAGCAAATGTGAAATTTTTATAAGTGATAAAATAGACAAGCTTTCGGTTTTACCTAAATTTTATTCTTTGATACCTAACATTAAAATTATAGAAAAAAGTTCTTTTCGCCTCCTTGGGTCCCCAATCCTCGAAGAAGGTTTTTATAACTTCATAGAAGAGAAAATTCAAAATTTCAGTGAAGTTTCTGACCGGCTACTACAAATTAATAAGCATTCGGCCTACACAATTATCCGGTATTGCCTTTTCGTCCCTAAATTCACACACGCCCTCAGATCAACCCCTTTTTGGAAAAATTTAGCACTTTTAGGACAATTAGATGAAATTATTCGTAGCACTTTATGCAAAATTTTTAATATCGCTTTGAACGACCGGACGTGGCAACAGGCGAGCTTACCGGTTCGCCTGGGCGGCCTCGGCGTTCGGAAAATATCTGACGTTAGTTTACCGGCGTTTCTGTCCTCGGTGTACAGCACCGAAGAATTAACCAGGAAAATTTTATCTCCTACACTGGTTAATTCGGAAGTCCTGTACAAATCCGACGCACAAAACGCCTGGCTTTTAACTTGTCCGAGCGCTGACTTGCCGACCAACCCGTTCTCCCAGAGGCAGTGGGATGGGCCGCTCTGCTGTAGTGTTAGAAAATATCTCATTGATACTACTACCAATGCGGCTGAGCGTGCTCGTTTGCTGGCTGTGGGTGAATGGGAGTCAGGAGCGTGGCTTCATGCACTTCCATCACCTAACATAGGAACCATGTTGGATGACCGTACCTTCCGCATCGCTACCTGCCTTCGCTTGGGTGTTCCTTGCGTTTCTCCGCATCAATGTCGGTGTGGTGAAGCTGTCGATCGCCTCGGGCACCATGGCCTTTCGTGCAGCAGGAGTGCAGGCCGCATTCCGCGGCACTCTTACCTTAACGACATTATCCGTCGTGCTCTGTCTACCGCCGGCGTGCCTGCCGTGCTCGAACCAAACGGCTTGTCACGGGACGATGGGAAGAGACCGGATGGTATGTCGTTACTGCCTTGGAAGATGGGTAGGCCCTTGGTGTGGGACGCTACCTGCGTCGACACCCTCGCGCCATCACATCTTCCAAATACAGCGGCCTGCGCCGGCACTGCTGCCGCCTCTGCAGAAACCCTCAAGCGGCGCAAGTATAGTAATCTTGTTGGAGATTACATATTTGAGCCGTTTGGGGTCGAGACGCTAGGGTCATGGGGCCCGAGTGCCCATTCTCTTTTTAAAGAGATATCAAAAAGACTGATCGACACTTCACGTGATCAGAAGGCTGGTTTTTACTTTTCTCAAAGGTTGAGCATTGCTATTCAACGCGGCAATGCCGCCAGCCTTCTGGGCACGTCACCCGCATTTGACATAGATGCGGAAGTATTTTTTGACGCATAACCCTTTTCTCTTTCAGCTGTAAATAGTAAGGTATGATTTTGTTCTTTTTATAATTTAATTTTAATGCCTGTAAAATATTTTATTTCTTATTTAATAAAGGATATGTTATTTAATTTGAAAAGATGCACACGAGTTTCTCACCAGCTCTTCTCATGAGGCAAGATAGGAGCTGGTACTTGGATTGATTTAAATTCATATCTCTAAGTTGAATTTAAGTCAATCTAAGCTCCGGTGTCAAATCATTTTATTACAATACGTATTATAATTTAGTTACCTAAGTTTTATTTTAATTTTATATTTTTTGCATTTTGATGTTTGTTTTGACTTGTTCAAGCGCCCCTTGGGGCCCATGGAAATAAATGATTTGATTTGATTTGATTTAACAGATTAAATGTAGGTGTTATAGACCTATGCCACACCCTTTCAGGGTGACAAAGTCAAGATGTTATGTAATGTTATTTATCCCAGCATGCTAAAATGCTTAAGTAAAATATGAATTTTACAAAAATAAACAGAACCATTAAGTTAACAATTTAATTCAGACCATCAAAGAATATAAACTCAAAGTAATTTTCCAAAACATAATAATCAAGACTCAAGTTAAGCATAAATTAAAGCAAAGTTTAAATGACAGCGTTCTACAACTTGTGTCATTTACGAACTGCTTTTAGTTGTTAAGTGACGTACAATTAACTAACTATTAAGTCTTTTAGTATTTTAATATACTTATTACATTTAATCGCTTACTCATTACTTGTCTATTTATTATGTGGCAAAAATATAAATACTGCCTGTCTCCGGTTCGATTCCCGGGTCAAAATGTTATTTGTGAACCTTCCAAAATTCACGATAGCAGCAATTTATCTTTTTAAACTAAAAATGCTAATGGTATGAGTCTGTTACGTTTACTTTCAAAATAATATAATAAAGTCATTAATTTAAGAATATGTTGTTTTCTGCAGCAATCTCAACTCACTATCATTCTAGCAAGTTAGATAGATGTACCTGGGAAGAGACAGAGTTCAGAGTCAGGGAAGAATTCGGGTTCGATGCCCGGGTTGGGCAAAATGTTATTTGTGAACTTTCCGTCCGAAAATTTGGTTCAAGAATAGCAGCACGGAGTTGTAATTATGCACAGTGGATGGTGATAGGCTCACCCCCTATCACACGGGACCTAAACATAACAGGTGAAATGTGACACCCTTCTAGATAATATAGGCGTAATGTTATGTTATATAGGTAGCAAAAAATCGGTCTTTCCCGTTGGTCAGATCAATGGTTAGATTAGTCTGTCCAGTGGGAACTTTTTGTCCCATTATCCAGATCGGCTCTGTTTTTCCCGTTGGTTTGATTGATGGTTAGATTAGTCTGTCCAGTGGGAACAGTGAAACAAAGTACATTTAAAGTGAAAACTGTTTATTATTTCTATTTAATTATTTTTATTAATTAATAAAAGATAAAAGAAATGTTCCTCGCACTCCTACATACTACTTTTGAGTATTTATTGTCAAATAAAATACCCATTCTACATTCTATATTTGCGTTGAGCTACCGAGACAATTACGAAACTAATCAATTTTTTCCATCTCTATACGAGTACAACGTCTTAGGGTGACGTTAACATTATTTACCTAATTGGTCCGGTTTGATTGATTTACCATTGATCTGACCAACGGGAAAGACCGAGAAAATGGGACAAAAAGTTCCCACTGGACAGACTAATCTAACCATCAATCTAACCAACGGGAAAAACAGAGCCGATCTGGATAATGGGACAAAAAGTTCCCACTGGACAGACTAATCTAACCATTGATCTGACCAACGGGAAAGACCGCAAAAAATTGACTTTTTAAACTTGCAACGTGTAAATGAGACTTTAGAGTAAAAATATCGCCGTGTAATTAAGAGTGTGTCAAAATTACATATTTGTTTAAAATACATAAGCACATTTTGATATAATTGGCTAAAAAAATAACATGAATATCAGCAATTAATAGAAAGGTAAACTTAGCTATTTGCCAACTAAACAAAATAGCAGGCATTAATATATAACCCAGTCGTAAGATACTATCTCACAAAGAACATGATGTATCGGTACGAGTATGTCCGAATCTGAATGTCCGCCTATTCGGGACTGCGATTAATCATTTCTAGGCGAGCCTTGACCTTTGACCTATGTCCCGCACCACAGAGACAGGTTTGCAAGGGACATATTTCTGGGCAAGACAAACGAAAAACAGTTCTTGTAATAGAGAAGCACATTTTAGCTTTGCTAAGCATTTATTATTATATTTATTTTATTTTATTTTATTATACAATATGAGAAAATTTCTCAACAATTGCCTAATAGATGGCGTGCAGCAAATAAATTGAAGCCTGTCATTCCTGACAGTAATAAGTTGACTTCATCACTTCATCTGTAAGAAAATGAAGTGATAGATATATAGATAGATAAAATTTTATTTGATTTTCTATTCCATTACAAACTAAAGACAATAACAATATGCAAAGGTTGGCCTTATCGCTTGACGCAATTTCTGCCAGACAACCTTTGGAAGTGGTTCATAACATCTAGGGCATAGGGACATGCATGTTTTAGCTATTGCACCAAACGCTCAATTAATTACTAAAGGCAGAATACCTTTAGTAGTTAGCTAGCTATTAAATTTTCAGATCTTTATTTAACTTTTTTGGTCAACGTTATTTTAGACAAAAAAAGAACAAAGCCATATTACATAAATTCTAATGAAATGTTATTTTTTAAATACAGGAAAAATACGTCATAAAACTTAACAACAATATCTAAACATATCACTTTCAATTGGTCAAAGAACTACGAGTATGTAGTCAACATGCAAATCCGTCGATAAGCGTGTTGTCTCCCAGCATATCCAATAACATATTCTCCATCCTTTGCGCGCCACACCTTATGCAATTCTTTGACACAGTTTCAATCCATAGCCAATATTTCTCAAGAACAGCGTATAAAATGCAACACTCTAACTTGAAACATACAGGGTGGATGCGACAAAGCAGATGGATGTTCTACAGTTGTATTTTTTTACTAAAATAATAATTTTCACGTTTGCCGAACAAATTAGAAAGAAAGAAAGAAAGAAAGAAACGTTTATTTGCCTTAAACATGGTGACAAAAAGATGGTACAATTTAATAATAAGTACACATGTTTCACCTTAGATGATATTAATGTTTAATTTGTAAGGAATCGTAAATTGAAACCAAATACCGTAGAAATAAAAACTGTCTATGCATGGAAGCTGTGGTTAAATTAATGTCACTGTGTCGTTTTTGTAAATCTGTTTATTAAATTTTTCTTCCTCTTCGTTGTTTTTTTTAATTTTATTATTTTATTATTGATGCAAAGAAAAATTGTTTGTACTGCGAAAGCTTTTCAAAAGCAACATTTTCTCTGATTGATGTTTATTTACATTTACATTTTGTTATTAGACAATATGACAAACTAAAAAAAAATGTTACCCTCTAACTTGGAACATATAAAATTGTAGTTTGTCCGCGTGTGTCGTAATGCTGCCGAGTTAGCCTTTGATCTCTGAACGTATTCTCCTATTTGAGAGTACGGACCTGCTCTCAAAGGATTTGTTCGGAGCTACGAAGCGGTGAAAAGAATATTTAAGGTTGTTCTGCTGGTTGGTTATAGACAAACGATCGTATTAAATTGATAGAGCTTGATAGAGGTAACTGGTGGTAGAGCTCTTGTGAATGAGCTCTAGGGGGGCAGCACCACCGTCTCACATTTCACCTGCCGCTAAATAGTAGTGCTTCCATTACTGTGTTCCGGTTTAGTGGTGAGATCAGGCCCTGAAATTACTGGCACATGAGGCATAACACCGTAGTCCTCAGCTGCATCGACGCATCTATAATCTGCTTTTGTGGATTGTTGATGTCCATGGGCTGTACTACACCTACCATTTGGTGGACTACACGTTCGTTCGCTGTAGGCGTAGTATAAAAAAATATAAAAATTAAAAATAGAGACAGTTAAGGCAGTACGACAAATTTATCTTTATCCTATTACAGAAAATAATAACATAACATCATAACATCACACTTATATTACCCAGAAGGGTGTAGCAGAAGTGTTCAACACCGACATTTCACCTGTTACGTTTAGGTCCCATGGGATAGGGGGTAAGCCTATCGCCATCCACCGGGCACAATTCCAACTCCGTGCTACTATTGTGAATTTCCTGACAGAAAGTTCACAAATAATACTTTGCCCGAACTGGCAACCGCATACGCTAACCTCTAGACCATCGAGAGAGTTATTACAATTTATCTTTTAACAATGAAATTACTAATGGTATACCTGTTAGGTTTACATTTAGGAATATATTGTATTCTGCAGTAAGCTCAACTCACTATCAATCTAATTAAAGTGGTGAAATGATGGTGTTGTACACCTGCCACATCCTTCTGAACAATATAGGCGTGATGGTATGTTATGTATAATAAGTACCTATACTAAAATACTAAATGACTTAATACTAAGCAAAGTGCACATCACTTTATATCTTAGAGCAGTTCGTAAATGACACAAGTTGTAGAACACTGTCATTAAAACTTTACTTCAATTTTGGTTTGACTCAAGTCTTGCTTAGAACGTTTAAGAGAATTACTTTGAGTAACATTAACTTCATTCTTTGATGGTGCGAATTAAAATGTAAATTATACTAAGAAACAGTTGAAAAAGATATGGGACCGGCATTTCTTAGTATAATTTGCTAAGCATAGCTAAATGCTATAAAAATAATCAATTAGAAGTTAAATTGTAAACTTAATGTTTTAAGATCTTAGACTGTGTTTTTTAAAAAATAAACTTATTTTTTTTTTATTATAAGAAATCAATTATTAAAATTATGATATCTTATTTACATTACAATCTAGCCTATCAAGACTAATAAGTAATATTATGTTAACCTTAATTGCTACGTAATAATATAATCTAAGAATGCGTCTATTAACACTTTTCTTAGTTTTTGTTAAGGGGAACTTAATGCTAAACTAAACTTAATTAAACTTAATTTTGCCTTAATTGCCTGATGGTAAAAGCCCAAATAGATTTTTTCTGTCAGGCAATTTGACTTACTAAATTGGTCATCTTGAGTAAAGCTTATTTTTTCTGAACCGAGTTAAATCAAACTATAGACATCATATTTATCGATCACATACACTATTGTAAAAACGACAAGGTTGTAAAGGTGAGAATTGATGAATTAAAATTATAGAACCTCTTCCAAAGTACCTACTCCTCATTTCACACATCTCATACGAAACGCGCAGCTATGAGAATATTTTCTATTTCCACACAAAGTCTGATGACGGACAGTCCTTGGATGTCAAACATTCAAACGACTCGGTCTAGAATATGTTTTTTTTTTCATTTATAATAAATTTCTGCTTCAGTTTTGTGATGAAAATCGTTTTTTATAATTAGAAGCAATTAGAGGCATAGCACACACGCTACTTTATACAATCGGTGAATCGGCGACTGTGCACATCAAAAAAAAAAAAATAAAAAAAACAAATAAAAAAAAAAAATAAAAAAAACTAATTAAAAAAAAGAATATTCTTAACTCGAGCGTATTCTAAATATTATAATTATGTACTAATTTTTTTCAAAGAAAAAGGAACCGCCTTCAAAAACTCAAAAGTAAAAAATAAAATATTCGCTAAACTTTGCTTACCTTTATATTAATTTGTTTAAAACAATAAACCCAAATAATTATGTAATACCAATTAATTATATTTTTTTGAAGTCGGCGCCAAATTACAAAATCAAATACCAATTAAAACCGTATTTACCGAATTAATTGTTGAAAAAATCACAAAATCAAATACCAATTAAAACCGTATTTACCGAAATAATTGTTGAAAAATCATAAAATCAAATAACAATTAAAACCGTATTTACCGAAATAATTGTGTGTAATTTGGCACCGACTTCAAAAAAATATAATTAATTGGTATTACATAATTATTTGGGTTTATTGTTTTAAACAAATTAATATAAAGGTAAGCAAAGTTTAGCGAATATTTTATTTTTTACTTTTGAGTTTTTGAAGGCGGTTCCTTTTTCTTTGAAAAAAATTAGTACATAATTATAATATTTAGAATACGCTCGAGTTAAGAATATTCTTTTTTTTAATTAGTTTTTTTTTTTTTTTTTTTTTATTTGTTTTTTTTATTTTTTTTTTTTTGATGTGCACAGTCGCCGATTCACCGATTGTATAAAGTAGCGTGTGTGCTATGCCTCTAATTGCTTCTAATTATAAAAAACGATTTTCATCACAAAACTGAAGCAGAAATTTATTATAAATGAAAAAAAAAACATATTCTAGACCGAGTCGTTTGAATGTTTGACATCCAAGGACTGTCCGTCATCAGACTTTGTGTGGAAATAGAAAATATTCTCATAGCTGCGCGTTTCGTATGAGATGTGTGAAATGAGGAGTAGGTACTTTGGAAGAGGTTCTATAATTTTAATTCATCAATTCTCACCTTTACAACCTTGTCGTTTTTACAATAGTGTATGTGATCGATAAATATGATGTCTATAGTTTGATTTAACTCGGTTCAGAAAAAATAAGCTTTACTCAAGATGACCAATTTAGTAAGTCAAATTGCCTGACAGAAAAAATCTATTTGGGCTTTTACCATCAGGCAATTAAGGCAAAATTAAGTTTAATTAAGTTTAGTTTAGCATTAAGTTCCCCTTAACAAAAACTAAGAAAAGTGTTCATAGACGCATTCTTAGATTATATTATTACGTAGCAATTAAGGTTAACATAATATTACTTATTAGTCTTGATAGGCTAGATTGTAATGTAAATAAGATATCATAATTTTAATAATTGATTTCTTATAATAAAAAAAAAATAAGTTTATTTTTTAAAAAACACAGTCTAAGATCTTAAAACATTAAGTTTACAATTTAACTTCTAATTGATTATTTTTATAGCATTTAGCTATGCTTAGCAAATTATACTAAGAAATGCCGGTCCCATATCTTTTTCAACTGTTTCTTAGTATAATTTACATTTTAATTCGCACCATCAAAGAATGAAGTTAATGTTACTCAAAGTAATTCTCTTAAACGTTCTAAGCAAGACTTGAGTCAAACCAAAATTGAAGTAAAGTTTTAATGACAGTGTTCTACAACTTGTGTCATTTACGAACTGCTCTAAGATATAAAGTGATGTGCACTTTGCTTAGTATTAAGTCATTTAGTATTTTAGTATAGGTACTTATTATACATAACATACCATCACGCCTATATTGTTCAGAAGGATGTGGCAGGTGTACAACACCATCATTTCACCACTTTAATTAGATTGATAGTGAGTTGAGCTTACTGCAGAATACAATATATTCCTAAATGTAAACCTAAAAGGTATACCATTAGTACTTTCACTGTTAAAAGATAAATTGTAATAACTGCCTCGATGGTCTAGAGGTTAGCCTATGCGCCTCATTGCCAGCTCGGGCAAAGTATTATTTGTGAACTTTCTGTCAGGCAATTCACAATAGTAGCACGGAGTTGGAATTGTGTCCAGTAGATGGCGATAGGCTTACCCCCTATCCCATGGGACCTAAACGTAACAGGTGAAATGTCGGTGTTGAACACTTCTGCTACACCCTTCTGGGTAATATAAGTGTGATGTTATGTTATGTTATTATTTTCTGTAATAGGATAAAGATAAATTTGTCGTACTGCCTTAACTGTCTCTATTTTTAATTTTTATATTTTTTTATACTACGCCTACAGCGAACGAACGTGTAGTCCACCAGATGGTAGGTGTAGTACAGCCCATGGACATCAACAATCCACAAAAGCAGATTATAGATGCGTCGATGCAGCTGAGGACTACGGTGTTATGCCTCATGTGCCAGTAATTTCAGGGCCTGATCTCACCACTAAACCGGAACACAGTAATGGAAGCACTACTATTTAGCGGCAGGTGAAATGTGAGACGGTGGTGCTGCCCCCCTAGAGCTCACTCACAAGAGCTCTACCACCAGTTACCTCTATCAAGCTCTATCAATTTAATACGATCGTTTGTCTATAACCAACCAGCAGAACAACCTTAAATATTCTTTTCACCGCTTCGTAGCTCCGAACAAATCCTTTGAGAGCAGGTCCGTACTCTCAAATAGGAGAATACGTTCAGAGATCAAAGGCTAACTCGGCAGCATTACGACACACGCGGACAAACTACAATTTTATATGTTCCAAGTTAGAGGGTAACATTTTTTTTTAGTTTGTCATATTGTCTAATAACAAAATGTAAATGTAAATAAACATCAATCAGAGAAAATGTTGCTTTTGAAAAGCTTTCGCAGTACAAACAATTTTTCTTTGCATCAATAATAAAATAATAAAATTAAAAAAAACAACGAAGAGGAAGAAAAATTTAATAAACAGATTTACAAAAACGACACAGTGACATTAATTTAACCACAGCTTCCATGCATAGACAGTTTTTATTTCTACGGTATTTGGTTTCAATTTACGATTCCTTACAAATTAAACATTAATATCATCTAAGGTGAAACATGTGTACTTATTATTAAATTGTACCATCTTTTTGTCACCATGTTTAAGGCAAATAAACGTTTCTTTCTTTCTTTCTTTCTTTCTAATTTGTTCGGCAAACGTGAAAATTATTATTTTAGTAAAAAAATACAACTGTAGAACATCCATCTGCTTTGTCGCATCCACCCTGTATGTTTCAAGTTAGAGTGTTGCATTTTATACGCTGTTCTTGAGAAATATTGGCTATGGATTGAAACTGTGTCAAAGAATTGCATAAGGTGTGGCGCGCAAAGGATGGAGAATATGTTATTGGATATGCTGGGAGACAACACGCTTATCGACGGATTTGCATGTTGACTACATACTCGTAGTTCTTTGACCAATTGAAAGTGATATGTTTAGATATTGTTGTTAAGTTTTATGACGTATTTTTCCTGTATTTAAAAAATAACATTTCATTAGAATTTATGTAATATGGCTTTGTTCTTTTTTTGTCTAAAATAACGTTGACCAAAAAAGTTAAATAAAGATCTGAAAATTTAATAGCTAGCTAACTACTAAAGGTATTCTGCCTTTAGTAATTAATTGAGCGTTTGGTGCAATAGCTAAAACATGCATGTCCCTATGCCCTAGATGTTATGAACCACTTCCAAAGGTTGTCTGGCAGAAATTGCGTCAAGCGATAAGGCCAACCTTTGCATATTGTTATTGTCTTTAGTTTGTAATGGAATAGAAAATCAAATAAAATTTTATCTATCTATATATCTATCACTTCATTTTCTTACAGATGAAGTCAACTTATTACTGTCAGGAATGACAGGCTTCAATTTATTTGCTGCACGCCATCTATTAGGCAATTGTTGAGAAATTTTCTCATATTGTATAATAAATGCTTAGCAAAGCTAAAATGTGCTTCTCTATTACAAGAACTGTTTTTCGTTTGTCTTGCCCAGAAATATGTCCCTTGCAAACCTGTCTCTGTGGTGCGGGACATAGGTCAAAGGTCAAGGCTCGCCTAGAAATGATTAATCGCAGTCCCGAATAGGCGGACATTCAGATTCGGACATACTCGTACCGATACATCATGTTCTTTGTGAGATAGTATCTTACGACTGGGTTATATATTAATGCCTGCTATTTTGTTTAGTTGGCAAATAGCTAAGTTTACCTTTCTATTAATTGCTGATATTCATGTTATTTTTTTAGCCAATTATATCAAAATGTGCTTATGTATTTTAAACAAATATGTAATTTTGACACACTCTTAATTACACGGCGATATTTTTACTCTAAAGTCTCATTTACACGTTGCAAGTTTAAAAAGTCAATTTTTTGCTACCTATATAACATAACATTACGCCTATATTATCTAGAAGGGTGTCACATTTCACCTGTTATTTTTAGGTCCCGTGTGATAGGGGGTGAGCCTATCACCATCCACTGTGCATAATTACAACTCCGTGCTGCTATTCTTGAACCAAATTTTCGGACGGAAAGTTCACAAATAACATTTTGCCCAACCCGGGCATCGAACCCGAATTCTTCCCTGACTCTGAACTCTGTCTCTTCCCAGGTACATCTATCTAACTTGCTAGAATGATAGTGAGTTGAGATTGCTGCAGAAAACAACATATTCTTAAATTAATGACTTTATTATATTATTTTGAAAGTAAACGTAACAGACTCATACCATTAGCATTTTTAGTTTAAAAAGATAAATTGCTGCTATCGTGAATTTTGGAAGGTTCACAAATAACATTTTGACCCGGGAATCGAACCGGAGACAGGCAGTATTTATATTTTTGCCACATAATAAATAGACAAGTAATGAGTAAGCGATTAAATGTAATAAGTATATTAAAATACTAAAAGACTTAATAGTAAGTTAATTGTACGTCACTTAACAACTAAAAGCAGTTCGTAAATGACACAAGTTGTAGAACGCTGTCATTTAAACTTTGCTTTAATTTATGCTTAACTTGAGTCTTGATTATTATGTTTTGGAAAATTACTTTGAGTTTATATTCTTTGATGGTCTGAATTAAATTGTTAACTTAATGGTTCTGTTTATTTTTGTAAAATTCATATTTTACTTAAGCATTTTAGCATGCTGGGATAAATAACATTACATAACATCTTGACTTTGTCACCCTGAAAGGGTGTGGCATAGGTCTATAACACCTACATTTAATCTGTTAAATCAAATCAAATCAAATCATTTATTTCCATGGGCCCCAAGGGGCGCTTGAACAAGTCAAAACAAACATCAAAATGCAAAAAATATAAAATTAAAATAAAACTTAGGTAACTAAATTATAATACGTATTGTAATAAAATGATTTGACACCGGAGCTTAGATTGACTTAAATTCAACTTAGAGATATGAATTTAAATCAATCCAAGTACCAGCTCCTATCTTGCCTCATGAGAAGAGCTGGTGAGAAACTCGTGTGCATCTTTTCAAATAATTCATACAATACCTATTTGTTTGTTTTTTGACAATAATTCTATGTGTAAGTTATAGCAACCAAAACAACATTATGGCTAAAGATGGTTATGGAGAGAGAGATAATAATATGTTTAGGTCCTATGGAAAAGTAGGTGAGCTTATTGCTATCCACCGGGCACAATTCCAACTCCGAGTTGCTATTGAGAATTTCTTAAAAGAAAAATTCCAAACTCGACATCCAATTTTTCGACTCGGTCATCGAACCCGAGACCTCGGGTGATCGATACACGAAAAAAACACGAGGCAGCCCTAATTAATTATTACATAATGTATATGTAATTAACACATATACATTATGTTATAATTAATTAGGCTGCCTCGTGGACCTAGAGGGTTTTATGTCAATAAATAAATAATTTATTATAGAAAAGAAATGCATGAGGTGAATATTTTATTTTTTACTTTTGAGTTTTTGAAGGCGGTTCCTTTTTCTTTGAAAAAAATTAGTACATAATTATAATATTTAGAATACGCTCGAGTTAAGAATATTCTTTTTTTTAATTAGTTTTTTTTATTTTTTTTTTTTATTTGTTTTTTTTTATTTTTTTTTTTATTTCAAGCTTTTTAGTGTCTTAGTTTTTTAGATTTAACGATGGGGTTAGGAAGAAATACTAAGGCATCATTACGCATGAAACACAATAGAAACAATCAAAATAATCAAAAAATTCTTTCTGAGATCTTCATGATCATAAGTTATCACTACGATAATAACAAATGTGCTGAAACGTAAGCCCCGTCCAAACCTAAGCAGAGCTTTCGGTACTTTAAGGGTAGGTAAGTAGGCTGTCTCTGCTTACCCTTCAAAGCATACACAGGCATGATGTTATGTTATGTAGTGGTGAAAACAATACATAGATACACGATTGCACAAAACGTGGTTCATTAGCTATTCGTTTTTGAAGAGTTCCGTTGCCTGTCTCCAAAGATCTTCATCAGATTCTGATAAATTATATACTTAAACCTTCCTTGAAACACAAGGATTAAAATACTGAAAACTGCATTCAAATCGGATCAGTAGTTTCCGAGAAAATCGCAAACATAAAAAGGTGACATACATACATACATACATACATACATACATACATACATACATACATACGGATCGAATACAGAACCTCTTTTTTTTTTGAAGTCGGTTAAAAATAATTGACTGTTAACATTGAAACCTTTTGCTCGTGGCTTCAGAATCACGCGTTTTAGCGATAAAAAGTATGGTGTGGGCTATGGCCCTTAAAGCTGAGTTAAACTGCAGTGCATTGATTGTAACTAAACTGTTTATTAAATGACAACGTAAAAGTTTATAACATGATTTCTCGCTTAAACGGACAACGATAAATAGATAAACTTATCTGGGCTGGTCTGAACATCTCCATAAAATGTTTGTATACACATCACTTCCAAATAAACAACATAACATACAAAGCATCACGCTTATATTACCCAAAAGGGTGTGGAAGAGGTGTACAACACCCACATTTCTCCTGTTATGTTTAGGTTCCGTGGGATAGGGGTTTAAGCCTATGACTACTCCCCGGTTAGGTCACAACTGTCTGTGTTTCTCAAAGTATAATGTAATTTAAATAAAAGACACACTATGGTCTTAAATTCTTTTAGTACTCACACATGATTCAAAACAAAAAACCCAAGTCATTGTGATAGGCAGCTCCAGGATGATCTCCAAACTTGATTGGTCACAGCTTCCTCTAGTCCAATTTAATGGGTCTACCTTGCCAATCAACACTAAAGTCAAAAATTTAGGCATCTACTTTGACAGTACTTTATCCTGGAGCCCTCAATTGCAGGAAGTCAGTCGCAAAATGTTCGCTTCAGCTGGCTCCTTGCGTCGATTACGAAGCTTTCTTCCGACTGCCACTGAAATTGCGATTGCGCAAACCCTTCTTCTTCCTATTCTCGATTATGCCGATGTCAGCTATCTAAATCTCACTGAAGCCCAACTTGATAAACTTGAGCGACTTCAAAATTTTAGTATACGATTTATATTTGGACTAAGGAAATATGATCATATTTCTGAATTTCGTAAAAAGCTCAAGTGGCTTCCAATCCGTCTTCGCCGGAATACTCATGTCCTCACGCTTCTCTATAGCGTTCTGTTTAATCCTAAGACCCCACCTTATCTCAAAGACCGTTTCAAATACGTACATGACACACATTCTAAATTCTTGAGGTCATCCGAAAATTTAAGACTCGAGATGCCAATGCATTCCACAAATTTTTACGATCAATCTTTTACTGTTGAAGCCGTTCGGCTGTGGAATGCATTACCCCTTAATATCAGACGAGCACAATCCTTGAACATATTTAAAAAACTGTTAAATGAGCATTATTTATCATTATAATAATTTCTTTGTAGTGTATAATAAGTATGTATATGTTATTTATGTATATGTTATTTATGTATATGTATATATTGTATATAGTATGTATTTATGTATTGTATGTATTTTTATATTGTATAGTGTGTATTTAAGTGCCTATGCACTCAATATTTTATGTACTATTTAGTATTTTAATTATTCATTTATTTTATTTTAGTCTTTAATCTTGACAAGCCTTGAGCAAAATTAAAAAGAAAAAGAAACAACAAATCCAATGCAATAAACTACCGCAAATATCCATTCTATTATGTCCATCCTAAGGTTGCCTGGAAGAGATCGCGTCAAGCGATAAGGCCGCCCTTTGTACGTTATAGTTTTAAGTACCTATTTCTTTGTATGTTTGTTACAAATTTGATGTGCAAATAAAGTTTTCTCTATCTATCTATCTATCTATGATTCAGTACTTAAAATCTTTATACAAAATATCAAAGTGACTTCACCGCGACTAGCCAAAGTTAAACTTATAAAAGATAGAGCCTTCAATAACTAGAGTTTCATGAAAACAGCGTCAAGTCTCTCAGAATTCACGAGACATGAGAAACAAAGTAATAAAATACCAAAGTTGCACGAATAAAAACTTGGCCAACTTCTGACACGAACATAATTTCGATCACGTTCGACCGTAAAAACGTCCTTTACCCTTTCTACCTGGCCTGTAAACTGTAGAAGAGGATTGAAGATAAAATGTTATCGAGTTTAGTGTTGATCGTAAAATACAGTAGTTATTTTTACAAGTTAGTTTTAGTGGCGATGATGAAATATAATATTTTACAGCTCATCAAAGAGCTTCCGTTCACGGACTTAGTGTAATCTAGGGTTTATATTGCTTGTAAACAATATTTTCATACCTTTTATCATTAAGCTATAAAATCAAGGTCTACGAGCAGTGATAGTTTGAACGTTGTACCTAATAACAAGTTTTATGTGGATTGCAGTATCGTTAAGGGTATACAATCGCACACATACAAAGGTATTGTTGTCTCTATCAGCTTATGATATAAATGTGTGTGTGTGTGAATATGTGTTGATGTTCATTTGTTACTGACCGGGGCAATAACTCGAATCTGTTGTTTGACAGGTCGGACGATTTTCAACAAAACTTCGTTGCTATGGTAATAGTGATTACGTGTAGAATTAAATAAATTGCAAGATGTGAGCTCAGACATATCAAACTTCTTAAGGTGCAGACTGTAGTACAGGGCTTACTTTGTGACAACAGGCTACACCCTTGTCAAACATAACATAGCAACAACGATTATAATATAGAATATTTTCACCCATACTTCACCTGTCATATTTAGATCCCATGAGATAAGGAATGAGCCAATCGCCATCCAACGGGCACTATTCAAACACCAACTATTAAGAATTAAGTATTTATTTTGCACGACCCGAGAATCGAATCCGTGACTTCACTGTGAGAAGTTGTATACGCTAACCACTTGACCAATCACGCAATTGACCAGCAAATTTTCAAGTATAAAAATTTGTCTTTAATAATTGTAACTCTAACCTCATATAATACAAACGTTACAATAATAATTTATTCTTTTATGAAACTTACTAAAATTATTCCACAACGTGTAAGCATATGAAAATAGAATCCAGTCTGTTTCATATTCAGAGGTCAAATAGAATGAGCGTGTGTATCTTCACGACGTAATAAGTACATGTGAGGGACAGCAACAGTAATTTCCCAAGGGAGCACATGTCTTCACACTCGCTATGTAATTACAAAGCGAATTTACTTTGTGTAAAAATTCCACTATGAAATTGTTTTACGTTGACCTAAGTTTTAAAATGCTCTATCAGAGTCAAGATATAACGAGTAGTATATCTTCATTCAGGCGAATTGATGCACCAGATCTGCATAATGAACTTGTTTGGCTGTTTGCCGTGCCACCATGTCATTTTTTTTGCTGCTTCGTCACTTCTTCTATACCACGCGCACTTATCACTCTCAACAAATTAATGGATTCCAATCCAGAAATTGGTTTACTTTCAAATAAATACGATGTATATTCGTGATTTTGCAACAATTTTGTGAATGTCAGTATTATGTTCTTATTAATTGTGATTGATGTAATTGGTGTCTGTAGTCGTTTTAATGAAATAATTTAATAAATTCATAAAAACAAACAGAACGTGTCACGTGCTTACGACTAACAGAAAAGATAGCAATAAGAACGTCAACAACAAAAAATAATGCTCTAAAGTCAAGTCCGGTATACAAAATTCAAATATGATACGTGGACAGCCTTATCATGTACCATGCAACAGTTGTTATTATTTCAAGTAAAGGGCCCGAGTCAGAATACTCTATAGATATAATCACTCTGGACATACCGCTAGAGTTGTATGTTTGCTACAATAAAATTACAAGTGAAATAAAAATTACATATGTCCATTTCCAGGGTCGCAACTATACCGATGCCTATTTGTATCAAGATCGTTTTAGCGGTTTAGTCGAAAACGTTACAAGGTAACTCACTTACACTGTTATAAGTTAGCTTTAGAATTTATTGAACTTCATGACTGCTAAAAACGGTTATTCTATTTATTTTTATTTGCAAATACAAATCACTAGTATTTTTGTTAACTTCCTCCAGCTAAGATTCATGCGCTTGTATAAAGAGGCAGTTCTCGTCCGTGGTGTAATGCCAGGATTCGAACCCACGACCTCTTGATCGTAAGTCTGATGCCTTATACATTACGCCACGGCCGCTTAATTACTACATCCATACTCGAATATCCTAAATTCGATAGACATAATATACCAACAAATTCACTACTAACATTTACTTGTCAAGCCTACCGAGAACCACTAATTACCTTTGCTGGCTGTCAGTTAAAACTGATGGTGAATTGCTAACGAGCTCACAGAACTACTTAGCTGCATGACTTGACGGACAAAAATAGTTTCTCTCTTAGGGCCCAAAGCTTCGGCAGTTGTACGGAATGCTTATATGTTTAGAGGAGGGAAAATATATCAGATAGTTACGTTTAAATTACTAGTTTACTGATATTTACACTAACAATATACCAGGCAAAATATTGCTATTTTTTCGAAGTATTACTAGTACAAGCTTCTGCGCGCAGCACTACCCGCGTGGTATGTGGATAAAAAGCCTATATTATTCCTGGGGTCTTAATCCATCTCCACACCAATTGTTTTATTTAGATCGTTCCAGAATATAAAAAGATGTTTGAGAACGAAAAAACAAACATAAAAAAAAATCTTTTTAATAATTAGTCGTAGTACAATATAATTACAATTACCTAATATCTTCCATATCATAGATTGAGATTTGTTACAAACTAATCTACCAAATACTAGCAAAACATATTTTATTTGACTTTCGATAACGATTTAGTAAACTGAAAGAAATAAACAAAGAATCGCGCCCTTTAATCAATATGTTAATACCACCACTATAGTTTTAAAATACTGAATACCAAACAAAGAACGAGCTTCTTCTTCAACTGAACTAAAACGTTTGAATTCGATTCTATTTCAGATAAACTCCTTCGAAAATACGTCTGCAGTTTACTAAATAGATTGATGCAATTTCACACTGTTTTTGTTCTAAACCAGCGAAGCTAACAATAGAGATCAAATAACAAACGAACTGCAAATAGAAAAGGAACGAATCCATCACCATTTACGTAACGCTATTTCGAAAAAATAATATGAATCTCTTCACAGTAATATTTTATATACAAAATTATAATATGTTAAGAGCTTCAGGTTCAAAGACATTATCCTCGATGCAAAATAATACAAACAGTACATAATGTTAGTGTACAGCTCGCGACAGACATGTACTTAGTATTTCTGGATCAGATAGATGAAGAATATAAATTCAGAAAAGTGTCTTGTCTCCTTTCACTATTCCCTATGGCATGCACTCTGTCTAACAAAACTTTCACTAATCTGCTTTATTCCATATGTATACATATACATAGCTGATTCTATTTTTAAAGATTTCTAGAATATCAAAAAAACTTAAAAATATTCTCGTCAGATATAATCGAGAATACTCAGAGAGAAGATGAAATATGTTAATATTTTAATCAATTCAGTCACTAGGGAATGGCTGTAATTTGTTAGATCTTCATCTCGGATATGTAATTTGGTATAGCAATGATATACCTTTATATTATCTAGCCAGACGACTGCCATTTAAATTAGAAATGCCCTTAAAAGTTATGGGGACCCTTTAAAGCGTCATGACCCTGACGTATGATCAATATGTTATAAACTATATTATGTAGAAAAAAAAGGCTAACTAAATTGTTAGCTTCCGGGGCAAACAGGCATAAAATTAAGTATTGAGCTATGTTTGTCTTTGGCCAATATTAATCTATACTGATTATACTACAGATTTTATTTGTGATTTTTTGTTTTGTAAACTATACATTTTCGTCATTGTTGCATGAAAGGTAAATTTGCTTCTATTTTCTAAAACAAAATGCTTATTTACATAACTGACATCTAAGAGTAATTGCAATCAATCCTAAATTTACAAAAATGCTCTACTCCATACTGAGTTAAACAAATGGGTAAATACATGATGCCAATTTATCATATGCCACGTTTTAAAATCGTAGTTTCAAAAAAATCCAATAAAAATTGCCAGCATGGTTGGTTTCGGTCAGCCGTGCGGAGAGCACAATATCGTCGTGCCGGGCCGGCACCGGACCGTACAGGGCGGCTGCCGGCATTACACGGCTCGGCACACCACTACATAGTACCAAGTATTGATATATGGATGGTGAATGTTTTGGAAACATATTGTTAGATATATGTTTTGGTGTATGTACTTTGTTTTGTAAAAGATTGCATTATAGAGGCCCAGTTTAGAAATCTATATATATATATATATATTCAAATGAACACCTGGAGAAATACTCCAGGTCACAACATCACGCATGAGCGGCTGAACTGATATCGCTGATTCTTTTTTGTTGTATGTTATTGTCAGGAGATGGATCTTACAGAAGAAAAATTGAAATTTGCGCGGGAAATCATAAAATTTAAAAATACTCAACCATCATATTAAATTTTCTAATGATTTGCTAATGTAGCCTTGGCGCTTTTGGCAATATAAGCTTTTTAATACAACCTTATGGGGTTTGACATAACATTGACAGAATGAGTATTGCAAAATATATCATTAAATAAATATACCTATATTTTTAAGTGTAGCTTGTGCCACTTTTATATTTGGTTAGTTTGTATTTAAGGGGGTCGATTTAATGTATCCGGAACTGGTAAAATTGGCTTAAATATAATAAATGCAATCAGCCAAAACAAACTGATCTTGATAAAATTTAGTATGTACTCGTAAATAGCTGTTAGCCTAGAAAATGTTAGCTAGCTTATCATAGGCTACTTTTTAAGAACAAACCTACCAAGCAAGCGATATAGTGAGCAAAAATAAGTTTATGAAAAAAAAAAAACGCTTTAGCCATAGGTGTAGTCAGGGTAGTAGACGTGGCTACGAAAGAGGGCGTCCTGCGTCGTCCTACTAGGAAATTGGCGCTGTTGGTCGCCACTTAACTTAGTGTGCCACACCATCGGGGGCCATGTTGGCGACCAACCAACCTTTTTATACAGTCATATTGCTTTTACTTTATTGTTTTTGGTATTCTTTTGGACAAATATTTTGTACAGAGAATTAAACAGTTGAACCACAGCAGCGTTTCAATCAACATGGTCAGCTTTAAGAACAGCAGGAAAACCTTACCTAGGTCAGCATAAAACAATTTCATACAGTAATGTTTACACAGTGTAATTACATAGCGAGTGTGAAGACATGTGCCCCCTTGGGAAATTACTGCTGCTGTCCCTCACATGTACTTATTACGTCGTGAAGATACACACGATCATTCTATTTGACCTCTGAATATGAAACAGACTGGATTCTATTTTCATATGCTTACACGTTGTGGAATAATTTTGGTTATTTTCTTGTAAAATGTAGTGTTGGAGTGAATTTGTGTGAGTGAAATATACAAGACATATTTTTTTGATCACACTGTACTTAAATTGATTTGATTTTGACCCTTTACGGTCTATATTATAATCATCCCTTGCATAAGTTTAATATTATATAAAATAGAGGGAGTAAACGACATCGTGATGAAGCTGCAACAAAACAAAATGTGATTTAGTACATGATTCTGAGACCCCGGATACAAAAAAAAACCACCGAATTTTTCTGACTGATTATGTAACCCTAGACTATTTCAATACCTTTGCAATTTCCCAGTCAACTTTGGGATTTTCCGACGAAAAACTTTCCCATTTGCAGTCTTAGCCCAACGATATTTTCATTCATCTGCCATTTTAATGATATCTCAAATTTTACTTAGACCGATTTGCCGATATGTGACAATTTCCGCTGATTTTTTGCACCCAGGGTCCCAGAATAATGTAATGAATCACTTTTTGTTTTGTTGTTTTTGTTAGTAAACGAACTCCTCCGAAACAGCTTGACAGAATTTTATGAATTTGGAATGAAATTCGGTAGGTCTGAAAATAAGAGGTAAGCTATTTTTTATGCACCACACAGGTGGAGCCGCGGGCAACAGATAATATTATATTGATCTTGACTTGATTGTGTTTAACAACACTTATTTTGTCAAAAAAATATTACTTAACATTAAGTACCGAGATTTGGTGTATTTATAATTTTATCTAGTAATTTTGAGTCTAAAAATATTTTTGTACTCATTTTAGTAGTCTCAAGTTTGTAGGCCGAGCAATGAGATACCTACTATTATAGCTCGTAAACCTCAATTTTATAGTTTTATAAAATAAATACTTCATTTAATTCTAATTTCAAGGTAATCCAAAGCTTAGCGAAACTGAAATCCATGTAAACCTAGTCACTACTGCACAACGTACAAACTAGCACAGTTCTCCAACCTCGTTTTAATGCCTTTATTATGAATATAAAAATATTGTTCCCAAGCTATATAAATCCTAGATCATACCTACTCCGCAAGCAATAAAGACACAATCATCACAGGAAGCTGCTATTAGATGAGCTGTATAATATTCTATTTCATCATCGCCACTAAAACTAACTTGTAAACATAACTGCTGTATTTTACGATCAACACTAAACTTGATAACATTTTATCTTCAATCCTCTTCTACAGTTTACAGGCTAGGTAGAAAGGGTAAAGGACGTTTTTACGGTGGAACGTGATCGAAATTATGTTCGTGTCAGAAGTTGGCCAAGTTTTTATTTGTGCAACTTTGGTATTTTATTACTTTGTTTCTCACTTCTTCAGAATTCTGAGAGACTTGATGCTGTTTTCATGAAACTGTATTTATTGAAGACTATCTTTTATAAGTTTCATCTTTGGTTAGTCGCGGTGAAGTCACTTTGATATTTTGTATAAAGATTTTAAGCACTGAATCATGTGTGAGTACTAAAAGGATGGAGATTTAAGAACGTTCTAAAATTTTGTTTGGTTCATGGCTGACATTTAAACGCTGTTAAAGTTCATCATGCGTCTTATATTCAAGTTATATGGCTCTGATAAATGGCCTGTAGTGCTAAATAATAGTAAAATAAATTAGTTTAGTAGATTTTCAAAATATGTACAATGATTGATGAATAAGACGGCTAATAGGTACAGAAGATTAAAATATATAGATGATAATAGCCTAGCCTATTTCTCTATTAATCGCTCAAGGGCTACAACCTTACGACTTACTACCTAAGAGGTAATACCGAGAAAGGACGAATAATTTTCCTCGAATTTCATTCCAACTAATGGAGTAAAAATTTCTCAAAATCATTGAACATGTACCGACTTTTAACAGAGTTGTACGTACTCACGGTTTCCAATTATGTCTCACAAATACAATGCGAAGTGGAAGTGTAAAAATCAAGTACACAAACGGCTTCCCTTGAGGATTGAGAGTAGGGTTGCTACATACTCAATTTTAAGTAGATTTCACCAAGTTAAAGGTTTTTCTTGACATTTTAATTATGTGTATTGCGACTGCTAGTTGCTTAATGCCGGGATTCGAATGTAAGTAAAATATGCCCAGTCAAATATAAATAAATTAGGCAAAACTCTGAGGTAAGCAGGGATTCTGACGTGTTAATCGATCGTTGGAAATGGGTATAGAGGTGAAAGACTCTAACGATCGATCCTTTGAGCAGCTGGTTTCATCCAAAGTTGTATTGATGAATACTATTTGACTGATAATTACTTGGTCGCCTCGCTGAATCCAAACGTGATTGGCTATCATGAAGTCCCAAATTAAAGCCTTCGGTTAGTAACTGAACACAACGTGCCACATTTCATCACGACACAAAGCTTTACCGGAAAACGAGCGGATAAAGTACATGGCAATACAGACACCGTATAACCACATCACACGATACCAACATAGTTCATTGAAATGAAAATGTTATTATACAATCTGAGTATTCCACCTACAACAAAGGAATAAAAGGCTCCATTACACCATTTTATAATATAATTTTCACTTTTCACTCACTAACGCCTACCTGACTGCCATAACAAAAATCCATTTGAAATAACAGCCCAATAGCAGCAAAAAGCTTAAAAATTGAATTTTCACACGTACGTACCATTAAAATGAAATAATTTAATTTTTGGCAGCCCTGTGTAAATAGCTCGCGATGAAAAGAGAATGAAATTCAATCGTTTGTTGCATTTCCGATGTTATTGGGGCTCGTTACAACACTCTGTATATATTTGTTATGTTTTATTTTTATACGTATTTAGGTTGTTTTTGAGAGAAGAGAGATGTTACAACGAAATAATATGATATACAAATCCTATCTTGTGTATCTTATATATTTTTAAACGTATAGTTATGTCTAGTTACATGCATGCTCTGCGTTTTTGACCGTGTCATGTTTGACGATTTAGGAGCTTACAAGAGGTGGTATGAGGAAGCGAGATCGAAAAATTTGTCCATCTTGAAGCAAACAGGCAGTACAAATACTGCTGTCAATGGCGATACTATCTCCAAACATTGCAAGTAAGGTCTTTCTATCTACCACTGTCCTTGGAACATTTTCAGGTACTTGAGATAAGGATTTTGTTTTAGTGATATCGGAAAACAGTTTTTATGTGGAGTTACCGTCACACGGTCAATATTTGGTTTAACTGTTATCTTTATCAGAGTGATAACGGTACAGTCGGGGAGATAGTGGTTTAACCAAACATTTTAATCAGATTGAACTACTGCATATGGTATACCAATATTGGTATACCTTCTGTTCCAGTAGTTTTGGAGTTTAGCTGTCATTAGAATTTTAACTTTACTACTCGTGAAAACTAAAAGTACCTAACTACATATATACCGCTCCTATAGTATTAAATAGATATCTAATACAAAAAGTAACATTTTAAAAAAGAGATTCGTATCACGATACCTTTAATGGTCTTTATAATACTAAAAGTGCGAATTACATCAAATAAAAGAAAACTTATTAAATAAAATAGATCAATCGATCGTATCGATGTCGACCGCGGGTAACGTGTCCAGGAGGCTGGTGGCATTGTCACGTTGTATGGCAATGCTGATCCTTTGTCAAAAGTAGAAGCCAGCCTCTGGTCACGTGAATAGTCAACTAAGTTAAGCTTAACTTTTTTTAACTAACGGAACAAAATACTACATTTTCTTAATACAATGTATGTAGTGAACAGGCCTCTAGCAAATGATTAGATATACTCATGTGCCTGGAGTTCATGTAATGGTGTACTTGAGCCTATCCTAGGAACGTCACCAATTTATAAAAGCCTGTGTTGTTAGTGATTTTTTTAATTTCACAAATTTAAACACAAAAAACTCAGACATCTTCATATTTTATTTTACCAACAATAGTTTATTTGTATAAAAATATTAATATAGAGTATCTCATCGCATAAATTTGTAATGTTTTTCTTTAAATAAGTAACGTTTTATTTTAATTAAAATACACATTTATTCATACACTAAAGATTGAAGTAAACATTTTTACATTTTTTTAATAAAATGGTAAACATAATATTTTATTTAGTTTTCGCTCCGCTGAAAATTCATCTCGAAATATTTTTTTTCACACCCATTACGTTATTAAAAAAATCGTAAGCACTCTTGTTCACAACAGTACCAAAGTAAGTGCGCTCCTACGTTATCTCTCAAATCTCTCAGTGCCCGCCTTTGTATCGCGTAGTACAGTCCCGAACAAAAAATGAAATTCATATACATTGTCGGCATAATCATACTTACGGCCGAAACAGAGTGTTTCATTGAAGACACGACGAGCATTAAAATTTCTGAGGAACAAAGGACACTCTTAAGAAAATTGCAAAATTCCCAAGACCCAAAAGACGAGAAGCCTTTGACGTGGAACGAGATCTTGGCAGACGTATTAGTGAACAGAATAAAGATATTCTCCTTCAACAAAGTCGACGACAGCAGTATTGTCAACGAGTACAACGAACCATCTAAACCTGGATTTTTAACCAACTGCTTCAGTGAAGTGTTATTTGTTTTTAAAAAATATATCTACGATAAATGGTCGACGAATTACGAAGAACCTGAATTTAACCCTCAAACAACACAAGAACCAGAACCGCCTGTAAAAACTATTACAGCTAGAAGTGACGTTGACGATCCCAATAATGAAATAGAAATTATAGAACCTCGTTATCATGGGAAGTTGAAAGATCCTGATTCGGATGAAGATGGTGAGAAGGATGAGTGTCCTGACGGATCTATGAAGGATGATAAAGGCATTTGTGTTAAAGAAATTTCAAAGATGCTTATTGCTGTGCCGAGGCAATGCCCTACAGGTTATCGGCCTGATAGGCTTGGAAACTGTCGCATGATATTTTTTTGAAGAATTAAGTTAGTTCTTCATTGTTTGTGGGTATGAGTGTGTGATAAAGTGATGAAGTGATACTCATTTAAACATATTGATACAATAGTGTTACTGTGATGTGGAGAAATCCAAATCCTAGTCCAAGTATTCATTGTAATATTCTGTTACGTTTTATCATAGTTTCTACTAGTTGTTAAATATATAGTAGATCATTTATATTAACATTAAATGCCTATATAATAACGGATAGGACAGTTTGTATTTATTTAAGCATGTTTACTAATATTAAGTTTGTTTGGTTTAGCACGCTAACCTCAAAAACTACTGGTTTGCATGCCACATTTTTTTTAGTGTTAAGCCCAAAAAGATTGTAAATAACTGTTTTACATCTAAAGAAAAATAAATACGAAAAAAGCATAATCAAATTTTTGCACTTATGGTTGTCAAAATTTACCTATCTATGTTAAAAAACGCGTACATAATTTCTGTATTTATATGTGTGAGTGGCGACATGCTGACGTTTTATATAAAATAGACAACAATGCCGTTCTATCTACTTCTACTTTTCTCTGGATAAGCCCATACTGAGAAAGGGTAGGGTTTAAAAGAAACGGGGGTAAAACCTTGGGAAGAAGCTATGATGGGATTCTGAGAATCCATCGTGTCATATTGCTAATATTATTGCACCATAATAATCAAATAAATATTTGTTTAAATGATACCCTTGTTTTTTGTTGTCATTGTCATTTACGTATTTAAAATAAAAAGATAAGATCGTAAACATTGATAAGGTCATCTCTTAACAAACATAATCATTCTGTTTGTCTGTTTATGACGTAATACCTGCATTTGATAATTACGAAAATAATGTTGCAAGGTGAGCCGTTCGATAGTTTTTATCTACTTCCTATTTTAGGGCTTGTACACAAAACTGGATGCGGAAAGCGCAGGACCGGGTGTTGTGGCGCAAATTGTAAGAGGCCTATGTCCAGCAGTGAGCGAGAGGCTAAATGATGATGATGATGACACAAAACTGCGAATCGGTGCAAAGCGAATTCGCAAAGCAAAAAACTAAGAAGCAAATTGCTGCAAAGCGATTTCATGCGGCAAGAGTGACCAAACTGAATGTAAAGAATGGACGATGTGAATTCATGCAAATCTATTCGCAAGTTCATGCGAAGCGTCGCACGATCTCGCAGATTTTTACGATGCATCGGCGCATGACAGTTTTGTGTACAAGCCCTTATATTATAAAGCTAAAGAGTTTTTTTGTTTGGTTCGATTTGAATAATAATTTTATTAGTGGTTAGCCCATTTATTTAGGAAGGGCCAATTGGAACAAAGTAGCAATATAATATGTTTCCAAAACCGAAAAAATATATATAGGTATAAAAACGCGGATAAAACCGATATTAATAAAATTAATTCCACCCGGACAAAATCATGGGCAACAGCTGGTAAAATGAGAAAGAAAGAAAGAGAAAGAAGAAAGAAAGAAAGAAACATTTATTTATACATATACTATTCATATTATTAAAATTATATTACCCGTGGGTTCATTAATAATTTTTATAAGTATTGACTAAACAATTTTGATTTCATGCAACGATTGGTAAAAATAGCTCAATTCATTGGTGATATTGTTACGTGATGTTGCTTTCAATTAATTTTATAATTATTACTTGCTTTGAATGCTATAAGCCTTTATAGTTTTACAAATTTGATTGTGCGTTTTTGTTGTATACAAGGACCTAGCTTCAGTACACACGGTAACACATCAAACTACACATATCCAGTATAAGCTGGTCTGGTACGTAACTATCTTACACTTTAAATGTCTATCTTAATATGTAGCGTTGTATATGCTCCGGGAAAACATCAATAATCTGCCGTCTACCTACTATAAAATAACTCTATATTTACAATTCAATTAATGACAATACTGAACACCTTAAACTGCTACAAATAAAAGTGGAAAGTCCTTTACAATACACAATAATGTTCCATCAAAATAAAAGTCAAGATTATCGAAATTACGGCGAGTCGCTCGGTCGTTCGCCAAACGAGTCTTTTAAATCGGGCAGACAATCGGCCGAGTCAATTTCACGGTGTGCCGGGCTCCAAAAGAAGGCCGGATATAGGTCCCTACCTGGTATCAAACGGACTATTTCAAAGACCCTCGATCGCCACAAATTGACTGCTACCTGAGTAGGGTTGCCGCTGTTTGCTGTTACATATTGGCGAAAAATAAAACACTTCAAGGATTCTGTTCGAATCGAATTGTGTTGTAGGCGTACTTTACGTGAATATGAAAGGTAAGTAGTTTGTACTTTTAGAAGAAATTTATCAAACAAGTCTTTACTTCTATAGTCCACATTAGGGTTGATAGCAAGTAACTTATAACTGTTGAATAATTAAAAAAGAGGTTTCTCTGTGTGGAGTAACTACGCTATTAAACTTGTTTCGATTGCAGATTTAAAACATATACAGAGAATAATATTTTCAACTCATCAGCTCGTTTTTTGTTGTGTGAAAACAGTGAGGAGAAAATCATTTAATAATTGCATTCGGGTTTCATAGTAGATTGCATTATCTTTGGTATACCCTAAGAAGGAACGATATTTTGTCTATGACAAGCCCCATCACAAAGTCAAAACAATGTTCAGAAACTCGTATAATTATAATTATGTATCTTGGGTATTATACCAGAAATTTCAATTAACTTTTTGATAGTATAGTATATACCGAAATATTTGATGTATTTATTAACACATAAAAAATAATTAAGCTGAAAAAGGTTTCACATATTTGAATTTGAAATGATTTTTACATTTAGCAAACTAAATCGTTGTTATCGAATATGAGTATCCGAAAGGACTTAAAAACAATGTTTTTGACTGTTTGTTTTGTAACCGTAAACTTGTTTATTATAGAGACCCGTTTGATAGAATTTAAATCTGAAGAATACATGTTTGCTTTGTTTAAAATAAATATTGGTTTTATCTTGACAGTATTCTCGACCAAATTTCATTACTATTCATCGAGTCCTAATATAAATGCGAATAATAGTTCAACTATTTAATCAGACCTAGACTATTTCCATTCGCATTGAAAGTCAACACAGACATTTCTAAATAAATCACGAAAATTAAACACTAGAATTTAAATTTTAAACTATCAAATATTTGTAGTAGTAATCTTGCGTGTTCTAAAGTAAATTTAGTTCGTCCGAGACGTGCTGAAACTTATAATTACCATCCAGGTAAGGACAAAATGTAAAACTTGTAAAGTGCCATCTGTCGGCGACACCATTGCACGTACCAATTACGGGTAATAAATTGTCAAATTTTAAAATTGAAATTCGATTACCATTGAGAAAGTACAATGTTTGCATAATTTAATTGCGTTATAATTTATTACTATTGGCAAGTAATTACTTAAGGATGTTTTATTATTGCATAATTAATGAGAGGAAACAATTAAACCATTTTAAACTTTATTAACTTTGTAACTAATTTCGTCTGAATATTAGACTGTTTTAATTATGTACTCTATCAATAAATATTATTAGTCTTTTTTTTTAATATAGACGCTTCTATTTTCAAAACGCAACAAAAGACTAAAAAGCTGCCGAGAGTGTTCGTAAAAATGCATCTGTACGCTTTATGTTGCCAACCAACATAAAATTTGCGTCACATAATTGATTTGCGTTAAATTCCCCTTGCTGTATGCATACGGGGAGTGGGCAAAGTTGCAGTAACAAATTGCAGACATCAGTCGTGTGTCGCGAGCAGTAATTAGTCAAAACTACTACAACTTTTAATGAGAGCAAGTGGGGAGAGTGGGGTAAACTTTTCGTTTATGGTTCGAGTTTTTTCGTTCAAGTGGCGGACTGGAAAAATTCGTGTGGAAATTGTGTGACACCGAAACGTGTACATTTATATCGACGGGGTGTTTTGAATGCGAAAAAGTTTTTGTTGGTTTACAGTTTCGTCGAGTTTTGTTGGTAACATTCAAATATTTTGTAACGAGAATATTTTGTATGAGATATAATTTTTTATGTTATGAGAAGCTCACTCACTAAGCAGTTGCCCTAGGTAAGCGAAGGAAGCGACTCATACTAATATCTTCGTTTACATCGCAACGCATCGCGTTGGTCGCTCAACTAGGATAAGGCGCAGAAATACCGATTTTGTATATGTCTAGTTTAAATAACTTTAAATTACATATCAAAACTGTTGCTTAAGATGTTTCGGTTATAACGCTAAATATTAATATCTAGGATTAAAACTGATCTGGACAACGAATTTAGTTAGTAAAAAGGTTGAGACAAAGAGCTCATAAAATATCTGAGCTTTTTGGCTGCCGTAAAATCTGCTCAACACTAGGGAATATTTTTTGTATCGAGAAAGCTTCACAGCTTCACAACAACTGTCGTTCTATCAATCAAACAAAGTTTTTGCTCCGTGGGGATAAAACTTCAGTGCGCTGGTGAATACCTGTGCGGTCTCTATCTAAATGCAGCAACCTTGACACTGTTAATTGTTTTCATAATGATAAATGAGATTAATAGTTTAGACCCACATTAAATTGAACGTTAAAGGCTTATTATACTATTTGCCAAAAAAATATTATTATTGAATCAATCAAACACACTAAGTCTCAAAACAATTTGAACGCTTGCCGCCAGCTAGCATAAAACATTAAATACTCCTTCTCACTAAATCTACTCTAGCTGCTATTCACACAACAGCCACTTCAGAGTTCCCTATAAGGCAGGCAAATAACGAACAATAATAACCAGTCCCGCCGGCCAATCCTGTTAATTTATACGTGGTCGATAACTGTTAGTCGCTCACCTTAACCAGCAGAATCTGATCCTTTATCCGTCGTACAAAATCCCCGCCTCTATTGATTATGTTTCGACTAGGAGGGGAGAAGTGGCTCAAACAAGGATGGTCGTTAGTACCAGTAAAGTCGTAATTAGCACCTGCGTTTCGCTAAGTTTGCAACGCGTAACTTTGTTCGTGTTTCGAACTGTGACACGGAGCTCATTGTGGCCGGCACTGCAGCGATATCACGTACAAACTTCGATACTGTGTTTCATGTAATGGGTAACTGGAAAGCAAAACTTCAGTTCGAATTGTGGGACATCTAATTGTTTTGTAGCTAACGTTGTGTTAATTGAATGATGGAAGATTATTGTGGATTAGTGGAATGTAGTTAATGTGCTTGTATATGTCAATTTAGATCATTGGGTCAGTGCGCTATTAGTGTTGATGATTTGATTATCTATCGGGTAATGCAGCACGATGATGTTCATTCGTTTCGGGTGAATGAGTAAATCGGTGACAGTTCATTCAGGCGGCTGCGTCTTGCATGTTAATTTACATCATTTCTATTGCTCCTAGTATTTAGTCCAATGAAATTAGTTAAAAACTGTAATTTACAACAGCATATAAGAAGACTTTAAACTTCATGGTTGGAAGAAGATTCTATGTTATGTAATCGTTTATCACTAACTTATCTACCAACAAGACACGGTGAGGAAATCTAAGCCCGACAACTAAAAACACCTCACAAACATTACCTTCTCATTAAAAACCTCTAAAGATTTATTAAAACGCGTTTCAAAAAGATATTTTTTAAATATTGCAAACACTACATGCACAAAACTCGACGAGACTGTAACCAAACAAAAACTTTGCCGCATTCAAAACACCCCGTCGATATAAATGTACACATTTCGGTGTCACACAATTTCCACACGAACTTTCCCGTCCGCCACTTGGACAAAAAAACTCGAACCATAAACGGAAAGTTTACCCCACTCTCCCCACTTGCTCTCATTAAAAGTTATAGTAGTTTTGACTAATTACTGCATGCGACACACGACTGATGTCTGCAATTTGTAACGTAACTTTTCCTACTCCCCGTATGCATACAGCAAGGGGGATTTTAATCAAATGAATTATATGACGGAAATGTTATGTTGTTGGCTGGAAAAATTATGTAAAAATTTCACATTGTATATGAAAGTGACGGAAACTGTAGGCTTGTTAAAAATTGTTTGCAGTTTTTTAAGTCACTTAAAAGAGAGCTGGTGATTTTAATAATGCAATTTCTATTTAATTACTTACATTTTTACCACCTAAAGCGTTACAGATTCACCTAAAGAATTATTATATTTACCTACAACCAAAATGCATAACACACTCTCTCATAATTATATTCAAACAGTAATAAATTATCACACAATTAATAATGCCAAGATAGTACAACATACTCAATATTAATCGAATTTTAATATTAAAAGTTGTCAATATAATTTATTACCCGTTAATTAGTTCGTGGTGTCGCCGACAAATGATGTCACTTTACAAGCTTTACACTCTGTCCTTACCTGAATGGTAATTCAAAGTTTCAGCACGTCACCGTCGGACAAACTAAATTTACTTTAGAACATGAAAGATTACTACTAAAAATAATTTAATAGTTTAACATTTAAATTCTAGTGTTTAATTTACGTGATTAATTTTAGAAATACCTGCTCTAAATTACAATCGGGGCTTTCTCTTCTGTCTTCTATTATTTGCATAAGGTGCTCGCTAGATCTCTCTAAACTAAAACATCAAAATACGATCACTGCAAATTTCATCACGTAACAGAATCAAAACATTACCGTAGTTACTTATTGTTAGTAAAAGTTTCCGGTAAGGAAGGAATCTACAGCGAGCAACCTAATAGCAACCTGACAAAACTTCCTACAGCACTCAACAAGTGTAATCAGCTCTTAAAATGGCTACCACGTTCATCTTATACTTGATAAAGTTTTTTACGCCAGTACGAAGTTTTACAGACGTTGTATTGTTTTAATATGACTCGGTTGAGGTCCATTACATATATTATTATGTTGTTACAAAATCAATGCTTGTACAAAAACCTATTTGAATGTCTTTCTAAGGATTACTTTTTATTTATCGTTTTGTATACCATTTCAGTTAGTTGTACAATATTAGCTATTACATTGGCCGAGACAATGTGACAAATTATTAATAAATAAATAAATAAACTTATTACTTATAAATATAGTTATATATTACTCTCTGGTAAATAAATCTAGGGTCGTGTTAAATTATATAATGAAGAAAAAACAATGGAGAGCAATATTTTCACAAGTATGTTACTTAGCACTGTTTTTCTCGATTCGTAAAACCTTATTTCAGTGATATACTGGAGACTCGAGAAAAACAGGAAACACTAGAGTTGTTTAGCCGATGTTTAATAGTAATACCTCCTACAGTATTTTCTTAGAGTTTTATTTATTGTTAGAGGTCTGTTGTGTGTTTGCTACATGCCAACGGAAGTTCTTTAACAACTGTCCAGATGTCGCCACAATAGTTATGTAGGGTGTCCTACACTTGGGTTGCGAGTGCGGAGAGAAGAAGTAAACACTGCTTGCACTAAATAATCACGTGTATTAATAATTATTACGATACAAGTAAAGGGTGACTAATCAACTCTCTTTATGTTACCTGTACGGTTGCACAGTTCGCACTAAGTTAGTTTTATTATGATTGAGTAAACGACGTGCGCCCAGTAGGCTGCAGCGTCAGCAAAATGTAAATGTACAGGGTTCACACTGTACATCTTGGCAACCCCGAGAGGATAACAAATAAACAAAAGAGAGATGAAATGCCATTACAAAACAAGTAAAATCAAATTCAATCAAAATTAAAAGCAATGTTCTTGATTCCCGTTTTGAATGGTCGTCGTGATGTCATCTCAGGTTGAGACTCCAGCTGCTGATGTAAGACGTCAGAGCCTATGGTTTCTGTGGTAGGTGTTTCCTTTCGACTGAACTCTTGAAGTTCGATAATTTCGTGTCTGTGTCCAGTCATCGTTGTGGGCACGCTAGTCTGTCGAGGGCGGCAGCGCTTCCTCCCAACCACAACAACGAAAGCAGTAACAGCAGCCGAAAACAACACGTAGCTGATGACGTATTGATGTATGTCGTGATTGGAGATCGTTGTAGACGTGCGACGTGCTTCGTTTTCTTTCAGCGTCGCAAGTCTGCCTTCTATGTTGGTTATCTGTTCATCTGTCGTCTTTGTTTTTCTGATGGTTAAGTCGAAGTGGTGTGTTAAGTTCACTAAGCTGTTGATAGAATTGTCCAACGTCGGAATTGTGAACTCATAATCCATCTTCAAACGACTATTGTACTGGCGTTGAGCATAGATGGTCAAGTCTTTGGAATGTAAGACGCATCCCTCAGATAATTTCACTATGCCCGGCGATGTCATCGTGTATGTCGTTACGTCATTACTACAAACACTACGTAATGAGCACTTATCGCAACAAATCGTAAGCCAAGTGTTCGTTGAATGTAACTCAATCCAGGCGTCCTTGCATGGCACGCGGTCGACGTCACAGGGCGTGGCATTTTGATGCGACAGCAGTTTTGCTTCACAAGGCGCATTGTTATTATTGAGATCATAAGATGGCATGTTTTTCTTGCAAAGAAAGTTATCCGACTTGTACTGAATACATTGCCTGATATCGTTTTCTGTTATAGAAATGTATCTATTCTTCTGAAGGTTTATGGCAATGTATTTCTGTGACACGTTCACGGATACCATGTTCGTGATCGATTTGATAGGAAGAGGTATAGGCCGGTAGATAGTGTAATCTTCATCCGACACAAGTGGAATGTGTGCTTCGAATAGGAAGAAGCTTTCGGTAATTCGAGCTTTCACGGCGATAAGTTTGTAGATATCCTTGATATTTTCTCTATAGTTTTCGACAGGAAAATACACACTTTTGGGTAGACTGCCAGATATTTCATTCAGCTGCCGAATCAAATTAACTGGAGTGATCAGGTGTACATCCACATGTCCTTGGTAAACGTTTACTAATGTGTTCAACAGCGTTTCTTGAAATGTCCGTAGGCTGTTAATCAGTAAATATGCAGTGAAAGAAGCGGAGTTGATGTAAGTAGTTGCTGATATTATTCCCAGTGCCGATTCTATTGAGGCCATGTTTGAGTTCGTTTGATTTATGAAGCTGTCAATAAAATCAAACTGTCGTTGAATGTTGTTCTCACGTTCTTTTAAAACTTGGTTCTCCAGTTCCACAACAGAAGTTTGGTTTCTTATCAGTTCCAGTAGATAATTTTCATTGTTCTGCAGCGATTGAATGTCATTTTGATACTTTTCAGCAAAGCGTTGGTCTAAAATACCAAACAAACTGTTAGCCACGTATCCAACGCCATCCACCAATCCTCGCCTTCTGCGGTTGCTAAGGTGCTTGTGAGGATTTATCAGTACAGTATTGTAGAATTCAAGATGGTCCATTTCATGACTGAGCTGTTCCATGGTTGTGATGCAGTGTTGTAATTTCGTTTGATAACAAACATTTTTCAGGTTATCAAGATAAGCATTCAGTCGATGATTTCCATCCCAGTAATTAGTTAAATTATAGTACATTAATAATGTCCATTCGTCGTGCATTGTTTGTACCTTGCCGATTGCGTCATAGTATATTAGCCGCTCGGGTTCTAAGGTTGTAATCTGAGCGCCGCTCGACACTTTGTTCGTCCCGTTACTGGCACTGTAGGCACCCGATATAAATGTAAACATTGATAAGACTGCAGTGAATAACGAATAAATTGATTGGTTTCGTTTACTGCGTTTCGGTGTGGGTTTGTTTGTCACCTCGTTATTCTTATCAAAGTCAATTTCAGCATCCAGAGGCAGTGGGGCAAGTTTGACCACAGGGCGTTTAGTAACTCCGGTTGTAGTTTTGATAGTGACGACTCGCACGAGACCATCAGATGCGGGGTGTGTCTCCAGCACGCGTCCCATTGCCCATTTGCCTGGCGGTAGGTTGTTGTCTTTCACCAGTACGATGTCGCCTTCTCGGATGTTTTTTGTAGGTTTGTTCCACTTACTACGAGTTTGTAACGTAGTAAGGTATTCATTCGACCATATTTTCCAGTATTGATGAAACATATGCTCAACTAGTTGCCATCTACGTCGTAAGTTTATGTGTGTGACGTCACTGTAGTCAGATAGCGGTAGCGATAGTGTCGGGCTGCCTGTGAGGAAGTGGCCCGGTGTCAGGCAGTTGTAAAACTCTTCCGGATCTTCAGTAAGAGGGCACAAAGGTCTTGAGTTAAGACAGGCTTCTATCTTGGCCAGAAGGGTGGTGAATTCCTCATAAGTCAGCTTCTGGTCGCCCAACACTCTACGCAGGTGATGTTTCATCGATTTCATAGCCGATTCCCACAACCCGCCAGATGATGGGTGGCTAGGTATGTTGAAGCTCCATTTGACCTCCAGTTTGGCTAGTTCTCGAAAAAATTCAGGCGTCAAAAGTTGTTTGAATTCTTGAAATTCTTGTCGAAGTATTTTCGAGGCACCAATGAAGTTAGTACCACAGTCTGAGTACATGTGTGTAGGTACTCCACGACGGGCACATAGTCGCTGGAAAGCCGCGATGAATGTTTCGGTGCTAAGGTCCGACACCAGTTCGATGTGCACAGCTTTCGTGGCCATACATATAAAAATAGCTATGTATGCCTTTGATGTCTTTACACCTCTGCCTTTGTTATGTTTGACCTCCACATGGCCAGAAAAATCCACTCCAGTGTGGGTAAATGGTCGGCATGGTGTAATGCGTTGACGGGGTAAGTCAGCCATCAATTGATGTGTATCGTGTTTTTGGTTGAATCGATGGCAGCGAACACATTTTTGTAGCTGTGTTTTTACTGCTCTGTTCCCGCCCACAATCCAGTACTGTTGACGTATAAGTACCAAAGTCAAACGAGCTCCACCGTGTAATGATCTTATATGAGCTTGTTCAATCAGCAGCTGCGTGAATCTGCCAGTATGTGGTATGATCGCAGGGTTTTTCATTCCTGGTGGTAAGTTTGAGTTGTTGAGACGACCTCCAACTCGAATGATTCCTTCTTCATCCACATAAGGATAGAGCTTGAAAAAAGCACTTTTTTTCGTCACAGCTCCAGTTTTCTTCAATTCATTGTATTCTGAATCGAACTGTGTGCGTTGCACGTGTCTGATGATACTTTTATTCGCTGCGCCGAGCTCGCTTGTTGTTAGGTGCAATAGGTGCGCGGGGCAGGTGTTCGGTTTCGTCTTATTGCGCAAGTTTGTAATAAAACGTTGTATCCATGCGACAATTCTTGTTAGACTTGTTAATGAACTGTATTTATTTAATAACGTTGTTATTAAATAATCATTACTTTCAGACTGTTTCTTTTTTGTTTCAGCATGATTTATACAGCCATAGTATGTTTCATACGAAGGAGAGACTACTGAGCTTTCTTGTTTCTTCAAAAAGTCGGGTCCATGCCACCACAGATCAAAGTTTAATAGTTTGCTCGGTAGTAGACCTCTCGTAGCGCAATCTGCGGCATTTTGCTCAGATTTCACATATCGCCAGTTTGTTGCAGGGATGATGTTATTAATTTTTGTTACTCTGTTGGTTACATAGGGCTCCCAGCGCGTCGAGTCACCTTGTATCCATGCTAGGGTGACTTGGGAATCACTCCAGGCTTGTATAGAGATGTTGTATTCCAAAAGAGCTTCTTTTGTTTTTGACATAAGATTGGCCAACAGTAGGGCACTGTTTAACTCGAGTCTAGGCAGGGTAGTTTTCTGAGCGATTGGTGCGGCCTTTGTTCTGGAAGCTAGCAGCGTTATTGTTGGTTGACCTTGTTCATCCCGTGTTCGACTGTAAATAACACATGCATAGGCCTTCTCGCTTGCATCACAGAATCCAAGTAGGTCGATTCGTTGCTGTGTGTCGCCTATATGTCGGTTTATTTTGATGTTTTTGACATGGTGCAATTCTTCTTGCAATTTCAGCCATTCCGTTTTAATGTTTGTAGGTACTTCGTCATCCCAGCTAAGCTGACGACTCATCCAGATTTTTTGGAAAAGAAGCTTCGCTATAACCGTGACTGGCGACACCCATCCCAGTGGATCGTAAAACTTCGAAATACTCGAGAGTAGAGATCTCTTAGTCAGTTTTTTAGGCTGTGTCACAGGCCAGTTGAAGTGAAAAGTGTCACTTTCAGGATTCCAGCCGATGCCTAATGTTTTCGATGGTTCTTCAGTTTTGAAGTCGAAAAAGTTCATGGAAATTTGGTCTTCCCGTAAGTTTTCCAGTAAGGCGCTATGATTGCTTGTCCATTTGCGTAAGTTCATCCCGCCTCCTTTCAGTAGTTGGATAAGAGATTGTTGTAATTTTTGGGCTTCCAATAAATTGTTACGGCCACTTATGACGTCATCAACGTACGCCTCAGTTTGTAAAACTCTCGCAGCCTCCGGGTACTTCAGGCCGTCATCAATAGCTAATTGTTTCAATGTCCTCATAGCTATCCATGGCGCGGCTTTCATACCGAATGTCACAGTGCACAGCTGATAGTCACGTAAAGTTTCGTCACGTGACTCTCGCCATACAATTTTCTGAAGATGTTGTTGTTCTTCCGATATCCATATGCATCGATACATTTTTTCAATATCGGCAGTGAAAGCGTATTTGTATGATCGCCACTTCAAAATCAAAGTCTGCACATCTTTTTGTAGATTGGGCCCTTTGTCCATTAGGCTGTTGAGGCTATACCCACTCGAAGTTTTTTGTGACGCGTTAAAAACCACACGTAATTTTGTTGTTGTGGAATTTTCACGCAAAACACCGTGATGTGGTAGATAGCACGAGTTATTTGTTGTTGACATGTGAGTCGACGGTTTCATGTGAACGAGATCCGCATATTCTTGTATGAATTGCCGATACATCGTAGAAAATGTTGATGTTTTATCAAGTCTTTTTTCTAGTTGCGTAAATTGTGAGACAGCGATGCTTTTTGAGTTGCCCAGCTTTTCTTCAAAATTCGGGTGAAACGGCATTTTCACAACATATTTTCCGTCTTGTAATCGTTGTACTGTGTCTTTGTAGAATTGTTCACAGCGGTCATTTTTCGGTATGTCCTGGGTCGATTGAATTTCTTCAGACTCCCAAAATCTCGTTAGTTCTTCTAAGTTAATTAGGGTTACGTGACATGAAAATGTTTTCATTTTGCCACATAGTATCCAGCCTATTTGCGTTTGTTGTGCAACAGGTGTTTGACTGTCTCCTTTCAAGACGCCATCCAGGATAATATCTGAATATATATCAGCCCCCAAAAGGAGATCAATTTGACGAGAGACGTTGAAATCCGGATCCGCTAGTTTCAGATTTTTCAAATGTGGCCAGTCTCTCTTTTCAAATGATGTTGTTGGTAAATTATTGGTGAGCTTTTTCATAATAAGCGCACGCGTGTCAAAACTGTAGTCTGAGTGAATCGATTTGCAAGTCAGTGTAAGTTGTCCCTTGCATTCACCAGAAACAGAGCCGATGCCCGTCACACTTGCGTTCATTCGTTTCCGTGGAATTCGTAGCATCTGTGCTGCATTTTCGGAGATCAGGTTCACTTGTGACCCTTGATCGAGAAGTGCACGCAATGTAACATACGTGCCCTCTAAAGATTTCACCTTCAGCTGAACCGTGGTTAGTAAAACTTCGGTATTGTTCGATTGTAGATGATTTGATGTTGGATGCTGAGGTGAAGAAGTTTGTTGTTGTTTCTTTTCATTATGCAATAAAGTATGATGCTTCGAATTACATTCACGGCAAGTTTTCTTCGATTTGCATTCACCGTTGTTGTGACTGTAGAGGCAGTTTTGACAGAGTTGTAATTTTGTTACTATGCCTTGTCGTTTGCCGGCGTCCATTTCGAGGAATTTGTCACATTGTCGCAACACGTGATCGCCTTGGCAATGTGGACACTTTCCGTAGGTTGCGAAATAATTGTAACTTTTGTTCGAATTAACACTAGGTTTTTTCGACTGGGTTTGCTTGCTGGATTTTTCATTCGAAGATTTTTCGGAAGAATTTCCTTTCTTGGCGGATTTCATGGTTTCGTGTGCCATAAATTGCGTCTCCAGGAAAAACAAGAAATCTGATAGATTTTGTAAATCTCGGTGGTTTTGTAGCTCTTTCATGTAGTCGCCCAAAGTATGTGAATCCAATTTTAAACACATGATATGCACTATAATCGGATCCCATGTAGTTGTATCCACACCGATGTTCGAAATTCCGTTCAAGCACTCTGTGATGGTGTCATGCATCCTCTTCAAGGTAAAGGCGTCGGGCTGTTGTATGACTGGTAAATTCAGCATAGTATTCAGGAAGGAAGTGAACTGCAATCGGCGATTGTCGTAACGCTGATTGAGTATATCCCAACATGAGTTATAGTTTTCAGCACTTATGGTTAGATACAATCGTTCAGCCTCCCCTCGTAGTTTGCTCTTGAGGTGCTGCATTTTCTGTGCATTGTTGATGGAAGGGTTCTTGTGTATAGATTCCAAAAACAAATCTTTGAACGAAATCCACTGTTTGTAATTGCCAGAAAATTCAGGAATCTCCAGCTTAGGGGCAGATTTCTGAAAGTGAGCAGTTGACCAAATTTTCTCGTTCAGTTTCTTCTTAATACTGTCGTAAGTTTCTTCGATTTCAGCAAACATTTCGTAGTATTGTTTGTTTGATCCTTGTAGGTAGAAATCTATTTGCCAATGTAGTTTGTCGATCGGCTCCTATTTAGATTTCATAGTGGATAAGTAGTCATCCAGTTCCCATTTTTCAGAAATAGAAACTTTCTCTATTTTAGAAAAAGTGCGTCGTATCGCGTTGATGTTACATTTTTGTTTGTTAAGTAACATTTGAACACCGTCGGCTCCGTCAGTTGGTGCGAAAACGTCGGATGTTCCAGTTAAGTCGAAGGTCACACATTGTTTTGGTTTCCCTTCCTTGGAGAGCAAGTTGGAGATGTCCGCCTTCGTTGCTTCGTACATCTCTTTAGTTTTTTCATAGACATTGTCCACAAAATAGTTGATTTCCTTGTCTTCAATTTCCAGCACTAGTAGAGCATGTCTGTTGTTAAACTCCGTCCAGTAACCTTCCAGCAAAGACAAGCGTTTGTTCAGGTAGTCCACAGACTTTCGAGATGAGGAGTCCTTGCGATAGTTTACACACAAAGACTTTATGTTCTCGAAACATGTTGACTGCAGTTCCAGTTTGTCCATGTTGTTGTTGTTAGCTCACGCGTCCTCGTACGTTGTAGACAATTGCAGATGAGCAACAGTTGTTGTAGTAGAAAGCTTCGTTAGCTCCGTAGCCTAGGCACCTTGTTGTTGATGACCTAAGGCGTAGAGCAGCGTTAGTTCCCGACACAAAGACGGCAGGCTTACCGCAATTTCTTCTAGTCGGTTCGACGAATTCCAAAACCAAGTGTTGTTGTAAGTTAACTGGTTCTCGAACTCGAGCGAGATGGATGTGGTTCGTAAGTATGCCGATCCTTGCACTCAATCGACGATATGTGCGACGTTCTCAATTAAATTGGTGAAACCCGCTTGTGGGAGGCCAATTGAACCGATTCGCTACCGCCGAAAGAACACAAATCACAAAAATACAATCCGGCTCGAAGGACCATTAAATGTAGGGTGTCCTACACTTGGGTTGCGAGTGCGGAGAGAAGAAGTAAACACTGCTTGCACTAAATAATCACGTGTATTAATAATTATTACGATACAAGTAAAGGGTGACTAATCAACTCTCTTTATGTTACCTGTACGGTTGCACAGTTCGCACTAAGTTAGTTTTATTATGATTGAGTAAACGACGTGCGCCCGGTAGGCTGCAGCGTCAGCAAAATGTAAATGTACAGGGTTCACACTGTACAAGTTATGTGCTCTTCTTTCTGTCGTCCATCGCGAACGTTTGAAACTTTACCTTACTACAGATCTGTTGTTGGTCTTGGTTGAACTACAGCAGTTAAAATGATAGTACCGCTTTAGTATAAGTTTGTTTGAACTAACAAAAATGTTTAATTTCATTCCTGAAAATATTAATTCGTTCTAGTGAAAACTAATGTAAAGATGAATAAATAAGAATGCTGGTATTTATTTCGGTCAGAAGTTGAGCATTGCCATACAACTTGACAATGCTGCCAGCATTTTGGGAACGTTGCCCACTTTTTTTTTAGATAAGGTTTTTACATAGTTATTTACTTATTAAGCTTTAAGTCATTCATTTTTAGGTAAGTAGAAATTTTGTTTTTATTTTTAATTAGTAAATAAATAAATGTAAAGATTAATTCTGTTTAAAAGTTAATTCGGTATGTTAATTAAAAATCAACCTATGCCAATTCCAAAACCATTTCGAGATTTCAGGTTCCCGAGTCGTATTTTCGTAATTTTAGCTCCTAAAATTGTAAGATTGCGTTTATTTTAACAAAAATATGTAAAATCAGATGACTTTCATTTGACCTCTAAATGACGTCACAAAGTAGGCTGAATTGACGAATTGTCAGTGCATTACAAAAAATATTCAACTGACAGTGAACTGTTAACTGTCAATGATTGTTATGTTCGTAGCTTTTCTGGTTTGTTTTTCGTTGCTCTAATCGTGCTTGTTCCTTGTGCTTTTCTCTTGACCAACCCTGCTCTCTTTTGGACTTTGATATCGCCTACTACATTGACCACTGCTCGATTGAAGGAACTGCTTGCCCACCGTTTAGATTTTGTTTTAAATATGGACCAGTTTGTACGCGCCAACTCTACCAACTTGCCCAAATTGGACAATGTTATGATTCTGGAGTTCATGAATAATAATGATAACCATAACATTGCTGAAATCCGCGGGGCCCAGGCTTTGATGTAAGTAATAATATTGATACACAAATTATCGTAATCAAGTTTCAAATTGCTTAATATCACCATTAAAGCGATAATAACCGACTTCTTATAATTATTGTTACAGGTCATTTTGTGAATCTTACGTTGACACCGCTGTCGAGTATGTGTATGTGGAGGTTAAAAGAAACCAAGTCGAATGCATTGTAAGAGCTAAAGTTGTACCAGAGCATCGAGTGTCGGCTAAACTGTAACAATCAATGAAAAAGACGATGTATTACTACATACAACTTGTGATAGCTGATGGAGTTGCAGAAGATTTTATTATAGAAGTTAAATGCTCTGCTTCAAATAAAACATTATGTAGCTATGTTAATAATGGTATTGTGCAAGACAGATATGTTGCTCAAATGCATGCTGCAAATAAAAGTAAAGCTGTATTTTGCATTGCTGAGCCTAAATTTGAAGAAAATAAACAGATAACCTTGCATTGGTTAAATTATGATGCTCAAATACACCAGGGATTTAATAAAACAAGCAGATTTTTTTTTGAAAACTTACATTTACAGAAAAATTATTGATAGTGCAAAAACATTAAATATAAAAAATATTTAAACCACACTTGTTTATTTATATACATTTGCTGCCTCGTTGGTCGAGTGGTCGGAAAAATGTGATTGCATAAAAAGGGATTCTGGTTTCGATTACTGGGTTTACATGATCTTCACAACAATACAAACGCCGCCCAGGCACGTATTCCACATTCACTTCCTCGCACCACTTCTTTTTCAGAGTTTCTTTTACCAACACAAAAACTTAGTGCCGGCTATTAGTAGTAGTGTTTTTACAAGACAGGATGAAGCATTTCGCACTAAGAGTCTTTGCTCGATTCATTATAAATGGTTATTATCTTTTTATATCACTTTTAACAGCGAAAATCACGGCAAAACAAGTAATTAGCCAAAGTCAAAGCAAGAATGAAGAAAAAATAGTGAGCTTGAGCATCATTCATCCGTGTCATATGTCAAGTGTCACTGTCAAATTTGAAGTCCCAGTGAAGTTCCTTATTTTTTTTAAATATACTTGAAATGTGTCAAGGATCTAAATTATTCAGGCTACTTTGTGACGTCATCAGATCAAAAACTTTAAAAAATCATAAAAAAATAACCAATGCATAAAAAAATAAAATATTCAAATTAGTTGTTTAAAATAACTGTCTCTACAAATAAAAAATAAAAAAAAAATCTCGAAAAAAAACTTAACACACCGAATTAGTAAAAGACAAACATAATAAATAGTTCATGAGAACAGAATTATAATTAACGTTCTTTGATGTAAACGTAAACTCGAATAAATTTTATAACTGATAAAACTTTAAACTCAAATATTTTAGTTCAATCTTCTTCTACTATATAAAAATAAGTCGGGTTTTCCTTCCTGACGCTATAACTCCAGAACGCACGAACCGATTTCCACGGTTTTGCATTCGTTGGAAAGGTCTCGGGCTCCGTGAGGTTTATAGCAAAGAAAATTTAGGAAAACAATAAAAAATTCAACAGAAAATCGGGAAAATCTTTTTTTACATACAGCGCCATCTCTGATACATAGCATGCACTACAAACCACAGATATAGATCTACATAGATAACGCAGATGCATGTACTTCGCGTGTCTCAACCCCGACCAAGCGTCGAGGTTCGTCGCCTCTAACTTCAGTCCACGCGCGTCTTTTGTCAGAGAAAATCATAGCGGACGGCTCCAGTTGAACGTACTGGGCGGATTCGCATCGGCGGCATCGGTGTCTTTGAACAGTTTGGATTTCCCGTCACTAAATTTCGGCTGTAACGTCATAAAAGGTATTAAAAAGTCGGCACGCTTGGTTTCAATACAAATCGTGATACTTGCGTTATCTATGTAGATCTATATCTGTGCTACAAACCAATATTTTAAGTAGATGGCGCCGGTGCGTGATACATTGTTTGACAGCCACTCATTGTTTTCTGCTCAGTTAAATTCATGTGACAAACCGGTATTGTGTTTACTGTGAAATTGTGAAAAAAAAAGTAAAAAAATAAGTTATTCGTTTCCTAAGATTACAATTGGAAACCCGATTGAGACAACGCGTGAGCACACGAAGACCATTGGCATCATACAATCGCTTGGCATTCCAATATGATCCCACTGCGAACTACAGTGATGATGAAAATTTTGATATTGGACCAATGATGACTATATGCCGATATTGCAATGCGTTAAATTAATTCGTGCTTTTCAAACACAAGAGCAAAGAGAGGCAGCCCGTGAAACAGCTAGGTTAGAAACGAGAAATCGTCGAGCTTATCGTACAGATGAACAGAGGAATAATCTTCAAAGTGCAAGAAGAAATAGTTCCAGTATTGATTTGAATCGAGCAGCGTTTCTATATGATTGCACCATCGACTACAGCTTGCATCGTTTAGTTTGCATTGGTCCAATGGACGTTGTTTGTCAGCACTATGGAACATTGAAGTTTGCTGGTGAAACGCCTGGTTTGTGCTGCCTTAGTGGAAAAGTGAAATTGCCATTATGGCGACTTATTTTTTTTTGATGCCCCCGGTGGAACTGGGCAGACATTCCTCATGTCATTGATTTTGGCCACTGTACGTGCGAGATCCAAAATTGCGGTAGCAATTGCTTCTTCTGCAATAGCGGCCACATTGTTAGACGGATGCCGTACGGCTCACTGAGCGTTAAAATTGCCATTAAACCTTCAAACTACTGAACAACCGACATGTAGCATTTCGAAACACTCTGCAAGGGCCAAAGTTTTAGTAGCATCAAAAATCATCATATGGGATGAATGGACAATGGCGCACAATGACACACAAACGCGCATTGGAAGCACTAGACCTCGAGATGTTTTGGTGGTGCAATGATTTTATTATCTGGCGATTTCCGACAAACACTACCAGTCATTGCAAGATCTACTGCTGCCGACGAAAAAAACGCTTGCCTCAAAGCATCAAATCTGTGGCGATATGTAAAGAAACTTCAACTGTCTGTAAATATGAGAGTTGCATTGTTGAACGATCTATCTGCTTATGATTTCTCGAAGCAATTGCTGACTATCGATAATGGCCGTGTTCCTGTTGACAAATCGAGCGGTTTGATTTCCTTTTCTCCAAATGTTTTCAATTTCGTATCATCAAAAGACGAGCTTATCAACAAAGTATTCCCGGATATCATTGCTAACCACAAAAATACTAAATGGTTAAGTGAGCGAGCAATTTTGGCCGCTAAAAATAAAGATGTAGATGACCTCAATTTTATAGTACAAAATCAAATCGTAGGTACTCTATATTCATTCAAATCTATCGACTGTGTAACAAACGAAGAAGAAGCCACTAATTATCCAAGTGAATTTTAAAACTCCTTGGATGTGCCTGGTTTACCACCGCACAATTTAAAACTTAAGGTTGGCTCAGTAGTCATCATGCTTAGAAATTTAAACCAACCAAAACTGTGCAATGGAACGCGTTTAGTTTCCGATGATCCTAACGGATATGCCTTTTGAGTTTAAACGAATTCAATTCCCGTTTCGTCTTGCCTTCGCCATGACGATCAACAAATCACAGGGCCAATCCTTGACTTTTTGTGGCTTCAATCTAGAAAATGCATGTTTTTCTCATGGTCAATTGTACGTGGCATGCTCACGTGTCGGCAAACCATCCGCTCTATTTGTTCTTGCGCCTGACCAAAAAACAAAGAATGTCGTTTACCACAAGGTGCTTGAATGAAAATCCCATTAATGAATTAATACGAGTGTATGCCAATCTGCACAACATAGTTTTAAATCATTTTTTTCTGACATGAGTTTGAAGTACTTAATTATTATTATTTTTTAAATTTTTATTCTCATTCTGTATGTTTTCATCATCATTCATCATAATAAAATACATTTTGTTTCTATCTATATTCATATTATTTTGTATCATTGTCTATTACGTTCATCAAAGCCTAAATTAGTTCAGCTAAAAGGTAACACGACATTCATTGACTGTTAGGTGGTACGAAGTTCGCCGGGTCAGCTAGTATTTCAATAAAAACATCTACAGTCTTATGCAATATAAAATAGTACAAATTTAGATAAAACTGCATAATGTTGTTCGTTTAATGTTTTATGTAAAAAGTATATTTCAAATCTGTTGAGCTTGAAATATAAATTTTAAATAGGTAAAATTCATCTCCATTTTATAAACTTACATGAGGCATGGTCCCAAATAAACATATTGCAGTAAAAATTTGTTAGTAGTTTTATAATTGTGCTAGACAACTAGCTAGAGTTACAATTTTGATTAGTCTACCTAGATTACAGAACTAGTCGCAAGTGTGAACTTTAAACCTAACAAAGAAGAAAGTTGTGATACAAAACTTAATCCCTCAAACCTTACAAAGACTCCTATACTCAAATTAGCTGGCGCAACAACCTTACCTTGAATGTTAGCCACAAAGTTTTAACGAGAAAGCAAATAGAATCTACAATTTTTAACCTCAACGTTTCACAAAGACGGTGATTTCAATTAAACAATATAAGTTGAAGAACAAAGCCGCGGTGACTTTGCGCGACGTCGCATCGTCGCCTTGTCGCCTTGTCGCCTTGTCGCCTCCAACTCTCGCCAAACCAATTTAAAGTGTCCCTTCAAATAAAATAGTGTCGTGGGAAAATCCCGAGTTATACTGAGAGATGAATTATTGCAGCATATTGGAGTACTGTTGATGTGAGAGGGTTAACACTGTGACACTTATTACTTATATTACTTGGAGGAATATAATAATTTAAAGTTACTATTTCGTATTCTACATTTTCATATATAAGCATTATTTATGTAGGTGAATTTATAATTTCATAGGTTTGTTGTTAGTATATATTATTATTTCGTCACTTTATTCGAAGATATAGTGTATAAATTATATGTATTTTAATATACATATAATAGCCCAAAAGGTAGTCCATTTATTGTTTGCACATTAAATCGCACACGTTTTTAGATATAAATGAAGAATCGATCATTAATCGATTAAAAAATATTAAACTTGCAACACTTCACTCATCTACCATTATACGGTTTCATTATTCCGGCATCATTCTTTTTTTGTGCGCGCAGCGAATCGCATACGCTATTGCTACAATGCCCAAACGTAGTGCCGAAGACAAAATTGCTCATTATTCCAAAAAGATCAAGAAGTTACAAACGCAGGCAAGTAAACGGCGAAAACGCGTTATAGTTTACTCGGATTCATCGGATTGCGAAGAAAATAATGGTAAGCAAACATAATTTTATTCTACCCACGTAGTAGAAATAAAAAGTGATTTACTATTTGAAGTGCAAAAGTGAATATTGAAAATCAATACATGGTGTCTTAAGCTTTGGAGTTGACCGCGAGTCAACCAAAAAAGCAATATTTTGTTTTTCTTCACCTCAGAGTTAACCGAGAGTTGACCACGAGGTCTAAAACAGGAGTTGACCGCGAGTCAACCGCTTGTCTAGCTTAAAAATTAAATGTACCTAGTTAATTTAAAGTTTAGAACTGTTGTTTCAATAAATATTTTTCTCAACTTACCTACTTTCATAAAATTGAATGATATCTTTCTAGATATCGCGATAGCCGAAGAGGATTCGGATAGCAGCATCACCGTTCAACCTATTATTGAACAAGAGGCGTCAGTATCCGATAACACCACGGATCAACCTAAGCAGGTTTCTGAAGCTCCAACACCCGAGAATACTTTGCCGTCGTTAGATCCAGAGGTACTTACAGCTTTAGGAGAGGTTATTCCCGAACAGATTTCTTATGGGGAGGAAATCCACCCCGATTTAGCTCAAAGATGGGACCCTATTCTCCGCAAAGGCTTGCTTGAAAAAGAACAAAAAGAAAATATTATTAAAGAATACTCAACGCCAAGTAATTGCAAGTTATTCAGAGCCCCACGCTTAAATCCTGAAATAGCCGCCGCGGTTTCTGAATTTGCTCGGGGCCGAGACAAAAAGATCGAGACCTCCCAACAGCAATTGGGAGTAGGCCTTACCGCCATCAACAGAGCTATGACTGTACTGCTAACAAGCGAGAATAAGATACAAGCCATAAAATGCTTATCAGATGCCTGTAGGATCTTATCTGACCTTCACGCATCAGAAACTCAAACTAGAACAAAATCCTTAACTCAAGGCTTAGAAAAGGCTTTTCTTAACCTCATCCAAGACACTGATCGTGATGAGACGCTTTTTGGTTCGGATTTGCCCGAAAAGATTAAAGCTTCAAAAGCTATTGAGAAACAGGGGTCTCAAATAAAAAGACCTGAAAATAAAACGACCTTCCGACCAGCGTCGTCCCGCTCCAATCGACCTCAGGGAAACTGGAGAGGCCCCTCTCGTTCGATGATGAACAGGGGGGGGCGCAGCGGTTACAGGAAGACCTCGTACACCAATCAGAGACAGAACCAGTCATCACAACAGAACACCATCAATCCATCGAGAGTCTGGAACAAATCTCCTCGTGTTGCCCCTCGGACATAGAGGTACATGCCGGCAGACTTCAATATTTTTATAATTGTTGGTGTAATATTACCAAAAACAAAACAGTGCTGAATTGGATTCGAGACGGTTATCAGATACCGTTTAACAAAAAAATTGAATTAGTTAATACTAGCTATCGTGTATGGCAACCTAGGGAGAAAATTGAAATGTCTAAAGCTATCGATAAATTAATTAATCTTGGAGCTATCTCCGTTTGCCAACCGTCTCAAAACCAATTCATATCAGGCATATTCTTAGCACCAAAGGCCAATGGCGACAATAGATTTATCTTAAATTTAAAACGTTTAAATAAATATATAGGAAAAGCGCATTTTAAAATGGAGGATTACAGAACGGCCTCTATCCTTATATCACAAGGTTGTTACATGGGTACAATAGATTTAAAAGAATCATATTTATTAGTCCCCATTCATGTCAGAGATAGAAAGTTTTTGAGATTCCAATTCGAGAATCAGGATTCACAAATAATAACCTACGAATTTAAAGTAATGCCTTACGGGCTTTCAATTGCGCCCAGAACCTTTACAAAAATAATGAAGGTAGTTGTAGGTTATCTTAGGAATCAAGGGTTTAAATCTGTTATATACCTAGATGATATCTTGTGTTTGGGGCGCAGTTTTGAGGAATGCCAAAATAACTTATTTGAAACTCAAAAAATACTAAAATGCTTAGGATTCGTTATAAATTACGAAAAAAGTCACCTACAACCTACATCTACGTGTAAATATCTAGGATTCATTTTTGATTCCAAAGAAATGTCAATCAGTTTACCATACGAAAAACAAAATTACATTTTCAATCTTATAAATACATTCCTTACCTTACCTCGATGCACCATCAAAGAGTTTGCGCATTTAGTCGGAGTACTAATTGCTGCTTCCCCAGCTATAGCTTATAGCTACATGTATATTAAATTACTCGAAAGAGAAAAGTATTTAGCGTTGCTAAAATTTCAAAATAACTATAATGCTAAATTTACACCTTCCACCAGAATATTATCCGATCTTTCCTGGTGGAGTAAAAATATTTTTACTAAAAATAATCGTATGGAAAAACCAAAGTTTACTTTAGAAATTTTTTCGGATGCATCTAAAGATGGCTGGGGAGGTTTTTGCAATGATACGCGAGCAGGAGGTAAATGGAAAATTGATGAGGTACATTTTCACATTAACTACCTAGAGCTTAAGGCAGCCTTTCTAGCATTAAAGACCTTTGCCCGCGATATCTATGACTGTGCTATACTGTTGCGATGTGACAACGTAACAGCAATTAGTTACATAAACCGAATGGGAGGCGTTAAGTTCCCATATTTAAATAAAATCACAAGAGAAATTTGGCAATGGTGCGAGAAGCAAAAACTATGGGTATATGCTTCTTATATCAACACCAAGGATAACGTAGAAGCTGATCAAGAATCACGCAATAAAAACTTAGATACAGAATTTGAATTATCTACTTCCATATTCCAAAGAATTACTGATAAACTAGGCAAACCAGATATCGACCTTTTCGCTTCTCGCTCTAATGCCAAGTGTGATACTTACGTATCTTGGAGGCAGGATCCAGACTCCTTTAAAGTTGATGCTTTTACCCTAAATTGGCAACCATATTTCTTTTACGCTTTTCCTCCGTTCACCCTTATATCAAAAATACTTCAAAAAATTAAAATAGATAAGGCTACTGGTATTCTTGTTTTTCCTTACTGGCCATCACAGCCCTGGTTTCCATTTCTAATAGATATGTGCAAATCTGAGATTTTTTATTTCGATGCGGATAAACATCTTGTAAATTTTTCTTACAGGCAAAGGAAACAATTCAAACTTACCCTGGGTGTCGCGAGGCTCTCCGCGAATCTTTTGTAAGAAAAGGAACTCCGGAACAAACATTAGACATTATGTTATCCTCCTTAGCTGATAATACTCTTCAACAATACAACAGTACATATAAGCTATGGTGGTTATATTGTCTAGATTCAGATTTAAATCCTTACAGTATCTGTTCAGAGTCGGTAATTTTAGCATTCCTCACAAAGCTCTATAATCAGGGAGCGGCATATGGCTCTCTTAATAGCCACAAATCCGCATTAAATTTACTTCTAAATTTTGATTTAAGCAATTCAAATTTAATTGCAAGATTTCTCAAGGGTGTATACAAACTAAGGCCGGCACTGCCCAAATATATAGGTACTTGGGACCCTCAAATTGTTCTAGATCATGTAACACATTGGGTACCAAATAACGAAATTTCTTTAGAAAAATTAACTAGAAAAGTAACTATTCTATTAGCTCTTTGTACAGCACATAGAGCACAGACATTGTCTCTAATTAAAATCAATAATATAAAAATAAATTTAGATGATGTTAAAATAATCATTACGGATATAATTAAAGTTTCTGGTGTAGGCAGGGCTCAACCAGTTTTGATTCTTCCCTATTTTTTGGAAAATACAAGTATCTGTCCCGCAACTGCTATTAAAGACTATTTGTCAAGAACAGAACAGTTAAGGAGCGAAGCAAATAGAAATAACTTTTTGCTAACATTTCGCCCCCCTCATAGACCAGCGACAAGCCAGACTATTTCGCGGTGGATAAAACAAGTATTAGCGGAAAGTGGCGTGGATGTGGCGACGTTCAGCGCACATAGCACGCGACATGCCGCCACATCCACGGCCAAGAGTGAAGGCGTCTCGATCGACGTGATAAGAAAAACTGCGGGTTGGACATCTCAATCAAGTACATTTGCTAAGTTCTATGATCGACCGATAGTAAACAATGAGGATTTTGCCAGATCAGTTTGTTTACGCAATTCAACTTAACAGTTCTGTTCTGTTTATAAATGTAATTTACACAAAATTATATCATCAATACAATTTATTAATAAAGTTGATTAAACTCCAACTTAATGTTTCATTTTATATAAATAGAACTGTAATCGGCACTAAGTCACGGCAAAAACGTACATATCTCTAAACATCTACCTTTTGGGCTATTATATGTATATTAAAATACATATAATTTATACACTATATCTTCGAATAAAGTGACGAAATAATAATACATGATCAAACGAACTTACAAGTGAAGTTCGATCAGTATTATATGAGTCACTTTATTCGAAGATATAGAAAGTTCCCTCCCATCCCTTACCCTTATCGGTTTTGCCGGGAAAAAAAAAAAAAAAAAAAAAAAACTCTGAAAAATGATGCCGGAATAATGAAACCGTATAATGGTAGATGAGTGAAGTGTTGCAAGTTTAATATTTTTTAATCGATTAATGATCGATTCTTCATTTATATCTAAAAACGTGTGCGATTTAATGTGCAAACAATAAATGGACTACCTTTTGGGCTATTATATGTATATTAAAATACATATAATTTATACACTATATCTTCGAATAAAGTGACTCATATAATACTGATCGAACTTCACTTGTAAGTTCGTTTGATCATGTATTATAAAACAACGTGACTACATATGGTTTAGTATTAGGTATATTGTGTACGTAGAGTATACGTTCATGTATATGATTGTAGTATAATGCCAGGCTCTTAAGACAAGTACGCATTAGGAGGTTTAACAATGATTGACAGAAACAAAACACGAGGCTTTGATGTTGAATCTGTAAGTAGCCAGCTGGTAGTCATAAACCTATTTACTTATTTTAGTCCAATTAAGAATATTATTCTTTATAAATTTTCATAAAGAACTTAATAAATATAAATTATTTAAAGGAAAATTGTTTTTGTTTCCATTAACACAATGGATTTTCTATACTAGTGCTTGCTTTTTAGCTTAGTTACATACTTTGGAAAACTAAGTTACGTTATTGTTAATATCAAGGCGTGTGTGATTAGGCAAAATTTCTCAAATTGTTTTACACCCCGATCTATTCAACAAAAATTAGACCAACCAGATGAGTTAATACTTCATTTTAATAAAACTTAAGAAAAGCCTATGTCAGCCGTCATCTAACATTATGTAATTAATTTAGCCAGATTTCCATTAATTACAAACGAAGTAAGAAGCTTGGAAGTTAATTGTAGGCAGCTTTAATTGGGGTCTGAGAGTAAATAAATTCACATTAATAAAGTTATTAAGTTAGAGTTTGTGGTCGAAGCAGTTACGTACCGAACAATGTGGTTTTAGTGGCATATTCATTTTCTGCTTGCAAATATTTATGAAACCTCTTAATTTTTGATGACTGTAGTAGATATATTGATGTAGACTTTTTACTTTGAATAACAATTGAGAACCCCTTACTGTAATCTTTATTACTACTACTACTCGCTTATATTAAAAGTGTGAACGTGACTCTGTCTGTAATTATTATGCCTTTAAAGCTAAACTACTAAACCAATTTTCATGAAAATTGTTATGCAGTTACTTCAATACAACTCTTCGAAGGAGATATTGGCTACTTTTTAAAATTAACACTACACGAGCGGAGCCGCGGGTAGGAGCTTGTTTAAATTAATTGTAAAAATCACGCTTACGTTACTACGGCTTATGTTTGATGGTAAGATGTACGTTAAGTAAGCTCTTGTTGATCTATTTTAAGGTGCAACACGTGTAAAGCATTAGATTTATAAATAACTTTTAAATAATGATAGCAGACTAATAAAATAGGTATTTTTAGAAAATAAACAACCGTTAGTTGTACTAGCTATCGCCCGCATGATACGATGAAAAAAAGAAACTATATATAAGGCCAGACTATAAGCCACATCTGTGCAAAATTCCATAAAAATCAACGCGGGGGCTTTTGCGTGAAAGAGTAACAAACATCTATACACACACACATAACTTCACAAACTGTCACATTTATAATATTAATAGGATAACATTAAATACATCTCTAATAGTAGTGAATGCATTACTTCAAAGAAGTGATGTATCAAAGGGAGCATTAGCAATCATGTGGAATTGACGTATTACTGATTGTAGTGCTATTCAAATATTACCATGTACTCAGATTTAATACCAATCCATTCTATTATATCTAAACTAATATTAGAGGGAAGATTTCTTTGTTAATTTTTGTACTGAATAGGCTTCAAATGGATATGGAGATACTTTGAGTATATACATCTCTAGATACCGACTCATCAACACGGAAACATCCAAAATTTTAGAGATTACCTCTAAACGGCATTTCAGTAAATTTGTAAAAATATTTCTGTGAAATAATTGATTGCTAAGCGATAAAAATTTGCAGATATTATTAGAGGAAGGAAAACCAAATATAACAGACTTAATTGCCATCGAAAATTAAACCAAAACAATAATTTATTAAAAAAAAAAACAAACAAATTCTGTCATTTTATCACGATATTTACACACGCCATTTTTTGGTGTTGACAGTCTTGGATACTGAATTTTTCCGTATTTCTGTTTATATCTTCAATACAAAAACTTATATTTTTGTTAAGTTACATACTTACTGTTGTTAATTGTAAAGATAAAATTTAAAATCCAGGCGATTTTTAAGTTGGCCAACAATAACTTGTTAAGTTAAGAATTTGTGATCAAGCTATTACATTGGTTTTATGTGTTTAATCTCACAAAGTGTATTTTTATGTAAAAAATGTAGAGTCTAGCTAAAATACGACCCTATAGATAGAACATAAAAGCTGAAATGTGGTTAGTTATATACCTCTATCAGATCCATCTAAGTAATATAGACATGACGTTGTTATGTTATAGTCGGTTTACATGTAGTCAATATTTCAATTTTGTATATTATTACATTATTATTGTTTTGCACTAGTTTTACAAGTGGCTAGTATTACAAACTAGTGAAAAATGTAATCACATACGTGATAGAAGAAAAAGCAGCCATAAATACCGACATCTATTTTTATATTCCAGCTGTAAATGAGCCTATTTCTTCTGAAAATGCAGATGGTGGACTCAACTCGTCTTTAACGGGATATAATCCCACCCACACGCCCACCACTGTGACTCCTGTGACGTCAGGATCTACAGCGGTAACCAACTGAAAGGCACCGTGCATGACACACGGGCAATCCCAGGGAGAGTTAAAATTGTCTTGGAACTCAACTCATCTGCATTGATATTTCATCTACGCAGAAGGCCCTCTATCTGTTCCCATTAACTATTGAAGTAAAGATCCAATAAATTGCTGACAAATAAATAACTATACCAATTTAAAAGCTCTTTGTTAACGATTGCAAAAACATGCAAAAACTGTTTAATTATTCGTGCCTTAATTGATTTGGTTCGTTATAGATGAAGTAGAAAAATGATTGCATTTAATTTGCACGTCCGTTGTTGCCAAATTACTCAGTTCACAAATTTATTGAAAGTACCCTTTACGGAGATATTTAATATTTGATATTGGAGTATTGGAGATTTTGGAGGGCGAGATGTTAGAATGTACCTTTTATGATTTCGTAAATGAGACTTTTAAACATGGCATATTAGATTAACTGTTTAGATTAAAAGTTTACAAATAGCATCCAGTTAGAGTGATCAGTTAAAACAGTTATGCGCAATAAGACAAAAAACCGGCCAAGTGCGTGTCGGGCCACGCGCAGTAGGCTTCCGTAGCTAGTCGTAACAACATATTTCGACTTAAAAGGGATTTACTATCTGTATTAAACAAGTAACATCTTCATACAAGTCATTACTTTCAAAGGTTTTTGTAATTTGCACGAATTATTCTAAGTAACTGCATTTTACACTTTGGACCCCAATTACTCTAGAACTAATTAAGTTAAAGTAACCAGATAAATAGCGTCCTTCAGATAGGAAATGTTTGTAGTACACGAAACCAGCTAGCACGTATGACGAGATGTATGAATGTTAAGGAAGCGAAAGAAGTATGTAAGGAGCGAAGCACATGGCGTTCCATCGTCTCTGCCTACCCCCGTGGGATAAAGGCGTGATTTTATATATGTATTATGTATGTTTTCAAGAATTTTGAACGAAATATTCTGAGTAACTGCATCTGACATTTCGGACCCCTATTCCTCTTGAACTAATGAAGTGAACTTATCCGCTATAGTTTTCCTTTAAAGTTCATTACATGTACTACCGACACAACTTTTTTCAGATTTTAGGATCCAGTAGTTTAGCTTTTAGAGGGGGGGGGACGCCCTACTCGAACAAAAATTTGCTCTTTAAAGTTAATTATCTCGCAAACGGATCCCTAAATCAAAAAACTGTCTTAGCAACCCCTAAACGTTTTTAAAAGTCCTATCTAACAATACCCCACACTATGGGGTAGGCGACAAAAAAAAAACATCCCTACTTTACATGTAGGGGAGCTACCTGAAAAAAAAATATTTTTCCAAATTTTACTCTACGACTTTCTTTGTTTAGTTAACATACATGTTTATGCAAAATTTCAGTTTTCTAGCACCAACGGTTTCGTCGCTATGCCGTGGACAGACAGACGGACATGGCGAAACTATAAGGGTTCCTTGTAGGTACTACGGAACCCTAAAAATGAAAAATTACACGTTGACTTAAGAACCTCCTCCGTTTTTTTCTTCGGTTAAATAAAGAATCCAAATAAAAATATTTGTCAACCAATATATTTATTTTTGTACTCAAAGAATGTTAATTTTTATAATACTTAGTTAAGGGTCACTGAAATATCATCAAATACATTTTAATAAAAAGTCCAATTGACCATTAACCAACAATAAAATTGTTTCAGGTGTAAGATTTTTTTTTTTAATTAATCTTAATACGTAAGTCTTCTTTATACGTAAGGAACCTAACACAGGTTGATTTCAAACAGGTGTGAATTTATTTATTTATTTTTTCCTTAGCCTGCGTTGTCCCACTGCTTCCATTCCTTTCCCTCTCCTGCAGTTTCCCACCAGATGTGGTTGCAGGTATCTAGGTCGTCCCTCTAGCGCCTCCTAGGTTTACCCCGACGCCGACGACGCGGACGGTGTCCTTCTTGGGGCATCGATTGTGTTGCAATCCGTGCCCACCAAACAGGTGTTAGTAAAATTAATATTATTTAATTAAATCACCATATCCTAAAATGAATAAATCCCTGTATGATCGCGATCCGCGCTTCATCCGCACTACTGGTTTACGTTAGTAATTACTTTGGAATACCGCCAAATAATATCGGAACCTAAGGCTGAGGGGTACTCCCAGATTTGGCAGTGTATTCTACTAACTCCATATTACATTTTGAGTCGTTTGCATTAAAAATAGGAATCAATTTTTATACAATAGGCGGTTTAATGAAATACGCCAAATTGAGAAACAATAATCGTTTCAGTTCGGAACGAATTCGTTTTGGCAGCCGCTGAGGTTTGTCAGAACAAATATTTGGAGAGTATGATTATTATTTTTAAATTGATGTGAAGAGTTGATAGTCAAATGAAAATATGAAAATTGAAAATACTGTTGATTGTATATCAATTCGATCCAGTTCATAGAATTGGATCACCAAAGTCAAAATATCAATATTATGTGAAATAAAAATTAATTACTACTATAGAAACGGTTATTTCATGGAAAGAGCATTGGCTTAAACGAACAAAAGATTGTTTCAATGCTAAGTTACTAAAAGTAGAACTTGGCCCTTGACCTGAAAGCTGACCATAAATAATATCTAGCAAATAAAAAACCTTCGATATCACGAATGCGACAAACTTTTCTGAACTAGTTTTTTATGTTCTTTCAAACATTTCGTACACGTTTTCTTTCGCCTATAAAATGTACGAAACAGAAAACTTAAGGCGAGCAGAGTTCAGTAGTAAATGAAAGAATAAGTGTAGGTTTGCTCATGCGCTGATGACGTCACAAACCCTGGGTCAGTCGTAAAGAGCTGGTCCGTTGACGATGAATTGTTTCCAAGTCGATTTGCTGGAGTACACAAACTACGGAACCTTGTGTTAGTGATGTTTAATGGCGGCCGTGTGTTGTTGTTTATATGTACAGTATGTTGTACAGTTCATTCGAAAGCCTAGTCGTAAATAACTTGGCTATGGCAAACTTTAAGTGCGCACCGAGACGTCATTTGTTTGAGAAGTGGCAGTGATTCGAGATTTATGGAACTTCTTTTTTATGGAGTTTTTGTTATTGTTGTTTTTTTACGTTTCCGTATGTTTATGTTTTCATTTATGTTTTGGACTTGGTACGCGTATTGTTTTTCTACTACACTTTATATCGTCAATAATATAAATGTATTATAGATTTGATTGACTTACTACTTTATTACGTCACGTTGTTGACGTCATATTGTGATATCTAAGAAATGACAAATAAAGTAGGTATTATTTTTTTAGTCAAATCACGTTGCCAACAATTACAGAACACACTGATTTTATAGGAAAACAAGACCCTGAACCGCATCACGTTGCATCAATAATTAAGAACTTCCATATAACTACGTACTTGTTTATGTGTAATATTTTTTATTTGCATACATTTATGCAATAATAAAACACAAAGGTTGGTAATAACTGTATTTTATTCTAGTTCAGAGCTTTTAATAAATCAGATCCTTTTAATGACGTCAGTAGTTATTGAGATTGATTGATTCATAACCATTATAGTGTTAGGTTAAACGTGGTATTATATATTATCTGATCTATATATCAGATGTAATAAAACAGCACCTTAAGGTTGACTGCTATAAAACGTATTTGGCATTAAGGCCGCCTCTGTACAATGTTGTGTAAAAAGTTTTTGAATAAATAATAATAAAATAGTTGTCAACACACAGCCCCAGTCATGAAAAAGTTATCGCAAAAACAAACAATACGTTATTTTTACTTCAAAACACAAATGAAAACATAAACATACGGAAACGTAAAAACAACAATAACAAAAAAGTGCCATAAATCTCGAATCACTGCCACTTCTCAAACAAATGACGTCTCGGTGCGCACTTAAAGTTTGCCATAGCCAAGTTATTTACTACGAGAGGCTTTCGAATGAACTGTACAACATACTGTACATATAAACAACAACACACGGCCGCCATTAAACATCACTAACACAAGGTTCCGTAGTTTGTGTACTCCAGCAAATCGACTTGGAAACAATTCATCGTCAACGGACCAGCTCTTTACGACTGACCCAGGGTTTTTGACGTCATCAGCGCATGATCAAACCTACACTTATTCTTCTCACTTACTACTGAACTCTGCTTGCCTTTAGTTTTATGTTTTGTACATTTTATGGGCAAAAGAAATGTATATGGAATGTTTTGGAAGAACATAAAAAACTAGTTCAGGAAAGTTTGTCGGATACGTGATATTCAAGCTTTTTTATTTGCTGGATATTATTGATGGCCAGTTTTCAGGTCAACGCGCCAGTTCTCCTTCCAGTGACTATGTACATTGATACAATCTTTTGTTCGTTTAGGTCAATGCCTTGCCGCCTCTCGTGTAGTTGCCGTTTATAAATTTAGGTATCTTTGACAACGTGCAATAGCCATTTTTGTTTTTATTATGCTTTTTGCCAAAACATATTATTATTTTGAATACTGAAATCGCTGTGTACTTATTATATTTTCAAACTCGGAGTCGGTTATTCTTAATAACTGCCGTTGATATTTGACTTTATATTTTGTCCCCTCTAATTTCGAAAACAATTTTATTGGTATCAAATCAACAGTCTTTCCAATTTCCATATTTTCAGTCGCTTATCAACTCTCCACATCAATTTAAAAACAATAATCTCACTTCACAAATATTTGTTCTGACAAACCTCAGCGGCTGCCAAAACGAATTCGTGCCGAACTGAAAGGATTATTGTTTCTCAATTTGGCGTATTTCATTAAACCGCCTATTGTATAAAATTGATTTCTATTTTCAATACAAACGACGACTCAAAATGTAATATAGAGTTAGTAGAATACACTGCCAAATCTGGGAGTACCCCTCAGCCATAGGTTCCGATATTATTTGGCGGAATTCCAAAATAATTACTTACGTAAACCAGTAGTGCGGATGGAACGCGGATCGCGATCAGACGTGGATGTAGTTATTTTAGGATGTGGTAATATTAGCTTTAATTAAAGCTCACTAACACAAGGTTAAGATCATGTTGGTTGTAGGAAATGGCTGTCAGCAAGTTCAAATAATCCTTACTAAGTCATTATGTAGGCTTTAATTTCTCTTAGATTTTTCTGTGGTTGATTAATGGTCAGTCGGTCAATTAATAAATTTGTAACTTTAATTTCTCGGAAGAAATCTTCATGAAGTTTAAAAGGCATACTTAAAATAGTGCATCTAAATAAGTTACTTTTTACCTAATTGCCCTGAACTTTTTATCTAAATAGTTAATCTAAATTGTAGCACTTATAAACACCACGTAATCATAAAAAGTAGCAGTGTTACAACGTCGTCCAAAATCTCCGATACTGGTGTAATATCAAATATTCATTATCTCCGTAAAGGGTGCTTTCAATAAATTTGTGAACTGAGTAATTTGGCAACAACGGACGACCAAATTAAATGCAATCATTTTTCTACTTCATCTACAACGAACCAAATCAATTAAGGCACGAATAATTAAACGGGATTTGCATGTTTTTGCAATCGTAAATGGAGTGCAATCAATAAAATTGCTATCGTTATTTTGTAGTCAACAATTCGTTTCAACTCAATTTGTCATTTTGTAGAGGATAGATAGGACAGCTAATATAATATAATAATAATAGAGCTAATTTGATCAAACTTCTTAAAACACGGATGGCGCTAAACCCAGTTTTCGAGCTCACTCTTTCCCTCTCTCTCGCACTCTCACTCTCTCTTTTTCTCTCTCTCCCATTCTTTCATTTAAGGTTTGAACGGGACAGGGAGATTGAAATTCATAGCTGAACGCTGAACTCGGCTGGCAAAATTGGGTATATAGCTATAGCTCTCTCTCAGTTTTCAGTAGGTAGTTCAAGTATTGGGATATATAATATGAACCGTGGGACTTACAAATTGATAATAAGATTAAACCGTGTCAGAATTCACTTGTATTGTATGACAATGAACTGCAAAAACTTCAAACATGTGATACTTTTTACGTCAATAAGTGAACTGTGAGAAAGGAAATAAAATGTTTGATTTTCACTGTCCCGTGAAGTGCCCACGTTACGTGTGAGTTGGTATTTTATTTTAAGCAAAACGTGTCATCTTTGAATCGCAGTATAATCAGTAACACGTCAGTTCTACCTGATTGCCCATGCTCCCTTTGATACATCATGTGTTTGAAGTAATGCATTCACTTCTATTTGAAGTAGACGTATTTGTGATTCACAAATAATGTGTATGTAGTTGGAAATAATCTATTGCATGTGTGTTACTTTGTAATTGATTCAGTTCCCTAAATTAATTCTCAATTTATTATGTAATTTTCAGCTCTATATCAGTTAGGCCGGGTACTCACCAGCGAGCCGTAACCTTTGCAGATACTGTAACCAAAACGGTTAAGGCTTCAGTGAGTACCCAGCTTTACAGTTTTATGATAGTCTCAACACAAAATATATGCCCAGACAAAGCTCTTCCTCAGAATGAGAAACATTGTTATTAAAGTTTTTAACCTATCTCGATTTGTAAACATTAAAAAAAAATTAGACAATGGGACTAAATCGTTTAATTATTATAATTCTATTATTATACGAAACGTCGAGCGTAGGTATTTATTTACCTTTATATTAATAACGCGATTTAGACTACTTCTCTATTTTTTTTAAAAAATATATTTATTTTTACTTGAAAGTGTTTACAGAAATACTATTAAAAACAAGTTCTGGCAACTTGTAAATATAAATAATAAAAAGGTAATTACTATATGACGTTACAAAAAAAGAACAATACGCAGTTGTAGAATACTTACTTTGTACGGACAGCACGCACAAGTATATTCCCTGGTGACATATTGGTATTGGCTCAGTTCGATAAAACGCGTTGTGGGAACAGTACATTATACCTCCCAGGGGTGTTACGTGAGCCCGCTGTATATTATGTTGTGTGGATGACCACTTCTGATTCTTATATAGTTTTCTGTATGACAAATAAATAAATCAGTTATTATTTGTATAGTTATATTGACTGCCTCCATGTTATATACGTCAGTAATGCGACAGCTAATCGCCTTGATTAGTCGCGGGTTCAATTTCCTTGTCAGACGAAAGTGTAACTTGGATTTTTTCTGTAGCAGCACGGCGTCTGGAATCGTGCTCGAAAGATGGCAATAGGCTCACCCCGCATCAAATGCGACCTAAACATAACAGGTGAAGTGTGGGTGCTATACAATTCTACCACACCCTACTAGGTATCGTTAGCGCGATTCTTCTTCTTCTTCATGGGGTGCATGAAAGGAGCCTCCCCGAGTGACGTACACAACGATCCCCTACGTCCGGCGCACCCTGGGCAATTCGCGAGTACTTCAAAGCTAATTGGCTAATCCTTTCACCACGATGGCAAGTCAAAATAAAATTTGACTCAGCCATCGACACGACGAAGTTATCGCGATGTAGAGTATTTATTTTGTACAGCACGCACTAGTTGTTATATATTCCCTAGTGATGGTATTGGCTCAGTTCAATAAAACGCGTTGTGGGAACAGTACTTCTACGCCATAGTAAAAACTGACTGCAATAGATATGCAAGTTTGTATTTCATATTTAATAAGTGTAATATACCCACTATTTAGATATATAACTCACTTATCCATAACTGGTGTCGTAAGTCTTTACTATGACTTAGAAGTTTTTGCCCTGCATACCCAACTCATTGGCCGACTGTACAGTAAACGCTCAGAAGTCCATAGGCACTCTAAGGATTACATTGCTATGAACGGTACGAGCCCGATACAACCAGTACACACACTAACGAAGTCGCTTGCGTGTTTAGCAGTTTATAAGATAACACACACTAATGAAATGTTGTCGCATTCGTACTAAACGCGTCACAGTCAGTGGCGACCGGTTCTTTGAATTCGCATCTATCTATCATGAGCAGGTAACTATCGGGTAAACATTGGGATCACTATCAACTAAATCTGAGTTTGAAGCTTAGTTGATTTGTGGTTGTATTTTGTTTTTACGAAATCATAATAATATTTGTAACATTTTAAGCACCAACTTGTTAGGTATTCATGCTTAAATTGCGATACAATACATGTATACAATACATAAATAGTTACATATTGATATAATAACTAATAAGTTAAATATCTTATTATTATTTAACTATTTACGTAATTTTTTAATTTTATTTTCATTGTTGTAAGGTAGAAATAAAAAAAGTCACGCTGAATGATGATAACAATGTTTATTCGTTTTATTTATTTATACAATTAATAAACTTTTAAGAGCATTGTGTTCCTACCTAAATAAAAAAAAGTTCCCTTGTAACCGTTTATAAGATTTTTGATTAATATAATAACAAATAAATGAAATATGTTATTATTATTAAACTACTTACGTTTTTTTTTATTGTCATTGTTGTAAGGTAGAAATAAAAAAGTTATGTTGAATGATGGTAAAAATGTTTATTCGTTTTATTTTTTTATACAATTAATACATATTAAAGAGAATTGTGACGTCACATTCCTACCTAAATAAAAAAGTTCCCTTGTAACCGTTTATGCGATTTTTTATTGTAACCCACTTAGTCAATTCATAACATTGATAATACAAATATTACTAAATTGATTCACAATGACAACAATGACAGGATGTTCTAATAACAAAAATATAATTGTTTATACCCACTTATAATAGGTATTGGTATACAGCAGCGTTTATTGAAGACTTATATTATGATTTACACTTTATGACGATGTTTTTTTTAATGTAACGTCACAATAAATGTATTGAGGTTACAGCTTGTCTTGACGAAAAGAAGAAGGAAACTAAACCTCCATTGAAGATCATTAAATATTTACAGAAGTGCTAATATTCAGTTACAGCGTCTTATTAGTAAAACCAAAACATCTTAAATTAATCTTAAATAATTATAACATTATTAATATTTCGTATAACCCCCATTATTTTCAATGCAGTCAAGTAGACGTTTGCGCATGGACCCTACAATATTAGCACATATACTGGTTCCTCTTAAGTTTTCCCACACTTCCATGCAATGGGTTTTTAACTGTTGTATACACCTTTCATCCCGTGACTCCCACCTTTGCACCATCAAACCCCATACATTTTCTATATATTTACAAATGTGTGAACAAAGTGGACAAGATAAAGAATACTATATTTCTGTCCCATTCCTTCTAATCGAGTAAAAACTTCAAAAAGTATAAAAATAACCAAGTGAGGTTTGAACCTGCGGCGAATGATAAACGCATCTAACTGCATGCCTTAACCGCTCGGCCATCTTATCACTTACATTAAGGATGAAATTATGAAGTACAATTATTTGTTAACAACATGTGTCTATTTCTTGGAAATAGAAGGTTGTAAGTCAGACTACACTTCAAACTATTGCCTTTTGAGATTGCTTATGGACTTTTGGTCGCGACTGTACATTATCAATCAATCAATTATTTATTTGTGAAAGTGGGTACAATACAACAATAGTAGATGTTACAAATATTTAAATGTTTCTCCAGATTCCACCATACAGGCATGCAAACATTAACAATACACAAATAATAACAAATTATAATATAAATTAACAAATCCAATCTCTAAGCTAAATTAAAATTAAGTTGCCATGTAAAATATAATTAAATTAAAATAAATTCACACCAAATAAAAGTCAACAACATTGCATCTGAATAGAATCTAAAATTGAGTCACAAAATAAAATGTCATTACATTGAATTACAAGTGATTTCGATGATATATATATGGAGCCGAGTGTACGTCAGTAAAAAATAGCTTATGACCTATTCTCAGACAAAAAACATAAGAATCGGTAAAGCCGTTTCGGATCGTGGAGTTTTAATAACTAACACTGACCAGAAATTATAAGATTACCAAAGTATAATAATTATACGTCCCAGGAGTGCTACGTGAGCCCGCTGTATATTATGTTGTGTGGATGACCACTTCTGATTTTTTACTGTTGTCTATGACAACTGCTCGTGGCTAAGTCGAAGCAGCGCGGACCGATCGGTCTTGAAGGTTAAGCAATGCTAACCGCGGTCGGCCGTAGATGGGTAACCATCTTTAACATAACAAGTTTTCCTCCGTGCCTAGGAGAGAACGTTTAGCCGTCGGTCTTATGGCAGTCGTTACGGGTAGTCAGAGACCAGAAAGTCTGACATCTAGTCTATTAAAGAGTATCGTATTACCTCGTGTCAAATGTTCAAAATATATTATTATGGAATACGTTTCTTTTTTCGTATTTGGAAAAAACTATTAGAATGAAATCGATTATTGATTCTATACAAACGGTTTTCACGGTTTTGGTATTTACATTTTTTTCTCTGAGCGTGAGTTATATTTCTTGAAATATAAATAACGTACCTAATAACAAACTAAAATTATTTTTCTCTACCAGCCTTTAAAGGCTCCTAACTAAGTTAAATGTAATATTCAACTGTGTTTACTGGACGCGTTCAAGCATGAATTTACGTGAACCACGAGAGGAGTACAAATTCACGTTCCATGGACAGACTTTGGAGCCCCGAGCAAGTCCGCCGGCAACGTTAGATACACGCTTGACCGCTTCTACAACTGTTGGTTTTTGATTCACACAAAGGAATTTCTGTCACGCTTTGGGTCTGGACTTACAAAAAGACGTGGGACTAGGACGCGTTGCAGATTAAGTACAGACATGCCGCGTTAAATGCATAATATGGCAAAGACGGGACACGGACGAGACACGAACAACTGCACGGGCGCGTGGTTGTTCTAAGTAACCCTGAAACTTGCTCTCTTTGTTTGCGCCCTATCTTGTCTGTATGTTTTCAAAAAGGTCGCCGACGTTGAAGTTTCGTCTCTTCTAATTTTTTTGTGTCGCGACGCTTTTATACATTTTGTATGAAATTTAATATAAATAATGCTGCGTCCCCAACGTGTCCAGCCCTACAACTTATTTGTTTGTCCCGCGGCTTGCATATCACCGTTCACGTTTACAATCAAATACGTATATTGTCTGGCAGTACATCCATGGCATCCGAGTTACTATACAATAAATAGTTATTTTAGAATTATTGACTCATAACCATATTATACCTCTAGAAAATGAAGGGATTATAACATAAATTTACCCTCACTATATCAGTTTCATAAAATCATAATAAAAGCTCAACGGATAGGCAGAAAGTTAAAGTTATAATTCTATACATCAGCTAAAATATGTTAACCTAATGTTATATTTTAAATTTAGACTCTGGCATCAAAAATCAAGCGTTATTTTGTTTACAAGCGAATTTACTGAACTAAAATCTACATTTGCTGTAATCTGAAATTCGTCCACTAAAACCACATTGTTCGATACGGAACTGCTTCGACCACAAACTCTAACTTAATAACTTTATTAATGTGAATTTATTTACTCTCAGACCCCAATTAAGGCTGCCTACAATTTGTTACCAAAGCTTCTTACTTCGTTTGTAATTATGGAAATCTTGCTAAATTAATTACATAATGTTAGATGACGGCTGACATAAGCGTTTCTTGAGTTTATTAAAAGCTATTAGTAGTCACTTTGCTCGATCTATTTTTATGAGTACATTAAAATGTCTTTAATTTCAGAACTTTCGCCTTATAACGCATGACATAAGTTTATTAATATAGAACAAGAGTAGGAAAAGGGTTTTTATTTCGCACTCAGATATATAAATAAAAGATGCATGACATAAACTATACTCTGAACTTAAAATCAATCTAGGTATCAGTATAAAAAAATGATGACCACTCGGCTACAATGCTGATACTAAGATTGCTGATAACAACCAACAGCGCCGATTTTCAGTTGCCGCCAAAGCTGAAGTGGACGAGACGTCCTAACTTGCGATTTTGCGAAAAAATAAACATCATCCTAACCTATTTGGCTAAGATTCTCACATTGTTAGTCGCAGATTTAGATCCAAAACGAGATCTGTTTACATTTAACGCAAAATGTGTTATAATTTTGGTATGTTTTTAGTAAAAGAATGCATAGAAGAAAAGATAAAAGGTATAGACAACCAATTCATTAATTTTATTTTTATTTATTGTAACACATAATCGTAACATTATTATTTTAGTCAAAATCAAACATATACACACATACTTACGTACTTACAGATTTAACATCGTTGCCCTATATTTGGTTTCTGTCACTCATTGTTAAACCTCCTAATGCGTGCTTGTCTTGAGAGTATTACATGTACTTCGCCGTGTTGATACAGTGTATTGACTATTCACGTACATAACATAATGTCTGTGTTGCTCAGAACGGTCAGGCAATGTTTTATAACAACCACACTTCACCTACTTAGAACCCATAATATGATAGTAGGACAAACCTCACCTTCTCTTATACCTACCTGAGACCTAAATATAAATCTTACCGGTCCGGATGGAAGAACCCTGACTTACTACATACTAGTTATTGAACCCTGATGGTGAACAAAGGCATACATAATTACCATACTAACGACGCAGTAATTAATCCTTACCGTTTTAGTTGAATCAGACACTCGTTTGACGAAACGATAATATAAATTTCTAAAGAATTATTTTTCCCTAAGTAATAAATGTCCCAGTGTTAACCCGCTCATATCAACAGTACTCCAATATGGTGCAATAATTCATCTCTCAGTATAACTCGGGATTTCACCACGACACTATTTTATTTGAAGGGACACTTTAAATTGGTTTGGCGAGAGTTGGAGGCGACAAGGCGACAAGGCGACGTCGCGCGAAGTCACCGCGGCTTTGTTCCTCAACTTATATTGTTTAATTGAAATCACCGTCTTTGTGAAACGTTAAAGTTAAAAATTGTAGATCCCATTGGTTTTCTTGTTAAAACTTCGTGCTTAACATTAAAGTTGGGTAAGGTTGTTGTGGCAGCTAATTTGAGTAGTCTTTGTAAGTTTTGAGGGATTCAGTCTTGTACTGTAACTTGATTGTTTGTTTTGCTTTGCCACTAGATGTCGCTCAAATTTTGAGTCACAGTGAGCTCTGATTGGTCAAAAATCAAACTCAGACACCAGATGTCACTCAGAAGATGAGACAAAAGACAAACTGATGGGTTAGCTTCCATTCAGTTTGGCATAATCTGATTGTCAAGTTTGTCTATGGATCTAGTTATAAATATGAATATATCACAAACATACACAACGCCATTTAGTCCCATATTAAGCAGAGCTTGTACTATGGGTACTAGAATAAGTAATAATAATAATATATACTTTTTTTTGTAAATAAATACTTACTTATTATAAGAGACACACTCAGACCAAGACAAACCTCCATGTTCATGCACACAAAGATTTGTCTTGAGCTGGAATCGAACCCGAATCAGCGTGGCAGGCAGGTACCCTCTCCGCCATCCATTCCTTCGCTATAATTTAAAAAAGGAAGTTTTTTCAATGGCCTATATTTTATAGTAATTATTATCTCTAACGAATAGCCATTTACAAAAATACAATCTATTTTTCACAGAAAAATATTTAGTTTCCAACTATGCATCATATTTTTATGAAATGGACATGAATTTTATTTATTCCAAATGCATATTTCAAGCTCAACAGATTTAAACCGTACTTTTTATGTAGTACGATAAACAAACTACATTCTAGTTTTATCTAAATCGTGTACTATTTTATTGGATGATGTTTAAGCTTATATGTGAGTTTGAAAGTTTTATCAGTTACAAATAATTATATTTATAGTTGTTTGTATCAAAAGATACTTTCTTATTTATTTTTCTGTTCGTATTTATTTTATTGTTTGATCTTTTGTAAATTCATTAATCTAAAACATTATTAAAACGCATATTAATACAATATTATTATTCGTCCTCTAGTAAAACGAACATAATATAAAAAGTTCATATTCTGATTACTCGCGATGCAGTAAAAAAATCTCATAAGTTTTCAACATACGTAACATATCATCACGCCTTTATTACCCAAAAGGGTGTGGCAGAGGTGTAAAACACCCACATTTCACCTGTTCCCATGGGATACGGGGTGAGCCTATCGCCATCCATCGGGCACAATTCGAACTCCGTGCTGCTATTGTGAATTACCTGACGGTAAGTTTACAAACAACACTTTGCCAGAACCGGGAATCAAACCCGAGACCTCGCGGTGAGAGACGCATACGCTAACCACTAGACCATCGCAGCAGTAGGTAGTAACAGGTTTTTACCGGTGCATTTTATTCAAGAATATTTTACCACGCCGAGCCCGCCGCGCCTAGTAACCAGGAAATCGTCAAATTCAAATTCCAATAATTCATTTTAATAGGCCCTAGAAGGCGCTTGAACGTCTTAATGTCATTAGTTTTACTGCTTGACAACAGATTCAAATCATGCAGAGAGAAAATCTCTACTATCACTAAAAGAATTGCATTTGCAGACCAACAACAGATCTGTAGTAAGGTAAAGTTTCAAACGTTCGCGATAGTCGACAGAAAAGGAGCACATAACTATTGTGGCGACATCTGGACAGTTGTTGAAGAACTTCCTTTGGCATGTGCAGACTTCAACCTGTACATTTCCAGTATAAAATAATCTCACGTTGTATAGGCTTCTCATGCAATGCGAGACCAGCTTTTACTGGAAATGTATAGCGAGATGTTAGCCGTGTGTACAGCAAACACACAACAGACCTCTTACAATAAATAAAGCTCTAAGAAAATACTGTAGCAGGTATAACTCTTTTAAACATCGTATAAACGACTGTAGTGTTGCCGGTTTTTCTTGAGTCTCGCTGGTAAATCACTTAATTCAAGTTTTAGGAAAAATACTTAACACTCACGAAAGTCACATAGCATTACGCCCATATTACTTAAACGTGTGTCATAGATGTAAAACACACTTCACCAGTTGTATTTGTATGTATATTTTTAACCCGCTTATATTAGCTTCACCTGTATGTATGTATGTATGTAAGTATGTATGTATGTATGTATGTAAGTATGTATGTATGTATGTATGTATGTATGTATGTATGTATGTATGTATGGATGTGTATGTATGTATGTATTTATGTATGTATGTATGTATGTAAAGCGTGGGGCGCTCTGTGCCATATTTTCCCACGCTTTTGCACAATAATACTAGTATTTTTTGTTCATTACCATTTTCAGCTTATATCAGGAATTATTTTTCACTTTTTAGTTAGAAGTACTTTAAAAGCGTGTTTTTTAGTTTTTTTTTATTGTAGATGTCACAAGTGGATATTTACACTACCCACGCTCTATAAATATTATAGTGATTAACTTGAAACTATAATCTATCACTAAGCAGATTTAAGCATATTACTTAATAAAACTTGTATAGGCACTGAGCCTGATATAGTTAGTGTTAAATCATGTTAAACATAAGTACGGTATTTAAATTGCAATGTATTTTATGTTTCCTGTAAATTTATGAAATAAAGGACTTTGAAATGAAATGAAATTGTGTTTTTATTGAGAAAATCCTGACGGAAAAATCCTAAATAAAACTTTTGCCTGACCCGGGTACCGAACCCTAGACTTCGTTGTAAAAAAAACACTAGACTAATGAGACAGTAACGACAATCAGCCTAGTAAATAGATAAGACACTTAGCAAATTATACTAAGAAACAGTTGGAAAAAAAAGGCAAGAGGCGACCGTAGCTGGTTGGTTAAAGCGACTGCCCAGTGCGCAGAAGGTCGCAGGTTCACATCCCGCCGGTCCCTTATTTTTTTTAACTGTTTCTTAGTATAGATAAGACCCAGTACATGTTTTAATTAATGTTATGTTGAAAAACACGACTGAATAGTGTATGTACAAGATGGTCGGACCAAGTCCGCTCTGGCCTCAACATGAACCTGCACAAGGCACTACAAGAAGAGACAAAGTCATACACCAGCGCTGGAATCACGACCCACAGCGTTATGGAATACGATGCGAGGAGCAGAGGAGAAAACACAATATTAATCGTCACAAAGTTTGTCAGACGTATTCATGACCTCAGAAAGTTTGTAGCAGTTTCTTTTTATGAATTTCTATTTTATCAGCACGTGTAAACTTTGATACTGTTGTTACAAGACATTTATATCCCACGCAAAAACCTTATTTCAATCAGATTGTGTGGGTGCTTCATTAGTATATGCCTACTGCGCCCACGTTGTATGTCTATGAAAAATATTCTTTATCTAAATCTAGGTTACATTATATTATTGTATCAAATTTCATTAATATCATTCTATCATCGGTCTCTCACTGCGAGGTCTCAAGTTCGATTCCCGGGTCAGAAAAAGTGTTATTTTCGATTTTCTGTCTAGAAATTTTCAGCACAGAGTTGGATTTGTGTCCGGCAAATGGCTTTAGGCTCACCCTCTATCACACAAGACCTAAACATGACAAGTGAAGTGTGGGTGATATACACCTCTGCCAAGCCCTTCTGGGTAATATAGGCGTGATGCTATGCGATGTGTTATGTCTCTCTATCATCCGATTCACCGTGAAGAAGCAACAAACATACATTAATATACACAATCTTTTACGATAATATTAGTATGATAAAACAACGATCAGGGTTCAATAAAAAATACTGCCTCTTTGACCTAATTCCGCTAAAGCCTTAAAATCTCTCCATTAACGAAGCAAAAGACATCGGTTGGAGCAAATAGTCAGTCAAGTCTGGCGCCGCTCCAAGCAATTAAGATCCGCACTGACGGATGCGCCGGTTCGAGGTGTAGCGCCACTGACTCACGGGGTTTGCTGAGCGTTAGGAATTCGGTAAAAGGAACACGAAATGACGATACGGCTGATGCATGCTCAGTTACTATTTTAAAGCTCTCTCGATTAATTTTTCTTCAAAGTATAAGACGAAACCATGTTTTCTGAGATGGAGATAATTTTTTCATACATTTGTTTTTCCTTAAAAAAATCTTATTCTAAAACATTATTCATAATTTCTGATTATTTTTATAGCATTTAGCTATGCTTAGCAAATTATACTAAGAAACAGTTGAAAATTGTTGAAAACGTCACGAAATGACGTATCATACAATTGAGAAATTTAGGGTTCCGGTTCCTACCGGAACCCTAAATTTCTCAATTGCGACCGTAGCTGGATGGCTAAGAGCGACTGCCCGGTGTGCAGTAAGGTCGCAGGTTCAAATCCTGCCGGTCCCATATCTTTTTCAACTGTTTCTTAGTATATTATTCATAATGACAGAAATGGTTCGTATACGTACTAAAAGCACCGCAGCTAATAATTATGTTGCGCCCAGTAAGTAAGTAACAGTGTGACAAAAGAAAAATTACAATTTGTGTACAACGTAACTCAGAAACAATTACACCTAAAAGTAATACATTAACAGAACTAATTCAAACTTACTTTCAATTTATGAAAACACAAACGTTATTGATGCTCAGAGTAATAAGCCAACCGGAGGTGTCATTGTCAGGTGTTCACTGCTGCCAAGTGTGAAGGAGCGCTGCTTTTGCACGCAGAACAAAACTTTGCTTGATTTGACACTAGCGCGGAACAATCTAGTCTCCCGCTTCCCAGCGAGGTATCAGGATTATTTGCATAAATATTTGCGTTTATTGTGTGTTCATGTTGGTTTTATAGTCTGGGTACTGATGACAAATATATTTTTAATTGTTAAACAAGCGCGGAACAATCTAGTCTCCCGCTTCCCAGCGAGGTATCAGGATTATTTGCATAAATATTTGCGTTTATTGTGTGTTCATGTTGGTTTTATAGTCTGGGTACTGATGACAAATATATTTTTAATTGTTAAACAAGGAACCTTAACTCTTTTTTACTTAGTCGTCTAATTCTATCATTAGATGGAAGCCTCCTTTACGCAAGGAAAAATAGATACCATACGAGACGCAACTATTTTCAATATCAATATCGTAATAAATTACAAAATTTTCATTACATTACGAAATAAACGTAGTGGCTTCGTTACGAAAATACCAATAGGATTCGATCTTGAGACCTCAGATTAAAAGGTCAAGTAGTTTAAAACACGAGAGTAGGTACTACCAGTTTGCTTCAAGTTGGCCAAATTTTCCGCCCCGCTCCTAACAAAAAAAATTGTCTAAAGGGATTTTTAGAAGGTGAGGATTGAGTGATTTGACCACAACAAAGCGAACGTGTAGTAAAGTGTGCTAGACATTGTAACACCAGCTTTACAGCAAAATTATCTTTCCAAATCTATTTACAGTACAACTAAAGTTTTAGTTGGTACTTAGAGTTTCTCAATTTACGGAACTATGCAGGTGGTGTATTTCTTGCTGGCACGATATTCGGCTTTTAGCTAGCGAATAGTTCACGGCTTTTAGTGAGCTCACTTCAGTTACTGGACTAGTTTTGGCTGCACCGGGGAAAGGATAACGTAGTTTTTATGCTTTTTTTATGCATGCATGATAATATGGCAGTGTAAACACTCATTTTATAACGCTTGTAACCGAAATTATTAAGAATGATCGCTGATTTAATAGGGTTAACTCGACGAACGGATGGTGGAGTAGGTAGTGTACCTGCCTGCGAGGCTGAGGTCGTTGGTTTGATTCCCGCTGATGACAAATCTTTGAGTGACGAACATGGAGGTTTGCCTTGGTCTGGATGTTTCTATGTGTAATAAGTATGTATTTACAAAAATAAATGTATACATGTATTAGTATGAGTTATTCTAGTACTCATAGTACAAGCTCTGCTTAGTTTGGGACTGGATGTAGTTGAGTATATTCTATTTTGCACATTATAGTTCATGAAAATGTATGTTTGAGTAGATTTCAATAAGAAATAATAGCTACTAAAATTAAAATCCAGGCCAGAGGATCACACGGCTATCTTATGCATTTTACAAATGTTAAAAAATCAATTGCAAAAAAAGAAAACACTACAGTCAACATTTGCTAAATACGAGTGTAAGAATGATGCTGAATAAATGCAAATCCCTTACTGAATTCTTCAGCGCGGCGAAACCTAAGCCCTTTGAAAAGCACTGTTTATTCGTAGTTGAAAAACGGTAAATAATAGAATGAGTACGGCGCAGTAGTTAGAGTGATCTTAATCCTTTAGGTTGGGTGATTGTGTTTTGATGCCGGACTCGACCGGCGAACTCGAGCCGATCCCGTGGACAGCGGACAAAAAGTAAGAGATAAGCTGAAGCGTGTAGCTCAAATGTCTCCAGCATTTAATACTGCTAACTTTTTTCGTACAGTATATTTATGTCACTTAGTAGTATTTACATAACATAACATTACGCCCATATTACCCAGAAGGGTGTGGAATAGGTGTTCAACACCCACATTTCACCTGTTATGTTTAGGTTCCATGGGATACGGGGTAAGCTTATCGCTATCCACCGGGCACAATCTCAACTTCGTGCTGCAATTGTGAATTGCCTGACGGAAGGTTCACGAATAATACTTTGCCCAACCCGTGAATTAAACCCAAGACCTCGTGGTGAAAACCGCATATGCTAATCACTAGACCATAGAGGCAGAAGTACATTTAATTATGTCAAAAACATACTCATATTATAAATGCTAAAAACAACAAAAAAACTACTACTGGGTGGATTTTGATGAACTTTTACACTCATTAAAAGCTTTTAGCCTAGCTAATACAGGTACCCATATATAAAGTAAAAAGGGAAATATGTTTATAAAGAATCATTTATTTTGAAGATTGAAAATATTTATTTTGGTGCCTGAGGACTTCACACGTTTAACTTATAAAGACTAAAAATGACAGTAAAAAATCGCTCAATCTCATCCCCTGTACCAAATCTCAAGAGCGGGATTACCCTGGATTTTTTCCCACTAAGCTGGGCGTAATTGGATCCCAAATTGACCGTGGAAGGGGACGTTTCAACGGACGATCGACTCATTTGTTTTAGATATTACAATAAATTGTACCATTAAATCCACCTGCTTTCAATGTCCGCTGTTCATTTTATTGACTAGAGGTAAACGTTGTATTTATTTTTTGTTTTGATTTAGTTTGCTATATGGACATTGTGTAGTTTCTTGTTGTATATGGAGAGCGAGCAACGGAATTAAAATCGTCATTAAATCGAATTTGCTCAAAAATGTGACACAGCTATATCTTATTTTGGCCCAGAATCTGCCTTTTCTGAAAGTTTCATCAGAATTGTTAGAGCCGTTTTCAATATCGTCCAGGAATATATATATATATATAGCTATTGGAATATATATATAGCTATTGGAATAGATTAAACACTCGACAAAGAGCCTTCTTATAGTGAATAAAATGCATTGTAGCGATTATGCTGAATGAAGATTCTTTGTTGTCAGTGTTGTGTTTTATTTTTATTGTAATATGTTTTGTTTTGTTTTTTTAAGGTTTATATTTATTTTTTGTTATTTTGCCAAAATATTAAGTATTATATTCCATGCAGCATGTACGCCGATTTTTACCAGTAATAAAATATTTTTCTTTCTTTCAATTTATCTATAGAAAATTGTATATTTCCGAACATTTAACAGCTCCACCGAATGAAAAAATCTTACAACACTATCCTTCGAGCTGCTTTTTTAGCAAATACTTTTGAACTAAAAATAATTCACTCTTATTTTTCCAAGCTGAGAGAAAGTGTTACGCTGACAAATTCTCGACCAAGGAACCTAATTTCGAATGGACGAATAAAATCCAGCGCTCGAGCGCTATCAGGCTCCGTCCATAAGAACAAAACTAAAGCCACGTTGAAAGAAATATCACATACTAACGGGTACCTAATAGTTCTGAGCGCTTACTGAGATTTTCGAGTACGTATATTGAAACTATTTATTAGGCACTTCAAATTCAAATTTAAGACATTATACATTTCTTTTAGGCAGTAGTCAAACTGATTTACATTATATGTTAAAGTTAAATCTAAGTTAATGTTAAAGTTTTATGTTTTACAACCTTAAAAATTTTAAGGTTGTAAAACATAAAACCACACAAAAGAGTGCGGTAGTGGTGTAACAAACTCATATTTCACCTGTGTGGGATCCGTTCTTTACTCCAGGAAATAAGCGTAGATTACCAAGATGTAGATGGATTTAAGAGAATAAAACGACCATTCGATTCAAGATATCAGAATATAATGCCCTAAATTTAATCATTTTACAACATGACATTTTAAAATGGTGTTGCCACAATATAAATCATAATCGGTACAACTATACTATTTATTAAAAAATAGTAAAGGTTGTATTACTATTTTTAAATCGAGTAGTCAATACAACAGTTTACAAAAATAAATTCAAGTATTATTACGGTATTCAAATAAATTAACCTTACACCTGTTATCGTTCAGTTCTGAGTGAAAGTGAGCCTATCGCCAACTGCCAGGCATAATTACAGACTCCCTGCTGCTATTGACCTGGTCCTACATAACACTTTTTCCTGAGCCTGCAACCTAAATGGATAAGTCACAGTTAGCGGTCGCTTAGTCTATATTTGATGTAACATCTACAATATTTTGTGTGTTGACTTATGGACTTCAAGCTTGTTTTCTTCATGCGTCGTATAAAAAACCTAGACCAATCGATCTTACTGGTCAAGCTATGTTTAACATCAACAGGTTTCCCGCCGAGTTTCGAAGATCACGTTCTAGTTGTCAAAGGCCAGGAAGTCTGACAACTAGTGTAACAAAAAGAGTATCGTATCTGGGTCGTTGAGGTCAGATGGCAATTGCTTTACGTAAAAAAACTGATATTCAGTCAAATCCGACGAGAAGCCGACCACAAATTTATTAAGAATAGGCTAAAAATGATAAAAATCCCATTGTTATTATGAAGAACTAAGTATTAAAAGGCCACGGTATGGCCAGGACCGGCGGGACACAGGAAGAGAGGCAGACCGCTTGCACGATGGTCAGATGACATCACTCGTGTAGCAGGCCGGGACTGGGTACAAGGGGCTAAGGATAGAGACACATGGCACTCTCTGGAGGAGGCCTTCACCTAAAAGGGGTTCTTGCACAACAAATATAATATAATGTTAATTAAATAATCCATGATATGAAATATATTAAAATGTAAATAATTTTTGGTAAAGCAATCATGAATTTTTCAATTATAATTATAATCATAATTCAATTAATTATTAATGTAAATATTTTTTTATTGATCTTATGCATGAAAGTTCACTACTCATAATGTAAATATTTTAATGTTAATTTTTCTTTTAATTGATATTATATATTATTATGCATGTATTGATATGATTAAGTAATTTAAGAAATGGTTTATTATTTATTATTAAGATTTTGAGTCATAGATCAGATATATTTTAATCACTATTCTCAATTTTATGTAATTTTGCAAGAAATAAAAGGCTTTTTATTTTATTTTATTTATTTATTATAAGTATGAAAAGGTCATCATACCTATAATTTGCCAAAGCAAACATTAGCACGTTGCCTTATTACAATAATATTGTTGTAGCATTTAGCGCAGTCATATAAAGTTGTGTGTTGTGGAGGACAGATGGCAGTCGATCCAAGTAAAATATCTACCTGAATCTATTAGACTAAAAGCCAATCCTAATGTAATAAGGATGATGTAAAACTTACGGGAAAAAATACATAATATATCATCACGCCTATTTTACCAAAAATAATTATATATTATAAATATCTCACAACTTACACACAACGCCATCTAGTCCCAAACTAAGCAGAGCTTGTAATATGGGTACTATGATGACTGATACTAAACTAATACATATATATACTTTTCTTTTGTAAATACATACTTATTATACATATAAACACCCAGACCAAGACAAACCTCCATGTTCATGCACACAAAGATTTGTCTTAAGCGGGAATCGAACCCGCGACCTCGGCGTCGCAGGCAGGTACAATATCCACTCCGCCATTCGGTCGTCAAAAAGAGTGTGGCAGAGGTGAACAACGCCTTCATTTCACTTGTTATGTTTCAGTCCCATGGGTTAATAGGGGTGAGCCACCGCGCACAATTCCAACTCGCGCTGCCATTATGAATTGCCATTCCAGACGAAATATTCGCAAATAACACTGCCTGACCCGGGAATTGAACCCGAGACCTCATGGTGAAAGGCGCATACGCTAACCACTAGATAGGTAGATACTATACTGAACTCGACTAGTTAAATAAATATGCTCATTAGAAGAACAGTACATGAAGAACAGTTTCAAACCTATAATATTCCAAAGCAAACATTAGCAGATAAATAACGTTGCCTTATTACAATAATATTGTTGTAGCATTCAGCGCAGTCATTTAGGCCAACTATCCAGCAACATAATTACTGAGCCGCAAACATTTGTGCGCCAGTTATTGTACTAACTAATTACTACCCGTTTAAATAATTACTGTGTTAGGTACGCTCATTTCATTGCAATTATTTTATGTGATTATTATGTTTGGTGGAAAAATATATATTATTATTATATTTCTGATTATCGAACACAGTCAATCAGATATGTTGCCAAATAGTAGAAAAACTAGCCCTCTCAAATAAAAATATCTCAAGTCATATGATATCAAAACGTGGCGCAACTTGGACTCTCGGTCTTACGATCGAGAGGTCGTCGTTCGAATCCTGGCCATTACACCTTGGACGTGAACTTCCTCCGAACACAAGCGAATTAAGCTTAGCTGGTCCTCCAGCTCCAGAAAAATTACTAGTGAGCTTATTAAAAAAAAGGTGGTTAACATTATTTTATTTGCAAAAGAAAATAATTAAATATTTAAAAAATCGCTTTAATACTTACTTAAATAAAATATTACAAAAACAAATTAAAGGTAGAGACATGTTAAATTTTACGTTTGAATTGCATAACTTTTATATTCTGTGAAATTATAACTTATCTAACGGTTACCTCCTTCTCGACAGTTGTAAAACAGGACCTTAGTAAAGAATAGAAATTAATAACAACTATCTTATATACGGATTCCGCGAAACATTTCCGCCTGCAACACCCTATTAAAATTGCATAAAATACCTTTTCCTTTCATAACCTGTTTTTACCTCAAAGAATTACTAAGAAAAAGGAAGAACAGAGGCTTTGCACAAAATAAACCTAAACCTTCTACATTTAACCTTACGCGTGCATTTTCTGAAAGAAAAGCCGCAAAATGTGTGAGCTAGGGAGAATTTTCCACCGGATGGGAGCGTTTTGAAAGAAAAATGCTTGTTGCATTCTCCCGAGGTAAGTTTAGTGCGGAGACTGTTTAGTCGAGTGGAAACTATGTTCAATAGAGAGCTGAATTTAGTCTTGATTTACGAAGTATATTTCAGATTGCATTTTTACTTTATGCTTCAGTTGTGGAGAATGAACTCTGGTCAGGGGTTTGGATGGAAAATGGTTAGTTTTACTCATTTTACAAAGTAATGCATAAGAGCTTATTATGTTTGAAATAAATAACATTAGGTTTAAATACATTTATTCTCAAATAAGACTACAAGAACATAGTTAAACTTAAAGTAAAACTTATTTTTTTTTCGCTTTAGCAATAAAAATATTATATTATTATTATCATAATAATTATTTAGCTCACTTAACATATTACTTTGCTTATCCAGCTAATTTGTCTAAAAGAGCTATCAAGTATTCAGCGAGTTAGCGTTTGAATACCTATGTTAAATGAATGAACATTACTATCAATTAACTGCAGTATATATTTTTAATTTTGAAGAAACGACGCCCGCTCTGTGTCGAGAGGGTGTTCACAAACATACATTTCACACGCACAAAACACAACCAGGTAATGAAAAAAGATTGGATTTAGTATCTTTAGGAACAGTTGAGTTCAATATGTTGGCAGTTTTACCTTATTATTTAGATCAGGTTATATTATTGATATCGACTGTACCATCATTCCTTTATGTTAACAGATGCGTAATTTCATCAAAGGTCTTCAAAATTTAGCTATCCACGCCAGTAATTTAGGGCTATAAGCCTCAATAACCATGTAGTTACTATTAATATACTCTTAATTGAAATTATAGTAACGTCCATCGTAACGCGCAGTCCCTTCACTAATGGTTATGTAGAAATGCATTGAGTTCGCTCGCTACCAGCCATACTATACTTACAGGTTTTGTTTCGTTTTTAGTGTTGTCCCGGGAATTTGTGTTGACTTAATTAAATTCCGCTGCTTAGTAAATTGTTTAGGCATATACGTGCGGTATTGCTTTGGGTTTAATTACAATTCATTATTTAATATTAGGATACTTGTGTAAGGGGTTAGTCGCAATTAAGTTTTTTTAGATGCTAGTTTTATAAATAACAAAATATCACTTAACTTTCCCATAATTCCATCAAGGCCCAAACTAAGCAGAGCTTGTACTATGGGTATTGGAATAACTAATGGTAATACCTATATTATGTATTCTTTTGTTGGTAAAAAAAATGCTTATTATACATAGAAACACCCAGACCAAGAAAACCTCCTTGTTCATGCTCGCACCTTGAGTGGGAATCGAACTCGCGACCTTGGCGTAGTAGTTGCATAACCGACGCCGCTGTATCATCTCCTCAGAGAGGATTGACTGCCAGGACCTGCTTCAATCTCATGGTTGAGTCACAGGCACAGGCAAAGAAATTGCAGATAGATATTTTACAAGGATTATTTACCAAACATACAACTAAGGCCCAGTTTCTACCAAAGCGGAGAGGAGAGGAGATGTGTTTGATGAACCAACCGTTGTCATATTTAATTTATTTATTTATTATTTGGGAAACAAACAGCTTTTAAGACAATCGAAAAGACATAAATAAAATAAGTTATAAAAATTACAACGTAAGCCAATTGACAGTTTCCGCTTATATGCACGTGCTACGTTCGAAACTTACATATTCAAAATAAATAACATGTTCTATTTTCTATATAATAATAATTGACATCTCGACAGGATACAATAAATTAGAATAATAGTAAATAAAAATAAATGTTACTATAGACGACAATCGTAACATTCAGTCAATTTTGACACTTTTGGCCGTCAAAGTCAGTCTTAACACAAAATTATCCAATTGTAATGGAAATAACGTAATCTGATTGGATATTTAAACTCACCTCCTCGCCTCTCCACTTTGATAGAAATATTTACGGGTATAACAAGTGAAAAAAACAAAAAAAAATCTTCTTACTTATTTCTACGCCCATAATAATAAAATAATGACAAAATAATAGAACATTCCGGTTTGTGTTTATCTGGTTTTTATGGTGTAGTTTAGCGGCGGCTTCGGCTATTAAGTGCATGTATCGATAACGCGATAAATCCTGGGTACAGTCGTGTCGCAGTAAATTACTGAACAAGGGCTTCACCACTATGTTTTACCCGATTATACAAAAGAGGTTATGAAAATTAAGGTTTTAGTGCTATAACTTGTACTTATAGGCTGAAAAAATAGGTATGCTTCTTCTTCTTCTTCGTCGTGTCGATGGGCGAGTCAAATTTTATTTTGACTTGCCATCGTGGTGAAAGGATTAACCAATTCGCTTTGGCGAACTCGCGAATTACCCAGGGTGCGCCGGACGTAGGAAATTGTTGTGTACGTCACTCGGGGAGGCTCCCTTCATGCACCCCATAGGTATGCTGCAAGCATAATATTCTTATCTAAAATTAAGCGCTCGGTTTTTGATTTTGTACTTAACGCTTATGTCGGTATGAGAAGCGCTCCCGCATTGTGCAATCAGAAAAGGGCCAAAAGCTTTGCAAGTTCGTAAAAAAAATTGTAATGATGAAAAACATAAAAGTTTGTCAAAGACATCATTCAGATACAAAAAGAATGACCAATATAAATAGTCCGTCTTATATAACTGATCACTTCACGTAACGTATCGTCCAAGTTCCGAACAGTGCTTAATGTAAGGGTGTGCGCATGACAAAAATATGAGGAAAGTTGTCCAATACCGCGAGTGCCAGCCCTGGCCGTTTTATTCCAAATACTTTCGATTGCTCTCGCGATATAAATAACTTCGAGCGACGTTTTGAAGGCACGATTTTCTATGCCGTTGTCGTGTCGTAGGAACTAAATGAAATAAAACAGGCTTGAGATAGTGCCGGTGCCGATTAGTATTCGATTTCATTGAGGGTGTAGTTTGAGGCGCGGACCAAAGCTGAGAGCCTTAATACACCCGAAAGACATCAATTTTTTTACCGAGTGATACATAGTGCTTTATACTATACCTACAAAAACTATCAAAAACCTCAAAATCTCCTAAAAATTACAGAACTACTACAATATACCAAAATCAACCATAATTTACCAAAAAATGAGAGAAAATAGACTTAGCATTCCTAAAAGAGGGAGTTTTTTTCTATTTTTCCTTTCGTTGCAGAACGCAGCGGGAGGAAAAGTAAAAAAACCGTCGCCCGAAAACACTTCCGTTTTTTAATAGATATTCTCCGTATGACATTCTGCAATAAAGTACTGTCTACGTAGACAGTATGTATTAAAGCAATTATAGGAAATGAGTTAAATATTTAAGCCTTTGATTTTCCTTTCCATCTTGTAATGTTTATCCATTAAATTATTTCTTACTAGTTCTACGTAAATAATAAAAAACTTTATGACTTTTAAAAACCTTCTAAAAAAAATAAACACTGTTTATGGAATTAAAAAAAACCAAACAACAGAGCAAATCATATATTATACGGTACAACATTCCAGATCACATCAAATAAAGCAGAGAAAATACTCAAGTGATTTAATCTCAGTTTCTAAAGTACTCTCCTTACCTTTTGTTCCAATAGATTGCCGCAACTTCCAAACAATTTTAATATGACGTCATCTCGCGAAAGCTATACAAAAATATATTCATCCTTCGTGCAAACCCCGCATTGCTCAACAAATAAACTCGGGGTTATTCAAACTTTGAATAACTCTATTGAATATGAATAACCCCGAGATGTATTGTTTCAAGGCAACGTTGCGTTTATATTTTCAAATGTTTTGACTGGCATAAAAGTTTTAAATTATTTGAAAAACTTGGCGCGTTCTTGTTTGTTTACACAATACCAGTTTGTTGTTTTAATGTTACGTTTGAAAACAGTGTTTTAAATAATTAGAGCTTACTGTTTATAAGGCCTCGATGGTCTAGTGGTTAGCGTATGCATCCCTTGAGGTATCAGGTTCGATTCCCGGGTCGGGCAAAGTGCTATTTGTGAACTTTCCGTTAGAAAATTTACAATAGCAGCACGGAGTTTGAATTATGCCTGGTGGATGGTGATAGGCTCTCCCCCTATCCCATAGGACTTAAACATAACAGGTGAAATGTAGGTGTTGTACACCTCTGCCATATCCTTCTGGGCGTGATGTAATGTTACTGTTTATGTTTAATGAAGTACAAAGAAGAAGTTTTATAATGGCCTATTATTTTAAAATACATGAAAATCTTTATTTATCCGCAGGAGTTTTTTATAAGATCGGATCGGATCAGGTTCTTTTACGAGGAGTAATGGAATGTCTGTAATATAAATTTGGTTTAAATTACGAATAAAGTCTACCAATATATACATACCATAATACAATAGAAAATAACGACAGTACTTTTATTATGTTGATAAAGCCATAAAGTTTCCTCAAAAGCTTAAATAACTAGAATTTGAATTTATATTACAGGAACTTTTTTATAATTTTAAAATTGAAGAAGGGCTGCTTCACGGAAAACAATATGACTACCTGAACTTTTAATTAAAGGTTTTCAGTTTACCAACAAACGAACACTCGCCGTACTACCTTCAAACTAGTTGACTACTTGCAATTTCTCTATTTGAACTTTTAACCAGTTCAAAACTACGGATGTTTGGATGCCTATAATTTTTAATAAACAGAATAAAGATAATTTGAAATCGAAGGAACATAGATAATGGTGTTTCAAATTAGGTCACATGAGATATGGGGTGAACCTATCGCCATCCACCGTGCACAATTCCAACTCCGTGCTGCTATTGTGAATTCCTGCCCGACCCGGGAATCAAACCCCTAGACCATCAAAGCATCGACATTTATATAATTCTGAGCTAATTTCGAATTAATTTTAACATCGCTTTGCTCCTTTGTCTCGATAGTAAAGAAAAAACTTAGCCTTCAAAATTAACTTCTTTTAAATCAACACTCAACTTAAACACCTTAAAAAATCTATTCCTAACAGAGTGAGATAAAAAGAGTTTCCTTTATATGTTTAAGATACTTTGAATGTATATTTTGAACACATTTCCTTTGACCTTTTTTACTTTTTAACTACTTCTAGGAATCGTACAGAATACCAAATTACATACATATATATATATATGTTATTCGGTATATGTATGTTATTCTAGAACCAATCTATGGATATGTATGTACATATCCATAGATTGGTTCTGGAATAACTTTTCCAATAGTGCTTCAATTAAGGCTTTGAATAGAGACTTACCGATGGTGGTAGAGCTATCTTATTCAAGGAGGCAACACCACCGTCTCACATTTAACCTGCCGTTATTATAGTGCATCCACTTCTGTGTTCCAGTTTGGTGAGGAGATTAGGCCCTGCAATTAATGGCCAAGAGGTAAAACACTGGTCCTTGCATGTAGCGATGCATTTACAATCTGTTTTTTGTGGATTGTGGACGTTCATAAACTATTGCCATTGACTGTAGTAGGTAGAGTATAATAAAAAAACTAAACATAACATATAAGATTAAAAATCGTGAAAGTTAACTATTAAATAGATCTTATGAAATTAAAACGTTAAATGTGGATTATTGAGAAAACCTCTGCATAAATTGTAAGTAGAGGTTTCTATGTTATAGGTTTCTATAAAAATTGTAATGTAATACTTACGAAGATATAATCCACCGCAAAATGTAAAAGTGGACTTAATGCCTGAGGCATTTTCTTCTAGTCAAATGCCACGTTATAAATAAAGTAAAACACCAGTAAAAGAAAAAAAATACAGGTAAAATAATATAAGAATAACAGAGTACTGACATTATTTTATGATCTTATCAAACAGCTACCAGCTTTTCACTATGATCTATCACACATAAAACTCGTACATTTGATAGCTGGATTTTAATTATATTTACACGCAATAGGAAACAAAAAATATTTGAAAAACATACATAGTGATACGGTTATAGATTTTTAATTTACGGATTACTTAAAAAAAGTTTAATCCTCATCATGTTAAACACAATATCGTCCAATTACTACTAATTAAAAGACACAGAATCTTATAACATCTTCTAAAGCGTCCTATTTATATAACTAGACATCGCAAAGTCCCAGCGAATGCTAATTACAAAAATCCTTATAATCTCTAATAATTTTCACTAATTAAATTTTACGGCAGAGTCCCGTAATACACCTGCTCCCAAGGAATTGGCTCCCGAACTCCATTTTAACATAAAAAGCAACGAAAAAGACGAAATAACTGTCTGGTTTATTAGTATTTGTGTGTTACCAGCTTAGGGTATTGTATTTAAGGCCATAGCACACACGCCACTTTTAGCACGGGATATGTGCGATTTGCGACTGTTTCGATGCGTTTTATCACAGTATTATTCCCTTAAATCACCATTCATTTAATCGACTTAAGACGCAAGAACACAGTGTATTTATACACGCAGACGACGCGTATTTTAGGTGCCGTGGGCGCTGACTGTTGCGTTTTTATTGATGATACAAAGACGAACGCGTATACGCACCTTTGAAGCAATACAAACATGCATGCAAAGGGATGAAAGATAGGAGGTCTATCCAATAGATTGGCTTACATTTTTTTTAATTTGTACTGAAGATAGCGTAAGCGGTGTTGTCTCATCTGACGCCATTATACAACTGGAGAAGAAGATTGATCATAACGCGGCAGCTACAAGTAACGCGCATATTTATTTATTTTGGTTAGCTAACGATTGTTTACACTAGTAATATTACAATCAAATTTAACACAGTTGAATCATGCTAAGCGTAACAACCAATTAAAAGCTAACACCACTTGGACGGTTTGGTTAAACTTAAATTATAAAAATAAAAATTATAAAAATGAGGCAGATTAAATAACAATGGATAATCTGGAGTACCAATTGAAAAAAAATAAAGTATACAAATTAGATAAAGGAAATAAAAATTTAAAGATATACATTTTAATAAATTAATTATAGGGTAAAATCAAATTAATAAATGCAATCCATTACATTAATTATTAATTAATTACATCTTAATAATAATTAATAATAATTTAATATACGCACAATACTAGCGCGTTTCACGATCGTATCATGTACGCAGGCTATAAGTTTGGTTGCTAGGTTAGAGTTCAGTCGTCTGCGCGTTTGAAATACGCCGTGTGTGGCATATGAGCAGCGTGTGTGCTCTGGCCCTTAAGGTCTTGTATTTAGAGACTCTAAAACTCAACATAAATAAATAAACACATGTACTCCGTAGTACAATTACGGAAATAGGGTTGTTCTTTTGAACCCTTAGAGATCTTAATAATATGGATGTTGTATTATTTTGTGTAGAACTGGTGTAATTTGAGCCGACTGCTTTTAATTACGTTTTCTTTGTATTGGTATCCAGCCGCGATCTGTTTATTGTTTTAGACGCGGTGGTTATCTTGAAGAGGAAGTACTTTTAACAATTTACCTGATAATTATATATTTACTTTATCTAAAGGTTTAGGGTTTTTTTTTCAATTAAATTGAGTCGACTTCCAAAACTTAAAGCATCATTAAAATTACGCAAAAGATAGTTTTTAATATTAGTGCCCGTAGATTGCAAATAAGATAAAATGGACTAACACCGACATCAAAAACTATTTTTGGCGAATGCTTGTTGTCTAGGAATACCTTAAAACGTACTATTAATAATTGACCAATCAGGACAGTCAATTTAAGCAATGCCACGACACTATTGGTGTGAATTTCAATATTAATATAATACAACGTGCCACTAACTGTTTGCAATCAAAATATTAGCATTAATTTTGCCGACTAACTTTTATCCAAAACAGGCCTATTCTTTGATCACCACATTTAAAATTTATTAAAATACAACCATATTCCGAAGCAATAGAATTCATAATTACCTGTATTTTATCATGTCAAAGGCTCTTTGGTTCTATTTGCAAAATACAAGACGACTCGCTTTACATTGGTAAGCTCCAATAAATCACATTTACGGCCAAAAGAAACACAATCATATTTCTTCCAGCATAAAGTTGAAAATAGATCGACGTGTCAGTAGGGTTGACACTTCCAAGTTTCTAAGAAACATGAGTGTAGTAGCGGCAAATCACATTACACAGTTATAGCTGTCAGCAATCTGCCACCAGGCTTTGAGGGCAGTCTTGCAATACCGGTTTATCGCTAACGGTATTCGACCAAGTAGTATAAGAGCAAGTGAGTAACATAGCAATATAATTACCACTAAACATAAATAATAATATAATAATGTATCCTATATTGCTCGAAATTTTAAGAGTTGTGTTGTGTTGTTTGTGTAGTGTAGGATCCGATCTTACATTCAAGAAATAAATGTAGATTACTTAGATATGGATGGATTAAAACGAGTAAAACAACCGTTCAATTCAATCTGTCAGAATATAATGCTCAAAATAATCATTTCACAACATGACATTGGCAAATAGTGTTGCCACAATAAATACTCTAATCGGTACAACAATATTATCGATTTAAAAATAGTAAAGGTGTAATTACTATTTTTAAATCGACTAATCAATACAATATTTTTTAAAAAGTAAACTTATGTATAATTATCGTATTCAAATAACCTTACAGTTCGGCCATCCTCACCAAAGTGAGTCCTCTCACTTGTACAGTAATTACAATAGTAATAACAAAAAACAATATTACAATAAAAATTAAAAAAAAAGAAAATACTATTTTAATGTAAGTATGAGTAACAAATGTAAATAAAATCATAATTTTTCTAATCAATGTACAATTATAACCTCTCAATCTCAATTCCCATAATATTATATCTTAAATATAACATTATTCTTTATCACAATCTCAGTCTAATCTCGAATCCTGCCCAGCCGCTCTCACTGATACCGTTTCATATTCACATTCGCTACCTTCAGTGATATCCGAGGGCGACTGCGCTCAAATCATTTCATCCTGTAAATCCTGCCCAGTTAATCTCCAGGGTCATCTGTGCGACATCCTTAAGATGCCATTCGCTTTCTGCACTGACCGCTGAAGAAAACTGTGCTCATTTCAAGTAAAAAAAAGGTTAGTCACAATCCTGCAATCATTTGTGCAACACCAATGTCTTGGTGTTATTCGCTTTCGCACTGATTGCTCAAATCAATTTATAACATTTTCAACAATGACACACACACAAAAATAACTGTGAGCCATTTTAAATTTCAATCAAACCGTCTCAATCTGCATAATAGTATAATTATTATTCTTGGGTAACTCTACATCAATCAAAGAAATGAAAAAGTGATTCCTCCCTGCAGAGTAGATGCAGAATCACTCCTCCACGGCGTCAGTACCGGTATCCCTATCCTCGTCACTGCTATCACTAGCGTATCCACTAAAACTAGTCCAAGGATGGATTTTATCTAACGCGACGACGTTTTCATATCGTTTGTTACCTTTTCTTGTTAAGGGGGTGTCTTCAACGAGAAATCTATCATTAGGTAATATTTTGAGAATGCGATATGGGCCTTGAAACTTAGGAATAAGTTTTTTCGATTTACCTACATGGTCTTTATCTATAAGGGTTCTCTCAATCCTAATGAGATCACCTACGTTATAATTAGTCCGTGATTTCCTATGCTTATCAAATTGTCTTTTATTATACTCTTGATGTTTATCTATACTTTCGCTAGCTTTCGACCTTAATCGCGTTAAATCATCATCGCTAAGGCGTTCGGATGTTTCGGCAATAACATCAGTCAAAACATTTTCAGAAGCATTCATTAATTTGCACCCAAACAACAGTTCTGAAGGGCTTTTCCCTGTGGTTTTATTAATTGTGGTATTGATACCTAATTGTATTTGCCCGATTTGTTCGTCCCACATATTATCATTTTTACCATAAGAACTAGTACCCAGGGCATCAATAATGGTACGGTTAAACCGCTCGACCTGTCCATTCGCTCTCGGGGTAGCTACAGCATTTAAGATATGCTTAATTTTTAGTTTATCTATAAATTCCTTAAATTTAGCACTTGTAAAACATGAGCCACGATCTGAAATGAGGCGGGATGGTACGCCAAAATAACTGAAATGTTCTTTAAATATTTTGACTGCTGTTGTCGTTTTTGTATCTTTAACTGCACGTATATTTACATACTTAGTAAATGCATCTACAATCACTAACAAATACATATTTCCCCGTCTCGATCGAATTAACGGGCCTAAGTGATCGACATGAAGTGTATGGAATGGTTTCCCTATTTTTGGTATGGGATGCAGCATACCTTCTCTAGGTCCACCAGGGGCTTTATGGTGCGCGCATTCTAGGCAAGCACTGACGTACTTCTTAGTAAATTTACGCATTTTTGGAAACCAAAAGGCCCCCTTTAATCGATTCAGTGTTTTCTCATAACCAAAGTGGCCTATATCGTCGTGGTTCATGCGCAGCACCTGCCACCGACAACCCCTAGGAACCACCCATCGTAATCCCTCATCTAATATCCTATAGACATGATTACCTTTTAACTGGTAATTTTTGCGAACATCTGCAACGAATTTGGTCTCATCGTCTTCTAAAATTTCTCTTATACGCTTAATTTCGCTATTATCGCTCTGTATCGTGGCTACCCAATCACGAATGTCTATATGCAAAACATCTAGTACATGTTCGCCATCCTCTTTAGTAGATTCAACTACAGGGCCACGACTAAGAGCATCCACGTGAGCCATACGCGCGCCTGGTCTATACTCAATTTCGCAATCGTATTCCTGGAATTGAACCCACCAACGGGAAATTCGAGGAATAAGATCCCTCTTTGTTAGGGTTGTACGCAATGCATTACAATCTGTTATTAATTTAAACTTTAATCCAAGCAAGTATACTCGAAAACGATTAAGTGATGCAACGACCGCAAGAGTTTCTAACTCAAACGAGTGAAACTTTTGCTCATCAGCCGTGGTCTTACGACTATAATACGCTACCGGCCTAATCAAACCATCCAAACCTTTTTGCATAAGAATGCCTGCGATTCCCACTTTAGACGCGTCTGTGTGCAATTCGGTATCTAATTTCAGATCGTACAGAGCTAGAATAGGACGTTCAATTAATTTTTCTTTTAAGTTTATAAAAGCATCTTCTGCATCTTTGGTCCATTTCCAATCGAACTTTGTGCGCAATAAATCTGTCAACGGTCGAGCTATTAAAGCGAAACCCTTTACAAACCTACGAAAAAAACTTGCCAGACCGATAAACCGCCTAGTATCATGTATGTTCTGTGGTTTCGGAAAATCTCGTATGGCTACCGTCTTTCTTGTGCCCGGGCGTATACCTTTACCACTTACATGAAATCCTAGAAAGTCAAGCTCTGTATAAAAGAAGTTACACTTTTTAAGTTTCAGTGTGAGCCCAGCCTCCTGCAGAAGTTGGAGTACCTCCTCTAAACGTGCCAATCCCTCTTCAAATGACTTGGCCGGTATTAGTACGTCATCCATATATATAATAGTATAATTTACCTTAGCTAATATTTTGTTCATTGCCCTCTGAAATACAGACGGTGCATTTGCAAGTCCAAAAGGCATTCGTTTAAATTGGTACTGACCATCAGGCGTTACAAAAGCAGTCTTGTCTTGTGAACTAGCCTCCACTGGAATTTGATAGTATCCAGAAGCTAGGTCGAGACTCACAAATACAGAATTACCTGCTAACCTATCAAGCTGATCATCGATTATAGGCAATGGATAGTGCTCTTTCTTAGTCTTATTATTTAAAGCTCTATAATCGATGCACAACCTATTCTCACCGGTTTTCTTTTTAACCAGTAATACTGGACTAGCATAAGACGAACTCGACTCACATACTATGCCTGAATCAATCATCTCATTAACCATAGAGCGAACCTGTGCCCGCTCCGGGAACGAAAGTCTATACGGTCTATAGACTACAGGTTGTGTATCGTTTAGCTCTATTTTCATTTGAATCACATTGGTTAACCCTAACTCCTTCAAATTATCGGAAAAACAAGATTCGTACTCCTTAAGTAAAAATTTTAAACTATTAACCTCAGTGGTGCTAAGTTGCTGGCCATAGTTTAGGGCGGCAACTGTGTCAGCGTTGCTAAAATCTAACACGTTTATGCCAATGGAATCTTTGGTTGTAATGGCGCGAGTTATAAGTGAATCCCGTTTCATTAATATAAATTTATCACTAAAGTTTTGCACTAACACCACACCCTTGCCATTTTCCACTTCATATTCACCCGGCATTAGATAAAACAAATCCTGTGAGTCACCGCGTAAAGATCCGTTCACACTAACCGAACCAGTGTAACCGTTATTCGTAGAAACCAGTAATGGAAACATTGCTTTTGGAGGAATATTGACGTCATCATAAATCCTCAATAGTACTTTAGCAAAATTTTCACGAACAAAAACTAAGGAATCAGTAGTCTTCATGATAAGTATGCCCGGTTTTTCAGTAAAGCTATGACCAATCAACACTGGATATTTAATAACGTTATCATTGACAACATATGCACAGACTTCTTCTTCAATGTTTTGTATTTCTATCTTAACCTGAGTAACACCTATTGGTAAAACTATATTATTTCCAATACCTCTCATAGTAGGCAACTGACTATCAGTCCAATTAATGCCTCGTTTTATCGCCTCGCTATACTGTATTAAAGTACACTGACTTCCTAAATCAACGAAGGCCTGAATAGCCTCACCATTTATTTTTATATTTAACAAATATTTTGAATCACTCGAATCATTAGTAACAACTCGCATAACATTCTTGTCCTTAGAATTTTCGTTCTTATTATTACTTGTCTCACCTGGCAATCTAGGACAATTTACAGCTATATGGCCTAACCTACCACAAATATTGCACTTCAATATTTGCTTTGGACATTTAAAACTAATATGCCCAGGTTCGTTACAGTTAAAACACACGATAGAGCTGTTATTTCGAACTTTTGAGCCCTTTTGATCATTATTGTTTGAAGTTTGCTTTAAGCTACTGGTAGATGGTTGCACTGAACTAAAACGTTTATCAAAACTTGCCTTTGATTTATCTGGTTCACGAGCCTGCTGTTTAATGGACTGAAAGTATTTTAAAACTTGCTCAGGTTCCTGACAATTTGCTGCCTTAGCTCCTAATCTTAAAGACCGATCGTCTACCCCATATAGTAAACAATCGACCGCCCGTTTACCCCATATCTCGCAACGATTAAGCAAATTAATTTTTTCATAATAATAATGCTCCAAAGAATCATTATATTTGACACGTTTTGACAGCATTTCTGTAAGCAGTTCTGCATAATCGTCACTACTCGGAAAGGATTCTTCTAGTTTTAATTTCCACTCACGCCACGTGAACGACATGGTTGGCAGAGCCTGGTACCACGTTTTTGCAACACCGGTTAATTTAGGTAGTGCATAATGGATTATCTGATCATCACCCCAACCATAAAGTCTAGCGCACTCATCAACTTTATTTATCCACATGTGGATGGTTTGGCCCTTAACCATAGGGTCAAACTCGGGTATTACATTTCCTAGCATAGGGAATTTATTGCCCTGTGGACGGTTGTTAGAAATAGCTTGCACTAAAGACGACAAAAATGCCTGTGTGTCACTGTTAAAAATACTAGACGTACTCACACGATTCAACGGCGGCGTATGGCGATCGCCACTGGCTACCGACCTCGCACCATCACATGGTCGGCTCCGTTTCCCGCTGCTACGCCTTTCCACGCTACCGCTCGATTCACGTTCACGCTGCTGCTCACGACTGCGGTTCCGTTCGCGACGATGCTTGCGCTTCACACGAGAACGACGGCCGCCCCTCCGAGACTCCACTGAATTCGAGGACGATCGCTGCCTGCGCCTGCTAGATTTGCTCCTACTCCAATCACGCCTCCTTTTTTGTTTTTCGCGTGTTCGACAAGAAGATCGCACATGGCTACGACTTCTCCTTTCATCTTCTTCACCGCTACTTGCAACCATTTTGTAGATGTGAGTGTTCCACAAAACAAAATTTTCAACTAAAACACGCGGTTGCAATTTACCTTGAAGTCAACGATTTCGTAGTTATTTCTTTAAAATCGTGGGCTAACTTGGTATATCCCACTTCTGAAATGTAGGATCCGATCTCACATTCAAGAAATAAACGTAGATAACTTAGATATGGATGGATTAAAACGAGTAAAACAACCGTTCAATTCAATCTGTCAGAATATAATGCTCAAAATAATCATTTCACAACATGACATTGGCAAATAGTGTTGCCACAATAAATACTCTAATCGGTACAACAATATTATCGATTTAAAAATAGTAAAGGTGTAATTACTATTTTTAAATCGACTAATCAATACAATATTTTTTTAAAAGTAAACTTATGTATAATTATCGTATTCAAATAACCTTACAGTAGTTATAATTATTATGTCATTAATTCTATTTTAATTTATGTAATTAATATAAGAACACGAATTTTATAATGTTATGAACCCATTTAATGTAATTATGATTGTTAATATTAATTTTAATCATTAATGAAATAACACTAACATTTAATTTTTATTTTTTGTTTTATGTCATGTCATTAATATGATAAAGTGTTTATGGCTCTGGAAATAACTAATTTAAGAACTTAATGTACCACGCTTTAAGACAATAAATATTCTATTCTATTCTATAATATCACGCCTATATTACACAGAATGATGTGGTAGAGATGTATAATACCCACACTTCACCGGTTATGTTTAGGTCCCATGTGAGATCTATGTAAGAGGTGAGGCTAACACTATCCAGCGGACGCAATACCAACTTCGTGCTAATAACTAAAAATTTCCTGACGGAATAACCCCAAATAACACTTGCCGGATTTAGGAATCGATCCCGAGTTCTCGCAGTGTGTGGTCGCATATTCTAACCTCTAGACCAACAAATTACCTCATTGGTTTTCCTTTCTAACCGTTTTCAAGAGTCTTGTCTATTTTTGACGTTAAAATTACGTGTACGACGCAATATATCAATGGATTTTTATATTTGTATGTCACGAGCTCAGGACACGACGCATAAAACAAACATATGGGCTGCTAATTGACATGACACAACACGAGAGTTCGGATGACGGCAAACAGACCAGAGCTACGGACGATCGAATTATCACATCACACCGATATGCGACGTAGATTGGGATAACAAAGCATTGAATACGGTTATATCCTTCAAACAGTGGATTGTTATGTAGTCTACCTGATTGCAAGTGGCAGGTACAGCACAAAACGCAAAAAAAATTGGAAAAGTTGGAGAACCGCTTTCATAATTTACATTGTTGATTTCGAAACACGTTAAACCTTTTTATTTCGATTGTTGAACAGTTATATCCTAGCGTGATAAAAACATCACAAATATAATATCAGAGTTTCTACAGAAATACCAGGAAACGATTTTTATGTTTTATTTGTGTTAAAACTGCTTTGTAATTTGAAATCTAACGCGGCGGGTGACTTTTTTGTTTTTCTTCCGTTTTCATTCTTTTTTCCTTTAATTGTGCCAACAGAGCGGAACCAAGCGAATTATTGAAAAAGTTGGCATTATTCTACACCGCCTCTTTTGTTATACACTAGCGTTTTTACGCTTAATTTAACGTATCTTGGAGTAATGTTGAAAATCTATATAAACATGACAATGTGTTTATTTCTTGAGCTAGTTTGGTTCGTAGACTTAGTAGGCTATGAAAATAATTAATTGACCAAAAAACTGATTTAAGACCTATTCAACCAATGTTCGTTTGAAATTGTCACTTCCGTTATGTCACACTGTCACTATTTTAAACATAAGGACATAAAGCATATAAACTGCGTTAAAAATGCAAGTCAACTTAATATAGCTGCTTCTTTCTAACGTATAAATATTTTAATATGACAAAAAGTATTCAGACGTTTGGAAATTTCCAAGGTTGTGCATAGTTTGTTTTCTTCGCCTTATCTTATAACTTTTGTTTTATTTTTTAAATTATAATAGCAGCCCTGTATCTAATACATGTCCCACTGCTGGGCTCTGGCCACTTCTCATTATGAAAAGGGTTAGGCCATAGTCCACCACGCTGGCCGTGCGGATTGGTAGACTTCACACATCCTTGAGTACTTTTAAGGCACTCTCAGGCATGCAGGTTTCCTCACGATGTTTTCCTTCACCGTTAGCGAGCGATTATTTATATTATAAATACACACATGCTTCGAAAAGACGAATTTTAACGTTTTATTGACAGAGGTGTGTACCGTGGGTTCGAACCCGAGACCTTTGACTTAGCAGTCCTACGGTCTCTCACTCGGCTATCGCTGCTTTTTTAAATTACCCACACGAAAACGCTGGTCTATGGTGAGTATGGTGGAATCACTGCGTGGCTGAATCGTTTGCGTTCCACCTTACCGGCACGTAATAGACGCGAGAATCGTAAGGAAAACAACTTCGCCCATTACGCAGACCCCCGCTCCGATGGTGTGGTGTAAGTGAAGATATGTAGCGGGAGGGTCAATTATTTAACACATTACATAACCTAACATGACGCCTATATTACCCAGAAGGACATGACAGAGGTGTACAACACCCACACTTCACCTGTTATGTTTAGGTCCCATGGGATGGGGGTCGAGCCTATCGCCATCCACCAGGCACAATTCCAACTCTATACAGCTATTGTGAATTTCCTGACAGAAAGTTCACAAATAACACTTTACCCGACCCGGGAATTGAACCCGAGACCTTGCGGTGAGAGGCGCATACGCTAACCACTAGACCAACAAGGCAATATTTATTATTATTATTATTATTATTATTATTTAATTGCTTTTATGTCTACTTTCTAAAAACATTATTTGATTGATCAGTAGAGAACCAATAGTTAAAAATCGCAACACACCATTCTACCGACAGAGAAGCGGGTAAACTCTTGGCTTATCTCATTCAAATGTTTTTAAGTGTGCTCGTATCTTTACCATCTTTGTTAGAAGTCACGCCTATGAAAGTCTAAAACTATCCATACACACAATTCAATATAATGGCCTTTAAGGGCGATAAGGTTTACTAACTCCAGAGAAGATCTTGATTTGCTTCTTAATAAGCTTATATGGAACTCATCTGACAGAATAATTGTCGATTTATTTAAGGGTTAACTGGAAAATAGTTATTTTCCAGTTAACCTTCTCTCGTCTGAAACTTTATCAGGAACTAGTGGAATAAATAAATCAATCATAAAATCTTCGTCACCGCAGTCGCTTCTACTTTGCGCCATTCATTAATGCTATTCTCAAACCGGGCTTCCGATTTTTAAAGCAAAAATCTAAATGTTATATTAAAATGAACTGGTTACTTAAGAAACTCGTTTATAGGTTGCCATTGTTAATAAAGTTTTTGTGCTTGAATAACTAAGTTATTTTACTAAGTTCAGTAGTTTGGAATATTTAATAATATCTTTCTTCCTTTTTGAGTATTTCCATGAATTAATTTTATATGAGTTAGAAAACTATTGGTTTTGATTTACGCTTAGGAAATTCTCATTCAAGGTTAACCAAATAATAATAATCCGGGCAATGAAAACATACAAGGGTACAAAAATTCCTATAGTGCTGAAAATTGGTATAAATTGTTGAAACACCATTAAAAAAAATGTTAAAAACTCCCCATCAAAATCGCACTTCAGTCGTCAGAGGTCTGTAAGAGTAGTTTTTCGCGTTTTTCTGCAAAATTATAACTTTTATCATAGAATTATGTTAGACAACATTGTAGATGGTTCAATTACCTATAAAAACTAACTGTTTGCTGCAATAATACTGATGCATGCTTAATATTGACAATGTGTAATTTTAATTTAAATAAATTTTATATTTTTACGCCATGGCAAACCATGTTGATACATAACATTGTACCATTTCATCTGTTATAGAAAGCAATTTTCTGTAAACCAAACATGTTTAGAGCAAACAAATATATCTTTATATTTATCTTAACAAACGTTAAGATGCGTGCAATTCGTTAAATTAACTAATTGCTACTTCCGTTGGGATACCCGCGATTTTTTCAAATAAAATATATGATTTATCAAAACAATTCACCGCCACCCCGTAGTAAACAAACACCGCCATATAACAAAACTTTTAATTTTCCGTTTACAATATCGTCGGTGCACTGAATGCATAATTCACGACATTGCTCCGCCCGATGAAAACTCGTTGTTAAATACTAAATGCTATTAGACCATTATTTAAGAAGAGTATCACAATCTGAAGGGTCGGCAGCGTCTGCATTATTCAGTATGATCCCAAGATTTACCCAAAACTGTACAGAGTTCGCGGAAAGTGTTAATTTTTAAGCGGAAGGACAAAATTCCAATGCCTGAAGCTGTTTCGCAATATACGCGCCCATATTGCGTTTGGCAAAGTATTTATGATTAAAAAAACGTTTCTTGTACATTTCATGTGTTGATTTGAGACCAAAATCCTTCCTACAAGACACTTAATACGAATGTTTGTGATGATATGTGGATATTTGTTGCTCGTTAACTTGAAAATCACCAAGTCGATCTAGTGTAGTAAAACTAAAGTGGAGTCATTTTAATAGGTAACATTTGACAGTTCATTTATGCAAAGAAAAATATACCTTACGCTAAAGAAATAAAACTCAAGAAAACAACATAATTTTTTTTAATACAATTATGAACTTATAAGTAGCTCTTTGCTTTGCATACCATTGCACCATTATGTTGCTGACTGTATGTGGAAGCTTGTAATTGGCGTTTGCTGACCTATTTTGTTCAATTATTTGTGTGTGGCTGTTAGCTCCCCTAATAAAAAAAAAAAAAAAAAAAAAAAAAAAATGAGCTGTCAAATTTAATGTTACCTATGAAAATGACTCCACTTTAGTGTACTTAAGCAAAGTGTAGTATTAAAGTACCAAATTATTATTATTATTATTTTCCATATTTTCATTAGGCATTAAAGTTAGGTTTGGTTTACTAAATATCAATATCGTAGCACTTCGTAGCGCGTAGCTCTGTGTTCGTAGCGCGTAGCACAGCTTTCGTAGCGTGTAGCATAGGACAGCACATTGCATGGTACAACAAGCATGATTTCTTACTTCATTCTCTTCTGCGTTGCTGTGGTGTAATCACACCAATCGACAGAATTTCAATCGATGGTAGAATGAATAAGTTGAAGTCGATCGATAGAGTTTTTCTTCACGAAAACAATCGAACGATATCGCCTCTTTTCCATTCTGCCATCAATTGATAATCGGCAATTGGAGTTATAATTTGGCGCCCAAAATTTGTCTTACTCTTTATAAGTTTTCTTTCTGAACAAAATTAAATAGTTTTAATTGTACAAATATTACAAATGATGAATTCGAATGCAACAACTACCCGTATGTTTTCAAAAGTTGTCGTAAATGTTTAATGTAAATATCATCACGCTACAGCCTTAACGAGATTGAGTCCCCGTTGGTTTGTCTGCGCATTCCTCCACATTTTTATTATGAAACGTGTCATAAAATTAAACTTATAAAGTCGTCAATGTTTTATAGTAAATTTAATAAATGTTTATGTTTGAACGTTTTGCTACTTTAATATTTACGACATGTGAGAGCATTGAAATTGTTTGTATTTCAAGTACTACATATAATTAAAAAAAAAATTGTAAGTTGTTCGCTTTTCACTTGGCAAAACTTTTTAACTATTGCCCCATACAATTATTTGTTTTTTTAATGTACACATTTATGCTGTTCCATTTGAAACCTAACTTTGAAAATATTCTATTTTTCATCCTGACTTTTACCTCTCGTATTTTATAAATGGCTAAACTGATTTTTATGAATATAATCAGAACCATCACCTAGAAGTTTGTTTTATAATAAATAATAGTTTAAAAAAACTAAAAAACACGCTTTTAAAGTACTTCTAACTAAAAAGTGAAAAATAGACGAGGTTGCTCGATAGACGAAACGCTTTTTTCAGCTTATATTAGGAATTATTTTTCACTTTTTAGTTAGAAGTACTTTAAAAGCGTGTTTTTTAGTTTTTTTAAACTATTATTTATTTTCTACTTTTTAGTTTGGTTTATTTATTAGAGCGTTTCTTTTAATAATTATATTTAATTATTAATTTTTATATAATAATAATTATTATTTTTTTATTTTTTTAAATTTTTTTATCGAATTATTGCATTGTCATCGATCTTTGACAGGTGTGCAAAATTTTAATGAAATCTGTCCGTTTAAAGTGGGTCAAAATCGAGTCCAAAGGAGTCGGTTACATACATACATACATACATACATACCTACATACATACATACAGGTGAAGCTAATATAAGCGTGTTAAAAACTAGACATAGTGGTCAAACTTATGACTCTCCTCTTTTTACATCGGCGCGGGGGTTAAAAAGGACCTGCGTGTTCCTACATTATTTATGGTTTAAATAATTTATCCTCAAAAACACAAAGCCACTTACATGATAATATAATATAACATTAAGTAAATTAATTATTATGTACCGTCACCGAAAACAAAATTATATCTAAACTTATAATTATACATATATATATACGTTTTAAGTACAATAATATGTTTCTACTATATAATTAAACAACTTAGAACGAAAGAGATTATCCTTATCTTTACCCACGCAATTTTTGCTTGGCTTTCTTGCCTGGTGGTAGAGCTCTTGTGAATGGTCTCGAGGGCGGCAGCACCACCGTCTCACCTTTAACCTGCCGCCAAATAGTAGTGCTTCCATTAATGTGTTCCGGTTTGGTGGTGAGATCAGGCCCTGAAATTACTGGCACGTGAGGCATACCACCGTAGTCCTCAGCTGCAGCGACGCATCTATAATCTGCTTTTGTGGATTGTTGATGTCCATGGGCTGTACTCCACTTACCATCAGGTGGACTACACGTTCGTTCGCTGTGGGCGTAGTATAAAAAAAAAAAGGTAAGGCGCATATTTAACAGCAATTTGTAAGATCCTTCGCGTTGCTTATTTGTGCCGAACAATTATATCCATGCGTGGCGACATACTGTACTCGCGGTGCCCTCTTGTCGTACTGTAGCGCGATCCATGTCTCCTGTGCCCCGAAGTCTTACCACGATTAACTCTCTTCTGACATTGAACCCATACTGTGATTTGTTTGTGGATGCCTGGACAAAAATATTGTTTAATTATTGTTCAAATTTTATGTAAAACTATACATTGTTTTATACGTATATCGATGTAAATTACAGCCTAGTAGTACCATATCCTTGTATCTCCACGAGGCTTCACTTCAAACGCAGTTATAAACTACATTTTAACATGTGCTGAAGCCATGGAGCGCAGCCAAATTTGTGCAGAGAGCTAACTGTTCATACAAACTTCATCTGTTCGGAAAATACTTTATTATACCTTGTGAAGAGAGAACTAAGGGTGAGTTCATAATGGCTGTTAATTGAAATCCTGTCTGAAATAAGTTACAGGGTTTCGTAATAAATTTTCGATGCAATATTTATAATCAAACACCTTATTGCTAATCTAGCAACTTAGTACGGCCTCGGGTGACATGATTGCATATTTGGACGGTAACCGCGTGCATTTTTACTTATTGGCAAAGCTCATAATCGTCCATTAGCATCTAAGTATAAATTAGCATAATAAAAAATTACTGAGGTGTCAAGGGACACCCGGATGGAACGAAGTTCCTTTCGATTAATTAGTAAAGAAATTTTTATTTTTCTAAGTTATAAAAAAAATCTTTATGTGGTTCACCGAATACTCACTCTGTGTGTCTGATGATGTAGCACCGTAGCTGTAACGTAGCATGTAATTACTACGCCGCTACGAGAATTGCTACGAAATGTGTCGTTACAACTTTTTTCCGTCTAGCCCCCTTTCGCAACGCGCGATAAGGAACTTCGTTCCAATATTACTGTACATTAAAAAAACGTAACAGCGTCTTAAGCATACCTTATGTTGTTGGTTCTTCAAGCCGGATAACCATGAAATTCATACTAATTATTAATTTGAAAAAGCACTGCTTGAATGTCTAGTGGTTAGCGTATGCGCCTCTCACAACGAGAGCTTGGATTCAATTTCCGGGTTTCGCAAAGTGTTATTTGTAAACTTTCCGTCAAGAAATTCACAATAAAGGAACGGAGTTGGAATTGTGCCCGGTGGATGGCGATGGGCCCATTTCTTATCCCACGAGACCTTAACATAACAGGTGAAGTGTGGGTGTTGTACACCTGGGTAATAAAGGCATGATGTTATGCTATGTGTTATATTGAAAAAGCATCCATACATTTTACCCATCACTGTCTGATCGACGACTTCGGTATTATTGTAGATAACGACGTGTTCAAACATGAAACAGTACACCTAGAAAGAATTCATATAAAAAGTCCCGAATAAACAAACCGAGATCCAGTCAGCCATTTCTGCAAATAGCAAACCGATCGTTTCACTGAATTGGCGCCAAAACGCCGCCATTAGCGCTTCTCCCGCTAAATATCTTCTCAAAAGAGTTCTCAATACAAAGAGGTTGAATGGAGTACACTACTGCTACTGTTCAACCTATATATTGCCAGTATAAGCTGGTCTCACATCGCACGGGCAGCCTATACATCGCAAGACCATTTTATTCTGGACATGTTTAGGTGAACGTGTAGCCGTCTGTACCATAAACAAGTTTGGAGCAAAGAGGTTGGTTCTGAAAACAGTTTGGTGCTTTCATCAGTGCTAAGGAATGGACACACATTATTAGTCGAAATTGCAAACTGCGATGCACTCGGCATCATTATGTGATGTTTGTTAGCTTAGTTTATTTGAAACATAAAGCACTAATTACGAGAAGTCATTTATTATATGCCATTTAATCTATATTACATTACAAAGTTAATTTTGCACTAACCATAGTTTTTCTCTGCATCATCCAAAGGTTGACTGGTAGAAAATGCAAAGCACATTAAGTCCGCGTTTGCAATGTAAATTTGCATGAAGTGTAAAAATAAATAAATTATTGTATTTATTTAGGCGCACAAAACACATTACTATCATGATAAAAACATCAAACCTCTTTTATATATAACCAGTTTTAAAGTATTGTAACTCTCAATGATTATTATAAGTTACTGAATTAAAGATTTTGATGATGATTTTGAGAGAGAAGAATTTTGATTGTTTGGCTTAGGGAATATAATAATATATAAAATATTGGAACACGTAGATAATTTAATAGATTTGATTTTAATATTATAGAATTATTTATTTAAGATATTTTGTTGTATAATGTATGCCAGAGCAAGAATATAATAATTATATAATAGTATAAGGTTATAATAATGCACATCTCATCTAAGTGAACTTCAATGTAGTTTGGTATTTTGAGAATAAATAAATATCTTTAAACACAAGAGCAAAACAAAAACATCAGAACTGCCTCTCAAAACACCCTTCCATACACATCAAACGGCTTATACTTAAGCCTATTCATATATAATTATATAAATGCTTAATTAGATTACCATTGTAAGCTTATTTAGGGGATTCATGGCAGTGGGATCTATGGGAAAGTCCAGTTGGTGCATTCAACGCATAAATAATATGTAAACGCAAGAATATTAAGTAGATTAACTATGAACAATAACAGTTTGTCTGACTACTTCATGATCAAAGTACTGGCTAGTCTCTTATTGATTATTTTTATAGTCGATGAGACGGGTGCTAATCCGGGATTTCTTTTTTCAATATCAATAGTGTGCTTAGTATTATTGAAGCAATTGATTTGTATAAGGCTCTGCTATAATTTGTTGCAGTACATTCGTAATTTTTAATTTTATAATAATATTGTAACTTATTCGTGAGGATCTGTAATTGGCTGAATGTTGCATAATATTTTTGTTAATATTAATTGTTACTGCTGTTGGTCTTCCAATAAATAAATAAATAAATAAATAAATAAATATAGCATTTAGCTATGCTTAGCAAATTATACTAAGAAACCGTTCATTAATTATGGGACCTCTGCATACCAGGAAGCCACTTTCACCTCTAAGCTACGATCACGTCTTGCAGTTGAGACATTTAGGGTCCTGGCAAGAGGCGACCGTAGCTTAGTAGTTAAGACTGCGGCTGCCCGGTATGCAGAGGTCGCAAGTTCAAATCCTGCCAATCTCATTATTTTTACACTGTTTCTAGTATAACTAGCTAGTCTGTGGTTGATTGTTTTTTTACATTTTATATAACTGTTGATTTATAGATTCGACTTTATTTGGTCTATAAAATCGTGCTTTCTGTGCTATTAATTTCAGTAAAATGATATTTGCATCTTTATGCTGACGATTTACAAATTTATGCCCAAGCTTCATTAAATGACTTCCCAAACGCAATCAACAAAATCAATGATGATCTAGTAAAAATATGTCAGTGGAGTTCAGAATACGGACTAACGGTCAACCCCATCAAGACCCAAGCTATAGTTGTAGGTAGCCCTAAACTAATTTCAAAAATTGAATGGTCACTACTACCTGATGTAATCTTTGACGGTACCCGCATATCAATAAGCAATAAAGTCAAAAACCTTGGAGTGATCATCGACAAAACTTTATCTTGGGAAGCGCAGTTACAGGAAGTCAGTCGAAAGCTGTTTGCAGCTGCAGGATCACTGCGAAGGTTACGCAATTTTCTACCAATCTCCACCAAAACTGCGCTTGTTCACTCTCTTCTATTTCCTATTCTCGATTACGCTGATGCCAGCTATCTGGATGTCACCGAGGAACAATTAAACAAACTTGAGCGACTTCAAAACTTCTGTATAAGGTTTATATTTGGTTTACGCAAGTATGACCACGTTTCCGAATTTCGCACTAAGCTCAAGTGGTTACCGATCCGCTTTCGCCGGAATACTCATTTTCTAACTCTGCTATACAATGTTCTATTCAATCCCAGAACTCCTAACTATCTAAAAAAACGATTTCAGTTCGTCAATGACACACATAACAGGTTCCTGAGATCATCGGAAAATTACAAGCTAAGTACGCCTATGCATTCCTCCACATTCTATGACAAGTCGTTCACTGTCCAAGCAGTTCGTTTATGGAATGCATTGCCAATACAAGTGAGACAATCTAAAACACTGCCCACTTTTAAAAAATGGTAAAAGAGCACTATCTATCGCAAGCTCACTAATTTATCTTTATTGTTACAGTCTTTGTACTATCCTACTTATCATATAAGTATTTATGTATATGTATTATAATATTTATAGTATATGTAGGTTTTTAGGTATATAATAATATATATGTAGTTATATGTATTCTAATATTATAATATAAGTATGTGTATATATTCATATTTGTACAACGCAGTACAAGTAATTAGATGTAAGTAAACTATTATGTAATTTCTTTTCTTCTCTCAATTTTTATGTATACCATGGCTATAAATTATCTCCTATGTTTTTTGTCCATCCAGGTTGTCTGGAAGAGATTGCTTAAGCGATAAGACCGCCGATTGTGCAACATATTTTATGTACGTTTCCAATTTGATTGTTCTAGTGGTGTACAATAAAGATTATTATTATTATTATTATTATTATTATTTGCAGTTTATGGGGTATTTTAGGCGTATGATTTACTAGCTTTCGCATGCAGCTCTAGCAGCATGGCTATTAATTATAAAGTAGACTATAACATTAGTCCAATTCATAACCTATCTGTAGATATACCATTTACGCACACGCTCAAAATCTTTTAATAAGAAAAAAAAATATACAAATATTTAAAACCGAATAACTCTAGTACTTTTTAAATCATCGAAAAAAGATAAAATGGTCACGTTACTAGTAAATAGTAAATATGAACGCAATAGCTGGATTTTGTCGATATGTTGCAGTTAAAAATAAAAGTAAAGCCTTTCAAACCGTTTCCAATGATGTGCGGATTGTGAACTACATGATATTGCATTAAACGAGAACCTGTACAAATAAAAATGTATTTTTTGTATGCGGCAAATAAAAAGCTAAACGTTTTTGACTAATTTGAGGTATATTTGTTTGTTTGTTGAACTATAAAACTGCTTGATAGTGATGAGCGTATGCGCCTTTCACCGCGAGGTCTTTGGTTCGATTCCCGGGTCGCGCAAAGTGTTATTTGTGAACTTTCCGTCAGAAATTTTCAGAGTAGCAGCTCGGAGTTGGAATTGGACACCTCTCATGGTAATATAGGCGTGATGTTATGTTATGATATTTATTTCATTTTTATTTTCACCATATATGATTCAAAACACGACAACTCGTTTGATATTGCAAATTTAAACGTAGAATATTTATTTAAAACAAATTCATACACCAAAGATAAACAATAAACTTCAAAAGAAAACAAATATACAACACAGACTAAAAAAAATAGCTTCAGCTATGGAACCAACTAGATACACCGAATGTTTCACACACGAAACTGACATGCATTTTTAAAATTCACAAAATTCTCTTTTCGAGCGCGTTCAGCAACGAATTTGCTAAAAAAAGTTTAAAAAGTCATGTTGCTCACCGACCGCTAAATATATTCACTGAATTTCGCATAACATACTCGTATTTAGTTTTGAATATTATTTTTACGGGAGATATAAATATTTGATGTAATAATAATCCGCAATATTTTTAAAAGAGTTTTTAATAGCCTTGTTAATGAAGGTTTATATTTTATTGCCCCGATTTATTTTTTTATAGGTAAAAAAATTTGGTTGATAATGTTTTAATTATTTTTTTTAGAAACGGGTCCCGGTGTTACTAAATGAAATCAATACTTGTAACAAGCTCATTGCTAAATACATAACCGGCAATTAAAAAAATGTAGTTTGGAGTATAAATCCTTCTACATAAGCAAACGTCATTTGACAACAATTTGATGGTTAAAATGTTAAAATGAGTACTTTCATGTACTAATTACGATCGCATTCATGAAACACACTTCAATTCACATAATCCTGTAGGTAAACCTCCGATAAACAGCATTGGTGCATTGCAGAGCTTCGCATTACCGCTCAAATCCACAGTTTATCCATCCAAAGGCAGCGAGAAGCTTAACTTTGTTACTGAAGCAGCGATTCAGAGCTGAATTAAAACGGAATTACATCAAACCGCGGCTGCTGTGAGTGCCGTGACTTACCGATAATTAAATTAGGATTATAAAAAAGTAAAGAGAAATGTTCGTTTGTTAATAAAGTAAATATCATCAATTTAAATAAATTACCGGATTGCGGAGCGGGTAGTGTACCTGCCTGCGACGCTGAGGTCACGGGTTTGACTTCGGCTCAAGACAAATCCTTGTGAGCATGAACATGGAGGTTTGTTTTGGTCTGGATGTTTCTATGCATAATAAGTATGTATTTACAAAATAAAAGTATATTATGTATTAGTATCGGTTATTCTAGTACGCATAGTACAAGCTCTGGTTAGTTTGGAACTAGATGGCGTTGTGTTTATGATGTATGATATTTATTATTACCACTTAATGACGTGAAAAGAACGTTTGAATAAACTTAACATGAATTTACACAAAAAGTAACTTAGCTAGATTCTATTCACATCCCTTCGAAATACGTACTTTTTTAACGAATATTTTCTAAATGACTTCCTCTCCCGTGGTATGAATGAATAATTAATGTTAGGTTTAATTAAAATCTGTCTATCTGTTTGAGCGTAAAGAAGTAACAAATACACAAACGCTCTCAAACTTTCACATTGTTTTTTAAATATAATATTTTGTATTATGGCCAGAGCCTGAATTAGAGTGTGACTGCTTTCGTTTTCTAATAAATAGCAATATCGATAAAATTTTCACATGAATACACATCGTTCGCGTGAAAGTTATATTGTTGTCTGTATTTTCAATAAAACATCATATCAATAGAAACATCTAGGTCAAAAATCTGTGTAATCTGTCTGTACGTATGGCAAACATAAAAACAATAGACGTATTAATAATAAATGCTTTTTGTATCACCAGTCTAGTATATTTTTTTAAAACTATGGATTTGCTAGATACTATATTAGCTACTTACTGATGCAAAATGATCGACCAACATGCTTATAACCAGCCTAAAATCAGTCTGAATGAATAGAATGTTTGTGTTAGGAGCACGATGTACTTTTGTCTAATAGTTCCTGAGATTGGCGCGTTTAACCAAACCAACAAACTCTTCAGCTTATAATATTAGTAAAGATCAAAAGACCATTGGGAATGTCCCGAATACAAGAATGTATTATTCAACTCGTATCAGGATTCAGGTAGCTGCCACTTATCGCACAGAGTAGTCCATAATTAGCAAGCCATTCACCATCTGTATTGAAGCGTATGATCTGCAGGCAAGCTCAAAGCGATCCATGAATGTTATAAATGTGTGACATGTGTGTGTCAATGGGGCTGGCTTTGTGCTGGCTTTTCACTAGATGTGGCTGTGACGAACCTGCTTCATAGTTCACAGCGTCACACTATTGATAATTAATTGATAATATTGGAGATGAGGAGAGAGAAGGCGGGAGGGTTCTCAATCAAAGAAGAAAAGAAGCGTCATTTTTATAGATTTTTGACTACACGAAATAGTGTGCTCGAGTAATGAAAATTCGCATATTTTTTTCGTTTTCATATTCACCTTGTTTCTTGGAAATACGAATGTGTTATTCAACTCTTGTTATTATCAGGATTTAGATAGCTACTAGTAAGTTATCAACGTCGCACAGGTAGTACTCTATAATTAGCAAGCACTTCACCATTTGTATTGGGGCGTATGATCTGCAGGCGAGCTCAAAGCGATCCATGAATGTTATAAAGGTAATAGTGTGTGACAATGAGACTGGCTTTGTGCTGGCTATTCACTAGATTATAGGCTGTGACGAACCTCCTTCATAGGTCACAGTCTAATACATGCTATTGATTAGAACAGGACTGCCTTAATTAGAGGAGAAGTCATTGAGATTAGATTTTTGAACGAAGAAAAAAAAACTCCTTTTCATAATTATAGAGCTGTTATGTATACTGAAATAAACGTTGAATCGTTGATCACTTGCTTTTCATTCAATTTTGATAGTAACAAACTGTAATGTGAACAAGCTATGCTCAAACAGGATCCATGCAAAAAACATGAAAACGTCAAACGCTCAACGTTTGGCTCACTTTGATGTTTCATTTTGAATCGACACACATCATCATATAAAGCATATTTCTACTTTTATAGTGTTTCAGTTTGTTTTAAGGTTTTTGTTTTAGTCTGATGCTTTTCGAATGAATCATGAATTTCCTTTTTATTATTTTGTATCATATCATAACAGTTACCAGCGGTTGTAGTGGTGGAAGCCTTACGGTAAGTGATAACAAATTTTACCGCCTTAAAATAAATAATATGTTAAGAGATAATAAACTATGTGCTATTGAACCCTATTTAACCATAAACTCCACCATTGCAATACAATTGAATTTCAGCTTTGTTTAATATAGTTACTCTCATTTAAAATTGCATTTCGGTAAAACAATAACCTATAGAACGTTGGCTGACAACGTAGCGGTTTCACCACAGCAATCGAAGTCTCCCCCGGGAGCCGCAGTCGGCGATAATTGCCGAGCGATCGGGAAATCTCCCACATCACACATTCCCTGTGTGACTATTGACAGCAGAGCGGTAATTGTGACAGTTTACACACCATTACCGATAATATGCCACGAATCGGCAATTATATTAATTGAACGCGTTTTGTCTGAATAAGGAAGGAATAGGGGCTTGCGTTTGTTTAAGAAAGGTCTTTAGTCTTTTGTATGGATTAATGATGAGTTGTTAGATCCATATTATGGTCATAGTATATACATTTTCTTAGATATACTCTTACTAAACAAAAAAGAGCACAATTGTCTGTACTTTTGAGTAAGAGCACAGACAAACGTTAGAATCTGGTTACTAAATGAATAGAGACAAAGGAAAAATAGCACAGCTCCTTCTTATTTGTAGAAAATTATTGATCAAACAGCGGGATATAATGAAAGAAAATTTCCCTTTTCGTCGAGGCCTCGTCGTCTAGACAACATCGTAATCCAGCAATCGTATCCGGCAAGCCACGGCACAATTACGCCGGATAGCCGCCGATTTCCCTCCGGATATAAATTGTGATCGAGATATAAAATTGTCGATACATCAGCCGACGAGCCCCTAATTGGTCTCAGCCTCGTTTTGTAAAAAATCTACTCTAATTGGGGATGGATGAATTTTACCATTCGGTCCCCGGAGAGGTATCTATTAGTTAATTTCGGTTGGCTTCATTTTGGAAATGAAAAATGGGAAATACGATTTGGTTCTTTTGGGATTACTTTTGTGTTGTAATCATTTTTATTAAATCTTTAATGGATGGACAGTGTATTATGTAAAACATAGTTAACCGCTTTGAGCAACCGTGAACATTATGTTCAGTATAGTAAAAAAAACACACTGCGTGTTAAAGGTGTGACTACAAGTTCAACTTAAGAGTATTAAAATTCCTATATAAAAAAAAATCTTAAATAACTACTATCAACCCTTTTTTTAGGGTTCCGTAGTACCTACAAGGAACCCTTATAGTTTCGCCATGTCCGTCTGTCCGTCTGTCCACGGCATAGCGACGAAACCGTTGGTGCTAGAAAACTGAAATTTTGCATAAACATGTATGTTAACTAAACAAAGAAAGTCGTAGAGTAAAATTTGGAAAAATATTTTTTTTTCAGGTAGCTCCCCTACATGTAAAGTAGGGATGTTTTTTTTTTGTCGCCTACCCCATAGTGTGGGGTATTGTTATATAGGACTTTTAAAAACGTTTAGGGGTTGCAAAGACAGTTTTTTGATTTAGGGATCCGTTTGCGAGATAATTAACTTTAAAGAGCAAATTTTTGTTCGAGTAGGGCGTCCCCCCCCCTCTAAAAGCTAAACTACTGGCTCCTAAAATCTGAAAAAAATTGTGTCGGTAGTACATGTAATGAACTTTAAAGGAAAACTATAGCGGATAAGTTCACTTCATTAGTTCAAGAGGAATAGGGGTCCGAAATGTCAGATGCAGTTACTCAGAATATTTCGTTCAAAATTCTTGAAACATAAATAAACATACATAATACATATATAAAATCACGCCTTTATCCCACGAAGGTAGGCAGAGACGATGGAACGCCATGTGCTTCGCTTCTTACATACTTCTTTCGCTTCCTCAACATTCATACATCTCGTCATACGTGCTAGCTGGTTTCGTGTACTACAAACATTTCCTTTCTGAAGGACGCCATTTAGTTCAAAAGTAAAATTAAAAATATTTTTCTATGGAACCCTACTGCGCGTGGCCCGACACGCACTTGGCCGGTTTTTATAAAAAAGAAGCGGTGTCCACATCTAAAGCTTAAATTTAACCATGTCTGAGGGCGCGGAGCGACCACAAACATAAGATAATGTGCACTGGCACATGAAGTACCTCGCACCGAACCTATTAAAGCCAGGTTGACAACAATAACTGAAACCACAGCCCAATATTTGCTCAAAACAGCGCAGCTAAGTCGTTCTGACTGAATTGTAAGTCCTCAGTTGCACAAATTGCGGGCACAAACCACCCCAAACAGGTATTAGGGTGTTCACAAAGGCAGCACACAACATTGCAGGCTCCGGAACATTACCGACACAACAAAAGACAGATTAGCGAGATATGTTCACGATGACGTGTCTTAAATAATTTAACAGCCCTTGTATATTTAAAGTTATAGTGGCATGGAAATAGACAATAAACTCGTTTTCTAAAGACTGTTCCTACCATTGTTGTTGTATTTATAAAAAACTTTTTAAATTGTTATGTCTAATGTTTTATGTCTTAATATACTTGTTTGGCATCCTATTACTAACATTTTTAATTGAGAAAAAGCATTACACAACTTGGGCTTTTTGGGTTTATGCAGTCAGTCTAATTTTTATTTTTTTACCCATATAAAGTCTAGTATCTTTTCTTCTAGTTTAAAACTGCTTGTCCAGCAGTAAGAAGGACAGGTAAATAAAATACTTACCCTAAAATACATATGCTCCTTTTTGGAAGTCGGTTAAAAAGCATTACACAGCTTGGCAGTACGAACCAACTTAGCTTAAAATGAATGATATTAGCAGGCACTTGCGTAACATAAAGTGTCTCTATGTGTAATGGTGCCTTTCGGCTGCTACTCTCAAAAACTAATGGTCTCTCTGTTTGTAGCTCTATAGGCAATAAAACAGATTTATTCTTCAACATTCATATCTCTTCGTCGATGGAAGTTATCTTGATACTAAAACATATTTATGGCAGTTCCATCAATAATTAGGACCAGACTCAAATGTAATGGAGTGGAAATTGTGACTTAACTAAAAAAGTTTTCTCATAACAAGTGCTATTTAGTTTTATGATCAATATTTTTATCGTCGTTAGTTGTAATGCTCGGCTATTAACTGAATTTATTTGGTCTCTGTTATTTTTATTAGTCAACGAATATTATATGGTTCCGTTCGAATACATGATTTATCATACGAAAATAATAACCCGTGTATTATTTATGGTAAATTATGCGCAAAGAGCATCTAACTTTAATAATTTAATATCAATAAAAAAAATAAAGGTACTAACGAACTGCAAATGATGCAATAAATAACATTATTATAGAGTACTGTACATACTTAAATTCACTAAACTAACAATAAGCTTATTTCGAACCTTGCTTTTCCTGTCATGGAGCCGGAAAGTCACACATTTCAAAAGCCTTTCCCATACACACGAACGACTTTTCTACAGACATTAATCGTCAGCTATTTAGCGTCGACGTGACACTGGAACAAATGCAAAGCAATAACTAACACACAAATACCGGTAATGGGTGCGTGGACGCCATCTTTTTCTTTTCGCGCGCTCGCGTCCGCCATGTTGCCGCTGTGTCGGAACCGGACGGCGTCATCGCGGCGCCTCGTCCGGAAACGCCGGGTCGGGTGCGTTCAGAAACTCTCACTTGAGGCTCAATCGAGCGTGAACGCGTGTGAGGACTTTATTTAGTAGACGAATAACTTCATGCGATGGAATATAAAAGAATGGTTTGGACTGGCAGCGAGCCCACTTCTCTGTAACTTGTGTGCGAGTATTGGAGGCTATTGTTAGTGCTGGCTAGTGCCGCGGCTTCCGTTGCGGTCGTGTATGTTTCTTGTATGGACTTCAAGAAATTTGGCTGCTTACGAGATTCGATATATTTCGTTTGAGTTTTTTCACAAGAATACTTTAGTACAAGTTATTTTATGTAACGAAATTAATTTTTTTGGTACTTGGCTACCATTTGATTGTTTTTACCAAAACCTTTGTTGTCTCTGTAGCCACTTGTTAGGAAACCTTTTGTAGTTTAGTAGAGATATGCCAGCTTTTATTTGATATTGTTTACAAAGACATTTAGGATACTAAAAAAAGAAATACGACCGCTAAGTACTCTAGTCAAATAAAAAACGACCTTCTTTATTGTTATGTATTAAAGAGTCTCTTTGATATCATTTGTATTTTGTTAGTATATCAAAGAAACAGAATTGAAAGAGAACCTAATATAATATAAAATAGACTTTTTTTCCCTAAAGCTGTTAATAAAGCAAAATCATAATAATATCTCTATCTAGTAATACAATAAAAAAAAATCACCAGACTTAATGCTTAGGCTCTAGTGTGGTGAGATCAGGCCTTGAAATTACTGGCACATGAGGCATAACACCATAGTCCTCAGATAAAGCGACGTATCTTCAATCCGCTTTTGTGGTATGTTGTGGTGTCTATGGGCTACAGTTACTACTTAAAATCAGGAGGGCCATATGTCCGTTCGCTACATATGTCGAAAAAAATAAGACAACTTCAAGGAAAACATGATAATTCCCTCGTTTTCGGCTGATCACGCGACAACTCTCCATGGTGGGGAAAACTTAATAGAAATATATCGTTCGATAATGTTACTGTAATACGTTTGTTTACTGCATACGTAATTTCACGAAGGCTCGAGCGATGGCAGTTTGTCGCTGTTTTCCGACTTATTTACATTTAAAACCTCTTCAAGACTGTTACGCGACAAATTCCTTTTATACTCTTCCTTCCTGGTGCGTAATGGTGATAATATAATGCAGTTTGTCACATTGAATACTTTTAGGGTGAAAACTCTTTATAAATAACTTATTGGATATGAATGGCTTTTTCTTTTCATTTTTATTCTATAATGTGTAAAACAGAAAATTAAAGGCTCTTTTGGTCTTATTTATGATAACACTAATATTATATTATGTTGTAGATACGTAATATATAATTATATGTACCTATAACGAAAATTTTAAATTATTAACTCTTAAATTTAATGAAATTTCGTATTTAATTTTTCAGCAAATACTTTCAATAAAAAGCTATTTTTACAATACACGTTTTGCAAGCTTAACCTACATGTAAAGTGATAAACTGATGTATTCTTGACATATACATTCCTGCTCGCGAAGTGCTCATAAGCAATAACGATCTTTTTTCACGGTATTTTTCTTCACAGTTACATTTTTTATAGTAAATTCAATTTCGTTTATGTGTTCTTGTGGCACAATGTTAAATATAATAAATTAAAAATTTCAAAGTTGTCATCATAGTTATCCTACTAATATCACAAATGCGTTTGGATGGAATGTTTAATAGGTAATTATCATATTAAAATATCAGGCTATGTTTATCGATCTAAGAGTACCACGAGTAAAACGTGGTCACACAAACTAGAGCGACCATGTGTCAGTTTTCGTCCACCAGCACTAAACCACACGTTCTATTGCTAACATTAATGTAACAAACACCGCTTACTACACAAGTTTAGTTTTAATTAAAAACTACCTATCTAGGTGTGGTCAGGTCTCGCTTACTGCACTATGACGTTACACAAAAACCAACCAAGTGCGAGTCGAACTCATGTACGAAGGGCTCCGTACCATTATCTATAAAAACGAGCAAAAAAAATACGTTTGTTGTATGGGAGACCCCCTTAAATATATATGTAACTAGTTTTTAGTATCTTGGTAAAGCAGCAACAGTTTAACATCATGTGTAAAAATTTCAACTGTTTAGCTATAACGGTTCATGAGATACACAGCCTGGAGAAAAATGGACAGCAGAGTCTCAGCGACAGGGTTTTAAGGAACCCTAAAAATTAACAATAGAATTAGCATTTTGTTAAGTCGGTTAATAGAAAATGTTTTGTTGCTAGCATAGTTTGCATCAGTTTTTTTTTACTTTTAACCGTGTTATTTTTAATTGGCATTAAAATTATGTTTATTCGATGCATGTTATTTAGGTGCATAAAAAATACTTTTTAATTTTTGGCTTTACCAACCTATTTCATCTTTGTCTGTAAACTTTAATAAAATATAATCAAAACATAAAATTTTATAAAATTGTATTTCTGTATCGTTTCACTTCAAGAGACCACGTGTCTGTAATTTTTCGACCACCTGATACCACAAAATTAGTTGAAACACACACCGCTTACAACACAGATTAGTTTTAATTAAAAACCACCTATCTACGTGTGGTCAGGCCTCGCTTACTGCACTGTGACGACACAGAAAAGAAACTGAAACTAAATAACGGACAGTAGAATTACATTTTGTTAAGTGGGAAAATACAAATAGTGTTCTTCCGTAGACGTAGTTACAATAATAGATTTCCTTTACAGGTAAAGTAAAACTTAACTGTGTTATTTTTAACCAAGATCAAAAAGAGGACGTTTTTAATTGTTTTTGGAATTATTATTACTTTTCTCAGTAGTTTAGGATGCGAATGTAAAACCGCGGAGTACCTATAAAAAAATATATTAAATAATATGAGTCAATAGTATGAGTCAATACTATTTTATTTTTATTCTTGTCAACTAGTATTGTAGTCGCTACCAATTTAGAAACTATTTAGTGTACATTTATTGGTTCGTTTCGATTACTATTTATTTTAACTGGAAAAGGCGTCAAGATAGACAGCTTTATGACTGAAGTAATAGCCAGAATTCCTAGAATCAGAGCATCCCGTTGAATTTATTGCATTTAAATTTAATCGTGCTTCTAAGTATTATACTTAGTATTCAATGTAAATAAATATTTTATTCACATTTTTATTTATCAAATTAAGGTCAATTGACACCCAAAGAAACCTATTCGGAACTTTTCCCCACACGGGACAAATCTTGTGTGATCTGCAAAGGTTTGTTTCGAGTCTGAGTGTGCTTTGTGTGTGTGGAATGTATGTTTGTGAACACCCCTGCGATAAACATAATAATTGTAGTGTGGCTGTCGTTTCTTAAAAATACAAAAAAAATATGTGCTATCTCGGATCTTCGCTACGGCGTAGCTCATGCGCTACGTCGTAAACTGTCGTAGCAATCTAAAAGTCGAAAATCAACTTGTATTTATTATAACGAAACTTTAACTACTTTAACAGAAGCACATTCAAATTTTTATTTTAAGACTTAACAAAATGTCAATTCCACTGCAGTTTCTTTTGTATGAAGTCACAGTGCAGTAAGCGAGGCCTGACCACACGTAGATAGGTGGCTTCTAATTAAAACTAAACTGTGTAGTAAGCGGTGTTTGTTACATTAATGTTAGCGATAGAACGTGTGGTTTAGTGCTGGTGGACCAAAACTGACACGTGGTCGCTCTAGTTCGTGTGACCACGTTTTGTTTGTGCTGTGATTTCAGTATGGAAAATTATTAAAAGTATCACGTTGTTTATTCGTTTCGTATTTTACGAAGCTATGCTCAATGTAGGATCAAGAAAATTAACAATATCATTTCCTATTGATAAACAGATGTTTTCAAGGATATTTTTAAGTATTTATTATTATTTTTTATTTATTCTTATTATTTTTTTAAGTTCGGTTTTCACCACAGCATCTTCGTTTGCGAAGATAGGCAGAAAAACAAGTTTCAGCTCTTACTGCTTAGCTTCGATTACGAAAGCTGAATCACATCTCAGGAGCTGAATCACATCTCAGGAGCTTGGTAAAAACTGGGCCTCAATAATAATTCCTAAATTCAACGACTTATTTTGAAATTCTAATATAACAGCTTTTAATATTAGGTTAGTAATTCCAAGTTCTTCGTGTATGAATAACCCTCAAATTGCTACTCAAACGCCAATAATTGTGACAAATTCATTGTATTATCATCATTACGCACCAGGAGCGAAGGATATGAGAGAAATTTGTCGCGAAACAGTCTTGGAGACGTTTCAAATGTAAATCAGTCGGAAAAACAGCGATCAACTGCCATCGCTCGAGCCCTCGTAAGATTACGTATGCAGTAAACAAACGTATTACAGAAACATTATCGAACGATATATTTCTATTAAGAATCTTTGCCACCCATCGAGGGTTGTCACGTGATCGGCCGAAAACGACACATTTTCATGTTTTCCTTGCGGGGGATTTCTTATGAATGTTTTTGGTGCTATTGAATTCGTAGATTAGGATCTTATCTTTAGTTTTTTGGAAAAAGTTTTAACAGTTGTATAATTATAAAAGGTCGTTTTGGCAGAAATGTACAGGAGCTTAATAGAATGTAGCGCTTTTTAACGACTTAAAAAAAAATGAGGTTATATCTGCCGGTCGGGCAAAGTGTTATTTGTGAACTTTCTGTCAGGAAATCCATTTTGGCAAAACGGAGTTGGAATTTTGTTCGGCAGATGGTGATAGGCTCTCCCTCTATCCCATGGGACCTAAATATAACAGGTTAAGTGTAGGTGTTAAAAACCATAGGCGTGATGCTATGTTATGTGATGTAATGTTGTGAATTCAATATGTATGTATGTTATATTATTAGATAGCACAGTTTTCGAATATGTTGTTCTGAATAAGCTTTTAAACATGTGTGTAATAATACCAAATAATACCAATTGTATTTGTAATTTTGAAGTCGGCACCAAATCAAATGAAATCAAAGAGATTCTTCAGCACACCACATTAAAAAAAGGTCGCATTTATTTATTTGGTAGACAACTTAGCTGTCGTATTTCTTTTTTAATATCCTTTATACTTTTGTAAACAATATTAAAAAAAGCTCGCATGTCTATTCTAAACTACAAAAGGTTGTCTTACAAGTGTTTACGAAATCAACAAAGGTTTTATGATAAAAATAATTAAGAGGAAAGCCGAGCACCAAAAAATATAATGTCGTTTCATAAAATAACTTACGTTTATTATAGGTTTGTAAGAATGCTTTGCCCAAAGCATTCTTGTGAACAAACCTATAATAAAATAAAACGTATCTCGTAAGCAGCCAATTTTTTTTAAGTCTATACAAGAAACATTCACTACAGGAACGGAAGCCGTGGCACTAGCCAGCACTAACAATAGCCTCCAATACTCGCACACAAGTTACAGAGAAGTGGGCTCGCTGCCAGTCCAAACCATTCTTTTATATTCCATCGCATGAAGTTATTCGTCTACTAAATAAAGTCCTCACACGCGTTCACGCTCGATTGAGCCTCAAGTGAGAGTTTCTGAACGCACCCGACCCGGCGTTTCCGGACGAGGCGCCGCGATGACGCCGTCCGGTTCCGACACAGCGGCGTCCACGCACCCATTACCGGTATTTGTGTGTTAGTTATTGCTTTGCATTTGTTCCAGTGTCACGTCGACGCTAAATAGCTGACGATTAATGTCTGTAGAAGAGTCGTTCGTGTGTATGGGAAAGGCTTTTGAAATGTGTGACTTTTCGGCTCCATGACAGGAAAAGCAAGGTTCGAAATAAGCTTATTGTTAGTTTAGTGAATTTAAGTATGTACATCATACATTGCATCATTTGCAGTTCGTTAGTACCTTTTATTATTTTTATTGATATTATTAAAGTTAGATGCTCTTAGCGCATAATTTACCAAGAATAATAGGCGGGTTATTATTTTCGTATGATAAATCATGTATTCGAACGGAACCATAAAATATTAGTTTACTAATAAAAATAACAGAGACCAAATAAATTCAGTTAATAGCCGAGCATTACAACTAACGACGATAAAAATATTGATCATAAAACTAAATAGCACTTGTTATGAGAAAACTTTTTTAGTAAAGTCACAATTTCCACTCCATTACATTTGAGTCTGGTCCTAATTATTGATGGAACTGCCATAAATATGTTTTAGTATCAAGATAACTTTGCCATCGACGAAGAGATATGAATGTTGTAGAATAAATCTGTTTTATTGCCTATAGAGCTACAGACAGACAGGCCATTAGTTTTTGAGTGAAGCAGTGGATAGGCTACATTACACATGAAATATTCACTTTAAGTTATGCAATTGACTAAAATCAGTTAATTGCCAAGTTGGTTCGTACTGAATAGTTGTGTAATGGAATATTAGATTTCACGGGATATTGACCATGTTATTTGTTGTAGAGGGTTTGCCGATATTTCAGTCTTCAGTTCTGATGATTTTCAGATCAATATTTGGTAAGAAAATAATTATAGTCAAATCTTATACATCTTATCAATCTTATCAATCTTATGCTTTATAAATATATGAAATTGTCAGTAAATAAATTTTAACAACTGTGTTAAGGGTTAAATAATTGGACTTATCATATGTTCAATATGAATAAAACAACATTAGTAGGAACACTCTTTAGAAAACGAGTTTATTGTCTATTTACACACGGGACTATTGAATTATTAAAGACACGTCATCGTGAACATGTCTCGCTAATCTGTCTTTTGTTGCGCAGAAATGTTCCGGAGCCTGTAATGTTGTATGCTGCCTTTGTGAACACCCTAATACCTGTTTAGGGTGGTTTGTGCCCGCAATTTGTGCAACTGAGGACTTACAATTCAGTCAGAACGACTTAGCTGCGCTGTTTTGAGCAAATATTGGGCTGTGGTTTCAGTTATTGTTGTCAACCTGGCTTTAGTAGGTTTGGTGTGAGGTACTTAATGTGTCGTTGGTTGTTTGGCTGTCGAGAAAAGTTTAATTGTTGGAGTTAAATTGACAATAATCACAAGTTATATTTTTGACTTTGTCCCCGAAAAATTTGTTATACTAACCATAGTTTTCTGCTGTTGTCGTGATTTTCCTCCGATTTCGCAATATATTAAATTGCTGCGCTCTTATTGGTCGTACGTACAAGTAGCGTGATGTGAAATAGCCAATAGCCTTCCTAAATAAATTGACGAAATAATAAATATATATTTTTAAAATTCGACCAGTAATTATCCTAGAGATTATCGCACTCAACCAAACTAACAAACGAGAAAACGGCTCTTCAGCTATATAATGTTGGTAGATAGATATATTATACAAACAATATTTACATGATATCAATAGTAGTAATACTTATATAAATATCTAAATCAGGAGTAAATTCGTGCACATTTTTGTATCAATTGAATTTACATAGAACGAGCTATCCTTAAAGATAGATAACCCTCAACCGCAAATAGCTTGACCTGTAAAATATACTTCATGCTAGTTACTTAGTCAGATTAGCGACGATATAATAATATGTAAAAGATAAATAATAGAGTAATAAACCAAATATCGTATTGGCTACGCTACCGTTGATCGAAGATTTTATAAAAATGCCTACGACAAAAATATAATCCCAAAAGAACCTAATCGTATTTCCCATTTTTCATTTCCAAAATGAAGCCAACCGAAATTAACTAATAGATACCTCTCCGGGGACCAAATCGTAAAATTCATCCATCCCCAATTAGAGTAGATTTTTTACAAAACGAGGCTGAGACCAATTAGGGGCTCGTCGGCTGATGTATCGACAATTTTATATCTCGATCACAATTTATATCCGGAGGGAAATCGGCGGGTATCCGGCGTAATTGTGCCGTGGCTTGCCGGATACGATTGTCGGATTACGATGTTGTCTAGACGACGAGGCCTCGACGAAAAAGGAAATTTTCTTTCATTACATCCCGCTGTTTGATCAATTATGTTCTACAAATAAATATAAGCTGGTGCTGTGCTATCTTTTGTCATAGCCTCGGTTCATTTAACTAGCTTCTGCCGTTTGTTTGTACTGTAGATCAGGTCAGGATTCAAAACTAAATTTGGTTTAAGTTTTACCATCAGGATGTTGCATGTTGTAGTATTAAATACTGCAGGTACGATTCCTTACTAATTTAAAAATGTGATTTTGAGTATGGATGATTGTATGGATGTTTGTTACGAGTTCACGCAATAACGACCGAGTCGATTTTGATAAAATGTTGCTTATACACATCTAGCTTATAGCCTGGATTAACATATTTGCTACCTTTGATCAATAGAATTCGCGGGCGGCGCTGCGAATAAGCTAGTTCTAACATAAACTCAACATTAATCCAAACAAAAGACTTATGGAACCTGTCCCAAACAAACGATATCCCCAATTCCTTTCTTATGCCGACAAAATGCGTTCAATTAATATAATCGCCGATTCGTGGCATATTATCGGTAATGGTGTGTAAGCTGTCACAATTACCGCTCTGCTGTCAATAGTCACACAGGGAATGTGTGATGTGGGAGATTTCCCGATCGCTCGGCAATTATCGCCGACTGCGGCTCCCGGGGGAGACTTCGATTGCTGCGGTGAAACCGCTACGTTGTCAGCCAACGTTCTATAGGTTATGGATTTCATTGTAATGCAATTTTAAATGGTAGTTACTAGGTTAAATTTATAGTATTTCTTTAGTGGAAATCCGTGTGCATTTATTGTGAAAGAGATTTAGAGCACAGGGCTTATTGTCACTTTAAGAACATAGCGGATGCGACATGGCAACATTAATTAATGGTTATCCTAGCTGTTATAATTAATGAGAGTTTGTTTTTTTTAATCAATTACACTTTCATAGCCAAGGAAACCGATCTTCATAAAAACGAATAAATAAAGTTTTCTACAAAATCAAGTTAAATGTAAAATTGTCACAATACCTATAAGATGTGTGTCGATTTAAATTTGAAAATCAAAGTGAGCCAAGCTTTTGGCGTTTGATCTGTTAGTTTACATGTTTGTTAGTGCGACGCTAAGATTACATTTTATTGTAACAAAATTGAATGAAACTTTTTTTTCAGCAGGAAAATCCATTATGAAAATGTAATGATAAGTTTTACAAATTCTTGTAAATCCAGATGTTAATATTAACGAAGTGGTTTCAATATTTGCGGGTATTTAGATTTTTACCTGACTACGGCAAAACAAAAGGATAATGCTTTTAACAGTAAGTCTGTATAATACATACTGTATAATAAATAAAAAATAAAATAAATAGCCCACAACTTAAACACAACGCCGCCTAGTTCCAAACTAAGCAGATCCCAATAAATTTTAAAATTTCGCGTTGCATATTTATTGATATAATTTGAACGGGAATATACGCGCTGCTGAATCAGTCTGCTTGCGACCATGACAAAGTGCACGAAACGTTAAGCACCGAAAGGTAAAAATTAATCGCTTTAATTTCCGTTCAAATCATATCAATAAGCAGAGCTTGTACTATAGGTACTAGAATAACTGATACTATTACATATATACTGTTCTTTTGTAAATACAATCATAATTATTATACATAGAAATACTCAGAGAAGAGAATACCCTATGTTCATGCGCACCATGCGCACAAAGATTTGTCTTAAGCGGGAATCGAACCTGCGACCTCGGCGTCGCAGGCAGGTACACTACCCACTCCGCCATCCGGTCGTATATTTATATGTATGATAAATAAAATAAATGTAAATATTTCACAACTCACACACAACGCCATCTAGTCCCAAACTAAGCAGAGCTTGTACTATTTGTACTGGTATAACTAATACTAATACATATATACTTTTCTTTTGTAAATACATACATATTATACATGGAAACACCCAGTCTAAGACAAACCCCCATGTTCATGCACATAAAGATTTGTCTTAAGCGGGAATCGAACCCACGACCTCGGCGTCGCAGGCAGGTACACTACCCACTCCGCCATCCGGTCGTATATTTATATGTATATGACTATTTATCTTATGTAGATGAATAGATTTACCATCTATTCGTTATTATGGCCCGAGTAACATTGGCAAAAAATGGAGTACTTTAATTTCAGTTGAAACTTGAATAGCTTGTTAAATTATAATTTACACGCTACCCTCAACCCCATAGAAATCTTAATAACTAGTCAATAGAAATGCTATCGACTATCTTTTAACACTGGGACGCATGTCGCCGTTTTTCAAATACCACTTTTTGTATTCCTGCAAACAAAATTATTTTTTTTGGCGATGACATTAAGACGACAATTCCTCAACTCGCACTTGTGTTCGATTAGACTCATGCGCTTGTATTCCTGCAAACAAAATTATTCTTTTTGCGATGACATTAAGACGACAATTCCTCAACTCGCACTTGTGTTTGACTAGACAGATGCACGGCGACAAGGTCACGCGTCTTTGACATTTTTATTGCCTTATTATTAAGATTTCTATGCTCAACCCTAATGTTACTGAACTTATTGTAGTTTTCATGATGTACACACGGCTTCACATCAAGCTATATAAGCCAGAATAAGCTGGTCTCGCATTGTATAGGCTTCGCGTGCAATGCGAGACCAGCTAACACTGGGAATGAATAGCTTTATGTGTAGCCATGTGTACTTTGTCGTCCATTTAGCTGTCAATCGATCTATGAACTCGAGTCAATGCTTGACACTTGTATCAAACGCTGGTCCACATGTACACCAACACGGCAAGCGTTCTCTTTGATACTGTTAGAAAATACGCTCCTGTTACATTTTATATGTTTCTGTATTAATTCTAGATGTTTTCAAATTCAGTGGCTGCATTTATCACCATGCATTTATTTTGTTTTCTTTTTTGCTTGTTCATTTCGGCTGGGTTAGCTAGCACTCAAATTTGCTTATATTTAAGGGGGGCCTACAATGTAATATATTTTTAATACACTTGATTTTTACAATATTTTCTGTCGTCATGATTTACCTTTGACGCCGAGGTCGCGGGTTCGATTGCCGCTCAAGACGAATCTTTGTGTGCATGGACATGGAGGTTTGGCTTGGTCTGGAGGTATAATAAGTATTTATTTACAAAAGAAAAGTATATATGTATTAGTATCAGTTATTCTAGTACCCATAGTACAAGCACTGCTTAATTTGGGATTAGACGGCGTTGTGTGTATGTAGTGTGATATTTATATTATATTAACTTCACGAGCAACGTGGACACATCCATAAACTTAATCGATATTTCTTTTTATTAGAATATGAAACCAGATACACTCTCAGTCTCGATTAAGGCAAAATAAGTAATTACAAAAAAAAAAACCGACTTCAAAAAGTAGGTAAACTAAAAAGCAAAAAATAAATTTACTTCGCACAAAATAATACGTTTTTTCATTTAGTTAAATAGAAATGATTATATAATTATTTATAATTCTGAAGTCGGTGCCAAGTAAATCGGATAATTAAGAACTAATATTCAGTCAGAAAATAGTTGTAAGAAAGATTGATATTATCTAGTTATTGGTTACTTGGCACCGACTTCAGAATTATAAAATAATTATATAATCATTTCTATTTAACTAAATGAAAAACGTATTATTTTGTGCGAAGTAAATTTATTTTTTGCTTTTTAGTTTACCTACTTTTTGAAGTCGGTTTTTTTTTTGTTCAAAAATATTTTATTTTACGATTTTAAGTGATGGGTAGACCGAGCAAGAATGTTTCTCGAATGAGGAGACGACGGTTACTTGAGACGGAAAACTTATTAATAATAATCCCCGCACTCCTAACCGTTGAGGAGTTGTACCTTCCAGCATCAGCTCTGCAACTTAAAATGCAAATATAAAAGTAGTTTTAGGTAATATACGAAAAACAATATAGAAGCCTTTGAAATTTGAGGGTCACCCATGATTTCTCTAAGATCCCATCATCAAATCATGACCTCATATTATGAAGGTAATATTTAACGTCTCGCCTCATCTGTGTATAACTTGAAAGAATACAGTAAACGGCCTCAAGGAGCCTATATTTAAAGAATTATCCCCGTACTCCTAACCGTTGAGGAGTTGTACCTTCCAGCATCAGCTCAGCAACATAAAATGCTGGCTACTAGATGCAAATATTCAAGTAGCTTTAGATAATATACGAAAAACAATATAGAAGCCTTTTAAATTTGAGGGTTGCCCGCGATTTCTCTAGGATTTCATCATCAGAACGTGACTGGAAAAAAATGCGACCACATGACAAGTATAGCCTTTCAAACAAAAAAAGAATTTCTCAAATCGGTCCAGGCGTCTTCGAGTAATAGGTAAACAAACATAAAAAAAAAAAAAAAAAAAAAATACAACCGAATTGAGAACCTCCTCCTTTTTTTGAAGTCGGTTAAAAATACATTGGGAATGGAATTAGGGTATTTTTTTATTTTTAGCCCTCACCAGCTTATATTTTATATTTTATTCACAAACGAACAATTCATTTTACTTTTTTGTTGGCACTAATTTAATTATCGGTAAGTCACGGCACTCACAGCAGCCGCGGTTTGATTTAATTCCGTTTTAATTCAGCTCTGAATCGCTGCTTCGGTAACAAAGTTAAGCTTCTCGCTGCCTTTGGATGGATAAACTGTGGATTTGAGCGGTAATGCGAAGCTCTGCAATGCACCAATGCTGTTTATCGGAGGTTTACCTACAAGAATTTTAGGTCTGTCTGCTGACTGTCCAAATATATGGTTTTGAAATTTACGTTTTTGATTGTTATATTTTGAAGAAGATCTTAATCATAAATACATGCCTATATTACCTATATCCCTTATTCAGAAACAGAAATAGAAAAAAATTCTTAATATATTTTTTTTTACGCAATTAAAGGTAGCAATACGTAGATCAGAGCCTAAAATATTATTAGATATTGATAAAAGCATATAAGTATTGCCTAAAAAAGGTAAACTTAATATTTTGGTTGAAATAAAGTTGTTTTACGTTGCCCGCAATACGTGTAACTCCTGTGTCGCGTAGCGGTTCACTAATATACATTTCACACACACAAAGCACAATCAGAACAAAATAATCTTTGCGGATCACACAAAGATTTGTCCTGCGTGGGGATCGAACCCACAACACGAGCGCCGTTGAAAGCGGAGAAACGACTGCTTAAACGAAAAAAAAAAAAAAATGAATGAATTAAACCATTACGCCAACCGTGCAGCTGTTTATTATTACAGTGAATATTTACCGAAAAACTACTGTAAATAAAATACGAGTGTGTTATGCTAAATTCAGTGAATATATTTAGCGGTCGGTGAGCAACATGAGTTTTCAAATATTTTTTTGAAAATTCGTTGCTGAACGCGCTTCAAAAGAGAATATTGTGAATTTTAAAAATGATTGTCAGTTTCGTGTGTGAAACGTTCAGTGTATCTATCTAGTTTGTTTTTAAACACGCTTATATTAGCTTCACCTGTATGTATGTATGTATGTAACCGACTCCTTTGGACTCGATTTTGACCCACTTTAAACGGACAGATTTCATTAAAATTTTGCACACCTGTCAAAGATCGATGACAATGCAATAATTCGATAAAAAAAAATAAAAAAAGAAAAAAAATTAAAAAAAAAACGCTCTTATAAATAAACCAAACTAAAGAGTAGAAAATAAATAATAGTTTAAAAAAACTAAAAAACACGCTTGGGCGCTCTGTGCCATTATGTTTCACAATAATACTAGTATTTTGTGTTCATTACCATTTTCAGTTTATATTAGGAATTATTTTTCACTTTTTAGTTAGAAGTACTTTAAAAGCGTGTTTTTTAGTTTTTTTAAACTATTTTTTTTTTTGGTACGTTTTACATATTCGTTTCCTTTTGAAGTTGCATGTATAACCTTGGCATACATTACCTCACGCCTTTATTACCTAAGAGGGTAGAAGCACATGGACACCAAGGCCCAATTCTAGTAGCCGTCCTGCTACAGATAATTTCATCACGGAAAAAAGCCATACTCTTTTTTTTATCCGGTCTTTTGACCGGAGACCCGGTCAAAAGAGTCAGCAGGCGCATAAAATAAGTAATAAGGAGTTTGTGGGATAGAATGTAGATATGTGTGTGTTCGTGAATCTTTCGACTCTTTTTGTGACGACGACCGGATGGCGGAGTGGGCAGTATACTTGCCTGCGATGCTGAGGTCGCGGGTGCATGAACATGGGGGTTTGTCTTAGTCTGGGTGTTTCTATGTATAATAAGTATGTATTTACAAAAGAAAAGGTATATATGTATTAGTATCAGTTATTCTGGTACCCATAGTATAAGCTCTGCTTAGTTTGGGACTAGATGGCGTTGTGAGATAATTATTTATTATTATCACACGAAAACTACTGCCTGCCTACTATCTATTTTAAACTAGTTGTAATTAGAAAAGCCTTTTATCTTTATATATCATAGTTCATTTGCGCTAGAGCGGTGATATTCTCCACACCACCGTCACACAATAGCCTCGGCGCTCATTGTCACAGAACTGAACGTTTTCTATTGTCTCAACAAACGCTCTGCGATTCTTTCAAACTGTTCGTCACTGCTAGGTGTTTGAGTAAAATCTAATGAAAAAAATTAAGTTAACTAAGTGAATGCGATCCACAAAATAATATTTTTTACACATTGTCTCAAGAATATTGGTAAAAGTTGTTACTTCTTCTTCTTCTTCCATATAGTTTTGCCATGTCCGTCTGTCCGTCTGTCCAAGGCATAGCGACGAAACCGTTGGTGCTAGAAAACTGAAATTTTGCATGAACATGTATGTTAACTAAACAAAGAAAGTCGTAGAATAAAATTTGGAAAAATATTTTTTTTTCAGGTAGCTCCCCTACATGTAAAGTAGGGATGTTTTTTTTTTTGTCGCCTACCCCATAGTGTGGAGTATTGTTAGATAGGCCTTTTAAAAACGTTTAGGGGTTGCTAAGACAGTTTTTTGATTTAGAGATCCGTTTGCGAGATAATTAACTTTAAAGAGCAAATTTTTGTTCGAGTAGGGCGTCCCCCCCCCCTCTAAAAGCTAAACTACTGGATCCCAAAATCTGAAAAAAATTGTGTCGGTAGTACATGTAATGAACTTTAAAGGAAAACTATAGTGGATAAGTTCACCTCATTAGTTCAAGAGGAGGGTCCGAAATGTCAGATGCAGTTACTCAGAATATTTCGTTCAAAATTCTTGAAACATAAATAAACATACATAAGACATATATAAAATCACGCCTTTATCCCACGGAGGTAGGCAGAGACGATGGAACGCCATGTGCTTCGCTCCTTACATACTTCTTTCGCTTCCTCAACATTCATACATCTCGTCATACGTGCTAGCTGGTTTCGTGTACTACAAACATTTCCTTTCTGAAGGACGCCATTTATCTGGTTACTTAAACTTAATTAGTTCTAGAGTAATTGGGGTCCAGTGTAAAATGCAGTTACTCAGAATAATTCGTGCAAATTACAAAAACCTTTGAAAGTAATGACTTGTATGAAGATGTTACTTGTTTAATACAGATAGTAAATCCCTTTTAAGTCAAAATATGTTGTTACGACTAGCTACGGAAGCCTACTGCGCGTGGCCCGACACGCACTTGGCCGGTTTTTTTTATTGTTGAATAGGCATTTCGCCCTACGCACACAAAATATGAGACTGAATACACATAACACACACACATACGGCACAAACCACGGCACTCCTCTTCAAATACGCTATTAATTTCGAATATGTGTCTAGTTTTACGTCATTATTACAGCTGACTGTTGATTTCAACATCGAGAAGATACTCCAAAGTGTAGAAGGTTTTTTTGTTTTGCCTAAGTATTGGAAATAGGCCAAAAACACAGATTCGGAAAAATGCTTGGCGCCTCTTGCATTTCTCCATTCAATAAAATTTCTATATGCTTTTACATATTGCTCCCGGGATTACGCAGGTAATATATTATCAATCACATTTTTTGCATCAGCTCTTATATTTTCAGGAGTTAATTGTATACTGTCACTGTCGCTTGAAGAACTCATTTTTCAAATGGTTTTACTATAAATTTCTATCCTTTAAAAAATTACACCAATGCGGACTGTAAGTACAATTCGCGCGCTTTGAATTTGATTTCTTTTTTTTTTATTCAGCCGGGGCAACGAGTCTATGGGCCGTCGTATTAGCAGCCAGTCATTCAAACTATATTTGCGTTCGATTCCCTCGGCGCTGAACACTAAGATGTTCCAAATTCAAAAAGTGTGCCTAAAAGTACTTTTAATCCCGCTTAACGGGGATTAAAAACTCATTATTGCCCGCTCAAAGTTCCTTACTGAAAACACCAACTTTGGTCGCATTTAAAGGCGAACCAAGTCGTCTTTTTCGAATAGGTGGGATGAAAATATTATTAGATATTGATAAAAGCTTAGTATTGCCTAAAAAAGGTAAACTTAATATTTTGGTTGAAATAAAGTTGTTTTACGTTGCCCGCAATACGTGTAACTCCTGTGTCGCGTAGCGGTTCACAAACATACATTTCACACACACAAAGCACAATCAGAACAAATCTTTGCGGATCACACAAAGATTTGTCCTGCGTGGGGATCGAACCCACAACACGAGCGCCGTTGAAAGCGGAGAAACGACAGCTTAAACGAAAAAAAAAAAAAAATTGAATGAATTAAACCATTACGCCAACCGTGCAGCTGTTTATTATTACAGTGAATATTTACCGAAAAACTACTGTAAATAAAATACGAGTGTGTTATGCTAAATTCAGTGAATATATTTAGCGGTCGGTGAGCAACATGACTTTTCTTAATTTTTTTTGAAAATTCGTTGCTGAACGCGCTTCAAAAGAGAATATTGTGAATTTTAAAAATGATTGTCAGTTTCGTGTGTGAAACGTTCAGTGTATCTATCTAGTTTGTTTTTTAACACGCCTATATTAGCTTCACCTGTATGTATGTATGTAACCGACTACTTTGGACTCGATTTTGACCCACTTTAATCGGACAGATTTCATTAAAATTTTGCACACCTGTCAAAGATCGATGACAATGCAATAATTCGATAAAAAAAATTAAAAAAAGAAAAAAAATTAAAAAAAAACGCTCTTATAAATAAACCAAACTAAAAAGTAGAAAATAAATAATAGTTTAAAAAAAACTAAAAAACACGCTTGGGCGCTCTGTGCCATATGTTTCACAATAATACTAGTATTTTAGTGTTCATGACCATTTTCAGTTTATATTAGGAATTATTTTTCACTTTTTAGTTAGAAGTACTTTAAAAGCGTGTTTTTTAGTTTTTTTAAACTATTATTTTTTTCGGGTTTTACATATTTGTTCCCTTTTGAAGTTGCGTGTATAACCTTGGCATTCATTACCTCACGCCTGTATTACCTAAGAGGGTAGAAGCACATGGACACCAAGGCCCAATTCTAGTAGCCGTCCTGCTACAGATAATTTCATCACGGAAAAAAGCCATACTCTTTTTTTTATCCGGTCTTTTGACCAGAGACCCGGTCAAAAGAGTCAGCAGGCGCATAAAATAAGTAATAGGGAGTTTGTGGGATAGAATGTAGATATGTGTGTGTTTATGACTCTTTCGACTTTTTTCGTGACGACGACCGGATGGCGGAGTGGGCAGTATACTTGCCTGCGATGCTGAGGTCGCGGGTGCATGAACATGGGGGTTTGTCTTAGTCTGGGTGTTTCTATGTATAATAAGTATGTATTTACAAAAGAAAAGGTATATATGTATTAGTATCAGTTATTCTGGTACCCATAGTATAAGCTCTGCTTAGTTTGGGACTAGATGGCGTTGTGAGATAATTATTTATTATTATCACACGAAAACTACTGCCTGCCTAACTACTACCTATTTTAAACTAGTTGTAATTAGAAAAGCCTTTTATCTTTATATATCATAGTTCATTTGCGCTAGAGCGGTGATATTCTCCACACCACCGTCACACAATAGCCTCGGCGCTCATTGTCACAGAACTGAACGTTTTCTATTGTCTCAACAAACGCTCTGCGATTCTTTCAAACTGTTCGTCACTGCTAGGTGTTTGAGTAAAATCTAATGAAAAAAATTAAGTTAACTAAGTGAATGCGATCCACAAAATAATATTTTTTACACATTGTCTCAAGAATATTGGTAAAAGTTGTTACAAAGCGATTTCATCTTTAACAAAATAATAACGCTCTAGTTTTTAGGGTTCCGTAGTACCTACAAGGAACCCTTATAGTTTCGCCATGTCCGTCTGTCCGTCTGTCCAAGGCATAGCGACGAAACCGTTGGTGCTAGAAAACTGAAATTTTGCATGAACATGTATGTTAACTAAACAAAGAAAGTCGTAGAATAAAATTTGGAAAAATATTTTTTTTTCAGGTAGCTCCCCTACATGTAAAGTAGGGATGTTTTTTTTTTTGTCGCCTACCCCATAGTGTGGAGTATTGTTAGATAGGCCTTTTAAAAACGTTTAGGGGTTGCTAAGACAGTTTTTTGATTTAGAGATCCGTTTGCGAGATAATTAACTTTAAAGAGCAAATTTTTGTTCGAGTAGGGCGTCCCCCCCCCTCTAAAAGCTAAACTACTGGATCCCAAAATCTGAAAAAAATTGTGTCGGTAGTACATGTAATGAACTTTAAAGGAAAACTATAGTGGATAAGTTCACCTCATTAGTTCAAGAGGAATAGGGGTCCGAAATGTCAGATGCAGTTACTCAGAATATTTCGTTCAAAATTCTTGAAACATAAATAAACATACATAAGACATATATAAAATCACGCCTTTATCCCACGGAGGTAGGCGGAGACGATGGAACGCCATGTGCTTCGCTCCTTACATACTTCTTTCGCTTCCTCAACATTCATACATCTCGTCATACGTGCTAGCTGGTTTCGTGTACTACAAACATTTCCTTTCTGAAGGACGCCATTTATCTGGTTACTTAAACTTAATTTGATTAAAATGACTAAACAGTTTGATTAAAATTAATCTGAGCCCCGGTTATTCAAATCATTGTAATTAGTATAATTTAGTATTATTTATTATTTACTTTTATATCATTTTTTGTAATGTTTTGACGTGTTCAAGCGCCTCCTGGGGCCTATGAAAATAAATAATTTGAATTTGAATTTGAATTTAATTAGTTCTAGAGTAATTGGGGTCCAAAGTGTAAAATGCAGTTACTTAGAATAATTCGTGCAAATTACAAAAACCTTTGAAAGTAATGACTTGTATGAAGATGTTACTTGTTTAATACAAATAGTAAATCCCTTTTAAGTCAAAATATGTTGTTACGACTAGCTACGGAAGCCTACTGCGCGTGGCCCGACACGCACTTGGCCGGTTTTTTTTATTGTTGAATAGGCATTTCGCCCTACGCACACAAAATATGAGACTGAACACACATAACACACACACATACGGCACAAACCACGGCACTGTGACCACAATTCACTGATAAGGATATTAGTCGCATGGGTACAAACAATCCCCCTCTGTGAAACATAAAGTGCTCCAAACATTAAATACAGGGTGCTCTAAACATATTGGGTAAAATTTCTGATTAAAAATAAAATACAACATAATATTAAACCATCTTTAATTTATGAATTTAAGCATTTATAAAAATGTAGTCTTAAATTTGTAGTCATACCAATATCTCTATATCCTATTATACCTACTACAATAAAACTGAAGAGTTTGCTTTCATTTGTTTGAATGCACTTGTCTCTGAAACTACCAATTTGTTAATTCTTCTTTTATTTGATATCCTAATTATTAGAAAGGTTACAAGACTGAGGCCGTAATGTTTTCCGTCAGAAAATTTACAATAGCAGCACGGAGTTGTAACATAACAGGTGAAAAACAAATGAAACCAATGGAAGTAAGTTTTTGACTAAAATCGCTATAAAAATCACGTATCGTTATCCTATTACATTCATTGGGGTGCATGAAAGGAGCCTCCCCGAGTGACGTACACAACGACGTTCCCTACGTCCGGCGCACCCTGGGCAATTCGCGAGTTTTAAGTGAATTGGCTAATCCTTTCACCACGATGGCAAGTCAAAACAAAATTTGACTCTACCATCGACACGACGAAGAGAAGAGATTAAATTCATACCAAGGCCTAAGCTGAAAGAATTTGGTGCAAATAGAATATTTAAATTGGCAACCTACAAAATTTTATAACTTTATCCTCAACGGGATCTTGTGGCTGAACAAATAAGCAAAATATAAACATTATTACAAACTAGTTATCAAGTACTATTTCACAGTAGCAAGTAGCTGCCTATTTATTATATTTTACTTGATAAAGTTGTTACTTTACAAAAGCTAGATATTAATCAGGATTGGCAAGATTACATTTTGTTTTTATTATCTTCTACAAATCCAATGATCACCAGGGTTTATGAAAGCTCGTTATTTTGTTCATATCATGATTTAACATTAAATATAGTTTTTACGAGCAGACCTAAGTAATATTTGTCATAGAGATACTTTAGAAATACATCTACCTAAAATAAACATGTAAATAAAAAAAAACAACTAATATGGCATGGAGAAACATGTATGACAGACTAACAACAAAAATAACATACAAGTTTAAAAGATTTTAATAGACCAGGGTCGGACCTAAAAGCCATAGGGCCCCGGACTCTGAATGAATGGTCAGTCCGACCCTGTTAGCCTATCATGGCATACCTACTTCGCCCTATTCATGTAAATTAAAGTAGCAGTAGTTGCGTGGTTTTGCTCGTGTTAAATGTTACTGCTTTTGTTAAAATAAATAGTCTATACACCTTCCTCGAGAATTAGAGTACTAAATGCAAAAAAGCATCCACATCCGATCAGTACTTTTTACGAGATTAGTTTGTACAAACATACCTACAAACTCTTCAATTATATTTAGTACATACAGGTTACTAGATATACAAAATTTACGATTAACATAACTCAATACAACTACTAAATATATTGCACATAAAAATAGATACTGTCTAATTTCCCAACGCCCGATGAGCCCCGGTGGTTCTTTTTACTTTTTTGTTACCTGTAAATAATATTATTAAAGTTTTACTTATTGCTCTAATTTAGTTTTTTTTTTCAATTTATCTATCCATTTAATATAAGGGCGTTATTTCACAGCGATCGATCGACGTTGATGGATGCATTTGACGTTGAAAGAGCCAATAAGAACGCACCATTGCGCTCGATCGACATCGATTGACGTCGATTGTTTTCTGTACAATAACACACACACGGAGAGTCTGGCCCTCTCCATTTCGCATACAACAGGCCATTTGGCGTGCCACGTTTGGGCTTGAAGCGCGCCACGGGTACACTGCAGGCACGCCACGAGCGCGCCACACCGCTCTGTGTGTTTTGCACCTAAGGCATATACCTAGATCCTTCCTACGTTGACGTAGGCAATCGATCAATGTAAAAGATACTTTACTTTATAAACACGAACACATAGACGTTTTAATTTAAATGCTGATAGAGCGTTTGTGTACAAGAGCTCACCTTTAACCTGCCGCCGAATAGTATTGCTTGCACTACAGTACAGTTCATTCCGTTTTGGTGGTGAGATTAGACCCCGAAGTTTCTGGCACATGAAGCCTCATAGTCCTCAAATATAGCGACTCTACAATCTGCTTTTAAGGATGATGTTCATCAGGTCAAAACACCGTTCGTTTGCTATTTACGTCGTATACTCGTATACAAACGAGGGACCTATTATAAACCGCCATTCAACGGTAAGGAGACTAAGGGATTGCTGCCCTTGTATCAAGTTATGGTAAAGCACTTACAGGCTTATTTGGTTCCTCCAAATAATTGTAATTGATAAATCTGAATCCCTGAGTGAGCTGCGCGCATTCATTGGTGAAGTGGCAGGCGAACAGTAACATGTTCCTGGGCTGCACCTTCCACGCGAACCTCATGAACATTAGCGAGTATAATGTGAGAGCTGGCAATCATAAAATCGGTGAAAAGATCTTTTAAAAGATATTTGTTGGACGCTATGCATTGTCATATAAAAATCTGTTAGTAACTCACCAAAGGTCATCTTGCCGCTAATAAAACTGGGATGTTTGAATCGTATGTCTGAAATAGCGGCTATAGGTATGCCCCAATTCGCGACTGGGCCCCAAAAATGAGTGCTAAAAAATAAACAATTATTATATTTTCGTCTATTTATTATTTTTCCATATCACCTGTTTTCTCGCACGGTTTAGGTGGAGCAACACCCACACTTTCAATTGAAACTTTGTGTTGCTACTATAATTTTCCTCATGATAAAAATGGCAAACTACACTTTTGCGTGACACAGGAATCTTGTCCAAGACTTTACGATGGGCGTACACAAATCACTAGCCCAGCGATCAACGATGCAATAATGTTTAATATCAACTAAGAAGTTTAAATCATAAGAACAATTGCGATATATTTAATAATGCACTAATAAAATAAAGTCAAATCAATAAAGTAAAAACAAAACTGATACTTACCTCATTAAATAATCTCTAAATTCTCTGCTTTTTAGTTGGTCTACGAATTTTTTGATCATTTTTGTGTCTGAAAAAACAGAATAATTTCAACCTTGACCAATGCAAGACGTGTGTCTTAGGCGGCCAGCAACATGGACTATATAGGAGAACTACATCAATTATGAGAGGTGGACCCAGCAGTGGATCATGCAAGGCATTGGAGTAGGTAATGCCACATCAGCTGTTGAACGGTTGAAAGATATTTGAATACACCGATAAATATGTTTTTTACTCTATCTAATACTCATCTTATATCTACACTTACCTTTGTTGTAAATATTTAAACAGAAATAGCTAAAAGAACCCTACCGAAATATATACTCTTTGCGAAATATGTTCAAAATTACTTAAAATTATATATTTAAACTTGTACTGTCAGAAAAATTCAAATGTCAAAATAAGCATAAATCAATGCAAAATAATTCTGATGTCTACATTTGTCAGTCGGGTTTCTACTATCTATCAAAGTATAAAAAGCGGGCTACTCATATACGTTCAGATCCTGCGGATTTGTCTGGCGGGTATGCTCGCTATTGTACATAAGATACAGGGTGTAAAGCGACAAATATAATACTACAAGTATCTTGACTTGAGAGAGAGGTTTACATTAGCCATGGCCAATCTAATCGGAGACAAGCCATCTGCGTGGGCAATAATATATTTTTCACCACACCAGCACGAAAAAGATCGTTTGCTTGCGAGAATTCAGTGAGTAATAACGCTTATTACTCACTAGTGAGGCAAAGTGATTTAAATTTCGAAACACTAAATCCTTCCAATGAATAGGCGCTAATCAAAACAAAACAGCCACCATGTAGGTTATAACCTACATGGTGGCTGTTTTGTTGTTTGACATCAATTTTATTTAAAAACTACAAACGATACGTTTTAATTATTTTAAATTACATTAATACACGCTTATTTAGTATTTTAATATTCGTGATTAACCATTAAATTTAATAAAAATTAAGTATTTAATATTAGCCTCTATACATAAATGTTAAGGAACAAACTTCCAAACGCATTCTTAAAAAAAAAGTGTGTCTGTGTCAGTGTCATTCATCGCAGGGAACTTTAAATTCTTTTCAGTTTATGTTTAATTGTTAACTACAATTTTTAACAAAAAAAAAGTGAATCAAGTGATATAGAACTTTGTGGAACTTCAGAATAGTTGAAACAACTTGCTAGTAGAAGCAAGTTAGAAGCTAGTACACAGAAGTTTGCTTTTTACCAGAAAAATCACGGGAGAAGTTTTTGAAAGCATACGACATATTTAATAAGTGGCGACTTTCAGAAGGCGCTAAAACGCATTCTGAATCGGTATTCTCTACTGTCGTATTACATAGAATTATCCAAAGTTAAGCAATCGAGTACGAGTTTATTTAAATCTTAATATTTTCTCACTGGAAGAGGTGAAAAGTTTTGTATGTAACGCGTAAGAAAAATTTAATTTCCAGTTCGTGACCTCTTAAATCTCTCACTTGCGAAGTAGTCTTTATTAGAATCACTCGCTACGCTCGTGATTTAATTCAAGACTACTTCGCTAGCTCAAGATTTAAAATTGGCACTCACAACAGAAATATAAACTTTTTCTCACTTGTACCATAAATAACTATTATTTTATTTTAAAATTTTAGCAAAACTTACAGCTAATATGATAAAATAGAAAGAGATAATATGAAAATGAAGGCCAATTAAAAGTTTTCACAGATAATAAAGATAATAAAGCAGGAATACATTAAGACAGTTACATATAGATACAACAATTAATAAAAGCAAGAAATAGACACAATTAGGACTTTAAAGTTAAGAGTGGAAGAAAAATTTACATAAGTTTTTTTTTAATTGACTTTTACTATTGGCAAACAAATCTAAATCTAAATCTTTATCTTTATCAACACTCCGGCATGCCGCATTGAACGTACGGCTAGCTCGAATCATAAATGAGTTTTGCCTGTATGTTGTATTGACAGTTGGTGTGTGAAGCAAGTGTGATCTACGTAAGAATGCAGATGGCACACGCAGCTCTATTTTGCTTAATAGCTCACTCACATCCACCGACCCCTTCGCCACACTTAACAGTAATGTCAGATCCGCAACCTTCCTTCTTTCTTCCAACGGAAGAAGATGGAATTTTTTATCTATGGCGCCCTTAAAATATCTGACAGACATGTCTATTGTCTATTATACTTAAACATCAATCATCAAATCAATCAATGTCAATTTGTTCAACAACAAAAGCAAAATTACATAAAACACAATGTAGAACATAATCTAAAATAGATACATTTAAATCGTAATTAAATAAAAATCAAAAATGAAAAAAATCGTAATAAATAATATTGAATCCGATATAGGGACCGCTTACTTCCCTTGGTAGAAGAATGGGTTTGGTAAAAACACTAATAATACTATACATGCTCATATACATTGGAATATACTTTGGATTAGTTGGAGCCCTGTTGTATTTCAGGAACGTCACTGTGGCAAATCACGAGTACGTACTATCTAATTACCTTTAGAAATTTTACACAGCCAATAGGCTAGAAAGAGAGAATAGAACAAAGATGCAGTCAAATATGACTGCATCTTTGTTCTATGATGATAGCGTATGGGACTACCGCGTCGAGGTGTTGGATTCGATACTCGAGTCCGTTAAAAAGAGGTGTTAGGTTTTCTTATTATGAAAGCCTCATATCTGCCAGGAGACAGAGTTGGCGGTGTTTACATCCCCATGCTTTGGATGGTTGGTCCCGTGCCTAACTTCTCTCACGTCATGTCGATCTATACGTGCCATCGGGTTCTGAGAAAGAGAGAGAGAGAGAGAGAGAGAGAAAGAGAATAGAGAGTGCTCTTGTGTTTGATAGTAGTCGAGATAAGTCGCCGTGGCCCAATATTTGCTAGCAGCACATTAAAGACAAGAAGAGTGAGAGATCACACGTCAATTCTCACTTTTCGCCCATTGCTTTCTCGTCGAAACTTTACATCGAGGATCTAATAGATATGTAGGTACATAGCCGCACGCAAGGAGAGGCAGAAAAGGACGACTGCCTCCCCCCTGAAACTTGTATGTCTAAGTAGGTACATACGTACTGCAGCCGATAAAAGTTATACAAATATATTTGATTTGCACCCTCTGAACCAAAAGCTGCAAACATCCATACTATATATTTGACGAAGGCGTCGAGTCATTTCACATAACGTAACATAACATCACGCTTATAATATTACCCAGCAGGGTTTGACAGAGGTGTACAACACCCACATTTTACCAGTTATGTTTAGAACCGATGGGATAGGGAGTAATCCTATCGCCATCCACCAGGCACAAATTCAACTCCGTGCTGCTATAAAGAATTTTCTCACAGAAAGTTAACAAATTTTAATAACACATTGCCCGACCCGGGAATCGAACCCGAGACCTTACGGTAACTGGCGCAAGCGCTAACCACTAGACCATCGACGCAGTTTCTATTTCTCATTACAATGTTTCACCTTGAACTTGTTTTTTACAGGATTCCTGAAGAAGCCTACATACAATATGAGCATTGATTAACTATTCATTGACCAAGAAACATTCAATGAGGTAAAATACCACAGGTATTGTTAATGCTGATCACTTGGAATCTAGATGGAGTAGATATTTGAAGGTGAGTCTTCATTATTATGTTCATTTCATAAAATTAAGCGCTCTCTCATTCGCATATGATATTTAAAAATATAAGAATGAGGGAAAATGCAAACATAATTTTATCCATTTAATGATTCTTGGTCTTAACCAAGAATCATTAAATATGGCTGCCCAAGGATAGTGTCCTAGGTCCTCTACCCTTGTTAAGCTATATAATTTATATTATCTAAAGCAAGATTAATCAAAGTAGTGAAGTACACAAATCTTTATGTCAGCTAAATGCAAATTTAACTTTTATACGACTAGCATAATCCACCTGATAAATTTACTTAATGAATTCCCCGCTAGGGGCGCTTGTGTAGCGTGAGGTCTCCGTTGTCAAATGTCATTGTTAGCAGTTTGGTTAAAAGTATTTAATTATAATGTACATTAATGTAACGAATATTTAGGAATACGATAAATTAATTATGGCAAATCTAAGTTGCGGATTGCTATAAGACTATAGTCTTGATCTTTAGGAAAATTAATGCCCGCCATTATTTCCAAGAAAAAAGGGACTGCTCAACACTATGGCATGGTAAATATGTTTACCCTACGGTTATATTGTATTTAAATTTTTTTTTATTTTTGTTTTGGCGCCCGTAATCACAAACTTTAGCCGTCATTTAGGAACTCAGTCTACGATGCCGCCACCTGGTAAGACAAAGCGATAGCCCTATTTATATTATATATGTAGTTTAATGTAAAAGGCATGAAATAAAACAAAAGGAACAGATCAACAACAGAATATAATAAATTCACAATAAATATTTAAAAAATATACCCTTGTATAATGATAACACAATATTTTTAAATATTTGTACAACCTAAGGTCGTTTTTATTCTATTGGCTGACGGAACCGCCGTAACGAATGAAATAAAACCTAACTAGTCCATAAGACTTGAACATGTATCTCTCTACGTTGTATAAACATCGATCATGGCTTATCATATCTTGCCATAAAGCACTCACGTTAAATCACGATGTGTGAAGTTTAGGTATTGTATACCATTTCTAGGAAATGTATACAACCTTATTTTGACTTTACCAGAAACCTGAAAACCGTTTTTACAGAATCAGTAACCAAATATATTCCACTAAATTTTACGAGTAAAAAAAAGATACATTTTAAGTTTTTAAAATGTTTAATTTGTATGAAATCGTGATATTGTTTCGAATTTTCTCTTAAATACTAGTGGAATGGATTCTGTTACTGATTCCGAACAAACTACTTTCTCGGTTTTAGTAAAATAAAAATTTGCTTGTATAATTCTGGATTACATACATATCCTGTAAGAAGAAAACAACGTATTCTATTCTCTCAGATCTACTTATCAAAAGAAGTTTTCCGTCGTACAATCCAAGTTTTATAATACAGAAAAGTTATAACTATTTCTTACAGATTTAACAAACATTTGAGCGGCTACCGGTTTACTTTGACACATAGTGACGTCTAATTTAAAAAAAAACAATGACGTTTGCAAATGTCAGCGATGTTTGGAACCACCAAATTGAATACTTAACTTGTTGAAATAAATTAAAATTCCATAATTTTTAAGTCTAAATCTGAAAGCTCTTTATATCTAATTGGAATTGTCGTTTAATGGGTGTAAATAAAATAAAAATATAGTTTAGTTCCAATGTTAGCCGCATTTATAAACATTCTTGTCATAAAGGGTCATAAGCACACACGTTATTTTAGCATCGGCGATTTGACAACCGTTTCCATCGATGAAGTACGATCGCGGCATCGGAATCGCGCGTATAAGCGACTAAAAGTATCGTGTGTGCTATGGTCCTTACCGTACGTAGCGTGCATCTACAATAGTAAAATTTTAAGTGTAGTAAGTTTTAGTGTTTTTGTAAAAAAGTATTTCTAAGTTATCTATTATTTACATAAGGATTGTAGTATATTTCGAATGCAGGTTTCAACTCGAACTATACTAATGATTAATTACGGCTTTTTTATAAAGGAGACTTATTACATTAATGATTTCAGCCGCCAAGTCTACATTTTGTAATAAGGATGTCCATTCGTAACATATCGTACATGTGTTGTACTCAAAAGCAAAAATAAACAAGGTTAAAACATGGGGTATTTTTTAACCTTGTTTATTTTTACTTTTATAATGTTACTTTAATAATAATGTTTAAAAAAGTCGGGTAATTTTATATAAAAATAATTAATTTAAAAAGTTTCTATTGTTTCTTTCGTTGGCCACTAAAATGGTGCAGCTTCACACGATTTGTTTTCACAATCACACAACGACATAATAAATTATTTGAACTTTTCAATATATTTTTTCTATTACACTTAATATCACAATGTTAGATTAATAGGACAAAAACGGATCTATTTTATACAGAAGTGACATTTTATACAAGTGAGTTATCATACGCATTTCAACCATAAACTTGAACTATACAAAACAGTAACACTTATAATAATATTCTTTATTTGATCTATTAAACTAGTATGCTTTTTAAAAGCAAATTGAATATAAACTAAGTCTAATTAACATTCACTTGAAGCGCTATAAAATCAAATTAACACTTGAAAATGGAGTCTGTACAGTGGTACTTAATATTCTTGTGGCAAAATTAATTCAGATCACTGTAAGGCCTAGAGTTAAAGTAAGGCTAGGCGCGCAGGCATGACTTCTGTCGTTTCTTAAATTCAAATTTAGAATGTATACTTCCACGGCGACAAAACACACAACACAACCATGCGCGCAAAGGCTAAGACAAGATACAACATAACACGACAAAATGACATGACCGCAAAACAAGATGTCATTGTGACAAAATGACAGCATGATAAGACAATTATAATTGTTGCAGGATATTTTTATCGAATTGCACTTTGAAAGAAGAAATAAACATACTCGTTTTCTCAATAGACATTCGGTCTATTGTCACATTAGTACAAACGGTTCGCCAAACCCTACCTACGTATTGATATATCACTTTAAAGGTCCGTACAATAGATTACTGCTCACATTACGGCGAGACATACTGCAACATACACCGATCAGACTGTAAAATCATTTCTCTACATCTTCAAAAATATGAATGTTACTTTACCAAAGTAGTTAGTTCTAGCCAATTTCATAATTATATTAATCCAGAACTCTTTTTAACTCGATTTAATTCGTAAGTCGTAAAAGTGTGACAAAGCATTTTTTTTTGTAGTTTGGTTCAGACGAAGGTTGTCTTTTGGCTTATGATATTCTAAACTATATTGTGAAATAGGTTAGATCTAACTACCGTTAATAGGTTACATGAAGTCGAATTTGAATATTTAATGAAAAGCAACTGCAACTGGCCGCCACAACATAGTACAGGCTCTGGGTTGTGGAGCGTAGTATAATCAAACTGTATATTGATTACAATAATATAAAATATGTTGCTAATGAAACATATTATGTCCCGCCTTCTACCCCTCTACAAAAGATTCAATTTATTTAACCTACTAATTCGTCAATGCTGCCGGTTTTGCTACTTCCACTGGCTTAGCCACTTCAGCTGGCTGCGTAACCTTATTCTTCTCACCTCCTTCAATGTAGTGGTAGTTAATGAACCTAGCTCCTTGGGTGAGCTGCGCGCATTCATTGGTGAAGTGGCAGGCGAACAGTAACATGTTCCTGGGCTGCACCTTCCACGCGAACCTCATGAACATTAGCGAGTATAGTGTGAGAGCTGGAAAATGCAAGAATACCATTAAGTACTTTGCGAGGGTTGCATTATGGATTGACAACCAGGGTATTAGAAGCTACTGTGACAAAATGTTATAGTTCTCGTTAAGAATGCAGTGATTAACAGAAATTAAAAGTAATGAATTAACATAAATGACAGGACACAAGCGTTACGTTCGAAGCAAAGCCTTCAACTGGTAACTGTGAATTTGACCTTGTAATAAAAGATTTGATTGGTTAAAGGGCGGGGCTAGGCCGGTGGACAATGATGACTCACTGTATTTTTAACGCGAACGAACTATAGTAACTTTATTGTCAGCCCCTTTAGCACGGCTTGCCACTCTTGACATTACGATTCGACTATGACGTAAATAACGTCAGTAGTCAAAAGACAAAAGAAATTGACGTTTCTATGTTGATAACTACGATATAGTCGAATCGTAATGTCAAGAGAGAGAAGTCGTACGGAGACTCATTACTAGATTCTCAACTTAATTAACGATGAAGACTATGGAGCATATTTTATTTATTAATAAAGTAATATTTTTTTAAAGACTGAAACTTATAAGTAAGGATCCTTTGTCTGCCTGTGTATCTGGCACCGTAATGTAGCTCCCATATATGCAATAACAGATTAAATGAGAGCCAAAAACCATCTAAAAAGTTAAAAACTTAACAAAAGTAAGTGTTATCAGGTTATTTAAATCAGCGCCAGACTTACACTGATAACATATCAACTGATAATAGAAATGGATTGCATATTGGCAATCCGAAAAGCCACGGTGCTGATAACCGATGCAATCCCATACTACTAATATTATAAATGTAAAAGTTTGCGAAGATGTGAGTGTCTTTATAATACTATGGATATTTGTGACGCCATCACGCAAAAACTACCGGGTTTTGATGAAATTTAACACACATCTAGGTAAGAATCTGGCTTTGGATTACATATTTATATAGGCTACTTTTTCTCAAAGTACCACAAAAGCGAAGACGCGGGCGAAAGTTAGTCATCCATCGATTTTTTATCCGAATCTGTGTCTAGATTCAAAGCAATATAATCGCCTCGAAGCCACTGACTGACAATGGGTAATCAATATCATTGATTGATAACATTGATAACAAATAAAAGTCTCTACTATTTTTATTCCACGACAAAGACAAAATAAACATCAGGGGTGATGGAGTAAGCAGTAAGATTAAAACCGCGGAGAGCAGCTTCTGGTCGTTAATAAAAAGATAGTTCCTCGCATACTAAGACGCAACGATTATATTAAATAGTGTATTATTTTGTCTTCGTTGTGTAAGAAAGAGGACTAGAGTGATGTTATTGAATCTTACTAGATATATGGATATGCTATGTCTTTAGCGAGAAGCTTAAATGAACCTTTCTATTACTAAATGAAATAGCTATAAAATACCTGATTACCAACTTTGCTCAAAATACGGTTGAGCAGTAAAAATCATTCATACATACTCGTACATCTAGTAAGATTCCTTATCTTAATTTTTATTAGACGTCATAGAAATAAACAACACTCGTAAAAAGTATGTTGGCCTCACCAACATACACAGTTATCTCTCTGCTCAAACCAGATATTATCTATCACTTATGTAAAGTACAAGTACTTGTGATAATAATACTCATGCCTTGATATAATGTCAACCGATAAAATCTTTGTTTGAATTACTCGGATTTAAAGCTAATTCGTTTTATTGCATTCATTCATTGCTGTAATATATTATATTGCAATATACTTAATAACACTTATGCTTACTGATATTAGTAATTAATATTAGCTTCACGGCTAAACCACTGTAATTATATCGATGTTGATGTAAACAGTCCAAGACCCCATCCGCGCAAGCATATGAGCGTGGAGTTAGTCGCGTTTTTGACATGTTTCCTTATGTAAAAATATGTCAAAAATGCGACAAAATCTATTTCGCGCTTGTTTATCGTCATACCACGCGAGTTTCTTATATATATATTTATATATCTTATTTCGGTCACGGTCCGCCACGGGTACCACGCACCGAAGGGTGACAGAGTCAGATTATCTCAAATGAAAAGTAAAAGTACATAGTAGATACAAAGATGCAGAAATTCTTGATAGCTGGCACCAAAAAAAAACTCATTCGCCAGAAGTCTTGCTAATGCTAACTTATTATGGAATTTTATTAGTTCCAAAAGGCAAAGTTAGGGAGTGACAAGACAAACAGGGGTGTGTTATCGAACGAATGAACGGCGCCAGAGGGAGGTGGTGTGTAGATTTCGAAAATTCGCCCCTGACGCATTCCAGTACTACACCACCACTTCTATTAAATTTATTATGTATTGTGTTTAATTTTTCTATAATAATATAGTGACAAATTTATTTCTCTACAAACAGTAGTAACATTAAAAGACTCCTACATATTTAATTATGCTCAGAGCCAGTTCTCCAATTGCTACGAAATAGCTATGAATATGTAAACATGTCATGCAGTGGAACTAATTAATTCTATTATTACTAGGCAAGATTGTTGGCTTCCGAGTTATATATGATTGGTATGTATGTCTGTCTATGGCAATTATAAGAAAAGATGGTGCACATGAGTTTATCACCTGCTTTTCTCATGATTAGCCAAAAGACCAAAACAGATTCATTGAGTAATACCCATCTTAGCTGGTACTTGGATTGATTTAAATTAAAATTTCTTAGTTGAATTAAAGTCAATCTAAGCTCCGGTGGTTCAAATCATTTGAATGCAATAAGTATTATAATTTAATTTGTTTAGTTTTATTTTAATTTTGTAGTTTTTGTATTTGGATGTTTGTTTTGACATGTTCAAGCGCCCTTTGGGGCCCATTGAAATAAATAATTTGATTTATGACTATGCATGTATTGGGAGGTTTTCTTTTGTATGTAATAAAGTTTTTTTTTATTTAAAATTGTCGCATAATAATTATTTATAGAACATAGCAAAAAACAAAGAAGTGACAGTTGTGTTCAATATTCATTTTTCAGTTGACATTTCATTTTATACATTTGTTCAAGTTAATTTTTTTCTAAATCTTTTTCTTTTAAGAGTATGACCACCGAGACAGTTAATGTTACTTCTACTTTTACTTCTAGAAATGTAAATACTACGCAACTTTATAAATCTTGAAATCTTATTATTATAAAACTGAAATGCTGTGAGTTCTATAAATGTTTCGAATAAATAAATATTGAAATCTCACCTAATGTCATTTTTCCACTTATAAAACTAGGGTCTTTCTTGGTATCTGCAATGGCTGCTAGGGGTATACCCCAATTTGCTACTGGACCCCAGAAATGGGTGCTGAAAACAATTAAGAACACATTTTATTCATGAACTAGTATGCTTCATTGATAATATATGGCATATGTTACTCAGTGAAGATGTAGCTTCCTAATGATGCAAGAACCGTTCAAATTGGTTGAATGGTATTTCAGTTAAATCATAACAAACAGAATATTTAATATTTCTTCTTTATATTAGCATAGATATAGATTTGTAGCTTATTGCTAGAGACAAGGTTAACCTTTTTTTATGTAGCTTAAATTATATACAAGACCATGAAATGTGACACTATTTGATTGCTGTTTATTATTTATGTTAATGAGGTTTTATTCAACAGCAAAGTAATCATGAAGATGAATTATTGGAGACTAGCTTGTGCATGCAGCTAGGATGCCAGATGCAAGGAGGAAAATGCCAGATTTAAAATAAGAACCCAGGTCATGTCATGATATAGCTTCAACTACTTAGACACAATATGAATTTCTTCCTGTTTACAATTTGATGAGGGTCATTAAGATGTTACCAAACATAAACTGTAATTTATTATGACATAATCTAATTTAATTACGTAGCAGTACTTACCTCATTAAGTATTCCCTGAATTCTTTGCTTTTCAGCTGGTCCAACATTTTCTTTACTATAGCACTCATTTTGGCTAAAAAAATGAAAATTTTAACATACAACAGGTTACAAGCGAAGTGAGGAATAACGGCACACGCGAAAAACAAGCGTTTACCGCGAAATAGACCACATTATGGTAATTTTGTCTTATAAGATATGCATGCTCATAATACAGAAAAATGTCAAGGTTATTGAAGAAACAATATTTCAAGATCTATTCAGTAAATGGCTTGGAACCCTTACCTGATTTTTGTTTGATTATTCAATTATTAAAATCAAATCTAAATTATAGGATAATATAAACTAAAATAAATATTTTCAAAAAAAGGTCCCGTCCTTCCCTCGTCACACCAATGTCAATGTCACTAATGTCAGCTGTCAAACTGTAATTGTCAAAATTATCAAAATGGCGAACGAATGGGCAAATCTGTGTTGCTAGTTTGCAACAAGATTGAAATGTTGTCGGGTTAACTATGCATTTCGAGAAGTTGTTTTACCTAGTTTATTAATAAACAGCGACACCTTGCTTTATCTGACTGAGAACCTGGACTGATACTTCTTATAACTCCATGGATAGAACAATAGTTAGTTTCATCTATATCAATCGCAGTCTGTCCACGGATGGATCAGAATAGTGACCATAAGGATCCTCGAAAAGCAGATGTTTAAAGATTTATTCCAGCCCAGTTAGCATTTGTTGGGATTACATCTCTCTTCTATCTAGGCTAGGCTATCTTCACACTGGGGCCTACCGGGTTTTGCCTAATCTGCGTTTTAAATTAGTAGGGCACTAGGACTCGCTCACTTTCGGGTTAGTTAAAATGAAACACTACTCTTAGTATAATTCAGTAGTTTAATTACAAATATTACAAAAAGGCACTGTTCTATGGACGGTAATCGCATAAGTGATGTACCTATACTTACAAGAATATTTTATTGATATTTCTTTTAGCTTGTATTGCTCTGAAACTATAACAAAATATAAAATAATATAATAATGGGCAGCAATAGCTATTATGCACCCTTAAAATATTTGTATGAAAGGTGTATGTTAAAATGGAATGTTCATGCCATTATGGTTGTTAGAAAAAAAAATACAGTAAAAAGGTAAATAATAATTACTAAATGCAACTGCCTGCATTTAGTAACATTCGTTCTTTAAGTCCAAAACTAATTTGAACCTAAAGTGTAAAAACATTTGTATAATCTCGACTTTATGATTAGCCAAAAGACCAAAACAGATTCATTGAGTTTAATATTATTAAATTGTAGATAATACAATGTTTACAAATAAAGACCACGATTACAACTCATCAGTTTTATGAATAAATGATACCTTAATATACAAAGATGAAACAGTTATCGTAGCTACCTAACGAATTGTTATAGTTGATCTAATGCTGCATTGTGATTGCTTCAAATGTATGGGCTTCTATGTCTGGCTCTAAGAACCGTTGCAGATGCTTAATAATTTGGGTTTTACATGCTTTAATGTTGCGTGGTGTTGCCATCGTATAAATTCGGTGAACAGTTTGGTAGGATAATATTTTTTGGACTGTAAAGTGAGAATGATATAAAATGCTTGCACCTTATTTGTAAAACAGTTAATAATATTTCATGAACAATTTTTAGATACATAGATTTGTACGGAAATAAATATAGTAAGTAGCGTTTAATTTGTATACAAATTGAACGAAATGTCTTACTATTTTATAATGTTGTTTGTGCGATTTTTAAATACTATAGGACAGATACAATAATATCCCGGGGCTCAAGCGGTGAAGGGGCGACAAAGCCTCTTGTACTTCAGGGGCTGTACATTTTGTGACATATAGGCGTCAATAGATGTTTTAATTTGATTTTTAAATGCGTATACGAATCCCAGGATGCAATAGAATATAATCATGCGTATGAATCTTTTGGGTGAGAAACAATGAGCCTCTGAACATACACCTTCATGAATTTAATAGACAACAGTAGAGTAAAATATCACCTGTGGGAAGAAACATAAAGTTGAACCAATAATTAATTACCCCATGCATTGTCAACTTTATGTCCATTACACAAGGCGCATTTTACACTGATATTGATTAAAAAAAGGTTCCCTGTACCAAAGAAATCATAGATCCATCACCAGACTTAGAGAAAGGTCCACCACTTAAGGCCCGGGATATTGTATTGATGACTGAAACAAAAATATAAATGCACATTACACTAATCCTGTTTAATGCTTCGGAAATCTAAATGTGATATGGACGGGTGATCAGCTTATTAGTTAAAATGCATCTTAATACAATGCATTAATGAACATTTTAATAAGTGTTGATTGGCGCTTAAAACAAATAGCCTTTCACTCGTCGATTTAGCCTAATACAATATAGGGATATTTTAATTCAACTAGCGAAATTCACTGACAACATTCAAAATCTGTAAAGTTTCACCAGTTATTTTAAATTAACCGTATTTCACTTTTTAGCTGCTCATTCGAGAACGAATATTGCGTATTCCTTATTATCTAGATAAACTAAACTTAAAGTAGTTCTACACCTACAAAATAACTGCAATGAGATTCAATAGTATAAAACTCAGTCTAAAATGGACGGCCTTGGTGTAAATGTAAAATTAAGTAGAATACATTAAGTATAAAAGCATAAAAATAAGTGTATAAAACGGGTACAACAATAATCTTAACATAATTATAGATTCATATAAAAATTTAGCAACCTGAAGTCTGTTATAGGAATTAATATTTTTTACGTTAATCTTGCAAGAATAAAAGGAAATATAAAATATAAGAAACATCCGGAAATATACCTACGTTACACACATCATAATAACATTTCTTGAAAATATATTTCATTGTGCTATATTGCTTAATAAAATAGTCTAAATGGTTTTTTTATTACACTGTGCTTCCACGAAAGTGGTTTACTATAACGATTAACACATTTAACATCCTAAAGGGCAGCACAGTTTGTGGCTCAACCAACAAGGTTATAATATTATTTAAAGATATGTGTCACTGAGGGTTTTCGTTTTTTTTCTCACCAGGTGGAGCAATAGTTTAGTGAGGTCCTAAAGTATGACTTTTAAAGTTTTTATTTCGAGCGCCAAAACTACAAAGCACTCACATGCATCCGTAAATTAAATTCGCCATAATTAATCTAACGTATTGCTATATATTCGTAACTTCAATTAAAAAAGAAATAAACCCGCGTAGCCAATCGTAAATAATGATATTTGACGTTTCGGAGACCACACGCTACACAAGCGCCCCTAGCGGCGAATTAATACGCGACACCCCTTATTCGCCATGTTTTTAAAGCTGCACCGCGCGCTCTTGTGGAGAGAAAATAAAAATACGTATACACGTACGTGTCGTACGTATTTACAACCTAACGCAGAAAGAAACAACGTCGTTTACTCGAACATATCAGTGCTAAACTGATATGTTCGAGTAAACGACGTTTTCATAATTGACGATAGTATAGAATAGATAATACTTTTTCGACTAAAATAAAATAGCAGAAGGCTAAGCATCTTATAGGCTCATTTACACAATACAAGCTTTGCAAAGCAATTGGAAGGCGATGAACAAACCAAGCTTGCGAATTCCTTGCAAAACTTGTATCGGGTCAATGGCTTCTAATTTAAATGCATAATATTATTATTTAAAGCAACGAATGAGTGATTGCTTCAAATCAAGAGTTAAATTTAGTCAGATTGTGTAGAGGACGATTGCATTATCAATACTAATACAGTTTAAATTTTGGCCACAATTTTATATGCTGCCATTCCAATACCTGCCATCTATCTCAATCTAAAAACAACAAACAAAAGAGCAGTCAATACCACTTTGTTGTTTAGTAGCCCTGCTGCTCCAGCCAGCCTGCATTTAAACATGTCAATACGCGTTTCTTTGTCCATAATAATGTTCTGGAATTCCGCCTCCATGATTTGTCCGTCGTAGTACGTGATAGGGTCTTCGAAGGGATACTCATAGCCTTGAAGACATTCGCACTTGTAGCCACCAGCTTCGAAGCCACGGCCCAGGATGGGTACGCACTGGAAAAATATGGTTATTTTTTTTTTAACCTTGATAAAGCCTTATGTTTGGGAAATTAACAAATAAATTAAGCTGACGCAGTCAAGGTAGTATTGTTTGGATTTCTAAGGATTTAATGTATCTGTACCACAAAAAAAATTGTTACTAAAAAATAAAAAATAATTTTTAATAATTTTGAATTAAGAATAGTGTGTGAATAAGACATTTTTTTTATCGAATTATTGCATTGTTATCGATCTTTGACAGGTGTGCAAAATTTGAATGAAATCTGAACGTTAAAAGTGGGTCAAAATAGCTGCCAAAGGAGTCGGTTACATACAAACCAACATACAAGTGAAGCAAATATAAAGCGTGTAAAAATGTTGAAAATTAAATCGTCAATTTTGTAAGTATAAACAAATTGTAATTAACTGTAATGATGGAAGGCAACAATTTTTACGTCATGGTCCTTCGAGCCGGATTATACTTACATAAGAAGAGCCCCTGTCACATTTGTCAGTTCCTTTGAAGGCGTTGGGCACAAATGACTTGTCGGGGCATTGATTGATGTCCAACGACATCAAAGCCATGGTCACAGCCACTACACCCCTACGAAGTAAATAAAAGTTAATAAACTACAAAGATCAATAGAGAATTTCCATATTTTTAGATTTTATCAAATTTCAAAAATTTTTGGTCTAAGTCAGGTCATAGAAGACTGCTAATCACTATATAACTCATAACTCACTTGAACTCCAGCTTGACTTTAACGGAATCCCATCCGAAGAACGGCGCCGCATACGTAATAACCCACTGTTTAACATGTCCATTACAATCAAAATACGGCCGAGTCCAGTGGCCGTGTTTTAAATTAGCAGCCCTATAATACGTAGGGAACCTTTCGTATTTCTTTAAGTACTTTCCAAGTACATCGTCACGGATTTTCATTTTAAGGAAGAATTGTTCAAGGCTATCAAAGTTGGTCGACCAGCGTTGTTTCAAAAATGTAAACCAGGGTTTGTTGGTGTATACTTCTTCTGTAAAAGGGAGATGGGATATTTTATTACATATTGCAACACAAATCACATACACAAATCACAACCAGGGTCGGACAAATCTGTGCGAAATCACACTATGATTTGTCACATGCAGGGATCGATCAAACACACCCGCGCGGCAGCGTAGAGAAAGGTGAGGCTACCAGTTAAACCACTATGCCAACAATGGACTTAAATCTTTTTAAATTCAAGTCAACCTGGGATAGTATCTTAAAACAAATACTATTTTGTAAACTACAGACTGCTACACATGAAGCTATACATTTCCAGAATAAGCGGGTCCCGCTTGCAATGCGAGACCTTTTTAAACTGGAAATGTATAGTTTACTGAAATGCTTACCGAATACGATTCCGCGAAAAAGTACACATTTAGAAACAACCAAACCATTACCAAATATCGATATGTGAAACAAATATCTGCCTCATGGGGCCATTCAATATGTGACATAATCTCACTAACATTATCTTTTAGCTGTAATACATACTTCTTTGAGTTAGAATACAAATTAATCTGAATCATGGTATTATAGCAACTAATACCACAAGATTTCAGTTGAGAATTCACTTGCAATTTTGTTTTTTAAATTACCAGCTTATTTATCAAAACTCAAAAGCAATTAGTTAAGTAAAAAAAAAAACATAAATTACTGCAATAAACATTGAGATAAATAGTAAAATCACTTAAATCCGCTGATATGTTTTTTCATAGTCAATTTAAGTACAAAATAATTATTCTAGAGTCAATTTCAATATTTTTTTTTAAATCAAATTTATTTTGACTGGACTAGATCGCTAAGTAACCCATTCTCTGAGTACACACTTCAATAATTGCCAAGCAAAATGAACACAAATATTTTCTCACCAGTCTTATTAAGCCGCGCGAGATCCTCGAGTTTATATTTCCTAGTATTCAGCTCAGTCTTGTAAGCAAACGGCGCAAAGAAAGTCCTGTTTGTAAACTTGTTTCTGTCCCAGTATGTACCTGTGACAATAATAAACAGATTATGTATGATGTTTTGAGAGCTGTGGGACAAAATAATAAAGTGATGAAGACCCATTAATTCCATAGATATAATAAGAACAATGGATAAAGAGAACATTGTGAACTCCCTTTCACTGTCTGTTTTTCTAACAAATAAAAAGAAAATCTTAATCTCGTTTTTTATGATGGATAAGCACGCGTTTGTCCACGATCTCGCCTGATGGTAAGTGATGATCTGGTCTACGGTGGAGCACGCTTACCTATGAGGTACCTATTAACTTTGCTTTGACCCAGATTGTACTCATGCGGAAACATTGACTCAGGCAGACTCCGCAACACTTTGCGAACCTCGGTCTGACGTATGTTCGACATAAAATATTACATTTTGTCAGAATTCTCCTTTAAACAAAAGCTAGTAACTTTGATTGAAGTAAAGGTTATTTACCGGCAGACCAAATCTTGGAGTCACCAAGCACCACAGCAAGTGTTTCTCCAATCATTTGATCTTCAGTCAGAGGTTTGTCTGCCACGCGGTTACCGCTGAAAACTTCTTTTGGATCTGATACCTGTAAATTAGTCACAATTAATCAAATCAACTCGAGTTCATAAGCGCCTCTGTCCCAGATAAAATATTTGTTATTATATCCACGTATAACTGTTACCCGCTGCCAAATTTGGAAGAGCGCTCTTGCCGTTAGATGCGCGAAACAATGTACACTAGTCATGGGCGTTATTAGATATTTTTGGTAACCGATATTACACCGGTATGGTGATACAATACCGGTATAGACAACCGTTGCCGAATAACGGTATTTTAGGTACAGTTGCTACAGTTATTCTAGCTATAGCGTTTACAAACGTTTTAAGCTAAGGTAGCGACAGCGACCGCACTCATTTACAGTTAGATTAAGCCGTAGCGCAGTAGATATAAGGTCGTCTTTGGCTTATTTATTTATTTATTTACTTAAACGTATGTACAACATTACAGTTCTAGACCAAGACGTTATACATAGAAAAAATATTAATAATAATAAAACATAAAATAATATTTGACAATAATTTGATAGAAGAAAGTACAAACAAAAACAATACTAAACAAGACACAAACAATACAATTAATAACAAAAATGGCTAAACTTTAACAATAACCTTGAATGGTTTGCGCCGCTCTCGCCCCTTTTCTTTTATGCATGCGATATTTATTTATTTAAAAACTTTTTGCACAAAACGTGACAAAGGCGGTGAAATTATCACTTGTAAGAGAGAGATAGATAAGTTAGTTAGTTTTGATCGGTTGCGTGGATTCAGTTTGTTTTGGTTGTCAGTTATTTAGTTATTAGATACGATGTGGGTTCGGTTTTCAAACTACGTTGACGCGGGGACGCAGTGATTCGGTAGTTACTTCATAGTTTCATACTAATACCTGATAACCGTTGGTAATTATTTTAATACCGATACGGTACGTTAGAGATGATACCCGTTTTCAGTTACGTTTTGGTATAGCGGACACATGACTAATGTACACCCGTTCCCCCGCGAGTTTTGGCAGATTTATTTGCACATATATTTGCTTTCATTTCCTCGCCATATTTACTTAGTGCTCCTTGGCTTTAATATTAATATTATGGTGATTATATAATCTTACTTGTAAAAAGGCACTGATGAAGTTAGCAAGACGTAGCGCCATCTTTGCTTGGTTCTCAAACTGCTCCTCATGACCGAACGCGATATCGCCATTTAGAACCAAATCCGAAGGATTGTATCTAAAACAAATAACCATTTATTATAATACTGCTTTGTGAGGCAATGTGGCAGTGAAATCAATTAACATTCACCTTGTTCTATCACACCATCTCAAATACCTACTCAGAAGAGACAATTACTACTCGTAGTGACGGTCCATAGAGATGAGACAGGAATGGTTGTTAATAATCTCATTCAAATGGACTATACACTCATATGAAGCATAAAACTTATTTTGAGCTTAAAACATAGGAGCAGTATAACACTCACATGGAGCATAAAACACTCAGTTAGAGCATAAAACACTCGCTTGGAGCAGTGAAACACTCACTTGGAGCATAAAACACTCATTTAGAATAGAAAAACACTCAATTAGAGCAGAAAACACACTAAGATCAGAAGAACACACACACTCACTTGGAGCAGTTGTTGGGCTGCACTCCTCTAATGAAGTTGAGCACCTCATAGACGTTGACGCGTTCGGAATGCAGAGCGTCGGCGCCGCGGCTCGCGTTCACGTACTCGTAGTGACGGTCCATGTAGATGGCACGAAGGAAGGGATGGGCGCGCTCCCATTTCACGGGGAGACGTTGGATCCCTAAAAAATATTTTTCCATCTACGTCAATTCTCGAGACATTTTTTTATGCCCACTGGTAGCGGTTTGCTTGATTAGTGTATATAGTTTTAGTTTTAGTAATTTTTATAATAGGTTTAATTATTTTATTTTTGTAATTAACAGAAATGTATTTTGGGTTAAAATAAAGAATTTTTTTTTTGTGTGGAATCAGTTTATTTTGAAATCAGTCTCGATTGAACTAAAAGTATATCTTAAGTGCAGCAATGGAGAAGTTTACTGTCAAATGTTTCCATAAACAAACATGCTTATTTTCATATATTTTGGCTCATCATCTCAAACAGCGACCTAGTAGTCCATTCTGGTACAGTTGCTGGAATTTTTCTAAATTTTGGCATTTCATTAGTCTATCCAATTTGTACATATTATGTGATAAAAACACTTTTCTTATCAAAAAAAATATAGTAGGTAAACAAACAATACTCACATCCAATCTTCTTACAGTCGAAATTATTGTAGTACTGATCGGAGGTAGCTCTTTCAATGATTTCGCCAAGGTACGGTCTGCGTACTATCCTCGGTATGCGATAGCCCGGAGCGCAACGGCATTGATATCCGCCGCGGCGGAAACCCCAACCGTGGAGAGGTTCACACTACAAATTCAACCTTTTTTAATACACTACACCTATTTTTATTTATAGAATTTCACACTAGCAGCTATTAAGCTAATGCGTGTTTGTTTTGCGATTTGGAAAATTGGTCAAGTTGGTTTTTGAAACTGTTTAAGCATTAATCAAAATTTTAAAGAAGTTTGTTCCACGTTGCTACTACACGATTCGGCAAGTACTATGTAATCAATTTATTTCAAAAATGTAAAATTTAAATTGACCATAGACAATTATTATAATTATGCCCTTTCCTGATACCATTTATTGCCCTGCTCTGGTCCTATTTTGATTATGCAATGTAAATCGTCTGGGTAAAATATTCTCATATAAATTTAGGCACCCGCTACCAAATCAGAATCTGAGCGCCTAAATTTCTAAGAAAATATTCCACTGAATCGAGCCTGCACTGCATAATCAAGTAACAAGTTACGAGAAAAAAATGATGATGTAAAAGTGTAATCATTGCTAGGTCTTCTTAACTTCTTCAGCATCATTTTAGTAATACCTGCAGTAACAGAAACATGTGGGTAAACTAAAACTCTACTACTTGTTGAGCTAATTAATGTACCTCAGTGGTTTCTTTGCAGCGCGCCGTCGAAGCGAATCTATTCGGTCGATCGTTGCCCAAGCTGGGCGGACACTGGTTTATATCTATCCTGTCGTAATCAAACTCCATCACTACAGCTGCTGTGTACCTGCATTAAAAATAATCATATTTCAGTACTATTTGAAACATTCGGATGTTTATAGGAAACATTCGGATGTTTATAGGAAACATTTGGATGTTTATAGAAAACATTTGGATGTTTATAGGTTGCAACTATTGAAATTATAAGCCGATTTTTTTTTATTTGGGTACCTGTCCTAGAGTCTATTCATTTAGACTTGGCAAAAACAGTAGACAAGCCAAAGAGCGTCGCAGGCGTGGACTTTTTAAAATATTTTCTTATACACCAAGAAGTGGCATCTTATCGCCTTTGCTGTCAAGAGACAGAGAGCGAAGACTTTTTATAATAGTTACTTTAAACACAAATGAGTGGAACATAGTAGCGTCCGAATTCGTATTCTCTATTTTGTTCTTTATTTTATAGTAACACACATTTGCATAACACATACTTTATGTTTGGCAGAGTTCAACAACCTGGAAAACATATAATTCTGCACAGTAAAGTATGAGCAACCCTTAGGTATGTACCTTTATGGCAGAGTCGTCACTCTTCGAGTTATCGCAGGACTGAGCCTGTCCTGCGCATTTTGACATTTCATTTTTACTTATAATGCGGGACCAACCCGCCAAAATCGGGACGTCTGGCCACGCTGGTAGAGGGCCAATGATGGCAATAGAATTCTTTATTTAGAATAGAATTCTAAGGTAATACTTATCAAGATAATTATTCTACTAATAATCAATGATAATTATCTGCCATTAAACATATAAAAATACTGTTTATTTTATATCAAATAGGAGTTTATTAAGCACAAAGATAATTATTGTGATAATTTGACATTAAGGTCACATGCCTTATAAACGATGACCAGAAGAATACAAGAGCAATACAAAAACACTAGATAAGCACAATATTATTAAAAAATATAATTATGCTGCTGGTCAACAACTATTTTCTCAACGTAAAGTTTTAGGATGTTGCTAATGTATTTTAATTTACATCATTAAATAAATAAATAAAATAAATAAATAAAAAAAAATAAAAATAAAAATAGCCTTTATTTCCTCTGACCATACACTGAATAAACAATTAAAATGAGATATAACTATATTTAAAAAAACTTATTACCTAAACTTATCTAAACATACTTTTAATGCAGCTAAATCTAATCTATAATCCTAACATTTTATTTGCTTAGAATTTACTTTTTTGTATCAGCTACCAGGTCAGGCTGTCCTGCGACATAGGCCTTCTCAAGTGCCCTCCACATTTGTCCCCTGATCCCTTGCTGATTTACATCATTAGAGTTCAATAAACTGATAAAGAATTGCTTTGCACTAAAACAATGATGATAAGAAAAACTTAATGAATAATTAAATATTGTGTTGTAACTTTGTTTTTGAGTGAACATGATATTCATGTTGGATGAGACACTTCCATTTAAACTTAGGTATTTCAAGCAATTTTGAATGTAGCTTTGAGAATTTACAGTACCTTGCCTATATAAGTGTTAAGAAACCAGTATATTGATACTTATATAGGGTAGCCCATAACATAGATATTCAGGTTGTAATTTTCACCTTGAGGGCAAGTACTTGATAGCCTGTAGTAAATTTTACACAAATGAAACATTCCTTTATTTTTTGAGTTTTTTGAAAATAAACTTCTTTCTCTAACAACTTGAATCTAAATAATCAAATAATTACACCCTATATGTCTCTAGCCTTACATGTATTAATTAGGTATCAAAATGTTTTGTTTGTACTTACGTAGGATATTCAATATGCCTGTATTGTGTGTGACGTGGGTATATATCAGCAACAGGTGATACAGCTGCCACAAGCCATTTATTGAGCCTTCCACAGTCAAAGTAGGGACGTGTCCAGTTCACTGGACCAGGGACCTGGAATTAAATATATCATTAATTAGATATAACTTTAAGACTGCCTTGGTTTGGTTGGTTCCAACCAAACCAAGGCTGCCATGATGGTTAAGGATTAGGGTATGCGCCTCTCACTGCGAGGTCTCCGGTTCAATACCCGGGTCGGGCAAAGTGTAAACATTCTGTCAGGAAACTCACAATACAAGCACGGAGTTGAAATTTGTGCCCAAGGGACGGTGATAGGCTCGCCCCCTATCCCATTGGACATTAACAGGTGAAGTGTGGGTGATGTACACCTCCGCCACACCCTTCTGGGTAATATGGACGTAATGTTATGTTATGTTATTATTTAGATATAACTATTGTCCCAACAAAGATTTAATTGCACATACATGAATGTAAAAAATTACATTGTTTTTTAAGTTCATTATCTCACAGTTGAACAAACACAAGTAACAAAAAAAGTAAAATTGTTTTGTACCATACAATACTTTGTAACAAGTTTAGTACGGTATAAAATGGGTTTATTTTCCACTAAGTTTATTTACTTATGCAGTGATATCTATATTTTTGCACCTTTTTCAGTTAAATAGTTAAGTAATTTATGTTCTTGCATGTCTCGACTTTCCTTCAGACTGTCAAGTTGAAATAGCTTATTAAGTCCATTAAAGATATGAAAGAAAATACAAACCTCATCATTACCAGGCGGTCCATGGAATGTAAATGTCTCATTAGTGTTATTGGCATATCTGATTTCCACTTGATAAGTAGTCTTAGTATCATGACGCTTCTCCACTCGGTCAGGCAACCACTTCTTAAACCACTCATTGGTCCTATAAAACTCTGATGTATAATCCTTGGACAAACTCTCATGGTCAAAGGCACCAAGATCTTCAACGTGAAATGTGTTTAGAGTAGATATCTTTTGTAAATGGACGGGATCGTTGAAATCATCAGCTCTGAATGCTCTAGGCGCGAATCGCGGCATAGTTTTGTTGAAGAAGCCTCGGTAAGATGATGTATAAGACATGTTAGGAGAAAAATACAGCGAACTAGCGTTGATGTAGGGGTTGGAAGACACATCAGCTACTGACGATAGAAAGTAGTACATCATACCAGGATCGTAAGTATCGTTAATGGCTGGCCGAATAAACCTTGACTGGAGGATGTAACTCCAGAAAAAAGCTCGATTCATAGCCATGTTGTGTAAATGCAACATCGCTGTACGATTCGGAAACACTGGGTTAATATTAATCTCTTTAACATCAGGATAGTGTGACACGGAATCTTCTGGCAGGTACAAGTCATCCACATGAGTAATGTAACAGTTATCGGCATTAATCTTGTCAACTTTACCACGAACTTCGTCAAAGGCATCTCGTATTTGCCATTCATATTGGCCGGCCACACCCCACAGTAAAGCGCATAGCGATATAGCTAGTAAACTAACATTTACCGTCTCCATTATTTATTTATCACCTGTACTTGTAATAAACTACTCTATATCACTGGTTTAATACATTTTAGTAAATTAATAGTTATGTTAAAAATAACGACTGCTGCCGATTCAGGCTAACGAGCACGAACGAGTTAATGTTTTGACAGTTTTCAAAACAACTTCAAAATAAGGAAAGCTTTTGTGTAATAGGTTGCCATCATAGTTAATATGAATTTTCCTAACAGAGCAGTATAAATTTGTACCAATGAATTTTATAATTTTTTAATGGAAATCTATTTTATTATTGACAATATTTCATGCCTATATTACCAAAAACAATCATTGCATTTCTCAAAATTCAAATTAAACTACTAAACATAACAATATTAAAATATCAATAAAATTCAGAATTTAAATAATGTATTTTATGACAAAACACTAGACCAATCATGTTTTATTAAAGTTTTATGATTTAAAACGTACATTTGGCTCGATTTTATATTTTTTGAACGGAATCAATGAGGTTCTAAACTGCCTTTTTATCACGGTAGGTGGCGCATAGTCGGGATGGCCAATGATAGCTGTTAATTCAATACATTTTGTAACCTATTGTTTATAAATTTAAATTTTCTCTTAAAATGCCTCTGTGTGCTGTTCTTGGATGTAATAATACCGGCGTGCATTTATTTCCCAAAGATAAAAAAGGAGTTGGAAAGGCTATACGTCGCCAAAATTGCGTAGCGACAAGGTATAGCAGGTTATGCCGGCATAATTTCCAAGAATCTGATTATTTTGGAGAGTCAGCTTATACTGGTGTGTTATTATTAACAATTTGTTGATTATGGGCATAAATCAGATCACTGTGAAGGTTAATTTTAGATTTGCATCATTGTTTCTAACCTAAAAGTAACAATACCATTTACCATTAAAGTAATGTTCTCCCATTTCTCGTAAATTTTCCTACCAAGAGTCAAGCAACAATTAACAGGTTACAACCAAAAAAATAACAAAATCTGGAGCATACTACTGATAAAAAATATTTTAGGCCTACCACTCAATGTGATCTACTTTTCTTCTAGTTATCCTTCCTTCTAGTTTTTTTAGCTCATCTTTTAATTCTTTGAGCTTCCAGGTACCGTACATGTTGTCAATAACGATAGCGGACCGGTTTCAAACGGTTTAAACACAAAAAATAGCACAAAACAAAGTGTAAACAAAGCGTATACGATTTGACAGCGGCCATCCCGCCGCTAGCGACATCTGCGTTATGCTTTGCGTTTACATCCTCATTGGACAGCTAGCTGTCATTACATTCATTATCTTTGGCTGTCATATTAAATTGTCTATGATATGAATAACCTAATTTCAATTTGATAGAAATCTAGAAATAGAGAATAACATTGTATTTGGATCATTATATATATTAATAAATATAACAAACTAATTAATAATCATGGCGGGTACACTGTTCCGTAAGTATAATTGAGTTATATTGGTTCATCTATTTGACGCTACGTTATTTATTTTGTTAACAAACTGCATTTATATTTTTCAGGTACCATGTTCACCAATTCCCTTACATTTATTAAATGTAATACAACTAATGTGGTAAAATAAATCATATTTTATAGTCCTATAATACTCAATTGTACTTACGGAATAACATGAAGTCATATACCATTCAGAACTTTTAATTTAGAGCGACATAAAGTACAAAAAGGATTACTGATTTTTTCAGAGACCCTTACACACTGCAACTGTTGCCTATGCTGCCCGTAAAGGCACCCGAGCGAAGGCTCGCGCTAAGAAAGTCAAGGTTGAAGTCACAAAAGTGGGATTTATACCTCACAACCAAAGGAAGAAGGATAGGTATGTATTCCTCTTAATAAATAATATCAATATTTGTTGCGGTCTTGTCTAGGTTATAATATTTGCCTTTATTATTACTTGAGCATTTCTAAATAGTGAGGCTCAAGTTCCTTTACTGTTAGGGGTAGAGGATTAGAGGGAGTGCCATGTGCTAACACATTTAATCATACAAATCTCATATCACAGTATTAGTTATCCCAACACCTCTGAATATCTTATACCTACTACTATTTGGTAGCACTCTGAGAATAGGTTGGAAGCTATATATTATCAATATACCATGCTAGTAATTAATCTTCTTCATTCATTCAGTTAAGAGTTCACCTCTTTTTGGTGAAGCAACTTCCATTCCTCTCCTCTATCCTTATTAATTAATATTTTAAATTATAATTTGCCAGGTCAGCCCTCACCAATGTCAGCAAACATATAGATGACACATACAAGCCCATTCCAAAGGATGATGTGTACCCCCTCAAGTATTACCGCTGGGTGATTTATTCTGCTGAAGGAGCAGTGGAAGCCCATAGACAAACTCACCATCCTACTATGTACAATGTACCTGACGCTCTGGTCTATGCTAACATTGAGATCAATATGACTGCTGCTAAAAAGGTATATTAAAAATATTAAATTAATATAAAAAAATGCAATTATTGCACAAAAACTTAGATAGTGAAACTATGTAAATAAAACTCATATTTTTATTGTAGTGTCTCAAAGTCTTGACTAAAGTACCTCTGTTTTTCTTTCAGTACTGTATATTCTTAATACCATTTTCAAATATATTATGCCAAATTTTAAATATAATCACGTTTATGTTAAAGAAAATATTTTTTACTTATCCTACTTATTAATCTGTTTTCGCTCAGACTCGTACACTGGACAGTTTTGCGAGGCTATCATTACTGCCTCACACATTTCCCCGTGATGAAGAGCGCACTATCCTTGCCTTCTGCAAAGGTTCAGAGCTGATCAAAGAAGCAATGGATGCTGGTGCCACTATTGCTGGAGGATCTGATCTTATTAAAAAGATTCAGGTATGTATCCTTGTTTATTTAAAAAAATAATGGACTAGCCAAGTGTGTGACAGTTTCCGCAAATAAGAATTCTGTACCAATCACCCTAGTTGTTTAAAAACAAAAACAAACTGAATTGTGTCAAGATTTCAGTTAAAATGTAAATTTAATATTTGTAATCATTATTATTAATCAAGAACCAAAATAGTAATTAGTTTTTAGCTAAGTATGCTAAATTGATTCCTGTTTTTGCAAACTTATTCCAGGAAGGCCAGATCAAACTACCAGAATATGACTACATAGTAGCACATCCAAATATCCTAACAGACTTAGTACCAATCCGAGGTTTAATGAAGAGAAAGTTCCCAAGCTTGAAGGCACGCACCTTGGACCATAATATAAAGGAAACTGTTCAGAAATTTGCTGGTGGCATCCAGTTTAAAGTTCAGAAGGATGAGCACCAACCAAATTATGGATCTGTACAAATACCTGTTGGAAGGGTGTGTATTATTTTGCTGAATGTTTGTTATTATATTTGGATAGAAAAAACATCCATATAATTTATGACATGATTAAAATGGTTGGGAATTAATGCAACATAGGACCTGAAGCCATTTCAATAAGTGAATGATAGTTGATCATTTATCTGATGGTCAATTGCATGGCCATCAGATGACTTTCCAAGAGGACTTTGTCTACTAACTGTAAACATGAGAATCTGGAATCAAGAATATTGTCGTATTATTTACATACATTCATAAAATCACGCCTTTATATCATACGGTATGTAAATTAATTTTTTGAAATAAATTTAGAATAATATGTTCTTTCAGTTAAATATGGAACCAAAGAAAGTAGCTGAAAACATTGCTGCTCTTTTGCAAGACATACAGTCGGCGCGCCCAAAGAGAGATGGACTCTTCATAACAAAGTAAGAAATGCAAATCTATTCTATACCAAGTATTAGAGCAGCATTATTATGTTTCCTTAATTATCCTATTTTTTTTTAATAATTTTTTAAATATTTAAAACAATGATTTGTGATATTGATTTCATCATTTAGCCTCTCGTAGTCCACTGCTGGACATAGGCCTCTCTCAATGTGCGCCACAACACCCGATCCTGCGCCTTCCGCATCCAGTCCCCTCCAGCGACCTTCTTCAGGTCGTCAGTCCACCTGGCAGGGGGGCGTCCCACCTTACGGTTGCCGAGTCGCGGTCTCCATTCCAGGACTCGTTTGCTCCAAGGAGTATTGATTTAAAAAAATATAAATATGTACAAAACTTTGTGTTCAGGACATCCAGTATTCCAATTTCTATTTACTTTAATAAATTACTAATTTAAGTCATTCTTCATTGTGCATTTTCAGGTGTTTAATAACCAGCCCACCATCCGTAGAAAAGTTGAAGATAGATCCATTTGTATTTGTTGATAGGGAACTATCGTCTGAAGTACAAGCAGACAGCGATGATGAGGGTGACGCTGTCGCTGCCACCGCATAATAGTGTTAAGATATTGTGTAGCTTTATTAGATTGTAAATGTTTAAATAAAAAAATCGTTAATTTTTTCATGTTTTCTTAATATGAACCCATCTAAAAAAGTTGACATAATATATTTTAATTCTTTTATGAATGCATCCAACATGTTGGCAGTAAACGTCACCAAGTTGTAAAGGTACGTTCTGAAATCTTAACAAAGATCTCTTCTAAATCTAAACTAACGTCACAGAATAAGAATACAACTAACCGTCTAAAACTCGAAATTGGAGATTTTTAATTAAAAAGAGGTATTTTTCATGTATGAGAACCCCTAATTAAACAAGTTAATTTATTTTGTGCCAGAGAAAGTTAATCTGAAGCGTATTTATTTTTTCGTTATAAACTTGTTATAAAATAAATAAATAATTTTCTTATGAACCAATGTTTTTGACACTTAATCGTAGTTCTGAACGCACCCAATAGGGGCGTAAAACAATCCGCCATTTTGTCTCTATGATAATTTAGGATTTTTTTAGTTTCAAACCTGTGTAAATCTAATTAATCACTGTTTAAAAGTTATATTCTAAGAACTGTGCAGTGTTTATAAAAACTGTGATATTTGTGGCTCCAGTTATTTTTGTTTACATTTCATCTTGACGTTTTATAGTTGACCGATTTTGACGTCGAATACAAGAGAGCTCTAGTTAAATCAAAATGGGCACAAGAGAGGATGAATACGACTATTTATTCAAAGGTACCCTTTACTTTATTCTTAACCATTTAAAACATCTATCCTATTGAAGCTTACATTGTCATCTTCAATTCGATATGTAACTTTTTGAGACCATTGTTTCTTCTCATTATGACGTAGGAAAAAGTGATTGATTAGATTTTCCCCTTCGTTTTGTATTATTACCCAAAGATATTTACGTGGCATCAGCCATCGATATCATATTAGTCATGTTCTATGTGAATTCTGTATGTAACTAATAAGTTAATTTCATATCAGCTGATTGAGTCACTTCGATCGATTTCTCGTAAATTTTCGTTTTTAGTGAGTCACCTTCCAGCTCACATATGACCTAATCGTTGATGGTGTCGGGCCCACCGTGAAAATAGTGGAAACTCACGTAGTTTTAGAGTTTATGTGAAGTTAGTAATGTTTGGTACCATCCTTTGTTTCAGTTGTGCTAATAGGTGATTCAGGGGTCGGTAAAAGCAGTCTGCTGTCACGTTTCACTAGAAATGAATTTAACTTAGAGTCAAAATCCACAATAGGCGTGGAATTCGCCACAAGGAGTATAGAGGTAAATGTTTTCTGTTTTGTATCTTTTAATATGCTAATTTAATGTCAATAACACTGCCATTGTTCAGTAGGAAACATCTTTTGTGTGTTTCCCTTGCTTTCTGTGTGCATTGAATTACTAATACATGTCTAATGGGGGCTTTCACATCCAATTGAAGCCATTTTCTAATGATATCTGAGGGATATCATTTAGCCTGATAGGGCATTAATTGCCTTCAAATTTTCTTCTTACTAGTACACTTCACCTTCATATCCATTTAGTTTTTGAGTAGTTTATTTTTTAAGGATAGTTAAGCTTGTATTTATTTTGTTTTTTACTAACTATTTGTATATAAGACCATATTCAAAATATTGCTCACCTTTCTACTGATTTATAAATGCTTCAAGAAGGCATGAGCTTCAATTATATCTTGTTTTGATCAAGGATATTGACTCAAATCAATTAAAATGTTTATCTTTGTATGACTTCATGTAATGGAAATGTTTTTGGTTGATTGTATGACTAATCAATGCTCTGTTTTGTTATTGCAAACATAAGTTATTGCACCAAAAATAAAAAGAATAGTTTTCTTTGTGTATTTAACTTACCAATCTTTTATAGGCAATTAATAGATAGATAGTTAATGTCTTTTATGTTGCTGCATTAATATGTTTTTATGTAAAACACATTCATATAAACTTATACACTTGCATTTTAAAGTATATTCAAATAATTTCACTATATACAATGGTTTTTGGTTAATTAGTGGTATTGTTAGAGGTCCATTTATATTGTTGCTATATAAATGTGACATTTAGAGAATTAATATTTTTTTTATTATATCTGTTTTACCTTAAATATTCGACAATAGGTATTATTTATTTTAATTTTGTTTCCTATTTTCCTTAAACATTATCATGAGTGCTTTAAAATGGCCTTTGTTATTTCATTCCATTCCTTAATTGGACACTGAAAATGCATTTTACCTGTTAATTTGCAGTATACTTTGCATAACCAAGTACTTCTAGTAGTGTTAATTTTCAATGGATCATTCGGGAATAATTATAATCCCAGCATAGGATTAATAGGAATTCCTGTAATATTATTGCACCTGTAGTCTGTTGTAAATGTCCATGATTTAATAATAGCAGCCCCGTATACATATACATGTCCTACTGCTAGGCCTCTTCTCATGATGAGAAGGATTAGGCCATAGTCTACAAAGCTGCCCAAATGCATATTGGTAGTCTTCACACACCCTCAAGTACTTTTAACTACTCTCAGTTATGCAGGTTTCCTCACAATGTTTTGATTCACCATTAGTGAGCCATCATTTTCATGATAATGTCTATTTAATAATGTCCATGAGCTGCAGTTATAATATTTGTAGTATTAAAAGATATGGACAAGCATTAAACCAAGTAATGGCCTTAAAAGAATTTTATTTAAAAAGCATTGTGCATTGTAAAATTATTTTATTTGCACAGCGGATGTTGAAATCATTTTATTGTGAGGGTGAAGTCAAGTATTTTGATTTGAAGCCTTATTTATTATTATCTGTTAAATATAAATGATAAAAAGTAGAAAATAATGGGGGCAAATCAACCGATCAGTGCAACCCCATCTAACATCACATCAGCGAAATCGTGAACCAATGAGGGCTATAGTTCTTTGTCTCATCATGTGGCATAGTCAGAGTAAGGTCTGTTTTTGTTCCAATTTCAAGGGGGTTCATTTATATGTCTATCTCTCGTATAAATATTAGGCACAAGTGCATTCTATTTTGGTCGTAAAAAGTTTGTCTTCAGAACACCGTAAAGAACTGTGCCTCTATAGACACATATAAACTCAATGAACACAAAACCAACCCACAAATAGTGACATGTAACATTCTGGAGACCTAACACTACACAAGCATCTAGCTACTAATATGTAAAAGCTTTATTTATTTATACAAAAAAAAACTATGTTGCATTTCTATACTATTGTGTCAAGCCGTATTATGCATATAGATAACAACAATATATTCTTGTGACATTTATTTTTGTTGTCAAAATTAAGGTGCATGTGGCAATGTTATATCATTTATCAATATTATTTATCAATGTAGCTTTATTACTTTCACTATTATCTGTAGATTAACATAATCATAAATGAATAACAGTATATTGATAGAATTAATAATAATCTTGGAATTAAATACATTATCATGGCTGATAACAAAGATGGACATAAAACAGGTACTGTACATGCTCACACTGTAACACATCAAGCTGTATGTTTCCAGTAAAAGATAGTTTTACATTGTATAGTCTTCCTGTTCATTGCAAGACTAGCTTATACTGGACACAAAATATGGCTCACCTGCTATCATGCCCGTTGTCTCCTGCCACGTGTACGCGTCAAGATCTTATGGAAGCCACAAAAAAAAAAGAGGGGATGTTGCTGCTTTTTGGGCAAAAAATATCTAACATAAAGCCATTGACACGAAAGAAGAAGACTGGACATTGAAGGATGATGTGTTGCCATGTGTACAGCTTTGAATGCTCATCTTTTGTGGATAGCCTTGAGGAAGGTTTCCAGTATTTAAAACTAACCATTTTAGAAACAACAGCTGGCACTGAAGGTGTATCAAAATAATTTTACAAAAATAAACTGACTTTAATTACCAATAATGCACTAAATAGTAAGAAATACATAAGTAATATTCCATGTCTTGCCTTATCTGTGTATATCTTGAAAGAATACAGTAAACGGACTGATGGTGCCTATATTTAAAGATTTTTTCTTATACTTCTAACTGTTGAGAACTTGTACATTCCATCATAAGCTCAGCAACATGAAATACATAATATTTTTTTGAAGTTGGTTAATAAAATAACCAAGTAGCATAGCAAGACATGTAAAAACTTTTGTAGATATTTATTGTAGTTATCATTTCCTGTAATATTAATGAAAAGATTATTTACAGACATTCAATGTTATTCTTATTCACTGTAGTTAAGGGGAGGTTTTCTATAGGTTTCTTGGGATGAATGGGATGCTAAACTTGCCCCTTGGCTCATAAAGTGGCTTTTTTCTTGGTATGTATTAAGATAAAATACTAAAGCCCCATTGCAAAAATAGGAGTGTCTAAGTTTTACTGTTTGTGACACTATATCTCTTGAAACAGGTAAACGAATTTGGATGCGCTTGTTTTATTATTCCCGATTTGATGGGGCAGTTCCCAACGCACTAAACAAATAAAACAGACTAATCGGATTCAGAGCACGCATACACAGACATGATTTACTCAATTCCGCTGGTAAACCCCAAGAGATTACACGACAGAAGCCTGCTTTAGATCAATGTTCACACGCGCAATAAAAATTGATTGTTTGCTTTGTTCGCCCACTGAATTTAATATCAATCAGTATTACTTTCTATTGTAGTGATTTTATTTGTATCAGTCTAAAAATATTGCATTTTTGAGCTTTACACAACTGCTCAAAAGGCGTATATTTTCAAACAATTCGGTCGCGGCATCGGAATCGCGCGTTTTAGCTCCGAAAAATATAAATAAATAAAAATATCCCACAACTTACACACACAACGCCATCTAGTCCCAAACTAAGAACTAGAATAACTGATACTAATACATATATAATTTTCTTTTGTAAATACATACTCATTATACATAGAAACACCCAGACTAAGACAAACTCCCACGTTCATGCACACAAAGATTTGTCTTAAACGGGAATCAAACCCGCGACCTCGGCGTTGCAGACAGGTACACTACCCACTCCGCCATCCGGTTGTCAAATGTGTGATATAGCCCGCCCTTATTGGCCTTGCTCTGTATATTGGTGTTGATTTTAGTAAATGAGACAAAATAGCTACAGAAGTAACAGCATTATATCCTTCATGAATTTTTAATTTAATTAACTTGAGGAACTCACTCGGTCAATGATAAGAATTTATTTTTACGTGACTAAAATACAAACAATATGTTACGACACAACATTACTCAACGTTATTGTACTGGATTTTTTAATCTATTGCCTACTTTATATTTCTGATGCAGTCATGTTCCTTTTAAAGTAGATAGTTAGGTTAGGTACCTAGCAAGTTTTTATTGCTTTGGATTCGCTAACAATTATCTGGTCTCCAAAACCAGATATACTTTCTATCGGCTGATAGTTCAGTAGGGCTGTCAATCAGTATGGAGATGTCATGAAGTGCACACATAATATCACTAGACCTATATAAATTATAAACTTTCGGCCGAAATAAACCTGTAATGGGAAAATGAAAATTGAAATTTTTCCATTATGGGACCAAAATTGTGGGACTATTATCCTTGGTTTTATTTAATAATATAAAACGCCATTACTAATAGATTATATTTTTTTTTGGTTGGCCAGCACTTTCTAATTTTGACCTTAAAAGCGGTTGTCCTTTCCTTTGAAATGGTTGCCGCAAGTGCCACAACCAAGGCGCTGTGTCTGCAAAGCTCCTCATTCCATTACCGTGGTTCTATTTGAGCTGAGTGTCCTAGTTCTTGTGAGCTACCTAGCTAGAGACCTTGCAGGTTACAAGTCAACATAATTCCGTTTGATCATTCGTCTTGGCTCCATTCTCATTAAAATCTATTCACTTGTATCAACATCGAAAATAAATATTTACACAGACACATTTACGATCGATATTCAATATCAAACTCAGAAGCCCGTCTAAAAATACAAAAACCATAAAATATTGTTACGTGCCTCGAAATGTATCCCGCTAAATCAAATCATCGCAAAGAAATTCTATTACAGGCATTACGGCTGGCTGTACGGAATATGGAGAATGCTTTTTGTCTCTCCGTTAATCTAATCTGAATCTCACATCTGTAAACAAGTTATTTTTTGTACGACGGATGCAGTTAACGAGCTTACAAGCCAGCTGGTAAATGCTACAGCCTATAATCATAAAATATTCCCGAGGAATACTATATTATGGTCCAGGAAATGCAACTATCTAACCATTCCATCAAACATTTTTTTTTGGATTTCAAAACATGAAAGCTTCTCCGCGAATATGTATGTTGGATTTGCATTGGTTTTAAATTGGTGGAAATGGAGAAGTTACAAGGGTTCCTCGACAGAATATTGACTCGGTATATTTAGATTTAATATCGTCGTGGATACCGCTATAGTGATGTTTGTTGTTCGAATTACAATTTAATGGAATTCGAACTTTGATTTGAATTCTCATAAAATTGGTATAACATTGCCAAGCGCTATAATAGCATACCTCTGGGATCTGGGAAACCAGTCCATATTTCTAAAAGGCCGGCCAGGCTAACGAGTATTTATGTGCCGAGATGATTGCTAATAATGGAGTAGCTCGCTTGCTTGTTTGCTGCACGATACCAAAGACAATAAAGACCATTCGAGTTGTTTCCAAATGACTGTCGAGTCGATAAAACTGGCATCTTATGGGCACTGTTATGAATATGATGGAATAACAGTTTGTTACCATGTTTTTTCTACATATTACCCAATTACTTTTTGTCTGTAGGGATTTTGATTTATGTTATTTTTGCAATACAACGTTAACAAGTCTGTTTCCAAATTCAAATAATTTATTTTCATAGACCCCAGGAGGCGCTTGAACACGTCATAATATTAAAAACATCTGATATAAAAATAAATTATAAGTAAAACTAAATTATACTAATTACAATGATTTGAATAACCGGGGCTAAGATTAATTTTAATCCAACTGTTTAGAATCAGATTAAAATCAATCTAAGTACCAGCTCCGATGGGTATTGCATTATGAGAAGAGCAAGAAACTCATGTGCACCATCTTTTCAAATGAAATGAATAAAATATAACAATTATTATACATATTGAAAGTCACATAAAAAGAGCAGTTCATTTCCAAATACTATAATCATTTATGTAATCTAAAATACTGTAATAAGCTTTTTGAGATATTTTTCTAATAGAATCAGAGTTACCTTGCCTCCGATTTTGTTAAAATCTTAAGTGTAGTAAGAGTCGTTATCTAGTTATCTACACGGCGAAATTGTTTTGATTTCACGTGAGTCATAGCAATATGAGTAACGCCATACGTTAAAATATCTAACGCAGTCAATTCCATGATAAATTACTATAATGTTCAATTGATTGATTTTAATTCCTATTAAATTAGGGACATGCACAGTCAAGTAACATGTAATTGTTTGTTAATAGGGGAAGGTCCTTTGTCGAGAGTACTCTATCGTTCTCGAAAGAGGATTTAATTCAATTTCGATAACGATAATTGAGCATTGATGTCGCATAGTAGGTACTCCGCATATAAACTATTTCGTAATCTTTTATCAAGCCACTGCTGATAACACAATAGTACAATCAGATGCAAATAGCTATGCAATCTCTATAAATTTATTTTTATTATGCATGGGGCACTGTGACGTGGTTATGCACGTGTTCACATCAATGTATTTAAGTTTTGACTCCGGAGATACATAGACAACATGTCGGGAAGCCAAATATTCAATCATGATGTATGTTGTATCAAATATTTCAGACTCAGCTAGAGGCGTTTTGCCGTATTTCAGAGCCGAACATGATATTAGTCAGTTCTGGACTCTAGGCTGATCAACTAAGAAATCAATTGCTATACTTACTTAAAAAAAAGATCGTTAGGTAAATGTGACCCATTACTAGGTTATAGACGCATTTTAGTTCAGCGGATACTAACATTAGCTTTGGCCTTACTTGTTAACGACGATGAAGACATCATAAGGCTCGCAAAATCGATTCTACTACCGATACACTCACTTCCGAAGTTCCGACTATAGTAAGATTGCCATGCCATGACTGGCCACATCTTTATCGACTAGTCGTACACTTGCGTTGTGTTAGGTGTACAAAACAACAGCTCGTTTTAAAAAAATACAGAAGCCTACAAATCGTAAAATGTCTGTCTGGACCATGTTCTAGATCCTGGAACCACGTCATAATAACGATATCAGCTGGCGGTTCACAAAAAAAGTTCTTTTTCATACATGTAGCATCGTTTCGCGCACCCATAACATTTATGCCTTTCATAATGCTAGGTCCCCTTGTTATATACTTTACACATACAATTTCGCCAGTATATATTTTGTCAATACGCCGACATTTAGCGTAAAGTTTTTAACGTGTGTGGTAGAGTACACCCTAGGTTGTCCTCTTGTAGTAGCTCTATGGTTCTTCATCGGTCTCAGAAAAGCGACATACAATTTAGTTATTTTTGTGAGACAGATATATTATTTAGTACCTTCCGCGAGACAACCTGGACTATTTTGAGTTGAGGGCCCACATAAAAGTATATGCTTTGGAGACCTGTGGCTTTGTAATTGGCAGTCTACATACTTTAAGGTTTCATATTAATTTGTGTTTATCTGTCTTCACGGTTTATTATTTATTGACATACGTGTGTCGCCTCTTCACAATCTTTAGCCTTACAAGAGAAAGTGAAAGGTAAAGGAGAGATGTTTAATACCGTGCTGAGCTGCACTGTGACTCGTGTTCATTACATATTCATATTTAGTCAAGCTAGATGATCGTCTCATTCGATTAGGACACGATTTGTTGAAAAAGTTGACGTAAATTCTGTGTAAACTGTCTGGAAAGTTACCAAGTAATATGCAGAGTTGCAGACTAACATTCACATCGGCAATTACTTTCCAACAGTTGACCTATGACGTGAATCGTACGTAATTGAATCTGATACCATTTAACATGGATGTTGCAACGTGCAATCTTTTATTTAGTATAGGACGTGAACTTCAATCTTCTCGTTTCTTGAAAATGTTCTCTTAAAGAAGTTAAGTAATCATTTTGTATTGGCTTTAGCTTAAGCTTTACTTCGTTTGAGTAATCCTAGGAATGCATACAGGATCCTGTCTTTTAAAGTTTCGGGTACAATACCTGGATTGAGACAGACAATTTCGGCCTGTGCCTTTGACTTAAGTATGTTTGTTTTTGCACCGCTCCACGGTTGGCCTTATTACTTAAGAGAAGCTTCTATTAGGGTCACTTTATGGCCTGACCGTATTATCTACCGACTAAGTGCTGATTTTACCGCCAGAGTTCATCGCTGAACCCGTTTCTTGATATATCTCTCTCACATATTCAATGTTTCAACGGGACAGAAATATCAAAAACGTTCGCTCAGCGTTGAACTCGGGCCGGCGAAATTGGCTTAAAGTAACAGCCATCTAGGCTCAAGTAATCTCAAGCACAATCTAACAGTAAAGCAAGAAAGGTCGTCAGGCTTCTTTAGAATTCCGTCAGTAGGACAAGCTGTCAATCATACGGATGTGTGACGTCACGAACAACGTGTATGTATACGTGTAGTTTTTCTATACTATTTATATTTATTAGTAGGTACCGTTAGACTCGTCCTGTCAATGAACGGAACTACTGCCTTGAACTCTGGAACTAATGTTATGGCTCATGTGTGCGTGTTGAATTTTTAATTAGTTTTGTATCTGGCGTGGAAATAACGATGCTATGGCTTCTATTTTTATTACTTGACTTTTTGTGTCCGCCCCAAAGTTACCCTTTCTTGGGTGATAGTTTGGTGTATGTATGTGTTTCTTTAGCGTGTCTTCAGGGTGAACGGCTTGACCAATTTAGTTAAAGGTTATATTATTGGATTGGGGTTTTTGGTCTAAATCACAATAAGCTAATATACCAATACCTACTATGCGATTACGCCCTTGTGTATTATAATCGATGTCGATAGGTGCAAATCTATAGCAAGAAATTTTAACTTATTTCTAAACAGAGACAACAGCATGGGGACCTTCAAGAAGACAGCAAATACGTTTTTAAAGGGTTGGTATTACACGAGTGATGCCTTTGTTGTTGCAAGTGTCCATAGGTTATGGTAACTGCTTACCATCAGGCCGTATGCTCGTTAGTTACCTTAGTAGAATAAAAAAGCAACTAATTCTAAACATTACTAACCATCCGTTTCTTTGCCTGCAGGTGGACGGAAAAACCATAAAAGCTCAGATATGGGACACTGCGGGCCAAGAGCGGTATCGAGCGATCACATCAGCGTACTACCGCGGCGCGGTCGGAGCGCTGCTGGTGTACGACATTGCCAAGCACTTGTCGTACGAGAACGTAGAGAGATGGCTGCGAGAACTGCGCGACCACGCTGACCAGAATATACTGATTATGCTAGTCGGTAACAAGAGTGATCTTAGGCACCTCAGGTTGGTATATTATACATACATTGGTATCCTATGACATCCCGACGTAAGTAACGAACGGTCGTGTAATGTAAAGTGGTAACTACAGCCCATGAACATCCACAATAGCAGCCTGCAGATGCGTCGCTTCATTTGAGGACTTCGATGTTATGCCTCATGTGCCAGATCATTTCAGATCACCACCAAAGCGAAACACAGCACATACTATTTGGCGCCAGGTTAAAGGTGAAACATTACTGCTCCCTTTGACGAGTGTTCACAAAAGCTTTACCATTGATAATCTCTTAAATTATCTGGAAAGCACATACATACATCGTAGGACTACGATAATAAGCCTTATGTGCCAGTAATTAAGTCATTACATAAACTGCATCACCCCTATTTTGTTTGTTGATATTCATATTCATATTCATTTAATTTCATAAAGTCAATTTACACGTCATTTGCAATGAATGATACTAAAGAGTGTGCATTGAACATTTCCAGATCCATCCCAACAGAAGAAGCGAAGGCATTCGCGGAAAGAAACGGTCTTAGCTTTATTGAAACATCAGCCCTCGACTCAACTAACGTCGAGCCTGCATTCCAGAACATTCTAACTGGTAATTATCATCTTTCTATCTAATTTTTTGCCCGACTGACTGATTCATCAACGCAGGGCCTAAACCGCTACGGCTAGAAACTTGAAATTCTGCATGAAGGTTTCTTTCATAGCGTAGGGGTGCACTAACGAGGGATTTTTGGAAAATTAACAAAATAAAAAAAATAAAAAAGGGTAGAATGATTCAATCGAAGTCCGTTATTTTTGAAGTTAGAAGCACGAAATTTCTTATTAATGTTATCATCTGTAATTTTGTGTGTGCAATAAAGAATTTGAATTTGAATAATAAATATCTTGTTTATTCCTATGACAGGAATAGCAACTATAAATTAGTACGACTATTATCAATAGCTATTATAGAATTAACAAGTTGTCATTAGTGACAACTATTCAAGGATCATTTCATTCGAATGTTTGGTTAGGTCAATTAAGTATAAATATATATATATAGGATATAATAGGATTTCTCATAATTTGTTATAATACAATTTTGTTTTATATTTTAAAGTCAAGTCAATTACAACTTAAACGTCAGGGCAATGACCATTGTTATCTTTCTTTAGTTTTTGTTGTCATTTTTAGTCACATTAATTACAATCTTTTGATTTGTAGTTCTTGACAAAGCAATTAAAATTATCACATTCTTGTTATCACTGTACCCAATCGAAATCATTTAATAATGCTATGCCTAAATAACAAACACAAAAGTTCATTTTCTTAGATATAAATACAATGGAGCGATTACTGTCACATTGTCTCCAAAGACAATCACTATACCATAATAAAATTTTGAGTCTGAAATTTTCACAAACAACTTCACTATGCGCGCCAAACCAATGCAAAGCAAAGCCCTAAGAAAGGAAAAAACGACAGCGAAAGCGACAACTGGTGGCAGAGCTTACAGTAATTTTCCTCATTACATAGCTATTATAATGATAATAATAATAAAGTTTATTTTTCACAACGTAAGTTTTTACAGATGCTCTTAAATATTTAAACTAGACTTACTTAACTTAAATTATATAATTATAATGTAAATAAGAGGTCGCCGCTGACAGCTGTACTAGTATAAACTGTATCACAGCCATCAGCGTTCACCACCCTGCACAGTGCTATCTAAAAATTACAATTTTAAATTAAGAGAATAAAATAAAATAATAATAAACAGTTTTGAAAATGATGTAAAAGACTATAAAATAAATATAAAATATGAGTCAGATACCATATAAAATGTGGAAGTGTATGTATATTGAGATAGTGTGTGGCGTGTAGATGTTGTGGGTAAATGTTTGTGTGGGTTGAGTGTGTAAGTGTGGTAGGTTTTGGAGTGAATGTTTGTTTTAATATAATGATAATGATGTTTTAATAATAAATGATGGAAGATACATAATCTCTAAACGTTCATCATTTAGCAGTGAGATGTAACATGCTCTATGTTGTGATCAATGAGGATAGGGCAGTGTATAACATAGTGCAGTGGTTCCCAATTAGTGGTACGCGTACCCCCAGGGGTACGCGAGACTGCATCAAGGGGTACGCGCAGCAATCTCTAAACTAAAATTCTTAAATAAAAAAAATTCAATATACCCATATTGACAAATAAAGAATCTCTATTTCTATTTCTACAACTGCCAAAAAAAAAATATATTTAATTAAACGGCAGTAGCCGGTAAGTAAATCGCATGCATCAAGCGCTTTGGCCCGCGGCGGCGGCGATTGACCCGTGTTTCCCGCGACAGGTAGGTACGCAAGTTGGAGGTCTTTCTTAAAGGGGTACGTAGAAAAAACTAATTGGGAACCACTGACATAGTGTATTGTGGCGTTGCAGAGATCTACAGGATCGTATCGCAGAAGCAGATGCGCGACCCGCCGGAGGGTGACGTCATCAGACCCGACGCCGAGCCCGCCGACGTGCGGCCCTCGCACTCCGACAACGTGCGCAAGCAATGCTGCCAGTAACACACACAACACACGTGAGTACTTACTATACTTACATATATCGACGACTTCGTTCCTGCCTGCGACGTCGCGGTCGCGGGTTCGATTGCCGCTTAAGACAAATCTTTGTGTGCATGAACTTGAGGGTTTGTCTTAGTCTGGGTGTTTCTATGTATAATAAGTATGTATTTACAAAATGAAAAGTATATATGTATTAGTATCAGTTTTTCTAGTACCCATTAGTCATGGGCGTTATTAGATATTTTTGGTAACCGGTATTACACCGGTATGGTGATACAATGGTTATGGTGATACAGTGGTTTAGGTACAGTTACTAGTTATTCTAGCTATAGCGTTTACAAACGTTTTAAGCTAAGGTTGGTATTATTTGGTATTTTGGTATCCAAGTTAGTTGCCACCACTTTTTACGTTATCCAATGTCCGATATGATTATTATGATTCGACGTGTGAGTGAGTACGCCCCCGGAGCAGAATGATTTTGGCGATTTTCCTACATGCTTTTTTTCTAGGCTTAGATCTAGGCCAATTTTTAAATGTAGTTTTAACTTTTAACTAAACTTTAAACCTAAATTGTACCTATATTTACACTTTTTATACCACTAACTCACTTATCTAGATATACTTAATATTTACAACAAATCAATCGTCACTTTAATGAAATAACAGTACTTTACAGTACTTACTACTCACTCACACCCGAATCAACGGCTACAAAATAGGCAGCTCGTAATCATTAAAAACAAAGTATTTGAAAGTATACTGCGTTAAAAACGACCGCACAGCCAAAAAATGCCGAATGAATAAGTAATAATAAGTATCATAACAAACAAGCCACTCAAGGCTACTCTAGCGAGAGCAACCGCACTCGTTTACAGTTTGATTAACCTTTTAACCGCCTACGTCGGATTAATCCGACAAATATTTTCGCGCCCATTTCGCCAGAGTCGTATATTTACGACCAAAATATCACTGCTCGTTTAATCAGCTTTTTTATTAAATTACGCTGTATTCTATCAAAAATATGTTTAAATTAGGTAAATAGTTAACTAAGTAATCATTTACAGTTTAATACACTTTAGTCTCTTAATTAGAAGTCCTAAAAATAATGTCCAAAGTTAGATGAATTACTAACATTATTTTTAGAAAATTGTATTGATGTGCAACGCCCATGACGACAAAATCCGACATGAGGGACGGGACATATGCCAAGATTTACCGATACAAAAATAAACATAAATCAAAATATTTCTCGATAAACTGACTAATTAACTTTAAAACAAATACAGCAATTGTTAATAAAACATTTTTTTACAAATATTTGTGGGTATTTCATTTAATTCCTTTAAAATTAAGTAAATTTACCACAGATATAGATCTACATAGATAACGCAAATGCATGTACTTCGCGTGTCCCAACCCCGACCAAGCGTCAAGGTTGGTCGCCGCTAACTTCAGTCCACGCGCGTCTTTTGTTAGAGAAAATCATAGCGTTTGAATCGTACTGGGCGGATGGGCATCGGCGGCATCGGTGTCTGAATCGGTTTGGATTTCCCGTTACAAAATTTCGGCTGTGACGTCACAATAGGTATTAACACTTTCAATGCCTAGAACCCACCGTATGGGTCGTACAATATTTCGTTCGTGTGCCGACAACCCGGCTCCCGAGTCGTCGCTATACATAGTTATAGTTGACTTGTTATCATGCCCAGAACCCGACTAGCGAGTTCTAAATCCAATTACGCCTTAGGGTTGTCGAAAATATATGATAATTGCATTTTTATAAAATGTTTTAATTCCAGTAAGTATTCAAATTGGTAAGTATCTATAAACGTCATACAACTGAGAACTTTTTACGTGGTTTCACAGAAAGCCTAGTGGTGGAAGAATGTAAAAGAAAACGCATGATTTAACAATTAAAGTGTTTTATTAATAAAATATTATGTTTATTTATTTTTACCTGTACAATTAAGTTAATTTTTTTCAGTTTCCGTTAAATCAATGTCTTGAGTGTGACAATTTTTCAGTGTGTTTAAAAAGTTTAATATTTTTACATAAGCCCGGCTACGCAAACACGGAGCTATATACTTTAGCTCTTCAAGAATTAGATTAGTGAAATGCTCGTTTCTTTGGTCGGCACCAAACGTTGTGCAGTTCTCACATTGTGGCCTTGCGTTCGGTGCACGAATGTCACTGGTTTTCGACTCTGCATGGAACTGTTTTTCAAACAGATCCTGGGTATTTTCATCGTCGTTTAATTCCAATCTCGAACGCTTAGAACCTGCAAAAAATAATGAGAATTATTATTTTTAGACGTTAAACACAACATTGTATCTATGTTTAGTTGGCATAAAGCAAATAAAATTGATATTTGTAGGGACACAGTGCAACCGGCGCATATGTATTTAAGTGGATCCTTAAGTTTAGTCGCCCGGTTCGCCAGTCGCCTTCCCGTATCGCTAGAGATAGGTCGTAGTTAAGTTAGAATTATGTAGTCAATAAGTTTAATATACATTATGTATTCTGGTACCAGTAAATATAAACATTTAGTATAGTGACCTATCGTTTCAATCAAATCAAAATACCAATTCAACACAAAATGAATGACCCCCACAATATTTTTTAATATAATATAGAGAAAATTAACACACTCACCCATTTTGGAGACTAGCACAACAATGTTCGTTAAAGCAGTGGCAACAATCAAGTCCAGTTGAAAATGCACAGGTCACAATGTATAGAGAAAACAACACGGTTCCAAACGTAAGACAATCAGAGTCCAGTAGGAAAGCCAATAGTCGTCAATCACACACAAACGTAACACAGAGCAGGGGAGAGAGTATTCGATATAGGTCAGGCCGAAAGCGCAGACAGATACCGAATGAGCTTAAAACATTTTTTTGGATGCAAAACTATATAACCCAAAATCCTATTTCATAATAACCTCAGTAGAACAAAGCTTTTATATACAATGGGATGCCATAAATAATTTTAATCCCTTTCCGACAGGGTTTAAAAAGGTGATAACAATCAGCCTATAATTCTAAGAAGTAAAACGACCCATAAAACATGCCGATGCGCTTTGATGGCAATTATCGTCATTGGATTTTTACCATAAATGGCATGTTTTAAGATTTGAATCCCTTGTCGGCAAAAGTGCGTCGGCGTGTTTTGTTAATCTTCTTACGATAAGAAACAATAGCCAACTAGTTTCTTTGTTTAAAACTTTGTGTACGCCGGTCTTTCTTTTAAGTAAACTAAGTACGTACCAAAAACTGAGCGCATAAATAAGCAAACAACTATAATTTAAAATACGTAGTATACATATTAATAATTGAATTTATAAATAAAACTCAAACCAGCACAGCTAAGCTCATTTTATTAGGATCAATCAAAGTATCAGAATACGACATTTGTACCTATTTGAGACAGCCCTAACCAGGGGGCGTGTCCTAAGTGAACTCGGATCCGGGTTCTTGGGCATAGGGTTCCCGTTACTTAGTCGTCGTGCCGATGGACCCGACTGTCGGGTTCTTATGTTTATTGCTAAGTGATTTATGGGCACACAAGTAAACAATCATATTTCAATGGGCAGCGAACGTGTTAAAAAGTCGGCACGCTTGGTTTCAATACAAATCGTGATACTTGCGTTATCTATGTAGATCTATATCTGTGAAATTTACATATGAAATGTCAGCGATTGAATTGATGGTTCCCATCCCTAGCCTACATGTTCCGAAACTTACTTTGTTATTACGCCCTGCGCTACGGTCGGATAAAGACGACCGCTTCTTACGTCATAAACGAGTGCCGACTTCTGGAATTTTCCATCAGTGTTGTGCTTGTGCATGAAGTTTTACGTTCGTATGTCGATAAATGTACATGATAGAAATGTATTATGACGACTACTGAAGAGTTAATACGAATTCTAGAAGGCGATGAAAATGAAGATTTTTTGTCAGAGTTTTACATTGATGTAGATTGTACTCATCATTATGAACAACTTTTACTATGGGACCAAACCTAAAATCGTGAAAAAAAAATCAGCTGTTCCCTACATTTATGTTCGTATAACTCGCCAAACTCTTCTCTGGACTGATTTTACTGTGAATAGTTTAAGTAATAATTAATAAATCGTTCAAATTTTTAAACACTTTTTGTTTTACTGGCTTGCGAAAAATGTCGAATAATTTCGTAAGGTACCTAAGTAGTATTCAAGTAGGTAGGTACCTATATCTCCACCAAGCTAAGTTTACACCTCGCTGGAATGCGGCGTGTACCCGTGTACCTACGTATAATATAATGTTAAAAACAACAAATGCAAAGTTAAATCTAACAAACATTTGTTTACTTTTTTAAAGTCATAGCGAATCCTTTTTTACAGCCCGTACCTAAGCCTCAGTGTGACGTAAACGACGCGAGGTGCAAACTTAGCTTGGTGAGATGTAGTCGCAAATGCAAATGTCGTTATTAAAACGAAATATCGACATCGCAAAGTTAAGTATTGCACATCCCTCTTTCTTTTAGGTATTTAATTTTCGATTCACTGTGCCGGGCGCTAGGGACACGCCAACTGTTCTGAAGTCGGGCGGTTAAAAGGTTAAGCCGTAGCGCAATAGATATAAGGTCGTCTTTGGCTTATAACAATAACCTTGAATGGTTTGCCTTTGCGCCGCTCTCGCCCCATTTCTTTTATGCATGCGATATTATCACTTGTAAGAGAGAGATAGATAAGTTAGTTAGTTTTTATCAGTTGCGTGGATTCAGTTGGTTTTGGTTGTCAGTTATTTAGTTATCAGATATGATGTGGGTTCGGTTTTCAAACTACGTTGACGCGGGGACGCAGTGATTCGGTAGTTACTTCATAGTTTCATACTAATACCTGATAACCGTTGGCAACTATTTTAATACCGATACGGTACGTTGGAGAGATGATAACCGTTTTCAGTTACGTTTTGGTATAGCGGACACATGACTAGTACCCATAGTACAAGCTCTGCTTAGTTTGGGACTAGATGGCGTTATGTGTAAGTTGGGATATATTATTTTTTTTTATGCTATAGATTCCTATTGTAGAAGCAGATTGGCAGGGTTCCTTCTTTTGGGTGGTTAAGAAAATAACCACGGGGACATGGTGGGTGCTCCGTTTAGCGTCGCTTTCACCTTAGCCTTCTAACATAACCTATAAGAGTCAGGTCGCTCTGAAGTCGTCTTTTTAATACTATTTATATATTAATGCAAACTTCACCTGAAACTTTTAAAGTTTATGTTTAAAAGAGTAGAGCAAAAAAAGTGGATCTTTCCATCTAATTATATACTTCCTAGGAGTATGGAATGCCTGATCTGATTGTATACAATTCCTGTAACATACAGAACATTTTTGATTAGTGAATAAAACATTCCTTTTTCTCATTTCAGAAAGTCCAGTTTTCGTCGGAGCCGAAAAGAGAGATGCGGCTGGAAATATAAATGCAATCATTACGAATCATTCCCAGACAATGGTGTTTACCAACATTTTACTAGGTTGCCAGCGCCAAAATATACTGTCAAACGACATCTATCCCTTATCCACGATGCTTCACTTTGTCTATGGTTGCGACAGATATTTTAGCCTGGCAACGCTAACTCAAACGGTTAAGAGTGGCTCATGTAGATAGCTTTGTGTAATTATTGATATTTAGTGTCCGAACGAATAAAGTTAAAAAATATATAATAATTATCGTAACATGAAGAGACGATTCATCATAACACAATTTAGTAAAGGAATTATGCTTCGGTTATAGAAAGCACCCGAGTTTATTGATTTCGGCGCTAGACACACTATACCTGTGTAATTTATACCTGAATTTATCTTTTCGTTTAGGAGTAAACCATATTTTTCGTTAGTAGATAATTCATGTTATATGCTATTTATTTAGTGAAATAAATAATGATGAAATGTTACTAAAAATCCGTTATAATTTATATATTTTCCATAGTATAAGGCGTAAATTCCTAAATAAATGAGCAATAAGTGGGCTGTAAAGCTGGCAGAGGAATTCGCGTATCGTTCACTGTTGAATAGCACACAAATCATAGCTTCATAATTAAAGTACGTCTAATTGTTTTGTAATACACTAGCTGGTAGTTTTTACTAAGTAACGAAATAGCTTTTTTAAAAAGGAAATCTTTCTTTTACGAATACGTGCCTTCTTTGGAAACGGCGTGACATGTACATTTTATTGAAGCTTTTATTGTTTAATTTCGCCTCATGTTGAAGTTATTGTTTCAGCCTAGTGGCGGTCTGGTTGTTAGGAGATTCTATGGGCCGGTACTAGCTTGAATTTTCGCTTAGTGTACGCTACTGCTCATTGGGATCTAATATATTGTTATGCCGTTGGTTCGATTCGAATTTCGAACACAATACTCAGTCGCGAGTGTTTGGGGCTCCGTGCCATCGTGTCTATGGTCAGCGAATGTTTTTAAAACCTCCCGCATCGGCACTAAGGCCTTTGGCCGTTTTATTTCTCAAGAGGATGCAGTGTTTGTTGTATCTAAGAAATATGTTATTGTATTATGGTCTTCAATATGCATGATTATTTTTTTAGTGCCTACCTGTAATTACTTTATTAAAGACAAAGATAATAAAATATAATGTAAATTTCTTGAATTTTGATTTTCTATTTTAATATCCTCTTCAATGTTTTATTAGATTATTCTATTTGAACTGTTTGCATCAACACGAAAAGTAAATCTTTAGTCATGATTGCTTCATAGTAGTCAGTTTTATTGTGTTATATTCAAGCAGGTGTTGTTATTACTTGTCTTGTTTGATGTGGGTCGCTACTAAATCCACCCCTGTAGATACATCAGTAATTGAAACCAATCATTTGATTATAATACGATATAATGAGTCGGTCACATAGTTGTGACAGCGGTAATTTGCTAAATAACAGTTAATCGACGTACGGTAATTTGTCACAAGGTTGTGTATTTGTGACTCAGCCATTAATTTAGTGTAACTCGATCTTTAATACTATAGAGCAAAGGTTAGTGAGTGTATGTTTGTGATAGAAAAATCTGTAATACTAAAGAAGGTAAGCATTTGAAATTAATTAAAACAATACATTTGGCTGTACCGATACTGAAAAGTTAATAAGTTATAACGCTATACAAGCTAGACTCTCTATAATCTCTATATAGCCATAGAGGACCTAAAACCTACCCTTCACTTCACATGAGGGTATATGGCGCTATCTATTATCAAAGTATAGCACCTCACGCTCCTGTAGAATGACAGTCCTTTAAAATTTCTCGTAGGAACAAGAATGAATGAAAAAGCTGTGAACTGAAACAACAAACTATTAAGGATCTTGAAGAATTCTTATGCAGTAGTTGGAATTAATTGAAACGAGTGGAGATCGGTATTTGCGTACATAGCCGTAGAGGACCTAAAGCAGACTCTTGGGCAATCCAACTTTATATAACATCTTTTATCAAGCTCAGTATCCTATAGGATGACAGACCTTTGATAAAAAACCTGTTCAAAACAGCTAACTGTGGAGTTTGTAGACTTCAATTAGTTCTAATGCAGCGACCGTCTCTCAGTGATTAGTCTTCGTTATTCGTGATTTTACTATAGAATTCAATATAGGTACCTTGATTTCAGGTATAAAATGACAATAGATTTATACTACTCACCAACATCAGCTCCCTGTCGACTGGTGTTACTCGTAGCAGCTGCTCTCGACATCCCGTTGAACTTAAATGTTATCAACTTGAGAGAGGCAGAACAGTACATTACTACTTATTGATTTTAAATCTGACTTCTTGACTGCATAGGATGCTGCAACACATCGATGTGTATTTGCCGAGGCAGATCACGAACATCGAGATCCTGGGCTAACACTACTAAGTGGTTCTGATGGCTTACCTTTTTTAATAAGCGTATTGGGCTCTCTCTCGGATTACAGAATAAAGGTAGATAGAGTGTAACGAATACGAGAAGTAAAGCCACTAAAGCAAATACAAAATCCATGACAAGCAAAACTAGCATGTAATCTGAGGGGCCCTCTATATCTAGTGTGACCTAGGCTGGAGGCCATAATTTAGATCCGACCCTGCATACTTGAATGTCTTGAATTGATGTAGACCAGTAGATAGATACCTATTATTCTTAATTTTAGCTAAACTCTCAACACACAGTCCCCACACTGGTTGATGATGGCTTCATCCTATGAAAATCACCAGCCATCAGCAGGTACCTCATAAATAAATATGGAGGAGACACCCCTTTGTACCCCAAGGATCCACAGCAGAGGGCAGTGGTGGACCAGAGACTGGACTTTGATTTTGGGACGCTTTATCTTCCTTTTGATATATACCTACTTCGTAAGTATTAGATACATTAGAGGTGGATAAAGCTTTGAACAAGATTAAGTTGAGAGACGGGCGTAAACTTTCAAATGACTGGCAGAGGACGTAGATCTTAGTACTCGATGGAGTGCTAGTGATAGTATCATTTTATTTTTATCGGGTGGTTACACTTCACAACGAGAAATTTTGTTCTTTCGCTATAGAATTATTGTGATTTGATAAAAGGAATTCTCGATTGACACAATGCAGAATGATTTCCAGTAGGTACCCTCAAATCTTCGGCGGTGTAACTCCAGACCCGGCTCTACTAAAGAAAATAGAGCGAGCGCTAAGACTCCTCAACACGTTTCTGGAAGGAACCAAATTCGCAGCCGGAGAGCAGCTCACTTTGGCTGACCTTAGTCTGGTTGCTAGTGTGTCTACTATAGAAATGGGTGAAATAAACCTGAGAGATTACTCTAATATCATGAGGTATGTAGTGATGGTGGTCTGGTGTTTTATTTGCTAAGTTTAAAACGAAAACCAGCCTAATATTAAAATATATACGTTCGAAATAGGAAGTCATTCAAATCAAATGAAACTTGTCTTTGCGAGTTTGGATTAGATCTACCAGATGTGGACGAATATCAAAATATAGATATATAAACGATTAACATAGTCACCATTTGCATAATCAGTAGATAAGATAAAACAAGTATATATACTTGTTTTAACGTATACTTTATTATCGATTATAATCGGTATAAGATTTTTCGGTTTCCTATCGATTCTATCCATCCAGCAAACGTTTTTTTTTTGTTTATTAGAGTGAACTGTAGTGAATAGATGCAATGGACTTTGCTATTGCTAGATAATGCTGACAAAACAGACGTAGCCAGGACTTGATTTCGTGGGAGTTTGCATCTCGGGAGTGAGGGGCGGGGGGAATGGGCATAAAACTGTGACTTGCAAGGCAGTTAAATATTTCTGGGGGGGGGGGATTTACCCTAACAAAATATTAATAAGTTTTAGCACAAATTTACATTGTGGTTTTAGTGTCTATCTGTTATACAGGTGGTACAAGCTGGTCAAGACTACAGCTCCAGGATACAAAGAGGCCAATGAGAAGGGCATAACCGCCTTCAAGGAGTTCTTTTCTCGGGTCAAAGCTAATGTGGACGCTACACTCGGCTCGCCCGGAATTCGCAGCTTAGCTTACATTCTGTAAAAGAAAAAATAAATTGTATTAAAACGAATGCTAACACATCTTTGTAACATAATAAGTTTAGAACCTCTTTTTTGCGATGTCGGTTAATGAAGATAATTATCTTCCATTACTATATATGCTGTGATTGCTGTGTATTGATTGTGTTTTCCATACAAATAACCTGCCTAAATAATGTAAGTTGTAAGAAAGGAGGTCGACATCATTTGGTCGGGTAATAAGCTAACAACTTCAGTGGTTCAAGGTCTTCGGCTTTTTGTACGAGATAGCCAAAATATTATACAGTATAATATGTCACAAAATATGTCCCATTTTGTTAGGAAATATAAAGTTCATGTGGGCGATGTAAGATTTTACGCAAGGTAACGTAACTATTTATTCTCAGTAATTAATAAACTATGTAAGCAATAAAAATGTAATGGCTAAGGTTTAAAAGTGTTCTGCTTCATAATTTTGTCATTTAGACACTCACCATTCGTAAATATTATCGGTAACCATAGAAGAGCAAACATTGCAGAACATTGTAAGCCGTATTTTCAATCGCTGCAACTACTTACATTCCCGTCCATATTTATTTACGAAGTAGCCGTATTCGTTAAAACAAACCCACATCTTTTTGAACTTAAGCCAACAATAGATCAAAGATTAAGAAATCGTGACAATGCTCTGTTTATTCCATACACCAATACAGCGTTACTTCATAAAAGCATTATATCGCTTGGCTCCAATAATATACAATTACATTCCAAAATGCATAAAAGAGTTAAACATAGTAATATTTAAAAAAAACTAGTTAAAACAATTGTTAATGAAAAAATGTTTTTACTCCACGGCTGAATTTTCGGAAGCTGATTTATCTGATTCATAAATGTTAAATATTAGTATGTTACAATATATAATTATGTATCTAGTTTAGTTTTAAAAATGTTGGTAGAAATTAAGTAGGTTAAAAACGTGTAAATTGTATAGTGATAGATAAGAAATTAATTATAAGGTCATAAATATGTGTAAGCCAGTATATAATAAGAACTTAAATGCTTTTGTATTAGTTATAAGATATTGTTTTGTATGTCAAACATGATTTGTATACCTTTTTGGTAAAATAATACCTACATTTACAAATAAAGAATATTTCTATTTCTATTTTCATTTACATGAACTTAATTGCAGGGGAAAAGCCCTTCTTGTGGTGTGAAATTCAAGAGTATTGCATTGGCAACACTATCAATTAACACCAGACGTACGCTGGGAAAATAATAATATATTTTGTTATCGCACGAACCGGCTTCGAAATGGGTGGGATAAACCTGGGAGATTACTATAATATCGATAAGTTAACAAGCATAATATACGGTTGAAATCAGAATCAATGCAAATCAAATAAAACTATTCTTAGCTGGTTGGGATTAGATCTACTAGATGTGGACGAATATCATAAAATAATTTTTAACAAAAAAAAAACCGACTTCAAAAAGTAGTTAAACTAAAAAAGCAAAAAATAAATTTACTTCGCATAAAGTAATACGTTTTTTCATTTAGTTAAATAGAAATTATTAAATAATTATTTTATAATTCTGAAGTCGGTGCCAAGTAAATCGGATAATTAAGAACTAATATTCAGTCAGAAAATAGTTGTTAGAAGGATTGATATTATCTATACAGTTATTGTTTACTTGGCACCGACTTCAGAATTATAAAATAATTATTTAATAATTTCTATTTAACTAAATGAAAAAACGTATTATTTTGTGCGAAGTTAATTTATTTTTTGCTTTTTAGTTTACCTACTTTTTGAAGTCGGTTTTTTTTTTTGTTAAAAATTATTTTATATTACTATTTTAAGTGATGGGTGGACCGAGCAAGAATGTTTCTCGAGTGAGGAGACGACGGTTGCTTGAGACGAAAAACTTATTAATAATAATCCCCGTACTCCTAACCGTTGAGGAGTTGTACCTTCCAGCATCAGCTCAGCAACTTAAAATGCAAATATCCAAGTAGTTTTAAGTAATATACGAAAAACAATATAGAAGCCTTTGAAATTTGAGGGTTACCCATGATTTCTCTAGGATCCTATCATCAAATCATGACCTCATATTATGAATATACATAAGTAATATTCAACGTCTCGCCTCATCTGTGTATAACTTGAAATAATACAGTAAACGGCCTCAAGGAGCCTATATTTAAAGAATTATCCCCGTACTCCTAACCGTTGAGGAGTTGTATCTTCCAGCATCAGCTCAGCAACATAAAATGCTGACTACTAGATGCAAATATCCGAGTATCTTTAGATAATATACAAAAAACAATATAGAAGCCTTTTAAATTTGAGGGTTGCCCTCGATTTCTCTAAGATCCCATCATCAGAACGTGATTTGAAAAAAATGGGACCACATGACAAGTATATCCTTTCAAACAAAAAAAGAATTTCTCAAATCGGTCCAGGCGTCTTCGAGTAATCGGTGAACAAACATAAAAAAAAAATACAACCGAATTGAGAACCTCCTCCTTTTTTTGAAGTCGGTTAAAAATAAATTTACTTCGCACAAAATAATACGTTTATACATTTAGTTAAATAGAAATTATTAAATAATTATTTTATAATTCTGAAGTCGGTGCCAAGTAAAAGCTATAACAACCTTACTACAATATCAAATTACAGTACACACAATAAAGAGAGGCGTAGTTGTGCTAGTGCGCGGTCGCCCAGTATTGGTACTTACCACAGAAATATAACTAATATTCAGTCAGAAAATAGTTGTTAGAAAGATTGATATTATCTATACAGAGTTATTGTTTACTTGGCACCGACTTCAGAATTATAAAATAATTATTTAATAATTTTTTATTTTTTGCTTTTTAGTTTATCTACTTTTTGAAGTCGGTTTTTTTTTTTGTTAAAAATTATTTTATTTTACTATTTTAAGTAATGGGTAGACCCAGCAAGAATGTTTCTCGAATGAGGAGACGACGGTTACTTGACGGAAAATTTATTTAAGGTGCCTATATTAAAAGAATTATCCCCGTACTCCTAACCGTTGAGGAGTTGTACCTTCCAGCATCAGCTCAGCAACATAAAATACTGACTACTAGATGCAAATATCCAAGTAGCTTTAGATAATATACAAAAAACAATATAGAAGCCTTTTAAATTTGAGGGTTGCCCTCGATTTCTCTAGGATCCCATCATCAGAACGTAAGTTAAAAAAAATGGAACCACATGACAAGTATATCCTTTCAAACAAAAAAAGAATTTCTCAAATCGGTCCAGGCGTCTTCGAGTAATCGGTGAACAAACATAAAAAAAAAAAATACAACCGAATTGAGAACCTCCTCCTTTTTTTGAAGTCGGTTAAAAATAGATATATACACGATTAACATTGTCACCATTTGCCCAATCAGTAGATAAGAAAAACAAGTATACGTTATTATCGATTATAATAATTGGTATCAGATTTTTCGGTTACCTATCGATTCAATTAATCTAGCAAATGTTTTTTTTGTATACTTTAGTCAACTGTAGTGAATGGATGCAATGGACTTTACTATTGCTTGATAATGCTGACAAAACGGACGTAACCAGGACTTCATTTCGAGGGTCCCCCCTCGAAATCAAGTCCTGGCCTCTCAGGAGGGCAGGGAGCCTACCACAATACTAGACTCATGCTAACAAAATATTAGTAAGTTTAAGCACAAATTTACATTGTGGTTTTAGTGTCTATCTGTTATACAGGTGGTACGAGCTGGTCAAGACTACAGCTCCAGGATACAAAGAGGCCAATGAGAAGGGCATAGCCGCCTTCAAGGAGTTCTTTTCTCGGTCAAAGCTAATGTGGACGCTACCCTCGGCTCTCCCGGAATTCGCAGCTTACATTAAAAAAAAAAAAAAAAAAAATGTAGTTATTTTATTTTATTTTATTTTATTTTATTTTATTTTATTTTATTTTATTTTATTTTATTGGAAGACCAACAGCAGGTTATATCATTTTATGATACTTAATAATATGTTACATATAGCTAATTACAGGTCTTCGCTGATAAAAACTAATGATAAACTTAATTGCAGGGGAAAACCCTTCTTGTGGTGTGAAATTAAAGAGTATTGCATTGGCAACACTATCAATTTACACCAGGAAGTACGCTTGGAAAATAATAATATATTTTGTTATGGCTCGAACCGGCTCAATGTATTATCCATGAACCGGCTTCGGATAGCGACCACAGAGTACATTTGTATATATATGTATATATAGCGACTATCACCCACATTCCAGTATATTCTGTTCACTGTTCATCAAGTGAGTTCACTGAATTATTATTTATTTAAAACAAATAATTTATTTACAAATTGTTACATCAAAATTAAATCAAAATCAAAATCAAAATTCTTTATTTGCAAAATATGGGTAACAAAGGTGGTATATAGGTTAATATTACGTGGTTTCTATCCATATCTTGCCTATTAAAGGCATGCAAAATTTTCGTGTCATTTTTTAAAAGTAAAATGTACTAAAACTTGGTTAAAAGTAAAACTAATAATAATAATACAAACTAACACTCCAAAACAGCCTTATAAAACATAACATTAATCTAAATCTATACATTAATAATATTAAATACTTAAAATAATAATAACAATCAGTCATTGTTCAAAAAGACCTATCACATAAAAAATCTTGAACATTATAAAAATAAAAATAAAAATAAAATAAAAATAGTTTATTTACTTTTTCTTACTTGCTAGTTCTACATTACATTTATGAGGTCTCCTTTTAAGTAAAGAATACCTGTGTTAGGAGACCCCGCTCTTCTCAAATTACAAACATTTATATAAACCAGAAGGTAAGGAACAGTTAATTTACATTGCAGTTTATTTAGGTATTTTTGTTTATTTCTATGTAAGTACATATAATTATATCCATACACAATTACATAAATATTAATATGCTTTTTCGATCTTCTTCTTCGTCGTGTCGATGGCTGACTTGCCATCGTGGTGAAAGGATTAGCCAGTTCGCTTTGGAGAACTCGCGAATTGCCCAGGGTGCGCCGGACGTAGGGAATCGTTGTGTACGTCACTCGGGGAGGCCTTTTTCGATAAGTAACGCCTTTAATTTAGGCCTAAATAAATTAAATTGTTCAATACTTTTGATACATTGCGGCATGGCGTTGTAAATCTTCGGAGCCATGCAGAATATACTTTTGCTGTATAATGTAGTATTTCGAGTTATTTCTACAAGTCTACCGTTATTACGTTTGGATCTCATTCTAACATAATTATTAAGATTATTCCTAGCTAGTATTGCACTGTGATAGATATAAAGGGATGGTAATGACTCGGTGTGTCGAAGTTTACACATTGCTCTAATGCATTTTTTCTGAGCTATAAACGCATCGTCTTTATTCGTTGAGTTGCCCCAGAAAAGCACATAATATCATATCAGCATTTAATAAATTGCTAAATAACACCGCTACATAATAACTATAATTATGTGTATTGTTTATTGACCGAAGTGTTTTGACATTTGCGTCTTTTTAACCGACTGCCCAAAAAGGAGGAGGTTCTCAATACGGCCGGTATGTTTTTTTTCTATGTATGTACATCGATTACGTCGCGGTTAATGGACCGATTCGCGTGATTCTTTTTTGTTCGACGTGAAATAGCTGCCAGGTGGTCCCATAAAAATTTCTTTCAGTTTGGTCTAGTAGTTTTTATTTTATAAGCATTATTTAGTAATTGAAGTCGGTTTTTTTATTGGAAAATTATTCTATTCTGTAGAATCCTAGATTCGTACTAAGCTGAGATTAGTGGGTGTTACACCCACATTTTCACCTGTTATGTTAAGGGCCCATGGGACAGGACTGACAAGGGATTAGTCATTATCGCCAACTCCGTGCTGCTACCGAGAATTCACTGAAAAAAGAAAGATCCCAAATTACACATTTACCTACCCGACCCGAGAATCGAACCCGAGACTTCACGATCAGCAGTTGCATACTTTTACCACAATATCACGATGATGTCCTAATCCTAGTCCATATAACTTGAATGATCTAAATTTTATTTTAGGTACAAAATGGCCATAGAGTTATTCTACTCGCCGAGCTCTGCCCCCTGTCGGCTGGTGCTCCTTGTAGCGGCGGCTCTCGACTTACAGCTCAACTTGACTCCTGTTAACTTAAAAGTGGGCGAGCAGCTCAAGCCTGAATTTGTAAAGGTAATCTCATCATTTACCAGTTTGTTGGCCAGTTTCTGAGGTTCCGGATAGAGTGTATCCGACCCATAAAATATATACACAAGTTACACTTGTAAAAAGAACACAGCTGTCACTTTTATTTATGTGTGTTACTTGCTTATCGTGCCAATAAGGTTTATCTAACACCTGTGAAACACCGCTCTCACCAAAAGTTTTTTCTGCCGTCCTAGAAGATATCTTTAGGAACATAGACTGGGAGGAAAAGGGTTTAAAGGTAAACGGAACTTACCTAAGCCATTTGCGTTTTGCAGACGATATCGTCATTTTTGCAGAGAACTCTACTGATTTGGAACAAATGTTAAGAGATCTAACTCGTGAAAGCAAAAGAGTCGGCCTGTCTCTCAATGCCTCAAAAACAAAAATATTAACCAATGGAGAAGTTCCCAACATCACGGTTGGAGGCGTAAATATAGAGTACGTAGAAAATTATATTTACTTGGGGCAAATGGTTTCTTTTAATAACTGTACAAGCAATGAGATTCAAAGACGCATTTCTATGGCATGGAAGAGATATTGGAGTTATAAAGAAATTATGAAAAATAAACAAGTTAACATACATGTTAAGAAAAAGCTATACGAAATAACCATCCTTCCATGCCTAACGTACGGCTGCCAAACCTGGTCACTTAAGAAGGAAGACGAAAGCAGACTCGCGGTATGTCAAAGGAAAATGGAACGAAGCATGTTGGGCATTACATTACAAGAACGAATAACTAACAAAAGAATAAGAGACAAAACTAAGCTTGTTGACATTATCAAGAGGATACGTTTCCTGAAGTGGAACTGGGCTGGCCATATCTGCAGGATGGAAAATCGTCGATGGACAAAAATAGCAACTGAATGGCTGCCTAGAGGTGACATTCGAAGTAAAGGTCGACCAAGGAAACGATGGGAAGACATATTCCGAGAAAAAGGCGGACCAAACTGGATGACAAAGGCTAGAGCTCGAACTTTATGGAAGGAAATGGGGGAGGCCTACGCTGAAGAGGCGACTACTACTTACGAGACCAATACCTAACTACTTACCTGAATTACGGTTTAGAGTGAAGTTATAAGTTTTTATGTTATTATAGATTTTAAGTTTATTGCATTAATTTAGGTAATATTTGAGTTAAGTTTGAGTTTTTATTTAAGTTAAAGATCAGAATTGTAACCATATTACTAGTAGTAGAATAAAGGCTTTTTTATTTTATTTTATTTATAACACCTGTGAAATTGGGGCTAGATCTTTTTAATACCATCCTTTTAGTATGTGGTAAACAAGCATACGGTACCCCTGATGGATACCGTAACCTATGGACGCTAGCAATACAGTTGTGCATTAGAATTGCCATCCGTGTGAATAAATCATGCTGTAATCTTTTGGGAAAATCTCAGTTGGTAGCTGATTCCACATAATAACGATTAGCGGCAGTTTATGAAATTAAAAAAATACTGCACTTTACCTAATGGTATTCCTACATTATCAAAAGATCCAGGAGGTTGTAACTTAAGAAGTCATGTAATTTATTATTTTCCCTATTTCAGCTGAATCCTCAACACACAGTGCCCACTATGGTAGACGATGGCTTCGTGCTATGGGAATCACGAGCCATCAGCAGGTACCTGTTGAACAAATACGGTGCTGAATCTACCCTGTACCCTACGGACCCACAGCAAAGGGCGCTGGTCGACCAGAAACTGGACTTCGATTTGGGAACTCTGTATCCCGGATATACGTCTTTTTTCGTAAGTTTTGTATTAATAATAACGAACCATCCGCAGATAATTAGTGAACAACTTTACTGCGTAGCAGAGTCCACGCAGTACCCGAGCGCCCCACAACAAAGGGCGCTGGTCGACCAGAGACTAGACTTGGCCTTGGGGACGCTGTATCTGTATCCCAGATATGCGTCATTTTTCGCTGTTGTTGTGTGTTGTATGAACCACATGGCATTAGCAGGTACTTGATCAATAAATACGTACAATACCTCGCTGCACCCCAAGGACTAGCAGTAATTACGTAATTACGTAATGGAAGCCCTACCCGCTGCACTCCAAGGACTAGCAGCAAGGGATGTTGGGGACTTGGGTGACTTGGATATCCAAGATTTGTGTAATATTCCTCAAATTTTTCGTCGCTTTACTTACCCATTATGTGAAAATATGTTACAAGACAAAAATTGTTATTTAGACGTCTAGTAGAGTAGGTATGTAACTAGATACATATTGTGGAGATACGAATACCTATTTGTGGTAATTACCTAAACTCATTAACTTTTTGCCATACCTACCTATTTAATAAAACCATGGTAACAAGTTAAATAATGCAAACAAAATTATCGTTGACGTCTTTACTAGGCAAATAGTGAATAATAAAATATTGTCAACATCAAACCTTCTATCCAACCACCAAAATGTTGTAACTACTTTGTAGTCGTTTACTGTCGCACCATACCACTATAAAAAAATCATTTTATACCTCCAGTATCCCCAAATCTTCGACGGCGTGCAACCAAAGGAGGCTGATATCAAGAAGTTCAAAGATGCCCTGGGTTTATTTAACACGTTCCTGGAAGGTCACACCTATTCAGCAGGAGATCAGCTCACGTTGGCAGACCTAAGTCTTGTGGCTACTGTCTCAACTATTGAAGTGGCTGGTGTGGATTTGAAAGCATATCCTAATATCGTGAGGTAAGGGACTACAGAAAATAGACTACTTTCCGTCCCGGTTCTGGCCGCGTATAACGTTGAACAGAAGTAGCTTATATCACTAACTTAAACCAGGGTATAAACGACATGATTTGCTAAATGCTGAAATTCGACGCTCCAAGGGAGTAAATTTGGAGTCGAAAGTCTATGAGGGAAGTTTCTCAATTATGCAGAAAAAAGCATGAAACTATCGGTTTATTTTAAATCCTTGTTAACTCACTTCCATTTTCTATTGAGGATCTTTAACTTTACTTTACTTTTAGACAATTAAACCAAAAGGGTTTGTCATTGTCAGGCGACCTTTGATGCCAAATGTGTAAGAGCGCCGCCCTAGCACATCATATAAAACTAGTAGTCAAATCAATCATAGATAAGCAGAACAATCTTTCCCCTTCCACTACCCTGCGAGTTTTGGCAGACTTATTTACATACATATTTGCTTTCATGTTCTCTCCATATTAATATAAGTGCGCGGTTGGCGTGTTGGATAGAGCGGTCGCTTCGCCGCTTTCAACTGCGCTGGTGTTGTGATCCGCAAAGATTTGTTCTGACTCTGGTTGTGCTTTGTGTGTGTAAAATGTATGTTTGTGAACACCCCCGCGACACAGGAGTTATTTCTGTGCGGGCGACGTTTTTAAAAAAAATAAAAAAAAAACTAAATAGTGCTCTTTGACCTCAAACTTCTAATTGGCCTATAGTTGAGAACCTGATTTAAGTATCCGCCTATGTTCAACGATGTATTTTTTCCTCAGATGGTTCGAGCTGGTCAAGTCAACTGCTCCAGGATATAAAGAGGCGAATCAGAAAGGTGTCGACGAGTTCAAGAAATTCGTCACTATGGTCAAAGCTAACACTGAAATCACTGAATTGTAATTATGTTTATACGTAAGTGAAGGCAATAAATGTATTCACATCTACCCTCACGATTTTTTTGTTCCTACTCTCTTAATTCATCATAAATTGAGTTGCTCGTGATAAGGGTTGGCAAAGATGCCAGCCGGTCCTTGAATAAGTGTTTATTACCTCAGGATATCTCAGTCCAAGCTGTCATATATAATATGTATGGGAGTCATGCTCGAAGTTCGGCGAAGACGTTTGATCGGGTCTAGCAACGAAGTCTTTTCTCCAATTTGACTCTGATGTTTTTCTGACTTCAAATACGTGGTAAATCCATGCTTTATTGTTATGTTTTGGTTTTGGTTATGGAGCTATCCTTCAAAGCTTATTTTAGCACTTTTTTTTTTTTTTGAGCTTAGCGTATTTTCTTCAGGAACAATGGTGAAGTTGAAGGAATAATAATACATAAGTTAGTTTTATCTTTTATTTGTGCCTTAGAAACTATCTTAAAATAAAATTCGAATGTAAAACGGTGTAACTTGAAAAAACAATTTGTGAATGTTTTGTGAAATATACCAGGTGACTTCATTCATTTACAGTGATAAAGGAATTCTAGATGTTGAGACCTTGAGATGTTCGCACAGAAATAAGTATTTAATCACTTGCCTGACGTCTACTCAGCCTCAGAAAGATTTCCGTCGCAGTCCGACAAAGCTTGTGACACATAAATGGTATTGTCACTACAACTTGCGTACATCTAGCATCAGCCGTATATTCATCATAACAAGAAGATCAGACACAGCTCCAGAACTTAGAATCGGGCGAGGGAATTCTTATCTTAAATCGTATGCTCATGTGATTAAGTAAAAATGGAGCGGCAATTGCATCCTTCCCTCCCCCCAGGATCCGCATCTGATAGTCACAATAAATGAATGAAGTCTATAACCCTGCTCCTCCTTAGCTTAGTCTTCGGTTACTTCTTCAGCATGCTGTTGACCAGAGCCTTGAACGCTTCGAGTCCCTTCTCGTTGGCTTCTTGGTACCCGGGTGCTGTGCTTTTTACTGTTTCGTACCACCTGTGAAGAAAAATAAAATATTAGATGTGATTCTTATATATTTATACTTATATACTTTCCTATCTCAACGGAGCCTAGACGTCTGCGAGACATATTAAAGTGCTCAATCGCCTGTGCAAAACACAATACTCCCTATAGTCTACTCCCTATAGTCTACTCGTTTAGTCTTCTGATTATGACCCGGGAAATCGAAGAGATACATAATGAGAAGAAGATGAAGTGTCCCTATTATCTGAAAAGTAAGCTAAAATATATGTGTGAATTCTAGAGTAGATCAGGGCGTTGGAATTATATGAATGATCAAAATAAAAACAAACTTCAATCAACAACAAATCATCTACTAACAAAATTATGGATACTGTCCGAAATAAAGATTTATTATTATTATTATTATATAATCAAGTTTGATTCTAATAGAATAAGGTTTGTAAACGTTTAAGAACCTCACCTCTTAATGTTGGGGTACTTCTTGAAGTCAATATCCGAAGCCTCGAAGCTGGACACGCTGGCCATAAGGCTGAGATCGGCGACGGTTAAGTTTTTTTTTTTTCTTAGTCCTATTTCAAATGTTCCTCTGACGTAATCAGAGACCTTGTTGTGCTGCAGTTATTGTTGCTTTTATTTGTTTTATATATGCCCGTGGAGCTGATGTTATGCTCTTGGTAGCGGTTTGCTTTTTGGGCTTCACGGGGGCGGCGGGTGCCGAACAGGGCAAGGGGCTTTGACTGGCCTCCCATTCCCCGACACTCTGCCTGACATTTGTCTGCGCTGGTTGAGCTGGGCTCACGCTTGACGTAGTGCCAGGGGGAGTGACGCAGGATGGTGGGGCAGTCTGCCTTTTGGCGGGCGTGCTAATGCCGAACATTGTGAAATTGTATATAGGTCGACACAAGTATAACCTAACAAACAGGACAAGCACTAACACAAGATATCACAGATAAAAGGTGGTGTCCCAGCAGCTTGGTCTGTGGGCTCCTTAGTAGGGCTACCCTTCTTGCTGAGAAGAAGGGTCCAAAGGCCCCCGGAGATGTGGCTACTGGGTCCTGCCCAGAGCGTTTTGAAAAACGTGCACGACCTGGTGCGACGTATCACACAGTGTAAAGGGCTGGGTGATGCGTTGCACTCTTGTGTTCAACCTAACAACAAAAAAGTGCTTAAAGAAATTAAACTTTGATCAAAAGATCTAATATGAAAAATGTAGAATTATTGATTAAAATTGCAATTATAAATAAGTGATATAAAATTACGAACAATTATTTGCCAAAAGGCCGGACGCCACAAGTCAATATGCGGGTTCTTGAAAACAAGAGAATCAAAATAATAATAAACTGAGTATATTGAGTCAAAAAGTATTTGTCCAAAAGTCAAAATATCTTAAATCTAGTTGCCAATAGGGCAGACTAGGTCATTAGAGACAACACAAACACGAATAATATAAAATATAAAATGGTAGAATATAAAATGTAAAGAAGAAAGTTAAAGAGCACTTTCTTTCCTTGATAAATCAAACCAATTTGACATGATATTTATAGTTTTATTTGATTTTTATTTCTTATTTAATGTATTATTATTATTATTTAATGATTATATATGTAGGTAGTCGTGTGTATATATAAGTATATAGATAGCATTGAAATTAAAAAAGTCCACCGAAATGGCAAAAAAAAAATCGCTTGTTGAAATTGACCCAGTAACACTTTCGCTCGACCTCAGGGATCGAACCCGAGATCAGATCAGCAGTTACTACGAGTAACCAATCCTAGTCAGCACTAGATTGGTTACTCGTAGTAATGAGGCGGTCAAATGCTACTTACGAAGTAATCAGCAAATCTGGCGTAGAGTGTGCCGATGTCGAAGTACAGGCGTTGGTCCACCAGTGCCCTTGCTTTGGGGTCCTCGGGATGCAGGAGTAAGTGATGATCGCGCGTGACTCCCAGATAGATAGACCGTCGTCTACCAGCGTGGGGACTGTGTGCTGTGGGTTGAGCTGTGGAAAAAGAAAACTAAGTGAGTATGAGGTTAGGAACAGCCTTACAGTTGGCGTCTTTGGACTAATATACCAAGTGAGGTGCCAACATTGGACCAGTTATCCAAAACACAAAGGGATAATTTTACCTGTTCCGGATAAGTCCTAGAATTTTAAGTCGAAAAAAAAATAGAATTAACCAGAACTTAGCTATCCGAAAGCTTGTCAAAAACTGATGAAATTGGGACTAAGACTAAGTTTGTTAGATAACAGTTTTTATCACACTTCCACAGGGATCTAAAGGGAGGCAATCCGTCACAATTGGCGAGTCATCCGTCTGGCAAATCAATTTTATTATTATTATTTTTTTTATCATTTATATATTATCTTTGAATTATTTATGTATTATCACATACATCACACATCATGAATGTGATACAAGACATTGAAAAGAAAAATCTGTAAGTCCGACCACCCGCAACCGAACTGTTTGGTGGGTGGGTCTTTCTTTATATAATACGTATGTATTTACAAAAGAAAAGTATATATATGTATTAGTATCAGTTATTCTAGTACCCTAACTTGTACTATACAAGTTCTGCTTAGTTTGGGACTAGATGACGTTTGTGTGTATGTTGTGTGATATTTATTTATTTATCTTCCACTATTAGCGAGTCTTTACTGAACCATCGAGGCAAGTAAACTCGCAATAATGTATGAGTCATGTTGAGGATAAGCTGTAAAACATCAAATACAAATTAATGTAATACATTTGTTTTTAAAGGCCAAATAAACATCAACAGCTCGATCAAAATAACGTGCAAAAGAAAAACTTTGGGATTTTCTTATATTTATTTTTCCTCACATTGCTCACAGATAAACGAACATTGTCACCATTTGCACAATCAGTAGACAAGATAAACAAGTACTTATATCAGTATATTTATCGATTATAATCGGTATCTAATTTTTCGGTTACCTACCGATTCTATCGATCCAGCAAACGTTTTTTTTTTTGTATACTGATGCAATGGACTTTGCTATTTCTAGATAATACTAACAAAACGGACGTAGCCAGGACTTGATTTCGTAGGAGGATTGCATCTCGGGAGGGCAGAAGGTGCCCTGGCTACTACAATACTAGGCTCGTGCTAACAAAATATTAGTAAGTTTTAGCACAAATTAACATTGTGGTTTTAGTGTCTATATGTTATACAGGTGGTACGAGCTGGTCAAGACTACAGCTCCAGGATACAAAGAGGCCAAAGAGAAGGGCATAACCGCCTTCAAGGAGTTCTTATCTCGGGTCAAAGCTAATGTGGACGCTACACTCGGCTCTCCCGGAATTCGCAGCTTACATTCTGTAAAAGAAAAAAATAAATTGTAGTTCTTCTTCTTCTTCTTCGTCGTGTCGATGGCTGAGTAAAATTTTATTTTGACTGGCCATCGTGGTATTGTAAATAAATATATAAATAAATAAATTGTAGTTTAAAACTAATGATAACTCATCTTTGTAACATAATGAGTTTAGAACCTCTTTTTTGCGATGTCGGTTAATGAAGATATCTTCCATTATTATGCTGTGTATTGATTGTGTTTTCCATACAAATAACCTGCCTAAATAATGTAAGTTGCAAGAAAGGTGCTCGACATAATTTGGTTGGGTAATAAGTCAACAACTTCAGTGGTTCAAGGTCTTCGGCTTTTTGTACTCGACGAGATAGCCATAATATACAGTACTGCCCGTTCACAAAATGTGTCCCATTTTGTTAGGAAATATAAAGTTCATGTGGGCGATGTAAGATTTTACGCAAGGTAACGTAACTATTTATTCTCAGTAATTAATAAACTATGAAAGCAATAAAAATGTTATGGCTAAGGTTTAAAAGTGTTATGCTTCATAATTTTGTCATTTCGACACTCACCATTCGTAAATATTATCGGTAACCATAGAAGAGCAAACATTGCCGAACATTTCCATGAACTAAGTTGCAGGGAAAAAACGCTTCTTGTGGTGTGAAATTCAAGAGTATTGCATTGGCAACACTATCAATTTACACCAGACGTACGCTTGGAAAATAATATTTTGTTATCGCTCGAACCGGCTTCGGATAGCGACTATCACCCACATTGCAGTATTCTGTTCACTGTTCATCAAGTGAGTTCACTGAATTATATAATATATATATTTAAAACAAATAATTTATTTCGTAGATACAAATAAGGTAGTTACTTATCAGCATTTAATAAATTGCTAAATAACACCGCTACATAATAACTATATGTGTATTGTTTATTGACCGAAGTGTTTGACATTTGCGTCTTTTTCTATTCTGTAGAATCCTAGATTCGTACTAAGCTGAGATTAGTGGGTGTTACACCCACATTTTCACCTGTTATGTTAAGGGCCCATGGGACAGTACTGACAAGGCATTAGTTGCCAACTCCGTGCTGCTACTGAGAATTTACTGAAAAAAGAAAGATCCCCAAATTACACATTTACTTACCCGACCCGAGAACCCGAGACTTCACGATCAGCAGTTGTATACTTTTACCACAATATCACGAGGATGTCCTAATCCTAGTCCATATAACTTGAATGATCTAAATTTTATTTTAGGTTAAAATGGCCATAGAGTTATTCTACACGTCGGGCTCTGCCCCCTGTCGGCTGGTGCTCCTTGTAGCGGCGGCTCTCGACTTACAGCTCAACTTGAATCCTGTTAACTTAAGAGTGGGCGAGCAGCTCAAGCCTGAATTTGTAAAGGTAATCTCATCATTTACCAGTTTGTTGGCCAGTTTCTGAGGTTCCGGATAGAGTGTATCCGACCCATAAAATATATACACAAGTTACACTTGTAAAAAGAACACAGCTGTCACTTTTATTTATGTGTGTTACATGCTTATACTGCCAATAAGGTTTATCTAACACCTGTGAAATTGTGGCTAGATCTTTTTAATACCATCCTTTTAGTATGTGGTAAACAAGCATACGGTACGCCTGATGGTTACCGTAACCTATGGACTCTAGCAATACAGTTGTGCATTAGAATTGCCATCCGTGTGAAGAAATCATGCTGTTATCTTTTGGGAAAATCTCAGTTGGTAGCTGATTCCACATAATAACGATAAGCGGCAGTTTACGAAATTAAAAAAATACCGCACTTTACCTAATGGTATTCCTACATTATCAAAAGATCCAGGAGGTTGTAACTTAAGAAGTCATGTAATTTATTATTTTCCCTATTTCAGCTGAATCCTCAACACACAGTGCCCACTATGGTAGACGATGGCTTCGTGCTATGGGAATCACGAGCCATCAGCAGGTACCTGTTGAACAAATACGGTGCTGAATCTACCCTGTACCCTACGGACCCACAGCAAAGGGCGCTGGTCGACCAGAAACTGGACTTCGATTTGGGAACTCTGTATCCCGGATATACGTCATTTTTCGTAAGTTTTGTATCAATAATAACGAGCCATCCGCAGATAATTAGTGAACAACTGCGTAGCAGAGTCCACGCAGTACCCGAGCGCCCCACAACAAAGGGCGCTGGTCGACCAGAGACTAGACTTGGCCTTGGGGACGCTGTATCTGTATCCCAGATATGCGTCATTTTTCGCTGTTGTTGTGTGTTGTATGAACCACATGGCATTAGCAGGTACTTGATCAATAAATATGTACAATACCTCGCTGCACCCCAAGGACTAGCAGTAATTACGTAATTACGTAATGGAAGCCCTACCCGCTGCACTCCAAGGACTAGCAGCAAGGGGCGTTGGGGACTTGGGTGACTTGGATATCCAAGATTTGTGTAATATTCCTCAAATTTTTCGTCGCTTTACTTACCCATTATGTGAAAATATGTTACAAGACAAAAATTGTTATTTAGACGTCTAGTAGAGTAGGTATGTAACTAGATACATATTGTGGAGATACGAATACCTATTTGTGGTAATTACCTAAACTCATTAACTTTTTGCCATACCTACCTATTTAATAAAACCATGGTAACAAGTTAAATAATGCAAACAAAATTATCGTTGACGTCTTTACTAGGCAAATAGTGAATAATAAAATATTGTCAACATCAAACCTTCTACCCAACCACCAAAATGTTGTAACTACTTTGTAGTCGTTTACTGCCGCACCATACCACTATAAAAAAATCATTTTATACCTCCAGTATCCCCAAATCTTCGACGGCGTGCAACCAAAGGAGGCTGATATCAAGAAGTTCAAAGATGCCCTGGGCTTATTTAATACGTTCCTGGAAGGTCACACCTATTCAGCAGGAGATCAGCTCACGTTGGCAGACCTTAGTCTTGTGGCTACTGTCTCAACTATTGAAGTGGCTGGTGTGGATTTGAAAGCATATCCTAATATCGTGAGGTAAGGGACTACAGAAAATAGACTAGTTTCCGTCCCGGTTCTGGCCGCGTATAACGTTGAACAGAAGTAGCTTATATCACTAACTTAAACCAGGGTATAAACGACATGATTTGCTAAATGTTGAAATTCGACGCTCCAAGGGAGTAAATTTGGAGTCGAAAGTCTATGAGGGAAGTTTCTCAATTATGCAGAAAAAAGCATGAAACTATCGGTTTATTTTAAATCCTTGTTAACTCACTTCCATTTTCTATTGAGGATCTTTAACTTTACTTTACTTATAGACAATTAAACCAAAAGGATTTGTCATTGTCAGGCGACCTTTGATGCCAAATGTGTAAGAGCGCCGCCCTAGCACATCATATAAAACTAGTAGTCAAATCAATCATAGATAAGCAGAACAATCTTTCCCCTTCCACTACCCTGCGAGTTTTGGCAGACTTATTTGCTTTCATGTTCTCTCCATATTAGATAGATAGAGAGAATTCTTTATTGTACACAAAGAAGAAGTACATAATTGTGATACACAGTCTAAATTGAAACATGCACAATGGGCGGATGGAAGGCGGAAGCATGCACAACATATTAATATAAGTGCGCGGTTGGCGTGTTGGTTAAAGCGGTCGCTTCGCCGCTTTCAACTGCGCTGGTGTTGTGATCCGCAAAGATTTGTTCTGGCTCTGGTTGTGCTTTGTGTGTGTAAAATGTATGTTTGTGAACATCCCCGTGACACAGGAAATATTTCTGTGCGGGCGACGTTTTTAAAAAAACTAAAAAAAAAACTAAATAGTGCTCTTTGACCTCAAACTTCTAATTGGCCTTTAGTTGAGAACCTGATTTAAGTATCCGCCTATGTTCAACGATATATTTTTTCCTCAGATGGTTCGAGCTGGTCAAGTCAACTGCTCCAGGATATAAAGAGGCGAATCAGAAAGGTGTCGACGAGTTCAAGAAATTCGTCACTATGGTCAAAGTTAACACTGAAATCACTGAATTGTAATTATGTTTATACGTAAGTGAAGGCAATAAATGTATTCACATCTAACCTCACGATTTTTTTGTTCCTACTCTCTTAATTCATCATAAATTGAGTTGCTCGTGATAAGGGTTGGCAAAGATGCCAGCCGGTCCTTGAATAAATGTTTATTACCTCAGGATATCTCAGTCCAAGCTGTCATACATTATATGTATGGGAGTCATGCTCGAAGTTCGGCGAAGACGTTTGATCGGGTCTAGCAACGAAGTCTTTTCTCCAATTTGACTCTGATGTTTTTCTGACTTCAAATACGTGGTAAATCCATGCTTTATTGTTATGTTTTGGTTTTGGTTATGGAGCTATCCTTCAAAGCTTATTTTAGCACTTATTTTTTTTTTTTGAGCTTAGCGTTTTTTCTTCAGGAACAATGGTGAATTTGAAGGAATAATAATACATAAGTTAGTTTTATCTTTTATTTGTGCCTTAGAAACTATCTTAAAATAAAATTCGAATGTAAAACGGTATAACTTGAAAAAACAATTTGTGAATGTTTTGTGAAATATACCAGGTGACTTCATTCATTTACAGTGATAGAGGAATTCTAGATGTTGAGACCTTGAGATGTTCGCACAGAAATAAGTATTTAATCACTTGCCTGACGTCTACTCAGCCTCAGAAAGATTTCCGTCGCAGTCCGACAAAGCTTGTGACACATAAATGGTATCGTCACTACAACTTGCGTACATCTAGCATCAGCCGTATATTCATCATAACAAGAAGATCAGACACAGCTCCAGAACTTAGAATCGGGCGAGGGAATTCTTATCTTAAATCGTATGCTCATGTGATTAAGTAAAAATGGAGCGGCAATTGCATCCTTCCCTCCCCCCAGGATCCGCATCTGATAGTCACAATAAATGAATGAAGTCTATAACCCTGCTCCTCCTTAGCTTAGTCTTCGGTTACTTCTTCAGCATGCTGTTGACCAGAGCCTTGAACGCTTCGAGTCCCTTCTCGTTGGCTTCTTGGTACCCGGGTGCTGTGCTTTTTACTGTTTCGTACCACCTGTGAAGAAAAATAAAATATTAGATGTGATTCTTATATATTTATACTTATATACTTTCCTATCTCAACGGAGCCTAGACGTCTGCGAGACATATTAAAGTGCTCAATCGCCTGTGCAAAACACAATACTCCCTATAGTCTACTCCCTATAGTCTACTCGTTTAGTCTTCTGATTATGACCCGGGAAATCGAAGAGATACATAATGAGAAGAAGATGAAGTGTCCCTATTATCTGAAAAGTAAGCTAAAATATATGTGTGAATTCTAGAGTAGATCAGGTCGTTGGAATTATATGAATGATCAAAATAAAAACAAACTTCAATCAACAACAAAACATCTACTAACAAAATTATGGATACTGTCCGAAATAAAGATTTATTATTATTATTATATAATCAAGTTTAATTCTAATAGAATAAGGTTTGTAAACGTTTAAGAACCTTACCTCTTAATGTTGGGGTACTTCTTGAAGTCAATATCCGAAGCCTCGAAGCTGGACACGCTGGCCATAAGGCTGAGATCGGCGATGGTTAGGTTTTTTTTTTTTTTTCTTAGTCCTATTTCAAATGTTCCTGTGACGTAATCAGAGACCTTGTTGTGCTGCAGTTATTGTTGCTTTTATTTGTTTTATATATGCCCGTGGAGCTGATGTTATGCTCTTGGTAGCGGTTTGCTTTTTGGGCTTCACGGGGGCTCACGCTTGACGTAGTGCCAGGGGGAGTGACGCAGGATTGTGGGGCAGTCTGCCTTTTGGCGGGCGTGCGAATGCCGAACATTGTGAAATTGTATATAGGTCGACACAAGTATAACCTAACAAACAGGACAAGCACTAACACAAGATATCACAGATAAAAGGTGGTGTCCCAGCAGCTTGGTCTGTGGGCTCCTTAGTAGGGCTACCCTTCTTGCTGAGAAGAAGGGTCCAAAGGCCCCCGGAGATGTGGCTACTGGGTCCTGCCCAGAGCGTTTTGAAAAACGTGCACGACCTGGTGCGACGTATCACACAATGTAAAGGGCTGGGTGATGCGTTGCACTCTTGTGTTCAACCTAACAACAAAAAAATGCTTAAAGAAATTAAACTTTGATCAAAAGATCTAATATGAAAAATGTAGAATTATTGATTAAAATTGCAATTATAAATAAGTGATATAAAATTACGAACAATTATTTGCCAAAAGGCCAGACGTCACAAGTCAATATGCGGGTTCTTGAAAACAAGAGAATCAAAATAATAATAAACTGGGTATATAATAGAGTCAAAAAATATTTGTCCAAAAGTCAAAATATCTTAAATCTAGTTGCCAATAGGGCAGACTAGGTCACTAGAGACAACACAAACACGAATAATATAAAATATAAAATGGTAGAATATAAAATGTAGAGAAGAAAGTTAAAGAGCACTTTCTTTCCTTGATAAATCAAACCAATTTGAGATGATATTTATAGTTTTATTTGATTTTTATTTCTTCATGTATTATTATTATTATTTAATCATTATATATGTAGGTAGTCGTGTGTATATATAAGTATATAGATAGCATTGAAATTAAAAAAGTCCACCGAAATGACAAAAAAAAATCGCTTGTTGAAATTGACCCAGTAACACTTTCGCTCGACCTCAGGGATCGAACCCGAGATAAGATCAGCAGTTACTACGAGTAACCAATCCTAGTCAGCACTAGATTGGTTACTCGTAGTAATGAGGCGGTCAAATGCTACTTACGAAGTAATCAGCAAATCTGGCGTAGAGTGTGCCAATGTCGAAGTACAGGCGTTGGTCCACCAGTGCCCTGGCTTTGGCGTCCTCGGGATACAGGAGTATGTGATGATGGCGCGTGACTCCCAGATAGATAGACCGTCGTCTACCAGCGTGGGGACTGTGTGCTGTGGGTTGAGCTGTGGAAAAAGAAAACTAAATGAGTATGAGGTTAGGAACAGCCTTATAGTTGGCGTCTTTGGACTAATATACCTAGTGAAGTGCCAACATTGGACCAGTTAACCAAAACGCAAAGGGATAATTTCACCTGTTCCGGATAAGTCCTAGAATTTTAAGTCGAAAAAAAAATTGAATTAACCAGAACTTAGCTATCAGAAAGCTTGTCAAAAACTGATGAAATTGGGACTAAGACTAAGTTTGTTAGATAACAGTTTTTATCACACTTCCACAGGGATCTAAAGGGAGGCAATCCGTCACAATTGGCGAGTCATCCGTCTGGCAAATCAATTTTATTATTATTTTTTTTTTTATCATTTATATATTATCTTTGAATTATTTATGTTTTATCACATTCATCACACATCAATGAATGTGATACAAGACATTAAAAAGAAAAATCTGTAAGTCCGACCACCCGCAACCGAATTGTTTGGTGGGTGGGTCTTTCTTTATATAATACGTAATTATGTATTTACAAAAGAAAAGTATATATATGTATTAGTATCAGTTATTCTAGTACCCTAACTTGTACTATACAAGTTCTGCTTAGTTTGGGACTAGATGACGTTTGTGTGTATGTTGTGTGATATTTATTTATTTATCTTCCACTATTAGCGAGTCTTTACTGAACCATCGAGGCAAGTAAACTCGCAATAATGTATGAGTCATGTTGAGGATAAGCTGTAAAACATCAAATAAAAATTAATGTAATACAAAAATAACGCGGTATATATGTTTTTAAAGGCCAAATAAACATCAACAGCTCGATCAAAATAACGTGCAAAAGAAAAACTTTGGGATTTTCTTATATTTATTTCTCCTCACATTGCTCACAGACTTCATGTTGTCACCATTTGCACAATCAGTAGACAAGATAAACAAGTACTTATATCAGTGTATATTATCGATTATAATCGATATCTAATTTTTCGATTATCTACCGATTCTATCGATCCAGCAAACGTTTTTTTTTTTGTATACTATAGTCAACGGATGCAATGGACTTTGCTATTTCTAGATAATACTAACAAAACGGACGTAGCCAGGACTTGATTTCGTGGGAGGATTGCATCTCGGGAGGGCAGAAGGTCCCCTGGCTACTACAATACTAGGCTCGTGCCAACAAAATATTAGTAAGTTTTAGCACAAATTAACATTGTGGTTTTAGTGTCTATATGTTATACAGGTGGTACGAGCTGGTCAAGACTACAGCTCCAGGATACAAAGAGGCCAATGAGAAGGGCATAACCGCCTTCAAGGAGTTCTTATCTCGGGTCAAAGCTAATGTGGACGCTACACTCGGCTCTCCCGGAATTCGCAGCTTACATTCTGTAAAAGAAAAAAATAAATTGTAGTTTAAAACTAATGATAACTCATCTTTGTAACATAATGAGCTTAGAACCTCTTTTTTGCGATGTCGGTTAATGAAGATATCTTCCATTCATTACTATGCTGTGATTGCTGTGTATTACTGTATTGATTGTGTTTTCCATACAAATAACCTGCCTTAATAATGTAAGTTGTAAGAAAGGTGGTCGACATCATTTGGTCGGGTAATAAGCCAACAACTTCAGTGGTTCAAGGTCTTCGGCTTTTTGTACGAGATAGCCTTAATATACAGTACTGCCCGGGCACAAAATGTGTCCCATTTTGTTAGGAAATATAAAGTTCATGTGGGCGATATAAGATTTTACGCAAGGTAACGTAACTATTTATTCTCAGTAATTAATAAACTATGTAAGCAATAAAAATGTTATGGCTAAGGTTTAAAAGTGATCTGCTTCATAATTTTGTCATTTAGACACTCACCATTCGTAAATATTAATTAAGTAAGTAAGTAAGTAAGTAGTCTTTTCATTTTTAAATATTCATCGATTGAGTAGTATGCTTTATCAATTAAAAATAATCGAAGTTTATTTTTAAAGCTATTACTATTTACAGATTCTTTAATATTGGATGGCAGTTTGTTATAAATTCTAACAGTCATGCAGAATATACTATTTATTTATTTTAATTATCGGTAACCAACCATAGAAGAGCAAACATTGCAGAACATTACATGAACTAAATTGTAGGGAAAAGCCCTTTTTGTGGTGTGAAATTCAAGAGTATTGCATTGGCAACACTATCAATTTACACCAGACGTACGCTTGGAAAATAATATTTTGTTATCGCTCGAACCGGCTTCGGATAGCGACTATCACCCACATTGCAGTATTCTGTTCACTGTTCATCAAGTGAGTTCACTGAATTATATAATATATATATTTAAAACAAATAATTTATTTCGTAGATACAAATAAGGTAGTTACTTATCAGCATTTAATAAATTGCTAAATAACACCGCTACATAATAACTATATATTATGTGTATTGTTTATTGACCGAAGTGTTTGACATTTGCGTCCTTTTCTATTCTGTAGAATCCTAGATTCGTACTAAGCTGAGATTAGTGGGTGTTACACCCACATTTTCACCTGTTATGTTAAGGGCCCATGGGACAGTACTGACAAGGCATTAGTTGCCAACTCCGTGCTGCTACTGAGAATTTACTGAAAAAAGAAAGATCCCCAAATTACACATTTACTTACCCGACCCGAGAACCCGAGACTTCACGATCAGCAGTTGTATACTTTTACCACAATATCACGAGGATGTCCTAATCCTAGTCCATATAACTTGAATGATCTAAATTTTATTTTAGGTTAAAATGGCCATAGAGTTATTCTACACGTCGGGCTCTGCCCCCTGTCGGCTGGTGCTCCTTGTAGCGGCGGCTCTCGACTTACAGCTCAACTTGAATCCTGTTAACTTAAGAGTGGGCGAACAGCTCAAGCCCGAATTTGTAAAGGTAATCTCATCATTTACCAGTTTGTTGGCCAGTTTCTGAGGTTCCGGATAGAGAGTATCCGACCCATAAAATATATACACAAGTTACACTTGTAAAAAGAACACAGCTGTCACTTTCATTTGTGTGTTACATGCTTATCCTGCCAATAAGGTTTATCTAACACCTGTGAAATTGGGGCTAGATCTTTTTAATACCATCCTTTTAGTATGTGGTAAACAAGCATACGGTACGCCTGATGGTTACCGTAACCTATGTACGCTAGCAAGCAATACAGCTGTGCATTAGAATTGCCATCCGTGTGAAGAAATCATGCTGTAATCTTTTGGGAAAATCTCAGTTGGTAGCTGATTCCACGTAATAACAATTGGCGGCAGATTACGAAATTAAAAAAATACCTCACTTTACCTAATGGTATTCCTACATTATCAAAAGATCCAGGAGGTTGTAACTTAAGAAGTCATGTAATTTAATATTTTTCCCTATTTCAGCTGAATCCTCAACACACAGTGCCCACTATGGTAGACGATGGCTTCGTGCTATGGGAATCACGAGCCATCAGCAGGTACCTGTTGAACAAATACGGTGCTGAATCTACCCTGTACCCTACGGACCCACAGCAAAGGGCGCTGGTCGACCAGAGACTGGACTTCGATTTGGGAACGCTGTATCCCAGATTTGCGTCATTTTTCGTAAGTTTTGTATCAATAATAACGAGCCATCCGCAGATAATTAGTGAACAACTGCGTAGCAGAGTCCACGCTGTACCCGAGCGCCCCACAACAAAGGGCGACCAGAGACTGGAATTGGCCTTGGGGACGCTGTATCTGTATCCCAGATATGCGTCATTTTTCGCTGTTTTAGTGTGTTGTATGAACCACATGGCATTAGCAGGTACAAGATCAATTAATACGGACAATACCCCGCTGCACCCCAAGGACTAGTAGCAAGGGGCATTGGGGACTTGGGTATCCAAGATTTGTGTAATATTTCTCAAAATTTTCGTCGCTTTACTTACCCATTATGTGAAAATATGTTACAAGATAAAAATTGTTATTTAGACGTCTAGTAGAGTAGGTAGGTAACTAGATACATATTGTGGAGATACGAATAGCTATTTGTGGTAATTACTTAAACTCATTAACTTTTTGCCATACCTATTTAATAAAGCCAAGGTAACAAGTTAAATAATGCAAACAAAATTATCGTTGACGTCTTTACTAGGCAAATAGTGAATAATAAATTGTTGTTAACTTAAATCTTCCACCCAAACATCAAATGTTGCATAAAAAAAAAAAATTATTACTCTAGTATCCCCAAATCTTCGGCGGCGTGCAACCAGAGGAGGCTCAAATCAAGAAGTTCGAAGATGCCCTGGGCTTCTTGAACACGTTCCTGGAAGGCCACACCTACTCAGCAGGCGATCAGCTCACGTTGGCAGACCTTAGTCTTGTGGCTACTGTCTCAACAATTGATGTGGCTGGCGTGGATTTGAAAGCATATCCTAATATCGTGAGGTAAGTTAGCTTCGGACTACAGAGAATAGACCAGCTTCCGCCCCGACTCTGCCCGCGTGTAAAGTTGAATAGACATAGCTTATACCACCAAGTTAAGCTAGGGTATAAACGACATGTTTTTGCTGAATGCTGAAATTTGACGCTCTAAGGAAGTAAATTTTGGATTTATAGCCGTAAATAGCATGGAAATATCGGATATTTTTTCTTATCCATTTTCTATTGAGGAACTTTGACATTTCAACCAAAAGGATTAGTCATTGTCAGGCGACTTCCGCTGCCAAATGTGGTAGAGCGCCGCTCTTGCACGTAATATAAAACTAGTTGTCAAATCAATCATAGATACAATCTATCCTCTTCCGCTACCCTGCGAGTTTTGGCAGACTTATTTACATACATATTTGCTTTCATGTTCTCTCCATATTAATATAAGTGCGCGGTTGGCGTGTTGGTTAAAGCGGTCGCTTCGCCGCTTTCAACTGCGCTGGTGTTGTGATCCGCAAAGATTTGTTCTGACTCTGGTTGTGCTTTGTGTGTGTAAAATGTATGTTTGTGAACACCGCGACACAGGAGTTATTTCTGTGCGGGCGACGTTTTTTTTAAAAAAATAAAAAAAATAAAAAGTGCTCTTTGACCTCAAACTTCTAATTGGCCCATAGTTGAGAACCTGATTTAAGTATCTGCCTATGTTCACCAATGTATTTTTCCTCAGATGGTTCGAGCTGGTCAAGTCAACTGCTCCAGGATATAAAGAGGCGAATCAGAAAGGTATCGACGAGTTCAAGGAATTCATGACTATGGTCAAAGCTAAGACTGAATTGTAATAATGTTTATACGTAAGTGAAGGCAATAAATGTATATTCACATCTAACCTCACGAATTTTTTGTTCCTACTCTCTTCATTCATCATAAAAAATGAGTTGCTCGTGATAAAGGCTTGCCAAAGATGCCAGCCGGTCCTTGAATAAATGTTTATTACCTCAGGATATCTCAGTCCCAGTTGCCATACATTATATGTATGGGCACAGAATAATAAGTACAAGGCATGGGTGTAGTGCTCGAAGTTCGGCGAAGACGTTTGATCGGGTCTACCAACGAAGTCTTTTCTCGAATTCGACTCTAATGTTTTTCTCACTTCAAGTACGTGGTAAATCCATGCTTTATTGTTATGTTTTGGTTTTGGTTATCGAGCTACCCTTCAAAACTAATTTTACGTAACACTTATTTATTTTTTATTAAGCTTAGCTTATTTTGTCTTCTGGAACAATCGTAAAGTTGGAGGAATAATAACACAGAAGTTAATTTTAGCTTTTATTTGTGCCTTAGAATCTATCTTAAAATAAAATTTGAATGTAAAACGGTGTAACTTGAAAAAACAATTTGTGAATGTTTTGTGAAATATACCAGGTGACTTCATTCATTTACAGTGATAGAGGAATTCTAGATGTTGAGACCTTGAGATGTTCGCACAGAAATAAGTATTTAATCACTTGCCTGACGTCTACTCAGCCTCAGAAAGATTTCCGTCGCAGTCCGTTTACTCAGACCGACAAAGCTTGTGACGCATAAATGGTATCGTCACTCCAACTTGCGTACATCTAGCATCAGCCGTATATTCATCATAACAAGAAGACTATCAACATAGAATAGAACCCTCTATACCGATCAGACACAGCTCCAGGACTTAAAATCGGGAGATGCTCATGTGATTACGTAAAAATGGAGGGGCAATTGCACCCTTTCCTCCCCCAGGATCCGCTTCTGATAGTCACAATAAATGAATGAAGTCTATAACCCTGCTCCTCCTTAGCTTAGTCTTCGGTTACTTCTTCAGCATGCTGTTGACCAGAGCCTTGAACGCTTCGAGTCCCTTCTCGTTGGCTTCTTGGTATCCGGGCGCTGTGCTCTTTACTGTTTCGTACCACCTGTGAAGAAAACATAAAATATTAGATGTGATACAAATGACATTACTTTAAACTTTCCTATCTCAACGGAGCCTAGACGTCTGCGGGACATATTTAAGTGCTCAAACGCCTGAGCAAAACACAATAGCACAAAAGCACTGTCTACTCCCTCAGTCTTCTGATTATGACCCGGGTAATCAGAAGGATACATAATGAGTAAAGATTCTATTGATCCATGAAGTGTACAAGAACCTATTTTCTGAAAAGTTTGCTAAAAATATATGTGTGAATTCTAGATAGATCAGGGCGTTGGAATTATATGAATGATCAAAATAAAAACAAACTTCGATCAAGTTTGATTCTCCAATAATAAGGTTTGTAAAAGTTTTAGAACCTTACCTCTTAATGTTGGGGTACTTCTTGAAGTCAATATCCGAAGCCTCGAAGCTGGACACGCTGGCCATAAGGCTGAGATCGGCGACGGTTAGGTTGGGACCAGCGGTGTACTTCTGTCCCTCCAGGAATGTGTTCAAGAGCTGCAGCGCATCCTCAATCTTGGCCTTCTTGTCGTTGTCAGCGGGCGCACCACTGAATACTTGGGGGTACTGTAAATATGGCCCTTGGATTAGTATTATTATTTTTGTTACCAGCCAACAAGTTCAAATTCTATCGTACACAAATTCACTTGTAAACGTAGGTAAGTTTAATAAAATGTCGTATGATTACGACAATATTACCCAGAAGGGTCTGGCACAGGCATGGGCGTAGTCAGGGTTTATGGTGTTCAAACAACCCTCGAAATGTCTCAAAAAGGTTCGACAAGTGACCGTTCTATGAACATTTCGGCGCTCACTGACTGTCTCGGCGAAGGCGCTTTTTATTTTGCAAATATTTTTTAGTGTAATCCGGAATCCGTATTAATTAGTTTTCTTATTTATCACACTATTGCTCTCTCTCATCCCCGTGAGATGTGAAGCTACACCCTAAATGAAAAACCTGGCTGAACTGGTGAACGGCTACGGTTACCCGCAACGGTTGAACTGCACCTCTGCCCATTATGCCAATGGGCAGAGGTGCAGTTCAACCGTTATGTTTAAATCTCATGTGTGTGATGTGTTAAGAATTGAGCCACGACCTAACGGCAATAACTCCAGAGTGCTGCTACTGACTTTTTCCTGGCGGAAAAACCCCACAATAACACTTTTTCCCCGACCTCGATGATCGAACCGAAGATCTAATCAGTAGTTATTACGAAGAACCAATCCTAGTGCTGGACATTGAGGCGGTCAAATGCTACTTACGAAGTAATCAGCAAATCTGGCGTACAGTGTGCCGATGTCAAAGTACAGGCGTTGGTCTACCAGTGCCCTGGCTTTGGGGTCCTCGGGGTACAGGGTGCTGCCCTTGCCATACTTGTTGACTAGGTACGTGATGATGGCGCGTGACTCCCAGATAGATAGACCGTCGTCTACCAGCGTGGGGACTGTGTGCTGTGGGTTGAGCTGTGAAGAAAGAAAACTAGGTGAGTATGGGGTTAGCAACAGCCTTACAGTTGGCGTCTTTGGACTAATATACCAAGTAAAGTGCCAACATGGGACCAGTTAACCAAAATACTGAGAGATAATGTTCCGGATAAGTCCTAGAATTTTAAGTCGAAAAAATTTATAGAATTAACCAGAACTTAGCTATCCGAAAGTTGTCAAAAACTGATGAAATTGGGACTAAGACTTAGTTTGTTAGATATCAGGGATCAAAAGGGAGGCAATCCGTCACAATTGGCGAGTCATCCGTCCGGCAAATCAATTCTATTTTATTTTTTTAAATCATTTAATATATTATCTTTTAAATAAGTATCATCACATTCATCACAAATCATCAAAGCAATAAGAGGACATTGAAAAGAAAAATGTGTAACCCGAACTGTTTGGTGGGTGGGTTCTTTATATAATACGTATGTATTTACAAAAGAAAAGTATATATGTATTAGTATCAGTTATTCTAGTACCCATAGTACAAGTTCTGCTTACTTTGGGACTAGATGGCGTGGTGTATATGTTGTGATATTTATTTATTTAACTACCAGTATTAGCGTGTCTTTACTGAACTATCGAGGCAAGTAAACTCGCAATATGTATGAGTCATGTTGAGGATAAGCTGTGAGACATTAAATACAAATAACGCGGTGTGTATGTTTTTTATAGGCCAAATAAACATCAACAGCTCGATCAAAATTAACGTGCAAAAGAAAAACTTTGGGATTTTCTTTTATTTATTTTTTCTTCACATTGCTCATAGCTAATGGAATTCGCTCAGACAAATAACGTGTCCATGTTTCGTCAGAAACCGTTCTGCCAGTTTAGGTCAATCTTAATAGCTGGCGAACATAGCTGGTGCTGGCTGCCTGTCATTAGCAGCGTCCGTTTTTCCTTTTAATGTTTTACATTTTCGACTAAAAAAGGAGGTACTCAAAATTAAATGTAAAAACTTATTATTTTGTGTCTTGGAATTTATGTGATTGGTGAATCATAGCATTTACTACCCACATTTTAAGACCTTGACAAGTTGGTCTGAATCTTGTCATTAAGTCAGAAAAGGGTAAATAAATATACCCATTCATAAAATCACTTTGTAACATTTTCTCATAGTAAATTTGCTATTAACCATGCTTGGCCCCATAAGAGTGCAATGCCCTCAAATTCCGACTGCAGAATTACATCACCGACTGACTATCGACCTTCAACTACTCCCCAGCATTGTATGCCTTGTCTCTGTACTTTTAGAGTTGGATATCGTATGCTATGATAATTCTAGTAATTTGTGATAGGAAACGTTGGCCAATTGCCATGGGTTCCCAACAGACAGACATTTTTACTGAATGTAACTAATGTAAGTGCTGAAAATATATGACTAGATAGACATTGTGGTCGGTATAGTTATACCGAAACCGCTTAATTTAATCCCTAGGTGCCTAAAATCGTATATAATTATATTATATTTACTGTACCTACTTGTTATAAAAGTCATAGCCTAACATAACCTTTGAGCAAAGATCGTCTAAACTCAAACCTTTTTTACCTGCTCTACACTACCAGCCAAATTATTTTTGTTTTTATGAAGCACTATGAAGGAAACAGAGCTATAATAAAGACTTTGATAAATGAAGTCTTTGTATTCATTCCACTCCATTGCAAGACTAATGTTGGTATATAATAAAATGATACTATACTCGTATCTTGTGTAATATGTAATTCTTCTATTTAAATATCAATCATTATTCCTCTTTCTGAACTGCACCTGCCTATGCTCATCTCTGCACCACCCTAGGTTGAATGTATGAGATTGCCATCAGGTATTTAAGTTCGCCTATGTACTTTTTTTGTGTGCAAAAAATTAAATAAATAAAATAAAGCTGGTTAATTATATTTTAGGTTCTGGAGACTACCCACCCACTCGCACTGTGGTTGACTTTACTGTTGTTGACGCCACGAATTTATTGATGTCTTAACCTTAATCCTTTATTGATAGAGTAGAGGCAATACCAAATGATAAGCCTAGTTGCCGTTTATAATTAAACCACAATATGATTATAGGTAGGTAGTAGGTATACAAATATACGGTGTTATCTAAAAGGATAAGCAGGAAATAATTACATGTTTACACAACTTGTTATTGTACTCGAGAATTAGAACAATATCATAGGTGTGCCTTGTACTAAACTGTAAGTTTTCCACAGATAAAACATAAATTGTTGTAACTTATAAACAAAACAAAAAAGTAATATTTATTTTACATTTTGCCGCTTGACGATTCATAAATCATAATATTATTTCGTTTTACAGACTTTGAGTAGCTGTTTTCAGTCTTATTTTATGCTATACTTAATTAGGCATATAGATACCAAATAAAGGGTCCTGAAGAAAATGTTTTACCCACCTAGGAAACTTAGAAACCGACGCTTTCATAAGGGTGTGATAGGCTTCCATGTAATAGGTGGTTTTTGAAGACTTACCTTGAGGTATTCAGGCTTGAGGTGTTCTCCGTGATGAAGGTCCACCAGTTTAAGGTTGAGGTTGATGTTGAGCGCCTTGGCTGTGAGCAGCACCGCTCGGCAGGGCGCGGAGCCCGGCACGTAGTACAGATCGATGGGCATTGTGCTGCAAACGAAGATAGAAGAGAAATAAGTTATTGGACATGGTAAACAAACAAACAAATAAACTTCTTTAACAACTGTTAAAGAAACGACAAACAGTTAATGAACAGCTTATAACAAGTGATCCATTACGGTCAGTTAATAGAATAACCGTAAGAAAAATATAGGACGAATTATATGTATGAAGTGTAAAACCGTCCTTTAAAAGACATCAACGCCTTCGCTGTCTGGTTGCAATCAGGTTGCAATGCAGTCAAGAGGTATTACCTCCAGAAACACCCCCTGACTACAAGAGAACCAAACAGATAGAGACTGAAAGAGATTTAAAACAGTCCTCACAAGCTTATTGTGATTCTGATCTCCAGTCTCCATCTCTAAATAAATACTATGATACAAAAGTCAAACAAAAATTCAACCAAACACATCCTTGATCTTAATAGTTTCTGTGTGTCGGTTACGAACATGATTACCAGAATCGGGTATAAATAGTGTTCTATGGGTAGTATTTTTTAAACGGTCAATAATTTCTAGATATATATATTATTATGAGTAGTTATAAAACTATTTGAGAAAACCTGTTTCGTTTCAAACCAGATATTAACCAAGCGACGTAACCAACTGATTTGATTGTATGTGAAAGGTGTTCTCAGAAAAGTATTACAAATTAAAGAGCCTCTCTTGAGGAAATTATCGGCAGTTCCTCTTTCAAACGAAACTTTACGAGGGAATATTTAACTTCACGTTTAAAATCAAAACGGGGAAAGGAGTCTCCAAGAATGGTCAAAACGTAAAGGCATGTCAGACGTTGGTTAAGCACCTTACGTAATGTTTATTTTTTTTTAACTTGTGTTTATTAGTTCTTGTTTCATAACAATTCATATGGTCATATTATGGCCAAGTCAATAATTACTAACATCATAATTCAATTTTGATCTGTGACCAATTCCAATCCTTTGTAAAGATATTTGTAAAACACCGAAGAACTGAAAAATGTTTGCGGCATCCCTTGCATTCAATGGACATTTAACAGAGTGGACGTCGACTCGAACAAAATTTACGAAAATAATGTCTAAAGTCTGGTTGACATTAAAAGCGTATGTTCATATTTATATTATTATATTATAAAAATAAATAACGGTCAGATACCGATACAAAATTTAAGCACCGCATTGGATGTGTTCTAGCGTTTTGGAGCTTTTTCAATTCGGGCGTTTTTGTACGTTCCATTTAATTGTACGTCGATGCTTGCATTAAACAGTTCATGAATGAGACAGTCAACAAAATTCACAGTATTGATTGTATTTGTAAAGGCCAATGAAAGGATTTGTAACCTTTGCACCAAAACTATCGAATGAAGTCGAAGGTAACAGTTCTACGGAAGTAATGATGACAAAAGGTAAGGTAGGTCGAGCAATCGAATGACAAACTCCTTGAGTATTCAGTAATAATAAAAAAACAGAACGCGGTCATGCGGCAAATAAGTAACTGGTAACCTTTCAGGATAATTGTTTTGCTTTTCCGGGTATAGTTATGCTAGTTAATTATTTGCACGTTGTATTGCTTCAATTTAGATTTAGTATATAACTATGCACTCAAAAATATCGGTAAAGTTTTATGTGACGGTTATCGGCAAAAGAATCAGCATCAGCTGTCAATCTTATTTTACCACTACTGGGTCATCGAGGAAAATAACACAAAATAGAAAAGGGCCTTCAAATAGAGTTGATTTGGAGCAATTTTAACTTTTTGTAAAATTTTCTGTTCCAATTACCTACATTTTACACTGTTGTGTATTAATGTACCAAAAAATGTATGTACCTATTACATAAACGATTTACAGTTTTTCGTGATCAAAAGGTATTAAGATTGGATTTGCAATCAAATTGAAATGTTGTTGTTTCCTGATGTTTTCGAATGAAAAGAAGAAGGAAGCAGGGGTACAAGTACTGAACGACTCATACAATTTCTAATGGAAAAGAAAATCATAAGACTTTTAATTATATAAAATTTGTTTAGAAATAAATTAATATTTAAATACGGTTTATGTGTAAGTAAATAGGGGTATACTTCGTTAACCAACAATAACATGCAATTATAGAAATGGGTTTTCATAATCATACCATTTAGTTCTTAGTGACTGCTTAGTGCTAGCTACTATAGGATTTCTTAAAGACATTATTTACATGTGTATACATACATAGATAAAAAGTTTCTAAAGATGCTTTGTTACTATTCCATAAATGATTTTGTAAAAATTGATGTTAATTTGGTCAAAATTTCACGCCAAACTGTGCCATAATTTGTATTACAAACCGTATCTATGGCAATTTGATAAGTAAACATGTAAATTTTCATGACGATAACAATAATGTATTAGATTTTGGACACGCAAAGGTTACAGAAATAAGTATTTTACTTACTCAGATTTGGGGAAAATTTACGTGAGTCAGCTATGTACACGAAAAATAAAGTAATGTGAAAAAGAAAAAAAAAATAAAAGTAAAATTATCATAATGATAAATGTAGTGAAAGGCAGGCAGTAAAAATTAAAAATTCAATTTAAAAATACTTATTTAATTTGTTTACGAATTTTGTTAGAGAAGAGGACGATGGTTTTTAACATCATGTGTTTTCTTTTATTTTGATTGCAAACCCACATTTTTTTTAAACTGAGCCACGCTTATTCTGCAACTTAGACCTCTCTACTATGCAGGAATAAAAGTAAATACAGAGTGACTTTTAAATGATTTAATTATCATTATTAGAGAGAGAGTTTTATGCCTACACTCTGGCGTTATCTAAGTAAATGCCGTAAAAATAACGTTTGTACCTATACTCTAAAGATAACTACACAATAATACAATATCTCATTTGACGATTACATAATTATTTGTTCTGCGCATGACTTGCACAAACAACGAGTTTTTGTTCTAGCCGGACGCTGCAAAAACGCCGGTAGGTCTGTAGTTCAAAGCCGGTCTTGGCCATTTGTATTATGTTTGGCCTTGATGCTAGTAATTACTTGTGAAATCATACATACATTACGTGCATAACCCCACAAAGCGGCCGTGGCGAGATGGATAAGGCATCGGTCTTACGTTCGAGAGCTCATGGGTTCCAATCCTGGACATTTCACCACGGACGTGAACTTCCTCCTAACACAAGCGTATTAAGCTGGAGGTGGTTAACAAGAATACGAGTAATTTGTATTTGCAAATTACGAGAAAGCTATTTAAAAAAAAAGATACAAGTAGGATCACGGATCACATACAATTAAAAAAGTAAAGATAATTGCAGGTACGTAGGCTACGCAAGGACTGCGATTTTTTTACTACCTACCTATGTACTTCTATACTGTAAAACTTTTTAGATTTTCTATTTGTCTGTGTATTTGTTTGTTGCGGCTACCTTCAAAAGGGCTGGACCGAATTGATAAAAAAAATACTAGCAGGTTTCTGTCGTAGCTGACTCCAAGGAGCGCTTAGTCTATTTCTTACGATGTAGGTATGTACCTCTGCCTAACATACGGACGAAGCCGCGGTTGAATATAGTTTATTTGTTTTAACCCGTTGATCGCTGTGAAACTACTCGTCGGATTTTAATAATTATTTTGCATTTGATAGCCTAATTAAAATCCTACCTCTTAATTAAGGTTAGGCATTTTTTAACATCACGCTAAAACATACGGGAGCGATACAGTAACGTCTAACGCAAGTGAAATCGCGGGAACAGAAACATGTAACATTAGCACTCTTAACATACAAATGGCATTTTAGTGTTTCTATTGAGACTGCTAATTACGTGTTTCAACTACAAAATAGTGTATGAACACTTAAGAATGCTGCCTTCGCGAAGTTCTAGATCACACTTTGGAATATCAGCTAAACGAGTATCTGCTATAGTGATTAGATAGTGCTTAGATAGTGTGAAGTGTTTACATAGCTAATATTTTTATGGAATCAGTTATCTGTTAAATACCTCATTATAAATAAAGGTGTGGTAATAATACTTATTATTATGCTTCTACAGGTGAAAACTTTTAATAAATGTTAAAAAGTTTTGTAATTGTTAGGTACTTAGATTATGAATTGTTTAACTTAAAAATAAAACACTTTTTTAAATCAAATCTAGGAACTTATAAAAAGAGTACTTCATAAAAAAAATAAACTGAATGTTTTAAAAATATGTTTTATAATGTCAATATGTTTATTATATTACCTGCCGAAAAAAAAACGTGGGTTTGAAATTACAACTTTCAAATTTTGTCTCTAATTTTGATCACGTGCTCTAGTTTTATTTTCTACAATAGGTACCTTTCTCTTTACTATTGCAATGACCATTGGCCAATGGTACTGGAATGCGTAGGCCTAAGTTAAGCTTATTATTAAGCCCACTTAATCACCGTAGAATTAATTACAAGCAAATAAAGACTTTTGACTTTTGACTTTTTTGACAAGTCGGTAAAAAAAGCACTTCCACACACGTCATAAAATTACCAAAAAAAACACAAAAATTTGGGAAATACTCACAATTTAAAAAACTAGTTTTCTAGATATAAATAAACACCAGAGCGTTCGGCGGTCGGCCAGCACGGTTTTGGAATGAGTAACTGCGAGAGTAGGAGCACAACAGTTTTATAGTGAGAGGCGTGACGCGACGCCACGCGAGGACAACCGGCATAATCTGCCGACTATGACCGGATTTATTGCCATTACAGTTACAATTCATAACATAATACTTCATACAGCAAAATAAATTAAAAAAATACTACAAAATTTTATTAGCAACTTTTATGATGAATCAAAGCTTGACGCGAAAATTTTAAATGCCCACTTTTTAACCGACTTCATAAAAGGAGGAGGAAGTTCTCAATTCGTCTGTATTTTTTTTTATATTTGTTATATGAGGTACTTACTTACGACTGGGCGAAGCTATTTTAATGTATCTTTTTTATTTGAAAGCCGGTGCTTCCTGTATGGTCGCAGTTTCATTTGGTTCAGTTCTGACAATGTCACCCATGAGAAAACCATATAAGAGACCAATGGCGAAATCATTCATCATCAACGATTTAGGGAAGATAAACTTTACCGTAGCTACCCCAATTCATTTGCAATAGATTTTGCCGATCAATACTTAAAACCTAGAACTTCATAATAGTGTTCTAAATCAATAAAAAGTGTTTTTGCTTATTCTCCTAGACTTGCGATTTTTTATGTCGTCAAATATTTTTCTATGACCGGTTTTCCGATGTGTGGAAATTGCCGAATTGCACAATATCATTAACACCCGGTATATTACATCAGAAACTTTGTTTTTGTATATTTTCCATCCATGACTCATTACTTGGTTGGTAGTTGGAGCACACTGATCCTTTTATTTACTGATGCAAGATCGCAAGTGACTGCCCTGGTTGAAGCAAAGTCTTTTCCCGTAGATGTAATCAAAATTCATTATTATAATGTAATCGTATATTATTATAAATATGTATTGTTTAGTTGGTTTAGTTTTGTTAATTTTGTTGATACCTTCGTATATAGTACTTCATAAAAGTATCTACTCGTTAAGAATCGTCTCATGGAAAGGGGCTATTATAAAATAAACGATTTCTTAACCGACACTACGCCTTGGAAATAATATTAATTTATCTAATGTATTTATTACAGTAATGTATTTATTATTTACAATTATTATGGTTATTATATTTCAAATGAATTGCCAAGTTAGACATTGTTTTATCCATAGGTTTTATCCTATTTATAATTTATGATTGATTACTATTATTTTGACATCTATATTGAGATAGACATAATTTATTTTTGACATCATATTATCATATTATTGACTTAAGTTTCAACTTTTGACATTATAATGAATATCAATTGATACCTACATTATTTTTATTATTTAATATGATGATTAATGAAAATTAATTTATAATTATATAGTTTCTTTATTAACTCACTAAATTTGATTTGTATAACCTCATTTCATGTTATTTCAAATATAGTTAAGTAAAGGCAATCTGTGTGTACATTTTTTTAATTTTTAATTTTTATATTTATGTAGTATAAATAGTTTTTGTTATTAGTATATAAATATTTTTTTGTCTGTTCTGAAACCCTTATAATAATATATACAGTAGTATACACACATTGTTTTTACTCCTTTATTTTCTGCTTGAAGTGTAAGATATTGCAACCTTATATACTATGGATTTATTTATATTAATTAAATTGCATTTCTATATTTAAGTTTATTTTCACTTTATAACCATATTAAGCTATATTGTTGTTTTGGTGGCTATAACTTACACATAGAATTATTGTCAAAAAACAAACAAATATTGTATGAATTATTTGAAAAGATGGTGCACATGAGTTTCTCACCAGCTCTTCTCATGATGCAATACCCATCGGAGCTGGTACTTGGATTGATTTTAATTCAATTCTCTAAGTTGAATTAAAGTCAATCTAAGCTCCGGTGTCAAATCATTTTATTACAATAAGTATTATAATTTAGTTAGCTAAGTTTTATTTTAATTTTATATTTTTTTGTGTTTTGATGTTTGTTTTGACGTGTTCAAGCGCCCCTTGGGGCCCATGGAAATAAATGATTTGATTTGATTTGATTTGATTACTGTAAAAATATCTTACTTTTATTTTATATGCTTATATTTATTCTTTGATTATTCCGTGTACACCGCTGTATTAAGTAAGTTTTATTTTAACTCGAATAAATACTTTCTTTCTTTCTTCCATATCCATCGATTTACTTAATATATATTATTAGATCTACTCTCATAAATTACTTAATATATTTTTTTAATTTACCTTCTACATGTGCTATACCACTACTAGTGCAACCACGGAGTCTAGAGTCGAGTCAAGTGAAGGAAAGCATTGCATTGCCAGTGGCAATGATCGCGAATTTTGATTCCGAAAATGGTTTTGATGCCTTTTCTTGGAAAAACTCTGAATCTAATAATCAGATTTCTTGGTCTAAGAGCTAACCAAACCACAACCAAGGCGCGCCCATCAGTCTGCGATTCAGGAGTTCTGTGATGAGATTTACTTTTTAAACTGCCTTTTTGGTTGAGCAGTAGTGTTAGCGACTGCTTACTGTGAGGTCTCGGGTTTGATCCCTGGGACGGGCAAATGCATATTTCAGGAATTGGCCATCGGAATATTCTAAGAAGCAGCCCGGAGCCTGAAATTGTGACCCGGTCAAGATTGTGATAGGGTCACTCTTTAGGTTAGAGTGTTATGCATTTCTACAAGCTGCACTCTTTTGGGTAATATTAGCACGGTGTTAAGTTATAAATGAGCTTATTACTTACTTGTAGTGGTCTTAACTTTGTATATATATTCTTATTTATATCTACTCTTATTTATAGAGGAGAAGGTGGTAATGTGGCCCCCCACTTTGTTTTTTAAGTTTTATTTAAAAAATATAGGAGTGACAAACCTCAAAGATACATTATAGGACTTCTTATTTATTAGTCTATACATGTCTGACAATTAAATAAATGAAACGCGTACAGAAAAGCAAAAATATTATTTATTCTTAAGTTATTCCAATTTGGCATCTTGACATCAAGTGATGGTTATGTGGCCCCCTGGGGGGTCACATTAAATGTATTGCACAGTTAAAAATTAACGGCGAAAATTACAAATATAATTGTCACCTTCAGAACCTCCACAGGCTACATGAGCCCATAAATCACAACTTTGACACTGTACCCATGGCTCTCCAGGTCTTTCATTGTAATAAATGGTTTCGCAGAACATACACGGCACGTTCGCGTTTTCAGGAACCACGTTTGTAAACGACTCGACACAATCGGTATTCACTGCGTCTTCGTCACTTTCAGAGCCACTGCTGGCTAAATTAAGCTGGTTAAATAATCGACTTCTGTGAAAACTTGAGAAAAAATTATGAATCACTCTTACATGTAATGTGGCCCCCGGGACCATAATACAACCAATGTGAGGGGGCCAAATTACAACTATTGAGAATATTTAAACAAACGTATCAAAAGTCAAATTTTGTATTTACCTTTTAATTCCCGTAGAAGAACAGTTCAACGTATCCAATGTCCGAACACAATAGCCAAAACACTCTCTCTATAAACAATTACCGAATTAAAATAACAGTAGTTTAAAGTTTTACCGGTAACGAGTTTCAATTGGTTCGAATGACAATTAAACGTGACAGGCTCTGGTGGATTTGTAAGGTACTAAATACGTATCATGCCGCAAGCATCCCGTAGCGCATAAAACATACTAGATGACGTTGTTCAAACATTAAAATATTGAAGGGGGCCAATATATCTGCAGGGGCCACATTACCACCTTTTCCTCTAATCTATTTTTATAATCTACTTTAATTGTTTTTTTTAATTTTCATAATCTTGGCACTCTTGGCAGCACATTATGACATGGAAATTCCTAGTTCAAAAGTGATGTGTAAATTGCTTATCCTTACTGCCTGACTAATATTATAAACGAGAAAGTAGCTTTGTCGTATTTGTAACGCTGTCACGGCTAAACTACAGAGCCGATTTTGATAAAAATTGGTATGGAGATAGCTAAAGACCTCAGGAAGGGCATACAACTTTTTATCGACATAGCTCTCACGCAGCAGGAACCGCGCGCATTAGCTGGTTACTCATACTAATATAACAAGTATTACAACATTGTATTATTTTTTAATAAGTAAGTAGGTATAGGCAATATTATTGATACCTTATCTGTGTACTTGCCTTTACAAGTAGCATTACAGATTTTCAAGTAAATATTACTTGCTAAAAGATGATAACACTTTAGTGGGCTAGTCAGACCATTGAAATAATTAAAGAAATATCTCAAAACTTACACAAGCCCAATCTAGCCCCAAACTAAGCAGAGCTTGTACTATGGGTACTAGAATAACTGATACTAATACATATATACTTTTTTTGTAAATACATACTTATTATACATAGAAACACCCAGATTTGTCTTAAGCGGGAACCGAATCCGCGACCTCGACGTGGCAGGCAGGTACACTATTCCCGCTCCGCCATTCGGTCGACAATTTTGCAATATCTGAGTAACACTGATATCAATAGACCTAAATCTGCAATTAATAAAAAATCTATCTCCTTTTTAGGGTTCTGTGGCCGCATGGCAAAAAACGGAACCCTTATAGATTCGTCATGTCTGTCTGTCCGTCCGTATGTCACAGGCACTTTTTTCCGTAACTATAAGAGCTATATACTGTGGAAACTTGGTAAGTAGATGTATTTGGTGAGCCGCATTAAGATTTTCATAAAAAAATAGAAGAAAACAATAAATTTTTAGGGTTCCTCATATACTTATAACTGAAACTATTTTTTTTTCATCAAACCCATACGTGTATAGATATATATATTTTTCATCTATGGATAGGTCTTTAAAAATGATATTGAACTATTTTTTTTTCTTAACTGAATAGTTTGCGCGAGAGACGCTTCCAAAGTGGGAAAAAGGGGGGGGACTCCCCTTTTATGGCTTCCCCGTAACTTCTAAAATAAGGGAATGATAAATGTAAAAAGAATATATGATGTACATTACCATGCAAACTGCCACCGAAAATTGGTTTGAACGAGATCTAATAGTAAGTTTTTTTAATACGTTATAATCGTAAACCGCATTTAACCTTTCATTCAATCAACTCCAATATAATCAAGAATAAAGAAAAACATTTATTTAGATGTATAGTGGTACGGAACCCTACGTGCGCGAGTCCGACTCGCACTTGGCCGGTTTTTTTTAATAGATATTTTGATTCATAATGAAGGTTTTTATGAATAAATAAAAAAATAAAATAGCCTTTTATTTTTGGCGCAAATTATAAACAAAAAATTAAAAATATATTAACATTAACTAATCAATTTATAATAATTAAATTAAATTTAATTTCATTTTATTGTCTCTTTCGTTGGTATAATGACAAGAGAGACTTAAATACGATATAAAATTATTAGATAAGATAGTTTAATTATTATGTGATTTTTTTTACATATTTATGTTTAAATCTTCTTCTTCTTCGTCGTGTCGATGGCTGAGTCAAATTTTATTTTGACTTGCCATCGTGGTGAAAGGATTAGCCAATTCGCTTTGGAGAACTCGCGAATTGCCCAGGGTGCGCCGGACGTAGGGAATCGTTGTGTACGTCACTCGGGGAGGCTCCTTTCATGCACCCCATGTTGAAATTAAATTAAGAGATCATATGAATATTGATTGTGTTAATTTACCTCTCTTGTTAGGGTAAAGGCCTATTTATTTACTCTTGAGGTAACATTGTCGATTGGTCGAAGGGTGTTGTGTTCCGGAGGTGGCAGCCTACCTGACACCGCGCGTCACCGTCGCCTAATTTATGTGTGAAATAGTGTTATGTATTTTTAGGTTAAGGTATATATTTATATGCAGCCTGAAATAATTGATTTATTATTATTGTACTATCATCATTCGCCAAGTCATTTACCAATAACATTGGGAACATTGGGGTCATTGGGGTTGGCCTCTAGTCTAACGGATTCGGCCGAATATCAATATTTTCGTAGAATGACTGCAATCAGACATTGATTAAAAGACTCTTGGGCGGTTCGCCCCGCGGTGCGAACCCCTTGTGGTGTGAACAGCCCCAGTATCCAATGAGGCTACCTGCTGCGCAGTGTAAGAAATAATAATATGTCTATTTCTTACACTGTGTCTCATGGTATTCGACAGACAGAGACACTACGCCATCATTATCCTATTGTTTATTTTTTATTCCACCAAAAATAAGAATAACGCTACAACGGGTGAAGCATCTATTACATTATCTCCCTTTATTCATTGTCAATTGTACTAGAAAATAGAGCAATTGAACAGGTGTCACCTGCGTGCTCTCAATTCTTGTCTATTGTTGTGGTCACGGTGAACGCTCAAGTCCTGAATGGTGGACCGGCCATCCTTGCGGGAGAGGCCAGCCTGACACCCGAGCCTGAAGGCATTGGCCTGACCACAAGGTCGTCTGAGGAGGATGTGAGGTGGCTACATTTTTTGGAAATGTGATGTTGCATGTTGCGGTTGATATACAGAGTGGATGGTTACAGATTACTGATTACATAAGTCGCCAGTCTTCATTATTTTCCAACTGTTAAAAAATCCTTTTGAAAACAAACACGTTTTCCTTACAAAATGGATGATCTCCATAAATAAATTTGTTTAGAAAAGTTTTTCTTTTAATCAATGGAAATGACACTGGCTACGTTTATAACAAGGGTGTACCAGGTGAACCTACGTTGTGTGTGGAATAAGTTGTGAACTTCCCCGCGATACAGGAATTATTCATAGACTGTTATTATATAATAATTGCCGCACCAATACGTTGATCATACGTCGCGTGGTCGCGTCACATATTTATTAATTGCGTCATATTTAGTTTTAACTTAATAGCAATAATAATATGAGATGGTCTATTTTTTACCAACAGGTAAAGTTTGGAGAATTTCCCTAACTTAATGGCGAGTCATTTCAATTTATCATGAATGACTAAGAAAATCTGCTAAATTGATTTTTATTATTTATTTGATAATGAGAGAAGTATCCTTTATTTTTAACCGCTTTAGGTATCTTAAAACTGGCAAAAACTGGCTTCGTTACTCATATTCATATTACATCATTATACTTAGATATTATCTAAGTAACAGAAGTAACTACACAAATTTTCAAAACTATTTATTTTATTTATTTATTTATCGTAGATACACGGAGGTCGACGTGAACACCCAAAGCCTCGCTCGACCCAACAATAATAATTATATTCAAATCGTAATTATTTAATGATTATTTTGAAAAATTTAAACTCATAGTGATCGATATAGGTGAATAATTTTATTCTTCTTCATTCGAGTCAACGGCAAAAAAAAAATTAAAAAATTTATTAAAGGAATGTTTTTAATGTGAAAAATGTGATTTTTATGGAAGCTTGAATATTTTCAAGCGCTTAGCTACTTTTGCTGCTGACTGTACCAACTCAATATTATTGCACGATAATTGTATGGCCGTTACGAATTATTGCTGTAATATTTATGCAAAAATAAAGGTATGAATATGAATTATTTAAGTATATAATTAATTATATAGTGCAACACGTTGTACCTACTCGAAGGTAAAATAAAATAAATAATCAAAATAAAAGACGGGCTCAATTCACCTAGTTTAAAAAAAAACATTTTTAATAATTAGTTATGTTATTTTCATCTATTTATTAAAATTCACACTTTAATTGCTCTAAAAACGTAAACGTACGTATTCAATAAACAAAAAATATGCAAATCGATAACTTAATTTCCTTTACTTTACTTTTATCCGACCAGGGAATCGAACCCAAAAACTCAGGCCCTCTTGCAGAAAATCAAGGAATTAGTCGAAATAGGGGAACTGGTACTCAGATGGATCTAGGTAATCATCATTTCGACAACGACGGCGACGGTACATCTTGAAATTACTAGCACAAGTATAACTGTCATTTATTTATTTGTTTATTTACATAAATTATAACGGTTATTCGGTTTAAAAACACTTTATTTCTCAAAAAGACAATCGTCGCTTAGTTATTACACCAAATACAATAATTTAGGATAGTAGTATACTTTTTAACGGTAAAGTTTTATTTTATTTTATAAATTATAGGAATTTACAGGAAAATAATCTAACTAAAAATAAATAATGACTAAATAAAACTATATAACACACACACACATACAATCAATAAATTAATAAAATGAAATAAAATATTAAATTACATTATGCGTCATAAAATTCCTCCGCATCGCTGTCCACAGCGGATACCCTGTAGAAGGCTGGCAGCATTGCCACGTTGAATGGCAATGCTTATTCGCTGGGCGAAGTAAAAACCAGCCCTCTGGTCGCAAGAAGCGTCGATTAGGCGATTTGCTATGTCTTTAAATAAAGCCCGAGCACTCGAACCCCATGGTCCTAAAGTTTCAACCCCAAACGGCTCAAATACCTAACAACTGATGAGATTATTATATTTGCGCCGTTTGAAGTTAAAAGTATATAATATATACTATTAACTTCAAACGGCGCTTCAATTAAAATAAACCATGCAGAGCATACAAGAAATATTTAAAAAATAATACACCCACATAACAAACACAAATTTTGACGACCGGATGGTGGAGTGAGTATGTGTACCTGCCTGCAACGCCTAGGCCGCGAGTTCGATTCCCGCTAAACACACATCTTTGTGTGCATGAACATGGGGGTTGTCCTCATCTGGATGTTTCTATGTATAATAAGTATGTATTTACAAAGGAAAAGTAGGTATATGTACCTATGTATTAGTATCAGTTATTCTAGTACCCATAGTACAAGCTCTGCTTAGTTTGGGACTTTGGCGTTGGGTGTAAGTTGTGAGATATTTATTTATTTAAATGAAAACTCATCCATCTCTTTCGCAAAATCTCAAACACTCTGTTAACACATTTGGCCATCCATCCGCAAACAAATCACAGTCAGGGTTGGAATTCAGGAGAGCGTTGAATGCAGATGGTGCGCGGTTTAGGTAACTTAGCCCGTGCCTCGGTGCGACACGTTGGCACAGGAAATAACACAACCGGCTGTGGTTGCGGCCATGGGCAGCGCGAGGTCGTGGGATGCGGTCGCATCCTTCTGTGAGTGCGTCATCTCGCAGAAGGAGGCGGCGGAGCGGATCAGGGAGGACTCACTCCTGGCTGATCCGCTCCGCCGCCGGCGAGCTGGGCGGCGAAGGCGCGCGTACGCCGCGAGCCTAATGCCGCCCTAAGCGAGGCCGCGGGCGGTGGAGGGGGTTTTCCGCCGCCCGCTGATGCCTTCCGCGACGGAGTGACGCCCTGGGTGTGCCCGGGGCGTCGCTACGAGAGTAGGACTGAGAAGAGTCGGGTGCCCGGTCAGAGGTCGAACTGGGCACGGTCGCCGCGGCGAGCCCTGTGGATATAATATCGATCCGGGGCTCGCCGACCACCATCTTTCGGCGACGAGGGCACACCGCGGGGTTTTAGTGGGTATTCTGTGCCGTTTAACATCGTAGGCACGGGAGTCCCACATAGCCACTCTGCCCGTCCCCCCCACGGGTGGGGTGGTATGCGTAAAAGCATTTCCCCGCGAAAAAAAAAAAAAAAAAAAAAAAAAAAAAAAAAAAAAAAAAAAAAGGAAATAACACAAGCTTGATTATGATTTCATGGTGTCTGTAGCTGTAGTAGGTAACTGTACTACTTACCATCAGGTGGACTACTAGTTCGTTTACAATTTACTTAAAAAGACTACTTAACATGTTTGGTTAAAATTGTCTCGACCAGGCACACAGAAAAAAACGTACACTGCCGTGTCTTTCATAATTGACTACTTCTAATCGAATTTAATGCCTTTTGATTTTGAAACAATATTCTGGATTTTAGAAAGTTAATAATTACTTGGGTTCTCATAACATAACATCGCGCATGTTGCAGTCGTATAGAGGTTTAACACCCATACTTCAACTGTTATGCTTAGGTCGCATGTGATAGGGGTGAGTCTATCGCCATCCAACGTGTACAATACCAACTCCGCACTGCTATTGAGAATCGCCTGACGAAATAATCCAAAATGTTGTAGAAAACATATTAATATTTTCACAATTCACACACACAACGCCATCTAGTCCCAAACTAAGCAGAACTTGTAATATGGGTACTAGAATAACTGATACTAATACATATATTAATATATACTTTTCTTTTGTAAATATATACTTATTATACATAGAAACACCCAGACTAAGACAAACCCCCATGTTCATGCACACAAAGATTTGTCTTAAGTGGGAATCGAACCCTCGACTTCGGCGTCGCAGGCAGGTACACTACCCACTCCGCCATCCGGTCGTCAATTGTATTGGCATATTTTTTTAATTCTGCTAATAGTCGTAACGAAGGGTTCTCATTGAGTGCGAAACCATAAAACAATAAATATTTTTTTCCTGTACTGTAATAATGTTTTCCTAGCCAATTTTCGGCTACGGCCGGCCAACCTCAACGGATATATGAAGCTGATGGCCAACTGCGTGGGACATACATTACTATTACAGCGCTTAAAACTTTGCGCGTAACACCAGTGCTCAATATTCTTTGTCTCTCAAAGCCCGAAAGGACGGATCGAGCTGCACGACTCACAGATATAGATCTACATAGATAACGCAGATGCATGTACTTCGCGTGTCTCAACCCCGACCAAGCGTCGAGGTTGGTCGCCTCTAACTTCAGTCCACGCGCGTCTTTTGTCAGAGAAAATCATAGCGGACGGCTCCAGTTGAACGTACTGGGCGGATTGGCATCGGCGGCATCGGTGTCTTTGAATCGGTTTGGATTTCCCGTCACTAAATTTCGGCTGTGACGTCACAAAAGGTATTAAAAAGTCGGCATGCTTGGTTTCAATACAAATCGTGATACTTGCGTTATCTATGTAGATCTATATCTGTGGCACGACTGCTGAGAAATCAGGTGCAGGATTAACGGCTTCACGTGACTGCCGAACCACGGACGGATAAACACCGTCATCTACTTAAGTCCAGGTCAATATAGAAGGCTTTCTTCACAGAAAATCTCAACAGCTCTATTTTTACGACCCCGTAATTAGGACCTCAGCGTGGCAGTCGCTTATACGCTGGCGATCAGACCAACGATGCAGACAGAGTATTTTCTACTATAATATGCATATTATATTATACTTATAAACTTTGCGTACTTATTAGTTTGTGAAATCCACATTAAATCCGGTGCATAGTTTTAGTTTTAGCAACAAAATACTTAGTGCAATTTATAGGCTGTCAAGAAAGAGTAGATTTGGAACTAATTTTTTTGTCTGTTAGCAACATTGTCAAAATAATGACAGATGTCAATAAATAATGTAAACAGAGTTTACGCGTTGGTAAATTTTATTTATAAGAGTATAAAACGGCAATTAAAACAGGAAAAAAGTAATAAACAATGAATAAAACTATCCGAAGGTCTGGCAGAAAAATAATTTACAATGTATATAAAAGATGTTTAATGGAATATGAGGCAAAAAAAAATCTTTCGGATATCGGCAATGTTTATCAAAGAACCGCTGATATGACCGGTATGTGAGAGTTTAACATGTTGTTTTTAGTCAAATCAAGTATAGGTAATGGATAAAACCAAAGCTGTTTTGAATTTGTTGCTAAAATAAGCGGATTATTCAATAATTAAAACTAGCACATTGGTTTAGTTGACGTTTGTTGTACTCAGTGTTGCGGTATAGCGCGACTAGGTTAATGTTGATACTTGAGTATAGTTTATGTAAATAACATAAAATAATATCACGCATGGGCGTAGCCAGGGGAGGTGTTTAGGGGTTCAACCCTCCCCTCACTCCAAAATGGCTCGGACTGCTTTATCTTTTCTGCTATATCTATGATTTTTACTTAATTCAGGTAAATCAGTAAGTACTATTTGAAGAATTGCACGAGGAGGAGCACAAAATAGAGGCGTATTTCTTACACCAGGAAAAAACCGAAAAGGTCGTCCGAAGAAAGTGTTAGATAACTTTGATTTGTGTGCTATTAGACAAAAAGTTCAATTTTTTTAACGCTAACCACTAGACCAACGAGGCAGTTTAATAATATGTATAGAAAGAAAAGATTTATTCAAATACTTAAAATAAAATATTTTTCAAATATATTTTTCTTTTATTTTCTGGTTATTGATAAAAACAGAGGACAGTAAAACCACAAATCAGCTTGGCAAAATAGTCTGGAAACGGAACCTAATTTATGACTGCTGGCTGTACAAATTAATTACATTATTTTTACTATTACTTAGTGCCGATTTTATCGTGTTAAACCGACGTTTAACGCTTAGCTACAGCTTTCGATATAATGGGTAATAATAGAATATTTTTTTTTTATATACAGCTAAGTAACAAGTCCTGGGAAGTGAACTATATGGGTTGCCATACGAACAGTAAAACAGCACTCTAGCGCCCCTATTAATTTCAACTCTTTCTTGACAGCCTATAGCTCGTCTCAAAGTGTACAATCTTTTTCTTTAGCTACCAACGGAAATTATTATATTACTATAATATAATTATTATATATTATACAAAATACTTTAAACTTATTGAGGAAGCGATGCTCGACGCATACACATGTGTGTCGCCTTAGGGTAATCAAGCGACAAGACTATACTATCGCCATCTAGTGAACCGCAAAAGCATTTACTCGTCGAAATGTTTTCGATGCGTACTCGGGGAATAAGACAGGCCTGGTACTGTACATTTTACACCATCTAGTGGGATAAAATGTTATTATTTCTCCCCATAATAATGCCGCTGTTAGATTCGAAACGTAAAAAAATTAGTTTTTGATTCTCATTTTCATCGGTTGCAGGGTTGCACTAAATAACTAAAAGATCTAGGAAGAATACTCTTGATCCTGCTCTAATCTTAATCCACCTACATAGATAAGCAAAATAAAACATAAGGCTGATCAGAGCATGCATTTAACTACAGGGAGCTATAAGTTTTTAGTAGTAGCCTCCTAAGTTCTAGATAAACTTCGGCCCCATAGAGTACATAAAAAAAGCTTCGGCCCAGGGAAATTTTCTATGAAATTTGACAGTCCAATTGTTGCTAAAATATAACCGTAAATTTTCTTCATGTTACATCTTGACATATAGAATTTCTGGTTACTTTAACATAGGTTTCCAAAGTCGTCGGACAAGTAATTTTCGCAGTGAGCAAGTTTGCTGAGGTTCTGAGGCTGAGAACGACTCGCATACATTTTGTTTTGACATCTATTATTTTTGAGGCTGATTAACTGACCTTTTCATCGTACAGACATGGAACGTTGATGAAAATGAGACATCGCTCATCGCTCGCTGTTTAACTGTCAATAGTGTCAATTGTGTCAAATAACAGCGATTTGGGTTCAACTTTCATATTTTATAAAAAATATACTTGTGGAATATCGATAATGTTAGTGTTTTTACTAAATATAGCGATTCGTGTGTAGCATAACACGTTTTAGCTTTAACCATGGGGGACAGTAGTGATTCTGAGGAATTTTACGACGCTGAAGAGTTCACACCCATCAAAGGCTCCAAGTAAGTTGAGAAAACGGTAACAATCATGCTCTTTTTGCAATATCACGCAGTATAATCGACCAATGCACTTCCTTACAATGAGATTAAGACGTTAAGTTGCATTTAATATTATTACATCCTACGTTTTTCTAAAGAAGATAGTTGTATCATACAAGCCAACAGATGTTTGTAGTTCCAATTGATTAGCGTCCTTGGCGTCATTGACAGGTTTACGCTGTAAAAAACATTACACCCAAGCCATACTAGCTCGTTACAAGTACAATGGGCTGTTAGACCTGATTATTACCCAATAACTTGATGGTGTACATACTGATTAAATAATAAAATTGTCCCTCATATGTCTATACAATTGACTGTTGCATGTATTGATTGTTTGTTATGCTATTATGGGATCATGAGTGACTCAAGAACACTTCTTATATCATTATTTGATTATCTAGATTTTATAAACCAATAATACAGTATGCATTTGTGTTGTTATATCCTTGAAATGTCTGTAAACTGTTATATTATATCTGTATGACACATCAAGTGTGTGATAAATTGTACTCTTATTTCATACATCTAATAGCTTTCTATTAGATGTATGAAATAAGAGTACAATTTTACACAGCAAACATTACAAAGACTTCAGAGAAAAGCGACATTGTTTTTGTATTTAATATTATAATAATTTACACAGCCATTGTTCCAATTTATTCACATCATCAACTCACATGCTATAATAGGTACAGTCGACCAATGAGTTGGGTATGCAGGGCAAAAACTTCTAAGTCATCCTAAAGACTTACAACACCAGTTATGGATAAGTGAGTTATATATCTAAATAGTGGGTATACCTACTAAACTTATTTAATATGAAATACAAACTTGCATATCTATTGCTGTCAGTTTTTACTATGGCGTAGAAGTTTTTGCCCTGCATACCCAACTCATTGGCCGACTGTACTGAAGAAATACTGTCAGGCATCTTGAAAGATGCAGTTTTGTTAATTATATTATAATGTTATTTATGAAATTATTATTTAAAGTTATGTAGCAAAAAGGCTTGTTGCACTTAGTGGTAATTAGCAATAATAGGTAAAATTAGGGATCTTGATGAAATGAAATGGGTTGGTATTGACCACACCAAGCATGGTGCTTGTTCATGGGTCAAGCAGCCATCTTCAGTAAAGTTCAAAACTATCAAGATCCCTGATACTGCTTAAACTATTCATAAACAATCCTATTCTGATTTATTTGTTTTATTTTATTTATTTTTTACCTCAAACAAATGTTATGCCCATACATGAACACTGTTACTTACTAGTAGGTAGTACGCTCTTAAGTTAAGTGCACACTTCATTAAAATAGACATCACATGCACTAAAACTATTTTATGGTATTGTCACAATCTGTCAAGTGGTAAACAATTCTACAAACAATTGCAAAAATAAAAATACTTATTTGAAATATTTAATATCCTGATGATAAAAGACTTTGATTAGTCATTTCAGGGTCCAATTATACCACTTGAGTGAAGCGGTCATGCTTATTTTAAATAACACTTTTTTTCCTCTTTGCAGGCGCTCATCAATGTGCAAGAACATAAACTTGGCAGATATTAAAGATGCTGGTGACAAGAATAAAGCCTTAAAGCCTGAGTCAGGGGCGCAGGGCTCTGGCACAAGTGCGTCTGCTGTAGAGACCCCCACTCTTGAAGATGATAGGACTACTGTTAAAAGTGTAAGTACTTTTGTTACAATAAATGTTAAGAATAAATTTGCTTTGAAATGTCTAATTTAAATTATGACTAATTTGGTATAATGGCAAATTCAAAATTAAATTTAGCTATCTACCAAAATAACATTAAAAATTAAAATATAAGGTGCATGAAACATACATACTTATATAATTAAAACTAAGGTAGTTGTTACAATATTAGTCTGTACCCTCTGATCTAGTGGAGACTGTATCTCATCAGTGTCAATAATATACTATCTTACAAAATATGTGAGGATGGTATATATACTTTAAAATAGAGACATGCAATTTAGTTTAAATATGTTAGAGTACAGTGAAAAACAGGAAAATTGAATTTGGACACCAACATTTAAACAGAATCTTACTACTTTGATGAGTAATTGTTTAAATTACATTGTACTCTAAATAACAAAACAGCCAAATTTGTTGGTAAATAGAGTACTCTATAAACCAGAAAATTGTTTTGTCAGATTACTGGGAGGGAGGGGGCAGTCTCTGTAGTTATGTATTAATAATAATAATAGCAACCCTTTATCTAATACATATCCCACTGCTGGGCTCGGACCTCTTCTCATGGTAAGTAGGGTTAGGCCATAGTCCACCACGCTGGCCAAGTGCGGAATGATAGACTCCACACTTCCTCTAGTACTTTTTAGTCACCCTTAGGTATGCAGATTTCCTCATGATGTTTTCCTTCACCGTATATTGTCTATTACTTTTATCCTTGTTATTTTATTAGGGAAATTTATATGATAAATAAACACATTCGAAAAGATTAATCTTAACGATATATTGACAGAGGTGTGTGCCGTGGGTTCGAACCTGACACCTTTGACTTCGCAGTCCTACGGTCTACCACTCGGCTATCGCTGTTCAAAATTCATATAAATAAATGATAATGTTAGTTGATAATTATAACTCCAGCATCAATTTTTTTTTCCCTAATAATTTATTTCAAACTATGGTTTACGCGTCTGTCTCTCTTGACACAATCTGACTAATGCAACATCTCCGTTATATAGGTGGTTCAAGGAAGACGAAGATTCCAAGAGTTACGTCGCTGTATGCAGACCGACGAGGATGATGAGGGGGTCCCGGACGCCACCGGCTCCGTGGACCAGCAAACCTTTCAATTGGAACACCCATTCAAGTGAGAATTAATTAATAAAAATACAATCATAAAACCAAATAATTTAAACTCGGTATTATAATATAACATCACGCCTTTCGCCAAAAGTTTGTGATAGAGGTATAGGAGGTGATATCACCAACATTTCACTAGTTATGTTTAAGTCCCATGCAATGCATGCCATGCAAAGGTTAACCTTTTACCTTTTTTCCGAATTTCTGACAGAATTCCGGACGCTGTGCTACTATTAACAAATCCCATATAACACTTTTCCCCTTTTCGAGATAAATAAACAAATATCACACTATATACACACAACGCCATCTAGTGTCAAACTAAGCAAAGCTTATACTAGGGGTACCAGAATAACTGATACTGATACATATTATATAGTTTTCTTTTGTAAATACATACTTATTATACATAGAAATACCCGCCCAAGACAAACCGCCATATTCATGCACACAAAGAATTGTCTTGAGCGGGAATCGAACCCGCAACTTCAGCGTCGCAGGCAGATACACTACCAACTCCGCCATCCGGTCGTTCGAACCCGAGACTTACGTTAGCGGTCGCATTCACTACTGATCCAACGAGGCGATCAATAAAATCATACGGCTATTTAAATCATCGTGGCGTCAACTTTGATTAATAGATAACATAAAATTTGCATTGATGTGATAACAATGAGCTGTAGTGCTGAATTAATTAAGAAAACAACTTCCTGCTTAGCTGTTGTCTTACTTTATTTAGTAACACTGTTTATATTGTCCCTTCATATTTGCTACAGCTTGCAAACAACTTGTGTAAGATCTAGTATTCAGTCGTTTTATTTTTTACACTTTTTTTTAAAGCCGCCTCTCATCGCGAGGTCTTGCGGGGTCGGGCAAAGTTATTTGTGAACATTTCGTTAGGAAATTCACGATAGCAGCACGGTGTTGGCATTGTGCCTGGTGGATCGCGATAGTCTCACTCCCTATCCCATGGGACCTAGACAAACAGGTGAAATTTGGGTAATATAGGCGTGATAATGTTATGTTATGGTATGTTATTTATTTTTTTTAAATACGTGACTCCTTTGGCACACTCCTCTGGTTGTTCATGAGACTTGTATCTTAAGTGCGATTTGAACAATTGCTTTAAATTAAATCTATATTATTTAAAATGGAGTTTTAGTTTTTAACCTACTTCAAAAAAGGAGTAGGTTCTCAATCCGTATGCATTTTTTTTTGTGATTGTTTCCTCATAACTTTCCTATGGGCAAAGCGATTTTAATGTTCTTTATTTGAAAGCTGGTGCTCTTCGTGTGGTCCCATTTCATTTTGGTCCAGTTCTGACAATGGCACCCATAAGAAAACCAAAGTCTAAAATGATCTATATCTGAAGTCTGTATTTTTTTGGCTATTTATTTTGTAACTGAACTGTTTTTATTTGTTATAGAATAATAGCACACGACACAATGAGCTTACAAAGTATGACATCTCTGGGCAGAATAGGAAGGATACTCAGTGGAGCGGCCGAATCTCATCGTAAGTCCTGCTTAAACTTATTGATTATTTTTATAGCATTGAGCTATGCTTAGCAAATTATACTAAGAAATAGTTCAAAAAATTATGGGGCCGGCAGGATTTGAACCTAACCAACCAGCTACGGTCGCCTCTTGCCAGGACCCTAAATTTCTCAAATGTATGTTTCGTCATTTCGTAACGTCACGTTCATCCGTTTGTTCCTATCTTAAGTAGGATATTATTTAAATTATTTAAATTACTTAAATAAACTTATTGAATTCTAATACATTAAATAAACTTAATAAAATCGAATACATTATATTTACACTTACACCTTGATTGAGTTTATATTTAGGACAGGAATGTACGCGAATTATGCGTATATTTTTGATCGACTTGAAAAAAAGAAGGAGATTCTCAATTTTATTGTATTTTTTACTTTTTTTTATGCTTTTTTTGCCGATAACTCGAAGACGCCTTAACCGATTTGAGAAATTATTTTTTTGTCTGAAAGACTTGTCATGTGACACCTGATGCTGATCATAGAGAAATCGAGGACTACCCTCAAATTTAAAAGGCTACTATAATGCTTTTCGTATATTAGTTTACCCAAACCTACTCGTATATTTCCATCTAGCAGTCAACATTTCATGTTGTTGAGCTGATGCTAGAAGGTACAAATCTTTAACGGTTAGGAGTACGGGGATAATTATTTAAATATGCACCTTAAGGCCTTTGTGTATTTTTTATATTTGAAGTCGGATGTTTCTTTGTAAAATTATTTAGCTAGACGTTTCGACTTTGTTTTAATGACCGTGGTTACTAGCAGACTTGTTCAGTGACTAATCCTCTGCACTTGTCAGATAGTTAAGATTTCATCTGCCTTTACTTTTTCACCTTATAATCTCATGTAGTCAAAAAAAGGTTAAAAATGAAAGCACAATTCGCGATAATATCATCGTAATATTCAAAACACTCTATAAAGTTATAACAGAGCCACATAATAAGTAATAATTTAATGCATACCTGAGGTGGAAACTTTGAATATTTATTAGGTTATATTGGAGCATAAAAACGAGTGCACTGGCATAGCGCTGGACGCGAATTTAGTATGCTGATTGTGTTCATGTCATCTACAGTTAAAAGTGGCATATGTATAAACTACAATACTGAACTAAACTCACTGTTTCTTATTAAAAAAAATAAGAAAAATTGTGTAGATGAAATATTTTGTTATTATCTGTAATATCCCAGTGGGAATAAGACGCAGTTTTGTGGATGAAGCCAGGTCTTCTGCGACTATAAATCTATTAACATTTAACAATATCAGTGAATTTTGACGAAAGTTAGTAGAATCAAGTGATTAGATCGGTTGTTAAAATGTTTTGTTAGATGTTAGATTGTTTTTGGGTAGCAGAAGCCACGAATTAAGTATAATATATTGAAAGTATTTTTTTGTAGCGAATATCCGTGATACTGCGCCGGTACCATCGGTGTCTTCGAGAGAGCCGTCCACTATATCTGACGAACAACTACCTATAGACAACAGAAATCAACCTGGTAAGTGCGTTGCTTTGTAATCATCCCCAGGTTCGAAAGTATAGAAAAGTTCCGGAATTGAAAGGTTCTTATTTTTTTGTCCGCCCATTGTACATGTTTCAATTTGACTCTGTATCACAATGATGTACTTCTTTTTTGTGTACAATATAGAATTCTCTATCTATCTATTTATCTACTTCTCTCTGTTCACTATAAAAACCCTTAAAATATTATCTTCTTATTAATAAGATGTAACGGCGCGGCGTAACCATTGCATTGAAAAATAAGCCTTATTGATTTAACAAGATAAACACTGGCTGCAATTAACGATCAGCGTAGCCAGCGTTAGCATAGAATACAGAGGAAGAAGGATTTCTTCGCAAAAGTATTTTAAAATATATATTTTTTTTGTATTTTTATGTAATTTATTTATGTCATAATATTGTATACCTAGCTTATTGTGCGTATTGGGTTACTGTTAGCGCAATGAGTATCTCATTTAATAAATAAAGAAATATCGACTTAATATCTTTAAAAATATGGTGCAATTTAGTTCGTCTCAAAGTGTAGATACAATGCTTTTTATTAATTTGACTATATGACCTAAACAATCGATATCCAAATTGAAATGAATGAAATGCATTTTTTTCAATTCGACTGTGTTCGACGCCTGGTCTGAGTACAAGCTATTTCTTAAATCTAAGTATGCAGATTGTGTTACTAAAATTGAGGTCACAGTTACTAAAAACAGATTTGTGTATGATTTAAAATAACACACTTCATCATACTGACCGATATAAATGGGCCACTCTGTATTGTCTTAGTGCTAGGCAGTATGGAGCCGGACGTGATCGCGAGCACGAAGGCCAACAGTCTGAAGGTACAGCGCTCTTCTTCAATAGTGGCTGTGTGCGCCGAGCCTCGACCACACTCGCTTCATTCACAGCCCGTCGCTCCGCCACGGAAGAAAAAGAGAAGTGAGATACTTTGCTGTCATTTAATGTATAAAGGGTGTGAATGAAATCTTACCGAAGCCGCTCACAATGATTCTAGGACTCTGATTTCGAAATTTTGCAATTAATCGGAATTCACTTAAAAATTCTATTTTCTTATAAAACATTTTCGAACTGTTCCACAATCATTTGTTGAAATACGGGGAAGCGGTTTCAGTACAATTCAATGTCATTTACGTACGACCAGTATGATATTATGGAAAAAATATTTAAAATGGGAATGGCTTAAAGAGGATAATACGAAAGAGTGTGTATTAAAGAAAATATATATATTTTTTAATAAAAGTCGACAATAGTTCAGAGGAACACTTGCAAGAGTGGCCGCCGTTACTCATAAGTTCAGATTGACAGCTGACCAATAGAATGAGAAATGTTTTGGCTATTCCTCCTCCTTTTGGAATTATTATTATTTAATATTGCCGTCGGAGATGAGTGACGACGCGATTTTTATCTATCTGTTATCTTTGGCGTAGACAAAGCCAAAAAGAAGTTTTTCTTACCCCATTAAGCTAAAGTGATCTTTCTATTTTCTAATGTAAAATATATATATTTTATATTACTAGCTCAGAGAATAAGCCAACTTAGACAACCGGATTCGTGTCATTGTCAGGCGTTCCCCGCTGCCCAACGTGGAAGAGCGCCGCTCTTGCACGCCAAAACAAGTTCTGAAATCCTATGATTAGACACTATAAAAATTATAGCGTGGAACAATATAACCGCTCCTCCGTGAGATTTGGTAGCATTATTTGCGTTCATTGTGTGTGCATATTGGTTTCTTAGTCTGAGAATACAAGAACGACGAAAATTTTAAAAATATATACTTAACTAGTTATTTTTCAACTTTCAGGCACAATATCTATCCCAGGTATGAAAAACAAAATGTGTCTACTAATTCCTTGTTCGTGTTGTCACCCTGATGTTTTTGTGGTAACTAACTGGCGAGAATTGTTGTTATCCTTTTGTAAATGTCACTAAACCTTTTGTTACTTATCAATGTTTCGTGTATTGGTAACCGCCATATCCCCTTTTATTTTATTTTATTTTTATTTGATAGGAAAACTTACAGCTAACTTAAGACTAGAAAAACAAACATAACATTATTTTGTATTACATAATAATAATCTATAATTATATCGATATATTATTATTTATTTAATTATATAAATCTGACACTAGCTGACGTCTTTTTCTTACGAGTCAATGGTCAAAGATTTCTTACACACCCTGGCCCCGTAGGTGGTGACGTACAACGCACACACTGAATGCATGAAACTGAAATTTGGCATGTGTGTTTGTTGGAGGGTGTAGAGGAGGACTAAAAGAGGATTTTAGGAAATTACCCCCTTAACAGGGGGGACTTTTGCGTTAAGGGGAGAAAAGGGGTATAAACTCCGCGTTACAGCTTAAAAAAAATCGCGGAGATCAACAAATCTCACGCGGACGAATAGCTAGTATGTATGAAGTCTATAAATTGGACGACCTACAGTGTTTTGGTTATTATTGTTATACAAAAGCTTCTGCCGCGGCTCTATCTGCGTGTTGCGGCAATAACCTTGACAAATTATATACCTCCCTCGTAGACATACGCGGTGGAGAACTTTATTTCATAATAATTATATATATGTAAAGATTATTATAATGCTAAGCAGCGATAGTCGAGTGGAAGACTGTAGGACTGCGAAGACAAAGGTCTCGGGTTCGAACCCACGGCACACACTTCTGTCAATAAATCTTTAAGTTTCGTCTTTTCTTAGATATGCGTGTATTTATCATATAAATTTTCGCTCACTAACGGTGAAGGAAAACATCGTGAGGAAACCTGCATCTGAGAGTGCCTAAAAAAGTGCTCGAGGGTGTGTGAAGTCCACCAATCTGCACTTGGCCGGTGTGTTGGACTATGGCCTAACCCTTCTCATCATGAGAAGAGGCCCGAGTCGAGCAGTGGGACATGTATTAGATGCAGGGCTGTTATGGTTATTATTATAATGGTATTTATTTTGGATTTATTTTCAAGAGTTAAAACACCCTTGTTATTGATTTCAGACAAATTACACAGTTCGGCATCGCTATCAACAGTCGATGGTGATAATTTGAGTATATGCACTACAGACACGGATGAATATCGCTATATACCCAGGCCACTGCATACACAAATTGACAACGATGTTAGTGAGGTACGTCTTATATGCCTATTTTCACAAATTGTTCTACTACTACACTATGTATGTACAGAGGGCAAAGCAATTAGGTATGCAGAGCAAAAATTTTGCGTCATATTGAAGACTGACTACACCAGTTATGGATATGTCAGTTACATACCTTAATAGAAGGCATTTTACTATGCGAATCAAATAAGGACAAATTTTTCGCCCATTATGAATGTATTCTATTCGCCTGAATATAAACGAAACTATCGATCACATGAGCATGTTCCTTCAAAAAATTCGTTCAAAATGGGCGAATAGAACATATTCAATATGAACGAAAAATCTGTTCTTATTTGTTTGTTTTTATGACGTAGTCATTTTTGCCCTAAAAACCTAATTGCGTTGCTCTCTGTATACAAAGAACTTTATAAGAGATATATAGATTACAATGTCATATTATGTATCTTGTGGTTGATGGTGAGAAATCTTCTTCTTCTTTTTATAGACTATAGTCAGACCTCAAGCCAGCTTGTATATTAGAAAAACACTGTTTCAGATTGTTGTACAATATTCACAGACTGATACTTTAATATTCAGTGCATTTCTTGACATTGATTGCAGCCGCCATCATCCAGTAACTTGAACCAGTCAATGGCACTTCCCAGTCCTGCAAGTACCATCGAATCTTTAACCAGAGAATTCCAGGACTCGCTAGAACTGTCACACTCTAAATATGGTAAGTATAATTACTGCCGGCTCATCACGAGATATCGGGTTTGATTGCCGGTTCAGGCAAGTGCGCTATCTTTCCGTGGGGAAATCCTTAGCTACACGGAGACTGGAATTGTCCCAGTAGATGTCGAAAGGATGACCAACTATAATATGGAACTTATATGTAAGTCTAACTAGTAAAATGTTAAACATAACTTTAATAATAAAACATCTCTGGCCAACCCTTTTGCCCTAATCAAGGTCAGCCTTCCACCTGGCCATGAATTGCCAAGTTTGATTTGAAAGTCACTCAATAGTCTCCGAACTCAAGTCGGTCGAAGCAAACAGAAGCTGGTAAGATATATTGCGAGTGTGGTGCTGTACAGACTATGTCCCATCTCATGACCTGTGCCACTTGCTCCACCACCTGCACAAAGGAAGAGCTCATGAAAGCCGATGCTATCCGCGTGGCCACGCACTAGGCTCATAGAATATGACTGCAGCCATCGACACGAAAGAAGAAGAAGAAAAAGAATAAAAACTCTTTAAAATACTTCGCACACTTTTAAAATAACTTTGTAGTTCTTCAACGTATCGTCGCATCTGGATGAATAATATAATGATTTTTAATTATTATTTTGCAGCAAGCGACAGATCATCTCTAAGCATCCACGAGTCCAGATCATCAGAGCGAGCCAGTGAGTCGTCCAGGAGTAGTACTAATCAATCCAGGCATCGAGCCGCGCCCGAGTCTTTAGATATTAAAGATATTGTTAAAGGTAAAATTAACTTCTTTATGATAATTCTTAAAGACTAGTACAGTTTGCATTTGATTATTTTATAGCATATATAGCTATGCTTAGCAAATAATAATAGGAAACAGTTGAAAAATTATGGCACCCGGCAGGATTGGACCTGCGACCTTCTGCACACCGGGCATTCGCTTTAATCAACCAGTTACGGTCGCCTATTACCAGGACCCTAAATTTCTCAACTGTGTGTTATCCAATATGTATATTTTTCTGTAAATATAAATAAGAAACCTGTATCCTACTTAAGATAGGAACAAATAGATGAACGTGACATCACGGCATAGCGTAACATACAGTTGAGAAATATAGGTTCCTGGTGAGAGGCGACCGTAACTGGTTGGTTCAAGTGGCTGCCCAGTGTGCAGAATATCGTAGGTTGAAATCCTGTCGGTTCAATAATTTTTCAACTGTTTCTCTGTATAGTATAGTTAGTCTTATATAATAATAACTTTCTTTATTCAGACAAATTAGTCCACACCTTACAATTTTTACATAAATTAATTGAGACATAAATAATTATTAAAATATATCACATGATTATGAAATTAAAACAGATTGAAAATTAAATTAAATGATGTCAGATTGAATAATAATAAAATAAAATAAAATAAAACAACAATAAAATTTGAATAAAAACATTAGGTTAAAGTAAATCTTATATGATGGCTATTAACTACAAAGTTTGTTCTATCTGCAGGTGAATACCCGTTACGAGACGACGACCGCAGCGTACGCACTCACAGCGAGGGGCGAGCTACGCAACACGCACATGCACGACCTAATAGCGCACGGTATGTATACAGTGTCATTTTTATTCGCTTTCTTAATTCGTAAATTTTACTTTTAAATTTGTTTCATATCATGATACAAAACATATTTAGAAGTATTGCATATTTTATTATTGTATTGTCTGCACGTGTGGTGTAGTGGTTTAAGCGGTCGCCTCGCCGCTCTCCACTGCACTGGTGTTCGATCTGGGTTCGATCCCCACATGGGACAAATCTTTGTGTAATTCGCAAATATTTGTTCTGAGACTTGTCATTGGGACCATTGGATAGTGTAATTGCTTCTGGCGTTCTATCTGATGTAAAAAATCCAAATTTATCTTTATCTTATTTATCTTATTGCGGGTAATGTGAAAACAGTCGCGTGTCGTGATCGAGTTTGTACGAGTGCTGACAATAATATTATAGTGCCCGTCGCGTAGTACAATAGTGCGGCAAAGGGGAGATCGGTTCATCTGCCAATAAAACTGTTTTCACATTACCCGCAATGGCTATTAGTGCTTAAGTTTTAGTTTTATCGTTAACAAAGAGATTGCCACATCTGTGAAATATCGAAATACAACAAATATACATGGTAAATATGGCTAATATTTAGTAAGACCTACATGTTTAAAATTTTAATCATACGGATTCAATACTCCTAGCACTTTAGTCCAATATATTTCTCCATCAAATTAAATACGAAATGTTTGACTTATCTACGTTATTCTTAGTCGCAGTAACTCGGACGGCATGGGTGGCTCGCGGCGGCGGTCGGCAGGAGACGAACAACAACTGGGGCTAGCTCTCCGCACGAGGACCACGTCCGGGAACCAACTCACTGACATCGAGATACTGGAGCAGGTCACCGTGCTCAACCTGGATACAGGTTAGTTGCGATGCGGTTATGCATTATGTGCAGTCTTCAGCAGAAGTCCTCAAGAAAATATTCAAAATATAGCTTTGCCGAGGCATCTAAGAGCTCAGCATTATACACACTGGATCGTCTATATTGGTCCGTATGGAATGAAGTCTGTAATTATAATTCTTACGAACCATATATAGGATTTCAAGCTGATTTCAGCTACGGCGACTAAGCTTCTGTGGGATATTTTTTTTTACGAGCATGGATGTTTTGCTCTTAGTTGGCTAATGTACCCAATTTTTGCGGTAAATACACGTAAACACCGCGGACACGTGAGGGCGATATTGAAATAATGAAATGTTATATTTGAAGGTGGTCGTGTTTTTTAGTTGGTCACGTTTAGTATCTAGCTCACACATTCTTCCTTCTTCGAACATGTGAACATTATTCTACACAACACGTCGCCATTCTGGACGATTGGCAGCATGAGTACGAACCATAACATTTTTGATATCATGATTCATTGTAACATTTATTGCTTAAAACCTACATCATTGATATCCAAATAGAAATAATGAAGGTTTCTATTCGAGCGTGTTCGATTACCGAGCTGAGAAGGTACAAGTTTTTTTTTCAATCTTAAGTGTTTTATTTTTTTTTTACTATAATCGATGTCATGGTTCCTAAGAACAGATTTTTGAATGTCTTATAATTGCACCATACCGACCGATATATATAAATGAATCACTCTGTGTAACAAATAAAGCTTATTTAGCATGGTGTGGGAAAATATTAAAGCAGACCCTGATTGTGATTGAATTAGATTCATGAGTCAATATTTGAACCAAAAATTGATAAACTAATTCAATCCTAATCAGCATCAATCGTAATATGGGTGCTGGTCACCGTACTCAACGTTGTAACAGGTGATGGAAAAGATAGATATTATGATGATGAAAACGTCGACGATGATTATAACGAGGCCAGAATCGAATCACTATAAAACCGACTCCTCGTAGTCCTGTCTAATTGAGTGTAATTTAAGCCCGCGGAGCCTTGCCCGCAGTGGTAAAAGCCATCATCATTACCATCGTTGATATTATTCAAATTATGAAATACGGGTGTTACTCACGTAATGTTGGTATTTAGTCGACCGCGGTTTCGCCTATACTTTTAGGAATTTTCAAGAGAGTGCGACACGTTGCGCCTGAGTCGCAGCCAGTTTTGTACTGTAGGTAAAGACAGTACAAACTACATTGTATATTGTTGATATTGAAGGTGAACGCGTGCCGCTGAGCGTGGCCGAGCACAAGCTGCCGCAGTGCATCAACCCCCTGTCCTTGCACATCATGAGGCTCACCTCCGAGTACATCGGACGACCCAACGATGATGATAATACGAGGTAAGATGGATGATTTTAAATTATATTTTGTTGTGCTAATATACGTTATAGTAGTGTGTATTATTCTTTATGATTATTTTCTTGAAAGTAGTGTCACTGTGTAAAATAGATATCAAAGTGTGGTTATTATTTTTTTCATTGTAATATTTGTGTAGTTGTGATTTTATAAAAATATTGTTTGTTATTTTTTTCAGATTAGCTAAAATGTTGTCTAAATTCATATGGTCTTTGTTACTAATTTATTCATGATATGGATATATCGCTTCGTTTTTAGATCCTTATCATCAGATACAAAGAAGGCCTTATTTTTTTAGAATAGATATCAAAGTGTGGTTCTTATTTTTTTATTTCAATATGTGTGTTTATGTGATTTTATAAAAAAAAATATGTTAATTAATTTCAGATTACCTAAAATGTTGTCTAAATTCACATGGTCTTTGTAACTAATTTATTTGTGTTATGGACATTTCGCTTCGATTATGGATTGTTATCATCAGATAGGCGTTAGTTTTTGTTGTGTTTTTTTAATAACATAACATCAGGTACAAAATGTACCCTATTAAGGGTGCTAGTGTTGGACAGTATCTGCTTTGCAGGCGACACTTGAGGCACCGGCTGTCGTGGCGCGTGCACGTGTCGGCCCTGAGCCTGGCGTGGCGGCGCTCGCCCCCGCGCGGCGCCTCGCCCGACTCCAACCTCAGTATTGGCGCTAGGTTATACCGTTACTCATTACTGCCTTGCGTTTGTGGCTTGTGGGCATCGGACCCGTTGGGATTGGTTTAGCATTGAGTGGACGCTTGTGGGTTCATACCTGATGAATGCATGGTCTTTGCAAACAACAATGATTATATTATTCCTATACTTGCAACTAGCATGCTGATAAGACGCTATGCAAAGTTATTTGCATCAAATTTGTCAAGTTCTCGGCCCACTTTTCTCCTCACCTCTTGTAAACTCCTAAGGAGTATACAATAGGACGGAAAAATGGCAAACTCGAAGTGTAAGCGCAGTATAATTTACGTGTTGGTTCAATGCATGGATTGTGATTGAAATATAAAAAAAAACAACTTATACTGTGTCACTATTTACTTTTTAATACTATTATTCTCTTCAGAAGATATTAAGAGTATGATTAAACACTGGATTTCTGCTACTTCCAGTCTATAAGCGTTCTTTCGAAATGTTGGATCAATACGAATTGGTCTTCGGACTATCGCAATACCCAGTCGAAATCACCAATGTACCGGTTGATTTTAAGAATAATAACTTCTTCAAAGTGGCTGAACCAGACTGAAAGTATAGAAAAAAGAAAGAAAAGAAATTTTTTATTAGCACAAAATAAGAGAAGAAAGAATATAGGAAATACAGTGAAATACAGTAATACAGTCTGTATCCATAGGCCAGCAGCTCAGCATAATGCTAAGTGACTACAAAAAAACAGTCCCCTAACGCTGATTTTCAGCTGCAGCCAATGAGTGCCATACACTCAAAACTACTAAAAATAAATTTAATTATAATAAATGTCCGTTGATACATCATATATAAATAAATAAAAGCTGTTTACAAATTTAACAAATACAAAATTTATAGAACAAAATGAAAGTTTTTATACTGAAATTTACTATAAAACTTTCAGTGTGGTGCAGAGAAGCGACCCATAAGAGGGTATAACAAATTTCAAAATGATTCTGCTCCCGTGGTTTGACTATGTATTGGGCGAAGTCCATGTGTCTCGTTTTATTTGTGGGGTTCACAAGTTATGCAATAATCAGTTTGTATTTAAACCAAAGCTTTACGCGATAACAATAAATAACATACACAATAAAAAATACAAATATAATATTTTTATTTACTATACAAGCTATATGAGCTGTTTGGGAATTTAATGAAGCACTGAAATATAATGATATGTTTTATTTGTCACTTTAGTATATGTATTTAAAATAATAATTATACTTATTCACACTATATTATTATTGTCTCATGTACCATGTTTATAATAAAATTATGGTTATGTTCCATTTGTGTCGTCTGGGGGATTTACCACCTTAAAAGAAATCATTTATATGTATTTTTTATTAAGCACCTTGCTGGATTTTCGTTTTTTGCAGCAAATAAGGCATTGTTGTCTAACTGGCTTATAGCTTTAAAAAGAAAGAAAATTTATTGAATTATTTTGTATTGTGTTGTCGCGTTATGGGTCTAAATGTTTTGTCCTTTAGGCGTCACGGCAGTGAAGGATGTCCGGAATTATACATTCTAATGATTCTTACTATCACCATCTCAATATAAAAAGGGTTTGCCAAAATACTTGTACGGTGGGCCAAGCAATTAGGTATAAAGGACAACAACTTCTACGCCATAGTGAAAACTGACTGCAATAGATATGCATGTGTGAATTACATATTTAATAAGTGTAATATACCCACTATTTAGGTATGTAACTCACTTATCCATAACTGGTGTAGTAAGTATTTACTATGACTTAAAAGTTTTGCTTTGCATACCTAACTCGTTGGCCCTCTGTACATACCCGTTACTAGGATAGCTTCAAGGGATTAGTATACAAGTGTTGAATTAAACGTCACCAAGTGTTTAACATTAGATCTGTCAATGAAAAAATCTTGATAAAACGTAACTTTCATTTTGACCAATTTTAAAAAAGGATGTTCTGTATTTAACCCAAACGTATATACTTATAAGATCTTGTATATCCGCAATTTTCTCTTTAACGGTTTATATACAGTTTTCGTTATTTAATTAACAGATTTCATGGCTTAACACTTAACAACGTTTGTTTCAACAGCTTGTATGGTACATTATGATATAGTTGTTTACATGTGTGTGTGTGTGTTTTACAGAGAAACGGACGAGGAGAGTGAGAGTGTGTGCGCGGGCGGCGCGGAGGACGAAGCTAAGGAGATGAAGCGAGAGTCTACGGACAGACAGACCACTGGCATCAAGAGAAAGACTGACAAGTAAGTAGTTTGTGTGAAGGGCTTTAGGGACTCAACACAAATCGGTCAAGCCGTTTTCATGCTATGTCGTGACAACGGAAAACGGGTTTCATTTTTATATATATAGATCAATAAGAACCTTGTACAGAGTATTAGAAAACTACAAAAAAAAATCAGCCAAATCGGTCAAGCCGTTTTCATGCTATGTCGTGACAACGGAAAACGGGTTTCATTTTTATGTATGTATATAGATAGATAAGAACGTTGTACAGAGTAATAGAAAACTAAAAAAAAAAATCTGCCAAATCGGTCAAGCCGATTTCATGCTATGTCGTGACAACGGAAAACGGGTTTCATTTTTATATATGTATATAGATAGATAAGAACCTTGTACAGAGTAATAGAAAACTAAAAAAAAAAAATCAGCTAAATCGGTCAAGCCGTTTTCATGCTATGTCGTGACAACGGAAAACGGGTTTCATTTTTATATATGTATATAGATAGATAAGAACCTTGTACAGAGTATTAGAAAACTAAAAAAAAAAAATCAGCCAAATCGGTCAAGCCGTTTTCATGCTATGTCGTGACAACGGAAAACGGGTTTCATTTTTATATATATAGATTAAAAAGTCCGTCTACGGCTAGAAGATTTGATAATCGACACAATGACTACATAATGTATGCCGCTGCTATTTCTCATTTTAGTTACCAGTTAAAGTAAAGGTGTTTCTGACTCTAGGTCAAACAGCAACCTTGTGAAATGTCACTCGCAGGACAACATTAACAAGAAATTGACTCGTGACATGAACTTCAGGTGACATTATAAAGTGTTGCTTAATTGAGTGCTGTTTTGGTTTGACTTATATTAACAATAATTTAAAAAAAAACCGACTTTAATTTCAATAATTTTAGACTTATACGGTTTTCTCATGGGTGCCATTGTCAGAGCTGGACCAAATTGAAATGGGGCCACACCAGCTTGCAAATAAAAAAAAAACATTAAAATCGCTTCGCCCAGTCAAAAGATACATAAGAGGTAACAAAGAGAAAAAAATAGACGAGTTGCCTCCTCCTTTTTTCAAGTCGGTTAAAAATATGAGGAACTCACAAAAAAGACTGTACAAATGTTGTTTGTTGATGCATTAATAAGAAGTTTTATTGCAACATTAGCAGGTTGATTAAACAAATTTCAAAAATATTAATTTGCATTAATGTTTGTGTTTCTGCTTATATTGATTATATTCGAAACTAAACATGAATATTTTTATGTTTTGTAATTAATTTTATTAGCATTTTTAATATTTAAAACTATACAATTTGAATTAAGAAAAATATTTATATACAATAACATACATTAAAGTTATACATCATCGAAAAATTCCTCCGCATCGATGTCAAAGTGCGACATCGTGGCCAGAAGGCTTAAGATAGGAACAAGTGCATGAACGTGACGTCACGTTATGACGTAACATACACTTGATAAATTTAGGGGCCTGGCAAGAGGCGACCGTAGCTTAGTGATTAGAGCGGCTGCCCGGTATGCAGAGGTCGCCGGTCCAATCCTGGTGGTACCATAGATTTTCAACTATTTCTTAGTATAAGTAAAATATTTTCTACAAAACAGGTTAACATTTTCTCGCGTCACTACTGCTATAGATCGACTAGCTCATGGCGGTAAAATTATAACTAGTTTGGATAAAATTAATTACAATTTGATGTATGGGGGGCTCTAAGATGCAGGATTCGGCTTAGTTTGGACACCAGATCGCCCACAAATTATATATGTGTCACACCAAACTGTTATTGAAATAAGAAACTGTAAATCTTGTTATTTGTGGAGATGAATATAATACATTTTTATCAAATGCGTTCCAAACCAAAACTAATGAAGACAGTAATATAATTTTACTTATCACTCGTCAGGTTGAAGCGATTCTTCGGCAGCACAGTTAAGAAAACCGTAGACGCGGCTAAATCGCTAGCACAAGAGGTATCTCACGCCAGACATAAAGAAGACGTAGCCGATATAGCGGATGACGTCAGAGGGGAACACAACATCAAGCTAAAGGCGTCCAACTCACATAAAGGACCTTACGACTTCGATGGATGCGTCAGACATGTACAGGTTAGTTAACTTTATTATTAAATTACTGATCTTTATATAAGCTTGCATTGTGTTCGTATAAGTTCTTATTTATTTGCGCTATATGCTAAAAGAGATCTATACGAAGATATTTGTCTTATTATGTTAAATTGCTACTACTAAAAGGCTCAACTAAATATTTGATTGTTGCAAAAAAAATATTATACTATACCTACTTAGAAAGTACCTCATTGCAACATCTCATACAGAGAACATCTGTCAAAGAAAGTTATTGTTTTTGGGCGAGTTCTGAACGTCGGGCGTTTTCTTTACCGCCCGCTGCACTCTGCAGAGGGACGAAAGGAAGGAAAAACTCCCTTTGCTAAGTCTTTTTCTCTATTTTTTATTTGTTGTGTTTGGTAGCTTTTATTTATTTGTAGGTGTAGTATAAAGGTATCACTCGGGCGAAAGATCGATTTCTTTCGGGTCTATTAAAGTCTCAAACGACACCCTCAATGAAATCGACTACTTTCAGCCCTTGGTGTACAGTGTACTATAAATTAAATTTCTTCAAAGGCTTATTTAAAACAAGCTCGTGTTATTAAGCAGTCTACACGCCTAATCCTACTGTGTCTAAACGGATTTAGGGATACAGGCAGGTGGTTTATAGAATTGAGAGGCGCTGTTTTTCTTTAATAGGTATAATTGATAAAAGAACTACGTTTTGAACTTCAAAATTATTGGTAAGTCCACTAGTTTGAAGAAAATATTGGAAATATGATCTATCTATATATTTTTATTGGTTTTTCAGGAGATGGGTTCAGGTCACTGCGGCGCGGTGTGGTGCTGCAAGTTCAGTGTGTGCGGACGCTTGCTGGCCACGGCCGGACAGGACAAGCTGCTGCGGGTGTGGGTCACCAGGGATGCTTATCATATGTTCCAGGTATACTTAGCTTTGTTTCTTTCATCTTTTTTTTCTTTCTTATTTATTATCAGACTTTTATCATTTACTATTAGAAAATTAAAAGAAACATTGAATATAAATTAATTTCCTTTGTGAGTATTCAAATATAAAACTAAACCTTCCTTTTTTAGGACATGCGAACAAAGTACAACGCCGAACAGAAATCCTCCCCCACCCCATCACAAGAATCTTTAGCATCCCTGTCTGCGCCTCCCCCCAGCCCTGAAGACCAGCCCCCCTTAGGGCCATCCGCGCCTTTCTGTCCTAAACCCTTCTGTGTGTACTCCGGACACACATCAGATCTACTCGACGTCTCCTGGTCAAAGAACTACTTCATCCTTTCAAGTTCCATGGATAAGACTGTCAGACTGTGGCATATATCCCGTGGGGAGTGTTTGTGTTGCTTCCAGCACATAGACTTCGTGACGGCCATCGTGTTCCACCCGAGGGACGATCGGTACTTCCTGTCCGGCAGTCTTGATGGCAAGCTCCGGCTCTGGAATATTCCTGATAAGAAGGTAACAGAATTTTGATACTGACCAGAACAATATCTGCAGGAGTAAAATTTTGATGATCGCTCTAGCGATTAGTACGCGACTAGTTACCGTGACGTCTCGGGTTCGATCCTCGGGTCAAGCAAAAATTTTTTTTTGAGATTTCCTTTAGGGAATTTTCAGCTGGAGTCGAGAATTGTGCCCGGTAAATGGCGATAGGCTCACACCTCCTATCTAACTTAAGAAAACTTAAATAAAACAAGTGAAAAGAGGATGTTATACACCTCTACCAAGACGTTTTAGGTAATATGTTATGTTATTTTTGTGTATTAAGTATTATTTAAATGCAAAATGGAAAATAGAATATCACGCTATAATTTTCAGTTTTATGGTAAAATCTAATCTAATGAACAAATATCCTCGGCTTCCAGGTGGCAGTATGGAACGAAGTAGACGGAAAAACGAAACTCATCACAGCCGCGAACTTCTGCCAGAACGGCAAGTTCGCCGTCGTGGGCACGTACGACGGCCGCTGCATCTTCTACACCACCGACCAGCTCAAGTACCACACGCAGATCGACGTGCGCTCCACGCGCGGCAAGAACTCCACGGGCCGCAAGATCAGCGGCATCGAGCCCATGCCCAACGACGACAAGATCCTCGTCACCTCCAACGACAGCCGCATACGGCTCTACGACCTGCGAGACTTGAATCTCTCCTGTAAATATAAAGGGTAATCAAATCAAATCATTTATTTCCATGGGCCCCAAGGGCCGCTTGAACACGTCAAAACAAACATCAAAATACAAAAAAATATGCAATTAAAATAAAACTTAACTAATTAAATTATAATACTTATTGCAATAAAATGATTTGACTCCGGACCTTAGATTGACTTTAATTCAAATTTGATATAAAATCAATCCTAGTACCAGCTCCGATGGGTATTGCATCATGAGAGGAGCTGGTGAGAAACTCATGTGCACCATCTTTTCAAATAATTTATACAATATTTGTTTGTTTTTTTGACAATAATTCTTTGTGTAAGTTAGAGCAACCAAAACAACATTATGGCTAAAGATAGTTATGAAGAGAAAATTAACTTAATTATTGCAATGGAATTAAAATGATACTTATAAATAAATTAGTCCATATTATATAAGGTTGCAATATCTTACACTTCAAGCAGAAAATAAAAGAGTAAAAGCAATGTGTGTATACATAATTTTTCAATTTTGTATACAGGTACGTCAACGTCTCCAGTCAAATCAAGGCATCGTTCTCTCACGACGGGAAGTACATAGTTAGCGGGTCAGAAAACCAGTGTATATACATTTGGAAGACGTATCACGATTACTCAAAGTTCACGTCGGTGAGGAGAGACAGGAACGATTTCTGGGAGGGCATTAAGGCTCACAACGCGTTGGTGACGTGTGCAGTGTTCGCGCCCAATCCTGATCATATGATAAGGATGATTAATGAGAGGGAGGAGGAAGCTAAGTTGGCGAATAAGGATGCCGAGGAAAAGGAGGAAGTGGTAAGTGAAAATGTTATCAAGAGCGACTTTATGCTATTCTATAACGTAACATACAGTTAAGAAATTTAGGGTCTTGGCAAAAGGAGACCGTAGCTTCGTGGTTTAAGCGGTTGCGCGGTGTGCAGAGATCGCAGGTCCAATCCTGCGGCTCCCATAATTTTTCAACTGTTTCTTATTATGATAAAAATATTCTACATAATTATATAAGCCATAAACATCATTTTCAATTGGTTATTTTTTATATTTTTTTATTTTTCATTTTATTAATTAATTATATTTGTCCTTGTATTTAATGTCATTTCAATTTAATTGCTGTAATTTCGTTGTGCTTTAGATATAAGTAATTGTTAGTAATAAGAAGATTACAGTTTGTAACTTTTATTACTATACATATTTGCAAGCTGTTTAATGGCTGAATATATATGCTAGAGTCTTTATACTATTGTACCAACTTAATGTACCATATTCTTGGCAAAAAAATATTTCATTCAATAACCTTCTGTCAAAAAGTAGTACTCAAGGGTGTAATTACACCGGCTCGATCGACCGATCGATGTCGTGTCGGTGAATAACACCCTAAAGTTATATGTTTAAAATGAGTTTTGAGACTAAGGGATAGTTTCTGAGGTGCCAGATATATCTTATCCGACCCTTTAAATATAATCTGACCGAATTTATAAGTGATAAAAGTTACACTTTAAACAGAACACAGCTGTCACTTTCATTTATGTGTGTTTGCCTGCCAATAAGGATTATCTAACACCTGTGAAATTGGAACTAAACATGGTACTATTTTCTTGCAAAATAGATATCACGGGATATTTACATTGTATATACTATTGCTAATTTTGTCACTACTTTTTTGTCCTGTATTTCTTTAGTAATGATGTCATCTCACGGAAGTATAAATAATATAATCGTGTTTAATATTTATTCTCTATTGTACAGAAGGGTGCAGAAGGCGGCATGGTATCATCATCACAACCGGGTCACGTGCTCGTCAGCGCCGACTTCAACGGATGCATCAAAGTGTTTGTCCACAAAGCCAAGCCTAAGCACAGCTCATTGCCTGCTTCTGCGCTCGCGTGAACGAACACACTGCTGGGGCTTGTAGTATATCAACAAGAGACAAAGACCCATGTAATATTAGCGGATGCTTGTAAGACTGCTGTATTAAATAGTATTCGTAAATGTTTTAACAAGAGTGAAAAACGTGTGGAATATCGTTTAAGGTTATACCCAGTTACACAGAGAGACAAAAATTGAGCACCGAATACTTTATTTTATTTTTAAAAACAATTGAAACAATTTAATTTAAAATCCAACATGTATAATATATTTGTGTAAGTAAAGATTATCTAATCAGTTCATATATTTAAGTAATTAAAAAAAAATTAACTACATTCAAAATTGTTTTTTAAATATGCTTACTTAACCGGGAATCAAACTATGCTCGGTTGATTTTTGTCTCTCTGATTTAGGAACAGAGTATACATATGATGGAAGATATGGCGCATGTATAATTATATCAACAGGTGCATGTATATTAGACAGTTGTATAAATCTTGTCATCAGCGATGGAATAGTCAAAGACGAGAAATACAGCTAGTTGTATGTTAAGAATTCGTACGTGTTTTTATGAAAGGAACATTTAGAAGTGCATGCATGGTAACAGAATTTCTAACGATATTGCCGCGTAAGATCGTAAGATGCGGAGGAACTCGTGGCTAAGTCGATAGATCGATCTTGCAGGTTATGCAATGCTAACCGCGGTCGGCCGTGGATGGGTGACCATCCTTAACATAACGAGTTTCCCTCCGCAGAGCACGTAAAGCCGTCGGTCCCGGTTGCCATTTGAACACCTATGGCAGTCGTTACGGGTAGTCAGAAGTTAGAAAGTATGACAACTAGTCTAACAAAGAGTATCGTATTACCTCGTTGTGGAGGTCTGGTGGAAGGCGCTTCACGTAAATTACTGATATTCAGCTAAATCGAATTAATACGACTCGAAGCCGACCCCAGTGTAATTGGAAGAGGCTCGGCAAATGTATTAGCGCGTATGATTAGCCGATAAAATACCTAAAATTAGGTTAAAACACTATTCTATGAAATGCTGATTTTACTTTATATATGTGGAAATAATCCTGAAGCGCACAAGAAGGTTCTTGTCGTGATAAAATTCTTCGATCAGACATTTCGAAATTATATTTATATTTCCAAAGAAATTTTAAAAAATGAACTAAACGCAGGCTTGAAGCTAATGTCTTCTACGCTTTGTACTATATTTCTATTATATCAATTGTGATGTTTATTTCTTTTTTTCAATTCAATTGCCCTTAAATACCCTGCTAGATCAAATAAATAGTTAAGACTGTTTGTTTTAAAATGACGCCCAGAAGAGGCTGACCATAGATCATAGAACGAAGATATTTGTAACAATGTGTTATCATATTCTTATAATAAAAATATGATATATCACGACCTTACATCCTAGTTAATTTAGGAACAAAATATGGCTCTCATAAACCACAGACTGTCGATCGGCCGCACGGGCGTAGCCAGGATTGGATTTCGGGAGGTTTTACATCTCGGACGGAGTGTAACGGTGACAAGTAATAATTGTCACCTGCAAAACTGTGTAAGACAGATTTAAGCACCAAAAACCACGCATTGATCGACCTATAACTATATTCTGGCTCTTTAATAAGTTTGAAGTTGTATGAAAGTGCGTAGATTACACAGATTCTCTGTCAACAGATAAAACAGATCGACAAGTTACTCGATTGCCAGTGTGCGCGCGTTGTAATCGACTAAACTAATGGTCTATTAAAAGTCTGTGGTCTGTGGGGCCCTTTGAGGACGATGCAATATGACTATGTGAAAGAATAACAATAAAAATAGAATAAACAAGGGCATCTTAATTTATTGGTTGTTGTAACTTTAATAATCAGTTATTTTTGTAGCACGATCATTTAATGTTCATCTCAATATTAATATTATTATTTAACTTGTGTACGCACATTTGTCGGTAGATGATTATTTTCTCTCCTATTTGACTCCCAGGGGGAAGGCAGCTGCCCCCTTCTGCCCTACCCTGCGAACGGTCATGCTTACAATTAATTTAATGTATCGGGTTTAACACAAAAAGCTTCGGTTTCAAACTTTCTCTTCATTATTTATTATTTTATTCTTTTAACTTTTCTATTCTCTTGTGTTCTATTAGTTATATTATGTCCATGAAGTGCTATTTTTTTATTTTACCGATAAATGCGCGTCATTGCACTATTATTATAATAAATATGTATTATATAATTTAGGCTGTGTTCTCATTTACCTTTATTTACAGAGATTACAAAATTATGTTTTAAGTTCTTGCCTATGATATTGTTATAAATATATAATAAGTGTACATTAGTGTTGTATAAAGATCACGATGCCATCATTATTATATTGGAATATATTTTTAAATCGCATTTACCTTCATTAATAAATAAATCGTTACTTAATTTTTGTTTTATTTTTTTTGCGTGTGTTAAATGTATATTGTCCAGATTGTCCTATTATTTTTTTTTTATATTGGTTATTAAAATTAAAGAGTTTTCACACTTTTGTATAATTACTTATCAATGGGGTTTCCAAAATGAAAAAAAAACAGATAGAAAATATAATTTATTATTTAACAATATAAAGATATGGAGTGCAATTATTGGGAATGTTTCATTTAACTTCATAACAATATTCATTACCAAATTATGTCTTAATGTACACTTTATATAAAAAATAGGAGTATTTTACATGACATCAAATAAAGGACCTTATAAAATTACACAATCATGAAATGGCAGGTTTTAACAGAGAAAGACTCAATTGTAAAATATCTACCTTTTTAGTTAAATGGCTAGCACGCAACTGTCTGCCTAACAAGGTTCAGTTCCAAGTTCGAGACGTTCAGTTCGATTATAATGCTGAACATTTTCTTCGGTGGGAATGTACTTGAAATAGGCGGATTAGAAGAATAAAATTGCGTGTGAAGTGAAGTTTGGGGCAATAACTTGTATTGACGAGATTACTTTAATGGCGATAGGCTCACTCCTTAACCCATTGAACCTAAACATAACAAATGCAATGTGGGTGTTGTACAGTGGGCCAAGCAATTAGGTATGCAGGGCAAAAACGAATGGTTAAAATACAACCTTCTAACAATAAACACATCAAAAACCTCTTTCATGATTTTTACTACCAAAAATAAAAACATACCAGAATTCTCACCTCTAAAAATAAATAACGAAATAATAAAACGTTCTACTAATGAAAAATATCTCGGGCTTAGGATAGACGACAAATTAACTTGGAAATTACACATCGAACATCTCAGAAATAAACAAACGTCATTATTGGTTTCATTACGAAAAGTAACAAATTGTATTCCAGGCAAAGTACGCACTCTTATCTATAACTCGTTAGTCAAATCGCATTTAGAATATCTCATTGAGATATGGGGTTCAGCAGCGGCAACTAACTTAAATTCACTTCAAAGAGTCCAAAACAAAATAATCAAAATTCTATTCCATTATCATTACCTGACACCAACGAAAACTTTATACGAAAAAACTAAACTACTAAATATTAGGCAACTATATATTTACAATACTTGCATTCTTGTCAAAAATATCACAACAAATTCAATTCAAACTAACCTACAAATAAAGAAGAAAACAATGACACATAATTTGAGAAACAACAACAAACTCGAGCTTATCAGCGCACGTACTAATTACGGTAAAAAAACCGTACTGTTTGAAGGAGCACAGATGTTCAATAGATTGCCGGCCGATATTAAAGAATGCGATAACATTCAATCATTCAAATCTAAGCTTAAGAAATATGTACTTACACTGTAATGTAACTTTTAATGTTGTATAACTCCAGAGATAATGTACTGTATTATTACTTTATAATTACTTTGTATCTCATTTTAAGTGGACTGATGTTCTTATGAGAAATAAATATCTTTAAACCGAAAACTTCTACGCCATTGTGAAAACTGAATGCAATAGATATGCATGTGTGAATTACATATTTAAGAAGTGTAATATACCTACTATTTAGACATGTAAATCATTTATCCATAACTGGCGTATGAAGTATTTACGATTACTTTAAAGTTTTTGCCCTGCATACCTAACTCGTTGGCCCACTGTACACCTCTGCCATAACCTTACATCACGCCTATATTACTCAGAAGGGCTGGGTAGTATAGGCGTGATGTTAGGTTAAGTTATGTTACTTAAATTGTTGGTCATGGAACATCAGAAGAATTATCTATAGGTATTAATATGAAATACTCATAGCAATATCGCTGGTGTCTTATGCACTTATATTATACTTAATTTCAATGCATCTATTATGGCGCCACATTAATAAATGTCAATGTAACTGCCTCGATGGTAGACAGAACTACTAATCCTGGAAGAAATCGCGTTAAGCGATAAGGCCGCCCTTTGTGCATATATTGTAATTGAAACTTTCGTACAAAATGTATTTCCTGTCTTATGCACGAAAAAAGTTTTTTTTTTTTATCGAATCTGTCTAACAATAATGACAAAACTGTATGAGTCATAAAGCGGCAGAGACAGTCTAGAATGGCTTTCGTTTGTTTTTTCGATTTACTGGTTAAACAACTGTTTTTTTTCGACAGTGAATCTTATAGCACTAGATTGCTGGATATAATAGAAAGAAGGTTTATAATAGCAGCACTGTATCTAATACATGCCTGCCTCTTCTCATGATGATAAGGGTTATGCCATAGTCCACCACGCTGGCCAAGTGCGGATTGATAGACTTCACACGAGCTCGAGAACTTTTAAGGCACTCTCAGGCATGCAGGTTTCCTCACGTTATTTTCCTTCACCGTTAGCGAGCGATATTTTATATAATTAATACACACATATCTAAGACAAATCTTAACGATTTATTGACAGAGGTGTGTGCCGTGGGTTCGAACCCGAGACCTTTGACTTCGCAGTCCTACGGTCTCCCACTCGGCTATTGCTGCTTCAGGTTTAAGAGTGTATAAGCTATGACCACGTCTCGTCTATGACTTCCATGGTGGTTTGCTAGTGAGACTCCTCCGTGGCTTGTCCCTCCGTTCCTGTCTGTCACTAGTGGGTTCCTCGTGTTCCCCGGAGCGATGAGGATCCGCAACGCTGTCACCACTGCCGTCCAGGTGCGCTGGTTTTGTTAGGAGCTGGAAACAATTTGAACATTAAAAATCCGAATTGAATTACTTTTTGTAGTGCCTAAAAAGTGCTTTAAGGGTGTGTGAAGTCTACCAATCCGCACTTGACCAGCGTGGTGGACTAAGGCCTAACCCTTCTGATCATGGGAAGAGGACCGAGCCCAGCAGTGGGACATGTATTAGATACAGGGCTGCTATTATTATTGTTATTACTTTCCAAGTCGAAATTCTATAATTAGTCTACAAACAAAAAGTGTATCATACCAGTTTAACGTACTGTTGCAGCTCAGTGTCCGTGAGTCCGTCGAACAATTTGTCATTGGAGTCTGTTCTATCGCGGTCAGATCTGTCTGGCCGTACCAGGCCACGGTCTGGCATTGAGAGTGGGGGGACCTTTGAGTATTCTGGGCCGACTGCTGTTGATACTGTAACACAATATTATGACTTAAATAGTGATGACGATGGGCCGCACTGTACGTCATCAACACCAGAGCATATGTTCCACCTGCCACCACCCCCCCCCTGCAACATCAAGCCGTGCGACGACCAGTGCGAGCAGTCGCGCGACGGCGACGACACGCGATTAATCGCCCAGTTGATGAATCTCACACTAGTTTTGAAACTAGTCGGCATATCCCGGCTGTAATAACGTAAGTCTCGCCAATGAGAGTATTGTCAATAATAATGTCTTCACCTCACGTCGGTTTTAATAATATTAATAATATTTTTAAATTTTAATAATTTTAAAGTTTAGCGATATGTACACAGAATTGTATTGAATTGTAGACACGGATTATTATTTTCGAATCACACCGATCGCGGTTAAGAGTCGACTACTGACTGAGTCGGCTTGTGACCACGATCGGTGCTATTCGATCGAAACTGTCGAGCAAAAAAGGTATTTATACCTCTAAAAATAAAAAAAAATGAAGAGCCCTGATAATTTAAAATTTTATCTATCTATTACTAAATTGTTGTTTTTTTATCTATCTATACTAAATTGTTGCACTAAATTAGCTAAATATGATTGTTTACAACAGATAACAAGGGATAAGATTTTTGTTATTAATCCTTGGGCACTTCTGGCCAATCTCGACTAATTTAGACAGGAGAAATTCGCTTAAACTTTCTGTAACTTAAAAAAACTGGTTACTTTGGGTTGCAACTGATTGTTTCTTTGGACAGCAGTTTAAAACATAGCCATAGAAATCTTAATAACAAGGCAATAGAAATGTCAAAGACGCGTGACCTTGTCGCCGCGCATGTGTCTAGTCGACCACAAGTGCGAGTTGAGGAGTTGTCGTGGTTACCAGTGTTGTTTGGGACGCCTAAAGATTATTCGTTTTTAGAAAATATTGCTTTATGTCATCGCAAAAAGAATAATTTTGTTTGCAGGAATACAAAATGTATGTGTAGGCGAAATTGTGTTTTTATTGTTTGGTTATGTAGTGGTATTTGAAAACCGGCGACATGCGTCCCAGTGTTAAAAGATAGTCGATAGCATTTCTATTGACTAGTTATTAAGATTTCTATGAACATAGCTATCTAAAAGAGTACAAAATAATACTAAGAAACAGTTGAAAAAGATATGGGACCGGCAGGATTTGAACCTGCGACCTTACTGCACACCGGGCAGCTGCTTTAGCCATCCAGCTACGGTCGCCTCTTACCAGAACCTTTAAATTTCTCATCTGTATGATACGTCATTTCGTGACGTCACGTTCATCCATTTGTTCCTATCTTAATTAGGATACAAACCAACATGGCAAAGTTGCATTCAGCACAAATGTTGTAAAGAATGCACGCGTACGATAAGTTTTACACTCACCACTATCGGGTCTTGTGACATCAAGTGAAGATACGTTGTTATTGCCGTTGGTGAGTATGAGCAGTGCTTGCCGCCATTGCGACTCCATGACGCTGTGCAACTGCGACGCGATCTGACCGCGACGGCGGCGGTATGACTCCAGCTTGCTCTGGAAATTCAAATTCAGTATATAGAGACAACTGTTGACAACAACAACTGACAACAATGATTCACGTTAATTCTCCTAAAACTTAAAATAATTATATATTATAATCAATCAATGCGATAGTTTTAAAGGTAAAAAGGCAATGCCCAAAAACTATATCGCCACCAATATAGGATAGTAAATAATTTCTTTAATAATTTGACGATTATCTAGTAATAAGAAACATTACTTAAGTGGGATTTAATCAACATGAAAGATTAACTAGTCACTATTTTTCATAGAATAATCACGTGTATTTTTACATTGTTCACTAATTTTTTTTCGTGAAACCCGATTTACTTTTAAAATATCCAGCTTACAATTAAACTTTTATATTATTCTTCATATAATACAGCAGTTTTTTATTTTGATATAGTCACAGAATTGATAGCACAGCAGCGATAAACAATCCCATAGTCAATTGGTCATCATACCCCTTTACAACGTGACCACGATCAATGCAACTCGATCGAAACTGTAGAGCAATACTAATGCAATGAGGGCTATCGTTTTTATCTCACCAGGTGGCGCCACTTTAGAGTAAGGTCTGTTAAAGTTGACAGACATCGATTTCTTCATTGGTATTGATTGTGTTCAGAAAGCTCGGTTAAAGCGGTCGCCTCGCAGCTTTCAACTACGCTGGTGTTGTGGGTTCGATCCCCACATGGGACAAATCTTTGTGTGATTCTCAAAAGATTTGTTCTGACTCTGGCTGTGCTGTGTGTGTGAAATGTATGTTTGTGAACATCCCCGCGACACAGGAGCTATTCCTAGTGCGGGAGTAGTTTATTGAAACAAAAAAAAATCTGTGCCTCTATAGACACTGAAAACTCAATGTCCGCAGAGCCAACCCGCAAAAAGTGACATTTGACATTTCGGAGAGCTCACGCCATACAAACATAATCTCTAGCGGCGAATTCATACGCGATAGCTCACTCATTAAGACCTGTGTCAATAGTAGAAGTAGTAACTACAATTTATGAAGTTTATTTAGGTTACCAAACAAATTTAACTCAAATTAAATTAGAATACTGCGTCAACCAATAATAGGAACATTAATTGCTGTAAGGAAACATAACATATTTTTAATTAAGAAGAAAATAAAAGTATCTTTACCTCAAGTAGGCCAATTTTCTCGCTAGCCTGGGCTAACTGCAACCTGTACAATTTTATTTCTTCTCTTTGTTTTTCTTCCAAGACATTCACTTCTAATTTGTGCCTAAAAAGTAATTTAAATTGTAAATAATCTAAAATCTATTACAACAATAAAATGCAAAATAATGTTTTTAATGTTACTTATATAATTGATTATTTTCATATACTAAGCAAATTGAACTATGACACTATGGAAACATGTTGGTACACCCAGACTGTAGCTTAATTGGGAAAGCGGCATAATGGTATTCCGAAGTCGCAGGTTCATCCACCAATTGGGGTTATGCAGACTTCGCCGATCTTGAATGCGGTGTCAGTCCCCAAACGATGGCTCACCTTCTTACACGCCCTTTATGTCCCACCACCATAGACGACTTGTGGAGCGCCACCGATAATGCCGATTTGTGCCAAAGTTCTAGTCAAACAAAATTTAAATATCATGCATTTCCCTGTTTTTTCCATTGACACGCAAAGAAGAAGATCCGCCAATTTAGAGTAGAATTATTTTTGTATGACGATTCTAGTGAAGTCTAAGGAATAAAGATATTTTCATTTCATTTAGTATAAATATCTTACTGTTCGTCAATCCTAGTAATCTGCTTATTGAAGGTATCAACGATCGCATTCTCCTTGTTCCTAGCATCACACTCCATTTCCCTCTCAGCTTGGTCGAGTTGCTGCTGGAACTCCTCCAGCTTGGCGAGGACCGCATCTTCTAACTGCTTCTGATAGTGGCTTTTTAATTCTGTTTTCTGTAGCTCCAGGTGTTTGCGGACACTTTTTACTTCACTGTCTAAGTTGTCCTGTAATAATTGGCACAATAAGACAAGAAAATGTTATGTCTTTTATTTAAACATAGCTTGTGTGGTAAGTCGATAAGAAGTACCTGTGTAATACATTTCGTTAACTAACGAAGATACATAGAAATTGCAATTGAAAGTCAATTGCATTATGAGTAGGTATATCTTTTTATTTATAAGTAGATCTACACTGGTGGCGTGCCAGGGACGATTATTCTTGAATAGAAACTTGTAACAAAATAGTTTCTAATGATTTTAAACTTTCGCGATTCGTACATACAATTATATATTGTAGACACTTAATCGCGTAAATATTTTTAAAGGCATAAACACCTTTATTTATATAATACTGTATTTATATTATACTGCACTGGCTTTCACCCTTGTGGTAGATCAATAACAAGTAACCTATGTCAAGAGAAGGCCTTCAGCCACAATCTTTAAGATCCATTCAGTGGTACATTATAATATTAGCAGGGATAGAAGAACAAGTAAGTACATACACATTTCTTCAGCAGTTCACTATTCTGGTTCTGTTTTTCGCCAAGCTGTCTTTCTAGCATGTTTCCTCTTGACCTCTCTTCATTTACTTTATCCTTCAGTAAGTCACGCTCCTGCGCTATGAGCGATATCTCGTCATTCAAAGATTGGATCTTACGATTGACATCAGTGACACTGTGTTTGGTTTGCTCATGGTCTGTTTTCTCCTGGAAATAAAGAAATGGATAGTTATATAATATACTGAATTTGGCCTGAATACTTTATCATTCTATCTTTCATATCATCATCATCATTTCTGATTCATTAAGTTTAGATCCTGTATTTGTTCTGGAATCTGCAGGAATAGCATTATAATACTAATACTAACTAGTATCAAAGACGATCTATCGTCTTTGCTAGTATGTAGTAAAAATTAAAGGTGTAAAATGCCATTGTTTTACCTATCTACTTTGTATTATTGTACTTTAGGAGGGCCTTGACTACAAGCATAATTACCTAAGGTCTCCATGACGAAATATTAAAACTGTAAGTGCACACATAACTCAAAAAACTCAAAAGTATTAAAATAACGCCAAAAAAAATATTTTTTGATGTCAGTTCTCTTAAATTGTAAATTGGGAAAAATGGACTAGCACCAACATCAAAACCATTTTTTGACGTTTTTTTAATGCTGTTGAGTCTTAGAAATTGATTGATTTTTTTTTTGGAATTTTATTTTGCCTGTTAAGTGGATTTCAATATCGAACACTACTACTACAAACAACAGAATACTAATACAGACAAGCAATTGCACAAAATGTGGTTCATTAGCTGTTCTCTCTCTTTCTTTGTCCGGAGACCTTCATCAGATCCTGATAAATTAAATACTAAAACCCTCTATGAAACACAAGAATTAATATGTCTAATACCGCATTCAAATCGGATCAGTAGTTGCCGAGAAAATCGCAAACATAATAAGATTGCATACATACATATACGGATCAAATACACAGCCTCCTGTTTTTTAAGTCAGTTAAAATCTTTAGGAACTCCTGACTTAGTAACTTTATGAAAATCTGTTTTGCTTACCTTTTCTAAAGCATCTTCAAGGTTCTTCACACAGTCAGTGGACTGTTTATTAAGTCTCATCACAGTCTCGTAGTTCTCCTTCAACACTTCTATTTCCTTCTCTTTTCTTGCTATGACTTCATCTCTCTCTGACAAACTCTTACTCATTTTTTCTTCAGTTAGTTTCTTTTCTGCTGCCATGAGTTTGTTTTTCTCTTGGTAATCATGAGCGAGATCTAATGTTTTGTATAGCTCTGCTTCAAAGTGACTAGTTTTCTGTAATGTTTATAAGATATATTGCTAAAATTATAATGCACAATTATTTATATTATCTAATACTTAATGTTAGTTCGTAAACATATAGCATAACTAGATGCCCCGCGCGGTTTCCAATTATTGCGCAAACTCACTTCTAACAGTACTTCTACTAAAATGTAGAAAAACCCTGGTTCAGAAATTCATTTATTTTTATTCTAGTTTAACTATACGAAATTGAGTGCTTGTAACATCAAAAATGACAGACTTCCATACAACTGTTCATCCCTCATTTTACCCACTCCCTTTGAAATGGAATGCAATTTTTTTTTTTTGTGTGCCGTACGCCATGTAAGGAGTCTTTATGCAAAATTTCAAATATCTAGCGCTAGCGGATGAGATTCGGCCTTAATGAATCAGTGAGTCAGTCAGGTAAACAATTAGATTAGTATAGATTATGAATAGTATTCTTATAAAAAAAATCCTTGAGAAATACCTTCTGAGCATCATCAGCAATCATCCTAAAGTTCTCCACTTCTCTAACCATTTTCTCCAAAGCCTGCCGATGCCTTTCTTCCGCCTTATCCAGGTTACCAGTGAGTCTCAGCCAGGCTTCCCGCAGCTTAGCAATTGCTGCATCCTTGGCACGGTCAACCCTTACTGCTACTGCTAACTTTTCCTGCTGTTCCAGGATTTTCTTTTGTAGCTGCTGTATCATGGATTCACAGTGCTGTAGAGAGTTATATAATATAGTTATTTTAAATGCCTCATGTGAAAGCAGTTTAAATAAATACCTATTTTTTTTTCTTTTTAAATCATCCTGCCACAAGTTTTTTTTTTTCAAAAGTTTACAATTAAAATTAATCTTACTTTGAAACTAAATAGCTTAACCACTTGTGAAGATTCAGACTTTCTTTTAAGTAACTGGCTAAAGATTATCTTACATAACTTTAACTTCATGTTTATAAACCCTACTGAACCACTAGTGACCATATAAGTTCAGTTAAGAATTAGGAATTGTATTTAGTTGATTACTTACTTCTCTTTTAAGTCTCTCCTCCTCTAATTTACAACTTTCTCCCCTGTCACCCTTATCACCCCTTTCCCCCCACAACTCACTCAAACTCAACAAATCTGTGTCAATAGACTCCATGTACTTATTCTGTAAAGAACTTAGTCTCATACCATCCTTATTCTGAGGGCAATAAGGTCTCATTTGGGGCATCTTAAATTCTTCTTTATTGGGTGACAAATAACTGTCTCCTATAGAAGATTGAGTGTTTCTGGCAAAGCTCTGAGCTTTGTACTGTTCTAGAACTTTTGAAGCTCTATCATAGATTTTGTTTGAGGATGGTCTGAAGGAATCCAGGTAACTGTGTGACCTTTTAGGGGTAGATGTTGGTTGTACATCTTTGTCTGAAAAGTTCAGCTTTCGTATGCTTGGAGACTTGGTCTCTTGTTTACAATCAGTGGTTGGTTTCAATGTGTTATCAATGCGACTAACACTTGGTTCATCAATACTTCTATAAATAGGCACATGGTTGTCAGGTTTTGGGGCTGCAGCACTATTTTTAACTAAATAAATGTACTTATCAAGTATATTACTAGACACTATTCTACCACTTGGCAACTTAATATCTTCAACATTGTTAGTAATGTCAAGTTTCTGAGATAGATAGTCTCCGGTAGCTTTTATCACATTCTCAGGACTTATTGCTGCCTCTTGTTCCTTGTACTTCGAATCTGGAGTTTCATAGTTTTCGACTTTTGTGAGAAACTCATCTATTTCGTGCAAAAGCAGCTTATCATTCTTTTTACTTGGAGTTGAAACAATACTGCTGATATCCCCGTCCATGCTTTGAATATCATTTATAATATCAATGGGCTTAAAAGTATGTCTTTCAATCTCATCGAGTTTTAATGGTGGAATGCTTTTCGATCGAGAACTGATTGAGTCTAAACTTGTCAAAGACAAATCTCTACTTCTAGGCTTTTTATTAACTTTTCTCCTTCGCCGACGCGGGAAAGTGAAGCATTTGCGGTCTAAGCTCCGGCTGTCAATACTATCGGTAGTGTCCCAGGTTTTAGGCCTTCTTATAGTTCCGAGACTAGAGATATCACTGTTTACCTCCAAACTTTCTAACCTATATTCCAACGTATGAACTTGATTCACTAATTTGCCTAGAACTTGCGCTGTACACGAAGCGGGTTTATGTACAACAGTCCTAGAAGAGTCAAGCAGCGAATCCTCGGAGTCTGAACTGTGCACGAGGAAGAAATTTGGTGGAATCAGCAAAAGCACATCTGTATCGTCGGTCTCACTCATTACAGCAAATGAACGTAATATTTTCCAGTAAAACTTGAGCCATTATACAATACACACAACAATTGAAATTAAAACTACTACAGTGTTATTTAAACTAAAGATAATAACGAAAACAATGAAAATATTGCGTGAAATTCAGACGCTTGTTTTGTTTACAGTTTCTTTCTGTCAAGTCAAATTCGTTAGTATAATAATTTGACAACATGACAACGAACTCGACGTCAACGCAATGACGATTAGTATTAAGTCGATTATAAACAACGAATTTAACTCGATTAAATCTTGTACATTTTAGTAGATTTACAGAAAATTGTTTTTTTTTTACGTTTTTAGGATTTATTGCGAACATAACGAAGTTATGAATCATTGCTGTTATTTAACCCTTATACAAAATTTGTATAAGGGTTAAATAACAGCAATGATTCATAACTTCGGGAAACAATAAAATTGCCCAATATTTAATATTGGGCAATTTTATTGTTTCCCACTTGACACTAATGTAATATTTTTTATTATTTCTTCATTGGCAACTCTAAGCAGTACCAATCTCTATAAAAAAAACCATTTCCCCCTTTTTATAAAAATAAGTAGTTTTTTTTTCGAAATCTAAACCCTCATACTTAAACCGTGACAAAATTTCAATTTTATCAAATTGATATATAAATTTAATTTGAGATATTAGACTTTCTTTTTGATTAAGGTAACCCTTAATCAAACATTGGGAAATTATTTCCCACTTGACACTATTTTAATATTTTTATTTATTTATTGGTCTCTAATCAGTACCAATCTCTATAACAAATAATCTTACACAATTTTTGAATATTTTAATTGGCAAAATTTCGTACAAAGTCGCGTACTGTCATCGTACGTCAATGTTATAGACACCGTTTGAATTTTTTTGTGAAAAAAACTGGTTCTCGCGGTACTTTTAAAAGTTTTTGAAGAAAAAAATTTGGTATGTACATAAACAATAATTATATTGATGTAAACTAGACATGTTTTCTGCATGCTTTTTACGGTTTCTGTGTGATTGACTGTGTGATGATTTTACTTTTTGATGTCATTTGTACTATAAGCTAAGCCATAATAATATTATAACGTATTGTTGATGAGAAAAAATAAGCCGCTAGCAGAGTCAAGTCAGGGAGTCGGCATATTAATCTATCAGCTTGCCTGGTGTAAGGGTTTTGGGGTATCGTAAAATTAAAAAAACATTTTAGTCAAATATTTTTTACGTAATAAATTATTATAAGTATTATATAAAACAACAGTACCACTGCACTGCGAGCATACTGAAGTTAAACAAAATAAATTGAAAAACTTATTATATCAATTTAAGTTTTGAAATTTGGAGTAACAGTTACACAACCACACATTCAAATAATAATTGCCTACACAGCTAATACTACTAGGTATAAGCTGTGCTACAATGCTTATTCAAATAATTATTATGGAATGTCCATTCTTGTTCGTATAGTATCTTGAATTGAGTAGTGCAATTTTGATCAGATTCAACTGGTAAACAATAAAAGGGGTACATTAGGCTATAATTTATCTATGTACCATGCAGAAGAAAAGCTAGTAAGTAATGTATGCAAATATTAGAACAGAAAATTCACAAATAGCACATTGCCCAAACCGGGCATCAAAACCGAGACCTCATGGTGAGAGGCAGCAGAGAGTAATTTATAAAGTGATTAATTTAACTGTACAGATATTATTTATTTCAGATAATAATATTACTTTAGTAACATGTTCAATAACTATTTATAATAATTAAACCTATAATAAAAATAACTAAAACTAAAACTATATACACTAATCAAGCAAACCGCTACCAGTGGGCATCGTTCCCGAAATGCTGGCAGCATTGCCACGCTGTATGGCAATGCTTATTCGTTGACCGAAAAAAATGCCAGCACTTCGGGAATGGGTTGACTCAACTAAACGTTTAGCGACGTCTTTATAAAGAGCGTGAGCCCCTGGACCCCACGGCCCGAGCGTCTCTTCCCCAAAAGGCACAAACATATAGCCACTATCTAAAAGGCTATATTTGCGCCTCTTGAGGTTTTCGGCTGATCCTGCCGCCGCACCAGCCCGAGTCCCTGGAAGATGCGACGGTGCCAAAGTGTCAACGCACACCAAGGGCCGCCCCAACCTCCAGGGAACAAGAGTAATTCCGTCGGGTCTCTTACCATCGTCACGGCTCAGGCCATTCGGTTCGAGAACAGCCGCGCAATTGACGGTAGTCAGAGCCCGACGGACGATATCATTAAGGCTGAAGTGGCGAGAGAATTGTTAAATTTAAAAATATACTGTACAGATTAACATATTGTTTATAATTTTCCAATAAAAAAACCGACTTCAATTACTAATAATGCTTATAAAATAAAAACTACTAGACCAAACTAAAAGAAAATTTTATAGGACCACCTGGCAGCTATTTCGCGTCAAACAAAAATAGAATCACGCTAATCGGTCCATTAACCGCGACGTAATCGATGAACATACATAGAAAAAAAAAAACATACCGGTTGAATTGAGAACCTCCTCCTTTTTGGGAAGTCAGTTAAAACGCATGTGATAGTGATATTTTAATAATGGTAGTGCAACCAGGAAAGATTTACTTGTCCACACATTTACTGATTCTTCTACTTCTAATATTGTAATATTAGAAGTTTAAAGCGATACAATAACTAGCCTTAAATATGCTAAACATGCAAACTACACAATAATAAAAAAATACTAACATCTTTACAAATAATTATTTACATATCAGTTTGCTATTTTATCAAGAAGCTCTTACATGAATAGGTGTTTGTTTAATAAAAGCATCTAATTTATTTTTAAATAATTCACTATTAATAGGTTCACCAATGCCACACATGGGGTTTCTTATAGCATACTTTACAAAAATTTCACCATAAATTTTCTTTAATAATTCTCGAACTCCTTGAGCTTGGTTGTCTGTGTTCATAACAAACTTAATGCCCGAAGGTGTCTCCAGACAGTGTAATGTGTACTTTGTAGTCTTGTAATGCATAAATCCATCTTTAGGGTCAAGTGGTGATATTTTAGCAACAAAGGATTTTATGGAGAATAGCATTCCATACATTAACTTGCCTTCCTGAAACAAAATCATAAATTTTGTATATTAGAAAACTGCATCTCGTGTCTAGCCATATCATTTGTATATTGCTCAATGGAAGGTCTCAGGTGCAATTCCATAATCCATTTAAATTTCCATCACAAAATTCTCGATAGCAGCACAGCATTGGAATTTTCCCAGTTGATAGTGATAGACTCATCCCCTATCCCATGGGGGTAATATAGGCGTGATGTTGTAATAAGTAGAAAAGTCTGATCTACAGCTACATTATAAAGGTTTGTTACTTGCATGGGAAATCACTATGAGTATCTGTTATAACAATGTTATGCTTAATTTATTAAGAAAATACTCATTTCCGAGATTTCAATTAATACACACTGTACACTTATGTATTTAAATTATGTACAGAATATGTGTACACAATAGCAGAGGGCGAATTATAAATGGAATACACCTACTAACCTCCTCCATCGACATTCCAGATTGTTTACTCCTGTTCCATTCACCGTAGTACAAAAGCGTGCCATAGCGATCAAATATATATAAATTGTGAATAGTCATTTTCCTGGAATCCTGGAATTCTATTCGGCGTTCAATAATAAAAATTTATTGAAAACGAATGAAATTGTTGACTGGACCAATTTGGCATTTGCCAAGTTGACATCTGTCAATAGTGACATATCATATTATCAGAGAACATAGCATATTATAGTGCATCTCATGTAAAATTAGTCGATTTTTCGCTTTTTATTAGTTTGTATATTTGTGCCACTGACAGAACAGAGGTCACTTTTGAAAAGATAATGAGAAATGAGAATTTGAGAAGTCCTTTTGAAATAAAATCGCTTTTTCAAGAACGTGAAAACCATGGTGCAACAATCGTGATGAATTGATTACCAAATACCAACAAAGCTATCAAGAAATTGTGTATTTCAGTGTTCAATAGTTTCTAACATATATTAATAGTACGTACAACTGCTATACTGTTTAGTGTATGGTGAATTTGAGTGTATATTTTGAGGTTATAAAGTCTTACCTAATCGTATTCCAGGAGTAAAAATCAATAATACTTATAAGATGGATGAATACACACGTGAACCGTGCCCCTGGCGCATTCTTGATGATTCCGGTGGTGCATTCATCATGGGAGCCATTGGTGGTGGCATATTTCATTCAATAAAAGGCTTCAGAAATGCGCCTATTGGTTTCAGTAGAAAAATGGTATGTACTCAAGTGCTTATAAGAATATTTGTGTTTGTGTATGACTATTTGTATAACTTATTTTTTTTTCCAGCTTGGTAGTTTAGCAGCTATGAAAGAACGCTCGCCCATTGTAGGTGGAAATTTCGCAGTTTGGGGTGGTATGTTCTCAACAATTGATTGTTCGTTAGTCTACATGAGACAGAAGGAAGATCCTTGGAACTCTATTATGAGTGGGGCACTAACTGGAGGGATTCTGGCCGCAAGAAATGGTGAGGATTACGTGATACTCACCTTATCATTCATTTGTAATTTAGATTCTAATGGGTACTATACATTATATGCATATTTATATTCAATCTTGGGTCTATCAAATACTAAAATTTTTGTATTTTCTTTATTTCTAAATAATCAAAACATTGACATTTCTACAGATTTTTTAATAGGTTGACATTATGGAGACAGTAATAAAACTAAAAGTACAAGTAATATTTCCAGGTGTTCCTGCAATGGCTGGCAGTGCTCTTGTGGGTGGTATACTCCTTGCACTAATAGAAGGCATTGGTATAATGTTCTCGAGGATCACAGCTGAGCAATTCAAACCACAGCAACCAATATTTGAAGACCCGTCGGTGTTAGGCAGCCAAGGACAACAGCAGGGTCAATCGTTCCAATAGACTAGGTGTTAAGTATAATGGTTGGGATTGTACAGCTTCATTTGGCTGAATATAATATGTTTTTAATCTCCATCTAAATAATAGTCGCTGTAATTTTCTTTGGAAGATAAAATCACAGTTCTGATCTACTTTTTCAAAATTACTGCTTTGATTAACATGACTCTTTCTTTATATTTGTTGTTAATAGTTCAACAGTAGGCTGTACAATCTAATTCTGATTAAACCACATGTTTATCACCCTTGGTTATGATTGAGTAGGTTATTTGCATCTGTGATATTTTCAGTCGTGTACTGATTGCTCATAATCTCACTCAAATGATTTACGATTCCTACCTGATTGTTATGTTAACATTTTTTTGTTCAATGCAAAGCACAATGCGATACTTATAATTATTATTTATGTATTTCATAGAATTTTATTTGCTAAAGTTGCTCAACTGTTTTATTTGTTCCCATAAAGTTGAGGTCAACGGAATAGTGTCTGTTTATTTTTTAATTGTGAAGATTATTCTTGCCATCTTCCAATTATTGTACTCCATACTGACCTGTTTAAAACAAGTAGCAAATAATTTTCTATGAAATACTACCTAAACATAGGGTTTATTTAAAATAAAATCTTTTGCAAATATCTTTGTTTTATTTGCCTTTTCTTGTTGATGAGTAATGATAAATTACTTAATTTCAAGCCAAGTCTACTTACTACCTACAATAATTTGCTGTACGTGGCTCTCTAGGCAAGTCAATTGTGTAATGTAAAAACTCAGAACATAGGTTTTACGTTTTTGCAGGTTGAAATTAAATTGCTAAAGTCAACTTCTGCATGTTTTGTTGATAATGGACATTCTTAGCTTTGATGGTGTGTGGTGGGGGTCTTGTTTTTGTTGATGTTGGTGAGAAATGATATAATTATGTCGATTTACTATTTGTTTTATTAACTGGTACCAGAGTTCATATTATTATTATATAATAAACTTATTGACTACATTATTCTAACTTAACTACGACCTATCTCTAGTGATACGGGAAGGCGACTGGCGAACCGGGCGACTAAACTTAAGGATCCACTTAAATACATATGCGCCGGTTGCACTGTGTCCCTACAGTGTGGAATACTACACTTGTCTTTTTCATTTGGGACCATTCAAGTGTTACGTTAGCACTATATGGGGATTTTAAATAGCATGAAGTATAGAAACCAGGACATAATTATTTGCTGTAGGATGAGGTGTACAATCGCAAAAAAATGCTTACACAATACTTAAAAAGCTCCTTTTGACAGTACTGGTGTCTTGTACAGTTATTTAAACTAATTAACTGCCAGTGCTCAGGACATTATTATTAATCAGTTTTATTAGCACATCCTTCACAATGGCAAAGTTGTTGGATAAATTTATGACACAAATTGAAGCACAATAAGGTTATCTAACATTGTGAAATTTGGGTAAATTGTTATAACAATCTTGCTTAATTTGTTCTTTAATTTTCGGACTGCATTGTTTAGTTCAGCCAGAGTAGGTTGTGTTCACTCAAAGCATTCCTTATCACCAGAACATTAAAACAAATGTACTTATTCATTACTTATATTTATTGGGGCATTCATAATATATAATTTTAAGATTACCAAATTATTATGGCAGATTAAAACAGCACTTTATACAACAAAGGCTGTGTTATTGATTATTCCAGCATGAAAATAGTTAATATTATAATACAATAACAAAAATATCAATATAACATTCTGAATGATGTCATTGGGGCAATCAGCTTGGAGTTTGTTGTGGCAATTTATGGTTGTAAATTCACTGATTTGTTTTGAGTCGCATTTTCCCCCATTTTCCTGATTTCTTTGATGACATGAGCTAATACTTCAGGGTCCACGCCAATTTCACATAACCTGATGCAAACTGACAAAGTTTCAGCGTCTAATCCTGTACAGAGGAGTTGTGATATCTGGTACATCATTTGGAAAGCTTCTCGTGCTTGCCCAACCTGAGCATTCTTCTCGGAAGTCATTGTTAATCACTGAAATGGGTAAATGGTTTTGGTCATTGGTCAACGATAATGAACGAAAGGTTTGGTTGATCTGATGATCTACGCAAACCAAAATATTGTTGTACATACTTCAGAAAACAGTGTTGGTTGTTAATTTATTTTCTCTTTTTGCTATATTTTGGAACATTGGTTGATGTAGTTTCACAACAAATCTTAAGTTTATTTTTCAGTTACTCTGAGTTTCCAGTTCATCTAGAACAGATTATTCTTCAAAATAAAACGTATGACACATGCAATGCTTATCAGCCAATACTTGACGTTTGTCATGCATTTGACAAATGTCAATTAACTAAGGTCCTAATCGATATTAGCGCACTCAAAGGTATTCGGACCGACTTCGGCTTTGGCTAAAATCCCTCGAAAAGCATAGAGTACATAAAAAAGCAGGAGAGAATGTCACTTATAAAATGATGGAAGCACCAAAATGGCGGCGGTCTGTTTATGTGTGCGTGTGTTAGGGGTTACCAGCCATGAGAAATATTACCCACATTTTTACAATAATTTAAATAAATATTTTAGAGGTTTAGTTCTAATATTTTTTTATATGCTGCTTTTTACCATCAAACATGATATAGGTAGTTTTATACTACCGTGGCCAAAAACCAAACAATATAAAACAACTTTATGTTTGAATTTCGAAACAAAGTTAATTTTATATTTCTAGCAGTCGATGCGGGCCTGCAGGTGGAAGTTGTTTGTTTTTATTAAAGGAATATGTACAAAATTCGTTGCTCTGGGCACTCCTGACTAGTCCTGACGCAAGGCAGCGAAGATGCTTTAGTGCAGCTACCCAGTTTTTGGAAAATATTTTAAAATTACGACTCCTACGGCGCTTCCTGATTCTTAGATGGTGAAGATGCTTTAGTGATATACAGGGTGTCCCAGTTTAGGACCTGGAGCCGAAATCGGATAGTAGGATAAGTTATGGCAGTTAGCAAAAAAATAAAAAACAATTCAAAATCAAAAATTCTTTATTACATAAACTATCAGAAAGTGCTTGAAAACGTCAAAAAAAATGTACAAACCAAATAAAATATCTAAGTTAAAATAAACAAACAATTGCGGAGCTTATATTCACTTACATGTGATTTTTCAATATTTAAAGAAATATTGGCAATTAAAATAATCGAGAAAATTTACACCCTGTGACGGACGGAAAATTTACACCCGCTTCATTTCACCTAAATTCTTTTATCGTTTCGTTTTAACATGGCTGCCACGAAATCTCAAACTCGTATGACATTCTGTGGGCCCTTGATTTGAAGGTCAACATTCGTATTCGCGAATGTGAGAAATCGTACATTTGTTACATCACATCGTACATGTGTTTTACACAATAATCAACGAAATATTCATTTTTATTAACACTTTTTTTGACTATTTCAAAAATAAAAATCTTTATTGACATAAACTAGCATCCTTAACTTGTGAATCCCCTAACGCCTGCACAAGTAATAACTGGGTTGCAGGAGATAGCGTCTTCCCCGTACAGCAGACACTATTACATTTAATCTTATGAATAGGACATTTGAATCAAATTTGACAAAAAAAAATTCTTCGTAAAATTGTTTTTTTATAAATTAACTTCTTTTGTAATTATTACTAACATTTATTTTTAATTTTATTGTGCAAATGTTCAAGCAATAATTGCTTTATTAATATTAGCACAGTAAAATTAATTGTGTCGTTCCATTTTTTTTACAGTAAATAATAATGTTCAGTGGTGTGCTTTTCAATTACTTACAATCCCTTATGCTGATTTAATTTTACCAACTGTTATAATTTCTGCAGTTTCTAATTATTTTTACCCAAAAATTTTTCCATGCGTCGTTTGCAGCAGGAAATCTATAAAACAAAGAATAATAATTTATACTGTAGGGACACAGGGCAACCGGCGCATATGTATTTAAGTGGATACACTGGATACTTAAGTTTAGTCGCCCGGTTCGCCAGTCGCCTTCCCGTATCGCTAGAGATAGGTCGTAGTTAAGATAGAATAATGTAGTCGATAAGTTTATTATATAATAATTATGTTCCTGGTACCAGTAAATATAAAACATTTAGAATAGTGACCTATCGTTTCTCTCATCTCTCTTCAACATCATCATATATACTACCATGATAAACCCCCACATTGGTGACCCCGATGTATTATACTACTAAAAAATATTTACCCAAATTCAGGGTAAATGAAAATATTTATTGACTGTCAACACTGATAGTTTTGGTATATTTTTTTACGAAAACAATATAATTTCGGCAATAAGCTGAATATATTACTTGCTTACCTATGAAAAGTGACCCCCTGGTTTTTTTGTTGTCGAGGCGCTATGGTTTCGGCAGCTTTACACAACACAAGACGGCATTTTTAATTATTTTTCTTGAAGATCCGAGCATCAGCACAGTCCAAAGCGTAATGGCGGGCGATTGACTTACTATTGTGTCAATGTGTGTGTTCTGTGTGTACGTGTGACTTACTATGGGTGCTTCAGTAAGTGTTTCAAGAGACTATGTCCTGCTTTTTTTTATGTAGTCTATGTCGAAAAGATATTAATTTTTTAAACTTTTAAGGGTTTACCGTAGACCTCCGTAGACAGTACCCTAGGGTCTGAAACATTTATTATCAAAGTCGATCCGAATGAATTTAATGGCGCTAATATCGATTAGTTGATAAATTGATATAGACAAAATAAAAAAAAATGCGGCTCAGACCTTAGGACGTGTCATCCACGGAATAGGAATACCAAAGGAAATGGTATAAGACACAATTAGTATGAAAACTGCTGTCGCCAAACTCACACAAATAAACCAATAATCATACTTCGCACTACACACAAAGAATTCATTTGATTGGTCGTTTTTATTTTAGTAAAAATAAGCTTATAGCACATGCTATAAATTTGAAAATATACAGACCTTCACTGCTATTGATAAGCTTTATTTTGATAAACTGCAAAAAGTACTTACGACGTTTTGTTATCTTAGTAATGTATTACATTTGACTGACGAGATAATTCCGCTACTTAAGTAGAGATGGCAGTATTTTAGATGAACGCAATTTTAACCTTAAACACGTACGACATAAGGATGAGATTTTGTTTCAGAGATTGATTTTTAGCGCTATTCACCCAGTGATGCGCAATATTGAATTTTATAATTACATTATCGATATCGATAGATACATGATTTCTTATTTGAGCTAACGAGTTTTATATGTGAAAATGTTGCATTTAGTATAATATAGTTTCTTACTATTTTTTATTAATAGACTCGACACTCGCACAATGGTACCAGTAGCTACCGCTCGCGTTTTTTAACTGAATCTTTTTGTAACAATACTTAACATGTAGTGTAGCTCATTTTAAATAATCTAGATAAAATAAGAATACTTTATTTTTTAACCCCTGATGCAAAAAGAGGGGTGTTATAAGTTTGACGTCGATGTCTGTCTGTCTGTCTGGTAAAATGTACTAAATCACTGCTGATGATGAGAAGTAGCCCCTGGCTGTCCTCAGGGTACCAGCTAACTCTATGTCAGATCAGATCAGATTGAATGTAAAAAGGTAACACTGTTTGTTACCTTTTTACATTAAAAGACAGAATAACTATCGAATTTGTAATATTATATTGTGATTACTTTTCTTTTTTAAGTCTATCGATAAACTCAGTATTGTACGAACTCACACATCACTAAACGAGTAGCGTAGAATCATGGTACAAAAAACTCAGATATGCTCAAGACTGACATATGCCACCATATTTGTGCCAGGTTCTATGAAAATTTGACAACACTCATACATTCCTGGCACAACATACTGAACTGTCATCGTGGTGAGGAGACCTATCTTATTATATCATGCGTAGAATATTCTGTAGAATGTTCTAGATGTTTTTATAAGTTAACGAAACATGATTTTTATAAGAAATCATACTTACCGATGGTATGAAACACCTCCATTCATGAGATTTTTTCTTCTACTATCATTTTTACACTCCAGAATAGCACAATACGGCATGGTTAAAGAAATATAAAATAAATACGCAAGATTAGCAACTTGACGCGCTGTCAGAACACGACTGGTCATAGACATGGATTGATTAAGCGTAGCTACGCTTAATTGTGGCACGCGAACCACGCGTACTTCACATTTCCTTTGGTATTCCTATTCCGTGGTGTCATCTGTAGAAAAGAGTGTGCGTCAGAATGGCTGGTTGTTTGTGGTGTTGGTCTATGAGAGTAGATTCGAAAATTGCTAAATAATTGCTTATATTTGCTACAAATAATAAATAATTGCTACATAGGCATTGACGTATTAATAGGATATATATTTAGAAAAAAAACCCGACTGCTTAAAAAAAAGAACTGAAAAGATAAAAACAAGTATAGCATTATCTACATTAAATTCGTTAACAACAAATGAAATATGTCAAACTAAATTCTTTCTGATGTTGCAGGCGGTGACAATAGTAGTAACAAAGTATTGTTTGTCCCCGCCTGCAACATCAGAAAGAATTTAGTTTGATATATTTCATTTGTTGTTAACGAATTTAATGTAGATAATGCTATACTTGTTTTTATCTTTTCAGTTCTTTTTTTTAAGCAGTCGGGTTTTTTGTTTTTTTAATAATTATTTTTTATTTCACTCTTTTTAGTTCTTTTAACCGACATGTTTTTTTATATCTATTAATTTGTAGAAATCAAATCTCTTTGAGATCAATGAGCCTTAATCGTGAGTTAAACTTTCAAATGCAAAAACAATTATTCAAATTTGACCGGCAGTTTCCAAGATTAGCGTGAGCGAACATACAAACTAACTTCCACCCACTTCGGGCGCGCGAGCGTGCCGATATATAAATTGGTAAATTGTGTTTAATCAGTAATATAAATGTGATAAGAAGTATATATTTTTGAAATGGTCTTTTCATGGCCTTTTATTTGATACCCATATTACTATGATGAAAAGAAAATCCATACCTCCCCCCCTTTCTTTTTTCATTTGCCGGCGCCATTTTGAAAATTTATATATCCTATGTCACTATCACTGTTTCGACGAATTCAACGACACCTCATTTGTCAAAATCCGTCTAGCCGTTTGGGCTGTAGGGCGTGCCAAAGAAATAGACATACATACATACATACATATATACATACATACATACATACATACATACATACATACGCTCGAAAAACATAACCCTCCTTCTGACGCAGTCGGGTAACAAATATTTATTTTGACCAGCCAGCCTGACGTTTGGTTGGCTGGTCACCTCCTAGTTTAAAGTCAATCGTGCCGAGTTTTTCAAAATGTATTGCGTCAATAATTGCTACATATTTACTTCATTTCTCTAATTTAATTGTAACTTCAAACACATGTTAAATAAAGATTAAAGCAATTTAATTTATCCCCAGTAAAAGTGCCTGAAAATATAATAATGGCAAACACTAAGTTCTTCCTCTCTTCATCGTCACAAACAACATCATTTTATCAGGCACTTTTTTTTGGGATAATTTAAATAATTACTACATTCTTTATTTAACATATTATTATGTTTCTACTAAATTAGATAAATGAAGTAAATATGTAGCAATTATTGACGCAATACATTTTGGAAAACTCTGCACGCTTGACTTTAAACTAGGAGGTGACCAGCCAACCAAACGTCAGGCTGGCTGGTCAAAAAAAATATTTGATTTCTAAATACATATATCTTATGTAGTAATTATTTATTATATGTAGCAAATATAAGCAATGATGTAGCAATTTTCGAATCTATTCTCATAGACCTACGCCACAGACAACCAGCCATTCTGACGCACACAGAAAACAGCTGTTGGTTGCAAAGATAATGAAATACTACCTACCGTAGAGTTGGTTGGTTTATCAATCCCATAACACTGCGATCTGTTATTGGTGAGATTAACTTTGTAATTATGGTTCTTTTTTGTATTATTTTTGCTGAAATAACGACTTACGGCTACTGTTGTGTTGAATTTGCTATGAAATTCATATTTACAGTAGTATTGTATGTATGTTGGTTTAGTGATTGTGTACACAAACAGTAAGGTGGCCATTAAGTATTGATTTTCTGAATTTGTAAGTTGTGACTTTACTCGAGACGCACTTTTTCAGAGCAGAAATATTCGGCCGTTTGATTAAAAAACCAAAAATACAAAGCGACAAGCCATGGCAGAAAATTCGCGTCATATAACATGTCTACCAGATGAAATAATTGGTTTGATTTTGCAAAAAATATCCTGTCGCAGTATTCTCAACTTTGGTTCAACATGTAAACGTTTTAATGAACTAGTGAATACCAATCAATGGATTTGGAAAGGCTATATTACAGAAGTGTAAGTATAAGTTTTGTACATACAGATTCACATTTTAGATTTTGTGCATACAAATGCCGCCCAAATACACATAGGTACATATTTCTAACAAGAAATCAAAATTTTACATTTAATGCATTGGGATTTTTTTTACATTGTATGCATTATATTCATTCTATAATAAGTATAGTTACATTCATTCTATAATATTCATAGGCAGGGTTTTAGAATGAATTTAAAACTCAATATGTTTATGCTTTTATTGAATTCCATATTTTTATTACTAAAATTAACCTATACATTTTCAGTATAAGCTGGTCTGGCATACAACTGGGGACAATCTTATCCTGGAAATGTATAGGTGGATTGGTAGCCGTGTTTACTACAAAAATCCTGCTGAATCCTTGCCTTAACATTTCTTATTTTTTGCAATATAATGCAAATACCTGCACACTTCTTTTAGTTACAAAATGTTTATATATTTCCAGATTACCTCCTAGAATTGCCTACGTTGTTATTAAATATGACCATGGGAACTGGTTGAATGGAATGAAAAGATTCTTTACTGTAAAAAAAGCTATTTATGAAGAACTTCATTTGATGTCACCAAAGTTTTATGCGTAAGATTGATTTTATGACTAACTTTTATGACTAGTGCTGTACTTTTGGGGGCAAACCTTACTAATATTTAAAATGAGATATTATGTCTGTCTGTCAATCACACTTTTACGGCTAAACCACTGAATTGATCTTGATGAAAATTTGAATGGAAATAGTTCAAAACTAGATAAAGGACATATGCAACTTATTATCGATATAGCTACCACGCAAGCGAAACCCCACACACAAGGTAGTGCTTAAGAAATATTTCTTAAGCAAGTGATTGGACAAATCATGCAATTTTCCTAAAACATTGTATTCATATGGATTATGTTTTATGATTAGTTTTAAACTTATATAAGTAATCAAGCCTTTTTAAAGTAAAAAAAAACATTATTTTATGAACAATTTCATTGTTCTGAAGGAAATTACAATTGCGTTTTATGATTTTTAACATTTATTATTGATAAAGACGAGGATCCATAGGCAGTACAAGAAATCTGTTTTTACAAGGGGTGATGCAAGGAAAAGACGGGAGCAGGCGCGCGGGTTGCCGCGGTAATAAGATGAGATCGTATCTTAGTTTGAATTTAGAGTTTAACTCCAGCAGCACCCTACTCTCCATGCTTTCCTTGTGCTGCTCGCGTTTTGTTTTTTATTGCAATTGAGCAATTATAAAATAATATCCGATTAGACTAGCCACTCATTAACTAGAACCATGGTTACTTCAAAAATATATTATATTTATATCAATATCTCAATAATTTTATTACAGACGCACAGATGGACTAAGATTGGAGGATATGCAAATTTTCTTTAAAATTGGTTTCACTCACAATGACAGCTATTATTTTATGATTTATATTCTTCTTGATTTAATCAAAACTGTCCATGCAGATCCTCAACGAAATTACAACGGCAAGTGAGTGTTGTTTTTTTTCTGTTCATTTTATACTTATTTATTTATAGAAAAGTTTAAGAAAGTTTTCTTATATTTATTTGTTGATTAACAACATTATTTACAGTTGTAAATAGTATTATTTAACATAGGTTTTCATAGTACAGTTGCAGTGATATTTTTATCTTGTAGTTCTCTGCGGGTATCTGGTACATCACTAGTATATCATATACATAATAAGAATTATGTATTTATCACAATTTGTATATTATCTTTTTTTTCTATTTAGTTGTATGGTAGGAGACTTTATTGTTTGACTAGGACACAATTACAAAATGTATTATTATTTTCAGGGAGATTCATTTGACTCACCTTTATTACGCTCAAATTATAGTACGTTTTCTGAATCACACATTTCTTGCTATGAAATGGGCACACGATACCAAGACAAAGGAACTTGAAGCAGATATAGTTCTGAACTTCTTTGTACAATGGATTGATCCTTGCAAACTGCATTCTCAGTCAGATTTAGATATTTCTGTAAGTATTCGCAACTTAGTACTTATCTATATACACTTTATATAATTATAATAATTTAATAATAACAATCTTGTATTTATTTAAACGTTCAATTTAAATTATATAATTATTTAAACATTCGTACAAAAAATATATCCTATGTTGCATGCACAAATAAAGTTTGATCTATCTATCTATCCATCTTGATCAGAGCTAAGTATAAGTATATTATTTTTTTCATTAATTTAATAATTTAGAATCGATTATAATGTATTATCCTCATTGAAATTAATTATAATTTAATGTGCCATTATTAACTGACTTCAAAAAAAGAACAGAAGGTTAAAAAGTACTTATTTTCAAACAGATGATTTTGTTGGTCGAACAAATTGAATTAATCCTCCCAGAAAATCCGCACGTAAATTCTATACCGGAAAAAATAGCCCAAGGCTTGGTAGATGAGTTAGAAGTGCTGGAAGCTATAAGTGATGTACTCCATATTCAAAAATCTTTGCCAATGGGAGGCATGTACGGGTTGGAAATTGTGAAGGTAATTATACATATTACTGCTTATATCCAATATAAAAGATTTTATTCGTGCGAATTTTGAGGTGGTCTTTATAAGCTGTGGTCTTTAATTGCCTCTTGCCTTTAATTCCATGTTACAGGCGATCAGAAACCGAAGTCACAACCTACTTGCAAGTGCGGTACTGTATCAAGCAGTCGCTCGCAGATGCGGAGTGAAATGCGAGTTGTACGCCTTTCAAAATCACTTATTCCTGGAGTGGCAGGACAAAAATAAGAAGATATACAGGATTGACCTACGGACTGGAGAGATAGTGCCGCAGTCTGTATGCCCTTACGCCACGAATAACTTCAGGGACCAATACAAATACGAACCTGCGGCATTTGTCCTGTATATTGTGTCTTCGTTTATGTCATCCATGACGAATGTCAATAACACGTAAGTCTGAAAATACTATTATATGAGAACATTTTGTTTTGTGTTATAACTGCCAAAGTTCTCAACATTTTTAGGTATGATATAATAAAATATGGCCTTGGTATTATACAGGGTGGATGGAACACACATGGTGTTTTCACGATCATCCAATTTGCTTGACAAACGTGTTTTTTGTCGTATAAAAAAATAAAAAGTGGAAATAAAAACTCACCATGTATGGAAGCTGTCGTTTCAATAAAATGTTGAATCCACTCTGTATGATTTGACCGCACTCACATCACGTGACGTATCCAAATCTCACACGTGACCCCACCTAACGTCACTTGACCTATCCAAATCTCACACGTGACCTCACCTCTAGTCACGTGACGTATCCAAATCTCACACGTGACCCCACCTCAAGTCACGTCACCTATACAAATCTCACACGTGACCCCACCTAACGTCACGTGAACTATCCAAATCTCACACGTGACCCCACTTCACGTCACGTGACGTATCCAAATCTCACATGTGAGCATTTTCAGTGTATGAAGTCTGAACAGTCTCCTTGAAAACTATAACCATTTTTGAGCAGTACTCAATGTTGCACTTTAGAGCCCAGATTGAAATTCTCCATTGATAATTTCAGGATGACACGAAATGCTAGGTGGTTGATAGATTTCATCAGCAACGGTCGTAGTGTCGACAACGTATACTTCGATTTCCTGCCCTATGCCACATCTTTACTAAATTTCGAACAAGACCCCGATTTAGCGAGACCGATTACATTTGAATTCGTGAGTATTTATGATACGTTTTTACTAAATGCAATGTTGAAATCGAGAAGAGTAATATATCTCTCTCTTTGTCTTTCTTTTGATTTCACCATCAGCTCTATAAATAAGGACGTAAAATTAACTTGTTGGTATATTATTTAAATAATCGTTTGTACAAAATACCCTGTATATTGTTGAAAGATAATTTTCTTTACAGCTGCATCCGTCGCATATGACGCTCCTTGAGAAATTGTCCAGCTTGGAGAGAAAGGATTCTATACCACCATTTATTCGAGAAGTAAGTAAAAATAGAGATTGAATAGATACCACTTTTTGTTGGCTAACCGATTAGGAAACCCATAGTCAGCCTATCTCTAGTAAAAAGTAACTGGCGATAGGCTCACGCCCTATCAAGCGGTTTAGACATAACAGGTGAGATGTTATAGTACAGATAAAACTGGACACATCTCTAACTAGGGTTGCCAACTTTTTTCAGAAGAAAAAGAGCATTATCTGATTTTAAAGGAGGTAAAAAAGAGTATGGACTTAAAAAAGAGAGTATCATTTATGTTAAATTTTTAAACAGGTATTTTCTTGTACTTTTTGCAGCGCATACCAATTTTTCATCATTCCGAATGTGGTTGGAGGAAAATTTTTTGGGGGTACCAACATAAATTAACAGTAAATAATAGATTTTTTGGTTTTGATTATGGGTTTTTGCATACGATCATAAGTAAGAATGTGTAAAAAAGAGTATTTTAGCGTACTCTATTAGTGTTATAGATTATAGAGTACGCTTGCATGATATAGAGTACGGTTGGCAACCCTATCCCTAACCTTTATTTATCACGTTTTAGATTGAAGTAAGGCCCCACGACCCAAAGGTAGTGTATGCCGTGGGCATGGTGTGCTATCACAAGAAACTTGACTACATCTGTGTCATCCGAGCTTGGAACATGAAATATGCCTCAGACTGGCGGCAACGAGTGGAAATCCAAGATTTGGAATATGGCGTCGTGCAGCCGTTCTACAGCGTCATTGTATTGGACCAATCCGAGCGGTACGTCCCGCAAGGTAAGATGTACTACGTTACGTTATATTTGGATTTTCACCTATGAGATAGAACGCTAGAAGCTATGAGGGCTATCGTTTTATGTCTATCCAGATGGCGCCACTGAAGAGTAAGGCCTGTCAAAGATTGTTGATAGACATTGATTTATCCCATCCATTGAGTTTATGCGTTTTTATAGAGGCACAGTTCTTTAGTTCGCTTAGAAAATATTTTGGAACCAAAATTATTAGAAAAATATTAAAAATTTAAGGATTATTTGTTGCAATTTCAAGTAGAAACATTAGTCCGTCTCTTTTGCTCTGACAAATGTTTTATGCACAAGTATACAACATATCTTGTTTGTTGCAGAGTGCATTGTGCATGCTGATCGCCCAATGCGGTTAACGCACATGGAAAATACACTTGGTAAGGAATTCACACACTTCGACGGGTTTGCCTACGTGCCGAATAAAGAGAAGCAAATGGAATACCCCGAGGATGGACCCATCACAGAAATGTACCGAGCCAGAGCACGCCAATAGACCCTTCATTACATAACAAAATAGCTTTTGATACTCTATAGTTGATTAAGATTATGTGTTAGTGATAAGTTTCACTGTCGATGGATGGAAAGGAAGAGGCAGACCGAAGAAACGATGGATGGATTGCGTAAGAAAAGATTGAAGGGAGTGTGTGATAGCGAAAAGCCTGACATAGGAGACTGGAAGCCCGCCCAGCCCCAATAAAATGGGATAATAGCAGGAAGATAAAGAAGAAATGTGTATTTACAAAATGTAGAATTACAAAAGAACCTAAGTTATTACTAGAATTACCAGAATTTATTTTATTCCCCATTTATCCTATTTATATTTTAAAGATAAATGCGAAAGTTTTTGAGGATAAGACAATGTGTGTGTAGGAATAATATATAATTATTTATATAATTTGATATATAATCGATTTTGATAAAAGGATATTGAATCTTTATTTTTATTTAAGTAAATATAAAAGGGGGATATGAGAGGTTTAGATCTTTAATAGATTACCCTGTTATTGATGTCTATGATATAACAATGTAATGAAAGAAATAAAAAATAAGTAAAAATTTAAGTATTTTAATAATCATCTCCCATTTCTGACCTTACAGTGACACAATGACAATCCAATTTTGTCATTTTTCCAAAATATATTGGCCTGCGACCTTGCGATCCAAACATGTTTCAAAACAAAACATATTGGGCAGCATAGACTAATATATTATATCGGGTTGGGCAGTGAGCTGAAATTAAGAAATTTGATTGGCTCTAGAAATGTTTTGGTCGCTGGAGATATGGCATAAAAGTTGGAAAGCGTGAACGTATACTAATATTTTTATAAAGCTGAAGAATTTGTTTGGTTGAACACGCAAATCTCCTGAACTACTAGGCCGAACTGAGTTATATTTATATAGGCTATATCATCACGCTATGGCTAATAGGAGAATATGAATATGAAATAAATTAATATGTTGCGAAACGGGGGAAAAGTGAGAGCAGGAAGATATATCGCGGGTAATTATAATAAAATCGTGGTTAAAATAATAAATGCCACGCGGACGAGGTCGAGGGCAACAGCTAGTTAAATAAAGTGGCGGAGCTTTTGTGACTGAGCTCGAAGGAGGCTGCACTATCACCATATACTTTGACAAGTATCTAGGTACCATCCATTTTTTTTATTTGCTATTTAATAGTAGTGCTTCGACTACTATGTGTCGGTTTGGCTTGCTAGTTTACGCTACGGGCATAATATCATAGCAGCGATAGCCGAGTGGAATCGCGCGTTGTGGAAAAAATTAGGTGAGGCCTATGTCCACGTCGTTGGGCGGAAATGATGATGATGATAGCTGAGTAGTTACTCCATAGGACTGCGAAGTCAAAGGTCTCGAGTTCGAATCCACAGCACACCTCTGTCAATAAATCGTTAAGATTTATCTTAACAAAGATATGTGTGTATTTGTCATATAAATTATCGCTCGCTAACGGTGAAGGAAAAACATCGTGAGGAAACCTCTATGCTTGAGAGTGCCTGTGTGAAGTCTACCAATCCGCACTTGGCCAGTGTGGTGGACTATAATGGCCTAACCCTTCTCATTATGAGAAGAGGCGCGGGCCCAGCAGTGGGACACGTATTAGATACAGGGCTGGTATAATTAATAATATAATAGTTTCGCTTCTGTTTTTTTGTGGGTTGATTGTGTACTTATGTAATTAAGTGTCAGACGGAGTATGATTTGCCCATACTAAAGGAATTCCGAAATCACTTGTGATTCAAGCGTAGGTATTTACTAAATACTATTGTGTTATTCATATTAAGACAGTTTTAATCTTGGTATTTTTTGATAAAAACATTATAAATATCTACATGAATTGAAGTTTAAGAGATTCGATTTTCACGTATTTTTACAGCGCAAATGGCCCATTTTTATCATATTTGTACTGTTTTGTAAAAAAATATATGTGTGATATTAATTGCGTTTACATTTTGAAACGCGCGCGTACGCCAAACAGAGATAGCACTACTCCATCTGATTTTGCATCTGTTTCGAATGGTTAAACGCGATCCGTCCGCCACACTCTTAAGTAAAGAACGATAGTTCTACACTACTACATAAAACAACTAAAAAATATAGTTTTAGGCAGTTGTCCCACCAACGACGAGAAAACGACTAACTATCGGCTATTTTCTCGCTTAAGAAACGTACAATAGATATACTTTCCGTGTGAACAAAAGAGATGCATATACAAACAGTTGATCGCTGACTATTCACACTGCCGGCGAGCACTCGCTTCACTAGTTTGTCGCTGAGCGACAAGAGCTATGAGGGATAACACTCGCTCGACGATACTCGCCAAGCGATTAGAACTCACGCCGAGAGAGCAACCAGTGGTCATTTTTCTACAGTGCGTATCTGTATCCGCCTCACTCGCACACTCGCTTATAGCCGAGCTACACAAATATCGGAACTACGCACTCGCTCCCCGTGTCTCGCTAACTCGTTTCTAGTTCTAGCTCTACTCGTTACTCGTTAATCGTTGCCGGTGAGACAAGTGCCTTATGCATATAACAAATGCCTGTAAAACTGACAAATTCCTTTTGTCTTTATTTTTAATATAAATGCAAAATAACCAGCAGAGTATATTGTTCGCATCATCATTTAGTACCTCGCGAGTGCGGGAAATTTTCTTTCTTTATTATAATGAAAAATTTACATAAGAGCAATGATCGCATACATTTTCACGTTCCCACCGTAATCGAGTGGGATGGCGTGCAATTTATTGTATGCCGCAAACATCCACCAATTCCATTATTCATAAGTATTATCTTCAATTGAAACTCGCGGGAAAGTTTCACAAATTTCACGACGCTCAGTATTTTCTATTTTTGTACGGTGCGTCTGCACTCCCAAAAATAGATGTTCAAGTTTTGAACATAGTGTGTGTGGCACGCGTGGCTATTTAACGTGATCCTGTAGTGAGATTGTGAGGATTATTATTGAAACTGAAATAAAACCAAAACCTACAATGGTGAGTAAATACTTTTTGATAAATACTATGGTATCTTCATTATGCCAAAGTCAAAAGCTTCTCGCGAAGAGAAATCGCTCAATAAAGAAATTTGATTGAGAATGCTTGTTTAGTGTGCCGCTAAGAATTAGGTATGAGATCAATTTGGACTAGATGCCATGGTTACGACGAGTTTTATCAAAGGAGCACGAAGGTAATTCATTATCAGAAGTTATAATAGGTTCTTCATTTAAGAGTTAAAAGCACAAATTATTAGTGTACGGTTAGTCGCAAACATCATTTTGGTTTCTTATACCGAGCGGTCTCATTATTCTATGTTCCGAGCTTAGATACTTAGAACGCTATTACATTCGTAGAAACCGTAAGTATTCGCTTTAAATAGACGCAAGCTATTATTACACGATATTTATTCTCTTTTTTATATTTCCTGTCTTATTGTGATGTGATAGCGGTCGGTTTACTTCATATTCTGTAAGGAGGAGCAACTAAATCTTCGGATATTGAATTACCGTGGTTACCGGTGTCAGTGTCGCGTGAAATTTCGCTCTAAATCTTATTTATTTTGCGGAAATACGACGCTGAAAGCTGTACTGAGTCGTCCGGTAACGTGAATCGCAAGCTTGTTGTACACATGCGTAGATTCATTCTTAGTAGATGGGATTTGTTCTGATTAAGAGTTCTTATTTTGAGCCTTTATTCGGTAAAGGCTTGAGGAGATTTACGGTTAACAGTTTTTGAATAATCTACTTTTTCTCGCCGTAGCTATCCCAAGGTCACATCATCTTTTTTATGGACTTTATGTAGCTTTTCCTTCCTTCAGCAATTCAGTCACCATAGATTTTACTCTTGCTAGTTTCATCGATTATGACATAATATTTACGAAGAATTTACGTCTCAACCACAACATAGTACTGACGAATTACAACATCTACGTCATCTGTTTACTTAATCATGATTCCTTTGTTCGGGAATATGCATTTACGCAGTTTTACTTTGCATGTATCACACATCTCATCTTAAAAGCGTACACGAGTTACTTCTACGTTTCACCTACAGTCGTCGTATAACAAACATAAATGGTACGTACCACTTACTACATGTAGACTTTATTATTGTTTAAAATGATAAAACACGGAATATGTAGCACGGCATAAACAGCGGGTCGATGGACAGATTAACTGAGCTTAAAGCGTCTTAATCACGTGTTAATAATCTAATTTATTAACCCTGATGTGCAAAAAATTATCCACAAATCTGAAACCGCTAAACAAACCTGCAAATTCTCGTCAACGTTGTGACTGTACTGAAAATCCAAGCAAATTAAGTTACTAGCCCGAATTCTGAGGGCACAAAATTAGCTAAAACAATTAATGGACCAATTAAACGTCACATTCCTAAACCCTTGTTGATTCGCCCAATTTCATGTGTGCCTAGCTTTAAATTTAAAACGAAGTTTTCTCTTAAAACCCGGCGGTCGGATTAATGGAATAATTTCATCAGCACTAATTTTCTAAGAAAAGGGAAGTTTTCAAAAGTAATTACCTTATGTTTCGAGGGAAAACGACTCTGAAACGAGATCTTGTGAACGCGTTCAATCAACGTCAATTTTTGTCTCGAATTTTCAAGTAGTCGGATATACTTACTTTATGTATGACGTCTCTCTCTCGTCTCTAAAAAGTATTTCATTATTAGGTATTTAGGACAAGGTATTTTGTGATACTATATAGCCAGTTTGCATTGGCCAACTGAAATGGGGCTTGACATGCCATATGTTATGGTGCAAACTAGACAAATGGAGCAAACTAGACAAATGGAGCAAACAAGTACATAACTCTGTGGTACCCAAGACAAGCGGAGAAAGGGTCACCCACAGTTATATGGGCAGATGACATACCCACGTCAGATCTTGGGTCATCGATGGACAAGGGTAGCTGGAAGAGGGCCATATTAGAAGGCACGCCGAAGTGAGAGATATACATAACCATCATTTCGGCGAGAAGAGGTTTGAGTGAGTATTACGAGTACATAGCCTTATAAAATATAGTCCTCAAAAATACATACAACATAAGGAAGAATCAGAATTAATGTTCTTTACAGGTTAAGGTACTTATTAAAACTTACTTTGCTAAAACTAAAAGAAAATTGACAGAAAATAGATGTTCTAAACTCTGGTCTTAGTAAGTAAGCTAAGCTTTGAATGCTCGATCTCTTGATCTATCGAAGTGATTTTAGGGCCTCTTCTGTTTACACAAAAATGCTTCATAATATAAATCTTATTCTTGGAAGTTTAAATACGAACCGCTTTATGACTGTAACGTATTTACAAAGGAGCAAAATACACAATCAGGTTAGCTTCGCGTGGGGTCACATTGTAGTATTTTCGGATCCAATAAACGTTCCGAAATGACGCACCGTTTGTCATCCATCTTTTCTTATAAGGGCAAACCCACTCAATCTTTTTCATAAGAAACATATGAATCATATAAAAGCAAAACTAGCAATATCCACATTTGTCAAATCGTGGCAATTAAAAAAAGTCTTTTAAAGAAATAACAACCTAGATTACCCCTATAAATAGTATTTTAATTTGAGTGGAAGGTAATACTTAACCCAATAAATTATTCGAAACGATTGATAAATTAATACTTAAAGAATAGGATCAAATATTACTTCGGATATTGCTGTTTTTGAACTTGACTTCTGGACAATGCTGCATTTGAACTTAATGACAAGGGATGTTGCTGTGTTTGTTTTAACAGACGCCATTTTAAATCTTGGTAATATAGGGATCACAACATGTTGATACTTATGATAATCTTATAGTGGAATAGAATTTATATTTATTTTTATTATAATTATTTTCAATTAGTTATCTGTTACATAGAAGTAAAATTTAAATTAAATATATATACAGGGTGGATGCGACATAGCGACATTTATTGAAACCACAGCTTCTATACATGGCCAGTATGCATTTCCACCGGATAAAAAATTCTCTGGCGAAAAAAAAAATCCACGTCTTCCGAACAAATTGCACGATCGCAATGTTCAAATTGTTCGGAGAACGTGATTTTTTTTTTTCGCCAGAGAATTTTTATCCGGTGGAAATTGATACTTACCATGTATAGAAGCTGTGGTTTCAATAAATGTCGCTATGTCGCATCCACCCCGTATATTAGTATTTATTAGTATTTATTTTTACCGATCACGTAAGTATACTGCGCGGGTACCTAAACTGATGTACAGCCCTGCCCCCCGCCGCCGTTTCACCCCCTGCTTAGGGACTCGCAGCGAGTGGTACGCGAACTCAAGCGCATATCCATTCATTTAATACCTTACGTATCAAACTTACCAATTTTACATGATCACCTCACCAAACAAACAAAAAGACTAATATAATATTAGTTTAGAAGTTTAGTTTACAGGAAGCACAACAAATTTTTATTACGTATTGTAACGTCATGTGTTTTATAAGAAATGTGAAAAGTATCAACACTGCATAGTTAGACGATCATAATAGGTAAAAACCTCTGAACTTTAGCCACATTTCTCTTCCAATTTTCGGGTTGAGCAACACGTTTCCGAGCTGAACTGCTGTCTACCGGATGAGGGGAACACTCCATCTTACTAGTTAAATGTTTATTCACTTTGAAAACTATTAAATTTCATCAACAAAGTGTAAAAACACGAGACCTCCTAAGGAGTTCACAACTAATAACCGCCATATAGTTTTAAGTTGGGAGGCGCGCTCTGATTGGCTGATTCGGATATTGCTACGTTTGCACTTCAGTAACGTGGATGTTGCTGTTTTTGTTATGAACAGTGATTTTTGGGACTAGTTTTTTATGTGATTTTGCTGTTTTTGAAGCTTTAATGTATTTGCACTTTTTCGCCAAACTGACAGAAGAAATGGCGCGACTAAAAAGTTACTTTTGAAAAAAAGTGGATTTTGCTGGTTTTGCTTTTATATGATTCATATTACACTTGACATACTTATTCCGGATGTTTACGGGAAATCTTAAAGCTGTGAATAAATTGGAGCATTCTTCGTTTCAAGTGACGATTTGTCGCTCAATTTACATCTGTTAACATATTTGGTCCGCGTTGCCACGCTTCGGCGATTTCATCCCAAACTCAGGATGATTAGCATTCATGTTGGAAAGCTCTCGGATCTTTAATACGATCGTGCTGAAGATTTTTAGGTACTTCGAGGGCCTTGAGGGATGAGACGTGAGAGATACCTATTTATTTATTTTGTCACGTCCCTACATTACAGCCCCGACGTTGAAGGTGTCCTATTCAAGAGCAAGAGGCTCTTCTCAACTGATTTGATTAGATTAGATTCTTTTATAGGTATTTTAATATTATTTTTACTGGTTTCCTTTACGTTTGTTTATTTAATGCGCTTTCGGTTTTTATTTTCTGCAATGATTGGGGCAGAAGTTTTTTTTACTAGTATCATTTACCACGTAAAAAGCAACCTGCTTGATGTTATAACCCTTGTAATGAAAAGAGTTACCCTTTAAAAACCAGACAAGTGCGTGTCGGGCTACGCGCTATTGCGCTTTATTGGGTTCCGTAGCTGGTAGTGCCAACATATTTAGACTTAAAAGGGGTTTTCTATCTGTATTCAACAAGTAACAACTTCATACTATAATCATTTTCAAAGGTTTTAGTCTAATACTAAAACCTTTGAAAATGATGTGTGTTGAATAATGTATGTACGAATTATGCCAAGTAACTGCATTTTATAATTTGTAAATAAAGTTAACGTAGCCGCTATAGTTTTCCTTGAAAGTTTATTACTACCACTATGATTTTATACCGACTTTTCACACCGACACCCATCTCGAGAAAAAAATTTTTCTTCAATGTTAAATTTCTCGCCAACAGGTCTCTATATCAAAAAAAAAATCTGTGCAAACCCTAGGTGTTTTAAAAAGACCTATCTAACGATAGACCACTTTACATGAATGGGTACTCAAAAAATAAAATATTTTCTTGTATTTATTCTACCACTCTCTTGACGGTTAACATACGAATATATATCCAAGTAAAATTTCAGCTTTCTAGCATTAACGGTTTCGACGCTATGCCTCGGACAGACCGACATTCAGACAGAAATGGCGAAACTATAAGGGCTTCTTGTAGTTAGTACGGAACCCTAAAAATGGCATATAAATACACCCACGCGCTACCCTTCCTGCTGTCATCATAGATAATACTAATAAAAACATCCATCCTTCAGCCGGTTTGCTACTAGTAGCTACATCTGAGGCCCATGTATGTGTAATAATTTTGTAGTACCAGAAGGCTTATAAAGGTTTATCATATAATTATACTTATATAATAGGTATATATTTCTTATAAGTAAAATTACATTTAGTTTAATTACTAAATGTAATTTATTAAGATTACATAATTAAATAGAATACTCAAATGATACTTCCATTGTAAATGTTAATAATTTAAATGTTTTGTCTCTTTCGCACAGTTGACGTTTATGAACGAAGTTTATCGGTTATGATTTGAGTATTCTTTGATTTGACTTTTGTGTTAACCACCGATGTAAACGTTGGTTATGAAAATATAATATTTCAAGCAAGTTCGGCATTATATTTAAAGTGATAAAGTGTTTAGTGGGTTGTGTAAAACAGTCTTATCATATGCCTCCCGTGTGAGCAATTAAGCTATAAAGATAGATTATACCTACGATCTACTTAATTTATACTACACGCTTGTGACCTGGCGGCTAAAACATCAAGTATTAGTGTTCTACCGAGTAACATAAATTCTTTAGAGCCAAATTGCTTGATGAATAAATTAAGATATACGACATTTTATCACATTCTAAGCAGTCTTGGGCCCTAGACAACCGGCAGCTCCGTCCGAATAGAAACGCAACTCTGGGTGCCAGCGTGGTGATAGGTTACTTAGCGGCGTGCGCGAGAGAGAGAGAGTTACGTTTTCTCGCTTCTAGGTGCAAGCGTTGTCTATTCGAACGAAATTCAAACGCTTTACACATATTATACTGTATAGATACATATACATGAAGTTTTGCTCCTGTGGTTCTAACAAGTATTTTGATGGACTTCTTAATCCCAATTTTACCAAACTTCTTAAACCACGCTTTACGCTGAACTCAGTTAACAATCTCTCTCTCTCTCTCTCTTATTGAATGTTTAGACGGCACAGAGATATCAAAAGTTCGATCAGCGTTGAACTCAACTGGAGTAATAGACTTCTAAGGGCTTGTACACATAACTGCGAATCGGTGCGATGCGAATTCGCAGTGCAAAAAACTAAGTCGCAAATTACTGCAATGCGATTTCATGCGGCAAGAGTGACCGAACTGAATGTAGAGAATTGACGATGCGAATTTATGCGAATCAATTCGCAAAATCTTGCGATCGCGTCGCGTCGCGCCAGATCGCAGATTTTTACGATGCGTCGCGCCAGATCGCAGATTTTTACGATGCGACATCGCATCGCAGTTTTGTGTACAAGCCCTTAGAAGTCTATTACTCCAGTTGAGTTCAACGCTAATCGAACTTTTGATATCTCTGTGCCGTCTAAACATTCAATAAGAGAGAGAGAGATTGTTAACTGAGTTCAGCGTAAAGCGTGGTTTAAGAAGTTTGGTAAAATTTCACCACTTAACGCTTAGGCTACATCTTACGATCTCTCTTGCCCGTTCTTACATTTAATAAGAGACACAGATCGAAATACGGGAGTAACAAAACTGTAGTTTAAGAAGTTTTGTTGAAATCGTCTTTCGTGATCCCAGTGTCTATAAGTCAACAAATTGTCCCAGGCCTCACAAACGCGTCTCTAATCCTGCCTTTACCTCAACCAGTGTACGCCGAGTCCCCAAACAGTAATTTGGTGTGCAAACGGAGGCAAATTGTCGAGGCCCCTCGAACAGCTACAGTAAAACAAACGCACTCCAGTATTGAGTGGAGTACTACAGTCACTCAAAGCCTCTATCCAGTGTTGCTAATTCTTGGTTTTTTTCACCATAATTTTCAACTACTTTAAAAAAAGTTTTATAGACTTTAAGTTTTACCATAAACACATGGGAGGCCAATGATATGTGGGTCAAGGTAAAATGTTTTCACATATTTATACCTTAGTCATGAATTCGTGATCTTTGGTATATCCTCTTTCGCGCTTTTTTATATTATGTATCCTAGAATGTCGAAATGTCAATCTTTCTCTAAGCTACAACTTCAGCCGATTATTGTTACATGGAAAATAAATATTTTTTATTTTAACATCGTAATTTCTTGCTAAATTGAGGGAATATAATAATTAAAGTCTTGTTTTCTTTTGCTTGTACCAAAATTGAAGGTAAAATGTGTTAGGTTGGCATCCCTGGCTTTGGGAGCGTGGTAGATAGGACAGATAGGACAGCGCTCAATGGGGACGATCAATTTGGATCTGCTACGGCGTCATTTGTTCACGAAGGGAGACTTGAGCGGCCTGCTCGAGTATTGCCAGTGTCTCTTTATTGTTGTACCAATATTGTCGTAGTTTGTATAAATGATTTGCGATTTGCAGGCAAGATGTTAAAGATTATGAAGATAAAATAATAAATACCTACTTGTAAAAAGTTCACGTGGCTGAATTTATATAAGACTTTATAAAATAGGATATCTTTTTTTTGCACTCTATAATGAATGGTGAAAAATTGTATCAGAACTTTCTGCGGTAATATTAAAAGTAGAAGTATAAAAGTATCTTTCAGTCAATATTGTAATGCTACTTACCTACGTGAGTGAGATTGAATATTTTGCGATGTTGAATCTCTCGACAATATTCATGACCACAGTGAATCGACCATAGAAATCTAAAAACAGGAGAAGTGGCAAGGGGGCGTGTCTGTGTCCACGCGATATGCGCAAGCTGCGCATAGACTCAACAAATGGCCGTTTCCATGAACTAGTGCACTTTCGACCGTGGTAGCGATACATTATAAAAATGCCTTGTTGTTCGGTGGTTTCCTGCAAAAACCGAAGTGATATTAAAAACTTCGTATCTCACGGAATCACTTACCATATATAAATAACAGTATTTTACTGTATTTGTCTTTAAAATCATAAAAAACAACAAATTGTAAAAGATTTCTTGCTTTTACTACGTTATTTTTGTTTTCTAAATATCGCAGCGGCTGTACTATTTTTGCAGAAAATACATTGCTCCTTAATCACTACCTTAAGTATGTCGCTAAGCGACTGGACAAGCAATGTAAAAATAACAAAACGATACTTTTCTTACACGGAGCGTCGCATAGTACAGCCGATGTGTCTTGCGGCGAGATAGTGATGTGGTTAAGATCCACTAACGAAGGATTTCGATAATAATGTCGATTGCCCAACGAATATTATATTGCTATCATAGTTTATTTTGAAATTTTTGTCAACCGTTTTAGCCCGGTTGGAAATAGTTGGAATACTTGATTAGATGACATTTAAGTACGGTTGGAAAACCCTTGAGAATGTAAAATAATCTTTTTTACTGTTTTTGATTATTTTACAGCGTACCTAGTAGATAAATGCATAACCAACGGTCGTAAAGTAAGTTTTCACCACACCAACACGAAAAAGATCGTTTGCTTGCTAGAATTCAGTGAATAAAAACCGTTTTTACTCATTACTGAGGCAAAGTGATTAAAATTTCAAAACACAAAATCGTAGTATAGTAATAATTAGGGTACACAAAATCCTTCCAATGAATAGGCGCTGAAAAAAAACAAAACAGCCACCTTGTAGGTTAGTAATAAACATTGACATAAATTTTATTAAATAACTACAAACGATACGTTATATATTTTAAATTATATAAATACACGCTTATTTAGTATTTTAATGTATTTATATTCGTAGATTGACCATTAAATTAATAATAATCAGGTACTTAATATTAGACTCTATAAATAAATGTTACGGAACGAATTTTCGAACGCATTTTAAATAAAAAAGAAAAATTCTGTGTCTGTGTCAGTAATCGCGGGCAAATATAAATTCTTTTCAGTTTTATGTTCCGAACCGCCCGCGCAGCCTCACATATAATACTTTCTGGACGACCCCAACTTTATCGGAAGTATCGATAACTTTCCGATTTAGTCAATCACTAGCGTATATGTAAAATAAATTGCTTTTGCACAGTACAACGATAGCGACAGATGTTTAAGTGTGAGTAAGATGTAAGGTGCATGGTAAATGCACGCTGTGTGTGACGAGTTAAGGTTTATAATTGATTGTGTAGTATGTTCTGATTTATGAATTGCAAGTGTGTGCGCGACTGTGTATCTATTGCTTTTACTGAACTACATGTGTAGTAGTGGCGCGGTGGTGGGGCCAACCTAGCGACATCGGGTTCTGATACATTTTTAACTACCGGGCATATCTCCTTCTATCAAATATCTATGGAATCGACACTCAAGTAAGGTTGTCAAACGTTATTAGTATACTAGTATACCATCAGATTGCTGGCGTAGGTAGTCGTGAAAATTTATCAAAAAATAGTTTAAATACCATAAAATATCAGAGTTTAACACTTTTTTACTTAATGCACGTACGTACGTTTTCTTGTTGTACCAATATTGTCGTAGTTTGTATAAATGATTTGCGATTTGCAGGCAAGATGTTAAAGATTATGAAGATAAAATAATAAATACCTACTTGTAAAAAGTTCACGTGGCTGAATTTATATAAGACTTTATAAAATAGGATATCTTTTTTTTGCACTCTATAATGAATGGTGAAAAATTGTATCAGAACTTTCTGCGATAATATTAAAAGTAGAAGTATAAAAGTATCTTTCAGTCAATATTGTAATGCTACTTACCTACGTGAGTGAGATTGAATATTTTGCGATGTTGAATCTCTCGACAATATTCATGACCACAGTGAATCGACACTCAAGTAAGGTTGTCAAACGTTATTAGTATACTAGTATACCATCAGATTGCTGGCGTAGGTAGTCGTGAAAATTTATCAAAAAATAGTTTAAATACCATAAAATATCAGAGTTTAACACTTTTTTACTTAATGCACGTACGTCTCTTATAGTATGTTCTTAAATTAAAACTCATAAATTAGTTTTTTAACAGTAGAAAGTGTAAATTTACAGTGAAGGTGCCTTTTACGTGCTGTTTATGAAAACTTATTTGACGACATGGCGTGACATTTGCTGTCCCACTGAACTTGACTTGGCAAGATTCCAGATTCAACCACAATTCGCTAATGATATCTTGAACTTTATCTCTATTCATGACCTATTTCCATTTTTGGAATATAATTTTATGCAAACGTTTTTTCCACTCACTTGCCACTTTGTTATACTTGAACTTACAGTATTTACACCCTTCCATATGCGTAATTATGCTTAAAAGAGGTACTAAGTATGTACTGGGGTAGGTACCTACTTAGACTTAACATATAAATACAGACTCTGATTCTTTCTTGGGAATCTGACTCTGTATTTGTAGTTATTTCATCAGAATCACCTTCAATAGTCTCTCGTGAGTATTAAAACTTTATTCTAGAGCCACTCATCATATAAAAACTTATTTAATTACAGGCAGATGCAGCTCAAACTTCGGTTCCGGTGCCAGGAAGTGGCGAGGCGCCACCCGCAGAGAATGTTTCGAAGCCGGTGAGACACTGTTTATTCTCACTATTAAACTTAGCGCAAATGTTCCTTCCGACTTCGTAATATCTATAAGTAAAACTTAAAACAGTTTAAATTTCATTTTAATGTTAGTTGAAAGGCGCCCTTTTAGAGGCTTTTTTAGGGTCCGTAGTACCTACAAGGAACCGTTATAGTTTCGCCATGTGCGTCTGTCTGTCTGTCTGTCCGAGGCATAGCGTCAAAACTATTAGTGCTGAAATTTATAAATATGTAAATTAACTACCGACAAAGTGGTGAATTTTTTTTTTCCGGGTACCAGAAATAAAACATCCCCACTTTACGTGTAGTGTGTAGTTTGAGGTATCCTTAAACAGGTATTTTTGTACAATGGAACAAATTGCATTTGGAATAGTTTTGCAAATAATACAGAAAACTTAAAGAAAATAATGCCTTGCATGAAGTTGCTACTTGTTTGTTACATATAGTAAATCCCTTCTTAGTCTAAAATATGTCTAAACGACTAACCACGGAACCATATCGCGAGTGGCCCAAAACGCACTTAGCTGGTTTTTTTATTTTTGTGCTAACAAAGAAAACTAGATTCGTATAACACAAATAAGTTTCACAGAGAATATTTTGCTATTTCAGGTTGAAGCTCCTATACCACAAACTGAAGTCAAGCCAGAAGAACTAAAAGGAGAACAGCCGGAAGTCGCACAGCCTGAAGTTGCACCCGAGAGTAAACCGGAAGTAGTTGTTGAGAAAAAATCGGATTTGGAGGTAAATGCACCTGTAGAATCTACGCAACAAGCCCCGGATGAAGCTGCACCGACCAACGATGTGGTTATGGCTGAAGCTTCTTCAGAAACAACACCAAAAGTAAGTGAGCCTCACATCTTTTAGCATGTTTTTTATTACTATAAGGTTTCAACTGAAGGAATGCCTCAGAAACCTTAAATTAACCTATTTCATAATGGATGATTTCAGAATGACTGGCAGCAAAGGGAACAAGCGCTTCTGCAGAAAATCGAGGAGTTGGAGAAGGTTAAAAGCGACAGGTCAGAAGACGGACTTAAATTAGAATTAAAGGTAAGAAATTGCAGGTTCTCATATTGGTCTATCAATTTTACCTACTCCAAATGTTGTATTGGTGTTCCTAAAACCTTTTGACACAACATTTAAATTTTATAGAGAACTATTTACTACTATCAAGAGCAGAGATCCCGAATTGCGAGCTTTCGCAAAATGCCCCTTTTTTTCGGTATATAGATGGGTATACATAGATCGCTTTTTTATGAGCTCAGGTCCGTGCAGAAGAGATCGATCTCTTGAGAGCAAGGGTCAAGAACCTGGAGACAGAATTGCAGGCAGCTCTTTCAAAGCCCACTGGAAAGAACCACGAGATGATTGAAAACATCAAACAACAACATGAAGAGGTGTGTATACAAACATATTAGGAGTGTAAAAGGAAATAGTTTGAAAATGAAGAAATAGCTAAAACTTTTGACTATTCTTACAGTTTTAAAATGACGGCCTCTGGTTATAAAAATACGTAAATTTATGTAAAAAAGTCTTCTTTATGTTTGTCTGAATATTGTTAGAATAGTTATAGGTTAATGCATTTGGTTTTGATTAAGTTGTTATTAAAATAAGTATATTTTTAGTTACTCAGCAAAGCCCGTGGCATGATCTTCGACAAGACCAAGATGGTGAAGAACCAGGAGCTCCAGATCGAAGCATTGACCACACAGGTGCAATCTCTCAAGGACATCAACGTCATCACCAAAGACTTGCTCGAAATTAGGAACTCGGAAATTAAAGCTATGGAGGCAAGTTTTGCAGAATCCTATTCCTAACCACTTTATTAAAGTTATTATTAGAAATAGTGTGATGATATGAGAATACGTTTTGCCTTGCCTTAAATAGGAATTCCTGTAGAACACATGTCAACGTGATTGGTCCTTCAAGTTTCCAAAGAAGAGAAGTGTTTATAATTTATTGTTGTGGTTTTCAGGATCGTCTTGAAGCAATGGAAGCGAGGTTCAAGGCAGAGAAAGACAGGTACAGCTTGGTACTACAGCGCGCTCAGACTAGCACAAGCCTCAACGATGACTTGAAGAAGGAGTACGTCACACAACTCGCTATATTTAAGGTGAGTTTTAGAGAAAAGGATCGGTATGGCTGATATTCTTAAAGAAATTCCATTCAGGTAGAAATTCCTTGCAAGTTATGTAGACAAAGAATAAAAAAAGTGTTTATTGTGTATAAAAGTTTTAGGATTGATCGACTGCCGTGTACCTATTAAATATCAGCTCATGAATAAGAAAATGCTAATATTTTATTTCAGGAACTAAGAGCAAAGTACGAGCAGAGGGTACAAGCACTAGTTGCCGAAAACAACAAGCTCAAGGAGACTGCCAATGCGGCGGGTAGTTCAACGTAAAGCACCCAAAGCACCTTAAGAAATACTTTAGATTAGTCTTCATTGGTCAACCTTTTCATGGCATTTAAAAATATTAGCTAATTAAGAATTTTCAACACCCTGGGTAAAAATAAATCATGACGAATATTGTAAAAGAAAACTTACAATATTTTTATTCCCTTTATTTTTTTCTATCCCATCATGTTATTAAGTAATGGGGATAATGACTTCAACTTATTTTTTATGTTTTACTTGATATTTTAACTATTTGCAATGAAACTGAAAATGACCAAATTATAAAGACTGCGTAAGAACCTATGTACGCGTTTTTTTTAAGATTTAGTAATTTATGTATGTATTTATTAAAATTTGTAATAAAAGAATTGTTGATAAAGTCTTGTTTATTTTAATGGATCTTTCTGAAAAACCTTTAAATGCTTTATAGCATATATCAGCATGACCCGCCATTTTGTATCAACTGCCATTTTGATGTCACCCGCACGTTCCGCCGCACGGACAATAATTTATTGGATGATAAGGCGTTCCGTTTGACGCGCCGTGTATTGTGCTGTATGATATTAATATTGCATACAAGCAGTGATTAATGGCATGCCGTGATATTGCATTTATGAGCGAGATGTTGATTTATACTAGGCATAAATTTGTTAGATGTTATTGTTCTGTAAAACAATAAGACACATAGAAATCTTATATTAAGATTTCTATGATAAGACATGAAACTTAGGGCCAATTTCACCGACCAGTTCAACGCTGAGGATGCCGATCTGACCCGTTTAATCAAATGAAAAAGAGAAAGGTCGAAAGCCGGTTTCAGCGATAAGCACAGTTTAAGAAGTGTGGTAAAATTAGGGCTAAGTAATTAAAAATAAATGGGGGTTTACATTTTGAAGATGCTCTAACTCTCCACACTTAGCTCTAGACGCACAAAGTGTGGCGTTTGACATTTTATTATTTTATTGGAAACCAGTAGCAAAGGCCTAGACGACAGCAACTACTACTAAATGAATACAGTCTGTGCTATTTGTTAGGAATGACAAAGTTATTTCACAACCCTTTCAGGCCCTGAAAACAAGTACCCATACAAAACAAGTATTTCATTTGTTGAGGGCAGGAACCAACCACTGGATCGAACTGCATAAACCACAGTTTTTATCTGCTAAGCATCACTATTAAGAAGTACAAAAATTTTGACCACGATTCCCTAAATCCAATTAGCAAGAAATTTTGTCGTATTATGTAAAAAGCGGTTCAGGTCTCCCGGACCCCTCCTACCTGCACAATATATAAGTAAGTAAATGTATCATTTTTAGACAAAAGGTTCTTGAAAATAATACCAAATATATTATCACTTTTTCTTTGAATGTGAAAGTGGCTATAAAGAGGAATAAATTTCTAAGAAAAGTTACTTTAATCCTGAATTGAAACATAGCGTTGCCGATTGCCTATTGATTGATGTAAGCTTATGAGATATCTCCTAAACGTAAAGCGCCGCTTTTACAGTTTCAGTACAGTTCTTTTTTGTTATAGTATTTTGCAGACTAAATTAAGAGGAAAGTTCTCGAAATGCCCAACAAGGCCCTTAGTAGATATAATTAAATGGTGCCAGCTCCGATTAGTGTTTAATCGAGCCTTCAGTAATACGAGAGTTTGATTAAAGTTTCACTAATTAAGACAAAACTTTAAGGGCCTGTTCGCAATCGTTATATAAAAGTTAGTCAACAGATAAATTAAGACTTGAACGAATATAAAAGTGGCGCAATTAAGAATTTTCCTGAAAGCTCAGTCACCAGATGTCGCTCAGATGATGGGCCAAATGTATAGAAATGAAGGGAAATGAGCATGTTTGTCTATGTAACCATTTGGCAGTAAACATCTCTATTAAAACATAAAATCGAACACGTCACGCAATTCCACTGTTATTCCTGGCAGCTCAAGGATTTAGGGACCAGGCAATGAGGGATTCAATAAATAGCCCTCATCTTTCGATGTTTTTTTGAGACTCGTAGATAAATTGGGACAATATAACCCTAATTAATCGCTTGGCTAATCGTATGTGACATGCTGCTTTCTCCAAGTTTTAATAACCATTCAATATAACAAAGTTGATGTGTTATAGCTTTATTCTTTGGATAACGTTTACTTGACGATTATGAACCAGATCCTTTGAGTAAAAATCCTTATTTTAAATGTCAGAGTTCCTTTCCAAAGAATTCTTTAAATTGTATTTATTTAATGTCACAAACTTGATTACTTTGATGGAATTTTCTAGACATAACGCTTCAGAAAACTTCTATTCAATAAGATGCTAAGAAATGTAATTAAAGTTTAAGTATTTGATCGCATTACCTTTGAAACGTATTAAATATGCTATCATGGTTTTAACTATGGTTAATGGCATAGTATTTTCCGTTTCAATGCTTTCTATTTGAACCTACTATTTGAACCTTTTTGAGTACAAAAGTAAAATGAAGGACAATTTAAATAAAAAGCTTAATTTATTATTTAAAAGTACAGAGGACATTGGACAAGGTTTTTTTTAATGGTGGATAGGCACGCGTTTGACCACGATCTCACCTGATAGTAAGTGATGATGCGGTCTACGGTGTAGCACGCTTACGTATGAGATACCTATTAACTCTTGCTTTGAAGAGATCCAGATTGTACTCATGCGGAAACACAGACTCGGGCAAGGCGTTCCATTCTTTGACAGTTCGCATAAGAAATGTAGAGGCGAAACGCTTAGTGCGTATTAGTGGAATATCTACCGTGAAGCGGTGTCTGAGGTCCTCATTGAAACTTTCATACTACACGGACTACTAGTCTGACGCGCATCGTCTGTGTTTATTGAACGCGTTGAGAGGTGTTTTATTGAAGACATGTAGCTTTGTTATATTGTATGGTTATTAAAAAAACTAAATAAGGTTTCCAGTCTCGCAGAAAAGAGCATGTCACATACGATAAGCCAAACAATTTATTAGGGTTTCATTGCCCCAATGTATCTACGAGTCTCAAAAAAAGCATAGAAAGATAAGGACTGTTTATTGAATCTTTCATTGCCTGGTCCATATGTCCTTGACCTTCCACGAATTACGGTGGAATCACGTCAAATTCGTTTAATTGAGCGTCCAGTCGTCATTAACTAAGCTGGCCGTGATTTCGACCTTAATTATTTAGTGTATAATTCATCAGTAGAGTCTTAGTACAAATAAATAAAAGTGAAGTGTCTGTTTTTAATGTTAACATAACAATGTTTTTTTATTTGATATAGTTATTTGGACGATACCTATGCCGAAAATACAGTTTTATTTGTAATTATTACAAATAAAACTGTCGTCTGTCTGTCTGTCTCTCTGTTTGTACCGGTAAATCTTCTAAACGGCTAGACCGATTTTGATAAATTTTTAGATGCAGGTAACTGACTTCAAGGTGCGTAACATAGGATACTTTTTATAGATGTACCTACCACGCAGTCGAATCCGCGGCTGAAAGTCAGTTAGTTTGTTTGATAGTATTTTAATAATTCCTTATGTGTTTGATAGCTTCACTATGAATTAAAGTTGTTCGATATTTATAATTACGCTCAGCGCCATGGGAGCGAGGCAATAAGATTTAAAAATTATGTAGTTACGTTCAACATGCTCATAAGTAGTGAGCTAGTGCTAGTCTTTTAACATCAACACTACTAAACGTTTGTATTTCTTAGGTTTATTTACTCTGCATAGCAGAGCGTCAAAAATATTAAAGACTCATTTGAGTGTTCTCCTCCACGGAAATCTTTAGTAAAAGGCGAAAGATTTATTCGTTTTGAAGGGAAACCAGAGTTATCGAAAGTTGGGCCGCCCGGCCTTTTTGTACTAAAGCCGGTAACGAAACCATACCGCGATTCAGAGGGACGGCACAACACCATACCATCTATCGAGCGCAAGGTTAAACATTAAGTGCACCATTATCGCGACTAGAGTAATAACAAGTAAATTAAGTGGATGAACTAGAATGATTATGAACTTCGGAATAAATATTTATCCCAATTTGATGATTTTATCGATATTTGACCATGGAAGAACTGATTTTATTCATTTTATATTTAAAAATAAAAAAATGTAACAATGTTTTTTTTATATATCTTTCATTTTTTCTAATAATGTCAAAAATTTTATTGAAAAATATTTAAAGCTTTGACCATAGTTGCACAATAGTTGTGTAGAAATATGTAAATATTCATTTTTTTTTTGTAGAATAAGAAATAAACTGTCACGTTCAAGTATTCGATTGTAATTTAACTATCTGTAATTAAAACTTAGTAAAAAATAAATAAATATACAATAGATAATTAAAAATAAAAAGAGTTGTCATGAAAAATCAACAATTAATATAATCTATTGTAGGTACATTATTTAGCTGTCGGGATAAAGAAATAAATAAATAAACACATGTATACGAGTATCAACGGTCCACAAAAATAGATTAAAGATGCGTCGGTTCATCTGAGGACTACAAGTTAGTTATGCCTCATGTGTCAGGCACTCTCAGGCAATATCAGGGCGGAGTGTAGCAGTACATGTATAACTGTGGAGCGACTGGTTAAAGGTGAGACGGTGAAGCTGCCGTCCTCAAGCTCGTCCACAAAAGCTCTGCCACCAACAAATATAACCGAACAATTTATTAGGGTTCCAATGCCCCAATTTATCTCTCAAAGAAACATCAAAGATAAGAACTATTTATTGTATCCCTCTTGTCCTGGTCCATACATCCTTGACCTTCCACGAATAACAGTGGAATTGCGTCAAACTCGGTTAATTGAGCGTCCAGTGGACATTCATTAAGCTGACCGTGATTTCGTCCCTAATCAGTCCCCTGAGAATCATTTAGTTTATAACTCACCAGTAGTTTATTTAATTGAGGAAAGGAAAAGATGATTCATCTTCCTACTCATAACAAAAATGCGAGCTTGTGACGATGTTTGGATGTTATAAAGTTATGCATTGTTATCAAAAATCAAATAACAATTAAAACCGTATTTACCGAAATAATTGTTGAAAAAATCACAAAATCAAATACCAATTGAATTGGTATTTGATTTTGTAATTTGGCGCCGACTTCAAAAAAATATAATTAATTGGTATTACATAATTATTTGGGTTTATTGTTTTAAACAAATTAATATAAAGGTAAGCAAAGTTTAGCGAATATTTTATTTTTTACTTTTGAGTTTTTGAAGGCGGTTCCTTTTTCTTTGAAAAAAATTAGTACATAATTTTAATATTTAGAATACGCTCGAGTTAAGAATATTCTTTTTTTAATTAGTTTTTTTTATTTTTTATTTTTTTATTTGTTTTTTTTATTTTATTTTTTTATTTAAAGCTTTTTAGTGTCTTAGTTTTTTAGATTTAACGATGGGGTTAGGAAGAAATACTAAGGCATCATTACGCATGAAACACAATAGAAACAATCAAAATAATCAAAAAATTCTTTCTGAGATCTTCATGATCATAAGTTATCACTACGATAATAACAAATGTGCTGAAACGTAAGCCCCGTCCAAACCTAAGCAGAGCTTTCGGTACTTTAAGGGTAGGTAAGTAGGCTGTCTCTGCTTACTCTTCAAAGCATACACAGGCATGATGTTATGTTATGTAGTGGTGAAAACAATACATAGATACACGATTGCACAAAACGTGGTTCATTAGCTATTCGTTTTTGAAGAGTTCCGTTGCCTGTCTCCAAAGATCTTCATCAGATTCTGATAAATTATACACTAAAACCTTCCTTGAAACACTAGGATTAAAATACCGAAAACTGCATTCAAATCGGATCAGTAGTTTCCGAGAAAATCGCGAACATAAAAAGGTGACATACATACATACATACGGATCGAATACAGAACCTCTTTTTTTTTTTGAAGTCGGTTAAAAACAACTACAAAAATTTAGATGTTCGGGACACGTGTAGCCTACTTATAGGCTCAAATATGAGCTACATTTTAAATTGCGGACGCCAGCTGTTAGTCAGTCTCTATTTCATATATTGACGGAATTATTAGGTGCTGGCTTCCACTTGCAGCTCCACCCACATGGTAAGTCGGTATAAAGTAACCTATGTCCTGCCTTAAGGTTCCATCTACCTTCATACCAAATTTCATACACATCGGTGCAGCCGTTTAGACCGTTAATCATTTAGACAGACCGAGTTACTTTTGGATTTATATATTAGTTAGAATAAGTATTAAGGTTGGTCTCCTGCGTGCCTAAAATGTTGTAAAACGACCGATATTTGAACGATTCCATTCAATTAGAGCGGAAGTGAGCCAAAATCAGGCATTTTGATTGGCTGTTCAAATGTTTTATTCCCGTCAACAACTCACAGGGACGCGGCCTTAGGATAGCTAATAGGTCAAACATGCTGTGTTGTATAATTTGATAAAACTCAACTACCTAATTGGGCGCCAGACTGTCATTAATTTGAGGTGGCCGTGGTTTTGTCTTTAATCAGAGCTCTGTTAATCAACCGCTTTATAAGATGCAACGAGAGTGTCTCTTACCAGTTGTCTATAATCAATGCAAGCTGTAGACAACTTTATTAGCAAGGGGGTCGAACATATTATTTTGATTTTAACACATAATATCACGCCTTCTTTATTACACAGAAGGGTGTGGCAGAAGTGTATAACAGCCGAACTTCAGCTGTTAGTTGAGACCTAAGTCTCATGTGATGATAGGAGGTGGGCCTATCATCGTCCACCAAGCACGATTCCAAGTCCGCTACTGCTTCTATTGTTGAAAATTTGCCCGACTTTTTTCCGAACCGAAAATCAAATCCTTGCGGTAAGAAGTTACATACGCTTACCACGAGACCAACGAGTAACTTTGATTTTGTGGTCATTAAATTAAAGACCACGAAAGATAAAATTAACGCGAATTTATTTCTAATGTATAGATAACCCGTGTTCTGAAAAGTGACTAGGGTCCCAGTCCTATCAGTTAACTAAGTTAAATAGCACCCAATTTCACAAGTTCTTGATAAGGTTACGGATAGTTAAGTGCTGGTTAACTCTATAAATTCCGATATAAATTTGTCATTTTATCTGTCAAAAACAGTCACTGTCAAAAATTTACCCTAAGGGTAATAAACGTATCTTCATTAATATTTCATGATTAACCAATCTACTTAATATTGATAGCACTACTACAAAGGCAGCAATACTATTTTCTGATAGCAAAGACGTCGAACACGTCTTCATCCTTTATTAAGATATTTGGCGAATCCCAAGAAATTGAGCTTCCAATTTTCATTAATTAACCTGACCCCTATTTCGTCCCTTATTAACTTTCCATTAATAATGCCCTTTATATGTGACTACGGTCTCATCAGTTGTCTTATAAATAAGGGAAGTACTTAATTAATGATTCGATATTAAAATGTAATCAGTAACAAAGTGGCAGAGCACCTTGAACATTTTATTTCATTTATTATGAGGTGTTTGGTAGCTCGTGGCTAGGTCGAACCGATCGATCTTGCAGGTTAAGCAATGCCAACCGCGGTCGGCCGGGGATGGGGGTGACCATTTTGAACATAACGAGTTTTTCGCCGTGCCTCGGAGAGCACGTTAAGCCGTCGGTCCCGGTTGCCATTTGAACATATAATATATGGCTGTCGTTACGGGTAGTCAGAGGCTAGAAAGTCTGACAACTAGTCTAACAACAAGAATCGTATTACCTTGTACTGGATTGTGCAGGTCTGATGGCAGTCGCTCCTCGTAAAATACTGATATTCAGCTTAATCCGTAAGACTGGTAGCCGATCCCAATGTAATTAGGAAAAAGGCTCGGCAGATTGAAGAGGTCGTTATCAATAAACCTAACGTCGCCTATTGTTCTCACACGATTTATTGTCAGATTTTTCGAATTTAGGTATTTACATATTTTTATATATAGACAGCAACTACTTACCCAATGGGAGTTGTTAGGTCATAGACTCAAAATGAAACACATGTCGTATCGATCTATAGCCACGCGTGTCCCATCTCTACGTATGGTAATTCGATGTTAATTCGCCTTGATTACCTAAATACAATACATTTTGGCGCCCGAACAGAAACCAGAAAATCGTTAATTATCGTTGTTTTATCGAGAAACAGTAAATTCCATTTTGAAATTCGTAATGACCGCTAAATATCCGTTAGCAACCATCTTCCATTAATCGTAAAACATCTCGTTGGTATGTAAATATTTCGTAACAACATAAATACAACAGAATATCATCATTAAACAGTTCAGTTATTTCAAATTAATTTTCATCAAAATCGTATTCGTAATTACGTACTTTCCAATCTCGTATATGTTCTGGGTAGGCGCATAATTGATTTGTTATTTACTTAAGGAACATCATTTTGCAGTACGTGTTTCTTTTTAACTGCTGGTCTGCAAAGACCAACAGGACTCCAAATCTGTCTTTTTCTTATCGCGTAATTGCATCAATTCAATTAACAATTATTGTTGGTTCGCACGGCGTTATTTTACGTAAACCAACATATTTTCAATACATTCCGTATATAAAAAACATAAGTGCAATATTTTTTCGTCCTAACATATTAGGGTTCATTGTGACTATTTACATCGTACTTATGTAATTACAATTGCAGTACATAGGCCAATAACTTTATTGTTATTCGTACATGCAAATTTCAATTATCCGTAATTCGTGAAGGCAGAATCATTCGTAATTCGAAATATAAACCATTTCAAATTTTATTTCGCATAGGTATTCGTATTTACTTTCATTTTTATTAATTTCGTTATATTTTTTGTGGGTAAACTTAAATAAAGCTACTTCGCCGCTCCAAGGATATTTTTTCAAATTGAGAATTGAAATTAATCCATTTGAAGGTTGCATTTTATTATCTGTTCACATAGGTATTTGTAGGTCAGTAACTTAGATCGAACGTATCGATTTAAATAATTTTCAAATTGATTATTTTAATTTTAAAAATCGATTAATTTAGAATCGGTAAAATCAAGTCGTAAACATGAAACATAGCAGAATAATAAGTTAATCGAAAGATTTTAAAACTGTTACCCGCGGATTTGATAAACAAACGTACTTTATCGTTAAAGCGTTTAAAGAAAGCGCTGGAAATCGCTGAGATAGCGGCATCAGAAACGGAAAGGAAGCAAATGTCATTCCCAGGTTCGCGAGATACAGCTCTCGAGGTGTTTTTATTCGTTGGAACGTAAACTTTCCAGTAATCCGGTTCTTCAAGAACAATATTTTAGTTTAATGTCTGACTATCTCCCTTGTGGTCATATGACTATTGTGCCCACAGCCGACTTGCATAAGGTAAAGTATTACATACCTCATTTTTATGTCCTGCACCCAGAGAGCTGAAGCACCAAGCTACGAGCTGTCTTTGATGCATCAACTCGTGATGCCATCACTGGCCAATCGTTAAACGAAACACTACTTATCGGTCCAAAGTTACAGGCTAACATTTTGGAATTTATACTCCAGTTTCGTATTCACTCTATCGTATATTCCGCGGACGTGTGCAAGATGTACCGTCAGATTCTCGTTCATGATGAACATCGTGATTCTCAACGAATCTTTTAGAGATTCAATCAATCCGAACCTGTCTCAGAATATCGATTAAACAACGTAACATAATTATGGCGTATCTTCTTCACCGGCAAATTGCTGATGAGGAAAGTAGTCAGCTACCTTTCGGCAAATCAGTTTCACTTAATGATTTGTATATCGACGTCGTTGTTACAGGCAGTTCTGGCTATCTGGCTCTGAAATTATTACCGTAATTGGTAACGAAACCGCAGTGTATTTAATACATTTCTGTGGTAATCATTATTCTGTTGTAAAATTTTTCAGTATTATTTGTTTTATTTGCAAGCCCCAAAATTCCGGGATTTGACCATTGTAATCTCGGGATTTCAATCCCGAAAAATGGTCCCTGATTCCGGGATTTTGAATCCCGGATCGAATACCCTAATCCCAAGTAATTAAGAATCTAGTCTTCATTAATTTAACCTGACCTCTTTTTTGTCCTTTATTAACCTTTCATTAATAATTCCCGTTATATGTGACTAGGGTCTCATCAGTTATCTTATAAATAAGGGAAGTAGATAATTGATTGATAGATTGAGAGATACAAATGTTATTAGTAACAAAGCCGTAGTATGATACCAAAATGGCAGAGCACCTTGATCATAAAGAGGTGTTTACCCAACTAATTGAGCGTCCAGTTTTCATTAAAATAGCCTGACCATGACTTCATCCCAAATTAACTTTCCATAAATAATCTACTTTAAGGGATATGCCATCCGTTATGTATAACATAACTGAAGGGAAAATGAAAGAGGAGATATTGATGATTAGAAAATCAATTATTAATGGTAGCTGTTTGAAGTTTTGATAGCAAGGAGGTTGAACATGCGTTGATCTATATTAACATGTTTGGTGAAGCCCGTCTCGAGAGTCTGGTCGTCATTAATTTACGTTAGCCGTGATTCCGTCGTCCCTAATCAACCCTCTGCAAATAAAGGGTGACTAGAGTGTCTCTACATAGCTGTTTACAAACGAGCGAAGGCTTTGATAAATTCCTAATTCAGCGTCTACAAGCCAGGATGAACGAATCAATATCTCAACTAATGTCATAGATGAGCAATTAACTCTGTCTGTCTGCCTGTTACGACAGTTTAAGACCTGGATTGGCTGCTTTTTATTGACATACCTACCACGCGGGTGGAGGTGCTTTAAGAAGCTAGTTTTTCATATGTAAAAAGTAATTTAATAAAATTTCGAGTTTTGCCTTTAGGCCATCTCCTGACTCCTTATTATTGGTGTAGTATTTATTTTTATTTAGAAATAAAAAGCGCTCGGTTCCAAATTAAAAATGAAATATTTCTTTAAGAATTTGATACTGCACCGCTCACGCACCGAGTACCTATTCTGGAAATTGCATTTGACTTAGCAGTATGCAGTGCTGATAGTCCCGATCCCGATTATACCAAAAACCTGCGACATTTACAAGCGTCTACAATTAAAATTCTTGCATTTGTAAATGTCACAGGTTTTTGGTACAAACGGGCTTTTTAACAAAAACCTAGGTTATTGGTGTAAGTGCCGTCGGATAGCAAAAATATCGAATAGATTTTATCAAAACCTTAACGAAACCAGGTTTTAGACCAAAACTTTGTTTAGGTTTTAAAAAAAATCTATTTGACATGCCCTCGACATTTTTGCCATCCGACGGAACTTGATCAAAAAGCCCTTTGTACCAATAACCTGCGACATAATACATACAAGGCAAAAGTTTTCATAGCGAGGAGGCCGAGCATGTCCTGATGTTTGTAAGTTGTTTGGTAAAGTTCAAAGTTAGCTCCGTAGAGACTGGTCGGTCACATTGTCAAGTTTCCCCCGCATACATTTAGTTTTAAAGTTACCGTAAGTTTCAATTTAATTCAACTTCTTGTCAAGTCTTGATTAAAGGTTTATTCGGCGAATTGGTTCGGCACTCTGATGTTAATTATGCTGAATAGTTGAAGACTTGTTTGTTTTTATTCGTTTGTTATTTAATAAACAAGACAACTTTCAAAACCATTCCATAGTATCAGTTTTTAATGGATTTAGCTCTAGAACAACCGTTCCATTTATTGTTTTACAAAGATTTTTTTCTTTAATTTCCTTGTTTTATAACCATTTGTTACCATGTACACACGACTACACATCAAGCTATTATTAATTTCCAGTGTGTATAAGCTGCTTTCGCATGGCAGAGGAAGCCTATACAATAGGAGATCATTTTAAGGTATACATGTCTAGAAAATAATCTAATTATAAGACCTTTTGTGTAGAGAATAATACACATGAGTTATGTTAATTTCCCACCGCTTAAACTTACACAGGATTGAATGAACCACGTTAAACATATACTATCTTACACTAGTATCTACTTATTTGAGACTTGCTTCTCATCCACGCACATCAATTCCCAAAGGGGTTTGAATTTGGTAGATGTGTTTAGTTTCATATTAGTTATTAATGATGTCATCGTCAGAAAACCAATCTGTTCATAAATGGTACGTGTCGTACATGTGCTTTTATGTCCCTAGGGATAGGATGGAAATTGATGAAGTACGATTCAGGGACAGAGGATGGAATTACGCGAGCATGAGGATATATTCAAGGCCAAAGAGTTGAGAGAGGAGAAGAAAAATAAATCTATTTTGAGATACATAGGTTGTCACAGAAGTCAGGATTTTAATATTGTTATTTATATTGCACTCTTTGAACTTAAATAGACCGATTCAATAAGTAATAAAGAATTTAAATAAATAAGTAAAAAATAAGTTAACTTGTTTCACAAAAAAATAAATAAGAAGGTTCTTAATGAAAATGTCTGGCATAGAGTTCAAAGACTACCTACGTAATGAACTTGTGAATATTTATTTATAGCGTAAATAACTACATATTGCGACAAAAAATATGTTGGTATATTAAAATATGACTTAGCACTTAGCAGACTAAGCCCCAGGTGTCAGATAAACCTTATTAGAAAGAATAGCATAAGACACACATAAATGAAAGTGACAGCTTTTTTCAAGTGTTACTTTTGCCAATTTTAAATTCGGTCAGGATATATTTTATGTGTCGCATAGGATCTATCCGGCACCTCTGAAACTGGGCCTAACACTAAATAATCTTGTGTCCTTATCCAGCGTTATTCTAATCGCCGCGCCGTCAAATTCAAAGTCAAAAGTCGATATCAATACAAAAAGATTTTTTTGGTTGAGCTGTCATTTTTATATTATCTATAATTTTTGTGATGTTTGGTTTGTCTGAGAACTTTAATATTGTGCCTTATGTACCAGTAATTTTAGGAGGGATCTCCCCACCGAACTAGAAACCAGTGGTACTAGACTACTATTTGGCGACGGGTTAAAGTTAAAGGTGTGATGTGACGGTCGTGTTTCAATCCTCGAGGTGGCTCACAATAGAACTACCACCAAAATGAAAGTAAATAATGTGGCTTGTCCTCATCCAGCATATCTAAATCAGCGACAAATTCACGAAACCGCAGGATTATCTTGATATCAACACAAAAGCTCCATTGAGCTGTCATTTTCACATCGCTTGGAAAATTTCGTGGTTTGTAATTTGGTTCTAAAAGCCTTTGAACTATGTTATCAATAAAATCAAATTGTTTTGTTTTAAAACTTTTGACGAAAAATGGCTGAAATATGATGTTGGAAATGGAGCAGTCGACCAAGTAAGTTATAATTGAAATGGGTCTTGCGGCAGACATTTCCATCGAAGTTACGTATGAGATTGTAGAACTATGCCAAGCTGGGGATGTACTTTCTAAAGTTTGGATGATGTCAAAGTAGAGAAATTACTTGTAAGGGATGTTATATCCTTCGAGTAGTTCAAGAGGTGTAGATGGAACCTATTGCAGCTAACTGAAGTTAATAACTATTGTGATCTAGTTAACTTTTTTTATATCTCCGTCGTCCTTATTGTTAAAGAAATACTTACCAGACGTCGATCAATGTAGGTATTTGACATTTAAAGAGCCAATAAGAATGCACCAATGCGCTGTTCGATGATCGATCCATTTTCGGTGTAAAATATCTAAGTAATAGTATAAGCTACTTCTGTTATATTATAATGAGTAAAAAACTATTTAAAATCTCATTTCATTTGTAAATATTTCATTATTAATTTCGTCATAGGTACATAAGAAAAGGGTTTACTAACCCTTTCTGATCTTCCTCTTGAGATACGTCTCAAGTCACATTGTATGCACGAGTGGTACAAACACGTGTTTGCTGAATATTTGTTTCCCAAATATTCGTGAAGCTTGTCTGACAACGTGAGCTCAGACGCAAGCCGCTTCGTTTGTCCTTCACATTGTGTCTGTTTCAGACGTCTATCTGCTGAGACGTAGAAGTGGGTTTGTGGGGAATTTAGCGAAATTATTTGAGGCAATTATTTCACTGTTTGTTTGTATGAAATGGGAACACTTTTGTGATAGATAGCACAATTGCGAATAAATACAAATAACACTATTTCCACTTACTTTTTTCGAGTTTCCTACTTACCTGTCTCCCACCCTTATCCTAACTAATTCAAATTCTAACTATTCTTATTTTTTTTTTCTTGTCGAGGGGGGAAATCTTCAAGAAGATACCTCGCCGCATGAAAAAGGTGCGACGAGGTTATGTGAGGTTGTCGGGACTCCGACGACTCTCTAAGACCCCCCTCGGTGTCCGGCCTCGATGCGTGTCGAAGGGCCCCGGGAAGTCTGATAGAACTCTCCGGTGCCCCTCTGCATATTGCCATAGCACGTCCCCGGGGCGGCTCGCCCGCCCCGTCTGCTCGCGGTTCTTAATCCCTATTCTTATTAATCTTACAAATCTGAAAGTAACTATTGCCGTATTATTGTTACGTTTTCACGCCTAAATGGCTGGACCGATTTTAGGTTTGATGGTAGGCGGGCACGCGAACGCTGTTAGGCACTGTCTCTCAAGTTCATTCGCTAAACCACTCGCAGCTTCAAAATTTCAATCTAAAATCAATAAATAAATCAGAATGACAATTATTCAATAGTCAACCTCACAAAGGAATACCAAAACAAAAAGAAACTTTGATGTGTAACAAAAATGAAACCCTTTTGAAAAAACATCGTTAAAATCACAATTTAACATGTCGACGCATCATTCTCCTTTAAAACAATATACATGTTTGCCTTAACAATATGTTTTCTTTGTTATGTGTACATGTTTACGTAAATCCTCCCTTTTGAAGATTGTTTTATAAAATTATACGAAGCTCCAGTGAGCAAGAAGTGAGGGACTCACGCTTTGAATAAATGTTCTTGTCATGCGCCTCCACGGAGAACCGGCATTTCGGTATTCTGTTATGAGGCCTCTCTGCTACAGGTTATTATAAAAATACTTCCAGACCTATTATCACCTTGTTTTAAATTCTCCATAATTATTTTGGATGAAATGAAATTATTACCTCTAGGTATTATTTTAGCTAGGCTATAGGTACTGTCAGTCGCCCCGTAACTTCAAGCCTTTAACAACTTCGTGGTTGTAAATCCACCGTAGAAATACCAACTAAAGAGATGAAATGCATTTCAAAAAGTTGTAGAATCTGCACATAAAAAGTAAATAGACAATTTTAAAATCGCCCTGCATCGCTCAGCTTGATACTGAATGTACATAGAATGTAGGTATGGACAGATATACGGCGTAGAGACCTACACCCTTTTGAATGAAATACACGACTCAATTTCGAATTCTTGATGTACACACAACAATTTAAATTAGAATCTGGAGTAACCTCGTTCTAAAATGTAAATTAAGGGATGACATTCTTGGGGTCCCTTCTATTTATTAAGCTATTCAAATACAAATGCTAAGAACTGAAGTAATTTCAGTAATTATTAAAACCTTAATTTTTTATGCCCCAAATTTGAAGGAAATATTTTTAAAAATATACAATTCGGCGCAAAATCTCAGCGATTTTTAAATATTTTGGAACATAATAACAATACAAGTTTTTGAGGCGATATGAGGTACTTAATAAATATTTTTTAAACACAAATTACACACCCTTCCTTGGCGTTTGGCTATAAACTACCCTCTTGCAAGTAGCAAGCTAATAAGCACGCCCATAAATCTTTCAAGTGAGTAGTTTTTCATAAAGAAGAAGGCAGCTACGTGTAGCAGCCTCTTCTCAGATAATTACTTTTTAAATTGCTACACTCTTACAGCTTGACACAATTGTCGAGAAAGAAAACATTTTTTTTGTTTGCTGACAACATTGTGAAAGTAACTATAAAGAGAAAATATTGGCAATTTAACTATTGGTATTTCTACATGACTGTGTTCTGAAAGTTTGAAGTTAATGTCTAGTACCACTCAATGAGTGAGGGATCGCGGCCAATAGCGCATCGTCAGCGAAAAATCTGTGTCGTCGTTGTCGCGGCGAAAGGCATAATACGGTGAGTAGCCGCTGGCAACTTAAAACGACGGCATCTAGGATTGTAGGAAAACAGCACGTTTTCGTCAGCTAAACAGATCTTTTTTATACATCTATACGTATGCATTTAATTAGAAACGGTCTATGATTGTGATATATCGAATTTATTAATCACTTAAGCAAATTTAGAAATAGTAAAATAAACTTTCCAGACAGCACGGAGTTGGAATTGTACCTGCAGGGAGCCTCACCCGCTATCCCATGGAACCTAAATATGATAGGCGAAATGTGGGTGTTATAAACCTCTGCCACACCCTTCTGGGTAATAATGGCGTGATAGATAGATAATAATCATTTATTCGTCAAAAGTTGCTTTGATGTTACAACCAATTTCTACAAACTTATTTAATAATAAAGGTCATGAGTTCATTATTGTTTCCAAGAGAGGAAATAAATCGGTCGGCAATTCGTCCGATCAACCTGTTCAATACGGTACATTTCCAGTATAAAATGGTATCGCGTTGAATAGGCTCCCCATTCAATGCGATACCAGCTTATTCTGGAAATGTATAGGTTGATCGCCGTGTGTACTCCTCCGGTTTGTTCCGTTGTTATAACAAAGGTATTGCAAATAAGCAAGGATATCTTATAACATGCTATGCTCAAAATAGAACATGTTTGTTATTATACGATACAAGAATATACTCTATAGATAAAAGGATAACGAGTGATACATGGTGCTTGTTTTATACAAGGGTGAATTTTTTTGATCATGCGCCGGAACCAGAAGGCCTGTGTTGCCATTTGACCTGTAAACCTGCCGCTATAATACTGATAAAGAATAATATAAATATGTATGATCTTAGATGACTGACGCGATGCACGTTCTAGCACTTTTACCGATTTCACAATACGTGAAGGGTTGACTCCTAAGCGCCGCGGTTTCATACTTACGTAATATGGATTTAACTTTAATATTATTCAGTTTTTATCTATTTTTGTACACAAAAATCATGTCTAAATTACTAAAATGCATTTTTGTTTGTGGCCATTTCATCAAAAATGTTTTGATCATTAATTGAGTTACATACAAACTAATAAATTGAAGTCATTATTTTGAAAAAATGGCCTTCAACAAACATGCTTTAAAGTGTTTTAGATATGAGTTGTCTATAGAAATAGAAAAAAACTTAATAATATTAAAGTTATACCCATATTAATTTTGTACGGAACACAGCCAATCAATTGTTGCCCTCAGTTAAATACTTTCGGGGAATCGGAACTTAATACGCCACGCCATAACACCCATGACGACTAAAGCCCTATGATCAAGAAAGGTAGCCTCGGTTCAACCGTAAAGTAATATTTGGTGGCATAAATCAAGGGTGACTTTTGTTCTGTTGCCAATATTGTCATTTATCGTCTCGGCTTAAGATACAGCCTTTCTAGACAAACGGCTTCGAGTAGATAACGCTACGCTGGAGGCGAGCGAGAGGCCCTAACACCCTCTCTCTCGCACGCCACTGAGCAACGTATCATGCTTGTACGCTAGGACGCTTCCTTTGCGTTATGTCTTTGTACGAAACTGCTATACTGCCGCAGCCGTTTGTCTAGGGCCCCGGGTTAAGATACAGGTGACATGAGTCGATGTTAACAATTTCCTGGAAGGAAACCCTTGTCTACTAAAACTGAACTGAAATGTCAACGTTCGCTGATCTCCTTAGTTCCAACTTAGGAGATTGGCGAACGTTGACATTTAAATCACTTCATCTAAATTAATTATTTAGTGATGTTTATGTCATGTTTTCCTGCGCTAAAGTTAATAATTGCATACAACTCGTTGAAGGAGTTGTTATGATAAAAATTCTTGTAAAGTGGAGGTTTTATTCAACATGTTTGCCAAGACACTATATAGAACCTTATTTTTACTTAACCAGAGACCTAAAAACCGTTCGTCTAACCAAATCCATTCCACTAACATTTACTATACTAAACGAGGTCTTTTTTTACGTTTGCATATAAATTAAACATTCCTAAATAATTTCTAATGCGACTACATAACTTTTTTAATCAATAGATTGATAGTCAACCTTTTTAGTCTGTGATGCTAATGACCTTAAATTATAAAGGTGCAAACAAAATATATATAAATAATATAATTCTCTAGAATCACTAATAAAACTTCAAACAAACTGAATCTGCGTTTGTTAGATAGTTTTATAACGATTTTAATCACTTCAAAGTTGAAACAGAATTGATTCCCAAATTAAATAAAATATAAAACTACATTATTTTAGCAAACGAAATATTTTAGTTTGATATTTTTAACTAGCAACCCACCTCGGCTTTGCATGGCTATCTTATCAATATTGTAATAAATGATGCAAGTTTGTGAGAATGTCCAAATAAATTAATTCTCTCACAATTATTTGAATACATACAATATAACGATTCTGATTAGTATTAAATATGGGTTCGAGCCGCTTTGGAATTGTAATTTTTCAACCATAATAATATTGTATAAATAATTTAACACTACATAACTTTTTTAATCAATAGATTGATAGTCAACCTTTTTAGTCTGTGATGCTAATGACCTTAAATTATAAAGGTGCAAACAAAATATAATTATATAAATAATATAATTCTCTAGAATCACTAATAAAACTTCAAACAAACTGAATCTGCGTTTGTTAGATAGTTTTATAACGATTTTAATCACTTCAAAGTTGAAACAGAATTGATTCCCAAATTAAATAAAATATAAAACTACATTATTTTAGCAAACGAAATATTTTAGTTTGATATTTTTAACTAGCAACCCACCCCGGCTTTGCATGGCTATCTTATCAATATTGTAATAAATGATGGAAGTTTGTGAGAATGTCCAAATAAATTAATTCTCTCACAATTATTTGAATACATACAATATAACGATTCTGATTAGTATTAAATATGGGTTCGTGCCGCTTTGAAATCGTAATTTTTCAACCATAATAATATTGTATAAATAATTTATAACTGCTTGGCATAGCTACATTAACTTAATCTAATTAGTAATTAAAATAATTAACATTAATCTATTTATTTAATTTATTTATTACTTTTTAAATATGAATAAAATACATTTATTCCGAAAATCTTAAAATTATATGAACTGTTTAAAACCTACTTGTTTCTATTTAAAATAAGTACATGAACATACCGATGTGCCAGAATTTTTCGCAAAGAAGATTTTTCGCGTAGTAGGTTTTTAAATTTTTATTTAACTTTTCCTTTAAGATCCAACTTTAATAGTGGGTTATCATCTATACCTATATGTATCAACTATATTACTGAAAAACAAAGATACATGTTACGTTCACTACCAATCCACAACGCAATATAAAACTTTCCGCAAGCTATAACTTTGCAACAATGTCCTCCTAACTGGATTCCGGTCACGGCAGCCAATCTCCACGGAGACTAGCCACCGACACACACCGGTATTACGTATGTAGGTAGGTATATGAATTATGGTGCACAGCTTACACGGCTACACACGGCTACCTTGCATTGCATGGAAAGCGTATATACACAGCGAGACCATTTTATACTGGAAATGTATACGTTGATGTGTAGACGGCTGTACGTGTATGTGTACAAAACAAAGGTGCACTTTATATTTCCATTTTCTGATGCGACCTGTGATGAGATTTCAGCTGGCTTAGCATACGAACATGACATAAGTCATGCATGAGAGATGGCTGAGAGTTTTTATCTCACGTTTAACTCATGCGCACAACGACCGTCACGTTTTCTATCTCACTTGTTATAACGTCAAAAGTAGAGACAACAAGTGCACTCCGACCTTCATCGAACCCATTTACCGAATTTTGACAAATAATATCGAGTTAATATGAGATATTACTCGTCGTCACTATTGTGCGACGAGATGATATGAGATAATTATCGAAGTTAATATTTTATTAAAAGCGATGTAAAACATTAATTTTGTAAATTGTGCGATCAAAAAACGTTCGTTCAGCGTTAAAGTTTCTTTATTAACTCACTAAATTTGATTTGTATAACCTCATTTCATGTTATTTCAAATATTGTTAAGTAAAGGCAATCTGTGTGACGTACATTTTTTAATTTTTATATTTTTGTAGTATTATATATATATTATATTATACAGTTAATACAGTAGTATACACACATTGTTTTTACTCCTTTATTTTCTGCTTGAAGTGTAAGATATTGCAACCTTATATACTATGGATTCATTTATAATAATTTAATTGCATTTCTATATTTAAGTTTATTTTCTCTTTATAACCATATTTAGCTATAATGTTGTTTTGGTTGCTATAACTTACACATAGAATTATTGTCAAAAAACAAACAAATATTGTTGAAAAGATGGTGCACATGAGTTTCTCACCAGCTCTTCTCATGATGCAATACCCATCGGAGCTGGTACTTGGATTGATTTTAATTCAATTCTCTAAGTTGAATTAAAGTCAATCTAAGCTCCGGTGTCAAATCATTTTATTACAATAAGTATTATAATTTAGTTAGCTAAGTTTTATTTTAATTTTATATTTTTTGTGTTTTGATGTTTGTTTTGACGTGTTCAAGCGCCCCTTGGGGCCCATGGAAATAAATGATTTGATTTGATTTGAAAGGATAATAGGTTATTGAACTTATTCTAATCGACATAAATAACACGCCGACAGCACGCTCAATCTTAATTATTCAATCACTTTGTCCTAAAATATTATTATTTTGACTTCAAGCATGTTTGGGCGGTATATTCACAATTTTGCCTGCTACACGCTCAATCTAACTTGCTACTTGCTAACAATGTAAATTAAAAAAATACGAAAGTAAAAGTTTTATTTTATTATTGTGAATTATGAAAATAAATCATGATCATTAAATATAAAATAAAATAAGTATTTTCGTCATCTTAAGAGTGTTATTGCCACAGCGGACGGAGCGAACCCGTATGTTGTTGGCGTTCGTAGTGCAAACCTTTCTGCGAGGCGTTGATAGTAAATAAATAAATACTAGTCTTGCCTATGCATGCATAATGTGTTTTACGCACATCCGGGCCGAGCCCGCTATCTCAATAGAGAATTTATATTCGATTTAAATATTACTTGCCCTGTATTTTTTTTAGAATGAATGCTTTAAAATGATTTCTATATAATTGATTTTAGCTTGTAACGTACTTTTCATTAAATAAACTGTGACGGCGCGGCGCGCGGTGAGTCTGCCGCGCGAGTACCACGTTCGTAAATCATCGGCTAGTTTCGGCGACGTTCGATTTTCCTGCGCACACGACGGCAGTCTATTGTTCGCCACCGTGCCGAGCACCCTCGCGTCGCTTTACTTGATGCGCTCTAATCAGCTGTTACAATTATCGTAATATTACTATTGTATTTTATTTAAATTGCAATAGACAGTTGTATTAGGTACTTCGTTTCATTGTTACTGGCCCATACACCTCTACATAACAATAACTAATAGGTACGTAAAATGAGCCGAAAGTTGAACGCGTATCACGTATATGTATGAAAAAATACAATTTCATTTAAATGAAGTATCTCAAATCAGTAAATCTTACAACGACCGCCTGCATTTATAATTTTGTTTTCAAACGTCCACATTTAATGAGATTGTTCTAGGAGAATTGTTCTAAGTAATGTAATTTGTTGTCACATGCCTATAAAATTTGAATATTATTTTCTTTTATGTTTTAAATTATTTAATGGTAAGTGTTACTTTTTCTAATAAGTAAATTAGCGTAAACCGTCATTTGAATTATGACGGATAAAAATATATCGTGCGCAAATACAGTTTCATTTTTGAAACAGGAGTAAAAACATGCTACAGTACTTTTGAATTATTTTATCACTTTAAGTCAAAAAGGTTTACATTTTATGTTATTCGTAACAACCTGTGAAAATTATACTTTTGAACGATACCGATAACCGTACCGGTTGGCAAAATAATATTCTGCTAAGGTCCGAATTGCTTACAATATCGCAACTAGTGCTTCTCACACGGCAGCTATAATGCATATTAATGTATGTCAAATTTCCCTTGGAAATCAGGATGTCCACCAACCGTTATGTGTTTAAAACTAAAGTGCGTGATCATCTCTTTAATGAGTTGGCAGAATTAAGTCAAACATAGTTTACTTCGTTAAAATATATAATATTTATAAATATTTATGTATGATTATATTTGTGTATATTAGAATCGTATATATAGATCCATATATTATTTATATATTCTAAATAGTTTATTTTAAGTTTTTTGTAGTGTACTAATTTTTATGATGTATTTAATTAAATAATTGTAATTGGTTTGTTTCTAACCTACTCTCAGCTCTTGCACCTACCACTTGTCGTCTCTGCATCACCTAAAGGTTGACTGGTAGATAATGCCTACGGCATTAAGTCCACCCATGTACCATTTTGTGCATAAAGTTTTTAAATAAAATAAAAATAAATAAATACGCATATACATTTTAGCTGTAAACTTCTACGTAAAGATGTAATGAAATGTATAGAGATTCAAATATACATTTATACATCATAGCTAGACCACATTAAGCACAATGTAGAGATAAACGCGGGTATCATGCTATCTCTTTCATGTTATGAGAGATACATGATAAAACCGCGACAAAACCCATCTCACGCTCGTATGCTAAGCCAGCAGGTCGTGAAATCATGTATCCAAGGCTGTTTTCTTATTACTCAGCGCTGTATTGTTCAGTAAATGTTTTCGTTACGGTCTGTAAGAATAATCTGCTGCACCGGTCCCTTAAAACGGCATAGCACTGCTGCCTTTCATTACCATTCTGTGTTGCTACTATTGATTTTAATATAAATTACACTAGTCATTATTATAAGCCATTGGAAAACTATGAGTTCTTAATCGATCAGTGAACATCGCACGTACAGAACTAAATCAGAATAAATGTCGTAAATAGTCGCACAGGAGAAGAACGACCATAATATTTTAAAGAAGCAAAATTCAAAAAAGGCTCAAAAGCGGCGCAAACTAAAAATATATTAGGATCATAACTCTAGCTCACCTGTTCGAGCTTTTTGGGAGTATTGCGCATGCCTTCGCTCAGTCTTGTGACAGCTACGGCGCGGTGAGGGTGTTACACTCCGACACAAAACCCCTACGCGAGTTCACAACTCTCTTATAACTGAAAAGTGATTGATAGAAATAGAACCCGCGTGTTATTACTTAGGAGAAAGTCTTAAAGATACGATCCGGCTCCGAAGGACCATCAATTTTGTTGTGGGTTAATTTGAAGGTTGTTTCTGGTGAATTATCGCTCAAGTTTATTGTATCACTGGTGTGGTGGTGAATAAGAGCTCGGTTCGTTTGTTGAGTGTTTGTATTTGAAGCATAATGTGGTGGATCCTGCGACGCGCTCGGCTGACCGGAGCTTCGCTCTTCAGCACCGGTTCCAGCACCAATAACAATAACAACACTAAAACAGGTATATTTGATTGACTTATTTCTCGAAGCTGGTGGAAGAGATTTTACTAACGAGTTCTAGGGAGGAACTACAATCGTCTCACCTTAAACCTGCCATCAAGTGTTCCAGTTGGGTCCCAGAACAATTACTAGCTGATGTGGTATAATTTCTTAGTCCCCAGAGCATTGCCTTTTTCATTGATCGTGAAACGATGTTCATGGTCACTTATTACTCACTGTATAATTAAATCATATAAATATCTGACTGATGATCTGTGTAGATCTTTGTTTCTAAACTAAACGCGCACTTTAACGTACATCTCACTCAACAGGTAGGTATATGACAAGAATTAAGTCAGTATTAACTAACAAAAAAATTATCTATATCTATATCTATAAATATATATAGAAGCTTGATATCGTCGTTCACGTCGTATTTTATCTATTATAATCGATATACATGACTAAAGAAGCACTTATACGTTTCCTTAATAATTATAGTGATAAGTTTATCTGAAAATTGGTTAAAATTCCATTTGAATTATTTTATATGATTTTATGCTTAAAGTTTTTTTTTAAATTATATATTTTTAAATACCTAAAGTGGTTTTGACCGTGCGACAAAACTATGGCTACAGAGTTAGTTAAATTCATGCAATCTCGCACCCAATGTTTCACGTTGAACTGATGTAATTAATTAACTAGTTTTCTTTGTGACAGATCATCAATAATCATGTGTTTTATCCGCATTAAGCTAAGAACTATTGACGCAGTGATCACCTGTTTTCGGTTGTGAAATTCTGATTTTTGTATTAATTTCTGCATTCTATGGAGGCTGCCGTCGCGGCAGAAAACTACGTCTTGAGTTCTTAGCCATAGATTCATTGTTTACGATGATTTAATCATCAATCAAACTGTAGTTTTTAAAGTACGTAAATCTGGTGAAAAGAAAAAATAACCAGAGTATCAGAACAGTGTGTACATTTCTCATTTAAAATGTAATATTTTCTTGTTGGGCGATGTGGAAAGTCGTATATTCCACTCGAGAGGAACGATTTTAGGTGTCGTATTTTACCATTTTTAGAAGTCTGTTTTAGAATCGATTTAACTGTAGAGTGCTTCGCAAGGTTTGGATAAAAACTACAATAATAAATTTTGAATTCAAATTGTCATACACATGCAGCTTATGATGATATCATCATCATAAATACAAATAAATAAAATTGATATGTCTGTTTTTAATGTCAAAACAACAACGTTTTTTAAGCTGGTAAAGTTATAAGCTAGACATCTATGTCTACAATCCTGTTTTTTATTTTTTTTGTAGGAAACTTAAACTCCACGGTAGCGGCGCAGCAAGTCGTGGGTGCAGCAAAACATTTCAAAGTTGTCTGCAGCTCTCAGCTATCGCTATTCTTGGTTCTTGCAACATTGATAAGATAGTTTAAAACTATTAAAGTAGATTTTCATATCACGTCCATAAATTCATTTTGTTAAAAGTCTCGTACAGTTTTCACAATATAGTTGAAAGTTACAAACTTGTAGGCACTTGGTGGCGGGAGCCGAGCCTCCACGACAGGAACAAAGTTTAAATTTATTACTTACTTGTCTACAACTGTAATACTTTAAGTTAAAGTGTGTTTGTTGTGGAAACTATGACAATGACCTTCATAGTTTCTATTTACATCGCAAGATTATTGTTTTAGGTTGAAAGTATTTATAGCTTTATAAACAAAACACAAGGGACTGGATGCGGAAGGCGCAGGACCGGGTGTTGTGGCGCAAATTGGGAGAGGCATATGTTCAGCCGCTCGTAGTCCAACGAGCAGCTGAATGGTGATGAAACATAATATAACATCACGCCTATATTACATAAAAGGGTGTGGCAGAGACGTACAACCCCCACATCTCCACTGTTAAGTTTAGATCCACCAAATACCTTGTGGTGAGAGGCGCCTACGGTGACTGTTAGACTAAAAAGGCAATACCTATGTACAATTATATTTTTAGTATAATAAGTATAGATTCAAGGTCGTCTTTCGTAAGGATTTCAACAGTTAACCACCTACAAACGACCTATAGACGTATAGAATGGATTATATTAGGTATTTATATACCACCTCTTATAGCTTTTAATTAAACGTACTTAGCATAGATAGTACCAAAATAGTATGGAGATAGATAGAGCATCGAACACCACTCAATATTTTATATCTTATCAAGATATTACACAACAATATTGTATTTATATTATATTCTATATTAATATTACAATTAGATGCTCATTGCGCTAACAGTAACCCAATACGAACAAAAAATTACGACATTATAATTATTTACATAGAATGAAGTTTGCTAAATTATAAAATGTATTTATAAATTCAGCAAACTTTATGTAAAAATATGGCTATGCCTTCCAATGATTTTTGGGACTCTATTTCATACAAAAATATTAGGCTTAATAGTTTTACCCCCAACTGCGTTTCAGACAAGACCTGTGCAATTATGACAGCGTAAAATGGACTGCGTGAGCATCAGTTTTGCGCCTACGAATTAGACCAGGTAGCCTGCAAATCAAATCAAATCATTTATTTCCATGGGCTCCAACGGGCGCTTGGATACGTCAAAACAAACATCAAAATACAAAAAATATAAAATTAAAATAAACCTTAACTAATTAAATTATAATACGCATTGCAATAAAATGATTTGACACCGGAGCTTAGATTGACTTTAATTCAACTTAGAAATTTGAATTAAAATCAATCCAAGTACCAGCTCCGATGGGTATTGCATCATGAGAAGAGCAGCTGGTGAGAAACTTATGTGCGCTATCTTTTCATACAATTCATACAATATTTGTTTGTTTTTTTTTTTGCGTAAATTAAACTGAGAGTGTAGCCACGCTACATGACATGCCCAGATAATTCTGTAATTGCCAACAGATGGCATTAATAGTGTTATTATACTTTTGGGAGGTTGAAGAATTTAGACATAAAATAACAACGATCTCAGTATTTACGTCCATTTTAAAATTTAGACAAAATAATTACTCCATAGGTCTAACCTCATAGACAAATCATCTCACTTATATTTACGATCAAACTAATTGAATTCCTATTAATTTATCATTTTAAAATAACAAATAAAGCAATGTATTATCGGTCTAATCGCGCTAACCTCTCTCTGACAGTTCTCCTATTTTTTTACTGTCCTCATAGTCTATGGTCTCGACGACATCAAATAAGGTTTTATGCCTATTCTGTAAAGAGCTTGCTAACAATAAATACTATTAACTTCATTGAAATGTATTTTTTACCTACCCTTTTTCATCTCACTAGTTTTGCTTACGAAGCACGACTTATATCCTGTTAAATATTATTTTTAAGCAAGAACCAATTAAAAAAGCGAAATTGCCTGCAGTTGAGCTGAATCGCTGTCATTTCGCAGAACTACCCTCCAGGCGGCTCTTTCGCTCGTTTATCTCCTCCAATATAAAAAGAAGGTATTTTATTTTAGTTCATCCACGCGGATATTTCCTTTTTGTAGTGGATGCCGGGATCATAAGTTCCTATTGGATTATTGGTTAATTTATGAGAATTTTCTGTTCAATGAGTAACGGTAATTCTTTATTGAATAAATCAGATATCCTTATCATCTTCAACATTAAAAAAACTTTTAAGACTGCCACATAATTATATTAAGTTCAGTGATGCGTATATTATCTTGAACACACCTAAAATTTATTCAATCAAAAATAATTTATCCAAGAACAATAACACACTATAACATATAATACTGATTTAAACCTGTTTTACAGTCGCCAAGAAAACTTAAAGTTACTCAAAGGAGAAAATATAACACAGACAAATTGGAGTGACAGTTTTGTTAGATTTAATGTTTGAATTGATTCACTCTTATGTTCGGTCGAGTTTAAATTTATCTAACGATTATCTCTTGTTCGTTCATTGCAAAAAGAATACTATAATGTATTGACACGTCCTATAACCATATTTTTTTACAGAGTATTATTAGTTTACTTATATAATAGGAATATTGTCTCAGTTTCCTAGCGAGCCATCCCAGGCGAGAGATTCTCTGAACTATCCCCATTAATGAAAGTTCGTGGTCAACGTTTTATAAGGACGGTAATTACTTTTTAACGAGACTCTGTATCCGACAGCTATTGTTCTGTCAGCTTCAAACTTTGGATACTATACCTCGGAAAGTGGCTGGTTATTGTTGGATGATTGCCTTAATTTATCGTTAATAGAAATCTCCAATATCGTGTTAAAAAGCTACCCCTTGTAGATTAAAAATAAACTAGGTTAGGAAAATGTTTGTGACTCCTTATTTCACACATATTTCATTTAAAAGTAAATTGACACAATTTTAGTAGTACGAGAGCCCACGACCAAAATTTTTGTCTCATAGCAATACGGCCAAAACCGCATCAAATCAATAGATACGATTATCCTGAACTCGAAAATACCAATATCAGACATTTTCCGCGTAGCGTTTGATCTGACCGAATTTTCAAAATTGTCAAAGAATTTTACCGAACTGCATCATAGCAATATGTCTGATTTGCAGACTGTAGTTGAATGATAGTTCTGAGATACCGGAAACATATTTTTCAGACGTTAGTGGTGTAGCGCAAACCCGTAAAATCACTTAAAAAAATTAAAAATGAGACAAAAAAAATGTGTCATAGCAATACGTCTGAAAATCTTTTTTATTAGTAAATTTTGGTTATTTGATGCGAACAAAACAATTTTCAGACGGAAATGTGAACGCATTAAATTTTGAGACCGTTTTGAAAATGTTAACAAATTTTACCGATCGGTATCATAGCAATATGTCTGAAAATTGTTGGACATGATAAAATAAGTTGTCCACATGTGCAAAAAATTTATATCAGACAAATTAAGTGTAGCACCTTTTCTATCAGATAACTTTTCGATACTCAGATATCATTTAAAAATCGTATTGAGGCATCTTGAATTTTCTGTTACAAACCAATGAATACGTTGCGACCCTGAATTTATTAGATGATAATTAACAAAGAATTTACCCGAAACCGTAACATTGAAGTTGAAGGACTGAAATAAATCGCACAAAAGGAAGCTGGCGAGTGAGCTGTATAATAGTAAGAAAGGGGCAGGAGCGTAACAAGCGCTGAGGCTGTTGAAATTAAATACTGATTGATTTGATAGTTTTGGTTTTATTTAAAGCACACTTGAGTAACTTTTACAAAAGAAATAAGTAATGACATCTGTCATCTGTCAAAGTACATATAATAGACAAGGGAGATTCTTGAATATCTATGAAGGCTGTAAATTTAAAAAAACATTTAAAAGAGGCGTCGGTCAGGCGACTTCGAAACGTTATTTTCGTTTTTGGGAGTATATGCTACACTTAAAGTGTCTGAAAACAGGTTTTTGGTAATCATGGCAGCAATATGCAAAGTTGAAAAAAAAATTATCCGTATTGCTATGATACAGGTCGGCTAAATTTGTTGACGTTTTCAAAAATGCGCTCAGGCTATATGCTACGCGCAAAATGTCTGAAAACAAACTTTTTCGTAATACAATTATAAAATCTATGTACATTTTCACTATCAGACGTATTGCTATAATACCGACTGTCTTTTTTTTTGACACAGCAGAAATGGCCTCCCACGCAGTTGCTACACTTTCGACCGTTACTACACACCTAGTCGGGTACAGAATCATACAATCTAACGATTTTATAGGGTTTTTGCCGTATTGCTATGAGACATGGTTTTGGTCGTGGGCTCTCGTACTATAGGGTTTCGTACCTCATAAGGAAAAAACTAAACCGTTTGTCCGTCCGTCACATTACTTTAACTCCGAAACGCGTAAAGTGTTCTTCTTCTTCGTGTCGACGGCTGAGTCAAATTTTATTTTGACTTGCCATCGTGGTGAAAGTATTAGCTGAAATTAATATTATTTTCCCTGTTTTCTTCTTATGTTATGAACACTAATGGTAGACAAAGATAATGTAATAGGCAATGATATTATAGAACTATAGATATGTTACGTTCATAGAAATTACGATTTAAATCCGTTCCGAGCTATTCCAAATTGCACACATTGACAAATGTAACTGATAAGTAAAACAAAAGATACGAAATAGCACGCAAATGAAAGAGATAGCTATAGTTTTAATGATTGCACTTCAGTGGTACGCACGTGACTGTGCTCGACGCAGGCCACACGCAAACTAAACACAAGACGTCCCAATTGGGACGTATTTGAGTATTCACAGCGCGAGCGCTTATAACATATCTGCTTTTGTTTTTATATAATATCATTGGTAATAGGTAGAAAGAGATAAAATTGTTTTTCTTTGGCTGTTTGTAATGTCAGTTCTTTTTTCCAAACATTCTTTGCGGCCAGTATGAATCCATATAATTTTGAATAAAAACTTTTTAAACCAAACTTTTAAGCATTAATTAATAACTACCTATATAAATTCTTCTTCGTAGGTAGTCATAAATTAAACGATCAATTTAGATTGATTGATAAAAATTTCAGAATACATCATAGAGTACTATAAAAAATATGTAGTCAATGGAATACATAAGTTATTTTCAGGTAAAAAGAAAATCTAGTGCGATGTGATATTCGATAAAAATCGATTATATATCGATTATAAGTTTATATTTTTTAATAATAATATAGCTTTCGTTCTGGACTGTGTGGTACGTCAATAAAAAGTAATTTGTATTATTCCTGGGGTCTTGCAATATCTCCACACCAATTTTAAAATCTTTATAATATTACTTGGTATAGATTTTATCTTTTTACAAATAAGGAAGGTAATCTGTCAGTGCTTTATCAGGCTAATATTTTAATATTAATCACTCTTCGGCCTAGAAGCTTTAGGTACTATTTTAAGTATCAAGGTTAAGGAAAGATATATTAATCATACTCGTAAATCAATGTTGACGTATTTGACGAATACCGTGTTATATTAACAATAAATAGTGATTTTGTATCCACGGTATATGAGAGAATAACTAAATGTGTGAACAAAAGACCTGAATTAATGATTTAAATGAATTAATGAAAAAATAAATTAACTTTTGCTAATCATACATAAACTGAAATATTTGATGTATATAAAGCTGAATAATTGAGTTTGTATTGATTTATACATTTAGAAAACTTTATCGTTGTTATCGAATATGAGTATCCGAACAGACTTATAAAACATTGTTTTTGACAGTTTGTTTAGTAATTTTGTATTGTTTGCATACGAAAACTTGTTTATTTATTGTTTAATTTTACATTCGTTAAATAAGTTGTGACCACGAAATTATACTAACCTCCGGCGGAGTTGAAAAAGACTTTTAAAAATGCAGAGTTAAGTTTTAATTCCACCTTATTCTTATTTCTAAGCATTCTTTTCTCACTGCTGAGGTGAAAAGTTGTTCGACACGAGGTCAATGTTTACAGCGAGTACTTTTAAGTCTCTCGCTACGCGCAATATTATAACCTAGAATCTATCGCTACGCTTGTAATTTTATACACAATCTTTTGCTTAATTGCGACCCAAAATTAGCAAGATTTTATTGTACCACTTTCATGACATAGTTAACATACATATCCAAGCAAAATTTCAGCACCAACAGTTTCCACGATATGTCTCGAACAGATGGACAGATACACAGACAGGTCATGGTGAAAGTAAAAGCGTTACTTAAAGGTACTACGGAACCCTAAAGATTAGTGCCGATAGCAAAAATGTCAATTTATAAAATTTTACATATAAACAAAATGTTATAGTGGTTCTGTAGCTAAGAATTAGTTATGATTTAAATCAGATGAACATTATTGTAAATTAAAAGTTTAATTGAAACATAGTAGTAAGATAATATATCATTGATAACGCCTGTCTGATCTTATATAGTATCACATTATAATACACAAAATAATAAACCCACGTGCGTCTACATGCGGGTATTGAAGCCTCGTATTGAAACGTAAGCATTATTAGATTAATAGGCTCAGGGTACTTACGTCTAGTCGGAAAAACATAAAATATACCTAGATATTATCTATAAGCCAGTGTATTACTAGAGAATATGCGGGAAAAAGAAATGCTTCTTTGGATTTTACATTCAACACGCTGCCACTCACGTGGTGTGTCGATAAAAAACAAGCTCTATGTTAATATACGCTGTAGGCTAGATGTAAGCCAAACACTAAAATCTTTCAGGTAGTTTTTGCGTGAGAGAACACACATCCGAACATACATTCGGGCTGTGGCCGTAAAAGCGTCAGAGGCAGACATACAGACAAGCAGAAAGAGTTCCTTTAAAAGTAAAACACAGTACGTTATCTAAATAACATAACATAACATCACGCCTATATTATACAGAAGCGTGTGGCGGAGGTGTACAACATCCACACTTCACCCGTTATGTTTAAATCCCATGGGATATAATAAATAATAAATAATAATAATAAATATTTATTTATCATCACAAAGGATTGTACACAATTACTTAAAACTAAGACAAATTGAAATATAAGTATACAATGCAATAATGTCTACAATCAAGTGGGTGAAGTGCACTGTCCTCCTAGCTAGATTATTAAATAATCTGTGTTAAGGAGTAACAGTCTCTTTTCCCTCTTAAAATGATAATAATTATGATGATCCGTATACATAAATTCAAGCTTTTAGATTGTTCAATAGATTCTTGGTTTGTATATCTGTCTGTCCACGTTTATTTCTTAAATTCGTGTGTGTGTGTGTGTGTTTGCGCGCGTATGTGTGTGTGTGCGTGGGTGTGTGTATGCGTGTGCGTATGTGGGATTATATTATGATTGTGATCCAGATTGATGTGAATATATGTATTAAGTATGAAAGTAGTTAGTTGTGTTACGTTAAGTATGATTCTGTTTCCTCATAGGTCTTGTTTTGGAGAATTGACTTTACAGCTTCTTTGATATTATGGTGTGACAGTGCATGTATGGGTCGTGATGCACTTATTTTATTATATAAAGATGGGCCCAGAAAAAAGAAAAATCGTTTAGCAAAAGTTGTATGTACAGGGGGTAGTGGAAAGACTTTGTCTTTTCGTCTTTTATTAATTGTTGTGGAGGGGGCGTTACGATGTTGTTGTAGCACCGTTTGTTGTATGAACAGTTGCCGCACACTTAAAACATTGACACTTTCGTATAATTCAGTCGTTCGATATAAAATGGGTTTAAAAGTTGCCACTTTCAGTACTGCTCTATGTGCGATTTCAAGGGGTTTCAATGTGGTTTTAGCTGTACCACCCCAGCTCGAGATACAGTACGTAATGATCGATCGGCAAAGGGCAAAATAAACTTGGCGTACAACAGGCGGATTTGTAACATATCTTAATTTTTTAAATATATAAATAAGTTTACGTACTCTAGAAGTGAGAGAATTGATATGTGCTTTAAAATTAAGGTTTTTATCAATGATTACCCCTAAATACTTGAGACTGTCAACGTTGGCTAGTTGCGAGCAAGTACATGTCTGTATTAGTTGGTTGCACGTGTGGGCTTTTATACCTATTAGTGGTTTGGGTCGGGCGGTTACACTGATTGAAAAATTAATAAACTTGGTTTTCTGAATGTTAAGAGTAAGTGAGTGGAATTGGAGCCAGTTTAGGACTGTGTTACAACCGCTTTGGGCATGATTTTCAAGTTCAGACCAGGTGCTTGCGAAGAAAGTTAGAGCAGTGTCATCTGCATATGACGTTATTCTGGCGTTGGGAATTTTAATATTGCACAGGTCGTTAATAAACACTAGAAACAGCGTTGGGCCCAGAATACTGCCCTGTGGGACTCCATAGTGAATTGACAACTCACCACTGTTATGACACTCTATTCTAGTTACTTGCGATCGATTTATTAGATAACTTCTAAAAAGATCGAGTTGAAGACCCCTGACCCCAATATTCTCAAGTTTGATCAAAAGTGAAGGGACGGGAACAGTGTCAAACGCTTTCGCGAGGTCAAGGAATATCGTTAACACCTTATGATTTTTATTTAAATTTTCCACAATTGGGTTACATAAGGCATGTACTGCGTCAGATGTTGATTTTTGTTTCCGAAATCCAAATTGCTGTGGGGACAGCAATTGAAAGCGCTCGAGATAGCCTGTTAGTCTGTTATTTATAAGCCGTTCCAGTACTTTTGATAAGGCACTCAGAACTGCTATAGGGCGGTAGTTGTTTGGCACTTTTCCGTCCCCACCCTTGAAAATCGGATGAATAATGGCCTTTTTGAAAGAGTCCGGGAATACTGCAGTTTCAAAGCAAAGGTTGAATATATGGCACAGTATTGGGGCCAAATGGGAAGAGTATCTTTTTAAAATAGATGGTGAGATAGCGTCCCAGCCTGTAGATGCATTGCCTCGTAGCGTGTTGATGATACGTATAATTTCGTCCGGGTCAGTGGGATCCAAAACAAAAGATGTTAATATTTTACTATCGTGTGATTTTAATGGGCTTGTTTGTTGTGCACGATGCTTTGCTGCTATAGCGTCTGCCAGGGTTTGACCGACGTCCACGAAGAATTTATTAACGTAATCGCATGATTGTGTAGGTGTGGAAGTTATGTCTAGAAGTTGTGAGGATGAGTGTTTGGTCTTCTCTGTATCTGTTACGCGCCTAATGTTATCCCAGAGGCTTTTCGGATTATTGCTAGCCTTGTTAAATTCTTGAATATCATATTTTTGTTTAACTTTTCTTAAAATTTTAACGCAGTAGTTTCTGTATCGTTTATATGTGATTTTGAGTATCTCATTATTTGGGTTTATTTTTGTTTTTTTATGTAAAGCATCTCTATTACGGATGCATCGCAAGAGACCAGGTGTAATCCATGGTTTCAGTGTTCTTTTTTTGCATGAGACTTTAATAACTGTCGTGTTCTTTGTGATAGCTGTTGTTATAAGACTTATCAAGTAGTCAATTGCGCTGTTTGCATCTGACAGGCTGTAAATTGGAGTGAAGTCCATCTGGGAGATTAATTGATCAAGCCCGTCATAATTTACTTTGTTGAAGGTCTTAGTTACAGCAGTGCGAATTCTGTTTCTGTGGATACAGAGTAGTGAAGATGAGTGGTCTGTAATAGTGGAGTCATAAATCAGTGTTAAGGATGGTAATTTTGTCTTCAGCATAACATGATCTAGGCAGTTGTTACCTCTAGTAGGTTCATTATGAGCAGCGAGGAGACCATGATATGCCAGATTGTTGAGGTATTCGTGTGATCGATTGTCCACCGTGTTGGTCTTAATGTCAATATTTATGTCACCCGTTATCACCAGGGTTTGGTAACTACATAATTGCGGGATCAGCTTGTTAAGGGCTGTTAAAAAGGGATGGATGTTATCATTGGATGGGGACCTATATATACTTATTATAGCCACGTCAGGTTTTATTTTAATTACGAGACTCGATGCTGATTCACAGAACTCTGGTTCTTCGCAGAGGGCGACAATATCCGATTTAATGTAAGCGACAACACCATCGCTCTGGTTTATGTGTTTGGTGCTTGTAAAGACAGAGTAGTTTGGTATGTTTGGAATTTGAGAATTGCTTGTACATGAGAGCCAACACTCAGTCAAAACGAGCACGTCACAATCAAATGAGATGCGGTGTAGGAGTGTTTGTAGGTTAACAAAGTTGCGATTTATCGAGCGAATGTTTTGTGTCAAAATTTTTAGGTATTTATTGGGATGCTTTATAAAGGATTTAGATTGTTCGGGGGTGCAGTTGTGAGTTACTGATACAGCAAACTGGTCTATATTGTCCATTAATGAACTAATGTTTTTATCAGCCATTTATGTAATTATAAGTTAAGCAGATATCGGTGGCAGTATAAAGGGTAGAGGAGGGTGATTGTCTGATTGTTTGGCAACGTAAGTGGTTGCTGTGTAAAATGTGTTGATTTAATGTAGCAAAAGTGGCGACAGATGAATTAATAATATAATGGTGACCATAAAAATCCTTTGTTGATTTATAAAACATGCAACTATACAATAAAACATAATAAAAAAGTAAAAAAAAAGGGTAATAATAATGATGTGTTTTTAGCATAAAACGAGTCTTACAATTTATAACACTTAGATACAGAATTATAACACTAATAATTAGAACCGAAATTAATGTTAATTTTTCTTTTCTAAAAAAGAAAGACATTCGTCGGTCTTAATATGTATTGGCTTAGCATCTTTTTCTGTGCGCACCAGTATTTTACCGTTTGTGTGCCAGCAAGAGAAGTTATTTAATTTGGCTACGCGACGTGTTTCGTAAAACAGTTTTTTGACTGTGGGTGGAAGATGCTCATCCGTATATATGGCTTTCTTTTCTCCTCGTAAGCCAATGGTTTCCGTATTCAGTTTGTCACCAAAACTACGCTCTTTATTGAAGAGTCTGACCGATGTTAAGAAGTCGTTCCTTATTGAGACAGAGGCAAACTCAGCGACAATGGGTCTTGTAGTACCGGGTTTGCCTGGCAGACGGTAAATGTCCCGGAAATCAGTAGACTTAACGTCTAGTTGTACTGCTTTACCAATATCCGATACTACAGTAACAAGATCCTGCGGCTTTTCTTGTTCTTTTGGAGGTACATTTCTTACCTCTATAGTGGCTGAGCGGGTAAAAAGACGCATATCCTGAAGCTGCATTTCCAATGTTTTTTGTTTATCAGCGCACTCTTTCTTTTCTGTCTCTAAATCATGTACTTTAGTCTTCATTTCTTCGTAACTCTGGTTGATAAACTCCATTCCCTTTACAATTTCAGAGTTGGATTTTTGTATCTGCAGGCATTGATTTTTAAGTTCAGCCACATCCCTTACAAGTAAGGATAATACAGCATCCTGTTCGGCTTTCCACGCATTGAAACGTTGATCTTGTTCGGTCTTCCAATTGCCAAGCATCTGCAGAAGTTCTTGTTTGAAGCTGTCAAGAATATCAGTTGCATCCTGGCTACTTTGACTAGCTGGTGAGTCATTGGGTCGTTGGCGTTTGCCACGGTTTATTATATTTTTGGTTGCATCTGATATGTCTGGGTCAGATAGTGATTTTTGCATAGTAATAGTTTTTTGCAGGGGTGGTGGTGGCGTTCGCTGCATTTTATTGTTCATTATTGTATAACCACCAAATTAAAAAACAAAAAAAAAACAAAAACAAAAAGAAAAACTCGTTGACAAAAATACAAAAAGCAAACTCCAAAAAGTCAATGCCGGCTAAGGCTCGAACCGGGGCTCGCACCGTGCCAATCTGTTGAGTCGACCTCCAGACCAGAAGTTCTTGACGAAATTTCGCAAAACAGTGGATAAGTTATAATAGAGTTGATCGAGCTGTGCAGGTGACCGGTGGACTTTAGACTGTACACCAACCGGTTGCAACTCCGCGGCACAGTGATTTGCACTTTTTATAACGTGTTGTATGCACTATTTTGCAATTTATTCCTTATTTATTGCGGTATCACTAGATGTTTTTTAACAAGTTTATAGATCACAGTTTAACAAGTCTATTGATATAAAACACACTCCGAAACAAAAAGTTTTTGACAGTCTTTTGATTTTTTATTGACGAGACACAGTTGTATACGTGTGACTTGCGCAGCGCGCGGGGAGGTTGTATAGGGTGTGAGCCTATCGTTATCCACCGGGCACGATTCCAACTTCGTGCTGAGTGAAAGTTCACTAATAACACTTTGCCCGACCCTTTGACTAGACTAACAATATATAATTATAAACTATTCCCTTTTTTATAGCCCACATAACTTAAATAAGTTTTCTACAAAGAATTTTATGAAGACCAAACCATTTTTAAACGTTTCAAAAACATGATTATGTAACATAAATATTATCATAGGACAAAAACCAATTAGTTCTTCTTTTATTACAATTATTTTGTTAAATTGACCCTTTTGATCAAGTAAATTGAGTTTTATTCTTAATAAAATACCCAATTTATACACCTTTTGTATATTTTTATGATACCTCAAAGGTTAACGCGGGTCTAGTTCTTATTGTTACAATCATTTTATATCATAACTATCTGACCCGGTAAACGTTGTTTTGCCAAAAACTTTAGATTTGCCATAAGCTCAGGGAAATTTTAATCGAAATAGAGTGAAAACATTTACAAAAAAGACGATAATTGATCAGTTATCGAGCGGGATGAAAAATGATTAAATAACTAAAATGGCTATTAAGTAATAGGGCTTGGTGTTTAAAGGGTAAAAGTTTAGGGTTGTATGTATTTTATAATTCCACATTATAGAAAAATAACAAACATTTTATACTAAGAAACAGTTGAAAAAGATATGGGACCGGCAGGATTTGAACCTGCGACCTTACTGCACACCGGGCAGCCGCTTTAGCCATCCAGCTACGGTCGCCTCTTACCGGAACCCTAAATTTCTCAACTGTATGATACGTCATTTCGTGACGTAACGTTTGTCGGGGTCTTAGTGGACTGTAGATTGTAATTAAAAGATGTCTTCGCAGTAATGGTGTTTATTACTAGCACAGCATGAGATAGGATACAAACCAACATGGCGAAGTTACATTCAGCACAAATGTTGTAACGAATGAACGTGTACGTTATTTTAACTTCTGATTATTTTTATAGCATTTAGTTATGCTTAGCAAATTATAGTAAGAAACAGTTGAAAAAGATATGGGACCGGCAGGATTTGAACCTGCGAACTTACTGCCCACCGGGCAGCCGCTTTAGCCATCCAGCTACGGTCGCCTCTTACCGGAACCCTAAATTTCTCAACTGTATGATACGTCATTTCGTGACGTAACGTTCATCCATTTGTTCCTATCTTAAAATCCTGCCGGTCCCATATCTTTTTCAACTGTTTCTTAGTATAATTTGCTAAGCATAGCTAAATGCTATAAAAATAATCAGAAGAACAAACATTTTGTCTAAAAATTTTAAAAAAATGTTAATGGTGAACAACCCGTATCACTTAGGGGTATAAAAAATAGATAGTAGCCTATTCTCAGTCCTACTGAATATGCATATAAAATTTGGTAAAAATCAGTAAAGCCGTTTCGGAGGAGTAAGGTAATTAACATTGTGACACGAGAATTTTATATATAAGATTTTAATCATCTGGGTATTTCTATGTATAATAAGTTTTTATTTACAAAAGAAAAGTATATTTTATAATAAAAACTAATAATAATAAAATTGTTTATTTATCTCAACACAATATAAAAATGGAATGACTCTTGTTCCCTGGAAGTTGAGGCGGCCCTTAGTGTGGGATGCTACTTGCGTTGACACTTTGGCACCGTCACATCTCCCGGGGACCCAGGATAGGCCTGGTGCGGCGGCGGCAGAATCAGCCGAAAACCTCAAGAGGCGCAAATATAGTCTCCTCGATAGTGGTTATATGTTTGTGCCTTTTGGGGTTGAGACGCTTGGGCCGTGGGGACCAGGGGCCCATTCTTTATTTAAAGAAATATCAACGCGACTGGTTGATACGACACGTTGCCGAAATGCTGGTTTTTATTTTGGACAGCGAATAAGCATTGCCATCCAGCGTGGCAATGCTGCCAGCATTTTGGGAACGTTGCCCACTGGCTGCGATTTGTTAGATTAGGTTAGGTAGTCTTTTATCGCTAGTTTTTAAGTAGTTTATTATAGGTTAGTTTATTTAGTTTTTTTGTGTTTTGTTTTCTTTGTTTGAGAAATAATAAAATATATGATTGAAAAAAAAATATATAAAAAATCACACATGAAGAAACATACAAAGGGATACTTATCACATATGTATAAGTATCAGTTATTCTTGTACCCATAGTACAAGCTCTGCTTTGGTTGGGACATGATGGCGTTGTGTGTATGTAGTGTGATATTTATTTATTTTCTATGTTCTTTAATGCTATGTCTTAATTTCAGATTTCCAAACATAATTATCATTTTTTACTATAAACGAGAAAATCAGACATTTCCTTACAAAAATACGCAATTATAATTTATGAGGATATGAAAGAAACTCTAGATATCATAATTAAAATGTCCAAAAAGTTGGCCAACACCCGCGCAATGTTTTATTTCGTTTCAAAACATGTTGAAATAAGCCCTTTACCCTAAATAAAGTCCGGACGAACAAGGGTAAGGTCGGAGGGACGACTCTGATTAACGCTCGGACAAAATACAGACATTATTATAAAAAAAAGTTTATCATATAAATCGAAAAAGCGACCAGTTTTTAAAAGGATTATGTTTTAATGGCATTTATGGGTATGAATTTTGTGACAGAGCTTGAGGCAAAAAACATTATTGTCTCGCCTTCAATCTAGTCCTGTAGGACAAGTATGCGGGCATGAGATAGGTTTTGTCGCGATTTCGCCACATTTTTGTGAATATGTCAAAAACGCGACAAAATCTAACTCTAGCTTGTAACCCAAACCTTCCATTTTTTTAAATATGCGTAAGGTGTTGAAGTGGTAACCATTGCATTGTTCAATTTCTATAATATTATTTATACGAGGTGTAATTTTGATACATTTTCTAATGTAAGAAGGTTAAAACGAAGAATCTTAGCCGTCTTTTTCATACCTACTGGTAACAACTTTTTAATGTGTCTTGAAGTTTAACAGACTTCAGCACTTAAAGTGTTGAAAGAAATAAAAGTATTATACACACTGGAGTTTTTAAAAGAGGCCAAAGTATTTTATAGCTGACAGTTTTAAAACGAAATTCTTTTAATATTCTTTTACTACACTACTCCGGTTAGTGAAAAAAAGTAGTTAAGTTTTTGTATAACATAACATCACAATCACCCATATTGCACATTTTATTTATTTTGTTGCACTGTTTAGTTTCCATGTGATATGGGGTGAGCCTATTTCCATCTACCGCCGGGCACAAATCATCTCTGTGCCGCTATTGATAGACCCGAATCTAAACCAAGGAATCGAACCCGGGACCTCGCGTCGGGTGATACATAATTTATACCGCTAGTTAGACCAACGAAGAATGTCGCAAGTTCATCTAGGCAACAAGCTAAATTTGTGCCAAATTTACTAAAAACTAGTATGTTTAGAGTGAAAGAGAAACGAACATAAACTTTCGTACTTATAGTTAGAAGGATTATATGACAAAGTAACAGTTTGGTAAAGTGCATTGCACTAACCTCTAATCCGCTCCCAAGTAAAAGTGCTCGCAGAACTGTGTTCCGGTTAAGTGGGCAATTAGGCTCTGGAATTAGTGGCACAGGTCCCAGGGGTATCATTTATCTCAGTCCTTTAAAGTAGCGACGCATCTGAAATGTTATTTTATGGCCCTGGACGAGCTTTATTTTGTTTTGTCATCACTTTATTTTGATTCAAAAAAATATGAGAAGAACATCCCTTCTACTATAACAAAAAGGCCTCAGCTCTTTTAATTTAACTTCGAGAAACCAATCCTTTTTACCGTTGAACAGACAAAAAACTTACAAACAAGGTTTCTAACACCCAAAGGCTGATTTCACCACCAGAGTTTAACGCTCAACTCGGTTTTCGATCTCTCTATCTGTCATTCAATATTTGAACGAGGCAGCGAAATCAAGAACCAGGTTGAATCCGGGTGTTGAAATCTACCTTAAGTTTCACGGAAGGGGTGAGTTTCCTTTACTTTTCATGTGATTTGGAAATGCTCCAAAAAGTAAGCTCTTATTGAACTTGTGAGTATAGTTTTTGGGTGTTTAATATAGAGGAAAAAGGTTGTATATTGTTTGCCTTATTTGAACTTTTTTATTTTTAGTTTGATGATGTTGTTATAAACTCCGATACGTTTTGTTGTTGTTTTGTTCTACTTTACTATATATAGTGAGCCCTAGTTATTGGTAAGTTTTGGCAGTGACTAAATATTAAGGGTTGCATTTAAATTAATTTTTAATTTGAATTAACGCATCAGGGTTATATTTAATCCAAGTATACGCATAATTTTGCCAGAGTTCAACGTGATTGCAGTTCTCTAATATATAACAAAAAATATAATTTGGAAAATACACCTTACCAGTACATACTCGATAAGCGTATTTTCCGTATGTGTCCATCCAATAGTTGCCTAAAAAAGAGAATGTCCACATTTTAGTATTATTTAAGTTAGATAATTAGCTATATACAAGTAATTGAAACGTGTAAATACAAACATTATACTGAAAGCTGGTAAGCAAATACGTGAACGTTGAAAAAAAAAACAAAATTCAAATCATTTATTTTCATAGGCCCCAGGAGGCGCTTGAACACGTCAAAATATTACAAACAAATGATATAAAAATAAATTATAAGTAAAACTTAATTATACTAATTACAATCATTTGAATAACCGGGGATTTGAATAGTTGAATAAAACAATACACCACCTATTAATAAAAAAAAAAAAAATATTTCTCACCATCAACCATAATATACATACAAGATTGTAATCTATATAGCTATGTTACAGCGTAGGTTGAGGATCGCTGGTGCCGAAATAGGTATAAAATAACCTGTGATACAGGTCAACAACAGCAATGAGTTAAAACAACAGCACTGTTGATTTAACTCATTGATTGACGTGCTAATTGCTCGTTTCATCATGTTCAATTATAATATTACATCACGTCCATATCACCTATAAGGGTGTGGCAGAAGGGTATAACACCAACATTTTACCTGTTATGTAATAGTGGGTGAGCCTATCGCCATAGTGCACTATTTCAATTTGTTTTTTCTTTAAGTTTTTGTTACTCAATTAATGATTAGAACAATTTTTCCGTAATGGCCACGAGCAAACATGCATTTTATTGTTTTAGATGTCTTTTGTCTTAAATATATAAAAACTTAATCATTTTAATCTTAAACGCATATTACGTTAGTATAAAAACACGGCGCTCGGGAGTCTACTCTTAAGATCAAACATTAATATTTATTTTCAAGTGCTCTGTAAGGTTAAAATATTAACATTATAAAATGTAATTATACCTAAAATAGCTTAACCTAACATCTGAAGATATAAAATATTCAGCGTTACTCAGACATCGTATAAATAAAATAAAAATCCTGTCTAAGATTACATGAATATTGCTCTTAATATTAATCTCTGGTAAAATATGGAAAGTGTCTACGCATAATAATTATGTATTTATGTACGTAGGTAGGTATATTAAAATTGGTATATAATGAAGTCATTAAAATCGACGTGACTCAGTTTATAACGACCGCTTTATGAAGCATATTATTAATTTTAAACATAATGAAATACCTCCTGCTGTGAAATGAAACATCTATTTATTTATAAATCGCCGTGAGTCGATTATGACAGGTTGATCTGCTACGGCGTAGAGATTGCCTACACCGTAGCTCCTGCGTAAGATTATACGCACAGGCGCATAAGGCTGGCTGACCACGGAACGGAGCGAGCCTGTAGAGCGGAGAAACGGAGTAATATTATATTAACCAACACGTTTGTAACACTGGACCTGACCGATGATTTTATGCATTCCTATTGGTCAATATTACTCCTTCTAATGCCCGTCACACACCACTCAATATATTTATAAGTATATAAAAATATTTTCGGCTAAGTTTTCTTAAGTCTATAACTCTATAAAGTCTTATATTCAATAACAACCAACATATTGCATAATATTCTTGTTGATTTTAAAGTTACACTTTATCGAAATTTTGTCACCGGAAAATTCATGATTTTTACGAAGAAAATTAACGTTTTTTGACAGGTTGCGGCAGTTTTTTTTTCTCGGTTAACTTTAAGATTTTCCGATGAAATAAGATAAAAAATGTGTTTACTAAATCGCTGTTAAGCGATTATTGTATATAGCCTGTATTGGCTTTTATTACTCGGCTGTGTTTCAAAGTATTCTGTTCGTTAAAAACGTACCGAGAGCAGCTCTGATGGATACGCAGCCTAAAGCTTTTTGCCCTCGTGTAGTCACAACTAAAGCACTCTTCTCACATTTAGCTTTAGGTCCCTCAACGGATATTCTTAAGTATCACGTTTAGAGAGCATTTAAAAAGTAATAAGCGCCTCTATGTGACCATTATATTCTTTAAATTCAGAACGCTGATTTTTAAAGCAGCAATAATATTTTTGGCGTTTACGTCATTTTTGTTTTCGTGCGATCTCTCAATAACGTCGTCTCGTAATTTGCATACTTGAATTAATGCCATTTCAGTCATTCAAGTTGAGGAAGGTTGTCTCTGATTGGCGCACGCGGGACAAGCCACACCCTCATTTATTTTCAAGGTGTTTTATGATGGTGAATTTTATTGAGATTAATATCGATTTACTCGAGATACACCCCTCAGCCACCAACATGTTTATTTAATAATATATAATGAAAAGAAAATCTTACTTTTTCTAAGAAAATTATGCAAAAAGGTAATTATGCTATTATAGCAAAAAAAATTATGCGTAATAATGAAAATGTGTAAAGTATTTATGCTGAAACACATTATACCAAATTAATATTATGCGTAACTATTATTATGACAGATGAGGGTATGCCATGTTAAATTATGTCAAGAAAATGTATGTGATTTTTTTTTATAGATTCGCAGTCCTGATTTGGAATACTTTTTTATAATTAACTAGCTTCCGTGCGCGGCTCCGCCGCGTGGTAAGTCGATAAAAGAAGCCAATATTATTTAACAGAACATCTGTTTTCAGATCTCATTGCATAACCTTTGTTTATATTTTATTGTTACTTTTGTTATGTTTAAAACGTTCTTTGACTAAAATCGCATGACTCAGAATACTATTACATTGCTCTTATATATTTTTTGCGGACAAAGGAGTGGGTTATACATTCATTTTTCTTTACTATTTGTTTCCAGCCATTTTTTTTTTAATTTTTTTTTATAAAGTTTGAGTTTATAATACATTATTTTTTTATTCACTGAGCGTAAAATTTCGTGGACAGATTGATTCGCTCTAAAAACAGTTTTCTTATTTCAAAGCAATTAATTTACGAAGTTACTTTATCTCTGAAAACAAATATTTTCTTTGTTTATGTCTGACAATTTCTTGGAACTTAATTTGCTTAGGGCTCAGCATTGTTTTTATAAGTGTTGAAATAATTTGTTAACATCAGTAATTTCTGTCAGAGCCACAAATTAATAAATTAGCAATTTCTATTTTATTTAATAAGTTTGTATTATATTTTTTTATTTCATGTATATATAGTTAGGTATATATTTAGTTTTCACTTTCTTAAAAATAAAGTGTAATTTTAAATGTTTAATTGTATATCTAATAAATAAATAAATGGTATTACTAATCACAATAGTAAAGAGCAAATAGGTTTTTGAAGTGTCGGCAAAGTAAGAGTGAAGTCTTTGGTGTTGCAAGTGGGGCTATGGTAACTACCGTAGCCCCACTTTTTAATTAGTGCTTTCTTAGTGAATCAAAACAAATTGTTGATTCTATTATTAGAGTTTTTAAATCTATCAACCAATTTTTTTTTCGACTGAAATAATCAAATTATTTCGATCCCTTCCAATCCGATTACGTCTGATGGTTTTCACTTGCTTGAATAACTATCTCTTGTATTTTTTTATTTGATAAATATAAACTTCTAGGCTTTTTCAATTTGGGTTGATTACGATTTTAAGTTTAGACTTTATATCAATAGTTTATATTAAAAAACCGGCCAAGTGCGTGTCGGGCCACGCGCAGTAGGGTTCCATAGAAAAATATTTTTAATTTTACTTTTTAACTAAATGGCGTCCTTCAGAAAGGAAATGTTTGTAGTACACGAAACCAGCTAGCACGTATGACGAGATGTATGAATGTTGAGGAAGCGAAAGAAGTATGTAAGGAACGAGCACATGGCGTTCCATCGTCTCTGCCTACCTCCGTGGGATAAAGGCGTGATTTTATATATGTATTATGTATGTTTATTTATGTTTCAAGAATTTTGAACGAAATATTCTGAGTAACTGCAACTGACATTTCGGACCCCTATTCCTCTTGAACTAATGAAGTGAACTTATCCGCTATAGTTTTCCTTTAAAGTTCATTACATGTACTACCGACACAAATTTTTTCAGATTTTAGGATCCAGTAGTTTAGCTTTTAGAGGGGGGGGGACGCCCTACTCGAACAAAAATTTGCTCTTTAAAGTTAATTATCTCGCAAACGGATCCCTAAATCAAAAAACTGTCTTAGCAACCCCTAAACGTTTTTAAAAGTCCTATCTAACAATACCCCACACTATGGGGTAGACGACAAAAACACACCCTACACATCCCTACTTTACATGTAGGGGAGCTACCTGAAAAAAAAATATTTTTCCAAATTTTACTCTACGACTTTCTTTGTTTAGTTAACATACATGTTTATGCAAAATTTCAGTTTTCTAGCACCAACGGTTTCGTCGCTATGCCGTGGACAGATGGACAGACGGATATGGCGAAACTATAAGGGTTCCTTGTAGGTACTACGGAACCCTAAAAAGGTAAGAAGGTACTGGCTGATTTTCACAACTTCGATTATAGGTCTTTTAATTGTGTAAAGCTATTTGTGGAGCGAAATGGTTTCTTAAAATGCAATTTGTTGCTGTAAATAAGTTGTTATACATGGGTAGTCAGAAGCCAGAATGTTTGACAGTCAGGATTCAGATAACCTTACTGATAGTATAAATATTATAGAACAAACCAAATTAAAATAACAGATGTATTCAATTTTCAGATGTAAATTGTGTCACTGTTACATTCGTCAACTCCTATTCTATTTAGCTTGTATTTATCCGATACTGGTGAAACTAGCCGCCGGCGTCAGTCTTATAAAGAATAACGTATCAACCCGCCCCGTACTGAAGTAAACGTAAAAGTTTTCTAATTAAACATACTTTAGTACACTTGAGTGTCATAACATCAGCAACTTATTAAAGGAAGGAAAGAATTAAATCAGCCTGTCCTGTGACGGATCACTCGTGATCGGGGAGCGAAGGGTTCGGGCGGGGAGAGCGCTATAAAACATTCAAACGATGTTAACTTTCCCGCGGAGATTGCACAGCCTCCCGCCTCGCATACCAAAGAGTTAACTCCGGATACTTCGGATTAAGAAAACTTGAAAAGAATTTGTCGGTAATTTAAAGAATTGTGTGAAAGAGAATTCAACAACGAACTTTGTCTTGTTTAAACAATACAACTCTTTTGCTTATGTTGCCACGTCTTGGGTGCCTCTGTCTAGGAATTTTAGTTAGCTATTTATCATTAATATCTTTCTCAGTGCAGCCGCAGCCATCCTATAAATCGCATTTAACTCCGCTCAAACCCTTGGAATGTTTTAATAAAATTTTGTGATTGACAATATACACTTTTATAGTGAAACTTTTGTAAAGATTTCATTCTCAGTAAAAATATTTTTTAGCTCTACGGGTCAATGCAATAAAAAACACGTCATAGTGACATACTTACTGGAGCTAACTATTTGACGATTTGTAGTCCTTTAAATTCATTCCAACGTGCATAATTCTTTAGAATTGCCTGGCACCAATTTCTGAGAAAACCTTGTAAAGAATAATTTTCTTTACAAAATATAGAATTATGGTGCCACGGCGCCTTACATTAATGGTAGCTTTGTGTCGTGAAGTGCATTTACTAACGACTGCTTACTTTATGCTTTCTTAATGTTTTACTTTTGCGGTTGCTTTGCATTCGGTGCACTGAGGTTTTAGGTTAATTGCATTTTGCGCAAAGCCTATTACATTTTAATGAGTTTCGAGTCTTAGGTTTGTTTTTCCGAAGGTGCATTAAAGCAAGTCAAATATTAAAGTAAAAGTCAGTTTTCCTATTAGTCAATACTCGTAATTAGTGATAATTTTATTATTAATAATAATAATATTCTCAATAATAATGTCTTTACCTCACGTCGGTTTTAACAATATTAATAATATTCTTTATTGACATAATAGTTTAACAATTTATATACTCCCACGCTACTAAAACTGTGTTGTAGGTGTCAGTGTCTGTAATTATTTATATTACTCTTATACTAACAATTTTTTACTCGTGTCGTAGGAAGCAAGACCTTTTCAGAATGATATAAGTTCTGTCACGCGGTAAAACCGCGGACCAAAACTTGCCTGCAATAAACGGAGCACATCCAGTGAGTTTTCTTTATTGGTTGATGGCAGTCGTAACGCGGACGTATTGATGTGAAATTGACTCAATTTTCACTGATACGATATGGGACTCTGGGAATTTGTAACTTTCAAATGTGATAATTATGAATACGAATATTGCTGTACATTCAATCATATTACAATTAAGAGTAAGTTATACCCCAGGCAGATGCGAGTTGTAATTAAGATAAGCACTGTGGTTGGATGCGCAATGAGTACTTTTTAACGAGATTAAATACTGATATTCCCCATGCTGCACTGTTTGTAGCTTGCAAAAATACATAAGACTAACAGACATATTACTTATTATTTATTTATTGTTTTGCACGTTGAGACGGCAAAGCGCGCCGCCTTTCGGCTAGAAGCCGAAGCCGTTCCGTCCGGATTCACACCACAAATGGTGGAAAATTAACGTTGTGACGTGACTCCAGGTTAACAACTCTTAACGTTAAGTTGGTCTTTACCTAAATGTATTCCACAATATCTTCAGCCTTTGTGGAATAAATACATTAATCGTGAGGCATACAACCATATACAACGGCGTCGTTGGGATAGCAGGACGCAGCAGCATGTTCAGGCCGGTTGGTGCTATCACTGCCGCACTCGTTTCGGCAAGTGGGCCTCATTTTTCGCCTCCATTTGACGAGGATGAAGCCTTCCTTGTCAATCTGGATATAAGCCGGAATAAGAAGATCAAGATCATCAGACAATTTTTTTTTTATTTAACTGTCGACTAACTCCAAAAAGTACATCTTGTTACATCTGATATGGTATTGGACTTTGTTTTAAACTTATTCAAAATTACTTATATAATTTCCATAAATAAACGGTTTTAGTTGGCAAGATGGCGTCTACCCACTTAACCCGAAATCCTGGCGTAATGCTATTAAATATGGAAACTAAGTTAATTGCAGTAATTAGGATAATCCTGGAATAATAAACGTGAAAGTTGGATGAAGTACCGTAATATAGGCTTACTCGGGTTTCAACTTACGGTAAGCATAGAAATTTCTATAAGTTTTGTCTGTTCAGAAATTCTTTTGACGATTGTTAAGTAAGCTTCGTAAAATATTTTTTGAGATTTTGTAGTCACAAAAAAAAAACATCCAACGTTCCTATTTAGGGCTGTATGCCTTGTAGTATGCAGATATATTCTCTCATACGAAACAAAACATATCCTAAATTGGTCCATAATTGACCAAGAAAACGGTCTACAAACATTAAAAATTATTGGCGAAAATCTTCTCCTTTTTCGAAGTCGGTTAAATATAAGCCTAAAATTATGAGCTTCTCCTACCTCGCCTGGTGCTTTTAGTGTATTTTATAATAATAATATGCAGTGTTTTAAATGTAAATGTCAGCCTTAATTGTAAGTAATAACAGTTTATTTAATGTTGCCTATAACTGAAATTTATGCGTGTAAAGGTAAATAACCAGTCTTTAACAAACTTAATAATAACATTAGTTTAAAAATATATTGGGCTTATATTAGAATACCAACGCTCAAGGCAAAGTTTTATTATTCTGCTGGAGTTCTAATATTCGTTTTTCGTTTAATAACATAATTATAAAACTTTTTAATGCTGCTGAACACATGGAAGTTGCGACGTAATGTTACGTTTATTTATTTTATTTATTAATTTATTATATTGCTTACAGTCTTAAACCAAACGCAACAAAAAATGTAAAAACATTATATATTAAATACAGTATCTATGAATTGAAAATAAAATTTAACTTTCTAAAGTAAGTAAGATAAGTCCGTAATAACTAAAATTATATTAAATAGAAATTGCAATTAAATAAAAGTAACAAATTTAATAATATTTGTTACTTTTACATAATTGCAATTTCTAAACAACACAGAAATCCAAACTTATATTAAGTATTCTAATGAAGCATAATTCCAATTAAATTATATTATTTATAGGTGAAGTGTGAGTGTTATATTACATCTGCCACAACCTTCTGATGCGTGATGTTATTGAAATTACTTAAATGACAATTTATAATAATCGCGCATGGGCGTACACCTTTCATCAAGTATTCACATTTGGTACGTTCCTGGAGTGTACGCTCTCGGGTAGAACACCGCATATCTTTACACGAAAATGTGGGATATTGCATTGCAAGAACGAATATCAAAGTTATGGAGTTTCTTTATTCTGTGGGATATTTCTATATGAAAAACATGCATCAGCCCGCGGCTTCGCCAGTGTGGGAAATAAAAAAATGCCTTTACGTACATTAGTCTAGGCTATAAAAGCTTGGCAAACAGTAGAAATTAATGGGGCGCGAAATTGTACCGCTGCGCCGTCCGTATGCCAACAAAATTACCAATCAACGAATCTGCCGTTTGCAACTTCATTTCGCTGCAATAGATTTCATAAGGAAAATTTACCATAAACACTAGAATTTTTAAATATACCTTTCGTTATTTCATAATTCGTCGCGATCGCCGTACAAAATGAAACTCTTTACAAGTTCTCGTCACGGATCCGAAGGTGATAAAACTAAGAGTGTGAAAGTGTCCCTAAATTTAATTTAGTGAGTTATTGGAAGGGTCGACTAGGATTATTAGATTCATTATTTTTGAATTAAATTCACATCGATTAAAAATAAGAAGTTACTTTTTGCATAACTAGAAACCGACATAAGATGTTATATACAAAATGAGGTTTAATTCTATTGTGAAGGCGTTAGGCTCATCCCTTATCACATGGGATCTAAATATACCAGGTGAAGCGTGGGTAATTGAAACCCCTGCTTCACCATTCTGGGTAATGTTAAAGATTTATTTAGATTAATAGGTACAGTGGGCCGAGCAATTAGGTATTGTACGAGCCAATACTGCTCGAACAGCGAAATATATAGTCTATTCATATAGACTTGGCAAAAAAGATAAACAATAATGGCTGACGAAAAAAAATAGTGATGTGAATCATTTAATGAACTGTTGTGAACTACTCAAAATGGCGCTTCAACATTCATTCCGTGAATGATATTAATTAATTAAAAGTCGCTAAAGTCGATTAAAAATGGACTTTGATTTAGTTATGTGTCGTTCGCGATTGAACGAATCTAAAGAACCGAGTCGCGCGAACCGCACAGTCGAATGGGTCACTTTAGTTGTAGAAAAGGATTAATTCGTTACGATTTGTTATCCACGATAAATAAATTAAATAAAATTTAATTCAATATAAGTAAAGCTTTCAATAAATTTAAGAATGTTTTGAACAATTTTAATTCATCATCACTGACAAAAACGTAAATCAATCCCAATCGTTCTTTCGTTCACTTGTTCCCATCCCTAAATCAAATGTCAAACTTCCATGTCGTAAATATAATCTGTGGTTTGAAGTCTCCTTGGAATAACGAAATTTGCAAAAAGAATAATTTGCACAGTGAATTTACAATGAATATAATTATGTGAATATTAGTGTGTTGGTGTGTGAACTAGTATATACAACTCAATATGGTAACGTACAGTGTGTTATTCTTTCGCAATATCGTAATTTGTAATTGGGGGGGGGTTTGTTTACTGTTTTTGCCAAGTCTATATGAATCGACTATACTATAAACAATAAACAGTCGTTTACGACTGTCGCTAACAAAGAATCGGAACGCATAAACGTGTGTTTGGTAAACAAATATTGTACATAAACGTGACTCATACTACTAAACGTAACAACAACTAACAGTATAACTTAACTATAACTTTACCATTTACAATAAACCTTTTAACTTGAAGTGATTTTGGTGTTACTACAAACTACCTTCTCACAACAACAACTAACATACAATCGGGATAGCAGGGTTACAGTCAACGACGAGATAGCCCCAACAGGTACGCAGGGCAAAAACTTCTACGCCATAGTGAAAACTAACTGCAATAGATATATACATGTGTATATTAAATATTTAATATGTATCGCTTATCCATAACTGGTGTAGTAAGTATTTACTTTGCCTTAAAAGATTTTGCCCTGCATACCTAACTCGTTGGCCCACTGTACATAATATCCCTGTAATAACAATGTAACATTTAGAGCAATGATGGCGCAGTTATTACTTTATGGCATCCTATGAAGTGTTCGACTTAAATTGCTATTGCAGTAGCATATTTTGTACAATGTAGGTGACCTAGGTCATTGGAATATCGTTATAACCTGCAACGTGAAATTCACTACAGATATAAATCTAGCTCGAATTTAATTATTAAATACATTTACGTTCGTGTAGTGTAGTTATTTTTCTATCAACCAATAACAATGACTCATAATTTTTTTTATTGTCTAAGATGAAAACAGTCAATTGTTTTAGTAGAAACTGTCGCCAAATCGCCACACTCCACGTAAATACAGATATTCAGCTAAATCCGTTAGACTAGAAGCCGACCCATGTAATTGGTAAAAGGCTCGGAAGATTGAAAAATGTTATGGACTTACCATTCACTTAAAAATAGATTATATCAGTATAATAAGTCGTAAACAAATAAACAATTTATTATTTTGATACATAAGAATTAATGTCTGACTACAGCGCATTCAACATTCAAATCTAAGTCTTAAAAATAAGGTCTAATTTTCCATAGCATACATCGATGAAATTTATACGGTAAAAATTCACTGCGGGCTTTAATTGGTCGTATATCTGTCATTTTGATGAAAAAAATATTTTATGATCTCAAGGTAAATTAGATCTTCAAACAAAATACAACGTTCACCTAATACTAATAAAGTACATTTTTCTTTGTTGGAGGAAGTAGTATTAATTTTTCAGTCAATTGTCCGATGGTGAGAGTGCACCAGCTGTTATCACTGGTATACTGCAGAACAAATTGGGGATTAAAGACATAACATCCCTGTCTTTTAAGGCCTGTCACAGACTAGGCAGCAGTAACAAAGACCATCACCGGCCAATACTGGTTAGGTTCACTAGTTATGATATACGGGCTTCTGTTTGGAAGGCGAAGAAAATGCTGAAGGGATCCTCTGTAGCGATTAAAGAATTCCTCACTCGCACCCGGCAAGCAGTGTTCACCAAAGCGAGGCTTCATTTTGGTATTCGCGGCTGTTGGAGTCAAGATGGAACCGTCATTATAAAATCTTCAGATGGATGCCGGCACAAAGTCTCGTCAATGGAAGAATTGGCTCCGCTACTAGAAAAGTATCCCCCAGCTGTACTGGCCTCAAAAACAGGAGCCGCAAATTAATCTTAGTGTCCCGGTCTGTTGTTGTCATTTTTGTGCAAATTGTGCTCTCATCGTTTGTAGCGCAAACTGTGTTGTATTATTTGGTAATTGATCGTGCTTCATATGACCAACAGGTAAATACCTATGTATCGTTTCTTCAATAATAAGTTTACCCTCTTTTAATCAACTATTAATTCTTTAATAATGTAACTTTTTACAACTTGTTTACAAATTAATTTTATGTGACACTTTTGACATTTTGTTTGACATTAGTGACAGGTTAACCATAAATATAGACATCTCAGGCGCGTTCCAGGTGTTTGTTCTGTAGCATTTTCAACATAATAAATGTGTCCACATGACCAATCTTGCTCTTTACGTTTACTACAATTGTTTAATTTGATATAGTTTTATTAAAGTGTTATTATTGGGAGATACTGTGTGGGGTTGAGGTTAACTTATGGGATCACTTTGTTTATATGTATTTTCCACATTGATAGGTATTTTCTGCTGTTTGTGTTTTAAATTGTTTTTTTTTTTGTCTAATTTGAGTATTTGTGAATGTCGCTGGCAGGTGGTGCAGAGACTGCACCAGTAGCTTAGCAAAGTATTAGTTATTTTAGTCACTTATTAATTTGTATTACATTTTTATTTATTAATTATTTTATATTTATATATCTATTATTGTTACTTAATTATGGTTACTTCTTCAGATGATGAAGGCTCATTTTATTCTGCTAATAATTCTTCTGATACATCCGCAAATGATAGCTTTTGTTCTTTAGCCAATTCTTTGGGTGATGTTCTGGCACTGTCCTTTAATAATCAACCACAACGTCTATTGAATGTATGCCACATCAATGCCCAAAGCATAGCAAGTCATTATGATGATCTACTTGAAGCGTTCACAAACTCTAAGGTTGATGCCGTTCTGATATCTGAGAGTTGGCTCAAACCAAACTTACTTTCTACTACGTATCCTCTTCCAGGTTTTATTATGATCCGCAATGATAGGCTTGAAAAAAGGGGAGGTGGGGTTGCTCTGTATCTCCGTAGTGACTTCAGCCACAAAATTATTGCCTCGTCCCCTCCACATTATACTGCATCTGCAGAGTACCTGTTTTTGGAGGTTAGTGTCAAAGGTGCGAAGATCGTAATTGGTGTTGTTTATTGTCCTCCCTCTGTCGATTATTTCACTGACTTAGAGTTGGTTTTAGAATCTTTGGGGTCTGATTATGCACATCACATCATCATGGGCGATTTTAACACTGATCTCCTAGCTCATCTTTCTCCTCGTACCATTAAATTCCTTCACCTTGTTAACTCTACCAGTCTACATGTGTTACCACTTCAACCCACTCACCACAATACTAATGGAGGCGACACATGGTTAGATTTAATCCTTACATCCAATCCTTCCTTAGTATCATCATTCGGTCAACTACCCGCTCCTGGTTTCTCTCATCATGACCTAATATTCCTCTCCTACCTCCTTAAACCTCCTAAACCTAAACCTAAAGTGTTACACCTGCGTTGTTTTGGTCGTATGGATATTGAGAAACTTCGCTCAGATGCTTCGGCGGTTGACTGGGTGCCCTTGGAGGAGGCTAGTACTGTTGACGATAAAGTCACCGTTATCAACAGTATTGTAAAATCACTGTACGACACCCATGCACCCATACGGAAAATCAAAGTGAAGCGGCCTCCTGCCCCTTGGATCACCGCAGGTGTCCGTATGGCTATGAGGCGTCGCGATCGTGCTTTCCGCAAATTCAGACGCGAACGCTGTGACGACAATTGGGCTGCGTACAAAATCGCCAGAAACCGGTGTAATCAAATGATACGCAACAGTAAACGCCGACATATTCTTGACAAAATTTTTTTTCTTCGCCTGCGGAGGTTTGGAAGTTCCTGGGTTCATTAGGCATTGGGAAGCAACCTGGAATTGGTATACCAGCCACTATAAGTCTTGACTCTATAAATACCCACTTCACCACCTCATCAGCGTTGGACGTCTCAACCAGGCGTCAAACATTAGACTCAATTTCCGGGTTGTCCAAACCTTCGTATCTTCCTTTCAAATTTTCTCCTGTGGGCTCGGACGAGATCAAGAAAATGATCCTTTCCATTAAATCAAAAGCTGTTGGTGTCGACAACATCAGCCGGTTTATGATTGTCACCATCCTGGACCAACTCCTACCCGCAATTTCCCATGTCATAAACTTTTCCCTCTATTCGGGACAGTTTCCTTCCTTGTGGAGACAAGCTTATGTCCGACCCCTTCCTAAAATCAGTGATCCTTCTCTTCCCTCTCACTTCCGCCCAATCTCAATTCTTCCCTTCCTGTCAAAAATACTTGAGGCATGTGCGCACCAACAGCTTTCCAGGTTTGTCCTATCCAATAACATTTTATCCACATTCCAATCCGGCTTCCGGCCAGGGCACAGTACCATTTCTGCCCTGCTTAAAGTGACTGGCGATGTGAGGGTGGGCGTGGAGGATTCCAAGGTTACAGTTTTAACCCTGGTTGACTTTTCGAACGCATTCAACAGCGTCAGTCACGAAATACTTCTTGGTATCCTATCCCATCTCTTGATCTCGTCTGATACTCTAGATTGGTTCTCTTCTTATCTTCAGGGCCGAAGGCAATTGGTTCGCATCGATGAGGCTATGTCTAGTTGGTGTGATCTTGGTGCTGGAGTCCCTCAAGGCGGTATTCTTTCTCCACTTCTTTTTTCTCTATTTATTAATCTCCTCACAAAAGAACTTCGATGTGCGTATCATTTGTATGCCGATGATCTTCAACTGTATGTTCAAGCCAAGGTAGAAGATCTTCCCGTGGCTATCGAGAGTATAAACCGAGATCTTGAGACCATTAGAGACTGGTCGGCAAGATTTGGGCTATCTGTTAATCCTTCCAAGTCCCAATCTATCATCATCGGCAGCTCTCGCATGATTATCAAAATTGATTACACAGCACTTCCCCCGATCATCTTTAATGGCTCGGTTATCCCTATTAACTCTAACGTCAAGAATCTCGGTTTATACTTGGACAGCAATCTCGACTGGCGTACTCAGGTTGGACATGTCAGTCAACGGGTTACAGGGACTTTGCGGTCTCTCTATCGCCTTCGTAACTTTCTCCCTGTTAAGACCAAGACAATGCTTGTGTATACTTTACTCTTCCCCGTTATCGACTATGCTGATGTGTGCTATCTCGACCTGAATGCAGATCTACTCAATAAACTTGACCGACTTCTCAATAATTGCATTCGGTTCGTCTTTAATCTCCGTAAGTACGATCATGTCTCAAATTACCGTACTCAATTAAATTGGCTTCCTATACGTCAACGTCGTAGCTTGCGTGCGTTGACATTCCTTTTTACTTTTCTATATTCTCCCAACGCACCTGCCTACTTAACACCAGATTTTAAATTTCTTTGCTCCAACCACGAAAGATCCCTACGCTCTTCTAATAATCTTCTTCTTCTCTGTCCCTCTCATTCTTCCACTCTTGTTCATTCTTCTTTCTCTGTTAAATCTATTCTTCTATGGAATGCGCTTCCCCTCAATATCAGGATGGCAACAAGCCGCGACGTTTTTCGAACCAGAGTACGGCAGCTATACAACAATTATTTGGCGGAACCATCAGAATAATGTATCTCCCTTAAGTTTTTTATATGTATATATATATAATATATATATTGTATCTTTATCTATATAATATATGGGTATAGGAATATATTAATATTAATATGTATTGTATGTATATATTGTAATATACATTTCTTTATTTTATTTTAGTAAATATTTAATTTATTTATTTTATAATCATATTTACCGGCAATCTATTAATATTATCATTTATATAGTATTAGCAGTGTAGTTTTGTATAAGTTTTATTTAAAAATCATTTAATTTTCGATACTTATGCACCTACCCAAACATATTTCTGCACCACCTTAAGGTTGACTGGTAGAAAATGCCTTTGGCATTAAGTCCGCCTTCGACACATGTATCTGTGCGAAAAGTTAAATAAATAAATAAATAAATGTAAGCCATTTGAAAATTTGCTACGAACGTCCCGTTCTTTCAATACTAAAGTCCCTTTTACTTTACGCGGAGAAATACATGAGGCGTAAAAAAGAGGTTTTATTTTTCTTATATTAAATAAATCATCTTCTTTCGTGTCGATAGTTACGTCATATTTTATGAGCCCAGTGTGGTTTTTATAAATTAAGCTGTTATATAGAGCTCTTATATAAAAATAATCGTATCGCCCCAAGCAGGGTTTTTGATGTGGAGGTCCGATGGCTGTCGCTTTACGTAAACTACAAATAATTAGATAAATCTGTTAGACTAGAAGCCGGGCTACACGCACACCTACAATATTATAGTCAATATTATCCGCTTTGACTAGAAAAAGCAACACAAAAACCAATCGATATGCTAAATATTGACAATAATATTGTCGGTGTACTGGTAGCCACTGTAATTGCTCGGCGAATGATGAAGTTGGGTCTAACCACAGATATAGATCTACATAGATAACGCAAATGCATGTACTTTGCGTGTCTCAACCCCGACCAAGCGTCGAGGTTGGTCGCCGCTAACTTCAGTCCACGCGCGTCTTTTGTCAGAGAAAATCATAGCGGACGGCTCCAGTTGAACGTACTGGGCAGATGGGCATCGGCGGCATCGATGTCTTTGAATCGGTTTGGATTTCCCGTCACTAAATTTCGGCTGTGACGTCACAATAGATATTAAAAAGTCGGCACGCTTGGTTTCAATACAAATCGTGATACTTGCGTTATCTATGTAGATCTATATCTGTGGGTCTAACGTTGTATCTCAAATCAGCTTTTGTGGATTGTGAACCTCACTGCAATAGATTGACTACAATAGAAGCTAATATCCGGAAACACTTTACGGACTGTACATTTATCATCAGGCGGATTACAGGTTCAGGATAAAAAAATGTTAAGTTCAAAAACAACCGCTGTTATTGTTACGTTTAGATAAAACAAAGTGAAACCTAGTTACAATTCCTTTAATTCGTTAACACATTACATAATTTAAGGTTGATACCCTCTCTAACGCTAATGAAACCACATAACACTTTGTACATAACGTCTGGGTTTATCTTAAATAAATCAACGCCTACGACATTGTTAAACGTTTTACAATGTGTCGTGACGTGGGTTCACGTACTAATGAGTTAGCTAAAGTTACACTCAATTTAATGCTATATCATTGTTGCATATTGACGACCGCATGGCGGAGTGGGTAGTGTACCTGCCTGCGACGCCGAGGTCGCGGGTTCGATTCCCGCTCAAGACAAATCTTTCTGTGCATGAACATGGAGGTTTGTATTGGTTTGGGTGTTTCTATGTATAATAAGTATGTATTTACAGAAGAAAACGTATGTATGTATTAGTAACAGTTATTCTAGTACCCATAGTACAAGCTCTGCTTGGGATAAGATGGCGTTGTGTGTTAGTTGTGAGTTGTGAGATATTTTTTTATATAACATCACGCTTGTATTACCCAGAAAGGTGTAACAGAGGTGTATAACAGCCACATTTCACCTGTTATGTTTATGTCCCATGTGAAGAGGCTGAACCTATCGTCATACACCGGACACATAGCCTACTCCGTGCTGTTATTGAAAACTCCCTGAGAGAAAAATCACAAATAACTCTTTTGTCAGTGCCGGAAATCGAAACCAAGACCTCGCGGTGATTGGCGTATACGCTTATCACAATACCAACGAAGCTTGTCACTCTAATAACTTTATTTTAAGAGCTGCTATAGCGTGAGTCTTATATCTTCTCAATGGGGTTATGTGTTAATTTATTATTTTGACAATGAAAATCAAAGAAACGACCTAGTTTTGAATTGTGATTGAATGGCAAACATGGTGGTGATGTCATTGACGACCGGAAGGCGGAGTGGGTAGTGTACCTGCCTGCGACGCCGAGTTCGTGGGTTTGATTCCCACTTAAGACAAATCTTTGTGTGCATGAACATGGGGGTTTGTCTTAGTCTGGGTGTTTCTATGTATAATAAGTATGTATTTACAAAAGAAAAGTATATATGTATTAGTATCAGTTATTCTAGTACCCATAGTACAAGCTCTGCTTAGTTTGGAACTAGATGGCGTTGTGTGTGAGTTGTGGCATATTTATTATTTATTTTATCATCAGACAATTCTCAAAGACTTACGCATACTCACAACTTGTAGTAACGATATGATATGATGATTACTTAGCTAAGATTTTTTTTAGACAAAAGATGATTAGATAGCAAAAGAAACAAACTGAATGAGTACATAATATGATTTGTTTTCCATAAGGAAAATTAACTCTAAAAACTAGAACCACATCTGGCATGATCCAGCTATACAATGGTTCAGCTGTTCTGAGGAAAATTGAATAAAAATGTAGTACTCCCACGCTTCAAGCCGAGAGCCGCTTGTATAGCGATAGAAAAATAGGCTAGGCGGCTTCAAATCACAATGGCAGCTTGCCAAAAAAATATGCATTTGGTTTTAAAGTCGTGTGACGTGTCTCCTTCAAGCAAAAACTTACCAACATTTTAAATCTGTATCTTAAGTATGTATGTATCTTTTGAATTTTTGTGACCGAGCTCCAAGGCTATAGCTGATATAGTAGTGCTTAAACTACTTTGTTTCGGTTTAGTCGTGAGATCTAGCCCTGATATTACTAGAATAGTTGTCCTTATACAGGATGTAAATGACTTGGCGACGAAACCGAAATTATATGTATAGATATATAACAAATCTTCATATATTTAAATATATAAACAGTCAATAAATATTATAGCAGCACATGTCCCAAAACTTTTATCGGGTAACTTTCATAGGTGTGAAAATGTAACAGACAGACAAAACCGGATTTATGATAAATAAGTCTCCTGGCTAGTGTTATAGAACTTATTCCACGACTAAAACTTACCTATTAAAGGGGTATGACCAATTGACTATAGGATTTTTTATCGTTGCTGTGCTATCTGTGCTGTGGCTATGAAAAGATAAAAACTGCTGTATTATATGAAGAATAATATAAAAGTTTAAGTGTTACCCGGATATTTTAATAGTTATGAAAAAATATAGTGGACAAATTTAAAAACACGTGATTATTCTATAGATAAATTTTCAGCGTCCAGTTGGTCCTTCATGTTTAAATAGAAAATCACTTTAGTTTATTAAAGCCCACATAGGTTACGTCTGTTATTACTAGATAATCGTCGTAAACATAACTAGAAATTATTTACTATATAATAATCGTGACACAAGGTTGGCGGCGATACATTTTTGGGCATTGCCTTTTATCACAATGTCTAGCCCTACTAGAACAGCCTTTGTTTTTTTCGGTTCATTAGCCAAATCTGTTTAATGCAAGTACCAGAGTTAATGTTCTGTTTAATGCAGCAATTAACGTTGGGTTAACTGTAACAGGCGTTGGCAACCATTCCCAAAACAATAACGTTACAGGGTTGGCACAATATTATTACTGTATATGTAGCCCATATTATATCCAGCCTTATAATAAAATGAGTATAAAATTTCGTCAAATTCGTGCAGTATATTGCGTGCAAGAGTCACATACATTCGCACAACCTTTTGCATTTATTTTTGTATTGATTACATTTCATCAAATATTCTGCTAAATATTAGTGTTCAATTATTGCTTATTCACAATACACTTACAACATTAAGTGTCACTAGGTCTGGATAAGTCTCGGGTTCATACATTTTTGCGCATAAAATGGTAAATTTGTATAAATATTTAAAATATTAACCTACAGAAACTTTATTCAGGACTTGTGAAATTGGGCCTCAAACATGTAAATATATTTTACACAAATAACCTTTCTGTTTAATTGCTAATCGGTTGCCCATAAATCGGATTTGAATTTGTTATTTGTATAGTAAGGCCATCCAGACGAGATAAAAAATGTAAACAAATGTTCAGGGGTTCAAAACATTTTTATTTGAATAAATTATTATTGTTGTGGATTGAGTTGAGGTAAAGAAACCAGGCGAAAAGGAAATAAATTATATTAAGAAAATAGGAAATAAACTAAAGAAACACTAGATAACTAAAAGACTGACAAGGAACTTATATTGTCAAAAACATAAAAAATATAACATAAATATATTAAAACTAAGTAATAACAGCAAAAATCAAAAATAAAACTAACAGAAACGGAATAATAACAACAAAAAACCAAGCAAATACGGAGACGAAAAAATATGTATCACTTCCAACGCAATCCAAACAGGAATGAACTTGATCACAAAATGGCGGACCAAATGTTGACAACTGCGGTACTGACTGCTTTCCTGTACCACGAAACACACAACGACAGCTGTTGTCGATCAATTGACGTCAACTGCGCGTATAAATCGGGGCAAACATCTTGAGCAAACGACCTTGAATGCGCAGAAACGAATTTTGGGTCTCTTTGGTTACGAGGCTGAGGCGCAAGGGGCGTACCTGCGCGTGATTGGTTGATCAGTCGACCCTTGCCCCGCGCACCGCGTCTTCATTCCGCTCTCGCCCGAATACACGTGCGTGCAGTGAAGTGCTCACTTTTGTGCTCTGTTATAAATCGTTAGTTGTTGTTGTTATTTGTTGAGTTAAAAGCGGATTTTATCACTGAATATTGTCGGCGATTTTGCCAATATTAAAAAACGAGTTATCTTTTGTTTTAAATCGTAAGAAGTTCAACAAAACATGCCGACAAGCATTGTTCTCGATTTAACTATTGTTTAAGTTATGAGAAATTTGACAAAACAATGCACTACAAAATGTTGCACATGTCGGCTATTGTTTATATTTTGGCTATTTAACCTAATGGAAGGGGTATCTGTTTTACCTCAGGATTATTTTTTTTTGTTTTAAAATTTTGAGTTTTTCATTTCACCAAAACTAGCCGTTGCATAAAATAAATATATAAATATATAATTAAATTGTTTTACTATCCCTCATTCTCTGACAAGCTTTGTCTCCGTACCTATAGTATTCCATATCAACAATTTGACATAACAATTTGTGAGTTTACTGATAACAATTTGTAAGATACTGAGAGTATCTTGTAGTTTTAATTAATAAATAATTTGTATATCGGCAACTCAACAAATAACATGTTAAATATCCCGAAATAAACAGTAATTGTAATAAATAAATTAGTTAATTTTAAAAACTCGACGTAACTAATCATATTTATAGCAATATTTTGCTCGTAAGTGTACGATGCGCAAACTTTCCCCTACCACGTCACCTAATGCTCAAGAAGTTTGCCCATAATTGTACGAATGATAAGGACAGAGATAATAATTCCTCGCTATTGCAATGTAACTCAGTAACGGTCCATTTGTTTACATTCTTTATCTCGTCTCGTTGGCTTTGCTATAGTTAATTTAATTATAATAAAATTGAGGCAGCCCTACCCAAATCGCATCCACATTTTGCTGCACCGCTCACCAAATGCATTCAGTTACGTAAGCTGCTGTAAGTGGCTTTCTCTTGTACCCCACGGCGTCGCTTTAAAGCGCTTTCTGCTGAATTTCCAATAGGCCATATTGGTTCAACGAAAGTCCCTACGTAGCCGTGGATGGAAATTCTTTAAAGTTATTATTTCTTTTTTATCTTTATAGAAACGGTCGAATCGCGTCACGTGTCCATACGCCTTCGAATAAGAACACGATAAGGGTCAACAAAAGACGGGGATATGCCGCTGTGACAAACAATTTAAAAAAAGGAATGATAGTAGCTTAAGTACCCGACTTAAGCTACTATCATGAAAATAGAACACAGCCCGCCCTATCGTATATTGCGTGATTGTCTTTTATCATTTTAGGATAAGGTATCGAGTTGAAATATTGGTATATTATCATTATACGGTGTCTTTGATTTTATCTATACCTTTCGAACGCAATTGAACAATTCGAACTTATGTTAAGAAAACTGTCAAAACTAGATATAATTTGAGTGGAAATCAAATTCAGTTTAAATGAAAATCAAATATTTTTTCCTCTTTGAATTTCTCACTGAATGAAAATAAAGGAATACAATTTTGGTGACCCATAGCCCTCGTTCACATAAAGATACTGCGGCTTTTACAAAATTGACGTCGAAAAATGGCGGAGTGCGGAGATAAGCTGAGATTAAATATTCCGTCACTAATATTAACGTTTGGACATGCCTGAGCGCCATTACTTGTGAAATACGATATTAAAAAATGATTTCCAAGGAATTACGGCGCGCGATTATGGAAAACGAGAGTAGGTAATATTTTATTCGTTATATGATAGTACCATCTTGGAAGGTATAAAATATTAATGGAATCCATTTGATTTTCAAAGACATTTTAAGTGTATTAAATAAGCGCTACTCAATGATTAACTGTTTATATTTCTAGATGAGAGTGCGAGAGGATAAAAGTACCAACATAATAAAAATATCATCAAAAGCTTAAGCTTACTATCTTGTGTTCAAGGGAGGCTCAGAGCGTAGCGTCTTATAAGTGTGTTAAGCGATGATTGTGTTGTGACGTGACGTCACATGACAATGTAATCACTTCGCTCACCCTTCACTAGAGTGTAAGTGTGTATCGTGTCGATGCTCACGACTCGTAAACGAGACGCTGCACGCTGTTTTCTGTGAATTCGTGTATAATATAATTAAGATTGCCGTTCTTCGGTGCTCTATAGAATGTAGCGTTAAAAGGGGATTGTTAGATAAAGGTGTTTAATTTGAACCTGAAGGAAGAGGAGTATTATGTTGTCTCTAACAAAGGAGGATGATGAAGTTAATGTTGAAAGTACTAATGAACATACAACTTAACAATAAAAAATGTATAGTTTTCACAGATATATGTTTTGTAGTAGAAAAGCTTTTATAAGTTTGTTGTGTTGTGACGTGACGTCAAGTAATAATGTTATCACGTCGCACACCCTTTACTTATCACATAACACTCACGACACGTGATCAAGCCGCTGCTATCTTTGAATTAGTATGTAATGAGATTGCTGTTTGTTGGTGCTTTATAGAATGCAGGGTCTCGTTAAAAGGGGTTCTTAGAAAATACTGAAAGTGGTTTAGCACGACGTAGTAAATACGACCGTTAGCTTTTATCTTTCTTATTTTTCTTTTTAAAAAAAAAACGACGCCGTCGTTAGTCATAACTCCTGTGTTGCGGGAGTGTTAACTAACATACATTTAACACATACAAATCACACCCAGAGTCAGCATTGAATTTGATCAAGCGGAGAATATATTATATTTGTAAATAGTGTAATATTTCATAGATAAAATTTTTAAATCTTTCCTCATTACGGAAACTTGACCCTTTGTCGCTAGCGCTTGAATCTAATCTAGCCGTGTCACGCATTTACTCTGTCAATTTGACCATTCAAGACAAAGGCAACAGCGATTCAATAATGGACCAACGAACCTCGCTGTAAATTAAATATCGTTGAATTTCAACAAAGACGTAATTTTGTATTACGGGATATAAACGTGATGAATAATAAATCTGTTGATGTTGTCAAGCGTTCGTTCAAGGTCACGTACAAACAAACATTTTTAATATTTCGAGTACCTTATTTTTCATAATACTACTTATTCTCAATGTTGCCTGTTTTGTCGCTTGAAATTGTACCTGATTGATGGCGATGGGTTCACTTCTATGATGGGTTATACAAATACTAACTGCCACCCGAATCTTAGCCCGCGGCGTATATACGATAAAAAAATAGGTTACCACCTATTCTCAAACCTACCAAACATACATAAAAAATATGATAATAATTGATCCAAGTCTTTTTGGAGGAGGAGAAGGAGGAGTTCGATATTTCAATACCAAAATAGAGTCCAATATTGGACTACAATACCATAATTGGAATTTTCTATTTTTTATTATTATTTGATTTTTTTATGTTAAAAGATAAATCAACAACAATATAAATATCATACAATTTCAAAAATTATTAATTGGTTTTATACATTTGTTTTAGTAGTTCTGATTTATTTTTTCGTCTTGCAATTTTCGTACCTATTTGTAGCGAGTGTTCATCATCTTTGTAGATTTTATTTAAAAAAAATACTACTAATGTTATTAAATTTAGTATTTATTTGATACAATTCACCCTAAAAATCATGATATTTTTTTTTCACACTCAAAACTTTAATTTGTTTGGAAATTCATCTCAGAAATAATCATGATTGGTTTGTATTTTTGGGCTGAAAATATTATTCCTAAGGGTGAAAGTATAATACCAGGATCTACGTTCTAGTCATATTTTGCAAAGAATCGAACGGTTTATTTATTTTTATGGAAACTTTTTTACATTAGTTCTAAACTTCTTCCAAAAAAACGTTTCAAAGTTGAGGATTGCCCAAGTCTATACTCTATCGGAAAATGCAATACAAAGTAACCGAGCTTGGTAAGAAGTTGCAAACATGCAATAGCTTCAATAGTTTTTACCGTCTATTAATATTAATCAAGCTATTAGGGCTGAACCCCACTGTAACAGGGTTAATAAATATGTATCATAACCCTTATAAGGTATGCCACCTATTTAATCTTATCAAACAAATCCATAGAAGCGTAGAACATGGCGTTCCATCGTTTGCAAAATGCAAAACGCTAGCAAAATGACGATTTTATCCCACGGGGGAAGCTATGTATGTATGTATTTAAAATCCATATGATTATAATTAAGTCTGTCTCTTTTTCTTTAATTTGCCTTCAAGATTTAAAAACCTCATCAGTGATTCGTTTACCTTACGGTGCTTATCGTAGTCCTTGACTTACTGCGATTTGAGTTTTAAGCTCGTTTGCAGACGTAAGCTAATGTTAATAGGCTGGGCATGTTTGTCAGACGTTTCTAAAACGTGGGCAAGTAACGCTAATACAGAAAGAAAAGTAAGAGAAATTATCCTCTTTTAATTAACGTGTATTTCATGCATTTCATTTCCAGCTGCGCTCATTTAAAACTTTTTAGTAAATGTTGGTTGGGTTCTGTAAATGCTTAATGTTGTGATTTAAAACAATGCATGAGCAAGTGGCTTTATGCATTCAAATACACAAACTTTGTTTGCATGAACACTCAATTACAGACCATATAATACAAAACTATGATTGTACCGTTATAGCTGCCAATACCAGCACGGAGGGTGTACTTGGTGTGTGTTTATTTATTTTAATAATCACTTACAATAAATCTTACAAAAAAATACAACAACAGAGTAAACCAGATTAGGGTTTTTCGTACACCAATTTATTCGTCGACGGTACATGCAAAAAACATCTATGGATCTACACACAACGCAGCGCGCGCGCTTACATACAATATTTTTATCTACCTTCAAAGTAGAATGTATTTATACAGCGTGTTTGAACTAAGTTTTATCGGAATATTACATTATTTTTTTATTTAAGATTGTTTATGAAATATTGTTTTAGATTATATTTAATGTTCTTTTCCGTTATATTGGTTTTCAGAGATTGTAGTAGTCTGTGAATTATTTCGGGAATGATATTAATAAGCCGTTGGTGTGAAAATGTATGCATGTGAACTCCCCAGCGACACACAGTTATCTTTGAATATACGACACAAGTTACTCGTAGTTGTTTAAACTTACTTACTTAGGCAAATACTCCTAATTCGTAAAAAAACATAGAACAATCGGGTGACGTACTCTTTTTCTAACTTAAGACTTCTAGACTTGTAACTCAACAAGACAGCGTTAAGTCACTGAGCTCTTCGATCAACAACCAAATCCGATTAAATTGTCGCCTTGACTTAGTTGTGAGCCAGTACGTGCCATTAATCTCTAGCTAACAAGAACCTTTAGACAGTTTTCAATGTTCTATTGTTTTTATTATCAGTAATAAAACAAATACGTTAATTTAGTATTTTGATTTTTCAACTGAGAAAATATTAGGTTTGTATTCATAAATAAGCACTGAGACAAACTCTTATAAAAACTTAGCCAGTTTTAGATCGTATGTTTAATGCTAGTATTCTGATTCGCTAGAATTATGATCCTGGGTTCCACGTTGGGTGCCAGAAGCAAATTGTATCTATGCCCCATGTTGGGTGCCAGAAGTTGGTTAGTGATGACTCTAACGTTTGGTGCTAGAAGCTTGTCCAAAAATCAGTAAATCAAGAAATCAAATTATTTATACCCATGGGCTCTGAAGAGCGCTTGAACACGATAAAAAGACAGCAAAATACAAAAAATATAAAATTAAAATTAAACTTAACTAATTAAATTATTATACTAATTGCATTGAAATGATTTGAATCACCAGGCAGTTCTGAGACCCACTTTGGGTGCTAGAAGTGGGTCTGTACTGAGTCCCACGTTGGGTGTCAGAAGCAGATCATTTCTGATTGCCATGTTGGATGCCAGGAGCTGGTTGGTTCTGAGTTCCTCATAGGACACCAGAAGCAGGTCATATTTACATCCATGTTGGGTGCCAGAAGCGGGTCAGTTGTAAATCCCACGTGAGTTGCCAGAAGCTGGACGGTTCTGAGTCTCACGTTGGGTGCCAGAAGAGACTTAATTATGAGGCCCTCGTTGGTTGCCAGAAGCGTGTCAGTTCTGAGTCGGACGTTGGGTGCCAGATGTAGATCAGTTTTGCGTCCTACATTTGGTGCCAAAAACGAGTCAGTTCTGCGGCCCAACTTTCCAATAATAATAACTCATTGTTAATACAGCACCCGCCTCATTTACTAAAAGAATTTTTCTTTACAGATACAGTATATTAAGAGCAAATAAAATTGCCATTACTTTCTGTATCACTTTTGAGTTACACAAAACACAGACATTGTTCTCTTTAACTAAAAAGGTAAAAGTAACACGAACGGCATACAAGAAAGCGCTTCCACACAATCACTTTCTCAGCTACAATTCTTGCAACAGAGTTTCCTTCACACAAAGAAACAAGTTACTTTCCCGGGAGTCGTAAAAACAAATAATGACTTACATCAGCGAACGAACGCTTCAGACAACTACTTAATTATTTGAGAAGCATTTGCTATAAAAATACGAGTTTTTCTTTACAATGTTTTTCACGTAGAATTCATAAATCATAGTTGTAATCTGGAATAACGTGATTTATAAATATTGAACGAATTATTAAAATCCAAGCAAGATTTCAGATTAAAATAGTTTCTGTGCAGCTTTTATAGAATTTTGCAATTTAAAAGGTAAAACATGTTTTCAGTACACTTTTATTACTTTTTAATTAAGATAAAGGTTATTTTAGATAATTAATTTAAATTTAGGTAACAAAGTTGGCAAGCAGCCGTGGCACAATGGAAAGGCATCGGCCTAACGATCGAGAGGTCGTGGGTTCGAATCCTGGCCATCACACCACGGACGTGAACTTCCTCCTAACACAAGCGAATTAAGCTTAGCTAAAAGGGGGTTAACAAGAATACTAGTGATTTGTATATGCAAATTACTAGAAAGCTTTAAAACAAAAACAAGGTTAAAGCGCTCTATCGGTCTTACTCAGACTCTTTTTCAGTTCGCAGGCAATTTTTAATGCCACGCGGGCGGAAGCTATTAAGCTGAATTAAATATTCATTATTATTGAAATATGCTGACGGCTAATATAATACTTGCATGGTTTTTATTTTTATTGAAAGTTATTTCTGCATACATTTTGAAATTAAAACCTTACAGTGCATCTTTTACGTGTATGTTTTGAATGAGCACACGTTATTAACGAGCACTCCTCCAACAATGGACGTCAATAGAATCATCGTCACTCCTACAATCTCATTGTAATCGATTACAAAAGCATCTTTTGTTCTTTATATCGATACTTTAGACTGCGGTTAGTGGTTTGATTAGACCTTCATGTATTTGGATTTAATTCTGTAGCAGTCTTTAACATAAAACATAGTTATTGCTCAATTGCCTTTCGTCTTTATTAAGATACAACTCAAACTAAATTAGATTTTTTTCTCTTACAGGTATTTATCCGCTCTCGTAGAATTTGTGACCACTCTACTCAGTGGTAAGTCATTGTTTTATTTTAAAGAAATCTGATATAGAGACAGTACGTAACATTTGAAACTTCCGAACATATAATATATTGTTTCCAGGCCATTTTCAGCACTAAATGGCTTCTGTAACAAAAAGTACTATAGATTTTTTTCAACAATTTTGAATTAGTTAGACTTCGTAATTTTTTTTTGCAGTTTATTTAGCTTGGAACTTTGACATTAAGATTTTCTATGTTGATTGCTACGTCTTAGCCGAATCTAGCTTTTAAGAGTGGCAAGCCTGCTAAGATGGCAAGCAAATTAATTACTCATAAATAACAATTTGAGTGTGGTTTCGAATGTTATCTTCATTTTACGGCTAACGACGTTCCCGAAGCCCATTTGATTGCCCATAGCATAGCGATAAAAACATACATTTTAGTTGTTTTATTGTCCCCATTTCGCGACCTCTTATTGTCATTCAAATGCTATCCCGTTTTGATTGCTTTCTAAAAAACAACACATAATTTGACATAACATTGGTGGTAGAGGTGTATTAGTTATTTATGCAACTGTTCTATAATGAGGGGTATTAAAACACGAGTGTGGGTTTATCACACGAGGCGAAGCCGAGTGTGATAATAGTATCACATGAGTGTTTTAATACCTAATTATAACAGTTGCATACAAGACTTTATCTACACCCATGATATGAATCCTCTATAAATGTTCTGAAACCATAGGGTATTAGGGTACAGTGTTGTAAGAACATGGTAAGTTTAATTAGTGAGTATCTAATACAAAAAAACTATGTATAGGTAATAATATAATTATTTATTGTAATAATTATTTACATTTTGGATCGTACAATTATTAAAAAGTATTTTTTCAATACTATTATTGAACAAAAATGGCGGGATACGACGTCAATTCAAAAATTCGAATAAGTTTTTATTTAAATTACGGCGCTGTGGTAGGTAGTGAAACGCGCGTGCATGACATGTTCTTTTTTTGAAATTCATAAAGATGCCATGAGAATGTGGCTGTTCGATGAGTAAAAAAGGAGTTGCATAATGAATTTCAGTACAACATTATAACACCCGTTTGGGTGTTATAATGGTTATTATGACACTGGCTGTTTTAATGTTGGCAATTAGCTAACTGTTTCAAGAACGTTTATAGAGGATTTATAGCATGGGTGTAGATAAAATACCATATACCCATATTTCACTTGTTATGTTTAGGTCCAATGTAATGAAGAGTGAGCTCATCATTCAGCGGACACAATCGTATCGAACTCGGTACGCTACGGTGAGAGGCCGCCTACATGAGACCAATGAGGTAGTCCAATTATGAATCGTGTCTTAGTGGCCAAAAGGTTAGAACGACCCTTGATGCCGTTTTAAAATTGAAGCTAACGCGCGATGGCAACAAAATCTAGAGACCATAAATGTGCTAAAGTTAAGTCAAAATTACCTCCAAACTACGCAAATAATATTTTACCAAAAAGGCATTAATTTTCGCCAAGCTTTACAAATAATTAAGTAGGTGGGTGTCCGAGGCCGTTCGTTCAGCTGATGTAAGCCATTAGTTGTTTTTACGAGTCCCTCGGGAAGTGCTGAGCGGTTCCTTTGTGTTCACCAAACTTTGGTGAAAAATGGGTACGCCAAATGTGCCTGCGAGAAAGCATTTCTTGTTAACAATGGTACCAAACAAACAGTAGAACCAAATATGAACGACTATATTTTTTTTATTTTCATAATAATAGTTAGAAACAAATTCATTGTGGTTGGGTGGACATCCTCGTTGGACTTGTTGTTAACGTATGCGAGATCTTGGGTTCGATACCCGGGTCGAGCATAAGTGTAAATTTGGCTTTTTCTTCAGCAAAATTCTTAATAGCAGCACAAAGTTGCAATTGTGCCGGTTTAACGGCGATGGGCTCACCCTCTATCACCCACCCATGCATCTCCCCTCAACATAACAGAAAAGAGTGGGTGCTATCTCTGCTACACTCTTCTGAGTAAAGGCGTGATGTTATGTTAGAAACAAATTGATAGTGGTGGTGTGAGTCAACATTTGAGCCTTATAGAAACATAATTTTGTCTAAGCTAAGTGCTACACAGCATATTACATACATAAAAGTCATTTATTTGTATCAAAAAAAGGAAGCACTTCGAAGAGATAGATACTCGTACATGAGTTATGGAATCATAATATGCACAATAATTTGTTGACTACTGGTACCCAAAGTAAGTTTAAACTTGTTTTATGGGTACCAGGCCTCTCATACTTTACAATCAATTTATTTATATAAATATTTATAATAAATAAAATAATATACTATACATAAATTTGCATAAAATAAAAAAAATATAATGAGTTATTCAGCTAATTTGCTCAACAAGAAGAGCTCATGAACATTAGTTTTGAGAGTAAATGCACCTACCAATTATCTCTGCACCACCCTAAGGGTCGACTGGTAGAAAATGCCTTCGGCATTAAGTCCGCCTTTGTCACGTTTTGTGCAAAAAGTTTTTAAATAAATAAATAAATAAATCGGTTGTTGCACATCCTGATTTCAAAAGCACATTCCCATTTACCTTTTAGGCTTTACGTTTGGAACTTAAAGCCTAAAAAGGTAAATATTGCATGATCACGTTAATTTAATCATATTTGTGCGTTAAATTTTAGTTTAAACATAGAACGTGAAAGCCTAAAAGTAAATCATGCATGTCTGAATTATATATTTATTATATATATATCAAGGCTTCCAACTCCTACCAGAAATACACCAAACAACTTTGTCCATCTTAATTACTTAATTTAGCTAAAACTCCAGCCGGATCACATTACTTTTTATAGAATTTTCAAGTCCATTACTGAGAACCAGGAAATTAAATCGCGCCAAATTGAACGCGAGATATCTCAATTACTTCTGAAAAATCAACATTAGGAGATCATCAGAGTAAATTAAGCTTTTATTTACCTTTTGTGTATTTATTTTTACCGAATTTATTTGAACCTAGCTTACGCCCACGTGGTACGTTAATGAAAAATAGCCTTTGCGTTTATCCAAACTAAAAGCCACATCTATGCAAAGGGAGATATAATATGTTGTCCACAATTTAGCAACAACAAGCCATACTAAGAAACTGTTAAAAAAATTATGGGACCGGCAGGATTTGAAACTACAACCTTCTGCACACCGGGCAGCCGTTTTAACCAACCAGCTACGGTCGCCTCTTGCCAGGACATTCAACTGTTTCTTAGTATAATTTGTTAAGTATATTTGAATGCTATAAAAATAATCAATAATAAGCCATATACAATTAAAAAGGTAACTTATACCTCAATTCATAGTATGGCAGCAAGTATGTACCTTATTGCGTTTTCCGTGTAAATGATCGAAACAATAGTTGATTGTTAAGTTTCTCATAATATACAATGTTAATGTATTCAAATGAAAATGTGAAACACATATTCGTCTGATATTTGCTAGTGAATAAAGTCCTTTATTGCTGACTGTACCAATAAAACTTTATCGCTATCCGACGATACACAAAGGATTATCTCCAATGTTGAGCTATCAAAAGCTTGTTATCCTATACCGAGCACTGTTGAGGCTAGCCCTTTCATACATGTTCAGGTAAAATATAACAAATAGCAGATAAATTATATTATTTAAGACCCACGGATTATTAGTACGTATCAAATGTAATTGAAAATGTTGCGTTAAGTATTATTTTATTAGATCTGTTTAATATCAAATTGTTGATATTGAAGATACGAAAAAACTGCTCCACGATGTATTTATAAAGCCTGAATCACTAACTTTCTTCTGCCTGCCTCGATGGTCTAGTGGTTAGCGTATGCGCCTCTCACCGCGAGGTCTCGGGTTAGATTTCCGGGTCGGGCAAAGTGTTATTTGGGAACTTTCCGTCAGGAAATTCACAATAGCAGCGTACGTAGTTGGAATTGTGCCTGGTGGAGGGCAAAATGCTCATAACAGGTGAAGTGTGGGTGTTATACATCTCTGCCACTGCTGCCAGGGGTGTGACCTCTGGGTAATATAGGCGTGAAATTATGTCATGTTATGTTACTTACTATTTAGGGTGTTTTTTTTTTAAATTCTTCTTCTTCGTCGTGTCGATGACCGAGTCAAATTTTATTTTGACTTGCCATCATGGTGAAAGGATTAGCCAATTCGCTTTGGAGAACTCGTGAATTGCCTAGGGTGCGCCGGACGTAGAGAATCGTTGTATACGTCACTCGGGGAGGCTCCTTTCATGCACCCCCGTCACTGGAACTAGATAATAAACTAGATAATATATATTCACAAATGGAAATAGATAATATATATTTTTTTATTTTTTTATTTTGATCGATTAATCAAACACTTTCATAAGAACAAAATAATGCTGTTCGGATCAGAAAGTTAACTTTAACTTTAATGACATTTGTAGTTAATAAATGGACGATACTTTGAATAACACAATACAAATTTTAATACTCAAACGAAATAATCACAACTAATGCAATTCTCCACAACAACGTACATTCTCTATTTACTGAAATCTGTGTATATTTGATATTTACCTTTGATCCGTAACACAATGAACGTGATTTTATTATTGTTGTTTTATCAAAGCCAGTTCTTAGTGCTATTGCCAACAAAGTATTATGTTTGGGAAAATACTGGCCCGGTAAACTTATTTGTAGCAAATATTGATTTTATAGATGTGTTGGGTAGACAATAAAGATGGAACAGCCATGCTTGCTCTGCTCAATACTTGGCAGGGGCTCGCCCGTGCCCTCAGAACACAATTTTTATGATAATTTTTCTTGGATATGTAACGGAATAAGAGTAGGGACTTTGTGAACTCTGAACTGATTGTCGACTTACTTTCACATCGTGATTTGGTGCAAAAACGAGGACAAACTAAAATATAATAGCGTTTCAAGGCGGAAATTCAAATAATATTTTGCGTCGCTCGATGCCTCGATCCACGTCAATCGATGAAGATGTAATTACACACCATAGATGATAAGTTTCGGAACTGCCAACATATTTATGAACACGACTGTACTACAAAAGTTAGTTTTTAAAATCCACATTTTTCAATTTTGCTTTCAAAATAATACCAACATAAAATAAGCTACAATTCACTTGCAATGTACATAATAATTTCATATGCATTCAAGCATTTTAAATTAAATTAGCGCTCGCTAACTTTTCACTGGCAGAACTTTGTAGAAATAGAATCCTGCTTTCATTAAAACTTGGTCCGCAAGTGTAAATAATACCGCAGCATAAATAGGAAAGAACATCTCAATTATTTGTGTAACCCTACCCTTTCACATTTACAGTATCAAAATATGAAGGTTTGTGAGGTGGAGTGAATATTTTTCCCTCTCTCGCAGATTGATTTCAATGAAGGGCACACATATAATTTTTAGTTTCAAACTACTTATTAATACTTAGTGTAATTCTGAGATCTAAAATGTACTAAGACTTAGCTACGACTCACCTGGAACAAAACACTGATCTGACTAGCATACTAAGTCTAAGTACGCTTTAGATCTCAGCTTATGTTATTACGCAGGCGAAGCCACGGGTGGTCGTTAGAAATTGTAATGTATGATTAACACTGCACCCTTCTTTGACTAGATTATCTATACTATCTATGGTGTGTCAATTGTATGACAACAGTTATGTGACAGTTGTTGAATAAATATATCACAGAGTACATTATACAAATATATCGTAACCAGTCAAAAGTCGTTTACCTATAATCGTAACTAATTAAATTACTTATTTAAATATTTTTGTTTCTTTAGAATAAATCTGAAATTAATTCATTGTCAGCTACGTAATAAAAGCAACTCTTTTTACTTGATTAAGAATGTCCTCTGTTACGAATGACGGCCCTTAACTTCACGAACCGAAATGAAAAGAAACATTAAATCCTGCCATTTACAAACTTTTTACTTTTCCTCAAATCATTTTACATAATAAATATCAGAAATGGAATGTTATTACGGGATTTTCTCTCGTTCCGTAGAGATGTTTGATAATCACTCGAATTTCGTGAAGATTGCAAACCGGAAACTTTACTCACGAAGTCAATAGCGTAAGTACTTACGGCTACCAATCAACCTATACAATTTCAGTATCAGCTGATCTCCTGTTGGTAAGTGGCGACTAGTGCCTTTCGCCAACGTGTGCGAAAAACTTTATGGTCTCTGATTTTTTTTTAATTATTTAACTGTTTGTGCCCGTTTACCATTAAAATAAATATAGTTTAAAAAAACTAAAAAAACACGCTTTTAAAGCACATCAAACTAAAAAGTGAAAAATAATTCTTATTATAACCTGAAAATAATAATAAACGAAAAATACTAGTACTTTTGTGAAAAAAAGCGTGGGGCGCTCTGTGCCATATTTTTCGTCTATCGAGCGACCCACGCTTTTTTTCACAAAAGTACTAGTATTTTTCGTTTATTATTATTTTCAGGTTATAATAAGAATTATTTTTCACTTTTTAGTTTGATGTGCTTTAAAAGCGTGTTTTTTTAGTTTTCTTAAACTATATTTATTTTTCACTTTTTAGTTTTTTTTTAATCCTGGCGATCCTAATCAGGATAATGAGATAAATTTATGAAATTATTATATTGTCGCTGATTCTTTACAAGTGTAGAAAGTTTGAATTAAATCTGTCCGTTTAAAGTGGGTCAAAATCGAGTCCAAAGGAGTCGGTTACATACAAACAAACAAACAAACAAACAAACAAACAAACAAACATACAGGTGAAGCTAATATAAGCGTGTTAAAAAGGTACGTAGCGTATACATACGGTCCCATCAAAGTCATCCAATGCTAAAACAAACTTTTTAATCGCACAAAAGATATTCCGAAGACAAAGGAAAGTTTATGACACTTGTACCGTTTTTCATCGCAGAGCCGTGATAGACACCGTAACATCAAACCCACGGTTCGAACCGAGAAAGGTAGGTAAATTCAAACGATAATGAAGATTGCGGATGATTGAACGAATATTTCAATATGAATATTTCAAAGAGGTATTTCTATCTTCCCTTACCCTCATTTCTGTGAGCAGTTTTTATTAAATATGGAATTTAGAATTGAAAAAAATAGGAGATAAGTATTTTGTTATTTTTTTAATAACAGTCTTGGTATCAAAAAGTCTTATCGATTACAAAAAAAAAACTACAATGCAACGCGGTAATGCTGCCAGCATTTTGGTTACGAGGCCTTCTGACAGTGACTTATTAATTTTAGATTAAGCTTTTTATTTTTATTTTTTTAAGTTACTGAGATGTACTATTTATTATTATTCTATACATATATTTTATTTAAAGTTTTTAGTTTCTTTTTTAGTTAAAGTAAAAAGATTAAGTTATTAGACTATTTTAATTTAAGCTCCAATATATATATATATATATATATATTAGTATATGTATATATCAGTCGCTCGCATACAGCGAAACAGGTTAGATGCACCGTCGTGCCCTTTGTTTATTCATTACGCATTCGTAATTTTCATATCATCAAAACAATATATCGATCCTACTTATCTACAAAATGGCAAAATGTAATAAGTGCTCGAAAACAATTACCAAAAAGGCCCCTGGATTGCAGTGTACCAAGTGTGAGTTGTGGCTACATGCTAACTGCGTAGGTATATCGCGAGAACAACTAACCGCGATAAGTGCAACCGATTCCATTGACTGGAAATGCCCCAATTGTGTCGGGAAGAAGAAGTCAAAGAGAAATTCAATAATCATGGGAGCCACTGATGACTCGGACACGTCTGACATTGAGGCGGAGCAAGGTCACCCGAAGTTACAAGATGTTTTGTGCCAAATAAGAAAGGAGGTAAATGTAATTATTCGGGAGGAATTACAAAGCTCGCTATCAGACTATTCTGATATGATTGACGACTTTAATTCCAAAATAACTGCATTTCAAGGCAAGATGAAGCATCTTGAGAATACCAACCAAAACCTTTTGCTGCGCAACGAAGCCCTTGAACAGCGTATCAACATACTGGAGCAAAATCAGTTAAAAAATGATCTTGAAATACATGGCTTACGTGAACAAGACAATGAGAACCCACGCGAAATAGCAAATGTTGTTTGTGCTAAATTGAAGCGGCCATCGGAGGATATCGTGAAGGTATTTCGCAAAAAGAAAACCCAAAAGTCCAAAGAAAACGTATCACTGACACTGAGCGTTACTTTGCGTGATGGGTGCAGGGATGAATGGATTAAATCTGCTAAGCAATCTCCACTCACTGCCAAGGACTGCGGATATAACGGCGAAAACAAAATATACATTAGAGAGGCCCTAACACCATCATCTTCATACCTACTCTGGAAAACCAAGGAAGAACTGAAAAAAGCCGGACTGTATAAATTCGTTTGGTGCAACCAGGGAAGAATACTAGTACGGATGGATGAAAGCCAGAACAGCAAAACATTGGTTGTTAGGTCACAAAATGATATCGAGAAACTCGCCCAAGATGCTAAAAAATGCGGTAATCATAATAAGTTATAAATAGTTGTTGTCTTTGCCCTTTTTTATAAATACCTAATTAAATTGTAACTTATAAAAATGGCTAACACCTTTGATAACACTAAAATATTAGAACATAGTTATAAAATGTGGCCCGATTTCTCGGATCTAATTCAAAGTTATAAATCAATTGTATCATTACATCTAAATATTAGGTCAATAAAAAAAAACTTTGCATTCCTCGAACATTTTGTACTAAATAGTAAACAAGTGATTCATGTTATTGCATTATCGGAAGTTAATATAAAAGAAGACTGTCATGATTTATTTAATTTGGATGGTTACAATTTATTTAATTCACTAAGACAAACAAGATCAGGTGGTGGCTTACTATTATATATTCATAACAGTTTATCGTTTAAGCGTCACCAAGCTAAAACACATTATATGGAGTGCATTACCGGTGAATTAAAAATAAATTTACACTACATAATAAGCATTGTCATAGTATATAGACCCCCAAATCAATCAAAAAGTAAATTCTTAGAGGAGCTTGCAAAAGTTTTAAAAGTATATGATAATTCTAATACTGTGCTGTTTATGGGGGACATCAATCTTAACTTAAGGGAACAATCACCTATTTGTACGACGTATTTGAATTGTCTTAGTGAATTGGGTTTAGATTGTGGTATAACTGACTACACTCGGGTGGAACCTAAAGGGAACCTGATGACTAGGAGCTGCATCGACCATATATTTGTGAAGTGGGCTGGGTCCCGCTCCGTGCACACGGCCGTCATTTACCCCGCGCCAGCTGATCATTACATAACTGCGTGTGCGCTGCTCGAATACTCAACAACAACACAGGCGCATACCAAAACGATACTTAAGTTAAATAGTAATAAAGCCCTCAATGATCTACGCAACTTAGACTGGAATATTCTCTTATCTAAAGATAATCCGAATGATATTTTGCACTCCTTAACTGACAATTTCAATAAAGTTTATGATAGTTGTAGCTATTACGTTAAAGTAAATAAATACAACTCTAGAAAAATTAATTGCAACTGGATAGATAAAAAACTTAATAACATGATATTAAAAAGAAATGAATATTTTTTACAGTGGAAGAATGATGAAAGTAACAAATTAAATAGGTTACATTATAACAGATACAGAAATAAAACAAATAAAGCAATGAACAGAGCCAGAAATTCTAAAACAAAACATGATATTATTCTAAATTTTAAAAATCCGTTTAAATTATGGCGTATTGTAAATTCTCTTTGCGGTAGAATTACCAAATCAATCGATGATATCTTACTTAAGTCTTTTGGAATGTCGCCAGAAAAATTATCTAATAAATTTGCGTATGAATTTGACGATAACATAAAACAAGTCAAGTCTACGGCATGTGGAACCCGCCTACTCGATCCCCAATTATTCGAAAGATGTCCAGACCGATGTATGAGATTATCTAAGGCTACGGATAAAGATGTGTGGAATATTATTAAGCAAATTAATTCTAAAAAAAGCCCAGGAATTGACAATATATCGGTAGCTCACATAAAAGCATTAGCACTTTTTTTGACACCGGTCTTAACTCATTTAATTAACCAATGTATTGCAACAAGTACTTATCCAGACGCACTCAAAATAGGTATTGTACGGCCTATCCACAAAAAAGGTAGTTATGACGAGGTAAACAACTATAGACCGATTACAATCTTATCTTGTGTAGATAAAATAATTGAAAGATTTTTGAGCAACCAGATATATAATTTTGTACACAATAACAATGTAATTAATGAGCATCAATTCGGTTTCCAGAAAAAAAAAAGCTGTACACATTTATTATCAAAATTTACCAATGAAATTAATATACATTTAAATAATAAAAAACACGTCATAGCAATATTCGTCGACTTTAGCAAGGCGTTTGATGTTTTACAATATGATACATTAAATAATAAACTTAAACAGAACGGAATACAAGGTACTTTACTTAAGTGGTTCCAAAATTACCATAAAAATAGATTTACGGTTGTAAAAGTCGCGAATACGTTAAGTGATCGAATTCCAACCACCTCGGGCACGGCACAAGGTTCGATCTTGGGTCCGTTAGAATACCTATTATACGTCAATGATATGTGTCATATATTTACAGAGGGTGCGGTATACCAGTTCGCGGACGACACCTGCTTAATCGCTGCTCACAGTGATATCAGCGAAGCAAATCAAATCCTACAAAATAACTTTGATCTGTTATGTCAATGGGCGCACGACACAGGCTTGATATTAAATGCGCAAAAGACAAAGGCTATGCACATATGTACAGTGCATAACAAAACAAATATCCAACCGGTTGTTGTAGCGCATAATCATGAATGCCTACACCTCCGATCCCGGTACCCGCGGTCATGCGACTGTGTGCCGCTAGAATTTGTAGATAGTCATACATACGTCGGTCTCATCATCGATCGAAGATTTAACTGGGGTCCTCACATTGATCATATTTGCAACAAACTGCGCTCAGTACTAAGTAAATTAGCAATCTTAAAGCATAAATTACCAACTAATATGCTTAGAATTTTGTATTTGTCAATGGCAGACTCAATAATTAATTATGGTTTAAGTAGTTATGGCAGGACATTTAAAACTTATTTAGAGAAGATTTTTAAACTACAGATTCGATTACTCAAACAAATAATACCTAAAAAAATTCGTCTTAAATTAAATTTAACCGAAGATGGCTTATTTCGGCATTGTAAAGTAATAAATGTTTTCGATAAATTTAAAAGCGCAATATTAGTGGAAGAGTACAGTAACAGGCACGACCTCAATAAAAACACAAGACCAGGCCAACTAAGAAATCTTACCTACCTGAAAACTTATTGCATACCAACTTTTTGTAACACTCATGGTACCAGAGTGTGGCAGTATTTGCTACCGAATATTCTAAATGATTTGCCTAAGGACATGCAAGATTCTTATATGAATTGTAATTACTTAACTAAACTTAAAAATATTGTGAAGAAACACTACCTGGGCAATTCATGAATAACTTTATAAATAAATGTTTATAGTTAAACTTAACATAATTATTATTGTATAAGTAGTGCTAATATAATATATATATACTAAAATAATATTTAGAGCGGCTACGCCACGGGCGTATAAACCTGTAATAGGATTAAGTTCGTGGTTTTTATTGCAAGATATAATGTATACAACCTTATAATAAAATAAAGAGAAAAAAAAAAAAAAAAAAAAAAATATATATATTTTCTGTAAAAAAAGATAGTTTTTGACGTAATTTCTAATTGACTAAAAAAACTAGAATATTCATTCTTCCCACTCATTCAACAAGTTGTAAAACATTGTACAAAAAGTTTTTATATAAGTTCATAACAAAATACAAATGTTCCGCTTGAGTTGGAAAGTTATATATAATTAAAGGACTTGTAAAACAAATAATTTTGCTCAAAGTGGCGCCAATTTGTTAAAAACTTCATAAAATTTCCATACGATTAGGTCGTGAATTGAAATTATTTTGTTAACAATTTCGTAGTTGATCACTGAATACAAATGCTTTAGATTTTCAAAGTACTGTAACTAAATGGTAGGCAATCATTGATTAAATTAGATTAATTTAATTGATCATGTTTCTTTAAATTTGCTATTTTAAGTAAAACATTGAAAAGATTTTTAATATAATGCAAAACTTAACTAAAAAAATATGGAAAAATTAGGTAAAAGAAGGCATGATTTGACACCCGAAAATAAATATGGCACTTAGTCGAATTAAATGTTATTTTTATCGTTCAATTGTTAATATGCATGCCATGCATTACGTTAATGTCAGATTGTTTTCTATATAAACTCTTTCAAAACGAGAGAGTGAAAGTTGACAAGAAAAACGTCCACTCCTAAAATAAAACCGCCCTTGAATTCTACGTTAAGTAAGATTTATAAATCGTTGTGCTTATCGAAAGTATCTATTAATCTATGGGCCTTCCATTTATATTAAGTAAATAATCCTCTCTGAACTTCAAACATACTCCATTTGTGAAAACATAAATACATAGCACAGGTACACACATTTTTTGTTTATATATTAAATTTAAATTTTTGTGTTTGAATAACTCCGCATCACACGATTTCCACCATGTTGTAATTTATGTATGTAAGCGTGATAACATCACGCCTATATTATTCAGAATGGTGTGACAGAGGTTTAGATCGCTCATATTTTCCTGTTATGTTTAGGTCCCATGGGATAGGGGATAAGCCTATCGCCGTCCACCGAACACAATTTCAACTCCTGACCTAACGGAAAGTTCACAAATAACACTTTAACTTTATATTAAATAAATATATCGAAATTTCGTGTCACCGTGTTAGTTATCAAATTTCTCCAAAACGGCTTGACCGATTCTAATGAAATTTTGTGGGCATCGTCGGTAGTTCTGACAATTGGTGTCTAGCTATTTTTTATACCGGTAGGTGTAGGTCGACATACATATAATATAACAATATGTATTGTATACTGCATTACTTTGAATTTTATATTCCGCAACTCAATAGAATTTTGATAGCAAAGTGATCGGATATATTGATGCAACATAAAACTTTTATTTCATAAGCAAATTTGTAAAGCAATATCTACATGTATATGGATATGGAAGATATTGAATTATCTTTATTTATGTGCACTTAGATATTTCTGTATGGCAAATTTATAAATTAAATAAATGTAAGCGTTAAGGTGTTTTCAGACTGGCGAGCATTTGCGTGTAATGTAACGTTTTAAATAAGATATCGCACACACTCACACATATAAAGCACACACCAAAAGCGTTTATTAAAAAAAATCGTTTACGTCTCTTACAATTACTCTAAGATAACCTAATATTTTAAATGTTTACTTTATGATTACTCCTTTATAAATTGACTAGCTGACCCGACGATATTTTGTTACACGCATTCTGTCCCATAAGGTTTCATTAAAAAAGTGTATACTGTATTCTTAATTTTTTTAACTTTCCGCACAAATTTCTCATTTTTCCTTTCATAAGATCAATTTCCTAATATTAACAAACACAAATATTGATATTGGCCCAGCCGTTCAAGCGTGATACGGCATCACGCGTGACCAAGAGAAATATGGATTCATTTTTATACTCGTATATATACCACTAAAAGCGCGGCAAATTTTATAAATCTAACATTGGTAACACTAAGCATATATCAGGAATAAACTTTAATAATTAAAATAACTGTTTATTTTTATATTTTTTTTTAGATTTGCCATAAGCTCCGGGAAATTTTAATCCAGTATTTGGATTTTTAGTGTAAAACATTTACAAAAAAAAAATAAAATAAAAAAACTAATAAAAAAAAATAAAAAAAACTAATTAAAAAAAAAGAATACTAATTTTTTTCAAAGAAAAAGGAACCGCCTTCAAAAACTCAAAAGTAAAAAATAAAATATTCGCTTAACTTTGCTTTCCTTTATATTAATTTGTTTAAAACAATAAACCCAAATAATTATGTAATACCAATTAATTATATTTTTTTGAAGTCGGCGCCAAATCACATAATTGCTGATAAGTTTACGAATGCATTCGATAGATGGCGTTGTACATCTTTTCTGAATCGCGATATGGTTTCGTTACGAGCTTAAATATAAATACCGTGCTCTTGCCTCCACTTTTAACGTAATATGCAGCGCCCTCTAGAGCATTACAAATATTCAGTAGCATATTATTGTCCTACAAAGCTAGTAATAAAGTTTCTTATTGGACGAGTTGGATGTGCTGACCAGACTAGACGATAGTCATTCATTACTCTTACGTGAAAGTTTACTGAACGCAGATTTGATTGGATGAGTTTTACCTCGTTATTTAATCATCTTTAGATCCTGTCAGGATCTAAAGATCGGTCAGGAACTCAGGATCATCCTGAGTTTCCATTAATTTTTGCAATTAGGTAAAGAAGGTTTGATAAATTACCTTATTGTCAGCATATTTTTTAGTTTTAATTAGTATTTGTTTTGTGAGTTTTTCAATCACTAGTTAAATAAGGCTTTGATAAATTACTTTCAGCATTTATAATTTTAATTGGTATTTGATTTTGTGATTTTTTCAACAATTATTTCGGTAAATACGGTTTTAATTGTTATTTGATTTATGATTTTTTCAACAATTATTTCGGTAAATACGGTTTTAATTGGTATCAAAATGGAAAAAATCACAAAATCAAATATGATTTTGTGATTTTTTCAACAATTATTTCGGTAAATACGGTTTTAATTGGTATTTGATTTTGTAATTTGGCGCCGACTTCAAAAAAATATAATTAATTGGTATTACATAATTATTTGGGTTTATTGTTTTAAACAAATTAATATAAAGGTAAGCAAAGTTAAGCGAATATTTTATTTTTTACTTTTGAGTTTTTGAAGGCGGTTCCTTTTTCTTTGAAAAAAATTGGTATTCTTTTTTTTTAATTAGTTTTTTTTATTTTATTTTATTAGTTTTTTTATTTTATTTTTTTATTTCAAGCTTTTTAGTGTCTTAGTTTTTTAGATTTAATGATGGGGTTAGAAAGAAATACTAAGGCATCATTACGCATGAAACACAATAGAAACAATCAAAATATAGCCCAAAGAATACGACGGCGCCTCCAATACTTAAGATCTTTTATCAAATCCTGATATATTATCAAAAAATTCTTTCTGAGATCTTCATGATCATAAGCTATCACTACGATAATAACAAATATGCTGAAACGTAAGCCCCGTCCAAACCTAAGCAGAGCTTTCGGTAGGTACTTTAAGGGAAGGTAAGTAGGCTGTCTCTGCTTACCCTTCAAAGCATACACAGGCATGATGTTATGTTATGTAGTGGTGAAAACAATACATAGATACACGATTGCACAAAACGTGGTTCATTAGCTATTCGTTTTTGAAGAGTTCCGTTGCCTGTCTCCAAAGATCTTCATCAGATTCTGATAAATTATATACTAAAACCTTCCTTAAAACACAAGGATTAAAATACCGAAAACTGCATTCAAATCGGATCAGTAGTTTCCGAGAAAATCGCGAACATAAAAAGGTGACATACATACATACATACGGATCGAATACAGAACCTCTTTTTTTTTTTTGAAGTCGGTTAAAAAAGACGACAATTGATAAGTTATCGAGCGGGATGAAAAATGATTAAATTACTAAAATGGCTATTAAAAAATAGGGGTTGGTGATAAAAGGGTAAAAATTTAGGTTTGTATGAATTTTTATGCCACATTATGGAAAATTAAAAACAAAATTTTTTGTCAAAAATTAGACAACGGGTCTGTATCGCGTAATTATTATAAAGGTAAATAAATACCTATGCTCGACGTTTCGAATGACTTGCATCATTCTTGGTCACGAGCCAACTACGCGACTACTAATAATTACGCGATTCAGACCCGTTGTCTAATTTTTGAAAAATGTTCTCAAATCGCGAAAGTTTAAAAAAAAAAATTGTGCAAAAATTAAAAAGAAATGTTAAGGGTGAACAACCTTTATCACCTGTTGAAGGTACCTTCTCTGTTTTCACTTTAAATAGCAACTTAAAAGATATATCGGTAGGTACATGATCAATAACAACAATGTAATTTTTTTATTAATGATTGCCTACCACTTAGAAAAACAAAGCGTTTGTATTCAGTGATCAATTTATGAAGTTGTAACAAAAAATATCATTTCAACTCACTAAACTAGCGGCAATTCGAGCAAACTTATTTTTTTAACAAGTCTTCAATTATTTATTAAGGAAGTTATTAATTATGTAACTTGAAAGTTATATAATTAAAGGACTTGTCTAAAATTAATTCAACTGTGAACAACTAAAGCGGCAAATTAGCAAGTTGTTACGAATTTATGACTACTGATGTGCTGACTTTGTTCTTATACATATTATATAAATATTTAAATTGAATAGGAAGAATAAATACTATATTAATTTTAAGGAATGCAGTTAAAATTTTTTTTTACAATACTATTTTTTTTACTCCATATTGGAATTAGGGAAAGGGAACAGAGGAATATCTCTTTTAAAATATTCATAAAAATACGTTTGTTCAATGATCCGCAATCTTCCTTATCGTTTGAATTCACCTTCCTTTATCGGCGCGGACCGTGGCTTTGACGTCCGTGCGCGATGAAAAATGGTACGAGTTTCAATAACTTTCCTTTGTCTTCGGAATATCTTTTGTGCGATTACAAAGTTTGGATTAGCATTTGATGAGTTTGAGGGCATACTAGATACTACTAGTGGCGGATCCAGGTGGGCGGTGAAAGGGGTCATGACTCCTCTCCCTCTTAGAGCCCTGGGTTAGGACTAGGACATAAGAAGTGTTTTGATTTGTGAAAAACTTGTAACTTTTGAATCCTCTCCCTCCCTATGGCAATGTAGCTGAATCCACCCTTGGTACTATCACCCAAATGGTGAACTGTCAAAATCTGGAAGAATTTTGAAATATTTTTTTTCTGCACACGTGGGTGAAAGTCGGTAGTGGCCACTGAAAGGTGAATTTTCTGCCCGTTTGCTTAAATACTGCTCGAAAAATTAGTTTAGGAAACCTAATTTAAAAACCATTACATCATAGACTATCTAACAGATTGACTAACTTTCGCTTGTAATGTCAAATTTTCTAACAAAATTAAAATTTGAATTTCAGGCTACGCGTTGTAATGCTCAGTTCGCACTCTTACACTGGTGTTATATTCGAAACTGTAACGTTACAATACCAGTTATAAACGATTGCTCGCAGTCTGGGTGCTCCTTTATAGATTTATATTTAAACTATTGCTCCATTTGGCTAAATTAAGCCAATTTATGATAATTTAGTATGATCAAAAAATAATCTGATAAAGGAAATTAAGTAACTGTTTAGCACAGACAATGTTTAAGACCTCCGACTAGCCAACTGACATTTAATTATTCCCTTACCCACAAAATTGTACGAAATCCCAATTGTTCGTAGTATTTTACAAACAGGGCCACTTTTAATGTAACAAAAGGTTAATAGGCTTCACATTATCAAATCGGCTTAGCTACAATGAAAAGGTTAATTACCCAAGTCGTTAAGTCACGTGTTGGTTTGATCATACATACTCATACATGTTCATACATACATGAGATAAGTATTAATGAGATCACAACATTTTTTAATCTACATTAACGCTTCACTTTGATCTTCTACTTACGTGTTCACATTATGGTTTCTCTCTCTCTCTGGTGTATTGTTTGATGGATCTGAAAGTTGGTTGAAAGCTATTTTTGATACCGTTAGATTAAGGTTTACATACTACGCAAGCAGCGCCGCGGACTATAGCTAGTTTAAATATATATTTTAAAGTTCTTTTCATTTTATGTAATGAACTCCGTCTTGAATATTTGCTAAAACGTTCATATAAATGGCAGCCTTGGAAGCGTAATTCAAGAGTGTTCTTATAACATTTTAAGCCAAGAGCATAACAAAAAGTAATTGAAACGTTTCCTGGAGGGTAGGACGAGATTGCCGACTTCACAAAATACAAGTGAATTAAGTTGGGTACCATTCTATTTGCGAATTAATTTCGTTGGGGTGAGATGTGATTTAGTACAAAAATGTGAATTTAGAAGTTTGGTCAAGGATCGTTTTTTTGCAGATTTGTATTTCTCTTGCGATAATGATTACATGTTTTACATTCTATGATAATGTTGTAATATAAAGATTCAAATTTTTGCTCATCTCTCTCATTCTGATTCTCGATTGTATTTGCTTTACCAATTTAGTTACGTAGAAGTAAAGTGTAGTCCAGGACGGTCTCCCGCTTGATAAACGGAGATATCATTAAGATTGCCGGCAGTCACTGGCTTAACAAAAAAAAAAAATGATTTGAATAAGGCGGCATAAAATCACACACCATGGAGAACACTTGGTGGAACAGTAGACAGTAATAGGCTGATATGATGACACATGGTGTAGTTTATTCTTACTAACTTGTTTTTGCCACCACTTACGTCTGTAGCGGGTAAAGTACCTTTCAAACTAATTGCTTTACAAAGCACCGTATGAAAGGTGTCTCTATTGGTGGAAATATTCTCGTATACAACGTTGTGAGATTAATTTCCCAAATTGAAATTTACCGAACTATTTTCATAACGGGCTTAGTTCTAACGTTTAGTTATTTTGTGTATTGCATTGGTAGTGGAATTCCTCGAAAATATTAAATTATGTTCACAATTAATTTACCGCATGTATGTACGTCAATTACTATCGAGGAAAACACTTGAATTTATCCAATATATAAATTAAAATAATAAAATAAATGAAATAAATATTTCACAACTCACACACAACGCCATCTAGTCCCAAGCTAAGCAGAGCTTGTAATATGGTTACTAGAATAACTGATACGAATACATATACTTTTCTTTTGTAAATACATACTTATTATACATAGAAACACCCAGACTAAGACAAACCCCCATGTTCATGCACACAAAGATTTGTCTTAAGTGGGAATCGAACCCTACCCACTCCGCCATCCGGTCGCCGGTTGTATGTATTTAAAATCAGATTAATTGAAAACAAAAAATTACTTTTACAAAAGTTGTATCACAAGGTAAGGCTGGGTCCAAGCCGCTTTATTTTTAACCGACTTCAAAAAAAGGAGGAGGTTCTCAATTCGGTTGTAAGTTTTTTTTTTTATTTTTTTTTTTTTATGTTTGTTCGCCGATTACTCGAAGACGCCTGGACCGATTTGAGAAATTCTTTTTTTGTTTGAAAGGATATACTCGTCATGTGGTCCCATTTTTTTCAAGTCACGTACTGATGATGGGATCCTAGAGAAATCGAGGGCAACCCTCAAATTTAAAAGGCTTCTATATTGTTTTTTGTATATTATCTAAAGCAACTCGGATATTTGCATCTAGTAGTCAGCATTTTATGTTGCTGAGCTGATGCTGGAAGGTGCAACTCCTCAACGGTTAGGAGTACGGGGATAATTCTTTAAATATAGGCTCCTTGAGGCCGTTTACTGTATTCTTTTATGTTATACACAGATGCGGCGAGACGTTGAATATTACTTTGTATATTCATAATATGAGGTCTTGATTTGATGATGGGATCCTAGAGAAATCATGGGTAACCCTCAAATTTCAAAGGATTCTATTTTGTGTTTTGTATATTACCTAAAACTACTTGGATATTTGTATTTTAAGTTGCTGAGCTGATGCTGGAAGGTACAACTCCTCAACGGTTAGGAGCACGGGGATAATTCTTTTAATATAGGCACCTTAAATTAGTTTTTCGTCTCAAGTAACCGTCGTCTCCTCATTCGAGAAACATTCTTGCTCGGTCTACCCATCACTTAAAATCGTAAAATAAAATAATTTTTAACAAAAAAAAAACCGACTTCAAAAAGTAGGTAAACTAAAAAGCAAAAAATAAATTTACTTCGCCCAAAATAATACGTTTTTTCATTTAGTTAAATAGAAATTATCAAATAAATATTTTATAATTCTGAAGTCGGTGCCAAGTAAACATTTTTTTGTGACTGAATATTAGTTCTTAATTATCCGATTTACTTGGCACCGACTTCAGAATTATAAAATATTTATTTAATAATTTCTATTTAACTAAATGAAAAAACGTATTATTTTGGGCGAAGTAAATTTATTTTTTGCTTTTTAGTTTACCTACTTTTTGAAGTCGGTTTTTTTTTTATTTCAAATGGTTTGAATTCATAGGTTTTCCCTGCATCTAGCCCACCGTGTTTGTCAGAAAGATTTAATTTTATTATTAACGCTACTGATTGCTGCCATAAAAAATTAGGATGCTATTTATTCGGCTTTAAGCTGATTCCGGTTTAGTAAGCTTATTTAAAAAAAAATGAATGTAGTTAACCTTTTTTTTAAATAAAATCAAATCTAAATAGTTTCAGTAAAATGTACTACAGTGCTCTCTCTATATGGCATGTCGATGGAACACCCTGTCTATAAAGGGTGTCGCTCTACGGTAGAGCGTACCGTAGAGCGACTACAGCTTTAGAGAAGTACAATTTAAAGTGTTTTGATTACATCGAACCACAAATCCTAACACGATTAAACCATAAACGAGCTCCTCTGCAAACACTAATCCCTTTCCTAATGACCTCCCCTACGTCCAACACTACAAGACCTGCTTCCGTACTAATATAGACTCTAATGATACCTATTTAAAAGTATAGTTAAGGTCTAGACAGGTCTAATTAAAATGGTCCATGGCCAGCAGTAATGAAGACCACCATTACATTATTAAATTTAAGCAATTTTATACCTTGCTACATTAAGATAAGCCTGATATTGGCTTGTCATGAGTGAGATGGATTAATTAGAACAAAACATCGCTGGTCACATCTTATATTCTTTGTAGTTTAATGGTTGAAGCTGCGGTTAATTAGAAAAAGTAGAACGATGTCAATTCGGTATGTTAAGTTTTTTTTTGTGATTTTTTTTTTATTTTTAATTTGTAGAGACAGTTATTTTAAACAACTAATTTGAATATTTTATTTTTTTATGCATTGGTTATTTTTTTATGATTTTTTAAAGTTTTTGATCTGATGACGTCACAAAGTAGCCTGAATAATTTAGATCCTTGACACCTTGGATGAAGGATAGTACTGGATAAGGGAATGGCGTGGTCAACAGCGAGACAGAGAATCTCGGCACAGTGTGGCGACAGTGCAAATTAAATTACCCTAGTTTTTGGATAAATTTGCCAAAATATTAAGATATATTATTTACTAATTCCAAAATGAAAAATGTATTTATTTTATGAAAATAAAACAGATATAAAGAACAATTGTTCGGTTTAGTGAACATATTGCGTGATGTACTGTTATGTTAATACTGCATAGGTAATGACTGAATTTAAGTCGATCAACCAATGTTGGAAGTTTCACATCTGGCGTTTCAGCTGCGTGTTTTTGAACAGTCACTGCTGGCATCATAGTATTGAGTTTAGTAGACACATACTCTTGGCTACTCGTTGACGGCATTACTATGCTAGCTCATCCACTGCTTCTTTTGCCTGAAACTGTAAAATTTTTAATAGGAACTTTACGCAAAAGTTTAAATAGATGGCGTTTAACATACTTTTTAACTCACGCACGGGGACGGGCAGTTACGGCTGCCACAGGTAAAAATGTGAAGATCAACGAATCCCACAGAGCAAAAGTCACGGATCATAGCTAGTTTTACTAAAACGAAATCAAATATTCAAGTCTATATTGCACGTAAAATCCTTAGGACCGTAAAAAACGTAGATTTCCTTTCAGTGTTGCGCATCAATTCAAAGTATCTCAACTTGACTATACCCAAATATTGTAATATATATAAATAAATAGCCCCCTATAATACTCAACTGAAAATACTCAAATAATAATTAATATTATATATACACGCTGTATATAATGTATCCTACAGGTTAAATATTAATTTACCTGTGTGGCACAGCATTCATTAACAAAAGAGTTACTCTCTTTTTTTAATAATTCATGTCGTCCAAAATGTCTGCTACAAACTTAAGAGAATTTACTCGGAGCCCAATTTGTTCCAAATCCACTTCGTATTTAAATCAATATTTTCCGGGAAACTGTTATGCAATTAAGATATTGAAACTGACTAAAATACTACATGATATATTTATCATAAGAAATGCAACATAAAATTTTACCCACAATTTTGGGGAAAAAAATATGGAAGTGTTGACAACATCTAACAATATTTTATAGTAGGTTATGAATACTAAAATTTCATATTTTAGATGATTTTGTCGATCAAATTATAAACAAACATAGTTCACACAAGATAAAATCATTGAAAATACAACCTGGCATATGATTCAAAGGCCAAAATGTGTTATACTTACGAGTGGAACGATAATTCAGGCAGTTTTCTTCTACTATCACTTTTACATCCTAAAACACTACACCGCACCATATTTCCTACAATAATGCTTAATAAAGACACTATTGTTAAAAAATTGCTAATATTTTTCAGGTTTCACGTAACTTTTATAGCTTTAAACTAACTAAAATCTAAAATTACCAAATTATTTTGCCGGCGTTGTCAAATATGTCAAGTTTGATTGATAAAGTTTTGAGCAAACCTCAAGGTTTGCTCAAAAACCCGACACGCATGGCGAAACAAAAAATCTTATCACCTGTCTTGTTTTTTTACACAAAATTGGCGTAAGTTTATCTTTGTCTTGTGTGAGGGAGATCGAAGCTATCAGTCGTCTATACTATTCTCTGTCTACGCTTGACACATTTCAAGTATATTTAAAAAAAATAAGGAACTTCACCGGGACTTCAAATTTGACAGTGACACTTGACATATGACACGGATGAATGATGCTCAAGCTCACTATTTTTTCTTCATTCTTGCTTTGACTTTGGCTAATTACTTGTTTTGCCGTGATTTTCGCTGTTAAAAGTGATATAAAAAGATAATCATTTATAATGAATCGAGCAAAGACTCTTAGTGCAAAATGCTTCATCCTGTCTTGTAAAAACACTACTACTAATAGCCGGCACTAAGTTTTTGTGTTGGTAAAAGAAACTGAAAAAGAAGTGGTGCGAGGAAGTGAATGTGGAATACGTGCCTGGGCGGCGTTTGTATTGTTGTGAAGATCATGTAAACCCAGTAATCGAAACCAGAATCCCTTTTTTGCAATCACACTTTTCCGACCACTCGACCAACGAGGCAGCAAATGTATAAATGTAAATAAATAAACAAGTGTGGTTTAAATATTTTTTATATTTAATGTTTTTGCACTGTTTAAGTTTTCAAAAAAAAATCTGCTTGTTTTATTAAATCCCTGGTGTATTTGAGCATCATAATTTAACCAATGCAAGGTTATCTGTTTATTTTCTTCAAATTTAGGATCAGCAATGCAAAATACAGCTTTACTTTTATTTGCAGCATGCATTTGAGCAACATATCTGTCATGCACAATACCATTATTAACATAGCTACATAATGTTTTATTTGAAGCAGAGCATTTAACTTCTATAATAAAATCTTCTGCAACTCCATCAGCTATCACAAGTTGTATGTAGTAATACTACAGAGTAATTAGGCCGCGGGGCAAATACCCTCCTTGGTACAACCCCCCTTTAGTTAAAATGATAAAAGAAAAGGCTAAATATCATAAAAGAATTAAGAAATATGACAATATATCCGATCATAATTCTTTTATTATATTACGTCAACGGATAAAAGACCTCGAGCAAGAAATGTACACTGCTTATATCTCGAATACAGAAACTTCAATATCAAACGATCCTAGGGCTTTCTGGCAGTATGTCAAGTCTAAACAACAGACTAACTGTTATCCTTCTGTATTGAAGTTGGGTGACATGCTGTCAAGTGACGGGGCAGATATTTGCAAAATGTTTGGCGAGCACTTTTATTCTTCTTCCAAGCAAGAAGTGGCAGTGCTCCGATACTGAATAGTACCGCCATCTTCAGTGATCAAGCTGTAGATACCTCTTGTGATATCCACTCTGTGGAGGTAAGGGAAGACGAAGTGCTACGTTTACTGGAGCATATTGACACAAACAAATCTGCAGGCCCTGATGACATTTCACCCGTCTTTATTAAAAACTGCGCTAAGTGTATGTCCGTTCCTTTAGCTATACTTCTGAAAGCATCATTTTCATTGGGCGAAGTGCCGGCTGTTTGGAAGTCAGCGTATATAACACCGATTCACAAAAAAGGACCTAAGGACCGTATAGAGAATTACAGACCAATATCTAAATTATGTATTTTTGCAAAAATTATGGAAAAAATTGTTTATAAGCAACTTTACTCAACATTAAATTTACATTTTTCAGAAAATCAACATGGATTCTTGAAAGGTCGATCTACCACATCCAATCTTATGGTTTTTAGTGATTTTCTTACTGAAAATATGTCCCTTGGGTCCCAAGTCGATGTTATATACACTGACTTCAGCAAATGTTTTGATCGTATTGATCATTTTTTGTTGTTGCGTAAAATGTCCTTGATAGGTATTAGAGGTAATTTGTTTAGATGGTTCACATCGTACGTGCAAAATAGATGCCAAACAGTGGTACTCAATGGTTTTACATCTAGAGCTGTTTTGATTCCCTCGGGAGTTCCTCAGGGATCGTTATTGGGACCCCTGTTATTCAATATCTTTATTAACGACGTATCTTTATGTTTCCAAAGCTCTAAAATTATCCAATATGCGGACGATATGAAGATAGTGAAACAGGTGGCAACCCTAGAGGATGCGTGTGCCCTTCAGGATGACTTGAATTGTTTTCAAAATTATTGCATTAACAACTCATTAGATTTAAATATCTCTAAATGTTATGTATGCACATTCACGCGTAAACCAAACCCTATTCAACACGATTACAAGTTATCGAACACATCTATATCCCGTGTGAAGGTCATCAAAGACCTTGGAGTGACGTTCGACTCTAAGCTTCTTTTTGATGCGCATATAGATAGCATAATTAATAAGGCATCAAAAGCATTAGGTTTTATTTTTAGACTATCTTCTGATTTTAACAATATCAAAACGATGAAAATTTTATATTGTGCTTTTGTCCGCAGCCATCTTGAATATGCTTGTCAAATTTGGAATCCAAACTATGGTATTTACATAAACAGAATTGAAGCCATACAAAGAAAGTTTTTAAGGTACATCCAGTATCGCTCAAATACTTATTTACCAGATTATTTAAGTCGCTGCAAAAAATTTCATATTCTTCCATTATATGAACGAAGAAAAATAGCAGATCTATCATTGTTGAGCAGTCTTATGAATGGTTTGATGGACGTCCCCGAGCTACTGAGCAAGATAGAATTCCGTGTGCCTTCTGCATTTACTAGAAGAACCGATCTTCTTAACATACCGTTAGCCAAAACTACTTATCGACAAAATTCATTTATTGTAAGAGTTTGTCGAACTTTTAACGGCGAGTGTCGTGTGGTTGAACTTGACTTATTTAATACTAATATTGCTAAGTTAAAAAAAGCTATTAGTAACATATTTTTCCATTCATAACTAAATTGTAAATTTATTGTAGGTATGTATTATCTTTTATCTATCTATTTATCTTTGTTTAAATTTAGAATAATTTTTATCCAGTTGCGTGTGTGTGAGCTAGATGTTATTCATTTACTAACAGTGGAAACTTGTAATTGGCCATGTTTTATTATGTATTATCACAATATCTTGTACTAGCTGTAAGTTTTCCTAAAATATTAAAATAAAATAAATAAAATAAAATACATCGTCTTTTTCATTGATTGTTACAGTTTAGCCGACACTCAAGCTCTGGTACAACTTTAGCTCTTACAATGCATTCGACTTGGTTTCTTTTAACCTCCACATACACATACTCGACAGCGGTGTCAACGTAAGATTCACAAAATGACCTGTAACAATAATTATAAGAAGTCGGTTATTATCGCTTTAATGGTGATATAAGCAATTTGAAACTTGATTACGATAATTTGTGTATCAATATTATTACTTACATCAAAGCCTGGGCCCCGCGGATTTCAGCAATGTTATGGTTATCATTATTATTCATGAACTCCAGAATCATAACATTGTCTAATTTGGGCAAGTTGGTAGAGTTGGCGCGTACAAACTGGTCCATATTTCAAACAAAATCTAAACGGTGGGCAAGCAGTTCCTTCAATCGAGCAGTGGTCACTGTAGTAGGCGATATCAAAGTCCAAAAGATAGCAGGGTTGGTCAAGAGAAAAGCACAAGGAACAAGCACGATTAGAGCAACGAAAAACAAACCAGAAAAGCTACGAACATAACAATCATTGACAGTTAACAGTTCACTGTTGAATATTTTTTGTAATGCACTGACAATTCGTCAATTCAGCCTACTTTGTGACGTCATTTAGAGGTCAAATGAAAGTCATCTGATTTTACATATTTTTGTTAAAATAAACGCAATCTTACAATTTTAGGAGCTAAAATTACGAAAATACGACTCGGGAACCTGAAATCTCGAAATGGTTTTGGAATTGGCATAGGTTGATTTTTACTTAACATACAAAATTACAATCCTCTCTGAATTTATGATTTTTCGAAATTTAGTTTCTTTTGGTTCTGTCTTTTACTGATTTATGTTTCAATTAAATCAAATTAATTTTGGAATGTTTGATTCCTATAATCATGCGATGTTTACAATCGAATGGAAATGTTCATTTGTAGGTTTTATAACTAAACGCATTTTATGCAATTCCCCAAACGTTTTAAAATGTGTGTTCATTTATAGACTTATGAAATGAACATGCATTTGATCTATATCCAAAGTTATACCTACAGCTTAAAAAGCTCAATAACAAATCAAATCAGTAGCTTAGGACAAATTCTATTAAATTAATAAATGCTTTACCACAAAAATCCAACATCAATGGTAAATACACAAGAGATAATAAACAATGGTATAACCACAGACTCACTACAGCGAAACCTTAACTATACCGGGGCTTTATGGATTGTGGTTCTACGCCGTAGCGTTTCAGCTACGGCGTAGACTTGTCGTACATTTTCATAGACATTTAGACCACTAGCTTCCTCCTATGTCTTCGCTTATGTGGTATATCGATAAAAAGGAGGCTTTAATATGTTCACTTATGCTCCAAGGTACATGTTTGTGTGAAATTTATATTAATAAGATTTGTGTTTTATGCATGTTGGACTAAGAAAACTAGATGCCAAGATTTGTTCCTCAAGAAATGAGCTGGAATCCCGGTGCTTGAAATTCCGGGATCAAATCCCCTAGTTGCGTTGCTCATAATCTGTACCAGACTGAAAAAAGTTTGGTGAATTTCGATTTAGCAATTGCATGTACACAGCTTTACATACAAACACAATTAAACAATAGAGGGGAGATACAACGTGGACGTCTTTACTCCATATATCGTTTTTTAATCGATAAAAAAAGTCTCTATTGTTGTTTGTATCGATGTTTTAATCACTTTTTTCAATCATCAATACAGTGTTGTGAGTTGATTAAAAGCGGACGTGCAATATTCTCTTCTTTTGTCTATGTTTGTTTTTATAATACTGGTCGTTAAAACAACTAGAGGTCGTTTCAGAATCGTCGTTACAAGTCACCGTTACTCAAATTATAAAATACTACACAAATAAATTGAAGTGACAGCTGTGTTCGATTTAACGTTTGAATCGTGTCACTTTTATATTCGGTCAAGTTATAATTTATTTGACGCTTATCGCTTATTCAGACTTTGTGAAATTAAATTTCTGGGTAAAAGGCCAAAATGGAGAAAAATAAAAGTTAACCGAGTCAAAGTGAGACGAATACGAGTAGGTTATATCAGCCTTGCCAAAATAAGCAATCAAATGCAAACGATTATCCAAATCTAACTTGTAATTCTGGAGATAGGTTTAAATTAACAAACTGTATATTTTTATCGTAATTATCAGCACGTATAGACCTTTACTAAAATAAAAAGACAAAATAACAAGTATCAAAAACACTAATATTTACAAACCTATCTATAAATATAAAAATAAATTCCTAAAAATCCCAAAAACGCGTGATTGGACCGATGTCGCTGATTCTTTTTGTATTGTGTTTGTTATTGTCGGGAAATGATTCTTATGAAAAAAAAGAATTTATAATTTGAACGGTAAATTGGAAAATTTAATAATACCATTTTATTTTCTTTGCTAATGTAGCCTTAGCGTTTTTGGTAAATTAAACTTTTTAAATGTAACCTTATGGAGTATATTACATATCATTGATAGAATGCGTATTGCAAAATATCTTCAATAAGTATTCAGACAGCCAGTCACTTAAAAAAGTATATTTTTTAGTAATAAAAAAATGATAACATCGACTAAAATGATCCCATATCTCTTTTCAGGTACATTTTTTACTTGCAATAGACGGATCTCAACTGTATCGGTAAGTCAACAATTTACTTGTATCTCCAATGTGTATTTTACTAGTACCTATACATAACGGTGGATGAAATCATCGTGGGGAAACCTGGGGCCTTTTCAATAAAGTTTAACAATCCGACAATTTTATCCAATTGTAAATTAAGAATATGAATTTGGATATGAATTGACATGATTTAATATAGATAGTCACGATTGTCAATCTTCATTGAATAGGACATTGTATCCGTGACAGTGCCCAAAAAGTGCTCGAGGGTTATATGAAATCTAGCAATCCGCACTTGGTCAGAGCGTGGTGAGCTTTGGTCTAACATTTTTTATCATGAGAGACCCCGAGTCCAGCACTGGGATATATGTCTTAGTAAGATTGTATACCCTTTAAGTAACTTAAGGAACAAAACAAACAGTAATTCTTTATTTACAAAAAAATATACGTATAGGATCTTAAATTAAATTAGTTTAATAACTTAATCTAAACTTAGTGACTGTCAGAAGGCCTCGTTCCCAAAATGCAGGTAGCATTACCGCGTTGTATTGCGATACTAAGTCGCTGGCCGAAAGTAAGATATGTAAAGGACATCTATTATTATTTGTAGTTTATGTAGCCATTTCTCGGGACTACAAGGTCAGCAAGTCAAGCATGTTTGGGACCGAAGCCCACAGAACAGGGCCCGATAAACATTTGACCTAAATGTGTAATGAGGAACAACAAATGTATACAAATATTATCGATAATCTTACAAGCGCCTTTGAATAGCCATTTCACAGCATATTGCTCATCGATCTAAACGGTTCTATGCAAAGCGTTCACTCTAATCCAAAGTGATTAGGCACATCAATCAAACATTTATCGTAAAATCTTTTCTTTATTTTTGGCTGTTAAATATGCTACCATATTATGATCTCCAAATACTTATTTATTTATTTGAAAGTGTGCGTTAGAGTTTGACTGAAGTTCAAATGTTATACCAACAGGGTGTAAATGACATTGTGACAAAGGTTCTTACCCGTTACATGATTCTGAGATGACAGGCGAAACGACTGTGTGGGTTTTTACGTCATAGTCAATACGCGTAGCTTATAAACCTTTTTAAAATTGCCAATCAAATGCAAAACGAATTATCTAAATCTGGCCTGTAATAATAAATTATGAAAAAGATTCTGAGACGAAAGGCGCAATCCGTTAAAAAAATCGCACATTGAGCTTTAAAATTATTTGTACTACATTCTTGCAAAATAAATGATTTGATTTGATTTGAAAAGCTTAATCACTGGAAAGTGTTTTCTTATTGCAGGTTAGATTTTTCCAAAATGAATTACCCGATAAAAAACAATCCCATCTACGATAAATAATCTTGTAACTACTAAACTACTGGTAAGCGGCTTTGTCACGATGTATCCCGTTTATTATTCTGTTAATGGATATTGTCAAATGATTTATTTCGATCATCTATTTATTTATTAATTCTCAAAATAAAAAGTGCCGCATTCCAGTTAAAACTGCTTCTAACTCGAGAGAGGCGGATGTGACCGTTTTAATTAAATTTCAAAACACTGCAGCGTTCGTTTTAAGCCTTTGTGTTGTCGCGCGAATTACAGCGAATGAAATTGACACGGGAAAATTTAAAGGCTCAATTTTCTTCTTTTGGTTTATTTTCACTTCATTACTGCTTAAATGTTTGCCCACGGCTTCACCCGCGTAATATGTCGATAAAAATGCCACTTTATATGAATGTAAATAAATAGTATATCTTTCATTGTCTATAAATCTTTAAGATATGTCTTTTCAAAGATATTATTTATCATGAAAATTTTCGCTTGCTAACGATAAAGAAAAACATCGTGACGAAACCTGCAGACATGAGGGTGGATTAAAGGTACTCGAAAGTGTGTGAACTCATCATGTCCATCCTTTCATGGTCAGCGTGGTAGGCTATGGCCTCTAAGCCTTCTTCGTGAGAATGAAGTGGAGTCAGTGACTGAAGTGTTCTCATCAGAAGAGGCCCGTGCCGTGCGCAGCTGTGGGACATTTATAGTAAACAGGGCTGCTATTATCATTTGGAGTATTTTTAACTCTGAGAAAAAATATCGTGTCGACTGTCATAAAATGATGCCTCCTCATATTTATAAATGGGTGGGTGTATAACGAGCAGTTTATTGCCAACTGTATCATTCTTGGCTGCGATTAGGCAGCCAACGCCAGTTACAGCATTAAATTGTAACATTAAACGGGTAATTAGCGCTGACAAATACAAATACAAAGACAATTCTTTATTGAAATTGTAGGTCCTTCGTCATTCGTGAAGCAAATTATCTCTCAAATTCTTGACTTTTTTAAATAGGTATCTCCATGTAAATCAGTTTAATGGTAATCATTATACGGGGTGGATGCGACGTAACAACACTTATTGAAACCACAGTGTCTAGACATGGTTAGTGCCTCATCCACACGGTATGCGGTATAATCAAGTACCAATAATCAAAAAAAATTGAGGAATTAGTATAAACAAGTTGCTTTCTCAGTTTCTCTAGCAGTTACAGCCATTTGCACCTTAAAGTACTTGTATTTAACTATTGTGTCGTTGGGCCAACTTCTGGCGAGTTGCCAACGTCATTTTACCTAGCTTGCCTATTTCTCTATTGCTATAGAACTTTCGACTTCAAGGCGCCGTTTTTTTCATGCTTTTCCTTAGAGCATCTGCACCAATACACTGTTGTATCATGCTAGATGAGAATATTATATTGCAACACTTTTATGAGGTCTTGTTTTATTTCAAAATAAAAGGTTCGTATACTCACGTCACAAATATGATACGTGTATTTCATATTTTGTTCCTACTCGGTCGCAGAGTAATTATTATTATGCATTGTTTTTTCAATTATCGATACATAACATGACATCACGCCTATATTACCGAGAAACGTGTGGCAGAGAAGCATCATACCCATATTTTACCAGAGCCCATAGCCATCCACCGGGCACAATTCTAACCCGTATCGTACCCTAGACCGAGATTGAGTGAAAGATCAAGTGACGGTTTAAAAAAAAAGTTTTTTTATCACGTAACCGTCTCTTCGTGATTACGATCATAAAACTAATAAAAAGAGACTTCATTCATTTTTTTTAAAAAGCTATCCATTATACTGTGAGCATAAGTACCGTTACTAGACAGTACACACATCAAATGAATTGCTCCTACATGCAAACACCTGAGTTCAAGCTCTAAACCTAAGTAATGTGAATTGTAAAACGACCGCCTGCATAGTGTGAATAAATGTGAACACGTATACAACTGGACTAAACACTTACGACTGTCTAAACTTTATTTGTTCGAATAAATGAAATCTCCTAAGAATTTAGCACTTGCGCAATGTTTTATTTTAATATGTAACGTGTTTATTACACAAAAGTTAGACAAACACAATAAGATATTAACAAAGTGAAAGTGTAACAAAGAATCTCAGAAAAATGATCTGCTAGTACTTAAAATAGGATTATCTATCTGTGCTATAGGTACTATCTATTAGTTTTTTTTGACCTTATCATTATGCCGCAACGTTTTTGGTTGCATTACACATAATCGAAATAATGTCATAAACAAACAAAATTTCTCACCAGCTCTTTACATGATGCGATACCCCTTTGCTAATATGCTTTCATATTCTATCAGCCTCGTGCAATTTTGGTTTCCCCATTCAAAACATGGCTCACGTGCTTTCGTGCCCTTTGTCTCCCTCTACATGTGCCCGTGAAGACCTAATGTAACCCACATGCAAGAGAAGAAGTTGCTACCTACTGGGCAAAAACAATATTATTAAAAATAATGCCACTGACACTTAAGAAGAAGATTCTATCAGCAAGTAAATAAAAAAAACTTTCCATAAAGGAACATGATAAAAAGGGTAAACGGACTCATTTTAATATATCAAAGTGTTCACACTGTAGATATTAATAATTCTGTGTTAAACAAATACTAAAATGGTAAAACAAACATAAAAAGAAGGGTCCGCCGCAATCCGGTTATGATTACAACATTTTGATCGACTATCAATAGGATTAATCCTCTGGATATCGTTAAATTAATGATAGGGATTTATTTGTAAGGCAACGTTCAATCTGGTATTTGTAGCTTTTATATTTATGTTTCAATTTGGTTTTATTGATTGATATTATATAAAATAATGCGGTCGTCCGCTTATCTTAATACAATTCTGCTTAAAAAAAATTATCAATATGTTTATTAAACTAGAAGGGTAGATTAAAATAATACATTTTATAAATCGCCTGATATTTCCACCGTAAAATAACTAAGAAATGACTTATTTTTATTAACTTAATAGTTTTCCAAGAACCTTGACAAATTATTACTTACTAGCTTTCTTATAAAACACTCAATCTAATGGTGAAAACTGCTTGAAAATTCATACATACATACAAACCAGTGTCTCCATATATTAATCAACGGTTACCGTGTTGCCAGGGTAAAAATACGGTGAATCGGACAAGATTACGGTGAACCTGCTTAAAAAAATACCGTGCAAATTACCTTGCAATTTTTCAAAGGAATTTAAAGGAAAACAATATTATAAATCCAATCATTTCTGTATATTAAAGTTTTACAACTAATGTAATGATTAATTTTAATTATAAACGAAAAAAAACCGCTGTAAATTATTAACTTATTCTTTATCACTCTCCAAGAACGACAATTTCTTTTTGATATAATTATAGTTTTATTCATTTTGGACAACATTTCGTTTGTTGGCCAGAAATCAACGCAGTTTTTTGCATTTCTTTTCACTCCTTGCTGGGTGAAAATATTTCCTTTAATTGTTTTCACACGGACACGGTAATTTATTATTACCTTGACCAACCTTGACGGTAGATATAGACTAAATTACGGTGCATCTACCGTAATTACCGTGTATATGGAGACACTGATACAAACGGACTGACAGGCGCAGTGGGGACTTTATTGAATAATAATTTGAAATAATAATGAATTCAATCGATAAAATATGACCGGTTAAATTGTGTGATAATCTCATTTATATCAAGGTCTAGCATGCTCCAGTTTTCCTCCACCTATCAGTGACAGAAACGCAGACGTGTTCATCGTCTACAAGTAGGTACGTCTATTCGTTCCAGGTCAATGCATACATCTGACGAATAGATTGAATCGATTCTTCTTTTGACACGATTTGATACGATTTTCCAATTTCCTACAAATATGAAAGTAATGGCATTATCACAAGAGACTTGTCACGCGTATAAAGTAATTAAGAAATATATTTTTATTACCATATAAATAGAAATAAAACAGAATATTAATATAACGGGATATTTACCATGTATATTTGTTGTAGCGAGTCAGTTTTATCGAGCACAAAAAGATTGCAATATCTCTGAAATATCGAAATAATTCGCTACAACAAATATACATGGTAAATATCCTGTTATATCTAATATTTAGTAAGAAAATAACTATGTTTAGGCTCAAAACTTATATATAACCGAATATCTGTTTCTATGGATCGTCGCGTCGAGTCCCGTTAGTTGCTCACGAAAGACCATAGATGAGATAGAGAATGTCTCTTTCTAAAGGTGGACGCACTCTGCCCACATTCGGTTCATTTGACCCTGTTGATGCGAACAAATGTGCGTCCACCTTTTGACCCATCTTTACATATTTTACAAAGAAAATTCTTCATATAAATAATTGTGAAAATCATTTATGAGCAAATCTTATTAAACATCTGTAAATGAGATTCAGTTTGGTTAAATATTACGCAACTGCACCACTAAGGGTGTAGTCGTGTATAACCACGGTACATTCACAACGGCACGTCACTAATGAGGAACACAACAAGGGTCTCTTAGAGATACCGCTCTGTCTGTTTTCATGTTTCTACACAGATACGCAGTAACAGCTTGCTGGCTTACAAAATGGAAATAATCAGTACGAAATCACGTTAAACTCAGAAATTAGGTGTGTTCCATAACATAAAATTCATTTGGTGCCGTACAATTTTTCTTACATCCACACAGCTTCATTGCATGTGCACTTTGAATGGTACCTACATACTTACATAGTGTAAAGAACTTATACATGTTTAAAGGGTCTGCAACTGACTATCCCCCAGGTTTTACTATAGGACTGCTAGGATGTTCATAAAACTTAGCTCACAGGAAATAATAAAGTCGAGATTTACAAAAATACTATTATTTATCGACGTACCACGCGGGTGAAGTCTCGTGTTGAAACGAATTATCTTATAGCATTATGTTAGGAATAAATAGGCACGTTATTTTTCACTAACAGTAACTTCCGTGCATGGCTCGGACCACTTGATACTCAGACGTTAGGACAAGAAAAAGTAATACATAGCAAGGTCAGTCAAATTGTTTATAATTAACAATTCTTAACCTTACTTCAGTTACTTTACACATTTGCATAGGACGAACGATGAGACTTTCGTACTTTGTAACGTTTTTTTGGGCTGCAAGCTACAGTTTTTGGTCCCTCTGTCTCGTACAAATATTTCTTGAGAAAGACATACTAAAACTGGTTTAATTAAACCGTAGATTTAGAAGTTTGGTAAAGTTAGCCCTAAGCTAATTCTATTCCAAGAAATCATTTCTTTTTTAATTTTTATTCTGAATAGGCTGGGACAGAGTTATAATGTATAACACCAACATTTCACATATCATGTTTGATCGCATGTGATACGGGGTGACCCATGTAAAATATATCTTCATAATAATATACAATAATGCTATTCGTAATTAATAATTCTGACTACAAGCTTCACTTCACACATTTGCATAGGACGAGAGCTGAGCGCCGAAGCGGTCTTTCGTAAATTTTGATGTCTTTTCGTCAAAGAGAATATTATTTATAACGTTAGCGAAACATGTTAATAGGTACTTAACATTCGGAATAGCCGAAATGTCTGGACTGTGCGAAGTGTACGAAGTTTTTGTTGATACCAAACACGTGATGCTTATAGTAAATCAGTTAAAATTTTTTCGAGATTAGAATCTGAGGTTTAAATTCCTTCATATCAAATTTTGATAATATAGTCTATGTTACCCAGGCTATTATTACAAATCTATTGACACCACATTAATTAAAATCGGTTTTATAGTTTTGGCGCAACGGTGTATTACACAAACATATACATGTGGATGTGGATGTAATAATAACACTTTGACACCTCTGACACATTGACTTTGAACATGCGTTCTTATAACTTAATTTCTGTTAACGAACTCCTTTATTGGTAGGCGAATAGCAAAGGCAAAATCAAAATTTTGTAAAAAATAGTTTTTGCAAGACAAGCCAACAATGCCTGTTTTCATTTGTACATTTACTTGAGTAGCGTAGAGTTGGTTCCGCGGTGAGTAGGTATATAATATGCTTGAAGCTAGTCTGCACAAGTACAAAATAGGAATAAACAAATAAGAATGGATTTCATAGAGCAAAAATTTTAACGGATAATGATGACAGCATGAGTCAAATCCATACGCAATATTCCTTAGCAAGACAAACTTGTCAATTCTTCACAGAGCTACTTTGCTGTACACGCGTCTACCGATCAACCTATACATTTCCAGTATAAGATGGTTTGGCGTTGTATAGACTACCCGTGCAATACGAGACCAGCATATACTAGAAATATATTGCTTGATCGGTAGACGTGTGTATACAATATTACATATATAGTTGCTTACAAGCCTATACTTTTACTTCAGCAGCTTAGAGTTGGTTGAACGAAGCGGGTGGATTACTGAAGTTGTGTATTGTTGAGAGCAAACATTTTGATTGATGATCTTACCACAAATTGACGGCTCAAGAAAGTCAGTCTGAAGTGGAGAAGAGAGATATGAACATCGAAAACCAATTAAAACATAAAATATTATTATATAGAAGATTGATTGATGATCGTTTTAAGAGGGTAGTTTTTGTGAGCGCGTGCCATACAAACGGTGTTTGATTGTAATTTTAATATAATAAAGTATAATAAATAATTTATCTATTTTTGTAGGAATATCATATTTAGAAGACTATAATAAAGTTTAATGCGATCCAAATTGTTAATAACTATTTAAATTTTCATGGATAATTAAATTATGTCGATCAATTAATGGTTTAAACTATTTTAAAAAATTGGACGGTATAAACATGCATTTGTTTGTTTATATATATGATAGGTCTATATAAAAAGAGAAATACTAAATAATAAAATTAAATAACAGTCAAATTCCGTTTGTTGTACCTTCCAACATCAGCTCAGCTCAAAAACAATATAGACCTGAAGTCTGCAAAATTTAAGGATTACCTTCGACTCTTCTAGGACCCTATCGTCAGCTCGTGACCAGATGACCATGAAACCTCATGACAAGTCACACTTATCAAAATAAAACTATTGGCCCAGGCCTTCAAGTAATCGCTATACAAACAGAAAAAAATTGAATCCCTCCATCTTGGAAGTCGGTTAAAAACTATCGTCTTGAGCAAAATTTCGATAGAATTAAAAATAGCTAGCGAGCGGAATCGCCACCGCATTTACCTTTGAGATGCCGTCAAAAAGTAGTTAGTGGTTGCGCTACTGTGTTCCAGTTTGGTGCTGAGATCAGGTCCTAAAATTACAAGGTAAATGAGGCATAACAACAAAGTCCTCTCCGTCGTCGATCGATCGATGCATTTGACGTTTAACAAGCCCATAAGAGCGCACCACTGCTCTGCTTTGCGTCGATTAATGTAGGTGTAACATCCTTACTGTAATTACGAGGAATAAAGCAAAGATTTGTTGTTAAAGTGATATTTTGTTTGCTCTCTGCGTAAATGTGTTAGGTTTGGAAGAGTGCGACACATGCTCGTTGACGCTTTAACAAGCGGAAAGTTAAGTGCCACTTTAACCACATTTAAGTGACTGTCTCTGGCGGTAGTGTTTGGCACCACTTCTAGTGTAGTAAAACTGCTTGCTTTCATTTTAGAAGCGGGGTAGACACACCGCACCGCAGTTTAAAAAAAAACATATTCGCCACTGTGCGGCTGCGTGCTTGTGGCTCGTTTGTCATTTGAATGAAGACGCGCCGCAGCACGCTACGAACGCTCTAATTAAAGCGCACTTGGTAATTTTGTGTCAATAAATTCTCAGTAGCAACATGGAATCTGGAATTGTATCCGGTAGATGGCAATTAGTTCATCCTCTATCACAACTTGATAAGATTGATGGAATTATTATAAAAAAGTGACATTTACTTCCAATATTGACAGATTTACCGGACGAATCTACGTAGCCTAGGTTGAAACTTTCAATTTAAAGCTCGTATTGGAATCGCGAAATAAAGAGTACCTTACCCTTTTCTCTTTCGGTTCACACACTGTTGAATTTTCATCAGTTGCTGTTGACTGCGCTCTATACGAAATCCATTCAGTCCGGCGTCGCGTCACAAATCGTTATTTCATACATATTCAGACTCACGACACCACCTTTCACGTGACTTATCGAACTACCCTCATTTCCTGGGTCACTGTCATTAGTTCGTGGATTAAATGTATTGAGCAAATACTTAAGTAACATTATAATTATGTTAATATATCCTATAGGGCTAAGTATATTTCGTTACAACAATTTTGATAATTCTACATCGAAATAATGGAAAATTAATAGATGAAGTCTGGCGCCCTACTGTCGAAGTAGAAAGTTCGAGTTTATACTGTTTATAGCAAAATTAATAATTAAACTTAGTAGTCTTTCGAGTTATTGGGGGTATTGAATATTTTCACCAAAACTCCTAAGTGATGAATAGGTTTCAACGAAGTTTCTTTCCTTCTACTTTGTATTACCGTGGCCGAGTTTTGTATTTGAAGTTTGATGAAATTTGAAATGAATTCATGGAAACATTTTCAATTATGAATAAAGAAATGCATTGTCACTCAAGGTCACGAAACCTTTTGAGTTAGTGAAGCGATGAGTGACAAATAAATTAGTGCGATAAGTGTCGTTTTAAACACACACGAACAAAGTGTCTTCCTTTTAACAAAAACTAAGTAAAGCGTTAATGAACGCATTATAAGGTTATATTATTTAGTGACAATTTAGATGAACATAATATTCCTTATTAAGTTATTAGTCTTGATAGGCTAGATTGTAATGTAAATAAGATGTTATAATTTTAATAATTGATTTCCAATATTAAAAACAAAAAACCTTCAATGGCCGTTCTATCAACTTTGCGCTTGCTTTTCAAATATGAAAGTATTAGTATGTCAAGCTGTCAAAACAGGATTAAGGTGACGCAGTCATGGTAGCTTCACGGAATTTCGTAGGAACTAATATACCTGTCTCATAGTACAGACAAGTAGTATGCTATTGTGAGACAAATACAGAACTATAGAGCAATTACAGCGCTGAAGGGAGACAATCTTGACTATGTTGACTCTATTTACCATTTGAGTGGATCTCTATGATCATACCGTATAGCTGATCATGTAAATATTAAAAAAAATACTCAATGTGATGGTCCTATATAAAAGATTTGGTTTCCCATCCCAATAAAATACTTAGATACAAAATATTCAGCATTGTCTTATTACATACCAGTCGCGTCACGAGTATGTAGGTATGCATGTTCGCACGTAATGTGCAAGATTACTCATCTCTTTAGAGCTCACCTCGCGTCACCTTTTATATCCACGTCACACAAACGGAATTATATATAATGGATTACATATATTTCTTATTATATTTTTACCACACTAGAAAGTACATAATTTATCAAAAAAGCAGTTATTTTACTTAGATGGTAAGACTAACACTTCAGCATCGTCTTACCACACAGCCGTCGCGTCACGAGTTGATTTCATTTGAATGTGCAGGATTACGCGTCCCTTCATAGCTCACCTCGCGTCACCTTTATATCCACGTCACATAAATGGAACATTTGACCTCGGTTACACTCGATATATATTCCAGCAATATGAAAAAGATCCTTCTTCACATTTTATGAAAAGAATATGAGAACTAAAATGCAAATTATTCTTTGATGTATTTTCCAAAGATGTTTTTATTGCTAATGCATAAATATGCCAAGCGAAAATTTATCATTACTAACAAATTGTCATTGAAATTAAAAATAAATGTTTGATTTGAATTGGTATTTAAATTGTTCATTACATTCAAACACAACAACTAGGTCAAACAAACATTATCTAAAGGTTTAAAATTACATTTCCTAGTAACAGAGTGAGTGGGTGGCGAATTGCGTCAATCACGTTATTTTATAATAGCTAAAAGTTTCCCCATGTGTGCTCCTAAGTCAATACATATGAAATTTGGATCGTGTTGGTTATTGTTATGATTAAAAAAGGTTGAAAAAAAATCGTCACAATAGACACAGACATGGTTCCTACCGCAGATTTTTCTGACGGAAAGTTCACTAGTAACACTTTGCTCGACCCGCGAATCGAAACCAAGACTTCGCGATAAGAGGCGCATAGACTTACTAATAGATGATTGATGCAGTTTTTGGCTTCTGCCGCTCCCCGTATTATTTTCTCTTAAATGTCTTCAATGTACAGACTTGGCTACTTTTATTTTTTTTATTATATGTATAAACAACATCTTAAAAACGCCGAGAATAATCTTGTTTTTCTTTGTTCATCTCAGAATTTTGGTTCATGTTAATAAAATAAATCGTATCAACAAACGAAACTCTTCGACAAAATTTAAAAATTCAAAATTATATTTTAAACAAATTTTCTTTTGAATGTTACCTTTAGGTGGACTACACACCCGTTTGCCGTTCAACCAAAAAAACATCAACAACAACCCGCTTATAACGCAATACCTTTCAATATAATAAATTACACACAAGGAGGGAAAATATCCCAAGAATTTCTCTGAGGCGAGAAAATGTGTATAAAAAGCAATCACGAGATATCGACGGCGGTAGATTGATTTCATTAGTTTGTACCAATATCGGGAGCGTTGCCTCTTATACCTACGTGTCTTTGACGTATTAAAAAAAACACCCTGTATATTGTAATAGGATAGCGTAGTAAATCACGTTCGCTTCTTTTATATTCGCTTTTTCTATACAAGATTGATCCTGCAGCTTTGTCTAAAATTTTTAAGGGTGATTATTTTACTATTTGACGTATAATGTACCAAACGGATCTTGATAATTAATATTATTATGATTTTGTACACTATTGCTTTTAGTCTACATAGCAGTTACTATAGTACAGTTCGCAAGAACGGGCGTGTTTTTGTGATGTCTATCGCTGGATTCCACATTGGAGATAGTTTGAAACCCTCCTCCCGATTGAACGTCCTGTGTTTTCGGATTTCAATTGCCTCACGTACTATCAGGGACGATAGTTACTGATAAATGTTATACGTGAAAAATGTTTTAAGTTGAAAAAAAAAAAATACATTTTTTTTTTAATTTATTTAACTTTTGCACACAAAATGGTACACAGGTGGACTTAATGCCTAGTGGCATTCTCTATCAGTCAACCTAGGGTAGTGCAGAGAAACAAAGGTAGGTGCGTTTTGATAATACTAATAGTAAATGTACACTGATTTGAAAATCGATTAAATAAATAATAATACATATAAGGTAGTTTATGGTACATACATATTACATTAAATACGTCAATAATATACACAAATATATATATTTATAAATATATACACATATATATAAATAATGGATGAAGAGAAGAGAGATGAAGAATTAAACATTATGATGATTCTGCCAATTTTTCGGTCAAAAGTTTGTGAACTTTAATTTTTAATCCGATAATAGTAATTCAATCTAGTGATTCGTACCAGCGAACGGATCTGCGTCGGGGTGCTGCTGCATTAGTCTGCTTGCGAACATGACAAAGTGCAGCTTTGTAATTTTTATTTAGCACTTTACAAGTCAAGCACCGAAAGAGCTTGACGGTTGTTAATCGTGTTGCCGTTTAAATCATATCAATAAATATGCAACGCGAAAGTTTAAAAGTTATTAAACCTAAATAAATTCCAATAGTTCCCTGGTTACAATGTTGCTACCAAGTGTTAAGTACACAATCAAGTTATGCTTTACTACAAAGGACTACTTTGTACATTGTTGTGTTAACGAGGTAAGTTGCAAACTCTATTAGCATAGTGAGCGATAAATTGAGTGCAACGCTAAGTGGGCCCTTATTTTTAGTGCCTTTATTTGTTTTTAACTATTAAATGCTTTTTTGTGTAATAAATGCTCTATTCAACTCTTGTTTATTAGAATAGATTTTACTTATCAAACTTTTATGTTATAATAAAGCCGTTTCCCGCTTACATTGGTGTCGGATCTAATCAGGTGCAGCAAAATCAATATTTTGTATAGAGCTACTGTCATGAGACCAAAATTTACCACATATAAATATATCACATCTTCAACTACCCTCTCCACTCTACTAGAGAGATCAGCAGACTTATCTTTACACCAAAAAGCCTGTAAATAAATATTAACATACCAGCAAAGAAAAACAGCTCAATACAAATACTTACTAGAACAAAACTAATTCAAAGCTCTGATAGTTTCACCTGGCATGTATCGCACGATTGCTCGCGAACGTTTGCAGAATTAAATAACTTCTATTCAATTGTAAGTAAAGAGCGGCGAAACGATCTGTTTGGCACGTGACTTTGTTCGTGCAATAATTGCTGAGTTAAACGTTTAGTACTTCAAGCTGCTTAGCTTTTAGTTTGAACAAAGGAGATACAGGTAAGATATTTTTAGCCAATATCAATAGAGGTTGAGTTGAAGACTTAAAAGACTTCTTAGATGACATAGAATTTCACTTTTTTGAGGTTTATAAAAGTGATATTCTACCCACCATTAAAAGCTAGTAAAAATGTAATAGAAGGTGAATTAAATATTATTTTCAAGAGATAGGATATTAAAAGAAAAAATACGATACCGAGAAAGATTAAATATCTTAGTGGCAAGCCTTATAACTCTTATAAGTTATAACAAGAGAGATGTGAAATGTTGGTTATGCTTGCTCAAAAGCAATAGTATAATTTGCTGTGGAATCTTTGTGGGATTGCGATAGCACTATAATTTTTTATATTATAGTTCTGTTTGTTACCCAAATAAATAAACATAAATATAAAATAAATGTATAGGTGCTCTTGTGAACGAACTTTTAGCAAGAAGTACTACCGCCTAAATCATAATTAAATCAGTAAATTTTAACATTTGACGTCACGCTAAAAGGGCCAGTTGAAGCATTACCCAAAGTCTCAGGTACAGGAGTTGTTTCAAGGGTATTTATTATAAAACAACAACTTCAATGGGTCACTTTTGTTAAACCAACAGTTTGCTTGTTGTATTCAATTATTACAAAGTTGTGCGAAGTTTCGTATACAAATTTGTGTGTATTTATGTTCTTGAATTTATAGAGCGTTAGTTTTGGAATAATCAAGAGGTACTCGTTTATAAAATATAATAACAATTTAATTTCTAGTGTTATTTAGAACCTTCTGGGTAATATTGCCTATATATATTCTGGGTAATTTACCGTTTTCCATTCTGTATATTTATTAAGACCGCCTATATTATGATCTCATTTTATGCAATTTGTGAAATTTTAGAGTTAAGATGTTAGAATTTAAGTTAATAGTTTGTTACTTTAATATGGGTAGTTATGCCTGAAATAAATGTTTATTATTATTATTATTATATGATAAAGTGTTTCTTATTTCTGTGTGCTTTCTATGAATTAATTAAACTTTATTGAAACGGTGTGTCAGACATAAATCATGAAAGCACTATGTTATATTAAAGACTTCATGTTTGTTTACATTAAACGACTTTGAACTTAGTCTTTCAAAAACGACTTAAGTTCTAGACAGATGGGCATGATTGCATCAAACTGCAGTTCAACAGCTAATCAACCATTCAATGCAACAGACTGCATAACGATATATCGAATAACAATAGTCAATTGTTAAAATGTTGATTAAATGCAGCCCGTCTATCTAGAGCCTTAAACAATATATAGGTAGTTTAAGGCGGGTATATACCCGCCATAAAAATATATAAAATAATTTATTATTTAAATTGATATTACATTTTCTTTGGTAAAGGTGGTAAGGCTTTAAAAATTCAAATTTTAAAAGGTACGTTTTAAAATGTTTTACAACGCAAGATAAAATTTAACAAAAATATAGTAAAGTTGAAGGGATATACGAGTATGTATTGCAAAGTTCACGAATTTTCAAAATGTATTGTAGAGGGGTTACAATAACAAAAAACAAACAATGAAGTAATTATTTAAATAACCTTTTATAAAACCTGATCTAGAAAAGCACTGTAAACCGTCAGTCCCGGCTGCCATTTAAAGATCAATGACAGTCGTTACTGGTAGTCAGATGCCTTGTAGTAAGTAAAAAGTAAAAAGTATCGTATCGCCTCGTAGTAAATTGTGGAGGTCTGGTGGCAGTTGCTCCACGAAAAATACTTTCATTTAACTTAATATATAAGAGAAGTTTACCCAATGTAATTGGTCAAAGGCTCGGAAAATGTTGAGAGCCTGTGCTAAGAGTAAGACAAGCCACTTACTGCATCAAGTGTTTAATATACCTTGAAAAGTATTTTACAACGACAAGTTAAACAAAGAAGTAGTTCTACAAAGTTCTTCCTAACTACAGTCACTACAGACAAGTTTTGTACTTCTATTTCCCGACTCCCGTAATAAGCATACAATTGAGAACAAGAATTTAAGTGAGTTGAAGTGTAAAAGTACTGTAGAACTTTAAGTTGACTTTTTAAAATGTGAAAGCAGGTGAATGTTTGGATGTTTGGTTCTGCAAGATGTTTGTGGAATGTCAAAGTCAAGTAAAGTTAAAGATTGAACGATGTTGACAGAATGTCAAAGTCAAGTGAAGTTAAAGAGTGCACTAAATTTATTTTAAGGAAAAACATCATTGACGGAGTCAGTAGGTATAGGAGTATCTTTACATCGATGTAAAATTATTCTGTCATCCGGATCACAAAAACGAAGGTCAAGTGTACACAAGAATAACAACACAAATTTGAAAAATCGAAACACAAAAACAAATTGTGTTTAAAACAATGTTATTCAAATCATTGTACATAGTTAATATAGTTTTACTTATAATTTATTTTTATATTATCGTTTGTAATGTTTTGACGTGTTCAAGCGACCCCTGGGGGTAGCATGCCTATGAAAATAAATGATTTGAATCTTGAATCTTGAATCATAGAATAGGCTATAGACTACTTTTAATTAAAGTACCACATGGGTGGAGGCTCTGTCAAAAAACTAGATTTTAATAACACAAAACATGGTAAAGAATGTAAGACAATATGACATAACATTATGGCGTCATGATGCAACAAAACATTCGTGCAGCTGCTCTGAAGCATAGCAAATAAAATATGCCGCTACACTCAAAGCCTAGACTCGAAGAAAAATAGGCAAGCTGGGTAAAATGTTGCTGGCAACTTGCCAGCCAATATCAATGTAGGTTTTCAAAATTGTTTACCATTTCTTTAAAAACAATTGGCCTATATAAGACAGAATTAATTACTCGGAGGAGGTCATTTAAACCCGTAGTGTGTCAATACCATACAAATGTATTACGAGTATCTTTTATAGCATCAAACATGTTAGAAGAAAGCCTGATAATATAAGCGATTTAGTATGAGAATCATCTATAATATAAAATATAATTAAGCGGCCGTCGCGCAATGGACAAGGCATTGGTCTTACGATCAAGAGGTACTAGTAAGCTTTAAAATATACTTAAGCATAAGTTAAGCATAAGCTAACAACATAGATTTGCTGTACTAATCTTGATTTATTATTAAAATCTTATTACTTTCTATAACCATTATCTAACAATATTAAAAAGAAAATAAGCGCTCCGTCAAAAGAGCGAGAGGGCTATAATCCGTTTTATGAACGTGTCGACGTTAATTACACGTATAATGCAAGCCTTTATGTATGGTAACTATAACTGGCGTTTCCGGGCCGTGTTTGATCCAATAATGTAATATGGTTCAAACTTATTACATTATATACATCTACAAAGTTGACGTTTATTGAAAAATCAAGCAAGGAGAGCAATTTACCTCACACCGTTTTTCATAATCTCTAGTGAGCAATTTTATATAAAAATTTTACTAAGTTTTTAAAAGTATAATCTTAACGAAATTGTTAGAACCACAGTATTAAGATATGTTTAGTATTCTGAATCAACCACTTTTCTTGAATTAACTAAAAACAATCTCGTGGTACTCTAAAGGTACTATTTTAATTTCATGTATCTAATTTAAGTTTTCGTTATTTTTTTTTTATTAGTTTGTCACAGCGCGGCATTGGCAGCCCAACACCGTCTTTTGATGGCGTTCTTATTGTACTCTTACTCCGAAACGTAGGCACGAGCGTCCGAGCGTTTTATGAAGTTTAGAGTACTCGGTATAATATATCTTTACTCTGTAAGAACTCTGTCTCGTCTGGCCAAAATAGGTGTTTAGCGATTCCAAACTAAATGAATGGTACAGATATTTTAGACTGCCCAATATAAGCCGCATCCACATTCTATGCATCGTTGGTCACCAGATGCATTCATCTATGTTAGCAGTCAGTAAGTGGCTGAGCTGCCTGTGTATCCAAGGGCAAAGTGGCGTCACAAGGCTCAAGAAAGATAGCAATTCGATTCAGATTTACACAGGCAGGGTGTGTAACACATTTCACCTGCCATGTTTATGTCCTATATGATAGTTAGTCTATCGCCACCCACTGGGCATAATTCCAACCCGGTGCTGCTATAGAGAATTGCCTGGTGGAAAAATCCCAAAAAACATTTTTGCCCGATCGAACCCGAGAACTCGCGGTAAGCGACCGCAAACGCTCACACCACTAGACAAATGAGACAGTGATACCTATTCCGTGTCTGCCACAGACTCATCGTAGTCAAACTTACTCGTGTTTTTACGCCGTAGCACTTTAGCTACGGCGTAGCCTTTCTGTAGAGCTTTGTAGAATATTGTTTAATGTTCTTAATTTATTCTATGTTGAGTTGTTTGAAAAAATATACAATAGCATTTATAAAATCACAAGGTGATTGTATTATATATTTATAAATCAATTAAGATATTTAAAAAATTTCAACAATTTGAAACAACATTTCAAATTTTCAAAAATTATACAACGGGTCTTAATCGCGTAGTTATTATAAAGGTAAGTTATTACTTATGCTTTACTATTAGTGATATTTAAAAAAATATAATGAAAATATGATAATATCAGGTAAATAATCAAAATAAATATTTAAAGACAAAATTTACAAAAAAACCTTCGTAATATACTGGCACTAAATAACGCCACAACCCAACGAAATTAATTCTCATACAGGTGATGATAAATTGACTGACGCATTTTGTGGAGTCAACAATCCCGTTTTACCCTTTCAATCGTTTCAGATACTCTTTGCATTGTTCTTGGCTTCAAAGTTTTGGTATCATCCTAAAAGTTCCACTTTCAAGGACTTCACCGTCTAAATATCATGGCATACTTTTGCTATTATAATATTAGTTAATTAATGATCTATTTGTAACATAACATTATACCTATACTTCTTCTTCTTCTTCTTCTTCGTCGTGTCGATGGCTGAGTTAAAATTTATTTTGACTTGCCATCGTGGTGAAAGGATTAGCCAATTCGCTTTGGAGAACTCGCGAATTGCCCAGGGTGCGCCGGACGTAGGGAATCGTTGTGTACGTCACTCGGGGAGGCTCCTTTCATACACCCCATACCTATTCTCATACATATATTACTCAGAAGGATGTGGCAGACGTATACATTACCCTCACTTCACCTGTTATGTTAAGGTCCCATGGATGGGTTCGCAAATAACACGACCCGGAATTCGATCCGGCGATCTCGCAGTGAAAGGCGCATATGCTAACAATTAGACTATCTACATTACATTAATTAATATATTTGTCCAATAAATAAAAAACAACGTTGAATTAACATTGTTAAAAAGAAAATATAAGGATAGACAACTCGTGTGACCACAAAGGGCAATGATCTCATTTATTTTTAACACGCTTATATTAGCTTCACCTGTATGTACTTACTTATGTATGTATGTATGTATGTAACCGACTCCTTTGGACTCGATTTTGACCCACTTTAAACGGACAGATTTCTCTCAAATTTTGCACACCTGTCAAAGATCGATGACAATGCAATAATTCGATAAAAAAATAAATAATAATAATAATAAAAAAAAACGCTCTTATAAATAAACCAAACTAAAAAGTAGAAAATAAATAATAGTTTAATAAAACTAAAAAAAGCGTGGGTTGCTCGATAGACGAAATATATGACACAGAGCGCCCCACGCTTTTTTTTACAATAATACTAGTATTTTTTGTTCATTACCATTTTCAGCTTATATTAGGAATTATTTTTCACTTTTTAGTTATAAGTACTTTAAACTATTATTTTTATGCTAGCTTTTGCTCGCGACTTCGTCCGCGTGGAATTCGTTGTATTAAGTAGTAGCAACTCCCGCGCTTTGACCCACGTTCAATCTTACTGCTACGCTCCCGTGGAGTTTAGCCTAATGTTAAATATTCAAAAACCTTTATTGAAAGATAGACTATCAAACACAAAAAGAATTATCAAAAGTCGACGAGTAGTTCTCGAGATTATTCATTCATTATATCAAACAAACAAACTAACTTTCTGCCGCGGTTTTGTCTGCTTGATAGGTACATCGATCAAAAAAACCTAAGATACGCTTTTTGTAGTCAGTTACCTGCATTTATAAATTTTACTTAAATCGGTCCAGCCGTTTAGAAGATTAACCGATACAAACAGACAAACAGACAGAAAGGTATCGTGCAAACAACTATACTAGCTGGAAAAATTATTGTTATTTTGACTTTAAAAACAGACAATTTTATTTATTTGTTTTGATACAACGCCCACAGCGAACGAGCGTGTAGTCCACCTGATGGTAAGTGGAGTACAGCCCATGGACATCAACAATGATGATGCGAATATTTTAAACGAACACGAGGTTTAACGACTTGTGTAATTAATCTTTATTCATTTTATTGTAACTGAGCCGATTTATTAATGTGAAGCTCTTTAACCTTTTTTGTACACTAAACGCGGCGTTTCTTTAATCCAGCCTCCATCATGTTTAATGAGTCATTAGATCCATGATTAGCTCGCCAATTAATAATTTGCCCCATTTTTAACAAACTTCTTAAAGTGTGCTCAACGCTGGACTCGGTTTTTAGGGTTCCGTAGTACCTACAAGGAACCCTTATAGTTTCGCCATGTCCGTCTGTCCGTCCGTCTGTCCGAGGCTTAGCGACGAAACCGTTGGTGCTAGAAAACTGAAATTTTGCATAAACATGGATGTTAACTATACAAAGAAAGTCGTAGAATAAAATTTGGAAAAATATTTTTTTTTCGGGTAGCTCCCCTACATGTAAAGTAGGGATGTTTTTTTTTTGTCGCCTTCCCCATACTACAAACATTTCCTTTCTGAAGGACGCCATTTATCTGGTCCCTATATGTCTTTCGAGGATAAAATAAATAATAAAATAAATAATTTTGAGGATAACATAAATAAAATAAATTAAAAATAATCATTAGATATCTAGGTCATACATAAGATCACGATTTTTATCACAAGGCGAACTACTAGAACAGGTTGAGTGAAAAATATAAATTATTTTACAAAAGGACTCGATAGATGGCGTTGTACTCGTTTTCTGAATCGCGATATGGTTTCGTTACGAGCTAGGGTATAAAAGGAAAGTTATTTTTAATACTTCTTGCACAATTGATTGTATGACAGCGCCCTCTATTACTAAGTAATATATCTGAATACTTACTATTTAATAGGCATTTGTTCGTTCGCGCACTTGTTTTTTAACTGCATTACAACACAACTTATTATAAACATTTATGTCTTCAATCTCATAAATTCATTCTTGTTCTGTTTGTTTTCATAGTATAGTCATATGTACTTAAATAATTGTAATAATTTCGAGTATAAATAAATATTGCTATCTTTTTTATAAATTTAGGTTTTGTGACGATGTTACTTGTTTAATACAGATAGTAAATCCCTTTTAAGTCGAAATATGTTGTTACGACTAGCTACGGAACCCTACTGCGCGTGGCCCGAAACGCACTTGGCCGGTTTTTGATCTCTCTATTTAATTCAATATTTGAAATTGGCCCTTAATAATTTACTTTATATACCATACCGACTTTGCACCTTATTTCTTGTGTATTACAAACATTAAAGTTGATGAAGTTTTTCATTAAAGAGTATGTTTGTATTTGGATATATTTTATCAGTGAAATCTTTGGATTGGCCATCGGCTTATTAAAATTAAGCTATTTGTATAATTAACTGTAACATTTCTAAAAATGTTAAGATATAATGAAATAAAAAAATATTGTAAAGCAAGCGTTTATTTAATTGTTTGTTTGAACGCGTTTTAGTAGGCTTTGTATATTTTTCATATATTTAATAGTTACATTTTTAACTATAATATTTTTTTGCGAACCAAAGTAACCGTGCAGTATCGTTTTATATTGGTAAACCGTGGCAATATTCTTACTAATATTAAATGGGTAACCGTTTATGTGCGTCCATATTCGTAACTTCTCGAGGCTCGATCGAATGGACTGATCTTGATTAAATTTGGTTTACAGATAGTATATACTTTATAATCTAGACTAGTAATATGTAATTACTATAATCTACATACTTTGCGGGCGGAGCAACGCACGGCAGGTTGTTTAGAAATAAATTAAAAACCATCAAGATGAAAAGCCATCTCATTGAAAGATAATTCAATTTGAATGGTAATACTTCGCTATTTACTTCGAGAAATATCCAACTTCAATCTTCTCAGAATTCGAGAGATCAGCAAACAACTACGGATCGGGAGGAAATCTCTTAACAACATTTCATTTCCAATATTTACGGAGTAAACGATTATTAAGTAACATTACGTAGAATTGCTTTAAATTATGAGGCATTATTTTGCTACAATTTATGCAATCGTAGATTAAACAATCACTTATAAATTATTGCTTATTAGCTACTATCATTCGAATGCAGAGTCGTAAGCGTGGTACTCCGATAAAATAAGCCCATGTTACTCACAAATAATCGAATATATTTTTGATTAATGTTCTGTTGTTCAATTTTAATAAAGTCACAGATATATCTCAGTTTCGTGCCAAGTGTGATTATTAAGTCGAAATAAATCGTTTTACTTACTTTGCTAAACCTAACTCAATAACAAATTGTACAAAATAATTACTTGTACAATTTTCTAATCACAAAATTGATCAGTGCTGAAAGCAGAGCCCGTAAAAGTCTATGTGTGCTTTGTTCTAAAATTAAAGTTCTAAACTTAGTTCAGCTTACTTGGAATCGGCCAAAGTTATCTAATTAAGTACTTATCTAACAATGGTATTGGTCTTGAACCGACTTTTGACTTAATTGGGGTTCTTAGAAATGATGAGAACTAAGAATGAGATCGAAGTAATTTGGCCAACTAATATTTCAAATATTTGAACGTTGTGAGCGATGTGTTGTTAGAAAAACTACTGGGTCAATTAATGGCACATGTATAGTTTTACACTGACGGACACAAAAAATCAAAGTTTAGGGTAACTTTCAAATGAATATTTTTAGATAATTTGTATTTTCTTTAATTTTCTCAATTGAAAGAGTACCTAAAGACCATTCAATAATTATTACAAAAAATAAAAAATTAATTGCTATAACATGTATAACTGTAGCCTGAAAACGAAGAGATACGCAATCTCACCAATTTGCGTGTTATAAGAGTAAAGTCTTAAATTGATGTTTATTCGTTTTTGTCGGTTGCCAATGTTACCAATATAACTGCTGGGTAGTGTTTTTACCTTAACAAGAGTTTCGTAACCATAACATTGGTACTTCGTCAACTAACTTACCCTCCTTTTTCTTGTTCGTGCACAAACGTTTGCTCTACAAATCACATAGTTCTGTTTTGATGTTAACTGACGCCAGAAAACGAGTTCCCAAGAGAGTTCTGATCCAAGCTTTTTTGCACCAATGCTGCAATTTGAGTGGCTCGTTTGATGAAGTACTAATTTTATGGCTACGAACTTCTTGATAAGATAAAAATACAACTTGTAGAGGAACAGGGTGTGATGTTCCTCCACCACAAAGGGAGGATCCTCCGACCAGGCTCGGTGGTATTGCCTGGCGAATAGCTGTCCAACGGTAACGTATTGGTAGTGGTATTTATAGTCACTTGCTGTGAACATTTCGTTATCGCGATTCAGCACTCGTCGACATATATCACGTGTGTGACAACCGTCATTTATTATGTGCGGATACCGCCACATCACTCCCCTCCAAGACCGGAGGTCGATGAGAGTTCCAGTGCATCGGAACTGAATTCCGCTGAGTCTACAGTGAGTCGAGACTGTGTGCCGCTAATTCCTCAGTGATTTGAAGCGTGCGGTGGAGCGGTGAGATTCCCCAGTGAGTCGGGGTGATGCTGCGTGTTCATATCACGTCGGGGTCACCAATGTAGAGGAACAGGGTGTGATGTTCCTCCACCACAAAGGGAGGATCCTCCGACCAGGCTTGGTGGTATTGCCTGGCGGACAGCTGTCCAACGGTAGCGTATTGGAAGTGGTATTTATAGTCACTTGCTGTGAACATTTCGTTATCGCGATTCAGTACTCGTCGACATATATCACGTGTGTGACAACCGTCATTTATTATGTGCGGATACCGCCACAAACTTAACAGTTCTGTTGGAAACATTACTTCAATTCGCAACTGCAAAAAAAACTAATAAAATCAATTTAAAATTTTACTCTTATAACACGTAAATTGCATTGCAATTGTTAAATATTTTTTTTACTATTTTGATTTAAAAAAAATAAAAATACAAATTCTTTAAAAATATTGATTTCAAAGTTTATGAGTTCGATATATTTATTTAATTAGTACGCAGGTGAAGCCTATTTTATTCATTTATTAAGAAGATTTATATTATAAAGAAGAAACGTTCTTTGGTTTTTGTTTGTTGTGTTTTTATTAGGAGTACTAATAATACAATAAACTACTAGTTTAATGCCCCTGAAATAATACAAATTAGACCGATTTAAAAATGCTTTTTCTGTTTGAAAATATATACCTACTTGCCATGTAGTGCCATGGTCATTTGGTCATGATGTAATGATGGGATCCTAGTGGAATCGAAGGTAACCCTCAAATTTAATCAGTTTTCTATTGATATTTGTATATTACTTAAAGCGGATGGTAGGTATAGGCTCTTCAACGGTTAGGAGTACAAGGATAATTATTTCAATATAAGCTGCTTAATATTGTTTTCTGTATTCTTTAAAGTAATACACAGATGAGGTGAGATGAGTAAGGTAGATATATAAATATACATATAGATATATAAAAGCCATATAAGAATTAACGAGTAATAAAATAATCTACATAGGATAAGTCGTTTTCGTACCCATCCTTCTAACTGCTGGGCAAGCCGTCTTAAACGAAAGTGACTCATGGCAAAGACACTTCACCAAAAAAGTGAGGAGAAAAAAAAGTTTTTGAAAAAGCATTTAATGACATAAAAAGTCAAAGAAATAGTTCTTGCACTGACAACTATAATCAGCACAGACTTCAAAAAACTGTTTATTCGACTTATTACCTATTTGTTTGAGATAAAAGTAACCGCATTATGAAACTGAATTACCCAGCTCTAATGATGAGTGGTCACGTACTGCAAATGCAGTTAAGCGACACAGAATTTAGTTACGTTCATAATTCGGGGACGCCCAGAATATTGCAGAGTGTTTTAAATTAAACAGACCGTATAAATTTATTAAGCTCTGTGACTATGCTAATTTATACAGTTGTTCTAAAATTATGCTACTTAGTCCATTAGCCAATATATTACAATTTACGTAAAGAAAACTAATAAAAACCTCCTTGCCCTTGTACGTCTTTGGATTGGAGAAAGTTTCTTAGCAGTTGCTTTGACAAAATAGCTAAATAGTTATTGCAAAGAGGTATTTTTAAACAGACAAGATGTATTTATAAGAGGTAGTTTATATCGTATCCCTTTTTTTTTGGTTCTAAGGGTCTTATGGCATTCGTTATACGTAAAATACATATTATACGATAATTGGCAGAAAACGTGCAACTAGAAACCATCAGAAGACCCCAATGTAATTGGGAAAGGGCTCGGCAAAAGAATGCTTAAATATTGTGTATTTAATTGTAGTTTTGGAGGCTTACTGTACAAATAACTCGATTAATCTCTTCGAATGAAATGTCCGGCAATTCTATTTTATCTCGTATTTCAAAACGTACACTACATGGGTGGACGGAAAAAATGCTTTTAAAATATCGCTTTCATCAGCTTTGAAATCGAGGAGTCGATCGATCTTTTTGATCATTTGCTGGAAATAAAAGGTAACTCAAAGAGATTGGGCCATCTTCCACTGATAAATGAGTTAATTTTACTAAGTATATATGCCCATGTTTATAAAAAATATCAACGTTTCATTACACTATGAAACACGCAGTTTCCAGAAAACCTTATTCGTGACCCAAATTATGAGAAATGCTATGATAGCAATTCAATACGACCTTTTTTCGATTAAACTTAAACGTACACATAAAACTATATGTTTTTAATATAAGATGGTCTCGCATTGCACGGGAAGCCTATACAATACGAGTCCATTTCATACTGGAAAGGTAATGTATAGCTTAATGTGTTGCCGCGAGTACATTTTATAGGCCATAGATGTGGTAATGTATACCTTGATGTGTAATCGAGCGTTACCTTCGTATGTAAGTACTTACCTGCCGTAATATCGGTAAAGTGTGTTTTATTGCGATTGAAAATCGATGTCGATTGCAAGAAGTTGTAAACGAACAGATTAAGATTTACGATTCGAAACCGAGACTGACTTATTATTTACTACCTTCCACCACCGGTTTCACCCCTGTGGTATGTCAGTAAACTTGTTGTATGTCCTACTCCAAACCTTCAACTATCACCATACCAATTTCATTATGATGGGGCCGGTCGTTTGGCCGTGGAGGTGTAACAGGCATATACAGAGTTACTTTACTTTTTTGAAGTAACGGAACCTTTATGCTTTAAGGTTTTTAATACCTATCGGAAACACAAAGGCGACACGATAAAAAACCCTTAGTTTTCCTATCCTTAAAGAGATTTCAGAGGCAAGCTTCTATTATATGTTTTATTTGACCATGTCCTTGGATAAAATGCGAACCTATTCTACTATTGAATTCAACACACGATATAGATTTTTGCTCGTTATAAATTTTCAAATTAAATTCTGTTTTGAATTCAGATATTGTTTTAAAGTTCAACCAAGTTTTGGCAGACTAAAGATAAATGTTTACCCGTTTATTTTTAGTTCTTTAACCATAACAGTTAACCGTTTAAAAATTTGTTATTGACCTTCTAGAATCTAGATTGATTGATCCATCCATCATGAAAAAAAATCAAAATTGAGACACAGAAGGTGACGCAAAAGCTGGCAAACATTTCTCTCTTGGGTTGATATAAAAGCAATTTCCTGGAATATCGACGCCGGCGGTAGATTGATTTCATTAGTGAGAACCGACATCGGAGCTGCTGTCTCCGGTGGTATGATGGTGAGGAAAATTGTTACTGTTTGTGAAATGTTTTAAGAAAATGCGAAAAAGGTTGAATTTTAATTACGTATGTCTTTGCTGCTTTCCCTATTTAAAAAGTATTTTTTAATAGTTGGGATCAGCGTATGATTGCTTAGTTAGTGCTCTAATGATAATTCTAAGCAAAACTTTAATTTCAGTTCACAAACAAATGAATTCCTTCTGAGAATATTTTTTTTGCAATTCCTTTTCTTTAATTAAAGTAACGAAAACTTTTAATTATTAAAAAATATTTGCAGAAAGTTGTAAAAAATTCTGAAACTTATTGGAGGCAATTTATTTTAAATTAGTGTCTGATATGGTTTTATCTCTTAATTAATTAGTACTTTTATCTACTTTTCATAAAATGAAGAACTAGTGGTAAAGCTCTTGTGAACCAGTTTGAGTTATTCCATTTAGGAATACACATGCGGATTTTGTACAGATGGTGGGAGCGACGAAACTGAAATGCGTTTCACATAAGGACACGAGCCTGCAACCCTTACACAAAGCTGCATCCGAGTTGTCAACTGAAGTGATGAGTGATGTCAGTTTGTTGCAGTCATTAGGGTAAAAGCACACGAGCTAACTTAAAAGCGTTGACGGAGGAGAAATATGTGTATTTAATTGTATTAAATTAAACTCACAGTTCGTGGCAGTCTCGACTAGACTTGTTGTTTTATAATAAAAGATAAGTGAGCATACGAAAAGTACACAAAATCACGCCGTTTATAAGGGTAGATAAATATAATAGAACAGTTTTTACTGAGTTTGTAATGCCAGCCTTACGTAAGACCAGCAACTGTTTTTTTTACCTTTTCGCCAAACATTTACACTGTATTTATTTTCGTCTATAATGCACATAAATGGCAGAGAACGCAAACGTATGACCCCCATATAAGCCCCTATATCAAGACACATATATGTATTGACTTGGTACAAACAGAAATGCGGTCTGACTAATATTAACTACCAACGTGAAGTAAAGGGAAGCCTGTCAAAATCTGATAGCATGCAGTGCAAGCCTGTCTCTCGGTGGAACTAATTATAATAAATATCTAGTGACGTAGGCTGCCAGTTCCATCGAAACCTCTCTTTGAGGTAGTACCCGTGTAATTGAATATGAATCCAACTGCTGGAGGACCTACGTGAGAATTATTACTGGATGAACGGACAGACGAAATATACATGAATAGTTTCTGACCAGGCTTCCGTTCACGTGTTACCTATCTACCTCTATAAGATGTAGCTTACTATGCTAGTAATACTTTGAAATATATATATTTTTTGGCTTGGCATACATTTCTTAAAGTGCACGGTTATCGTTATTGTGTCCAGTTCAATCAAAAAACTAAAATTTTATCGAAATTTACCAAGATGGCGGTGGCGTGACATGGAACACGCCTTGTCCCTCACCCCTAATGACTGTCCCACAAACTTGGATTACACTTTACACTAACTAAAATTTCGTTCTCTGACAAATTAAGCCACACTGTAACATTTTACTTAATGAACTGTTCGTTACCTCAACTATCTGTGCACCCATAAAAGTCAATTTATATTTTTTACCTGAAAGTGTTTTTAACTTCCACACATAATAATATTGTATAAAAATCAAAACAACAAATAAAACAGAGCATTGGAATATACACTACGCTGCTTGTGACATTTTAGACTCAAAAAAAAGAGGAAAAACAGGAGTGTGTTTACTAAATTACTCCAGTGACTTTCTTTTGTGGCAAACATGCGGTCTCATTGTAATTTTTCAAACTGAATATGTTATAAGATTTGTCGTAACAGAGCCTTTGGGAGTTCAAAGTAAAAAAGGATTCCCACTTTATTAAGTTAAATATTAAATTGTAGCAAGTTGTGTGTAGTCAGAATTTGATTAATGTTTGGTTTCGTGTTTGTTATAGTTGTTATGTTTTATTTTGTATACATATGGTTTATATTTCTATTTTGTGCCCTATACTATCGCGTTGGGAATAGTTTGTAATGATAGTTGTTTGTGTGATTTATTAAGTAAATAAATTAATTTAGAAGAAATCCAAGATTGTTATCCGATCGATGGCAGAATTATAGGAGAGTCGAAGTCGTTCGATAGTTTAAAAAGTAACTAGCGACTTCGACTAATATATTTGCCTAATAGATAAATGGCATCGATTAACGATCGATCGATTCATGTAATAATGTGCTAACAAAGAGTATCGTAATGTTTATACTGATTTAATTTAAGAACCGGTTTAATTCATCCTGAATAATTTAATATCGTTTCTTAATTAACATATGATTTTTTCATACATTATATTTTTACATTGCATTTTTTCAATAGCCTGAAATCAAACAACTTTATTATTTCCTAAACTAAATCGTATTCTTGTCGTGCAAGACTTAAATCGTTTTCACAGCTGAGCGTTCATTCCCTAGAGAAAAGCCGTAATAGAAGTGTATGCATTGTGAAATAAAAGTTAACAGAATCGGAACTATCGGTTATTGGCGATAGAATGGTTCAGCCCCTGGGGAGTTCTCGTGGAGCTGTGCTATTCGTAAATTGGGTATCGAGGGATTCTTCTTTGTTTTGGATTATTTTTCAGTAATTTAGCCTAATAGATGTATTGTGTAGGCGTTACATTATCGTTTAGATTTTGTCCATGTCTGTTCATTACGTAATTTAAATAAATAATACTAATAAATTAAATATTTACCAATTCTGTGATAAGACCATATTACAAACCTGTGCTCCATGAACAAGACCTAGTCATAAACTAGGTTGTGCCTTATTTAACAAAGCAGATAGTAGTGACAATTCGCCAATTTAGTCACTTTCAGACCAGTCGACAAATCTTACATTTTGTTATCTTTATTAAATAGGGCCCATTTAGATTTCTTAGAATGAATAATATTAAACATGCAACAAACTACTTCTGTATGAAGTATAGAGGCATACTAAGTATACACCAAAATATAGCATAAATACATTTCCTATCTTTAGCAACTCAACATAACGTAAAACGGAGATAAAAAATTAGGTCTAATCCTAAGGGACACGTCAAATCCGAGTGACGTCACAAGGGTGCATTGTACAAGACGTTTTAAGTACTGTTGTTGACGGTTACGGACGTGTTTACGTCACGGATCACGGAGATCTTCAAGCGATGAAAACAACATTTAATTGGTGGCTGCTTTTCCATTTTTTAATGACTTTTTTCTGAGACACATCTTTAAATCAAATTTATATAACAAATTAGCGTGATGTAAGGTTTTTTATGTTACTTTCTCCGTATTGAGCAAGCGTCTTATGAGAGCGATATGAGATGAAAGTTTCGGAGTATCTCGGTACAGAATTTTAAGTTACCGGTAGCTTTGTACACTAGCAGGATGTATTTCAGGTAAAATATTCGTGTAAAAAGTATTATCTTTATATTTCTTGATTTTTACAAAGACATGAGAGCTGGTTGGCATTTTACGGAGATATGTAATGTAAAAAATGTTGTGGCAGTGTAATTTGGGTCTCACTTGCAAATGTTTCGTGTAATTTTTTTACAACTGTGAATGTTTGTGAGGATGTGTGTATGTATCGATCGCGATATTTTATGATCTTATTATAAATGGGAAATGGGAGTGTTTTAAGGAAGGGTAGTGATGTCAACACATATCTTGAACACAAAAAGACAGTTCATGCAGCCTAAAAGACATGAAAAACTACTGCGCAACTAATAACATTGTTCAAGTAATGTGCCAGCAACTCCACCTACAACAATAAATCTTCTACGGTTCGTATTCTATTCATCTACGAATAGATACCAATAGATGTAACACTAGGTAAATCGACTACCCAGGGACGTCATTCGTCTTGTTCTATGCACGGAAGCAAAGTCACAAAAGAGCGGACGTCCATCGGATATTAACCTGAACGCCACATTCAGCTCTTCAATGCCGTCTACGATTCATAGCGTTGTTCCCCAATGGCATCGAAATCAAATGTTTGTATGCCTGAAATACAGTTCAAGATTCAATGTAGGTATCAAAAATGTAATAAAATACAGTGAGTTTTATAAAAAATCCCCATTGGGTTAGCGGAAGTTAATTTTTTTTTTGGATTTTCCGAATCAGGAATTTTTTGTAGCATCACGGAGTTTAAATTTATACCCGGCAGACAGCGATAGACTCAATCCTTATTATATGGACTTAAACATAGCCGGTGAAATGTAGGTGCCTTTCTCTCATTCTTTTAGGTACTTTTTATGCGTGATGTTTTGTTATTAGATTTTCTATGCTTCAATTTTGAAAAACATAACATCACGCCTATATTACCCAGAGGGTGTGACCGAGGTGTTCAACACCTACATTTTATCTGTTAGTTTTAGGTCCCATGGGATAGATAGAGGGTAAGGGATAGAGGGACCCGGGAATCGAACCCGAGACCTGAGAGACGCATAAGCTAACCACTAGACCATCAAGGCAGCTTTTGTATTCATCCACCAAATAATAGCACGATTTATCGAGGGACAATCGTCTTGTTCTATGCACGGAAGCGGAGTCACATAGGAGCGGACGTCCATCGGATATTACCCTGGAAGCCGCATTGAAGCTCTTCGGTTCGTAACTACGAAACATCAATCAACATCGTCACAAAAATCGCCAAAAAGTATTTGTTGCGTGCGTCAGCTGGCCCTTAAGGAATTTTTCAGAAAGTTGTTTAGGGTACTTAGAGAGTAAACATACTAAAATTCGTTTTTGTTTTTTCACTATTCCAAAAAGTTCAAAAAAGATGTTAACATAAAAATTGTAGAAAACCTTATAAGCTTTTATTACATACAGATATTTTTTTCTCTACAAACGTACCGTTTTTTAAATTATTGCAAAAATCACAAAATTGGGACCTTTATTCCCAGCTCCAACTCTGGTTCACCTCTTAGATGCCAGACCTTTTAGTATGTTTACTCCCTAAGTACTCTGAACAGCTTTAGTCTGAATTAATTTCTTAGGGGCCAGCACACTAACTCTACAAATTACGTTTTAGCATATAGTTTGAGCTACGTTTCTCTATTAAATAATTTTATTGTAAGCGTACATATCTTCTTCAGGGACCAGAATGAATGACAACTCGTCTTACAGAAAATTATTGTAGAGGTATGATAGCAGTCGCTCCACGTACAATACTGATTGCGATGATTCAGATATATCCGTTAGACTAGAAACCGATCCCAATGTAATTGGGAAAAGGCTAATAACATTATTTATTGCTAAAGAAACTTTTAGAATGAAGAAATTAAATAGTCTAAATAAACTAAACGTATCTTTTCCAAAAGGATTTACTACAATGAAGGACTAAGCCGAAACTATACACAAATCTCAGAGCATGGTCGCGACTTGATCCAAGGACTCGAGTTCAGTAAGTAGGATTTGTGAGTGTCGCGACCCGAGATAATGCCTTGCATCGAAAAGTATTGACGATTCAACGACTCTCCACAATCGAGAATTCTTGCTCGAAGCCTTTATCCTTAGAATAAATACTACCACGGCTTAACGGTAGGTGAAATTTCTTTGTATTTTTTTTCTTATAAGGTAATTTCACTTGACCGAATATAAGAGTGAGAGAATCAATAATGGTATTCGAACATCCCTGTCACTTCAATTTGTATGTGTAACGTTGCTTGCAAATTATTTGTCCATAGTGAAATAAGAACTTACATAACAAATTTATTAATGTTTGATGATGTGGTTTGATCTTTCTCGTTACTGGAATATATATTTTTTTAATATTTATTAAAAAATGAGTTAAAATAATAAGGGTCATTTTCTGCGCTTCCGAATAGTTCTTATCCAACCCATAAAATATAACCTGACCAAAATTAAAAGTGAAACAAGTTACACTTTAAATAAAGAACACAGCTGTCACTTGCATTCATGTGTGTTATATGTGCTTATCCTGCCAACAAGGTTTATCTAACACCCGTGAAATTGTGGCTTAGGCCTGCTTTACGACTTGACCGAATATAAAAGTGACACAATTCAATCAAAATCGAACACAGCTTTCACTTCTTGGTTTATCGATTTATCCAACGAGTAAGTTACTTCGCGATTGTGAAACAGGCCCTTAGTGTAAGGAAACCCAGTAAAAGTATGAATAGATAAATAAATGTTTTTTTATACTTGGACTTTTACCAATTGACAGTAAATACGTGTAAAGTTTGGTCGTACAGTAAGTAACAGAGTCGATCTTTAGTATCGCTACCTAAATTCAATTGGAGGGAGTTTTCACGGAGTTTTACTTTTATTACTATCGAGGCACGTGACTAGAAGTTTTATAAGTTTTGTTCCGGAGGTTTGTCACTGGTTCAGCCAAGCAAAATAAGATTATTGTTGTATATAGTAGAGTTTTTAGTACCGTAGTCCAGTTTAGTGTTTAGGTAAGGCCATGCAATTCTGGTTCATAAAGCAATGCAACACTTTGCGGATGCTGGATTATAGTTGGCTCTTGACCTACTGTTTCGCTACATAAGCCTTAACAAAATAAATTCAAAATTCAAATTCAAATCATTTATTTTCATAGGCCCCAGGAGGCGCTTGAACACGTCAAAACATTACAAAAAATGATATAAAAGTAAATAATAAATAATACTAAATTATACTAATTACAATGATTTGAATAACCGGGGCTCAGATTAATTTTAATCAAACTGTTTAGAATCGAATTAAAATCAATCCAAGTACCAGCTCCGATGGGTATTGCATTATGAGAAGAGCTGGTGAGAAACTCATGTGCACCATCTTTTAAAATGAAAAATATAACAATATAAAAGTACATAAAAAAAATCACATAAGAAGAGCAATTCATTTCCAAATACTATTATCATTTATGTAGTCTGAAATACTATAGTAAGCTTTTTGACATAATTTAGTTTTAACATATTTTTTAAATTTACCTATTGATAATTCTATTGCGTCTAAAGGAAGTTTATTGTAAAAGCGTATACATTGACCTGGAAACGAGTTTGAGATTTTATGGAGCCTAGTAGTGGGCACAGCGAGTTTGTTTTTGTTCCTTAGATTTAATTTATGGAGATCACTATTTTTCTTAAATTTCGTTTGGTTTTTGTGAACGTACATTAAATTTTCGTAAATGTATTGAGAATGTAACGTCATAATATGTATCTCTTTAAATTTATTTCTTAGTGTCTCCTTGGGACTCATCATATAGATAGCTCGAATAGCTCGTTTCTGGAGCACAAATATTGAATCTATATCCGCGGCACTACCCCAGAGCAATAAACCATATGACATTATACTGTGAAAATAGCTAAAATAAACTAAACGCGCAGTGTCAACATCGGTCAGTTGACGAATTGTTTTTACGGCGTAAGCTGCTGAGCTGAGTCTACCAGACAACGTTTCTATATGTGGGCCCCATTGTAATTTAGAGTCTAATGTTATACCAAGAAAGACAACCTTATTGACCATTTCCAATTCCTCATTGTCCATCACCACACTAGTTTTGACTTGCTTAACATTTTTTGTAAAAAATCTAATATATTTTGTTTTACTACCATTTAAAAGCAAGTTATTAGCACTAAACCAGTTCACTATCTTTGATAAAGCATTGTTTACATCGTCAATTACTGATTGTTGTCTTAAATACAAGAATAAATCTTAGCTCTCTATTTTGCTTTATAACAGGGCATTAGTGACCAAAAAAAGGTAAAAAACCGAAATACAATATTCATCGTGAAACGGTTAAATAAAGATTGAGGAAAACCTTGATCATTGTCATAAGATATTCAAAGGAAAAATTGTTGAGAACGACGAAAACTTCTTCGTAATGTTTTGGAGTAACTTGAGTTCTACTTGAAAGCAGTTCCCTGGCAAGTTTTCCGCCGGCCAATGTTCGTATTTACAATCTTAAATTAGCCACTTGAAATGTAAAAGTTATTAATTATCGTATTATGAGAGCGTTGTGAACAAGTAAAAGCTTCATTCAAATGAATTTAGCTATGTTCTGTAACAACATATACGTCAATATACGCAACCTCTAATTTATCATAAGTGTGATGTTATTTGATGTGCTACAGAAGATTCGACCTTATTTTTGATAACGTAATATTAGGTTTTTTGAATGTTTCAATCTTTCTTAGTTAGGTACTAAGAAAGATTGAAACGCTGCCAAAAATGTAATTTGGATATCAATTTCATTTTTGGCAGCGTTTCAATCTTTCTTAGTTAGGTACTAAGAAAGATTGAAACGCTGCCAAAAATGTAATTTGGATATCAATTTCATTTTTGGCAGCGTTTCAATCTTTCTTAGTTAGGTACTAAGAAAGATTGAAACGCTGCCAAAAATGTAATTTGGATATCAATTTTATTTACTTGTTAGTGAAAATATTTGGCGGTTATAATGTTCAAAAAACCTAATATTACATTATCTACTTTCTTATTTACTTACACCCAAATAAAGTGCGACCAAAAACTATATTCATATTTCAATGTATACTTGTTATCGTTTCGATTTATACGATGTATCTGTTCTTTTTCTAATCGCAGTGGAGTCGGTTTTTAGTCTTACCAAATCGGCTGAATACCAGTATTTTACATAGACCAACTGCCAGCATTCCTCCATCACCAAGTCCGACGCGATAGGATAGTTTTGATATACTATCTAGTGTCTGGCTACCCGTAACGACTGTCATAGATGTTCAAATGGCAAGCGACAGGCGCATTCAATTTTACTAACATTTCGTACTGAAGGAATACCAATTTATGATAAACAACCATTCCCGCGTGATACCTTTGTACCTTTTCTTTAAGAGGCATATCACACACCAATCTCAATGTCAAAGCTATTCAAGTATGAAATTGTAATTGTTGTTACGTATAAGCTTGGTTCACATTAAACTCACTCCGTACAGAGAAATGTCGAGAGGCTGGTGTTGTTTTGGTTGCTATAACTTACACATAGAATTATTGTCAAAAAACAAACAAATGATATTTGAAAAGACAACAATATGAATTGTTTGAAAAGATGGTGCACATGAGTTTCTCACCAGCTCTTCTCATGATGCAATACCCATCGGAGCTGGTACTTGGATTAATTTTAATTCAAATCTCTAAGTTGAATTAAAGTCAATCTAAGCTCCGGTGTCAAATCATTTTTAACCGACTTCAAAAAAAAAAAAGAGGTTCTGTATTCGATCCGTATGTATGTATGTATGTATGTATGTATGTATGTCACCTTTTTTTAACCGACTTCAAAAAAAAAAAGAGGTTCTGTATTCGATCCGTATGTATGTATGTATGTATGTATGTATGTATGTATGTCACCTTTTTATGTTCGCGATTTTCTCGGAAACTACTGATCCGATTTGAATGCAGTTTTTGGTATTTTAATCCTTGTGTTTCAAGGAAGGTTTTAGTATATAATTTTTCAGAATCTGATGAAGATCTTTGGAGACAGGCAACGGAACTCTTCAAAAACGAATAGCTAATGAACCACGTTTTGTGCAATCGTGTATCTATGTATTGTTTTCACCACTACATAACATAACATCATGCCAGTGTATGCTTTGAAGGGTAAGCAGAGACAGCCTACTTACCTACCCTTAAAGTACCGAAAGCTCTGCTTAGGTTTGTACGGGGCTTACGTTTCAGCACATTTGTTATTATCGTAGTGATAACTTATGATCATAAAGATCTCAGAAAGAATTTTTTGATTATATTGATTGTTTCTATTGTGTTTCATGCGTAATGATGCCTTAGTATTTCTTCCTAACCCCATCGTTAAATCTAAAAAACTAAGACACTAAAAAGCTTGAAATAAAAAAATAAAATAAAATAAAATAAAAAAAACTAATTAAAAAAAAGAATATTCTTAACTCGAGCGTATTCTAAATATTATAATTATGTACTAATTTTTTTCAAAGAAAAAGGAACCGCCTTCAAAAACTCAAAAGTAAAAAAGAAAATATTCGCTAAACTTTGCTTACCTTTATATTAATTTGTTTAAAACAATAAACCCAAATAATTATGTAATACCAATTAATAATATTTTTTTGAAGTCGGCGCCAAATTACAAAATCAAATACCAATTCAATTGGTATTTGATTTTGAGATTTTTTCAACAATTATTTCGGTAAATAAGGTTTTAATTGTTATTTGATTTTATGATTTTTTCAACAATTAATTCGGTAAATACGGTTTTAATTGGTATTTGATTTTGTGATTTTTTCAACAATTAATTCGGTAAATACGGTTTTAATTGGTATTTGATTTTGTAATTTGGCGCCGACTTCAAAAAAATATTATTAATTGGTATTACATAATTATAAGTTTAGCGAATATTTTATTTTTTACTTTTGAGTTTTTGAAGGCGGTTCCTTTTTCTTTGAAAAAAATTAGTACATAATTATAATATTTAGAATACGCTCGAGTTAAGAATATTCTTTTTTTTTAATTAGTTTTATTACAATAAGTATTATAATTTAGTTAGCTAAGTTTTATTTTAATTTTATAGTTTTTGTGTTTTGATCTTTGTTTTGACGTGTTCAAGCGCCCCTTTGGGCCCATGGAAATAAATGATTTGATTTGATTTGATTTGATTTGATTTGGTTATATTATATGGCAAGGGTTTATGTCTGAAATGAATCGGCTGAGTAATTGAGGCGATAATAAAGGTCAATAGGTCTGCACTTTACGGTCATGGTATCTTCTTACAAAACATCAGCTATTTTCTTGCAAATAGTTGCATTTGTGGCTGTAGTTATCATCAGTGATTGGAATAGACGTACAAACACACGAGCGTCATGTTGTCAACTACTGCCGACACATTAACAGGTGCCGTCGATTGCCACCAAGGCGTCGACTGCTACTAACCCGTGTTGACGGCTGCCGTTGACAACATTCCGCTTGTGTGTTTAAGCCCTTAGAAATTCACTATAATCACAGTATTAAGATATACAGATTTACCAGTATTCTGACACGACCCCTTTGCTTATTTGAAATAACAACAGACAGTTGCACACGGTGTGCTGTCCAAATGACTACTGTAACTGACTACTGTATTTGAATTTCGTGTGCCTGGCTTGAGATTTGAATTCGTTTGTCACAGGTCGCTGTTGTTGACGTCCTTATTGCGATCTTTTTTGCAAGGTGAAGCCACGTGACGCGTTCAGACCGTTTTTTATGAAGATAAACTAGGTAAATCTTTACTCTGCTATAACGCCTTACTCACTTACACTACGCCACAGGTAGGCAATTCTAACTCTAAATCAAGTGGAAACTACATGATAACTGTATATTTTCAGCTTTACCTAAAGGGCAATCAACAAAATTTACGACCGAGCATTGTTACACATACCCTAACGTTCACACGTTTTGTAGTTTATTTGGTGATCACGTCAAATATTTATTAGGCTATTCGCAATGTCCTAAATTGTTCCATTGTATTTTGAGTGTAACGGTAATGTTGCTAGTAATAAATGTTTATTACGGTATGTTTGCAAGAGGTTATGAAAGTGTAATGACGAAGGTTTTATTGCCTTACATAATGATACCAAAACAAATTCGTTCAACGTGTCTGTCTGTCTCAAACTTAAAAACTACTGAAGAGATTATCATGTGGTTTAACCAATTAGTCCAAGATCCCAGAGCTGACAGACATAACTTAGTTTCACACGGATGAAACCTGCAACATTTATTTTTTGGGTAGCTTAAAAGCGTTTGGCAAAAGCTCTGGTCCATCAAAAGTGTCTGGCACTTAAGATATTACTTTAAAATAATATTCTACATGACATAATATATTAAGTAAAAATCAGCCATGTGAATTTAAGTTAAATAACTCTTATTTTTAGTTACCTTTCTCACCTGGTACCTGCCCAGGTGTCACTCGGCAAGTTACACAAAGCGCGTAGGTATTCAAGGCACACGAGACGCTACTGAAAACTTCAGGTTTCATCCGTGTGAAAATAAGTTATGTCTGTCAGCTCTGGGATCTTACTCTAAATAGAAAGAATGATTTATGAAATACGAAGCGACCAGTAGCTAGCTTTGCATCAATTAAAAAAGCAATAACCCTGTAACATTACATAAAATCACGCCTATATTACCCAGAAGGGTGTATCAGAGGTGTTCAACACCCACACTTCACCTGTAATTCTTAGGTCCAATGGGATAGGGGGTGAGCCTATCGACATCTACTGCTATCTATCGTGCTGCTACTGTGAATTTCCTGATGGAAAGTTTACTTAAAACACTTTGCCGACCCGGGAATCGAACCCAAGGCCTCGCGAAGAGTGGCGCATTTGCCAACCGCTAGACCATCGAGCAACAATAACTCTGTAATTACTGTAAAATACCTTTACACCCACCGGGTTATTTATCTATAAGTTTTAATTTGTATTTTCATGTACTTACAGTTTGTCTTTTAAGAAACAAAGTGTTTCAGTCACAAACCGAAATATTGGTGATCGATGGTCGATGAAAATTGTAACTTACAACCGTAATGCGATTTTATTTAGGACACAATTTAAAATAAACCACTTATAGGACAATAGGTAGAGATTTTTTTTAAGTATTTCATGTAATTTAATTGAGCAAAGTATTTCATATTTCAGCGTAAAATAAAACTCGAAAGAATACAAACAAAGATATACATAAAAGCCTTCTTCAAGAAATATTGGTTACATCTCATTATTATGCTTCTATTGTATAACATCGTTAAAGTCCTCAGATTTCAACATAATGCTTGTTTTAACTATTACACAACGGGTATTACTCACGTATTATTATGTCTACTAAGGCGACTGGCAGTTTCACTCGATTTAGACGAGCTTCGTCAGGCCATGAGTACGGAGCGACGCGAACCGGCCAGTTAGGGAAAAGGCCTTCGTACCGCGAAAGGTGCGTGAAGCGATCGAAATCGGCAAACACCCAAATTTCAATCGGGACATAGGTTGGTCTATACCTACAGCCTGGAAACCGGTCCTTAAAGCCCAACCGTGTACCTCTGAAGGACTCACACAAAGTACCGATACAGTTAGTTCGTTCCATACAATAACATCCTCAATCGTGGACCCTTACGTGGACAGTGACAGTGAGAACAGTGACAACGACCTTACAAAAACGCTACCACCAACAAGTGCAGATCAATCCCCACTCTTAGCATCATTGTCGCGACGTGCGGCGCGAGCGGCGGCACGTAGTGCGAAAAGAGACGCGTCCCAGGCCGGTTCGCGTCGCTCCGTACTCATGGCCTGACGAAGCTCGTCTAAATCGAGTGAAACTGCCAGTCGCCTTAGTAGACATAATAATACGTGAGTAATACCCGTTGTGTAATAGTTAAAATGTTATCAACTCACGTCACATTCAATAATATTATAATGCTTGTTATTTTTTTTGTTTGTTTTCTTTCATTTTATTCGTTTATTTTACTTCGTTTATTTTGTTTATATAAAATATAATAAATATAACGATAATTTATTTAAATGGCAAAGTTTTCTTAATAAGCATATCTAGAATATTTTATAGACTTTAAAATTTAATGGGCGGTTGCCATTTTCCATCACATCAAGTGGCCTGAAGTCTTGGGCCTTACAAAGATGATCCGACTATTTTATCAAATGTTTTAGGAATATGAATTTCCAACTGTTTGACAGCCAAAATTTTCACAAACTCATGATTCGTTCACTTATACTAATCCTGGTTCAAATCCTGCCTGTCCCATAATTTTTAACTGTTTTTTTAGTATCTATAATTTGCTAAGCATAGCTAATGCTATAAAAATAAAATCAATGAGAAGTCAGTCAACTTTTATTATTAAATTCTTATTGAGTAGCTCTATTTGCCAAACAAATGTTTTTCTTGCCATTTTCTCGAATAAACGTAACACAAGAATTAAAGCGTTCTATAGCTTTTGTCTCGCAATATTTCTATTGTTTTCGCAGCTGAGTGCTACATTCCCAAGAGGAAAACCGTGAAAGAAGTGTATTTATTAGGAAATAAAAGTTAACAGAATCATAACTATCAAATATTGTCGATAGAATGATAAAGCCACTTGAGAGATCACTGTTATTCGTTAATTGGATGTCGAGGGATTCTGATAAGTCATTAATGAAATGCAGCATAAAGCCGACAATATATCGATTAAAACTTTTAAAAAAGAAATTTTGTATATAGAATTACTATGTTTTCTATATTTTTTTTTTCAATGTCAAAATTTTCCACTGGTTGTTTTAAGGGGAGTTGTTTTTTTCACAAAAAGTAGTTTTAAGGGGGTTCCGTAGTACCTACCCTTAAAGGATTAAAGGAACCCTTAAAGTTTAAACATGTTCGTCTGTCCGTATTTTCGAGGTATTAGCGTCGAAACCATTCGTGCTTGAAAGCTGAAATATATTTTAACTCTGCCAAGTTTCGCGAAGCATGATTAACAAAAAATCTAAAGGAAATTAACGCGATTAGGCATTGTTTACCTTATTGGCTTTAAATAGAAATATAAATAATTTATTCGCGTAAAACATGGTAGGTACAGATGTTTTAACATTTTGTTACTTTTTAGGGTTCCGTAGCCGAACGGCAAAAAACGGAACCCTTATAAATTCGTCATGTCTGTCTGTCTGTCTGTCCGTCCGTCCGTATCTCACAGCCACTTTATTCCGAAACTATTAGGACTACACGATTGAAACTAAGTAGGTAGATGTATTCTGTTAACCGCTTTACGATCTTTATACAAAATAAAAAAAATATTAATATTAGAGGGGGGCTCCCCATACATTGAACTGAAACAATTTTTTTTTTTCATTCTACCTATACGTGTGGGGTCTATAGATAGGTTTTTAAAAATTACATTGAGGTTTCTAGAACCATTTTTTTTCAATGTCAATCGTTCCAAAGATAGACACTTTCAAAGTGCTAAAATGAGTGTCCCCCCCCTCTAACTTTTAAACCACAGGAGCGTAAAATCTAAAAAAAAATATATATTATAGATCTTAATAAAAACTTTCAACCAAAATTGTTTTGAATAAGATACAGTCGGCAGTTTTTGAGATATAGCACTTTTTTCAGCAACCGCAAATTATAACTTTGTTATTGATACAAATTCCATAAAACACTATGAAAAACAAAGTTTGCTGGCGAAAAAATGTTGGTATTTTGGCTATTTGTCGGTAATCGGTACGTTTATTTATTTATTTATGTTGTTACGACTAGCTACGGAACCCTATTGCGCGTGGCCCGATACGCACTTGGCCGGTTTTTGTATCACATATTTCGCCGGGAATTCGACATTCCATACCTTTACGTTAAGACTAAAAGGTAAATAATACATCATCGCGTTAATTCCCGTTAGATTTTAGTAAGTGAAACAAAATGAATGCGTGTCCGACCTATTTATGCCAAAAAACGCATTACCATTCTATGCTTAAATGAAAACACCACATTTGTTAGTTCAATAGAAACAATCTTAAAACTGACGTAGTCTACAATTTGCAATTGCGTTTTAGGTTCGTTTCGCAATGAAATCAAATTTTATATTATTTAGGTATAATCCCTGTACTTTAAATCCCTACATATACACATAATTTTTGTAAAATGTCTTGTCTCTCAGAGTGAAGAAATAAAATAGTCTAAATTAAACTCAACAAATCTTTTAAAAGGAATCTAGTACAGTGAAGGACTAAGCCGAATCTATACACAAATCTCAGAGTACGGCCACGACTTGAGCCGAGAACTCGAGTTCAGTAAGGAGGATTTGTGAGTCTCACGACCCGAGATAATGCTTTACATCGAAAAGTATTGACGATTCAACGACTCTTCAGAATCGGAGATTCTTACTCCAAACATTTATCCTTTGAATGAATACAATGTTATTTTTTCACAAAAGCGGAGTTATAGAATAATTCAACATCATGCCTATATTGCGTAAAAGGGTTTCGCAGCAGCGCATAGCATCCCGATTACACCTGTTATGTTTAGGTTCCATGTGAAAGTGCGTGAGCATATTGCCATCTACTGAACACAGTTCCATTCTGTAGGAATTTACCTACTGGAATATCCCAAATAACGCTCGAACTCGAAGCCTGTGAGAGCGCTATCACTAAACCAATGAAGAAATATTAAATTCAGTCATAACAAATTTCAGACCATGGTCGCAACTTGATCCGAGAACTCGAGTTCAGTAAGTAAGATTTATGAGTCTCACGAACCGAGATAATGCCTTACATCAAAAAGTATTGACGATTCAACGACTCTCCACAATCGTGAATTCTCACTCCAAACCTTTTTCCTTTGAGTAAATACTAGGCTTAACGTTGCGTATGATTCCTTTTTTTTGTTCTATTTGGGGTCTGTTTCACTTGATCGAATATAAGAGTAACGTTGCTTATAACTTTTTAAACGATGGGATAAACCGTCACAGAATAAAGGACCATTGCACGTAGCAATTTAGGCAGTTCTTATGCGTGCTTAATTATGTCATTATATATACAGAGGTGAGAAATGCCTAGCAAAATTTGCGTCGTATAAATAAGCCTTAAATTCGATCTGTATAAAGGTCATCTTTGTACTGTTCTGTCTCTGCTAAAATATTTTTGCTTACTTGCTGAAAAAAAACAGTGAAATCATGCTGTTACTAGCATTTATGACCAGTAAATTAAACAGAAAGTTAAAAAATAATAACACTCAATATTGTTAAAACTGTATAAGTTTAGAGAGATACTTAGAAGTTGCTAAATGTTTTTTAGAGTTGAACTTTTGACAATTGACAGTGTGTATCGTGTTTAAAGTTTCGTCGAACAGTAAGTACTAGAGTCGATCTTTAGTATCGCTACTTAAATTCAATTGGTAGGAGTTTTTACGGAGTTTAACTTTTATTACTATCGGAATACGTGACTAAAGTTTTATAAGTTTTGTTCCGGAGGTTTGTCGCTAGTTTAGCAAAGAAATTTAAGATTTTGCTAAGAAATATAATATAATGGCGTTAAACCTCTTGTGAACGAACTCGAGGCTGGAAGTAACATAGTCTCTCAGTTTAATTAGGCTCTGAAATTACTCGCGCATTTGGTGGATTAATTTAGCTTGATGGGCTGTAGTTGTCACCTACAATCAAGCAACAAACTCGTTAAAAAAACATTATTTACGGTTTTAGCTCACTCTTTTTGTCAAAAATATGGAACTTGTAATCAAAAGAACTGAAAACAGAAATAGTACTCGAATTGTATTTGTTTTTACTTCCTCAATCTGTATTAATCGTGAAACAAATAGAAAAAGATTGAAGCAAAGCTTAATCAGTGTAATTAGATATTCAAAAGAAAAATTGTTAAGAACGATAAAAATTTCTTCGTAAAATGTTTTGGAGTAACTTGAGTTCTACTTAAGAGCAGTTTATGGCAAGTTTTCCGGCGGTCAATGTTTGTACTTACAATCTCAAATTAGCCAGTTGAAATGTAAAAGAGTTTTTTTTAACGCATACTGAGAGCGCTGTTGAAGAATTCAGATGTGTTCTGTAAGAATACTGCTTTGGTGACTAGTGGTTAGCGTATGTGACCTCTTCATTAATTATAAGCGCTATGTTATTTCATGTGCCACAGAAGATTCGACCTTATTGTGAAATACATAATGTGACGGTTAAATAATCATTTTTAACCAAATATTTTTACTAACTAGTAAATAAAATTGATATTCAAAGAACATTTTTGGCAGCGGTTCAATTTTTGTTCTCAAATAAATTGCGGTCAAATACCATTATATTCAATGTAAACTTGTTGACCTAAATATCGGTTCATCATCATTCTTTGAGCCTTTTCTAAGCTTACAGATACGGCAGAGTACCGGTATTTCAATTCAGGTATTTTTATTTAACCGGAACATAACCAGAGCAACAATAAGGTCAATTCTGACTGCCTTTAGACATTCACCACCCAGTACGAGCCAAAACGATATTCTTGAAAAACCCGTTTTCCATCAAAGCAGAGAAGAGAAGAGATATGTTTAAATGCACAATCAGGTTTCGTTATTTCCTGATATTTCTCTCTGCTTAGCTTAGATAGCGAAACGTGATGGTTATTGATATACATATAAAATTTTAGAAAAACTTCAAGTCAAGTTGCTAAAATGGCCTCTAACTACCCATAACGACGATTTCAAAAACAAAAAATGCACGAAGAATTTTTGTATTCGGTACAGGCGGCTTCGAGACATCGGGAAGCAAACATAAAAAAAAGCCAAAAAAAAGAAAATACACCTACATTGAGAACCTTCTTTTTGAAGTCGGTTAAAAATAACAACCAGCAGGCAAATTCAACTGTATCAAAATATCGTATAACACATACCTTTGTAGCTTTAAGCTTTAGGAGGCATATCACAGACCCCAATATCAATTTCAAAGCAACTCTAGTATGAAATTGGAATAGTTACGAATAAGTTAAATTACATAAACCACACTCTGTGCAGAGGAACGTTGAGAAGCTCATAGTAATACCACTGCTAATATTATTTGGTTAATGACTGAAACAAATCGGCTGCGTAATTGAGAGGATAGTAAAGGTGAATTTGTCTGTACTCAAGGCTCGTGGTATCTGTAACTCGCAACACGTCTGCCATTTCTTTTGCAGATTGTGACTATAGTTATCCCCAGTGATTGAAATAGGCGATTAATTTAGAGCTAAAATACACAATCGGCATGTTGTCGAGTATTGTTGAGATTTTGACGGCTGTTATCGACTGCTACCGACGTGTTGATGGCTGCTGCCAAGCCATGTAGACGACTGCCGTTTGAGCTCTTAGGAGTCACTATAATTTCTAACACACTCATATTAACTCAAAAAATTAGGCAGTTCTAACTCTAAATCAAGTACAAATAGCGCTAATGTATATTTTTCAGCTTTCGCTGAAGGGCAATCAACAAAATTTATGATTAAGAATTGTAACACATAAACATATCCTTACGTTCACACGTTTTATAGTTATTTTATGATCATATGAACTCTAATATGTATAAGTTTATACGCAATGCCCTAAATCGTTCCATTGTTTTTTTAGTGTAACGATACTATTACGGTATATTTGAGGGAGGTTATAAAAGTGTGATGATGAAGGTTTCACTTTCCTACATAAAGATTATAAAACATAGTTGTCCGCCGCGTCTGTCTGTCACGCGATAAACTTAAAACTACTGAATGGATTATCAAACGATTTTCATCAAAAGATAAAGTGATTGACGAGGAGGCTATAGATATCTAATTTGTCAAGGTTAGCATATATAAAGAACAGAAATTGGCTAATTAATGAAAATATCTACACCGGGCATTTTATTAATCTATTTTTATGTAAGTTTTTATTTGTTTTATTTTAAAATAAAATACATTAAGGGTGTTGAATTTCCGAAAAAGATTTCATATAATTTGTTTATTAAATTGACTAAAGTAAAATAGATTTAAAATATTTAAGCAAAAATATAACATGAAAGAAAAAACAAAAATATTTATAAAAGCCTTCTACAAGAAATATTGGTTACATCTCATTATTATTCTTCTATTGTATAACATCGTAAAATGCTCAGTTTCAAAGTGATATTTATTTTGTTTATTTTCTTTGATTTTTTTTATATTGTTTAAGTTAAACAATATAATGATCACTAATTTAACTGGCGAGAGACTTTTTATACAGCTCACTTCTTTTGAGTCGAGATATTTTAAGGTCGGAGTCAATCTTTTATTACCTCGTGGATGCGAAAAATCTACGGCATATGTGTTTAATGTATATATATGTCTTGTGTAGTTTTTTTTACTGAATGTTTGTTTCCATGACTTATATGAAATTTATTTTGAGCTGACTACGTTCATCATCATCTGCCGATCCTTTTTCCAATTCAATTTGGGTCAGCTTCTAGTCTTGCGGATTTGGCTGTATATCAGTATATTACATGAAGCGACTGCCATGAGACCTCCGAAACCCAGTATGAGATGATACAATACCCTACTTAAAGTAGTTGTCAGACTTTCAGGCCTCCAAGTACCCGTTGGAGAGATACATCTTCAAATGGCAACTGGGCCGACCGCGACGGTTTACCGTGCTTTTAAATGCACGGAGGAAATTTCGTTATGTTGCTTATTGACAGCATTGTCTAACCTGTAAGATTTATGCGGGTTTGATTTAGCGACCATGAGCTCCTACACTGTCTGTCACGTTCATAAAAAATCCTAAAATTGGTAACGCTTTCAAAGAGATAAGAGCTATAAAAGTAGTGGTTGAGGATCTCGAAAAAGGTTCTAGAAGGTTAAGGTCACGGACAAACGTCAGCTGTTGAAAGTGCTGACTTTGTACATTTAGGGTCTGTTTAGTCTAGACAAACGTCAGATTATAACTTGACCGAAAATAGAAGTGATACAATTTAAATTTAGGTATTTGTTTGACTGGAAAATAAGGCGTGCACGATTGTGTGCGCACTGGCTGCACACACGTCACACGGCAGCAACACGCGACGCCGCGCCTAATGTGATCTGCCTTATGTTTCAACCTTTTTGGTTACAGTAAAGTTTACTTGACGATTACGAACAGTCTCTAAGAATAAAGTACTAGTTTTAATAAAAACAGTTGCTGATACATCAACTAACGAAATTAAATGGTTTAATTTTTGGCAATTTCGTGCCATTAAGAGTAAAATGGTGACGGATACCTACTACTATGAAACAAGATTTTACCAAATTATTTTCCAAATCAAGCTCATTTTTTCCTGTTAAATGATTTCCTTTACACATACGGTTTTCATACTTGATTAAATCTCAGAGATTGCTATTGAAGCGATAAAATTACACGCTTTACTGATATAACGGATTGAACTTGAAGGAGAGCTATCAAGCTTAAATTGCCAGTGACATCTAGTGCCTATAAACGAATCGATGCTGTGTAAAATAACGTTTCATGGCGGTATAAAGTTTTTATCTTAGAGCTTCTGCACGCGGCTAAAAAAAAGTAGGCTATATATTTCTGGGGTCTTGTTCTATCTCCACACCAATGTGCATTTAGATTGGCCTAGTAGATTCGAAGATATTTGGGTACAAACAAACAAACCAACGATAGAGATACGCGTGAGCTGACATATCATTCAAATAGTAGTTTATTAGATAACAAAATATAATTAGTTCGATTTCCGAGTTGAGTAAAAAAGATTCTTTGGATTTTTGCTGTCAAGAAATTCTCTCTAGTAGCAGGACATCGGATATGTGCTCGGTGTATGGCGATAGGCTCACCCTAGTCACATGGGACCCAAACATGAAAGGTGAAATGTGAATGCTATACACCTCTGCTACAGTCTTCTAATTAAAATAAATGTATGTTTTGTTGTTATAAATTAATAAATTTATTAATGAAATATAGCATATTCTGCTCAGTCTTTACAACTGATCCCCACGATAAAACGAAAGATAATGTTAACCACTAGCGAATAATATGAGATTCTAAACTTACTCGAGTGGAACTTAGTTAAATAAAGCAAACTTGTTAAAACAAATCAAATTATTCAAATGTTTGATAACGCGTGGTTACGATTTAGATAGGTTATGAAGGTAGCAACACTTAAATGTTGTTAAACAGTTTAGCATATGAGGTTCTAATAACAAAAAAAAACGGACTTCAAAAAGTAGGTAAACTAAAAAGCAAAAAATAAATTTACTTCGCACAAAATAATACGTTTTTCATTTAGTTAAATAGACATTATTAAATAATTATTTTATAATTCTGAAGTCGGTGCCAAGTAAATCGGATAATTAAGAACTAATATTCAGTCAAAAAATAGTTGTTAGAAAGATTGATATTATCTTTACAGAGTTATTGTTTACTTGGCACCGACTTCAGAATTATAAAATAATTATTTAATAATGTCTATTTAACTAAATGAAAAACGTATTATTTTGTGCGAAGTAAATTTATTTTTTGCTTTTTAGTTTACCTACTTTTTGAAGTCGGATTTTTTTTTGTTAAAAATTATTTTATTTTACGATTTTAAGTGATGGGTAGACCGAGCAAGAATGTTTCTCGAATGAGGAGACGACGGTTACTTGAGACGGAAAACTTATTAATAATAATCCCTGTACTCCTAACCGTTGAGGAGTTGTAGCTTCAGCTCAGCAACTTAAAATGCAAATATCCAAGTAGTTTTAGGTAATATTCGAATAACAATATAGAAGCCTTTGAAATTTGAATTCTTTAGGATCCCATCATCAAATCATGACCTCATATTATAAATATACATAAGTAATATTCAACGTCTCGCCTCATCTGTGTATAACTTGAAAAAATACAGTAAACGGCCTCAAGGAGCCTATATTTAAAGAATTATCCCCGTACTTCTAACCGTTGAGGAGTTGTACCTTCCAGCATCAGCTCAGCAACATAAAATGCTGACTACTAGATGCAAATATCCGAGTAGCTTTAGATAATATACAAAAAACAATATAGAAGCCTTTTAAATTTGAGGGTTGCCCTCGATTTCTCTAGGATCCCATCATCAGAACGTGACTGGAAAAAAATGGGACCACATGACAAGTATATCCTTTCAAACAAAAAAATAATTTCTTAAATCGGTCCAGGCGTCTTCGAGTAATCGGCGAACAAACATAAAAAAAAAAAAAGAAAAAAAAAAAAAACATACAACCGAATTGAGAACCTCCTCCTTTTTTTGAAGTCGGTTAAAAATATACCAGACAGTTTATATTAATACCACTTAGAGGCAGTGCCGGTTCTAGCACTACCAGCGCCCTGGGCGAGATTTATACGGCGCCCCCTAACTGCAATTCAAACCCATATGAAAAAAAGCTAATAACATTTGACTATCCTAGCCTTTGTCAGCAAACTCTTTTATTATTTTATCAAAAACGAGGTTTTCAGCAATTTCATTCTCGATTGACTAAGTTGCCAAGTTTGTCAATCAGGATTACAATATTGTCGATCGCAGAAAGGTTTTTATCAGCTTAAGCTCAGAAAAACGCCTCTCCCCACTAAAATGAGCTGATGAAAACTAGAATGAGCTGAGTGTGTGCCGCTTCGTCAAAAATTACATAAACTCTCTCTAATTTAAACGTTAAAAACCGGCAAGTGCGAGTCGGACTCGCGCACGTAGGGTTCCGTACCACTCGACCACTATACATCTAAACAAATGTTTTCTTTATTCTTTATATATATTGGAGTTGATTGAATGAAAAGTAAAATGAGGGTAACGATTTATAACGTATAAAAAAAAATATTAGATCTCGTTCAAACCAATTTTCGGTGGAAGTTTGCATGGTAATGTACATCATATATTATTTTACATTTATAATTCCCTTATTTTAGAAGTAACGGGGAGGGGCTATTCAGTTAAGAAAAAAAAAATATTAGAAACCTCAATATAATTTTTGAAGACCTATCCATAGATCGCCACACGTATGGGTTTGAAAAAAAAATTAAGTTGCAGTTCTAAGTATGGGGAAACCCAAAAATGTATTGTTTTTTTTCTATTCTTGTATGAAAATCTTAATGCGGTTCATCGAATGCATCTACTAACCAAGTTTCCACAATATAGCTCTTATAGTTACGAAAAAGGGGGTGTGACATACGGACGGACAGACGGACAGACATTTCGAATCCATAAGGGTTCCGTTTTTTGCCATTCGGTTACGGAACCATAAAAAGAGATAGATAATGTTTTTCTCGATGTTCTCGAGTTTCTCACCAGCTCTTCTCATGATGCAATACCCATCGGAGCTGGTAATTTTAATTCAAATTTCTAAGTTGAATTAAAGTCAATCTGAGCTGCGGTGTCAAATCATTTTATTGCAATAATTATTATAATTTAATTAGCTAAGTTTTATTTTCATTTTGTATAATTTGTATTTTGATTTTTGTTTTGACGTGTTCAAGCGCCCCTTGAGGCCCATGGAAATAAATGATTTGATTTGATTTGATGGTCGGGGATTCCCGGTAAAATTAAATGCATGCAGTGCAGTGCTCCGATTTGAAGACTGAGTTCCATTCTAGTGTTGCCAACATAACAATTTTTTCGCAAAATTTAGGGAGTTTACGAGTTAGTAGGCCTCGCTCAATGAACGAATATAGGCGCCTGCGATGCCCGCAGGCGCCCCTTTATATTTGGCGCCCTGGGCGGTCGCACAGACGCGCCCAACCCTAACGCCGGCCCTGCTTAGAGGTTCCCCGCGTTTATTTATTAGCAATTACTATTGTGGAGTCTAAGGAGGCAAACACAGTTTTCACTTTAAATTATACAGTGCATACGTTAGAATCCCACGCGTGTATTTCTGTCAACGAGTGTTGCAAGATTGCCACTGTGTGTTGCCAGCCACAAACAAACATTTCCCTTTATAATAATATTAGTAGGATTTCGAAAAAAGAAATGTTTCATTTTGATCTTCTTCTTCTTCATCGTGTCGATGGCTGAGTCAAATTTTATTTTGACTAGCCATCGTGGTGAATGGAATAGCCAATTCGCTTTGGAGACTCGCGAATTGGCCAGGGTGCGCCGGACGACGTAGGAGGTCGTTGTGTACGTCACTCGGGGAGGCTCCTTTCATGCACCCCGTTTTGATGTTAAAAATAAATGATAGTGGAGTGCTTGTTAACGAGTTCAAATCACTATGGTCTCCAGTATCGGTAATATAATTTTAAACATATTTTAGATAGATACATATTCTTCTACTTTATATACCACGGCTCGTGGCATACGTCGAGAAGCGGAAATATTGATACAAAATGTTACGATATTCAATGATTCGCTCTGGGACTTTGGAATTATGTGGTTCTCAAATATGATTATTATGACAATTTTATCACGGCATTGAGAGTATTTTCATATGACAGTAAATGCTTAAAATATGATAAAATAGTATTATTGCTTTAATTCTACTCATTACGAACTAAATAAATCAGAACTGGATTGATGGTTTGACAACGATTTTACCTCATGATCAAGTGGTCTACGGTGGATCTCACTTACCAATTAGGTACCTTTTTACTCTTGCTTTGAAACTCATGCGTAAACACCGACTCAGGGCATACCATTATTTGGCAAAACGCTTAGTGCGTATTTGTGGAATATATACCTTGAAGCGATGCTAGAGTCCCGTAATCTGATAGTCCGATGGTGAATGAGGATTGAGAAATAAGATTATGCAGCTCCTCGGTGTACTCCGAAATGTATCCTGTAATAGATATATAGGTATAGCTTAAGTACTTACTGCCTTTATTTTCCATTGCAACTCTAATCTTGTCACCCTTAACACTCATATTTATTGCACATTTATTATTGGGGTTTCAATTCTCGTAGTCAAAGAGAAAAATCAATGTTGTATCATGAATAGGAAAAACTGTTCAAGTGTGTACCGGGCTTTGTAGGGTTCCGTAGTCAACCAAAACAATATGTGGACTTAAAAGGGGTTTTGTACTTGTATTGAATAAGTAACAAGCTTAATTAAGTTATTATTTTTAAAGGTTTTTGTATTTTGTATGAAATATGCCAAGTAAATGTATTTAACATTTTAGACTCCTTATTACTCTTAAACTTAGCCGTCATAGTTTTCCATTAGGCATAACGGAACTCCACAAAGTAGGTACTTTGGGTGAGACGGAAGATAAATTGTAATTGAGACAAACATGACGGTTGGATGAACGCCTTTTAACGAGATTAAAATCTGATAGGTATTTCTTAGAGCGTAGTAAAATATTATTACAGTATTTATTTTTAGTAATTGAATACAGGATTATTTAATTTCATTTATTAAGGTTTGTCAGTACGTCCTCTCTGCCAACAATACATATCTTCTAGGTGTATTTAATGTTTATAAAGATGATTATTGCACAGTGAAGGTTTTACTAATGTATCACTTACTTCTTTAAAAGTTTTACTTCAGAGTTTATTATATTCACACATTTATACCTTTACTATTCTATATTTTTGATGTATTTTTACCAAAATATAATATATTCTATAACAACTAAATGAAAAAAAATATTTATTTACAACCAATGAAATTAAAACACAAAAAAATACTAAATAAACTAACCTAAAATAAACTACTTAAAAACTAGCGATAAAAAAATACCTAACCTAATCTAACAAATCGCAGCCAGTGGGCAACGTTCCCGAAATGCTGGCAGCATTGCCACGCTGGATGGCAATGCTAATTCGCTGGCCAAAATAAAAACCAGCATTTCGGCAACGTGTTGTATCAACCAATCGCTGTGATATTACTTTAAATAAAGAATAGGCCCCTGGTCTCCACGGCCCAAGCGTCTCAACCCCAAAAGGCACAAACATATAACCACTATCGAGAGGACTATATTTGCGCCTCTTGATGTATTTATACCTTATAAAACCTGAACATTATTATGTATAACTTACTGACTATAATTTGAATACACTTACAATTCACATGCCTACAATATTGTTAGGTAGAAGAATATAGCTCAAGTTACGTAAATGAAAATTTTGCTAAATGCCTTACAGCACGCTATGTGGTACAAATTAAGTTCCAAGAAACTTAAAAATTACAATGCTATTTAAAGGTTTACGCTAATGTAAGGAATATAAAGCTATTAATGGTGGTGGTAGATTTTTTAGAACGAGCTTGAAAGAGAAAACACCAAATAAAACATCACGCCATTGAGGATACGGGTTACTCACGTTACTTTAGCCGGGATTTGCCGACTAGTTTCGAAACTAGTACGTAGATTCATCAACTGGGCTATTAACCGCGTGTCGTCGCCTCCGCGCGACTTCTTACATTAATAGCCCACATTAAATTGATGTATCTACGTACTAGATTCGAAACTAGTCGGCATATCCCGGCTAAAGTAACGTGAGTAACCCGTATTCTCAATAATAATCACGCCTATATTACCCAAAAGGATCGCATAGATGTATAACACCCACATTTTACCTGTTATGTTAAAGTTCCATGTGATAATGTGTGCCTATCGCCATCTACAGGGCACAATTTCAACGCTGTGCTTTCATAGATAATTTTGTGACGAAAAAAATCCAAATATCACTTTTGCTCGACCCGGTAATCGAACCCGGTACCTTGCAGCTAATAAAACACGAACACTAACCACAAAACCAATAAGACAGTCAGACAGAGAGCAAAAAGAAGTGGTTGCACTGCACTATTGTGTCCCGGTTTGGTGCGATTAGGCTAAAAAAATACTGGCACACACGCACAAAGCGTAATTATGGCGCTTTCAGATGTAGAGACGGATCTACACTGCACATTGTGCATATTTATGACCTGTAATCGCCATTTTAAGATATCATAGATATCGTAGATAAAAAGGATCCTAAATCCTTCCTTAGGTCTTGGACTATCACTAAACCAATTTTCTTGAATCAGCTCAGTAGTTTAGCCGTGAAAGTGCAATAGATAGACAATATAACTAAGGATAAAGTACAAATTAGTATATAAATACAACACTTCAGATTGAATTCCTTTCCCGTACACGTACAAGATTAATGAGGGGAGGCATTCCTGTAATTATTAGAAGGCATTCAATGAACGATTACGTGGCGAGAACCCGCGAGTATTAACTGTGAGAATGTTTGGCCAATTTCGTAGGAAAGACCTTTTGTATCGTATACCAAGGTGAAGGCGGAGGGGACTCATTCGAAAAATAAACAATTTAAGGATGTTCTGTTAGAAAATTGAGAAAATAGGAGTATATTTTTCTTGTTTTTTGTTTACTGGGTTGGAAAAGGAAGAAAGGAAAATGTATTGTTTTACAAGAAAAATGTTTGCTGCACTCTTCTCTAAATCTCGAAAGTGTGTATACCCTAATCGTATCCTATTAGTAGGATACGATAACACAAACTCTTACGTTATAATATTAGTATTATAGAGTAGAGTAGAGTTTGTGCGGATATTTATTATAAACTGGAAAAGGTACTAGGTTTCTTAGTTATATAAAAATGCAAATAAAATGCCACGAGTCTGTATGGCCACGCTTAAAAATGGTGCGGGTGCTCATCGATTGCTCGGATCTGCAGCTAGCTTCACTACCGTCAAGATCTTCGAAGAAATTTTTACTTTAATAAAATATTCAAGTAGATACAAAATATGTAAAAGTTTGTTATATAACATAAAAGGTAAAAGAGTAAATCTTTCGTATTGCTATCAAAATTCAATCGGAGGAAATTTTTCGGCACACGTGACTAGAAGTTTTATTTGGTTCCCTTAAGCAGATTTGTGACAGCTCCGTGAGTGTGAGGACGAATAAAATTTTAACAATGATGAATAGATACAATTGCACAATGTATGTAGCGTACGGACATGTAATCCGTTTGATGATATGTGACAATTTTAGCCCATGCTCATTCTAAATCTGTAAATGATTGCAGATTCGCCATTGTGCCTTATGTGCCAATCAATACTTTTGCCTTATCGCACCACAAAACCCGGCATATAATAGTTAAGACGCCCGTTTTGTATTGTAACCGTATTGTTGAAAGAAATTTCGCACTAAAATCATCAAATAAAACGTCAAAATACAAATTTATTCACCGTAAAAAAATCTCAAAACGAACAACGCTATACAATTCACAGTCCTTAAAAACCCATGAATAAAATAAATAACGAGAAAAAACTTGATCAGTATCATAAAATATTCAAAGGAAAAGCTGTTGAGCCAAAAGTTCTTCGTAAAATGTTTTGGAGTAACTTGAGCTACTTAAGCACAGTTCTTGGGCAAGTTATCAATGTTGTTGTACAATGTTCGTACTTACAATCGCTAATTTGCCACTTGAGATGTTAAAGTTATGTAATTAACAGACGCGATGAAGTATTCTCTCAACAAACTGTTAACAAGTTTAAGCTTTATTTCATAGTAACTTTATCTTTTAAAATATTTGTAGTATAGTACATATATATATATATAGTACTCCAGTTTCAGAGGTGATTTTATTAGCAGGATAAGCATAAATGAAAGAGACAGCTGTGTTATTTTTTAAAGTATTAATTCTGTCTTTTTATATTGCTCACGTTATATTTTTTAGGGCGGATAAGATCTTTTCCAGAACCTCTAAAAAACGAGTCTAAATAGAAAAGTATTAATATATAATTCCTCTGGCGTTAGGCACTTGTCTCACCGGCAACGATTAACGAGTAACGAGTAGAGCTAGAACTAGAAACGAGTTAGCGAGACACGGGGAGCGAGTGCGTAGTTCCGATATTTGTGTAGCTCGGCTATAAGCGAGTGTGCGAGTGAGGCGGATACAGATACGCACTGTGGAGAAATGACCACTGGTTGCTCTCTCGGCGAGTATCGCCGAGCGAGTGTTATCCCTCATAGCTCTTGTCGCTCAGCGACAAACTAGTGAAGCGAGTGCTCGCCGGCAGTGTGAACAGTCAGCGAATAACTGTTTGTATATGCATCTCTTTTGTTCACACGGAAAGTATATCTATTGTACGTTTCTTGAGCGAGAATATAGCCGATAGTTAGTCGTTTTATCGTCGTTGGTGGGACAACTGCCTTACCTTAGTCATTCGGCAATAAATAACGAGTAAATATTTTACTAATATAACATAAGATCATGCCTATATGACGTAGAAGGGTTTGGTGAAGGTGTATTACATCCACATTTCACCTGCTATGTTAAGAGCCCATGTGATAGGGTCTATCATCATCCACCGATCATCTCTGTGCTGCTTTTGATATTTTCCTTACGGTCATTCTCAAACAACACCTCTGCCCGACCTGGCAATTGAACCCGAAACCAAATACGCTAACCACTGAACGAACGAGCAAGTCGAATTTAATTCAAGTCTTTGATCTGCTATTAAATATTATATCAATAACTGAAACTGTTACTTTTACTATATTTTGATACAAAAATATTACTTCATGAAAACTGTTACTGATGATGATACAAAAATATTATGTGATTGATACCACAAAAAGTTTTTTTATAATTTTACTATAACTACTAGTAATGTTAGACGGAATTTATAAGACCTACCTCCAATATCTTCGAAAGTTATTGAAGCAGCTTTAAACTTTGTAATTCTGGCAGCAAGCTTATAGGATTAGTTTATGGTCTACAGCCGGGTTCGACAACGCAAAGCAAAGATATAATAATAATCTATGGTCAACCACAACCTGAATAGATTGCAGGCTTCTTTGTTCCACCTGATGGTAAGCGGTAACTATAGTCCATAAAAATCTACATTCCACAAAAGCAGGTTGTAGGTGCGTCGCTACATCTGAGGACTATGTTGTTATGTGATGTGCCTGCATTTCAGGGCCTGCTCTTACCGTCAAACCGGAACACAGTATTAGCAAGCACTACCATTTGGCGGCAAGTTAAAGGTGAGGCGGTGGTACTGCCGCCCTCAAACTCGGTAATGGTTTCTCGTAGTTCTTGTATAGAAGCCATTAGTTGGCGGTGCTACTACATTCCACCTATAACGTAGACTTCGTGTAGTTTAGTAGAACGTAGATTTATATCATGACTATACTTAGTCAAATCGTCTATTTTCTTTTCGACATTTCAATATTAGTGACGCCTTCACACGATACCGATTCGATTTGAAAAATAATCGATTTCATTTAAGAATTAAATGCACAGAAATATTTATCGTTTAATATGAATTATTTGTTTATTTATTTTTTAATCGTTTATACTTATATATACGTATATAATATAATTGTCAATTTGCCATCTGTACTTTTAAGATAAGTATTTAAGTAAAATAAATACAAGGGTTTTTATTACAGCAGTGGAAGCTAAATCATATTTTTTGTTATTGAATTTTTGTCTCTCTATTTGTATGTTCGTACGCGCATCACGCAATTCCGCAAATGGGTTCGTTGACGTTTATTAACAATAAGATAGATTTTTTTGAAATTCGAAAAATGTAGAAGGGAAGTGCCTCTATTTTGTCCGAAATAGCAACGACATATCGAATTGCACGCGGACGGCAACACTTAGTGTTATTAAAAACGAACTTAATCAATAAGCAAGAAACTATTTCAAAAATCCAATTTTCACAAAGTTTTCTGCCTATCTCATAATTCGCAAGAGCATACGAACTCCTGTAAACAAACGAGGTACATTTCTTTTCGTTTGGTTAGGAGAAGTACAAACAATTCTAACTTGTGCAAAATACGAGTGAGCTACAAGTTATTGTGGGGTAGCTTTACCCTCGTTTTTTCTCAAACTGAACCTTTAAATATTTTGGTGCTACAACACTGTGAAACTAGAGTTTATTGCGAATCCTATATAAATGCAAAGGTTTGTTAGGATAAAAAAGTAGACTGATAGATGTATGTAGGTATGAGATTGTATCTTTTTCTCGCAAAAAAAAATGCAGAATTAATTTATACGACGATGTTTATATATTTTTTTATTTGTTATAATAAGCTTATAAGCTTAAGTGCAGTAATCATCTGAGCCTTAAAATACATTTTTAATCAGATTCTTAATCTGCTTATTCTTAATAATATTGACACATAATATAGCTTATACTGTACTAACATTGTGAGCTACGTTTTATTTACGCACGTAATAAGCATTTTTTAAATATAAATTAATGCCCGCGTAAATCGCGCACTAACTGCATTAATAATAAAGCTAGATAGCACATAAATAAGCATTTATGTTAATTACATGGATTGTACGTTATTTATATCGGTTTTATCGCGCGTTTGTCATAAATAGTGCAGCGACTGAATTATTGTTATTAATGCTGTGTGCATCATTTATCGTGTGATGGCTCATTTACTATATTAATGTCTACTATAGTGTTTAATTGAAAATCATTTATATAGTGTGCTAGTATAAATTATGTTGCCATCAACATATAAGCAGTTATATGTAGCCATATTTATATATGGGTGTTGTTTGCCCCGGCTAAACTTTATATTTCTATTAAGTTTAGAAAGCTCATCCCCAATTTCGCAGCTGTTAGATTAACCTTATTGGCAGGATAAGCCAATACACACGTTTTTTATTCGAGTGCGACTGTCACTTTTATATTCGGTCAGGGTAAATCGCAACTATAGGCTAACTTTTTTTTCGACTGTTCTTAGTATTAGATTGCTAAGCATGATTTGCTTGCTAAATGCGATATATAAATCAATAAAAAATCGTTACAACTATGTTCATAACTTAAATACGTAAAAGTTTTTTACTACTATGTTACTTACTTAAAACTTAAATATATACTATAAAATATTTGAGTTTTGTTGAGCAACAAATAAAAACAAACAACGCTTTTTTTAACATTAACCAAGCACAATGTCTCATACTTCAGTGATAAATGACGTGCAAAGATAATAAAGTTGTTTTTAAAGCCTTACACAAGAAATATTTTTAACATTTTATTTTAGAGTTGTATAAAATTTTAAAAAGTTCTCAGCTAACATAATGTCTGTCATTTATTTTCGTTAATATTGCCTACCATTTTATATTTTTACGGTCCTTTGTAAAGAAAACTACTAGAAATAAGCATAACTGGAACGAATCTTTGTGAACGTAATAATACAACGTCATTATATTTTGAAATTAGTTTGATTTTAACGAGATAAGAAACAATGATTGAGTGCACGGTTGGCGTAGTGGTTAAAGCGGTCGCCTCACCGCTTTCAACTACGCTGGTGTTGTGGGTTCGATCCCCACACAGGACCAATCTTTGTGTGATTCGCAAAGATTTGTTCTGACTCTAGGTGTGCTTTGTGTGTGTGAAATGTATGTTTGTGAACAACCCCGCGACACAGGAGTTACTCCTAGTGCGGGCATCGTTTAAAAAAAATCTACTGAGGTGTCAAGGGACACCCGGATGGAACGAAGTTCCTTTTGATTATTTTTTAGTTTATTTTATCTTTTTTTTTCTATTAGTGAGAGAGAGAGACAGACACAAAAAAAGCATTTTTCTCTGTGTGTCTGATGATGTAGCACCGTAGCTGTAACGTAGCATGTAATTACTACGCCGCTACGAGAATTGCTACGAAATGTGTCGTTACAACTTTTCGTCCCATTTTTTCCCGCAACGCGCGATAAGGAACTTCGTTCCAAAAAAAAAATGTATTTCCATGGTCGCAGTGAGGTTGGAGAAGATGGTTGTGGACCCTGCCCTCAAAATAAGATCACTCGCGGTTTAATACATACTAGATACATATCATCACATCATACTTATATTATTACCCAGAAGGGTGTAACAAAAGTGTATAATATTTTGGGTACCATGCGATAGGAGGTGAGCCTATTGCCATACACTGGACAAAATTCTAGACTGTGACAGCTGCTATAGAGAATATCCTGACAAAAAAATCAAAATCGAAATCGAAGCCTGGAACTCACGGTGACTAACCTATCCTAACGTCCTACGTATACACAAAGTTACTACTAGTAAATTATCCTCTTTCATGATAAAGTGTGTCCTGTGTGGACCGCCAAAACTATTTCTTTTTATTCGACTGCCAAGGAACAATTATTAAACTTTTTTCATCCAGCAATCCGCAATCTTCGTTATCATTGAATTCACCTTTATTTCCTCACGGCACTGGCTTTGGCGTCCTCGCGATGAAAAACGGTACAAGTTCCAATAAGTTTCCTTTGTCTTTGGCAGATCTTCACTAATGATAAGTCAGAGCCATTTAAGTTCTGAGTCACGTAATTAATGCGATCGCAAAGTTTGTTTAGGTTTGATGACTTCGGTCAAAGATAGTAGGAATTTGAAGACATCAATTAATAATTTAGAAAGGAATCGAGATATAATTGAACTTTAACTTTAGGGCGCGAATAATTTACTTTATCTATAGCTGACTATCCGAGGATATTTAATAAATACCTGGAGACCAGCCTTGCTCGGTTTGCACTTCTTGCTCTGTTTTTCTCTGCCACACCCTTCTGAGATAATGCGTGATGTTATATCTGATCAAAATGGCTCTAAATCAATTTTGATATTTAATTTTTAACCTAAATGTACTAACAATTTCAATACATACTTAAAATCGTCATAAAATCACCTATTAAGATCTTTTTTGTCCAAAAGCTCCATTTTTGTAAAAGCCGTCTTCGACGACGTCTGGGCATATATATATATATATATATACTTATATATACAAGAATCGTCGTATAATAAGAATTTAAGTAGAGAGTGAAAGAGAAAAAAATTCATGTTATCCGTAAAGATCTGTTATAAGTCTTATTATTTATTTATTTTAAGTTTTTTTTAGTCTGTATGTGCTTTGGGTGTATAAAATTATTGTAAATGTGACTCCCCGTTTTGTGTCGGTCGCTTTGGTGTAAAAGATGTACTATTGTAGTACTACTAAAAATAACCCGTTAAATGGTAGTGTTCTCACTGTGTTCCAGTTTGCTGATGAGATCAGGCCCGTTACATAATTGTCAATCCATGACACCTTGGTCCTAGAAAAGTTTTGTCAATTGTGTGGTCAATAAAGATTCCGATTTTACTTTTGATTGATAACTGATATGTTTTTATCTATTATCGATATTAAGTACTGAAAGCGACAGCGCTCCCGATATTGGTAATGAAATCCATCTACCGCCGTCGATATCTCTCGTGATTGCTTTTTATTGTCTCCGCAAAATAACATTTTTTTTTCTGCTCATCTATCTATCTATAGTATTATAATTGTACTCCCTGCTGACTGATACATCAACGCAAGGCCTAAAGCAATAGGCCTAGAATCTTGAAATACAAAGCCTCTACACTAAGAAATGGAAATTCGGCCTCTAACAGAGTGAAAAGTGGGACGAAAGTTTGTATGGAAAAGAGTGTGTAGTAATTGTAAGGTCCTATCAATTTAAAAAATTGAACTATACTGAGCCATCGTGTGACAATTAAATTTAATAATAAGCATACTTTTATGCTAAGGAATACAAGATTTTTATAATTACTTTTTTTACTATTTTATTACTTTTTTGCGTTATTTAATGCCTTTTAGGAATTGTTTTTAAGTCAGTGCAATTTTTTCTAAACATATTATTATTCCTACTTAAGATAGGAACAAATGGATGAATGTAACGTCACAAAATGACGTAACATACAGTTGAGAAATTTAGGGTCGTGGCAAGAGGCGCCCGTAGCAGGTTCAAATCCTGCCAGTTCCATAATTTCAACTGTTTCTTAGTATAATTTGCTAAGCATAGCTTAATGCTATAAAAATAAATCAATTAGAAGTTATTATTATTCGGTTGACAAATAGTTTGATTATTGTACGCGTTACTGACTATGTCGAGCTACCCGAAAAAAAAATATTTTTCTAAATTTTATTCTACGACTTTCTTTGTATAGTTAACATACATGTTTATGCAAAATTTCAGTTTTCTAGCACCAACGGTTTCGTCGCTATGCCTCGGACAGACGGACGGACAGACGGACATGGCGAAACTATAAGGGTTCCTTGTAGGTACTACGGAACCCTAAAAAACATTGTTATTTGACATTAAAAACAGACACTACAATTTCACTTTTTTGTATTGATGACTACGTATCACCCGTTTGCTACGAACGGGCGTGTAGTCCATCTGATAGTAAGGTGCAACTTCAACCCATGAAAATCCACAAGCCACAGGTACACACACTACAATTCAGATACAAGTTAAAAGAAAGATAGTGGGTGACGTTTCGAACTTGTTCGTAAAAGCTCTTCCACCATCAAAGGCACGTCATGGGCACAAAACAAAAAGGTTGAGTTATGGCGCAATAAAATAAATGTTCTAAAGTAATTTTAATATATTAAAATCGCGTGCCACAGTGTTAGTTATCGTACTCCTCTGAAACGGTTGGACTGATCCATATGAAATTTTCTGTATATCAAATATATACAGAAAATTTACATTCCATATGAAATTACCTGTAAATATTTGGTAGATCTGAGATAAGAAGGTAGGTTATTTTTGGTACCAACCATCTAGTCATTTATATATCTCTGTAACTCTGCTCTCAGATTGCCAGGATCCATTAAATTTTGAGGGATGGTATAACATGACCTATCAAATAAAATAATTTGTACATCTTTCGATCAAACATTGTATGAAAACGAAACAGACTCTTTTAAATTTGATAAATACACATACGCATATAATTAGGCTTTATTTTGGCTTTATGGCAAAAATAATGACACGTGTGTAATACGCCTTGCTTAACCGAGTGCGTTAACATTTAATAAGGACTGTTATTCTTGAAACATACAATTAGCACATTAAATACTCGGGTCTTTGATATTCTGCTTAGGTAAATAACAATGTGCAACACATTGTTATTTATCAGTATTATAAATCAAATCCTTAGTTTTACCATTAATATTATAAAAAAGGATTTATTTTTTAGTTTTTTGTTTTTCGCAGTTAATAAAACGGCGTTACGAATTATATCGCAAACTACTAAAAAGTTTCCAAGTACCTAAACCTTTCAAAAGATTCCAAGCAAATCTAGTAAATATTCCCACGTATGAAGAGTTAGTGTAGGCTGTGATCTAGAAACTTTGTATGTACATTTAAGTTATTAAAATTATGAAAATACGGGTGTTACTCACGTAATGTTGGTCTATTTAGTCGACCGCGGTTTCGCCTATATGTCTAGGCATTATCAAGAGAGTGCGATACGTCGCGCCTGAGTCGCAGCCAGTCTTGCACTAAATAGACCAACATTACGTGAGTAACACCCGTATTTTCATAATTTTAATAATGTTACAAACTCACGTCAGTTTTAATAAAAATACATTTAAGTTCTTCCATCGCACATCCCCGGGATGGGCCAAAAAGGTCAACTGACTGATATGTAACTTTTCTCATATCAGCAAAATTTTTATTGAAACTGACCGCTATCAATACAATTTTGTTGATATTTTATATCTGAGATGAGACGAACTTTAGGAAGGGCTAGTAGCTTACATAATCATCAACTAATATTACATAAAACGGCAAGAGTATGTAACACCCACACTACATCTGGATATTTTACTGACCGAAAAATTCTAATTATCACTTCGGCCTGTTCCGGGGATCGAACTCGAGACCTTACAGTAAGCGGTTATACTCATTACACATACTTTGATGAATGTTTTAAATTACAAAGAAATTAACAAGGTATCAATACAAACTAGCATTTTTGTCAACTACAAGATATGAAAAAAAAAAAAAAAAAAAAATAATTTAAAAACCCCTCTTTGCTAATAATGTTACAGCTACTCGGATATTTTCATGTACATGTTGGAAGGCACAATTCCTTAACGGTTAGGTGTACGGGGATAATTATTTAAATAAAGGCACCTTAAGGACGTTTACTGTATTCTTTCAAGTTATACACAGATGAGGCGAGACGTTGAATATTACCTAAGTATTTCTTACTCTTTGGTGCATTTGTTGTAATTAAAGTCGTTTTTTTTGTAAAATGATTTACAAACATTTTATAGAACAAAGCTTGGCAGATAAAGCCGTATCACAATTTAACAAAACAATGGATTAAACCGGTACTTGTCATCAAAAGATCGTAATCCTACCCCAAACACTGTTGTGGTTTTACCCTTCTATACAATCTTCTGATAGGACGATTTTGTATAAATACACGAGTTTCTATATTTTGTATTTTGGTTAAAATGAGCATAATAATATCGAAAAATATTAATTATATAAATATATACCTTTTGTATTTCATACAATATGAATGTTGAAATATTAAGAATCAAGCAGGATTCGAAAAATCGACTTGCGTGTCGGGCCACGCGTCATTACTACGCTGGCTGACTACGCGTACCGTAGTCAGCCATTACAACATATTTATGGACTTGAAAGGAGTTGACTATCTAAATTAAACAATAACAACTTGTACACGTCATTATTTTCCAAGATGTTTGATTTATGTACGAACTATTTCAAATAAGAGTCCCCACTGAACTAATTAAACCATTGTAGCAGTCATAGTCACCATGACATTTTTAGATCTTTTGATCTAGCGGTTTATATTTAAGGCGGGAAAGAGCTCGTACAAAAAATTTTGCTCTTTAGTTGATTATTTCGCAAACGGATCTCTAAAAAATGTTCTTAACAGACATATCTAACGACACCTTGCACTATGGGGTAGAAGAGATTAAAATGAACTCCCCATTTTAGATGTAAAAATATTTTTCAAATAATAGAGCGCGGGCGGACTGCTCCCGCACTGGAAACGCAACCTATTACTTGCTTTGCTAGACTTAGATGGCAAGAGAAATGCCTCGCAAAACTTTCAACTTGCAAATGGGCCTTATAGGACTCTTAAAACAAGTAGCTTCGCACATGATAGCTCATCTCTCAGTTTAGTAGTTGTAGAACTCCAATAGCATCCTTTATGCAAATATGCACCGACACGCCCAACTTTGATGTGAAGTCATTTAATATTCATGAAACTATCACCAAGTTATCCGCCGAGAACTGTTAACTGGTAGTATTAAACTGCATGTGTGCCACTTAACGTGTGGAGTATTCAACAATGAGACATTATACGAGATAATAGTTATATATTGTATGTTTACCATGGACTGGAATCCTAAGTTGCAAGTGTCTCTTTTTCCCGACAAATCGTCACCATATTTTCTTATAAACAAAAGTTTTTGAACTTCTGTAACAACGATAAAATATGAGCCTCAAAATGAAAAAAAAATATTATTATCTTGGTATCGGTGTTCAAGCGCCTCCTTGGGGCCTATGAAAATAAATGATTTGAATTTGGTAAATGTTATAATATTAATATTCATAGCATTGTCGTTTTTGTTTCAGGTATACCTTCAAATTTGTTGCTGATAAACAGTACACTAGGACTGCATGAGTAAGTCAATGTTTACTGGTCTTCATATTATGTGTAAAGTTTAGGGTAGTAATTTACCGTCAGGAACATTGTGTATGGAATCGGTGAGCGTCGTGAATTTTAACTAGAGAACCGTAGGACGACCACCGTAGCACCAGACCGTAGTACTATTCTCATTTATAAATATGATCAAATCAAACAATGCAATTAGTATTTTATATCTTTATAAATGTTGATAAAGCTGCAACCCTCCTGGTCCTTTCAACTTCGCAGTTAGTATAACTCTTTAGAGATATAATGACATTCCATCGTGGCGCGCTCACGGACCAATCTCGGCGCTGAATGTTCAAGCCCACCGAACTTTAATTATTAAAAATAAACAGAAATGGCATTAACACCTTATATTTAAACTGTTTAGTTCTGTATCTTTGTCAGACAAAATATTTATCTTTATCTAATATATTTTGTTATTGATAATCATGTAAGTACACAACATGATTGTGTATGTTTTATGCTACGGTATAAACCAAATTCAAATCTAAAGGATATAGGAAATCATGCCACAGATCGTATCAGAGCGACAATCGAATGAAGGAATCGATTCAATATATTCGTAAGATATATGCATTAACCTGGAACGAATAGACGGCAAACTTCTGCCTTCCTAACAATGTTTTTGAAAAGGGAAAGATATTGTAACGATAAACTGTAAGATAACAAATATAGGGAGGAAGTGTATCTCACCCTTAACTTACTATTATATTTTTATAGAGTAGTGGCTTTACTCTACAAAAATATAATAGTAAGTTAAGGGTGAGATACACTTTCTCCCTATATTTGTTATCTTACAGTTTATCGCTTGATTTTGAAATTTCTTTATTTTTTTAAAATTATTTAAAGGTAATTTGAAGTGGTGTGAAGAGTTGCAAGCTCCTACTAATTATATTATCATTAAGATTAGTCTAATCGTTGCAGAGCCTATCCGGTACTAACAAAACAATCCTGTATAATTTTAGTAAAGGTTATTAAAATATCCAATTCACGATTCATGTTTTGTAATAAATAAACACATGAACGCAAATATTTTGCAAGCTTTCACATTTTAATTTTTTTTCATCCAATCAAATACAAATACAATCAATATAAAAGCTACATTGGCTTACAAATTAATCCGTATCATTACTTTAATTGACTGCCGTGTTTGACCAGTAGCGCATGCGATTGCTGATGTGAGCTTGGGTTCGATTTCCGGATCAGTTTTCAGACAGAAAATTCTCATGAAAATCTACCCGTAGATGGTGATATCACACATACACTCTATACACCTCTGCCAAACTCTTCCGATCGATGTGTCCACTCCCACGTTTCAGCATATAGACGTATTTTTATGTTTGTATTTATGCAATCAAATACAAATCATATAAACCCGAGCTTACGAATAATCCACATCGTTATTTGAATGATCCCCGAAGGATTACCCCGATTGTTAGGCTTCCAAACGATTGTAATACAATGCCTGGCTTTGCGGTAACGTTTATACATTTGACCAAATATTTATTTTGTAACACAGTATTTGTAAATGTTTTCACGGTATAAACATGCACATAAAACCTTTTGTATTTAGTACAGTCAACATCAAAATGTATATTTAATGCCTCGAAGTTTTATACCCGTCTATAAAGTACGTATATATAAACCTGTACAGTTATACACTATGCATATCTTTGCCTCAAAATCAATTTATATGTACTATCTGTCCGATGGCAGTCGCTCTTTGTAAAAAACTAATATTTAGCAAAATACGTTAATTCTCCGGTGATAAGTAAGTAGGCCAGTAGGTAACAAAAATACCTATATCATACGTTTGCCGGGTTCCTATCTATTCTATGGCTGTGTTCGACGATATAGTTCTGGCACCGTACACTGATAAATAACTGAAATACATCTACAATTTGAAACCACTAATGGTTGTTTTAGCTGTTGAATGGTTTAAAACCCTGTCTATGTTATGCAATTAACACACTGCAGCTATAATGTAAAACATGTATTTTTTTTTTGTATTTCGATACATCTCAATACATTTTACTAAAATTAAATAGGTAATACGAATAATATTTTAATAATATTATTTATTAATATTTTATTAATTAATATATTAATTTAATTCCTATGGAAAGATGTAGATCTTTCCATAGAAATTGACAGGTTGAAACGCTGTAGTTTGGTTACCTAGAGTTTTATTTTCATTTTATACGACGTACTAGATCCCCTTGCCGAAGCTCCACACGCGTTTATAAAAAAACTAGATCCTTCTCAAAGCTTTCAAGTGTAAAAAATTCATCCGTGCCTCGGAGAGCACGAGCCGTCGCGTCGGTCCCGTTGCTTATTTAAATATCTATGACTATAGTTTCGGGTCGTGAGGGATCTTAAAGTCTGACAAATACTCTAATAACGAGTGTCGTATTGCCATAACTAGGCTGTGGAGGATATTCCGATGAATCTAGATCATAATCTGTTCTTAATGTAATTGAGCAAAGGCTCAAGGAATGAGCAAAGAGGTCAATATGTAACATAAGTACATGTATACATCTGCTTGCGGTAATCCTACGATTTAGTTTAGTACACTAATAAATGGCTAAAACGTATTTATACGATTGTCAAAAGACAATTATGCCAAATGACTATTATATTAGAAAGACTTTATGTCTAACAATGATTTTGCGTGAAGTATTATGATAAAATAAATTAAACGAAAAAAGTAATTCCAATAAAAATTATGAAAAGTATAATTATGGCAAAAAAATGCGATACAATTATAATAGGGAATCGTACGGTTGCCATTTGAAGATCTATGGCAGTCGTAATAGGTAGTCAGAAATCACAAAGTCTGACATCTAGTCTAAGAAACAGTTTCGTATCACCTTGTACTGCGATGCGAAGTTTCACAGTTGTTCTACGCAAAATACAGATATTCAACTAAAGCTTGCTAATAAAAAAGAAACCCGGGCCCCAATGTTATTGAAAAAGGCTCGGCAGATGACGAAGTACTAACTACATCTACCCACAACTATACCGACTGGAATTTTGATAAAAGCTTTGAAATAAATCTCTATAAATCCGTTTAGTGGTAAATCTAATTTGTATTTCTTCAAATCTTTTTTTTATGTTTTATAAAAAAAAAAGATAGATATTTTCATCAAAGTTTGTCCAGAGTGACAACTTAATTGCTGTGTGCTCTTTGTAATTCATGGATATTTTTGCAATTCAAAATGGTAGTCGTTGTTAATAAATCTACTTCATTGGGATTTAGGCCGAATATATTTGAATATATCAAAGAATTTATATTTTTCCAAATTGTTAAGACTTTTTTAGCTACAGATTTAAAATAAATACACAGACGACTTGGATTTTTGAAATACGACTGTGAAGTCAAAGGTCTCTGGTTCGAACCCACGGGACATACCTTTGTCATTAAATCGTTAAGGATTCGTCTTTTCGAAGATATGTGCGTATTAATCATATCAATTATCGCTCGCTAACGGTGAAGGAAAACATCGTGAGGAAACCTGCATGCCTGAGAGTACCTAAAAAGTGCTCAAGGGTGTGTGAAGACTTCCAATCCGCACTTGGAAAGCGTGGTCTATGGTCTAACCCTTCTCATCATGAGAAGAGGCCCGAGCCCAACAGTAGGACATGTATTAGATACAAGACTGCTATTACATATTATTATTATAAATTGACATATTCAAATCAAAAATTTCCTTTAATAATATAACATAACATATCATATCATCACGCCTATATTACCCAGAAGGGTGTGGCAGAGTTGAACAACATTCACATTTCTTTTTTCTTTTTCTTTTTATTAAAAACGACGCCCGCACTAGGAATAACTCCTGTGTCGCGGGGGTGTTCACAAACATACATTTCACTCACACAAAGCACACCCAGAGTCAGAACAAATCTTTGCGTATCACACAAAGATTTGTTCCATGTGGAGATCGAACCCACAACACCAGCATAGTTGAAAGCGGCAAGGCGACCGCTTTAACCGCTACGCCAACCGTGCACTCACTTTTATGTTTAGGTCCATGAGATAGGGGGTGAGCATATATTATTGTCATCCATTTATTGTTGTGATTTAGTGGCGGATTTAGTGTTTCTCTATAAACTGCTGAATAACCAAATAGATTGTCCCGATCTTCTCGCAAAAATCAACATCAATGTTCCTTCCAAGCCCCCGCGCAACCCGCGTTCTCTACTCGCAGCGCCCAGGCAACGAACTAATCTTGGTAAACATGCACCAATTCAAAGACTCACTGACATGTATAATCGGGTGTCAGGTATTTCGGCAGACTTAGACATCTTCAATAATTCATTAACAATGTTTAAAAATAATTTATATTCCCAGTTGCGGATTGGTCAGTAAATCCATTATTTAAGTATTTCATCTTTTTTTTTTTATTTCTGACTTTATTATTAATTAATGTTGTGTTAATTTATCTAATGCCTACTGTTTTTGCTAATATTTTTATTGAATGCCTAATTTTATGTTACCATTGTTCACTGTATCAAATTATTATTTTTTATTCTATTTTAATCTGAATTTAATTTAATTTTCACAAAGTAATTTGCATGTATGTCATTAAAACCTTTTTTTTTAATAATTTAATTTATATTCTATTATAATTTTAATTCTATAATCATTTACGATGTAATTATTATTATAATATTTTTTGCCAAGACGTTTTTAAATGATGTGTTCTCCTATAATTAAAGGAGCACAAGAACTTGATGTAAACCATGACCTGTTTAAAATGTAACGTGTATTCTTTGTTGGAGATCCAAATAAATAAATAAATAAATTGTGTGTATAATGCTTTAGCATAAAAAACAGTTTTTAAAATAATATTTCATTTGGATTAGATATTTTGTTTTTTTGTGACAAATAATATTAATATTGTAATACTGATGTACAAGTATAACTGAACCAAATTGAACTAAACTTTCTATTTGATATAGTATTAGGGTTTAGTAGCTAATTGAATATTCACATTTTACCAAATCTTTTGCGCAAGTAATTTTAAACCGTCTATCTTGTGCATAGTAACGGCAACAAACCACTTATTGTTTTGCTCAAGACTAAAGAAGATAGAATCAGCTTTCCAAGAAACGTTCGCGAAATGAAATTTATAGTGCGGGTAGTTTGAATAAAATTAATTAACTAGGGGTTTTATACATCTCTTCAGTTAAGCAGTTGTTTTTAGAGAAAGACAAAGCTTGTGATGTGTCTGTTTAAATTTTCACGCTGAGTCTGCCTGTATAGAGTTTTTGTTCATATCACATATATCCCTACCTAATAACTATATACCTACTTATTCCACAAGACCTTTTATCCTATCCTATTCTACTAATCGTAAGTAATATTATAAATAAATGCTTTAGTTTGGTATTTATTTTGGCCAGAAGTTGAGCATTGCCATACAACGTGGCAATGCTGCCAGCATTTTGGGAACGTTGCCCACTGGTAGCGGTCTTTTAGACTAGGTTTGTACATAGATTTAGATTTAGTCATTTAGGAATTTTGTTTTTATTTTTATTTTTGTGAATAAATAAATAGTTTATGAAGATCTCGGGATGTTTGTTAATCCTTCACGAGAAATCTTTTTGATAGATTTTTATAAAATTGGCACACAAAGCTGATAATATCATTACATAACATTTTGTCTATATTACCCAGAAGGGTGTAACAGAGGTGTACAACACCCACATTTCACCTGTTTTGTTAAGGTCCCATGAGATAAGGGGTGAGCCTATCGCCATCCACCGGGGACAATCCTGTGTAGTAGTTAAAGTTTATATCCTGAATTAAATATACTACTTTTGACAGAAACGCGGGCGGACACGCAAGTAAAAATATTTTCAATCGCTCGCGAAATTAAATTCATAGCGGGTAGTTTCATTAAAGTTAATTAACTAGAAAATATCTACATCTCCTTCAAAACTTATGACATTTTCAAAAGATTCAAGTTAAATTTATCGTTATCGAGTTTTTGTTAATTAAAATTCGTTCGAGAATAATCTATCTAAAAGATGCTATTATAGGGTTTGTTGGCAAATTTTGATTTGTTCCTTTAATCAGGTGCATAGCAACCTTTTTTTCTATGTTCGAAAAAAATAATATATAAAAAACGAATGTACTTACACATATTTTGCCTTTCAAATAAGAAGTCAAATAGATGTGACATTCCAACACAAAGGTTTGAACCGGACGTTGTAGAATTTTGAAATTCAATTAAACCGGACACATCCGCCGCTCACGAGTTACGACCAGTTTGAACCGCTTTCATCCGGTTGCGAGCGGTATTGATCTCTTTTATTATTTCTGTCATCCATTTTCTAACTAAAATATAGAAAAAACTACAAAGCATTTCTTCCCCTCCAAGCCCTTTCCCAGTTACATTAGGGTTGGCTTTTAGTCTAACAGATGTGGTTGGATATTATTATTTTATGACTGTTTTCAAACCAATTTTATTACTCTTTATTAGACTAGTTTTCAGACAACTTCTGGCCTCTGACTACCCCTAACGACTGGCATAGATCTTCAAATGGCACCCGGATTCAATGGCTTAACTAAGAAAAAAATTGTGATGTTAAGTTAAGATGGTCACCCGCCCAACGGCCGACCCCTGTTATTTTTAGGTTCCATGGGATAGGGGGTGAGCCTATGGCCATCCACCAAGCACAATTCCTACTCCGTGCTGCTATTGTGAATTACTTGACAGAAAATTCACAAATAACACTCGCCCGACCCGGGAGTCGAACCCAAGACCTCGTGGTGAGAGGCGAATGCGCTAACCACTAGAGCATGGAAGCAGTACATTTTATTAAAATGATAGCATAAATTAAAGTATGGTTACGATTTAACCAAACGTTGATGTTTCCTAACAACCTTCGATTAAAGAAAATCTTTTGCATAATTTATTTGAGAGCACCTCTTAAATATTAAGCTATCAGCTTTACGGGGCTCAGCGATGTCGATCAATTCAAGGACGTCTTTACGATATCGTACGCCCAATACAACAGCGCATTGTGTGACTATTTTATATGATTGAATAGCCAATATTTTGGCCACTTAAACAAGCGTATTAATATCTACAAAATTTTACAAGATATATGGTGCACTTACTCCATATTGTTACAGACGTGATGATAATCTGATTACACACTCCTTATTATTTCTAGCTGCAACAGGAAACAGCGTGACAATCCTTTAGTAATATAGTATAAAAATAACTCCAAATTAATTTGTTTTAGTTCACCGTACTCGAAATAGTAATTATTTTGAGCACTTTTTATTTTCTTCAATCTTACACAACCGTTAAATTATAATAAACTAAATTCTAATAACACTGTATTGGTATTGGTTTCTTCACATACTATGTACAAAAAAATGACGTAATCTTTGACATAATATATGGCATAACTAATTTTCGTCATTACTGAAAAACAGCTTTTTCGACTTCGATCTGAGTTGTTCTGGGGGTGCGATATGATAATCTAATAATTCAAAGGTTTACCGTCAGATAACCCAAATACTGAGTTAAGCTTGCTTTTTGATGAGCAGTAATTTAATATCATACCTAGGGTATAAATGGTGGGGTAATTGTCCCATTTTTTTACATACTTACATAGTAGAAATACTAGTAATTTAGTCTGACGGTCTATCTAGATATGTTTGTATATATGTTACGCTTTCACGGTTAAACCATTAAACCTTAATCTGATGTAGTTGAAAATGTATATAGAGATAGATGTACACATACTCCGGTTACTCGTGGCATCCCTGTCACGCCCCCGAATTTTTATCGCCTAATTTTGATTTCCTTGTGGAATATTCATATTTCATGATATTGGAGAGTCATACGAGTATTCCCAAAGTCCCTGGTCAAATAATCACGTCGGGATCGCTTAATTTTATATCAAAATATGACGCACTAGGAGAGAATGCGCAACGATCCTTGTGGGACAATGCTTTTAGAGCAGCTTCCATCGACGAGACGGCACTAATGCTTCTGTGAGACAAAAAACTAGCAATATATTCATATAATCCCTTAGATCCGTAAGCTGGTATAGATAACATCAAACATGTAGTGAAGTTGGCCGTAAATGAAAATTCACAGCGGGATTGCCCGTCGTCCGGTCAATGAAGTGCAACACAGCCATCTGCTGCCAATTTCACTACCGCCCAAATGTTTGATTTTACCTATAACTTCAATAAAAGACCCCGGTGCCAGACCCGTTCAAACGCCTATATCTAGACTAACGGCTAAAGCCTTTCCTTGATTCCCAATGACCATTGCCCATCGGTGTATGATATATTGAGTTCTTTTAGTCGATGTAATACGCGGCTGGAACCGCAAACGGAAGCTTGTTGTTTTATAATATTATGTAAGGATACCCAACGAGCCTCAAGGGTGGATTTCACTTCTTTAAGTGATAATACGAACACTTTCTGAGCTTTTACCTTACGTCATCTTTATAATATAAACAGAACGTTTGACTTCGCTTAGATCCGAAAAGGTCCTTCATATTTTATGAACAGGATATGAGAACTAAAAGGTATTTATCGTTTGGGTATTCCCGGTAGATTTTTTTTTTTTACTGAAGCCCTTCATTCGGCTATCTAAAATTTCTTGGAAAATATTTACCATAGATCTATCCTGGGCAGCGACACATCAAAGTGGTTGATGGAACGTTATGTCCAAAATCCATTCAAATACCTTAACTTACCCAAACAAACCAAACTTATTATTGTATTATCCTCGGGAACAAAAATATAATTCAGAACTCGATCCAAAATCCTTTGTAAGTTTGTTAACCTTCTCGACACATATCACACCTTTTCGATATGGACTAAAAAGGTCAACAGATGTAACTTTTCTCATATCAACAAACTTTTTTTCTAGTTACGGAGATGCCAATATGGTTAGAAACAACAGAGGCGTACACGATAACTTTTTTGCTCCTCCAATTAGATGTAAAATTGTTTATTTTTTGTGGAATTAGAACAAAATTGATACAACTCAAAACTGAAGTCCACGCCAGTCTTCGTTTTGACAACTGACGTGAAAAAACTGGTATATGTTTCATGATTGTGTTGTTTCACAACTGGGAAAACCGTATTCAATTTCATGCAGAACTTTTTGCGTTATGCGCGTACAAACATACACATATCTTCCAAAAAAATATGTTTTGTCTTCTACTGCTGCTGTAATACTCTCTCGTATATTTTTTCTTAAAGTACTTCAATGTACAGACTTGACTAATTTTTAAATTTTATTATACGTCAAAAAGAATATAGTATATGAAATTGAATAGCAACATAATATACATATCGTTGGTTTGATTTTCAGGTCAAAAGAGGTGCTATATGCCCTATTTAAAAAAGTATTTGATAGTAGTTTTACTTTAAACATTAATAGAAAGTTTCCATTTACCAAAAATATCCCCTTTATTATATTTTCTTTCTCTATAGATACATATTGTATTAATAAAATTTACTTAAAACTAAGCCTACTCCATTACGCCCACGTTCACATGACAGTTATTTATATTTTAAACAAGAATCTATATACGTTTTAAGTAGGTTGACTTAGGAACAAAGACTTATTCCTTCGGATATTATTATTGTGGATTTTGTTCGAGTCTCTATGTCCACGTAATATATAAAAGTCATTGTTTGTGGTCAATTTTCAAAACTATATAGCAGGAATGAGACGTCATGGTACGAAAGTAGTTAAACTTTTCTTTGCTCTACAGTTTTATTTTTTCGTCTTCATTATTCTGATTAAACAAGTACTATATTGATAGTACCTAATGAATAGTACCTAGGTAAAGTACATAATTGACTTTGCGAGTTACGAAATTATAAAGTTTATCCAATCATCTTTGAACATCGAATATAAAAATGCTTGGATAAACTGGAGTAAAAGTTCACGACACAAAAAAGATCTTTCAACAAAACTTTAGAAATAATATTTAATAAGTACTTAATACTTAGGTCATTAAAAAACAAAAAATAGAACAACACAAAGTTTCCAGGAAAACTAAACCAATGACACAAGATATTCAAAGCAAAAACTGCTGATAACGAGGTAAAACTTCTTCGTGTGTTGTTTAATCGAGTTAGGCTAAGAACTCACGACGCGGTTATCCGCAACGGCTGCGGGAAGGTATTTATGAAAAACCGTGCGGGCGTAAACCACGCCGTGAAAATAGTTTTTGTCTTTTTCATTAATATCTGCATTCAATAGAGATTGCAAGCCCTCGCCCGCATGCGGGCCCGGGAGAAAACCGCACCGTTAGTTCTTATCCTAAAAACTCTACAAGTACCTACTTATTGCTGTCTCAGAAAATTGTGTATTGTAGACTTTTATTTTCGTTCGCTAATTTGCCACTTGAGATGTCAAAGTGAGCATTGATTGGGCGCAATTTGAATGAGTGTTCTTACAGAGGTATTCGAGTGCTAAAATTTGATTTTATTTTGATGATTGAAGATAAGTTGGCTTCAATGATTTATCTTGTTCAAGCAATAAAAAAAAATGTTAATTTATTTTATTTGTGTCCAAATAAAAATTACAATTCATAATGTGGTAGAGAGATTGATGTAAAAGTAGCGTAGCCAAAGAATAAGTAGCTTCAATATGGAGAGGAAATAAAAGCAAATATCTATTCAAATGAGCACATCTATGATTTGACAACTATTGGCGTGCACTAGCGGCGATCTTCCAGGTTTAGCAGCTGGTGACGCCTGAAAATGACTAGTCCCTCAGGTTTAATCTTCTACAAGCAATATTTGCAGGTTGTAAATAATAATGGACCATCATAAACCAAATGTCTAGTTGCCACTTAGCATTAGGTAGACCGCACGCGCATCCGAGCAATCATATAATGAAAAAATATACATACATAATTATGTCACATGAGTTTGTATTTGGGTAATTTTCTCAATTTCCCATTATTCTTATATCACTGTCATAGGCCACAGGTTTGTTTCTGAATGTGCAATGAATTAGTTCGTCGCATGCTGTCGTGAACTGACCGAGTTAATCACTCAAATTGCTTGCAGCACTGTCGCAGGACGTGTCAGTGAAATTAAACACAATTTGGAGCTGTAATTGAACTCTAGCTAAATTTCATGTTGATATTATGGACGTAGTTTATGTCATAATTGCATAAATTGCAGGTTTTAAATACTTAAGGGTAGACTCCAGAGCGCCGTGTTTTCATACTAACGTAATATGAGTTTAATTAAAGCTTAGTAATATTTACGTTAAACCCATTTTACTACCCTATATATCCCACCCGTTTTGTACTTTTCGTAACCACACAAAATAAATGGTCGCTATCATCTGTAATAAAAATAAATTGACATTTGACATTTTGCTTTATGAATGCAAGTACTACTAAGTTAACAAATAAAACTGAAGCACCATTTATTTCCAAAGAGATTGAAACATCGTTTGCTTTTATGGCATTATGTTTGTAAACAGCCTCGAAAACGACATAATAGCATGATCAAAGGAGGCATGAGAATACACATTAAGATTTCATTGGAGAATCTTTGCTATTGTTATTCAATAGCACCATTATTAATAAAATGAAAGCAGTTTTCTATACAGTAAAATTATAATAACGTTAGTTTTGTTGTTTTATTGATATTTTTGCTACATTGATTTTGATGGTTAAGTTCTTGACAATAAGCTCAAATAAGGAAGAACCATCACCTCTGTTGGATGCCGGTTCAGTTTTGAGATTGGGCGTTTTCCACTGCACAGCATGGCTAAGGCGACGGGTGGCGAATTTGTCTTCGGGAAGTACAAATGTATAAAAATGAATAGTTCGTTTTTCCACTGCATAGCGACGGTGACGGCAGAGTGAGCCGTCTTTAGCCATAATATTGTTTTGGTTGTTATAACTTACACAAAGAATTATTGTCAAAAAACAAACATGTGTATGAATTATTTGAAAAGATGGTGCACATGAGTTTCTCACCAGCTCTTCTCATGATGATTTATTTTAATTCAAATTTCTAAGTTGAATTAAAGTCAATCTAAGCTCCGGTGTCAAATGATTTTATTGCAATAAGTATTTTAATTTAATTAGCTAAGTTTATTTTAATTTTATATTTTTTGTATTTTGATGTTTGTTTTGACGTGTTCAATTGGGGCCTATGGAAATAAATGATTTGATTTGTTTTAATTTGAGCGAACAAAGCAACGGTAAATTCGCTATCCCGTCACCATTGCCGTGCTATGGCAAACCAGCCAAATATTGACACTTTAGGCAATGGTCGCTAATAAATATTGTAGTCTCTTGAATGTCTGTTGATGCAGCAGTGACACAGAGTTTTTGTGAACAAGCTCGAGAATGTTTCGACGAAAGCCATCATCGTGTCAATAATATTTAAGATCGAATTCGGATATGAATTTCAAACGGTAACACACTCTCATATATAATACAAACGTACCTACAGATATATCTAATACACAATAGCGGCCGGTCGACAATTGGATCCAGCCACCGACAAATTAACAATTAAAGCTTTATGAGGGTTGGCAGCAATTCCATCAAACAGAATACTGAATTAGAGGCTTTAGTCAAACTTGAATGTTTCAACTTTATATTTCAACTAAGAGTTTCTATCTGATAGATGTTGTGATGAATTTGAGAGCTCAAGGGTTCAAGCGCCAGTGTCTCACCTTTAACCTGCCAGCAAAAAATAATGCACTGCTATAGTACTTTGAATTGCAAACGTAGGGAGAATACATTTAATCATTTACATATGTCAACTTACTTTCGCATTTAATATAGTAAGTAGTTGCAAGAAGGAAAGCTGAAAATTATCTTAATTTTGTTCTCATAATCTATTTTAATTAATACAACATAATATTATAATTCGCCTGTCATCTAATGACGCCACAGTAGCGGGAATACCATTATAATGATTCGCCGTGCGTTTGATTAATGAGCGCTTTCTATGAATAAATTAAATTATATTGGAACTGTGACAGTGGCAATATTAATCATCTTTGTCGTACGAATATATTAACTCTGGTGTTTAGTTACATTACCACGCGAGCAATATTGCGTCTTGAATTGTTTGTAGTAACATAGCAGTATGCCTAAACATTTAATGCAAAAGGGTAGGATTTTTTTCAGCATTGGTCATAAAAATTAATTAGTAGTTTTTTTCAGCATTATACTAATCCATTCTACATTGTACTATCACAATCCTAAGAAAAAGAGCGAATTAAAATTAATAAATTATACCCCATAATGTTTTATTCCTGTGTACATTTTAGATACACACATATCCCATTAATATTTAATTATTATTTTTGTTATAAGTGAGAAATACGTTATGTAATATTCATGCACACACCAATCAGTGCAACACTTGACGGTGAGCGATTACTTGAGCTTATGTGACAACTTTAACCGCAAGCAAAGTTTTGTGGCAAGCAGCGTTGGCCGAATGGGAAACCGTAGGACTGCCAAGTATAAAGGTCTCGAGTTCGAACTCACGGCACACACCTCTGTCAATAAACCGTTAAGATTCGTCTTTTCGAAGATATGTGTGTATTTATCATATAAAACCTGCATGCCTGGAAATGCCACACTTGGCCAGCATGGTAGACTATGGCCTAAGCCTTCTAATCATGATTAGAGGCCCGAGCCCAGCAGTGGGACAAGTATTAGGTACAGGGCTGCTATTATTATATGGTAACTTAACGTGTGTTATATTGTTGTTAGATTTGGATTGCAAAGTAATTACAAAAAGTGGTCCTTTATTTGTAGTATTTCCGCTATGCTTGTCTGTATGGTCTATCTGGCAATCTAAGGAGAGAATACTGTAAACATTATTTTATTATGTGGCTTAGTTAAGATTATAGGAAAAACATAAACAAAAATTGCACCAAAAAGCCGATGAATGTATAAATAGAAAAAAAACTGTCAAAGGCACAATCACAAAGCGTTTACCACCAAAGGAAATGGCAAAATAGTATTTTCTTCTTTCTTTTCATATTTTAATAATGCCAACAGAACGTATTCATTTCCGGTAATACTAAAATGTTATTCATCGTCATCCGGACATCATCCGGTGTGTTTGTGATTTTCCCATATTTAATGCAAAGCTAGTTGAACAAATTATTATAATTTTATAATTCATCAAATCTTTAAAAAACTTGTAAAAAGTATGATTGTGCTGTCTCAGTTTATTTAAACTATATAGTAACAATTTGAACAAAATTTAACAAGAAAACTCATAGCACAAAAATCCAGATAAAAATATTTACAATCGATTTGTAAAATAAATTCGTTTTCCAGAAGTAAGAAGGATTATAATCTTCGTATAACTTCAAATATTCCAGATATCTACCACAGAAACCGCTTCCAAGTATTGACGGAGATAGATTCCTTTGAAACTTTATTCATCGTTCGGAAACTTCCACGGAATATGAAATACATTCCATAAATTAAACAGAGTAAATTAAATCATTAAGTTACAATTCTTTTATTTATATTTATTGATTTTGAACTTAACATTTGAGCGCGTAAAATTTTTGTTTGCCGCAATACAGGAAATATGCCTTTCAAAATAACTTAGCTTCCGTTCGCGGCGCCGCCCGCGTGGTAGGTCGATAAAAAGTGCCCTCTATTATTTCTGGGGCCTTGAACTATTCCCACACTAATTATATCATTAAGATCGGTCCAGTAGATTCGAAGATAATCAGGTACAAACAAACATAAAATCTTTCTTCTTTTATAATTATATAGTATATATTAGTAGACAAAACTATTATTATAAAAGCGATTTTGTAAGAACACAATTATATTATCTACTAAATGAGGCTTTCCCGCATACAGAGCGCCAGATAAGAAATGAACTTGAACATTTATGTTCTAACCTTAGACAAATAAAACCCGCATAAAATCTTTATCTTTTTACTGATATAATTTTTACTGATACTCTAATCTTGAAACGAATGACCTTGACTTTAATTTCATCCAGCGTCCTTAGCTACTGCCCCTCTTGACATCTCGAATCGACTATAAAGAAGAAACGTCAAAATCTTATGCCGTTTTGGCGTTTCTCTCTTGATAAGTACGTCATAGTAGAATCGAGATATACATTCTTTGGGTACTTACTTCTTGTCGCAATGCTTTATTTTAAAGTTTTCCTCAGCTGAGAGGCAAGTTCCCCAGTCCGACGAAGGAAAACAATTGTTTTTATTGGGGAACAAAGTCCGAACAATTAAATATTGACTATAGACTGGCTCATTGTCTGGGCAATGTTAGTGTTGTCTATAATTGGCTATTGAGTGTTGTTTCAGCTTATTAAGGGCTATAAAAGTCTTTTGTTTTTGTTCACAATGCTTTGTTCGAACAAATACAAATGTTTCTGTTGTTATTCAAACCACTATCACGTCGCTCGGGCGGGGGCGTCGAGTGGTTTATAAAATTTAATTACTGAATAATTTAATTAAAGCACTTTGTTATGATATGAACGGACCTAATTATAATTATACAATAATAGCGGAAAGCATACAATATATGTAAGTGGATTTATCCGATTTTGGATTTTTACAATGGTGGATATTGTTTTATAAATCGACTCTTCGAAAATCTAGTTAGCCATTTTAAAATGAGTTTTATTAGTTTATTTTATAATAATCATTTAAAAATCAGCTTTTTCTGATTTTGGTACAATTGGGTTTTGATCAAAAACCTAGGTTTATGAAGTGCTGTTGGGTGGTAATAATGTCGAATTAATTTAATAAAAAACCTAAACGAGATCAGGTTTTTGATCAGAAACCTGAAGTAGTTTAGGTTTTAGCTAAAAGCAGTCCTTGTTTTATTTGTTAACATGAGCATGTCATGTGTTATAAAAACATTTTTAAATATTGCTTAGTGCCTGTTAAAGCTCTATGCATTTCATTTACAATCTGAAATATCGACCATTTTCAAGATTGTTTAAAAGAGGAAAAACAGTATTGGTTTCAGTCCTAAGGGAAGTGTGAAATACGAGTGAAGTCACGAGGGTGAAGGTATTGTTTGGGTGTATTGTTATATACATTCACAACTTAACCTACGCCAAGGATTGTTGGAGTACAACTGAAAAAAATGTGGGGTCACGAAACACAAATGCGATGGCATTTGTGATACTAACCTGCTTCTGATTACTGAAAAGAGGTTATACATAAAAACACTAATTTCCATTAAATTTCATGTAAATCAATATAGCTATCATAGTTATTTCTAAGGAAAACGAAAAGAAAATACTAGCTATGCTAGCTATTACTATTAGAATACATAACGTTTCCTAGTAGTACTGGTAGAAAGAAACCTGAGAGAGTAATTTTTACCAGTTTACTCTTAAACTATTCTAGAATGGTAGGATTGATCTGCTTAGCTGTATTACATTCTAATATTACGACAGAATTTGTAGCATGTCAGCCAGACTATGTATTGTGTCTTACGTGGTGGTGGTGTCAGCCTGCCTTGTCTTCTGCCCCACATCGTTATATTCTTAACATCGTCTACATACATGCACTTCTGTAGACCCTTTTGGTTTACATCCCTCCAAACTATCTTGGGCCTGCCTCTGGATCTTCGACCGGGAACGAATAGTTGTACAGCCAAGATTCCATCAAAGTCTAAAGTCCTTCTTATCTCATGTTCATTTATTATCACTGTCTATTCGTGTAACTTTTCGTCAATATCGCAGATAAACATAATTATGTTCTTCTAAAAAATACATAGATTGATTACAGCTTCACTGTGTTACAGCTTTCATTATATCAAGCACCGCAAGCTCATTTATCATACTGGTTGAATAAAAGAGCGGACTTAGCTGTCTCTCCGTGAACACACACGGTATTTCATTTGCGTAAAACATTTCACATCTCGCGACGGTATACAGTCGCGTGGTTGTAATTTTGTTCCCCGCAATTTCCCCGGGGATGTGATGTTTTAAAATTTGGACTTGATTTATTAAGTTAATGTTATATTTATTAAAAATTTATTGACTGTGGAAAATTTTAGTTAAAAAAAAACATACATACATGTTTTGAGTCATGAATCTAATTCAATCACAATCAGCATCAATCGCCGAGGATCTCAGGTTCAATTCTCGGATTGGAATAACGTGTAATTCTGGAATTAACGATTTAAAAGTCTCAGTATCAGCGCGGCGTCTTCAATTATATTGGAGATGGTAAAAGGCTCACCACCTATCATATGGGCCCTAAACAAAACTGGTGCAGTCTGGGTATTAAAAAAATACGTTGCCTTCCCTTCGCTCCGTATTAAAAAACATCATCATAATAAATATCATGTAATGAAAAACCAAGTACCTTTATCAGTAAACTCATTCATCAAAGATCTGAATACAGTCTTGAAATTAGCTCAATATATTTAGAAAAATCAGCTCTTAGTATTCAGCTCCATGACTCTCAATAATTCAGCAAAAACAAGAAATATTGTAAAACGATCTTACAAGTTTATTACCTTTTCAAATAAGACAGATAAGTGACGTACGCAAAAAGTTGAGACTCGAGCGCTTCTCAGTTTTATAATGTACTCTGTTACTCTTTACATAGAGTTGAAGCGGGCGGAGAGCGCGAGTCTCACCTTTTCGCGTACGAGTAGTATTGTAATATGTGATACAATGTAAGAGGTCGTACGTGATGAGGATGTGAGCATCTGTACTGACACATCGTTTATATCTCAATGGGCTCGCTGAAGACATTACTTTTGAGAGCATAATAGAATATTTTATGTGGGTAGCATCCCGAAATGTATGAAGACAAAATATATTTTTTTATTTCACGTGTAAAATAAAATTCTGTGCAATCTATCTAATGGTATATACTATACACTATACATATACTATACTATACCACCTGTAGAGAAACTACTCTGAATACAGCCGATGAATTTATTGTTTTTTCGTTCATGTAATTTATCATATTTCTTAGATATATTTGGTTCTATCGATTAAAGATGATAGCGCTCGAAGCTAGCATATTTTCAAAAATGTGCATTTTATTTGTTGTATACTTTTTAAGCACACCTATATCACATGGGTCTCAATCAAATCAGCATAAACAAGAAATATTGTAAAAGGTCTTAGACTCACAAGTTTATTGCCGTTCGAAAAAGACGGTAACGTATTGTTAATTATGTGATACAATGTAAGAGGTCGTACGTGATGAGGATGTGAGCATCTGTACTGACACATCGTTTATATCGCATTGGACCCGCTGAAGACATTACTTTTGAGAGGATAATAGAATATTTTATGCGGGTAGCATGCCGAAATGTATGAAGACATTATTTTTTTACTTGTAATTACGTCTTATAACTACAGACATTGAATATGGAAAGATAGAGGTAGAGATAAGAGAATAGTAAATAAATATATGAATTTAAATTTTTGCCTTCCCTTCACTTAATTTATTGTTATTTTATTTTATTTTTAATTATATATCACATTACATAAAAGTATGTTATTATTTTTATTTTTTGGATTCCAACTGCTTCGATTACCGCGTGAAGTCAGAATAATTTTCAAAAATCTATGAACGCAGTTTTAGGCATTTTAACAAAATAAAATATATATAATATAAATTTGTTTTTTCGAGTATTTTTACAGTATATACCGCTTTGCCGATGCAGCACAAAACCTTGTTTTTAAATGGTAAGCAATCTTCACGTAGGAAGTGCTAACTTTTCCGTGACCTAAATACAGCGAGCTTCTTTTTCGAGAGCCGCAACCACCGACTTTGCAGCTCTTTTAGTACCGGCGCGGCGAGGAAAGCAAAATATAAAATTTTAGAGATTCATTTGTTATGCAGTAGATAAAGCGAGCTGAACCCAAAACTATCGTTAAACATTTTTACATCGATGAATACACGTCTTATTCTTCCATCTGAAAGTTTAACTTCACCTTTAATATATCCTCTATATATGAATAGAGAGGTATATTATCAACGTAACTGTAATTGAAATAAAACTTTTTAGAAGTAACAACTAGCAGTCGCCTGGCTTCGCTCTCATGCAATTTTAGTAAAATGAAGTGGCTATTATAACCGAAAGAATAATTCGTGATTTGATCTAAATAACAATTTATTTGGAAACATTTTTAAGAAATAATCAACCATTTAGGTAAGTGTTACCTAAATGAAACCCTTTGAACCGTACATCACAATATGTCTGCCTTGCCATCAATTAAATCTCCACGCTCCAATACGTTTGCCACAAACACACTACTGTCAGTAATGACGCCAATGACAGACACGCTGTGGTTTCATTACAATTACACGTCACATGCACTCAAACGGAGACGCTTCTTCAAACAAGTACAGATAGCTACTTCTTCGTACATGAATACTAATAGTATACCTATATAATATAAGATTTGAGACTAAACATGGTATTTTTTTTACGAAATATTAGATACTACGGGATATTTACCATGTATTCTGTTGTAGCGAGTTTTTCGATATTTCGCAGCTACAACAAAATACATGGTAAATATCCCTTGATATTGAATCTCAATACGTGTGCCATCGATTAAATCTAACCTTTCCAAAGCGATAGGATACTCATACACATAACTACACAAGTACAAACATATTACAAAGTTAAATTATTAACGTAAATGTGATGCACTCATTTTAGTATTAGTTTCAATATATTATGGAGCTCGTAGCTCTTAGCCGTCAGATTAAGCAATATGCTTGCCGCAGTCAGCCGTGGATGGGTGACCATCATATTTTTTTTTTACGAAGAGAAGGTAAAGCTATCAATTCTTAATTTCGTTAGAAAGACAATCATTGACAGATTTCCGGCATTTGAGTAACCAATAACCAAAAATTATATTAACTAATCAAATAAGTGGTTCTAATCTCTCATTACTGGAGAGAGTAACGATATGGAGGTATGACCTCATCCTAAACAAAATACTTATTTAACTGACAGCGTTATACTAGAAGTCGACGTCAATATGATTACGCAAAGGACAATATGAATTAAAAAAATGATGGGAATGATTAAATTATAAGCTTTTAAAATACGATTAATGCGTTCACATTAGTACATTCCTCTTTTATATATTTTATCTTTCAGGTCAATGCAAACATTCTTTGAATGCATTTAATTCTAGACGTTCACGACTTACGACTTCTATCTCTCAAGTGATTTTCTTATTTCACAGGAAATATGAATGTGGTCCATGCTCGGCAACTGGAAACTGGAATTTATGAATTCTTATACGATTTCCGTTTGCTAGGAACTGAGTTTATTCAATGCGGTCACATGTCCTTGGGGATTTATTATATTTTATCGACGTTAGCTTAAGAGCCAATTTTTGCCCGAGTTCGACACTGAACCCGAGTTTTCAATCTCTCTGTCTTGTTCGATGTTTGAACAAGACCTGATTCAGTGTTGCACTTAGGTGGTGAAATTGGCACGAATGCTCTCATCATGTATGCCTTTTTCAAGAATTTAGTGCCATTATGTACAAGTTATGGACTATAGTTGACGTCTTTAAGCTGAAATGATAAGGAAAGTAGAAACAACTGTCATACAACAGAACACAAATGCTTATTATTATAGTTATAAATTATAGACAATGCTCTCTCCTACTTGCTAACCTACGCCTCTTATCGAGCAGTCTCAGGTTTGGGCTTTTCCGCATGCGTATTCCTTAAATGGAATCACACGAAATTTAAATTTCTGTCAATCAAATATCGACCGTATTCATATGTCAATAAGGATGTACCACTTATTTGAAACCGACAGTTTCCCTTATAGAATCACCCCTCCGGTCACGAAATTTTCAAAGCACGGAGCGAAGTGCACGCCAAGTGAATGGCGATAGACTCACCCCCTATCACATGGGCTCAGCAGCTAGAAGGCAAAATCCTTTTCGGTAATCTTATATATAAAATCTTGGGTCACGATGTTAGTTACCTTACTCCTCCGAAACGGCTTTTCTGATTTTTACCAAATTTCATATGCATATTCAGTAGGTCTGAGAATCGGCTACTATCTATTTTTCATAGCCCTAAGTGACAAGGGTTGTTCACCCTAAACATTTTTTTTTAATTTTTGTTTTTATTTTTATAAAATGTGGCATTAAAAATACATACAACCAATGATATTATAGAACTATAGATATGTTACGTTCATAGAAATTACGATTTAAATCCGTTCCGAGCTATTCCAAATTGCACACATTGACAAATGTAACTGATAAGTAAAACAAAAGATACGAAATAGCACGCAAATGAAAGAGATAGCTATAGTTTTAATGATTGCACTTCAGTGGTACGCACGTGACTGCGCTCGACGCAGGCCACACGCAAACTAAACACAAGACGTCCCAATTGGGACGTATTTGAGTATTCACAGCGCGAGCGCTTATAACATATCTGCTTTTGTTTTTGTATAATATCATTGCATACAACCCTAAATTTTTACCTTTTTATCACCAACCCCTATTTTTTAATAGCCATTTTAGTAACCTTAGCTCTTTTGACAATATATGAACTTTTTGAATGTACCTTTATGGGGTTTGACATAAAATTGACATAATGCGTGCTGCAAATATCGTCACAGATAATGTATGCATTGTTAAGACAGGACAACGTCTGTCGGGTCAGCTTGTAAAGGTGGTATGAAAATTCCTTTTCGCACATTTCGTGCAACGCACAAAATTAACACAATAAAATTTTCACATTGTGCTCCATAATGTAATAAGTTAATGCCGCGCGCTCAATTTAACGCTTATTATGTAAATAGTGTTGCGTAACGTACTTATCAAGAGCAATTTATTCTTAAAGCCAGTTACACTATGAGACTGAGCTGAGTTTCTTAAAATTTTAAAAGTCACATTCACAGGTGTTAGATAAACCTTATTGGCAGGATAAGCAAAACACGCATATTTGAAAGTGACAGCTGTGTTATTTTTGCAAGTGTCTCTTGTGTCACTTTTAAATACGGTCAGGTTATAGTGGCCCTTAGTGCCCTTCAGAAGGCTCTTAGTGTACATAAGGTCTAAATATTAGGAAATAGATATTTTGAACTTTGTAGCCCTTTTATTTATTTATTTATTTAAAACTTTATGCACAATTTGTACAGAGGCTGACTTAATGCCTTTTCAGGCGTTACAAAACGTGGTTACTCGATAGGAGTCACAACACACAGTAATAGATAATAACATTGAACTTAAAACAAATTAATATCTTAAAACTAATAACCACTTATATCTACCAGCGCTGCGCGAAAATACGTGGCTAAGTTATTGTAGCGATATATTTTATCGCACATAGCTAGGTTTTGCAGGCTGGGCTGTAGCTAACACTTACCATAAGGTGGACTACACGTTCGTTCACTACAATCAGATGATCACTGTATCAAACGATTATGATTACATCGTATAAATAATAAAATGAAAATCTTTTCCTTAAGAAACCGTTAAATATTGGTAGATTAGATTGCTAAAAATCTTTTTGTATTAAATTTAAATCGCCAAATTTTATGATTCGTCACGTACTGATAAATTCAACAGTAAAATAACTTGGCATATATTCAAGATCTTAAAAATTACGTCAGAAAATAACTAATACATTTTTGTTTCTTCGAAAGCTATGACAAATAACAGCTAATTTTATTGCATGCAGGTACGTTGTAGGACTCTTGTTACTACTCTGCTGGCGTGCTATAGGTAAGGCTGATAATATAATGAATTATACTAAGTAGTTGGTATTGCAAGTGATCATATAAGAGCCGTATGCTAGTTTGCCATTTCAGTACAAGGTGTAATATGTACAATTGAACATTGAAATCATTCTATGCTTTCGGAAAATGTGTTTTTTTCTTATTATTTTTGATTGGTGCTAATGAACACTGGCCACGTCTAGAATCTGTGGTTTGGATAAATATCGCTGTGTCTCATCTATTCTGTATATAAAACATAATATTCTACCTGCGGCTCCACCCACCAAGTACATCAATGAAAAATACCTTACAACTTATACTCTGACCAACATAAAACGAAAAAAAAAAATCGGTCAAGCCGTTTCGGAGGAGTTAGACAACAACTGTGCCACGGTAGTTTTATCAAAAGAAGATATATATATAAATAGAATATTTCTCAGCAGAACAGTCGCGATAGAATAGAGATGGAGTTCTGAATATACAGCCTTTAGGGTCCTCGTGTCTAAGTTTGTACGAAGTTTGCAATTTATTGGTTTTGCGATGTCCTTGGAGAGCAACGAGCAATGCTGGCTGAAAGCGTGTGATGTTAAATTCAATCGATTTTAGTCTAGAATGGAATTGTCATTCGGTTTTTATGTTTTTTTCAAAATGGACATATAACTTTTCATTATTATGCATACTTATTTATCGGACTAGGCGCACTTGTCATTGTCGCTCTGAAAGTTTAAAGATGTCTGTTTAAGTTAACTACTTTTTTTTTAGACACAAGACATAAGTTAAAACTAACCCGACTACGTAATAATATCGTACTTAATCTTTGTTTGCTACACAGAGAGGACCGCGAGAACTGTACGACCGCATTTAAACTATAGATTTTAACTTCAACAATATGAGAAGTAATACATTATATAATATATTTGTAATCCACCGTAGTTGGATAATAAAATGAAATATCTGAAATTACACTTTAAACTACAAATACAAATACTTTATTTGTGAAAATGTGGTTTTTACAGGTGTTATGGTAATAATTTAGCTCTACACATTTGCCATGTAATATTATGGCATACAAACATAAACTTTCAAACTAGAAATATTTACTTTACAATATATCAATATTACTTACATTCTAATTATATCTTATATTTTAAAAACTCATCTACAGAATAGAAACATTTTTCACGAAGAAACCTAAATAACTGGCTTCTAAATTTATTTGTTGGTAAGTTTCGTACCTCACGGGGTAAATGGTTAAATAGTTTAATAGCCATCACATAGGCGTTACGTCTACATAGCTCAGTCCTGATTGTAGGTATAACAAGTTTATCAGGATAACGGGTATTGAATGTACACGTATGTTTCTTGGTTAAAAACAGATTAGAATTAGTTTTTACAAAAATACACATTTCAAAAATATAAATACATGGCACAGTTAACAATGACAATTTACGGAACAATGGCTTACAGCTTGTCCACGGAGACACATTACAAACAGCGTAACATTTCTTAAAAAAATGTTTTATGTTGCCCGAACTCGGTATGATCGTTCTTATTTATTTTGTAAATATTTTTCTATAAAATGAAGTCCAAAGGGTTCTCGCTCTATCGGAAAAGCATGTAAAAGTAATCAATCTATGTATGCAATATCGTCAAAAAGAAATAAAAACAAAAGAGGTCAGTCAAGCAATTCTCGAGTCACCATACACATAAACTTGAAACACTTTACGAGTATTGTATCCGTCCTTCAAATCAATTCGCTTTACAACTTCTATATTGACTGTTACTTTTATTTTCACGTTCATACTCTATCCTGCTAATATTATAAATTCGAAAAAGTTTGCAAAGATTTGTGGACTTTTGTTACTCTTTTACGCAGAAATACTGTTGTGGTAGGTCAAGTGGTTCATCATCATCATCATTCAGCCGCTCGTAGTCCACTGCTGGACATAGGCCCCTCTCAATGTGCGCCACAACACCCGGTCCTGCGCCTTCCGCATCCAGTCCCCTCCAGCGACCTTCTTCAAGTCGTCAGTCTGCCTGACAGGGGGACGTCCTACCTTACGGTTGCCAAGTCGAGGTCAAGTGGTTGAAAATTATGAATTAAACGTGTAATTGGAACATTATTGGTTAAATATTCGTTATTATTAATGTTATTGCTCTACGTATAGCGATCAATATAATTTTCTAGCTATTGCCCGCGGGTCCACCCGCGTAGTACGTCGATAAAAGGTAGCCTATTCTGTGAATCCATGCTATAAACAGTAACTATATTTCCTATAACGGACAAATTTATTCAAACACCTTTGCGTGAAAAAAACATATGACTACATGAACTTTCGCATTAATGATGATGTCAACCGTTTTAAGCTCAGTGTTTTGTTCTAAATGCGGTAACGTTTGACCCTTTCATAAAAAATAATCAAATTAAGTGCAACGGTCGAGTTTCGTTTGAATGCCAATTGGAAATATTAATTATTAAAATAATTTGTACAGTTATAAAATTAACTGTCAAGTATATCCTATATTCTTAGAATGTTTTTTTTATAACTTCCGTATACGTTGATAAAAAGTAGTAAGTAGCTACCTACTTTAAAACATGCTTTTATTAGAAGTCGCCTTTGAGCAATAAAATGAAAGATATTTAATTTTAATGAAATAATAATATATTTTTATCTTCATATTTATATTCATAAAGATAAAATAAAAATAAATGGCTCCTTAGATCATTAAACTACCACACTTTCTCTTTCTTATCTTTCCATCCAAAGGTTGCCTCACCGCCCTTTGCATATTGTTGTTGTCTTTGTATTTTATGAAAATGGTAAACAAATAAAGGTTTTCTATGCTATTATATTCTATATTTTTCAAATCTACTACAAACATACCCAAATACAATGGTAGTAAAAACTAAAATGGAACAATTTAGGGCATTGCGTATAAACTTATACATATTTGAGTTCACATGATCATAAAATAACTATAAAACGTGTGAACGTTAGAGTATGTGTGTAAGTAACAATTTTCAATCGTAAATTCTGTTGATTGCCCTTCAGGGAAAGCTGAAAATATACAGTTATGTGCAGTTTGTACTTGATTTAGCGTTGGAATTTACTAGTAAAAAAAGTTAAATTATTAAAGTAATATACTTATAAGTGTAAGAGATAATTTATTTGTCTTGATGAATTTATCTAGATGCAAAGTCTTTCTATATGTACACATAAACAGATAATATAACATAACGCCTATATTACCCAGAATGGTATAGCAGAGGTGTACAACACCCATATTTTACCTAACACCGTCATACACCGGGCATAAATCGTAATTACGGCAGGCTCTGGGATAGAAAGCTCACCCGATAATTAATGGTACTAATGAATTACTGCCGCCAGACAATGGATGTGTTCTGTCGGTACCATAGCTTACTTAAGGGTGGACCCTCGAGCGCCGTGTTATCATACCAACATAATATGGGTTTATCTTTAATATAATCAAGTTTTTATCTATTTTTATAGACAAATCATATCGATAACACTTAAATGCATGTTTTTGTAAGCCATTTTGACAAACATTAATAGAGTTACAAACTAAGTTTCTTTTTGTTTTTTTTTGGCCGCCAATAAACGTTCATTTAAGTGTTTAAAATAAAATTTGACTCAGCCATCGACACGACGAAGAAGAAAGGAAGAACGCAACTTTCACCTACCATTATTTTTAACATCGAAAACTTAACTTGTACCCCATAGCGTGCCTTGAAGTATTTACTTAAGTTTCGCTCACGTTACTTAAGTTACAAAACAGCTGACCTAGGTCGCTTGAAAACCTATATAGTTAGTAGAAGAAATTTAAGTTACATATTTACCTACAATTATGTAGCAAAAGGGAAATGTGCGACCATAAATTTTCAATGAATAAGCATAAATACTTTTTTCAGCAATTAAAAAAATATTTATATAATATTAAAGTTGAAAAAATTAAGAATCCAGCAGGACTCGAACCTGCACCCCCTGGGTATACGCCCCAAGTGCTTTGCCAATTCAGCTATGGATTCGTTGGAGATGGAGAAATTTCGAGTCCGGCAGCATACGAATCCATAGCTGAATTGGCAAAGCACTTGGGGCGTATACCCAGGGGGTGCAGGTTCAAGTTCTGCTGGATTCTTAATTTTTTCAACTTTAATATTATATAAATACAAAAAAGCATAGCAAAGCTAAAATTTGCTTTAAATATTACAAGTATTAAAAAAAATATGTTGTAATTAATTGCAAAAACACATTGAAGCATCAACAAGTAATTCACTAAACTATTCAACCAAGATTTGGTGACGAAATACAACATAATTCCTTTGGCAACTAATTCTGGCAAAACATTATATTACACAATGAATCTCAGTTCCAGACTCCCTTGAAACAATTCACTGGAATAATTTGAATGTTTAGACAGCGCTTGTCCTCACTAATATTACCTATTATGTAGGCAGTGAATGAGAAATTACTCACATTGTTTGAACAACTATCCCGGTTAAATACATGACAAAGTCTAATTTTGGAGTCTACTGAAATTCAAATTGGCATTTTGTTCAATATATATCTACTTCACAACAGTAAATATAAAAAAATCGACTCACAAAACTCAAAAGCAATAAATAGTGCAAAATAGTTTTGACACTAAGCTATATTTTTGAGAAATTTCTCCCAATAGTCTGGCTGGGTCAAAATATGTAAAGTTTTAATTCATATGATGTTATCAGCATTGTATAAAATGATTTATTTACAATTCAAACTATTCATATAAAACAATATAAAGTTATTATTACTCCGTTTTACATTGACGTCTACAATATCAAAGATTACAATAAAAATACCAGACGTTATGATTCAAGCTGAGACCTTTTACAAAGTTATACAATAGAAACATTATGATGAGATGTTTAAATTCTGCGAGGCTTTAAAAATAACATGGCCGCATTTCTTTTGTGTCTCGTGTTTCTCTGAAATATAAGATAATATAAATAGTAATAACCTGTTAAGGGCAGATTCAAGACATCTTTTAGTAGACTTTTTGTGATACAATTTAAAAAAATAAACATTCTTTTTTCGTGTAAAAAAGTGTGTTACACATTAAACTTCTAAATCCGTTTAGAATATCATTTTCCGTAATATCAAGATACAAATATCCATTCATGCGTATTATTCGCATTTATACTATTAGTAAGAAGGGATAATTAATAATGATTATGCGTAATTTGTGAAATAGGAATGAATAAATTAACTAACACAAATAGTACTAGACGCAGTAATTAAATACAATTGATAACTCTACAGCCTTGATAAATTATGTGTACTTAGCGTTACAGCAAAATTACTATTTAGCCGGTGCACAATATATGTCATAAATACGCTTCAATATAATTTACGTTGTAAGTAATAAGTGCAATTAACTTTATACCGTGTTAAGGTTTGTTAATGTAGCGCTTTTCAATATTAATAGCCCACAAAACACGCCAAATCTAACATCAGTCATTAAATTGAATCAATCAATCAATTTCCTAATTACATTGACTCGCCTTCTAATCTTAAGGATTTAGCTGCATATCAGTATTTTACGTAGAGCGACTGCCATCTGGGGCCTTACCCTCCACACTATTGGGTTTGGATTAGAGATTGGGATTGAAATTTTGACATTTGTCACGCGACACTAGCGCACAATTTTATCAAAATTGTTTTGGATGATTATTTTTAGAATTTAATGAAATCGAACTAACTCGATTCACTTCACTTTGGCACTCTGGTTTTGTGTTTTTGTTCTATAATAGTGATTATAGATACCTTAATATATTTTGACAGTTTAGAAAAAAAGAAACAGTTATCTAGAAAAGTAGAAACAGTTACCCAAATTTACGCAAAAACTGACGCAGATTGAAGAATTACCTACCCTTTAGTTTGAATTTCAGTTAAACTCGACATTTGTTCGTATCGCACAAAAATCTAAATCGATACCGCTCCAAACCGGATGAAAGTTCCAGTTCAAACTGGTCGTAACTCGTGTGAGGTGGATGTGACCGGCTTAATTAAATTTCAAAACACTGCAGCGTCCGTTTTAGGCCTTTGTGTGGACATGGCACATCAATTGAACGGTCGATGTTTCATTTTCATTACTGAAAACAATTTAGCTGTATAAAGGCGGTCCCCAAGTGATACAAATATGGACCCGCTTTTAGTTGTTTATGGAGTTTTTTTTATTTTTATTTAGTAGGTTTCGTTCGCAGCTACGCCTGTGTGCTAGGTCGGTAAAATTATATTCCCTGCCTTTAAGCCATCTCCATCCATATTCATCCGTCTACTAATATTTATCCAGATTGGTTATGATAATATCTTGCATTTTAAGAATGCAGTTTGACTGATATTTGATCATATTTGGCTTTACTTGTAGATGAAGTGTGCGCACAACGCAGTAGTGTGCGTTTCGACAGTCTAGGGCACGTCGTGACTAGTAATTTTTTTCTTATGATACAATGTATTGTCCAAATGTCTTCGTTGATAGAAATAGCAATAAGTGATTTAGCTGTAGGTAGAAGCATTACAGATGCGTGCGAAAACGCTTTCTGACTGAGGCACTAAATATCAGTTTTCGCAAAGATTTGTTCTGAGGCTGGGTATGCTTATGTGAGTGAATGTGTATATTTATCCTTGTCTTTTGGACCATTGGATTGTGTAATTGCTTCTGGCGTTTTATCTTATGTATAAATCCAAATTATAATAATTATTATTATCCGCTTACCCACTTACCGACTACTTACATAACTAAGTGCATTACGTTAAGGACGATGTACCATAGTGTGGATGCGGTTTACAAAGAACTGGTAATACAGGAGTAATTAACGTTGACACGTTATTTGAAATTGTCATATCTTTGCAAGGCGAATTATCTAAACTGGAGCAATAAGCCAACCGGAGGAGTCATTGCCATGTATCTCCGCCGCCGTCAGTGCCGCTCTTTCGTAATGTCAGTGTTTCATATATAATTAGATGTCAAATCATAAATGCGCGGAACAATCTATCCTGCTGCACCTCCACAAGTGTGGCAGACGTTTTTGCATAGATATTTGCGTTTATGTTGTGTCCATATTGGTTTTGTAGTCTGAGTTCAACGTACGTTCAACAAAATAAAAAAAAAATGTAAAGTTAAGACCGGAACGGAAAAATCTAAGTTAAATAACCAAATGCAAACACAATATCTTAAGATTCTGCATTGATATTTGTCTGGCAAGTCGCCAGTATCATTTTACCCGACTTCCCTATTTTCCCTCTAGCTATAGAAGACGCGGCTTTGAGCGTGGTGTGCCATATTTTATTTGCTATTCCTCAGAGCAGCTGCACCAATGTATTGTTGCATCATGCCCGACGTTGTATCTCTGCATTTAGGCCAACGTTTCACTAATGCTATGTAGAGAAACATACATAAATAATGGGTGTGCTTGAGTGAGTGAATGTGTGTATTTGGCCTTGTCATTGGGACCATTGGATAGTGTAATTGCTTCTGGCGTTCTATCTAATGTAAAAAATCCAAATTTATCTTTAATTTTTTATCTTTATAACATAGCATCACGCCTTCATTTTCCAGAAGGATATGGCAGAAGTATACATTTCACCTGTTATATTAAGGTCCCATGTGATAAGAGGTGCGCCTATCGCCATCCACCGGGCACAATTCCAACTCCGTGCTGCTATTAATATCGCTAGACCAACGAGGGGTGAAGAAAGATTTCCTGCAATAATGCAATCTAATACTGTTTATCATCTTTTTTCATATCATAACTCTATTCGACAGTGCTTGCCAGCAATATAAGTCTTTTAAAAGTACTGCTCGTAAGTGGTATACAATAATCAGTCATTGATGGTGTCATTGATCGTAGTATGGATTAGTTGATGTCGATCAATGGCGGAATGGATTAGTCGGCAACCATCGAAACTTTTAGTTCGATTGGTGTAATAATACCTTAAATCTATCTCCATCTGAAAGGTTAAATATTGGATCTAAAATACAATTAAAAAATATTCTTCCAACAAACAACATTTTTGGAGCTCCAATCATCAAATCCTCTTCCTGCAAATGAATCTGAAACCCCAAAATAATCAAAAAAGGTTGTATAAAATGAACCCATTATTTTTATTCTTGTAAAAACGCTTCGTTTTGATTTAATACCGTCAATATCCAGTTCGCTTGGATTTGTTTTCATAAAGAAAATTCAAAATAAAATATTCAACAAACCTTTTTTTAAATTCATTTACTGAAGAGTTGGGTTCTTTCAGAGTTTTGTTTAAGTAAAATTAAATAATCAATTTGTAATTTATGCGGATTTCATCAACTGCAGCCGCAAAAATATCTGAATAATATATAAAAGTTACGAACCTGTTCATATTGTTTGCGATTAGAGTAAGAGTAAAACCTTAAAAATATTAAACTCTTAAAAAACAGATAAAAATACATTACTTGAATTGCTGATGAGCAGACAAAAAAATCTTTAATTTGTCTTTGGTATTTCTGACATAAATTGAGATGTCCTGTACGAGACGACCCTGTCCCGATTTTTTGATAAATCCGGGTCCTTAGTTTTTATAAGCCACCAAAAAGGTGGCATTCCTATTGTAATTGTAACTTGGTAGACAGGCCCTAAATGAAGACGGCAAAGCGCGATATATAACAACTAGAACGCTAAGTCCAACAAGACCCGCATGTGACCTTTACTACTTGCTAAGTAATTCACGATCACAAAAATTGAGCAGATTTTAAGGCGATAGTTGTGACGCATTTTAAATAAGTATGAATATGTACGAAAATGTGCACAGATTTGGTAAACAATATAAAAAAACAACATATACATTTTTCCTATATTTTTTACTAAGTATCGGTTGATAAAAGTCTATAAGCGGATACATTATGTAACTAATCTGACCAATAAACCATCTTAAGCCATGATGTCATTTATTATGCTATCTTAGGTCATAATAGAGTTATTTAAATATACACTCTCCTATAGTTACTAGACTGGATTTGTCTGATGACTGACTTCTTTCTTGATGTAAACTTGAGCAGAAACAGCTCTTGTTTCTAAATGGTTGGATACAGTTACTTACAGTTTAAACTAACTTGTTCAGTTGTGTGGCTTTGGGGCAATTTTGGGTTAATTAATACAAGCTAAGGTAGGCAGACCTCCGTATCACCTTTAACCTGCCGCCAAATAGAAGAGCTTGCACTACTGTGTCAGATTGGTTGTGATTGCCGTGAAACTGCTATAACTAACTGACTAGCTTACCTAATATAGTAGTCCGCAAATGTAGTTACGTATCTAAATCTGCTTTTAAAAATTATGGACGTTTTGGTCTGTAGTTGCAACATACGAGTACCATCAGGTGGACTAAGCGTTCGTTCACTACATACGGCGTATACAAGTGTTTTATTATAATTTTTTATTACTTTAATAAACTGCCTCGTTGTTCTAATTGTCACTCGTATAATTTGTGTAATGCTCACCGCGGAGTCTCGGGTTCGATTCCCGGTTCGGGTAAAGTGCTATTTGGGCGTTTTACGTCAGGCAATCTCCACAGCAGTACGGTCCCTTTTCCATGGGCCCTAAACATAACAGGAGAAATGTGGGTGTTGTACACCTCTGCCACACCTGGATAATAAATGCGTGATATTATGTTATGTTTCAATAACATGATTCGGCAAATAACACATTAGCATATACGAAACGTAGTCCATTTGCGCAAAATATCGCATCCCGCGGGAAATTGCGAGATAATAAATTACAGGAAACGAGGACTGTATAATATCACGGTGAGTGGATGTTTTTTTATAAATAATGTACTCTGTGTGATTCACGGTGAATCGGCTATGTGTTTTTTATACGACACATGTAACAAATGAGTTAGTTGGAGTGGTAGGTACTTGAAATCTACTTATACATACTCTGTGCCAAAATTAGAGTGTCAAAAATCGTTCTCCAAAATCTTATTCACAAATTTTATTTGAGAGTTTTACATTTTGAAAATCAATTTGAGAGTAAAGATATAATTTGTTGTGACTTTCATCTTTATTATTATACATTCGAGTAAATTAATTAAAGATTGACTACATCAGATGACTTTTACAATCAGATGGACCACACGTGCCTTTTGATTGCTAACTGGCCAGTCATGCCTTAAATCATGAACGACGGTAACAATACCTCGACCCTCGTGACGATACTCGAATTTCACACCTCCCTTGGGTAAAAAACTACTTTACTTTGCCTTTGCTTTTCAACCTGAGAATGACCGTGAAAATGCCTACAATTTCAGATTACAGGCAAATGTTTTTTATTTTTAACGTTTGTTTGACACAGTTTTCTTAAAAACTTCACTTTTTTTGTTTATTATCATAGAAAATGCCATAAATTAATTAGATAAAACTCAATTAGGCCCATAAAGCTTCAAAAGTTTATAATAGAATGTGTCAGCCACCACTTACGATGTACGATGTTTAAAAAGTTTATGTTGAAGACGCGGGATATTTTCTTTATTTATTCTATAATAAATTAATAAAAACGCTAAAGAATTGGTTAAGCTGTTTAAGTGTCCTGATCTATGAAATTACTTTTAATTTTTATTTTTTCAAAACACCTTAACGACCTTAAGGCGTTTTGGTCGTAGTATTTACCCAGTGCCCGACAAAAACCTGTCAAAAACTCAATCCTGTGTCTTGCCCCTCAGAAACCACCATGTCAGCCGTATATGAAGGGCATATAACCTGGAAAGGAGTAAATGTGGAACATTTTCCTTACTCATGCTACCTGGGCGTGACACTTGACAGATCTTTCACGTAACGAAATCGTTGCCAAAAAACCATGAAAAAAATCTGCACGAGACACGTACTTACTACGGTGACTCACAAGTACGACTTGGAGCGCTTCCCCACAAGTTCCCAGGGCGAGGGGTCTTGCGCTTTCTTTGTCTGCAGGAGAGTTTGCATGCCCGTGTGGCATCGTTCTACACACACCAAGGAAGTAGACGTGGCGCTAAACGAGGACCATCACCGGCTGCCTAAAACCTACACTCTTTACATGATCTACCCAATAGCACCACCGTTTGCTCGCCGCGTAATCTCGTGCAAGATTGAAAAGTAGAAACAGGAGAATGATAACCGCAATCCACTCTACAGTCATGTCGTACCACCAGTTCGCCTTAAAAGCCGCAATAGCTTCATTACAGAGACGAAACCAACGGATTGTGTATTTTTGTATTTCAGTAGCCGCTTGAAATAACACTTCCTATACGGGTAACCAAAAAGGAAATTAAATTATAATAATATGTTTATATAAAAATGTTTCATTACCAGCAAAGTAAAAACCGACATATTTTCCCTAAATTATATCTACCGTATATTTTTTGTGAAAAATGTGTGTTTCTAAGCTATGCATACACGCGCGAGTAACAAAAATACCGTTATTAAATTTCCTCAGCGCTCCATAATGTAATATTCACGCGACTCGCTCAATTTTAACACTTATTATGTAAATAATGCGGGTGCTACACTATTGCTAACTTTTCTCATAAATACTAGGCGCAGTTTGTATTAAAGTACTCTTCGTCTAGTTTAACTATATTGCCTATTTAGTGAGCTAAGTTAGTGACGTAACATAGCTTCCGGAAAAACCTTAGGGTTTTTTACTCGAAATTGATTGGTGTAATATGTTAGTTGAGGGTTTAACTTCACAAAAATAAGTAATTCTGCCAAACGATTAATGTGATAATACCCTTAAATATGACTAGCACAGCTCGAGACTCCGATATTCTAGTGTGTGAAATGTATGTTTGTGAACACCCCCGCGATACAGGTAGTACTCCAAGTGTGGGCGTCATTGTTTTTTGTTATTTTATTAATACAATCGACGACGACGCGATGGTGTGATATGTGTATTTAGCGGCAAAGTGCAAGCAGAAAGTACGCTTATGCCCAAATATCGTACTGAAGAGTTAATACCACAAAGCACTGTATTTGAACACATATTCAGTTGATACAGCATTTGATGTTGTTTGGCGAACGAACCGATGAATCAGGAACAGATTGGCTAAACACACGGCGAATATAAACCTAGTGAAACGTGATGCAATTTTGAGCAACAATCAAATTTGTGCTGCGTGAACTTTGATTTCAGAAATTGATACAGATATTGCGTAATATTTGCATTCTTAAGCTGTGCTTGTGTTGGTAATAATGCCGATCAATAACTAAAGGCTTTATACTCACACCTTTTTTACCCCGAAGGGTTTAACAGCGGTGTAATTAATACCTATATTTCACCAGTTATGTTTTGGTCTCATTTTATGATGAGTGTAAATATTTAACAGGACTCTGATAGACTCTCATACTGAAAATCCAAGGCGGGATTCGAACCAGAGACCTCAAGAGACAGTTTTTTTTTTGCACACATAACAGAATACAATTATGTGTACATATACAAATACATTGTAATACAAAATAGTTTTGTTCTAGACTGCATTTCAATATGTTCCAATTCGTACACATCAAGCAAAAAATTTAAATAATTAAAACTAATCGCCAGTGTTGCTAGTTTTTACAGGCTTAAAGATTAAAAAGTTGAAATGGATTAATTATGAAAAAAATAAAAATATTATATTAACAATTTCATGACTAATGCTGTGACATAAAATGCTTTTTTTCTCTTTTTTAACTAGCTAATTTTAACACAATCTTCAAGTGACATTTTAATTGCTTTATTAGTAGGCTAAAAAAGGTGAAATAATATATACGAGAATAATAATATTTTTCAACGAGTTCTCACAATACACTAGGAGTATAAAATGAAAATAAAATGAGATAATAAAATGTTGTTGTGCATTAATTGGTTGTAAATTTAATCACGTTACTACCACTCCACGTGTTGTCGGTAATTGAGGTATATGTAATTTATTGAAATATGTACGTTAATGTGATTAAGTGCTTAAAGCTCGATAATTTAAAATTCAAGCATTTTAATATAATATAATTATTTTATCGCAATATATCAGGATAATATTTTTGAGGGCTTTAATAACTTTAAATAAGTGCTTTTTGGTTCGATCGGAATTCGTGATTCGTTGATGTATAAAATAGTCTTTTCCCCTCAGCATCTCCAAAAGGGGTTCTTTGCTGTGTCAAAACAATGAGCAGAACTCTATTTTCTAACACAAACTTAGCAAAAATGTGAAGTACGTTAGTTCTATTATCTCTGTCTCTTTCACTTCAGTAGTAAAAAGAAAGAAAGAGAAAATTATTAATTATTAAAACAAAGTCATCTGTAATTTTGAGCCGGTTTAATTTTATTAGAAATTAATATAAAATTTCAATACAAAACAGGTGTGATGGACTATATTGAGCTCCAAACGAACGTACTCTTGGGCCTCCGTGTCTAACTGGTGGAAACTTTAGACATTTATTAGCATTTTGAAGACTTTGGGGAATAATTTCCAATACATCGCTGCTCACGCGTTTAGTTCTATCGAATAAAATGTATTGGCTATAGTTTAATGACTTTCTGGATCGAAAATAATGTGACACCACGCTTTTAAGGGGTGAGTCAACCCCTATCACATGGCATTTAAATATAATAGGAGAAATGTGGGTGTTCATACAGTTCTGCCACACCCTTATAGACGTGATGTCACGTTATTTGAGTCTGTAAGCAAATTATACCGCGAGACCATGAGGCAGGGTATTATATATACATAATTATATTCCTTGTAGTAAATTTCGGTTACAGAATGTTTCTGTATCCCTTACCTCTTATTTTTTTCTCGTTTTTCTATTCGAAAATAACAGGATATAACAAGAAGAAAGGTTTACGTTACAAAGTACTTACTGAAAAATTGGTTTTGCTTAGTCCTGAAGTTATTTTTTTTAAATAAATTTAACATACATTGCCGCACCCTAGTCTTAAACTAAATAAAGCTTGTACTATGGGTACTAGAATAATTTTTTTTTCTACACATGCCAAGTTAACACAAAGTGTTTGTTTTGAGCGGACATCAAACTCGTGACCTCGGTATAGCAAGCAGTACTGCCGATTACGCCATCCGGTCATCGATAACTAAAACAACTCAAACCATGATTGGTTGTAGAAATTACCTTCAATAAGTACCTACCCTACATAAGTTTTGACAATTTTTTTTAAAAAAGGAAAGGCATTAATTTACCATCATTTAATTAGTAAGTTAGTAATGAAAGTAATTTGCTGTTCCAACTGCTGAAATTTGAACCCTATGGATGTTTTTGAAACATTTCATATAATTTAATATTACTTTTGGTAGAACTAAGTAGACCATTGTTTCAAAGAGTTTTGAATAAGCGCCTATTCAAAACTCCAAATGAATTTATTAAATTAAGCAGCTGGCAACATCTGTGAAATGTCGAAGTATAACAACTGTATTTTACTGGTCATTTTCGATGCTTCAGAAATTGTTTCAAATATTTCTGACCCTAAATAAATATGTGATTGTTTTAATATATATGTGTTGTGGATGAGCTTGAGGTAGACAGCTGCCAAATAGTGTTGTGTTTCGGTTTGTGAAATAAGGCTCCGACATTTCGGGCACATGAGTAGTACACCTAGGACCTCATCTACATTTTGCTGTAACGAATATATTTATACTGTAGTTGCTACAAATACTACAAACATGTGCTTTTATACATAATATACAGGATAAATGTGATAATAATACTAATATAAATATTTTTTTTACTTTTTAATATTTTTTCGCCGTATAAAGTCATTAAACATTTCCACTGCAGCGAGACACCAGATGGTGTTTGTTAGACAATGTTATTTAAAGCACAGCTGCGGACGAAGACTAATCATGTTACCGCTAAAATTCTAACATGCGCTTTAAATTAGCTTACATTGAATGAAACATAGAATTAAAAAATAAGTAAGTATGTAGATATACATAGCCTAGTTCAGTTATTTAAGTATCTTATTTATTTCTTCATCTCTCTCTTTTTTCTTTTTTGTACACTTCACTCTCACGTTTTACAAGTCTCTTTTTCCTCTGGCCCTCAAAGGTTTGGCCAGAAAACTCATTTTTGAGTTAAGTTCACCTTTTGTAATCACCACTTTTTTGTAATACTTTTAATGTAATTTATGTGTGTACAATAAAGTATTAAACTAAACTAAACTTTAACTAAAATATAAAAAACGTTAAAAATGAAGAATTTAAGAATTTAAAATGTTTCTGAATTCAGAAGGTTGTACGCATTTGCCATCTACGCATCTGCTTTGTTGTCAACTTATGAACGAACATCAGACGATTGGATGGCGGAGTGGTAGGGCACCTGCTTGCGACACCGAGGACGCAGGTTCGATTCCCGCTCAAGACAAATCTTTGTGTGCATGAACATGGAAGTTTGTTTTGGTCTGGGTGTTTCTATGTATAAAAGTATTTATTTGCAAAGTAAAAGTTTATATGTATTAGTATCAGTTATTTAAGTACCCATAGTACAAGCTCTGCTTAGTTTGGGACTAGATGGCGTAGTGTGTATGTAATGTAATATTTATATTTTAATGTCATATCCTACTTAAGGGATATTTTAAAATAAAGTTTTCTTTAATAATAAAATGCTTTTGTTACCCTCCCCCGTAGCTCAGCTTTAGTGCATTTGACATTTTTAACGTGGTTTCTATGCTTTCAGCCCTTATTCTATTAAATGAACTAACAACTATACTACGACAGCTGTGCAACAGCTTTCATAAAAAAAACAAGGGAGTAAGAACCACCTTCTTACCTTATCCTGTTGTCCAATAGTCATCCTTGAACTAATTACTGTGTTACAGTTTAAAGAAAAACTTGGGCGCTAAAATTACTGGCACATAAAACTTAACATCAAAAGTTTTCAGGAAGTATACGATCTGCTTTTGAGAGTAATAAATATTCATGGAATCATATGCTTTAAATTGCTACCATCAGGAAGACTACACTCCCGTTTACTAATACCTACATCGTATAAAAATTCTCAAGCAGGCTCTTATCTTCCCTCACAATTTATAATCGCTTATGCAGATACCTGAGATGAAACGGGCAAGCAATTTATTACCTTTACTTAAAAACTGTAGACGCAGCCTTTTTATAAAAATGTCTTCCTAAGATTTTTAAGACTTGGTTGGTATACTACCATATTAAAGCATTTTTTTTTACACCTAACTAATATGCATGTTTGATGATATAACTAATAAAGTGATTATAAAGTAAATATAACTACTTAGCAAATTGCGGTATAGTTGTTCGAGCATTTTTTGTTTCTGATTACTGTTTTTGTGAAGGCCGAGGGAAATAGCGGGCAAATAAATAACATGGACCACGCTGAGATTCTCTGAGAGAAAACACAAACGAAATGTAATGATCGTAACTACAACTCCGCTCTATAACGAATGCTATAATCTAGTAACAATTTTAACAACCTAACATCACGCCACAACCCAGAAATGTGTACAGAGGTGTATTACACCCACACTTCACCTGTTATGATTAGGTCCCATGTGATAGAGGGTGAGCCTATCGCCATCCACCTGACAAAAATCCATATCCATGCTGCTATTGAGAACTTCCTGACGTAAAAATCCCAAATAACACTTTTACACAACCTGGGAATTGAACCCGAGAACTCGCGGCGAGAAGCATACGATAACGACCAAACCAACGGGCATAACAGTTTAAAGTTAAAATTTAAGCGTTATTTTTTTATTGTGTTAACTGAGTATTTTTACAGGACTTAAAAAAAATTCGTTTAAAATAAATAATGATAATAAATTTCTTTATTGCAACAAAGGCGACTTTGAGTTTAGCAACAGGGAAACATACAAGAAGTTATACCTTCGTCAAAGTCAAAATTCTCCTAATAAAAATAAACTTTTACCGCCAAGACGTCAAATGATCAATAATTTTCTTTTCCATTTCATACTTAATTTGATCCATCAAAACTTTGTTATCGTTGCGTCAGCTGCCATTTATAATATAATACTCTTCACAAAGTTTATGTTGAAGACAAAAGTTTGAATCTTCAAACGACCAAATTAGGAGGGCATTCCTACGCCTCGCACAAAATAAATATGTAATAGTGGCATTATTTTTTAATATTTATCTAATTTATAATCCATTCTCCGAGTCTTTTTCCAATGACATTAGGTTCGGCTTCTTGCTTCATTAATTAAGCTGAAGCTATCGGTATTATAGGTAAAGCGACTGTCTTTACACTACCACGAGGCGATACAATGCTCTTTATTACACAAGTTGTTACAATTTCTGACTTCTTACTTCCTTTCTGAATACCTGTAGATCTTCATTGGGATCGACGTCTTAACGTGCTTTCTGGTATGGAGGAATCCTCGTTATATTGGCCGCTCATCTCGTGACTAACCGGTTGACTTTCAATATATTCCACAAGCTCCTCTAATGCTATTCATATTATTTTGAGAAAAGTAATATCGTAACTAAAGTAAACCATTACGAGATAAATTACGTGTTGGTAGACGTCCACATGCAGATCACGTACGTAACTACGTACCCTCGTCCGTTACAATACCTAACTGTTCTGTGCTGTCTGGCAATAAAGTTGCCAAACCTTTGTGCAATATCTCTTGTTTTTACTAACCACTTGAGATCCTAGGGAATAAAGTATACCGCGTGTTCGTGCATCGCATACCTACTTATATCAAAAGCAATTATTTATACTTTTATTAAGGCTCCTTACAATATGAATACTGGCTCGGACCCTAAGGCCCCGACACTCGCGTGATTAGTACTAGTGATGGGATCTATTACTTTTAAATACATAGCATCTTTTTAGTTAGACTAATATCTGACTACGTAATTTTATTCTGACTAATCTGAAAAGAATTAAATAATGTTTTTTTTCCACAAATAGAATTTAAACTATAATTATTGTATTGGAAAATTATACAAAGTTTAAATTAGAAAATGTAGATCTCTTGTATATTATATGCAGAAAACAATGGTGTTACTATATAATATTTTAATGTATGGTTGAATATTAAAATCTATTCCTTTTCCAAATTTAATTCAATCAAAAAGGTGCTTACGTATGGAAAAATAAAGTTAGAGCCCTACGGAGCTCCGACACATTACTATTTAAGACAGCTACCTAAAGCGTACAGATTAGTTTTAACTAGAATGCCATATAAAAAAAAACTTAAGAACAATCCAACGCTCGTAGTAACTTTATAATTCATACAACAAATATTCAGTAAGTCGTACCCTGGGATTATAAAAGATTTACATTGTTCTTGGCATGTCTAAAAAGACAGAAGTGAGCCGCATGAATAATAAAGACAAGAATATCAAAGTGATATGTAAATATACGAGTACTTTATATACTTTACATACTATACGTATTACTATTTAAACATGAAAAAATGTTTATTGTTAAACTGTCGGTCCACAATACACTATATCTTATATATAAAATTCTCGTGTCACAATGTTAGTTACCTTACTCCTCCGAAACAGCTTTACTGATTTTTACCAAATTTATACGCATATTCAGTAAGTCTGAGAATTGGCTATATTTTTTGTTTTTATTGTTCTATAATGTGGCATTAAATATACATACAACCCTAAATGTTTACCCCTTTATCACCAACCCCTATTTTTTAATAGCCATTTTAGAAATTTAATAATTTTTCATCCCGCTGGATAACTGATCAATTATCGTCTATTTTGTAAATGTTTTTCACTCTATTTCGATTAAAATTACCCTGAGCTTAACAACAATGAATGATTAATTTACTTAATTTTTAATTTGTATTTTCTAATATACACATTAACTTAATAAATTAAAAAATCTGCTTATTTATTGCCTTTAAGGCGGAACAGAGTTCGCCGGGTCAGCTAGTATATATACAGGGTGTATTTTTGAAACGGGGCAGTAAGGGCAAGTACCTTATCCGTTGCAGTTACAGCAAAACGTTCTTAAAAGACCTTCCCTAACTTTTTGGGACATTTTGAACTGCATTCACAGATTTTGTAAAAAACTTACAGTTAGCAAAAAAAATGCAAAAAGTTCAAAATTTTTTTTATGCCAATCGATTCTATTTCATGTGGGGATCAAAAAACTCTATGGGACCATTTTAGCTTTCAGTACTAGAAAAGACAGAAATCGCTAAAAACGTTTCCCATACATTTCGGCAACAGAAACGAATTTCTACGATGGTCTAACTTTTTGTTATGGCCTGGAAGTGGGTAGAATTGACTGTAAAGTAAATAAAAAGAATTTTTACCCTCAAATTTCGAATTTGATTCGAAAATCTGTGTGTTATACTTAGTTTCAGCTGAGAAGCTTCGTATGAGTTATTAATTAAGGATTTTCGCTAAAATGTCTTCTAATCGTGAAAAAATTGACTTATTAGAAGCGTATTTTGAAAGAACCCTGCAATTCCAGGTTTTTCAAAAGATTTGTAATAACCTTTCTTGTTGGCACATGCCGCAACGGATACTTATTGCGGTACCACACTAATGCAGCTCCCGCATTTCGATTATTGACAAAATACGCTTCTAATAAGTCAATTTTTTCACGATTAGAAGACATTTTAGCGAAAATCCTTAATTAATAACTCATACGAAGTTTCTCAGCTGAAACTAAGTATAACACACAGATTTTCGAATCAAATTCGAAATTTGAGGGTAAAAATTCTTTTTATTTACTTTACAGTCAATTCTACCCACTTCCAGGCCATAACAAAAAGTTAGACCATCGTAGAAATTCGTTTCTGTTGGCGAAATGTATGGGAAACGTTTTTGGCGATTTCTGTCTTTTCTACTACTGAAAGCTAAAATGGTCCCATAGAGTTTTTTGATCCCCACATGAAATAGAATCAATTGGCATAAAAAAAAAATTGAACTTTTTGCATTTTTTTTGCTAACTGTAAGTTTTTTACAAAATCTGTGAATACAGTTCAAAATGTCCCAAAAAGTTAGGGAAGGTCTTTTAAGAACGTTTTGCTGTAACTGCAACGGTTAAGGTACTTGCCCTTACTGCCCCGTTTCAAAAATACACCCTGTATAATACATGGTTAAAATGGTTTTAATCACTTTAATAAGCATAACTCCAAGCAAGAAATGCTAATGCTAATGCTTATGGATTGTGTGATGAAAATATATGTTTTGACAATAAGTTAAGTTTGATGTTTGATAAATAAGTTAAGAGTTTTGAAATAAAACGAATGTGTATAATAATATATTAAGCGCTAGAAAGCTGTAGTTATTTTACTTAAATACTTAGAACTTCAAAACACTATCTCACTTAAAAACAAAAACATTGTTCGCGACACTCAAGCTGTCACAGACAGCTGGAGACAATTTTCTTCATTCAATTTGTAGAAAACGAATCCCTTGAGATTGAAGATAAAGATAAAGATAAAGATAAATTTGGATTTTTTACATTAGATAGAACGCCAGAAGCAATTACACTATCCAATGGTCCCAATGACAAGGCCAAATACACACATTCACTCACTCAAGCACACCCAGTCTCAGAACAAATATTTGCGAATTACACAAAGATTTGTCCCATGCGGGGATCGAACCCACAACACCAGTGCAGTGGAGAGCGGCGAGGCGACCGCTTAAACCACTACACCACACGTGAAGCCTCATCTGAGTGAATTTAAATTTAATTTAGCTGCGCTGCAAGAACTAAAGCTTTCTATATCTATGAGCTACGTAGATAAGTATATTTAGACAATATGAACATTATTATGCATAGAGACCAATAAGCGGAAGTGATTGGAAATCCCTCTACACTAAATTTTCGAACTCCCCAGCGACTTAAGCGCTCGAGCAAGCGATACAAATGTAGACTCGCCTTTATTGAATTTTTTACTCTGTTAACAACTATTTCCCAAAGAAAAATATTACATCTCTCCCTCAAGGGAATGTAGCACTCAACTGCGAAAACAATTATTAAAATATTACGATCCAAAAGCTAATAGAAATCGTTTTGCTTTTTTTTACTTCATATTTTTACAAGCTTTTGCGCGCGGCTCCGTTTATTATTATGCCCGAAATTTTTAACTATCTCCACACCAATTTTTATTAAGATTGATTCCGTAGATTCGATTTTTTTAGGTACAAACAAAAAAATACATATTCTCTCTTAATAATATCAGTAAAGACATAATATATCAACTGTTACTGGAATACTCACTCATATTTTGTGCCCAAGGGCTCTATTATGACATGTTTATTACATATGCAGATAAACCCTAACATTATGACAAAACAATTTAGAAGTTAGAGTAATTTAGTAAATATATTTTCTCAGATCTGTTTGAAGCAAAACAAACATTGGTCAAGACGTTGAATCCGAGAGATCCTCGAGCCCGTTCTCTTTTTTTAACTAAAATATTAGTTGACTCTTCATGTGGTCAAAAGGCTGGCTTCTACTTTGGACAAAGGATCAGCATTGCCATACAACGTGGCGATGCCGCCAGCCTTCTGAGCACGTTACCCGCGGTCGACATCGATGCGGACGTATTTTTTGACTCCTGAACTTTTTAACCGACTTCAAAAAAAGGAGGAGGTTCTCAATTCGGTTGTATTTTTTTTTTTTTTTTTATGTTTGTTCACCGATTACTCGAAGACGCCTGGACCGATTTGAGAAATTCTTTTTTTGTTTGAAAGGATATACTTGTCATGTGGTCCCATTTTTTTCCAGTCACGTTCTGATGATGGGATCCTAGAGAAATCGAGGGGAACCCTCGAATTTAAAAGCTTTCTATATTGTTTTTTGTATATTATCTAAAGCTACTTGGATATTTGCATCTAGTAGCCAGCATTTTATGTTGCTGAGCTGATGCTGGAAGGTACAACTCCGCAACGGTTAGGAGTACAGGGATTATTATTAATAACTTTTCCATCTCAAGTAACCGTCGTCTCCTCATTCGAGAAACATTCTTGCTCGGTCTACCCATCACTTAAAATCGTAAAATAAAATAATTTTTAACAAAAAAAAAAACCGACTTCAAAAAGTAGGTAAACTAAAAAGCATAAAATAAATTAACTTCGCACAAAATAATACGTTTTTTAATTTAGTTAAATAGAAATTATTAAATAATTATTTTATAATTCTGAAGTCGGTGCCAAGTAACCAATAACTAGATAATATCAATCTTTCTAACAACTATTTTCTGACTGAATATTAGTTCTTAATTATCCGATTTACTTGGCACCGACTTCAGAATTATAAAATAATTATTTAATAATTTCTATTTAACTAAATTAAAAAACGTATTATTTTGTGCGAAGTTAATTTATTTTATGCTTTTTAGTTTACCTACTTTTTGAAGTCGGTTTTTTTTTGTTATTATTAGATCTACTTTATTTAATAAATTTGTATTATTCTTTTATTTGATGTATATAAAGTAAAGTATTTATTAAGTTTTCACAAATATAATAATATAATGTTATTTTAAATGAAAGAAAATAACATAATAACTATATGTTGTATATTTAAATATTTCGCTGTCTATTGCCTGAGCAGCCACTTTAATAAGCCTGGGAAATACTCAGAGTAATATCTTCTTAAAACACTTTTTCATCTATCAGCAACGGACCTACAAGTGTTATTTTTTTTTACAAGATATTGGAATAAAGCCCTTACCTTGAACAAGTCCAGTACCCGGACAAGGGTAAGATCAGCGGGACACAATCTGATTATCTTGAACCGTCTGTTACGATGAGAGTTTTATTCGGAAAAGATTCGTCTTTCTGACATTCAAAGTTGTTATCTATTCAGTCTGCGATGAAAAGGATTGTGTTTTAAAATGTGGGTTCCACAGTAATTGCTTCTATTATAAATATATAATAGGTAAATGTATTTAATTGTAGAACACAAAAAAGTGCACATATTGTACATACATGTCTTTATTGAAAAATAACGAGGATCCGATATAAATTAAAACTCTAAGCTTGACAACACGGGGCAGTTACGTTACGGTTGCTTGTCACTTTAAATTATAGATAGCGTAGTAGATAGAAGCTAACAACGTCAAGGTGACTATCTATTCGGCTATATCGGATTTGGTATTTGATCGAAGAACGACGTGTCTCGCTCGACAGTCGTGTCTAACTACAAGGTACACCACATAATTTGATTGTTTTATGTAAAGCTAGGACGGTTAAACAAGTAGTTATTCGTATTGTTGTTTATTATTCGCGTATAATTCACATTGTAAAAGTTACTTCTATTACATTTCAAATTAAGTAAACTTTCGCAAATAGTAAATAGAGATTCAAAAAGCAACAACTCCGCTGAATATTTTACGAAAATGATTTGAACAAGCACTTGACAATATCAACAGATTTATTATTCATCGCGTTCAGTATATATTATTATTTGTCAAAAACATTATTTGCGGAATCTCGACGAATCTTATTTAGTTTAAAAGACAGCCAGACTTGTACCTTTTTCTAACAATCTCGAACGTGGAAGAAACACCACCACCTCACCTTTAACCTGCTCCGCAAAGGTAGTGCTTTCACAACTTCAATCCGGTTAAACAATGAAATGAGTGACGCCATATTATAGTAGCCCTCAGATGAACTGAAGAATTTGTATTTTTAGCGGACAATGATCTTTCCTCAATTTTAATCAGGTGTACTATACGTCCGATTGCAAATGCCTCAATAAAAAATATAGATAAGTATAGATTGTGTTCCTCAAGCCGGTGTTCCTTACAAAGCAATTACGAAAAACAATCTGAACACAAAGCACCGCTGTTATGTTTGAATTAGTCAAAGATAACACCGCTTCGTACGTGCCGAGTGACGTCATAACATTGTTACGTGACGTCACATTATAACATTCTCAGCGCTGGCTCTTACACGGTTATGATTATGATATAATGCAATCAGTGCCTTTCGATAACATTTGCTTCAGCGCATGGCTTCAATGGTGTGCTACAAAAAAAATGAACCAAACAATAGTTATTTATAGTACTAGTGAGGAAAGTTTGATATTTCGTTTAAGTGTCATTTTTAAACATGAGCTTGCGAGGTAGTCTAGGATTTGTGCAAAACTAGTAGCGAATGATTCAATTGTAGACTACTGAGCAAAGCAAGTATGCTGCATGGTTGCTACATTACTCTTTATTTCAGAGCCTAATTATTGACAGGATATTGTTTTTCGAAATTTTAACACTGCCGCACTAGTGAGTAAAAAAAACTTTTACTCACTGATATCAGGCATGAAAACAATCTTTTTCGTGCTGGAGAGGTGAAAATATTAACCACTTTACCTTCTCTTTTAATATTGCTGTAGATTACTTTAGCACTTTTATGGTAATTATCCTCTAATCTTCTAATATATTAAAATCTCGTGTAACAGTATTCGTTATGGAACGCCTCTGACTTTTTTTATTTGTCTTTAATTAATTTATATTTAACACAATCACTTTGGTAAGAAAATAAGCAAGAATAATTTACAGCTTCTGCTTAGCTCTTTAACGAAACAATAATAAGCCAAAGTTTAAATTAAACCCTACTGAGTTAACTTATTTAAACTATCTGCCCGCTCGGAAATTTATTGCGAGCTTTTCTTGGAAGGAAGACTTTTTACTGCAAAAACACAAATAACACTTTCAGGACCCCACCCACCTCACACCCAGGCATCGTGCTGTAATTTTTGTAAAATCCTCGTCACAAAGCTCATTCTACAACCTAAGTATACATACCTTACCACCACACTGTTAAGGAGTACGGTAATGTGGAACCCTCACTGTACCCACTTACCAACCGTCGTGTGTAGTCGAGCGCCGTGCTGGTGGCCGTCGGAACCGCGAATACGTCATCGGTGACTTTATAATACAAGGTACAATAAGGTATATAGGTATATATATATATATCTATGACGCTGGCACAAAAAGAGTTGAGGAATTTCGAGTCTAGCAGCATACGAATCCTTAGCTGAATTGGCAAAGCACTTGGAGCATACGCTCCAAGTGCGGGACTCGAACCTGCACTCCCTGGGTATACACCCAGGGAGTGCAGGTTCGAGTCCCGCTGGGTTCTTAATTTTTCAACTTTAATATTATATCAAATACTAAAAGGCATAGCAAAGCTAAAATTTGCTTTAAAATATTACATGTACAATACATCTTTGGGAAATAATCAACATGAGTTTAGAATATCAATAATACGCGATATAAATTTAGGTCGCGGATCGGCCACCGATGCGTTTCAGAATTAAATAAAGACCTCCGGGTTAACTGCTAACTCTGTATACTGTTTAACTGTTAGTTGCTGTTAATCCTGTGTTATCGGAGTTATTAATTTAACATTGAAACACGCAAGTGATTTCTCGGCTTACAAAAATCGGCATTTCTCGAGAAAATGATGTGAAATGGATTTGAGAACATAATACGTCAATGTTTAAATAAGTTTCTAAGGGCTTAGAAACTTATTTAAACATTGACGTATTATGTTCTCAAATCCATTTCACATCATTTTCTCGAGAAATGCCGATTTTTATTACTTAACTAGCTTAAACCCGCAGCTTCTCCTGAGTGGTATCTAATACTGGATATCAACATTAAGCGTCTCAACTCTCCATCTTCTTCAACATTAACTAAAAGATAAGAGATGAGAAGAGGCCCGTGGACAATTTTTGTTTTATTTCCCAAACGATTTACAAAAATATCAACGATACTGTTTAATGTTTGTATTTATATATTTGTTATCTTTTTTTCAGGTTAGTGACAAAACACGCTGTACCTATCTTCAAATGAAAGGTAAGCACCACAAGTATTTCCATAAACCCCAAAATAGTACCACAAACATTATTATAGAAGTATTGATTTCACAAAAGTGCACTAACATCAAAGAATTTCCATCTACCTTAGACTTGCGTGAACCCATCGTGGCTTATTGGTGATTCAGCAGAAAGCGCTTTAAAGAGACGCCGGGGGATATCAGGGCAAGCCACTTATAGAGGCTTACGTAACTGAGTGCATTTGGTAAGCGGTGCAGCAAAATGTGGATACGGTTTGTGTAGGGCTGGCACAGGCCAGTCATATTGACTTATTTATTTTTGATAGCTAGCCTTTAGGCTTCCAAGTTTTTAGGCAAGCAGTTCTGAAAAGACTGTAGCTTTTGAAAATGAGGTAGACAAATATTTAAATAACCTATAATTTACTTTTAATATGCCGCGACAACGCAGCACTTTATTTTAGTAATTCCGCAAGTTATAACTTAATAGTACATTTTAATGAATGATTAGGGAGCTTAATATGAACAATAAAGTATCTTTTGGGTTTGAATTTTTAAGAAAACAAAAAAATGCCAACCCTATAAGATTATTGTTTCAGAAACGGTTGCCAGCGCGTGTTGTAGTTAACATCACTTTAATTGCTACATTAAACGGGTCATTAACTGAGACGTTCATGAAATAGCTCTCAGCTTACTGCAGATAGTATTCACTAATTACTAGTATTCTTGCTAACTTCATCCAACTAGAGTGGAACGATAACGGTATGCACAGGATCATTTCGAAAATATTCAACTTAACATAGGGTGTATATTATAACGCCGCCATAGATCTATGGTTGAAAGAAGTGGTACGGCATTATCTGTAACAGCAGTGTTTTGATACACGCCATCTTTAGATGTTTGTCTGTTTGCAATATAAAGATAAACTCAAAAACTACTGAACTAATTAATTTTAATACATGAGATAAGCTTAGGTACATGGCTAGAGCTGCGACGAAAGTGAATGTTATTTAATTCGATAGCATTATTATTCATATTTGACAACTGTTTAATCGTCTACCTTAAATATTTTGTCCGAAGTCCTTTGGCGGGTTTTTATGAAGCCAGATAGACTCGAGAATTTTAATAAACAACAGGTAAATTAATATCTGAGAGCCTCTCAGCCGCTTTAAGGCTTTGTGTAATCTGAAATTAAAACGAATTGACGGTTTTAGTAAGACATATTTTCTGCTCTCTTATTTTGTTATTTTTAATTAAAATGTCTCATTTGAAGCGGTATTTTTGCTGTCCGTTTTTTATTACTAAGTCTATTACTAATCCTAATTTAAAAGTTTGGGAGGATGATTTAATGTTTGTTACCAAATGTTACTGATGGTGGTAGAGCTCTTGTGAACGAGCTAAACGGTGGCAGTACCACCGTCTCACGTTGGTGACGAGACCAAATTTTTTTCCACTTTATCCAAAATGGCGTTTTGCTTTTTAATATCTTAAAAATAAAATTCCTAATATAAGATTTCAACGTATCAAACGACTTAGATGAAAAAACAGATGGTTTATAGCACAGATTAACATGTGTAAGCCACATTATATTGTGTTCTAAGCGACTCCGCAGGCGTAAGAAAGTTAGAATATAATATATGTTTTGGGAGCTATGTAATGACTAAACCACTTCCAGCATATTTGTATGTATTGATAAGTGCCCACAAGACGCAAAACTTGGTATAATGGTTTGCGAACTACTACTATACGAAGTTTCACCACGATAGAGGTGAATATGAAAGTTATGCTTAGCTACTATCTAGGTCAGCAATTATCAAATTTTTTTTTAATTTTGTGACTTGAAAACAGTGTGCAAAAGTAACTTTTCTCCGTAAGTTTAACCCACCATCAAATAGAATTGCTTCTGCTGCCCTGTTTCTGTTAAGAAATTACTGGCACATCAGGCTTTTATTTATCTTCTTCAACTCGGCTCGAAATGCCATAGGCACGCTATCAAAATGAACATTTAAATAATATTTGGTCTGACATGGACCAAATATTATTTAAATGTTAATTTTGATAGCGTGTAATTAATATTTTACAACCATTTTAATATTTTCCCTGAAACATTTTAGCCTGGAGACTTAGTAGATTCTTATGAAGCCAAACAATCTCCAAAATTTTAATAAACAACAGGTAAATTTATATGTAAAAGCTTTCAACCGCTTTAAGGCTTTGTTTAATCTCAAGATAAAGCAATGAAATATAATTTAAACATACATTTTCACTGTCACGTGTCTAGATAGACTAAGATAATACAAAAGCTGTGCAATTCTGACAAATTGATAACCTACATTTTAGAAAGTCGGTTATAAAGAATACAGAAATTATACTCATTCAATTTTGCAATCTCTCTTATTTCCATATTGTCTAAAGTTCTGAGTAGAAAGTTCAATGAGGTCTGTCTAAAATCTCAGAAGGCTGCGTTAAAGGACATAAAGAGAAAATCATTTCAACATAACGAAGCTGAGCTCCAACTTCATTTTAACTTGAAATTAATTTATTCTACGCGTTTTGTTTGATATAACTTCAAAGGAATTTAGTTCAGCTCTCGCTCAGATATATATTTAATTAACCCTGGTTTTTAAGAAACTAATGAATACGCAAATAATACAAACCTAAAATAAATATCTCGATTGAATCAATCGATAAGAAGAGCTAGTTGGGTTAAGCAATGCTTATCGTGTTTGCTGCTAGTTGTTATTTAAGGATAGACTCCCGAGCGCGCCGTGTTGAACAACCAAGCAATTGTTTCCTCTTAAGCATGTATCAGTTGTTCAACTAATCTATGAAGAATATTGTTTTTCCCCGTCCAAGGTTGTGGAGCTCTGATGGCAAATGAATCAGTAGAGGTTTTTCTTAGTAATTTGTATACAGCGCACAGCACTCGACGTCGTAAACATTACATTCGAAGGATGACGGGTTCCAACAAAAACGCTTTAGATGAGGGTCTGAAGTTAATTCCTAAATATAATAAATCTATTACCTAAAGGTAAAAAGATTGACTGTACGTGATATGGTTAAAATATGATATACTGCGTGTATAAGTATGTATGTTTATTATAACTTTTTCGAATGAGGTGAATCTTTTTATTATTATTTATTAAAATAATCATTTGAGATTTTACATATTTATAACATTAGCACCAATAACCGTTCGCATTAATAATGCAGTGATTCATTAAAAAATCAGTCAACACAAATGAGAGGACACAAGCGTTACGTTCGAAGCAATGCCTTCAACTGGTTACTGTAAACTTGACCTTGTAATTTGAAAAGATTTGATTGGTTAGGTGGTGGGGTTAGGCCGGTGGACAATGATGACTCACTGCATTCTTAACGCAAATGAACGTAAATATCTGTATTTTTTTAACTGTAACCAATACCTACTTAATGTTTTAAAATTCCACACGGCTTGAAACTACTACGCTTTCTCTTTTTATCTGTCCATCCAAAGGTTGGCTGACAGAAATTGCGTTAAGCGATAAGGACGCTCTTTGCATATTGTTGTTGTCTTTAAGTTATTTTTAGTACGTAATGAAAATGGTATGCAAATAAAGTTAGTTAGTTTATCCATCTATCTATCTATTTACCTAATATTAAAACCACAATTTGTCTTATCTATATTCACCCAAATACCGAGAAAACGTATTTCCTGTTCAAATATAAGATTAACGAGGGTAAAGGGTCGGTAATTAAAACAACAAATTCAATAAGTGATATATGGGCGCCAATATTTGAACGTTACTGCGAACTCGATTGTTTTATCACAATGAAGGACGGGTCGGGTAGTGGAAGTTTTACATCGACACCTTCATTTTCTTTGAATATTATGATTCCTACGAGTTTAACAGAACACATGACATAACATCACGCCTATTATATGTTACCCAGACGGGTGTGGCTGAGGTGTACAACACTCCAATTTCATCTGTTATGTTTAAGTTCCATGGGATATGGGGTAGGAGCCAATCGCCATCCACCGGGCACACTTCCAACGCCGTGCTGCTATTGAGAATTTCCTGACGGAAAGTTCACAAATAACACTTTGCTCGACCCGGGAATCGAACCCAAAACCTCGTGGTGAGAAGCGCATACACTAACCACTAGGCCATCAAGGCAATCCTACGAGTTTCTTACTAATATTATAAATGAAAATGAAAATAAAAATATTTATTAAGGTCCAAAAAAATGCAAGCGTTTTTGAGATTGTTTTTTGTTTTTAATTAATTTATTAACAACTGGATGGATTTGAATACAATTTTGCCCACTTATAGCTTGTAGCCTGTAAACGGAGCCGATATCGGTAGGTTTCTGAACAGAGATTTCGTTCAAAATGTAGCAACCAAAAATAAGTACATTTGACTTGTTTAACAGCTTTTAATTTATTCAAACAAGCTTTAAGCCTGAAACTCATTAAAATGTAAAAGCCTTTCGCCAAAGTGCAATTAACCTAAAACCTCACTGCAGCGAAAGCAAAGCAACCGTAAAAAGTAAAACATTAAGAAATCATAAAGTAAAGCAAGCGACACGACGCCGCCACGACACAAAGCTACCATTAATGTTAGGCACCGTGGTACCATCATACCATTCTATGTAAAGATAATTATTCTTCAGATGGCATTCTAAGAAATTATACAGGTAAGCAAGTAGAAGTTTATTTATAAATCAAATTAAAAATCTTAAGAAAGTGTAGTTTTGGGCCTCGGCAGACCAAGACTTTCAATCGAATGATAATAAAATTTATTTTACTTTTAATAAGTGCGAGAATGAAGAGACGTGCGTTCATTACAACACTACTGTATTGCTATTCGCTCTGTGCGCGACAGTGCCACTGTATGGCTCAAACTACGTAGGCTTGGAGGCTTCAATAACATCGCGACAAAGGGAAAAAAGAATTAATCCATAACCATCTATTTGTTTATATTTAGTGCAAAATTACTGACAAAACATAATTTGGATGAACATATCACCTAGACACCGAGTACACGCATGAAAAGTGTAGCCACTTTCATTGTGCCGTTTTGGTATAACAATACAACTTGAAACAACTCGTACGCATGAATCAAGTTATTATTGTGTTGTTATTGTTGACCAAGCGTCGCGGCGTAATTTTAACGCACGCATCAGTCCGTTTTTGGCTTCCCTTTGTACGAATTGCTTGTCTGAAGATTGAGGCGTTATAAATCTTTGTTTCCTCAAAACTATATCTAATAATAAAATAAAAAATCACCATGTTTTGAAACGTAAGTCCATCAACATTACATTCTGGTGGTAGAACTCTTGTGAATGAGCTCGAGGGCGGCAGCACCACCGTCTCACCTTTAACCTGCCGCCAAATAGTAGTGCTTCCATTACTGTGTTCCGGTTTGGTGGTGAGATCAGGCCCTGAAATTACTGGCACATGAGGCATAACACCGTCGTCCTCAGCTGCAGTGACGCATCTATAATCTGCTTTTGTGGATTGTTGATGTCCATGGGCTGTGCTCCACTTACCATCAGGTGGACTACACGTTCGTTCGCTGTAGTATAAAAAAAAAAATATAATCACGTCTTGAGCTCACAAGTCAAAGGTACGGATCCTACATAAATGTTTGTGTTGCTCAAGCTTGTTGTTTCTTAAAATATTCACGGCACAGGTAATACATATTATGTGTTACTATTAGTTTCTACCACTGACTATAACACTTGACTGGATTTGTGAGAATTTCTTTCTTATTTATGTATACATATTATATGGAAATGAGTACCCCTAAATATACAAATTTCGTTATTGATAAAAAGCAGCCCGAAATTGGATCTTGGTGATATTCAAAATATTATTAAAAAATAAATAAAATTCAAATAACATCAAAAGCTACAACGTTGTAAGATATTCTCCCAAGCTATACGAGAAGTAGATACATAATGAGTTTATTGGAAAAGTTCCTTTAATAGTTTGTTCAAGTGCAGTAAAATTTACGATCCCAACTATCAACATTATTAACTTTTAAACTTACGCGTTGCATGATTAAATAAAATCTAACGGGAATTAACGCGATCATGCAATTATTAACATGATCGCGTTCATTCCCGTTAGATTTTATTTATCAACATTATGTAGTAATCAATATATAACTGCCTCGTTGGTCTAGTGCATAGGTTCCCAACGGGGGCGGTACGGCCCGTTTAGGGGCGCTGGAGCCTTTTAAGGGGGCGGTAGTGGGTCCAAACGAAATAAGGCGGCGCTATGACGGTCGCGGCTAGGGTCTCCTATCCATCCTATAAGTAATGCAGTGTCGCTTCTTAGAAAAGTCGGCACCTATGGCGCTATCTGTCCTTGCGGCCTCGCAGCCTCGGCGCGAAGACGTATTGATGTCGTTTTTTTTATTTTTATTGAACATATTTAAAAAGAGAACGCTTGCGGGCGTTATCTGGCTAATAGTTTCTAATAAGGAAATTTAAAAAACTCTGATATACTATTGAGAATATTTATATAGAAGTCGGAGTTTAGACTAAAAAGAATATTATTTTATAAGTTGGTGCCTGCGGTGTAATTTGGTAAAATAACAAAGAGAGGGTTAATAGACAAATAGACAAAAAACTTGGTATAACTAACTATTATGTAAAATTATGTGTAATTTCTTCTTTAATATTTATTATATTTGGTTTCTAGTATTTGTTGTTATAGCAGCAACAGTTACACAGCGTCTTGTCTAGCTATCACGGTTCATAAGATACAGACTAGTGGCAGACGAACAGAGAAGTCTTAGTAATAGAGTTCCGTTTAGCCTTTGGGTACGGAAACCTAAATAAATGTGGTTTTGAAATCTTCTTCCTCTTTTTCGTCGTGTCAATGGCTGAGTCAAATTTTATTCGCCCAATAAGTGGCCACTGTTATGGCGCTCTCATCGGCGTTCATGAGTGCCTCTCTTGTGCAGGTGGTAGGGAATTTTGTACAGTCAGTAAGATGGCCCATTGATTGTATTGCTCTACATTCGCAATTTATTTTAGTATCAAGATATCCCCATTTGACAAGGTTCTCCTTGCTTCGCCCGACTCGCGTCCGAAGTTTATTTAAGGATTTCCAGACCGGTCTTGATAGTTTGTGGTTTTGAAATGAATTTAATTTAATGAAAAACGAATTTGACATTCTATTGGTCGAAAAATAAATTACGTAACTCGACAGAAATTCAGTCAAACGAACAAAAATAATTTATTACAATTAGATTGGAAAGGTTCGAGAAGATTCGATTGTTTAAGTCCAAAAAAATTATAAGATAATATTTTATTTGGTGAAACAACATTTCATCCCAATCTCTTATTAAGTTCATGTTTCTTTCCAATGTTTTGTATATAATATAAATAAAAGAAAGTTGTGTTAGTTACACTATTTATTACTCAAGAACGGCTAAACCAATTTTGCTGAAAATTAAGTTTTTATCTACTTTTATAGCCAAATATATAATATAAAATAAACAGTAGGAAAACTGTAGATGAGGACAGCGCTAAACAGAGCAGAATGGAGAGATTCGAAGGAGGCCTTTGCCAAAGTCTGGCAAACAGACGCTGCTTGAAGATTGCCGATGTCATTATGTTTAAGATTAAATGTATTGTATAAAGGCTTTTTTGGTGTCTCTTTTGAATTCGTCAGGTTATATTTTATTGATTAGATAAAATCTATCTGGATCTTCAGAAACTGGGCCTTAATAACATAATACCCCACCAATATTACCCAGAGGGGTGATCTTGATCATGAGGTGATGATGGTGGCCCAAACTTCACCTATTTGCTGACGGAAAACCTGAAGTTACACTTTTCCCTGATTTGGAAATCCAACAGGAAACTTCGCGGTGAGAGACCAACGAAGCATTCAAAGTCAAAGACTAATTTCTTAGTAATATTTAATGAGAAAAGCTTTACAAATAATTGAGTAGGTAGGTGTCCGAGGCCGTTCGTTCAGCTGATGTAAGCCATTAGTTGTTTTTACGAGTCCCTCGGGAAGTGCTGAGCGGTTCCTTTGTGTTCACCAAACTTTGTAGGAAGATATTTAACAAATTAATACGGATGGCGTTGGGAAAACTTGTGCTTTTATTTTACTCCATATACCTTGACAAAAACACAGATGAGAAATTTATATGTTTGTATAAATTTAAGCTACACGTGATTCACCCGTGTGATAAAAAGATAAATAACAGCTTTTTGTTTTGCTTAGGCTATATTAACAGAAAGGCATATATAAATAAATAATAAATAAATAAATAAAAAACTCTTTATTGTACACCAAATACAAAACAATAGAAACATAATAAGAGATATAATACACAAAATGGTATGGTAATACAAGTGGCGGCCTTATCGCCTTGTGGCAATTTCTTCCAGGCAACCATTGGATGGAAAGAAATTTAAAAAAGTGTGAATTTAGGGGAGCGCGCGGTGAATAAAGATTGTAAAAACTAAAAATTATACTGTTTAATATTTTTAATAATAGTATAATCAAATTACACATAATTAATAAAATATAGTAATACTGTACTAATACGTATATATAAATAAATAATACTTATATAAATATATAACAATATGATATAAATAATGGTAATAAATATAATATTTCATAAATAAATATAGATGTGTAGCATAATTAAAAGAAACAACACATAAATAAATAAAGCAAAAAAAAAAAACTGTAGGGATATCATTTTATTGTAGACAAGTAGTGTTTATGTACCATTTTCTTAAAAACTGGCAGTGATTTTGCACCTCTCACATTAGCCGGCAGCGCATTCCACAATCTGACAGCTTGAACTGAGAAGGCTTTGTCCATAAATTTTGTGGAATGTTCAGGCATTTTTAATCTCTGGTTCTCAGATGACCTCAAAAATTTCGTGTGGGTGTCATGCAAATAACTGAAACGTTTTTTAAGGTAAAGGGGTGTTAACGGGTTGAATAAAATATTATACAAAAGGGTCAGTATATGAGCATTCCGGCGAAGGCGTATGGGTAACCACTTGAGCTTAACACGAAAAGCAGAAACATGATCATATTTGCGCAAACCAAATATAAATCTTATACAAAAATTTTGGAGGCGCTCAAGTTTATTAAGTTGGTCTTCGGTGAGATCTAGATAACTGGCATCCGCATAATCAAGGATAGGAAATAGAAGGGACTGCACTAGCGCAGTTTTCGTAGCTATAGGAAGAAAATTGCGTAATCTTCGCAGGGACCCCCCCGAAGCAAACATTTTACGACTGATTTCTTGGAGTTGAGGACCCCAGGATAAACATCTGTCGATAAATATTCCTAGATTTTTTACTTTATCGCTGTACGGAATAGTGGTTCCTTCACAAGAAACAGAAGGCAAAAGCGACCAATCTATTCTAGATATTAACCTAGGGCTGCCGACAACCATCGCCTGAGTCTTCGTCGGATTAATAAGTAAGCCATAAGACTTACTCCAGCTGCAGATCTTGACTAAGTCATTGTTAATTTTGTTCACGGCGTCAGGCAGTTTATCCAAAGGAGCTTGAGCGTAAATTTGGAGGTCATCAGCATAAAGGTGGTAGGAAGAAGTAAGTTGAGAAGTGATTGAGTTTATGAAAACCGCGAAGAGTAGAGGAGATAGAACGCCACCCTGAGGCACACCGGCAGTGGTTAGGCACCAAGAGGACATAGTCTCCTCGATACAAACACACTGACGGCGGCCATGCAGGTAATTACGAAACCAGTCAACTGCTATTGGAGATACGTTAAGAGAGTGCAATATGTTGAGCAGAACCTCAAAGTCGACGGTATTGAAGGCGTTGCTGAAATCGAGCAAGGACATGACTGTCAGATTACCTTCCTCCATACCGGACCTGATGTCTTCCGTAATATGAACCAAGGTAGTTGTGGTGCTGTGGCCTGGGCGGAAACCGGATTGGAAGGGATTAAGGAGATTATTTTTGGTAAGGAAACTATTAAATTGGGTGTGGATAAGGCGTTCCAAGACTTTGGACAGGAATGGAAGGACAGAGATGGGGCGATATTCGGAAAATGTAGATGGATTCTTTTTTTTAGGTATAGGTGTAATTTTGGCCATCTTCCATGCAGCTGGAAAGACGCCATATGTGATGGAGAAATTGAGGATATGGGAAATGTAATTCTTTGAAATAAAATAAAGTATTTAATATTCTTATATTGCTTGAATATTTCATTCGGTGTAAGTTTTTCAGTATAAACTGATTAAAATAAATATCCTAGCGGAAATACTCGTAAATATCCTGTAGACCCCGATCGTTTTTATCTTTGTTTTATCACACGGATAAACAGGAAATGAAATCTCGCTTAATTAAACACGAAATAGTCAATTACTTCTGAAATAAGTCAATTTTCGACCAGCATTAAAGGATATTAAGCTTTTTTTCTTTTATTGGAAAGAAACGAGTTAATTAATATCTACCCTTGAAAGGATACGATTAAATGTTTGTTAAGGATAGATTGAATCGTAGGTTTTTAATTACATGAACAATGGCCACAAACAAATATTAGAGTTCAGAAACGTATAAATGTGACTCAAAGAGGATGCATTTTAAAATGTTAAAGTAAGAGTAATCTCACTATTTACACAAATCTCAGTACCTTTTATATTACCATTGACTTATAGCATAATAAAGGTGATTTTATTATTATACGTTATTATATTTACCAAAGCTGGCTTCTCCGGTCAGCAACAAAGTCGCTAACAAGTAAACATACAAACTGGCGAAAATGTTGTCCAAATAAAAGTATATTTATAATTTGTAGCTTAAAGAAATAAATACATGGCGTAGGCCAGTTTGAAAATTATTATCTTATAAAACACATACACACCTACACATACATTTGACACATTTTGATCGAAGTAAAAGGGACCCATCAAACTTATTTGTGTTGGGAGTACAAATATTGGCACAATGGATGTGTTGAGTAAACAATAAACACAATTTTGTGACAATACGTGGATATGTCACGGGCAGGGACTACAGCCTTGTGAACTGATTGTTGGATTGTTATCACAAAGGTGAATTTTTTAACCATTGGGGATTTTCTGATTGTATTTGTCCACCCCAGGAGTCTTTGTATGAGCGGTTAAATGACGGCCGGCAATTCAAATTCAATTTATTTCAAATTATGTGCATACAAAAAATTACTAGCATATACATCCAGAACGTCGTCTCTTCCTGTCTAATTCTGATAAAAAAAGATTTTTTAAGTTATCCAAGTTTAATATTGTTTAATAAATGACAAAAGTTACGCATTTAACTACTAAGTTAAATGCGTAACTTTGTCATTTATTAAACAATATTAGGCTTGGATAACTTAAAAAATCTATTTTAAACAATATATGTACTAATATTTAGAGAAAGATAACTGTGCTCTTGCCACAGCCTTATTTTATTTATTTTTTATATATTTTTTTTATATATTGTTAAATAAATGACAAAAGTTACGCATTTAACTACTAATATTTAGAGACAGATAACTGTGCTCTTGCCATAGCCTTATTTTTATTAATTTTTACTAATGAGAAGAAAGAACCTCGCGATTACTTTTGAAATTATCATTTACATTGCCGAAATGAGCTCGGAATGATATACATTTACTAGGAGTTGCCTACAATACCTGGATTTTACACATATCGTGAAACATAACATAATTAAACAACCAACACTAAAACAACATGTAGCTACTCCAATAACAGATACTAAAGTGTACTCGAGCTGGATTCAATAATATTTCAGTCAGGTTTGTACAAAGTTGGCGTGGAATTACACTGGTTATGAATATATTCTGAAGTTTCTTGTCAGTAAAAGATAAATTTGTACATCTCATTACTTCGTTGCAAACACGTCTGTTTGGAATATTTGCTCGTGGAAATTAAAAATATCTCATTTTACAGCTTGGAATATTCACTTACATTTTGTATTCTACTAATATTATAATGTAATACTGCCCCGATGGTCTAGTGGTTAGCGTATGCGCCTCTCACCGCGAGGTCTCGGGTCCGATTCCCGGGTCGGGCAAAGTGTTATGTGAACTTTCCGTTAGGAAATTCAAAATTGCAACGGGGAGATGGAATGGATTGTGCCCGGTGTATGACGATAGGCTCACTCCCTATACAGTGCTGTAGTAGTTCCTGAAATCGCGATCAAGCAAACTTATCAGCTTTATAAGTGTGTTTTCGACTTAATCTTATTTTAGATTAGTAAAGATGACTTAGATTAACGTATAGGCTACTTATTATCGACGTATCATGTTGCAGAAGAAGTGATTGTATTTTTCGTATTTAGCAGGATATTAAACGTCCGTGATTTGAATTGATTTACCACAATCGGTGTGATTTGATGGAAACTGTCAGTTATTTATGTCTTTAAAAATAATAACGTGATTTAGACCCGTGTCTATAATATACAATTCAGCAGAATGAATGAAACTACTCTCAAATCAGACCGTTTAGTAGTTCAGTAATCACCGCTTTGGTTTCGCTCAGATGCTGGTAACAAAGGCACCGATGTCCGTCGGATATTACGGTGCAAACCGCTCTCCGCTGTCGATAGCTCTGCATAATGATTGCAACTACCTAGCACTGAACACGCGAACTGCAACGTTGATTGTTGCAATACAGATTAGAAATATATTCGTAAAATGTGCCTTGTTGGTCTTTTAGTTAGCGCATGCGACCTCTCACCACGAGGTCTGGGATTCGGTTTTGTTTTAATTTTGGACGACCGGATGGCGGAGTGGGTAGTGTACCTGCCTGCGACGCCGAGGTCGTGGGTTCGATTCCCACTTAAGACAAATCTTTGTGTGCATGTACATGGAGGTTTGTCGTAGTCTGGGTGTTTCTATGTATAATAAGTATGTATTTACAAAAGAAAAGTATATATGTATTAGTATCAGTTATTCTAGTACCCATAGTACAAGCTCTGCTTAGTTTGGGACTAGATGGCGTTGTGTGTGAGTTGTGGAATATTTATTTTATTTATTTATTTAATTCGTAAAGTGGTGGCATTATTCCGCCAAGAACTTTTCGATAGCAGCACGGAGCTATAATTGTGTCCAGTGGATAGCGATAGGCCTACCCCGTTTCACACATGGGACCTAAACATTACAGTCGAAGTCTGGCTGTTATATCCCTCTCCTATATATATACAATATAGGAGTGGTGTTATGTTATGTAGAAGCAAGCTTTTGAAGCAAGCGCCGCTATCGCGAGCACCGCGCACGCTTAATGCGGAGGCGCACATGTTGATTTGTTTCACTGTTCATTGGACTACTTCACAATGGCAGCATATTGTATAGTTTGCTATGTAATGTTTTTAATGATAGGTGTAATGTAAAAATATTAATTAGATATTAAAGAACTATATAATAACTCAAATTTATTATATTCATTTAGATTCTCTAATCTATTGCATTAGGTTTAAGCCACTGTAAAGATAGATTAAGCTGTGGTGAATAAATAAAATATTTTATTTTTTATTTTTAACTGAAAATACTACATATATACACGGAGCTTTAGAAAATTGGGAGTTTAAGAACTTAACAAAAAATGAATACAGCATTAGCTGTAAAAAAAGTGCTAATACTTTTGTAACAATGGTACCTATATATATACGAGAGATAATATAATATAAGCTTTAAAGTTATACAAACTGAAACAGTTCTAAACTGCAATCATCTCAACAAAGGAGTACCAATTAGATCTAAAACCTTCATACAATACCAGTGCCTACTTAATGAGTTAACTTTGTGTCCAATTGTTCAAAGTTAAAACTAAATTCTGAACTTAAATTTTAGTACAAAGTTTACTTCTAAGGGATTCAATTTTGATTTGATCGATTTTGTTATTTGGTAAACCGACAAAGAGTAGGTATTATAGCAAAAGATATAGTGTAAGTGAAGATGTTACAACTAAATTTAAGCAATCCTATTAATATTATAAATATAAAAGTTTGCGGCGATACAAGGACGTTAATAAAAGCTAATAAATCCATTTACTTTTTCGACGAACTACAAAATGGATAGAGCCGCTAGACCGGGCACTATGTGGTTAGGCGCATGCGGTCAGCCGTCTAATTGACAATTTGAAAGCTACTCTTTTATACAAATTTTTGATTGCGGCTAACCGCACGTAGCCTAAAGGCTGCTATAGTTCGTGACAAGTTGACATGGCATTTTTCTGGTCATGTGGCACATACCAGCTAATTTAAATCGATATTTTATTTCGCAACACACCAAAATAGACGTTAAACTAATGGAAGAAAATAGGAAAAAATATTTCAATAACAATATTTCATAATAGTATTGGTAAATCCATTAAATGTCACCATATCTGTCCGTACAGTATAACATTAGAACAATAATAACATTGAAAAGCATATTATTATGTTCATTCGAGTTTGTATCATTGTATCCACACCTTCTAATATAAATACTTAGCCCAATTTCACAGGTGATTGATAAACCTTATTAGCAGGATAAGCATATACCATAAATAAATGAAAGTGACAGCTGTGTTCCTTTTTCAAGTGTAACTTGTGTCACGTTTAAATTCGGTCTGGTTATTTTCTATGGACCTATCAAGAACCTGTGAAATTGGATCTACGTCTCACCATAAATACTGTTACTGCGTTATTATTAAATTAAATTTTATTTTTTTCATACCAGCAATAAATTTTGGACTGATTTAAAAAGATAAACATTTCACCTTCTTTAACATAATTTTCCTTATTTAACATTGTAGTGGATAAAAAAGCTAAGTAAATCGAGGTAACGGTCCGTGGGGAAATCATTTTAAATAATTTATAGCGCACTTTGTTAAATATTAAATGAAATTTCATTTAATGTATATTTTTTATATAAATTACTTAAAAAGATTTCGCCTGTTTTGAAAACAGGGCCTAAATTCAATTAGGCAATCATTGGTCGTGGCACTTTACATACTAATATCTTTATCTGCCTATATTTTAATAGGAGATGCTCTCAGAAACTCCAAATTCTGATAGTGTTGTAGTAGTAGTAAAACTAACTAGTAGTCAAATTGATTTAAATCTGGAGTTAGAGAAAGCTAGTTATCATACCCGATGCAGTCAATATCATGGACCGTAACCCTGATTTACCTTGCTTTTGTGTCCACTCCAAATTCAAATTCAAATCATTTATTTTCATAGGCCCCAGGAGGCGCTTGAACACGTTAAAATATTACAAACAAATGATATAAAAATAAATTATAAGTAAAACTAAATTATACTAATTACAATGATTTGAATAACCGGGGCTTAGATTAATTTTAATCCAACTGTTGCAAAATATTCTTCTTATAAAATCAGACCAAACATATCTAGCCAGTATGGAAAATTATGAGACTATGTATATTAAAAGACGTGTATCCTAAATTTCGCTTTAAATTTTATACATATCTCAATACGGTTGCATATTTCAAAGCAAAGCAATCGCATCTAAATACATCCATGAAACTCTAAAGTTTTATTCGAATGTACAGTAGGCCAAGCAATTAGGTATGCAGGGCAAAAACTTCTATGCCATAGTGCAAAGTGACTGCTGTGCAACTTTGTGTGAATTACATATATTATGTATTAATTGGAATATACCCACTATTTAGATATGTAACTCACGTATCTATAACTGGAGTAGTAAGTCTTTACTATGACTTAGAAGTTTTTGCCCTGCATAGCTAACTCGTTGGCCCACTGTACACTTTTCCAGTATAAGCTGGTCTCGCGCGAGACCATCTTATTCTGGTAATATGTAGGTTGCTCGGTAGCCGTGTGTTCGAAGGAACCTCAGGTGCTCTAGGTATGGAAAATATTCAATATTTATGTGCACTTAGATGTTCCTCTTGATATTACGTAGTATAAATTGAAACGGAATTTTATATTCGCTCTGCTTGTTGAAACAAGTTTATTACATCTTTTGCTTATGAGCCTGTATGTGTGATCCAGAAGGGTGCGGCAGAGGTGTACAACACTTACTCTTCACCTGAATTTCGTTTTTTCGGTACAAAATGTGTAATTTGTAAGATAATTGGTATTTTATTATAATTATTTAATATTTTGAGTATGACTACGTATAAGAAGATAATTTAGTTTGTCTAAGAAACTGTTGAAAATATTATGGGACTGGCAGGATTTAAACCTGCGACCTTCAACAGTCCGGGCAGCCGCTTTAGCCAACCAGCTAGAGTCGCTTCTTGCCAGGACCCTAAATTTCTGAACTGTATGTTAAGTCATTTCGTGACGTCACGTTCTTTCATTTGTTCCTATCTTAAGTAGGTAGGTGTGGTTAGATTCAGTCATTCATTCGTCAGGAAATTCTCAATAGCAGCACGGAGTTGGAATTGTGTAAGGTGGCTGGTGACAGGCTTACCTTATCCCATGGGACCTAAACATAACAGGTGAAATGTGTTGTACCTCTCTGCCACACCCTTCTGGGTAATATGATTAAATAAATAAATAAATAAAAAAAATAATAATAGTCGTAATGTAAAGATCATTAACAATTATTTATTTCACAACGGGAATTCTAAGGTTTTCTGCTACTTACAATTAATAAAAGAGACAATGGGTACTTAAGTAAAAGCCTTAGTACGTTCACTCAGATCGTTCTCATAACTTTTTAAGCCAAGAACAATGCAAAGAGTAATTGAAACGATTCCGAAAGTGGAACGAGATTGTTGACTCCACAAAAGGCGAGTGAATTTAGGACGATACCATCCTGTTTGCGAAGTAATTTTGTTGCGGTGTGGTGTAATTTAGGGCCAATTTATTCAATCGAAACACTTTCATACTGCTAAGATTTGTTTATTTTCAAAATTGTTATAAAAAAAATCTACTTACCACCTACCTTATATAATATTATTAATTTGTAGAATTAAGGAACATTAAATTTCATTGTTTTGAACCTTTTCATTATTTTACATACAAAACATAACGTAGCAGAGATTTTATAAAATTAAAACAAAATAAACATCTACGTTAAATAAACGGTACGAACCTCAACGAAGCTCTACGCCGTAGCTCGCGTAGCTACAATGCTACGCCGTAGAAACAGTTAAAACAACTGTAGGTAAGTTTCACGGTGGTGAGTCCAGTGGTAGACCATTGTTTGTATTCTCTGCTTTCGGTTATATTTAAGGGGAACAATTGCTTGTCTGTTTTCCTTACAAAAGTAATATGGGTTTAACTTTAATTTTATTAAGTTTCTATCTATTTTTGTAGACAATTCATATCTATAACAGTAAAATGCATGTTTGTTGGTGGCCATTTTTTCAAAATTATGATTTTAATTTTTCAGTTTATATGTAACTCAATTACTAATTATAACAATGCCAAAATGGGCGCCAACAAACATGCATTTTAGTGTTTTAAATATGATTTGTCTAAATAAATAAATAAAAACTTAATAATATTAAAGTAAAACCCCATAACCCAATTTACGTTAGTATAAAACACGGCGATATAATTAGTTGCTTTGTTGGTTTGTTGTCTAGATAACTGCGGTCAAGCAGTTATTGCCTAAATCATTTTTTTCATTATTGCCAACCAATGCCAACCAATGCAATCAATATATATAATGAAACTGTAATTATAAATGATGTTTCAATTCAGCAACGCGGCACTGTGGTTGGTCAGTGAATGCGTTGAATGCAATAGTGAGTGATTAACTCGTTCAATTAAATGACAGCCAGCTATTAACTAATTGATTATGCATTCAGCAACAATGACACAAGGATTATCGATCAACCTATACATTTCCAGTATAAGTCTCGCATAGCACGGGATCCTATACAACGCAAGACCATCTTATGCTGGAAATGTATAGGTTGATGTGTTGCCGTCTGTAAAGAGAATTGGACAGGCATTTAATGTTGATTGAGTGCGAAAACGTAATGTGAATACGAAGTGTAATGGTGATGGATAAATAAATATCAGACACGTTAATATGTCTGAAATTAAAAAAAAAGAAAGATAGATAGATAGAGAATTCTTTATTGTACACTAAGAAGAAGCACATAATTGTGATACACAGCCTAATTGAAACATGCACAATGGGCGGCCTCATCACTATAAAGTGATATCTTCCAGGCAACCTTTGGATGGACAGGAATAAGTAAATAGACATGGTCAGTGGTGTAGTATAGTAAATTAAGAAAGCACTTGCTTAACTAAAATAATGTGTATACATACATGTATACTCATTACATACATACTTAAATAAATACATACAGGCCGACATAAAATATATATTAAATATCCTTAAATAAATATAATATATAGAAAAATATATACAAAGATCACCGTTCGATATGCCAGATAGACATTACAAGTAGCAAGTTAGCGATATAAAGATGAGAATTAAATTATAACGGTATCGGATACTGAGATAACAGTATCTAATGAATTTTTCAACTCACTTCAACATTTCGAAGAAGTTTTGACTTGATTTGTTCCACAATTTTTCCTCTGAATATTTAATGTTGTTGATGAATTTGCTCTAAAAGCTGTTTATTTTTTGTATTTACCAATTGTTTAATTATCAATCGGTTTTTGCTTTATATGTTTCCTTTTTTTTTTAAATATATTTCTGGACTCAGGCCACTCAAGACTCATAACTGACAGTTTTTGACAAGTTGATAACTAATGCCAAGGTACTAGTATTACTATCTTACAATAACAACAAAATTGTTGTCGTTATTTCGAGACAGATATAGAACTATTTAGCGAGAGGGGGACAACCTAAAGTGTTTTGACTCTTCTCAAAATAATGACATGAGTATAATATTTCATTTAAGAAAGCGTTATTAAAATAGTAAAGTTAGATATTATTATGCAATAAAAAAATAAAACTAAATAAATTGGATTGACAATGTGATCTTATCAATATATAACAATATATAACTATTATATGTCTGACGGTGTTGTATAAAATGTATCTTATTCTCTCTAATCCACTATCGTTTCATCTCAGTGTTCGTTCAAATTCGATACCTACTATAATCCGAATGAAGTCACGTACAAAACAGATCGTTCTTCTGTTCGTTCTTTTGCTACAATTGAATAGAAGTTTTATAATTCTGCAAACGTTCGCGAGCAATCGTGCGATTCATGCCAGGTAAAATTACTCACCACTGATAAACCTCTTTTAATTATTGACCGTGTCATTTTGGACGTATTAGAAGATTAGTAGAGGTGAGGTGGAGATAGGGGACAGGAGAATTTAGTAATCTCTAAGCAACCGGTTAGAAATTGTTTTTTTGCTTTTTACAAAGTTTTTACAATTAGGCAAGTTTATTTATTTATTTATTTATTTATTTAATTAATTATGGATCTCCAACAAGAGCTATACACATTATAGACATATAACAAACACAATGAAACATTTAAGTGTATTCTCTCAATTAAAGGAGACCACAGCTCACAAACATTAGATAAAAAGTTCAAAAATAAAATTAAAATAAAAAATTACATATTATGAGATCAAAACATAGCATTAAAATTTATAAAAAAAAAAAAAATATTATTATTTTTTAATAGGACGTTATTTTAACTGAGGTTCGAAAAACAATTTAAGTTATCAATCAAGTTAAAATTCATGTTGCTTTCACTGCATCTTGGAGATTGCGTTTAAATACGGATAGTGAGGTGCTTAGGTCTAAGTCACTAGATTTTGACAAAGTGTTGTACTGTCTGCAGAGACGAGGCACGGCGGCGTAATGACCAAGGTTGGTACAAGAGGCAGGAATGGAGAATAGGTTGTAAACACTCTTTCTTGGCAACCGAGATGGTATTGTAATGGAAAGGCTACTCATTAGTTGGTTACAATCTATGATACCATTGTATACTTTGAATAAAAAATATGGCATCCAAGATTTTCCTGCGACTATTGAGGGTGTGTAAACGATAGTGACGCAATCTCGCGGTGTAACTAGACAGTTGCTTTGCTAAGCGGTCGCCGTAAACACAGGTGGTAAAGAAAGCGTCGTTGTATACTTTCAAGGCGCTTGTTATAAACGTCGTAATGTGGGTTCCACACAACTGTGTTTATTCAAGTATAGGTCGGATAAGAGTGTTAAATAGTTTAATTTTAGTATTTGGGCTTTTGAAACTCTTACAACTGCGCAGAACAAAGCCAAGCATTTTAAATCCCTTTGCAACTACTTTTAAAATATGAGTATCAAATTTCAAGCTTGTGTCCATCACAACACCCAAGTCCCGAATTTCTGTTGTGCGTTTCAAAACAGTGCCGTCAATATGATAGGTATTGCCTGATGTGTTTGTGTTACGTGTGAACTGAATGTAATAACACTTTTCTTTATTCAGGGTCATTCTATTTTCTCTGCACCATTGAGATAAAGCGTTAACATCATGTTGGAGGTTTTCCACGTCCAAGTCGCTGTGTATAGGCTTCATAATTTTTAAATCATCTGCGTAAAGAAAGAAATTTGAGGATTTAAAACATGAGGTAATATCGTTAATGAACACATTAAACAGGATAGGGCCCAAATGGGAACCTTGTGGCACGCCTGATGTTACAGGATATTTATTTGACGAATGTCCACCAATCACAACTTTGTAATATCTATCACAAAGGTAAGATTCAAACCACTTTATAATAGATCCGCTTATGCCAAGTTTGTACAGCTTTTGCAAGAGTATGAAATGGTCCACTTTGTCGAAAGCCTTACTAAAATCTGTGTAAATCGTGTCCACTGGAATGCGTTTATCAACGTACTGGGATACCAAAGATGTAAAACTAACGAGATTAGTTGCTGATGACCGAGATTTTATAAACCCATGCTGATAGTCTGTTATTAGCGGCTTAAGATACCATGACAATTGTTTAGTGACCAATTTCTCAAATACCTTTCCAAACGTGCCCAATATTGAAATCGGTCTGTAATTATTTACTAAGTTCTTTTCGCCTGATTTAAATACGGGAACTATCAGGGCTTCTTTCCAAAGCTCTGGAAAATTTCCCTCTGACAAAGAAGTATTGAATATGAGGGTTAATGGGGAGACAAGAACCTTAGCACAGCGTTTGATAAATATTGGTGGAATACCATCACTTCCTGCACCTTTAGATTCGTCTAAGCTCTGTAATGCTAGCAGTACATCTTTTTCACTAAATGAAAGATTGCATAAGGTGGCAGATGTTAAAGTGGTTCCAATACCTGTTAGATATGTCTGAGTACCAGCATGATTTTTGGGGGAATTGAAAGAAGTAGAAAAATTTTCGGCAAACAGATCGCATATTTCTTCACCCTTAAAAGCAATTCTATTGTGATATTTCATTTCAGCTGGATAAGAACCGCCATTATTCTTTTTTATATTTTTAATAAATGACCAGAATAATTTAGGATTATCTTTAACAGCAGTTTCCATGCGTTCCACGTATTTGGCATAGCAATGAGACATAAGCATATTGCACCTATTTCTAAGTTGGCTGTATATTTCATAGTCCAGAGGATTGTTATACTTCTTAAGTCTCGTGTGATATTTGTATTTTTCTTTGATGATGCCTATAAGTTCCTTCGAATACCAAACTGGATATTTAACGTGAGTGCTTCTTTTGAATGGAACATATAATAAAATAGTGTCTCTGAGATAGGAATAAAATAAGTCGACCATTTCGCTTACGTTATGACAGCTAGCGAAAATGTCTGCCCAGTTATGCTGTTTTAAAGATTCAACAATTTTATCGTAGTCGGCTTTGAAAAAATTTGGTTTTAAAACAGGGTTAGGTTGCAAGAAGGATATAGTCGTTATAGGTATGGCAAACACAATCGAAGGATGCAGTGAATCTTCTAATGTCAGCGGTGAATCGCAACGAGTGAGGTTAGAAACGGACACGTTACTTAATACAAAGTCTAAGATTTTTGATTTATTATTTAATATGTTGTTGTATTGTCCTAAATTGTTTAAAGTTATGAATTCTGTGAAAATGGCGTTAAGTTCTATACTACTATATTCCGGCTGCATTTTTTGTGAGTTGGATGAAGAAAGCCAGGTAATACCACTTAGATTAAAGTCACCGACTATTAGAGTGCTTACGTCTTTATCCATAATTTTTTGAGCGTTAGAAGTGTACAGATCTAGAGTATCATTTTTAGTCGGCGGTGGCAGATAGATAGCGTTAATATAAATAGTGTTACTGTTGTGCGTGCTCACATTGATACCTATCCACAGGTCTTCTAAAACGCTTTCCAGCTGAACCATTCTAAATGATTGTATGTGTTTAGATACAGCAATCAGCACACCGCCACCATCCTTGCGTCTGTTATTTATGGTGTTCTCTCTGTCACGCCTATAAACCACATAACTGTCATTAAATAACTCGGAATCATATACGCCACCGTTAAGCCATGTTTCAGTCAGAATAATAATGTCATAGTTATTAAGTAATAAATTATGATAAAAGCTTGCAGTTTTGGTTTTCAATCCTCTTACATTTTGATAATAAACTGTTATTAATTTGTTGAATGTAACACATTAAAAAACATAAAAACATGCAAAAAAACAGAAATGATAATATTAATGCAATACAGAATAAAAACGCTACTTTAAATTTTTCAAGGATTCTAGACTACTTATAACTATGGTTTCAGAGGACTCAATCTTTTTCATGAGTATTTTACCATTACGGATCCAAACGAATTTGTACCCCAGCTCTTTACCGCGAAGACGCGCCGCTGCATGTAGAGTTTTATTATCTGCAGATAAATGCTCCGCCACGAATATCGGTATTGGTTTTTCGCCACCGATACCCAAGTGACTAGTGTTCAGTTTATCATTAGCGTGTGTCCTGTTGAACTTCATGGTTGCAGCAAGAAAGCTGTCGCGTAGACGAGGAGTGCTGAACTTAACGAGGATTGAGCGCGGTCTTTTACTCTGTGTGTCCTGCTTTGCGATTCGTGTGCAGAGATGTATATCAGCTTCCTTGACGTCATGTTTGATAACTTTGCTAAGCTGGAGAACTGTAGATGTTAAGTTTTCAGACCTGTTTTCGGGTACACATTGTATTTCGATGTTGGTGGACCTAGCATGTTGTTCGTGTAAGTTTAAACGCCTAGTGACCTGAGATAAGGTAGTCTGAAGAGCAGTTCTATCTTTTTCAAGTTGCTGGATCTTTGTCGACCCATCTTCAAGGGCAGTTTTCATTTCCTCGTATTGTACATTGAAGAAAGATAAAGACTGCTGAAAACTAGTAACTAGTTCATTTATTTTCTTAAATTGTTCAGTTACCAGTCCTTTCAATGCACTTTCTATTTCTTGCTTTATTATCTCTCTTAACGCTCCTCTTGTAATCTCCAGTACAGAATCTTCCTGAGCCTGGATAGCTGTGTCGCTAGTTTTTGGTTTGCTACGAGTAGTAACGTTAGAAGGGGATGGAGAACGTTGTGAGTTGAGTGGGCTATCCATGCGAGCAGGCCTGATTGGCGTATTAGTGTTGTCACTTTTTGGAACATTGCTACGACAGCCGGGGCATTTCCAGGTTCCTCTTTGGTCCACACTCATATTTTTAAAACGCTTTTCAGGTACATTAGCGCAAAGTAAGTCGAACCATGATTTACAATTAGAACATTGCAAACATTCTCTGCTTTTAAAAGTGACCATGCAGCCGGCACAACTTTTTGTAGACATGGTTGTAGAATGAACGCCAATTGTATCAGTATGCGAGTATAGTGTTTTATAGCTTTTAGCAGCAGTAGAGCAATGACGACATACAGCGAAACCCGTCAAGTCCCTATAACCTGATGTTATTATGACCACTTTACAGCGAGGTACAGCTCTGTTATCATCACAAATAAAAAATAAAGAGCAAAAAGATTCTTCAGATGTGGGATTCGAACCGCCGTCGTTTTTTATCACCTCAAGCGCAGACTTCGAGCGCAGTGCTACAGCGACGATATTAGTAAGGCACCAAATTGTTGCTTTAGATGCAATAGTGCGCGAGAGTCAGCAGGCGATGGTAGGTGTAGTGCGGGGGGTATCGAGCGCTCCGCGAGTTGCGCAGGTCAGGGACACAACAATATGACAATCGTTTTTTAAAGTTTAACCGATTCTTATCACAGTTTTTTGCCAATAATTTAGGTTCACGTACACAAATCACAATTTCAGTTATACATTTAGATGAGTCACTGTATTGAGTAAGTATCTTTCACAATTTTTTTCACTGACGATAACTTTTAACATTACTTTTGGAATAAAAAGTGAGAGAGCAACAAATAACGTTCTGCCTTGAACATCGCACGGGCTACTAAATTTGAATGACTAATGAGATCCAGTTTGGTAGTAAGATAGATTAGGGTCTAAAATTACTGGCACATGAGACATAATAAGGTAGTCCTCAGATGCTGCGATGCATCTGCAATATTTAAGGGCTTATGTATGTAATGTATGTGGGCTGTTGCTGTTGTTGTTTCCATCTACCATCAGGTGAACTCATTCATTCAATCACATCAACTCAGAATAACAACAAATATAACTTCTTTTGAAGGCAGACTTTATTACATTTATTACAAAAAAGGTAAAATATCGATAGAAAACAAGCACTTAATAAAGAGCCACTTAGCGCGTTGCACTCAATTTACGCTCATTATGTTAATAGAGTTTGAAACTTGCCTCGTGAACACAACAATGTACAAAGTAACTTTGTACTTCATTATTTACTCGGTGTTTACGCAACATTGTCGAATTAGTTTTTTTTTTAAATAGCTTAGTATATTACAAATACAAATAATTTTATTTTATTTATTTTATTTTATTTTATTAGGGGAGCTAACAGCCACACACAAATAATTGAACAAAATAGGTCAGCAAACGCCAATTACAAGCTTCCACATACAGTCAGCAACATAATGGTAACATTAAAATTTTTTAAATTAAATCACTATATAGTTGTTAAAAGAAAAGAGTACCCAACTGACACCTCAAAACTTAATATTAAAAAAAATTAAAAAAAGGTTTCACATGCCTACAAAAAAATACACACAACAGTATCTAAAATTAAATTTAGTAATTACAAATCTATACATTTTTAACAAAGTAATTCGTTAGATGGGTTCTAGCAGAATGTTTACTAGTAGTAAAGAGATCAAAATGACTGTCAACATTCAATTTGTTAAATTCACAAGACACTCTAGGCATAAAGCTATTTATTCTAAAGTTTGAGCGGCTCGGAGGTCTGTATAACAAGAGATTTTTGCGTAAATTTCTTTGTGGTATTCGCAACTTAATCTTTGAGAGAAGCTCAGGACAGTCAATCATACCCTGGGCAATATTGAGAAGAAAAGTTATGTCCGAAATGTTTCGTCTTTCATGCAAAGGAAGAATATGCAATTTAACACAACGCTGCTCATAGGTTAGATCAGTTAGATGGAACAATTTAAATTTAAAACCTAAGTATCGAATGAATTTTCTTTGAATCATCTCGATATCATTCGAGTAGCAAGCATATCGTGGGTTCCAGATCTGAGAAGCATATTCCAGGTGACTTCGTACATAGGAACAATACAGTATTTTGATGGTTTTCATATTTCTGAAGTCCCTGGAACAGCGAATCAAGAAACCTAAAGCCCTAAAAGCTTTGTTGACCACATGGTTAACATGGTGATCAAATAACAACTTGCTATCATGCACTACTCCCAAATCTCCTGCAACAGTTTTCCTCTCCAGTTTATGGTTTTTGATTAAGTAGTCGAATTTATATATATGGCGCTTACGTGTAAAACTCATAGTAAAACATTTAGATGCATTCAAATCTAGTTTGTTGTAGTGACAATATAAATCAAGACGTTGGAGGTCATCCTGCATTAAGTTAGCATCTTGAGCATTATTAACTGTACGAAATATTTTCATGTCATCAGCAAATAACAAAAACATTGAGTTTAAAAAACAGGAGCCAATGTCATTGATGAAAATAACAAAAAGCAGGGGGCCCAACAAAGAACCTTGTGGGACTCCTGAGGGGATTTTGACCCATGACGAAACGTAGCCACTCAACACTACAGCCTGAGACCTGTTCAGGAGATATGACGAGAACCACCTATGGAGACCACCGTGAATACCAAGATCTAGAAGTTTTGAAAGGAGGATTTGGTGGTCTATACGATCAAAGGCTTTACTATAATCGGTATAGACCACGTCAACCTGGTCGCCACTATCCATATTACTGGTTAGGTACTCATTGAATACCAGCAGATTGGAAGCAGTCGACCTACCCCTCAAAAAGCCGTGTTGTTCGGGTATAAACACAGATTTTATTGAATCATAAATTTGATTGTAAACTACACGCTCGAGAACCTTCGCAAGTAAACATAATTTCGATATAGGCCTATAATTTGAAACTGCGGTCCTCGACCCACTCTTGTGAATAGGTGTAACGAAAGCTGATTTCCACACATTTGGCACAACACCTTCATTCAATGACCGTTGGAAAAGCATAGTGATAGGCGTGGATAGGGCTTCAGCACAAGCAATCAAAAAAGTAGCTGGTATTAGGTCGGGACCGGCAGACTTGCATGGGTCCAGTGTCTTTAAAAGCTCATGGACCTGTTCCTTTTTGACCTGAAAAGTGGAAATGTCACAGACCTGGCTACTGGTTAACATGGCAGAGTGCGGTGGTATAGAAGTATTGTTATTAAAATTGGATGCAAAATAATCCGAGAATAGCTCACTAATGCCTGGTCCAGTATCGCTATGCAAATCGGCATAGGTCATAAGTGCTGGGTAGTTGCTGTTACCTCGTTTGTCCTTAATATATGACCAAAAACGCTTAGGGTTAGGGTTAACTAGTATTCTTGTTACCCCCCTTCAGTTAAACTTAATTTGCTTCAGTTAGGAGGAAGTTCACGTCCGTGGTGTAATGGCCAGGATTCGAACCCACGATATCTCGATCATAAGACCCGATGCCTTATCCATTGCGCCACGGCTTAACTTTATCTTGTCTGTTTATTCGACGCATGTAGCGAACGGAAGTGTAGTGTACCTGATTATACGTCATAACTACAGCTCATGGACATCAACAATCCACAAAAACCGATTAAAGATTATGATCCACTGTGGTTCTAGGTACCTCAAAAATAAATATTTTAATGAATTTGCACGAGTTAAATATTGGTTACTTTTAAAAGTAAAAAACTTTTATCTACTCTATATTAATGCTTAGATAAAAGTTACTTAATAATTTTGTAGTTAAGATACTGTTTGACTTTAAAATTGCTGATTAAAAAAACTTAAATTTAAACTTATAGAAGCTCTCAAGATTTTCTAAAAGTGGTAATTAAATATGATATTTCTAAGTTATTTTTCTTTCTAAATATTAGAAGTGCTCTTACTTTTCATCTCATGTTTTCTAGTTATTTCTCAAAATCCATTAACTAGATTTGTTAAATTCGCGCAATTCATTTCATCACATTCTGTTTGAAGTTTGATAGAAATTCTCTCTATGCTTAATATTTACTTTTTTATAAACATTTTTAAAAAGCGTAATGACCTTATTAATCTGTCACCAGGCTGTATCTCATGAATCGTGATAGCTAGGCAGTTGACATATTCACAGATGATGTATAAGTGTTGCTGCTATCGCAACAAATAGCGGGGCTCCTATACAAAAAACGTGATTTTTTGCTCAATATTGAAACGGACAATAAAATGCTTGAAATATTCGGAATATTTAGGTATATATTAAATTTAAATTAAAAAACAATATTTATTTTTCAAACAACATACATGATTTTATTGTCGTGTATCTATAATGGTACAACAGGCACTTGGACGGTATTGCAACTAACTAAAAAAAAGAAAAACCTTTTTTTTTTATAAGTAACATACTGTCGCATGGAATCGAAGTTTCATGGGATTTGTTACCATCAGGTATATATTACAATATTATCTGGTACACATGTGACATAAGGGCATTTATTGTGATAAAACATGGATTCTAGACGCTGTAAGGGTAATTTTCACCGGCTTAAAAAAAGTGACGAACTAATCAAACATGATAATCATTCAGAGTTTTTGAAAAACGGTAAAAGAACGGTATATTTCTGTAACACGCTTAACCCGTAAATTAAAAAAGAAACGAACGTGATTTATTAAGCTATCACATTACAATATACAGGCTGTTTTTTTTAATACGTGCGTCGTCGTCACGTAGGTGTAAGAGGCAACGCTCCCGATATTGGTACAAACTAATAAAATCAATCAACCGCCGTCGATATCTCGTGATTGCTTTTTATACACATTTTCTCGCCTCAGAGAAATTCTTGGGATATTTTCCCTCCTTGTGTGTAATTTATTATATTGAAAGGTATTGCGTTATAAGCGGATTGTTGTTGTGATGTTTCTCGGTTGATAAGGAGGATTTATTTATAGGACAATGACTGTCGTACTAAGGGAATAATTTCTGTTTTGTTGGCAATTCAATAAAGACACAAATCACATAACATAATTGCAGTAAAGGGAACAGTGAAAGGGAACCTCTGTAAAAGGTTAATGTTACATGACTACAAAACCACGAAAAATTGTATTTGAGTATATCACAAAGTTATGTATTTTTATTATATATTCTTTCTTATTCTAAAAAAAATGTTAGTGAACATTATTTTTTAACATACAAACACACACACGCACACACCTACACACAAACACACACACATTAACCTACGCATGTATTTTCTTGTTTTGGAGATTTATTTCTATAATCCTCTTTGACAGTTTGATCCTCATGTGCCATCACAGTCGTAGGTATATCAAAAGACTAAAAACCAAGTCTAACTAATACTTCTTTTATGATCCACCCACAGTCGTTCGTCGCCTTTGAGCATAACACTTTGTACGCTCCAGAACTTCAGCGTCATTACGTTTAATAGTTCACCGCTGAGATCCGTCACTAACGAGGCGACACTAACGCGACTTTAAATCTGCCCAACAATCTAGTAGTGCGGTAGAGGCTTTGTAAACGATCATAATCTCACCTTCAACCTGCCGCCAATAAGTAGAATAGTAAAACTACTATTAAAAATATTCTTTTTAATTCATTCATATTAATAAGTAAAGTTAGTAACCAAATCATAACGCGATTCAAGAAATAGGAACAACGCCATTTATCGCTTATAAAAATACCATTTTTAATTTCAGTTTTCAGATATTTTTTTCGAAATATACACACTCCTGTTAGATTTGTAAACTGCAACCAACTTTTAGAAAACATGACGCCGTGAAATTGAACAGTACAGACAAACTTCTGTACTGTTCAATTTCACGGCGTCATGTTTTATTGCGTATGCGTATTTTTTACACACATTTAATTAAATTGTAGGAGCAGTTTGATCCGACACCGTTTGCTGCTGACAAAAACCAATATAAATATTAGTTGTACACGAAACAAAAGCCAAGCGGGCAACTGGTGTCTGATGTTAAATTCGTAGTTCATTTCAACAATAAACTAAGTAAAAGGGTAATTAAATAAGGCTATGCTAGCTGTTGTGAACAAGCTTGGGGCTAAAAAGTAATGTTGGCAACATAATGGTTGGTTGTGAGACTGGATCTTGAAATTGCTGCCAGTATGAAACAATATCTTAGCTCCAGGATAGATATAGCGACGCATATATGCAATCTCAGCGAGGTTTCGGGTTCGATACCCGGGTCGGGTAAAGTGTTATTTGTGAACTTTCCGTAAGGAAATTCTTAATAGCAGCACGGAGTTGGAATTGTGCCCAGTGGATGGCAATAGGCCTCTCCTTCAATGTTTGTATAGGGACAGTGAGATAGAAAGTTATAACTTAACCTAAAACTTCAGTTTAATACGTTGATGAAATCGGCACTTGCGGATATAAATTCAAACTTAAGGAAACAGAGTAACCGCGACACCAATGCGCTCCAATCTAGACTAAACCAAAGCACTCTGTATATCTAGAGTCAATGCAAACATGACCACACGGATAACACCTACAAACAAACTTTTCTGTCTGACAAACGTATCTGCTGCATTTTTTATCCGTGCTGGATTTAAATTGGAATTCGCTGAAACGATACGAAAAGCTATATTAGGAATTATTTATCACTTTTTAGTTAGAAGTACTTTAAAAGCGTGTCTTTTAGTTTTTTTAAACTATTATTTATTTTCTACTTTTAGTTTGGTTTATTTATAAGAGCGTTTTTTTTTTTTTTTTTTTTTTTTTTTCGTATTATTGCATTGTCATCGATCTTTGACAGGTGTGCAAAATTTGAACGAAATCTGTCCATTTAAAGTGGGTCAAAATCGAGCCCAAAGGAGTCGGTTACATACATACATACATACATTCATACATATAGGTTAAGCTAATTTAAGCGTGTTAAAAAGCTTTTGACAGCCAACATAACATGACGTCCCACCCCTTTTTTACTACCCAGAAGGATATGCCAGACATGTGTAAAATCAACATTTATTTTATTTATTTATTAATAAAAAACAGTACAAAACCACATTATAAAACTACAGCGAATGGAACATAAAACCGAGGGATTTCTCCGCACATCCGATTCATCGCAAGACGGTAAGCGTACATACACAAACATTTTATCACATTACTACTCTTTTACAACTTACATAGTTAGAATAGGGGTGCATGAAAGGAGCCTCCCCGAGTGACGTACATAACGATTCCCTACGTCCGGCGCACCCTGGGCAATTCGCGAATCCTCCAAAGCGAATTGGCTAATCCATTTACCACGATGGCAAGTCAAAATATAATTAGACTCAGCCATCGACACGACGAAGAAGAAGAAGAAGAAGAAGAAGAAGTTAGAACATTATGATCAGACACCCTGATTGAATGCATGCTTTAATTTCAGCTGCTATGTTTAGTTCTGTGATAGGGTGACCCTATAGCCGACAGTATAGATTTAATCATGTGTGCCGTAATTAATCATCAATTAATCACATAATAATATAGCATGACAAATGACAACTATAACGATGTACACTACAATTCAATCATCATTATCTAATTATTGTAATTGCGTTTCTCTGTCCGTGAATCACAATCAACATCACAAATACATACATTATGGGTAATTAGAGATTAACAATAATGGTTATCGACAATACAATTGTAATTAAGCAAACACCTGTATTATGATTGTGTTAGCGTTAATATTCATATTTTCAGTGATTTAGTCATAATAATTTATTCTAAAGTTTATCAAATTTTGGTAATCATATTTTTTTGTCATGGCATGGCATTTTTGAAATGATTTTTTATATTTCTGAAATAACATTTAGTTAGAAAACAATGACGTTTAAATAATAACTTATAAATATATATTTTTTTTTAAAAACACCTAGCCTCAATTTCGGAGGTGTTAGATAAACCTTATTGGTAGGATAAGCATATGAATAAAAGTGACAGCTGTGTTCTTTTTTAAGTGTCATTTTGACACTTTTAAATTCGGTCTGGTTATATTTTATGAGTCGGATAAGATCTTTTCTGATCCTATAAACTGGCCCTTATTTTTAGATTAAAAAAATGCGCACGCCGTGCCGCGTGCGGATTTTTCTCTGGGTGTCTGATGATTTAGCACCGTAGCTGTAACGTAGCATGTAATTACTACGCTGCTACGAGAATTGCTACGAAAAGTGTCGTTACAAGTTTTCGTTCCATTTTTTTCCGTCTAGCCCCCTTTCGCAACGCGCGAAAATTGACGATAGATATCTAAAACCTAAAATGCAAACGTTTTTGTATACATCATATTTTATTTGTAATTAAAAGAGAACTAACATTTCTGCCCCATTTTTAGATCAACATAAAAAATAAAAGTAACGTTAAAAGTCTCTATGGAACCTTTACACATTTCTCGAAGCAATTCCCCAAGTCCCTGACGTCAGTGAGATCGTACAATACGTGAACAATACCTTCACCCTTTATCTTGCCTATATACCTACATGTAACGTCACTCGTATTTCTCGCGTCCCGTAGGATTGGAATACTTTCAACCCTTTTTGCGCTCTTTGAGATTGAGAATGACCGTGAAAGTAGTCACTTTGAAGAGAACAAAAATATTGTTTTATATTTATCTGAAGTTTAGTCTAAGTATTGATTTTACTTTAAGTCACCCGTAAGAAGGAGCCTCAATCGGAACGCCAGCGACGTACGCAAAAGCTGACGAGTGGCCTAATGAGGAAACTCAGGGCTTCTTTCTATGAAAGAATTAGTAAGAGCGGCAACACTGTAGTGGCTACCGTGTTCCATTCTGTGTATTTATTAAGACCGCCTATATTATGATCTCATTTTATGCAATTTGTGAAATTTTAGGGTTAAGATGTTAGAATTTAAGTTAATAGTTTGTTACTTTAATATGGGCAGTTATGCCTGAAATTAATGTTTATTTTTATTATTATTATAATGGAATCATTATTGAGTGCACGGTTGGCGTAATAGTTAAAGCGGTTGCCTCGCCACTTTCACTAGACTCTGGGTGTGCTTTGTGTGTGTGAAATGTATGTTTGTGAACTCCCCCGCGACACAGGAACTGGAATTTTTGGTTCAAGCGTAGTTAAAAAAAATAGTTATGAGTAACTTTTGATTTTTAGTTTGAGTTATAATCATTGGTAATCGCCGCTGTTTATCCCTTTTATAGTATTACATTAATATATAGTTGTTTTTTTTTGATATCTTATATCGGAACTAATTGTTACCCGGTTAAACAAATACTTAACCTTCAATATAGGTGCTTACAGGGCGGTGACATCTGCCGGGACGTGAAGGTAGTTGAATGAAAAGTTAAGTACAACTTGTGTCTGAATATGTATGAAATAACGCTTTGTGACGCCGGACTAAAGGGATATAGCACAGAGCGCAGTCAACAACAACTGATTAAAATTTAACTGTGTAAGAACCGAACTCGAAAAGTATTACTTTTTATGTGGCAATTCAGGCCTGATTCTTACATTAAAACTGTCTCTACAAATGCTTCTTAATTTATTTTAATTTTATGCATTTTTGTGAAATTGCATTGCAATAATTGTATTAAAAATCTAATTATTTTAATCGGATTATAAATGATGAACATATTTTTTTAATATTTATATATTTGGATGGTGTTCTAATTAATTTCCGTTTTCATTTCTTTTTTTAACACGCTTATATTAGCTTCACCTGTATGTTTGTTTGTTTGTTTGTTTGTTTGTATGTAACCGACTCCTTTGGACTCGATTTTGACCCACTTTAAACGGACAGATTTCATTCAAATTTTGCACACCTGTCAAAGATCGATGACAATGCAATAATTCGATAAAAAAAATTAAAAATATATAAAAAAAAAAAAAAAAAAAGAAAACGCTCTTATAAATAAACCAAACTAAAAAGTAGAAAATAAATAATAGTTTAAAAAAACTAAAAAACACGCTTTTAAAGTACTTCTAACTAAAAAGTGAAAAATAATTCCTAATATAAGCTGAAAAAAGCGTGGGGCGCTCTGTGCCATATTTTTCGTCTATCGAGCAACCCACGCTTTTTTCAGCTTATATTAGGAATTATTTTTCACTTTTTAGTTAGAAGTACTTTAAAAGCGTGTTTTTTAGTTTTTTTAAACTATTATTTATTCATTAACATTTTGATTTTTAAAAAAAAAATATCCTAAATAAGTCTTTAATTCATACTGATATTCAGCTAAATACGTTAGACTAAAGCCGATTTCAAAATAATTAGGAAAATGCTCGGCAGATGAGAAGTCTTTAATTGGTCTATTTTTTTAATCCCACCTCATGTTCATTCACTTGGTTATTTAAAGTGTTCATCATTTCAGCCTAACGACGTCCACTATTGGACATAGGCCTCACCTAAGTTCCACCACAACGCGCGGTTTTTGGCCACCTGAAACTAACGGCTCCCCGCGATCTTAACCAGATCATCCGTTTATTATATTATATTATCCGTATATTATGGCTGGAGGGCGACCCAAAGTTAAAGTTAAGTTAAAGTGCTCAAGCCCGATACATGTAACTTGGAATCTGCAGCCCAAAACCAGGTGCTAACTAACGTTTTATTGCTTACATTATTCGAACCAAGTAAATCATCATTTAGCCTCTCGTAGTCCACTGCTGGATATAGGCCTCTCTCAATTTGCGCCACAACACCCGGTCCTGCGCCTTCCGCATCCAGTCCACTCCAACGACCTTTTTCAGGTCGTCAGTCCACCTGGCAAGGGGCGTCCTACCTTACGTTTGCCGAGTCGCGGTCTCCATTCCAGGACTCGTTTGCTCCAACGGCTGTCGGTCCTTCGGCAGACGTGACCAGACCACTGCCACTTCAGCGAGCTTACGAAGTAAATCGTGATTTCTAAATTGTACTCATATTGTCGTGTCAAGGCGTTTCATACAAATATCACCCGGAGGAACCATATATTTTCGCTGAAGGTCTCAATATTTTAGTTGTTACATAAGACGAGAAATACATAAAATATTTATTTTATAGAGAACTTCAGGTACCATAGCTGCGTCAAATTTACGACATATAACTATTTGATAGCGGACTTTAACTTTTGTACTCTGAAGTTGAATTTATTGCCACTGAGGCAATAAACTGAAATAAAACTTACATAAAATACTAACCAATCATCGCTCTCTCTCAAAATTTTACTCGATAGCGCAAAAAATACAGAATTTATGGATAGTAGACAATGCGAACTCTCTTACATCGCGAATGTTGCATGACACCGATTTTTTTAATATTCAGCTTAGATTAGAATACTATATACGGTATAGATGAGCAAATCTCTATACTCAATATATTTATTGCATTCCATAATGTTTTACAGATCTTATAATATAATAAATACAGATCATCGTGGAGGGTCCACGTCGGGCAAAGCAACTGGAGAGAGGACGGCAGAGTTTCATAAACACTATAATTGCAACTTATTATTATTAATGATAAAATATATATTTTGTATGTGTGTAATACTTTTATATTAGGGTCCTATCATTTAGGTATTCATCAATGGTATAATAGCCTTTGTGCACTAGTATTTCCTTTAGTTTTTAACTAATAAAATTAATATGTGTGGTTTTTCTAATTTTGGTAGCGCATACAACGCCATGTAGAAGGCAAGTGCAGAAATATTAATAAATAAATTGAATCGGTGAAGCCGTTTTCAGAAAGAGATGAAGAAAATCGTTACAAACAGAAAGACAGGCAGACAATAAATTTAAAACCAGTTTTTTGTCATAGATATCGCTCTGCTCTTCTAGTCTTGGTGGAAAGAGAGAGATGTGAAAGGAGTGAGATGTTGACCACCTCTTTACAGCCTATTAAACCATATTTTAAGGCGTTTTATTGAATCGGTTAAAACTTGATATAGAGTTAATTATTAACCTAGTCGTTTTTCCATTAGACAATTTTTCTCCAAAAAAAATTTTCCATGGTAAGTAAAGGTTTTTTCATCCCACCTATTCGAAAAAGACGCCTTGGTTCGCCTTTGAATGCGACCAAAGTTGGTGTTTTCAGTAAGGAACTTTGAGCGGGCAATAATGAGTTTTTAATCCCCGTTAAGCGGGATTAAAAGTACTTTTAGGCACACTTTTTGAATTTGGAACATCTTAGTGTTCAGCGCCGAGGGAATCGAACGCAAATATAGTTTGAATGACTGGCTGCTAATACGACGGCCCATAGACTCGTTGCCCCGGCTGAATAAAAAAAAAAGAAATCAAATTCAAAGCGCGCGAATTGTACTTACAGTCCGCATTGGTGTAATTTTTTAAAGGATAGAAATTTATAGTAAAACCATTTGAAAAATGAGTTCTTCAAGCGACAGTGACAGTATACAATTAACTCCTGAAAATATAAGAGCTGATGCAAAAAATGTGATTGATAATATATTACCTGCGAAATCCCGGGAGCAATATGTAAAAGCATATAGAAATTTTATTGAATGGAGAAATGCAAGAGGCGCCAAGCATTTTTCCGAATCTGTGTTTTTGGCCTATTTCCAATACTTAGGCAAAACAAAAAAACCTTCTACACTTTGGAGTATCTTCTCGATGTTGAAATCAACAGTCAGCTGTAATAATGACGTAAAACTAGACACATATTCGAAATTAATAGCGTATTTAGCGATATAAGCCCAAAAAATCCAAAGTTTTCACTGTCAAAAACGTGGAGAAGTTCCTTAATGAGGCACCCGACGAAGTTTTTCTTGCCGTAAAAGTAAGTAACTACATATAAAGTGTTTTAAAATGCGTATTTTATTGGAAACTTTAGCTTGATAGACATTTATTTAATACACATTCTGTTTTGTTACAGGTGGCTTTAATTTTTGGAATACATGGAGCTTGTCGTGGGAATGAACTTTTAAAAATATCTGTTGATGATATCGAAAATCACTCGGATGATTTACTATTAATAAAGCTGACCGATACAAAAACGAAAATTGACCGATCTTTCGTAATCCGAGGAGAATATAAAACTATTGTACAGAAATACATGGACCTACGTCCTGCTGATATGAAGAGTAATCGGTTTTTCGTTCGTTATCAAAATGGGAAGTGCTTTAAACAAGTAATGGGTAAATATAAATTTTTAGTTATTTAATTATTTGATAGCTACATTTAATTTTAGTTGTAACTCTATTTTTTTTAAATAATAATATATTATAAGAAAATATGAGGCATCTTTTATTTTCTCATATGGGTGATGAAAAGTAGAGTGTATGACTCGGGCGCAAATATATTTTTGGCTCGGGCGACGTACTTTGAATCCCTCGCTACGTTCAGGATTCTACTATAGAATCCCTCGCTACGCTCGGGATTCTACTCTAGAATCCCTCACTTCGCTCTGGATTCAAAAAAGCGCCCTCGCCCTAAAAATATTATTTTGCTCCCTTATGATACAATCTACTATTTTTCCCTTTTTTTAAATTTAGAACCCTCAATTAAACTTAATACGCAACGATTTCTTTATAATACTGTCGAATCGAAATTATGACTAAAAGAGTTAAAGAGCCGTATCAGCTTTTAAATACTAACTAGCTTTTTTGACATTAAAAACAAACACTTCAATTTTAGTTACTCGTATAAATTCTCTTGTAAATAATACGAGTACTAAGCGGTATCACCTACATTTCTAATTACCGATTCAACAGGTGTCACGCATAATTGATAAAGGTTAACAGGCAGGGTCTTATCCCCGGCTATAAAATGATGTGAAATTGGGCTCCTTGGTAGTGATATAATGAATATTCATCTCGACTAAATAAGGTCGTACCCACAGAGCAGGTATATTCTCCCTACCCAATGAGTTTTGATCATTTTTTACTGCCAAAATGAATTTCATAAATATATAAAGTATAAGTAAACTTAAAATATTTTACTGTCTTAAAAAATGTGGTTTAGAATTTTTTGAACTTTGCCCATAGGCTACGTATCTTTTCGTCAAAACGAGCTTGAGATATTTGTTCTTTATTGTGTTACAAATCGTAGACATTGCTACGAAAGTGCTACGTCGTAGACGTATACTCTACGAGTTGTGCTACAAATGGTGATTTATTTATAAACATTAGAGTATTTGTTAGGCAGAACGCTGAGGCATACACTACAATTGGCAGTGTGCATTCATACCAAACTCGGAATCGGGATAAGTTATCTGCCGTATCTCGAACTTTAACAAAAGCATCCAAAACCACGCATGTCATGGGTCCGGCAGTGTACAATAAGTTGCCACCTAATATAAAAAACGCTTTAGCCGATAGTTGTTTTAAATATCGTCTGAAGCGATGGCTTGCTGAACAGGCGTTATACTCTGTTGACGAGTTTTTTAAATAATCTATTTTTAATTGACATTGCAATATTGAATTTGAATTGTATTTATTTTATTTTATTTGTTAATTCATTAATTGACAAGTTGACAATTTTTTATTATTCTTGGACATGTATTTGCAATTTTTATTATTTATTAATTATGATCATTTTGGACTTTTTATTATAATTTTATATGACTTTGGAATTAATATAATATAATGTAATTTAATGTTAAATATGAATTTTTATGACAATTTTTTTAATTTATCTATTATGTTATATTACCTACTCACTTGAATGACGTGTAAACCAATTACGAATAAATGAGTTTTATGAGTTTTTTTATGAGTTGAAGTTGTAGATAATTAACTGTCTAAATAACTAAATTTCTGATAACTCTATACAAATTTGAAAACCTCCCGTATAAACTTACACTCTCTAATTTACCTCCTTAGGGATAAAACAAGACGATAAAACATATATTAGTCTTTAAATTAATCCTCCTGCCATACAATTGTGAAAACCGCATCCAAATGCTCAATTGTATTACATGTATAGATTTTGTGTCGGCACCAAACAATAAACTGATGATTGTCTATTGTTCACAAATACGTAAAAATGCCGAAGGCTTATCGTGGTATTCATTAACAAGTTTATTGTCTGGTACCGACTCAAGATAAGTATTTATAATATTTTATAATTTATGTTACTAAGTTCAATACCCAATACTTAAAAGGTTTTTTATATAATATTAAAATTTAAAAAATTAAGAATCCAGCAGGACTCGAACCTGCACCCCCTGGGTATACGCCCCAAGTGCTTTGCCAATTCAGCTATGGATTCGTATGCTGCCGGACTCGAAATTTCTCAACTCTTTTTGTGCCAGCCGAAGCTAGACGAAACCATTACTTGGTTATATAAAATACAAAAAGGCATAACAAAGCTAAAATTTGCTTTAAATATTACTTAAAAGGTTTTTTAAAATTTTTAGTTCTTTTTCGTCAGTTCAATTAAAAATAATTTTATCTTTTAAGTAACGTTTACGAGACGATTGTAATCATCTCATGAGTGTCGCTTTTATATTATTAGTAGGATTAACACTGAAATAACTTGAAGGTGTAACATAATACATTACATAAATTGTTACATAATCGCGTGTTCAAAGTCGTTAGAGCCTTGCGTTGTTACAGGTGTAGGGCTTGTAGTTATTACTAAAGTGTTATGTCGTGCCAGGGTGTGAGAGGTACCTACACAAGCAAGGAAGTTGGATTGTTTCAAATTGTCTGCTAAATCTAGTTTTTCGTCTAGCAACAACTCAGGCTCACATGAGTTACATAATGCTTTGTTGCCTAACTTTTTATTATAACTTATTTGCGTGTGGATGTATGGTGTAATGGTTTAAGCAGTCGGCTTCCACCATAACTCTTTGTGCTGCGCTGGTGAGGTAGGATTGGAATGCGGAGCCTACACGGGACAAATCTTCGAGAGATCCGCAAAGTTTTTTTTTTTTAGACTTTGAATGTGTTTTGTGGATTGTGTATATTGTGGTGTATGTCTCTGGAAATACCACGATACAGAAATTATAAAAAAATGGCCATTTAAAAAAAAGTGTTATGATCGCATTAGTAATCATACCATTACTGATAACTAACTGAATCGACAGACATTGTCTTGTCAATAGCTATTGAAATGGTCGCAGTTCCATAAAAAATATGGTTTTCCTGCGCGCATCAAGTGCCGGGTACTCACGACACAACACTGTAAATATACGCTAAATAATACAGATTTATAACCTGATTTGGGACCTCAAAATAGGGAAAATAAAGTCATCAGACAAACGAGCATAAATCCTAACAAGCATAAGCAACAAATTGCTATTATCCTTCCAAGCCTAAAACAAAAAAAATATCGCTACTATTTTTCTACTTTTATATTTTCCTAACTGTGTACTGTTGGGAAAATAGCTTTGCCCAATTGTTTATTTTCCAAATGAGTGCACAACCTTCGCACACTTGCCCTTGGGGCCCGGCGCTCGGCTAACGGTTTTTAGCTCCGAAATTGGCCCGAACGTAGAGGTGGGACCGATCGCTTTTGCCCGTAACCGGTTATGTGTCGTATCGTCAGTACACAAAGCCGTTTGTAACCGTTTAATTTTTTATACATAATAAAGTGGTGATGGTATGGTTAAGGCGTTACTATAAAAATCAAACAGAACAAAACTTCACGCCTTTACCCAGAAGGATGTGGCAGAGGTGTACAACACTCACACTTCATCTGTTATATATAGGTCTCATGGGATAGGGGGTGAGCCTATCGCCATCCACCGAGCACAATTCCAACTCCGTGCTACTTTTGTAAATTTCCTAACGGAAAATTTACACAAATAACACTTTGCCCGACCCAATTTACACAAATAGCGCTTTGGTGAGAGACGCATACGCTAATCACTAGACCATTGAGGCAGTATAACAATCCAATTCTGCTCATAATATTTGCAGCAAATAAACTAGTTCCGTAAAATAACGGATTTCGCTATATAAACTACAAAATAATACGAGCATTGGCGTTGCTGCTTTAGAAACTTCTACGAAAAATATTGGTTATACAATATTTGAGTTATAACCGGTTATAGTTATCCGGTAATAAATATCGCCCACCTCTACAAACCATCCTCACAGGTATGCCTGCGGGCTCTCTCCACGTAATCGTTCATTGAATGTGTTCTAATAATTACAGGAATCTTCCCCTCGTTAATTTTGTACGTGAGGAAGAAAGGAATTCAATCTGTGGAGTGTTGTGCTCACAAGCAATCCTAATCTAAGAGGAGGTCGTGAATGCTGTCTTATTAAATCAATATATATTTTTATCTTTCGGCGACACTGAATCTTATACTGACACCAAAATAATTCTTCTTCCAAATAACAATAACTATAAAATAATAATTATTACGAATTTCTTCCTATTACGAGCTAATTAAGCGAAGCGAAGCTGGAGGGGGTTAACAAGAATACTAGTAATTTGTGTTTGCTAATTACTAGTAAGGTTTCCTAAAAAAAAGTGTCACATCTTTTACTTCTACCTCTTTAGTCAGAAAATGTCACATCTTTTTTTAGCTCCACTCGATCGAGTGATTCATTTATTTATCATAAGATATATTTATTCTTTAAAAGTAAATAGAATGCTCAGTGATCCAAACTGAAAAGGCTGTAACACGTTATTTTTGGCCAAAGCAAAATACTTAATCCATTTTCACACAAAGATTCTGTCCTTTTTAAGCACTTGTTCTGAAAGTGTTACAAAGAAATAACATACCCATTGGTAACGTTAAGCCGTATTGTATTTATTCAAAGGATAAAGGGTAGTAAGAATTCACGATTGTAAAGATTCGGATCAAATAGATACCTCTTTGAATGTCCCTCTAAGTCTAGTACATATTTTGGTGTCTCCTTTAATTTCGAATTAATTTTATTTTTAATGACGTACAAATTAGTTTCGTTTTTGTATTTTAGCTTTCAAATTATGTTCTTTAATGTGTATATTTATGTTTTATGTAGAACTTTTATAGCAATTTTATTTTAATACGTTAGCTATAATACCTGCACATACCACCTTCTCCTCTATTTATAACGGTTTGTGAGGTAAAACCCGCAGGCAGACAGTGAAGTCTTAGTCATAAGATTCAGTTGTCTTCATTGGGCTACAGAATTCTGAAATAAGATATGTATAGTTAGTTCACTTTACATGGGCGAACCTTGCGATCGAGAAGTCCGATAAAATGGATCGCTACTTTGTAATGGCCCAAGTACATAATAATTTTAATGTAATAAATCTTTTTTTGTTGAATGGTATAAATTTTATTTATTATATTCAACATACGACTAAAATAATAATTAATTACTTAAATATTTACAACTATTTTAAATAAAAAAAAAAGTTATATACAATAATATACATAGAAAATAAAAAAGATATTTACAAATCTTTATACAGCATCAAAAAATTCCTCCGCATCGATGTCAAATGCCGAAAATGTAATAAATAAATTTTATGAAATTTGTAGTCCACTTTGTCATGCCTGGATTATTTAACACTTTGCAATGCTCGTCTTAGCCAAAGTATTGTTTTTCAAAAGAAAAAGGCTCGGAGTGAGAAGCCACGATTGTAAAGAGTTGTTGAATCGTCATACTTTTTGATGTAAGGCATTATCTCGGGTCGTGAGACTCACAAATCCTACTTACTGAACTTGAGTCCTCGGATCAAGTAGCGACCATGCTCTGAGATTTGTATATTGCTTTTGTGTATTGTTTGTCTTTTAATCATGAGGTTGCAAAATAGTCTAGGATTTGAATCGTTAACGTAGCGAATGATTTAATTGTAGACTAGTAAGCAAGTGATTAAAAACTAGAACGATAACGAAAAATCAAATCAAGTATCCAACCATAAACCAACTTTGGTCACGTTGGTCCAAACAATTCCTATCGTAACTAAATCTTACCACAGAATAGTAGTAGTAGTAGTGCCAGTCTTACTCGAAACGATTTGGTCCCGATTCCACCAAACTTCTCAAACTTTAATTTTAAACCCGTATTTCCATATATATCTTTTCTCTCATTCAATGTTTGAAAGGGAAAAAGTGATCGAAAACCGTACCTCAGTGTTAAACTCGGGTGGTGGAATCGAGGCTTAATGAATGTCTTGAATGTTAAATAGCTTTGTAGCTTTAGTTAATGTTATTGTGTAAGCAGTGCTTGAGGCATTACTCTAATTGTTTCAACAAAGGGACTGCTATTTTCATTGTTATCTATTAAGTTCATAGTAGGTAAGAAACTTTACATTGGGGTTATATGTACGAAGTTAAAATTTAAAAACTTAAATTTTTGATACGCGAATAGCAATCCAGTCAGTAAAAATTGCTAAAGTCCTTTCCTAAGCCTTAATCTATCTCCATACCTAATTTAATTAACATTGGTTAAATTGTGTTCATTGAATTAGCTGTGAATAAGGTAAGGAGAGAGAGTTACTTTTGCATTTGTATAATACCGATGTGGTGGAGGCAGACCTTCGCGAACTGGAGGCCGGCGAGTGGCGCAAGACTGCCAAGGATCGCCAAAAATGGAAAGATCTCACGTCGGAGGCCAAGATCCATTTCGGGTCGCTAAACCAACGGAGTAAGTAAGTAAGTATAATACCGATTACAAAGAATATTTTAAAACACTATTCAAAAAGACAATGTTAAAGCAAAACGTGGCGCTTACACGTGGCATTCCCTCAGGTCCCTTTGTCAGGACCAGGATTTAGTACATTGTATCTTGTAAAGAATTTGTTATTATGTGTAATGGTTTCAAAACTTTACCAGTTAAGTGAGGGCTGTCGCGTATGGATTCGCTGTTAGAGGTACATGAGGTCTCCGAAATGTCAAATGTAACTATTTGCGGGTCATTGAGTTTATAAGTGTCTATAGATAGAAGCTTTTTACGAGCTTCAGAGAACACACTGGTGGTAGAGCTCTTGTGAATGAGCACTTGTCGATGGCACATGAGGCATAATACCGTAGTCCTCAGCTGATGTCCATGGGCTGTACTCCACTTACCATCAGGTGGACTACACGTTCGTTCGCTGTGAGCGTAGTATAAAAAAAGGCACGTATAGAGGTAAAAGAGACGGACGTACTAATATCCCCATTTAAAATAATCTTTTGTCTTCAAAACGCTAGTTGCTACTCCACCAGGACAACACGCTAAAAAAGAAAATATTATTTTAAGTATTTCTTGCACTGTTTTTTTATTCAGGATTGATGCGACATAGCGACATTAATTGAAACCACATATTCTATAACTGATCAGCGTTCATTGCCAAAATTTTTTACCTTTCCCGAACAAATTAAACATTGCGATCATCCAATTTGTCCGATAATGACAATTTCTGTTTTTCGTACAAAAAAATAGCAGTGTAAATTAACACTGACCATGTTGGTATAAAACTTGTGGTTTCGCTTAATATCTCTACGTCGCATACGCCCTAAATGTATACTATACCGTTGTGGCGGTCTCCGCACATAATAAATGACGGTTGGCATTGACAACGTCAAGAAGCGATACACTCGTCACAACTGTCAAAGAGCGCTGAATCGCGATAGCGAAATGTTCACTGGAAGTGTACATAATATACCATTTCCAATACGCTACCGTTGGACAGCTGTCCGCCAGGCAATACCACCAAGCCTGGTCGGAGGATGGCCCTTTGTGGTGCAGGAACATCATACCCCGTTCTTCTACATTAGCTACAAGTACTAATAACCAGATAGACATTTCTTTAAAGGAACAGTTTAATTGACTATTACTGAAACTTCAGCAGTAACTAATAAGTAGTATCGACGGAGAGTAATTTCATAATACTTAATCATTACTTAAAAGGAACAACTCCTGAACTTTAACAGAATATTAATTTATACTCAAACCGTATCAAATTCAATTAAGGACAAGATATTAATACTGCTTCTTGGGAGTTGAAGCTGTCTATTAAGAGGACTATCATATTATGTTGGATATTAAATTAATATAAATTTGAGAATTGAGTTACTTTGTCGTTGGTCTAGTGGTTAGCTATTGCGTCTTCTTCCGATTCGATTTATCCTACCCTTTTGATTCCTTGAGCGATTCTTGATGGGATGTTATTTGGGATTTTTCCGTCAGTAGATTTATAATAACAGCATGGAGTTAGAGTTGTGCCCGGTGGATGGCGATAGGCTCATCTTCTATCGTATGGGTTCTAAACATAACAAGTGATGTATGGGTGTTATACAACTCTGCCACACCTTTATGAGTAATAGAGGCGTGATATTATGCTAATGTTAAAAAAACAACTCCATGTGTGCTGCTGAGTACAGTTTGATTATATCGTAACGGAATAAATTATGAGCACAAATCAGTTGTTATTATAACAAGTTTATTACTCATCTGTTTACGATGACGTAATTATGATGAATTTGGTATATTATGAGGAAAATATAGGTAAACCACTACCCCGCAGATATTGATAAGTACCCACGAGAATCAAACTTGGTATGATTGTTTCCGAACTATACGAAGTTTCACCACGGTATACAGTACACGTGAACTTCGAGGCAATCTTTAAGTACTACATTCATACTATGCGATGGTTTGGTATCTAGGTTAACAAAGCACGTTTGCAAAACACAAGTTTTAAGTGATCATCTCACATTACAGATAAAGTTAAATAGCGTGCACTGAACACTACACCTATGCAATTTTCTTTAAGGATTATTTTTTTAAGGACCAAAGGCCTTGTGCTGTAAACGCGTGATGAGCATTGAGGATTTTTTGTGTCATGGAATTTGTATTTGCTTTGGTAGTTTCACTTGCGTGTTCGGTGCACTCTATCTGCCGTTATTCTGTTATCTGAAGTGATCACACATCTAATAGATATCCGTGGCACTTTTTAATTGATTTATATATAGCATTTAGCCATGTTTAGCAATCTAATACTAAGAACAGTTGACTTGAAGCTGGAATCCTATAGTCGCGGGTTTTCAAGTTCAACATTTTTTTTTTTACTGTTCTTAGTAATCGTGGTACTATCACGTAGTTGATTCATGACCCATTTGACATATATTTTGTTTGAAATTGTAAAAGTAGAAAAGGTTAATAATGTTGATAGAAATGTATGTAAAAAAATTGTATTTAGGTGGATCATGAATTTGCTTTGTTAATAGTACATTTTTTACTAGTGGTGAGTACCTATCGAGCAAATTATCTGTGAGTAGCTTAATGTTGACGGCGACATTCCCCAACAAAACAAATGATCTGGGGGTTTTACGAACGTACTAAGAATAAATTTTATTATAGAGTCATAGTTTCCCACCATGATTCTTCTTATAAAAAAATTTAAAGTCAAAGTAAAAGTAAAAGGAACTGATAATGGTACATTAAAAATTAACGTACTACGTAGCTACTACATGTTATTATTAATTTGGTTAGCAACACTTAAACGTGTATGTCTAATATATCTGGTTCATCAAATACAAAAATAAAGAGGCTAGAGAACAGACATTGACGAAAAAAAAGTAAGGTGGCCCGAGTTATCAGTCAAGCGAGTAAAAACAATCGACTGTAATTCGACTGGAAGGGTCCGAGATGATTCGATTATAGTAGTTGGTAAAATTGTAAAAGAAAAACGCAATATTTGTTTCGTTCAATCCAAGGTTTTTTTCGAAATAGGGTTGGTATCCTTATATCAGTTATTTAATTCATAATTCAACAAGAATAAATGTTTCTTTACTTAACAAATAAATATTTTGAGCCCACGTTTTGAGTTACCATAAAAAAACACGCTTCCTTTTATGTAACTCATTAGGTTTCTTATAATAAAAAATAATTGTTGGTTTTTATGAAGGATTTAGAAGAATATATCATAACATTACATAATATAACATAACATCAAGCCCATTTTACCTAGAAGGGTGTGGCAGAGGTGTACAACACCTACATTTCACCTGTTATGTTTAGGTTCCATGGGATAGAGGGTGAGCCATCTACCCGAGACCTGGCGGTATAGGCGCATATGCTAACTTTTAAACCATCGACACAGTAAAGAATATTTGAAGTGAAAATACTTTATCAGAATATTTTCTTAATGTAAGTTGATTTCCTTCTACCAATGAGTATAGAAAAATATTGTGTCTCTATTTTGAATGATATAATAGACCTTACTCATACCCAGAGATTGATTTTGACTGTTATTTGTAGCTATTAAACATATTGTTATTGTTCTTCCCTATTGTAATCCTTATTAAAGTTAAAAAAATAAATCTTTAAAAATCACGTAATCTTCTTAATTGCGAAAAAATGCGTTATTTTTCAACAACAAACATTTTAATCTTAAAAACGAATGATATGAAATCCTCTTCTGTTGCTGTAATTAGCCGTGCCCGTCTCAAATTACAAGAGGTATAATGTGCCAAGAATTGTTTTATTTAATGAATCTCATCTCGCACCAGCAATCGCAACGGAAGCTTTTAACTTCCTCATTTCAAGGATAAGATTGCTCGACATTCATCGAGTGACTTATATAGAGAATAACATCACGGCCATATTACTCAGAAAGGTGTGCAGGGGTTCACAAACCTAACTGCGTGCTAGTATTGAGAATTTTTAGAGTGCACGATTGGCGTAGCGGTAAAAGCGGCCGCCTCGCCGCTTTCAACTACGCTCGTGTTGTGGGTTCGATCCCCACATGGGACAAATCTTTGTGTGATTCGCAAAGATTTGTTCTGACTCTGGGTGTGCTTTGTGTGTGTGAAATGTATGTTTGTGAACACCCCCGCGACACAGGAGTTATGCCTAGTGCGGGCGTCGTTTTTTTTTTTAAATAAAAAAAAAATCTAAGGGTAAAATTCCAATAGTACCTACTTTACCCGACCTAGAAATCGAACTTAGGATTTCGCGGTAAAAGGTATATGCTAACTACTAGATCAACGAGGCAGTTATTGTATAGAGGGTTGAATTTTAGAAATTCTATATTTGTTTTCAGCCAATGCAAACTCAAAGCTTTTGTTTCTATTTTTATTTTATCCATTTTTGTTAGATCAATGATTCATTGGCAAAGATTTCGTAAAAAAAGTTAAAATACCAACTGCAAAAAATATTATTCTGTAACGAAGTCTTCTATTATGTGATAGTAATTAAGTGAGTGGTAGACAGAATAAATAAATAAGAAACATATATTTACTTTGGAACCACGTTTTATTGTACATAATCTGACTATATACATCTTATTTGAAAAAAAGTAACTCTAAAAGGGGAGTATATGAAAAGGAAGAAAAAGTAATGTATCAAAAAATACTGCGTTAATGTCAAATGCGGGTAACGTGCCGAGATGGCAAAAATGTTTTAACTTCAACTCTATACTCGTAACTATGCTATAAATGTGATCTGCTCCTATGTGATTTTTACCCTGTACGATGATAAATCACAGTAGCATAAACATTATTCACTCTGGTTGCCAAAAGCAAGCTAAAAAATATTTTTGAAGCCGACATGAACATTTAATCTGTGAATGAAATGAAAGCTTCAATTAGCAACGTTAATATAGTAAAATGTTGGTGCTGACCCAAAAACTTCATTCAAAATAGAGCCTTTGATGTTTACTGCTTGGGATAAAAATCTGGAATATTCCACTGCCTCTTTGGTTTAGCGGTATAACAGGTGATATGTGGGTGTTGTACAGCTCTGCCACACTCTCCTGGATACTATAGGCGTGGTGTTATATGTTATATATATATAGTTACTTAATTTGATTGATGACCGAGCGGGCACATCTAGGGGACACAGGACCTTAAGTCAAGTAAGTAAGTCACTTAATTTGATAATTTTGGGTGTTTCTATGTATAGTAAGTATCTATGTATTTACAAAAGATCAATCAATCAATCAATCAATCATTTATTTGCTAAAATATGGTACATAAATTGGTGCTATAAAATGTGGTTTGTCCTCATATTCTGCCAAATAATGGCGTGCAAATGTTTACATAATTTCAAATTATAAGTAAAAAAATGGTACAAGTTAGACATTTACAAAATTAAATTACAGCAATTATTATATATATACAGTATTAAGAAAAGTATATATGTATTAGTATCAGTTATTCTAGTACCCATAGTACAAGTTCTGCTTAGTTTGGGGCTAGATGACGTTGTGTGTAAGTTATGAGATATTTATTTATTTGTCAATTATGTTGTGAATAGGCTGTCTGGTACGTATTCATACTAAAGTTAAGCAGGGCTGACTTCAATGTGTAAAGCTTTCCACATATAAATGAGCTGTAGAGAATAAGCTCGTTGAAGGCAGGTGTTTTGGTTAATTAAATCTGAATGAACCTTTAAAAGCCAAGTGATTTTACAAGAACAACAAATCAATACTTTCTTATTATTATTATTATTGCTTTTAGTTTGTTTTTTTTTTGTTTGAAAACAGCCTTTGATATTTTAGAAAGGATCAAAGAAAACAGTCAAAGCAAAAAACAAATATTAAGCCTTCAACTTGAGCTCCGGGACCTTTTACGATGTTACAATACAAACATGATATAAATACAAACATTTTTATTAAATGTTTCGAGAATTTCTATGTTTTTTAAGCTTTTAAAAGTATTGATACCCGAACCAATCTAAAATCACTTGACATAGAGGCGCGCGAATATGTGAGGTGTTTAATACTTCGTGTCCGTATACCCACCAGGGCCCTACGTCTATTCCGATTGAAAGGTAATGCATATCGTTCGTCGTGTTCGGTACTTTCCGAAATGTTTAAATAAAAAAATAGTACCGTAAAGGCTACAGAGAAATCTTGAATTTCTTTCGGCGTATTGCCAGCAGGGCCCTGTTCAGTTTTTAGGGTCAAGACCAATATTACTTAATATCCCGTTTAGCGGTGTTTTAGTACCGTCGAAATACCTTGGTTTTATTTTAAAATAATTATTAATTCATGAGGAATATACCTTCAAAACTTTTGTCAAGCCAGCAGGGCCCTTTTTTGTTTGTACACTTTCAGACCAAATAGTTATATTTTTTATTAGCATTTTAATAGTACTTTTCAAATAACTTTACATATAGTTCGAAAAGTTTTTATTTTGGCAGATAATTTGCTTTAAAACTTATACCACGGCGGTCTCGCCGTTGGCCACGAAAAATGACGCTGACTGTTAGTACTGCTGTGAATGACTACACCCTTTTTTTTTTTTCTTTTTTTAAAAACCCGCACTAGGAATAACTCCTGTGTCGCATCTGTCAATGTAGTACTAGAGTCCGCGCCAAAAATCATGGCCGAAGGTTAGTAAGAACTGAAAGTAAGTATTAATGACCAATAGTGTCTGAAATATTAATAAAATGGACAAATTATTCTTCATGCTATTTGCCAAAGGCCAGTTGTCAAAATAAGCACGGCGCTGATCTGCCATGATTGGTGGCAAGCACTGTAGCGCTAAAATATTATGGCTATCGTGATATGCATTTTAAAGCAAATTATCTGCCAAAATAAAAACTTTTCGAACTATATGTAAAGTTATTTGAAAAGTACTATTAAAATGCTAATAAAAAATATAACTATTTGGTCTGAAAGTGTACAAACAAAAAAGGGCCCTGCTGGCTTGACAAAAGTTTTGAAGGTATATTCCTCATGAATTAATAATTATTTTAAAATAAAACCAAGGTATTTCGACGGTACTAAAATACCGCTAAACGGCATATTAAGTAATATTGGTCTTGACCCTAAAAACTGAAAAGGGCCCTGCTGGCAATACGCTGAAAGAAATTCAAGATTTCTCTGTAGCCTTTACGGTACTATTTTTTTACTTAAACATTTCGGAAAGTACCGAATACGACGAACGATATGCATTACCTTTCAATCGGAATAGACGTAGGGCCCTGGTGGGTATACGGACACTAATACTTCCTGGTTTCTATATTACCATTCGCGTTATGTAACTAATATTATAAATTCGACTGTCTGTAACGCTATCACTTGCACATTAATATGTTAAACACTAGCATGAATTTGATCAAATATCACATAAAGATGTGTTTACTTTTATCGTCGTACTAGATGACCTCCTCGGCTTACCTGCGTCCATCATTATTCTGCTCGGTGCCCGCAAGTTAAAAAATATGCACAACGCAAATTTTTGTCTGCACGTGTGGTGTAGTGGTTTAAGCGGTCGCCTCGCCGCTCTCCACTAACCTGGTGTTGTGGGTTCGATCCCCACATGGGACAAATCTTTGTGTAATTCGCAAATATTTGTTCTGGGTGTGCTTGAGTGAGTGAATGTGTGTATTTGGCCTTGTCATTGGGACCATTGGACAGTGTAATTGCTTCTGGTGTTCTATCTAATGTAAAAAAAACCTTATTTATTTTATTATTTTTATTTATAACGCCATCTTTTGATTTTTCCCCCCGGTTAAATAAATGAATTTCTATCATTTATTTTTATTCAAGTTTACGAAATACGAAATTTCGAACTTCAAAAATGGTATATTTTTCAATAAAGCCGTTCATATCTGGTGTGACTAAATAAATCCTTTACAAGGAAAAAAAACCAAAATTCACAAACAAAATATTAAGTTAATCTTTTGTAAGTTCATTCACTGAAAGGTTCAATTCCTTCAGAGTTCGTTCAATAGAATGAAAAATGATTTTCTAACGGCAATATTCTTTGTTGTATTGCTTACACGGGTTGTTTATTTTTAGACTTGTATGTTTATAGAGTTTCTGTTTATCATTTATTCGGCTAACGTCAAATAAATCTGCGACTGTGTAAAAAACTGTGACTGATCGAGCGTGGTGGCATTGTAAAGGTTATAGACCAGATCAGGCTAGCATAACGTGCACAAATAGATTTTGTCGTGTTTTATCACGATTCCCCATACAAAAATATAACAAATACGCGAAAAAGTCTGTTTCGCTTTAATGCTCACCCTTCTGGGGTAAGTAACAATTTCTACCCATGAACATCCTTCCTTATCAACATTATATCCACATATTCCTTAATCCACAAAATATTGCAAATTTGTTGCTCCATCGGAGAGCCCAGATCTTATTGATGCAGAAGACTTACTATTGAACAGTATATATTTAATTAGATGACAGATAAATGGTGAGACGGTAGGCTTTCCTCTTTAACTCATTCATGATAGCTCTACCAACAAGCGACTACTGCGTTTTTATCATGTAAAGCCACAGAATACAATACAGTCAAACGCAAGCTACATACGCTCAAGCAACGCTAATCATAGAAATCTCCAGTCACGATTTCTAAGACTACTTTGACCACTAAGGTGCTCCACGCACTGCACCGCGCCCCGTCGCGTAGCGCGTTTTACCATTGTATGCAAGTACTTTAATTTGTATAGAAATCACGCCTAGCACAACACACTGCCGACGCGGCAATGCACGGGAAGGCACACCGCGTTATCCGTCGCTCCGCGAACCGCGGCGGGACGCGTCTTCAGTGGGGTGAGCGCCTTAAGTTCACGCGCGTGCCCTCCCGTCCCCCTTACGCGCTCCGAGCGTAGGTATAAAAACTGAGGTACATACATGAACTTGTCTTCTGCATTTAACTATTTTGTGTTATGATAAAACACATACATAGACCGTATAGTATTGTCACTGCGGACAACCACGACCATTGAATGCGGTGTCAAACAAATTAACTATTATTGGCGGGTCAAAGTACAATTTGATCAAACAGACTGACTAATGAGACCTAAATGTTTAAGGTTAAATCATTTGGATGTATGCATGAAATAATTTAATATAACAGTCTGAAACAATGAATAGAACACGGAATAACAGAAATACATACATAAATTTTGGCCCTGAAATTAATGGCACATGAGGCATAACACCGTAGTCCTCAGCTACAGCGACGCATCTATAATCTGCTTTTGTGGATTGTTGATGTCCATGGGCTGTACTCCACTTACCATCAGGTGGACTACCTACACGTTCGTTCGCTGTGGGCGTAGTATAAAAAAAAAAAAAATTCTCTGAACAATCTCATGGACTCCAATCTAGAAATTGATATACAATGTAGTTTTAATTGCAACAATTTTGTGAATGTCAGTAATATGTTCTTATAAATTGTGATTAGTATAATTGGTTCCTGTAGCCGTTTTAAACAAATGAAGCGTGCAAATAGGTTCTATAGAGTCGGATGAGGGTCGGCAACGCATGAGTGATGCCCCCTGATGTCGCAAAAGCGCATAGGTTTCGGCAATCAATCGAGCCGTATGCTAGTTTGCTAAGATAACAGAATACAACCACGCCTTTGGGATAGGCAGAGACACTGTTACGAAATACGTTGCGATTTTTCCATGCCTCTTTTGCTTCCTCAACATTCAGACATCTCGTCTTATATGCTCGCTGGTTTCGTGTTTTACATACTTATCCTTTCTATAGGATGCCACTTATCAGGTCCGGGAAGTGTTCCAAATGCGACTTCTTTCAGTACTTTTAGTGGCGTACTCGGAAGACCCCGGAACTGGCATTGTGTATATCTAATTCAGGAAAGTTTAAACAGAATGTTAAATAATAAATTACTTATTAACATACATCTCAAACACCGCTTTCTATGATATTCTCTTTGACTTGAAAAACATTACGTATTCGTCCGTGCCGTCTGAATTGTTAATTATAAATTAAAGGGAGTATTTCCGATTCTTTCAGTAATATTGTATGGCGAAAAGGTCAAAACCACACGCGCCTATAAAGATGAACTTTTTAATTTGTAATTTTTATTGAATTTATTGTTTCAATATTTATTTATTCTGGCCGTCTTCGCACACATCGGAGTAAACACATTGTTTGTTGCTGTGTGCTTTTAAGAGCTTTTCTAAGAGCTCAATTTTGTTCGATTTTCATGATCTAAAGCCAAAGATTTGTTATAAAAACATGGTTTTTAAATTATGAATTAAGAATAAGGTGGTCTGGCTGTGTGAACTCAACATAAAAACTCATGCTTTATAGTAAACTAGCCTCAGCGTGCGGCTCCGCTCGCGTGATATCGATAAAAGAGGTAGAGAATGCCTATGCCATAAGTCCGCCTTGTATACAAATTCTGTATATGAAGTTTAAATAAATAAATAAAAAGTAGGCTTTCACCTTCCTCAGGTCTGAAACTATCTCCATTATTCTCCATAGCCATTTTCATCGAGATCGGTTCAGTAGATTAGTCGTGAAAGCAAGACAGACAGACAGAGTTACTTTTGCACGTATAATATTAGTAAGGATTATAACTCAAAATCATGACATTATAAGGCAAAGTTATTAAGCAAATATTTGATTAATAAAAAAAATACCGAGATAGTGAATGGTAAAAGGTTCCTCAACGTAAAGAAAATCTTCTCATTACAAGTTCTAGTTACTTTCAATATTGAAATACAAGTCCATAAAAATATTCATTGAGTCACAGAACGTATTGATTGAAAACTAACGTTTAAACGTTTTTTTATTAGAAGTTTAGACGTAGAGCACAAAATCAACAGACAGCGATTTGAATTTGTAATAGATACTCGTATATAAGTTGGATGTAGCAAACGAGCGTGTAGGTCACGTGATGGTAATTGGCTGAGACGATTCACCCGACGCTATTTAAATCTTGAAAAAAGAATAAGTATCCAATATATATCCACAGAAAAAGTATCTTATGCCAATACGTACTGTAAAGATGTGCATCCCCGCTTTGATGCAAACAGATCAAAGCCAAGTTTTCAGATAAAAGGTTCTAAAATCACGTGCGAAACACTTTTTAACGAAAGTTAGTCATATAGAGAAAAATGTTGGATTGAGTTTTTCATAAATATACAATCATGATAGCTTATATCCGCGGCTTAACCCACGTGGCATAAAATTCATCCTAATCAGTACAACAGTTTTGCAATGATTTGCAAACATATAAACAACTTCGCAAACTTTGACATGAAATATCAATCACAGCTAACTCTAATCTCCGTACGTTATCAAGCCCCGAACTGTTTAACATCTTTATTCAGTCCATGTTTCATCAATCCCCGCATTACCATTGTAAACACTGCTCTGTATTTTACACATCTTTTATTTCACGAGGTTCACCCATTTCAGCTGTCAGAGCTGACGGGAAACATTGCAGGATAACAAATCTTTCTGAAAAATGGCTTTTTACGCTACATTTTTTAAGTCGATTACACTTTTATAAAAATACTAAATTTTACGGACGTTTCTCTACATCCTTTATTTTGTAACAACATTTGTTCAACTATATAATTATTAATATTAATTTTACAACATCAAATATTAAAAAATAATCATGAAAAAACAGACGGGAAACTAAGTATACTTAAAAAATCTTTCACTAATAGGAAGCTAGCCTCTTGCCGAATGACAAATTGAATGCAACTTATTATAATTAATGGGTGAATTGCACAAGCAATAAAAATACATGGCAAACCTGAGAATGGTAGTGCAATGTGCTGATTTTTTATTTTATATATTTTTTCTCAATAAAGTAAGTACTTCCCTACCTTGGCAAAAAAAATCATTGATTTCTACCCAATAATATACCAAAAAAAAAAATTACAAAGTGTCATTTTATCATCACGGTGGCCTGTCCCGCACCCAAATCCGCTCATAAAATACCTTCCCCTGCAAATATATTCATAATATGGATTTAAATCGGTTGTTTTATCATTAAATTATAATATATTCGATCAAATAAAACCATTTTTGTTTGTTTATCTTCTTTCTTATGGATTTGACAGGCAGTCAACTTTTGTCCGGAAAAACGTTATCATTTCAAAGGACAGTAAGTTTTAGTAGAATAGCCACGTCAACATTGCGTTGTTATGCCTTTCTCACCTTTCCTCACTTCGGATCAGGCCGGCTCAAGCTCTAGGCGCGAACGCACCAGTCCCAACGTCTTGCGGTTTCCCGCCACAAAGGTAAGATTTTCATTTCAGTGATATGGGGACAAAAGTAGAATCACTTCGGTGGCTGTTAAAACTCGAACTAGATTTCTTTATTTTTTTTCAAAATTGTGTATTTAATTTCGCCGTATGTACTGATTTGCTTGAGTAGTGTTCATATTGTTTTAAAATTTTTATCAAACAGTAAGAAACGGTGCACAGTTTATCATTTCAGTGGTTAATTTTTTATCATTTCGGTGGACACTTTTCATTTTAGTGGACTCTAAAAAATTCATCCTTTAATATTTATGTAAGTTTTGATGATATTTGATGTCCACTCACACACAATGTTATAAATAGGCTAAAGTTTCATTTTGCACTTAAAATATATAAATAGCATTGAAATTAAAAAAGTCCGCCGAAATGACAAAAATAAATCGCTTGTTGAAATTGACCCTAATACTACATGACCCGGGTTAAACGTTATTCTGCTTAGTGACCGCAGGTTGGAAAATATGCTCAACGCAATCTTTTGAATTTATTGCGTAAGTTGATTTCTAATTTAAACCTCTAAATTAATCCTCTTGGGAATAAAATTTAGAAAAACCCCGGTACAAATTTTTTTTTTTATATTGAAGTATAACTATACTATATATATAAAAACTTCGTGCATGCATATAACTTAAAAGAGACGGACTGGCATTTAACCGTTTAACCCTTATCTTTTCTAAGTGCGCTTCTTTGCCATATAAGGCACCTTCTTGCCAAATGTTAAGTTTCTAGCTTTAGAGGTGTAGGCTCTGCGTTGATGAATCAGTCAGACGGGCAGACAATCATAAAGTATAGATAACACGCATGCAAAGCCGCAGGCAAAATCTAGTTATATAATATTGATTAATAATCGGCTAATAACAAATCTCTGTCTAATCTACCGAAATGGTTAATTCATAAAGTTTCTTGGAAACTCCTGAGCCTTAGATTCTACTTTGAAATGTTCAATCAAGAGTTAAATTACATCAATCACCTGAGTTATATCAACGATTCATTGATTTCACTCCTAAATAAGCACTTATTTTTGTTAATTTCTTTTCTACTTAATCGATTGTAACAACGTCAATTTTATTGGCAACTACATTTTTGGTAGAGATTTTTCTTGTATCACAACTATTATGTTGTCATGATAAGCTGAATGGCTGTAATCGTGTAACATACGTAAAACATAGAGAAGAATTGTAAACCTCCATCTTTTGGACGTCGATGGAAAATAATAGTTTAAACGATTTTCTTACTATGACACTTTACTCTAGCAAGCTAGCTACACCAACTCTCAACTCACTATCAGTGACTTCCATCAATGTAACTATAGTAAAACAATTAATTACTCTTTAGAAACAACTGTGTAGAATATACAGGATTAGAGGTTATAGTAATTGAATACGAGACACAGCTTAGTGTGAGCAAGCTTACTGACGCGACGAGACATCCACTAATGCGATTAATTATTGCTGGCAAACGAAATTAGAATCGAAGTGATCTAACACTTCAGTGTATTTAATACGAAATTAGCATCACGCCTATTACCCAGAAGGGTGTGGCAGAGGTGTATAACACCGGATTTTACCTGTTATGCTTAGCTCCCATTCTCGCAGGCGATACGTGTAATGTGTACCTATGTACACCACAGTGATTATTTGTAGGCCATAATGTTCAGTGTCGTAAACTCTTCAAGCAAATCCATAAATATAAAATACTAGCTTTTACCCGTATCACATTATTAATATAGTCCAATATTCTGACTCGATACTATTCATTAAAATAACAAAAGACAATCACGCATTTGTACACGTATTTTAATATCATGTATACACGGCGACCAATCAACCTATACATTTACTTTACCCGACTTGAGCTTTTGTCATTCTTTTTTTTAAATTCGTTCGTCACAGCGGCGCTTATTTCGAGGCGTAGGCACGTGACACGTTCCGACCGTTTCTATGAAGAATAACTACTCGGTCTTTACTCTGCCCGTATGGTAAGTCGATAAAAAGTAACCTATGGGTAATTCAGGCTATTTTCATACTAAATTTAATGAACACCGGCCATCAGTTTGAACGTGAAAAAGTAAAGAACATAGAAAGTTTCACCTTTGTAATATTATAGTAGGATAGGATTCTGTAATAATGACGTTGGCGAAGGTCATTGTAACTTCAAGTTCAGGATATTTTTAGGCATTTTCTTAGAACCCCATCAACGTATCAAAAACAATGTCAATTTTCGTCTTCACACCGGATGACCGCGATGTCGTTTCTCAATGAAATCAATCTACCGCCGACGACGATATTCAAGGAAATTGCTTTTATATCAAGGCACTAGAGAGAAGCTTCCTTGGCTTTTCATCACCTTTCGTGATTCACTTTTGCGCCCATTGTGAGGTGAAGTTCGTATGCAAGTCGATGATTGCATTCACATGTTTATCCTCGCCTGATTAATCAGATTCAAAGATTCAAATGGTTCATTTGCATAAAATAGGTTTAAATAGTTGGTACCTATTAATCATTATATGTGATTACATGCAGAATTTAAGCAAATAAAATTAATAATTTAAATGTCACTGATTCAAAAAATGTAAAATGTCAAAGAGCTAAAACAATTATAATGAAAATAAATTAGAATTATAACAAGATCATACAGAAAATAGTGAAATGTCAATTTTTTTTATCAAATATCAAAATTTATATAAAATATAAGCGTGGGAGCGAGCTCGGTACCGAAATGTACTTATACCTTGCACCAATTTTTCTATGAGAATGTTTTTGGCGGCTTTTCGTATAACCAAAAAATCATACATACGCGTATGTAATGGTTTCTTGTATGAGTGTTTACATGCTTTCATTTCTAATCCTGTAAGGCACTTTTGACCACTTCACTACATAGTATAAAACAAAGTCGCCTTTTCTGTCCCTATGTGCGGTTTTTTCCAATAGATAGAGTGATTCAAGAGGAAGGTTTTTATGTATAATACATGCATAGAAAGGGGGAATTGTTTTACTCCAAATTTAACGCGTGCGGGCCACGGGCAGTAATGAATAAATCAAACTACTGGATCGATTTTAATCATTTTTTCAGTGAGTGACATAGGCTATATATTATATACCCGTGCGAATCCGGAGCGGGCCGCTGTGTTTTTTTATACAACGTTCACAGTTTTTCTGTAGTGTATTTAGTATCAGCATTGTACCCGTGCGAAGCCGGGGCGGGTCGCTAGTAAGTAATATAATGCAATAATCTCAATAATGGAAGTGACATTTTGAAGTCCATTCAGGAATGACACAGGTTCCAACTCTTTTTAAATAATTGCCGCCCTTCTCCAAATTGTATCAGATTTTTCATAATATAAAAAAACAATTGAGCTTTATCTGAGGATTTTGAATTGAAAAGCTTTATTGACACAACTAATTTGATTTTCAAGATCTAGATCTTACTCACTATGTTGTTATTTCAGGTAGTCTAAAAGATATTCAAATCCTTTCTGACTCTATCTTATTTTGACGGAGGGTATGTTGAGATAATCATATTCTATCCCCTAATCCTTTACTTTTTCGGGTGCTACACTTTTTGCTAAAGGGTTTATTTCAACATGTTTTTAAATGTAGTCATGAATAAAGTATATCTTGGCTCGTTTTAACAATGTCTGTTTTATTTTTCAGGTACATTCATAAATTCAACGAGTAAGATCATCACTCTTCTGCTATGGTAAGACTTTTGTCAAATATACAGTCATGTAGGTCATTTTAAATACTGGACGAAGGAAATAAACAAGCAGCTTTTACTTTAAAACACAGCAGAGTCTACCCCCAGGATCCATTCTGCAGTGGTCCATATGGAAATCCTTGAATCGACTGAGATCCCAGGTTACGCATACGGTTCCCTACATTCTGGTTGGAGGCTATATAAAACTTTGACCTTTGAAACGAAAAGAAGAAGAATTACTTAAGTAAAAGCAAGCAAACTGGGCTACTTTTGCAAGTGATAAAAACATTTCTTTTTGTGGAAGATGAAGCGAGAACTTATGTAAGAATTTTCTAAACAATTTTGTTTTTGTGGTCCTTTTTGCACCGAAATATTCGAAAGTTTCCTGAATTAAATTACAAGAAGTGTTGACATTTTTGACATTATTGTAACAAATTTAGTTCCGAATCTTTTGAAATCTTACAAAGTTTTACAAAATGTTGACCTACTTCTTTTTAGCTGGCCTTTTTTACAATTTATCCGGATTTTTGAGACTGTTATTTAGGATTATTCCGCCAGGAAAGTCAGTAATAGCACACAGTTTGGAATTGTGCTCGTTGGAAGATGGCAAGAAGTCCCTTGCGATAGAGAGTGAACGCCAATTACGTAGGACCTAAACGTAATAGCACTTTTATTTTGCTATACGGACGCCACCATTGGCCATTCGTTTCGCGCTATGGGCCGAGCGTCATGGTTGCGTTCCGTTTACTAGTAATTATGTTTTAATTTTTTATTTTATTTTTAGTTTTTTTCTCTGTTTCGTTTTGTTAGGTTTTATTCTAGTTTCTTTTTTGATTTTTTTAAATTTAATTTTTAGATCTAACCTTTTTTTGTTTATTGATGTTTATATGTACTCAAGTTTTTATGTGATATCGTCCGTCCCCCCTCTGGCGCCATCTGAAAATCAGCGCTGCAGGGCTTTATTGCTCTGCAGCATATGGCTGAGATGGTGTCCACTTCTGGCAATAATTTGTTTAATATTGTAAGTTTTAGTGTTTTATTTTGTGATAATTTTTTTGTCAGAATAAATATGTTTTCTTTTTCTTTCTATCTTCTTGTCTTTGCTTCTGCCAAGCTCTTCTGTGTTATATGACGACCGGATGGCGGAGTGGGTAGTGTACCTGCCTGCGACGCCGAGGTCGTGGGTTCGATTCCCACTTAAGACAAATCTTTGTGTGCATGAACATGGGGGTTTGTCTTAGTCTGGGTATTTCTATGTATAATATGTATGTATTTACAAAAGAAAAGTATATAATATGTATTAGTATCAGTTATTCTAGTACCCATATTACAAGCTCTGCTTAGTTTGGGACTAGATGGCGTTGTGTGTGAGTTGTGAAATATTTATTATTATTATGTGTGCGTGTCTTTATGTTAGTACAATAGTTAAAAGCATCAATAGGATAAGTTTAAAACGATGACGATTAAAGTTAAATAATAAAGGTGTAGATCCTTATATCAAATACTAGCTTCGTAGATATGTCTATAAATAGTAGTCTATGTCCTTCCGCAGGTCTTGAACTATCTCCATACCAATTTTCATATAGATTGCTTCAATATTTGAGCCGTAAAAGAGTAACAGATAGATCTATCTGTTAGACAGAGTTACCGTATAGATCTTATCCGACCCATAAAATATAACCTCCTCCTCCTCGCGTCGTACTCCTCATTGCTGAGGGTCGTGATTCCCCCGATGGTGCATCACTTTGCTTCTGATGACACTCCTCCAACCGCTCCTGTTCTTGGCTTCGTGTAGTGCCTCGTGTAAATTTAGATTGAGGCCAGAGCGGATTTGGTCCGAGCATCTAGTCGGACTGCGACCTCTAGGACGTTTGCCGTTGACTTTGCCCGTTACTATTAGCTGCTCGAGATTGCAGCCATCTTTCCGGGCGATGTGTCCAAAGAACTCTAGTATTCTACGTAAACATATGGTAGAGAGCCTGGTTTTGATGTTAAGTACACGTAGAATAAAGATGTTGGTCCGGAATGCGGTCCATGGTATTTGGAGCATCTTTCTCCAGCACCACATTTCAAAAGCATCAACTCGGTCACGGTCGGCCTTTTTAAGTGTCCATGTTTCCACATTTCCACACCATAACTAAATATGGAGAACACCAGAGTGTTGACCAGAGTAACCTTTGTTTTTCTGGATATGTTACGGTCTTTCCATATCCGTTGAAGTTGGGACATTGCAGTTTTGGCCATACCAATGCGTCGCCGGATTTCCTTTTCGCAGGAACCTGAATCGGAAATAGTGGAGCCCAGGTATACGAAGTCGCTCACTATCTCAAAGGGCAGGACATGACTTGTTTGCAGTTGTTTTGAGCGGTCTACCACCATTAGTTTAGTTTTAGAATGGTTTATTGCGAGACCTAGCTCCAAGCTGATTCTCTGCATTCGCTCAAGCAATACTGTCATTTCCGATACGTTTGCAGCCAGTAGTGTTGTATCGTCGGCGTAGCGGAGATTTGTTATTTTGTTGCCACCTACAGTGTATATAATATAAACTAAAATATAACCTAACCGAATTTAAAAGTGACACACGTTACACTTGAAAAAAAAACAGCTGTCATTTTCATGTATGTGTGTTATAGGCTTATCCCGGCTAATAATAGTAAGAATTAACTTGCTCATCTCAGAGTATTGATTTCGTCCCTGGGCAGAGTTTATATTTGTTTGAAGCTAATATTAAGCGACACGCGCAGGTAAAGGATAACTCCAAAATGGTCAGGTCTCGTGATAGCATAAACATAACTGAGGCACATTCATAGAAAGTTTGGGCGACGATTAAACACGTTGTACACAGATTTAACACAGTTATACAAAAGTTAATAACTAGTACGGTCACAAACCAAAAAAACCAACGAGATTAATTTTAACAAACTGATTTTACGTGACCTTACCAAATTATCTCATTAAATCCAAGGTACCAAAATCTGAAACCTGTGAGAATTCCTCTAATACCCAGATAAAATAACAAAGTTTAAATAAAAGCTAAGAGAGACCTACATTAAATAGTGTTCACGCAGACGGTAATTAAGGTTTCTTTTATTACCTACGTAATTGCCTTTTAATTATATTCTAAAACCTTACGGTTCAAATGAAATATGTATTTTCATTGTAGTCATTAAAAATATTTGAAATGAAATGTTATTTTTGCTGCAAAACATAATACGATCCTACTTTTATTAAAAATGCGATAATTTGTGTGGATGTATGGATGTTTATTACTCTTTTAGGCAAGAACTGCCGGGTATATCTAGCAAAGCTGCTCTCGGATGTTGCTTGTAACTTCCGAAAACACTATGGTTATTGTAGATATTTAACTTAATGTAATATTTACCATATTTCGTGTAGGATTGAGTTTGCGATATTTCACTGTTTGATTGTAGTGCACTCATTTTATAACCTGTATTAAAGTATATCGCTAAACTTACAAAATAATATTGAATTTACAAAGCAGTTGTATTCCAGCGGTTTTTTTTTTGTATTTCTTCTTATATCCAGCTTTTCTGAAGCCGCGGGCCTTTATTTGTACAAAAATATCAGGAAACCTCATTACTGAAAGAACACGCCAAGTCTGAAGCAAAACTATTGGAATATTGTGTTTTGTTCCGAAGTTATGAAAGTAATACAAGTTGTTTAAACAATTCCAATGCTTTGTGAGTACAAAGGACTCTAGGGAATACCTTCTCGTATTGACGCACATATTGTTTTGGCAATAGAGATTTTAGTTATATTGGTTTTATGTAGAGGTTAAAATCAAAATGACGTTTCAAGAAGGTCGCCGAAGAGGGTCCACTTCAATAGAAATTTAAACTATACTTTGCGAATCAAATAAAAATAGATTTGCCGCCATTTTAGCGTATTCTATTTGGTTTATTTCTATTGTTATTTTCGATCACTGTATCTTACGGAAAAATTGTGGCGCCTTCGATGCTTCCTGATTCTTAAAGACAAAGGCATTTTGGTGCCCCTTCTTAATTGTTCTTTAAAATTTTAAAGGAAAAATATGTAAAAAAGTCGCCGCCTTGTACGCTCACATGACACAAACATTTCAGTGCAATGCGTTTTTTATAGGAATTATGTAATAAAATTGGCGTCTTATGCGCTTTTTGACTTTAGCAATAAGGACGCTTAGGTACAATTTCTTAGTTTTAAAGGTATTATGATGAAAAGTCGTTGCCTTCAGCGCGCCCTTACTCTTGACAACCTTTCTAAAAAATAGTTAAATTAAAACCATCCACCTTTTAAAATAGATTCGATAAAAATCGTAATTATTTTGAGTAAGTATGTAATTCGGTAGTGTCCGCCACACCTAATGGGTTCGATGCCCGTGCGTTGTTTGTGCTATGTCATCACTCATAAATTATTTAATTAGGAAATACGTAATTATAAAGTATATCATAATTTTGATATATTAATATTTATCACAGGCATCATTATTATGAAACCGTAAGGACTGATTCATTCGGGACCGGACACACAGTCTCAGAAAAAATATTTGCGAATCACACAAAGATTTGTCCCATGTGGGGATCGAACCCACAACACACGTAATACAAACAGTGTTGTTTAACGTTTGGTCAAAATAATCAATATTCACGTTCATTTAATGATTAAGAATTTAACCTTGGATGAACTACAGAAGAGGCATCAACGAATCCGTCCGTTAACGAATGTTATTTAAGACATATGTTTATATATGTATTTTTTTACGATTGCTTCGCCGCTGTCAAAAAATACAATTATTTGTAAAAAAGACGATTCGTCAAAAAAATTATTGTTGTGGAGTGAATTTAAACTTATTTAGTAGTGATTGAGGCTGGTGGTTTTACAGCTACGCCGTAGCTAGCCTACGTTATAGCACTGTAGTTCAGATAGGCAGATTTACGTCATTTTTAAAAGCTTTTTTGAAATTACCTTTGTCAATGTCTTGAGAGTAGACTCCTGACCGCGGTTTTTTGACTTGTTTTCTATTAAATACATAGACCTAGGATCTCGCGCGCTACCGCTTACTATATTTATGATTAAATATTTTGTACTTTGGTTTTCCATAATCGTCCCAGCTCTTAATATTGACTTAGTGTTTCACATTGGTTTGTCTATAAAAATAAATACAGACTAAAAAAAATAAGTTAAACCCAATTACGGAAGTATGGCAAATACAACGGTGGTCGGGAGACAACTCTTAAATTTTGTTTTTATTACTTATCTTAAATTTTGATTTCTGCATCCCTAGCATGAGCAAAGTCTTTTTGCACTTTGAAATGTTTGTTAATTCCCGAGTGACACGCACGAGATAAAAAAGCTTATAAGGATAAACGTCTAAAAAGCAACAAGCTTTTTTATTTGTGGATAATACCTCGAGTACGTGCGAGTGATAGATTGAATGCCTAAGACAAACTATCTGAGTCAATTGGATGGCTCTTACAATCAGGCCAAATCACTACCAAAGAAAATTATGACTACCTTTAAGGACAAGCATATATCTTTGACAATGTTAATTTGATCCTGTAGCTCCAGAAATCTTAATTATGTAAATAATGGTGTCCCATAAAAGTAACGACTCTATCCACTTAGGCCCACACTCCAGCGAAGACGATACGAGCGGAGTGGAGAGGTGCTTTCTACCTCTTTCGGCACTTCCAGCTTCTGTATACCATTATTTTAATATTATTCCATCATTTAAATATAACTGCCTCGAAGGTCAAGTGGTTAGCGTTTGCGTCTCTCATCGCAAGGACTCGGGTTCGATGCCCGGGTCAGGCAAAGTGCTATTTGTGAACTTTCCGTCTGAAAATTCAAAATAGCAGCATGGAGTTGGAATTGTCCCCGGCTAATGGTGATAGGCTGACGCCCTGTCCCTTAGGATCTAAACAAAGCAGGTGAAGTGTGGGTGTTGCACACCACTGCCACACCCTTCTGAAAATAGAAGCATTATGTTATGATCCAAGTCAATATATCTTCTACCAAACTTAGTGGTTCTTGTGGTCCACAAGAATCACGAAGTCTGGTACTCTAACTCTACTCTACACCACCCATACTTCACATCTAAATACCTATGGCAGGTATGTCCCTATCACGTATTCGCTCTACATTCCTCTGTATAAAGGGAAATTCAAGATTACCGAGCATGCGATTAATTCCGACCATTTCATAATAGCACGATAGAATTTATGCTGCAAATTAAATTTCTATCTCAATAACTCTCGTTGATCTAACTTTTAGCGGTAGTGTTCACAACTGCACATCGTAAAAAATGGCTACGATCCCCAGGTCGGGCAAAAATTCAGTAAAAGCACGGAGTTCGGCATTGAGCCCGGTAGATGGCGATTGGCTCTCTCTTGTAGTGATTGTAGTAGTCTTCAACGGAAGGTACTCGAGCCCATTATTAAGATGTGAGACCTCAGGGCAGGCACGTGTCTCGGTAATGAAGTTCTAGATACTACCTACCAAATACAAAGAACACGGGGTATGCTCAAGACAAACGAATACCACCATATTTATATCAGGTTCTATGAAATGTGTCTTCTCATACATTTCTGGCACAAAATACTCAACCGTCATAGTTATGAGCAAACCACTCTTTTTAGATCATGCCACCACCATTGTGTGAACTCTTACCAGTGACACATTGTACGTACCACTTATTCAATTTATCAATTTGTATAAACGTATCATAATATCTAAAGCACTAAAATGCACGTTTGTTCGTGCCCATTTTGTAATTTTAATTTCATTTATCATACTGTATATGGTAATTGTTTGCTTGCCAAAATGTTAATTGATCAACACTAGTACTATAACCGTGGAGCGACAATAAAATTAACCTTGTCAGCAATTGCTGCTTTAATTGCACGTACGTCATTGCTGACTGGGCAAATTAAAACAATAGTTTATATTTGAGTAGGTATAATATTAAATTAATTCGTTAATATCACAATTTTACCACTAAAGTACCGTAGTTAAGCGTCATCCAATAAAGAAAAAATTGATATTTAATTGAAAGTACATAAATCTACTTACTGTTACTATTGTAAAGTAATCATCAAAATGACACATTTATGACAACATACAGGAGTCTTCTTCTTCCTCGTTTTCGTGTCAATGGTACATACATTATTTTATTCATCTCTTGTCCAGTACGAAGCCACATAAATCGCACTCTCTGTTACATTGTTTAGGTCACCAAAAGTGGCACTACGTATGTTGGCATTAAGACTCTAAAACTTGGGTTACCTAAGAAAGTGGTGTAAAATAATACGGTCGTAAAGGTAACGGTAAAATGCTGATATTAGAACGTTGCATAAATCAACTAAATGTAGTTGTTTCCTAGAGCAGGCCACCGCCACTCGGCCGTACCTACAGCGATAAATGCCTACAAATTCGCGAGGCGCCGGCGCCACTTCGACTGCGCGTACCCCGCGATCACATGTGTGTTGTCTACCAAATTATTTACTTTTTAAATTTTACTGTACTATTTTCTTTTTTTTGTTAACTGTACTATCTTCAAATTCCCTACAATTACGAGTTTCTAATCGCAGACTACTAATTAGGTATTATTATCTGTGTTTATCTTGTAAATTAAATAAAAACAGTCCCTACTTCAAAACTTATTTTTATTTCAATGAGTATCTTTCTACTTGAGTTGAGTAAAGGTTTGTTTTCATTTTTTTATTACAAATGAGAGACTGTAAAATTCGTTTTAGTATCTACCTAATTGACTGAGTAATCAATCATACGCATCAAACGTAAGATAGAATAGGTGGTAGGTAGATAGATAGACGATGAATATTATAGTAGTAGGTAGCAACGCATCGGCGAGCCGACAACCCTAGCGACGTAGGTATCGCGTCACTCAGCGCCAGACAGCGACAGAGCTACGCGTTAAAAGAGAGCGGCAATACTTAGGTGAATATCTCGTTAGATACTGAGCGCTTATGCGAGCTGAATTGAACTCTGTTGCTTAGTAGCAAGAGTCTCTATTTCTATGAATTGTTACGGGAAGTGGTGCTTCTGTAGTTGTACTTATTATTCTGTGCCTAGAGGGCGGTGATAGACATAACGTATTACAAATTAATCGTATTACGGCCACAATATTAAATAGCGCTTTCTTGGGCAACCTAAGCTTAACATATATTATGATTGACATAGTCTGTTGATCTGCGAGTATAATGTAATTTTTTAATGACACATTACACATTGATAACAAAATTTGCTACGTGAAAAAAATGCGCTACTTCCTTAAAGGTAATATCTATACCTAATCTAACACTTTGAAATAATTATTACAACAATGATTATATAATCAGCACAACAAATATTATAAACTATTATAAAAAAGACGGTACTTATAAAACTAACCTGATTATAGTTTACTTTTAGGTAACATTCCTAAAACATTCAAACCGATTTCGACAGCATGCAATGCCGTGCCGGGGGCAGTCATCACTCCGTATCCTCCGTGACCGTAGCAATGAACCACCTTTAATCCGTCTATGATCTCCGCTTCCACACGGACTGGTACCCGATGCGGACGCAAACCTACACCTATTCTGAGCACCTCGGCGTCTTTCAATCTCGGCAAAACCTCACAACATCGCTCCATTATCGCCTCTGTGTCACGCTTGCATATTTCAGTATTGTGACTATCGTATTGCCTCACACCCCCCAAAGTAACCTCCCCGTCCGACCCAGGAATTATATAAGTGTCGTAATCGAGGTAATACGCATTCTTCACCCACGGCGCCTTTACCTTTATGACCTGACCTCTAATGGGCACCATATCGTGATCGTTACACAAAAATTTTGCACCAAAGCCCGAGCAATTGAATACCAAATCAAAATTACCAATTTTGGATAATGACGCGAAATTATCAACTTGTTTATTCACAAAAATTCCACCCTTCTCAGCAACAAGAGCCTCCAAATACGGTACATATGATCTGGTGTCGATTTTTAGTGTAGAAAAGAAGCAGCCATATTTCGTGCCCTCGGGGGCAAGATTCAATTCATCTTTAGTGGCGCGTCTGTAAATCGGCACCAAACCTTCTAAGAGATGATTTTCCGTTACGTGCGGGTATTGCTTCGAAAAAACGTAAGTTGGCATGTTCATAATGCCAGCTTTCTCCGCGTGAGGACTATTCAAGATATTATTATAGCATTTCCAGGAATCCAGCATCCATTTTTTAGTAACTTCCGGTGTGGGTCCTCTGAAAGCTGTCCCTGGTCGGAATATTCCAGCTGCGACATAGCTCGTAGTCTTCTCATGCCAGCAATCAGCTATTACTGTGACATTGCAATCCAGATAAGTAGTAATAAAATTTGCCACTGACATGCCCACTACACCAGCGCCGATGACGGCGATATTTGGCTTGGTGTCCATTTTTATCGTTGACTTTTAGCTATGTAAAACTCTGGGATCTGTAATGATATAATTAAGTTCATATTTGTTTTCTTTTGTTGCTAACTCTACAGCAGATGGTACAAAATCAGTTCAAATGTTTAAACTTGTAATGATCTGCGCACTCTACCTAATAAAATATTGAAGTAACACATGTGAAAAAATACCTTTTTTGTTGTTAGAGATATACTATACAAATTATGTTATTATACGCTCCAAACTGCGACTAAATAAATTATTTTTGTTTAAAGAAGATTTTATGTCCCTATACAACAAACGCCAGTATTCTAACCCACTTAACTTTGCAAATTGGTCACCTAATTACATCCGTCTTAATAAACAATTATTGCAAAACGTGTGGTTATATAAAAGTTCCCTTTTCTATTAACCGATAAATTAGTATAACGAGTTCTGATGGAACTGATGACCTCTAAACCATGGCAAATTATGAATAAATCGTACTTATATTCTATAATAACATTTTTAACGGCAAAAATTTCTTCGGATATTTTTTCTACCCAACTTTGGAATTGGACACAAATACCTACACCTTTTCGGATAAAAATACAAAAGGTCGATATCATTGGTGTCAGTCTATTAATCTTATCTTTAAAAAGTATTTTATTTTGCGTAGTATTTGACAAACATCACAAACAACTGTTGCTTGTATTTATCTATTTTATATTGTAAAAGTGCTTCACTTACCTAATATATAGAATAATAATTATATTATTTGTTTTTCCACAGAATCCAGACCTCCTCGTAAAAATTACAACCAGTTATCTTCAAACGAAAAACTTGATAACAGACACCCAGATGATATACACATTGAAGACGTGAGTGAGGCGGAATCTGATGGCGGCAGCAGTACTGATTTAGACGAACGTGATACTCGCGGAGTCTGCCCCCCTTGTGCGCATGACCGATATAACAACAACGTTAGGCGACACACACATGACGAGTTCAGTGACGACACAGATTATGGTAAGTAGTTAAAATAACTATTTGACATCCGAATTAATAAAAATTAAAACAGAAATTATAAGTACGTAAAAACCTTAAATTAATGAAAATATACGAATTTATATAATATGCATATCAGGAAGTACTATTTACTTTACTTGTGTTTATTTTGAATCCGTACATATTTCAAAGAGAAGTTGTCGATAACCTTTCTAAAGATAACTCATAAGATTTTCATAATAATAAAAGTTATCGTCAACTTCTTTCTTAATTAAAACTAATATGATAAAAATGTGAATCAATAAAGACTGAAAAAAATAAATAATCGATTTGAATCTGGGGCATGCGCGGACAGCACTAGCTGAATGTACAGAAACTTTTTTACTCTATGGTCAGCGGATGTCAAAAAAAGCTGTCATATGACTGACGTTTGTTGCTCATCTGTGAAGCGAAGTGGGTGGTTGCAATTTGCAATATTTTAGTGAATTATTCACAATAAATTGTGATATCGGCAGTGCTATTCTATTATATTTATAGACCATAAAAAAGATTTGTTAAAAATGGCGAATTTAAAGTCTGATTTGGATCAATACTTGTTAAAGAACGACAATAGAAGAAGCTACAATTTTAGTTTGCCATCGTTTTCTACTCCTAGTTTTATGACACGGAGTAATGATGAGAGTCCTAGCACTACCAGTACTACGTCGTGGTTCGAGAACGTCCAGAAGGAATACTTTACCCTGGTAAGAAAATTGGCACAAATATTCACTGAAGTATGAATCATAAACAACTTTGCTGGTAAAACCAGATATGTATATCAATATTAAACAGTTGCTAATCATTGCATCATTGTTGAAGCGATTCTTTAGTAGATACTATTTGGGACACTAAACAAGCTTAAGTTTGTCATATTTTGTAGCAGATTAAATTTGTTCATTGTTTATTATGTTTATGTACTTAAAACAAAGCTTATTATACAAATTATGTATACAATTTAGTATACAAATAAGTACTAGTTTAAAACCATAACTGTTAATTTTTAATTGCTGTTTCTTCTTTCTTAATAAGCCTGACATATCTATGAAACATTGTTTGCAAGCATTAATATTATATTATAATAGTGTGAGAGAAATACATAATAATTATTTTGATGTGTCTATGTATTTCAGAGTCGGACACAGCGGTTCATGGGCTTTGGAGTATGTATGTTCCTTGGAATCCTGTGCTTCATTCTGTCATTCTTGTATTTGCCAGTCATAGTCTTAAAGTCCATGAAGTTCTCGTTGCTGTTTACATTAGGAAGCATTTTCTTCATATTGAGGTATGTAAAAAGAAGCAATTGTATAGTATCCCTACTAAAATATCTGAGCATCCCACAAAGTTATTGTTGCAAATTGTGAAATAATAGCATAAAAAGAACAGTGCAAAATAAAATGAATATCAAGTACTAACCAACATCAGCAAGGCATATTATTTAATTATGGAAAAGTAGTAACTAACATTCTCTGTCATTGATTTATATTTAACATATCATAACATAACATCACGCCTATATTAGCCAGAAGGGTGTGCAGAGGTGTACAACACCCACACTTCAACTGTAAATAAATTAATAAATGGTGATACAGTATCAAAATTCATTTAATTTAGTACTTTTCTTTTTCTGACCATATTGTATTACAGTTTCAGTTTCCTCTATGGACCATGGAATCACTTCAAATCAATGTTCAGTAAGGAGAGAGCTCTGACCACCAGTCTGTACATGTTGACGCTCATAGCAACATTGTACTGTGCACTATTCTTACAAAGTACTCCCTGGACTGTTGTATGTGCAGTGTTCCAAGTCATAACACTATTCTGGATGTTAATGGGCTCAATTCCTGGTGGATCAACAGGAGCAAGATTCTTCGGCAGCATGTTCAAATCGTCTGTGTCAAACACTTTACCAATATAACATCAAGTGAATCACTGACTTGCTTTTCGTTTAATTAATATAACTATACAGATTATACTGATTATAGATATACTTTAGTTAAGTTTTGATATTAAGAATTGTTATTTTTATACCACTAGGTTAAAAGGTTATGTGGTGCAAATTGTAAATTAACTGCAGAAAGGGGTTACCCCACTCATTATGATGTTGTGAGAATGTCTTGTGAATTGAAATGTTTCACATAGAAGTGTTTTTGTATGAATCAAGATTGTAACAGTGTTAGGTCAAGAAACTGCACTTAGTCATAAATTAGCAATAATTATCTACTCCAGTTTTTACCAATAACTTCCACAAGTTTAAATATTGTTCCCATTTTACTAATACTTGATTACTCACTAGAAATTGTGTGTATTCCTCTGAAAATACTGTGTTCCTAATATTATTATTTATTGCAACTGTTTCTTGAGTCTCACTGTTTATTTTAACGAATTGTGTGATTTTACATTTAGAAGATGTATACCGTCTTGCCTTAATTTATTAAACTTTGTATATTAGTAATGTTTCCTTATTTCTTAATGCATTTATTTGTAATACATATCATTTGAGTGGCGCATTTCGACATTGTGAAACAAAGGCATGTGATAAGTATAAATTTACTCATTTTACTGTAGCATATTGTTTCGCATTATGAATATTATTTCTTTTCTTTAATGATCACCAATATTATGCTCAAACTTTCAATGAAACCATCAAACAAATAAATTTTGTAAATGAATTTATCAAATAAATCTTCTACTTTTTAATATTGTCTCATTTACATTCACTCAAGTAAAATATCAAATTTCCTAAAATATTTTATTTTAACGATGTATGATAGATAACTAATCATTGTAATAACGATGATTAGTCATGGTCATCATCGCCATGACTATAACTAAATGGAGATTGACTATGTATAGCTTTTTTTCTTAGTATACAGGGTGTAATCGTTGTGTCCAGGTGGTTATTCAGTATTTATGAGAGATACCATAAAACTTTAAACTGATATGATTATGTAGCACTTTACCTACCTAATGAGTAAAACTGCATTAATAGCTTTTTCAGAAAAGAACGAAAAATAGCCAACATTTTGAATTTTATTATTCCCATACATTTCATTGTTAAGTTTGCTCTGGTGATTACTTAAAAACTATTAGAGATATCATAACATTTAACATAACTGATGAAATATGACTGATAATAATGAAAAGTTTGTAATCTAATGAGTAAACACACAGCACCAATAACTTTTTTAAATTACGACTAGAAATATCCAAAAGGTTGGCAATCATCCTTTAATGCGGTGTTGCTTCTTAGTTTAAAATAAAATATTTGAATAAGTAAGCGCGCCTACACCCTCTCATTCTTTGATTTTAAAGAGAATATTCTAATAAGTCAGCTCCATTCGGCGCTCTCTGGCTCTAGACAGTGAAGACTCTTAGAGCCCCGCGCTTAGATGTCGTTTTTTTAAGAAAATATTTAAATCTGTCGGAGCTTGTGGCGCTCGTAGTTAGACTTACATTTTGAAGAGAATAGTAGTCTTTTAGCATAGGTTGGTTAAAGCGACTGCCGGGTGCCGAAGGTCGCAGGTTCAAATCCTGCCGGTCCCATATATTTTTCAAATGATTCTTAGTATAAGTAGTTGAGTAGATGGTAAAACTCGCTCCTCGCGATGACGACGCGATGCTGAGCTATACGAATCTCCCCGCGATCACGATTGTTCTATCCGCACGAATCGAATCCTATAATGCGCACGTCCTAGCACAAAAAAAAATCCTTTAGGCGCTCCACCCACTGCACCGCGCCCCGTCGCGTAGCGCGGGATGGCAGATTTTACCATTGTATGCAAGTATCTCAATTTGTATAGAAATCACGCCTAGCACTACACACAACGACGCGGAAATGCGCGGTAAGGCGCCCCGCGCGCAGTTTCTGCTAATCTGCGCGGGAGCGCGGGGCGTGCCGTGGGGTATGACACACCGGCTCCGCAGTCCCGCGCGTGATTTGATACTGTAAAGATTAAATAAAATCTTCTATGGACTGCAGTGTCTTTTAATTCTTGTATACAAAAACCAATATGCCAATATAACTGCAACATCTTGAAATTGAATAAGTTTGTCCATTCTCCACGACGACGAGCGACAACACAGTGAACATATGAGTTTATTTAGCGCGGGGCCGTCGTAATCTGCATCACCGCGCAGGGGAGCAGATTACACCGCTAAGTAAGGCAGATATCTGCGCCTCCGTCCCCGCGCGCATCCGTCGCTCCGCGGACCGCGGCGGGACGCATCTTCAGTGGGTGGAGCGCCTAAATCATTGACGAGATTTGTCTTGGTATTATCTGTCACCGTTATTTTCGGGTGTATAGATCCTAGGAGTTCAATAGTGAACATCAAATTAGCCACTTTATCAATTCTGAACAATTACCTACCATTTGTTTCGTTTTGTGAATTATGTACTGCATATTAATGCACCACGTTTTTTAAAACACATTTTAGGTGGTGATTCTTTTATAACTCTCCAGTATTTTGTATTAGTCCATGATTATAACGTCTTAGGCCGCCACCCAATCAACATCGTTTGTTTCGCGTTGCAGATGAGGCGCTGACATGCAACGTATGCGACCGCTCGTATCCAACGCGTCGTCAGCTAGCAGATCACCAACAGAAGAAACGACATTTCGGGTAAGTGTACAACGTTTCAAGAAATTCCAACAGCCGTAGCGAGAGAAAGGGTTTTAGGGGCTGGACCTAGAAGTAATTTGCAACTGCAAATTCTGTTATGATTTTCTAAAATTTGTTTATAGGGTGTGTATTATGTGAATAGAATTTTTGCAATTACTGACTTATTAGTAGTTAGCTACACCAGCGATGTTTGCTGTAAGTTTTTGGTCAGTATCTGAAACTGTATTGATTTTATATTATAAACTGATGATCAGAGGGTAATAATATCTGAGAAGTATGTATGGATGTTTTAATCTAATCGTTCTAGAATACGTAACACATTCTTTCGTGGACTACTAGACTCAGTAGACTCGAAAAGGATGTTCTTAACCCCGGGGTGACGTGGTTTACGCCAAGTACACTTTCCCGACGCTCAATGGTTATAGGACTTCATCATAACTTGTCTGTGGCACACTGCATGTTAGTGGGTTAAAGCTGATTGGACGATGCTAATAAAGTTCAATGTCTTCCGATATTCAGTCTATCCTACAGTTGTGTGCGAGACTGTCAGAAGACGTATTGACGAACCTACGGGTTTCTAGTCCTAGTTTCTTCTATATTCTGTGTCCTGACAATATGTCCTGTCTCGTTGTTTTTATTGCTAGGCTTTCCGCTCTAACATCTAGGTACCCGCCACAGAGTAAGTACTACATCATTATGGTAGTACATCAATATGATTCTTGCGATGCCCTAGAGGCAAGACATAGGAGCAGTGGCTTGGTAGTGAAACTAAAAAGTCCATCCATGTGCAGGCTGCTCCTCTAGATATGGGCTAAGCAGATGTTTAAGTGGCCTGTAGATTACAATGCCTCTTAGTTTGTTTGGGCTAAGTACCCAGGTCGGGGAAGTGTGATTTGGTATTTTTCAGTCATAGTATTTATTAGATCCACCGTTACCACATCCTTCTAGGTAATGTAGGCGTGATTTGATATTAATACTTAGTCCTGCCTTACAGGTGCAGCGCGTGCGACAGTCTGTTCCCGTCGCTGATGGCGCTGGAGCACCACAAGGAGGAGTTCCAGCACTGGAGCGACTCCTCGTACTGCTCGCACTCGGACTCCGACGACAGCGACCTCGAGACGTGCCACGAGGACAAGCACAGGCTGCTCTAATGCCACCACCTCATTATTGCCGGGGAGAAGCCCACTAAGCTGGGCACTTTTGTCTAAAACCCTCTGTCGTTTCTGGGCTAGTTTCATGCGTGTAGGTATGAAGATTTGATGGCCAGTCTTGAGATATTACGTAATAAAGTATATAGCGATTAGCAGTGCTTAGCATTGCTGCTTGTCAGATCATCTCACCGCCACGAGAAGATATGTTATTATTAATGTTGACTTAAGACGTATCAGATAGTTTTTGTCAAAAATACACTATAATAAAGCTAATTAAGGTTAGGTATACCTAAAGTTAAGGTTGAAAAATTGTAATGCAAAATAATTAAATATGTATATCTTCTCATGACGAGGAGAATAGCCTTTTAATTAAATTATAGCCATTGTTGCACAAATACATAATGATCCATTCCCTCGTAGCATATACGTTCGATCTTCATAGCACAAAACAGCTTTATCGCTGCAGTGTTGCTCTATATATATTATATTCCACAATAATAAATAATCCTCCCTTTTTGCCACACAATTTTTATCCATTTGAGTTCATTAATATGAATGCGCTTTTGATAGTTAACCACAAATATTTAAATCTCTTCACTTTTCAAGAGATTTGTAAGAACGATCTTAAATTAAATATCGCAGTACTAAGTAACTTCAAAACATATTTTATGCTTGGAGAAATATAACATGTTAGGTTTATATAACGAAACTTAAGTATTTTATATTCAATCGATGCAATTGACGTTGAAAGAGCCAATAAGAGCGCACCACGCATGCGCAGTATAAGTTGCAGTAGCAAGGTTCTAAAAGTGCATACAAAATTCGGAACTCGAATGTCGGACACTTTATTACGTAATATCTCAATGGCAAAGCAAAATACTTTGTTTCCACTATACACCTTTCGTGAGTGTACTATTCCGAAGTCTTAAAAATAAAGATGTAATAAAATTTGAGAATAGGCAAAAAAAATATATTCCAAATCAAACAGGTCTATAAACATGGTCACATTATTTTGACTGTAATACACGTTTGATAAATGTTATACATTTCATAAAAAATATTGTCAAATCACCATATTGTGACTCTCAAGGCCTATATCCATGGATAGATCGTACTATGTAGAAGCCATATTTTAACGTAATAATTATTTTTATTATGGAAGATCAGATAAAATACTACTGACAGCAAGTAAATCTATCCATGGATACAATATTGAAATCGGCCGTTTGTGAAAATATAAAGAAAATTCGTAAAACGGGATGAATGGGGACAAACCAAGTGAAGGTTAACAAAATATTAATGAAAATCAAAACATTCAAAATTGACTTGATTCCCCTATATCTAATTCACTCGGGCAGTTTTCTTTTTCGTTACTAGCTACCATAAAGTGTTTGTACATTTTATTATGTACAAGAACCATTATAAACATTTTATCCATTACAAAAATCTTAAGCCCTTTCATTTTTGGAGAGTATTAAATAGGGGCAGGTCTACCTTTACTTTTCCATGTCCCAATTTACCCCCTTTTAACGGGTACTGTATGCCTAAGTATAAAAACTATCTCGGAGCCTAATTGTACAGTAGACACATATCATTTTGTACCAGCCTAAATCGTTTCGTACTTCTTAGATAAGACGAGCAATGTGAAGTGAATGGAAAAATAGAATATACTTTTATATGTGCCTAAATGATGAACATCTCGTTCTTTTGTATATGTATTGTTACAGTACACATTCTCTTAAAAATATAGTTGCACAGATTTGTCAAACAAGATCTCGGGCAAATAAAACTAAATAAAATAAAAATAAGACATAAATCGGGGTTTCGAGATGACAAAAAGCTATATTGTTTGTAATAATTTATTTATAATAATTTATAATCATGAATTTGGTAATATCAATATCATAGATAATGTCAACATTTTTAGCTCCAAATTCATAATTCCTCTCATTTTTAAGTCGTGTATCATTTAGTTTACAATAGTCGCAATCTTGAGTTAGCCAGTAATAGAATATCCGCAGATTCTAGTTCACAATCGTTTTACAAATCTATATATTCGTTCAAATGTCATGCTAGATATTATACTAAGCGCATATTATAAGTAGCTTGTTGTCTATCAAATTTCTTTTCGCTTCACGTTAGTGTCGTGCTCCAGTGACGTCATATCTCTTGTAAATACTACTTCTAGTGATATCCCGGCAATAATGCATATCACGGTACTGTTATATGACTGATATTTTAGTCTACATTTGTAAATAATTGTTAAATATAGGTCTGTGTCATCAGAATCTCAGTGTCGTACTTTGTGGCGATGACGGGGCGCCGTGGTCATCACGCGTTACCAAGCAAATTAACAAAATCGTTATTATGTACTAATCAAGCAAACAAACATCATATAAAAGACTGCTAAAACTATATCGAATGTCATCGCCAAAAAGTTATAACAAGAACACACTTTAGAATTTAAATTTTTAGTGTCACAATAAAGTAAACGTATGTCCCGGTCCTTTCCCTACCGAGGTCCCTTCCGAGTTTAATAGTATAATTGTAATATTCCAGCTAGTCATACTATTTTTATAAAGTATTATTAATGTGTTTTAACATCGTAACGTGTAAATGGTAAAAAAATGTAAGGTCGCTCCCCGTCACAGTGCGACGGGGAGACGACGAACGAACTACTCGTACAAATAAAAATACGATTGAAAATATGTACAGAAATGTTTATTTTATAGGAAATCACATAACCACAGAGTACAGGCTACGAACACGTATGTACTGCGCTATGTCCGATCTCCCATAAAGGTACCGAAAGGCCGCGGTCGGCGCGTATCGTCCGGGCAGCGACGTACACATCTTTAATTTTCATATATCGAGTAATCAGGAATACAAATCACGAATCTCTTACAAAAGCATAATACGAGTAAGTCTAGTGGCGCGGCGGCGGCCGGCCACGAACGGAGGAGCTCCACGGCGCCCGCGCCGCGCTCAGGCCGTGCCGTTCAGCAGCGGCGACGCCCGCGCCGCCAGCGGCGAGCGGCGCTTGCCCGCCCCCGCCCCCGCCGCCGCCCCCGCCGCGCGCTTGTCGCCCTCCCCGCCCGCGGCCGCCCCGGCGCTCGGCGCTGCCGCCGCGCCCGGCACGCTCGCTGCGCCGGCGCTGATGCCATTCTTCCACCCGCCTCCTGCAACGGAATAGTGCTTAGGCTCCGGGCCGGCTACAGGCTCGAGTCTCGCTGGCTAACACCTTCGTTCCGGCGTTCGTGAGCCGAACGTCGGCGGGGCAGCGAGCTCGAGCCGCGGCGGTTAGTGAGTCCGCGGTGCGATGAGGGTTACGCGTGCGGCGGCGACCATCGCGCTACTCGGCACGAGCTTATCTGAAAATCTTACTTCTTGTGAGCGAGCACTCGTGCATCTACTGTTATGACTAAGCCATGAAATAAGAGAACACTGTAGTACAAAGCTTGCAAACAAACCATGCATTTTACTACTACTATAATCGCAGCGTGATAAAGCTGTTCTAAATGACATAAGTGTACAATAATATAATTGTAATAGATAGTTAAAACTGCATAACTTTTCTGGACACACGCGGCGTGCGCGTCACAGATAGGGTGCACAACACAATAAGTATAGAGAAACATGAGTACCATCCAGTATGAAGTCGCTGTACCCGGAACACGTATGAGGTTTGTATGGGTCAATGTATGAGTGCTTTTCAGAGATTTTAACAGTTTGCGAAATTATTTTAGTATTTACTTTAGAAAGATTCAATGGAAATAAAGCATGGTTTGAACTGAAGTGTTAATCTTGGCAAACAGACTATAAGGATAACATAGATAGGACTGATTTCAAAGTATTTTTAGTATTATTATAAGTATTATAGTATTAACACAAAAAAAGGAAATAAAGCATGGTTGTAGGGTAATTACAGTAATGTTTCAATCTGTACATAACACCGTCAACCATTACAGAAGTCGGCAGGTCGTGGAGTAGGTCTGCACTTGTAAAGAATTTAGGAATGTTTAGTAAGTATAATCGTATCGTTTGCATGTTGCGCGGCCAGCCACGACCTCGGATAGAAGAGGGCTAATAGGAGCTGATAGTATGTGACGTGTGGTGTATGTGCTGTGTACCTTGCCTCCTCCGCCGCCGCCTCCGCTGCGCGCCCGCCTCGCCCCCGCCGCGCCCCTCGTCAGACGTCGCGGACTCTGAACAACACATGCCAACTGCCTACAGTGCGCCCGCCCCGCCCCGCGGGGGGGAATCGTCGTTTGCTACACGCCTATTCGCAGGCCTCTTGGCAATGAACGGACCGCGTCGACCAAGAGTGTGGTCCTTACAGAAGGACGAATAGGTTCGACCGTATGATGGGGGGGAGGAGTCTGCCTTCACAATTTTAGTATTTACGTAAATAGGTAATCGTCTATTGAGTAAGGAGCGAGACAATGAATTTGTACTCATAGAATTAGGTAAGTATTAAAGATAGAGCCGCGATTTTACCGCCGCTACTTATGGCACACCGTCACCACTACAAGTAACTGCATCCGACAGAAGCGTATAAAAGCTAAATTAAGATGTACCCATATAGATAGCAAACAACTATTCACCCCTCGCTAAACAAGTAAGAAAAGAGTTCCCATTCATCCTTCTACAGATTATGTACTAATTAAAATGTAAAACGGGGTGCACAGAAATAAACATAATAAACATTATAATGCATAGATACACTTACGAAATATAAAACACTACTAAGCTACATTTTAACTAGCACATTCAGTAATATTTTCAGATTTAGTCGTAATGTTGTAGCTATTTGATTACAACAGCACGCGAATTGAAATAGAACCAGAATTAATAGCTCAATCGGCGGTCGACAAACTGGGTCGTGATTTAAAAAGAATCGTGATTCAATTGAAAAAATCGTAAATGAGCACGGCATTCATTTGGTTTGTGAATTGTTTACTACCACATGTTGTTTTTTTTGTTTATTTTGCTGTCTTGAAGAAAATTTTTCGCTTTAAATAATTTAATAGCTAATAAATTATTGCCAAAACAAAACATAAAAAATTATTTATATTTATAAACATCAAATTTAAGAAATCTTAATTCTTGTAAGCCTAATTAGCATGATTGAAACTTAGATGGCCATGAATCAATGCATTATTATTTACGATTACATTTAGAACTTCTGGATCAAAAATTTAAACGAAAGTTGTGAGCATAAAGTAACATAATTAATTGATTTATTTGTCAACCACCTACTGATAACAAATTAAACAGCCTTACTACAAAAACTTGTCAAACATCAAATATCAATCGAGATTTACCGGTTAATGAATTTCAACTAAGATTTAATATTTATATTTCGTCTAGTAATAAAGCTGTAAGATCATCAAAAGAATTAGTTGTTTTGTCGCAAAATCACGTTATGGTACAAATAATCATTTTGCAGGCCTTCATCATGCACAATAAATTTATAAAATTATACTTAAAAATAAATTGTATACCTTCGGAAATGTCTTAAAAATTGAAATAAGGAAAGAGGTCATGATTTGGCTACAAATTATTGAAATACCCGTGGACCAAAAAATAAAGTTTAGACATTTTGATTTACATATCTTGAGCTTGTCTATACTAAGGGTAGTACCGGCTAAAAGTAGCCATAAGCTAAAAGTACCGTCAAGAATCATCTTACGAGTGGCTATTATACTATAAACGATAACTTAACCGAAACAAAGACTTGGAAAATAAATACTATTCACTATTAATTATTTTTATTTAAGCTTTTATTTTCTTCAACATTTTGAAATTTTTACATAATTACATTTAGCTAATCTTATTGATTACTCATATTTTTTTATTTTTTTTACTTGAAATGATTTGGTGGTAATGTAATTTATGATAAAAATAATGCAATATCCGTTGATTTATGTTCATGTATAGACTCATTTCATTTTAAATATTGTGAAGTTAAGCTGGTCTGTTTTCATTTTTTGGAGTAAAACCAAGTTATTATGGGGCTGCAAGATCTTACAATGCAAGCGAGAGAGGAAAACAAATATATTATTTAAAAAAAATGGTGCACAAGTTTCTCACCAGCTCTTCTCATAGATGCAATACCCATCGGAGCTGGTACTTACATTGATTTAAATTTAATTATTTTGATAAGTTTAATTTAAATGTCTTGAACTTTTATAATATTTTTATTTGCTCATGTTTGTTTAAGTGTTGAAGCGCCCCTTTGGGTTTATGATAATAAATGATTTGAGTTTTACTGTTTGGTCTAATTTCACTACTCTACCACGATTGAATCACGGAACCAATTTTAACCATTAAATGATTCTGCCAACAAATTGGTAAGCAAATAAGATAAAAAATTACGAAAGCTTCTTGATCATGAAACTTATAAGCACAAGCCAGTACTTGAAAGCTGTTTTATGTGTTACTCTTCGAGAAATGTGTGTCCAAGACGCAAAGAAAGTTAAACATTCGACGCTTGACTTCTACCACATACAGCGTCGGTGCATCTGAGGACTACAAATTTATGCCTCTTGAACAGTAAGTTTAGGGACTAATCCTATCACCACACTGGAACACAGTAGTAGTGCAAACACTATTTGGCGACAGAACAATTGCCGATTTTTCGCTGATTACAGTAGTTGATTTCTTTGTCTCATACTGTTTGACCGTGACAGCCATATCGAAAACCGTCAGTCAACCCTGGTTATCTGTGACACATCTCTACCTACTACAGAGACCAGTCACTCACAAAAGAGTTTTGTAGCAATGTAAACTGTATTTTTTTATCTTTTAACGTAAAAGACAATACAGTAGTCTCAGTATATTTTACGTTCATGAGCCGGAACATAATACAATCAAGTTTACAAAGGTTACCACCACAAGTTAGAGCGTACCTTTGCTCAATTTACTATTGAAATTAATACTAATAAATTTCAGTAGGTCTAATTCGAACTAACGAATTTAACGTTTCCTTGTCAAAGCTAAGTAATAACCAAGCAAAAAAGGCATACAGGGAACAGAAATGCCCATTGAGCTGAATATTGGTATGAATGTTCGAAACACCATTATAAAAGATTGGTAGAAATGCCCCATCGAAACCAAACATAGAAAATAATAATATTAAACGTCAATGGTCTCTTAAATTGGCATTTCGCGTTTATCAGCAAAATGGTAACTTTTATCATAAAATTATGTTGGCATATTAATACGGGAAGAGAATTTATTTATTACATTTTTACACGCTTTATATTAGCTTCACTTGTATATTTGTTTGTTTGTATGTTTATATGTTTGATTTCATTCAAATTTTGCACACCTGCCAATGACCGATGACAATGCAATAATTCGATTATTATAATTTTTTATTTAAAAAATTCTTAATTCAAAATTATTAAAAAAATATTTTCTATTTTTTAGTTTGGTTTTCTATATAAAGCGTGTTTTTTAGTTTTTTTAAACTATTATTTATTTAAATACTATTTCTGTATCCAGAGAATGTAAGATTATATTTTGGAAGTCAGTTAAGTACAATGAAAGAGAATTCCACACGGAAACAAGATTCTGCCACATCCTGATTTTGAATATTTAAACATTGTTGCAGTATATATTATGCCTATAATTACGAATTCAGAATTAGGATAGACCAGTCATGGAAATAAAGTAGTTATTTTTCAAATTATTTTATTATTTACATTTGCATTGCCTAGGTCCACAGTTATTTCCTCGTGTTAGTTTTTATACAGTCGTAACTTGAGCAGTAGTTCAACATACTTACATAGCTGGTAAAAATTTTGCCGGAGATTCTTAAAATGCTTTGATGGCTTATCTACTATGATATCCTAATCTAACACTAATTGACAGAATTATTGCACAAAATCATGCAGTATCGATCATTTAGACATAACTGTTAATATATTTTTTACACATAAATATATTTACGAATCTATAAAGATATTTTACCAGATATTGCAATTATATTGAACTGAACTTTTCAAGTTACTATTGTTTGTAGTTACATCTTCAAATGCGTCATAGCACGTTTAAACAACTACTACTTACTTCTTTTTTTATTTTTTACAAATAGTAATAATATTGGAGTTTATACGGGTTATAACGCAGTTGGCAATGTCACAAAGGCGATTAGACTATCGTATTTTCGGTGCAGTTTACGCCCATTTTGTAGCAAATGAAAATCTAATATAGCAATGGAAGCAATAACTGTCTATCGCCTATGACTCGGTTTGATTGAGTTTATTGCACCGTTTGTATAGAACAAAAGGTTCAAATGTAATTACCGTATGATGCGTAGAAGTTACGAGTATCGAAAGATTGAGTTACCGCGTGCAAACATTTGTGGTCTAAAACGTTTCGTCAAAATAATAGAGGTTTTATTTACATAAGTCGAAAACGTTAAAGGCAGTTGCTGATATTTTTTGGCCAAATCGTGTAGGACAAGACTATTGCTAAGCGTCGAGCGTAAAGTGCGCCGGGCGTACGACGGGCGCGGCCGTACCTCGGTCTGCGCTGGACACGTCCTGGCTGTCCAGCACGGAGCTGTCGTCGTCCGTCTGCCGCCGCCGCTCGTCGCGTCGTCTGCCCGTCTGTGGACGCCAACCATGCTTCATAATTATATTATATTTATTAGTTATATATAATTATATCAAATTCAAATACTTAATTACAACTTCAGTAAATAAAATGTCACTAAACGTTAAGATTATTTTTTATTAAAGTAAGTAATTAACGTTCGCCATTCAGTGAGTCGTCGATTTCTGATGAATTATTAGGAGATAAAACGTTGAACAGATGGGGCAATGGAAGAAAATATTATTATGTTAATCAGTCGTTGTTTTTGCGAAGATAAAGGTAGGTTCACACTCTTTAACAACACGGCGTTATAATATATATTATGTCAATATGATGAAAAATGATAGTGGCGCGAGCCACGGCACTAAGAATATTTCACACATCCTGATGATATTTTTTCTGATCAAATTATCAGGTTGCCATGCACTACAATACTGTACACGCGAGTAACCCGTCGATTCTCAATACCGCTGTCGTCTTATGTAACGTTAGTAATAATAATCTTACATTGTTAGCCCTTGCGTCATTATTATTGTTATTATTAGTCCTGAGCGGGCGCTGCGGTGCGGGGTGGCGGCCGCCGTTCTCCAGCGGCACGCGCCGCTCGCCGCGCTCCGGCCGCTCCGCACGCTCGCCGCGGTCGCCGCGGTCGCTGGATCTGCAAAGCGAACGGACATTCATCAACATAACGGCGTTCAGAAACCTTCTTAATAAGGTATGGAGCAGCTGAATTGTTTCCTGACACAGAGGGTGAGAAATAGTCGTTGTAACAGCTGACAAAACGTTTCATTCGCGTTAGCCAGGCGGTCTATGCCACGAGTTCGTGAGGACATCTGAGCTCACGCGTTCTACGTGATTATGTAATAAGGTTTTACTAGACAGACGAACTGCATTTTATGTGCATCCGACGCACGCACTGTATGCCCTGCACTCGTAGTAAATAAGGACAGTAAAATGCAAAGCTGGTAAAAGTTATCCGAATACCATTTTAATGGCAAAAAAAGTAAAATTTGAATGCTTCGCATTTATAAATTGTAAAGCGGTTATTTACCAAGTGTCATACCTTTCCATTCTGTTTTTATTATCAAGTTAAAAAGTAGGCGTTTTACCTGTTAGTCCTGGGCGGGCGGCCGCCGCCGCGTCCGCGATATCCCCCGCTGTCGCTGCGCTCCTCGCCCAGCTCCGGCGTGGGGCGCCGTCCGCCAGCTGCAACAACGCTACAGTCAGCACCAGAGCCGTTAGATCACACACGTGTCACTCATTAGCGCGTACCGGTGGGGTAGCGGTGGGCGGGCGGGCGCGAGCGGCGCGCGCGGCCGGCGGGCAGGCCGCGCGGCGCGGGGAAGGACGCGCCGCAGCCCAGCACCACGCGCAGCTGCTGGTCGATCTCCATCTTCTCGGCGCGCAGCTGCTCCACCTCCTGCAACAGCGAGGCGTTACTGTCTGCGCCGGGCGTCGCGCGCGCTGCCGCCTGTCCGTACCTTGAGGTGCGCCACGTGGTACTCCACCAGCACCTTGGCGTTGGCGATGTTCTCGCGCGTGCCCACGAACACGAAGGCCACCATGCCCTCCTCGCGCGGCGCCGACGGCGCGGGCTCGTTGTCGCCTTCGACCTTCACCTGCGAACAGATTCGACCTTTGAAAACGTGTAACGTTCGGAGCGTGTAGTTGTCTCGGGGATGCATTCCCGCATAAAAATTGCGGTGTTGTGCGTGCGCGATCGTCGGGCGGCACGGGCTGCACTCGCTGCGAACGGCAAAAACACGCGACGCCGTGTAACGTGCGGGCAGCCAGCGCGCCCAACGATTTCACTCGCCTAGTGTGGGGTCAGCCTAACATATGCGGGCGCCGCAAGATTTCACTTTTAGTACGTGTCTGGAGTGGACGATTGACTGAAAATTTCAAAGTATATGTCGTGTGGTTATATACTTTCCTTGTACGCAAAAGTGATTTATTTATAAGGAGTACGACAGTCAGAAATGTATGGCAGCATTTTTCAAGAACAAATTATGGCCTTTCTTCTCAGTAAAAACATTGCTTTTCCATCATCGAAATAAGTGCTCGATCTGCTAAGTACATACACTTGCGTACGTACGAAGCTTAATTTGACAGAGGAATCCGCATGTAACGCTACTGGTTAAAGATGATACTTTAAACATATACTAAGAAAACAATATCATTATTTTTTTGCTTTTTTTCAGACTTTAATAAAACATAATTTATATGTTAGCTATTATTTCTGCTCAAAATTGTATTATACCAACTGTTTCTTCTATGAAAATACTATGGGTTTCATTTATTGGATTCAAAAATAATATTGTAGACACATAATTCTAAAATACAGTACAATCCTGCAAATATTGCGGATCCGCGGGACAGATGGTTTCAATCCTGCGGATTTGTAAGATTGAATTTTGGGAGTAATTACAAAAATAACAGCACACCTAGGCTGCATACATAAAATCTATGCAATGCGAGCGGGCAAAGGGCGATCGAGCTTTAAATAACAGATGATCAATTAGTATTAGGTATTTATTGTCTACCCCGCATCCTTTAGGCAGGCTATCAAACAGACCGCGCGAACCATCCGAACCACTCGCGCACTGTGTTTGAAGCCTAAATGTCGATTTAGACATTTTAGACCAAACGAACATAGAACTATATCTAAAACAAAAGCATTATTTCGTGATGAAAGCTTTGGCGTTTACACCAAGATCAACGAACGAAAATTAGAACCATGAACTAGAATTAGTGACGTTTAGATCAACCGAACGATACGTAGTCCAAACCGCCACTCATAGCCGGCCGACGGCAATAGCCGGTACTAAGTGTAAATGACCAATAGGCGTAGGAATAGATAAAATATTACTCATCCTTTTTTTGACTATATTACATTATCTTTGCCGAACAAACGCTCATGGCCCATTCAGGTTACTTCTGTGTTTGGGAGTGGTTATATGATATAATCTTTGGTTATGTCAGACTCTGATAGCGATATTATTTAAGTGCGGCATTTATTTTTTCAGCTCTAAAACTCAAAAAGAAAGAGGTGTTGGTGAGTGACAAATTAAATGCAGCAAAGGATGCTGGATAATGTAGATGAAACAATGACAGATATAAAACAACAAGAAAGTGGTCAATACCATTTTGATTTTGGTGATGATTTTTGGTATTACCTTCAGAATATTATTAAAAATCACGTCATCAATCGCGAGACACTTAACATCGTGGCAACTTGCCACTGGCAACCCCTTGCCAGACAACCTTAATGTTCATGAAATTATAATTCTACTAACGTTATAGTATAAAAGCTGATTTTTATATATAAAACTTGGGTAATAACTAGATAATGTATCCTCACTAGCCAGACATTTTCGATAGTTCCAACCCCTTGCCAGACAAGCATGGGTAGCTATAGGAGCGAGCGCGAGACAGGATATATGGGTGGATGCGAGTGAGATGGCATGATTATAATGACTTATGCAAATAAACTACTAGGAACAGATTAAAAAAAAAAATTACAAGTCCCAAACAAGTGTTCCCAATGTATTCATTTTATCATCCAACTGACAGTGCTCCCATTATATCCTAGTCATTTTTAACTTTTTAACGAAAAAAAAAAAGGAGGAGGTTCTCAAGTCAACAGGTTTTTTTTTCTTGACGAAAAGTTCACAAATAAAACTTTGTACGACACGGGAATAGCACCCGACACCTCGCAGTGAGAGTGTGAGCGCATAGATATGTAGACCACACACACACGTTTTATAGATCAGAAAAACAACTAATTAATTCAAATCACAACCAATAAGATACTATATTTATGTATATTTTAAAATTTTACAAGCATCATTGTTTTACCTAAATTTACTATACAATAATGAAAATGATGGTCCATAGGTTTAAAAAACTATCACCATTCTCCTAACCGTTCAGGGGTTGTACCTTCCATCATCAGCTAAGCAATTTGTAATGATGGCTGCCAGGCACAAATATCTAGATAGATTGAGAAAATATATTAAAAAAACACTGTCTCTCAATATCCCTAGGACATCCCATCATCAGACCCTGACATCCTTGCCATGGGACCACTCCCAAGGTACACTATTTCGAATTTTAAAAAAATAATTAAAATCGGACCACTCAGTAAATGCGTTGTCCAACATAAAAAAATAATAGTAAAAAAAAATAATCATTAAAAAAACAAAAAACCCGACTGCTTAAAAAAAAGAACTGAAAAGATAAAAACAAGTATAGCATTATCTACATTAAATTCATTAACAACAAATGAAATATGTCATACTAAATTCTTTATGATGTTGCAGGCGGGGACAAACAATACTTTGTTACTACTATATAAATTCGTTTGTCACCGCCTGCAACATCATAAAGAATTTAGTTTGACATATTTCATTTGTTGTTAATGAATTTAATGTAGATAATGCTATACTTGTTTTTATCTTTTCAGTTCTTTTTTTTAAGCAGTCGGGTTTTTTGTTTTTTTAATGATTATTTTTTATTTCACTCTTTTTAGTTCTTTTAACCGACATGTTTTTTATATCTATTAATTTGTAGAAATCAAATCTCTTTGAGATCAATGAGCCTTAATCGTGAGTCATACTATCAAATGCAAAAACAATTATTCAAATTCGACCGGCAGTTTCCAAGATTAGCGTGAGCGAACATACAAACTAACTTCCACCCACTTCGGGCGCGCGAGCGTGCCGATATATAAATTGGTAAATTGTGTTTAATCAGTAATATAAATGTGATAAGAAGTATTTATTTTTGAAATGGTCTTTTCATGGCCTTTTATTTGATACCCATATTACTATGATGAAAAGAAAATCCATACCTCCCCCCCTTTTTTTTTCATTTGCCTGCGCCATTTTGAAAATTTATATAGCCTGTGTCACTATCACTGTTTCGACAAATTCAACGACACCTCATTTGTCAAAATCCGTCTAGCCGTTTGGGCTGTAGGGCGTGCCAAAGAAATAGACATACATACATACATACATACATACATACATACATACATACATACATACATACGCTCGAAAAACATAACCCTCCTTCTGACGCAGTCGGGTAAAAAGAATAATACATGTTGACGTGAGAACCTCCTCATTTTTTTTCCGTCGGTTAAAAATATATGAATTTCTGTACCAGGTTTTTTTTAAGTTATACTTATATTCCCAAGAGGGTTAATTTAGGGGTTTAAATTAGAAATTTAACGTAAAAATCTAATAGTGTAAAGTTTCTATACGTATTCTTTAACTCGCGGGCACCAAGCAGAATAATGTTTGACGCGGGTGAAACAGCACATGTCATTTAGTAATACAAATAAAACGTTAATTTTATGTAAAAATCCGGATATTCTAATAACATTTATTGAATCTTTGCGAACGCAGAGAAACCACGAAAATAATGCTCTGCGTCTGTTTACATTAAAAGAATTTGATAGTATATACATAGAATGAGGATACGCTCGTTCCCCCCTACGGCAAAATAACGAATAAAACAAGTTTTGTCGCCATACTACTACTGCTAACCGTTATAAGATTACGTACCAGCAGCAAGCAGTACTCGCTTGAAGCATATGCGCTTGGTTGCTAGGTGAGGGCGTGAAGACAGAGAAGAAGTACTTACACGTACGACGCCACTCTTGTCCACGATCTCCTGTATGACCTTGCCGTTCTTGCCGATGACCTTGCCCACGAGCCCGCGCGGCACCTTCAGCGACTCCTCGGCGTACTCCAGCAGCGAGCGCGCCTGCCGCACGGCGTCCACGGACTGCAAACGAACACATCATATGTTATACATAGTACTAAGCACATACACTTATAGACGCCTGATTTGGACAAAAAAATAGGACAGGGCGTGATTTTGTAATCAATAATATCCAAAAATAAAAAACAACCAACTACTTGTCTCTGGTCTCGAGCAATAACAATATCAATACGACCTTCCATAAATGGTTGGTATAGTTGTCACCAAATTGCCCCAAGTTTGGTTATATGTAGTAAGAATGGGTTAGATGAAAACTCAACCACCAGGTATCGCTCAGATGATGAGACGACATAACGGCTCTCATTGATCGAAAAGACTACAAAAATGTCAAACTCGGCCACTAGGTGTTTCAGCTGGCTCAGATGTTGAGTCCGAAATGTATGGCAATGAGCCTGTTTGTCCATTAAACATACCTCTCCGCAAATCTTGAAGGTACACGACACTTCCTCCAGCTCGATGTTTGTGACGCCCGACACCTTGCGCGCTTGTTGGATGTTGACGCCGTGGGTGCCGATCGCCAGCCCCATGAGATCCTCGCGCACTGTAAACTCGTCCGTGTAGCTGGAATACAATTACATTTTATTATTTTAGACTTGTATGTGGAAGGAAATATTCGGTGCTTAAGTGCTTATATGGATGGATTGGCTTTCTATCATAAAATCTCACTGGTCTAACTAGCTAGTATAACGTATGTAACTGCGGCCTGCTGAGTGAGTGAGCGAGCCTTATCCAGATTTTTCAGCAGCTGTATGAGCTATAAAATGTTACTTATATGACAAGTCGCACTTACTGGCGTTATACCATAATTAAAAAGCAGAAGACCCATGCCTCCCATAGCTGTATGTATAGCATACTCAAAACAATATTACTACATTTTTATGTGAACAAAACGAAGATGACATTGCTAGAAGGGTGTACAGGAAATAAGTTCAATGTCCACCAAAATTATTTTTAAAAACGTTTGATTACTCAGAATTCCAAAACAAGGAACAACATCATGTAAGCTACAAAAAAATACTACTATTTACACGTAAACCGAAATATAGCACGCGAGAACAATCAAGCACCAGCTGACAGTATTCGTTTTTTCGCGTTCGAGTAAATATTCAGTGATTATGTTTGCAATTATGGTTAAGTGGGGTATGGTCCGCGGAAGAATGCGGGTAACGCGGCCAGCAAGCTTCGATTTGTTGCATGCTATTGATCACGTGTGCTCAGGTATGCGGAAGCCGAAAATAATGTTGGATTTTCTGATTTAAAACTGATCCAATTTCGAAATAAGAAGGAATCGGTTTAATTTCAACGAGTTACGTCGACGTTTTGTTAAACCGATGGATTCAATCTCTTTCTCTCTTACATTCAATGTTACAAGTGACAGAGAGATCGAAGATCGGCACTCAGTCATTATTCGGATACAATATCCTGCCTATACGCCTGTATCTGCCAGAATAATTATATATAATAGTAGTATCAACTCTTCAATGGTTTTTTTTCATGTCCCTTGTAGTAAGACGCAACGAGTCTATTACAGAACCTGGTCTGCTTGTAATCAGTATTCCCTCCTTGGAAAACTGCTGGATGCGGCAATCGAACTAAAATCAATACACCACTCAAATATAGCGAGCGTTTACTAGCGTTTTACAACCATTGCTGTCGTACAGTGAATTCCAAATACTGGCCTACAATTACAATTAAGTTTGGCAGAAATATTTGGTAAATCGCGTGACCAAGGAACATAAAGCCGAAACAAAGCGAGAACATTTAGCAGCAATTGGGGGAATATTTTATACACTCGAATCTTATCTTGGCTATATTGTATCGAGAATGTTGTCGCGTTTGGAAGAGACGTTATGAATAACGAAAGTTACTAGTAAATCGAGAGTTTTCACTTTTATTGTGACGAGTGACGTCACTGAATGTAGGCAGCCACTTGTACTCGCGATAAATCGGCTAATTACTAATACGTAGTTATGTGATATTATGTAGTTGTGTGATATGCAGTTTGGTTTGGATTATAGTATCCAAAGTAAATTGTGTACATGGAATTAATAACGTTAACTATTGCGTTTATATAGTAAAACGAATATCGAAACATGCAAAAGGATCTTTTTTATTTTAATTGGTGCAATTTTTCCGAAGTGTTTTGACCACGAATAATTTCTTTGGTGAAATAGAATATAAAATAGAAATATAATTAATTACAATAAGGTTTAGTTAAGATCTGAAATAATAGTCATTATTGTGTCATATGTCACACAAATGGTTGCTACGATATTCAAAGGTGTATATTATTCCAACCATGACAACCAAACAAGAATAAGGTAACATTTGTGTACTCACCCGCCTTGATTGTGTATTTTAGTTGATTCTAACTGTCTTGCTGCCTCTTCAGTCTTTTTCAACAATAACAGCTTTTGGGTTAGATTTCTGAAATAACACAAGGCATTCGTTAATATATACATGAATATATTATTTTATTTTAGGTTTAGGTATTAATTAGAGACTAGCTGGATGTCCGAATCAGTGTCGAGTAGAGATGTTTTCCAGCTAGGGTGTATCCACCGAAGCTGTGCAAGAGATGCGTCATTCAGCTTGCGAGCGAAAACTCACATCTCCGGTCTTGCACCGCGGCCCAACTCAATTTCAGCTAGAAACAGCTCACATTTCCGCTCAGTGGTCTCAACTGATTCTCTTTGTTCTTTAAAATTCATCACCGGTCCGCTCGTCTCCGCTTTGTGGAGTCTGGTCCTAGTCGTCCATGAAATTTGATTAATAAAACATGGTAGGAGGCCCTGAACGAACTTTTTTTTATACAATCAAATAAACTGTATTATTAACATGTTTTTCAATTTTACCTCCTTGTTAATTTATTTTACTCATAACTTATCGACAAACATTATTATTTGTGGACTATATTATTATAGCCAAACGTTTATCATCCTGAGATAGGCCAGTACCCAGCAGAGGAACAGTTTTTAATACAGGCTACTATTTATTTAATGTATTTATCTTTATTATATTCATATTCTAATGTCAAAATGTAATAAGCCTTATACTACTATACGACAAATTCCTTACTGCCGTCGGCCCTGTGGCTTATAATTAATGTTAGCACGAATTTGAAAGGACATTGAGTCTGCTGCCCAAACAAACAGGACCTCAAATGATGATTCACAAATAAGATCCTGGAAAAGTGCTGGTATATGTTGTGAGACTGTAAGTTTTAACTCTAATTTGTTTTAAGGGGTACTTAAAAAAACTAAAAAAAACAAAAAAAAATACTCATAAAAGAGTACTATTTAATTATCATATCTCATATCGTCTGCTTACTGGTAAAATATGTTAACTGCACATTTCCTTGAACTGAGATATAAGCTTTGAAAGATTCAGCCATTTACAACTAACACTAAAATATTTATTTTATAAAATATTTTAATGCTAAATTATAGATAAAATATTCAACTGTATCTCAATTAAATTAAAGAAACACATTTTTCAGAAAATTAGGCAATAAATAAGTTAATAGTGACCTAGGGCATGCACTTAACTGGTTTTACCTGTAATTGTAAAACACAGATTTAGTACCTTTATTTGCCATAAATCCTCAGTCATTTGAATGGATACGACAATGTAATGATAAAAGCTAGGTATTACATCAGAAAAAATGTGCGTATAGAATGGATTTATGGATTTATTGGGTAAAATTCTGCATATATCTTATTTTACTTGTAGGAATTTAAACACATTATGCACTTACTATTAAAATGTTCATACAAATTACTTCAAAAGCTTTAAAAGTGTTACTGAAACGAAAACATCAATTTATTAATTCAATTAAGACAGTATTTATTGTAATATCAATTATAAATCTTAAAATCAAATAAATTTAGTTTAGTAAATCATCCTTTTTATTGATTTTCATTCTTCAGAAGAATCTTCATCATTCGCTGGTTCTGGTAGACGATCTGGCTCCGCTATGCCGGCTCAAGATGAATACCAACCATGGTATTCATCAGGGATAACCCCTGTATTTCATAATGTCAAAAAATCTCTTTTTTTGCTTTAGTTATAGGCAATGGCTTAAAATAAAGCTTTTTAAGGGCCGTTTCATGTGGTTGTTCTACTCTACGTCTTTGTGGTCTCCTGCTTGCGTGTGCATTCCCTGACACATCAATTGGCATAAATTCCTCCGACATAATTCAAAAATATCTTAGTTGGTTCTGATTTCAGATACTTAATTTTTTTTATTTTTATCCACTTCACTTGTTCTCCATTAGTCTTTTGATTTATTTCTGATTGTTTGTTCTACTAAGTGCTTAAGATCACAAAATCGTTGTATTTGAAGTCTTTGGTATGGTAAGGTAATTTTGTATGTTTGACGCCATCAACAGAAATTGTTTTAGTGCTTCTAGCTCGTTTAAAAATAGAGATGTAGTCAGGCAGGCAATAAATTTCTGAATTATTTTGGCAGACTCGATACTACTATGCATGCTGTCTATGTCTATGTGTACTTCCATGTAGCTGTGCTGTCAAGTGATCTATGTTTTGAACGGCAACAAGTAGTAAGGCTGCAACAAACTTATTTCTATTTTGCCCTCCGCACATTATGTCCCAAAAATAATAATCATAAAATAAATTTATATCTTTTTACCTGTATTTTTTAGCCGATAAACGTAAATAAATGAATTTAACTTATTTTAGCTTAGCTTAAACTCATAGGTACGTAAATACAACATCTACATCGAAAACATCGTAAAGTGATTTATTGTCTTTTACTTGTACTGTAAGTTTTATTTCGATGGTAAGGTTATTTACCTCTGCTTATCTGAATGATTATTCTATTTCACTGTCATTTACCATATTGTTAATCAAAGTATCTTTGTATTAAACGGTCCTAGCAGTTATTCTGTTTTACCAGTAGATAAAGCATCGAAAATTACATGTATATGCATACATAAGTCATTTTAGATAAAAAATGCATTTATCATGTTTTACCAGTAAGCAGACGATATGCTCAGAGGGAAAAAGATATAGCTATCCTAATTAATTAGGCCTAAATAAAAAAGGGAAAGGATTCTTACTAAGGACTCGTGCATCCGGTAAATAAACCAACTACTACTCAAGACTGACGATGCCTATCTCAAGAGACATTTAGGACCGCACGCCTACGGGACTTTTCGAAGCGATGCTGTCGGGCGTTTGCAAAGTACTACAGAAGCGATGCAAGCGCACAGCTAAATGGATACAATTTTCAATAAGGGTTTTTGATTATTTGACATGACACCGACAGCGTCGCGACTGAATCAATACACATTTGAGGAAGGGGCACTCACCTAAAGTGCATCTCCTGCAGCATCTGCGCGCGTTTCTGCGAGGAGTCGCAGCGCGACAGCACGGCCAGCACGCCGCGCTCGGGCACGTACCACACCAGCGCCGCGCCGATCGCCTTCTGGAACTCCTTGTGCGCGTTCTCCACCTTGGCACTGTGTATGTCGTGAACACTGCAATCACTCCCACACTCTCACAGCTCCGAACGATACTGCCTCTTACCACTTGGGGCCTTCTGCTACGGCCAAACCTGCGCGATCCAGCGACTGCGAAGTGATTCGAATCCCGTTTCACTGACGCGCAGCTTTGGCCGAAGCTTTTTAAAATCCCTGTCCGGTTCTTTTACAAGGAATTCAAAAACACTGCATATAGAGTTCTTGTGTGAAAAGTAAATGCATCTTTTATTTAGCACGTGACAAAAACCAGACAGATATTTTTGCATCTGGTAATACAGAGACTTGTTCGATTCGATAGTTTTGTTAAAATTAAAGAAACGATAATTGTTAAATTTTTTAAGAATTTCCAAATTAACAATTCCCAAAGTATTATTAAAGACTGGTATTCCCAAATACTTTCAAATATTTGCGTTTCTAACAGACAGGATTATATTAGAATAAAATCTACAGTATAAACAAAATACTCGAGCCAATAAACCAAATAGTTGTTATGTTTACATTACAGTGAAGTCATCAAAAGCTACCAAAACTTTCAAGTAACACCTACGCAATAACCGCGCCGTGTTAGAAGTGGTACAATGTGCTTTATGGACATGCTCTTATTTAACTTCTGTTATCATTTTAATAATATAATAATTAATAACAATATCTCTACTGGATCTTTTTGGGTCTTATATGTAATTGAATCAAAATCAGAAACTAGCGTATTATTGTTACATCGACATCGCCCGGTGGTGCGCTCTTATTGGCCCATTAAACGGCAAATGCATATGTCGGTATATAGAGACCTTAGTCAATATAATGGTTAGAGTCGAAGGTACTTCGTTATGTTTGCCCGAATCTGCCCAATATACAACAGCTAAAATTGTGTTTATTGTTGCAAGTTATAGAAACCTAGCATAATGTCTCTGATTTGTAAATCTTGAGTGAAATGCTGTCCAGTCCTAAATAACATGGTTATCTAACTAATAACAAATATTTTGTTTTTAAGCTTTCGAACCTCTACTGCAGATCAGCTTTTGATAAAAAAATTAATGGAAATATAGGTAAGGGCCTGGCGAAGATAGACTATTGTATCCACCTATAAGGCGGTTGGATTGGCGGGCGAAAGCTAGTAACAAAGAAAGCAATACTCACTAGTCCTTGAGATCATCAGGTACTGTAATTTCAAACTTGTGGAAGGTGGTCTTGTCGATGGGCGTTTTGGGTGTCTTCACCCGGAGACGGTCTTTTGGCACAATTTCTGTGTAGCAGTTGTCCCATTCCAGGTATTCTATGACGAGGAAGTCACCCCTCATCATCTGGAAGTAACGTAAGGATTTGGATAATTTGTGCTGACAACATATTTAGCCGTAACTTTAATTAGGTATATGGTGTCTGTTGAATATCAGTATTTTATGTAGAGATAGATATCAGATCTTCATATTGTCACATGGGATAAATAAATAAATAAATAATAATAAATTTGTGTGATTTTCAAATATTTATTCTGAGACCAGGTTGGCTAGTGTGTGTGAATGTGTGTTTGGCCTTGTCATTAGGGCCATTGGATAGTATAATTTTCTGAGACCAGGTTGGCTAGTGTGTGTGAATGTGTGTTTGGCCTTGTCATTAGGGCCATTGGATAGTATAATTGCTTCTGGTGTTTTTATCTAACTTATTTATTCCAGTATAATACGATACTTTTAGTTATACTTCATGCAAAATAAAAACGAATGTTTAACAACAAAGCGTTGCTATAGCAACGGAGACGTTCCCAGATCACAAACCCACAAATCTATTTTTTTATTTAAAGATACATAAAAATAAAATACGTACATAAAAAAGTCAATTCATCCTTAAATTACGATACGATATTGCAAAAGAATCACTCATTGTATGTTACCACATTTTAATTTATAAACTAGAACACGCAACAATGCCCTGATTTTCACTAAAATGATCTATAAATTCATTTTAAAAATGTAATTATTTTGCGAATTTTGCTATTCCAACGAAACGTTTAGCCACTGTTTAGATTGACGACATGAAAATACCAAAAAAAACAATGTCATTTGATAGTCATAATTTATTTGAATAATAAATTATGGAGATGCATCCCTCGGCCTGTCTCAGGTTCGATGCCCGGGTCAGGCAAGTGTTATTTGGGCTTTTTCTGTCGGGAAATTCCCAAAAGCAGCACAAAGTTGGAATTGTGCCAGGTAGATGGCGATAGGCTCACACTATCGAATAGGTCGTCAACACAACAGGAGAAATGTGGGTGTTATAAACCTGTACATCCTTCTGGGTAATATAGGAGAGATTTTGTGTTATGTGTTTACATGGCTGGCATAATTAACCAACCAACCAACCAACCAATCATTTATTTTGCGAAATATGGGTACAAGGGATGTTACAATATTATTACATTTGGTATCACCATAATCAGCTACATAGCATGCAAAAATTTTATGTTAACAATAATAGAATTATACAATTATATTTACTTAAATTTCATGCAATGTCAAAAGGATAAAATTAGAATAATCATTATATTTATGTAATATTATTATGTCACAGATTAGATAGTGATTTGTCGGACAGATATTCTTGGACAGAGTAGTACCCTTTAGATAACAATAATGCTTTTACTTTACTCTTAAATATACATAAAGTGCAGGTTTCCAGAATTGAATTTGGAAGTTTATTGTATCTTTGATTATTTTTATAGCATTTAGCTATGCTTAGCACGGCTTTAGCTAGCTTAAGAGCGGCTGCCCGGTGTGCAGTAAGGTCGCAGGTTCAAATCCTGCCGGTCCCATATCTTTTTCAACTGTTTCTTAGTTTATTGTATATTCGTGGAATCATGCAAAATATACTATTGTTAAGTAGTGCAGTTCTGTTCGATGGAAACCTTAATTTCAAATTGTGTCTACGGCTGGCCAGGATTCAAATTCAAAATTCCCAAAATCGCAAACTTACGCATCTACCACTAAACATAGCCACTGCAAAAGCCTTGATAACAAAGTCGAAATATTTTCCTAAGGTTGTTGACCTTTGAACTTAAAGTTTCTTTCAGGAGGTTATTGACCTTTAGCTTGCGTTTCAACCAGAGATGTGCTATTTAATTATGCTACGTTGCTATGGATGCGTTTGTTATAAGTTTAAAACCTATAGACACGTTTTATTTTTAAGATAGCTATTATATTCGTTTAAAACCACTCAGTTCGCATCTTAGCATATTTCTGGTGTAAACCCAGCCTTAATCTAAAGTTTCATTTTCAGCAGGTTACTGACCTTTGCTGCAGTACTACTAGTGCAGTCCATTTCACCGAAAACGTGAATAAATTATAGCTAATCTTTTGATTGACGAAGTGAAAAAGTGGCCAAATATAGTATGTCTGATAACGCAATATTAAAATAAGCGTATCAAATCGAATGTGATGGAATTCGAACATCGCCTATTTACCAACACGTCACAAAAATAAACCATCTATAAATAACCGCCATTCTTTCAGTGTCCTTTGCCTAACTACTTCCCAAACATTTGAAGACCACTTAAGTTGAATATAGTTATTAAATCTTCGAAATCGATAATCAGATGAGATGGAATCCTTAAACATTTAATTTTTCGACGTTTATGACATACTAGCTGGTGTCTGCGACTTCGTCCGCGTGGAATTCCTCATTTTGATCACGGTTTAACCAAGTTATATGTTAGGTACAGCTCTGCACCCGTCGCTCGATTTTTAACACATTTCACTGCTCCGTGCGTAATGTTATATAGAGATTTTTTTAATAAATGGGTTATCTAACAGCGCCTGAGATTAGAGCGTTCAACCCAGACAACTCTTCAGCGATATAAAATTAGTATTGAATAGTGCATATGAGACCACGCTTTGGAACCTAGTCGCAATTTACTTTCATGCAATGAATTGTGACAATCTTTCATCCCATTAGCAATTCGCGGAGACGATAAGGACATAGTGTAATGTATCGGCGACATTGAATGAATATTATGCACTATTGATCTCATTCTTTTCAGAAATACGCAATGCGACAGCTACACGATGTTACATTATATTCAATTAGATAAAAACTGAGCACAAAAATGTACACCATCTTTGCATTATTGGTAAAAAAACCACAAGATTAATAGCATGATTAGTATTAGATAAGCTATTTTTAGAAGTTGTTATTTTTATAAGGGCTATATTAAAGAAGATGTGATCAACTACTGATGAACAGAACATTGAAAGAAGTTACTCATTCATCCTACTATGCCCTTTGACTGAAATTTAAAGATTTCCAATTAATAATATCAAAGTAATGTTTTCTGATCATAGGTATACACATTTTTTAGCTATCCATCTGGTAGTGAGTGATATCTACAAAGCATTACAGTTACTATTAATAAAATATTCATATCATGACTCGTATACCAAGAATTCCATGGTCTAACTGCAACTAAATTAGTATGAAAGAGCACAATTTGATAATACATTATACAGATATTCTGTGTTCTGGTATGATAGTGAGATCAGGCACATGAGGCAAATAACTCTGTTGACCTCAGATGAAATGGCACAACACAATCTGCTTTGTAGATTTTGTGCATTGCCTTTTTTTACCACTTCCACCATCCATCCGCTATGGATGTCGTATTATATTATTAATTAGTTAGTAAGATATTTTCAAATCTCTGTTAATATTTACAACAACAAGAGTATATCATCATCATCATCACATGTCATACAGTAATGCTCAGGTCAATGACCCAGACAAGGATCTATATATTGAAGATGAACAAGAATTTGATTTCTATTAATAAGTGAATATGACATCCAATTTGTTACTTCTGAGATAACAATAAAATAGGGAATTTAGGAGATAAGACAAAAGGACAAATGTCATTTTTGACCAAATTCAAATGTGCCGGTCATGGAAAAAGAAAGTAATCTATAGAACTTGACTCTGTATCATTTTTCATTATGACACCAATACTGTAGGCCCTCGGTTTTATGAAGGTTTAAGAAACTCTAAGGTAACATTAACTGTAAAAAAACAAAGGGTTTCAGCTTGACTAGAAACTTATAGGTTGCTGTTTACCACAATACAGTATGGTGCTCCTCCATTTAATTACCGCTGCCTAACTGATATACAGAGTGTAGTATATCAGTTAGGCAGCAAATGGGCCCAATGGCCAAATCTGAAACTACTAATATAAGAGAAAAGTACTCAAAGGGAGAAATTAATTATTACTTCACATATTGAGTTTCTTATTGGTGACACTATCAATTGATGATACTTTTGATAAAAACTATAACTGCATCATTGGATTTTTGAAAAATCAATATTGCTGGCCAGAAATTAAACATGTTGATGACACCTTGTATTATTGCACCATTTGATTGTGTCACCAATAAGGAACTAATTCTGGCCAGTAAAAATATGGGTAACTTATGAAAGGAGCTCTATTTATACTAAATAAAACTTTTTTTATGGTATCTACTATTTTCATTAATATGAGCTTGTTTCTTAAGTTTGCCATATATAAATTACTTCACATAATTAGTTTTTTATTTGTGACACCATCAATTGGATTAAATGAAAAACAAAACATCCATTATCATTGCATAATAAATGATGCATTTTTTTTTCACATCAACATGTTAAATCCCTAGAAATATAAATTTTTCAAGAATCCAATGACACAGTTTTAGTGTATTTCAAAATCAGCTCAGGAGTTCCTTTGAGTACTTTTCACTAATCGTCATAGTTTCAGATTTGGTTCCTGGGGCCTATTTGAAACAAAATTCTGTATATTGGTCATTCAGCGGATAGATAAAGGTGCCACATCATAATTATGGTGGTAGCAGCAACTTATTAAGTTTCTAATCAAGCTAAAAAATGGCATCTTTAAAACTTATATAAATTCGAGGATAATGGTTTCCCAGTTTTGGAGCCTTAATAAAAAAATGCTAAGGACTTGGACCAAAAACAAAATTGTATCGATAATTGAACACTTTGACCTACAACTAGTGTAGTGTTGACCACAGCTGGCAGAACAGCTAATTCAGACATAGATGAACTATTATGTATAGTATTATAAATATTCTACAGAACATTCTTAAAATTAAAGATATAGGGAGAACAAGAATGATTCACTTCATTAAATCTGTGAAACTATCTAACCTATAATGCTCTTAAATTTTATCAAATCCTGAGATTTAGTAAATAAAGCACACAACACAATTATTAACTAAAAAGATTTAAAGATTAAATTCTGGCTGAGATAAAAACATCTGATTGAAGAATAAATAAACTGCATAAAACATAATCTAGCTAGGCCTGTTTGTTTCAACAGAATACAGCATTGTAATTTCTGTTATAATTACAAGTCTGTATGTATGTGTGTTACTTGTTCTGCATCAGTGAAAGTGCACCTTATAAGTAGGGTACAATATTGCATGTCATCAGCCAAACAACAATTTATACTATTCAATAACCAATGAATTGGACAAGACTTGAAGCACATTAAGATAACAAAAAAGAATTTCAATTTATCTTGTTGGTGCATAGGTACTTGCTTTATTTATTGATGAAAGACAAATATTTCACAGATCAGTCATATTATTCTAGTGATTTTAGTTGGATACTAATTTGGAACATATTTTTTTTTCCCTTATCTCTACAGTTGTAAACAAAACAACAACAAATAAAACAGATGATGTGTCACATAAAAGTATAGACTACCTCTTATAATCAACAATAGTTATCAAATCAATATGTATTTGTGAAGATAAATCAATTGGTTGTGTTCCAGACACCAATAAGAATTTCACAAGATTGTGTAAAAACTTTAATATAATAATATTAAAGAAGATTTTATAAGTTGCTTTGTGCTAAATATCACCTGGTACAGAATGTAAAGAAGGGTAACATTTCAAGTCACTAAACAAAAGAACAGTTTCAATGTCAACCAATCCTTTTCATGCACAATTTTATTTGAGGGTATCATTCAACAAAGAACTTGTCTGCATTAATATTATTTTATCAACCAAAACAATGTGACAAGATCTGTCTAACTTGGCATGGATATAATATGATTATATTTATTGTCTAGTTATTGGAATCTTCAGTGAGTTTCAGCTACACTAATATTCATATTACACTAAATTGTAATATTGCAATATTTTAAAACCAATTCTCTATAATCTTAAAGACTATAGTACTTGCTAATGAGGGTAGAGTATGACAAAAATATTTCAGAGTATCAATGCACTTGATTAAGTATATAAAAGTATGTAATTCAATACCTTAATATTTGCTGTCCACCACCCACATGCCTCCTTCTCATTGGACCTTGCATATACCTCCACCTCTTGGTTTTCCACGAACTCTGTGTGTTTGCCGGTGTCTTTAGGAGGTAAGAACACTTGGGAGAACGGGAATTTTGACTCCGGCTGCCAGCTAAAATGCAAAATATTAATGTAAATAAATTAACTGCAATACGCCATACCAAGATATATCTATACAGATATCCAGAAATCGTGATACTCACTCATTTTCAAAGGCTACGAGAACCTCGTTGTCGAGAACGTCGGTGACAATGGCCTAAAAATAAACAGATTTTTAGAACATTCCGACGAAACAGAAACTTTGTGATACGCTAGAAATAAGATATCTAGGTCATTTATGTGTATATGCGCATATTAAAAAAGGTACTGCAGATCGTTCTAATTTCATAACATCGCCACGGCGGCTAAAAATACTGTTAGCAGCATAATTATTACAACACATGGAAAAATCACGCCCTGACAGGCGGACATGGCGTCCATTCCAGCCGTGATGATCTTCCCGGAAAAATATTTTTGTAAGTATGAGTACTAACTAGACACTGATCATTGAAATTAATTACATAAATATCACACTAGTCGAAATAGTAGTAATTGAGTGGAATTGTAGCGTACTTCACAATTTACAAACCTTATAATAAGCACCATTATCACCGTAGACCTCGACGGACAATTCCTCCATTTTGGTTTGAAAGCGTATTTGGCGTTTTCGGAGCGAGAACGAATGTTCATAGAGAATCTACTAGCCAATCGTTAGCAAGTATTTATGCATAGACAATATTACTTATTTCTTAAATATCTCTTCACTATGGTTCTTCAACTAAAGTTATGGTTGCTGAAGTGAGTCATCGATGTTTTTGAATTTGGAATTCCCTAAACATAAATTTCAATAAAGTCATGAGTTAACTTAACTTGAATCTTGCTGTATGTAACTACATGCACTGCAAATAATATAAAACAGTACCTTGACACCCTTACGTGGCCCATACCTTCTGCCACGGGCTACCTCTCTGGTTAACTGCGCAGGTCAAGCAGCTTGTATGGAGACGTGCCGGTCATTTCTTGGTGGTTTCTTGTTTGGGTACAAAGACTCGATGATTAATTCAAGGGTAGATCAAGTGAGGTGGTTATGGGGGTCATGGCCTTCCCCCTGCCTGGGGCCTGGTTTGAGACTTTATTTTTTTTGTTTATTGGTTCACACACCAGACATTACATTTTGCCATTCACAATGAATCGCTTAATAACACTAAACCTCATGTAAGTCCTAAAATAGTGAACACAGCATTCATATTTGTACATGCTTGGTTAACCTACCTTACAGAATAATTAAATGGAATTATAAAATTAATTAAATGAAATTATAAAATTAATTAAATGGAATTTTAAAATTAATTAAATGGAATTTTAAAATTAATTAAATGGAATTATAAAATTACTACTATGACAGTAATTAAATAATAAAGGCCTAATAACCCTGACAGACCTAAGACAGATTGATTTATGGCAGCACCACAGAAATAGCATAACGATTCATGAACAGAATTTAGCAGTTACTCATTTTATGGCCTAAAAGTTCATATTAAACTTACGTGCAATGTAAAAATCATTATTTCTAAAGATATTATAATACAAGAGTAGTTTAAAGCGCTTTCTGATTTTTGAAGCTGAAGGCACAGCTGAGAAATAATGATGCGCACGAGAAAAACAATGCAATAATAATAATATTAAATTTCTTTATTCCTTAACTACCTTATATACTATGTTTATTTTATTTTAACATTGTGCACCAGTGGCTAAACAATCCAAAGGTGTTAATCTGACAAACAGTTAAAATCATTTGGTTCTTACATTTAAACAAACTATCTCTAAATTTAGCTGCACGTTGGCGGATCAATGCATCAAGCCCCGGCAATGACAGGAAGACCTAATTATTCGTATTGTGTGCGTACGGCAGCGGCCGTAGAGGGTGGCATTTTCCAAATTCATCATGGGGCCAATGGGGTAAAGAAAATAATACTAAAAACAAGCAATAGGGCCAAACTTGGTGGCCCTACCATAAACTTGGTGGACCACAGAGAGATATTCGTAGAGATGATAGTTAAAAAAAGCATTCATTTTTTTTTTATGCTGTCACAACTTAAATAATGTCATACAAGAAACGTCATTCTAGCCTTCTAGGAGCAATATGTCAATAATGTCAATAATTCCATTTTAAAATTGCAAAATTATCTTGCCACGATTACTGAATAACTTTGTAAAAATTTTAACAGGCTATTACTCGGGATTTTTACTGGACTTATTAGTCAAAAGTAAGTAAATAGATTTAAGTATTTATATTTATGTAAGTTTTGATATTTATGTAACGTTCAGGATCAGATACACCGTATTATGGTTTATTTACATTACTTTTAGATGAGTGGAGAAAAAAGTGTGATTATAATTACCGGGGGCTCTGGACTTGTCGGTCAGGCGATTAAAGCGGTAGTTGATGAGGAAAAGCAACAGGGAACTGATACTTCGAAAAATGAAACTTGGATATTTTGTGGTTCAAAAGATGGAGACCTAAGGTATGGACTTTTTTAATTACAGACGTCTTTGCAAATGGCCTAAGAAACAATAATTTGAGAAATACTTCTACTAATTATTTTGGTGATACCCCTTCATATAATAAAGCTTGTTTATACATATAAATGGTAAGAATGTACACTATACTTTGCCATATGTAACACATCCATTTAATCTAGCTATTATAGTTGACATGCTCAAAACTATAGTGTATGCCAAGTGCCAATTTACGAAACTGTTTTGTAGCTTGTATGATTGGTAATTTATAGGAAACAGCTCATACAAAATAACATCACCAACTTTTTAATACATGAAGTTGAAGCACTACGATTTTTATAAAATACCATGTAAACTTCATAGGACATAACTCGATTTGGGTATTTCTTTGCTTTTTGAAAATTCGCCCAAACAAAGCTGTCCTATGCCAAATTGTATTAAATATTAAAAATGTTTGTTAATGCAATGAAAGCAATGAGTCGGCGAAAACATTTGGAGCAGAGAGCATGCACGCTACACCTCTTCTTTTTTCACACGCTTGCATGTACCAAAGCACATACAATTTTTTCATTGAAGTTCCACCCCCTACAATTTACATAGTATATTATCAGAATAATTTAAAAAATCCCACACCTTTTTGTCCTAGTTTTTGAGATATGTACATTTTTTTACAAAAACATGCATTAAATAATCAACTTTTATTTTTAGTTGTTAGATATTGACTTTACCTAAAGACGAAAATATTTGAGATAAAACTAATCAATTTCTGTTGATTTACTTACTTATTATGAATTTATAATGCTAAAATCTTAATAAGTTAATAAAATTGTTGTTGCAAAAAATTAGAGAAATATTGATTCATTTTATAAAATATACTTAGGACAGTGATTTTCCAATAACTGTAAAATTGCCTATTTAACAATAAACTGCCTAAAACATTGAAATTACTAGAATTTGGTTTGTCTAATGCATTGAATGAATGTTCCCTATTAATCTTAGTAATTCCTATGTAAATGTTGTTTAATGTTATAACTGATTTTAGATACAATATAAAAAAATCTGTAATACCTATTAGATTTTACTAGACTCAATAAAAAAGAAAAAGAAAACAAGTTTTTTAAAGATCTCAAGTAAGTTTTGGGTTGGCAAGAAAGGGGTCAAGATTAATCTTGCAGAAATTCTTCTAATGCTTTACATAAATATAAGATGCTTCCTAACACCATTCAATGTACACAAGTAGTCACAGCGTGCCTAAAATGTATGGTAACATGTGTTTCACTAAATTTTACGTAGCATATGTTTTTTAATGGCCATAAAGCAATAGAGTAGTTTTTTACAGCCACATTTACTGATAAAGGTAACTGATAAACCTTTCCTGCTAAGTGTTGTGAAATGTTTAACTACATTATACATTATAATAATTACTTGAAGTATTATTTATTTATTGCTCACTTGTTTCTGGATTAATATGAAACTAAACATGTGGGTTGGCACTTAGGACATTGATCTGTCCCTGGACCTCTAAAACATTTTATCCTAAGTTCTCATTTGTGGGTAGTAACAAATCATAAAGACGTGCTCTATCATGTGTAGGATGAATAATAGTTTTAATAAACTGCTTCTTCAGAAGTCAATAGTCAATGGAATACTCAATGAGTCACAATTTAGTATTTGAGAGAGGTGCTCTCTATATTAAGACACCTCTGATCACTTACTACAAGAGTGCCCATATGTATGGCACATGGGCTTTTTCTTGATTTCCTTAGCTCCATTAATACTTTGCGATTAGTAACTTAATAACTTGCCTACTTTGCCTAATTTGCCTAAAGAATGGGATAATAGATCTCTGCTTGGCTTTACAGAATAAGATTGTTATTTGTATTACTACCAAATAAACTGTGTTTTTTTTTAATTTGCAGAGACAAGGCACAAACAGAAGCATTGTTTGAGAAATACAAGCCCACACATGTCATACATTTAGCAGCTATGGTCGGAGGGCTATTCCACAATATGGCACACAATTTAGATTTCTTTGTAAGTGGTTAGCTTTTCGAAGCTTTAAGTTGCATTCTAATAGTTTCAAATAGCATATTTTCTTATAAATACAGTTACAGTTAGTTAAATATATAAAGGACTTGCAAATAAAAGATGACAAAATAGCTTTTTTAGGGTATCTAGTTTACTAATTTGATCCAAGCTCTGTTACTTTGTTACATAATTTCAGATAGATAACACTATATAAATTTGATAAGTTTCCAATTAGGTTTACAAGAGACATATCAATAACTAGTAAAACTGGCCTTTGTACTTTGAAAAATCCTCCAAACACTTGAAGCATTTATCTAATTATCACAATAGATAATATTCCATACAAATGTTAAAGGAATTTGTTTTAAAACTCCTTATCTTCTTAAAAATCTAAACAATATTAAATTTTAATGTACAAATTCAGTTTTATTATCTTTAATGTTTTAGTAAAACATTTTTCATGTAATATGGTTATGATAATGATCAACTAACAATTTTAAACAAACACCAACGTTTTAAGTTATCAGCGTAAAATCAAAAAAATAGGTTACTTTAGAAAAAGGAATTTGTTTTTTTCTATCTACAGAATTTACTGAGTTACGTTAAAATCTTGCACGGTAAAAGTTTTGTGACGAATTAGTAGCGATTTGACGTCATGCACGGCAGTTTCCTGATTACTCGGTACGAGCGGTGATGTCTCATAGTACAAGCATACGACTCTCCGCCTTCCGAAATATGTTCATGCATACATACAGCTTTTAAACCACAATGTTTTTTTTTTCAGAGAGAAAATATGGCAATAAATGACAACGTCCTAAACGCTAGTTACAAGCATAATGTTAAGAAAGTAGTGTCATGTCTATCCACTTGCATATTCCCTGATAAAACTACTTACCCTATCGACGAAACAATGGTAAGTGGCAGAACATAGATAAGATTCATTACAATGAGTTTTTGGATAATTGACTTAAATGTTATTGTTTTTAGGTTCACAATGGCCCACCCCACACTTCAAATTATGGTTACAGCTACGCTAAGAGAATGATCGATGTTTTAAACAGGTAAAGTAACCATGACATAATTATACATTCTGTGAATGTTAATGTTTGTTTTTCACATCCCATGGCTAATCTTCAAACTAAACACCAAGGCCCTCTGTCGATCATCTCTCTGCCTCACTCCTCCAATAGGCAGCGAAAATATACCTACGCGCTGCTACCTCTCCCGGGAGTACATTCATTAGGGGACACGCGCGCTGTTTTAACCTACTGTTCGACGCTGCCGCGGACGAATAAACGCCAATGCGGTTCGCTACATGACGATAGTATCTTATTGTGGGGCTGAACCTATTAACTTAACTTATTCAGTGAGCGGTGCAAATATGGCTTTTTGCACTGCTCACTTAATAGGTTTATATTATTTTGAATCATTATGCAGAGAAATAAGAATGTAATTTGCATTTAATTGTAATTTCTTATGGACATAGGTTGAAAGGTATTATACTAAGAAACAGTTGAAAAAGATATGGGACCGGCAGGATTTGAACCTGCGACCTTACTGCACACCGGGCAGTCGCTCTTAGCCATCCAGCTACGGTCGCCTCTTACCGGCACCCTAAATTTCTCAACTGTATGATACGTCATTTCGTGACGTCACGTTCATCCATTTGTTCCTATCTTAGGTAGGATACAAACCAACATGGCGAAGTTACATTCAGCACAAATGTAACGAATGAACGTGTACGATATTTTAACTTTCATTATTTTTATAGTATTTAGCTATGCTTAGCAAATTATACTAGCACACCGGGCAGTCGCTCTTAGCCATCCAGCTACGGTCGCCTCTTACCGGCACCCTAAATTTCTCAACTGTATGATACGTCATTTCGTGACGTCACGTTCATCCATTTGTTCCTATCTTATTCAACTGTTTCTTAGTATAATTTGCTAAGCATAGCTAAATGCTATAAAAATAATGAAAGTTGAAAGGTATTATGATTATCATCACAGTATTAAGATATACCAGTATTCTAATTCGAGCTCATTCCTTGAAATAACAAAAGACAATCATGCTATACACGCTAGGGCTGCCCACTTACGGTATTTAAATTTTATGTACTTAAGTTTTTAGCTTTTAGTTTTGAATTCGTTCGTCACAGGCGCATCTCCGTCTTTTACTAATAAGGGTGTTTATAAGTACCTACCCTTATTGCGTTCTTCAAGGCGTGACGTGTTACAACCGTTGCTATGAACAGGGCTGGGCAGTATTTGAAATACTTGTAATTGAAATACGTAATTAAAATACAAATACGTATTTGGTATTTGTATTTTAAATACTTCCTATAAATGTAATTTGTAATTCGTATTTCAAATACCTGTCAGTGGAGTATTTAGTATTTTAAATACCGGTATTTAATATTTTAAAATATTGGTCGAAAGTTTCCGCAGGCAATATGGCGACTGTTAAATAAGGCAATCTTGAGTTGGTAACACTGCGCTTGTACTGTACAGGCGGCTACACATTAACCTATACAATTCCAGTTTAAGATGGTCTCGCGTTGTAAAGGCTTCCCGTGCAATGCGAGACCAACTTCTACTGGCAAAGTATAGGTTGATCGGTAGCCGTGTGAACGTCAAAATTTGACATTTGACATTTGACATAGATTGGCGGTAAAATCAACGTAAGTACAAGAACAAGAACGTACATCGCTTCATTTGAAAAATGTAATATCTTAATTGTAATACCTACATTCAATGCAATAAAATATATTCTATTCTATTCTATTCAAACGTCAAATTATCAAGATTAATGTCATAAATTATTCACAAAATAAACTTCTGTGATCCAAAGATAATGTAATACTACCGTATTTCCGGTGAATATTTTTGCACCCAGGGTGTCAGAATCATGTACAGAATCACTAGTCTTCGGCTTCGTCACGATGCCATTTACACCCTGAATAAAATTTGAGGGTTGCCCTCGATTTTTATGGGATTCCATCATTAGATCCTGCTTTAGTGGCCATGGGACCATTTGGAAAGTACACTCTCTCTAATACAAAAAGTTCATAAATGACGGAGATATCGCTGGTTGGAAAAACATTTAAAAATATATAATATACGCGTCGAACATAGAAACTCCTTTTTGAAAGTCTTATAAAACTTGGGATCATCTAAAGTACTTGTTATGACATGAGAAAGGTTAGGTCATAATCACACTGGCCAAGTGCGGGTTAGTTAGTAGAACAATTTACATTACCTGTGTGTATTTTGTAATTTGTATTTTGTATTTTAAATAAAAACAGCACATATACTGTATTTTGTATTTTGAATTTCAAATACAGGACGTAAAAGTATTTTGTATTTGGTATTTTAAATACATGCCCGAAAGTATCTTGTAATTTGTATTTCAATTAAAGCAATACATGTATTTTGCCCAGCCCTGGCTATGAAGATAAACTACTCGGTATATATTTACTCTGGTGGAATAGTTTGTAAAAACGTGTGTAAAATCTATCCGATCACCTACAAAAATACTACGAGCAAAGTCAAATGAATTAGAGTCAGTGCGTTACGAAGTGCGACATAGTGATCGCTTTTGAAGATAAAATAAATAGTTATTGCCATCAACCATCGTTTGTTCTTCGTACTCCATAAACTGCGCATTCAGTCGTAATGGTTGTTCGTGGGTCGGTGTTATAGCATTGTCGCTGAAATTATATGACAATAATACTCTCCATTTGGAAAAAGACACTGTTGATGTTGAAAAATCATTTCTTTTGCAGAGGTTACCATGAAATGCACGGGTGTATGTTCACGTCAGTCATTCCATGCAATGTGTTCGGTCCTCACGACAACTTCAACTTGGAGTCCAGTCATGTCATACCCGCTCTTATTAGGAGAATGGATGATGCCATGCAGAAAGGTAATTAGATTATAACAATATTGTGTGTCATTTGATTCAAGTGCCCATGTGAAATGATAAATAATAACTTGCCCGAATCGGTTTGTGCCCAAGTGCCCATGTGAAATGATAAATAATAACTTGCCCGAATCGGTTTGTAATTACTTTGTTAAGAAGACCTAAAATAGTAGTTCTTTGATGCAGCGGCGCATTTGCAATAATATGGTGGCGTGATTTTCTGATTGACTGATTCATGAACGCAGAACATTATATAGCTGGTGCAGGAACTAAAATTTTTGCATAATGGTTTCATACAATTTAAGGTAAAATAAGGTTTGAACGGTTGGTACGGCATTTCATATAATTATGTACATACTTGCTGTTGAATCAAAATAAATAAAATCTTCGATCGTGGGTAGTTCTAAATTTTAACCCTAATAAATTAAAATCGAAGTTTGTAATTAGAACTAAAGTTTAAGTCTATATTCTATAGTTGGCTTTGCCTATTTTTCCTGAATAACTCGACAATCTCCTGAAAACAGGGCTATTATGTTAGCTACGGGAAAACCGCTGGGTCAGCTAGTTAGTTTAAGTAGTGGATGAAGTTATTCAGTTTAAGATTAACATTTGTAATAATAAGGTAGGCTTACAGGTACAAGACTTTTCTTCAAATAATTATGCACGTTCATATACAGAGTGGATGCGACATAGGGACATTTATTAAAACCACAGAGTCTAGACATGGTCACTATTTATTTTTACCGGATAAACATAATATTATGAAATAATATTTACAGTTACCAAACAAATTAAATGATCTCAATATATTTATAACTTGGTTGAAAAACGAATAATGTTTTGATCCGCATCTATCTTGTATAAGAAAATAAATGTGAAGGCGTATGTGGCTTGTGCTTGTGTGGCTACCAAGATAACAACGGAAGAACCTTCCGTATATAAAATTCTGTAATGAGCTCAGGAAATGGCTTAATAAAGATTGTTATTATTCGCTCAATGAGTTTATAAAGAAAAATGCCTGTCGATACAAATTTAAAAGTCGGGTAATTTTCATATTTTTACTTTTTAATTTTAGCAATTATATTTTCACCACACCAGCACGAAAAAGATCGTTTGCTAGCCAGAATTCAGTGAGTTAAAACCGTTTTTACTCACTAGTGAGGCAAAGTGATTCAAATTTAGAAACACAAAATCCTTCCAATGAATAGGCGCTGAAAAAAAACAAAGCAGCCACCATGTAGGTTAGTAATAAACATTGACATCCATTTTATTAAATAAGTACATACGATACGTTTTTAACCGACTTCAAAAAAAGGAGGAGGTTCTCAATTCGGTTGTATTTTTTTTTTTTTATGTTTGTTCACCGATTACTCGAAAACGCCTGGACCGATTTGAGAAATTCTTTTTTTGTTTGATAGGATATACTTGTCATGTGGTCCCATTTTTTTCAAGTCACATTCTGATGATGGGATCCTAGAGAAATCGAGGGCAACCCTCAAATTTAAAAGGCTTCTATATTGTTTTTTATATATTATCTAAAGCTACTCGGATATTTGCATCTAGTAGTCAGCATTTTATGTTGCTGAGCTGATGCTGGAAGGTACAACTCCTCAACGGTTAGGAGTACGGGGATAATTCTTTAAATATAGGCTCCTTGAGGCCGTTTACTGTATTATTTCAAGTTCTACACAGATGAGGAGAGACGTTGAATATTACTTATGTATATTCATAATATGAGGTCATGATTTGATGATGGGATCCTAGAGAAATCATGGGTAACCCTCAAATTTCGAAGGCTTCTATATTATTTTTCGCATATTATTACCTAAAACTACTTGGATATTTGCATTTTAAGTTGCTGAGCTGATGCTGGAAGGTACAACTCCTCAACGGTTAGGAGTACGGGGATTATTATTAATAAGTTTTCCGTCTCAAGTAACCGTCGTCTCCTCATTCGAGAAATCACTTAAAATCGTAAAATAAAATAATTTTTAACAAAAAAAAAACCGACTTCAAAAAGTAGGTAAACTAAAAAGCAAAAAATAAATTTACTTCGCACAAAATAATACGTTTTTTCATTTAGTAAAATAGAAATTATTAAATAATTATTTTATAATTCTGAAGTCGGTGCCAAGTAAACAATAACTCTGTATAGATAATATCAATCTTTCTAACAACTATTTTCTGACTGAATATTAGTTCTTAATTATCCGATTTACTTGGCGCCGACTTCAGAATTGTAAAATAATTATTTAATAATTTCTATTTTACTAAATGAAAAAACGTATTATTTTGTGCGAAGTAAATTTATTTTTTGCTTTTTAGTTTACCTACTTTTTGAAGTCGGTTTTTTTTTTGTTAAAAATTATTTTAATTATTACTAAATACGCGCTTATTTAGTATTTTAATGGTTTTATATTCGTGATTGACCATTAAATTAATTAAAATCAGATACTTAATATTAGACTCTTTAAATAAATGTTACGGAAAGAATTTCCGAAAGCACGATTTAAAAAAAAAAGTCTGTGTCTGTGTCAGTCATCGCGGGCAACTATAAATTCTTTTCAGTTTATGTTTAATTGTTTACTGGAACTTTTTAACAAAAAAATTGTGAATCCAGTGATGAAGAACTTTGTGGCATTCCAAAACAGTTGCGACAACTTGCTTCTAACACAGAAGTTTGCTTTTTTACCAGATAAAGATAAATCACGTAAAAAGTATTTGAAAGCGTACGACATATTTAATTAGTGGCGACTTACAAAAGGCCCTAAAACGAATTCTGAATTGGTATTACTGTCGTATTTCATGGAATTATTCCAGGTTAAGCAATCGAGTACGAGTTTATTTAAATCTTAATATTTTCTCACTGGAAGAGTTTGAATTTCCAGTTCGTGACCTCTTAAAACCTTTCGCTTGCGAAGTATTCTTTATTAGAATCACTCGCTACGCTCGTGATTCAATTCAAGACTACTTCGCAAGCTCATGATTTAAAATTGGCACTCACAACAGAAATATAAACTTTTCTCACTTGTACCATAAATAACTATTGTCCTTGTATTAAGAGCGTGTATTCCTTTTCAAAATGTAACTGTAAATTTTTGTAGTGTTTTGGGAATATTTCGTAAAAACTGAATGAAAGTATGATTTTATTCAACTAACTTTTTAGAATGTGGGCTTTAAAAGGTAAATATGACAATTACATTTAATAACTAAAGCATACTTTTCTATTTTATCAGTTGAAAGAGTATTAACTGTTAAGTTGTTATATTACAAAATTATGCTGTATTTACGAATGAAATTGTTATATTTACCTTTCAAAACTTGCATTCTAAAAAGTTAGTTGAATAAAATCATACTTTCATTCAGTTATTACGAAATATTCCCAAAACACTACAAAAATCGACAGTTACATTTTGAAAAGGAATAAACGCTCTTAAGTGTTATTTTAATTTGAATTTAATTGCTGTTTATAATTTATAACTTTAATTGTTAATAATAAGAAGATTACAGTTTGTAACTTTTTATTACTTGAACATTCTATTTGCATGCTGTTAAATTGCTGAATAAGCTAGAGTTATTATACCATTGTACCATCGCAATGTACCATTCTTGGCAAATAAATATTTAATTTAACAAGGGTGTTATTAGACCGAAACCGAAAACGTCCATCGACCGTTGAACAGCGCAGCGGTGAGCTCTTTTATTAGCTTTTAAACGTCAAATGCATCGATCAACGTCAATAAATTTCAGTGTAATAACACCTTAATAAAGCATTTTCAAGTTTCGACTCTAAGTCGTATACGTTAGAGTCGTTAATTGAATGTTATTATTTTTCAGGAGACACAACATTCACAGTGATGGGCAGCGGCAAGCCTTTACGGCAATTCATCTACTCTTTAGACCTAGCGAGATTGTTCGTTTGGGTGCTTCGGAACTATAATAGTGTGGAGCCTATAGTATTATCAGGTAAGGCCAATAAGTCACCGTATAATAACATGAAATAAATTAATAAGAAAATACATTGTATCGATGGTGTAGAGACAATGCATAGACTCTAACGTTTCCAGCTTAAAATAGAAATTGTGTTAGTATTTTCTATGGTTAAATTGTTTCTATAATTAATTTATCCAAAAAACATTTCGGGCTATCTGTAATTTTGCATGTTGTCAAATTGTCCACCATAGACAAACATGGCCTGGCCAACAAGATTTGAGTGATATGATAATGATATTTGTAAACTTTTCGAACGAACGACATCAGATCTTAGCTTATAAATCTCGTTTACACTACACCTACGTAGAAAGTACCTCATTACAGTATCACATATGGTGAATATCTATCAAAAAAAGTTAGTAATTTGAGCGAGTTGTCAACAGCGGAACTTTTCTACTTTTACACCCGCTGCGCTCTGCAGAGAGATTAAAAGTTGAAAAAACGTCCCTTTGCTACGAAGGGGAAGCCTTTTCATCTAATTTTATGATTTATTTTGTTTATTTGTTATTTGGTAAATTTTGGTAGTTTCTGTAATTTTTGTACTATTTGGTCTTTGTATGTAAAGCACTCGGGAGAATGTTCGATTTCTTTTGGGTGTACTAAAACCGACTCGACTCGTAAATTAAATCGACTAGCTGTAACCTTTGATGTACAATGTATTATTAATTTCCAGTGGACGAATCGGACGAGGTAACAATCGGCACGGTAGCAGAAATGATCAAGAAGGCGCACACATTCCCGGGCGAGATCGTATTCGACACGACCAAAGCCGACGGCCAGTACAAAAAGACTGCAGCGAACGACAAACTTAGGAGCTTGTACAAAGACTTTAAATTTACACCGTTTGAACAAGCTATTAGTGATACGGTTGCTTGGTTTAAACAGAATAGGGAAACGGCTAGGTTATAGTGTCTTAGCTTTAGTATTTGTGATTCTTGTATGTTTGAATTTGCGCCGATGGCGATGTTAGTTGGTTGAAGTAATGTTTTGATACTTAACTAGAATCGCTTCGTTTACCTTATAATATAAGGGTTTTATTCCACCAAAATCGATCGACGTCGATTCATGAATTTGACGTTTAAAGAGCCAATAAGAGCGCACGATTGCACTCGATCGGCGTCGATCGTCGATCGATGTTAGCGTAACTCCTGTGGAAACGATGTAGTGAGACAATCTAAAGCGATTCTGTTGTTTTTTTTAATAACTTTCCTCGCTACGCGTTTACGCGCATCCATTCATTCTGGTGTAAACGAACCCTTAGATTTAACACAAATATAATCGGATAACAGCAATTGTTTCTTTATTAAAGTTATCAAACAACGCGCGTGTGTTAACTATTGTCTAAAATTATTTTTGGCCAATAAGGCTCGAACAGTCTTGAAACGCAATACATTAATTAGTTATACATTACTGCAGCAGATATTTTATTTTAATTATCCCAACATGATGCGTTAAATGGATTATTCATGTTTGGTGACGAGAACAGTGCAGTGCAAACGGAAATAGGGTTTTAAGCCAAGTGTGAATATTCCTTTATATTATAAAAGTAAACCAGCATCTGTAATATTAATAAAATTATAAATATGTTATTTTTGTATAATATAAATAAAATGTTAATCATCGCTTTGTTTTTTTTTTTGGTACCGTAGAGTAGTCGAAACCGTTAGCTATAAAGCAAAAATTTCGGTTCTTCCGGGTGGACAAACTATTTTGTCAAACTGATTTGACCACTAGGAAAAAAAATCCTGTTGGTCAAACTTCTTGGATTGAATCCTCGTGATCAAACTATTTTGTCAAACTGATTTGACCACTAGGAAAAAAATCCTGTTGGTCAAACTTCTTGGATTGAATCCTCGTGATCAAACTATTATGTCTAACTGATTTGACCACTAGGAAAAAAAATCCTGTTGGTCAAACTTTTTGGTTATAGAACTCGTTATTTGAAATACTTAATATTCTTTTTCGTACATACTGTGATGATTAATATAATTGTCATTAATAATTGTCATTTTCCTGTTTTGCATCCATTATTGCGATGTTGAAATCATGGATTTGAAATTCATAAATCGTAAAAAAGGAACTGTATTACTGCATGATGGATGGCAGTATTATAAACTACGGACATACAAAAATGGAAATGTATTTTGGACTTGCAGCAACTTGAAAAAGCAAAAGTGTCGCGGCTCCATAACTTTAAAAGTAAATATATGAAATTTATTATACCTTTTGTCTAGTTGAATATCGAGAAAAAAGAAGTCAATAACGAGATAATATAATATTACGCATTTTAAGTAACAAATATATTTTTTTCTTTTAGAACGACCAAATAGTTAAATGTAGAGACCATTTATGTACAGCTGATTATGCCAAGAACGAAATGGATGCTGCTTTAAAAAAAACGGCAACATCGACGTCTCTGCCTATTCCCCAATTATATCGTAAAACAAAAAATGTACTTAAGGATAGTGGTCTGAACTTTGTCGGAGCAATACCAACATTTGACAATATAAAAAGTACTTTATATTCACATATGAGCAAAACATGCTTCAGAAATTTAGCAGAAGTTAGTATTCCTGACCAACTACGGTTTTTTCTTCTTGCTGAATACTCAACCGAAAATTCTAAAATACTTGTTTTTTGCTCCGAAAAAGGAAAAGAATTGTTGGCAAAATCAAATGAGTTTTTTTGTGACGGCACATTCTTCAGCTGCCCGAAGCCATTCAAACAAATGTATAGCATGCCTGCTGATGTGGCCCAGTCAACGTTAACTACAAATATAATTCCAACAGCATATGCCTTGATGACTGATAAAAAAGAGGAGAGTTATACTGCATTAATTCAGATGATGAAGTCTCAAATTCCGCAGTGGACGCCAAAAAAAGTTCATATAGATTTTGAAACAGCGGCTAGCAATGCTTTGGTACAAATTTTCACTAACATCAAAATAAAAAAATGTTACTATCATTTTACCAAAAGTTTATGGAAAAGAGCGAAAGAACTAAAAATAAAGTCTAAAATTCAAAATAGGATTGTTGGACTTTGTTCAGTTCTCCCTCTATTGCATGTTGATGATATTGATACTGGCTGGGAGTATATCATATCGGAAAGTCACAGAAACCATAAAATCGAAAAATTTATTAAATATTTTGAAAAAACGTGGTTGAAAGACAAGGACTTCAAATCGGAATGGTCAGTATTTGGTGAGAGAAATAGAAGCAATAACGCTATAGAATCCTGGCATGCACAGCTAAATCACCAGATGAAAAAATATCGTCCAATTACAATATCTCGTCTATTGACGACATTGCTGAAAATGGAGGATGATGATGCAAATGGTGACAACGAACCGTCCCCACGCCGAAACGAGCATATTAGCAGAGACGATTTCAATGAAATGCCAATTAGATTTATTGCATAAAGAAATAAGTATCGGTCATTTCCTTGACAAACTACGTTAACGCTTATTTTTATTGTCGTTTTACATTCTTCTACAACTCCATGCACCTACCTAGTACTTGTCTTTGCATCACCCTATGATTGACTTCCTCTGGCATTAAGTCCGCCATTGTACATTTTCTTTTGTGCAAAAAGTTTAAATAAATAACGGAGAAAAAAAAGTGAATAATTGTTATTTTCGAAATGACTGTACTTTTATTTAAATTTAACAAGTTTTGCCACGAGGAAGAATTATTCCTCGTAGTCAAATCAGTTAGACATAATAGTTTGATCACGAGGATTCAATCCAAGAAGTTTGACTAACAGGATTTTTTTTCCTAGTGGTCAAATCAGTTTGACAAAATAGTTTGTCCACCCGGAAGAACCGAAAAATTTGGCCTTGAATTAAACTATTCTAAAAATTAGTAAAATAAAATCTAGAGATTTTTTTTTTGAAATCTCCCCTACATGTGTATATATTTTACATATATTATGTATTTTATATATGTGTGTACAAGTGGGATATATTTTTTTCCTGTCATCTATCCCGTGCGTAACGATACCCCACTCGTATCGTTAGATACGTCTTTAAAAAATATTGAAGATTGCGAAACCCGTTTTTTATTAGGGTTCCGTAGCCGAATGGCAAAAAACGGAACCCTTATGGATTCGACATGTCTGTCCGTCTGTATGTCGCAGCCACTTTTTCCGTAACTATAAGAGCTACTGTGGAAACTTGGTAAGTAGATATATTCGGTGAACCGCAATAAGATTTTCATACAAAAATAGAAAAAAAACGATAATTTATTGGTGCTCCCCATACTTAGAACTGAAACTCAATTTTTTTTCATCAAACTGTGTGGGTATCTATGGATAGGTTTTCAAAACGAATATGGAGGTTTCAAATATTTTTTTTTTCTAAACTGAAATTGGAAAAATTTCCCCCCCTCCCCCGTAACATCTACAATAAGGGAATGATAAATGTAAAAATAATATATGATGTACATACATTACCATAAAAAACTTCCACCGAAAATTGGTTTGAACGAGATCTAATAATTAGTTTAGTTTAAGTTTTAATACGTTATAAATCGCAAATGCTTTTTACCTTTTATTCAATAAACTTAAATATAATAAAGAATAAAGAAAAATATTTATTTAGATGAATAGCAGTTCGGAACCCAACGTGCGCGATTCCGACTCGCACTTGGCCGGTTTTTAAGGGATCATTTAAAAGCGAGATAACTTCAAAAGAGTATTTTTTTGTTCGAGCAGGACGTTCCCCCACTCTAAAAGCTAAATTTAGCTTTTAGAGTCCTGGAGTACTTGCTCCAAAAATCTTATGACCCTATGCGTTTAGTGTGCCTGGCCTGTAGCATTTTACGTGACCGGGCTTAGCTATCCGGCGTTTATCGTTCGGTTTGCCTGGCCTTAGGCGTTTGGTGTGGCTGGCCTTAGGAATTTGGTGGGCCTGGCCTTTATTTGGTGTCTACCGTTTTCTGCTGCGATTTTATAAAGGTAGATAATTTGTTTATTTACTTGGGGCCAACAACTAAATAGTAATTTGGATCCAACGTACCTAATTTATGGAATATAAAAAAAAAACATGTAATTTACTTGTTTATTCCATAATTAAAAAAAGATAAACAAAATAAACCAAACAAACTATAAAGAATTATTACTGATATACATTTTAATAAAAAATCGTATCATATAATAAATTAGATGATTTGCCTAGTATTAAGCTAAACAAGTCTGCCTCGTAGCCTCGATTTTATCAAAATTCAATAATTACGGTTTTATAAAAACAATATTTGCATCTTATTTTCTCATTCATGTTTGAATGGCACAGAGAGATTGAAAGCTCAAGCATTAATCTTCAGTTCAACACGTTGGTGATAGCGGGACTAACTCCAAAGTTGAAGACGATATACGACATAACCAATTAAAAAGCTAATCCGTGCTCGTCAAAAGTGACGAATATCTTCTCAATGGCAGTAATGTACGCACTCGTCCTGAGGTCGAGCCCCAACTTGTATTTCTGATTCACTCGGACTATGTTCTGTAACAATAGAAAAGATTGGTGTAGTATAGTTAATTCACCTAGGTAAAATCACCTGGGTGCTTTAACAATACTAATAGTTGCCTTAATTCACCGGGTGAATTAACTATACGAAATAAGTCAACTTTATTCACCTGGGTGCATTAAGTACATAGGCTGCACTAAAAGTATCGGGAATGAAATATTTCCACTGTTCCTTTCATATTAAAATCTTTTTAATTAAAAACTCCTAGGTTTTAAAAATCGAATACCATTTATTTATTTAAAAAAAGATTCTCGGTCTTGTCACAAAGTTTTGTCAAACTTGTTTAGTCGTTGAGAAAATGGAATTGACTCGAGAAAATTCAAGAGCAATGATTTATTATGACTTTCGAAGTGGTTTAACACAAAAACAGTGTGTTAACCGGATGATTTCTGCATTTGGTGATGAAGCCCCATCCAAAACCACAATTTATCGCTGGTTTGCTGAATTTCAACGTGGACGTGTCAAGGTCAGTGATGATCCCCGTCAAGGTCGTCCAAAAACTACAGTCACCCAAGAAAACGTTGATGCTGTGCGTAAACTGATTGAGGAAGATCGACATGTGACATACCGCGAAATTCAGGCAACTTTAGACATTGGCATGAGTCAAATACAAATAATCTCGCATGAACAATTAGGTGTAAAAAAGTTGTTTTCCCGATGGATACCACATTCGCTCTGTGAAGAGCAAAAAGCGGCTCGCGTTACTTGGTGCGTCAGAACTCTCGAAAGATTCCACGCAGGATCCTCAAATGCTATATACAACATCGTATCAGGTGACGAATCCTGGATATACGAGTACGAACCCGAAACAAAAAACCAGTCACGGGTTTGGGTGTTCGAAAATGAGTTAAAGCCAACAAAAGTTGTTCGTTCACGGAGTGTTGCAAAAAAAATGGTGGCCACGTTTGTCTCCAAAACCGACCATGTTGCGACTATTCCTCTTGAGGGACAAAGAACATTTAATGCAAAATGGTATGCTAGCATTTGTTTGCCACAGGTCGTTTCTGAACTCCGTAAAGAGAACTGCAACCGCCGCATCATGCTCCACCACGACAATGCGAGTTCTCACACCGCGCACAGAACAAAAGAGTTTTTAGAGCAAGAAAACATAGAATTATTAGACCATCCGCCGTACAGCCCCGACCTAAGCCCTAATGATTTCTATACTTTCCTTAAAATAAAGAATAAATTGCGTGGTGAGAGATTTTCATCACCTGAAGAACCTGTGGACGCCTTCAAAACGGCCATTTTGGAGACCCCAACTTCCGAATGGAATGTTGCTTCAATGATTGGTTCCATCGTATCGAAAAATGTGTCAAATTTCGCGGAGAATGCTTCGAAAAGCAATAAATACATTTTTAAATAGTAATGTTGTGTCACTTCCTTGATTCCCGAAATTTTCAGTGCCGCCCTCGTAAACTTCGCAGTAGGCTGAAAACACCTGGGTCATTTACCTGGGTGCTTTAACAATACTATTAGTGGACTTTATTCACCGGGTGAATTAAGTATACGAAATAAGTCGACTTTATACACCTGGGTGAATTAAATAAACTTTTCAAAAATAAATATATATTTTTATGATTGCTAAGTGTTTATTATGTTATGTTTATTGTATTATGTACATAAAATACTGTTAGAGCCTTTAAAATTTGAGGACTGCCTTCGATTGCCCCGGAATGCCACCATCAGATTCGTACACGATGGTTATGGGACCATCTCGAAGGTATGTTCTTAATTCTTACTAATAAAAAAATAATTTCTAAATTCAATACACAATTGAGAGAGAAATCGATACACATGCAAACAGAATACACGTCAAATATAAAAACTTCTCCTTTTTGGAAGTCGGTTAAAATACTGGGCGATTTACAACATTTTAATTTCTTAAAGGGATTTGGCCAAAATAAAATGAACACCTAGTACGGCATATTGGCGCACATTTTTCATTCTTTAAAATGTTTTAAAATATTTTATAACATACGGATAAAGAGGTTTACTTCGTATTAATTAAACAAGTTACTGTTGATTATGTTGTAAATCATATCTTCCCGTTTAAATTATAATAAATAAATTTGCAATAAGAATGTTTAAAAGTTATCCAACTTCATTAATTGATGTGATGTGTAAAATAATCTGCATAATGCAAAGTTATCACATCAAAAATACAAATATGAAATGAGAGCAAAGTTAAATATTACATCTACAAAAGCACTGATATTAATCTATATCTATATGGGTGCCAAGTTGAATGTGTACATGAATCAAAGCCAAACATTTGACTTGCTGAACATTTGGCTAGTTTTGATAAAAAAAATAAAATTTTAGAAAGGAACATGGGTTTATTTTATATTATCCCTTCCAGAATAAGTACAGAACAAATAGGACAAAAATAATTATATAACATAATGATGATCAAAAAATTATCTAAATTTCACTACATATTTAATTTTAGTATCTAGCTCCAAAAATATTAATTTCAAAATGAAATAAGTTCAAATAAAATTACACCCAAGTTTTTGGGCACATTTTTGGTGTTATAGTGGAAACTTGAATATTTTGTGTAGTATCTGATCTATAACAACATCCATCCTACTAGATCTTACAGCAAAAACGTAAAAAAAACACTGTTTTTTCAGTTCCGATTAAGCTTGTATGGAAAAAGATTTTTTCGACTTTTATTTTTTTATTTTCTCAAAAACAACGTTTTATTTTGTGATCGCATGTTCAGTTGCATATATTTTTTTTAAATATTATTTACTATGGTATACAAGAAGTAGTTTTCACCATTGGTAAGAAATATGTTGCTTTTTTATTTCATGTTTTAATAAATTAATATTATTATTATAAATTATATATTATATTATAATTAGTTATATTATAATAATAATAATAATATTATTATTTTATCTTTGCTTAAAAACTTTTCATTACTGATTTTGATGTGTCTAAAAGACAATTACTTAGTAAATAAAATTGTCATTTTTTTTTCGCGGCCCATGACTAAATGCTATAGGTTGTTTAGGGCTACTGTTGCCTAATAATAAGTAATATGTGACAATAATTCTAAATAAGTTTTTTAATTCACCCAGGTGAATAAAGTCAACTTATTTCGTATACTTAATTCACCCGGTGAATAAAGTCAACTAATAGTATTGTTAAAGCACCCAGGTAAATGACCCAGGTGTTTTCAACCTACTGCGAAGATGACTTAATGCACCCAGGTGAATAAAGTTGACATATTTCGTATAGTTAATTCACCCGGTGAATTAAGGCAACTATTAGTATTGTTAAAGCACCCAGGTGATTTAACCCAGGTGAATTAACTATACTACACCACAAGATTTCTGTCAAATAGCGATAGATCCATAAAATCTATAAGAAGATTGTAAATTTGGCATGTCTGTACATTGCAGATATTAAAGAAAATTTATACGAGGGGTCTTTATAACAGCAATAGAAGCCAAAACATATTTTTTAGATTTTTGTCTGCCTGACAGACAGGTCCGTATGTTCGTACGCGCAACACGCAAAAACTACAGCATAGAATTGGCTGCGGTTATCACAGAGGTCTAACTTAAAAACTGGTATATTTTATCTTAGTATTTTATCCCAAAGGGGTTATAATTACTACCGTATGAACTTAAACCACAGAATAAGAATACACTTAAACCCCGTAAGGTTTGTCAATTTAAAGGAAAATGTATTATGAAAATCTGCGGTTCTTTGTATGACGTAAAAATTAACTGTAAGAATAGTTTTTTTGGCAAAAACACTCCCTAAGGGAGTTAATTTAAGGTTTTCAGTTTGGTAGGTTAGTCAATTTTGAAGGGAAAAGCACGAAATTCTGCACAATACCCTTGATACCTATAACCAATATATTTAGACTGCCCAATATTCAACAGTTCTTTAACAAATAGGTTGAAGTGGTTTTAGTGCCCAATACTAACCGCGCAAGCGTTGTTCATGGAATACTCGAGCCCAGAATTGACGATGAGCTGCTCGTTGGCGCCGCACATCATGGTCTGGAACACCGGCGTCGCCTCCATCTTCACGTCCACCTTGGCCTTCCTCAACGATTGCTCCACGGAATCTACGAATTAACGATAAAAAGAATCAGACATCAGGCGGGACTTGGACCCGCGTCCTTTAAATACCGTTCACCGTTCAACCGCTTCACTAAACCGTCAGTTTCCTATTATACAGTTGGCGATAAATAGTGGCCGCTTAATGACGGCGTTGCCACATGATCTACTACTTGGAGTACTCGAGAGACCGCAAAGAAAAACTTACCAAAATTATATGGAAAACGCCTAATGACCTATTCATTGAACATGTCATTAGGCGTTTACATTGTTCAGTATCAATATCCACACATCATACCTAAAAGTGCGGTATTGGAATCCCTCCAAAATTTGATGCTGAGCTTGCCGAAGCTGACGTGGTTAAGGTTCTTGAGGAACTCGAAGTATGACACTGTGACCCCTCCAGAGTTCACCAGCAAGTCGGGTAATACAAGGATCTTCTTGTCCATGAGCGTCTGATCAGCCATGGGCACGGTAGGGCCGTTGGCGCCTTCTGCTATTACCTGTTACAATGTATTGTTACGGGATAGAGGAAGCGGTAAGTCTTTTTTTTAATACTTTAACCTCATTGAAGGTTCTACACCCCATTTTGATCAACTATTGTTCTACGACTTGCCAATATTAATGTGCATTTTTCATGTGTATAAATACGAAAAGTATGGTGCTTAAAAAAAACAACGAATGCAGTAGGAATATTTCCTGTATCTCGGGGGTTACAATCATACATTTCATACACTCACATCACTAACTAACTAATCTTTGCGGATCAAACAAAAATTTGTCCCGTGGGCAACATACCCTACAATTCAATTTAGCAGCGACTTCATTAGTGATAGTCTTCTCCATAGCTCCTGCTACCAGAATGTCGCATTTCTCGTAGAGTAACTCTTTGCTTGCTTCCTTTGCTCCGCCGAAGCCTTTAGCGGAGCCTTTGTTATTCTTCATGTGTTTGAACAATTCCTGAAATCAACAAAATGGGTGCGCCAAAGTTCACCTGAAGTTTCAATTCCGATAATTGGAGATCCGAAAATGTTCTTCCTAACTTTTTTCATCCTAACAATTACAATTCCTAACCACTCTGTCACTAATGTTCATAATTCGAAGCATTTATCTTCCTAATCTCGGTAGCAATAAACATCTATTGTACTTTTATTAGTTTTCCTAAATTTTTTCAACATAACCATCTTTTACACTATTATTCAAAGTCATATCTTTTTTGTTTAGGTTTTTTTTTATTCATAATAATCAGTATTATATACATTAATTTTACGTAACTTTTACCACACAACAGTTTTAGTTTTTTAATTATTTAGTTATTTTCACATAACATGTTTAGACATATAAGACTAATAGTACCATGGTACAAGTAGTTAAATACATGTTTTCATATACACATTTCAATTAAATTAGTTTAATATTAGCGGCTATAGCTTTAAAATATTCACTTTTATTGGTGTGTTTAGGTTAGGTTAGAACTGTGACCACACCGCGACGGAGTGACGCCCTGGGTGTGCCCGGGGCGTCGCTACGAGAGTAGGACTGAGTAGAGTCGGGTGCCCGGTCAGAGGTCGAACTGGGCACGGTCGCCGCGGCGAGCCCTGTGGATATAATATCGATCCGGGGCTCGCCGACCACCATCTTTCGGCGACGAGGGCACACCGCGGGGTTTTAGTGGGTATTCTGTGCCGTTTAACATCGTAGGCACGGGAGTCCCACATAGCCACTCTGCCCGTCCCCCCACGGGTGGGGTGGTATGCGTAAAAGCATTTCCCCGCGAAAAAACAAAAAAAAAAAAAAAAAAAAGAACTGTGACCACAACGCACGAGCCGAGCGAGCGAAACGAGCTTGCCGCGGCAGCGGTCGGCGAAGTGCCAGAACCGAATCGGTCTTATAGTTATTGGTTTAGGTACAGTTAAAACTGCGGTATAAACTCCCAGGCCATAAACATAACCGTAAATGAGTCGTTTTTTATGAATTTTATTCATTTTAGACAAAAATCAGTAAACAGTTCGTTTTGTAGACATAATTATCTTTCTTCAACCTAGCAATAGACACAACTTAGTACGTTATGTAAAGCATACCCCATAAATAATAATCATACCCTCAAATTAAAACTATAAATATCATCTTCTACCCAGATATATTTTTTATTACACTTGGTAAATGTTTCTTTCTGAGTATAAGTAAAAATATTATGGTAATTTATATTTAGAGATAAAAGCGTTATGATAAAAAAAAGTAGAAGTTAAAATATATTTACATTAATGATATTAGTAATAACAATTTTCGGAAACATCAGTGTTATGAACATCGCCGGTAGCACTACAAATAGTATGAATGAAAACATTAGGATGAAAAATTTTAGGGAGAGTGATCATTCGGATTACAAATCGTTAGGAAGAACAATTTCGGGAAAAGAACTTTAGGTGAGCCAATATGGACCCCAACAAAATGACTTAATCTGCTCTACAAAATCAAATCTCTCATTTTGTCTCTGGGGCTCCGGACTTGTTATTTTGTACTAAGGTTCATTACTTACCTCACTTGACTCAGATGAACATTAGCATCATCATTAGCAATTTATTATGTGAGGTGGAATTTGTAATTTTATGGGGTTAAAATAAACAATGGTTGTATAGTAGAGCTTATTATAAGAAGTAGATGATGATTTGTGCAACTGCTCTGCCTGGGGCAGTAATTCGTATTAAATGGTACTATCATGTATAAAGGATACCCCACCTTGCAATTAATTCCCGACGGGTTAGTGAGGCAGACGTCATATTCCAGCACTCCGATGATCTTGACTCCTTTCTGCTCGAGGTACATCCCTGCCCACGAGCCGACGTTGCCGAAACCTTGGATGATGCAAGTCTTGTTCTGGGATACAACACCATAAATAAAAAAAATACTTTTAATAACTATCTACTCTTCTTTTAAATTTTTTATACTATATTGTTTAAAAATATGTTAATTTACCTTCCAGCCAGCCTCGATTCCGACCAGATCCATGTAATCTTTCCTGTGGACAAAGTTCTCGATGGAGATGAAGACGCCGCGACCAGTGGCCTCGACGCGTCCGTGGATTCCGCCGCCGTTGATGGGCTTGCCCGTCACGCAAGCAGCGGCGTTCAGGTCCTTGTAGCCTTTCACCAAAACACAAATGCACATAACATAAACCTAACTACAGCGTACGAGTTCATACCTTCAAGTTTCAGATATGTAATTATTTATATGTTTAATCATAAAAATATGACATTTCTTATTCTTCTTATTATACCCAAAACTCTAATTTTTGGAGAACATCCATCTGACGAAGAACTATGATGTTACGGCTATTGTGTGTCTCACAACCAACTACTCCTTAGCCTATATGGTGACTGTCGGTACAGGTTGTGTGTAGCTAAAACATACCCAGGGTCTTTATGTAGGTGTCGACGATCCAGCTCATCTCTCTGCCTGAAGTCGCCATGTCCGGCGCGGGCACGTCGATGCCGGCGCCTTTTCACAACAGAACTCAAATAAATAACATAACAAACCTCACGTCTATATTGCCAGAAGGGTATAGTACCTAGAGGCGTATTTATACTCACATCACACTAGTTACGATTATGTGTTACGTGATTATAGGGGATGAGCTTATCGCAATATACAAGACTCAATACTGCTATTGAGAATTCTCTGACAGAAAAAATGCCTTTGTCTGCTCTGGGATCGAACCAGGGCCTACTCTAATGTACCTAACACAAAGGTCGACTTCTTATACGACGGAAATAGCTGAATAGTGCTACTTAGTTTACTTAGGCGTTTTAGTGAAATCATTCTACCGCTATCTCACGGGCGCATTTAGTCGGGCCGCTATCTTAGCATAGGGAGCTTTAGTACTTAACACACAGCGGCCTCGGCGATTGATCAGTGCTCTTTGTGAGATCAGTCACCACACTGTCTGGTTTCTCTATCGATGTATCCACAGCGATTGCGACTGTCATTTATAAATCTTCAATTTACGATCGCGACCAACGGTTTTACGTGCTCTTAGAGGCACATATGATATGATACTTGTTTATGGTCATTCAACCACACCCAACTGCGATAAGTAATAAACTAAGCTAGATCGTAGTATAACATGAAGTAGTATAATTATGTTAAATGATTAAAATGAGAACGACTTAAATAAGAAAGTACCTACCAATATAGTTTTTCTTTGCTAGTTCCAGTGCGTATCGGCGCGTGATTCTTTGTAGCTCAGGAATGGTGTATTTCTTGGGATCAATAGAAACTCCTAAAAAATATTAAAATTAAAATTAATTAAAAAAAAATATTTGTATCAACAAAGACTGCGAAGCAAAAACGATGTAAGTGTAGGTAGATACATACACTACAGACGGCCGGAGGAGTGAGTTTGTTTTAAGCTATAAGGAATTATATAGGCAAATCATAAAGGATCTTACGTTAAATTCGTAATGGGTAAGATTACTGAAATCTGATGTCGCTCTTTCATATGAATGCCGCCCATTAGAAAGAGCAACATCTGGTGGAATTTATTGTTCTAAAAATGTCAAACTCAAAACATTATTAAGGTTCGATCTGTATTGTTAATTGGTTCACCCTTGTTTGGTATAACAACTTTTGATGTAATGTTACTAAATCGAACAACGTTTAAGAAAATAATCACTTTGTATAATATTGATTAACATAATTTTCATTTCATCGAAAATTTATTTGCTATAACAACATTTGCGCTATTGATCATAAAGTATAATGTTCATTTAATGTAATGTTCAGATGGTATAACATGTAATTTATCGAATATTCATAGCCGTAACGTAGCCGTAATAATCATATTCCCACCAAAATTGCTTGTAAAATAGGTTAAAATAATTATAAAAAATAATAGGTAGGTTAGGTTAGAAACATGAAAGACAACGCACGAGCCGAGCGAGCGAAGCGAGCGTGCCGCGGCAGCGGCCGGCGAAGTGCCAGTATAATCATTGTAAGCCGTAATTGTCATATGCCATAACATCATTTCCCACCAAAATTGCTTGTAAACACTTATCCTTATTTCGTTGCTCACATGACCAATTAGTATTTATACACCACTTCCTTATTTTTGTTGAAAGAAAACCCATCTATATTTAACTTCATTCCACCTCTTTTGCTTAGAAATATGCTGCACATTTTTAAAAAGTTTTATTTACCTCGACTAAACGATCTAACACAAAATCTATACAATGTTTACTTAGTTAATAGACAAATCGTTTTAGTGCACGACAATTACAATATGTATGTTGCTTTTTTTTTAGGAATACCTTCATACTTACGATATAGTAATTATCAATATTGTTTCACTTACATCTACTAGATGGCGTTAGAAGTCTAATATAAGTAATTTTATGTTAACCTAAATTGCTAAGTAATAATATAGTCTAAGAATGCGTCCATTAACACTTTACTTAGTTTTAATTAAGGGGAAGACACTTTGTTCATGTGTTCTTTATAACGACACTTATCGCACTACTTTTGTTTGTCAATGTTAGTTTATTGACAATGAAAGAAAACGTATAATTACAAAACTGAATATTCGATACAATCTTTCGACTAAATCATTGTTAGTCTAGTGAAATATTAGTCTAAACAAAATTAGTGCATTTAAAACTTCGGTGAAATGATATTATTTCAAATAAATAAATATGCTAAATGAAATTCTACCACTTGATTATTCGGTCAAATGAATAATTATGCGAAATGTCTTTATTGTAACTAAAATTAGTTGAAGTGATTTTCGGCTAAACGTTGTTACACCAAACAAGGGTGAACCTTGTTAATTGCATGATCGTCTTTGCTGGCACCATTAATCAGTAAAAAGATGTACATATTGAAAATTCACAGCATCTTAATACAACATTGGTTGACTAACCTCCCTTGGCGCCTCCGTAGGGTATGCTAGAGCAAGCACACTTGAACGTCATTAACGAAGCCAACGCCTTCACCTCCTCCAGATCTACATGCTTCGAAAAGCGAATACCTGAGAAACATAAGGAGGTAGGATTATCTATTCTGGACAAGTATATATGCCGCTACGTGAACATGTTATTATATTCCTATAACTAAAATTTCATTTCAAAGAGGCGTGCGAGGCTATGCGAGACCCGAACCCCCCTCGTGGTCGGGTCTCGCTGAGCATATTATTATGTACTTGACAAGAATTAGATTATCCTACCTCCTTTGCAGGGCAGACGATGGACGCTATGCTGTGATCGGTATCCGTGTATAATCTCATAGTCCCCATTCTTTTTTAGCAGGGGAAACTCAAATTGTAAGGAACTGTTGCAAGAGCCCATCACCTGCAATCAATGTCGAACATTTAGAGAGTTTACCGAGTCTTTTTACAAACTCCTATTAATCCACTCGCGACCTCACCTTGCTGGTGCTGGAGACAAAATCTTCACTTACCTGGCCGTTGAGCCTACAGTCCCACCAAACCCGACACGGTTTCCCCCTGGGAACGTCGCTGCATGAATGCCGTTTGCAACGCTATCGTTCAGTCGTATCAGGAGAACATTTTCTCCCGGCGCATGGTGCACCGTTTCTTCCCTTCAACTGCCGTTAAGAGACCAGCAGACAAAGGACACGCAGGTTTTTGGCGCGCACCCTTCTGAACCTCCCTAAAGTCGAGATCGATGCGGAGGAATACTACGATCCCGTCCATCGAGTCTCGAAGTATTGATAAAAATATCATACGTAGGAAAGTAAATAAAGGTTATGTATTGAATTACGTCAGGTATTAGCCACGGCTTATGCATGAGCGTGCCTTTTAGTGTAAAATGAAACTGGTTAAGAATAGACATAGGTAGCGTCGTGTTTTCATACCAACGTAATATGGGATTAACTTTAATATTTTAAGTTTTAGAGTCTATCGTCTATCGTGACCTATTTTAGTGATCAAACATCTGCGCGTAACACAAGAGCACTCTCTATTCCCTCACTCACATAGCCTGATGTGACAAGATCAACATGACCGAAGAGAGATCAGGAGCAGGACCAACGACTTAACGTGACTTCCAAACCACGGGGTAGTAAACACCGCCAAATACTAGGGCATCTCCGGGCTCCTCTTTTTGCCCAACCTGGGAATTGAACTAGAGACGCGCGGCAGTCGTAAACGCTAACCGCTAGAGCACGGTCGCACACTATGTACTGTATGTAGCTATTTGCCCATTTTTATTTACTTTTTATTACATTATTTCCGTTTTTTTTAATACATAAGTCATGTTAAAATGTATTAAGTAGGTATACTGTTTTAATAATTCTGAAAGTGCTTTTGCTAATGGACTTTAGTTACTTTAAATACTGTTTATCTATGCAGGGCTCAACTAGATCCTACCTTCAGAATGCCATCTAATCTTTGCTTCCTCCTCTTCTCAGACATGTGCGTGTGTTTATTCAGATGCTCCATTAACGCAGGCTCACACACTTTGACGGCATGGTGATAGAAAAATTGCACCATCCTGAAAAAACTAGGGTCCGGTTGAGATATCACTTCCTTCAAAGGCTCCGGTATTTCGTAATGCCTCACAAACATTTTCCAAGGATTTAAGATCTGGGATTTGCATTTTAACGTATTCAAAGTTGCAGGGTACATAATTCTCAAAAAAAAATTGCTATCGAAAAAAACGATAATCTGAAACTGGAGACTGAACTGTAATGACATTTGTCAAAATTTGGCATAAATTTTTAAATTTTTCAAAAAATTGCTGTTCTATATTTGATAGGCAGTACCTAGACGTAAAATTTTAACTTGTCTCTTTGTCTTAAACATTTTTTACCGACGTTATTTATGGTATGGGAGCCCATTAAGGGATTTCGGGATTTATTCAAGCGCGGCAGATTAATATACAGGGGGATACCTTGTACCCGGTTAAGTACCTCCACCAAACATGAGGCCCATATATACGGCCGCCCGTGCAGGATACAGGATCAGATTAGTAAAAAAAAATTGACCATCAGAAATTCTCGAGCGCGTCAGATTAAAGTAGGGTGAGTTAATTACATCCTAAAAAGTGTATATTCCACTAATCTGACAATTTGAGAGTGACGCAAAGAAAGGAGAGGGCAGCAAAGTTGTAAAAAAAAATGTCATCTTGACATTCTCGAGCGTAGCTAATTTTTTTTTTATTTTGAAGGATATAAATCAAGAATAATGAAAAATATATAATCTGACGATTTCCGCAAGCCGAAATAACAAAAATTCGTCGATAAAGTTAAATGCGTGCAGTTGCGTGATGCCTACATTTGATTCTCCGCGTTTCTATTCCTTTCTCGCTCTTTCTGTATCTATTACTCTCTCACTCCGTCCCCACTCTAGTTTCTGCTGCCATGACGAAAAATGAAAAAAAAAAAATGAAAATGAAAAATGATAAAAACTATCAAATAGGTTTTATTTTAGTAAAAATTTTGCTGTGCCGTATAAATATAAAATCATTAATTATCATATGAATTTAATTCAATATTATTTAAGATTTTTCTAAATCAATCAATCTAAATCAATAGTTTACAATCGATAATTATGAAATATTTTAATTATTATGCAAATTAAGTTAGCTGACATATAAATATGCTTTTTATTGAAAAAAATATTACAAAAAAATAAAAAATAAATTTCACTTGTAAAAAAACTTCAAAAACTGTAAGTGCAATTTTTAAAAAATATTTTTTTTGTTTTAATTTAATTATTAAAAACAAAATCAAAAAATTAAAAACGTCGGCTAACTTAAGTATCATTATTTATTTATTTAACATATATGTTTCTTTTAAAATAGTTCATTATTTATTATTTAACCTAGTGATAATATCTTATTAATTAATATTTATTCAAAAATAATGTTAATTACACGAATTGAAAGACTTTCAAGCTGGGAGAGTTCAAATGCATAGAAATATTATTTCTTTTAACTCAAAATATCACATAAATTATATTTAGAGCTTAAAAATGTCATAATTACAATTTTAAGCGCCCAGTAATGGAATTAGCGGGCAGTTGCAGGAATGGCCTTTAGGGTGAACCGTTTTTCTAATTTCTTTTTGTCAGATCAGGCGAATCCCTCTATATAATCGTCAGATTATGAGACAGTACGTTTAGAACATAAAGATGATCCATATATATCTTAATCTGACGCGCTTGAGTATTTCAAAATGGCGAATTTTTTTTGCACATTATGAGAATGGCCGCGACTTTGCGTCCCATCGAAATCGTCAGATTAGTGAATGAGAGCTTTTTTTTGGTGCACTTAACACTCCCTTAGAAAATCTGACGCGCTCGATTATTTTTATTTTTTTTTCATTTTCAACCCTTACATACAACCACCCGCATCATGCAAACGATCAGATTAACATACGTTCATTGTTAAAAATACGTAGGGCATTGATGCTATCAATATCTGACGCGCTCGAGGATGTCCATGCAACAGTTTTTTTTTACATATTTAAAAATCTATAGCCGCTTCCCCCACCGATGAAAAGGTATATATTATATAACATTTTTTTCTTCTTATCATCTAAGCTTTGCAACCCAATAGGTCTCTACGACGCTCGAATAAATCCCCATTTAGCATTGTGGCCTCCCCTACTATTAGCTATTACTAGCTTTTGACCGCCACTTCGTCTGCGTGAAATTTTGACCCGCGTTCATCCATGTTCCGCTTCCATGCAATGCAGGTTAGCGTAACGTTAAATATCTAAAGATCTTCATTATCAAACACAAAAATAATTTTAAAGATTCGACCCGTAGTTTTCGAGATTAGCTCTATTAAACAAACAAACTTACTGACTCTCGCGGTTTTGTCTACGTGGTAGGTTTATCAAAAAGAGGTAGCCTATGTTACGCGCTTTATAATTAGTTACCTGCATCTAAAATTTTATTGAAGTCGCTCCGGTCGTTTAGAAGATTAGCCGATACGTTTTATATTAAATTTTAACGTTTCCCATACAAAGAGAACATAGAGATCATCCAATATGTTCGGCAAGAGATATTTTTTTATCGTGCCAAAAAAATGTAAGGGAATGGATACTTAAATAAATATATGGATGCGAGCGCATCTTATTAGAGTGAAAAATAAATTATGTTTTGCTAATAGGCCAGTCCCATCGAGAAATTACATATTGCATACAATAGGTGCGCCGTACGTGGCGTGCTGTAAGAGCAAAAAAAATAATTATTAAAAAAACAAAAAACCCGACTGCTTAAAAAAAAGAACTGAAAAGATAAAAACAAGTATAGCATTATCTACATTAAATTTATTAACAACAAATGAAATATGTCAAACTAAATTCTTTATGATGTTGCAGGCGGTGACAAACGAAGTTATATAGTAGTAACAAAGTATTGTTTGTCCCCGCCGTTTTAATAATTATTTTTTTATTTCACTCTTTTTAGTTCTTTTAACCGACATGTTTTTTTATCTCTTTTTTATCTCTTTGAGATCAATGAGTCTTAATCGTGAGTTAAACTATCAAATGCAAAACAATTATTAAAATTCGACCGGCAGTTTCCAAGATTAGCGTGAGTGAACATACAAACTAAATTCCACCCACTTCGGGCGCGCGGCTTCCCCCCCTTTTTTTTTCATTTGCCGGCGCCATTTTGAAAATTTATATAGCCTATGTCACTATCACTGCTGCTATATCACTGTGCTATCTGCCTATATCACTGTTTCGACGAATTCAACGACACCTCATTTGTCAAAATCCGTCTAGCCGTTTGGGCTGTAGGGCGTGCCAAAGAAATAGACATACATACATACATACATACATACATACATACATACGCTCGAAAAACATAACCCTCCTGACGCAGTCGGGTAAAAACTGCACTCGCACCGCGCTCTCGCCACGCCTCTTTTGTGTCTTGCGCCTAAGCGGCGGTGTCAGCCTTACGTTAACCAAAATTGTCTATGCCTCCACATTGTCTGTCAAAACCCGCATCGGACTGATTCGGTTTTGTATTTGTACCGAGAAATTCGGTATCCAATATTTCCGATTTACGAGCGCATGGAATGGAAAGGTATGTCGGCTCACCGCAAACCAAACTGGGGTTTGATTTCATGATGTTCATGATATTCATGATATTCCACGGGTAACTAACGTTTGCATTCACTTTGTTAAATATTAAAATAATAAAAATATTTTAATTTAACTTCTTTAATGCCATAATTAAAATAAAATTACGAACACTTTAAAATAAACCTAACATATATCTAACTTAAAGAAATATTACTGTAAAACATTTTATAATAAAACAGTAACAATATTAAAAAATTAGATGATAAATAATTATATGCCTTAGGTCGACAATAAATTAGAATTAGGCTACGTAAGTTCCTCTTAATAAAAATGAAAAAAAATAATAATTTTAAATTAAAAAGCTAATCCGTGCTCGTCAAAAGTGACGAATATCTTCTCAATGGCAGTAATGTACGCACTCGTCCTGAGGTCGAGCCCCAACTTGTACTTCTTATTTACTCTGTCTATGTTCTGTAAAAATGGCACAAATTATTGTCAAAGTTTCATTGAAAGTTGGTCATAAATACATTAACCACTTATTGTATCTATCAAAATAATAAAATATAAAAATGGAAAAAAAATACAAAGTTTTACACTGCCACCGGGTCAGAGAATCTTGCTACAATATAAAATATAATAATAATAATAATAAAATATATTTAATCAAGTGACTAATGACTCATAATGTTAGTAGAGCTTATATACTATGTTAGTAAACGATACAATTGGAAACTTATTATAAAAAAGCGAGATGAGCACACAGTTCATCGCCTCGGCGCCATCCCATGGGAAATGGCGTCGCAGCGACCCACGTACGGACAGTCTTCTCTGCTTGATATCATTTTCAGGCTGCTGTTAGAGCTACCCCGCACCCTACGCACCAGGGATGCGCATCTTTTACGCATTGTACTATAAAAACAATCGACATGAGCGTCTGCAAACATCCCTGATGCGCTACAGAAGCGAGGCAGCCCCACCAGCACCCTGAAAGCATTATTAAATTGAACTCTGAGAGCGTTATAGGCCCGTTGAGTATATCTAGCCCACAGGCTGCATGTATAAAATATAAATATTTGTAGCACTCATTACGACAACTCGCGGGTCATTGCGCCTATTAGAAAGAGCGACATCTGGTGGCTAAGCTTTCAGTAATCTTTCCCATTATGTAGTGCCTAAAAAGTCTATTCGAAGGGAATACATAATTTTGAAAACAGCACTTTATAACAAGACAATACATGAACGCCTGGGTAAAAAAGTACTCACATACACTGGTATAAGAAAAGTATAACTATATCTGTGCTACCATGTAGTAAAAATTATAAAATTAATTGTAGACCCGTCAGGTTCAATGAAGATAAAGATAAGTTGTTAATGAAAATTATCTTTTGGACTGTTGGGAATCTTTAGCTCAATATCGTAAAAATGTGGTTACCCAACTATGAAATAATACTGATCCTAATACTGACCCCACAAGCGTTATTCATAGAGTACTCGAGGCCGGAGTTGACGATAAGTTCCTCGTTGGCGCCGCACATCATGGTCTGGAACACCGGCGTCGGTTTCATCTTCACGTCCACCTTGGCCTCCCTTAGCGATTGTTCCACGGAATCTAGATCATTTAAATTACTATATTTAAGCTGCATTAATACAAACGCTGGGCGTCAAAACACTTATGAAATTAGGCGGGACTTAAACCTGCGTCCTCAGAATACCGTCCAGCCGTGTAAAAAAGAGATGTACGTATAAACTGCACACTGCACTGGTGTTGTGGGTTCGATCCCCACATGCGACAAATCTTTGTGTGATTCGCAAAGATTTATTCTGAGACTAGGTGTGCTTGTGTGAGTGAATGTGTGTATTTGCCTTGTCATTGGGACCATTAGATAGTGTAATTGCTTCTGGCGTTCTATCTAATGTAAAAAAAAAAAACACAAAACCCGTATTTTTATAGAGTCACATTATTTCGCAGACCGCGAGATGAAACTCACTAAAATATTAATATTATGAAAAAGGCCTAATGATATGGCTAGTATTAGACAGTAAGCGTATTTTCTACGCGCAGACGAGCGTTTTTGGCGCCCCGTAGATTCCATACAGAGAAGCGTGAATATGCGAGTCATCTGGGAATTTACTATAGGTATACCGTGTGCTTAAGACATTAATATTTACGCATCGTACCTAAAAGTGCGGTATTGGAATCCCTCCAGAATTTGATGCTAAGCTTTCCGAAGCTGACGTGGTTCAGGTTCTTGAGGAACTCGAAGTATGACACGGTGACTCCTCCAGAGTTGACCAGCAGGTCGGGTATCACGAGGACTTTCTTGTCAATGAGCGTCTGATCAGCCATGGGTACGGTAGGGCCGTTGGCGCCTTCCGCTATTACCTGTGACATTACAATATAGCCTCATAAAAATATGTCTAATAACTTCTTTATACGACAAGCTTCATCACACGATTTTAAACAGCTTCAGTTCTACTATTTTCATTCGTCTGTCTCGTAGTAGGTACACACAACTCAATACACACCTTACAATTCAATTTGGCAGCGACTTCATTGGTGATGGTCTTCTCCATAGCTCCTGCTATCAGAATGTCGCATTTCTCATATATTATATCTTTGCTAGCTTCTTTTGCGCCACCGAAACCTTTAACGGAACCTTTGTTTTTCTTCATGTATTCGGCCAATGCCTGGAAACATAACACTATTACTAAATCTGCTCGAACGAATCAAAATGGCGCTGATGGAAATAATGTAGAGATGGTGGTCTAAATCTTCTAAGTGGTCTTTTTCTAAATTCTTAATGAGATCTACTAACTAATAGGCGATTGGCTTTGATTGGGGAAGACTACAAATAAACTTGTCATGAGTTGTATATTGAAATAACATTCATATTATCTGTATAGAAACGTGATGGTTATATAGGTAGATGGAAACGTTAAAATATGATGAGGAGCTTGCTGTGAGTGAATTAATCTCTATTCAGTAATGCGCAGTTTTACAAGATGTCCATTTTACCAGAGCAGAGTTTGCCCACATGATTGCACACTATCCTTGCACGCTATTTATTTTTGGGCCGGAATGTATGCCTAATGGAACAAAAATAGGATCTTGCTTACTCCACCTTGCAATTAATTCCCTGCGGGTTAAAGAGGCAAACATCAAATTCCAGCACCCCGATGACCTTGACTCCATGCTGCTCGAGGTACTGGCCAGCATACGAGCCAACGTTGCCGAAACCTTGGATGATGCAAGTCTTGTTCTGGGATATACAATAAAATATTTAAAAAAATAAAAAATAAACTTCAACCAACATCTAACTCCACTTTTCTTTTTTATCAATAAATTGAATAAATGTGTTGCCACAACAATAGGTACCTATAACAATCTACAACCAACTAAATAATCACTGTGCCAAAAAATCTAACTCAGGATTGTCTTATTTTATTATAATAGTGCGTAGGTATAAAAAAAAAATTTTAGAGCTGCGCGTTATGTATTTGTTCACTTCTATGACATCCGGATACGATATAGACGCATTTTAGGAGTATTTTAATACTAATGAATTTCAGAGCTCTAATGAAAAGAGCACAGAAAACGGAGAACCCAGTGGTTGTTTAAGGCGAATATAAAAAAACAACATTTAAATATAGTTAGTAAGTAAGTATAATTACCTTCCAGCCAGGCTCGGTTCCTACCATATCCATGTAATCCTTCCTGTGGATAAAATTCTGGATGGAGATGAAGACGCCGCGACCAGTGGCCTCCACGCGTCCGTGGATTCCACCGCCGTTAATGGGCTTGCCCGTCACGCACGCGGCGGCGTTCAGGTCCTTGTGGCCTTTCATCGAAACACAAATCTTAATAAATAACTTACTCGCTCGTTACTTATGCATTTAGCTATGCATAGCAAATTATACTAGAAACAGATGAAATTATGCAGATGCGTTCTCGGGATACCGTTCCGTGTAGGTGTAATGCTGATACATACCCAAGGTCTTTATGTAGGTATCGACGATCCAGCTCATCTCTCTGCCTGAAGTCGCCATGTCCGGCGCGGGCACGTCGATGCCGGCACCTAACACAACAGAATTTATTAAATAACATGAAATGTCGCCTATATTTCGTTATTTTAATGGGATACTTTATAAGGCTTTATTACCTACAATTTCTACCAAAAGTCATAGATTACGAGTCTACGATTAGTATAAACATAAATAAGAAATTACCAATGTAATTTTTCTTTACTAGTTCCAGTGTGTATCGGCGCGTGATTCTTTGTAGCTCAGGGATGGTGTATTTCTTAGGATCAATAGAAACTCCTAAAAACAAAATTTGAAAATAAAGTTGGGTTCTGTTAGAACAAATATAACAGAAAAAAATAAACTTCGGAATCCATATTTTTTTAAATTTTGCCTGCTGCTCTGCCAGTCAGTCTGGTAGCTGCATCGACAAAGAGTTAGTAGACTGACCTCCTTTGGCACCTCCATAGGGTATATTAGAGCAGGCACACTTGAACGTCATCAACGAAGCTAACGCCTTCACCTCCTCCAGGTTCACATGCTTTGAAAAGCGGATACCTGAACAACATAACAAATTATGCACATAACATCACGATCAGAGGATGATTAGATTATATTGAAGAAGCGCTCTCTTGATAACAGGTGATCTGTAGCGGATGACCTGTATTTGCTCGTATGTCTACACGCTCACGCTCGCCCCTTTAAAATCACGCGTATTGTGTCTTAAGGGGCATCTACCTACCTACACAAGAAGTATCTGAATTGTGTTTGGCATAGGTGTAACATGTTCTCCCATGGACACATTTCCAACTATCTCCACGTCTAAAGCGGTACTGAGTATAATTCGTATACCTACTTGCCTGGAATAGGTAGTCCTACCTACCTCCTTTGCAGGGCAGACGATGTACGCTATGCTGTGATCGGTAGCCGTGTATAATCTCATAGTCCCCATTCTTCTTCAGCAGGGGAAACTCAAATTGTAGGGAACTGTTGCAACATCCCATCACCTGCAATCAATAACCAAGATTTTAGAGAGGTAGCTAACAGACGAGATGGGGTTGCGGAGCGCTTTTGTATAAGTATATCAGGACGTCATCGAGGACAGTCAACTCCTTGGCGGGTCCCAGAACCTAGCAAGTGCAAGGACTGTATGCTACGCGCCTCGAATTGCTATGGACGCGCGACACAGTGTAGTAGCAGCACATAGGCACACGGCATGCTGCAGTTTGACTGTCTTTTCATGAGAACGCAACTACACCAAAAAGGCCTACCTTCAGAATGCCATCTAATCTTTGCTTCCTCCTCTTCTCAGACATATGCGTGTGTTTATTCAGATGCTCCATTAACGCGGGCTCACACACTTTAACGGCATGGTGATAGAAGTATTGCACCATTCTGAAAAAGCTGGGGTCCGGCTGACATATAATTTCCCTCAAATGCTCCGGTATTTCGTAATTCCTCACGAATATTTTCCAAGGACTTAAAACCTTGGATTTGCATTTTAACGTATTTAAATTTGCTGGAAACATATTTTCTTGAATTAGTATTCTCTATTTTCCGGATCAACTTTCCGAATCACAAATTTATCAGTTTGACATCTGACAAAAGATTTAATATTTTCAAAATAATGCTGTTCTATCTCCAATTGAATAAAGAGTTTTTATACCAAGAGAAAAGGAACTCTTTTTAAAAAAAAAGTTTAGTAGTGTCCAAGAATCTTTTTCGCAGAACCTTTTGGTACGCCCGACTTATCTTGGTATTATCTAAATTTGTACAAAAATGTGTATCTTACAAAGAGAGTATCCAAATCAATTCAAATAAGTATTTTTAATTATCTACTGTGTATGGCATTTACGGAACAAAGGTTATTTATTTTAGGTAGAACAAGAACAAACTATGTTTCATTCTGATAACATAAAATTAAAAATAAAACGATATATTTCATAAATATTTTGCATTTTATTAACATAAGCACAGTTCACTTATCTAGCCTACATATAGGGTTACTTTGAACCATTTGTAGGTCAACTTTAGGGCCGACAAGGTCCCTAATATTGTTAAGTCCGTATTTGATCATGGTAGGCCTCTCCAAGGAAAGGCCCCAGGCGATGACGTTGACATCTTCAGACAAGCCCATGGGCAGTAACATTTCAGGTCGGAACACGCCAGAGTTGCCGATTTCTATCCATTTTCCGAGGCCTGTAAAGAAAAATGTAAGTAATGCTTTTAAAAGTCACAACATCTTCATGATTGCACAATTGTATAAGCTCGAACGTGTACGTATTTGCTATTGTCCTAGGTGAGCGACAAGTGCGACGCGATGCGACTCTATACAAACACCTCTGTTCCCATTACTACCGTCGTGTGTCACCGCGTGGCGAGTATGGATCGAGTTGCGTTGGTCGCTCATGTAGTACAACAGGACGGGCGTTGTCCCAGGTGAGAAATTTAGTAATATGTATTAGTCATGGGCGTTATTAGATATTTTTGGTAACCGGTATTACACCGGTATGGTGATATACAATACCGGTATAGACTACCGGTGCCGAATACCGGTATTTTAGGTACAGTTACTACAGTTATTCTAGCTATAGCGTTTACAAACGGTTTAAGCTAAGGTGGCGAGAGCGACCGCACTCGTTTACAGTTTGATTAAGCCGTAGCACAGTAGATATAAGGTCGTCTTTTTCTTATAACAATAACCTTGAATGGTTTGCGCCAATCTCGCCCCTTTTCTTTTATGCATGCGATATTATCACTTGTAAGAGAGATAGATAAATTAGTTAGTTCTGATCGGTTGCGTGGATTCAGTTGGTTTTGGTTGTCAGTTATTTAGTTATTAGATATGATGTGGGTTCGGTTTTCAAACTACGTTGACGCGGGGACGCAGTGATTCGGTAGTTACTTCATATTTTCATACTAATACCTGATAACCGTTGATAACTATTTTAATACCGATACGGTATGTTAGAGAGATGATACCCGTTTTCAGTTACGTTTTGGTATAGCGGACACATGACTAATATGTATATACAGGATAAACTTATAACTTACCAGTATGAAACGCAAAAATCTCCATACTAGGTTCAGTGTAGGGGTTGTAGGCGGGTTTGAACTGCAGCTTGTCGAAGCCGAGGCGCTTGAAGAAGGCGTCGAGCACGCTGATGAGGTCCGCCAGCCCGAGCCCACGGTCCGCGATCACGCCTTCCACTTGGTGGAACTCTGCTAAGTGGGTCGCGTCAAGAGTCTCGTTACGGAATACCTAAGGAATACACATATAGTTTTAACATGAAATCACGCTCTTTGACCAGAAGGGCAATGGTGTATATTGAGTCATAGGTGTATATCACCCACACTTCACCTATTTAGCGTTACCTTATCAATACTGAAGTACTTCTGGGGCGTGAATTGTCCCTGCTGCGCTAGTTTGTACAGCATGCGGGCGCTCACTGCGGTAGTGTGGGTGCGAAGCAAATTCTTTTGTGCTTCCTCGATCTTCCACTCGTATCTGTAGCCCTGGTACAAAATTGACAGAAATCATTGTAATATGTAACCTGCAAGCATGTATGTATGAATGTTGATAAATAAAAATGTTCTTATTATCCCTACCCACAAACTCAATCTATAATAGTGTGGCAATACACTTTAGTTTGAACTCTGCAACTTGCTTGCATATACCAGGCTTGCACTATTAACTTTCACATTGATTGATTCAACTAAAATTTAACAGGAATTTATTGTAAGCTGTTTCCAGTTGAATTTTAGTTTAATCAGGCTCGCACTGCTAAAACGGAGCCACAGTTCCAGGATCTACCATCATGATTGCTCAAGCCAGGACCACAGTTGAACTGTGTTTATATGAATGATGCTAAAGAAAAAAAAAAATACCTGAGATCCATATCCACCTTCACTGTGAACCTTCTTTACTCTTTCTAGATAATCCATGGGGAACTCTGTGGTGCTGGAAGGTGATGACATGAAGAATGTGTCATGGGCATCTCTCGCTGGGTGCTGCTGCGGTTGGAACAGTGCATCGAAGTTCCAAAAAGAGCTCTCAATATACTGGTTAGTAGGCATCTCTGAGAAACCCATCTCTAAGAAAATTTCACGGAATTCAGAGCGCACTTTCAGTAGAGGATGAAGATGACCACATTCTGGTGGTTGACCTGAAAGATAAAATGCCATTTTGAGACCCTAAGTAACATGGTTTGTTAGTTAGTGTGTTTTAAATGTAAAGAAAACTTTCAGATGAATTCTATTTGGATGAAGTTGCAAGGATACAGTTTCTAATAATATAATGGCATTTCTCACATATTCTTACCTAGAGCATCAAAGTTGTATGGCTTGAACTGCAAGCTTTTCCATGAGCCTGTCAGCAACATTTCGCTAGTTACATCCGTTTCTAGTTTTTTTATTGTTGTTGCAAACTGTGGACCTTTAGAGAGCAGGAAACTCTTCAATGTTACTTCTTGCAGGAGCTTACGTTTCTTGTAATCATTTCTTACATTGTCAGGTAAATTGTCTATGCCTTTCTTTATTTCATTCAAGTGCTCTTGTACTGTGTCTGTGATGCTATCCACTTTGCGCTTGATGAGAGGAGGGCCACCAGATTTGTCCATGTATATCCAACCTGCTGACATTGCTTTGCTGAACCCCACTTTAGCATTTGGTACAGTCTGAAAAATAATTAAAAAGAAAAGAAAGATTAGAGGTAATGACAAGCCATAGACAGAGATGATTAGGAAAAGTGTAAGGAGGCTGTTGCCCAGCAGTTAGACACTATACAAGATAATACACAACAGTTATATTTAAAACATACAACTGGCGGTGTTATCCACACTGTCCACAATATCTTCCATACAATCTAGATGGACAGGAAGTAGAAGATTTTTAAAAGTAGATACTGCACAAATTTTTAATTATAATTAATTTTAACAACATTTAAAAATAATAATTTATAGGCTCAAGAGTAACAATAATGATAGAGGAGAAAAGGCATTAAGATGGAGCAGCTAATCAATGTCAGTATCTTTGAATTTGTAAGATCTGGCAAGGCCATTAATTCATTGGTTAATATTAAGTGTTACATCTTCATAAGAGACTTTGTTCCTCAACCTGACCACTCAGTTAGTTTAAAGAGTTTATGAGCTTTGTTGATTGGTATTTAATCAAGAATATGAAGTGTTGCATCATTTTATAATTATGTTCATTGCTTTATAAATAATTCATAACAATTTTCTGTCTATATTATATAGCAATTATTTAGGTAAAAGTTAGGGATCTCTGTATTATAATTAATGAATAGGTAAGATATTTTCACATTTCATTAAGTTATGTCAGGATAGTGGAAAATATTTTATTCTTGTTTTTAAAAAATTGTTTCATAACAGAACAAAGTGACCTGTATCGCCAATTTAATTTAACCTTAGCACCTTTGGACACTTAAAAATTCGATACTGATAGTGATATCTGCATATTATCATGCACTTTCAAATACCTTCATAACTTCGGCCTGAAGCATGCCATTCTCCGGAATACTGTTGTACAGGACAGCTTCATGACTTCCCTTGTCCGCTACGAGCAAGCCTTCTCCTGTTAACTCCCATCTGGTACTCTTCGCAGCCTCGGAAACCACCATCTCTAGTGCTTCCAAACTTTTCACTGCACCAACCACTTTCTGATGGTCCTCATTAAATTCACCAGCTAATGACAGAGTGTCCACCTTGTCAGTTTTCTCTAGGTAATGCAAAATTCTTTCATTTAATTCCATTTTGTTTATAAATTCTACAAAATAGTAGACTTATTTTAGGTTAGGCCAGTCACGGACTGGAAGGAAACGTCGGCGAAAGTGAACTATTGCTAATGTCATATTGACAGCTAATGTGACACTGACAATTTATTCTCATGTTCCATTCGCGTGTAACTTTTTTGTATTCTAAGCAATTAAAATTAATCACCATTGTATAATAATGACCCTCAGGCCTTGATGGTGGTAGAACTCTTGTGAACGAGCTTTAGGGAGGATCGTTTACCTTATATTATGACAATAATTACACTGTAAGAACTTCAAATTACTGTACAGTTTACAGTTTGTACTGTAGGATGTTGTAGGTTTGTACTGTGTGAGTGGGTTGTACTGTAGGTTGTAAATTTAGTGGTAAGCGTATTCGACTGCATGCATACCACCTGTTATAGATCTCAGGTTTGATGCCTGGGTCCAGCAATAGTATTATTAGGAAAATAAGCCTATTCAAAGAATATTCGTAAAACTTTAAACTTGTTACCAGGGCATAAGTTAAAAAACCGGCCAAGTGCGAGTCGGATTCGCGCACGTTTGGTTCCGTACCACTAAACATCTAAATAAATACGTCTCTCGCACAAACTATATTCAGTTTAGAAAAAAATATATTAGAAGCCTCAATATAATTTTTGAAGACCTATCCATAGATACCCACACGTATCGGTTCGATGAAAAAAAAAATTGAGTTTCAGTTCTAAGTATAGGGAACCTCAAAAATTTATTGTTTTTTCTATTTTTTTATGAAAATCTTAATGCGGTTCACCGAAAACATCTACTTACTAAGTTTCCACAATAGGTATAGCTCTTATAGTTACGGAAAAAAGTGGCTGTGACATACGGACGGGCAGACCGACGCGACGGACAGACATGACGAATCTATAAGGGTGCCGTTTGGGTGTTTTTTGCCATTCGGCTACGGAACCCTAATAAAACGCAACTTTACATTACTGATGACGCAATATTCCTCATTGATTTCAGCCCCGATCTTTGAAAATGACTCAGGAGTTGGTGATAGGTAAGTATTGCATGGTGGATGACGTCCGTTAGAGACCGGTCCCAAGTTCAATCCTACATGGTATCGTCATTTGAAGGTGCTAGAAGGACGCGCCGCCGTCACACAATAAAATCGATTTATATTATAAGCTCAGGTCATGCTGTGGCAGACTAGTTGTTGGTGTTGGTTAGTAGCAGTCGATCGTGCTTGTAATTGAGTGGACAGATAAAGTGCTTTGCTTATTTTGGATTAATACAGATGCAAAGGTACTTACATTTTTTTTAAATTGATCGGCTTGTGTTCTTCAGGGCTATCATAGCATAGAATAAGATTATGAATTAAATGTTAATTTTGGTAATAATATTTTTTATGATCACTGCACTGGCTGGTTGGTACTAACCAGCCAGTGCTGCACAAGTAGGTTGGCTTACTTATGCGGCTTTGGCATGAGAGATCTCGGGCTCGATTCTCAAATAATAATATGCAAACAAATATTTTATGCATCCCAAAAAGTTTTCAGTTACGTTTTTGAATAACAACAAAGTTTTCAATAACATTTTTGATGTTTTCAAGATCATCATCCCAGATATTTTTCTGAATGCTTGGTTAGACAATGCAGTGCTTTATTTTTCTAATCTAATCAGTTATCACTTGTTTGGATTATTGCACGATAGCCCACGAGAAACTTAGGTCACTTTATAAAATAGAGTAAAAACTTATAAGCTACATTGAAGTACAATATAAATTTCGTTTATTCATGGAACTAGAGTCCGCAAATAATTTGATTGATTTGATGAAATATTTATTTATTTATTTATTTAAAACTTCTTGCACATAATAAGTGTACAATGGCGGACTTAATGCCATAGGCATTCTCTACCAGTCAACCGTAAGGTGGTGCAGAGATTACAAAGGTAGGTGCAGTTAAAATGTTCCAATTTAAAGAGAAAACTAATCCTAAAACCATACAATACATATATATAAAATATCTTCAGAGGCGTATTCTCCTTAGGGCCAAATACGTGTCGGATTCGCGGGTTTCAAAGGGTCGCGTGCGTTATTAAAAAGCTCGTCCGCCACGCGGGCCTTATATTATGTTATTAGGGGCGCTCATAATTTATGGTGCTTGTCTAGAAACGTCTCATAAATTCGCCTCTAGATGTCCTAAAATGTTATATCTAAGTAACTACCTATACAATGGCTCTCATCAAGTAAATAAGTATGTTTGTTTCTGTTTATTTTTCCTTTAACCTGTTAAAGTCACAATACAAAACTCTTGTTTATTTGTTTAATGGTAATGTAATCTTTACGGATACCTAAAAGATGGTCGGTATGTTTAATTAATTAACCGTACCGACATAAAACTCACGCGTCATTAATTATTCTTCTTGGTTTTGAGACCGGCTATAAAATTTATTTCATGTTTGTAATAAAAGGAACTATTTTAAGGACAGAAAGAGTCTATGTACAATAAAAGTAAAATGAAAAAGAAAACACAGATATTAACAAATTTATAGTTTAATAAAAATTTATGGTGATGTGCTTTTACTTAGGTTAATTTTCATAATTATATGAATAACGCGTGGTTTATTATGTTGCGACCTTTCATACAAAAATGTTCCTGGTATTCTTTAATAAGGCTTAACTCTACTTATCTATTTATACATATATAATAAAATTGTTAATTTAGCCATGTAAAAATACATCCAATTCTATGCACTATTTTCGCGATGCTAAGTGATTCGCGTAAAACATACAGACAGACAGGCAATAATTCTATAATTGTATTTTTTTTGTTTCTATTGCTGCTCGTATTTTTTTCTAAAATATCTTTAATGTCACTTAGTATCGCGAAACTAGTGCATAGAATTGGATGTATTTTTTACAGCTGAATACCTGGAGGCCTAACTTAAAAACTGGTATATATATATTTTTTTTTTGTCGTGGATAGGCACGCGTTTGACCACGATCTCACCTGATGGTAAGTGATGATGCGGTCTACGGTGGAGCACGCTTACCTATAAGATACCTATATTAACTCTTGCTTTGAAGAGATCCAGATTGTACTCATGCGGACACAGTATATGATTTATTTTTGTATTTTATCTCTAAGGGGGTAAATTAACGTGGTAGGAACAGTATGTGCGTGGATGATGAGTGCTATGCTAATAAACATCAAATAATACATATCTTCCGCGTGCGGCTACGCCCGCATGGTATGCATTGGCACTTACACATACTTTTAATTTTATTGTAAAAGTCATCTTTGTCCTTTCTCAGGTCTTGAACTATCTCCACACCTATTTATATTAAGATCGGCTTAGTAGTTTAGGTTACGTTACATACAGATAGACAGTAATTTCTCATTTATAATATTAGATAAGATTAGATAATGATTTTAAATAACAAATATGATTTATAACTTTTGTAAGTCTAGTTTTTATACCATGTTAGATGACGACACATGGTTTTTGTTACATCATTTAACCTTAAAAAAAACGTGTTATCTGACCCTATAAAACAAGAGTTGGCTAATCAATAACCACCATAACATAATTATTAACAAATTTTGTTTAAATTGCTTGAGTATGGGCCGCGGGCACGCCATGCATTTGCAATTAAGATTTACAGAGTAAATTAAGTACCTACCAACTGCCATACTTTTTTAACATTCCAAACATCACACCTAAACAGGTGAAATGTGGGTATTATACACTTCTGCCACACGGTAATATCTGTATTACCTAGAAGGGTGTTATGTTGTAATTTTTTTTTTTTTGCAGATGTCACGGCTAGATATGGTCATATTCGGAGCCACGGGGTTCACTGGCAAGCAGACAGTGATACACATGGTGGACTTTGCCAAGAAGTACCACGTCTCCTCGTGGGGAGTCGCTGGACGGTCCGAGAAGAAGCTAAACGAGCTGATGATGGATGTTGCAAAGAAGACTGGTAAATATTTATCTTGTTTTTTTTTTATAATTCTATAAATCTAGAGATGAATTAATGTTGAGAACGCCCTTAGGCAAGCACCACTTCTAGTCATCAGAACAAGGCTCATGGGATATATTATGAGCCTTTTTAGGTGCCCGCACTCGCGTCGCTTTGGAATTTTTCACTATTATGCACTAGCCTACTTTGCCTTAGGAATAAAAGGCCTGTGTATTGAATATCATGTTCACTCTATACACAAATATAGGGTTCCATTTAATTAAAATAAAACTCTAGCCTCTGTCACATTTGATTTTGACGTATTATATAGTTCATACAAAGTCCACATGCGGAGTAGGTAATAGGTACCGCTCATGTCCAGTAATTATGTGTATTGTAACATAATATATTACCAAGAAGGTTGTGGCAGAGGTGTACAACACTCACAACTTCACCTGTTATGATTAGGTTCCATGAGATAGGGGGTGAGCCTATCGGCATCCACCGTGCACAATTCCAACTCCGTCCGAAACCTCGCGGTGAGAGGCGCATACGTTTAACACTATACCATAGAGGCAGTTAGTCACTCTTTAATCAAACAATATCACCACAACTAACCTCTCGCTTGTTATTCTGCGTCGTACTCGTCATAGTATAATTGACTGCACGCGAGATCTGCAGAGATCAAACTGGAGCATAGATCTCATCTCAATCTGTGATTCTTGCTAGAATCTATTAGAAGTGATTAAAAGTGATTGTTAGCACAGAAATATGGTATTAAACGTACATAAATTAATATTATAGTATCTACAAATAGGGTAAATTGTGTTTTACCTTTGAGGGTTGCAGATGGCAGAAATTTAGCCGAGTGAAAGACCCTGGGAAGGAAGCTTTACCGTGTCACTTAACATGCCATCTTTAGCTGCCATTAGATTACAGACTCACTGTCAAAAAAGAAAACAAATTTAAACATATATGTTTACTATAGAAGCAATAAATTCAGATTATACAGAGCTATATTAATATCGAGAGCGCCCTTAGGGAAGCACCACATTAGCGCCCTAGCTGGATGAGCGCGACCCCTTTTCTAACTTTGCTATAGGTATGTATACTAATAAAGGCCCCTGAATAAACACTACATGGGCTATTGCAATGCTAAAATAGTAAAACCAATCATATGTTTGCATCTCTTGTATTAGTTAGAATACTTTTTATTAGAACAGTACGAATATTTTGTGCAATCATTAGCTTACAATGTTTGGTAAAAACAAAAATAAAGTTCGAGGTTGAATTGTTGGATTAAAAAAGAATAACTACAAACCGGTTGATACATCTCGGCCACACAAAGAATCTTAGAGGTTGTAAATATTTTCCACTTATAATATTTTGTATAGTTTTGTTCATTAGATATGTTAGCGTATAAAAATAGCATCAAAATATAAAAATAAAACTTGTTTTAAGTAATGTTGTAGTTTTCTGCCCGCATATTTTTATAGATATATCCAAAACACAGACATATACATTATATGTATGTGACCTTATATAATTTTAGAAACTTACAGCCATATTTTTACTTTTTTTTCTACATACGTTTATAATATTTAAGTAAGTAACATAAACAATTGAATGGTGTGGAATCAGATTATATATTATACTAGCTTTTGCCCGCGGGTTTGCTCGCGATTAAAAGTTGTCGTAAGTTGAGTTATCATTATAAATAAATACCCAATTAAAGCATTTCTTTGTAAACAATATTCGAAGTCTCTCTTCAGGTGCCAACAAAACCAGATCTCGAGGCAAACTTTACTCTCTACTAAAACTTTGGTCGAGCAGAAAAATGCGCCGGTCAATTCCAAAACAATCAGGCATCCTTAGGGTCGGACCAAACGGCACATTATAAATATTATGAAAATCTTCAAAAAATACATGAAAACGTGAAATTGAATTTAACATTAAATTTAATTTAAAAAAAGTTTCTGTATAAAATCAAAATCATGTTTAACATAATAAAACACATGCGTAAAGAAACAAAAATGTCCAACTAAAAATAAATCGTATAAAATTAAGAACATATAATATCAGAAAAAGATCAAATAATGCAAAACGTACATAAATATTTTTATTACATAAATAATAAAAAAAAAATAAAAAATCCTATTGCTAAAAATTAAAGCGAACATTAAAAAAGTAATAAATACAATAATATCTATCACTGAACGAATAAATTCTAATTAAAAATATCACGACGGTTCATCCATTCGCGAGTTACGATGCCACAGACAGACTCACACACACATACAGACACGTCTAACTAATAACACCTACTTAGTCGTTTTTATGTAGGGGGTTAAATTGAATGTCGGTAAGAATGTCTAAATGTTTTGGAATTGACCGTGGCAAAATGTCACTCATGTAGAAAGGCCCTTATGCCACAGATTTTAATTTATTCAATTTTTTTTATATATTATGACCTTATTTTTCATAATTTGGAACATAGTATTAACTTTTTAAATATCTTATCGGACACTCAAGGAGACCGAATGACTTCCAAAAAGTTTATACTCACACAATAAATAACATGACATGACTGTGACGTTCTCCTTTTTAGAATGATTATAATTAAAGTATTTAATAATTTAATAATAATTGAAGCAATTCACATGAGATTCGGACAGAGTTCGGTCGAAGATGTCATTGAATTCTGTCCGAATCTCATGTCAATTATTTTGACGGATAAAAAATGAATATAATGCGTCTTGCAGCTTGGCGCTTATTTGTGATGGGGTCTCCATCTTTTACTAATGAATAATATGGTTTAAGCCGCCGCCGGACTCCCTGCCCCAGCGATCTCATTGACTGACCATTTAGGTATGTGAGTGAACGCACGTTCTGTCGGAGTTATACGGGGTGGATGCGACATAGCGACATTTATTGAAACCACAGCTTCTACACATGGCCAGTATGCATTTCCACCGGATAAAAAATTCTCTGGCGAAAAAAAAAATCCACGTCTTCCGAACAAATTGCACGATCGCAATGTTCAAATTGTTCGAGAACGTGATTTTTATTTTTTCGCCAGAGAATTTTTATCCGGTGGAAATTGATACTTACCATGTATAGAAGCTGTGGTTTCAATAAATGTCGCTATGTCGCATCCACCCTGTATAATGTGAACGCTGACCGCCACACCCGCCGCCGGCAGTGAGGATGGGCGGCGCGGTGCCTTTTTTGTTTCCCAAAAAACGCATCTTATTATGTTAACACTGCACTATTTTAATGGAGAATACCGATGATTCAGGCCTAGTAAGACCTTCGGCATCGTCAAACTTAAATAAACGCACGTGTCGGGCTTAATTGTAGAATTATATTTAATATTAATTAGTCCATCCGTCAAAAGTGTATGTTGTATAATTTGCGCAGTTGATGCCCTAACTTACCATCAGCTAAACCTTGGGCATGTTTGCCACCTGACTATACCACATCAAAATGATGGTCTTAACCCTATTTAAATATTTTTTTTATAATTTACATCACACATCTTCCATTGCATTAAAGTTGGTATCTACTAAACAAAACAATTACTTCTTAGATATCTTAAGAGGCCGAAATGACAATTAAAAAGTTTACACTGACATAAAATCCTTTATTTATGAAACTTCATGTCAACATCTCATTGTCACACGATTGCTCAACAAAGTTCCATTTTTGAAATTGATCGAGCCTCATAATTACTACAAACGCTTTTCCATACAAACTTTCGTCCCACTTTTCACCCTGTTAGAGGCCGAATTTTCAAAAATCCTTTCTTATTGCACGATAAAATCTTGTAAAGAATACACCCTCCAAATTTCAAGTCGCTACGACCTATGGTTTAGGCTGTGCGTTGATACTAAGTCAGTCAGGACAAAGCCTTTTATATATATAGATTATACTAGCTTCCGTTTACGGCTATCCCTGCGTGCTAAGTCGATTAAATAAAGCTTATATTATCCCTGAGGTTCCTGGGTCTTCAACTATCTGATCTCCACACGAATTTTTATTAAGGTCGGAGCCGTAGATTCGATTTTTATTGAGTACAAAAAAAAAATATATTTCCTCTTTACAATATTATAAGTGTTGATTTAACTGTATACAGACAAATGTTTTGCAGTGCAGATTTTAGGGGGATTCTCATTAGTCTGTCGAAACATGCTGTTTTAGATTTAAATCATTTATTTTCATTGGCCCCATAGGGCGCCGAACGGTTCCCTTTTTTCACATATTTCGCATAATATAAGTTACGTATTTTTTTTGGCATAAATACTTTACGCATAATCATTACTAGGCATAATATTTATTTGGCATAATGTTTTTTGGCAAAAATACTTTACGCATTATAATTAATAGGTATGATAGTCATTTGGCATAATTGTCTTTTAGCTTACTATTTCATTAAGTTTAGCAGACTATTCTTATTAAATAAAATAATTATCTTATGTAAAATGACTGTTATGCCTAAAAAAATGCCTATTGTGTTATGCGAAATCAAATTATGCAAAAAAAGGGATTCCTTGCTGAAAAACAATACAGATAATATTCATTAATAATAATATGATAATAATAACCGGGTCTCCAACTTTAAGATCAGATCAAAATCAATCTAAGTACCAGCTCCGTTGGGTATTGCATCATGAGAAGAGCTGGTGAGAAACTCACGTGCAGCATCTTTTTGAATTAAAACAGCAAATACTACAAGGTATCTTAAAGTTTTTGAATTCTTTGTCTGAATGTAAAATTATGACTTACTACTTACTCTAATTCTAACAACTAAATCTACACTAATATTATAAAGAGGAAATATTTCGTGTTTGTGTGTTTGTTTGTACTCAGTAAGCTCTGAATCTACTGGACGGATCTTGATAAAAATTGGTGTGAAAAAAGTTCAAGATCCCAGAAATAATATAGACTGCTTTTCATGGACGTACCACGCGGGCGGAGCCACGCATAGAAGGTAGTAAATAATAAGGTTATTTCAACTAGGTGTCATTGACTACATAAAATGTAGTCTATGCTAGGTGTTTATTTTGTTACAGCGCAATGCTTATAATTAACCTTCTTACGTAATTATTTACATGGAAAATATCTAATTGTGCACTCTGCACTTTACAAAGCATAATTATAAGAAACACATACATTGTTTGTATTATACTCTTACGTCTACTTTAGAGTTCTGCAGATTCTAAGGTTTACTAGGTTTCGTCGAAATCAGGTAAATCGTACAAGCAGAGGCAGATTTTTATCAGGAGCGTCTAAGCAAATAGTAAGCACCATATTGGTGACCCTTGCAACATCAGTACGCGAGCCCCTCTTTGAAATCTGGTGCCCCTAGGTCGCCTAGGCACGTGTCTCTTCAGCCTTAGGGATACTATTCCCTGCGTACAAGTTTGTTTTCTCAGAATTTAAAATAATTATCGTCTAATTATATATTATAGACACGGGTCTTAATCGCGTAAATATTTTTAAGGTATAAATACCTCCTTGCTCGACTGTTTCGATCGAGTCACACCGATCGTGGTCACGAGCTAACTGGTGAAGGCTCAGCGTCGTCTCCGTGAAGCGAGGGTTTTGTTCACTACCCTCACTTGGTCGTCACAATTTTTATTTTTGTCCACATTGTCGGTATTTCTGCACACAACACTGACGACGTCTTTAGACTGATGCGTATCATTACGGCAACGATTGCATTTGGCGATGACAGGGTTCCAGGCTGTGGAGAGTCGGTATCCATCTTCGCGGTTGAAATTTTTGTATTTTTTGATTTCAACCGCTTCACGTACTATTCTGGAGTAATGGTGACGCTCAGTAGATAGATCCTGTGGTTTATGTAGTTCGATCCAGTGGTTGGTCCCTGACTCCAACAAATGTTCCGCAATAGCCGACTTGTGGATCTGACGGTTTTTAACAGCCGTGATATGTTCCTTGACCCGTTCTGCGATTGTTCTTTTGGTCTGTCCGATATAGGAGCTACCACAACTGCAATCCACTTTATACACACCGGGTGTCTGTAGAGGAATGACATCTTTCGGGGTTCGCAGGTGATTCGCTACTTTGGAGAGCGGACTATATACAGTCTTGATGGAGTACCTGTTAGTAGGTACTGTTCCAATTTTGTCCGTCACTCCTTTTAGGTATGGCATGAAAGCTGGCGCTCTGTTTACCCGTGTCTATAATATATAATTATGTGTACAAATCGTGATAGTTTAAAATCATTATTGTCTAATATATAATATCAAAATAAAAATTATAAAGAGCCATTTTTCAATTAGTTCCATTACAAGTACTTAAAGAGTGTAGCAATTATAGTTGAAAGGTCGTTAGGTAGAGTTGATTAAAAAATATATATATCGACCGTTCCAGTAATTGCTTTCGATCATGCTGAAATTATACTATGAGGTAGTTTTTATTGACTTTTCTATTTACTTCACATCAAATTCAATTGCATGGTTTATCAATAAAGTCAGGCTACGGCTACGGCTACGGCTGACTAGAAACGCAATTTTACTTTTTCTTTATTGATTTCTGGGTTCAGAAAGTCTTTGTTATTAAATATTATTAAAGTAGGTACATACAACACAATAGATAATCAAATGGTATTTAGTTATACCATTTTAATCTTCTGAGAGGTCAACTTGTAGGTACAGCTATTTTTTGTCTTATTATGTTAAACGTATGACGTGCCCAACAACAGTATTTTTACGGTCGAAATCATCATAATTATCAGCCCATGTCCATATTAAAAATACCCTATAATTGTAGCGATAGAGTTCATTTTTATTTATTGCTCCATATTTTTGAATACTTTAGATGCTTAGAAACCATTGGCGATATGTTAGTTACTATGATTTTGACACTTTGAATGTACTCATATATTCGACGGTGTCAATGTTCCGATATATTTGAGCATGATGGGTGCTTTAAATTATTAGAAGACTTTGGTTGTATTGATATCATTGCTCACTTTAGGCGCTCCGATATATCTGGATATTTTGTCTGTGACTATATATAAGGAGCCGACTGTACTACGAAATGTATTACCGGAGATGCCAATGTAATCGAGTGTAATTATAGTAATTAGTAACTGTAATTACGGAGGTCGTATAGCCTGTTATTTTTTTGTAAAGCGCACACAAGGAAGGTGGAAGTAAAATATCCAAGGTTTGAGGTTGTCTATAGGCCATTCAAATCATTCAACTTACAATTTGAATTTAATTAGGCATGTTTTTTTTACTTTATTTACCAAGATAGATACATAATTCAGATCATTAAATCATCTTTATTAAAATAATTAAGTTTTTGCATTACAATTAATAGTAGGCAGGTACTTATTTATACGTAAAGCAGCTACATTGTTAAAGCAATTATTTTGTAATGTCCTGTAATCAATAGATTCTCAAAATTCAGGCTCATTTATCTAGCCATTCCATAGAACAAAAAGAAACATTCTCACATCTCACAATAGAACTTTCTCACGGGACATTAGACAAGCAGTGGCATTATTTAACGCCTGTTATCAAGTTTTTAGCAATTTCAACTAAAAAGATATGATATTTTTTACAGGCGCTGATGTGTCAAGCGTCAAGATCATTGAAGCTGATATCGGTGATGAGAAGTCTCTCCAAGACATGTGTGCACAGACCAAGGTATTGGTCAACTGCTGTGGTCCTTACCGGCAGTACGGTGAACCAGCTGTGAAGGCCGCTATTGATAAGAAGACACATTATGTAGACATTAGTGGAGAACCACAAGTAAGAAAATTACTAGGATATCAGAGAAAGACTGTTTGGACTAGTACTTTAGGTTTCGAGTACGATCCTTGAGTCAGGCAAAAGAGTAATTTTAGATACAAATATCTTTTAGATACAATTTTCCTAAGCTATTTGAGGTTTATGTGTTTAAATTTCAATAATGCAAAAAGTTAAAAACTTCCTATTCCGGTGTATGTATCCGGTGAGGCGATGGCGATGTCGATAAGTGGATGGTACTCATCACATGGGTCCTGCACATAACTGATGAGATGAGGGTGTGGGTAATGTATGGGTGACGTTATGTGTTTTGTTTAATTTACAGTTTATGGAGTTGATGCAGCTTCGGTACGATGAGCTGGCTCGCGAAGCAGGCGTGTACGTCATCAGTGCTTGCGGGTGGGACAGTGTGCCAGCTGATATGGGCGTTGTATTTCTACAACAGAACTTTGGAGGTAAGTCCAACGTCCTTATATATTTTCAAGAGAGTGCACATCTTTACTGGTCTGTTGGTCGTCGTTGAATATGATTAAGTGATTAGCGCCATCAGCGAATGACAGTAGCACCACGGCGTTTGAAATTTATGATGACAGACTCATCGTCGTAAGACAACTTTGGCCATACCTTTAGGGAACGATGGACGTTATGTTCTGAAACGTTACATTAATTGTCTATTGGTGGCGGCTTAGGGTCAAGATAAGTACCTAATTTTCGCTCCATGCAACATCGCGAGTTGATAACCTTTTTTAGCTCCTCTAAAGACACGCACACCTTTAGGCACGTGCTACTTTGTCGCAGGTATAGTAGGCAATAGGTCTGTATCTAGGTAGTCCTTAATCCGCAGGTACCCTGAACTCAGTGCGTTCATATTTGAGCGGCCACATACCTCCTGAAGCCATGGCCCAGTCTGAAGGACGCGGAGTTATCAACTTTGGCACTTGGGAGTCATTAGTAAATGGGTTAGTTTTTCACCTATTGCTTGTACTAATGATAGAGCTATTGTGAACGACCTCGCACCACTGTCTTCTTTAACCTGCCGCTTAATAATAATGGTTGCCCTACTGTGATCCGATTTGGTGGTGGGATTAGGCCTTGAAATAACTTTTTGTGTACATAAGGGTTAACAAAGCCCTCAGACGTAGAGACGCATCTAAAACCGGTTTTTTGCATTGTGAATGTTTATGAGCCGCTGTTGCAACTGAACGTGAATCGCCGAAAAAAGCCTGCTTAAAAATAGACCCTGAATATTTTTTGACGTATAATTATGTTTTCCAGCATCGCAACCTCAAACGAGCTTCCTCCGTTGAGAAAAAGTCTATTCCCAGATCCCTTGCCACCTCTGAGACCGAAGCTATGTAGAAGGTAAGTAAGCATTGCTACTGATCTTCATAATAGTGATGGAACTTAGTTAACGAGCTCGAGCCAGGAAAGTGATGTTTCCTGGCTTCTCACTATTAAGAAGTACTTGCAGTACTCTGCAGGTTTGGTGCTGAGATTGTTTTCTGAAATTACTGGAACTTGAGACATAATGACGCAGTCCTCAGATATTGGGTGCGGTCTTTTTGGTTTGTTAATATTATGGTGTACATGGGCCCTACTAGTCTTCAATAACGAAAAGCCTGGTACATACTAAGCGTCGTGCGTGGTATTAATTTTTTTCTCTATATTCCAGAGTACTCCACAAGAAAGACGGAGTAGGCGAGTACTACCTCCCATTCCTGGGCGCAGACGAATCAATCGTATACAGAACCCAGCGATTCTTACACCAGAACGCTCAACAGCGTCCTATCCAGTTCAAAGCCTACTTCGAATCCGGAAACTTCTTTGCTTCAACATCTTTCATGATAGGAATGGCGTTCTTCTTCGTCATGACGAAGACCAAATGCACAAGGAGTCTGTTACTGAAGTATCCGAAGTTCTTTTCAATGGGCAGAGTGACGAGGCAAGGCCCGACGGATGCTGTAATGAATAATATGCATTTTACCTTTGAGCTGATTGGTGAGGGGTGGGAGCAAGCAACTGATGTGGAAAAAGTGGAGCCTAATAAGAGAGTTGTGGCTAAGGTTTGTAATTTGATCATCTTATTTTATCATTTTACTATGGGATAAGATTTAAAATGCGTGTCCCTAGAAGTATACACATCGGGACCCCTAGCGCCCCTTAAAACCGTGTGGCCCCAGGCACATGCCTACTTTGCCTTATAGACTATAAGCCAATACAGTAAGAGTGTGATGAAGACCAAATGCACAAGGAGTTTGTAATGCATGTATTGTTCTCATCTCAGGTGACCGGCGTCAACCCAGCTTACGGAGCGACTTGCGCAGCCTTGCTATGTTGTGCTCACACCATTCTCACCGAAAGAGAAAAGTTACCCGGACCGTGAGTATTGACATTTATTGTGTAAATTTAATGAAAGTAACTCTGTTTGCCTGTCCGTTATGTTTTCATGCCTAAATAGCTGGACGAATTGCGATGAAATTTGATTTTTGGAGATAAATGGGAGCTTATGGTAGGACATATAGACTACTTTTAGTCCGCAGCTAGTTTCCATACAAATACTTATTGTTTCTATTATAACATTGAGGCAGGGTATAATAGCCTGACCAAGCAAACCATCTGACCCAGCAACCTTATATTTTCCATAGGCGCCTGCCTGAGTTATCATAGCATAGAATCTGTGTTTTGTTTTGTCCCGTCCTAATAATCTGATCTCAGAGAAATCTTATATTATAAATGCGAAAGCTTGTGAGGTAGTCATTATAATAACTAGTAGAATTATTGTATGTAATGCTAACAAATAAAATGTTATTGTGTTTCTAGTGGCGGCGTCATGACTACCGGATCAGCCTTTACCAACACGAGCATCGTGAAGAAGCTTATTGAAAACAATCTAAAGTATGAAATCGTTGAGACTAGGAAATTATAGATTAATTTAAGAATAATATTAGATATTATTACAACTATATCTTAGTTGTTGTATTACCTAATAATAATAAAAGGATCGAAGTTGTAAGAAAAGTTTTAAAGAGGAAGAGATATCTCTAATTTGATATGGTTTAATTCTAGTGATGAGCAAAAAGGGTTTAGGAAGCATAAAGGGACAAATTTGGCTATTTATGATTTTTTAAGTACAATCCTAAAAAATGTTGATAGTAGGATACCAATATGCGCATTATACACAGACATGACAAGGGCGTTTGACTGTGTTAAACACGACATTCTTTTAAAGAAATTAGATGAATACGGTATCAGAGGAAACATGTTGAATCTAATAAAATCTTACCTCAGTGACCGGATACAGTATACAGAAATCACAAGAATATGCGAACAAACTAAACGCGAGGTAAAATACTTGTCGGAGGGTAGAATCATCAAATACGGTGTGCCACAAGGAAGCGTTCTTGGCCCCCTCTTATTTTTGATCTATATTAACGACCTACCTAAGAAAATTCAGCATCCTATGGTCCTATTTGCTGATGACAGCACTGCCTTAATAAAATGCTCCAATATTTTAAATTATGAAAATGATATTAAAAATACACTAAGCGATCTAATACAATGGCTAGATAAAAATAATCTTGTAATAAATTTAAATAACACAAATGTAATGCATTTTCACCAACGATTGACTCCTCCACAACTAAGTATTGTATATGACGACGTCAAAATAGAGCCAGTAAAGGTTGCAAAATTTTTGGGAATATTAATAATTGATGATCAGCTAACCTGGAAACCGCAATCAGAGGAAGTATGCAAAAAACTAAGTACATCAGCATAATTATGTACTCTACTCACTTTCTCAAAAAGTTAATATCAGGACGACATTAGTTGCGTATCATGGATTGGTTGAATCTGTGTTGCGTTACGGTATAATTTTCTGGGGAAATTCATGTCTAAGAGAACAGGTGTTCAGGGCTCAAAAGCGCTGTATTAGAGCAATGTGTAGGATTAAAAATACAGACAGCTGTGTACCTAAGTTTGTATCACTTATGGTTCTTACATTTCCTTCTCTTTACATTTTTGAATTGGCCGTCTTTGTTAAAAGCAATTTAAATTTATTTACCTTTGTAAGTGCAATGAGAAAAGGCCCCATTAGGAAACAATACCAAAACCAATTATATATAAACGCCGCAATACTGCGCTTTATGAGAAAAATGTATTGGGTATGGCTACTATCATTTACAATAAAGTACCAGACGTTATAAAAAACGAAACGTTAAATAAATTTAAGAAGAAACTGACAGCCATACTTATAGAAAAGTGCTACTATTCAATTAATGATTTTTTAAATGATAAGAATCTCAGTGTTTGAATCTAATGTCTTAATTATTTTTTTATTTGTACTGTAATTTGTTTTAATTGTTATTCACGGTCTTATAATAATTATATGTGTATGAAACTGACATTTTAATAATGATATTTAATAATGACAATTTTATAATGTAATCCTATGTAATCAAATCAATTTAATCTTTCTGTGTATTTTGACATCTGTTATTTGCTACTATTATTTTTTTTTGCATGCTTATTTAAGGCAGAATGTACTTGGCTTCCAAATTATGTTAACACCTAATTTTATGTACCTACATTCTATGCAAAATAAAGATATTCTATTCTATTCTATTCTATTCAGGTGATGGCCGCTTCCAAATATATATATAGACGTGCAAAAGAAGTTAATATATAACCATAAAAATAATAATCATTATTGTACAATATATACAAACTACACTAAATAAAGCTAAATATATTCTAAGCAACGGTGGTTTGTTTTTCAAAACGGATTTAGCTGCAAAAATAATGTTTGTTTTTTGAGTTTGTTGAGGAGCTGAAATATTGTTATCTGATCATATAACAATATTTAAGTTTATATTAAAGGAGCTTACTACCTTTTAATAAAGAAAAAAATATAATTTCTCACATAAAGATTTTAGCTACACCGAAATAATGATCTGAGTTGGTAAGACACTGGTAAAAATTACACAACAAAGCTAGGAAAAAATGCCCATGTATTGAATGAAAAAAATAAAATAAAATAAAATAAAATCTAAAAATCATTAGATAGTTTTAGTTTCTAATGAATACCATAATAACACTACGATACATTACAATAACTTATCGAGTTGTTTGCAACTTGCAACAGGCAACAGCACTATTAGCCTTGTACATAGAGATGGCAATAACGACTCAATTCGAGTAATCAATGCCGCGTAATATTATTACTGAATATTAATTACTGAAAACAGCTATTCGTTATCCGTTATTGAAATCTGCAGACTGCAAAACAACAGTTTTTAGTAATGAATGTCACAATGAGAACTAGACAAAAATGAGAAATATTATAATAATGTGTAACATTTTTAAGGAAACAAGTAGCAATAATCAATAAACTTCCCTTCATACTTTGTTACAGGCTTAGGACTGTCAGAATAAGAGTTGTTTTATGAATATTATTATAAAAAAAAAAATTGTTGTTTTTTTTTTTGTTTTTTTTTTTTTTTATATTTACATATTATAATCTACATTATTTATATAGACTTCTCATTTGCGTTTATGAACATTATTTGTTCTACTTTTAATGAAGTCAATCTCGTTCGTCTGTCCGATATGATGTAGCCAGATTTGGTTTTGACGACAGCGACATTTTGATTAGTATTACCTCTAGTTTTGGGGTCCATTCGTCAGTATTGTTCATAGACACCAATATGTTTTTTCTTTAGGTGCAACTTTAGATTTGTAATCGTACTTTTGTACGATATAATGTTTTTGCAATATTTACATATTGCTTTCTTGTCATCTCCGGCAGCATCATAAAAGTTCCAAATTATTGAAGTGGTTGCACCCGTTCATGGCATTATAAAGTTTTTTACACAAATATGCACTTAACATTATCACACTTATTTACACCTAGTCACCAAACTCACCAAAAGTTAAATTACCTAAACAAAATTCAATCATGCGTCGATTACTACGTGGAGAAACGAGACATACGGACTGATAAGCACGCTGCATTTGTTATTGGTTTCCCGGAGAGTTTGTATGAACAACTATGCTCGCCAACTGCGTGGCCTCCACTAGTGAAGATTTCGGACTGGTTTCGCGTGCGCTCCCGCAAAGAGCGGGACAGCGATAACTCCGAGCAAACCGGTCCCCATCTCCAGAGCAGTGCAGCGGAGCGACGGACGCGGCAGTGATGACACAGTGACGGCGCCGAATGCTAGTATCCAGCGAAATTCTATTGTAGTATGCCATCAAAACATTGCGGCTATTGATAAGAAGACCCATCGGTTAGAAGTGCTATTACGGAGTGAGCTAAAGTGTCAGGTTCTAGCCATTACGGAGCATTGGTTAACGGAACCCAAATTAAAGTGTGTGCAAATAGACGGGTTTAAGTTAGCGTCCTATTATTGTAGAAAACAAGTTTCGCATGGCGGTTCTTGCATATATATTAAAGACGGTATTAACTGCGAAGAAAATACGGAGTTAATATCCTTATCTGTTGAACGTTACTGCGAAATATCAGCGATTAATTTATTAGACTTTGACATAACAATTATTTGTATTTATAGGACTAATTTAATTAATGCATGTGACTTTTTGGACAAATTAGAACGCCTACTTGCCAAGATTGACGATCTTGGCATTGCGTGCGTAATTGTAGGCGATTTTAATATAAATATTTTGGGTGGGTTCACTGCCGAATCGAAAAGGTTGTTTGATACACTGTCGTCTTATGACATGACGAACATAGTTGATTTTCCTACACGGATCGGTACGTCTTCGTCTACGAGTTTGGATCACGTTTACACAAATTTAGCGGCTGGGCTCGTGCATACAAAACCTGTTGTCACCAATCTTAGCGATCACCTCGCCGTAATGAGTGAAGTGACTTGCATAAACAACAAACCAATCGTAACGGCACGCTTAGGTAGGAGATACTCGCAGGCCAATAAAGCAAATTTTATTGCGTCATTGGATAGTGTTGATTGGAATGAGATCATGACGCGATACACTCATCCGGGTAATTTAGTGAATTCTGTCATACGCATAGTGACTAGCAAGTTCGATACTTGCTTTCCTTTAAAGAAAGTAAGTACAAGCACAAATAATGACTCATGTTGGATATCGCAGGACGTTATTGACTACAAACTATTATTATTTGAATGTATTGACATGGGTAACCGCAATTTTGACGATAGAATTAATGAGTTTATTATTGACATGAAGGCATACTATGACATTTTGATTATTAATAAGAAGACTAAATATTACGATAGCTTAATTAATAAATCAACCAATATTCCTAGAGCTATGTGGGCAGTTGTGAATAAAGAAAGAGGGAAAAACAATGTACCCCAATTAGACTTCACGGACGTAATAAAAGACTCCGACGGCTTACGTTTTTCTTCAAAAAAAGCAGCTGTTGATGCTATGAACTGCAGGTTTTTAGGAGCTGCAGCGGCGTGTGGTGCACCGCGACCTGATGTACGGCAAGTACAACAGGATTTGTGTGCGGCGGTGCCACCAGTCGATTGCTCGCTGCGGTTAATGCTTTTTAGCCCGCGAGAGGTCTATGACATAATTACTAAACGGATACCACCTAAACCGTCAAAAGACACTTATGGCCTCTCGATGAAGGTCTTGAAAATGGCAGCGGGATCTCTCGCCCATGTACTGTCACAATTATTTAATATATGTATCAGGTATGGATCATATCCTGATCCCATGAAGGTGAGCAAAGTAACTCCACTGTTCAAAGGTAAGGGGAAAAAGGACAGCATAGATAACTACAGGCCAGTCTCAATTATTCCAGCCATTGCTAAAATATTTGAGAATGGCTTGAGTTATCGCCTTACTAAATTCCTTGCGGCAACGAATGCTCTGTCTGACCGTCAATATGCTTACCGCGAAGGTCGCTCGACAACAACGTTAACTCGCGAGCTTATTCACTTGGTGTTGTCTGCTAGGGAGCGCAAGAACCAGGTAGCGGTATTATGCTGCGACCTGTCGAAGGCATTTGATGTGGCGGACCACACCATACTCGCTGTAAAACTGAAGCATTATGGCGTAAACGGCACAGCTCATGCACTAATGACGGAATTAATGCGGAACAGACATCAAATTGTAGTAGGATGCGGAGGCGCAATCCAGTCAGACCCGTTGAAGTCAAATGTGGGGGTAGCGCAGGGTTCATCAGTTTCTAACATACTGTTTTCACTTTTACTCAATGATCTGCCAAGCGCGGTCAGTAGTGGACATATACTGATGTATGCTGATGATGTCGCCGCCGTGGTGACTGCTAGCTCCGTCGATGCGCTGGAGTCCAACCTCAATGCTACTGCCAATGAGCTAGCCATGTGGTTTCGGATGAATGGGCTTGTACTCAACCTGACAAAGACTCACTTTATCCACTTCGACTTGTCAGGACGGCCACTAAAGCCGTTGACTGTTGTTGCGGGTGGAATGAGTATTTGTCAGGTAGAAAAAACCACTTTCTTGGGGTTTGAGATTGATAGAGGACTCAAGTGGGAAGCCCATATCAATAAAATATGTGGCAAGTTGGGCAGTGCTTGTTTTGCATTGAGCAGGGTTGCGCGTGTAGTGTCGAGGGCCGAAGTGCGTGCATGTTATTATGCGACGGTGCATTCATTGTTGCAATACGGTGCGGAGTTGTGGGGTCGCGCTGCCGACTGGGAGCGAGCTTTCAGGATGCAAAAGCGTGCCGTGCGTGCGATTGTTGGAGTATCGCAAGACACTTCTGCAAGGCCATATTTCATAAAACTAGGCCTACTTACTCTTCCTGCAATAGTAGTGTATCAGGTCGCAGTATTTGTTAGGCAGAACGCTGCGGCATACACTACAATTGGCAGTGTGCATTCGTACCAAACTCGGAATCGGGATAAGTTATCTGCCGTATCTCGAACTTTAACAAAATCATCCAAAACCACGCATGTCATGGGTCCGGCAGTGTACAATAAGTTGCCACCTAGTATAAAAAACGCTATAACCGATAGTTGTTTTAAATATCGTCTGAAGCGATGGCTTGCTGAACAGGCGTTATACTCTGTTGACGATTTTTTTAAATAATCTATTTTTAATTGACATTGCAATATTGAAATTGAATTATATTTATTTTATTTTATTTGTTAAGTGATTAATTGACAAGTCGACAATTTTTATTATTTTTGGACATGTATTTGCAATTTTTATTATTTATTAATTATGATCATTTTTGGACTTTTTTTATTATAATTTTATATGACTTTGGAATTAATTATATGTAATTTAATGTTAAATATGAATGTTTATGACAATATTATTAATTTATCTATTATGTTATATTAACTACTCACTTGAATGACGTGTAAACCAATTACGAATAAATGAGTTTTATGAGTTTTATGAGTTTTACCTAAACTACTATTTACAACAATATTTACAGTTTTTTTACAACAAGGACACTATACAAGATAAAACACAAAAATACTCTATTACCTACTCTATTATTTACACGTAAAAATAAACACCGCAAAATTGCATTCCCGATCGCGATAATGAACCGTGCCGCTAGGAAACAACCAAAAACTGCAATGAAATTATAAAAATATAATGAATAATGTTACCGAAATTTCGAACCAAAACAAACTGTTGTCGAACGGTACTGTTGTTATAAAACTCCACTCTAAAATTAACATTATTTCATGCACGTTAAAGACCAAAATCGTATAATCGTATAATCAACATTACTAACGTACTTGACCTTGGCCGTCCACACCACTGAGCGGAGCGCTCTATCTCTTTCTTATACTTATTGGTTGGTATAAAGCTATCTTGTTCACACGCATCGCGTCGCGCCGCCGCCGCCGTGCCGGGAAGACCGAGCTCGAGAATCGCTTACGCGACTAAATCGCGGCGGTAAAAACGAATAATATAACGATATTGAATAATGAAACAGTCAAATAATGATATCTTGGACAATGAATTATCCATTACGTTTTTATATTTCATTGCGTAATTAGCTGTTGCGATAATGACCATCTCTACTTGTACACTGTCATTTGGCTGTCATTGCTGTCAATGTTTTCGTTGGTCAATGTCAAATATATGCCAGTTCTATTCAATGTCAGTTGAGTTGACTTTTCGAAGTTGTACCGTTTTGTTGTGCTGCTGCGCGCCGAGTTTGATTGTAAAATAAAATCAATTTTGTAATTTAAATTATAGAAGCCGATTTATTCAATTGTTTACTACCAGAATTGCTAGTCTGTTTCACAAGGTAAGTAAATTTTACTATGCTAATTGCGGGAAACTTGCAAAATCTATTTTCACGTCCGGTTTAAAAATAACTGAGATATTTGTTTATTAGTGTGATAACAGGTTTTATCGGTTTATTGCGATGCGATGCTTCAGGTGAAATTATGTGTCTGTTTTTAAATTAATTTAAAATGGCGTGCGACGAATTTTAAGTGCCATTCAAATTATCATCAATAATTCATGACGCGCAGCACTCGCGCTAAATTGTTTATTTACCGGTACAATAGCTGCTAAACCATGCATCCAATAAAACTGCCGGCCGTATTATTACAGCAAGTGTTGTAATGAGTGTAAAACTATATGATAAGTTATGTTTGTTAGCTTGCCTACCTACTATGTAAAGTGAACATTACAAATGTATTTGTAATATTTAAAAATAGATTCGTAGTTTGGGATACATTTCTCCAGTGCTAGCAGTAATCAATCAGTGTTGGAATATAATTAGGTTGTTATGCAACTGTGTATAGTTGTTTTACTTATATATTTATGCTCCAAAAAGGTTGCCTACCTACATACCTTTGTAAAATAAATTTATTACAAAAGCACATGTGCATGTAGGGGTCCACAAAAAAAAATATTTTTAGTTTCTGTTTATCCTTGTAAATGAAATCTGACTGTATGTCTCAGAATTTCAACTGGTTATTCCGAGAACTCCCCTACTTATAGTAAAAGATACCTTCACTTTTAAATGATGTGTGATTGGAATGGAATGTTACTAGAATAACAACAAATTTTTATTTTTCCAAATATGATATGTTGGACAAATAATTCTAGTATCCAATATTTTTTTGTTCTATAACCATTTTCTGATTAAAACATGCATCAGGGGCTGCATGAAAGCAAGCTGCAAGCCACAAGCAGGCCATTTTCTGGACAGCCCTGATCTATAATATTTCTGGAAGTGTCAGGATCTATTCAAAATGTAATTTTATCTGTTAAACTCATTGTAGTTATGAACAAAAATAAAGATACATGAACAAAATCTGAGGAATTGTACAACCATATATATACCCATTTCATCATTAGTCTACCAGACAACGGCACTCGAGTACAGCTTTATGGTATATGCCAACTGCCAAAGAATGAAACACCCTGCCCAAGTCTGTATTTCCACCTGAGTACAATCTGAGTATCTTCAAAGCAAGAGTAAAGAAAAAATAGAAACAAGTAGGTATCTCATAGGTAAGCATGCTCCACAGTAGACCGCATCATCACTTACCATCAAGTGAGATCATGGTCAAACGCATGTCTACTCACTACTGACAAACAAATATCTATCTTTCAGAAATCATTATTTTTAACCAGTCCATGCAGTTGTAAAATAAGATGTAAAGAAAGTCTCACTCATCTGCATTGTAATAAAATATTAAGATGTTCAGTTTTTTTATTTTATGCTAGTTTTTTTTGCTGAATTAAATTATTATTAAATAACATAACATAACATCACGCCTATATTACCCAGAAGGGTGTGGCAGAGGTGTATAACACCCACATTTCACCTGTTATTTTTAGGTCCAATGGGATAGGGTGTGAGCCTAAAGCCATACTCCGGGCACAATTTAAACTTTGTGCTACTATTGAGAATTTCCTGATAAAAAGTTCATAAATTATACTTTGCTAGACCCAGGCATTAAACCTGAGGACTCGCGGTGAGAGGCACATACGATCACCACTAGACCAACAAGGCAGTTAGTATATGAGAAAATGAAAATTTTCGTTCAACAATTTATTCATATCATTTTTTTTTTTATTCAGGATTTTTATAATTTTTAAATTAACACCATAATTAAGTAATGAAGTACCCACAGTAACCTGCCCTTGAACCTTGAAGAGCCTAGAACAACCACTCATTCATTCACATTGTGACCTATACATTTGCCTAGAACATTGTTTAGATCAAAATCAAATCAAATCAAATATATTTTTATTTCAGGCATCAGGGCCCATACATAAATACCTTATAATTAACATACATATTTGTATTTTATAACTTAGAAACTATTTAACACCTTTATTCAGCGAAGTGTTGCGCAATTGCGAGGTGTGTTTAGGTTTGACTCAGGGACTAGAACACAATGCTATATATTTGCCTAGTACACAATTATATACTATCATGCTATGATAATTATTTATATTAACTTAATTATGTTTGTTTATATAAACATCATTAGCATGTTTTGCGGTACATAGTGGATAGCAACACTGATGTGGTATTTATTTATAGAACTGAAAGTCACAGTTTGATAACACTACAGATATAATATTATTTAGCTCAATAGTCTAGCTTGCATTAAAATCAATTCACTACTTGATGGGATTTCTTGAAATATATCATCTTTTTAATTTAAAATAATAAATTATACAAGGTGCATATTTTTTCCCTCTTCTTATCTTGCCATCAGTCATTCAGACTATAAGCAGATGGGGTGTGAGCTGTTTGGCGTGTAAGGCATTACTTCTAGCGAAGAAAGCCTTTTCTTTCTATTGGTTTTTTTTTGGGGTACAGGTGTATAAAAGTAAATTTAAAAAGGTTATATCCATATTTCCACATTTGCAGGCATCTAGGAGTGTCCATATCGCAATTAATAAAATTGTTCTTCATATCTATTTTCTTAATACTATTTTTCTTCATAAAGCTTCATAAGTGTAAAGCGATAAAAAGTATTGTTGCTTAAAATTTAATCTTAAGTGCGTCACCATCTTTTAACACTGCATAATATTTGCAATTGCTTTGCTTTGTGAGAGTTTTCCACATAAACAGCAATGATGCTGTGGTATTATAATAGTCGTTATTAGTTATTACACTTTGAATATTCATTATAATAACGAGCCTTTCTCTTCGACACGGCACCACGACAATACAATTCAGTTAAACGAGACGTCAAAAACAAAGCATTTAATAGTTAATTAATATGGCAGTAAATACAACGTATGAATATTCTCAAAGGATTATTGATAAATATAGCCCATGAATATTCATAAAAGGTTTGTTGTGGCGCTTCATCTGGGGACTGCGATGTTATGACTTTGGCATCAATAGTTTTATGTTAAAGCATCTACAAAATTTACTTTTATTTCCTTGCTAACTTCCGTCCGCGGCTGCGCCCGCGTGATAGGTACGTTCATACACGCTCACAAACTTAGATTCTTCCTTCTTATATATCTGAATGTTTGTTACTATTTCACGCAAAACCTTTCCACGGACAACGCAGGCGGAGTCGCGGGCGCAAGCTAATTTATAATATTAGTTGGATTAATAATCCTTAATGGCAATTATTTTTTGCTAAGATGATGACAAATCTTTAATAAACTTATTTTGTAAATATTTTTATGGCAATTATTTTTTGCTAAGATGATGACAAATCTTTAATAAACTTATTTTGTAAATATTATTATGGCAATTATTTTTTGCTAAGATGATGACAAATCTTTAATAAACTTATTTTGTAAATATTTTTATGGCAATTATTGACGTCGACAGAAGCCTTGAATATTTCTCTCACGCAAATTTACGACCACGTATGCTTTGTATTTATTATAATGTATATTATAATGATTATTAAATTGATCTGACGTCAGTAGGTACTTACGTATCTCAAAACCTCATAATTGGCCCTCTAGACTGTGGGTGATGTTTTAAATACTTTACCTACCTACTTATGTAGCGACATTGCTCGGAATAGTCTGAATTTATTTATTATATTATTTTTATTTATTTTATATTTAAGGTTATAGGTTATAGGTATAGGTTTAACTTCCCTTCTTAAATTGCAAAAAAGGTCCGATATAAAATAACCGACCAATTGCTTGTCGAGCCACGCGCTATAGGGTTCCGTAGTAACATAATTAAGGTGTTTGTATAAACACCTTTGAAAATTATGACATTACGAAGTACAGAAGTACAAAACTTCAAACTCAAGCAAAAATTGGTCGGTTATTTTATATCGGACCTTTGTACGAAATATTTTAAGTACCTTGGTTTGGTACCAGAAACAAGATTTAATCTACCACTTTTTTTGACATAGTTACATACATATCCATGCAAACTGCAAGCATTGAATTAAATTATGTATATAAAAAAAATCAGCTTTCGAGCACAAACGGTACCGACACTTTGCCTCGGACAGACGGACAGACGGACATGGCGAATAAATATTTATACTGTGGTGATACTGTGCGGTTTTAAATTTCCGCTTGACCAGATTATCGTTGCAGCAACCAACGTGGCTCGGGGGGCTCCCAAATTGGCCTTATTAGCACGAGTCTTCACAGATGACCGTGAACCCCTTAAAAAAGCGCGCCGCCTCTTTGCCTCCACTATCCTGTCCTGTTACTTGTTAGCTGTACAACTTGCTTATTTTCGAATTCTATAGTTCCATCCGTGTGCAGTGCTATGGAGTAACACTGTTAGGGCAAACAATTTGCAGTACGTTAATAGCAAATATTTGTTTTTTGCCGACATCCGTCTGCATTTTGCAATGTTTCGTAAGAAGGTAGGTACCCACTTACGCTCAGAAAACAAAAGCCGTATCATACAGTCATGGATGGCTATCTTATCTGGTTTTAATGTTTATATGCATCCACTTATCCATTAATAAGATACGAATTCGGCATTATAATCCATGAAATTAGCTCTTACTTTTGTACAAATGTCATGTTTGTGTTTGTAGTACTAAGACTTAGTTAGGGAGGTATGCAGTTGCAAACTTAAAGTGGAATATTCATAAGGTAGTGTTGTAAATGTTTATTCAAGAAGAGAAAATTTGTGAGTGACACTTATGACAAATACAATTTTAAATATCAAAAACATTATTCTTAATGGCCAGTACAATCACCGATTAGAACCTACAACATCCTCCCCTTAATCGGAAATGTTGCGCTCAATATTATTAATCAACAAAGTGTACATGAACTTATCGAGCTGACTGTACTTTACAGAGTCATATAAAATGTATCATCAGTGTCATAAAAACAACGTAAAAATACTATTCTAGTTAAAAACAAACAAAAAACACAACATATACCTAAGTTACAATACAAACAAGAAAAAAAAAATAAATACAGGAATGAAAAAACTTAGGATATAATTAAGCCTATTTCAGCCACGCAACGTTGGTGCTTGCATCGATTCAAGCCCTTAGTTAGAATATCTGCTAACATCATATTGCTTGGCAAATATGACAGCTTAATTTTGTTGCTTTCAACTAGCTCTCGTATGAAATGATATCGGACGTCAATGTGCTTTGTCCGATTGTGATGCACGGGGTTTTGTGCTAACTTCTGCGCACTTTGATTATCATTACAAAGACTTACTATTGAAAACTCACCTGTAATTTCAGCAATTAAGCGCTGTAAGTATACTGCTTCCTTTGAATCACTTGTCAATGCCATGTATTCGGCTTCTGTTGATGACAAGGCGACTGTAGGCTGTTTTTTACACTCCCACGACACAGGTGCATCCGCTAATTTGAAAATAAAACCAGTGTATGATCTCCTATCGTCACCATTGGCCCAGTCGGCATCAACAAAACCACGTAAAGGCTCTCCAGTCTTTTTAAAAGTAAGACAATAGTCTAACGTACCTTTTAAATACTGTAGGACGCGTTTAGCAGCAGTCCAGTGTACTTGCTTAGGATTCCTATTAAATTGGCTCAAAAAACTTATAGTGAACAATATATCAGGCCTAGTATTAATTGCTAAGAACATTAGACAACCAATCAAATTTTGGTAAGGAACATTTCCCGCTAATTCCGTCTCTGAGTGCCAGTCAATGCTAACATCCATTGGAGTAGACACTGCTTTACACTCCGACATATTAAATCGGTTTAAAGTTTCAACAATGTAGCGTTTTTGAATAACTTTGACGCTGTTATCTCCTACAGAAATATGTTGGCCTAGGCAGTAACTTAATACACCTAAATCTTTTAAGCTAAAATATTTCGCAAGACCGTTTTTCAAGTATGATAACTCGCAATCGTTGTCATAAGCTAATATTACATCATCTACATATATTGCTACTATAGCAATACTATTAGAACTCTTTTTTAAATATATGCAGGGTTCAGACTTCAATCTATTATAGCCCAAATCAGAAAGTACCTCATCAAATCGCTTATTCCATGCTCTGGCAGCTTGCTTGAGACCGTAAAGTGATTTATTTAATCTACACACTTTAGTCTCCTCACCTTCGGCTATAAAACCAGCAGGTTGTGCCATATAAACCTTCTCTTCTAGTTTCCCATACAGAAAAGCTGTATCAATATCTAAATGATGCATTTTTAAATTGTGCTCAGTTGCTATCGCAATTAAAATTCTCAGAGACGAGTAGCGAACAACTGGAGAAAATGTTTCCTCATAATCTATTCCATAACTTTGATGAAAGCCTTTTGCGACTAAACGTGCTTTATATCTATTTATTTTACCTTCAGAATCACGTTTTAACTTGAAGACCCACTTACACGGTATAACTTTTTGACCAGTATTCTCTACTAAAGTCCAAGTACCGTTGGTCATCAAAGATTTGTACTCATCTTCCATCGCAGCTATCCATCTAGCCTTGTCAGGACGTGAGACAGCATCTGAATAAGAAATAGGTTCATCATTTAACTCACCGGAATGCATCACAGAACAGCATACAGAACAACGATAATTAGTTGAAGGATTTCTATCTCTTAAATTGTACCTCCGAACTGATTCTGTTTCCGCAGGTAATTCCTGATCCTCGACTGGTAAAATATCAGTAACAGGGAGAGGAGGAGGAACTTCAATCTGTAAATTATTATCAGGATTATTACTAGAAGAAGGTTGAGGACTTTGCACCTGTAAATTGTTATCATTAGAAAAGACAATAATATCGTTCTGATGTGAAGATGATTCAGACGATTCATCATTAACTTCAGGATTCGAAAAAGAATTTTCTAAAAATACTACATCCCGCCCTTTAATACATTTTCTAATATTGGTAGGATCTCGAAATCTATAAGATTTGTTGTCATCGCAATAGTCAACGAATATGTACTGTTTTGCTTTCGGATCTAATTTTTGACGATTACAAGACGATACATGTACGTATGCTCGACAACCAAATATACGTAAATGAGAAATGTTTGGTTTTCTATTGTACCAAAGCTCATAGGGTGTGCGATTTTCTAGAGCTCTATGAGGACATCTATTTTTAAGATAAGTGGCAGTACCTATGGCTTCTTGCCAGAAAGCTTTTGGTAGACCACTGTCCTGTAACATACACCTTGCCTTCTCAACTAGAGACCGATTAGTTCTTTCTGCGACTCCATTGGATTCAGGACAATGCGGTACAGTAGTCTGGTGTTTGATACCTTTTGAAGCCAAATACTCCTTAAACTCGCCATTTACATACTCACCCCCGTTATCGGTACGTAAGTTGCGAATTTTATGCGAGGTTACTCTCTCAACATAAGCTTCAAATTCAATGAACTTTTTTCTAACATCCGCCTTAGAGCGTATAAAATAAAAAAAAATCATTCTAGAAAAATCGTCTACGAAAATAAGTAAATATTTGTTATTTTCTAAATACATAACATCAAAAGGACCACATACATCTGAATGTATAACTTCTAAAATAGAAGTACCTTTTTTGTACTCAATTGTTTTAAAAGGTTTTCTAATTTGTTTACCTTCTATACAAGAAATACAAGGGTTTTTATCAATAGAAATAAAATCAATACCTGTTGCTTTTCCACGACGTAGATGTTCCAAGGCGACACGGCAGAGATGTCCAAGTCTACGATGCCACAAACTAGATGAAGTTGATGCATCATCGGATTTAGACATCATAACGCATTCCGGGCGAATAGGAACATGATCGAGCCTATACAAGCCTCCAATGTTGCGAGTGGCGTGACCTACAGCTTTACCAACTATCTTAACATTATCATAATTGTACATAGAACAACCATTTCTATCAAAAACAAATGTTATACCCTTATCAACCGCCTTACTAACGGATACTAAGTTCGTACTTAATTCCGGGACAAATAGGACTTCTTTAATACTGTTGAGCTTCAATTTTTCATCAGTTTTAAGCAAAACATCTCCAATTCCAGCTGAATTGACCTTTCTATTATTTGCCAGAGTTATATCCTTAACTTCTAACGTAGTGTCGAAATTACTTAGCCATTCTTTATTGCATATCATATGTGTAGAGGCGCCAGAATCAACGTACCAGTCATTATGACTTAACGTACCTCCTACACCAAGTGCTGAGATAAGTGTAGACTCATTTTTACATTTTTGCTGAGAATCCTTGCCTTTCTTATCCTTGTCTTGTTTTCCTCTTCTCTGAGGACAATTTGGACTCTTGTGACCAGGCTCTCTGCACTTATAGCAAATTATAGGCTTCGTTACAGCTTTATACGACTTGACCATTGCAAGTGCTGACTCCTTCGATTCACGTTTAGTGTTCTCGTTTAATAACTTTCGTTTTACTAATTCTGATGTTACTTCGATATTAGAATTCTCCAAAGCCATTACAAGAGGATCAAAATCTGATGTCAAACCTCCAAGTAAAATTGCACCAATAGATAAATCATCAATCTTTCTCCCAATATCTGCTAAATCCTGTGCAGTACTGGTTACAGCATTAATGTATTCTTCTATAGAAGAAAAATTCTGTAACTCATATCTGTACAGTTTACGTTCTAAAGCCAATCTTCTACATATACCTCTATCTTCGTATGCATTAGATAAAGTATCCCATACCTCTTTGGCTGTTCTGCAGGCACGTACATGGGTTATTGCACCACCTTCTAGGGTTAAACACATTTTTGTCATAGCCTTCAGATCACTGTTTTCTCTTTGGCTGACTGGTGTACTATTTTTTTCGTCATAGCCAACAATAGCCGACCACAAATTTTCATGCATTAAGTACATACGCATCTTAAACTTCCAATTTGGATATCCATCCTTCCCATGTAAACTTTTAATGGTAAGTAAGGAAGCTCCCGAGGAACCCGTACCTGAATTAGACGCATGACCATTATCACCAATCGACATTTTTGTATTTTACCTATTTATACATTTATGCACGACGAATATTTTGTATTTTCATCTATTTATACATGAATACATAAACATTAACTTTATTTTAGGAATTGCCCATAACCATTTGTTGTAAATGTTTATTCAAGAAGAGAAAATTTGTGAGTGACACTTATGGTTATGACAAATACAATTTTAAATATCAAAAACATTATTCTTAATGGCCAGTACAATCACCGATTAGAACCTACAACAGGTAGTTCTGAACCTAATTCCTAATTTGAACTTGGTCAAGGATGTCATAGGGCGACCAATGTCAACGGAGTCTAGCAAACAACAAAAGTAAATACAGCAGAAATAATAGTATTGACATAGGTGCAGTTTTAGACAAAGACACAAAACCGGGGACAGTGCAGAATGCATGACTATACATATTTCTCTTCTCGAGCCATCTAACACTAGCTTCTTGTCTCTAAGCCTGCTACATTTGAGTTCTCTTTATAAAACACTAGTATTTAAGCGTGGCTCCGCCCGCGTACCACGTCGTTAAAAGTAACCTATATTGTTAACCTGGGAACTTGAACTGTCTCCATACCAATTTTCATTAAGATCGGTTCAGTAGATTCGAAGATTTTTGAGTAAAAACAAACAAACTTAAAATCTTTCCTTTTATACATTGGTATAGATTATGGATAGACTAAGTTTTGCCAGCGACTTCGTCGTGTTAATTTCGTGCAATTTACGTCAAAATTGACTAACTTCACACTTCACATAACTTTGTAGCAAATAGACATGTCGAATTTCATGCGGACGAATTTGCGGTCAGCAGCTAGTATTATTATGTATAGATCGATGCACACAGACGTCATCGACAAATCCCAAAATGGTTAGGCAAAGAGTAATTACACCCACACTTCACCTATTGTGTCATAGAGGGCGATTTAATTGCTATCTGTCGGCCTGGCATACCTCGTTGTATCCGTCGAGTTTCCTATTATAATCAATAATACCTATGCAACATTTATCTGACTGGGGTATCGACCTTGAGATCTTTCGACTCACTGGCGTGTAAGCTAGCTGATCGATGATAGTTTATGATATGGCAATATGAAAGTCATTGAAATAGCCAATGTCATAGATGTCTTACTCTTTCTTTCAACAAAACAAAGAATGACTTAGGTCTGTACAATATATCGGTCATAGCTGCGATTGCATTGTACTTTGCCTTTGTTATTTAGTTCTCGTTGATTCATCAAATGTGAACCAACGACAAAGAATTATCAGATATAAGTCAATGACTCATCACCATACCTAAATGCATTGCGATATCATCCTATGTACGCATGAATATTTTATTTAACCCAGTTAATTATGTGCCGTAGTTAAAAAAGCATTCACGTGTTTAGCGGTGACACATTGAAAGAACATTGAACTCGTAAATTTAAATCAGATATAAATTATAATATTGGTTTATTAGCAGCCACTGTTAAGTTGTTACCATCAACTATCTGGTATTCTGGAATTAAAAGTATCCACAAAATGTAAGATGCGAATCAATTCTTGTGTTATTGTTATTTGTTTCGATATCATCTTCGCATTGCAGTTTTGTGTTTTGGTACCTATAGCTTTAAGCTATCAGTCAACGGCTCAAGAGTAATACATGCTGTTATTAACCGACTTCAAAAAGGGGGAGGTTGAGAACCTTTTCCTTTTTTTTTAAGTCGGTATTTTTTTTTTATATTTTTTTAACCTCTTTATATAACTTTCGACTGGGCGAATTGATTTTAATGATTCTTTTTCTATTTGAAAGCTGGTGCTTCCCTTTGAAATAGGACCACACTCCTATTTCAATTTGGTACAGTTTAGACAATGGCACTCCTGCGAAAACAATATAAGTCTAAATTTTTTGTAATTGAAGTTAGTTTTTTTTGGATAATTATGTTTACTATACGGAAACATCCTGCCACCGATGGCATATCTATCACTGTATTATTAATGCGGTTACATTTGTCATACCGCGGCCACCACACCATTGGTCTACTTTGTAGGACAACTTCCCTTATCTCTTCCAGATGTCGCGGTTAGACGCAGTGATATTCGGGGCCACTGGCTTCACAGGCAAATACACCGTCATTCACATGATTGAGCTGGTCAAGAAGTACAATGTAGGCGCCTGGGGCGTCGCCGGACGCTCGGAGAAGAAACTCAATGATGTCATGAAGGAAGTCGCTCAGAAGACTGGTAAGTTTAGCGAAGTCTTTGTTTCTTTATTGATACACCATGATCCATATTATTGAGCTGGTTAAGACCTCGCTGAATGTGGCAGCGCTATGGTACTATGAATGCCCAAGGTTAAATTTGATTCGTTTGACGACTTTTATTCGACATTAAAAAAATCGGCTCTTACTCCGTCATTAAAAAGTTTTAATAGAGGAAAATACTAAAATAAACCAACGGCTTGTTATATTGATTTTTTTGAATTTTTAAAGTTCTTTATTAGCATAAAATAACTACATACACTAAGTATATAATTATCAATATTTTGCATAAAATACTGTAACAGTTTTTATAGACAATAGTGAAGTCTTTATAAAACATTAAAACAGATTAAAATTTGCAGATAAAATGTTCAAAGATTTTAAATGGTATTATTATCGATTGCGTACTATCGATACATTACATACAATGCTCGCGAAGGGGGAGCACCTTAATGTGTCAACGTTTCATGTGCACTTCTTTTAAGTTGAGGGCCCCTAAGATATTATTTTTTTTATTTTGAAAAGAAAAATATATCTCCACCTAACCAGAGTTCAAACAGATTAATTATTTAATTGATATCTTTATTATACATAATAGTCAGATAAACAAACCAAACAGTTCTCACGTACGCAGCAGTAATAAATCGTGAATACCGCTTAAAGAAAACAGCAAACACGCGCAACACAGACTGGAACTTTCCAGCGTTCGCGTTTGCATTCTTGTATTATTTTACAAGGAACTTGCATCATTCTCTCGTTATATGCATGCACCTTTAGTCATTAACCTATGCCTAACAAGCAGTTGGATCATTTTAGTATTTTCCTTTATTAAAACTTCTATAATAACTGAGGCAGAGGCGATTTTTTTATGTCGAATGTTACCAATCGAATCAACAACAATGGGACAATAGCGTGTATTTTTTTACATTATGTTAGGATATATTTTATTTGATAATAACTTTATTCTACGATTAAAAATCGACCCTAAGTAATTTAATTACCATTAATTGCTTCATTATTACCTACATTAATATAAATTATACACATAAGACGTAAATTTATTTAATCTCAGATAAAAAAAGTAAATAATATGTTATTAAAATAGTGTCTTAATAAGTCTCAAAGTCCAAAGTTGGAGCGAGAAGTAAAAATATACTTTTGCACTTTATTTTGGCATTTATTCCTACACTATTAGATTTTATAATTCTTTTTGTGTTATAATATGTTATGTATGATGTATGTTTGGTATGTTATAATGAATGTATTTTAAGTCGTTTGCAAGGTTGCTATAACAATGAGTAACCCCTGACTTCGATTAAATATTTTTTATCTATGTACTTACTTTTTGTTGCATCATCATCAAACTATGATTCATTAATACTTCATCAAAGATTATGAGGTAATAAGTCACTTTCAATTAGATTAAATAACATTTTTATTTATATCTGCCTCGATGGTCTAGTGGTTAACGTATGCGCCTCTCACCATGTGGTCTCGGGTTCGATTCCAGGATCGGGAAAAGTGTTATTTGGGTACTTACCGTCAGGAAATTTACAATAGCAGTAAAGAGTTGAAGTTGAAATTGTGCCCGGTGGATGGCGATAGGCTCACCCCCTATCCCATGGTACCTAAATAACAGGCGAAATGTGGGTGTTGTTCACCTCAGCCACACCCTTCTGGGTTCTAGATTTTAATGAGTCATATTTAAAAACTTGGCGTTATTCAGTCATCAAGTCAATAATTTTCAACAAGAATTCACCGTCACCTTTGCCTGCTGTCCTAGCTGAGCGTCAAGTGCTGTGCGATGCGACGCGATCCATAAATTTCACGCGATGGTTGCCATGGCAACAGAGATGACAATTAATTTATCCTCTAGAGCCAGAAAAAAACAATCCAGTAGCCGCAGACATTGTCAGATTACATATGGCATGTAACCGTTGTTTCAGGCGCAGACTTATCGAACGTAAAGCTGATCATAGCAGACGTGGGTGACGAAAAATCCTTGAAGGACATGTGCGCGCAGACCAAGGTGTTGATCAACTGCTGCGGCCCCTACAGGTTGTATGGAGAGCCGGTGGTCAAGGCTGCTATTGAAAACAAGGCGCATTATGTTGATGTCAGCGGAGAACCGCAGGTGATTGAATATTACTCAGTGTATTAGCATAGCGAGGTAGTAGAACTCAATATTTTTTCGCTGGGAGAGAGGAAAAACTGTATTTGCTACTCGTGAACATTTTATATTTTCGGTTCATTACTTTATTGAATCCTTTGCTTTGATCAATAGTCTGTTGAATTAACTATTGCGGTTCCTACAGACCGCGCAGAAATGTAAGGTTCAGAAGGCGCCTATTGATAGCTAATACATCTATATTTCCAGTTATGCTTGTAATATGATATGTATTGGTAGTTTCTTCCTTTTGTATAAATTGTTTATTAATCTCGATATTTATAACTGCCTCGATGGTCTAGCGGTTAGCGCCTCTCACCGCGAGGTCTCGGGTTCGATTCCCGGGTCAGGCAGAGTGTTATTTGTGAACTTTCCGCCAGGGGGTTGGAATTGTGGCAGGAATTGTGGGTGTTGTTTGCCACACCCTTCTGGGTAATATAGGCGTGATGTAATGTTATGTTTATCCTCCATTGAATTGAATTACTCAAAGTCCTTCATGTTTCAGTTCATGGAGCTAATGCAGCTCCGCTACAACGACCTGGCTCGTGAGGCAGGAGTGTACGTCATCAGTGCGTGCGGGTGGGACAGCATTCCTGCCGATATGGGCGTCATATTCCTGCAGAACAACTTTGGTGGTTAGTATTATATACCGCGCTATTTACTGTTTTATTAGGGCTTGTGACAAAAGTTATATAATAGGGCTGTTGACTACTCCGCGCATTACAGAGTCATATTTTTTAGGGCGTAAAAGACATCGTGACGAGCCGCTTTCCAGTGGTTCGTAATATGAATCTTGATTCATGATTTGTATAAAAATGAAAAACCAATATATTTTTGTCTATGGAAACACGCTAATTGGTTTTCGATGTATTAAAGGTACATTAAACTCAGTGAAATCATACCTGAGTTTCCACGTTCCTCCGGAGGCGATGGCCAAGTCTGAAGGCCGCGGCATCGTCAACTACGGCACCTGGGAGTCGCTCATTTATGGGTAAGTGACAACTGAGAAGTGATTGTGATGGCTGAGGTGTATATCGCCCACACTTCACCTGTTATATTTAAGTCCCATAAAATTAGGTGGGAGCCTATCGCCGTCTATGGGGCCTTAGACTCCGCGCTGCTACTGAGAATATCAGAAAAATCTAATATTTTTATTAAAACTGACATGAGTTTGTAACATTATTCAAATTATGAAATACGGGTGTTACTCACATAATGTTGGTCTATTTAGTCGACCGCGGTTTCGCCTATACGTCTAGGCATTATCAAGAGAGTGCGATATATCGCGCCTGAGTCGCAGCCAGTCTTGCACCTAAAAGACTAAATACACCAACATTACGTGAGTAACACCCGTATTTCATAATTTGAATAAAGAAAAATCTAAATTCAACACTACACACATGCATACACTGCTGCTTTACCATTCTTACAAATAAAGCTGTGGTAATTGTTCGAAAGTATATTGTAGATACAGCAGCATTGTTTACCACATCAAAGTAGATTGTAAAAGCTTTGCAATAATAATGTCGTCCAGCATCCTATCCGAATTTGCTCAAACTCCTGTACGAAATACAAAACCATTACATTCCTTCATTCTTAAAGTCCGAAAGAACAGATAGAGATCAGGCGCAGGACCCATTACTTGGCTTCTTAAAAAAGCAAAACATCTTATTGCCTTAATATAGAAGCACAAGATCATAAAAATCAGTGTTATGTTTCAATATATTTCATGTTACAGGTTAGCTAACTACGGTGAACTAAAGCCATTGAGGAAGAAGCTTTATCCAGAGCCTCTGCCCAGTCTCAAGCCCAAGCTGACAAGACAGTAAGTTTTTTTATTATGTACAGTTGGCCAAGCAGTTAGGTTTGCAAGGCAAAAACTTTTACGACACAGTGAAGACTGACTACACTAGTTGTGCATGTGTAAATTACATATTTGAGAAGTGTAATATACCCACTATTTAGATATATAACTCACTTATCCATAACTGGTTTAGTCAGTCTTTACTATGACTTAGAAGTTTTTACCCTGTATACCTAATTGCTTGGCCCACTGTACTATCAGATCAATAGGTTTCCTTTTAGAATATCTTGGCCAAAATAGTATTAAGGTATTAAGGAAGGTCTTATAGATAATAAAGTATCTCTTTATTTTGAAACTAAATGCAGAGTAAATTCCGCACATCAAATTACGCTCCTTTCCTTAAATCAGTTTCCTTAAGCTACTCACCGCATCCTGGATAACCTAGCTTGAATTTTGTTTATAAGGTAAGGTACGAACGCACGGTCCTTCGAGCCGGAACAAGAACATATAAGTCACGTTATTTTCTTCTATGATTTAGCCTGGGGTTCCAATAATATTAACCTTTTAAATTTCAAGTAAAGCCATTCGAAATATTAAAGTAAATTAATATAATTGTAAAATAGCATCATGTTATATTTTAAATTTCATCATCATCCCAAGAATTGTTCTCGTAACCGTTAGCACTACGTTACTCTTTACGTTAAAAATCTATACAATATTATTATTATGAATATTATTATTAGGTATTAAATAGTTTGAGGATAATTGATTCGATGACTGTAGATTTTATAGAAATTAAAGCCCATCTCATATATATATTTTTAAATCGAATTCTTTAGCACCTATAGACTATTTTTTAACCAGTTACTTGGTTATCGCAAGGGCGGATCCAGCTGTTGAGACAGGGGAGGGGACGCATGAGCAAATTCGAGTTGTTTATTGCGAATTACAAAAAAATACTGTTTTCATAGGCCCACCTAAGGCCCAGGGGGTCATGATTCCCACAACCTCTGCCCTTGATCCACGCCTGAGCTATCGTAGAGTTTAGGGACACTGTATAGGTGTCCTATCATCGTCATGGTCTGGCCATGAGACTTCTTTGTTTAGTTAGTTGACCTTTTGTTCCGCTATGAAATACTATACTATTGTATAGTCTACAGTCTACAAAGTCTATATAACTCGTATCGCTGTTTATGTAAATAAAACATTTTGTGAATTTTTATGTTATACCAGTATTTAAAATGAATCAGCTACGACTTTTCGTATGACTCTGAAATTATATTTTTGATAATATGGAAATTTTGAAATGTATCGCGTTTATTACAATACGCGTAAATCAATTATGTGTATGATAATTAATTTTAGGGTAACAGTAGTCTCGTGAAATTATAACCGAAATAACTAGAACGTAACGCACGAATTAGCAAGAAAGTCTGAGAACTAGTCTAACAAAGTGTTTGTACTACCTCGTACTGGGTTGTGGAGGTCTTGTGAAAGTCGCTTCACATTAAATTTTGAATCAGTTTAGACTAGAAACCAACCTTAATGTAAATGGCTTGGAGAATTATAGAATCCAAAATATTTACCAGGAAATTATTACAAAAGCTCACACCGAATCCTGTGAACGACCTTTTAATAATACAACCTTTTACATTTTAGATTGATACACAAGAAAGATGACAAATACTACCTGCCATTTTTGGGCTCGGACGAGTCAGTGGTGTACAGATCACAGCGGTACATCTACAGCCACGATCAGGAGCGCCCCGTACAGTTCAAGGCGTACTTCAGATCAGGGTCCATACTACAAACTATCAGCATGATGATATCTGCTATCTTCCTCTTCATCTTCTCACAATTCAGTCTTACAAGAAACCTGTTGTTGAAGTACCCGGAGGTGTTCTCTTTGGGCAATATTAGCAGGAAAGGGCCCACCGAGGCTGTGATGAATAACTGCTTCTTCAAGTTCGAGTTGATTGGAGAAGGGTGGGATCAAGATGCTGAAGTTGGGACTAAGCCTAATAAGAAAGTTGTTGCTAAGGTTTGTATGTTTCCTGCTTATGTAGATATTGTTAGAGTGTATTTGGATAATTCGAATATTTTATTGAAATTTTCCTTCTATGTTTGCAAAAAATGTAAATGAGCCATGTCTTTTATAGTAGAGATATAAAAAACTGCAGCAGTAAAGACAAAACATATTTTTTTAAGTTGTTTGCCTGTCTGTATGTTTGTCCGGACATCACACAAAAACTACTGCATAAAATTGGATGTGGTTTTTATAAATGTGTTATTATAGGTCTAATTTAAAAACTGTTATGTCGTGTTAATAAAGTAATTGTATCTCCAGGTGTCTGGCGTGAACCCTGGATACGGAGCCACGTGCGTGTTCGTGCTGATGTCTGCCATCTGCATCCTGCAGGAGAGGGAGAAGATGCCAGGAAAGTAAGTACTACACCTCTAACGTGACTTCTATGCGGACTCTGCTGGGTATCCTGCAGGTGATGCCAGTGACTGCCTTGTTGGTCGCATTAGCGTATGCGATTGATTATGAGGTATCGGTTTGTGAACCCTGGGTTGCAGAAAAGTATTATTTTCTGTCAGGATATTAACAATAGCGGCATGTTGTTAAACCCTAGAAGTCTTGTAGACTTTTACGTGTTCATTCATTCTTTGATGCTTCCAAAACATGTTTTAGATTGCCTCGTCGGTTAAATGGTTAGCGTATGCGACCTCTCACCGCGAGATTTCGGGTTTGATTTCTGGGCTGGTTGTTATGGGGTGTTATCTGGTTTCCGTTTATTCCGTCAGGAAGTTTTTAGTAATAGCACGCAATCTTATTATTGAAAATACGGGCTACTCACGTTATTTTAGCCGGGATATGCCGACTAGTCGAATCTATTACGTAGATTTCTCAACTGGGCGATTAATCGCGTGCCCGGTAGCTCACACCTTTTCCCTTGGTACCTCATCATAACACATGAAATGTGGGTGTTACATACCTCTGCCACACCCTTCTTGCTAATATAAGCATGATGTTATGTTATGTTTTAGTAACATTTTGTTTCTCTTTCAGTGGTGGTGTGGTGACAACTGGCGCAGTGTTCAGGAATACCAACCTCATTAAGAACCTCACGGACAATAACATCAAGTATGAGATCGTCGACACCAAAGCTAAATAGATCTTAATCTTTACAAAAGGAGAGCATTGATGTACTGTAGCATAATAATAGTTGTTGTACTCTCGGATTAGGTTGCGTTGCCACCAAAAATGTGCGAGGTAGAAAAGTGGAGCGAAATTGTTGTAGTTGAAATGTTGGGGCAAGTTGCCAGAGATGCTAAGCATTATCAAAATGGTTTCGTCACTAACAAATTTTGGCAACCACAACACTACAAGTATCATTAGTACCCTTTAATTCTTTAAGAATGCGAAATCAAGCGCAGCGAGTCGTACGAGTGCCTTTTATAAAAACTTCACAGGCTTAAAGCCGGCTCGAAGGACCAACACACTATTACACCGTGTCCTATGGAGTACCTTCTATGTTATACTATGGTTTCGCTATTTGTTCGACTGGGCATCTTATAATATCGCACTTATTTAAAATAAATAGCAGGATAATATGCGTTCTGTACCAAAGCTTTAATAGCTTATCTGATATTATCAAATGTATACATAGTTTTTTATTTTCAAGGTGTTGTTGTTACGTGTATACATAAATGCTGTAGTAAAGTAAACAATAATATTATAATCTACATGTTCTGTATCTTTCTTGGTTATAATAGTCCTGAAGTGTCGCCATCTATCGTGTACCTTCTAAAACTAGTCTGTTCTAAACCCTAGTCAAGTCCAAATAGTTAACACCACTGCTGTATAGATGTCACTAGTTGTGTTTAATTTCTGCTTGTTAGGTGTAAGTTTTGGTAATAGATGGAGTTGGTATGCGTAAAATTTATAATTTTTGATGTGATTGTAAAATATACTATATAATTGGTATATTAAAATCCATGTTGATGGTATACTTTAGATAGAGTATAGCATTTATTTTGCCAAATAAAATTGTGAAGTAGATTAGACAATAAAGTGCAATATTTCTAATGACATTTTTTTTATTTTTCATCGTACTGTTTACTTTCTCGACTAAATGCAATTTAGACTTGAACTTTACAAAGAAGCAGAGAAAATAACGGTTAAAGCGGGTGCGGTCTATTTGGTAGAAACTTGATACTCCGAAACCTATTTGGGATAACTGACTTCGCAGAAACTTCTTTAGTCGATCATTTATTAGGCATAAAAAATATTTGACATAAATATTTTTAGGCATAATGTGCTTAGTACCGAATTTAGAATGGCATACATTTAAGATAGTAGAATTTTTATTGGCATATTTACCTTTGGCATAGGTAAAATTTTGTATAATTTCATTTAGCATAACGTTCATTTAGAGTACAGATTATTTGGCATAATTTGACTAGGCATACTATGAAGATCATAGAATTTAAATTAGAATAATATAGATTGGGTTACTTTCTTCTTTAAAAATGCGTAGGTTAGGTTAGGTTAGAACTGTGACCTCTTATGCACGAGCCGAGCGAGCGAAGCGAGCGTGCCGCGGCAGCGGCCGGCGAGTGCCAGAAATGAACATGCTCTCATGGGCAAGGATATAAAAACCAAATAATTATCATTAAATCAACTTTTATTTATTACAATTACTAAAAAAAAAAAACAATTAAATTAATCAGAAAACAAAATTAAACTTGAACTTAAGAAAAATGTTGCAATAATCATAAAAGATGATTCTTGCTGTAAGCATTATGCGAAATGATGGTTCTACTTTTAAATAGTTATGGATAAGAAATATATGCCAAAAGATGAATCTGGTTTTGAACTTTCTGCGATGTGATGATTATAACATTGTGATTATTATGGATATCAAAATTATGCGTACAGATGATTCTGACTTACAGAATTATGGGTTCCAATGTATGCTAAATGAGTTTATGACAAACGATATTCTGCGAAAAGAGGTTTATGCTATTAGTTGTAATGCAATATAAAATTATTACTTAAGAAGTTCTACTATAATAGGTGTACCCGGTTAAAGCACATAACCGCGTTGCGGCGTCGTTTTTTGAATTTTCACTATAACATAAAGGTTCATCAAGGTTTAGGCTCTCAATCAATCTTCCGAACCTGTTACCCTATTAGAATGGGGTTGGCTTCTATTCTAACGGATTTTGCTAAATATGAGTATTTTACGTGGAGCGACTGCTATCATATCTCCACAACCCAGTACGAAGTAATACGATACTCACTGTTGAGACTAGTTGTCAGCGATCTGACCTCTGATTTGTCGTCACGGGTGACATAGATCTGCAAATGGCAACCGGGACCGACGGCTCTGAGGCACGGAGGAAAACTCGTTATGTTGAGATGGTCACCCATCCACGGCTGACAGCGGTTAGCATTGCTTACCTGCAAGACCCAATTTTTTTTTAGGGTTGGGCATCCTCCCTCTCTTAGAGCTTTGAAGCGGCCGTGGTGCAATGGATAAGGCATCGGTCTTACGATCGAGAGGTCGTGGCCCGACATGCATTTAGCTGTTTTTTTTTTAATTTTAAAAAGGAGAAATCGTTCATGTATTAAAACGGTTGTTAAACATTTTTCGAATAACTATGAAATCAAATAATAGTAATAGTCCAAGAGCTAGTGAACCCTGGGAGTAACGGTCTTCCTGTAAGGATAGAAATTTGTATACTTACGATTTATGGCATGCTAAGAACAATAGCCATGACCTGGCAGGCGTCAGCCCTGCACGTCATCAGCCCCTTTATTTTTTGGACTGTTAAGTAAATTGAGTTTCAAAACTTGTTTCTGTAAATTTGAAAATTTTATAGGATAAAGTTTATTTATTGTACATCTTAAAAAAAAATTGACAGGCGATTACAATAAGCAGAAGTATATGACAGATCAATTAGAAAACGCACAGTTGATGAGGTAAAATAAACTTTATCCTGTATACTTAAAAATTTTATATGTTTTCAAGTAAACGTCTTAGAGTAAATATGTACAATGCCAGGCGGTTTTAAACAGCATAAGACCTTGACAGGCGAGGGGACAGCTGCTAAGGGCGTGCAAATAAGAAATGTTACATGAACGCATACAGTAAATGCAATGTATTTTATTGGGTTTTATGCAATCTCCATTATTTTTTTAACATTCATTTTCATCAGCATCATCCGAAATTTCGCTATCACTGTTTTCATCATTATCTGATTCTTCAACAATGTTTTCCTCATCTGAAAATAGTAAAAAATATTTTAATGCATCAATAAGGTTGTTAAGAATTAAATATCAAGCTCAATTACATAGAGCATATTAAATGTTACGGAATAAAATAGTTGTATGTTATTTATTTATTTATTTATTAGGTAAATCCACAGAAAATATATATAACATTTTTGTACAATAAGATGTCTTAAATAATATGGCTGATACATTTTCCAATTACGGACTAACCAGCATGCATTTGTTAGTGCGACAAATAATAATGAAAAATTTAAAACTAAAACTAATTAACTTAAATCTAAACATTGTAAACATTGTAAAATTTTAATTAAAGGGTAAAAGAAATTATAAATTAATAAAGTAGTATTAGTAGGATTGTTCAAATTGTATTATGCGACTGCGTTGTTACTCTTGGGAGAACGAATGGATTCAAAAATTCTGCACTTAAATCGCGTGTTAGAGTCATGATAAATGTAAGTTATCTATATGTATAATATCTATAACGTATGTTACCTGAAATGCATTCCTCAGTTTCAGTCGATTGTGCTGTGGCAGTATCAGCAGGTCCTTGTAAAAGTATGTAGTATATAGAAGATGGAACCGTATTCCCCTCAAACCAATTAAAATCGTAACGACTATCAATTAAGTTCCAACCGTTATTTTCAGATGTAAGAATTGTTGTTTCTTTAACCGACTTCAAAAAAAGGAGGAGGTTCTCAATTCGGTTGTATTTTTTTTTTTTTTTTTTTTTTATGTTTGTTCGCCGATTACTCGAAGACCCCTGGACCGATTTGAGAAATTCTTTTTTTGTTTGATAGGATATACTTGTCATGTGGTCCCATTTTTTTTTAGTCACGTTCTGATGATGGGATCTTAGAGAAATCGAGGGCAACCCTCAAATTTAAAAGGCTTCTATATTGTTTTTTGTATATTATCTAAAGCTACTCGGATATTTGCATCTAGTAGTCAGCATTTTATGTTGCTGAGCTGATGCTGAAAGGTACAACTCCTCAACGGTTAGGAGTACGGGGATAATTCTTTAAATATAGGCTCTTTGAGGCCGTTTACTGTATTCTTTCAAGTTATCACAGATGAGGCGAGACGTTGAATATTACTTATGTATATTCATAATATGAGGTCATGATTTGATGATGGGATCCTAGAGAAATCATGGGTAACTCTCAAATTTCAAAGGCTTCTATATTGTTTTTCGTATATTACCTAAAACTACTTGGATATTTGCATTTTAAGTTGCTGAGCTGATGCTGGTAGGTACAACTCCTCAACGGATAGGAGTACGGGGATTATTATTAATAAGTTTTCCGTCTCAAGTAACCGTCGTCTCCTCATTCGAGAAACATTTCTGCTCAGTGTACCCATCACTAAAAATCGTAAAATAAAATAATTTTTAACAAAAAAAAAAAACCGACTACAAAAAGTAGGTAAACTAAAAATCAAAAAATAAATTTACTTCGCACAAAATAATACGTTTTTTCATTTATTTAAATAGAAATTATTAAATAATTATTTCATAATTCTGAAGTCGGTGCCAAGTAAACAATAACTCTGTATAGATAATATCAATCTTTCTAACAACTATTTTCTGACTGAATATTAGTTCTTAATTATCCGATTTACTTGGCACCGACTTCAGAATTATGAAATAATTATTTAATAATTTCTATTTAAATAAATGAAAAAACGTATTATTTTGTGCGAAGTAAATTTATTTTTTGATTTTTAGTTTACCTACTTTTTGAAGTCGGTTTTTTTTTTGTTAAAAATTATTTTATTTAAATTACAATTTCGCCATATATTTGTAATGTAGGCAGTTCTCAATAATTGTTGATGTAGTTCACGTTGACAGGGTGGTAAATTCGATGAATAATAGCTTACTACTTTTTTCATAAACACTTTAGGATTATTTGTGTTGTACGTAGCAAGGAACTTTTCGTTTTCGTATCAGCCTCTTCATGATGTTGGCACGATAAATCATCATTTATATCGACAATCACAGAGTTATTATTACCTCTCACTCGCACGCCCTTAGCAGCTGTCCCCTCGCCTGTCAAGGTCTTATGCCGTTTAAAACCGCCTGGCATTGTACATATTTACTCTGAGACGTTTACTTGAAAACATATAAAAATTTTAAGTATACAGGATAAAGTTTATTTTATCTCATCAACTGTGCGTTTTCTAATTGATCTGTCATATACTTCTGCTTATTGTAATCGCCTGTCAATTTTTTTTTTAAGATGTACAATAAATAAACTTTATCCTATAAAATTTTCAAATTTACAGAAACAAGTTTTGAAACTCAATTTACTTAACAGTCCAAAAAATAAAGGGGCTGATGACGTGCAGGGCTGACGCCTGCCAGGTCATGGCTATTGTTCTTAGCATGCCATAAATCGTAAGTATACAAATTTCTAACCTTACAGGGAGACCGTTACTCCCAGGGTTCACTAGCTCTCCAGCTATAATATTAATAGTTAGTAGTATTAACTTAATAGTTTGAAATACCTATATTGGCCTATATTGGCAAATTTTAATATTAATTTCACTTTTTGTCATCTCTTCTACGATATTTACCTACATATTTTGCTATGAAGGCGATTAAAAATAAAATGAATATTCCCTATTCTATGAATTCTATCATACCATAAATTAGCTTGCGGGGAACATTGCTGCATTACTTCACCATTTTATTTTTAAATAGGTCCTGTGCGCGGCTCCGTCAGTACGTCAAATTCTTGCTTAAGCCTTTCCTGAGGTTTTGAACTATCTCCAAACTTATTTTGTCAGTTCAGTCGTGATGGCGTAACAAACAAGCATTCGGATTTATAATATTAGTTAAAATTATATTAGTAAAGATGACTGTGGCTGGTTACAGTAAGAAGGTATCAAATAGCAGGAAGGATGTAAGTAAAAAACTTCAATAAATGAAAATAGGTACAATTAATTTAATTTAATGATAAAGTAGTACTGGCTAGCATAGCACAATTTACAGGACAGACCTACGCCTGATATATACATACGTTTGTACACATTATTACATAGTTAAGACTAGTATCAACATACTAAAGAATCGTATACACATTCAAAGAAATTTAATTCACAGGTGTACCTACTGTACGTCAGTGACAATTGCGATGAAGGTCTATCCCTCAGAACAACGAATCCTCGTTGTTATGAGGTCTATCCAGAGTTATTAGATGTCAAGATGTAACATGAAGAAAATGTACAGTTATACTTTTGCAACTCTTGCCCTGTCAAATCCCGTACATTTCTAAACTTTGACGTTATTTTTTTCTGGAGCGCGCAGCTCTACTCGCGCAGTTGGAATAATATCATTTAAAACGTAAAGTTCTTTTTAGTGAATGCATGCTTTGTGGGTCTATCATCATCATATTAATCACCCTTGGCTGACCATAGAAGTCTAGACAGACGAGCTGGATTCAGAACGGCATGGAGCCGGAGTATAGCCGGCACCTTAATCGCAATTGAATTATTTCTTATGATTATATCTTAAGTTGACATAGGACGAGGGATACAGTAACGTAATATATAAGGTACCTACGTGCATACAAACGCAATGGTTTTAATATTTTCGCCTGAATTCAGAAGCAGGCCAGTTCAATTTGCGAGTAACGCAAATATCGAGAATATCTAATATATTATATACGTAACTACGTATATAATTTATTAGATATTCTCGCGTCTATAACACACATTTCACCTGTCATGCGAAAGCTACAGAAAATTTCCTAATGCTACAGAACAATCCCAAATTAGATTAGTATCATCCGTGAATCGTACTCCGAGAGCACAATCAAAAGTGACATACGCTAACCACTAGATCAACGTGTACAATCTGCATACTTTATATCAATAAAGTCAACTTTAAACCATTGTCATAATTCAGTATCAAAATACAAATCCGTTAAATACTGTGACAAGGTTTCAGTGTTTCATGTAACAAAATTCACACGTTACTAACTCTACATACTGAATTCGGACTTTGAAACTTTACATTGAATACCTCACATTACTGATCCCCAAATAAATTAAAAAAAAAACAAGCTTTGGTCTAACAATAAGGATAAAAAATAAATAAAAAAATACAAATCCTAGTGATATATCGTATCATTAAATATTTCTTAACGGATGATTCTAAAAACCCTTAATTAAACTCCTTACTAAAAGTAACTTTATGATAATTTGAAATTTACATTTTAATCTAAGAAAATTCATTTTATGTTGACACATCTTTGTATACTCTAATCAGGTTAGTTGAGCCTTTAATTTTATACTATAGCAATAATAATAATCTCCTTTGATATAATAAGTTTATACTTATCCAAAAACTAGTGAATTAAAATTATACACCTATAGTTTAGGAATGATGAAAGTTTATACATAGGTAGATCTTATTTTATTTTAATATTGAATACTTACAATTTTTATTACACAGATTGTAATGGTAAATAGAGACATTAAGCGTTATTTTTGTAGATATATTATTTTGATAAGCAGTAGACATAACCCATCTACTGCGTTATATGTTTATTGGTTAGTCAGAACATCTTAATAACTTTCAACATTACTTAAAAGTTTTGAAGGAGTGCTATACGAAAAAAAATATATACATACAACCCAGATATAATTGTCTCTATTTACTGAATTTGTCGTTAAAGAGGATTGCTGGCATGTAGATACTCAAGCAGACAAAGCCACTTTTTCCATTTAATGCTGTTTTAAAAAGCCAGTTTCTTTTCCTACTCTGATTCATTCATCCTATGAAGCAGAGGCATACTGTAAAAAATAGATATTATCGCAACAAAATACAAACTAAAACACACAATAACGGGGCTACTCTATTCTTTAGGAGTACTTTCAAACTCAAAAACTGCAGCACTTGAAAAAAGCGATACCGAACAGTTCACTCGAATAGTCTTTGGAATCGATACATCGATTTAGCTAGACTCGCGGCTATTTTCACTGGAGCCGACAGGAGCTTGGGACGTGGGGGTGGGGGGTATTTCAGGCGCAATAATGAGACCTTCTTTGATTCTTTTCTTTTGTTTCATACGTCGGTTCTGGAACCAGATTTTGACTTGTGTTTCGTTGAGTTGGAGCGCTGAAGCTATTTCTATCCTTCTTGCTCTCGTGAGGTACTTGTTGAAGTGGAATTCTTTCTCGAGTTCTGTGAGTTGTTTGTTGGTGAAGTTGGTGCGGCCGGTGTTGTTCAGGTTGAGGAGAGGGTTGGCCAGCATCTGGCTGCCCGTGGGGGTGCGCATGCCTTCTTGAGGACTGCTGATGCCACCCTGACTCACGAACTCGGTGGGAGGAATCATCAGCTTTGGTGCTGCAACAAAAGAGAACAAAATGTTAATATTTGAACACACATAATGTTTAACAAGCTGGGCCTGAATTCTTTGCTTTTAGTCTAGCTCCGTGGTTGCGGAGACAAATATCTTCCAACTGTTACAATAAGATATCATATTGTCTGCAATAAAATGTGCGTGTTTAAAAGTGTCTACACAAATGTACCTACCAATAATTATGTATATTAAAGCAATTGCAACTGCTATTCTGAAGGTAATATGATAAATTGTTATCAGAATGATAAAGCTATTCAAGTACTTATATAATTAAATAAATCTGTACCCATAGCTTTGCTATCACTACGAAGAAACTCTGTTTATATATTCCTTTAAATGTAGAGTCCATACTTCGCAATACTCCGTGATATTAGAAATGACATGCAATTTAAACAAAAAAAGCAATGTTTTGGCGTATTCAAAATTCAAAACCATCAAATCACAATGACACACAATTCCGAAAAAATAAACATTGCTATTTGACGTTTTCCGGTTCATTTAAAACAGTTTTTTGTAATATTTGCTAAACACAGGTATGTTTACCAAAACGTCTCATTGTACGGATAATCTTTTTAATAAAGAAAGTCCGTGGGAGCGGGCAGTTTGTATGACAGGTGTATTTTTTTCTAATTCCTCTGGACAAAAAGATACTTCAATATTAGCCTAAAAGCGACGCCCCGCTGCGCAAGAGCGTATTGGTAGATAGTTTTATACTTCTTGCTTGTTATTTGTTTCATAAACTTTGGATTTGACTTTGTTGTTGTGTAAACAGATGTCTTATATAGTTATTGACATTATTGTTTAATACAATGGTGGTTCTTATACGCTTTGTGTGGTTAGCGTAAATATTTATTGTAGTGTTAGCTTTTAATATATTTTTTTAAATAGAATAAACAAATGAGGCAAGCATGTTATGTCACCAGGGCCATAGCAAGGCTTTACTTGGCCTAAGGAAATATAATAAGGAATAGGAAAAAGGAAAATACGGAAACCGTTGCATGGAAGTCTCTCCGTTTTCGCAAGAAAAGTCGCGGGCAAAAGCTTGTTATATACTCCAGTCACATATTCGTATGGTTGCAAAATCAATACCGTGTTTCCAAATATCTCGATTGTGAATGCCTCTTGAAAAATCTCTAATCCACGTTATTTGGCCGAGCTCTATTTAAATTAAAAACAAATCAAATATTAGCGTACTCTACACGAGGTTGTGTTTGCTCTGATTGTTTTCTTTCCGAGGAATCGGCCTTGCTGTGTTGATTTCCTTGAGCCTTTGTTTTATTATGAAATAGATTTTGTCATCTACTGAGTAGGTAGGAGTAGGTTGGCAAGTATCTAGTGTTGACTCTACGTGAATGATGGTGGTGGAAGACAGGTTTTTAAGTTTCATATTCATATTCATATTCATTTAATTTCATAAAGTCAATTTACACGTCATTTTTCCCATATCCACATATATAATTGTATTATTGCATAGTATATGTCAATTTTAATTACATACATTCAAATTAATTATAAAAAACAAGTCCGTGAATTTAGTCAAGTAAATACAGTGTCAATAAATATAGTCAAAAATAAATAATAATGTTGTCAGTTTTTTTAAAAACTTACTAAAACAATGTCAATACTAATTAGATGTCATATTGTTACAAATAATAATAGTTATGTCAAATATTAGTTCTGTACTTTACAATTAAAAAATTCATCATAGTCATAAAATGTTTGTTCGACCAGCCAGCGTTTTAGTCGGGACTTGAAGCAGGCCAGAGTAGGTGCTGCAGTGATCGTATCTGGCAATTTATTGTATACACTCGGACCCATCACATGCGTAAACTTCGAGGATTTGGTCAGAGTTCGTTTGACACCAGTGAGTTTATTTGCGTTTCTCGTGTGGTACGAGTGGAGATCATTGTGGGTCGTATAAGATTCTAAATTTTTTTGTACGTAAATTTAATATAATTGTAACCTCCTTTTTGTATGTAGGTTAAAAGCTACTACTCATAGGTCTAGTGGTAATATGCAGGTATGCGACTGCACTGCCGTTTTCGACCCCTGGGTTGGGTAAAATTATATAATATAATTCCATTAGGCAATTCTCGGAGTTGGAATTAAGCTCGCCCACTTTCCTAACCTAAACACAATTGTAGGTGTTTTACACCTCTGCCATACGCGTCGGGGTATTATATGCGTGATGTTATAATTATGTTTTGCTATGTGGTCATATTTTTGAGCTGCTCGAATTCTACACAAGGGACAACTCGAAAAGGTTTTCACGTTTTATTACAATATAGTAGACTTAGCTTCGAGTTCCTCCTCTTAAAATTATAATATTATGTAAAAGCTTCACAGAAACATCTATAGCTACAGCTTCTACTTCCATCTGAAATATTGTTAATATTACTCATTTAATCCATTTTCTCATTTTATATATGTTTAAATATAAATTATAAAAGTAAAGTACATTTAAAAATATAAAAGTATAAAATTCTACATTTTTAAATATAAGTACAATATTAATATTAATATATTGTTAATATTATTAATACGATAAGTCAATAACAAGTGCGTCATAGCGCCGTATCTAATAACAAATAGTAACCCTTTCGGCTTCCGTCCGTCCGTCCGTGTGTCCAGATAATGCCTTCGACACTTGTTACTTATTAACTGTTCACTGAAGGGGAGAAACTAATATCGGAATTTAATATATATCCTGATTGTTTGATTGGTACCGACTGTTATAGCTTGACCAGTTATAAAAATAATTGGTGATGAAGTTATTAATATTTGCGTGCAATTCTTAAAATTCATGCAAACATTCTGCCTCAAAAACTTTTATCGAAATCACCGAAATTTAAAGCTGTTTCTTATGAAACAAATCAATGAAGATCTTACCATACACACTTCCAAAAGTAGTTTGTCGAAGAACCGATAAAAACAATGTGTATCGCAATTATGACGCATGATAAAAGTAAGCAATTTATCATAAGAACCCTGTCTCCTTTACCAACTAAACATTTGATCTAATAGCTAGTAGCCCGTTGTGCCTGTACCCCATCACAACCCGTTGCTTGAGCAAACAGAGCGGTGTGTTTGTCCGTCTGCGTGTTTGCGCAACGAAACGGCTGGACCGCTGACTGGCCGGGAGCGGCTCCGCTGTTGTACGGGATGGTAATTTGATACCATGGCGGTTCGAGGCCATCGGTTTATGCAATGAATTTAGAGGACCATTGGGTGTGTGTGACTCCTTTTATAAGTGGAGAAAAAAACGCAACCAGGTCAGACTTAAGAGTTTAGATCTATCTTTATGTACTTATTTATAATTATACCCTTTTGAACTCTTCTTATAAATTAAATCGGTCACGAAGGCTCTGAATACTATTCCGCTTTGATATACAGTTAAAAAAATGCGATATACAGTTTTACTATATTGACATTTTGACCTGTCGTGCATGTACCCATGTTTGCAATGATGTGATTCGTAGATATGGTGGTACTTGGTACAGCATTAAAGCAATCCATAATATTTACTAGAACTCTCGCCGTTAGCTCCAAGTCTGATAAATTGAGATATTAGTTCTGAGATCTAGTCAGATACACTTGTAATTATACTGTCATGCTTAATTTCCTAGAAACTTAAACCCGTATCGCATTAAGCAATGTAAACCATAAAGCTATAGGCGCGCGCGCAGCCTCCACGAATGACAATATTGACAGGCGCGGGCACCATAGAGGCATAGACAAACTTCTCCGGTTAGTCTATGGGTTATGACGCTCCGTTTCACTGGGATGACTGTTTGACAGAGAAATAAAACAGTGAATCGTTTATGTGAGTTCTATTTGTTTTGCCGCAGACGTGCAGTCTATAGACAATTTGTCTTATATTTCTTTGCAGGACTTCGTTGTTGGAATCTAACTATTAAGGAAACTAAAGATTTTAATGAAATGTTAATGTATTGTAATTTGTTAATAATTTTCATAAGTTGTTATTAAGTTAAATATACATTTTACCAAAGGTTTGCTTTGTTTGTCGGTCAACTCTCAGAATAAGCAATTTGCGATTTTTTAATAAAACTGGTTAAATATTTAAGAAATTAATAATAATGGCTATGTCATTGGTAGCTCATTAATCAATCAATATGTAATGCTAGATTAAGAAAAGTTTAAAAACAAATCAAATTAAACTGTAACCCCCAGAATCTAAATTTCACAGTGCCTTATAAACGTCCAAATAGAAGATGATTGTTTTTTTTTATGGAAGCACTACTATTTGGCGGCAGGTTAAAGGTGAGACGGTGGTGCTACCGCCCTCGAGCTCATTCACAAGAGCTCTACCACCAGTAAAAGTTGTTTTCTCATAAAAGCTCTTCCACTCCTCAACGTTCCCACAGCCGATCACAAAGGCACCGCGGTGTTTGCCATAGAGCTGTAACCGTACACCAAACACACACACACACACACGCGACGCTAGCGACATCTCTAATCCATTACGCGGTGTTTGCGCGCACTGCTTGCCTACGATTATGGACTGTTTGCCTTTTTTCTTGTTTAGACTCCAAATGGAATAACTTTGCAGGGATTGTGCAAGCTGGTTTTGCTTTTGGTGCGGTTTGTGAGGGATATGGGTCTTCAAATTACCCGTATTACAGAACGGGAATGGATTCTTTGCTGATTAATTTATCTGAACTATGTACTATAAGACCAATAGATTCATGATTAATTCGCTTTTTTATTTTTTTTAATATTGCGTAGATATTTCAAAACATTAAATTCAAACCACACTAAGTTGTACTCCTTAACGCTGTAGTCGCTTTATGGTTAATTTTTTTTTTTTTTTTTAAATAAGTTTATGTCTGTCTCAGTTCATTTAAAATATAAATATTTTATTTAATAAGAAAAGGAAGGCAAAACAAGAAAATAGTTAGAGGAGTACCCTACCTCAGTAGTGGAGAGAAAAATACTTCGATGAATATCTGATTCTGTCAATTACTAAGGGAAAAAAAAAAACAATTATTAATTACCTACAACCGTATTAAACTAGGTACGTAGGTACTGTTAGAGATACGAAAGTACAGCCAAAGCAATCAATATCAAGTTATGTATTAATAAACTAGCTTTTACCACCAAACCGCCGCGCCGTAGCATCGTAGACTGTTCGCAAAAACACTTCTACAATAAGTTTATTTTAGTTAAATAGTTGCACCGCAAAATTCCACTGAAATTTCGGCGTAGCGCAATTGTCCAGCAAATGTGTATCAATTATTAATCACATAACATGTTGTTACATACCCTTTATTTACCGGACACAATGCGGGTGGCAATCCATAACGTTACGCCGCAGCACAAATTAACCGTAATTCAATCAATTCAATTGTACTACACGACTTGCTGTGTACCGCCGCGTCAACGCCCTACCCACAGAAAAAAAATAACATTCGAATTTCAAACAATTGACAGCCAACTGACAGCTAGGGGAGCGGGACCAAACGGGATTGGTCGAAAATTGGACAATGCGGCAGATGCGTTCACGAATAAAGTTTTTTTACATACACGTTACGGCCATGTTTGCTTAAATTCTTTACCGAAAAATGGGTGTGTATTACAGGAAAAAAAATATGCAGCTGACATTTCAATTCGTCGCGGAGACGACAGGAGATGCGAGTGGATAATTAAATCATACATATAAAGTAGGCGAAGGGAATATAAATAAGGTTTTTCGTTTGAATTATAATTATTATGATGAAGGTTTGATACGAGGACGCCATGATGTATTGCGTTTCCGTTTGCAGGAGATACGGGGGTGATGAGTGTGATAACTGTTGTGTCAGTAACTAATTAAATGAAGTCAGTAATTGGGATGGCTACTTGATAAAAATATGTAAATTCAGGCAGAGTTGCACATGGGTGGATTTACATTAATCAGTAATGACGATATCATAATGATAATTATTATCAAACTAGCAAGAACTTTTGCCAAATTCACATTTATAAAAAGAAAATAATCAAAAATTAAGTAATTAAAAAATGCCTAACAAACAATTTATGTAACATTTAACAACAAATTAACCACAATAAGGTCAAAACTGCTGTGGCGCTGATTGAAATTAATGTGGCCACAAATGAAATACCGACCACCGAAGTTCCAATATCACAACTGAAATAGTCAATCTTATGAAGATGGTAAGCTTCATAAACAACCTGGAAGCAATGGCTTCATTTTCGTATTATGTTGGAAAATTAAGCTATACCTTGCCCCGAAAGGCCGAAATAATTTACACATAATTCGGCTGCGCCGGTGCAAATTGCATTTTTCAAAAACAGGACTTCATTTGCAGGTCACTTTAACCGAACAATATTTTAACGTTTTCGGAAAACGTGCATTTATCAAAATAAACACTGACCACGTCTAGAATCTGTGATTTCAGTAAATGCCCCGATGTCGCATCCAATCCGTGTACCGAGTTCAAAAATTGTAAGTAATGGAAACTTTAGTAATAAAAAAAAAAAAAAAAATAAAAAAAAAAAAAAATAAATAAAAAATAGTTATACGTAGACGTCATAAATTTCTCATAACCAAAAAGTCGCAAGCAAACTTTGGCTGCGATAATTCCCCTTTTTGGCAGGTTTTATTAAAAATATAATGTCGTATGTGTACTTAGATAAGAGTTCGGGAGCCGGCGGATTAAATGATCAAGTGTATTGGCGTATATTGTTTGTTTTGCTGTACAATTTGGGGACCGCGTTATCTTTGGAAGTTATGTTTTTATTAAAATGTGGTGGGAACGGGTTTATAGCCCACTTCTTGGTGATTGATTGCTGTAATAATTATGTTTTATTTAATTGGGGAGCTTAGATTCTCTTATTAAACTTGTCCTTAGGTAATAAGGTGAAAATCCAAGGGACTTATTAATTTGTACCAAAAAATTCTCAGTACTCTTCATATTTTAAAACTCCAAAACCTAAATGGTTTAATTATTTAAAAAACTGCTTAAAATTATATATTTTATGATAGACGCAGATATGTTTGAAAGCATGTCTTATTTCTGGAATTCTAAAGCAAAATTCTCAGAATGAAAATTCTCATTTCAGGCTACAATTTTACATCAAAATTCATTCATTTCCCATAGATATAGCCGGGCGGGTGTAGGTGATCCATCATAGCGCTGTCGACTGCCATAATGCACGATGCTAGTACCGAATTATTAGCGGCTATGGGGCGCTTATCCCATAACATAACAATGGAATATATTGCCGAGCCACACTTGAAAATGTATACTAGGTGATTTAATTAAGATGTTGAAAATGGATATACAGGGTCATTTCATTGCATTTTATTGTCTTTTATTTAGTAAATCAATGATTTCCTTCTAAATAATATCAAGATTGCAAACTCGCATGCTTTTCATAATATAGATTTTTCATAAAAAAAGCTATTTACAGATTATGATAAAAAATTCAGAGTCAATTTTTTAAAACACTTTAAAATCAAAGAATTAATTAAGAACGGATAGATAAATAAAATATAACCTGACCAAATTTAAAAATGACACAAGTTACACTGTTTAATAATTTAAAAACCAGCCAAGTGCGTGTCGGGCCACGCGCAATAGGGTTCCGTAGCTAGTCGTAACAACATTAAACGTACCGATTACCGACCAATAGCCAAAATACTAACATTTTTTTGCCAGCAAAAATAACTTTGTTTTTCATAGTGTTTTATGGAATTTGTATCAATAACAAAGTTATAATTTAAGCGGTTGCTGAAAAAGTGCTATATCTCAAAAATTGCCGCCTGTATCTCATTCAAAACAATTTTTGTTGAAAGTTTTTATTAAGATCTATAATATATATTTTTTTTAGATTTTTTACTCCTGTGGTTTAAAAGTTAGAGGGGGGGGGGACACTTATTTTAGGACTTTGAAAGTGTCTATCTTTAAGACGATTGACATTAAAAAAAATGGTTCTAGAAATCTCAATGTAATTTTTAAAGACCTATCTATAGACACCTCACATGTATAGGAAGAATAAAAAAAATAAAATTGTTTCAGTTCAATGTATGGAGAGCCCCCCTCTTATATTAATATTTATTTTTTTTTGTGTAAAAATCGTAAAGCGGTTAACAGAATACATCTACCTACTTAGTTTCAATTGTGTAGTCCTAATAGTTTCGGAATAAAGTGGCTGTGACAAACGGACGGACGGACAGACAGACAGACATGACGAATTTATAAGGGTTCCGTTTTTTGCCATTCGGCTACGGAACCCTAAAAACTGCTCCAAAATAGCATGTTGTAATATTAAATTATAGTTAGGTTAGTTTTGTAAATATTTAAATAAAAGATATGTATAGAATAATAATGAGCAAATAAATAAATAATTAAAAGTTACACTTGCTTGACATAATTGTCATGAAAAAAGACCTTGAAAAAAGAACACAGCTGCCACTTTAATTCATGTGTGTTATATGCTTATTATGCCAATAAGGTTTATATAACCCTTGAGAAATTTGAGCTATAAATCTGTTTAAAAAAAAACATTTTAAATTCTTAACAAATTAATTTGAAATAATTTTATTTTATTTTTTAGGAGACCCAAAAAGGTTTTATTCCCCTTATTCATTAAAATCTCGACATTATCTATCGCATCAACCGTAAAAAAACGAGAAAGGTGTTTGGCGCGCGTTGATGTCTAAAATTGCGGCCATTGCGTTTGGGCCCTAACGCAAATTTGCCTAACAAATATTATCGCAGTCACCTTTCAAAGGGAGATCCCCTCGGATTATACATGATCTTTTGAGGCAATCCCTTTTTTTCGCATAATTGGGTTTAGCATAACACGTAATGCTAAATTTTCTTTCACATAATTGTCTTTTGACATACTACTTCACTTGGTATATCTATCATTGTATATAATGTTATTTGGCATAATGTTTTTTTCGCATAATACTTATTAGGCATGATGGTTTTATATGTAATAAAGAACAAAAGAAATTTGTAATGGTTATCATAATGTAAAAATAGATTAGCGTGTGGCAGGGATGGCTTTCGGGCCACTTCTTAGCCACCACTTGTTTATTTTTACATACGAAAAGTATTTTGTTGAATTAGGATATTATTTAAATAGTATGACAACATACAATTACGCCAAATAAACTATGCTATGCTAAAAAAATATGCAAAACTGTGATGCCAAATTAATATTATGCGTAATTATCATTATGCCAAATGAAGGTAAGCGAAGTTAAATTATGCCAAATAAAATTATGTGAATCAATAAGAAACCACTTTTGAGTATGAGTTGAAATTATTCGAGTACTTACAAAAATATTAGTGATATTTTTAAAATATGCTCAAGTTTTTAGACTAGCGCATGCAAAAATATTGGATTTAGATGTAATCAGACAATATTATACATTTTATCCTAGATTAAGATTATGTACTTTTTATTGAGTTTTAATGTTACCTCTTTTATTTAAATTACTGATCGCATTTTTCTATTTTATTTATTTATTTATATAAAGAACCGTATGCTGTACTCCAGTATAACATAACACAAAAATGTAAACTCTTCCTTGCCAATTAAGTAAAAAGCTATTAATAATAATTAATTACATTTGATGGAAAATAATGTGAGTCTGAAAGTAAATATGTGTTAAAATTACTATGTAAACTTTGACCTATCTCTTAAAATCGTAAAATTAATTATAAAACTAGTCAACCAACTCCAAAAAAAAAGTGTCCGTGGCAAGTACAACGAACTTCCGGATGTCCTTTCGGAGGGAAAGAGGGAAAATAAAAAAATAAAAGTGGTGGTACAACACGTCCCCAAGGAGGTGATCAATCGTCGGGACTGACGCTCCCTCCCCGCTGCTCTGGGGGAGGGGGCAGGGGGCTATCCCGGATAAGTACTATTTATTTTACAAATAAATAAGTTGTCCGACTTGATAGGTGGACTGCGGAGATGAGAATGTGTTTACTTTTGAAGAATTGGTCTAAAATAACCTAAATCTATACATTGTTAATAATAAATAAATAATAATAAATAAATATTTCACAACATACACACAATGCCATCTAGTCCCAAACTAAGCAGAGCTTGTACTATGGGTACTAGAATAACTGATACTAATAAATATATACTTTTCTTTTGTAAATAAATACTTATTATACATAGAAACACCCAGACTAAGAGAAACCCCCATGTTCATGCACACAAAGATTTGTCTTAAGCGGGAATCGAACCCGCGACCTCGGCGTCGCAGGCAGGTACACTACCCACTCCGCCATCCGGTCGTCAATGCAGTTTATGTGTATGTAAAATTTACAAAACATAATATAACGTCACGCCTATACCCGGAAGGATAAAGCAGAAGTGTATAAAACCCACTTTTAATTTTCCTTCCCATGTGATAGGGAGTAAGCTTATCGTCATCCACCGGACACAATTCCAACTCCGTGCTATGTGAATTGCGCTGAATGATGCTATGAATTTACCCAACTCGTGAATCAAATCCGAGACCATGCGGATAGAGGCTGTATACGCTAACCAACGTGGTGGTGCATACTCCAAAGATTCTTACATACTTTGGACAGACAATATAGCCCTAGATTCTCGTATGTAAGAAAAAAAGGAAAAATAAGTACATATGTATTTAAATAAAATAAATCTTATTTTTGACTTCTTGCATGGATTATAGAATTAGTCTGTTAGATAGAAAGAATAAGATAAACAACCGTTCGTGGTTATTTAAGCCTATTAAGGCCGTCTCTCTGACTAGAGATTAGGTAAAGGTATTCGTTATCAGTAATCTGCATTATCTGATAGTAGGCTTTCAACCTCGGACTAGCTCTGACTGGGACCATTTCTGATTGTAAACAAACAAGTTATCTCTGAAAAATATATATATACTTAGTCTGGCCATAAATACTGTTAAAATTAAAAATAAAGAAATTATTACATTTGAATTTGGAATCTGTCATTTTAATATGATTTTTCATTGTGTTTTCTTATTTAGGCGCTAATACATTGTTCAATATTTTGCGATATTAAAAAAGAGTGGGGTGATAAAGAGAACCGAATCGCTGTGATTGAAGTGAAGACTAGGTATATACCTATATATAATTAACTTAGAACCTCACAATCGTCTATTAACAGTTAAGCACCAGAAATAAACTTGAACGAGTATAAAAGTACACATAACAATTTCAGCATGAAATTTAACATAGCTGTCACTTTGTTGGTATTTTATTTTATCCTTTGAGTCACATTTATTTGACGATTGCGAAACAGGCCTTAATGTTGTGTACGTAAAATACTAGACGACCCACGCGGTTTACTCGCGTCATACGTTATTCTGCTCGGTGCCCGCAAGTTAGAAAATATGATTCTATCTATTGATTTATCTGCGTGAACTTACTTCTGACTAATACTTCTAAATTCACCCTCTCGGGAATAAAATTTTGTTAAGCCCCGGTAAAGAAATTCATTTATTTTTAATCAAGTTTAACTACATATATGAAAAGGCAATGCCTGAAATCTGTATCGCCAACCTCGTGTTACCCATTTTACAATTAAACTTTTATATTATTCTTCATACAGCTGTATCTTGAGATAGCCACATAATAGATAGCACAGCAGCGATGACCAATAGTCAATTGGTCGTACCCCTTTAATTCTTCAAACTTCTAAAATGACGGATTTTCAAGGAGACATACGGTATTTAAACGACCTACCACGCGAGTTAGTATTATTTATTCCCAAGAAGATTGTCATGCAAAGCTTCCATTATGAAACTAACTTACGAACCACAGTGTTACTGGTGTTGAATAAATCCTTAAACAATAAACTTTAAACAAACGATTCGAAGTTCTGTCCTTAATCATTCAAAAATTCTCAAAAGATCTCGGATTTTGCCCGTTAATTTTCTAAAAAAAAAAACCGTCAACGCTCATGAACTCGAAACATGCTACTAGAAAAAGATTTATGATTTATTTACTAACTACTCATACCTCACGAACTGGATCAGATTGCACAAATAGTGAGTGTATTTAAAAATTGATTACACGTATCGTGATACACTATCTCTCGTATCGCGTATCAACAACTTATCGAAGAAAAACATTTACAGTGCGTATCGCTAGAGATTTCAGTCAAAGATTTTGGTAAATCCGTTTATAACTTATTTTGTGTAGATTGTATCTTAACCTTCGACTCTACTGGTTATATCGACCGATCTGTAGCTGTTTACTGTTTATTTCAGTTGTTGTTGCCTGTATTTTTGTTTACGTCATAGCAGGGATAGCTTTAAAACCTGGATAGTAACAGAATAGTCATAACTTAAGAAAGCAAACAATTAGCAGCTAGGTCTTTCACAAGCTATAATCTTTTTACTTTTTTTATTACTTTTTATAAGCCTGATTGCTGTTCTTTTTCTACTTATATCTGAAATATGCAAAAGTTAATAACTAAAAGTACAGGTCAACTGATTTACGTTAGAACTCTGTAATTATACGAAAAAACATGATTTAAGCGGAATACTGACAATCGGCACAGTTATAGTGTGATGTAAGTTTAAATGTGATGTAAAAAGAAACTATTTTTGCCGCTTATCCATTATGGGAAGTGGCAATTAATGATTAAATAAATTCTTTTGATTTATTATCGAGTGACCAGATCCAAATTGTGTCATCCAATCGCATTGAAAGTAATAAATCCTCTGTTTGGTCAAAACCCATGCCATGTATAAACAATGAATCTCAGTTGGCGCCTACGTCACATATGTACTAGAAAACATTATATAAGTGTAGAGATTCAGTATATCTTTACTGATAATGGTGCATGTTTTTAGTGTACCGTACCCATTGGTAAAAACGGAATGCCATAACTAAGATTCGTCCGTCTGTCCGTCTGTTACCCGCTGTATCTCATGAAGCTAAACAGTTGATTTTTTTACAGATCAGGTATAACTGTTGTAGCTATAACAAAAAATACTGAAAACCAAATAAAATAAACATTTAGGCGAGGGAGCTCCCATTCAACAAACGTGTAATTGTATTATTGTGTAATTGTATCAATATGTATTATTTGCAAATAATTCTTAATTTCATTGAGAAACACAACCGTAAACATTAAAACAAGTTCTAAATGTATACGCATTTTTTATATAGATTCTATAACTTAATAATTAAAATGAAACAAACTAAAGTGAGTTAGTAATGCTAATTGAATTTAATTCGATTCTAAACAGTTTGATTAAAATTAATCTAAGCCCCGGTTATTCAAATCATTGTAATTAGTATAATTTAGTATTATTTACTATTTATTTTTATATAATTTTTTGTAATGTTTTGACGTGTTCAAGCGCCTCCTGGGGCCTATGAAAATAAATGATTTGAATTTGAATTAAAACTTTTGCTAAGAATACTTTATTTAGCCAATTCAATTTAGCAAACGATGTACCCATACACCTTGTATAATATAATATACAGTAAAATAAATAGCACGCGCACACTTCCTATCCTTGCGTAAAAGATAAGTTACACGTGTTTCTCATGTATTTCTTTCATAAGTTATTTTCTAGTTACGTGGTGTTGCCAGTCAGCTGCGATGGTTATCGTCAAATTAAATGATAACGGTGATCGATGTTGTAAACATCTATGCTGAAGGAAACTCTTGGGAGTAATATGATTAAATGAGGCAAATGCCAAGTTTTTAGATTTTTTTTTAAATTAAGACTAAGTATCGCAACAATGCCACAATGTCTTACGAAATTAGTTTTTTCTGCATTGAGACGATGATTGTTTCAGAATTTTGAAACTAACTATACCGTAATATAAAAGTATAATACACACATACAAAATGTATATTTTATCATTAATAATAATAAGTTGCAATTATAGTGTTCTGAAACTCTGCCGTCCTCTCTCCTAAGTTGCTTTGTCCGACAGGGTCCACGATGATCTGTATTTATTATATTATAAGATCTGTAAAACATTGTGGAATGCAATAAATATATTAAGTATTGAGTATTGAGTAACTGAATAGATTTGGCTAGATTAGTAACATGCTACTACTATCTAACAGTAAAAACGTGTGAGGATATTATTTATATCAACTTATAAAAATAGGTACACAAAACGTCTGTCACATCATCGAATAAGAGATAAAATTGATATTCTTAAATACGCAGATATATAGATAGGTAGAGATAGAAAAAACTTTATTTGCACATCGTAATTTGTAACAAACATACAGAGAAATAGATACTTAAAAATATAACGTGCAAAGGGCGGCCTTATCGCCTAACGCGATCTCTTCCAGGCAACCTTAGGATGGACATAGTAGAAAAGATATTTACGGTAGTTTTATTGCACGGATTATAGACTTTTTACGAAATTCAGAAATATGATCATATTTGTTTAGTCCAAACACATAAAATTTTGAAGTCACTCAAGTTTATCAAGCTTCAGTGAGATTGAGATAGCTGAAATCGGTATAGTCGAGAATAGAATGAAGAAGGGAATGTAAGCGCAATTTTAGTGACAGTCGGAAGAAAGTTTTGTAATTGGTGCGGTGTTTTTATACTATTTAGATAAAAGTAAAATATGCTCTCAAATTTTGCGACAGACAATATAGCTTAAGGTAACACATTTTCAGAATGGGTATGCTTTGATGTTATAGACCTTAAAAGGTCTGTAACATACAAACAAGTACGAGTGATGTTCCTGGTGTTGCAAATGTCCAAACGGTACGGGAACTACTTACCATTTGGGCGGGCTGTATGCTTGTTTGCCACCTATTAGAATTAAAAGAAATATCACTATGAACTTTAAACCAAAATATATTTCTGTAAATAAAATGTTATATTTATTGATGAAATCACCGTGATTTTGGCAAATCTGGTTGTTTGCACTGTGACTGCAAAGCGATAAGGTTCCAGCCCTCTTGGCATAGATTAGATTATCACTAGCTAAGTTCGTGGACCCCTCATTTTGGATATGACGTAGTAAGCTTAGGTATGGATGACATTCTACTAAAATTATAAATGCGTAAGCATGCGAGTTTGCCTGCATGACTATTACATAAAAACGCTTTACGTGGCGTACCAAACCACCGCGGGTTGAAGCTAATACTAGTATATTGTACGAAAATAAGTCAGATTCTGAGATCTGAGCGTTCTTCAACTAGCTATGACTCTGCCTTTTTGATAAAAATACAAAAGCAGTGTTTTGTTCCAGGTGATGCTGAGCTAAGCCTAAGCGAAGTGTTTATGTACACTCTAAAGATCTTATCCAGGCACTTTAGATTTGCCGATTTAAACTTGTTTCTACTGCGGATTTTTATTTATACTTTAATTTGCTGTGGCAATGAACACTGACCATGTATGAACCTGTTGTTTTAATAAATGTCGCTATGTCGCATGTCGCATTCACCATGTATGTACAGTAATATGGTGTATGTACGTAAATAAATTGGTAGTGAAGTCTTTACGTAAGTATTTGATGGACATTTCACTCACAATTAGTTGAAACAGTTTCATATGAACAGTGCCCGTATAATTTATCGACCACAATATGCTAATTAACAGTAGCCAGTAGGCGTTGCTTCGACTCCACGATGTGGTATAATGTAGGCGAGCGTAAGTGATACTTGAACATTCAATAAATTAATATATCCACTGGTATGTTCTATCAAACCTAATGCATGGCCCATTTTACAAACATTTCGTATTAAATTGTCCCATTTGATAAGGTTGTTATTAGATTAGTGTCATCATCATCGTTCATCATGAAATTCAAAATTAGTTGTCAAGCGAATTTAGACCTTGATGTTTTGGAATGTTTTCGCTAAATTAGTATTAAGATGATAAATGAAACTTAAAAATGATTCTACCGTACCCAATCTATTTTTTGCTTTCACAGCTAATCCGCTAAGCAAGACTGGTCCTGAGGAAAATCAGGACTAGCATTAGTAACTAAGGCTGAGAAACGACTTTAAGGTACTTCATGTTTAGATACCACGCAAGCAAAGCCGCGGGTTACAGCTAATAGCAAATAAATATACGAACTCATATCATACAGATGATGTGTTGTGTTATTAAAAATACAATAATTAATCGTAATGTTAACGTAAGATAATAACGGTAAAGCTTCGTGTACTCGAGGCTACCGAAACAATGAAGCGATCAACGATCAACGCAACGGTCGGTCGGCCATGTTGGATGCACGCAGTCGATCGATTAAGCAAACCACACAATCGATCACTCGAGTCTACTATCACGTGTTGGTATTCAGTAATTTATTATATTTGGAGTGGGCTTCCGGACTCAGGCGACGTTTTACACTGTCAACACACAATAAATCAATTAAATAAAGTTAACATCTCTTTCCGATAGTGATGTTTGGTGTTCAATCTACTGACATGGCTTAGTAAACATGAGCAGTCTGGATTCTTATCGCTCGCGTGTACTTAAGCTTACGTCAAGCAAAGTAGGCTTAGTTTACACTATTATTTGTTATTTAAAAGCTTAATATTTAAACCTATTTTTATTGTTTTTAATAATTATGTCAACTGGGTTTAGTATATTGTTCGTATCTTTTGTACATAATAATATAGTGTAATATTTGTATTATAAACACGTATATTTATAATGTTTGTGCTAAACATATTTTTACTTTTCGTTTAAATAGAGAGTGATGCCATTATCTAATAAAATAACAATAAAATTTACGGTCTACCAGAATCGCATGGCATAATTGAATATCCCCTATTTTCCCCTTCTTGTTAATAATAAAGAAAATCTACGATTATAGTCACATAATTTTGCTTAAAAATAACTAACTCTGTAAACTCTGAAAAATACATTATTAAAAGAACTATATTTAGATTTTGCTAATCACCACACACATATTAGGGCTCGTTGCATAAAATAATTTGTGTCCGATATTATTACACATTCTTATAGATACGTTGTAAATATGAAATATGTCGCGAATATGAAAAAAACGCATTCATGTCATTAATTATGTTCTATAAACAGAAAATGTATGAGATCCTGTACTGAGCTAGGTAAAACCACTAGAAGCTGACTGAAAATAGAGATAATTTAATATTTATTCACCCGGCGAATATTGTTATCAAATACAAACAAAGAGATTTAAAATGTTAATGTTTTGAACACCATAAGATTGTGTACATGGAATGGAATGGAAAGTGGACTCATTTTTCCGCACTTAGACTCTCATTTGGTCCATTGTGCGTGGAGAGTCCTGGCTAACATAGCCAGCCTAACTCCGCCCAGAAGCTCAGAAGTTTCCTGGGGACTTCACAGGCTTCGCGGAGTGACCTCACTGTTCCGAGGATTTGTTCCCGTTGAGAAGCAACGGCCCTACATTCCAGGATTACGTGGGAGACCGTTTCTTCGGCGTCAAGACATCCTCGACAGAGAGGACTGTCAGTGATCTTTATTGTGTATAGGTGTTTGTTCAAGGGACAATGACCCGTTATTGACCCTATCATTATTTTTAGATTTGTTCTGTTTAGTCTTAGGAGGTTTTTTGTGAGTCGATGATTGGCTTGCGGTATTGCAAGTTTGGCTTGCCGACATTCAGCGATCTCTGACCATCGTTGGTTTTGGGTCTCTATCGATCTTTGTCGGATCCAGGTCCGGTATTGCGTAAAGGGGATTGGAAGAAGAGGTTGTGGGCCTTGTACTGTCGTATCTGATCCCCTTCTCGCTAATTCGTCTGCAATGTCGTTGCCAAGAGATCCACTGTGCCCTTTGATCCATTGCAGGGTGACCTGATTTCTGGAGCAAATTTTTTCTAGGGCATCGTGACATTCTATGATTAGTTTGTTGTTGGTTTTATTGTTAAGAAGAGCTTTGAGAACTGCCGCGCTATCAGAAATGAGTCTGATGCCTATTCCCTCCACTTGCCGTTTGTGAATGGCTTTTGCGGCGAGTGTTAGTGCAACACTGTATTATTGTGTACATATTTATTTATCATCTAGTGTTGTGTATTGTATTCTTGGATACATATTTAATTATAATATCATGTTTCATTAGCTTAAGCTGGTGACTGAACTGATGGCTCGAGTGAAAAAAATATTTTTAAATTGTTGTTCAACGTTTTTGATGTCATTTCGTTGTCGTACTCGGACCAGGGACCGACGTAAATCTATTGGGTAATAGAACTAAAACTGCCGATCGTCGTCAATTAATCCTTTCCACCATCTCGATCCACCATTAGGGCTTGTGCTTCGGATACATTTTTAACAGCGAATTTAAAAACCGTTTTCGCATTATTATTATTTTGGGCTTGAGTTAATGTGGTCGCATTTTACTCCCCTCTATGTTCTTATAAAATGTAATACGATCTTCTTTGCGAGCTGTGATGGAAGCCAAACACAACATTTATCTATGGTCTATTAAACAGATTGACATACGCGTCATACGTCAGTCATCAACAATAACATCTCAAAGATGAGCAAATTTTCATTTATAAACACTTTTAGAAATTTTAGTTAACACTTAAAAAACTGAGTTGTTTTTTAAAGAAATTAACAGTTTAATCTACATAATTTAGAACATTTTTACAGAAAATATACACAATAATTTAAATAACAATGATTTCATCGTCATTATTGTGGACTTCGGGCCTTCGGTGTCTCCGCAATAACTTCTCGACTTCCAACGTCCTAGGAGGTACAAAGTTGACAGTCCGTGAAGCCTTGATAAAAGCACAGGATGAGGAGATAGCGAGAGATGAGAGAGTTTTTATCATCGGAGAAGAAGTAGCACAGTACGACGGCGCTTATAAGACCACCAAGTAAGCATTACTAGAATCATCATGGGGATAAAACTTAAGAAAGAAAGAGGATACTACCTTTTTTTATGTCTAGATAATATTGTAAAAAGGCAAGAGTTGATTTTTTTTTCGTTTGTAACGTATTATCTCAATAATTTCTGTGCGATATGATTATTCCCTAGAAACATAGGCTATTTTTTATGGACGCACAGGAATCTATAGTTTGCAAATGTGAAATTATTGTTAGCTGCAAAAAGAACAATGATAATATAATTTCATCAACATAAATCACGGGTGAAGTCTATTTCATGACGTTTTTACAAGAAACACTTAAATTGTATTATGTTTATTTTTACGTTTTATTGTGATTATTATGTATGTAAGGGCCTTATCATACTAGCGGATTCAAAGCGGAGCGGGCGCGCAACGGATTCGTTACGGTCGAATTTTTTTTTACAAGGGAAGTTTCGCGAGACTGACGTTCGTGTCTCGTTACGGACTGATGTGCGGCGGGGCGGACGGGCTGGCGTTTGTACGAGACAGTACAAAATGGCGTCCACGCTGCTATTCACGACGATCTTGTTGCGCGTCCGCAACGAATTCGCTGCGAATGCGCGGCGTGCCCGCTCCGCCCAGTAGCCGCTCGCAATCCGCTAGTATGATAAAGCCCTAAAGTTTTGCTTGACGTGTTTAACATATGAGATAACTATTTTTGAGTTTGATTGCAAACCTGTTAATAAATTTTTCTTAAAAATTATAAGTTGATGTCTTTACCTTTCGTGTCTAGGGGTTTGTGGAAGAAATGGGGAGATAAGAGAGTGATGGACACCCCTATAACTGAGTCTGGCTTCGCGGGTATGGCCGTCGGAGCTGCGTTCGCTGGGCTAAGACCCATCTGCGAATTCATGACCTTCAACTTTTCCATGCAGGCTATCGACCAGGTAACTACACTATTTGAATTTAATCTTACTAATAGATATTACAAAAGTGAAAGTTTTTGAAGATGTGTGCGGGAAATAAGGAAGATATAATCCAAAGGCGTTCAATGTCTTTGATATGGGTTGCCAATCTCAATGGAGATCAACCATCGGCGCGGTACATATTATAGTGCTTAAACGTCTGGGCTTAACACAAGAGTACTCTTTCACTCCCTCACTCTCATAGCTCTATGTGACGGATCAACCGAGCCGACCAAAGGATGATCACGCGCAGGACCAACGGCTTAACGTGACTGCTGAACCATGGGGGTGTAAACACTGCCAACTTCTATTAGGCTTTCTTCACAGAAACACCTCTTATTGGTCGACCCCGGATTGAATCCGAGTCATCTGTGCGGCAGTCGCAAACTACGCATAGCCGCTAAAACACAGAGGCAGACAAAATTAAAACTTGGTCATGTTTGCTAATGAGTAATAGTAGCATAATTGTCCATGTTACTATGTGACTGTAATCTCCTCAATCACTGTATGTTCCAGATAGTTAATACAGCAGCTAAGAGCAACTACATGTCAGCGGGTTTCTTAAACCTCTCCATAGTGTTCCGTGGTCCGAATGGCGCGGCGTTCGGGGTGGCGGCCACGCACTCGCAGTGCTTCGCCGCGTGGTACTCACATGTTCCCGGGCTCAAGGTCCTCATGCCGTACTCCGCTGAGGATGTCAGAGGTCCTTTTATTTTCATTGCATCGTCCTACTTTTATCGGAGACTAAACGCGCAGATACGCGCAGATACGCGGCAGATATTGTATTGTTATTGTGCTAAAGCCCAGTGGTAGATCGATCGATTCCTGCTATAAACTAAAGAACGAATGGCTAGAAAACTGAAACTATGAATAAAGATTTATTTAACTTGTAAGTATTGGCGAAGCAAACATTTCTGAGATTGCTAGCATTGTCTATCACAAAAGTGGGCAAACATTGTTTTAAAATCTATGAATATTCATACTTTTTGTCAGTACAGACCACAGCTAAGACCCTAAGGGATGCCACAAGTTGTGGCAGATGTGCAGCCACGAGCGCACGGCCTTAATGACGGTAGCTGCACAAGGTCCTAGTAACTTATGATCTATGTGGGGCAGCTCTGAACGGTAGACATTATTTACTTTGACAGGACTTCTTAAGACAGCCGTCAGGGACCCAGATCCAGTAGTTGTTTTAGAGAACGAGGTAATGTATAACGAGACCTTCGAGCTGTCTGACGAAGCGCTCGACAAGGACTTTCTTATACCCATCGGTATGTGTCAGTAGCAATTTTTAATATCTTTCCTCCTATTTTTGTAATATGTAAGAGTAATTTGATGAATAAGTATTAAAGTCAAAGCTTAAATAAAATTCCTGTGAATTAATTTGATCAATGATCATTGGTTTAATGAAACAATCAGCGCAGATAACCAGGCAATGAGTATTAAAGAAGAGAGAGACAGAAAAGATTCTTTAGAGTATTTTAAACTGATAACATGTTTTTCGAACCTAAATAATTTTTTTTCAGTTAAATCATTGTAACTGTCAAGACCAACGTTCCTAGATAATATGTATAGTTTGTAATGATATTTTTGTAAATAAAAACATGATTTTAGGTAAGGCCAAAATCGAGAGGCAAGGCAAGCACATAACCCTTGTTGCGGCTGGTATAGCGAACCAAATAGCACTGCAAGCCGCTAACGAACTAGCTGGAAAAGGTAAATATAAATATAACAAAATTATATGTTTTAAACTTTTCCGATAGGCCAACATTTTTCAAAAATAAGCAGAAAGGTCTAAATCGCGTAATTAGGTATTATAAAGGTAAATAAATACCCAATATAACAAAAGTATATAAAAATATAAGCTTATAGAATGTACTTATATTATGTTAGTTGGAGCCGTTCTCCAATTAAAATATTTTGGTGTGTTGACAAGAAGAGAGTTGATTCCCCCGTGGTTTGTTACAAATAAATACAATAATCGATCCTTTTTCATGGTCTATGTCAACTGAATATTTTAAATTTTGTCCTAACTATTGTGCTTTAAAAATACCGTACACGTCTTCACGATACGCGACCACTACTTCCTGTTTAATGCTTTCGCCAACCAATCTTAATGCAATTTGTCCAAACCGTCTAGATATTACATTGTTATGTCTTTGCAGGAATCGAGTGCGAAATAATAAACCTGCGAAGCCTGAGACCTCTGGACTTTGAGACGATCGCTAGCTCCGTTGCTAAGACCCATCATCTTATCACCGTGGAACAGGGCTGGCCCCAATGCGGTACTTGAATATACTAAACTTACTAAAACACATTCTTATAAGCAATGTGTAAGTTATTATCATGCCGAAGCTTCTTAAGAGTGATTCAGTCCATGATTTTGGAACTACGGATGCAAAAAATAGTCACCGAAAATTTGAGGGCTAAGATGTAAATTCAAATTCATTTATTGTTTACCACAGGTGAAAATTAAAGATGTTACACAATTCAAGTAGTACTGCTGCAGTATACCTATTAGGCGTACAATATTTATTTTTTGTTTAAAACTAATAAAATGTAAACATAATCATTATACCAAAATTATTACATGTCAATTATTATTATTAAGAGTGATAAATGTCAACTTACATACTAATTACAATTTATAATATAAAATAATCGTTATTTTTTATTTAGGAACTCATTTATAGAATAATAGGTATTTTCCAGTAAATATTGCTTAAGCTTAAATTTAAAACTATTTATATTATTAATATTCTTGATGACATCTGGTAGGTTATTATAGATTTTTACCCCCATAACAAATATACTCTGAGAATAGTGAGTAGTCCTACATTTCCTTACGTTTAATATATTTTTGTGCCTGGCACTCCGAAGGGTTTCATAATCATCAATGTTTTGTTTGATGTTAATTGCTGCTTCATAAATATATAGTGATGGTAATGTTAATATTTTTAGTGTCCGGAACAATGGTCTACATGATTCAGTGGGTTTAAGACCACGTATACTCCGAACACATTTTTTTTGTGCCTTAAATGCAATTTCCTTATCGGTAGAATTGGCCCAAAAGAGAATACCATATTTTAAGGTGGAGCCAATATGCGCATGATACACACTTAGTAATATATTCTCATTTACAACTTTCCTTAACATATAAAGGGCATATGAGAATTGGCTTAGTCTACAACAAACATAATCAATGTGTTTTTTCCAATTTAGTCCAGAGTCTATATAGACACCCAGAAATTTAGTTTCACTAACCTCTTTTATTGTTTCACCTTTGTATTGAATACACAATTTATTAGAATAATGATTAGAATTATAATTAGAATTAAATGTCATAAAATTTGTTTTGTCTAAATTAATTTTTAAATTATTCGTAATTAACCAGTCAATAATAGAGTTTAATGAACTATTCATGCCTACTTCAGATACATTTTGTTTATTTTGTGTAAATATTGCCGTGCTATCGTCAGCAAATAATATCATATCCTGGCTAATAGCATTTGGCAGATCATTTATATATATTATGAACAGTAGTGGACCCAGAATACTACCTTGTGGTACCCCATACTTAACAACCTTGGGATCTGATGTATATTTCTGTTCTATTTTATCATTATTCAGTCTCGATATTTCTGTTATTTGAACTCTATTTGTTAAGTATGACTGTATGAGTTTTAACGCGTTTCCTCTGACACCGTAGGTTTCTAATTTATTAATCAATATATTATGGTCAACATGATCGAACGCCTTCGTCATGTCCATAAAAATTGCAGTAATATGTTGTTTATTATCCAATCCTGACATTACCTTTTGCAAAAAATTATAAAGAGCAGTGTTTGTTGATTTTCCTTTTCTAAATCCAAATTGTTCTTTTACAATTATATTATTTTTTTCAAAATAACTATATAGATTGTTATGTATTACCCTTTCAAAAACTTTTGCTATGATAGGTATTAAGGCAATAGGCCTATAGAACTTCATATTTTCTTTATCTTCTTTTTTGAATATTGGATTTATTATGGTGATTTTTAATTTTGATGGAAATACTCCCTTTTCCATACTCAAGTTAATTAGATGACTAAGTATTGGAGCAATGACATGAGCCACTCTTTTTATTATATTTGTGTTGATGTCATCATACCCTGTGCTACAGGTAGCATTTAATGATTTAATTATTTGCATTATGTCAATAGGGTCTGTTGGTTTGAGAAAAATTGAATTCGAATTATTATATGTTAATTTATTACAAGTCATCTCTTTATTTATTGGTTTTATGTCATCTATAAAGTAATTATTAAATAATTGAGCAATTTGTTCGGGGTCGGATACTAACTTATCATTAAATTTAATTTCAACTACATCTTCTTTGGGATTTACAGTTTTATAATTATTTACTATTCTCCACGCCGCTTTCGTTTTATTGACAGCAGTATTAACGTAATTATTATTCTGGCACCTTTGGGTCTTTTTGATTATTAGCTTTAGACGCTTACTGTATCCATGGTATTGTGCTCTATCTTTCGGGTTTGCGGATATTCTATATTGCCATAACATTTGACGCTTTCGTTTTGCACATAATCTTATTCCTTTACTTAGCCACTTGGGTCTTTTGTTTACGGGTATTTTAACCTTTATCATGGGAAAACATAAGTCGTAAAATAATTTAAAAGTGTCATGGAAACTTTCATATGCTTTTTCGGGATTGTCCTCTGCATAGCATTCAGAAAAGGTTAGACTTTTAATACATTCCACAAATTTATTAGTATTAGTATCACAGTAGTCTCTTTTTGTTTTAAACCAATGGGTAATGAGGAAAGTTTTCTTTATAGGGCAGCGTAATAATTGTGCTGTATGGTCCGATAAAGATAATTCCAAGACTGTTGTATGTGCACCTTTAATGTTATGGGCTATGTTATCGATACATGTTTTGCTACTTAATCTTGTCGGTTCATTAACTGTAAGTTTCAAGTTAAAGCTGGCTAATAATTGTTCAAAATGCTTTGTTACGTTACTAGTAATTAGCGTATTGATATTAAAATCGCCACAGACTATGATTTTTTTATTCATGTAGCACAATTTCCCCAATAGTTCTGTAAACTTATCAAAAAATATGTCCATGTATTCTCTTTTGTTATGTGGAGGTCGGTATATACATAATATTATTATTCTATGCTCAATTAGTTCAATACCACTGCACTCAAATATATTGGCGATACTTACAGTTTTAGGTTCACTTAAAGTCTTAAATTTCAAAAATGTTTTTATAAGTACACATGAGCCTCCTTTTCTATTATCCCGAGAAAAAGATGCAGCCAAAGTGAAATTCGGTAGGTTAAGTACTTTTGTGTCTGTATTTGTCATATTATGTTCTGTTATGCAGATAATATCAATTTGATTTCTATCTTCCTCATTACTAATCGATTGTAACTGTACAGTAAGCTCATCTAATTTAGTATATTATGTTATATTATGTCTAACATCGTAGTCCCGTGGCGTATAGGATGATATTTGTAAGCGAAAGCTGCTATATACCACCAGGCGGACAAAAAAGCTCTTGCTACATCATTAAAATTATGTGCATTAGGTTTAGGAGCAGAGATATGCGCTAGAGTCATGGAGTCGCCATCTTTTTTCGAGCTGGACTCCCCGGTGTGGCGAGTGACGGGGGCGGACCTCCCCTTGGCTTATTGCCAAGTCCTAGAGCAGGCCTCGCTGCCTCATCCGAACGAAGTCATTAAAGCTGTCACACAAGTTCTTGGCAACAAGTAAGACACATTTTTTTTACCCTCTTAGCACGGTTTGCCGCTCTTGACATGAATGTTTCAGTGCTTGACCGACAGTCGTCGGGCTGATCACCATCACAAAGTATGCTGTGTCATCATTTCATACATATTATAAATATGACAGATGGCATGGGACTTCAGTCTCGTCTCAATCTCGGTACGGATCGGTACCTCTTCTAATTCTAAAATTCCTAAATCATAGTGTTCCTATTTTCTGTAATTTCTAAGTTCAGTTAAAATAAATAGTGTATAGTAAATAAAGTGTTTTTTTAAAAACACCTTTCGAGGATCCCATATAACAGTACGTCGGTCCTGCTTGAAACATTCCTTTGCACTTAATGTGTGGACGATTTCGTCGGATTTAGTCGGTACTCCATTACGAGAAAAACTTAACGTGTGGACCACGAGACTGCATAAAAATAAATGAAAATTTCTTCAAACTGAATATGTGTGGATGATCTCGTCGGTCATACTTGATCGAATAAAACCGTACGTCAGTACGAAGCATAATATTAGATTTACCCATCCCTAATATCCCAAAAATTATAATTTTCAGAGTAATCAAAGGTATGTCAAAGTCCTAAGATGCCTTCTTCAACTGGATGAATGATGATTGTCAGTACACGAAATCAGTGATTGCAAGAAAATAAGATCGTAGTATTGTAGCAAAATTTGTTTCTTAAATGTTATGCGCTATAATTTTGAATGTTCTTTTGTGGATACTTTTAAAATGTAACTTGTAAACCTATGAGGATATATAACTTAAGTATTTTCAACCTACATACGTAAAAATATTTTTATACTTACTTACGAAGGGTTACTAAAATGTACAGTTTAAAATACGCCCATATAATTGTTTACTAGTTGCGTCTTAATGGTACCTTCAGCAAAATGTTTTTACAGTACCTTGACACTTAGTTAAATTGTAAATCGTTATTATTTTTTCGAATGTCTTATTTTAAATACATACAAAATATTTAAATATAATTAAGTGTTAATTAATTAATTCTTATCTACTCAACAACATTTTAGACAACGAACCCTCGTACAATTACGCGACAAAATCTTTCTTACGCTTGTAAAAGACTTCTAAGCACGCATCAAAGCATTACATCAATTACGTCTGTAATAACCAGAAAGATGTATTACTAACACAATGTCAAGTTACAATCGCCTATTCTGATCTTACAGCAGAGTTGAGCGCAGCCAACTCTTATTTTGGAATCAGATCAGGTAGATTACCACTGCCAGCACTACCAATGCCAGACTCTGTGCTGTTTCCAGAATTTTCAAATGAATAAAGGAAAGCCCAAATAACACTTTTGCAGTCGTATCCTCTTAACCCTTAAACCAACGAGACAGCCAGGTCAGTCAGTTATTACGGCTAGCATACGAGTGAAAGAAAGATTTTGTCGCATTTTGGTCCTGGAAAACATTACGAAAACGCAACAAAATGAATAAATCTATGCTAACCCTTCTAAGACTCATCACTAAACATAATCCTAAACAAAGTAACGGTGGTCCATTAAACCTTTCGACCACAAATTAATCAATACCGTAGCATTTAAGCCCACATGTTTAACTACCCGATATGGTCGCATTCCACCAGATATAGCCCATTGTCTTCCAGTTCTCGAGATAGAAGCACATAGACGAACAGATTAGTGAGCGTGGGAGGAAAAAGGCTATATTAATATTTTGAATAAATTATTTAGTGATGGTCTTATCAAATGAAAATGCTTTTGTATACGACGTGTGCGATAAAGCCTTCGTAGAACAGGTTAGTTGTTTATCAAAGACAAACTGTAACAAAAAGTATCTAATGATCTTTCTTATAAACGTAATGTTATTAACAATTATCATGCCCAATGGTATTCCATTCACTAAGATTTTAATCTTAAGATATTAAGATCTATGTATAGGATATCGATAAATGGATGTGTAGAGAATTGAACGTCTCGTAACTATGAAACCCCTAACAACCTAGATGCCTTTTTTTTTGACCCTAAAACAAGATTCAAAAAAATGTTTTTGTAAATTTCAAACTGTCTTAACATGGTAATACAACCAGCCAATAAGACACCTCAAGCAGACAATAAGACGTCATGCAATGGGTCAGGTACAGGTCTAAATCATCACAAGTACGGGTCAAACGACCAAGAGTTGAGAACAGAAATTTTAAAATCCCTATCCTTAAGGGTCCCTCGCGTCAATCGTCAGCTGCGCGGGACCGTTGCATATTTTCATATCTAACACGATGCACGAACTAAGAATAAAAAAGTGTAGCAACGTAACGGTTTAGCTGGCTAAATAAATTAGGTGTTTACTCATTCAAGCTTATTCATAACTCTCAGTAACTCACAATTGTTGACTACAAGCCCCAATTATTTCATTACAATACGAAGTACAAAACCTGTCTAAATTCGCCTATCGAGAAATCTTAACAAGCGGCCACTAATATTTTTATTGATATAGGAGTCACGGGGTCATTACCGGGACAAAGGTTTGTATTGGTAAGTGCGTCACGTGACACGGCCGGGGGGGTCGAAGGGGTGTGAAGGGGGTAGTCGCGTGTAAGATTGTGCGATAGTCTCCCCCGCGCTGGACGCCGTCGTAATCGGTTTACTGGGCCTGCTGAGGTATGGAGGAAGATAGGAGAGACAGCGGAGGAAGTTCTTGGTGAAATTGACATGCCAAATGGAGTCTTAGAAAACAAACATCAACCGTGATACGGGTACAAAGTTGAATCACATCACATATTTTTTTGTTTTAGCAAATTACTTATTCTACATCACATACAATAGCTGAACTTGTGTCTAGAGGACTAAGGGCGCTTTTGCTCAAAATACAATCCGGATCCAATCCAATTCCTTGAAAAACTATGTATGAGAAACAGTATGACGAAAATTGGATGTTGTATTAAAGTATCGTAGTAGTATAGTAGTAAATAGTTTGCATGCAAAAGCATATTCCGTAGGAGATATTTTAATATGGCCGGCTACGAAAAGTCTAAGGAAAATCGCACAATCACATCTTTAGACCAAGGTGTGGTTTTATATTTTTCTTTACATTGTAACATTAGGTCACGATCTCCAAGACAAAACACACGGTTTTCACTGCTATAGACTTTTCGGTTTAACTGATTGACCTTCCTGTCCAATATATCGGATATTGGCAAGGCTGCCTAACACAGGTATGTTTGAATTAAGAACAAACACTCGGTTTAGGTTTATTTGATATGTTGCACTCAATTTTGGGCATCGCTAATAAATAATACACACAGCGTCGTCTTAGATATTTCAACTTCTATATTATGTCATTCGTAGCTTCATGAATGTCGCTATTTCCCATAAATTGCGGCACACCCCACGTCTCGCTTAATGCAGGTGACTTGCAAGCCACGTGTAATATGCTACTTCTACCACTTGAGTTCAGCTAATAACCCTTCGGAGGCGGTCCCGATCTGATGGTCACTTCAACTTCAACTAAAACTATTATTACTGCGTTCAGTCTTTTAACCACGTGACATGATTTCTGTTAAGCTTTTTAAGGGCTTTTTTAACGAATGTAGCAAAGTGGTAGGTGGTAAAAACCACAGTCCTTGAACATCTACATTAAAACGGATTGTGGATGCGACGTCACTACATTATCACCGCAAAATCTTAAGCTTAGTGGCAGTTAAAAAATTGAATAGTGGTGCGTTCTTTCGAGTCAGTTAACAAAAGCGCTGCCACAGTGTAAAAGCTTATTATTTTCTTTGAATATTTTTATGTTTCCGTCTTATTTGCTGACATATTTGAACGGCCATGCTTTTTTTTGCACTTCTTGTATCATTGTAGAAAATTCAACAAGTACAGTGAATTAGAACATCACGACTATATTACCCGAAAGGGTGTGGCAGAGGTGTACAACACTCATATTTCACCTGTTATGTTTAGGTCCAATGGGCTATTGGTGAGCCTATCGCTATCAACCGGGCACAATTACAATTCCGTGCTGCTATTGAGAATTTCCTTACGGAAAGTTTTTTGGAATTTGTGAACGGACCAATTATTATGACACTGGATTTTCGAATCAATTTTGAAATTCTTTTTAATATTAATGATGAACTGTGAAGATCAAGCTGACTTAGTAGTAAAGAGGAATTGTGTCAGTCAGTGCAACAAAAGCTTTTGCAGGAGAGTATAAATAAGAAGATAGTAAAACAGCTATTACACTACCGTTATTCAAAGAACTTAGTTAAAGAAGTGTAATAGAATTCCTGAAGTATCCAACGTAGTGACAGACTCTCCCTCCCTGACTATCGGGTCCTGAATAATGTGTAGTGTGATAGCCACTTAACCGAAGTAAACCAACTTCCAAACATCCTAGATATTCATCTCATTTGTTATTTTGCACAAGCGTTTGTGTCGCGTCATCGTCCCCAAGCGATGCACAAACGCCAATGATTCTGTAATGTTGTATATTGCCAATCACAACAACATTCAAAAATGCAAATAAAAACCTTGCCATCGCACCATCAATAAAAAATAAACCGTAACTGGTTCAAACAGAGTTGAAAATCGATCGTCAAATGTCAATATCTTGAAGATCCAAATGTCATGGGACAGTGGAGTTGCAAGCGGAAAATGACAACGTGAGATACCTATCCTTTGCTAAGCAATATTATGTTTGCACCTGCACAAAAAACTTTAGGGTAATCTGAACTCTATTTTAATACTGTTATGGTTTCGATTTGCGAGGTATGGGGGTTTTAAGGTGGATTTTAAGGTTGGCAAGGGTAAATCTCGTGAGGTTTGATATCGGGGCACTGGCTGCAATAGATACCATCTACACAAGGTATTCGTCCTTTGAGTCTTTGACAGACTTCACGTGTGGTCTACTTTTGGTTTGTTATGTATTTGCTTTTGTTACCTTTGTATTTTGTGTGTAAGCTAAGGATTTGTTTATTTTAGTACGGTAAGGCTAAGGAGGGTCATTCACTTAGGTTTGTTTCCTCATGCTTTGCAGATTTGACCAGGCTTTGATTCAGCGGGTTTTAAAAATGATATTACCAAACCCAGATCTATTAGTAGTATAGTAACTAATTAGCTATCATTAGTTGTTGTTATATAACTAATTAGCTATCATTAGTTGTATTTCATATAAATGAACATACAATGTTTAAAAGCCGCCAAAAAGTACTATCTTAGTGAACTTATAGTTTTGAAAATATCCTTTTAGAAACTGATATTGTTTTTTTGCTGATGGTTATTAAATATTCTTCATGATAAGAAAATTCTACTTGATTTTAAATTCTGACGGCTGTTTGGATAAATTGAATGACTATAAACTAATTTAATTTTTGAAAATTTTATATTTAGGAGGACTTACGGAAAAATAACACAGAATATAATAATTATAAATTTTTTAGCTACTAGAGTACCATATATCACGAAGAAGTTTTCTTTGTAGTAAAGCTATTTTATAAATTGCACTCACTTAGCAAAGTTCAATGACAGTAACTCACGTGCTAAAACTCGATAAAAACGACCCTTTTTCAGTGGGTCAAATCCATGAAAATGACACAGTTTACAGTTAGTTGACGTGTGAATTTCAGGCCCAATTCAAATAATTGCAGTGAATTGTTTGCAGTCGGTAAACGTTACGATAGGGCGGCATTCGGCATGTCGGGTGAGGCAATTACGATGGTATCGATGGTAAATATTGTGGGTGAGGACATGTGGGGTACTGGATAAACGCGGCATTTTATAATTTGTTTAAAGAAACTGGAACTGTTGGCCGTTTGTTTTAAATGGTAGCTTTTGTCAATGAACCTGGACAGCAAGCCCTGTGTTATTTTAGAATCTGTCGTGCTAAATGCACGCCCCAATTTTACCAGTGCCTGATAACGTTTTAGATAGTTAACCGCCTGATAACTGCTGCCGAAAATAATAAGTGAAAGATTTATAACGAAATAGACTGTGTGACATTATTTATATTATTTATCTGAGCTTTTCCGTCAAAATATTGTCTCCGTTGTCTGACTTCCGTTCCTAAAGACCACACAGCAATCTGCTGGTCATTGGCATCAAAGGCGTTGTAATAAAAGCACACACGTAACTCCCGGTAATTGATTGAACACATGTTCTGTGACAACGGTGGTCGCACTTTATTGGAATACTGGGAAAATAGTATACTCATCATGACAATATTATTTGGGTTATGGATACATGTATGTATTTGTTGAAGAGATATGAGTCGATATCGTCGTTGGATGTCTATAAATATCCACAAACTATGCAATCCATTCGTCATATTGGCGTTTAGTAACTAGGCACAACAAGACTGATATTTTCATAAAGATATAACTGTCATTGAATTTAGACGCCATTACGAATCACTTCTGATAGCATTCAGAGCTAATTCGTTAAAAGCAGAATCTTGTAATGCTGAGCTGTATCTCAGCAATATCTCATTTATCAGGCATCGGTACTTGAGCACATGTTATCTATCAGTTAAATTATCTTGTTCCGATTATATCTTGGTTTGTCATAAAAGCAATCTTTTGTGGCACTCTCCAAGAAAGATTGGTTGTATTTATTTGTGAGATATATGGTAAAAAACCAGTTAAATATAACTTCTTATCTTATGAGTAAAACCAAAAATCTAAAATGGAAAATCTTTTGTTTTGGCAGATATGTGTGAACGTCATAAATACGCTTGCCACATGGAGTATATAAAATATTGTAGATACAAGATTTTACTGTAATAAGACTTTTATTGTTCTTCATTCGAGTCGACGGTAAAGTCAAATTTTATTAGCCAGCCCTGTATGTGGCTACCTGAACAGCGCTTTCATCTTTCTTTCGTTCAATAAGACTTTAATAAATAAAAATAAAATGATATAATAAATATGCTTTCCCAGTTGAACTAGCTTAAATCCGAATAAATAGCATCCTGTATTTTATAGCAGCAATCGGTAGAGTCAATAATTCAGATCAAATCACTCTATCAAACATGGTAGGTTATATGCATGGAAAACCACGATGTAAAAGAATTAGAAAAAAGCAGTAAAAATTCCCATGCAACCAGTAAATTAGTAGAAAAATAAGCTATAATGCTAAAAATTAATGGTCATCCTCTAATTAAAATTACCAGGATTGTTAATTTTTTTTTGAACGCCGCTATCGCTTAGTACTATAAAAGTATAGGTGTTATTCTTCTCTTTTAATTTAAAAATATAAATCTATCTGCTACAATTTTACAGCTAAATCTCTGAATGGATTTTGACAAAATCTAAATTAAAGATAGTTGTAAGGCTCAACATTCCGCTCAATTTCCATACGATCAAAGCCACGGGCAGCCACTAGTATGTAAATGAAGGTTCCAAAGAAAACTTAGTCCAATTTCACCCCCGTGCGTGTTGCGTGGGTACACACAGAGATACGGTACACGGGATTAGGCGGATCGCAGGCGACTCGCGTGCGGTCGCCTTACGACCGTGTGTCGACCGACCTAATGCTGTGTTGTTTGGATGGTGTACTTATTAACCGAAAATTAATGGAAAATATATAATTTATGTATTCAATTGTGAAAATACGCAGAAAAATATCTGTTGGTTAAAAAATATAGCTTTTAAACTCTAAATCCGGTAGTAAATCAAATCAAATCAAATCAAATCATTTATTTCCATGGGCCCCAAAGGGCGCTTGAACACGTCAAAACAAACATCAAAACACAAAAAATATAAAATTAAAATAAAACTTAGCTAACTAAATTATAATACTTATTGTAATAAAATGATTTGACACCGGAGCTTAGATTGACTTTAATTCAACTTAGAGATTTAAATTAAAATCAATCCAAGTACCAGCTCCGATGGGTATTGCATCATGAGAAGAGCTGGTGAGAAACTCATGTGCACCATCTTTTCAAATAATTCATACAATATTTGTTTGTTTTTTGACAATAATTCTATGTGTAAGTTATAGCAACCAAAACAACATTATAGCTAAAGATGGTTATAAAGAGAAAATAAACTTAAATATAGAAATGGAATTAAATTAATACTTATAAATGAATATATTGTATATAAGGTTGCAATATCTTTAGTAGTAAAACGGAAAGCAAAAAATAAAGAAAAACATGACAATGTGTAACTGTATCCACTCGTAAGTATATAATTAATAGTTCACGCGTTAATTTCTAATTAAGAATATTATATATATTATTATACTTAACTTCTTATAGTTTACTTACATTTTTTTCAAGCCTGCCTCTTAGTATGATTATAATTGCTTATATGTATTTGTTAGGTAGGTCTCTTTCCTTCCTTGTAAGGATCCCGACAGTAGGCATTCGCTTGTAATGTAAATGTCATTTGTAATTACTGTATTTTATAGGAAAATACTCGTCAGTCATTATCTTCGAATCTGCAACGTTACATAACAGGCGAAAGCTCGCAGTCTGGGAGCACCTTTAAATTTTCAGAGAATATAGATATTTAGAGCAAAATAAATTCACGTCTTAGATTTTAGTCTTTTCGATGCTCTCGTCTTTTATGTCTGCTATTAGATTATATGATTTTTATTTAAAAAGTTTAATAAAGTTGAGTTTTAATACAATGACGACCACTAAAATATTCGGTAAGAAATACCATAGTATAGATACAGTACGTCCGCGCGTCCCCCGACCGAGGCATGCCGCGGGAGCTTTACAATCCGATTAAGGGATTAAGCTATTAGACAGTCAGTAGCTGTTGACAAAAGGCAGCTAATTGTTTTGATTTATTGCTTGTTGAATATCTTATTAAAGGGTTCTTTAATTAAATCATCTCATACAATGTCTTAATTTAAACTTTTTGCACATAGTTATTACAGTCCGTCCACTTCGGTTGGGACATCAGGCATGCCGCGGAAGCTTTACAATCCGATTATGGAATGTATTATTAGAAGTATAGATAGTGACTGTTGACAAAGCTTATTATTTTGATTTATTATTTTTAGAATATCTTGGTAGGTATACTAAATATTAACCACTTAACTTAATTCGAAATAAAACCTTTTAAAGTTTAAAATAAAATAAATAAGCTCTTTTTACTATTTTTTAACTTTCTATTGTCCATTATAAAGAATATTGTGCCACCCATAAATAGCACTACAAAAAAAAAACTAGGTGTTAATAATTATATATTTTACAGAAACAGACCTATTCTGCGTTGGTAGGAACCCTTATGGTGATAGTTTTCCACCCAATCTTAATTTCAAATAATTACGTATTCAAAGTATTTTTTTTACAAAATAGTAACCAAAAGGTACAGCTATTTTATAAAGCACCTGCATCGAGTTACAGCGAATAAACTTTCACACGTTTGAATGAAGTTTTGTGTGTGTAGTAAACGAGTTATGCTACAATCTGAACTCTACATCTGATCTCTGCCTATGTGCCTGTGTTTGTGAGTGAGTGTGTGTGTTAGAACTGTGATATGTAAGACATTAATTGTGTTTGTTATGCCACGGAGCTTACGGACTTACGCGAATATAATTATGAGATGGAATTGAATAATGGTAAAAATATTAAAGATATATTGGATTCACAGGCAAAATTTTGCATTTTAATTCTATTTTTGAATGATATTAAGGGATATTTACTTTTTTATCATTGCAACAGATCTTTATGTTGTAATAGACTTGCCATAATTCTTTACACATATTCAACTTTCGAACCTAGTGTTGTGCCAGACAGCTGTCAAAGTGGAGCTGTCAAATTATTTGCTCTGAGGCATGAGTGACACAGGTCGGGTCACGAACCCTGACCACTGGGCTGTGGTCTGTCGGAGTGATGGGATACGTCATAACATGATGGTACTGTGATTTGTGTGTGTCGTAATGTGGGAGCTATCGTGTGGTTGCAAAGAGCCCTTTATCAATATGGAAAGGAAATTAAATAAGTCCGTAAAAGCTCGCGCAGGAGCCGAAGGTTATTATTGACAATTTTGCCTTAATTTTTACTTTTTAGAACTTAAATCAGCTAAGCTCTGGCTACGCTGCTTAATCCGTACATAACCTATAGTATGACAAATGCAATTTACCTATCTAAATGCGATTGAAAATGATAAGTTATTACCGCGAAAGTAGAAATGTCGCTATCGGCATAAGATCTAGTCACCTAAGTAACATTGGACACTTTGTATATTCTATTTAAATCGTATCATCCAGCTTGAAAGACCACCTTGAGTTTGTAGTTTGTCAATATTTTCGATAAAATTATAATTTTATTGGAATGTGACAAACATAGCACTAACGATTTTAATGCTATTTTCGTCACAAAGTCGCATAAAATATAATGATGACAAAAAATAAATAAATATATAATATATAAAAAATACAATTACACAGTATAGTGAAGTAAAGTAAGTGAAATAAAAAGTTATAATTAAAGTAATATAATAGATAAATAAGCATACTACCAAATCCTATTCGGTAATTAGAACACCTAATTTTAGTAAATACCATAGGTTCTAAGAATGAACTACCACCGTTAATTTAAAAAACTTAAATATTTAAAATAGTAGTAGATACATGTTCTCTATTAATAGACATAAACCACCGGATGACAAAAATAAATCACTGCCATTAATTAAGATATTACAAATCACTAACACTGTTTTGATACGATATAATTGATCTATTGACACTGACAATTAAAAATAATTAGGCCAATTAGTATTACATCATTATAAGCTACTTAAGTTATGTCACTTTTCAAGGGCAATGTTTTAATTAGGTATTAGTTTGTTTTGAATGTGTCTTGTTAGTTTTTTTTTTTTTTTACTGTTAATTGCCTGACGCGCGGTACCATCGACCCGGGCAGAGTCGCGGGTTATGTCCGAGTTGCACGGACTAAAACCCAGTGTGTTCCGTCGACGTGATATGACGGGGGTGCCCTGGCACGAGTGATACCTGTATCACTCGCGCATGGACGCTAGCACCCAGGAATCTCGGCTGCCGTGCAAACTAGCGGTCTCGTCATACTTTTGTTACCTACATTCATGAAGTGTTTTTATCAATTCTAGCTTTTTTTTCATGCGACGCGGTGACGACACTAACCGTCTTTGATACTTTAAAAAGCTTCAGAAATGGCCTTTGTTAACATCACATAAGTATATTTTAAGGGATATCTACGAAATTCTGTTACCAAGTCGCATTTTGTTTTATTATCAACCGTTACCTACTTGTTAATAGATTCCTAAAGTTTGTTAAAAACTTTGTTACAAGTCACTCCGACAAAGTTGTTCTGTATGAAACACTAATTTATAAATACTGAAGTTTCATTAAAATTATTCATTTATTTGATACTGTAAAACTTTTAACTGTAAAAATGAAAGAAAATCATTTATTCAGTATATATTATATATTCATATTATTGCTAAAGTAAATATTCTAAAGCAAACATGGTGAGCACGTTGGGTTACCTAAGTTACAAAAAATTTGTATCGCAGGCGGATACTTGCTTATAGATATAATTATGTTTATTCAGTCATACATATAAATATAATGAAACCGTTTACTTTTTTATTTTCAGGGTATATACCTACAATAAAATGTTGTTGTTCGTTATTTTTCTAATTTATTATTTTCGCATATCTTCCATTGTTTAAGCATGCTTTTCAGTGCAATTTTTGTCTATATCAATCTTCCGAAGCATTTTTTTCCAGTTACATAGGGTTTTGTTGACGTTCTATACAATTATTTTCTGTTTGTGTCTTATTTACAGCTTAGGTATAAATAAAGTTAAACAATAAAAAAATTATAATTACAGATATTCTTGACCAATTGTGGTTTTTGAAGACTACCCCTGATTTGAAAATCAACCTTTTATACCTGTGCCTATGAAATATTTTTGCCATCATTATATTATTATAATGTGGATGGCAAAAATATTAATAGAAATCCTAAAAAAGGTAATAAATATAAGAGCCTTTGCCAAGAGATAAAACATAAATTTTAGTTTTAAAAAGTGAAGTTTTAAACACATGAATGTAATACGCCATTAGTGCAAAGAAACTTGAAAATAAGTGAAGTTCAAAAATGTTCGTACAAATCGAAATTTAATTGAAAGCTTAATTCAATATTTCGCATTTTTGGGAAAAACTGAAACATAACTTCTATGAAATTTTGATTATTTGTCTTATTTACCACATAAAACATAATATCTGCAAATATCTGACAAGCCATAGGATTTTTCAAGATAGTATCTCTATGATACATTTTTAAGATGAAGACAGAACCTGTGATAATAAAAATATTTTTTGGCACTTTATGAGGAAAAAGTAGAAGTATACTTATATAAGTAGCGAAGCACATGGCGTTCCATCGTCTCTGTCTACCCCCGTGGGTAAAGGCGTGATGTTATGTATGTATGTATGTATAAGGGAAAAATACATTATGAAAAAACACCCTAATTTAACTAAAACCTTTGTTCATATTTTATTTAAATGATTAATATTCATTAACCTATGTTTTTAATTACTCTTATTGTTGTGCAAATTCAACAATTAATATACCAGTATACTACTTTTCAAAAGATTTCATGAACGTTGCGTTATCTGTAGCGTGTCTTTTCCCTACTAATAAGATTTTTTTTTTGCATCTACTTATTAATATAAAAGAAAACAATATAGTTTATGTTAATTTAGATAAATAGTAAAATGTAATCGTCATTGAAGTTTTAATTGTAACTTACTTACCTACTAGTTTTGAAAACAAATTGTTGAGCAGCTTAAAACATACCTACTGGGTGTAAATAATGCCAAAACATTATGTAGTTAATGATAAATATTTCAACAGAAAATGGAGTACTTTGAAATTGTCATCACAAAATACTATAATTATTATTTAGCATCTTAAAATCTAAAAAGTTCACCTGTAGCCATGTTTTACAACAACAGTATCCTTAGAAACTAAATATAAAATATAAATTTGAACTAACCGGTAGGCTTTGGGACATTCCTCTTGACTTGCATCCACTTGTACGTGGGTACCGCCGTGTGTGACGCGTGAGGCTGGTGCGCCTGCAGGTGTCCTAGTACTCCCACGCACTCGCCTTCCCTAGGGAAACCGTCACGGAGACCAGCAAACTCGTCTTTTGGCTGATAATGCTCAAACTCTGCGCACGGGAGAGGAGACCCCTGGTTATACTGCATCGACGTCTCATCAACAAAGTGCATGTTGTATTTTGTCTCCAAAAAGTGGTTGTCAAGTTTATGCTCGTGCATATGCATCTCGTCGTGCCGAGGAACTTCCTCCCTGTGTTTGAACGGCTCTGCGTGCGGCGGCAGACCGTGGATCGGATAGTTTGACTGTAATTCACCATAGTCCAAGTTTGTGTAACATAACCCCGTATCGGTACTGATCACTGGAGTGGTCGGCTCATGTGCTGCCTGGCCGTGCAAGAGAGGTTCGTAGTAATGAGAAGCAGGGTCGTAGTACTCGTGATAACCTTCATAAGGAGGCTGGTATCCGGCACCTTGCTGGTAGTACTCGGCACCGCTGTAACCGTTCTGCTGGTTGTTATACATCCCGACGTCCATAGTCATCATGTTTGTCACGTATCGATATCGAACTTCACTCACACATCACTACGTCCGTCGCTGGCGACTATCGACCGCACGCCCGCACGTCAGGTGTACCGACGAACACTGAACTCCGCCGCATTATTTTTCCTAACCACACCTAAAACTTTAATTCACCGTCCCTGTCTGCCTCGTACAAAACACGAGCAGGCGACAAAGACGGCGTTATCTCAAGCTGTTTGATCGTATCGTGAGTGATAAGAGAATTTTGATTTAATGGAAATAAATTTGTGGTAACGGCGGATAATTGCGATAATGAGTGTGTCGGACATCAGATGTGGACTGGGGTGATGTGGGCAGGCAGAGACGAGTCTGGGAAGGTTTTGTGCGAGGGGTGGAGTCTGCGAGCGGGGAGGAGCCAGAGACTAGACGGCAGCCAATAGGAAGGCAAGTGAGAGCTCTCCATCTTGGATTGGTCGTGCAGAGATGATAGTGCGAATCTGGGAGGCTGGGAGCGCTCGAGTTTTTTATTTACTGTGTGTCGTTGTGAATGGTCCGCGTTACGGCAATGGTTTAATTTATCCCGCTGACGTGAATCGATGTCAAGGTGTGAATGTATGTTTTGTTACTTTTTGTTGTAGTGTGCAGCTGCTCTTATGTACTGCCTTCTGGTTTTACTATGCGTGAATATTAGGTACGGTATTCTCTTAAAGAAAGAAATAAGTAGGATTTCACCGAATTCCTTCAAGATCATCTAATGTGATTCGTGGTTTATCAAAATATCCAATTTGTTTTCACTTTTGTGGGCAGTCAAAATATTAAAAAAGCGCTATGCTGATTTATTACAGAAATCTATCCTTGACAGCAGTAGTACTTATCTCTATCGACATGTTCTTTTTTTTTGGTATCTCTACAGTAGCTGCGTACTTAAATTATATTTAGCTTATCAAATATTTCAATTAGATATCCAGTGATAAGTTACTATTTTAGAGAGAAGGAACATTTTAGGTATAACACATAACATAACATAACTTTCTCATTGGCAGCACTGAGTTTGAATTGTGCCCAGTGTATGGCGATAGCCTCACCTCCTAGCCAATGGGACCTACAACATAGCAGGTGAAATGTGGGTGTTGCACACCTCTGCCACACACTTCTAGGTAATTCAGTCATGTTATGATATGTAAAGATAATTTATACCCGAGTAAAATTTGTAACATTTTACTCGTTTTTCTTTGTTGGTCAAGGAATTAAATGGACGGGAGAGAGCTGAATTAAATCATGATTGCGTTCGAAAGTAGTTATAGGTACTGAATTATCAAATTCAATATTTTGAAAGCTCAATTGCAATAAATTAGTCAAACTCACTAATCTTCGTGTGTTTCATGTCAGATTAAATATAGGTACAAGTGTTCAATTAAGTGGTATGTAACTTAATCTGTGTTTTGATACATTGTAGCTTGTAGCTGATGGCGTTTAGGTAAAATCACTCATGTAGGATCCAAAATAGGTACTAAAGGAGTCTGAGCTTTCAAGAAGAAGTCAGAGGGAGAACGCACCCTCGTCTTATCTTTAATCTACCATCAAATAGGCCGCCCGACTTACGTACTTTTATGAAAGCTGAAAGTTTCTCTGTTTTTGTTAGTTAGGGGGTTGAAAGTTAAGTGTGTGCCAATGGTGGGATGATCTAAAATCAAAAAAAGCCAACCCACTAAAAAATCTTCTTAATCTTAAAAAAGTTATGTACGTTGAATACGTAACTTTTTTTAATGGTGGGCTTTAAAGTCGGGTGACCACTGGTTCTTAGGCATCTAGTATCTTGTGGTTGTATTGCTTTGTTTCATTTTGTTGGTGAGATTAGTCCTGAAGTTCTTTGGAGGTGAGTTGTGGATATTCATTTTCTTTTTTTTTTACTTTTTATTGTAACAATGAAACAATTTATAAAACAATCCCTCCTCCTCGCGTCGTACTCCTCATTGCTGAGGGTCGTGATTCCCCCGATGGTGCATCACTTTGCTTCTGATGACACTCCTCCAACCGCTCCTGTTCTTGGCTTCGTGCAGTGCCTCGTGTAAATTTAAATTGAGGCCAGAGCGGATTTGGTCCGACCATCTAGTCATAGTAGTTATAAAACAATACATAACACAAAATACAATAAAGGCGAGCTTAACTCAAATTTGAGTTCTCTTCTGGTGTCTGGTCTGTAGTTGTCACTTATCATCAGTTATATTACACGCCCGTTTACTAAACCCAGAAACTTGTTAGTTCTAACTATTAAGAACAGTCTGAAACAACAGAAAGAGGCATCACCATTGGACCACTAGACAAACGGCAGTCTCGCATCGCTTCATGGCAGATACGCCACAAATACGCACCAAGCGTTGGCTTCGACATTCCTTACCTATGCGAACTGTCTAAGAATATAACGCATTGTCCGAGTCAATGCTTCTGCATGAGTTCGATCTGAGTCTCTTTAAAGTATGAGTTAAAAGGTACCCCATAGGTAAGCGTGCTCCACCGAAGACCGCATCATCACTTACAGTCAGGTGAGATCGTGGCCTATCCACCATTAAAAAGCTATCTATTACGGAGTTAGATATATTTGTCTGCTTAACACATTTTTTTGAACTCTTGTAACCTCGTAATAGAAAGGGGAGGTGGGGATAATACAGCCAACGGAGATGAGTACTTATTTTAATATATTACACAAAGCTCAGTATAAAAAAATGTTAGTACCTATATGTTAATTGATCACTCGAATGCAAATCTGACATGAAACACACAACAATGATTATTAAGATGACTTATTCATTGCGACCACTCAATCCGAGCTCAGCTGATACAAGACAGCGTCATTTTCAAAATACTTAAAAATTCGATATAGCATACCAAGCATTTATTATACATAACAATTAAAACAAAAACCTTTGTTTATACGGAGATGATATGACAATTGGATAAGAATACAAATAAAATAACTCTGATCACGTGTAAAATCTGTTTTTATTAAATTTAATGTCTCTAGGAGATATATATCCACCCAGTATTATCGTTTGTTTTTAGTACTTTACGTACTATACTCCTGGAAACAACAACGATAGGTTTAGGTTTTGAGCCTAAACATGGTTATGGGTTAACATGGTTAGCTGAGTTTTATCGTGAATAAATAGATTGCAACATCTCTGAAATATCAAAATAACTCGCTACAACAAATATACATGGTAAATATCCCATTATATCTAATAATTAGTAATGATAGGTCTGTTAAATTATAATAGGTACCTATTATATTAAATTGAAATAACTATGAATGACCAATCAGGCAAGCAGGTGAAAACGTCACCTACCTATATGAGTCTCTTAAACATAAATGAACATGTTAAGTGGTTAATTAACCGACGTGACGGTGTAGATATTTTAAAAATTACCCAGTATATGCAAATTTATTGGAGGTGCTACTACTCTCTAATGATATAGATAGGTAATCAATAAAATGGATGATATAAATAAGTACTGGACATCATTAAATTGTTCATCTTGGAAGGGTATAGGCGTGTATTTGCTGCGATTAAAAATAAAAATAAATGGTCCAAACCCAAGTTACACTTGAAAACCGAATATAAAGATCTATTGCTAATTTGTTTCATCTACTCGAAACTACCCGAACTCTAGAGATTTAAAGATCTTATAGAAATAATAATAAGGAAAACGTTTAAGTACCTATTGAATACTTAGACTTTTTCCTTTTCGATTCTTTCTATTTTATCTGTTACCAAGTTGGACGCAATGATTTTATGAAAATAAGTTTAATGTGGTTCTTTTACCTTGCCAAACCGTTTATTTTATTTTTGACATTACAACAATTTATTTTTGACAGTGATGCATTTACACGTTACCGATTCGATTTGAAATAACAATCGCTATCGTTTAAGAAGAACTTTATATCGATTCAAATGCACTGAAATACTTTTAATTTAATATTAATTATTCGTTTATATGGTTTTTAGGGTTCCGTAGTACCTACAAGGAACCCTTATAGTTTCGCCATGTCCGTCTGTCCGTCTGTCCAAGGCATAGCGACGAAACCATTGGTGCTAGAAAACTGAAATTTTGCATGAACATGTATGTTAACTAAACAAAGAAAGTCGTAGAGTAAAATTTGGAAAAATATTTTTTTTTCAGGTAAGCTCCCCTACATGTAAAGTAGGGATGTTTTTTTTTTGTCGCCTACCCCATAGTGTGGGGTATTGTTAGATAGGACTTTTAAAAACATTTAGGGGTTGCTAAGACAGTTTTTTGATTTAGAGATTTGTTTGCGAGATAGTTAACTTTAAAGAGCAAATTTTTGTTCAAGTAGGGCGTCCCCCCCCCTCTAAAAGCTAAACTACTGGATCCCAAAATCTGAAAAAAATTGTGTCGGTAGTACATGTAATGAACTTTAAAGGAAAACTATAGCGGATAAGTTCACTTCATTAGTTCAAGAGGAATAGGGGTCCGAAATGTCAGATGCAGTTACTCAGAATATTTCGTTTAAAATTCTTGAAACATAAATAAACATACATAATACATATATAAAATCACGTCTTTATCCCACGGGGGTAGGCAGAGACGATGGAACGCCATGTGCTTCGCTCCTTACATACTTCTTTCGCTTCCTCAACATTCATACATCTCGTCATACGTGCTAGCTCGTTTCGTGTACTACAAACATTTCCTTTCTAAAGGACGCCATTTAGTTAAAAAGTAAAATTAAAAATATTTTTTTACGGAACCCTACTGCGCGTGGCCCGACACGCACTTGGCCGGTTTTTTTTAAAGAAGAGATTACAATTTTACTTGTTTCATTCAATAATTCATTATGGAGTCATAATAATATTGTTATATTTTTCAATATTAAATTTACAGACACAATAATTAAAAAAAAAAAAATATGAAAAAGTGTGTTAATTTGTAAGTAGGTATGATTTTATAATAATAATATATAACTTAAAAAATAATGTCTATAGGTTAAGTATATTTTAAAATATTTTTGCATACCGTCCTTACGGTGAGACATGCTGTACTCTAGACTAACTTAACACCCTGTATATACCATGTTTTAAGCAAATAAATATTTCTATTTCTATTTCTATTTCTAAAAAAAAATACATAAATAGAGTCTTTTTTTCAAAATAATAAATAAATTCAATACCTGATTTATAGTTTTTGTTATGACTTACAGTCAATACTAGAAAGTATTGCCGTCAATAAAGTACGGCATTACTGTAGAATATTATTCCGAAAAATAATTCATTGGCATCAGCTGTCAAAGAGAAAATGAACAAATGGACAAGGTGTAATTTGAATATAATTATTCTAAAATTTTACATAAGTAGGTACATTTTTCATCAAATGTTTATCAATATTTTACAAATTCTCTTTATCGCTAATATTATGTATATTATTATATTATGTTGGTCAGTTGGTAGTAGTCAATAGTGATAGGTTTCAATTTATTTGAGTTTAATTTATATTAATTTTATTTTATTTAATTTAATAATGTAAAATTAAATCGCTTCATGTTTATATTAAATTTTCAAAGATGTCGATTTATTAATTTCAGTTTGTTTTACTTTAATTTATTTAATATCATAGTGTATTATTTTTAGTGCCAATTCCAAATCGATTTAAATATCATGTATTCGAATGCATGATTAAAAATTAAAACTGATACTGGTATCATCATTGAAAAAATGGCTGAGGCGAGGCACTTTTGATCTGGCCCTCGTAAGAACAAGAAACATTTCGCTGATTGTGTTAGTACGGGGAACAGTTTTTCTGTCAAATTAAGGTAATTCAATTATGTTATTAATATTATGCAGCTTTGATTTAAAGGATTGAAAAGAAAACGGTATCTGTTGCTTTTGTAAAATCTGTTACATTGATGCATTAAAATAAATAATAGTATTTGCGTGTTTTAATAATATAGTACAGAACCTTTACAGTAGTAAAATATGAAATCTATGAAGAATAACCTAAAATTTTGTGACGGAATTTTGCTAGTCAGCACACAGTAGTTTTGACTAGTTCTATCGTGAAATGTACAGGCGCGCTAACAATAGATTAAAAAAATACTTCTACATAAAATATCATACTTTCTACTTCCAATCTCCACAACATAAACACAAAATCTCAATGAGTGGACATCGCTTTTCATTTTTGAAGACAAAATCTTGGCGACAGTTGTCTGTCGAAGGTGAATCTACCACTTTATCTCTTGCATTCTTTATTATCCTTATTTTTATAACAATAAGGTTGATATTTGAGAAGTGGAGTGGTTGTTAAATAAATGGTTATTTTAATAAGGTTGGACGTGTTAATGCAGAGACGAGACAGATAACGCGTTATGGGTGTAACGGGGAATGAGCAGGGATGGGATGTGTCGATGGTTACTTTTTGAAATAAGCTTGTTTGGTTGTATAGTTGTTTTATTTTTTTTAACAAGGAAAGATACATACCTGCTACAGCAATAAATACTCTTTTGATAAACAGTGCAAAATACAGTGTAGTACCAAACCTTCGTAGCAACTTGCTACGAGAATTTTCGAATTAAATTGAATCGGTGCTACGCTGAGACAAAGCGACACTGAAAATGTGGTATAAATTACCATTCCGGAAATTAAATGGGGACTTTTTATCTACTTTTCTGATTAGCTATGCTGATATTGTAATTAAAATACACACCTGCTTATTGTTTTGTTTCAATACTTGTTGCCAACGTAACGTATATCGTTAAATAAAAATCACCTTTGTTTTTATATTAAACAGCAAATAGTCCTTTAGCATATAGAAGAAACAAACATACATAAAAAAACACACACACTCAGACTTTCGCCTTTATGATATTGGTTAGTAACATACGTTCGGTTGTTGATAAATCAAAACACTCAACAAAATCTCTTCAAATAGTTGTCAAGAAACAAAGATATCGACTTTTAACTCCCTTCACTACTCTTCACTTGTTTTCAATTAAGTTATCGAGTATTCCTCTCCCTTTCTTACCCCTTTAGCTACCATACTCCTGTCTCGTTCTTCCACAGCAGCGGAAGCAAGGAGTTGATCTGATGATTAATGGTGTATATTCGATGTGCTGGCCATTGTGTGGTCAATGTTTGAAGATAACAAGACATTTCGTTGGTAGAGTTCACTCTTTATATAGAAATTATGTTTTCTTATAAATTTGATAAAGTTCGAAAAGTGCATTATTCTACAAAAGCCTCCTCAATTACACTATGACATAGTATAAAGATTATGGTCAGATTCTAATGGTAACTTTTAATTGTTACTCTTCGAGTTAAATTTAAGTAGGTATATTAATAAAGCTTCCAAATTACAGCATGAATTCTGTAAAAAGTTTTAAAAAAAAATTCGCTAGCTATCTATTAAGAATATTAGTAAAGTGAATTGTGTCAAAATATTACATATTATTTTAGCAGTAAATGGGCCTTATTAAAATAACCATTTCTATGTATTAACTTGTTTACAAGTATCTAATGTTCGAAACTCTTTGCAATTTCTATTTCATTTGAAATTAAATCGTGACTGTCGAGGTAACAGGCAAATGTTTTGAGCCCTCTCTACTTGTGTATTTGTCGATTTTTTACTTTAAAGCATTTCAGGGGCTAACATTGTTTCAGAGTTATTAATACTTATTACTCCCTTCCAATCACAAAAAGCCTACCTTGTTCCCTTAACATTTATCGCGGGATTGACTGTTATCCGATTCCAGACATACGGCTTCTCGAATACATTTATAATTGCCATAATCGTCGGATTTGGGGCAATCGACAAACGACGCCGTGTTCCAGCAATGACAGCTTTTATCGAATAAACTCTGTAACAGGTACACACCGTTACATATCAAGCTATACAGTTCTAGTATAAGATGATCTCGCATAGCGAGCAGCGACAGCCGAGTGGCCGAAGGCCTCGGCTTTACACCCATGGTACTTTCAATCATTCGTAAAGATCTTTCTTACGAAGATTTTGTGTATTGTATTTATCATTAAATTGATCGCTCACTAACGTTAAAGGAAATCATCGTAAGGGAACCTGAACACCTGAGAGTGCCTAAAGTACTCGAGGTTATGTAAGCCTACCAATCCGCACTTGGACAGCGCGTGGTGGACTGGTGGACTATGGTCAAACCCTTCTGATCATGAGAAGAGGCCGGTGCACAGCTGTGGGACATGTATACCGGGCTAATAATATTATGGTCTCACGTTGTAGTCTTCGATGCGAGACCAGCTTACACTGGAAATGTATAGCTTGATGTGTAGCCGTGTTACATTAAAGCAACCTTTATCGGTACAGCCAAGCCTGACAGCCGATGTCTTCATACTAACAACACAAAAACAATGGCCTATCGCGTGACACGCTATTATAATAAACCAATTTTAAATTTTTCAAAAATCAACCTTAGAGTGAGTTGAATAAAATTGAAATTTTATTCGGATTTGAAAAATATTTCACCTCTTAAAAGATGTTAACGACTTGGAAATGACAATTAAAATTGTACTATATTAGTGGTGTGTTAAGGCTGTATTTTGATTAGGGGTGGTTATAAAAAGAAGGGGTTATAATTGAATAAGGATATCATAGTGTTGTGACGTGTCGTTTGATTAATAATGGAGGTGGCTTGTTCGCTCGGGAGAGTCTTTTTAATAATGTTGATACCCAACATGTTCTGCTTTTAACGTAAGCTTATGACGTGATTCTTGTTTTTATTTTGTGGCGTATCATTTTTGAATTATCATATTTTAAATTGGGTTCTAATGTACATTAACATTCTGTAATTTCTAATTGTGCCAAAAAACTAATGCCTTAAGTTTCGTTCAGTGTACTAAAGCATTGCCATATCTTGAGAAGTGCTTTGAGCAGTGCTATTTATTTTTTTTATACATTTTAAGTGGTTGGTTTCTTCTAAAAATGTATAAAAAGTAAATAGCTACGCGCGCATGCGGCGGCGGTGCCGTCCGCGTCGGCTGATTGGACGCATTATACAAACAATTAAATGTATTAGAGACTTTTGTGTTTGATACAATAATCTAAAAATAACTCGAAACTCAAATCATGAATGCATAAGATTATCTTCCTAAAATCTACATGTGAATTGTCGTTGGAGTGCCATAAATAAATAAATAAATAAATAAATCATTTACTTTCATAAACCCCAAGGGGCGCTTGAACACGTCAATAAACATTATAATTATAGAGCACATGAAGCGCTATTTTAATACTAGCTGTAAGTAGCAGTCGTGGCCGAGCGGTTAAGGCGTCTGACTAGAAATCAGATTCCCTCTGGGAGCGTAGGTTCGAATCCTACCGACTGCGAATTATTTTTATTCATGAAAAGTAGACTATTCTTTTAATATATTTTCTAGTAAATGAATTTAAAAAATATTGAATGATTCTCATAAGGAACGTTTTCTTAAATTTGCATGGACACATTAAAAAATGATATCTTGTATAGTTGGCAATTGGTTTCAATATTTTTTATTCAGTTCTATTAATACAAATAAGTAGGTATTAAGAATATAAATAGTTGCACAATAATATTGTTTATTTAGACTGAGTCCGACAGGTTTATAATGTAGCATTATTGGGTAATGAATATGATGTAACCGGTATTAATCATACTAGTTTTGGAAGGATTGCTGCACACTATCAAACTTTGTTGACTTCCCGGATATATTGGGCAGATTAGATATACTATGATAAATAATTATGATAATAATAACTACCTCGATAGCCTAGTAGTTAGCGTATTCGCCTCTAACCGCGAGATCTCAGGTTTGATTCCCGGGTCGGACAAAGTGTTATTTGTAAACTTTTCGACAGGAAATATACAATAGCAGCACGGAGTTGTACTTGTGCTCGGTGGATGGCGATAGACTCAGCCCCTATCCCACGGGACCTAAACATAACAGGTGAAATGTGGGTGTTGTACAACTCTGCCACAACATTCTGGGTAATCTAGGCGTGATGTTATGATGTTGCCAATTCTATTTCTACCTACGTTGTTGAATATACTTAATTGTGAATTTTAAAACCTTTATTAGATATCTGTTCGTTCGTATACAGTCACCCTAATGCTAAACCACTGTCAAACCAATTAGCCGTTAATTAATCAGACGACGCTCCGTCACGCGGCGGCGACAGCGACTGTCATCGAGAGCTGTCAGTTTGACAGACGTCACCGTAACAGCTCAAGGTCTAGTGCAGTTCAAGGCTGGAACTGTTAAAGCTACTAAAATTGAGACTTCCTTGTTAATTGTTTAATGTCAATCTTTTAAAAGATAACATAACGCCTATATTACCAAGAAGATAGAGGATTTAACATCCGCACTTCTTCTGTTAGGTTGTAACGTAGTCTTCTTATGACCAGTTGGGTAGACAGAATAAATAAAAAGTATAGAAAATTGACAAAGGTATTATTATTAATATTAATTCCCAATATTACCAATAGTTAAGTTAACTGGTAGGCTCAAGGCGTAGGAAGATAATTAAAATGTTGGATCGCTTCATTATATCTTTAAACCGTATTTACATGAGGTGCATAAAACGGTCGAAAGATATAATAAAACAATGTAAACTCATGTCAAAATCGGGCCTTTTGCGGTCGTTCAGGCACAATTCGAGCCTTCATGTTAATACCGGTAATTATCCAACTGAAAAACAGCCCGCTGTGGGCATATAACCCAAGCAAGACCTCCTGCTTAGCAGATTAGCAGTCACATAAACTTACACCTACCTACAGCTCTGCCACACACTTCTGCGAAGGAAGGACGTGATGTTACGTCATGTTACTTATCATGTCATAAAAATAGCCCTTTTCGGAGCACCTTTATTATAATATCCTTGAAATGATCGCAAGCCAGCTTCCCACGGTGACACTTTACGGCACCATCATGGCTGATCGTCGTGTAATTAGGAGAAAGCCGCTGATAAAAGATAAAGAGATAATGCGTCAATATTTGTTATCATTGACGTCGTGTCGAGAACAACCACCCTTTGTGCTAAAGGGCACTGTAGGTCATGAAAGGTTTTAAGTGAGTGATGTCATGTCACTCACCTGACTCAATAAAGATATATTTTTTTAAAGTAAAAATTTTCATTGCATTTTATTGAGGGAAGAGTGTGGATGAAAGAGCCAGGCTTTGAAAGAGCTGATGCGTTTTTTACCACTTAGCAACATTCTACCAAAATCTAATTTTACTCTATTCTCTCTATCTCATTTCAGAGAGAGTCACTGAATAGGTATCACCCACAAACATTTGATATTGAAAATAAATGAAGTCGTATGACTGAATTATGTTGGCCGCCGCCAGAGGGCCGAAAAGAAACCAAATTGACTTAAAATAAGACTATAATTTTACTAAAAATACAATTAAAATTTAAATGTCTACATTATAAGATAGGTGACTAACGCTCGATGTTAGAAACGAAAGTGCACTAATCCGGTAAAAATGGTTGTATGGCGCGACGTCCACCGCTCGTATTGCTGACGCTGCGCCTCGGCCCATGTAGCTCCAAAGGTATGCCTGACGCATACGTAACAACTGTATCAAAGTTTCGAGATACAAAAAGTTATATTTTTCGTGCTACTTATTTTTTTTAAGAGAGGCCGTATCATATATTACCAAATAGTATAGTTATGAATATACTTGATGTTAATCAGGTACTTAATATTAAATTGAGTTTTATGTTTGATAAAATAACTCAATTATTATTTTAATTAATTTAATTCACAGTAACATATTAAAGAAAATGTGAACGGTTCTTTCATGACACATAGTGGCATTAAAAGAGCCGATTTCCTTTTTAAAGTTGATAAATAATTTACTCTTAGTGGAGTTATCTTTTTTTATATTGATGAAAATATATTGTAAAATAAACTAACTACCATAATAAATTATTTGAATACAGAAAAATTCGTTTCAAGTATATTTTTCATATACTTAAAAAATCTGGCTTTCATACACACTTTTCCTTACACCATAAATTATGTGCTAAATTGTGTTTGACTTTTTTTCTTTTTAACTGTTTACTTATTTAATAGTAAAATTAGTATATTTATATAATTAATTCTAAAGAAAGTGACCAAATAGTATTTACCAAAAGAGTTTTTATTTCAATTAGTTGTAAAAGAAAAGCTTTTATTTAAGAAGATAATTTATCCATAAAAAATTCATGGAGTAGCCGCGCGTTTAGTTGCTCATATCAAGTAAAGATTTATCTGTCAAAACTACATTGGATGGAGAAATGCGACCATTTAACGAAATTCTCGAGCATTTCACGAAGTTGGCAAATTTACAAAATGACCGCGACATCTACATTTTATTTGAAGTACAGAAATCCACTTCAGAAGTTTATCCTTTCTATCCCCTCTCAACTCTAAAACTCAAGCACCGTAGTAATGTGTATAATTTCCGGGAGGAGCAAGTTCCCGGGACAAGACGGATGGTCCCTCCGCGGATTGTCCCGTGGGACTCGCAGGTAACTTGTCCCATATTTTTGGCACAGTTGTGGTGAATAGGTAACACGAAATTTTGTTCATTATAATTCAACATGTTTATAAAATAATGGCATCTTCGCTGAATTTTAAATACATCCAATTTGCTCGTGAATTGAATTTCTTTTTTCGTTTAACTAAATTTAACCTGTGGAAATGTATACTGATCTTTTATAGATTTTAAGAAAATTGCTATGTCACATCCACTCTGTATTTAAAATTCACATCTAACATTGAATTTGAAAGAAAATGTACACAGAAAATAAGCTTATCTCAATTTGAGTCACAACTCCTGATCCTCTGCCCTCCCCAGCGGATTGCGTCCTACCTTACGGTTGCCGAGTCGCAGTCTCTTTTCCAGGACCCATTTGCTACTTCGACTGCATCGAAACAAATTTTTTTGGATATCTGCAAATCTGCAGGTCATTGCTGAGACAATGGCCATACCTCTCTCGAAGTTATTCCTAAAAACTCTCTCTAAAATCAAAGTAGTCCGTTATTTACGACACGTTTTCAAGCGTATTTTTTCGTCAGCAACGGCGTCATTGTTCGTTGTAGGCAAACACAAACATACAAACGGAAGTAGGTACGTGTGATAACATGAACTAAGGTGATAAGTTGATAACACTGACTTGTTTTAAGCGTATGATCTTCTATGAAGATTTATTAGTTTTATCGAAGGTAAAGTTGGTTCATTGACTGTAACAATAAAAATATAGCGATTCATGACTTTTCGCTATATCTTAGTGAAAGGTAATCTGATAGACAAATCTTTCGTTCGGTGACGAGACAAATAGTAACGAATACGAGATCTGATAACTGATTTGTTGGTCTATTGTGTGTACATTTTAGGCGCCGGCAAACATACTATTAAAGCACAATATGTAAGTATATGGGTATACATTTTGGAGGGAGCGACGCATTTGTTTGGCTTGGGCTTTGTCAAGTGACAACTTGACAAAGACCCGTGTATGAAACATGCATATCCAAACATGCTAGATTAATATGAAGTATTTCACTCATAGCAATATAATGTCCCATACTAGTCCATATATTATGATCAGAGTGAGCCCATCGTCGAACACAATTCTGGGTGCTGCGCTGCTAATGAATTACCTGTATTCAACAGAATTCCTGAGAGCATTTTTCCCGATCGAACCGCAGTTGTATCGAACCGGAGACCTCGCGATGAGCGGTGACACTCATAGACAAACGAGACAGTCAAATGCATTATTCTTTTTGAATAACTTGTCACCTCTCCATTGCTGAATGCACTCAAAGATAAGTGAACAATACCGATAAATATGAAAAAACCCAAGTACTGATTTTCTTACAATATTGTCAGGAGTGCTGTGTTACAATCTACAAAACAGTGGCATTGATTTGAATTTAAAGCTTCATCATGATATGCAATTATCATAGCAATTATCGACTAGGACTGCGAAGTCAAAGTTCATGGGTTTGACCCACGGCACACACGTCCGTCAATAATTAGCTAAGATTCGTGTTTTCGAAGATAAACTTCTTAATTATCGCTCGCTAACGGCGAAGGACAATATTGTACATCTGTATACTTGAAAGTGTCCAATATGCGCTCGAGAGTATATGAATTTTATCAGTCCTGGGACAATGGCCTAACCCTTCTCAAGAGGCCTGAGCCCAGCAGTGGGACATGTATTAGATACAATACTGCTATTTTGAAGGCCCTAAAATGACTTTACCTTTGCCTTTATGCTAAGGACTTTGAAAAAAAGCCTGCCAAGTGCGTGTTGGGCAATGTGCAATAGGGTTCCGTAGTAAGCCGTTACAACATATTTTGGAAATAAAAGGGATACTGTCTTATCTGTATTAAACAATTAACAATTTCCTTAAAGTATTTTTATATAGTATGGGCATAGTTAATTTTCATATTTATTTAATTTCAACTTTCTAGCACTTACAGTTTCAATGCTATGCTTCGGACAAACAGACTGACGGACATGGCAAAACTATAAGGGTTCCTTGTAGGTACTACGGAATATATATGAGCGCCGACGCTGCCTTGATAAGGCAAAGACGCGCCGGGTGGCAAGCGCCAAGAGTTAAAGGGAGTAAAGCTTATAGTCATGCCGATCGTCTGCGCTGACTACTTAATATTTATGATTGTCCTAGGAGCGTTTTCAAATAACTTGTAGTAGTCAGTGCTAACGGCAGTAATATAAATACGCTTTATTCTATAAAAAGCCGTCAGGCAATACTTTATGCATACTTCTCAGTGTAGGGACACTGAAGAGGTCATGTTGGACTCTCCGGCAAAGCCAGTTTACCGACCAAAACCACCATGATATCCTGAACCCGCCGCGGATGGCATTGCTGACCCACACAGTGACCAACGCGAGGTCAGCGTGAAATGGTCATCAGAAACCCCCTAATATCTGACGACGAGGTCCTCCGACTTCACAGCCGGCACCGCTGAAATCGGCACTCAGCTGCCGGTCTTACACCCATTGGCGGTTTTATTTACTACAGAATCCTAAAAACGATTTGATTTTTATTGATTTTTAGCTTTTATTTAATATTGCGTAGTCTAAGATTCTTTTTCTTCTAGGTCGGTTCCTCAATGCTGAGAGTCGTGACCTTCAGGAACGTTCCGCTTCACCCTCTCTGTTTTCGGCCAGTCAACTTATCTAACAATAATATACCTACATATTTACGTAATGTAATAGGTAGATACCTAAATTAAACAGTATCGGTTATCGAGTGATACGTGAGCATTATAGACACATATAGATTAGGATTTTGATTTTTATAACATGTACGTTTGGTTATCAGATTGGCTATCTTAATCTTTGTGTGCTCGGTGTTTGAGTAGCGTTTCTTTAGATATGGAGTTAAACTTTATACATTTGTTACCGGGACGAGGCAAACACGAAGTAAAGGATAAGATAATATACTGCAAATTGAATAGGAAAAACTAAACTATGTCAAAAAGCTTACTATAGTATTTCAGACTACATAAATGATAATAGTATTTGGAAATGAATTGCTCTTCTTATGTGATTTTTTTATGTACTTTTATATTGTTATATTTTTTAAAAGATGGTGCACATGAGTTTCTCACCAGCTCTTCTCATAATGCAATACCCATCGGAGCTGGTACTTAGATTGATTTTAATTCGATTCTAAACAGTTTGATTAAAATTAATCTGAGCCCCGGTTATTCAAATCATTGTAATTAGTATAATTTAGTATTATTTACTTTTATATCATTTTTTGTAATGTTTTGACGTGTTCAAGCGCCTCCTGGGGCCTATGAAAATAAATGATTTGAATTTGAATTTGAATTTGAAAACATGGGACTTTGGCGTCATTTTATCCTGTCATACTTTAAAAATTTAATATCTCCAAACGTTCTCTACAAAATTTAAAATGAATAATATTATTTTTACATATTATTATATAAGCAAATAATCGACCTATAAACTCCATAATCTGCCATAATGTTTGCTCCCTGGCGGCAAAACATATAAAAATGCAAATTTTATCCATTATATGTATATATTGACCATTTTTGTACCAATGCATTTCTGGATTTTTATCTAAAATATTTTCTTTTACACCCCTTTTTAACCAACCGAAGGAGGAGGTTCTCAATTCGATTGCATTATTAACCGACTTCAAAAAAGAGAAGGTTTTCAATTTGATTGTATTCTATTTTTTTATGTTTGTTCGCCGATTACTTGAAGACGCCTGGACCGATATGAGAATATTTTTTTGTCTGAAAGAGTATAGTTATGAAAGCGTAACAGACTGACAGGCATACTGAGTTACCTTTCTATTTATAATATTATTAGGATAAGGATTTTCTTTTAATAAAAAAGCTAGATGTAAAGCAAGACGGAGGCGAACACCAACCATATTTAAGGGATTTCTAATAATAAATGCAATTATCATTTCATTTCCCAGTAAACACAAATCATTTCATATCTCTGATCAAAGTTCTCGAATGCAAATGCGAGTGTAGAGACGTTATCATGACCACTGCAAATCGCAAGTGATAATCTACAAAATTCTATTTATGCCTAATCGGTATGATATTTGATTAATTATCCTTGTTTTTGAACGTTTTCTTTGTTTGATATAATAAAATATAAATTACCAAGTTCAGTCTGCAAGATTGTTATATAACAAAACATTTACACCCTGTTTAGTATTACTTCTTCTAGTAATACTAAACAGGATGTAAATGACATCGTGACGAATCCGCTAACTAGTGGTTCAGTACATGATTCTGAGACTCCGGGTGCAAAATTCCAATTTGACCATTTTACCTTATTTTTTATATATTCTGAAACTTTTTTTTGCTTTATTAGCAGCAAAATGTTGAATATTATCCTAGAAATACATTTTATTGAGATTTTTTAGGTAGTTGACTGTACTCCCCTAATCTGGCTTTAGAGATACTACTGAAGGAGTTACTTACAGTACTTTGTTCCATTTTAGAGACTATAGGCTGACCGTTTAACTGAGACCTCGCCTGCGCGGTACAGGGACGACAAAGGGGACTGAAACAGCTGCGGGCGGTGGAGGCACTTAATGAAACATACAGGAGATGAAATGCACCAAGATATTTCCTAAGATATGTGACATCATAGGAAAAAAGAAATAGTGATTTATCAAATGAAAAATAGTTCAGAAGATACAAAATTTTAATGAACTTATGTACGTAAATAAAATAATTGAGAATAAACTATTATACTTTTTGTTATCTAAACATATAATTAAATCCTAAGAAAGTCTAAACTTTTTTTGGGTCCAGTTTCTTTTTTCTAAAATATAAGTATACGTTAAAAGCCATTTGCTTGCACTAACTGTTTATTTTATGTCCGAAGATTTTTCGATTCATCTTGAGATTGTTATTACATGTGTACCTCTCACAAGGTGTCTGCAACAGTTAACACATGCGATCGCTACCCATGTAGCAAACGGAATGAACAATCACAAAAATTTGCCCACCGCCCGCAGCTGTTTCAGTCCCCTTTGTCGTCATACCCCCGCGCCTCTGTACCGCGCGGGCGAGGACTCAGTTAAACGGTCAGCCTATAGTTGTAGTCCTAAAATACGTACAGAGACATGCTACATGATTTACATCGTAGTATACGGATGTAGTGATGTCTCTTCAATCTGTTTTTGAGGCTGTTTTTGTAACTACCACTTAACATCGGGTGGAATACAAAGTCTGGTTGCCAAATCTTTTTTGAAAAATAAATTCGGAATCAGAATAAATTATGACCTAACCATGACGTTGTTACATTATTATCTATTTTTGCGCTTTCAGATTTTATCTCCTAATCTCAAGAGGATGAGACATTCTACAAAAATAACCGTGGAGCGTTAAACATAACAATATTGATGACGTCACAGTAGATCTTACGATAAAGAGCATTTCATAAATTGAATTTCTTATCACTTATCTTATCATTAGTTGCCCCCGGTTTGACTAGTGGTAAACGTTAGGTACTGCTCCTTTTCTGTGTAGCTTGTATAATAGTACCGTTTCAACGAAAACATTAATAAAATGGCGTTATGAAATATTTTATAACTTCCACTTCTTATTGATTATTTTGATAGCATTAAGCTATTAGTTTATAACTTTTTTCAATTATCAAATGCATAAAAAATATTCAAATTAAACAAGTAGTTTCAGAGAACAACGCGTTTAAATAAACAAACTATATCACTATGTTATCACTACCTTTAAGTCTTGTTCTTCGACAAATCTAGAATTCTAGAATCTAGGTATATTATAGAACTAGCACACAACTCTGTTGCCTGCGGTGGTTCGAGTGGTACTGGTTTTTCTTTTTCCGTTTTGCACTATACGTTATAACTGCATCGCTGCTATTGGTCGTAGCGTTATATTGAAACCTACGAGTATAATAAATAACCTTCCCTGAAAAAAAATTGTACCAGTAGTGTCTGAGTTCAACCCGTTCAACCACACAAACAAACTCTTCAGCAATACAGGGTGTAAATGAAATGGTGACGAAACCGCTTACCAATGATTCAGTACATGATTCTGAGATAAATATTTGAATATTTTTACCGGCAAATTTATGAGTTGCCGAGGAAATGTTTTGTTTCTCGGGATTCTTCCGACTAATTACGTACTTAAACCTAGATTATCCAAGAACATTTGACATTTTCCGAACTTTGGGCTTTTCCGATGTAAATGTTCTTTACCACTGAAAAGTGTTTTCGCAACTTTATTCTTATAATGCGGGTTTCTGACGTGTAAAAAAAATCAAGGACCAATTTTGCGATGTATGGGCATATCCGATGAAAAATATTTACACTCAGGGAATCACGTACTGAATCAGCGGCTTCGTCGCTGTGTCATTTACACCTTGTATAATAATAATATTAGCTAGTATAGATTAGCACTAGATTAAGATTAAAACAATAAATCCTTGTAGCAACCACATTGCTTGCCAAAGATTTTGTTATTAATAGCGGGGTTATTTGATTAAAATAGCTTGTCCTTATGTTTTTACTAACAGGGTTTTCCCAAGTACGTTGCGTTATACAGATAAGCTTACTTTTTATGATTTATGCTGGATATAAAATTTTTCGTCATACGGACTTTATACCTGATTGGTTTAAATCTAGGAAATCATCTTATCAATGCTGCCATTAAAAAATGGCTCTTTGGGCACTATTAATGTATATTTTTATGCATTGATCGTTTTGTTTCAGACTCTTTTGTCTTTAGTTTCTAAAAGGGGCGTCACCATTTTGCCCAGCGCCCAGTGTGCTGGTTTTGTGTGTATTGTACTGACCGAGTTTGAGCTTCCATATGATGAAATATTGGTGCTCTTCGAAACAAGTTAATGAGTATCTCAAAGATAAGAGTATGCTGCAATGTAGACCGCGTCATCGCTGCCATTATGTCACCATGAAAAAAATAACTGAATAGGAACTCTTCATAAAACTAATAGCGATCTCTTATCACACATGCCTGTACTATGCACCAATGTAACAAATATTGATGATGGAGTGGACCTAATATAATTGACAGCAAATATCAAACACTTGCAATTACAATACCGTGTCGAAATAATTACATTCTTCTGTCAACATTTCTATCGCACTAAAAAAGTTAAAACTTTACCTGACCAACCAAAATTCAACCTTAATATTTCGGCTATAAAGTTGATACGGAATGTAAAGATAAGTTGGTGTAGATAAGGCCAGTGTTCACATCATTTATCACAGTTATCTACGAACAAACTCGGTAGCAGCAATTATATTAGATTTGGTTGTTATACGGATTTTGTGCAGTTATCTCTTATCGTTGGACGTATTTTCGGATTTGAGCGTAGGTGTTTTAAAACAGCTCACTATAATAAATTTACGTTTCTGATACTAGAGATGGGATTAATAAGAAAGCTTTTAAATATTTTTGGAGGCACACTGACAAATGCACACTTGTGTGTTTTTTTGCCACCTCTAGCTAGTGATGCTAGGATTGCCGGGATTGTCCTGGAATTTCGCATTGTCCCGGAACCCGAAAACTGTGGTGCATAGCTGGCCTGACTGATTCGTGTCTCTTCCTCTTTCCTTATTCAGCGACCTTCTCGCCTTCCCTCCTGCTAAAATTGTCCCAGAGTTGAGGCTAGCACACCTAGCACAGTGACAACCCTACCCCATGTACCTGGAATTACTGTCACCTAAAAATGCCGCCCTCGTACCACGGCCGTTATGTCCAAAAGACAAATTCAGTATGCCTCTTTTGGGTATATATTGAGAACTCTATCATACTTGGTATGATGTTACGGTAGTTACCGTTATGCTCCATCATCAAATGAGCTGCATGTCGAAAGTGAAAAGGGACACATTTATTCAAGTAAGATTTTATTACAAACATAAACAGTGGGACAGGTGACACTACTAAATATTTTTGCACGTGATGTCGAAATTCGGTATGTTGATATTTTGGACTATCTACCAAAATAACCTTGCGAAGAAGATTTATGTCAAATGCAAAATGGAATATAATCCAGCTATCTGTCTGTCGAGCTGGTTTATGTGGATTTAAGGTATTAGTGGTGGACAACTCGATAAGATATGGTTCCGGATTTATTTCTCGAACTAACATGGCAATACCTATTGAAAGTATAAATATTGAAGTGAAAAAGTGAAAAATTTCCAATATTGAAATTTTGAAAATGATATTATTAAAGTCAATTAATATCCCATTGCTGGACACTGGCCTTTTCTCATGATGAGAACCACACTGGCCAAGTGCGGATTGGTAGACTTTACATACTCTTTATTATTAGGTATGCAAGTACCCTAACAAAATTTTCCTCCGATGTTAGCAAGCGTAATAGATCATAAATGATAAATACACACATATCTTCAAAAACCATTACGAAGGTCTTCGATTTCACAGTTCTACAGTCTTCGACCCGGCTATAACCTTAATTAAGAAAATAAGGTAAGTGTGAACTGAAGAATACTAATAATTTAATTTGCAAAAAATGTAAGTAATAATATTTTTTACATTAAATCAAAAGAGTTGTGTGCTACAACAGAAGTCATACATTTTAAACATAACATTCTGTAAGCGGTGATAAAAACTGATGATCACTGATACTTTTCACATAATTTGATCTCGATTACATTGTTGCAATTCAAAGTCCCAAATTAAACATTTATCGGACTCAAAGGACATAACCTCAAGAACTCCATAAAAATAGCAGTCTCCAAGAAAATATTTCTAAAAAAAGTTAACATTGTCACCTGTGACAAATATAACACCATTCAATTTTCAATTCTAACTAACTACAAATAAAGTTGTATTTAAATTAACAGGATGTACTGTCAAATCGATTATATATGATGAAGCTACCTTGTCTTCCTAATTACGTGGTGACGGCTGTCCACGGTAAAGATAAACAAATCCGTACATGATTGGTCAATTAATATGTTTGTTTGTATAGTAAGTAGTTTTTGGTGCATAAACTGCGAAGTCTATACTTTATTATTATGTACAAATAAGAAAAAAACAGTTGAAAAAAATTAAACTCCTATAGGTACAAGACATCACTTGAAAGCTCAGATATTTAAAATAATTAAGAATCGAAATGTAACAATACATTTTTAAATTGAACTTTAATGGTATACAGCTTATGTATATATTTAGATTAATATTGCTAGATGTGAAAAAGCGGTCTTATTGAGCAAAATTAAAAATATTGTCATAGTTTCCTGAAAACTAAGTCAGTAAAAAAATGACTCTCCTTTTCAGCCTCCGCTCTATAAAAAAACTTGTATTGATGTAACAACAAATATTATTAAAAATGCAATATAGCATATATTTATATAAATGGATGAATCTGCAGGTAAAACTATAATCACGGCACAAGATGATACTCTCCAGTGTTGTAAAAAAGCTGACGTCGCCAATCTGAACGCTTATCTCTGAGATGTGTCAAATGATTCGATCCTGAGTTATGACACTTATGACAAGGATACCCAAGGATGTTTTTTTGTAATGCCTCGATTCTAGTGGTTAATGCATGCGACTGCTGATTGTCTGGTCTCGGGTTCAATTTCAGGTCGTGGAAAAATATAATTTCAGTTTTCTCTCTCAGTAATTTCTCAGGAGCAGCACGGAGACTGGAATTGTGCCTGGTAGATGTCATGCATACTCCCTGTTAGTACTATAGCCTGTTAGATTGTATGTTTTTGTAAATTATGATAGTTCGCTACATTGACTAAATAAAGGGTTGCTAGATCTAAATAAATAATTATTCAATTTGACAATTTGCCAATCAATTATAGTCACTATGAGATAACTAAATTTTGATTTAGTTGATAAATGAAACGCACCTGTAATTATCAGCATATCAGGCATCGATCGGAATGTAGGAGCCGCTTCTTTGTTTAACGTCAATGCTTTGTGTTATCTTCCTTTTATTTACGTAATTGTTTTGTTTTTCATTATTACAAAGCACGTGCAATATTATCCCTGGAAATTACGAATGGGATAGAACCTTGTCGCAATTTACTTTTTTATTGACGTTAATGACACGTAGAATCAATGGGAAAGGTATTGTCTTGCTTTCCATAAAATCATTCATACTTTTTTTTACCCGACTACGCAGACAAAAGGAGGGGTGATGATTTTGACAGTCTATGTATGTTTATGTTTATTGGCACATGTTGTGTGGGAGGTAGAGCTTCTGTGAAGGAGAATGAAGAAACTTTACTTAAAAAGAAGATAACGACTGTCTTTGTTAGTTTAGGCTAAGCTAAGTTTCCTTGTAAATATGTTAGGTCAAATTTTAATGCTATAGATGTGGTTAACGAGGCCGCACCAACACCATATCTATTTATTCTCGCTTCAATAGGCATGGTGACTGATCTATAGATAGTAAAATATAGGATACCTTATCAAACTATAGGTAAACATAAACCAATTGAAATAATTTTTTGTTACATACTATAAATCTAACTCATTTTATGATCATTCAAAGTTTCATGGACGAGTTCATTTTTAAAATACGAAATTATTCGATTTTTTTTTATCATTAAATTACATACACAATTTATAGCAATATTTGTAATAAAACCATTTTTATAAACGCAATATTTCGTATAGCTATCAAACAAAATTCATAACTTCACATACAAGCGTGACGTCACGCTTGAGTAGCCTTTTGTTTGGAGCGTTTGGGCGAGTCTATTATTAATGTGAATTTGAAATTGTATTATCTCAGGAAGTTTATGTTAGGTCTAGAGTCTCTCTTATATCAAGAGGTGTTTCAATTACATACAAAAATAAAAATTAGTCATCATGCCTATTGCCCTATTATTTTTTGCCTTTAATTAGTATTCATGGGGTATCAGACTAGGACAGGTTCAAAGAGGTAGTAGAGGCTTTGAAATTGCCTTGATTTAGGCAGCATTTTAGACATATACCATCCCTGGCGTGTTTTTGTTTTGTGATGTAGGAGTGCCATTACTGACAACATCACGGCTATACTATTACATAGAAGGTTGTGCCAGAGGTGAGCAACACCCACATTTCACCCGTACTGTTTAGGTCCCATGGGATAGATGATCAGCCTATCGTCATCAACCGTTCCAACTACGTCCTGACGGAAAGTTCACAAATAGCAAAGTTGCACGACCCGGGACTCGAACCCGAGACCTCGCGGTGAGAGGTGCATTCGGTAACCACTAGACCATTCAGCCGTTTTCGTGAGCGACCCAGCTTATATCTATACATACAAACAAACACACAAATATTGCTCGTTTAATAGAATAGGATTAAAATCTCAACAAAGATTTCCTTGGCCATTATTGAATCTATATCATATTATAACACGTTTTTGTGGCTAGTAACAATTTGACTGCAATGTGATCCTCTTTGGTGCGGTCACAAGTATTTTTACGATGTAACCTTTTGATACGACATTGTGGCCAGCCACGACACGCGTCATGGCATGTGTTGATTTGATACAGTTTTTTATAATTAATTTATGGTTATTTTACACGTTAAGCTCATTGGGTTGCTAATCAAATTAAAATTCTGTTACGAAAAAAAGGTGCATATAACCTTACTTCTTAGCTTATAATAATATTTACAACGCAAAGACAATCTTTAATCTGATCTCATCAATATCCTATTTTACTTTTTGATTTTTATACCCGGTGGATGGCGATAGGCTCCCATCATCATGATATCACCGGGGATCTAAACTTGAAGTGTGGGAGTTATACAGGGCGGATGCGACATAGCAACATTTATTGAAACCACAGCTTCTATACATGGCCAGTATGCATTTCCACCGGATAAAAAATTCTCTGGCGAAAAAAAAAATCCACATCTTCCGAACAAATTGCACGATCGCAATGTTCAAATTGTTCGGAGAACGTGATTTTTTTTTTTTCGCCAGAGAATTTTTATCCGGTGGAAATTTATACTTACCATGTATAGAAGCTGTGGTTTCAATAAATGTCGCTATGTCGCATCCACCCCGTATATACACCTCCGTCCTCCCTTCTTGGTAATATGGGCGTGATGTTATGTTATGATGGTATATGTTATGTTCTTAAACGATTTTATTAATTTTATCGATTTTTTTTTTTTTTTTTTTTTTTTTTTGCTAGCCTGCGGGTGTGTCCCACTGCTGGGCAAAGGCCTCTCCCCATGACTTCCAAGCCTTTCTGTTACTTGAAAATTCTGGCCAATCGTTCTGGAATGCGTCCAAGTCGTCTCGCCATCTCCGTTTCGGCCTTCCTCGTCGCCGTTGACCGTCACGTGGTACCCAGTTGGTCGCTTTTTGGGCCCACCTCTCTGAACTCATACGGCAAACGTGACCAGCCCAGTCCCACTTTAGCCTGGCAGACTTTTGCCCTACATCCGTGACACCGGTTTTACAGCGCAATTCTGTGTTTCTGATATGGTCCGTTCTCCTCACCCCAAGGATACTGCGCTCCATAGCTCTTTGGCAAATCTTCAGTCGTGACTTCTGAATTTCCGTCAGGGACCAAGTTTGGGCACCATAAGTTAGGACAGGCAGTATACACATGTCAACGAGCTTACGTTTTAATGAAAGTGGAAGGTTGCCTTTCATGTGCTCTTTCATGGACCAGAAGCTTTTCCAGGCGTTTTCGATGCGTCTTTCGATCTCTTTATGTTGTCTGTTACTGAAAGAGACTATCTGGCCCAAGTAAGTGTATTCGTTGACATAATGTATAACTTGCCCGTCTACCTCGACCTTATGTTTTGTGCTGTTAGTCATCACCTGAGTTTTGTTTCGATTCATTTGAAGTCCAACCAAAAGACTCGCGGAGCTAAGGTCCCTAAGCATAAGCTCAAGTTCATGTGCTGAGGAAGAGAACAGGACTATATCATCAGCAAAGCGGAGATTTGTTAGCCTTTCAGCTTCGATGACGATGCCTCTTTCTTCCCATAAGCCTACCAGGTCTTTAAAAACTTCTTGCAAGATGCTCGTGAAAAGTTTTGGGGAAAGCGGGTCTCCTTGTTTCACGCCTCTTTCGATTTGGAACGACTGACCAGACGATTGAAGTTTGATATCTGCCGTACTATTTTTATATATCTGCATTATTAATTGGATGTATGTTGACTCGATATTTTGGTTCTTTAAGGCTGTTTCTATTGCCGAGTGGGTAATACTGTCGAAAGCTTTCGAGTAATCTACAAAGGCAATATAGAGAGGCTTGTTAAATTCATTACACTTCTCGATGACCTGATTGAGAGTATGAAGGTGGTCAGTAGTAGAAAACCCAGGTCGAAATGCGGCTTGTTCAGGTGGCTGGTTTTCGTCAAGATTTTGGACAATACGGGCTTCGATTACTTTAATGAAAGTTTTGTAAAGATGGGAGATCAAACTTATAGGTCGATAGTTATTGATGTCACTTCTATCGCCTTTTTTATGAAGCAAGATTATATTGGAGTGGCAAAATTTGGGAGGGATTTTTCCAGTTTGTAAGATGGTGTTGAAAAATCTTTCTAAGTGAGGTAATAGACTCTTTTTCCCAAATACAAGAGCTTCTGTTGTTATGCCATCGACTCCTGGGCTTCTGTTAAATTTCATTGTACGCAATGCTTTAGTTATTTCATCTCCTGTTATTGGATAAACATTGTTTGTATATTTATTGGTATCTAAGCAGTTGTTTGTTGCAAGTGATTTCGAATACAGAGATTGATAGAATTTTGAACATATGTTCAAAATTTCCTCTCTGTTACTTTGAATTTTACCATTATTATCTTTTAAGTTAGTAATCCAGGATTTACCTTTTACTATTCCTTGCCTTGCCACTCTAAGGGACCTATTATTTATCAACGCTGACTTGACTAAGTGCATATTGTGAGTTCGAATGTCTTTTCTTATGCTATGTTTAACTATTTTATCGATGGTACGATACTCTGGTGACCTCATTGTTAAGGCGCTTCTCTTGTCAATTAGGGTTCTAGTTTCGTTGGACAGCTTCTTTTGCTTTTTAGGTTTTGACATGACTTTGGTGTTTGATAATATAATAGTTTTAACTATGTTATTGTATTGGATCTCTACGTTACTATTGTCTGTGTCTAATTGGGCAAATTGATTTTGAAGTTCTAAGTTGAATTGGTCGTAATTGGCTGCTAGTACTGCCTCATCTAATTTACCGATGCGATTTGAGAATAATGTTTTTCTGTATATTCTGAGATTGAAACATAATTTTGCTCGGACGGGCCTGTGGTCTGAACTAAATTGTATTTTGTTTATAACGCTGACATCTTTAATAATATTTAAGTTTGGGGATAGTACAAAGTCAATTTCGTTAGTCGTGTGCCCATCCGGAGAAAGCCAAGTCCAACGTCGCTGCTGTCTTTTTGGGAAAAAACTGTTAATAACCTTGAGGTTTTGTCCAAACGCGAATTGAATCAAACGAGTGCCTCGTATGTTACGGTCTCCACTCCCGTAGGGCCCTATAATGTCTTCGTTATCCAATGTTTGTCTGGTACCTATTTTCGCATTGAAGTCACCGAGTACTATATTCCAGGTTCCCCGATACTCATCGCAGGCTCTGTTTAAGAGGTCGTAAAAATCTTCTATTTCATCGTCGCTGTGAGCTGATGTCGGTGCATAGACTTGGACTATTGTGAGAGTATGTTTAGAAGAAATTCGGAACTTTAGTACGGCTATTCTCTCTGAGTAACCACAAAATTCCATGATGTTGTCTTTCCATTTTTTAGCCACAAGAAAACCAACACCACGTTGTCCGCTTGAGTCTCCAAAGTAGTAAAATATGCAATTTTCCCTCTCTTCTATATTTTCACCCATTCTTCTAACCTCTGATAGACCTATAATGTCCCATTTGATATTGTTTAGGGCATTCTCCAATTCTATCAATCGTTCGTCTTTGAGTAACGTACGGGTATTGTAAGTCAAAATGTTTAGATTTTCAGTGTCCATTTTGCTAGCCAAAGTTGTTTGACGGGAAGCAGATATTGACGCCTGGAGATTCTTAGCACCCCTGACTCTAAGATTGATCAAGGTACCGTCATTCCTAGACACCCTAGAGCCGCCAGGCACTCGGGGCCTATTCGGGGATTTGTTTGTCATGGGAAGGTATGGACCATAATCCCACCACGCTAGTCCATTGCGGCTTGGTGGGTCGCCAGTGTTGCCTCGTTTGTTGTTTAGCAGGGTACACCACATGCAGGTGAGGTTGGCTTGGGTCCTGTAAGATGTAATTTAGAACCCCTTGTACCCCAATTTTATCGATATTTGTATAAATAAGGTAGGTAGAGCTTATAATAAAAATAGATTTCTTTTTATGTTTCTATTTAATCGATTGCCAGAGTAATCAAATCCTTTGAATCTTGTGATCTGTACAACTTTCATGTGTAAACCACTTGAAGAAATACTTTTTTTTTCTTAATACGTAGATATTACTTTATCTTGACAATACCAAAGTAAACCTAATCGGACATCTCAGCGGGGTTACTCTTACTAATGGGTAGATATTCATAAAAATACCTCAATCCCCAAAGGAATACTGATTCTACTAAAATTCGTCAAACTCCTGAATCTACAAATTATGGACAGGTGATATACCAACTTAAATTTTCTTATATATGATTTAATCATATTCAAATTTGAACTCTATTTCAAGGGATTTAAGATTGCTTAGTTATTGCAGAAAATGTCTAAGTAAGGTGGTTTTGTGAGCTATGGAGGTATTGTTCAAGACACGCGCCCCCGGTAGGTGGTCAGTAGTGGTCATGTTTGGATAACTGTAAAGGATTAACTATTCAGTTATTCAACTTTTGTTAGAATGACATCATTGTTATAGCCACTTTATGGTATAAATATAACTATGTATAATATTATGTATTTTATAAAATTCTATATTGTGAAGTTTTTACTCCATTCATGGGTAGTGTCCAGAATTAACAGCTACAATAAAACAAGAATAAAAATGATGGATGATTGTCTATGGTGGTCGAGCTCTTGTGAGCGAGCTCAAGAGCAGAAGCACCACCGTTTCACCTTTAACCTACCGCCAAATAGTAGTGCATGCATTACTGTGTTCCTGTTTGGTGGTGAGATCAGGTCACATGGTGGTAGACATGACACATCACACCGTAGTTTTCAGATGAGAAGAATCATATATGATTATCTTTTGTGGATTGTGTGTCTAAGACCTGTTCCTAGTTACCACCGTTCACTACATATGTCGTATAAGAAAAGTTTTTTTCCCGTCATTAGCTATCCTCGAATAACTACAATTTGTGTGGCTGAGGTACTCCGGTACTTTTGACAATCACGTCATCAGTAAATCAGCCAGCTTTGCTACGGATTAAGCTACACTTGCATTTCTAAGGTTGCCCGTAGTGAAATCGCAAGTAGGATGTTTAATTGTTCTTATTCAAAGTTTATCACCAAGTTACACGAATCAACAGCCCTTAAAGAAGTTTTATTTATATTCATATCAAGACAACATTTGAAACATTCGAGTCTATCCTGTCACAATTATATCGATTAGAAGCCTACTTCAATGCAACCGAGAATAAGATGACCAGTGAACAAACTTCCGCATCGCATTGATTTAAAAAGTGTTTTGCTCACATACACACATAGTACCTCCCCCAGTATATCATGTGTGCACCCGCTGACTGCAATTTCCTCGTTTGTCGGTACCGGCGCGTTATCGGCAAATCGCAACACCTCGCTATCAGAACATCTATTACCCTATACCTAGAACTTGGTAGCTAGCTAGGAAACAGAAAGTGCGAGTGAATGGTTATTTCCTTGATGTAATTAACTTGACCTTTTGAATAAAAATGCTTTGAAGCAATTTTTGTTTATTACTTGGAAGTAGATACTGCGATAGATCTTCAAATGGCAACGGTTGTTAGTATGGTACGTCGATGATTATTAGCTAAGGAAAATGCTAAAAGGCTGCTATTATTTTCTCTTTGACAGCAATAGAATGGTGAGGGTTATATTTATGTGGGTGTTGAGAACTTCCGCTGACTCATATTTTTAGTATTGATCACGAACACAACCCATAGGTATAACAACTTTCAACTAAACAGGAACCGGAACACGGTTGAGCTGGCACTTCTATTCTACAACAGCTTTATTTAACGCAAACCTTTTCCGTCGACCTCATTCAAAAACTACCTTTTTCTTAATTGTTTTAATCTTATAAAAAAACCCTTTTTAAAATATGACAAGTGCATGTAGATGTCAATATTTTATCGTGTAGCAAAGAAACATTCTACCTGAGAAGTTGGGACGATAGCCTGTTGTCCGGTGCCCGAGTTGCCCGAGAGCCTGACTGCCTGAGTGCCTGAGGAGAGGTGGTAAAAACAGGCTTCGTTCCGAATCATTGAGCGATTGACAGGTGAACCTGACCTGTGGCGTTCAAAGTTTGGGCAAAGATAAATATGTAGTTTCAAATAAATGAATATCAGTTAATCAATGCAATCGAGTATGCCAATCTTTTCCTGGCATTTAATAGCCTGACTACACGCTCAGTTTTAACTGCGCAGTTTAGGCGAAGTTCAAGTCTGTGCAGTCATAACAATCCGGGACTGCATAAACTGAATTACTTTTTTAAAACCTGAAATTATAATAATAAATAAGCTAAGAGCAATTGGATATCTAAACTAATATTATAAAGAAGAAATATTTTTTAGTTTGTCTTTTTGTATTAAAAAATCTTGGGACATACTAGATCGATCTGAATTATAATTGGAGAATAAATAGTTCAAGATCCCAGAAATAATATAGGTTTCTTTTTATCGACGTACTACGCGGGCGGAGCCACGCACGGAAGTTAGTATAATATAGAAAGAACAAGAAAACGTACACACGGCTACGTGCTATAAATAATTATTCTATTAATACATTGTCTCGCATTGTATAGGCTACAGACACGAGCAGCTTAATTTGACAATGTTTCACTTGATGTGTAGCCATGTGTTCGGAACATATTGTAACAATAAGGTCTTTTTTTTTGTTGTGAAATGAAATATTGACAAAACTTTGAGGACCACTTTACATCCGCTGAGGCGCGACAGGCGTGTTGTTGTGACAGCTCTCCGGGACGCCTTCTACTACAACATTATATTGCACCTCTGTCTGTCTGTCCGTCCGGACAGCCTTCGGAGAACACATGTCCTTGGAGAATTGGAGAGTTACACTAACTCCTACTATAGCTATTAGTGAAATTATTATTGATTCAAGCGCCTCCTGGGGCCTATGAAAATAAATGATTTGAATTTGAATTTGAATTTGATTAATTTTAGTGCTATTGTAGTGTGTGTAGTTTTTTATTAAGAAAAGTATGGTAAATATCGCGTTAAAATCAATAAAATAGTGTTAATAACCATGTCAGTTTACATACTAGTCTAACTTATATGCAAAATTGATGTACAAAGGCATATCACAAAGCCGATTATAATGATTTCTGTGAAGATATTTAAAACTCAACAATGACGGGTTATTTTTTATCGACATACACGTGCCAAGCCAGCATTGTTTCATTTTATTTTCCTGTTTAAGATACTGTGGACGGCCTATTTATATTATTATGAAAGTATCACCACCAGATATAGTATTTAATCGAAATCTTTGTTTAGATCTACCATACTAATGCATTGCTAACAATCGGCATAGTTCTTACAAACGGTTTGTTTTTTAGCTGCCTTTGAAGTCCTTACAATCATAAGCATCAAGATAATAATTAAATTAATACAAGGCCTCACGTTGTACGTCAATAAAGTATAACCTATGTTAGTTTCTAAAGGTGAAGATTTTTTTATTTGGTAGAGTTGTTTTTAAGGTAATTGTAACAAACAAACATTGAAACAAAATATATAATCTTTTTCCATGATATTACATGCTTATATTACGATTAGAACATACAGCTTCTATATGTAGGTACACTACTCCGATCCAAAATCGTCAACGCCAGCGGTCACTCAAGAAACATTAAACTTTATATTTATCATAATAATCTCAACTAAGCAAATACCCGAACTTTGCATGTCTGTTTAGTGGAAAAGTAGAAAATCAGAATTTGTTAAAAAAGTTAGAAATCTGATTACAAGGATTAAAAAAATATTAATACATAATTATTTTAACTGTCTATCAACGGGTCATTATCGATATCGCTGATTGCAATTTCACTATTAACAAGTTATTAAATAACTATTAAATATCTATTTATAAGCTTTTATTAACTATTGTTAATCAACCAGTATATCGCTTTAAATCATGTAGACGCCGCCGGCGTTAGATTTGAGTCCGCCACGTCAAAATTCGTACCTATCTGATATGTATTGAAAAAATCAGACAAAAATAACATCAATGCTACCACGATACGCATTTGCGATAATTGTTCAAAAATTCTGATAACGGTGTTGTGGTTCTGTAGGTATCTTACTAAAATAAAAGCTTTAGCTAACAACCAGAGCTACAAATATTAGCTCCAGTGCCGCGATTTTGTAAGGGAATCTGTTGGTTTTGCCAATTTAGTTTATCCTTACCTCTATATAAATACGGTCGATATTTGATTGACAGAAATTCTAATTTCGTGTGATTCCATTTATGGAATACCCAGACGGGAAGAGAAACAGTTCCTTTAAAGGTTTATGTATTACATAACCTAAATCCTTTTTTTCTACCGATAGCGTGTCAGCATTTAAATCATATTGTCACTGGTATGTAGAAGCGATCATTAAATGCAACCATTAGCCATGATGTTTCTTTTACAAAATTAATTATTGTGAAATAGATATAATTAGTATTTTTGTTTTGTTATGGTAGCAATTCTTCAGACTTTAAAGCTATCACCAAATTATTTTCTTATCATTTCAAAAGATTGAACTTAGATTACATTCTTGTGCACGCCCCTGGACAAACTAATTTATTAATTTAATAAATTTTGTGCACATATAAATGTACAAAGGTAAACTCATTATTATTGTTTGCCTTGCAATAATATTTCACAGTTATACGCAAAAATGTCTTAAACTTTTGCGGAATCCAAGCCCCAAATACCTTAAGTAAAATTGATTAATTGCTAATAAATTATGATAGCAATGGCAGTCGATATCAGCGATAAGGGGATTACACGCAGCATACTCCGATATACTGCAATGATTTCTGATTAGTGACGGCACGGGGTTACGCAAGACGGGGTTGTGATTATCTACCACTTGATACTAAATGCTAGAATGTTTAAAAATAAACCAATTTTGGTTCTGAATTCAGTCAAAATATTATCTCTACCGTTCTGTGACAGTCATACTTAAGGCTCATCATGAATCTAGATGAATCCGGGTGTGGATTTAAAGTAACATAACGCCTATTTTACCCAGAGAGAGGCCGAGGTGTAACAACACCCATATTTCTCATTTTGTATTTAAATCCCATGTGATAGGGGCCTATTGCCATTGAACATATTTCCAGAATGAGCATCTCCTGAGACGGTTAAATCCGAACTAATAATTTGTCTAACTTGGAATCAAAACCGCGATCTCTCGGATGACGAGATGAAGATGAAGATGAAAAACCCTAATTTCAAACTGTATTTAAATATCTTAAATTAATATTTTGTGTTCATCAGCATAGCACCACTCTCAAAACTGCAAAACCAACATCATACCACATTTCAAAACCCATTCATATGTCACGCGTTTCAAAAGATGAGTATCTCTGACAGCGGGTACACCGCGGTTCACAAAAGGAGTATCAATGCTTTAATCCTCCAAAGCTAACAACATTTAACAATATTAGCTTTAACAATGGCTAAGCCGAGATCGGTAGCCGTTTAAATGGATCTTTAACTTTTTTGTAGACAACTGTGACAGGTAAGGATCAATGTAATTCCATATCTTTGGTCGACAACTAAAATAAGGCTGTAAGGACTTTGAGAATGATCTTAGCGAGTATACCTATACTGCGTTGTAAGTTATAAAATGTGCCACTGATTCTTGCTATAACAAAGTATCTGTTTTTATAATGTTTTGCATAGGTACTAGGTAGTGCTCGGTAAAGCACTTAATATAATGTCACTATTTCCGAAATAGGTTTCGGTTAGTTAATTATTTTAACAATTTTCTATACAAATTCGACATTTCACCTGTCAAAAAAGATCCGATTAGGCGGTCAGGGACTTAGGCGCTGTCTCCACGAGCGAGTGAATCGCGGCGATATTATCGTCGTGCCACGTATTTCTATACACTCTCTATGGAGCCATCTCCACACGGCGATATTATCGCCGCGATACGACGAGTGGCAACGAGCGTGCGAAACGTCATTACATCATCGCTAGCCCGTCGCTACTAGCAGCTAGCTCGCCGCGCTCTCGCGACGAGCGCGCACCGGGCGCGCTGTCAAACGTAACTGAATTCTTTCTTTTACACCGCGTCGTCAAGGAAACGCGGCGTTACCGTTACGAGTCGCCGCGGAAACGCTGCGATTCCGTTACGACTCGCGACGATACGCGGCGGAATTATCGCTCGTTCGTGGAGATTCTCCGACGATATAAGGGCGGACTCGTCGCGATTCTCTCGCTCGTGGAGACAGCGCCTTATGCAGAACTAGTCAAATTGGTCTTAAGTCTGACATTAAACCATCCCTTGGTTAGGTGACGGATTACGCCCTAAAAATATTGACACATAATGGTATCGCAGTTCCAAAATGCAGCAACGGCGATGCATAATAAAAAAAAACATCATAATAGTCACAATAATCGAAAAATAGCAAAGGATAATAACATTGAAGCATCATAATAATCAAGTTACAATCAAGATCGATAACATAGTAATTTATTGTACCTATTTATTATTGTAAAAATGTGCAATCAAATTATTATTATCAGTACATGTCAAATTATAAGAACAAATAAAAAAACAGATGTCAAAATAAATCAATGTTACCTATTATGGACACAAATTATTACATATTTAATATCTTGCTTAAAAATTAAATAAAGATCAAAATTGAATACTATCGTAATAGATGTCATTATTCACCAACATACTTTTATGAAATAAAGTAGTTTTAGCTGGTATATAGTGCAGTCTGGGGCTTGAATATATAAAAAAAGGCATTGTTAACAGTTCCAGTGTAGTGAAATGAGGTTTACACAAATATGTCGTAGCTAGATTGCATATCGCTCCAATACAGCGTTTTTGCACCCTTAACACTGACTCTATGCCAGTTACATTATCCCAGAATATAATACCAAATCTTAGCGTGGAGGCTTGGTTGATGGATTGCCTTAACATTTGAGGGTGCATAGGTATGTTATTTCAATTTACAACATATTTTTTCTATGTGTGTTACCAATTTTAAATTACTCTCAATTTACAACCTTAGAGATTTTATAACCTGTGTAAATCTGTTTGTCCTTAAATTTGATATGCAAATTAGAATGCATAATAATAATAATAACAGAGCTGTATTTAATACATGTTCCACTGCTGGGCTCGGGCCTCTTCTCATGATGAGAAGGGTTAGGCCATAGTCCACCACGCTGGCCAAGTGCGGATTGGTAGACTTCACACATCCTCGAGCACTTTTCACTCTCAGGCATGCAGGTTTCCTCACGATGTTTTCTTTCACCGTTCAAATAAGAATTATTAACATGTAATTTTTGATCGAAGCTCATAATTACAGTCTTGTCTGAATCTAAATTTATTTTTAGGTTTTGCGCATCTAGCCGGTTACGGTCTCTTATAATTATCTATGCATACGTTGAATAAAAAGGTTTATTGTGAGTACACACAAAGACGGTAATAGGATATCGGTTAGCAAGCCCTAGCGCGGTATTAGTAACTAGTGGTGCTATGATCGTACTTATAGGCGCTATGGATTTTCCATGTATTGCTAGTAAATTTTCATAAGGCGCGTAGGCGTTCAAAGAGGTATCACGTCGACGGAACACACTGGGTTTAGTCCGTGCAACTCGGACATAACCAGCGACTCTGTCCGGGTCGATGGTATGCGTCAGGCATTGCCCAGTTTAAAAAAAAAATTAAGAAATAGGCTAGCACTATAGACAAATACTAGCCCGTGGCGTGTTTCTGTATATAGTGCGTCTATACTTACACATAAGGGTGTGGCAGATGTGTATACCACCCACACTACACCTGTTATGTTTAGGTCCGATGTGATAGGGGGTGAGCCTATCGCCATCCAGGGGACACAATTTTAACTCCGTGCTGCTATTATGAATTTCTTGACGGAAAATTCCAAATAGCACTTTAGCTCGACCCAGGAATTTCGACCTCGCGGTGGAAGGCGCATATGCTAACCACTAGACCAACGTCGACGGCAGTCCTTTTATAAATGCATAAGCTAATGCGTTTTTGTGCTAGTTGCTAAATAAAACAAACATCAGAATACCTAAAAATACTTTATTAAATAAAAATCATTGAGTAAAGTATGAGGTAAGTATACAAACAGCGTTGATAATGGATTCTTATGGATAAAGACTAAAATAACATTTTATTTTAAAGTAACAGGCCTGTATTTGGCGCCGAGGCTTTATTATTTTAGTCTCTGTCCGTAACTACTCGTATAAAAAAAACCTTAAAATATATTTTACTATAAAATGATGCATAAACTGCTAGCTGTTAACTCAGAACTTCAATGTGGATCAACAAAGTTTTTAACTACATTATAAAACACACAAAAACCTTTCTTTATTCATCTTTTCTTTTCAAAATCCTTTCAGGTTTAGGCTCTTTCTTTCATGGCACATTATTGACTACCATATTTCTTATTCCTTTAATTCTGTCCCTGGCTAAATTTAAGACGGTTTAGAACCAATATAAAAATAATTTTACAAACATACTGTACATAGGTACTTTGGAAAACAGTGCTATTTGGTATTGGCCTCTTTTCCTCTTTAAAATTAATCTCTTAAACCTATGGTATTAACTTACAAACTAACTCAAACGACACGGCTTAAAATAAAAACTCAATTATGAATACACAGCAAAGAAAAGGCCTGAATTTCTGCCTTAATTTTATGTTAAAAAGTTATTTTTGTAGATCTTAAGTTGAGGGTCAAATAAAAAGTCAGCTATATGATCGATTCGTTCTTCATTTTGATTTATAACAATTTTTGTTTTGGTTCTGAAAATACAGGGTTAATATTTTAACTACTTAATTTAGACCAACGAAGCAAAGTAAAGTGAAAATTGAAGTTAATAAAAGAATGTTGTTATAGTTATACAATATGTTAGTTCTTTTTTTCTAATTCTCAGCGCTAAATCAAAAGTTAGCATTAGAATTTTGTCTTTTCAACTTCTTTTCTATCTAGAAAATCACTTTACATTTCTTGGTTAAATGAAAGGCTTCTTTCTGGTTTTCAGCAGTGAGCACTGTGCAAGATATGGATGATATATTTTTTCATTTAGATCTAGCCGTAGAATAGGTACTTGTCTTCCCTCTCTGGTAGAAAATTAAGACTGAAACAAATGGAACATGCCAGTATCTCTTTAAACAGTACCTCTGAATACTTTTCTCCTCCTGCTGTGTAATGCACTGTGCCTTGATCGAGCACCACGGACCTGTTTCATTACCAATTGAAGGTTTGACTTGATTAATACATTTGGAGTCAATTTGGATTGAATATAAAATACAAATCTTGGTATGGATAAGAATTCTTCCCTTTAACTTTTCTTCATAGCATTTCTTGGTCTAAATTACTCTAAATGAAGGTTGAAACTAAGATTCTCTCTTAACAGTAGCTCTGAATCCTTTTTCGTTATCAGCAGTGTAGTGCACTGTGCGCTGTTTGCCGTCCGGCTCCACAAAGCTGTAGAATCCGTGCACCACGCCACCATCACGACTCTCTGATGCCTGCTTCATGTCGCCTGTGCCTTTGTCCTGGAATCAGAGAAATTAGGAGTTGAATATGGGATTGGAGAGTGAATCATTAATGTATATGGGTCTAAAGTTACCCAGTGGCGTAGCGGGGCCCAATATCAATCATTTCGATCCAGCCTTATAGCCAGGCAGTCACATTCTAGTTCTCGTAAAAATTGTACAAGTGGCTGTCTAATTTTTATTCTCTTGGGTTATTCAAATCATTGTATTTAGTATAATTTAGTATTATTAATAATTTCTTTTTATATCCTTTTTTTTGTAATGTTTTGACGTGTTCAAGCGCCTCCTGGCGCCTGTGAAAATAAATGATTTGAATTTGAATTTGAATTTATCGAAAAACCGCCCGATATCAGTAGCATAATTAAAAGAAATACTTTTTTATCACTTATGCTTCCTGAGTTAATATAATTTTAAATTCACATTGATAATAGACTCGCCCAAACGCACTAGTAGCGGTCTGTGACGTCACTGACCGATACGTTGTACGCTAAGTTATTTTTTTTCTTGATAACAATGGGAAATATAGCACTAATCAAAATGGTTTTATCACGAAAGTTGCTAAAAATTGTGTGGGTTATTCAATGATAAAATTTCGGAGTTTAAAAATTTACTTGCTCATTAAACTTTAAATGATCATAAAATAAGTTAGACTTAAATAATGTTCTTTTATATTAAGTTTCTGATTACCTTTATTTTGAAAAGATATAAATATATTTTTTACCTCTAAAAGTCGAGCAAGAGACTGCTCGAAAAGTCGTTCTTTGTTGTATGAAAACAGCGAGCTTTACTCAATTTTGCTTTGAGTCATTTCAGTTAGCAAAACTCTACTTTGCTTCGAGTTTTGCTCACACTCAAAACAAAGTGATTTTATATCGCCTTTATTATTATTGTCACACTACTTTCACATCACGTCATCTAGTCCCAAACTAAACATAACTTGTACAATTGGTACTATTTCGAGCTGCTGAGGTAAAAAGTGGTATGTGCGATACGAGATCAAAGTTACTTACATCTCGTCCTTTGGTTAAGCAATTACGGATCAATTAAAAGGCTTGAATATCAAAGCTCAAAACTTACATACAAAAAAAAACCGACTTCAAAAAGTAGGTTAACTAAAAAGCAAAAAATAAATTTACTTCGCACAAAATAATACGTTTTTTCATATAATTAAATAGAAATTATTAAATAATTATTTTATAATTCTGAAGTCGGTGCCAAGTAAAAACAACCTTTCTACAATATCAAATTACAGTTCACATAAAAAGGGAGGCGTAGTTGTTCTAGTGCGCGGTCGCCCAGTATTGGTACTTACCACAGAAATATAACTAATATTCAGTTAGAAAAATGTTGTTAGAACGATTGATATTATCTATACAGAGTTATTAATTGTTTACTTGGCACCGACTTCAGAATTATAAAATAATTATTTAATAATTTCTATTTAATTATATGAAAAAACGTATTATTTTGTGCGAAGTAAATTTATTTTTTGCTTTTTAGTTAACCTACTTTTTGAAGTCGGTTTTTTTTTGTTAAAAATTATTTTATTTTACGATTTTAAGTGATGGGTACACCGAGCAAGAATGTTTCTCGAATGAGGAGACGATGGTTACTTGAGACGGAAAACTTATTTATAATAAACAAGAATTAAATCCTTTCTCCTGACTATTGAGGGTCACGACCTTCCATCATCAGCTCATTTTACACAATAACTAGCAGCAGGAATATGCGTACAGTAGTGAAAGAATTATCCTTTAACTCCTAACTATTGAGGAGTTGACCTTCCATCATCAGCTCAACCACATAAAATTGTTGCGACCAAGCGTAAATCTTGGCCTCGATTAATAAAATATGAGGGTTGCCCCCGATTTCTCTGGGGTCCCATCATCAGATCATGACATGCTGACAATGGGACCACCTTTGAAATATCTCCGTTCCAACAGCTCACTTGAAATCATAACTAGCAGTCTGAATATGTGTACAGTAGTGAAAGAATTATCCTTTAACTCCTAACCATTGAGGAGTTGACCTTCCATCATCAGCTCATCCACATAAAAATACGTAAATACTAGTGTAGCTTTGAAAAACACACTAAAAACATTACATGTGCCTATAAAATTCGAGGGTTGCCCTCGATTTCTCTGAGATTCCATCATCAGATCACGACATGCTGACTATGGTACCCCTTTGGAATCATCTCCTGTCCAACAAAAAAAGAATCATCAAAATCAGTTCATAAACGACGGAGATATCCGTGAACAAACTTAAAAAAAAAAAAAAAAAAGTAACATATATACGAATCGAATTGAGAACCTCCTCCTTTTTTAGAAGTCGGTTAAAAAGACAAATTACCTTTAACACATTCAACTAATTAACTTGAATGGAACAGTTGGTTCAGAATTCAAATAACAATTAACTTTCAGTTTCTACTGGTATTTAAGATATCTCTTTGCTTCAAATTCGCAATAAATTAGGAATAATAGCCCTTTGTGAACGGTTACAAAATATCATTGTCTGGGAATAAGTGCCTAATCAGTTACCATTAATGGAGCACGATTTGAACTTAGTAATTGTCTGAACTATACCGTGTTATTATAAGCTGGAACAAAGGAGAAGGCATTAGATAGAACTGTCTGATGAATGTCACAAATGAGATTGGTTTAAAGGTGTAAGTATGAAAAAACAAGTAAACCTTATATAGCTACTTCGTTATGACTTTAGCGACAAAAAGGGATGGCTCTCTATTTAAACTTTTTGATGAGTTGTCATCTTACAATTGTGATTCTTTGTCACCTACGAATGTTACATCGTATGTAGAATAATAAAAGCAAGTTTTTCCTTTTCAGACATATTTATTGTTTTTTCATGTATTTAACCCATTTTTATAATTGATCTACATTAATATAAATAACATAGAATGTATCAGATACTGATGGGTAACTAAAGCCAAACTGGGCAATAAACATTGAAAGAAGATTGTCAATGCATTGCTTCATCTGAGGACTACAATATTATGCCTCATGTTATGTGCAAATAATTTCAGGGTCCAATCAGAGCTCTAAATCGTGACACCCTTGTAAATATAAATATAGCCCTTAGTTTCATGCTTTATTTCTTAGAAAAAATACATACTACTTAGTTTTGTCCTTTTCTATATCTAAGCTTATTGATTGTAAACAATACGTATGAATTAGCATAGTTATCTCACTATACCAGTTTAAAGGTAACTCTTATCATTTACCTTGTAACAATACTTATGTAAATCAATTCCTGCCCAGATATTATCAACCTAGGCATTAAATTAGGTCTAGATATCCAGTGTAACCTAGGCATTCTATTCAGACTAGGTGTCAACCAGTTCTGATCTTGTGGTTGTTATCTCAGTACTTACAAAATCTTATGAGGAATTTATCTACTATTTGAAACAACTTTTATTCTACGACTATCCTTAATTCATCGGTATTGTTTTCTTTTACATAAAATCTCTATTGTATTATTATAGACAATGTGCAGATATTAATATCATGGAAATATGCTTATTTGACATTACTATGATAAATTAGCAGCCACGGAAGTTGATAAAATGATTTTTTTGAAAAATTATATAAAAGCTCGATAGTTAGTAGATAGTGTGGAGTGTTTTAATTTTGTTTATTCATTCATTAAGTAATTTATCGAAAAGCTGCTCTCAATAGGTTATTTGTATTTTCAAAATTAGCCTGTACTGGGTATTTATTAAATGTCAGATTAGTTTTTGTGGTTCCATTTTGAAAGTTAACTTTCCAAGGTTGCTGCAGTACCAGCTTAGTACTTAAGGCTTTTGTTTTTGACTTTTAACAAGCTTATTAGGCTCAATTAAATGAGTTTCGTGTTAGGTTTTATCGTTACATAAACACACTTCGATTGTACTGAACTGTCCGTCTGATTGGCTACGTGATATTAAAAAATAAACTTTTGCTCAATTTTACAAAAGTCTTGGCAAATTGTGTACAATAAACTACCAGTGAAATGGGAGTAGTAGCACATGAAAGTTTGTATACAAAGAAACGGCCCTATTCTTATAATATCTGTTAGAGCTTTATAATTAATCACTAGCTTCCAGCTTATTACCGACGCCCGCTGTAGGAATAATTCCAGTATCGCAGGGGTGTTCACAAACATTCATTGCTTACACACAAAGCACGCCTAAAGTCGGAACAAAATATTTGTGGATCACACAATGATTTGTCCCGAGTGAGGATCGGGCCACAACATTAGCGCAGTGGAGAGCGGCTAGGCGATCGCTCAAACCACTACGTCAACCGTTTACTCATCATTGGTGGAATGATGTCTACTATTAGCAGCAAACATGTTCTTACTCTTGCCATGTATGTCATTTGCAGTTGCGTCAATTTGCTGCCCAAGATATCATTGTGCAAATATAGATCTACAAATACCAACCTACGTTCTTATAAGTACCTTGTACTTATTCTACATACCCACGTAACCAAATTAGCATAATTTCAAAACGATCTCAATACCATTAATATAATCGTTATAAAAGCCATTGCAAATTGTCCTAATTTAAGCATATAAAAAAACTGCTATTTTCCTTTCCGAAGGCCTTGCGGTCAAGTTCAATGCAGACTATGCTCTAATTAGTTAGATTTAGAGTTTAGTTTCGTACGTGTGTATGTTTGTCGGACAAGTACAAGGCCTAAAGTAAGTTGCGTGTACGCATTTACGCATGTGGATGTGGGTATACCCAACTGTTAAAGGTTATGTTACTATGCATTTGTACCGACTGACGGACGCTTACAAAAGGTTACGCTATTTCCTTATTGTTTCTTTTTTTACTTTTACTACCTTTGATAATAATATTATTATTAAGAATGTTGATTATTGAATGTATAATTGTATGTGATGTTGAATTTTGAATGTTATTTATACATGAGATATTGTCAGTCATACTTTTATAAACTTTAGTATTTTCTGCCTGCCTCGATGGTCTAGTGGTTAGCATATGCGCCTTTCACTACGAGTTCCTGCGTTCAATTCCCGTGTCGGGCAAAGTGTTATTTGAGAATTTTACAATATCAGCATAGGAATTGTGCCCGGTGGATGGCGATAGGCTCACCCCATGGGATCTAGACATAACAGGTGAAATGTGGTGCACACCGCAGACACACCTTTCTGGGTATTATGGGCGTGATGCTATGCTATGAATGTTATGTCATTTGTTTATTTTTATCTTACATGGTTAAGTTGGAAAAAGTTTGGTGTAATAAATGTCCATATTACGCCAATAACAAAAAATATCAAATATGTGATAAAGAAAGGTAATTAGAAGGAAGATAGTCAATCTTAATGAAAAACTAGCCTATTAAGTATACGTCCTCATTATATTAAAAATATTCGAGAGATTCTCTATTGAAAAGACATCAACGCGCACGACAGATTTGAACCCGAGACCTTCGACTTAACCCAAGCTTACGCCCATTTTACTAACGTTAACTATAATTAAAACTAAAACAATTATCCTTCAGGGGTCGTTACAACAGTCGAGTATATGCCGATTACGCAACGACCACGCCTGATTTACTTCCTACTGCAATAAAAACCGAAGGCATTCTCATTGTGAAGGTTACATTGACGACTAAGTAAAGAGGTTTAATCTGATAAGCATTATTGACGGAGCAATGGATTATAATCGTGTTTGATATTCAATGGCAAAATATAGATAGTAGTGCTGACAGTAAAGAATTTTCATTGGCGGTCAAGAACGAATACTGAATAAATTTTGTATTACGTACAGAGTATTGGGTTATGAGCTTGCTTCATTAGGCTTAATATTGCATTTTTTTTATAAAACACAGATTATATTGCACATACTGAAGTAACAATAGTACGAGTAGGTATGGTGTGTATTTTTATTCTACGGTGTACGTACTTGCATATACCGCACATATTCACGCTCACGTTGTGCGATCTTATCAAATTTATTTTTTGCACGTTTAAGTTATGTTAATGTCAGTCGCCATCATCACCGTATTCGTATTCGACTCATATAATAATTAAGTATTATTAGATTACTGTCTAATAAATCAGTTTATCATCATATTAGTTATTCTCTTAATACTAAAGCCTTCTAAAGTTATACAAACCGTACATTTATCGAATACTGGAAAAAAAGGAGAGCAAAGTAATTAGGCGTTTGCTTACCATTGTAGCACTACTATTATATAATAAACCTCAATTTCACTAAACATCTCGCTCTACATTCAATATTTGTACGGGACAAAGATACCGTAAGCTGTGGCTTAGCGTAAAATCTGAGATTAACACGTTGGTAAAATCGGCTCTAAGGCTACGTCGCGCATTGGTAGTTTTTTCATGTCTTTTTCATTATTTTTATGGTGGATAGGCAGAGGCAAACGATGAACCACGATCTTTCCTGAAGGTAATTAATGATACGATCTACGGTGGAGCAAGCATGAGATTAGAAAGAAAGAAAAAAAGAAAACATATTTATTCTGACAAGAAATAAATAGGAATAATACTTATAGAAAAAAAAAATATAATTTACAATACTAAACAATTTTTTGCCAGAAATGGACACATCTCAGCCATAAGCGTAAGTAAGATTAGCGTATTCGTTTTCGTTCGTTTGATTGTAATCTCTCATTATATTCAGCAAATCTATAAAAAATATACTTATGTTTCAGTCAATCCTAGAAAAAACAAAGCAGTTTAATAATAATAATATAATGTTATTGCTAGTGACCAAGTTACTTTGTTTTGCTAGAACTATGCGGAACTATGATACAAAGAAGTAATAAAACTTTTTTACTACAAACAATATTGTATAATTTGTAGTTGGCTAGCTACTAAATTACCATTACATGACTCTTGAAATTTTAATTGTATTAATAGTTTCTAAAGGGAAGTTAGTACCTTGCAATTAAATAAGCGAAGAAAATTTAAATGCGCTGCATAACATAACAAATATAACAATCATTTGTGAAAAAGGCGGTAAATTGCAATTCTTTACTAAGTTCAAACTATAACATAATATTCCTCTTATAGATTTTATGCGATGTGTTTTAAGCGTAAAAAATTATATTTAAATTGAATTGAAAGGTTTTCTGGAACTAAAGACATGTTTGATTCCAAATTTAATTAAACTAACTTGATCTAAATTTAATAAATAAGTCATTGCCAGTAGGCCTCATACCCAAAATGCTGGCAGCATTACCGCGATCTTTTGCTATACTTAATCACTGACTAATTTTTTTGTTACCGGTATTTAGAGAAGAATGCAAGAAGTACAACTGTCACCACCAGCTTCACTTACACCCTTCTCAGCCATTTCATATTTAACATAATTTATCTACTTCAACATACAATTTTTTAATTTTATTAATTACATTTGATGCTAATATCTAAATGATATATTTTTTTTAGTAGCACACTCCTTTTATCTCCCTGTATTGATTTTATAGTGGCATATATCTTTTGTTACTTTCCAAGAATGTGTTTTATGTTGTGAAAAGCTATTTTATCCTAATAATAAACGTTATTAATATGAATACCGTATTTATCTAACCATACAACACCTTTATAACATTTCATCCCTTCTTGAATTACATGTCCATTCTTCTCCATACATCAAGAAATTGATTATTACACAAGACATTGTTCATCAAATGTAACTAATTGAACTATATTGCCATAATCACCTGTCAATCTAACAGCAGCAAGTTAATCATGTTGAACTCTAATTATTTAGATATTAATCATACAATGATATAATGTTAAGTTACAACATCAATGTTCATTGATTACACATTATGAAGTGTTAAATATGAACTTGAAACATATTCACAACGTGATTATGCTTTTACAATTCATTTATATCTGATTTATTAGTGTTTTCTTAAATAGTTTTTTCAGATTAACTTGTACAAACTGTCTTAGCGGAATTTGAATGCGGTAAATGTAGAGGCAAATATTGTGGAACTAAAATAAAATTGCTAACTGCCACCCTCGTGGTGCCAAGGGCGTTTCAATTACAAAAAATGCACTAAAAAGTAAAAATTACTTAAGTAATATTCAACGTCTCGCCTCATCTGTGTATAACTTGAAAGAATACAGTAAACAGCCCTAAGGTGCCTATATTTAAAGAATTGTCCTCGTACTCCTTACTGTTGAGGAGTTGTACCCTCCAGCATCAGCTCAGCAACATAAGATGCTGACTGCTTGATGATAAATAGCTCTTAAAATTTGAGGGTTGCTCTTGATTTCTTAAGGATCCCATCATCAGATCGTGATCTAATGAGATTGGGACCACATGACAAGTATAATCTTTCAGAAAAAAAGATTTTCTCAAATCGGTCCAGGCGTCTTTGAGTAATCGGCGAACAAACATAAAAAAAAATGTCGAGGTCCGTTATAAATTGGTCAAGCCGATGCGGAGGCGTTCTATAAGAAATATTGAGACAAGAGATTTTAATAGATAGATTGGACTATATATTATTATTATATTATATTAGTTCGATAGTATGTCAGCCTGGCCTGGCCGCGTGGGTTGAAAATTTCCATGGGTAAATCCAATTACTACACTATTATTTAACAATTGTATTTGTATCACGACTCAGCGACACTGTTTACTATTGACCACCATCAGAGAAAGTGAAAACGCGCCTAAGATCATTGTCCACGACAAAGTATGTTAGACGTAATTTTTCATTTCTGTCATTGCAAATAAAAGTAATTTTAACCAAGACATGATTTGGTCTGGTGTTTAGCGTATGCTCTCACCGCGAGGTCTGCTCGGAGCCGGTGGATGGCACTGTCATATGGGACCTAAACATAAAAGCCGAAGTGTGGATGTTATACACCCGTGCCACATCCTTTTAGATAATATAGGCTTGATGTTTTATGTTACATGATTTGATCAAATGGACATGTTAGTGACAGCACAAAGAGTTATTTCGCCAGTTCCGTGTTTTTGTCGTGCACTGTGACTGGTTTTCATTGAATAGACTTGACATAACCATTTTATTTGTCACGCAAAAAAATGTGCTGGTAATGATATCTTATTCGATTACCTAAATTAGGCTCTTAACTGTCGTATTAACTTTTACGTTTATTGTGTGGTATGAAAATCTAAAAAACTATCTTAATGATTTTGTTTCAAGAAAGTCAAATTATTAAAACGACTAGAACTGAGATTGCGTATAAAATATTTTACGTGAATTAAAGACAATTATATGCGTTAGTTTAATAAAATTATATTCTGAATTAAAAAAAAACATTTATAACCTAAAAGGAAGTCAAAAATAGTAAAATAGATACCAATAAAACAGTCGTAATAGTGCTTCACGACGTTTCCGGGGAAGGCGATATGTAGTTTACACTGTAATATAGCGTAAATTTATATTTATAAAGACAAACGTATATCAAAAATCTGTCTCACTTTGCTGGTGCACAAATTTCCTGATATTGTTATGCCCTCATAATTTATTATACTAGAACAGTAAGTATTAGTATTAAGTAGTGTATACTTTAAGAGGAAGGATTATAAAAGGGTAAATACCAGTGTTTTATTACGATAATACAAAGCCTCTCAAAATTGTAGTAATCCGGTAACACATAATAACAGCATTGTTTTGACAGCTTTACAGTTGTACAGTCGTGAGCGGGTCGAGGTTAATCGAGCAGGGAATTACGCAGTAAGCCAGTTCGGTTACCGGCTGGTGTTTTTGCAAATAACACAGTTTTGTTAAATTTACGTAGATTTTATCCAAAATGGTAATAAAATGTTACGGTCTATTACATTAAATTGTACAGTAGTGTGTTTTTCTTAGTATAACTGCTCAATTTTTATTTGCTCAATCTGTATTTAGATAAATGTATATTATTATAATTTTTTATACTATTAAGTAATTTACTCTTACTTTTATATTATGCACCTACCAATTATCTCTGCACCACCCTAAGGGTCGACTGGTAGAAAATGCCTTCGGCATTAAGTCCGTTTTGTCACAAGTTTTTAAGTAAATAAATAAAAAAATTAATTAAACATTTTGCATCCATTCAAATAATCTTGCAATGTCAGTGCAATTCAATAAATTAAATTATTCTTTTTAAAGCAACAGCCTACGTTTTGTGTAATTAAGTGCTACTGAACGAAAGCAATCACACAAAAATAGACTTTATTGACAATAAGTCTTATCGAAGACTTATCTATCGGGCAAACTAGGTATCGTAAGTCTAACGAGTTATCTATCTTTCAAAGTAGAAATAAAATTAATACATATTAATACATAAGGCATTAAGTCCGCCTATGTACTATTTTTATGTGCAATAAGTTAAATAAAAATAAAATAAAAAAAATATTATAATATGGAGTTGATCTTCTGCATAAACCTTCACAGTTGAAGACAGACTTGCTAGTGGCGATCACCATATTTCAAACGCCTCAATACAATCTGAACAACAACCTAATAGGCTATAATCACATGATTGCAGGCTTATAAACAATGCATTAGACATAGCCTCATAGCCTCCGGCTTCAATGGAGTCCATGAAAATAATAGCCATTACACAATTAGTTACATTGAATTGTTTAAGATAGTATCGATGTATCCGTAATTATTTTTATAATAATAGTAGGTATGTTAATTTTCATAGAATGTTTTCAGCTATTTAAAATTGCGCTTTTCTGTTTATAAATGGAAATTATCGGTTAACTGTTGGATCGAATCTTTATCAGCTGGTGAAACTGACACCCCTTATATAAATAAATTACAATAGGTCTGAATGGTTCACATTGTAAGGTAAAGTATAAGGGGTATTTTTTGAGACTTAGAACATTTTTCGAAACATATACATTTGTCCATCTAGAAAAAAATAAATAGAGAAAAATCTCAAAACTGGTTATTAAACAAAACTAGCGTACCAAATTGCGTACATATTAATATGTACATTTACAAAATGGACTTTTGATCTCATATATCTCCTAATTCTTTGAAGTGGCAATGCACCTACAGTTTGCTATATAAATCGTCATCATTGACCTGTCAATGACCAATTAAAACCAATTTCAAGCCTCGAGTAAGTCACGACACGTCGTTATACCATAACTTGACGACATAATAACATAGCTGTGTAGACAACAATGAACTGTAAATCGTAAATCATATGCTTGAACTTGACATTTATTGATTAAAATGCCATAACCTTTGGTGCACCAATTTTTAAACCAGTCAGCTGTCGGGTTTGTCGTGATATTCGTGACATGAACGTTCAAAGTATGACACGACCATTTTATTGTATTGTTTTTAAAACATTGATAAATCATTACAATTTAAAAGAGAAACGTTTTTTGTTATTCCTACTTCCTACCAATATTATAAATGTGAAAGTTTGTGATGTATGTTATTCCATCACGCAAAAACTAACGGGTAAATTTTGATGCAATTTTGCATACGAGTATGTAGATAAACATTATTGGTTACTTTTTATTGACATACCACGCGGGCGGGGCCGAAAGCGGGGCCTACACTAGCATATCTCTAGAAATAAGATGAATTGAAAATTCTGATAGAGCAAAACCCGAGCTACTCTACCCTCTTTTTGAAGCTCTCTTTATGGTCAGAATCATTTAGCAATATTTTCGCAAAAACGATTGGCACATTCGCAGTACTACACCGTTATACGTGTTCTAATAACAATGCACGGATCGGTGAGGTGTGACCAGCGCTTTCCTTTGTATTTGTACTAAACTGCAATATGCTTGACACACTTCCCGGATATTTGAGTCTTTTCCTTGGTTATTGTGAAAGTGTAATTACAAGCATTGTCTAAGAGGAAACTACCCTAATTGCCGATTGACGTTATATTTGATGGTCGCTACACACACAGACGGGCCAGCACATTAGCTGTTCCATTGCAGCGTACATCACAGTCAAATAACAGTAGTCTCAGATGGACGCTGAAATGGAACAAAACACGTGTCGGTCCGAACATGCCGTGCCGTACTCCAACAAGTGAACTGGGCACGTCGCGTCGTCGGGAACAAAATGTTCAAAACGAAGTGCCTACTTGGCTTGGTTGAGTAGTAGGTCATAGTTGCACTTCCGGCTACACCAATCCGGTAGACATCTGGTAAATTAACCACGTCCATCAATCAGAAAATGAAAGTGAAAAGTAGGAAATATGACAAAAAATTAACTAGGAATGCAACGAAGCCAGTTAACAGCCGGACCTGATTCATACACGTATTATGCATTTTTGTTCACTATTACTGCGTAAAAGTAGCAATATTTTACCCTGTTATTATAATAAAGAAACCGATAAAAGACTGCCTTTGACTACCTACGCAGTTGGTCGTTGGTGACATTAAGTTATAAAATGCCTAGCACAGAGGCTTATATTAACTGATTACAAATTTAAACTAAAAAGTCACTGATTACCAAAAGAGTTAACAAGTTTTTGGAATTACACAAGGATATTTGTCAAGAACATTTTTTGCGAAAAAAGTATTAATAAATGCTTGCATTGAGTTGAATGGCTGATCCCTCGGAGTCAAGGTGATATAGCTTGTGGTCGTTACTTAAGTGAAAGCTTATTGGGACATTTCATTTCTCTCAAAATAAGACGTTTTAAGAAAGATTACGGTATTTTAAGGAAATTAATGAACATAAACAGAACTGCATATAAATTCGCTACTGGATGTAAATGTAGTTGACCAAAACGTGTTTTTAGCATTGTAGCTTAGTTGGTAAAGCAAGGGTTGGTTTAAGTTCTATCAAGCCGATTATAGTCCTTAAAATGTTTACATCGTAATATGTTTGCTTAGTCACAAATAAGTGTAGATGAAAAACTCTTTTTTTTCTGGAGATTTTAAGAGTCAAGAGATGGTATCATAAAGTACTTGCGTAGTTTGAGACATGAAAACATTATTAGTTCAAGAAACATTAGGTATATAACCATCACGAAACGCAGCAAATATGTGAGTAATATGCATCAAATAACCAGAATAAAAACAACAGCTGCTAATAACATTATTAAATCAGATAGTGACTACATAATATACGTTAAAAACAACAAAGGCAGAAGAAAAAATCCGTCAGCTGTTCCGGTCAGTTTAAATTAACTATTCTGTTTTTTTTGTCACGAGTTGCAAAATTAGTAATAACTTATTTATGGAAGTAAACTTTTCAAATATTGTTTTCTTTATTTTATTGTATTACTCTTGCCGGTTATGAAACCACTTTCAATTCCACTCATGCTTTTGTGACTTTTATGTTTCTTTTTGTTGACGGAAAATATAACCTGTGAATTCGAAATGACATTAAACTCTTAAACTTATTTTCTTCAAATCAATCAATCAGATTTTTTGAAGTCCTCTACAGGAAATGTTTGTCAATTTAAGTCAGAACACGAATGCATGAGGATAGAGGTTATTATTAAGTAGAAATGTAGCTAACAATAGATAAAGGAAGACTCGCATCCTTTCAAAACTAAACTTAGAAAACCTAAACCTTAATATTTTGCCAATCAAACAAACTGAAGTGTAGCATAATACAAAGAACTCAAAAAACATAGAGTACAAGCGCGAAAAATGAAATCTAGGCCAAGCATTAGATAACCATGGACACATTAATTACTGACAGTTAATTAAAAAAACCAATAGGCCTCCTCATAGATCTAATTTGAATATCCAAATAGGCATACTAAAAAAAAAAACTTGATTATCATAAAGATGTCGTTATGCCAATACTGGCCGGCATAAAAAACAAGAACAGTTGCATAATAAACGTGATTGAGGACCAGTTGCGGCTGAGCGCGCTACTTTCTTCACTCTCAATGAAGACGCAATAAACTAGTTGCAGAAAGTTAATTCTGTACTGGGCCGACAGAGGTTTTATGTTCATATTTTAAATCTGTGCAAATGTAAGGTCAATTAATGAAGCACCATCGTCTAACCTTCCACCTGTCGTCAACTTTAGTGCTTGCATTAGTTGTGAGATTGGATCCTGGTTATAGCACACGAGGCATAGTGACGTTGTCTTCTGATATAGTGATGTATCGGCAAATCTTCATTTTCTTTAGTAAACAATTTAGAATCAAACACAAGTTAGTTCTTTATATCTGTGTCAATAGAATATAGAACATTTTAACTAGTAAGGGCAGTCAGAAACCATTTAGTTTAATCTAGACTACATTGTATTGAATGGTACTTCTGGGCCATGTTCTTGTAAGGTGATTGTTTTTGCTTATAGTATTGGATAATTAATTAAAAGATCAAATGCCTTAGAACTGACACAGTCTTGAATGAAATGATTGTGTCACCTACTAATCTAGAGTAGTTAGTTCGTTGTGGGTCAAGATCAACTCTATCAAATACTACACTCACTCTTTTTAAGTGTCAAAAATCTGAGATGGGATGATATTTTGACTCAATACACTTTTATGACGTCACGGTCAGTTTCAGCGTATGAAACTAGGCGATGGAACCTTATCGTACTTCATGCTATTCAATACAAGATAATTGTGACAAGGATAATCCCATTGGCAATTTGAGGGGACTCTAAAGAAAGAAGTTCATGGGATATTAATTTTTAAAGAATTTATTGTCTAATCTTATCTAAAATTTTAAGTGCCCCAGATGGGCTATTGGTAAAAGAATATATTACAAATATAACAATTATTTGCTAAATTTACCTCTTATAAACATAACATAACATTACATCACGCCTACATTACCCAGAAATGTGTAGCAGAGGTGTACAACACCCGCACTTCACCTGTTATGTTTAGGTCCCATGGATAGGGGGTGAGCCAGTCGCCATCCACCGGGCACAATTCCAACTCCGTGCTGCTATTGTGAATTTCTTGACGGAAAGCTCACAAATAACATTTGGCCCGACCCGGGAATCGAACCGGGAATCGACATAGACCATTGTAGCAATTTCTTTCTTTCTTCTGTTTCAGACAATTCTTAACCTTTCTTTTCTTTACTGAAATGGTTAACCATTTCAGCAAAGAATTGGTGTAATTAATAAAATCAGTTCTTGGAAGGAAACGTTTGGCTCGTTTATTAGGGCATGTGTGCAACAAATAGCAATTACAGGCTTTCAACATTTACAAAGCCCCAATTTTAAAAACTTCTTTATCTACGGTTTCATTTAACTCGTATTTGCAACTCACTCTTTCATTCAATGTACGGGACAGAGAGATCTAAAGCTATTGCTTAGCGTTAATCTTTATACCTTGTGAAATCGGCTTTAATGATCATAATCGACATTATAAACCCTCGTTTGCAATTCTCACGCAAGTTCGCTTATTAAGTTTTTGCTAATTTAGTAGCTAATGACATTTATGACATGCTATTATAGATTCGTCTACGTTTTCTCAAGATGTTAAGATACATCCACAAGCTAAACATTTTGAGACAATTTAGGGCTTACAGAGAAAAACGTTTATTGATTAAAATAAACGACTAAAAGGCTTCTTATTTTTTACTGATAATACTATTTCGATTGTATTCAAAGATGAATCACACTGTTTTCATAATATGTAATTTTACTTATGTAATTGTTACGAATAACAATATACCTAGCTCTCAGCGGATATTCGGATTTAGTTTGGCTTAGAAATAAATGTGAGAATGCGCTTTCTTATTAAAATACTTTGAGCTAAGCTGACTTCATAACAAAAACGTTAAAGAAATACAAAATATGTAATTAACACGTTAAGAATCCTGATGAGACCTACTCTTATTATTTTGTTAATATGAAAATATAAAAGTTTGTGAAGACGTTTGTCTGTTTATCACTCAGTCATGCTCTTACTGGAGAGAGTCTAACCCCTAAACGGATGTGGGTGGAATTTGGGACACAGATGGTTCATAAACGCTGATTAGCATTTAGGCTACTTATTAGTACTCTAAGTACCACAAACGTAAAAATAAAGACTTCGTGACGCATTGTTGTATTGAAAACTCTAGCTACTATTTAAATATTAATTATCTATCTCATTGTTATCAAAACAGAGAAAGGATATAGGTTAGACCGTAGAAAAGATAACAATAATATTATATCAAAGTATAAATATACTTTGTAGGATGTTCATAATCATGGGAAAATCTATAAAACAGTAATTTCATCATCAAACATATGATTTGTCTATGCTATCAATTGATGGATTGAGAAAATAGCCAAAAACATATTACATTGTAACATCAAGCTACGATTTATATGAGTAGAGTATCAACCAAAAAATATTGCAAAAATAGGTAAAGTTGGAAGGTGTCTGATGCGATTCAGACAAAGTTGTGCATAACTACGCCGCGCTGCTCGAAACGGTTATCAAATTGCTTCTACCACTAAAATTATAATAACTGAATTAAAAATGGTAAAGTAAAAAGTTACTTACATTGACGCCATATGAGAAAGTGTACTTCGGATGAGGATTGAACTCCCCAATGGATGACTCCAAATCCCGGTCCTTCTGATAAAGGCCCAGGTTCAAAGAACCGGTCTTCACTGGCTGCAGCTTCTGCAACCTAAAAGGCTCCACTCTGTTCGCTTGCTGGCTTTGCAGCACATCATTTGCAAAATTGCTGCTAAAAGCCAACTTGTTCTCTTTTTGATAAACAGGCTTGGATCCAAAGAAGGACCCCGGCAAGTCATCTCGGAATTGCACTTTAGGGAAAGAGTTCCCTTGGAACTGTTCTGGTCTTCGGAAGAATGATTCCGATTGAGGTTTTGTGTAAAACTGCGATCTGAGTAACTTGTTGATGGCTTTGGCCCTTTCATGTTCTGGTAATTTCGTGTCTGGATCGTCTAAATAAGCTACCAAGGCATCTTCTAAGTTGCTATAAGTGTTGTATGCGAATTCTTTGCCTTTGGCTCCTGGACCTGTGTCATCGTATTTGTTCTCTACGGCGAATTTAATCTGAGCTGATGATGCCGCTGACTGCATAGGACGGTTGTATGCTGATTGGTCTAGGAGGGATGTTGCTGATGATAGCGAAATTAGGAGAGGTACCTGAGGACAAGTAGATGAAATAATAATTAGTTGCGCTTAAATGGAACAATACTAAGATAATTACCTATTCAAAGTGTGAACTATTTTATTGACAGAATATGATTCAAAAACAATCTTATCAGTTTAAACAAGCTTATTTCGACATTTTTCTCACACTTTTATTTTCGTATTTCGCAAGATCTTATAAGGATTCTCATCATTGTTTCTGGGTCAAGGCTTTGGCAACGTCCTCGAGGCTCGCAGATTTACTTGATTACCTACTTCACATACCACACAGTCTCATTTACATTGCTTCCGTTTATTGAACCACTAACCTCATGATTATGAAATCAATCTCTTTTAGCTTTGCAATATGTTGTAATTTACCTTGCACTTCTTTATTAAGTAACGGTCATTCACAAATTATGTTGATGTTTGTTTTAACAAGATTTTTTTGGTTTTTGGGAAGCGTAAATTGAGTGTATTGTTATGCAATGAATGTTCTTGGTCTTGTAGGCTTGTAGTGAAAGTTGATGAACGAATCACTTGGTGTTGCCGAAATGGAACTTGTATAACGAGCCAAGTGGACATGTTAAGACTGAGTAAGAATTTTGTGACGTATGTACTATGTATGTGTGTTGTTAACTCAACTTTTTTAGGCTGGTATTGATTGTTATAGAAACACATTAAAGTTTTCAATACACGCGTGCTTATGTTGTTGGTTATAAAATCACATTGTTAGTCTTTCAGTAGTTTTAACTAAGCGTATTAATTTTAATGCATGTCATTCGCAAAACTGCCCTACGATCTCAAGCATAATTTTGGGTTTGAAACACATTATATTTAATATTTTTTTGATGGTACTTTCATAATATGTACTGCTAGTAAAATACATAACAAATATCATATACAGTTAGTAAAATGTCACATAATGTTGTTTTATCAGTTAACAACTTAACAAGTTTTAATACTTCGGCCATGGATTCGTTTGCTGCTTGATTCGAAATTTCTCAACCCTTTGTGCCAGCGTTATAGGTAAATACCTAAGCTAGACAAACGTACTGAGTGTGACTAAGTGACTTATGATATTGTGATATGTGGCACCACAATATTATGAGAGATAAGTGAGGCACCTTATGAATAGTGTGGCACCTAGTTGTGAGAAGATAGATTCTGTTATTGTTTGATAGACCTTTGTTAGAGCTAGTAATTTATAATATATCTTAATTGTTGACTTAATAGACCTCCCACGAGATTTTATGATGGGTATACAATAATTAAACCAAAGACTAGCAATACTATGGTTACCCAAGCAAGGCACATGGTTATCGTTCTTTTAAGTACAGCTAATTATAGGAAAAAAGTAATGTATGCCCATAATTCTAGGTATGGGTTAAGGTCTTGAGTGCTCAAGATTCATATTAGATTACGAGTGTGGATTCCGATCATAGTCAGGTGCAGGCTCAATGATAACGCCAATTTGATCCTAGATTTTATAGAGAAGTAGAGACCGATTTAAATATTGTGATGACATCAAGACATTATTTTACATAATAAAACATCACTGCTTATTACCTACAATTCATGTATTATGTTTAAAATGTATTGTAATAGAGGACCAGCTACATACCTATGACCAGCCTATCGCTAAGTACCGGGCACCAGATCCCACGGAATCTGGATCCGTGCTCCACGGGTACTAAGAATTTCTTATGTAGAATTCGAAATTATCATAGCAGTATAAAACAATGCTTGATTGCAGGCTCCATTACAGAACTTATTAGGTGAATTGTGGGTATCATAACCTTTTACGAGGGCGTGATGGGAAAATCATTATTTCTTGGCAATAAATACATTGTTCAATATTTTATAGAGTTGGTAATTTTGTGGTTAAGTACTCATTGTTAAATCTGAAGTAATTGCAATGTTTCTTCACGAAGTTTTAATCAAATAATGAATAATCACAGGAGGCAGCTATTGGTAACAAAGGATGTAGACAATTTGATACAATTAAAATTATTATTATTAACTACAGGTAGGCGTGATTAGCGAAGCTTAACACGTTCGATTATACATTGTAATCAATCATAAACTGTTCTTAATTATAATCATAATGCATCGTTCTAGAAATTTTTATTTGCGAAGTTTGATAGTAAACATTAGAAAATGATTAAATCTGTTGGGCGTCATTTTTGTAAAGTTTTTTGAGATAATACATATGAAATTTTAAACTTTACTCTATGGTGATTGATAAGGTTTTGTATGTGATACGTGATAATATATTTGTGACGTATGGAAACTGAAAGGTTCTGTTTATATTTTTTCTGAGCATATAGCCACTAGTCCTCAACAGTATCTATCAATCTCATGATTCAAGCATAATATATCTAAGAGAGAGAAGGTCATCAGATCAATTGTTTCTCCGCTAATGTGCTGACTGCTGACCCATAGTGCGTATCAGATTGGCATCGTACTCGTAATTTGATGAAATGGGCCATTGTGTGTGAAGGTAATCCTAGCCTGTCATTGCCTCTTGTTATGTGGCATTGTGGCTGAGATGCAGAGCTACTGATAGTTTTGAGGTGTTGATATTAATTCGTTCCAGCATAATATCACGTTTATTTAGCATTATGACTTCTATTACCCAGAAAGATAAGTGACGTCTACTAACCCACACTTGGTGGACTATAGGAAAAAGTGGACTATACATATTACTATTACCGAGTTTTATAATAATTCAAAACTTGCAACAGGTCTTAAAGTAACTGCACTGGATCACAAACAAATATCTATATTTTTTAATGATTGCCTGTTTTGTTCAGGTGGTAAGGTATTTACAGATTTACAGATTGGTCTTGGTAGTTCGTAGCCAAGGGGTAGAGAGTTAAAATTGGGACAAAACGTTCAGGTAAATTATTTGCTTCCAGCTACAGATCGCGTCTGGCTTGAGAGGCTGAGCCAATTATAGGTACTTCACAACGGAAGAAAATTTTTCGGCACTTAAGTCCCAGGGGTACACTTGTATAGTCACGTAGAGGGTGTCTGATGTCCTCGTTTGCTCGTTCCCTCTCTACCTCACTTGCTACCGCGTGAGTGAATACAGCATCGAAATGCATCAAGTCTTTATGTTATACTTAGGTCTATATTTCTACATAGTACATGTTTACTTTAAACCAAAAAATTCTGGTCGATCTTATATTTAATATTTTATCTCAATAAACAGCATTTCACAACCAGATTGCCTTACGCATCTCTCTGAGTTCATTTTTGTAAAGTTTCATTGCGCTATGGGGGACGACTGCATCGCAAAGGCCAAGAATTCGACTATCTGGATCAAGGTGCGTAATGCTATTAATTTAATTTTGTTATTGCTCCAGTTTTGGTCAGCTGCATCGTTATCTTCTCTTATTTAAAACAATACTGATTCTTTTAGTTGATATTCATATTTTACAATTAGATTTTCTTTTGTTGCTGTTGCTTTTTCTTTAAAATACTTTCTCGTTATAGTTTTCGTCTCTAAAAATCTTGCTTTACAGAAAAGTTGTTGTTTTTCTGCGAAAGACAACAACTTTTCTGTAAAGCAAGATCAAGCATCACTGCCTTCTCTAAGACCGATAACAAGTACTTACACTGCTAGTAAGCACTACTGTCTGTGTCGGTTTGATCATAGTAAATTTCTCAACTATTGAGGTGTCTTGGGACAAGATCATTATTTTGTTATATTTTGTTCTTTATTACAATTGTACTTGTGCCTGATAGGCCAGTGTCGATAATTTTTAAAACTATTTTTTTTTTTTCACTTTTTTCATTTTTAAAGGCTTCTACCCTGGTCTATAAGAAAACAGTGTACCTATAAATAATAGTCGTGTGAGTAAAGTGGTTGACGTTTTGTCAGAAACCTTTTCCAGTCCATATTCAGTGCGTTATGTCAATCGTAATGTTTTACTTAATTATCGGAAAGATCTATATAGAATATTTCTAGATAATTATAGGTAGGTATGTAAATGTATCGATAAATATTTTGAAATACCCAGGTTTACTTTACAAGTAAGCAAGATAAGACTAGATACGTATTTCTTTCTCATACGATGTCAACAAGAGCAGCGAAAGCCTGTCAAGCCGAAGGTCTCAGGTTCGAACCCAGGGCACACATTTCTGTCAATAAATCAGTAAGACTCGTACTTTCTAAGGTATGTGGTAATGTGTGGCTCGTACTCTAATACATGGGACCTAAACAAAGCAAGTGAAGTGTGGGCATTATATACCACTACCATAAATAACCCTTTCGCTAATAAAGGCGTGAAGTTATGTTTGTGTTCTAATTAGATCTAATTAATTACATACTCAATGACCGAAAGCATAACGATGAGTTACAGTTATTTTAACCGGTTTTCAATAACGCGTGCATGATAACTGTTATTGCAATAGCAGTCACTTGTGAAAACGTGTTATTAGGCAACGGTATTGCAGGGGCGGGGGCGCAGGGAAATTAGTAAGAATGGTGTTTATTTGCAGCGGAAATATGTTACGAGGATTAAAGAAAAATCTAGGAAGAAAAGGCGAGTATGGAAGTCATAAAAAAAGTAAAAGTAGGTGTTAATTATATAATAATATACGCTGTGCTAAAAACAACACTGCCGCGAAATATTAAAATGAAATTAATTATAAATATTTGGTACCTAAAATAATTGTAAAGTTCATACTGTTTTTGTTTCCATTCAAATTAGCAGTAATATTTTAATTTTGTTTTTTTGCACATGCAAAAAAAATATTCAAAGGTTTGTTTACTTACCAAAAACCTCGCCATGTTTCGTTTTTTAATTGACGCACTTTAACCACGCACCTATAAATTAAAACAATTACACGTCCACAAACTTCCAATTCTCGTGTTTAAATACGTAAAGCGTTCGAAATTCAAATTAAAACACGAGTATCCAGCGCCGGCGCACGCTTACAAATGCTACCATCTAGAACGCGCGTGTTAATTGACTTTGTTTTTAAATACAGACAATAGTGTTAATAATTAAGGCGTGGCGATTTTTGACATTTGACAGAAGGCCGTGATGAAGAAAATGGTAGATTTAGAGGTAATCAGTCTTAAATGCCACTTGCTGTCGCTAAATTATTATATAACTACCTACATGCTAATTGCATCTAGCATTATAAAACATAATTATATCTTTCTAAATTCTTACATATAATAAAATTGAAATTTTGACATGTCTGTACATTGAAAATATTTAAGAAAAAATAGTACGACGAGTCTTAATAACAGCAGTAGGAACCAAAACATATTTTTTTAGAATTATTGTCCGTTTGTCTATCTGTATGTCTGTTCGCGTATATATGTTTTATCTTTATATTTTATCCCTGAGGGGCTAAATAAGAGGAAATAAGTTTATATAGACGGTTTTTCAATTTTAAGGGAAAATGTATGAAATTCAGCACAAATGCTTTTTACATGACGCAAATTAAGATAATATATATATTGATTGAAAATTCCACTCCTCAAGAGGGTAAATTTGGGTTGTAAGTTTATATATACGGGGTGGATGCGACATAGCGACATTTATTGAAACCACAGCTTCTATACATGGTAAGTATCAATTTCCAGCGGATAAAAATTCTCTGGCGAAAAAAAAAAAAACACGTTCTCCGAACAATTTAAATATTGCGATCGTGCAATTTGTTCGGAAGACGTGGATTTTTTTTTTTCATCAAAAAAATTGTCACTGAGGTTGGCGTAGCGGTTAAAGCGGTCGCCTCGCCGCTTTCAACTGCGCTGGTGTTTTTTTATATTTATTTATTTTAACTTTTTGCAAGTACATTGCACTTAGTGTGCCAAATGTGTGTAATACTAAAAGCATTATCTACCAGCCAACCTTTAGGTGATGCAGAGGTTATGTCTGTGACAGGTGTAAAAAAGTTGTTGTGGGTTCGATCCCCAAAGGGGACAAATCTGACTCTGGGTGTGCTTCGTATGTATGTTTGTGAACACCCCGCGACACAGGAGTTACTCCTATAACGGGCGTCGCTTTTCTTTTTGAAATAATAATAAAAATATACTGGTATTACCGCCAGCTCTAAGTGACCTTTGCAATTACAAACAGCTGACATTATTAGGTATTAATATTTAATCATCCAGATTACCTACTCAAGACTCGTTGGTTTAAATGTCAGATGGACTAGATTAGCTTTCACATAGATGCGATGGCAACCTCTAAGTGGTGCTTGATAGATAGGATCGGCATGAAGTCTTATCTAAAAGATCAGTTGACTCTTCACGTGACCAGAAGACTGGCTTCTACTTTGGACAAAGAACCAGCATTGCTATGCTATACAACGTGGCAATGCCGTCAGCCTTCTGGGCACGATACCCGTTGTCGACGTAGTATGCGGACGTATTTTTTGACACCTGAACATTTTACAAGATCTATTATTTTAATAAGTTTGTATTATTCTTTTATTTGATGTATATATAGTTAGGTATTTATTCAGTTTTAACAGTGTTACAAATGACTAACTTGTTCAGTTTTCACTAGTCTTATATTGGCTGTGTCTCATTACAACCAACGGATGTTCTACTTACTAGAATTTAAGTAAAGCCGTAAGTATTACCCAACACCGATCAAACCAATTGTTCTACGTCATCGATCAGTCATCCGATCATTGTCCTGAATGAATTGCTTATCCTTTGGGGCATAATCATCGTAATGCAATCTTATAAAAACACAACACCATTTAAAAATACTTTCTATTTAGAAGGAAATACGGCTGGTTTTTATTGTTTGAATATCTGGTCCATGACTTGGGCTGACCGTAACCTTGGCAATTCGGTGATTGATTTCTATGTGTAGTTGGTGTAGTACTGTCAGCTACAAAAGTAGCTTAGCTTTTTCGCATTATTACTCGTAAGGGTGTGGCAGAGGTGTACAACACCCTTTCTCAGTTTCAATTCATCCAATCATGAAATAATCACAATTTTCAGAATTAGGTGACTTAGAAAATTGGTTTGTGTGTAGCTACTTCTGTTGTTGACTGTACTTGCTTTCCGTGTAAGTGGTATGTCTCCTATTTTAGGAAGTCTGATTGACATCCGTGATTATTTTTTGTTGGTTAATAAAAAGAGTAGTGTAATCAATGACCTGACAGTAGTGCTAGTGTGAATCAGTGTGATAAATAAAGATAGCATCGATGAAATGCTTTTTCAATGCTATCTGAATCTTTATCTTTTTCTTGACAACGAATGCAGAAACCTAGCCAGCATTGTATCTGATAATAAATGATCACTACAGCCTGTAAATATTCACAACAAAACTGCTTCGCTCTTCATTGCTACATTTAACGATAGCAATATTATATATGCTACGGTAAATGTGATACTTAAATTTAATATATATATATATATATATATTATTTACCGGTGATTATTACCACATGATTTGCTAAATGTGATAAAAATATTGAAATTTTTCTCTTTTACCGTCAGTTTATTTTGTCAATCAAGTCTTTAGCAAGCATTTCGCTTCAAATCAAGCCTATTATTATTGTTGGGACGAGGCTTTGGGTGTTCACGTCGACCTCCGTGGGTCTATTGTGAAAAATCAAAAATCAAATCAAGCCTAACCTAACTTACTTGTGGACTGGAGGGCACTCTCGGATGAGATTGAGACCAGAGCTGCAAACTACAACCTCAACATAGAGCGAGTCGCCGCGGTCACAGACACAAATGAGCTCGAATCAGTTGCTATAGACCTTGTCAAAACTATAACTGAAGCATGCGACAAAGTTATTGCACCTCTCACGATCTGCAAGACCAGTAAACCCTTTACGTGGTGGGATGAAAAATTGTCGGCAATGAGGAATGAGGTACACAGACTCAGACGTAAGATCGGGAAGGCCAACCCGTTCAGGAAGCCCGAGGTCATTAAACAATATCTGGAATTCAAGGAAACCTACAAGTCCACCATTGAGTCAACTGCAACCCAAAGTTGGAAGGGTTTTTGCACTAAGCAGCGGAAGGAAGAGCTCTGGCAGAGTGCCTATCGAATCATAGGGAGATGCAACTCATCAAACAAAGACCCAAAACTCTTGAGATCGGCACAATCCGAAGTGATACTGGACCCCGAGGGCTCTGCCGAGCTCCTAATCAATACCTTCTATCCCACTGACTCGCAGGAAACTGACAGTGCTCAGCAATGCGCTACGAGGCTTGAAGTGATCAGCAAATTCAGAGGCTTGGGAGAAACTCTTAACAACCCACCACTACTCTTTACCCTAACTGAAATAACCACTGCACTCGAGGGAATAAGCCCGAAGAAGGCACCTGGTGCGGACGGCCTAACCTCAGACATCTGCCAGGCAGCCTTCCGCAGGATACCACTGGTGATACAGACCATCTACAGCAAATGCCTGGTAATGGGATACTTTCCCAGAATCTGGAAAGAGGCAGCAGTGATAGTCATTCCAAAGCCAGGCAAAGAAGACTATACCCTGGCGAAGTCATACCGGCCCATAGGACTTTTACCAATTCTGGGGAAAACCCTGGAGAAAATGATAGCAGCAAGGATCATGTGGGAACTGGGTACCAAAGAAAAACTGAACCCAAGACAATATGGGTTCCTACCCATGCGAGGCACTGAAGACGCGCTTTACGATGCCATGACGGCAGTTAAAGGGGCCATAAGTAGTAAGGGAATTGCTGCTGTTGTCTCCCTAGACATCGAGGGGGCTTTTGACAACGCATGGTGGCCCGCCATACTAAAGGAACTTTACAATTTGGGCCTTGACAAATCAACACTCAGCTTGATGCACAGTTATCTTGACGACAGGACGGTATATCTCAATTATGCAGGCATTGACATTCGGAAAGAGACCAACAAAGGATGTGTACAGGGTTCCGCCCTTGGACCCCTATTGTGGAATGTCCTGCTAAATCCACTACTGGACATGGCTGACAAATTGGAGGCGCACGTGCAAGCTTTTGCTGATGATATCCTCGTGATAGCCACGGGCAAGACTGGCCAAGAAGTTGAGAGGAAAGCAAACACAGCCCTTGAAGCGATATCCGAATGGGGAGCTCTCAACAAACTCAGGTTTGCGCCACATAAAACACAGGCAATGATCATCACAAAGAAATTAAAATATGCTACCCCCCAAATCTGTATCGAGGGAAAGGAGGTCACCCTCACCGGAGACATAAAGGTCCTGGGCCTTACCATCGACAGGAACCTTAACTTTAACAAACATCTCGATGAACTGAGCAGGAAAACAGCCCAAATATTTAATATGGTCTCAAGGGCTGCTCGCGCAAACTGGGGACTTAATACTGAGATCCTAAGAACCCTCTACCAAGCAGTAATAGAGCCCATCATACTGTACGCCTCTAGCATAATAAAAGATAGCGTCAAACTAAAAGGGAACCAGGTGAGACTAGGCAGGATCACTCGGAAGTTCGCATTAAAGATATGTAAGGCACATCGCACCACGTCCCTGACATCTGCCACCTTGCTATCAGGAATACTGCCCCTGGACCTTCGCATATTAGAGCAAGCCAAGGTCTATGAAATTAAAAGAGGCTGCCCACTTGAAGAATTGCCAGGAAGACGGGTGGAGAGGAGAGTAAGCCCCTTCCAGCTACCTCACCCCGCAGACCGAACTGCTAACAACTATGGCCTTATAGCAACTGAAGATGACCTTACCAAGATGCCACCTGCCGATCTTACCATCTACACAGACGGGAGTAAGATCGAGAATAAGGTCGGGGCAGCTTTCACTGTCTGGAAGGGTGGTGAGGAAAGTAATTACAAGTACTTCAGACTCGAGTCATACTGTAGCGTATTCCAGGCAGAGCTAGTGGCAATCCTAAGAGCACTTCAACTCCACAAAACCCGAACGAACACCACCATCTCAATCCTCAGTGACTCAAGATCATCCCTTGACTCCCTACGTCAACCTGCGCCGCAAAACCCTATCGTATCAGAGATCAAGTCCGAACTGGAGAAACTCAAACGAAAAGGCACCGCAGTCAAGCTGTTCTGGGTCAAGGCACATATAGGACTAGAGGGAAATGAGAGAGCTGACGAGCTGGCTAAACACGCTGCCCTAAAGGACAAACGAACACCGGTATACGACAAATTCCCGCTATCCTACGCCAAACGGTCCACAAGAAGCCACACCATCGAAGCATGGCAAAGAAGGTATGACGAGTCGGTGACTGGCAGTGGCACCAAATTGTTCTTCGACGACTGCAGGGAGGCTTACAAAGTTGTACTAAAAATCGGGATGCACAACATCAGAGCGCAGCTGCTGACGGGTCATGGAGGCTTCAAACAGTATTTACACAGATTTAAACTTGCTGAAAACCCGCTCTGCAGCTGCGATGAAGAGTCTGATGAGACTGTAGCCCACATAATTACCGAGTGCCCAAAATATGGACTGGCAAGGATAGATTGTGAAACGGAAATTGAATGTAAAATCACTACAGCCAACTTTAAAGAGATAATTAAAGATGGGAAAAAGCGAAAAGTATTTTTAAGATACGCAGAGGAAACAATAAAAAAGGCTGCGAAGGCAAATGGAGCAACAAGTTGAAAAAGAAAGAAGGTAAAGAAAAGAACAAGAACACACTTCAAAGATAGAAGACATAGATAGAAGACACAAGTAAGAAGTTGTTGCACAATCAAAAGCAACAGAAGCCATAGTAATAATAAAAAAAAAAAAAAAAAAAAAAAAAAAAAAAAAAAAAAAAAAAAAAAAAAAAAAAACCTAACTTACTTATAGTACCAAAATTTGAAAACCTCTATATCTCCTCTATTGCTCGATTGATCAGAAAGGCTTACTTAGCTTACGTTATTTTCGAAAATTTATTACATTTATCAGTACTGAGGTATTTTTTTTTTAATCTCCAATAAAGGTACAATATATGTGATTGATTTATTACTTTTACCTCGCCTTTTGGTAATTATTGATAATCACCGGTAATAATTAATAATTTTCAATGAATCGTATTCATACTTACATGTAAGTCCCCTTTACTGTACTAGTAACCTTAGGGTCTAACCAGAACTCTACACGGAACCCATGCACTATTTACTATTTGGGGCTACACGAAGTGGTGGCAAAACTCGTACCGTAGCTAGTTTCTACCTCGAATTAGAGCACAAAAACTGTTCTTCCTTTAGTTAGAGGGTGGCTAAAAGTATATCTTAGATTGAACTCGAATAACTCCATACATCACAAATCCTCACCCTAACTAATATAATATTATAAATCCGAAAGTTACTTTGATTGTCAGTAACACTTTTACGTCTAAACGGCTGGACTTATTTTGATTAGGGCAATACCTAGGCTACTTTTTTTAACAGACCACGCAGGCGGAGTCTACCTAGTATTTTATTTCGTTTTTCGCTCAAGTGCTGACTATCTACTGCTTTTATACGAAAGAACCTTCATACATTATCTTTTTAAAATCAAGGTTTTTAATTAAGACCTTCATCGACCTTCACGCCAGGCCTACACATTGTTTTGTCTAATGCTTGTTATTAATTACACGATTTGCATACTGTGGAATTATTTAATTATTGTAGCACGATTTTCGCTTGCGAGTGTTTAAACATAAGTTTCACCTCCATATTTCACCTTACCTTCAAATAAGATGATTCACCTTTTCTCACCCAATAAAATCTTTTTCATTGGTAGCTTTGTTCTCTTGGTCTCTCTTTATACGTTCGTTCTTTAAGCTCTTGATTGCTACCTAGGCTGTAAGTCATTGGTTATTATTTTATACCTACACAAAATCTTATCGATTACCCGGAGCTGAGACCTTTATAATTATGTCATGACATTACCTACGATAAAAAAAAATCGTTTAAAGAATTTAATCAATGTGGAGAGGGATATGTACTAGAAAGTGGCAATCAAGTTATTTCATTTTTTTGTTCGGCGAATAGCAATTGCAATGCATGTTTCAATTATTAATTTATTCAAGTAACATTTATTAGTATTAATTACTGGCTACTGCCAATTTATCCTAATAACAAAACCTAGGATCAATTAGTTATTATGTATTTCTTAAAAATAATAAAAAATATGAAGTAAGAGAATGTGCTTCGTTACTAGCCCAGAGTCTTCTAATTGTTTTTTTGCGTTAGGAAATGTTCAATAGCAGCACGGATATATTTAACTCAGCCATCCTTCTACGTACAACATTATATTATAGACGTGATGTTATGTTTTGTTATTTTTTTTGCTATTACTACAAAGTTATAACAATACCAAAAATATCTCGTAAGACCGTCTCATTTGGGGAAAAAAAATCTAATTTTATCGGTAGTAGTATTCAGACAGACCATGCAGGGGGTGAGGCGTGTTGTGCGAGGGGTGGAGGGAGTGGAGGGGGCGGTCCGATCCATCACGGCCGCTGTCACATGCCATTAGCCAGGCCTACGGGAGACGGGAGTACTGGGATGGAGTACGGTGGCAAAAGTATTCATACAAATATTCTTTTACGAAATATAAATATTAGAAAATAAAATTGGATTAAGTTGAAAATCAGCTGATACTTAAGTCTAGTTTAGGGCTCTTCATTTGTATACAAGAATGTAGTATGCAAATTACATCGATTTGGTAACAACAAATTTTCCTCCCCCCTACAATTAGCCGGCAGAAACTATAAAATGAACGTATATACACATATCAAATATATTGAACTACCAAAAAGCTGCAGTCTCTATATTTAACCCGTCTATTTCTAAAACATCTAAAAGCAACTCTTCGTTACTACCTAGAGGCGACATGAGACAGTTATAATCATACAATAAGTACGATAGCAGTTATTGCTAAACTCAGTACCGAGAGAACTGTCAAAGCTACCACATCATAATACTTGTTATTATGATAAATAGTTGAACGACAAATGTCAGTATGACTGTGAGGAAACCTCAGAGTAAGTATTAGGAAACCAAGGCAAAATGATGATCATTTGACAGAACTTTTACGCAACATATCTACCTCTCTACGTATTAACTTAAATAACTTCGATAAAATCTCTTCAACTTTACAAATGATGCTAAAATTATAAGCTTCTTGATTGTAACAAAAGAAAAATTGTATCCATGACAAATATGGTTATGAACTTATAATCCGGCTTTACAATTATTTGTTTTTATTATTACGGTTACATAATGTAGCACTTATCTTCACAAATAGTTTTATTAAAATTCATCCAATAGTAGAATTCATCACATTATCTCTTTGTCAAGTTGATTCGTTTATTTTAATGTAGGTAAACATTTTTGTGTACGACCGTACATCACAGAATTTCTCATAAATAAATGTGTACCTAAATAGCAAATCCGACTCGGGCTTGGCCAGAATTACAATATTATGCCTTTTATGCTAGTGTTTAAGATTATGTACATAATGCAATTACATGTGGAGTATGTAGCACACATAGACATAACATAATTTGGTGATCACCTAAGTCAACCATTTTGGTAAATATTTAGATATATTGGTGTAAAAATATTTGTACGCGTTTAAACCAAAGACGTTTTAAATTTTACTATCTTATACTTATGACCTATCTATCGGGTTCGATTCCCGCTTAAGACAAATATATTGTGTGCATGAACACGGGGGTTAGTCTTAGTCTGGATGTTTCTATGTGTAAAAAGAATATATTTATAAAACAAAAAGTATATTATGTATTAGTATCAGTTATTCTAGTACCCATCGTACTAGCTCTGCTTAGTTTTGGACTAGATTGCGTTGTGTGTAAGTTGTGAGATATTAATTGATTTATCTAAGTTTTAGAAAATAAATATGGGTGCGAATCTGTTTTTTTCCCATATTTACATTCTGAAACTTATTAATTAATTAAGGAATAGGTCAATACTGTAAATAGTTTGCCATCTGCAACCAAAGAGATTGGAGATAGAATCTGCCTCACTTCTCTTTTTACAGTAGCTGGAAATTCAACCCACAACCTTAACGGTGTCAATCTAAACTTGAGACTGACAAATATCTGCCTAAATTACCATGTAATTGACGGTGATATCTAAAGACAACTTAATCTTCGTCCAATATTTGTCTAACACCCTCTACCCTTACTTTAAAGTGAGTGACCCCTGTAAAACACTCTATTGAATTAAAACCACCCCTTTTAAGTTTAATAGGGCGGTTGATGGGTTTGCAACCAGAGCTGCAGTGCTGTGATGTTGGGGTTGAATTGTATAAGTTTTTGCTATGTGGTCTATACTTAAGACCACATAGCAAAAACTTTTAGGTCGCCGAAATTATTAAATCATTAATATTAAATAGATGATGGTATTTTTTTTATTTTTCATTCTTGACTTAGATATTTTTTTATTTTTGTTAAACTTACGCTTAAAGCTGATGTAGACTCACAGACGTAGCTTTTAATTGTAAGAAAGCTCCAACCCTTAAGGTTACTCTAAGTGCCTTTTTACCCTTTTGCGTCAAAACTTATTTTTCTTTTTAAATGTGTTGCAATTCGTGGGTCAAATTCAGTTTCGCTGAAAGGGGTTAACTCAGAATAATACTAATTTGTTCCTGCAAATTACTAATAAGCTTTATTTAAAAAAAGCTCCTGAACCACAGCTGTGAATACATGATTTAAATACATAACTACTTACTATGTTTTCGGGTGAATGGCGTGCCGTCCTCCGCCTGATGGTAAGTGGCATACAGGGCTAGATGCCGTTAATTTCTACAATCCATAAATTATATTGTATTTCGTAATGGCAAAACAATGAACACAGCTGAGTGCGGTGCAAAAGGAGTGCCGTGCAAAAGGAGTGCGGTTTCTTCCCTCAAGCATTTTCTTCTTCAAATTTATTAACTTCTTTTTTTTTTCATAAATATTTTCCATGAACTTTTCGTTTACACGAAAAGTTTGCCGCGTGAAATTTCTTTGTTATTACCTCTGCTAAATACTTGAACAAGTTGACGTCATCGGCGATGTTCGTCCAAACTTTGACATGATGGATCACCACAACTGTTGAACGTCATTGTTGACGCTAAGTTTCTACTAAGTTTTACTTGTTATTATGTTATCGTTTATATGTGTTACTTAAAGTTAAACAGAAGATCATTCAAATAACGTTTAAACATTTTTGAGGTTCTTTTTTGATAGAATGCAAAGCTCGTGACATAGCTGCCCCTAAGGATTGTATGAAAATGTACCCAAAATATATTTGGGCCGCCGCCGCGCCGCTGCCGAATCCCCTTAAAACACATTATTCAATGAAAAATGTTATTAAAATATTAAAAGCGTGCGCTACCAATATTCTCGTGAATATCACTTAAATTTGGAGTTTGTGCCCTTCTCCTTTATTCACAAAAATCTGTCTGTCCTGTCTGAGTGATGGATCACTCGCCGAAGCACACATTGTGCACAAATTATTCTTTGTAGCTCGATTGACATATTCGTTAGCCAGGTTTTTTTTCTAATATTGGAATTGAGACATAGCTGTAGATGTATTGAACCGATGGGAGATATCGGCTATTTGATAAGACAAGTAAGCCTAAAGCCCGGTTTGTCTGTCCATACTAAAATGATCGACCCGCGCGACTGGCTCTCAAAGTATGAAAATTAATCACCATATTCACATTGCACGAACTTCTACCTTAATACGTGTCAATCGATAGTATGAGCTACATTTTAATTAATTCGACTATTAAAAATCGATTTTTCACATTGACATCACAAGTAGGTACTCGATTAGGCATAATAATAATGGTCAAAGCTTATGGCGGAATAATTTTAAAAAGTGGAAGAAAAAAAAACTAGTTGAAAAGATGGAGGCACGAATTATAATGCAAAATGATACATTTTACCAACATATTTTCGTTGATTCGCGTTAGTACCTATCTTTTTAGTTTAGCTATTTCTTACTGCAGTTAACACTGTTGAAATGTGAGAGTGAATAGTAAAGTGACTAAATAAGAAAAATCGGACTAAGAGTTGGACAGGGAACGGAAGCAGACCAGTACAGGGGTAAGTTGACAGCTTTATACCGCTATTCCATCTTCCATAACAGTTGTAGGCAAAAACACACAATCTCATTCAGCAATACGTGCCACACAATAACACAGCGAATCGCTCTTGTTCAAGCGTTGTATGCCCAGCCTCCAGTGATCCATCACTTTGTCATCGGGGTTCGGCCGGCGTCCTCACAATGCTGAGGATTCGCACCAAATCCCACTTTTGTATGGATTTATCGCTCCTGTGTGACGGATTTGCTACTATTGATTGTTGGGAATGGTAAATAGAGCTATGTGTAGTTCGAAGGATCATATTGAAAGGTATATAGGTAGGTAGGTGAAGGACATGCAGTCGCAGTCGCCGTTAATATTCAGATAAACATTACTTTTATTCAATGTATCTACATCAATGTACCTATGGTTTTTTTGCGCAAAGGCTTGGTTGGAGGTACATAACGTGTAATTTTTATTACACTGCTGATGTAATAATTGACGTCGATAGATTTTTTTTTTCAAATTATTTATTAATTGTTTGTAGGTGTTATATACTAAACATTAAGTCCCCATGCGTAACATGCCATATTTGGTGAACAATATTACCATGCAAATTTATTTATAATAATAGTACAATTTCTTAGTAGTCATAAATTATAAAAATAACAAATTCATTCTCATACAATTTAAACTAAAACAATAAAATTATCTGAACAGAACCTCGTGCATTATACAAAATATATATAGATAATTGTTATTAATATTATTTCATTAATTTACTCAAAATTGGTCTTTTGAAAAGTCATTTATTGAGTAATAAGTTGTATTACTTCAAAATCTCCTAAGCTTATTTCTAAATTAATTTACAAATTCTATCTGTTTAATAGAGTTTGGCAATTTATTATTTAATTTTACACTAATACCAAATACCCTTTTTTAAATAATGTAGTCCTGTAATATTTTGTGTGTTGTTGTGCACTTTTAAGAGTTTCATATTTGTTCACGTGCTTTTTCACAATGGTTCAGTGTAGTTCTTCTGTGTAGTTTGGTGTGCTTTACTTATACATGACTTGAGTGTTGATGTTGAATGATATTGAGAAATGTAAAATTGAATATTTCTTTTTATATTTTGCTTCCCTAATTGGAATAGTGGGCGGCACTAAGTAACAAATGAACATAGTTACGTGAACAGTTACATTCTAGCACTCGGCAATCTGTCAAAAAGAAAATAAAGGCTTGGAAAAGGAATAGGTCAACAAGGTATATTTAGTTCATGAAAATGGCCACTCGGAGCGCTGATGTAAGAAAAATAAAAGAAAAACAAAATTATATAGTACTTGTATTAAAGGCAACAAAACCATAAAATCAACAAAACAATGGTAAACGGACCCCATGTGTCCAGTGGAATGCGCCGCTTTATACAACTTTTTTTTTATACTTATTACTCTAATGTGCTGACATCTAACGGTTGATACAATCAACTTTGACAACGCTTTCTACGTACAATATCTCAAGTTCATTCAAAAACTTCGAGATGTCGTGGTTAGAAGAAAAACGAAATAAAATATTTTAAGAGTTATAACTTTACTTAGGGTACGTCCCACTTGATGCAATTTGTCGCTACTAATTAGTTGTTCGTTTAATTGATTACTCGGTAGCTCGTTCTACGGATTCCGTAGCCGAAAAATCATAACGAATCAAGGGCAAATAATAAAATAAAACATTATGTATTTAATAATATTATTTATTACCGTTTTTGTTTGCTCAGAATAACGTGGCTACCCTGTATCACTAACAGGATTAACAGTTTTCAAGATGCAAAGATCACTTGACGCTAATGTTATTCTAGAGTCAAAACACCTTAGGTTGTCCTCCTCTAGCGCTGTAGTCACTCTATATCTGTCTCAGAACAACGACATACAATTTTCCATTATTTCGAGACAGGTATATTAGAACTTCAGAAATGCCGCGCGGCAACCTGAACTACTTTGACTCTATTAAATAGGTTTGACACACAGTGCAACTTACGTAATAATATTCTTTAATATCTTAATAATTTCGTATATATTTTTTTGTAAAATTGCAACATTTGTGCTGATATCACTTTACGCCAATCTCAAAGATTGAATTGAAATTATATAATAAATAACATAAGTGATATAATATTGATCTAATCTCCCTTTCTTATGAATAACATCGCAAGCTTTAACACATACAAGTAGAAATAAATAAAATATTTAGATGTGTTTTGATAGCTTCCGATAAATGCGGAAGTTTGTTACGAGATTCCGTTACGCAGAGGCAGATTGGCTAATTCTGAAATAAAAAAAAGTAAATATTACTTCGTGACTTTCATTGATTCCATAAAGTCAAAGTAAACTCCTATACAGAAATCAATTTTTCAAATAAAAAAAGACTTTTTTTTATTGTTTTTAAGTCGCTTTTAGGTTATTAATATTCAAGACTACTTTGCTTTCACAATACATAATGCTCATTCGACGTAGTGTTGCCAGCTCATAGAACGAAATGGACAATATTATTTAGGAAGAAAAGTTGCTACTTATTATCAGTATTGTACAGAAAATGTATGTAATTATTTCATTTTATTAACTAAGTACTAGATGCGTCCCGTGGCTGTACACGCGTTTAACAGGATGCAAAAAATAAAGTAGCCTATTTCTGGTTATAAACTACATACTGAGTTTTACTAGAATCCTTTCATAAAATAACTTATGGTGTACACACACCGACACATACCATATCTTTACTATATCAATACAAATGAATGAAATTAAAGTGTCTGTTTTTAATTTCACAATACTTTTTTTTCAGTTGGTATAGTAAATTTTTGTACGTCTACTGTCTAAACGATTGGACTGATTATGATAAAATATTAGATGCAAGTAACAGAGTTTGTTAGCGCTAATCTCGGGAACGACGAATCGGATTTCAATAATTATTTTCGTGTTAATAGTAACATACATATTATATTTATAAGTCAGGTAATCGTTTTTCGCTACCTTGAACTTTAAATTTAACATAGTGGGACGAACGTTTTGAGAATATCGATATTAATAATACCGATTTTTCGAAGACTTATATCGATTGAGATACCGCCTCCCGGCTTTGCAAGACAGAACCGCTCACCTGTTGTTAAGCACAGCATTGACGGCTTCCACCACGTGATGGGTGCGAGGAATAGCGACGGCCTCCAGCGACGCCGTGTACGGCATGCCGATGTCCGCGCCCGTCACGCGCCACGCCGGCGCGTCCAGCTCGAAGAACGCGGGCGACTCGCACACGCGCGCTATGATCTCGCAACCCAGACCTAAAGAAAACGACGATGATTTAGACGATGTTTAAAAGTTAGCTTTAACACCCTTTCCGATAAGACCTGTGTGTGACCATGTGTCAAAACAATTGAGTTAAGATCCCCCTCCCCTCCATCCTCCTTTTCTTTCAAGACTGTTAACTAAACTAAGCAAGCGTTACACCTTCACAAATGTAACTAAGCCCGAATAAACTAACCAATCAAATTGGGCATTACTTGATACAGACAGTACATACCCTATAGAGTAGGCTTTACGTCCATTATGACTTGATATTAAATTTTCAGATTTTATAAAGAAGAAGGTTTGTTGCTCTTGATTAACAATAAGTGGATAACTGAACTGAAATAAATACAAAAAATGATTACCAGATTGCGGCCACCCTTGTTCGACGGTGATGAGATGATGAGTCTTGGTAACGGAGCGCGCGATCGTTTCGAAGTCCAGTGGCCTGATTGATCGCAGATTTATTATTTCACACTCGATACCTGCAACATTTTGAAACCATTTTTTCAATACAATACTTAGTAGATATCACATTATTTACTTCATGAGCATGGACTATTCAATTCAATCCAATTGTTTATTTTGCGAAAGGTACAAGGGATGTTACATTATTAATACAATTGGTATCACCAAATATATTAATATTGTAGAAGAGAATTGTAGAAGTACTAAGAAGGACAATAAATAGCAAAACCTCAAAACATAAAATCTCTGTGAAAATATCAACTGTCAAGCTATAACAGTTCATGAGATACAGCCTGGTGAGAGAAGGACAACAAAGTCTCAGTAATATGGTTCCGTTTTTACCATGTGGGTTACGGAACGCAAAAAAGAGATAATACTAATTTAAGGAACTCCTTCATGGTCCTTACAGCCAGCTTGATATTTTTATTACTATTGCTTTATAGACATTTTAATTAAATCACTTCGTTATAAAAGCAGCAACTGATTCACAACCTATTAACAAAAAGGTATTCGTTTGGAATTTGCACAGTTAATGGTTCTTTAAGATTGTTTAAATAAGATACAAAAACACTTTACAATGACCTGAAATTGGTGTTCTAGCGAATTTGGACATTTGCAAGGTTATTAACAAACATTAATCCGTTGATCTTATGTTTAAATGAATAGGAATTGTTATGTAGTGAGATTGTATGATTGTCACCTTTTCCTGCAAGTTCAGCAGCAGCCTCCAGACACGTCATGACGGCTTTGCCGGCGGCCACCAGTGTGATGTGATTGCCCTCTCTTTCTATCTTTGCCTTACCTGAAAATATTCAAGAATTTTATAAAATAAACATTTGATATACTTGTAACAGGATAATCACTGGCTAATTATTGTTATAAGTTACCATTGAAAAATCAAAATGTCAATTACGCATTTTTGACCATTATTATAGTCGTAACTAGCTGCCGCCAGCATAGTACGTTGATAAAAAAACAGCTTGCTGCCTATTATCAGACCTACCAAATATCCATTTCATAAGAATTTAAATAAACTTACACTGTGATACAAGATTATCAAGACTGCACAAAAAATATTAGTGCCTTAAAAACACAGCCCAATCTACTTGTCAAATCTAATTGACAAAATCTACTTCATGACTAATTAGGTTTTTATATACTTACCAATAGGTACTAAAAAGTCCTTGTCGAGCGCCTCATCACTCATGGGGAATGGGATACCATACATAAGCTCATCTTCTAGGAATACTACTGGGTCAGGGTCTCTGATGGCAGACTTCAGGAGACCTGTAAAAATTATAAAACATGTAATAGTAAAATAATGATCAATCTGATCAATCTGCTAGACACGGCTCCATTATAATTAGCGAAAATGCGAAGATATAATCTACCCACCTTTAGCATCCTCTGCAGAGTAGGGCATGATGACCTTGAGTCCAGGGCACTGCGCGAACCAAGCAGCAAAGCACTGCGAGTGCTGAGCGGCTACACCGGCTGCCGCGCCATTGGGGCCGCGGAACACAATTGGTACATTTATCTGACCCGCAGACATGCAGTATGTCTTAGCGGCTGAGTTGATGATCTGTAATTTTTATTTAATATATAGTTTTAATAATATATTATCCAAAAGAGTAAGACAGAGGTACAAACATCATCATTACACCAGTTATGTTTAGGTCATATGTGGTGGTAGGCCCTAGGGTTGAGACTATAATTCTAAATTCTCTCTTTCAGAAATATAAATCGCACTTTTGCCTGACCTGGGCATATATACTAACAAAGATAATGATAGATAAAAGTATAAACAAATAATCCAGATTGTATTACTATAATCATGTTTTATCTAGAAATAAAAATTAAGTCGTTTATAAATATGGGACACAAACATTTACTTACGACTGTGATAAAATAATAGTTCATGTTCAACACAGATAAGAAACATATCTCACAGTCATCTCATTTTAATGATAAAATCAGTTATTATAATATCCTTGTCACTCAGACCTTCATGATAAAACATCTCTATAAAGTTGTATGTGTGGTTCAAAAATTTAAATGAAATATCAATGTTCAATATAATTTAAATAAATAAATTAAACAGCTCATTTAATACAACAGTAATGGTACAATAACTATATAGTTTTTTTAAGAATTATTTTCAATGACTGATTTCACTCAATGATAAATAATTCATATGGAAATAACTTGTGAGGATTTGATTTCTTGTTATAAATGTGGGTATTATTATATCATTTTCATTACGCAGTAAGGTCTGTTTGAATCACTCGCTACACTCATTATTCAACACAAACTACTTTTCTAACTCATGATTAAATATGACACACAAACGAAATATCAAACTTGCTTCACTAGTATCATAAATAACTATTCATTTTCATTTAAGAGCATGTGCCAGCTGAGTATGGTAAACTTGCATCAGGATACATTGTTGAAGACTAAATTAGCTTGAGAATCAATTGAATGGTAGTGTCAACATCCCTATTGTACATTAAATACTATTCGACTCTACTACTCACATGATCGATAGCCTGCATGGCGAAATTCATGGTCATGAATTCACAGATTGGCTTTAGACCTCCAAATGCAGCACCAACTGCTATACCGGCAAAGCCTATCTCTGTGATGGGTGTGTCAATGACACGCTTTTCGCCATACTTCTTCAGTAAGCCCCTGAAAAAAGTAAATGATGACAGAATAAAAATTATGCTATAATTTCTCAATTGCATTTACATAGCAATAAAGTTTGATCAGAACTGTACATATATAGCTACTGATCAATCTATACATTTCCAGTTTAAGATCAGGCCTCAGGTCCAGCAGACCAGCTTAAACTAGAAATTTTAAGGTTGTTTGATAGCCTTTTGTACATGTAGTATTCTAGTGAAGCTCTTTTGTAGGTTGATTATGACTGTTATTAAAAGATAGAAATAATGTTAAGTTAGCAACTCTAAAACGGAACATGGTTGTCATATCAAAGCATATTAAACCTGACCACCTTGAAATCACAGTCACTCATTGGAATTGATGGCATAATAATATAATGACCATACCACTTTGCCAATTTACTATTTACAACTGCAGTATATTCAGTACAGTCAAGACAGTCTAAGGTGGATACAAAATTGACTAGTTCCAAGCAGATTGCTATAAAATTATAAGATTCTCATGAGCCAGATGCGTTTTACTTGTGTATATGACTCGAAACATAGATAACCATGTTTTTGAACGCTGTCAACAAACTTGTTGGTTATGTAACAGTAAAACATTTTTTTACTACAAGAATACTGACAAAACATACTTTTAAATGCACTTACACGAATAATCTTAAATTCTCAGTGTAGTAACATATTTCTCATGTATTTTAAACACGAATTAAAGCAAATATAGTTAGTTTTAGAGGTTACCTGGACACTTTGTAAGCCCCATCGTATTGAGCTACTTCTTCACCCATTAGAAATACAGTCTCATCTCTCTCCATCTCCTGGTCCATAGCAGAGTTTAAGGCATCACGCACGGGCATCTGCGTGGCCGCCAAAGCCTTGGAAGTCGAGAAATTACGACGAGTAAGCCTTGACAACCACCCAAGAACCACCGGTGATGATTTTAACGCCATTTTCACTATAAAATTACAATTTCACACTTTATTAGAAAGAACAGTAATACTTCCAAGTCTATAAAAGCTTCAATTGAGCATAATATTGTAAGAAATACCGTTAAAATCCTTATTTTGCTACAACGAAGGATGAATGGAGGTCGTAATTATCCAAGGTGAAGTTGAAGAGCTCGATCAATGACAGCTGTCATAGACGTCAGATGTCAACGCGTCATATCGCAGCTGTTGCAATACTACTTGCCAACATTGAAAAATATTAAATAATAAAATTATGATTGTATATTCGAAGATAAAAAACGTAAACGCTGTAAGCCTCAATATGATTTTTTTCTATTTTTTTTGCCTCTGGTAAGCATTTTGTGGTTCCATGGTCATTAAATATTGCATTTTTTGCTTCTTAGATTTTGATTGACATAGTTCCATTAAATTCAATTTGTTAGTTCGTAACGAGATCCTGTTACAAGGACGCATATTGGATAATTCTGAAAAAAAGAATGTGTGACTTAAACCAATCATCTTGCTTTAGTAAAATTATGTTGTACATACTAGCTATTATAATAAATCATTTATTTCAGGCTGCATAGGCCCATAGATAAATACCTTAACCTAAAAATACATAATTATAAATTTACTTCCTTTGCACTAAGTCTTGGTGCGTTCCTGGGGTATAGTTCCGCGGAAGCGACGGAAAACAACACCCTGCGGCCAAAAACTTTCATCAAGCACCTGTTCCAGCAAACATGTCGGCACTCTCACCACGAACGCCTTGAAGTTGACGTTGTGGCGCGACTCCAACAGCTGCACTCTTAGTACATGATTTAGCTTCTGGCTGACATATCTCGCGATATCCTCTGCCTCAGTGGTGTAGTGCAGGCGCGATATAAACACCGGGGTGTTCGGCGCGGCGGCACGCACCCTATGTTTCGGGTCTACAGGTGCCTTGCCATAGCCGTTCTTCACGTTGCGTGAACGGCGTTTCCTCCTTTGCACCGTCACAAAGCCATCCTCTTCAGCCCGATTTGTTGCCTGTGTAGGCGCATGCTTAACCGGTGGAGTGCTCGCAATGACCGGTGAGTCAGCAAATTGTGTTGTTCGAGCAGTGGCGCGGGGAGATGCTGCGGGGGCAGGCGCGGGGTTACGTGACGCACGCGCAGCGCATATCGCAGAATCAGCATGCGGTGCCGGCGACAAAACTGCTGACGCGAAGCTGACGGCCGATGCATCGAGGCATGCACCTCGACGCGTGTTTACGTTGTTTACACGCGCCGGTGACCCAGTTACTGGCGCATACTTGCCCGTGACTTCGTTCGCGTGAAATTCGTTATATTAAGTAGTAGCTGCTCCCGCGCTTTGATCTGCGTTAACTCTTACTGATCCGCTCTCGTGGAGTTTATTGTAAGTTTAAATATTTAAAAACATTAATTTCGATAGATTATCAAGCACAAAAGAATTCTTAAATCCGATCAGTAGCTAATTAATTAGTTTTGTGTTTGATAGTCTATTTGTATGAAAAACTTGCAGAGGCTTTTAAACCAAAAAAAAAATACTAATATTTTACACAGTTCTTTTTGAGCTTAAATTAAATAAAAAACATCATTTTACGATACAAAAGTTTTCTAATGGTCATGGTCAAAGTCAGCTGTGTCTCCTGCAACCCAAACATCGCAAATGAACGATATCATTGAATTGTAACGGCACTTCACTAAAATCGAGCAATTTTATTGGCTGTCAAAAATGTCTGTCTATCACTTTCTATTTTAACACAAAACGGCATGATGAAGGAACGTTTTCGCAGCCTACACTTTTGTGCAAATCAAGCTGTATGGCCTATGGTACTTTTAGTTCTGAATCCAAACGCTCACCTGTTGTGAAGCACCGCATTGACGGCTTCAACAACGTGACGCAGGCGCGGGACAGCGGCGGTCTCGAGCGACACTGCGTACGGCATGCCGATGTCCGCGCCTGTTACGCGCCACGCCGGCGCGTCTAGCTCAAAAAATATGGGCGATTCGCACACGCGTGCTATGATCTCGCAGCCCAGACCTGAACAATAACGAAGGCCCATACAGTGTACTTTTACATAATTTCTTTTAATAAGTTTTCTCATCAAGTATTTATTCCAATGACCGTCGTTCCTAGATAGAAGTCCATAAATTAAGGATTAAGGGGTTGTGAATGGTTGAGAAAGCTGAAGTTAATGTCGTTAAGCTAAACTCATTATGGCCGCCGGGGCATAATATGTCACAAATATTTTTATTTACCAGATTGTGGCCACCCTTGCTCGACGGTGATGAGGTGATGAGTCTTGGAAATGGAGAGCGCGATCGTTTCGAAGTCCAGTGGCCTGATTGATCGCAGATTTATTACTTCACACTCAATTCCTGCAAGATTGAACTATAATGACATTTATGTCTTATATAATATGAAGCGATTGCCTGCAGCCAAGTCCAGATCCATCAATAACCGTTTGCAGATGCGTCACTACTACCTATTAGTCTTACTACACCCTACACCTGCGGAGAATACGGGCTACAGTGTTATTATTCGGTGTCGTATAATTCAAGGCCTAATCTCACCGGGCTATCAGAACGCAATTGCTAGTATACTAAACCATTAAATTAAAAAATAAATAAATAAAATAAAATTAAACTAGTAACTAAATCATTATTACTTGGCGACTGGTTTGATGAGATGGTCCAGCATTCTCTTTTGATTTCATTAATCAAAGTAAAAGAAAAATAGTATTCATATTACCATTTCCTGCAAGTTCAGCAGCAGCCTCGAGACACGTCATGACGGCTTTGCCGGCGGCCACCAGTGTGATGTGATTGCCCTTCCTCTCTATCTTAGCCTTACCTTAAATTATAACACAGGTATTTTGATGAAAAAGCTAATTGCTGGTTATCGAAATACCCCAAATGTTTAGGATCAGGATTCACGTTTCGGACGTCCAGTTTAACAAATACATACCAATAGGTACCAAAAAGTTTTTGTCAAGCGCTTCGTCACTCATGGTGAATAATACACTGTACAAGGTCTCATTTTCTAGGAACACTACTGGGTCGGGATCTCTGATTGCTGACTTCAGGAGACCTGTAAAAACATAATAATAAAAAGATCACTCATATTATTATAAAAGATGATGTTATAGCAAATCTATTAAGACTAGGTTATGATCTACACACCTTTAGCATCCTCCGAGGTGAAGGGCATGAGAACCTTGAGTCCGGGGCACTGGCCGTACCACGCGGCAAAGCACTGCGAGTGCTGAGCGGCCACACCGACCGCCGCACCGTTGCTGCCGCGGAACACGATGGGTACGTTCAACCTACCCGCTGACATGTAGCAGGTCTTAGCCGCTGTGTTGATGATCTGAAATTGTTACAAGTGATACTTTCAGGTGGAGAGGAAAGGAGAGTAGATGGGTTTGAATAACCAATCAGGTGACGTTATTTTCACATCTCCTCTCAGCTAGTCAGCGGCATGGCAGTGCTATTAGTGATGGCGAATGCCATGAATAGTGGTTATCTTTAAGCGTCAGCTGAGCTGCTAGAACTTCTGCCACCGCAGGCACGAAACAATAATTCAAAACTAGGTACTACTGTTAGTCTTGTCAGGTGTTTGGGTCGCATCGTAGAAAAACGGGACATCAATGGTTCAGAATTAAAATCAATAGCTTAAAAGTATTTTCAGGATCATTTATTATTTATATGCTTTTATTATTTTATTACGCCTTTAGAATACGTAGACACATTTATATACTTAGGTAAACAAGTGGCATTTTTAAAACAAAATAATATTTTTAGAGGTGGAACGAAGGATCACGGGCGCCTGGAAAAAGTTTTGGAGCTTAAAAGAAGTGCTAAAAAGTTCTATGTCCTTAACAATAAAGAAAAATGTTATGGACTCTTGTTTGCTGCCTTCCATCACATATGCAAGCCAGACTTGAAAATTCACGACCAAAATAAAACATAAAATAAGAACATGTCAGAGAGCTATGGAGAGGAGCATTACAAACATTAAAAAAATAAAAAAAATACCGCATGCTACGATTAGAAGTAAAACAAAACTAATTGATGCTGTAAGCTTCTCACAAATATCAAAGTGGCGCTGGGCAGGTCACATCGCTCGATTGAGTGACGACCGATGGACAAGAAGACTAACCACTTGGACTGGACCTGCAGGCGTGAGAAAGAGAGGCAGACCCACTTACCGCTGGGAAGACGATATTACAAAACTTGCCGGTAAAAATTGGATATTAAAAGCCAAAGACAGAGATGGCTGGAAAAGTCAGGAGGAGGCCTTCACCCTCACAAGAGGGGTTCTTGCATGATAATTTTAAATAAAAGTAATACAATCAATATTAATAGGATCTCTTAATTTAATTTCAACATAAATATTAAAAAAAAAAAGAAAAAAAAATAATGCATGTAATAAATTAAATATATACATAATAATTAATAAAAAAATATATATTTACATAATAATTAAACTATCATATCTATTAATTTAATTAATACTAATACTTGTCATTAGAAAAGAAACAATGAATTTATATTAATTAATACAAAATAAACAATGAAATGTTAACAGATATAAGTCAATTTATTAAGTTATTTAATTAAAAATAAATTAAATTATTGATTAAATGAAATATTGTTATAAATTTATAGATTTTAATGTATTTGATGTTTTGTTTGTTTATATTTTTGCGCAAGAAATAAAAGGCTATTTTATTTTTTTATTTATTTTATATGCTTTTATTAACTTCCACCTGTTCTATTGAGGTTTTTAGAACTTAGTTTATTTAGATTTAATATGCCAGATTCCAGCGTTTTAAGAAAAATATTTATATTATTATATATTATTTTTGTGCTCACTTGGTCCATAGCCTGCATGGAAAAGTTCATGGTCATGAACTCACAGATCGGCCGCAGACCTCCAAACGCAGCACCAACTGCTATACCAGTGAAGCCCGCTTCTGTAATGGGTGTGTCAATGACTCGCTTGTCACCGTACTTCTTCCATAACCCTCTGAAATAAGTAACAGCTGTAGGGAAATGTGAAAGTTTGTGTTTGTGTGTTTGTGTGTGTGTGTGTGTGTGTGTGTGTGTGTGCGTGTGTGTGTGTGTTTGATGCTTCTTCAAGCTCAAATGTAGGGACCGATCTTGATGAAGTTGATTCAAATCGCTTTTGGACTGGATTAACATAACAGGCTACTTTTTATCGACAATGCAGAACTTACTTCTTGATTATATATATTAATACGTCATACTTATTATACGTCAGTTCATAAAGTCCAGCATTTTATTTTCTGTCACCCCCTAACCCTAAACCAAATGAATATAAATGAGAAATTGAACGGCTTACTTGGATACTTTGTAAGCTCCTTCGTATTGCGCTACTTCTTCACCCATTAGAAAGACAGTATCATCTCTCTCCATCTCCTCGTCCATAGCAGAGTTCAGGGCATCACGCACGGGCATCTGCGTCACCGCCAAAGCCTTGGCAGTCGAGAAATGATGACGAGTTAGCCTTGACAGCCACCCGAAAACAACCGATGATGATTTTAACGCCATTTTCACTATAAAATAACGATTTTATACTTTATTAAACATAACAGACAGAAAAATTGCAATCACTTTTTTATAAAGCAGTAAATAAATAATTATTATTATTTTAGTTATTTCTACTTACAATTTTTAGGAGATGACGGTGGCGACATAATTTGACATCAGTCTATCGTCCATCAGTCAGTTTTATTTTTTTTTCATTACCAACCTGTTTCAGAACGACATAGGTTTATAATGTATTAAAAAATTTCATGTTTTTCGTGTAAGTAGTTGTTTACCTAGAGAAGACACAATAAACATCAGTTAAGTATTAGTTTTGTCTATTTATTAATTTATTTATTTATTACAGCCTTACAACTATAATTACAGGCCTTAAACCTAATGCGACAGTGCAGCTATCAACTTAACCTAAAATCACTATTTTTTAAGTCTCACCTAACTAAACTGTAGGTACATAAATTGGTACATAATAAAAAATAAATATAATAACATAATTAACTATATTTAATACAACTATTGCGAATTCACTCAAAGTCTCTAATAACTATTTATCAAGTATAGTCCAAAGGGCCATGAAGAAGGCTCTATTTCCGAAATATAACCGCATACGTGATAATTGCTCTGCGGTTTAAGGTGGATTCTTGGACCTATAATGCGTCGTTTTCCACGGCTCATTAATTATCCCTTGGGATGCGGGAAACAGGGATGTTGTAAATAAACTAATATCAGTACGCAACCGAAGGTGAGGTGTGAGTGTGCACGATAAGCGATTTACCTGCCTAGCTTGTTTCAGGTGCTTTGTTTAAGCACATAAGTCACTAATGTTATAACATTAATAACCTAACGATTAGTACATAGGCTTATTAAATAAAAGTGATATAAAGAAATTGGTAAACACCAATGCGCGACGCTAAATTATATTCTGAAGTTATTATTATAAAAAGTTTCGGCGTAAATAAATTACAACACCATACTTAGTCTTTATGATGTAGATATTTTTCTGAATAAACTCATTTAATGGAAAGTGCCACTTTGACTCAAGACCATGTGACATCTCACCGCGAAAAGGTCTCGGATTCGATGCCCGAATCAGGCTAAAATTATTTGTGATTTTTCTGTCAGGAAATTCGCGATAGCAACCATAAAGCAGCACAGAGTTGGAAATGTGCCTGGTGGATAGCCCTCACCTCATGAGACCTAAACATAACCGGTGAAATGATGGTGTTAAACATACGCTGCCATGGTAATAAAAGCGTGATCATTTACATTTTGGAATATATCTAATACATTTGTTTTTATTATTTTTATTTTTTATTTTTTTATTTGTTTTTAAAAAAACGACGCCCGCTCTAGGAATATCTCCTGTGTCGCGTGGGTGTTCACAAACATACATTTCACACACACAAAGCACACCCAGAGTCAGGACAAATCTTTGCGGATGACACAAAGATTTGTCCTATGTGGGGATCGAACCCACAACATCAGCGTAGTTGAAAGTGGCGAGGCGACCGCTTTAACCACTACGCCAACCGTGCACTCAATTAATTCAAAATCTTTCAACAGATTGAGCCAAATGTAGGTCACCCGCTATCCGCTCGCACAATTCTTTGGGACATATCCCAAAATGCGGCCGAAAACAGACTGGCATTAAATCTTTACAGTTGCAAGGGCCTTGGCCCACTTGCGAGGGTAACTCTTTACCGGAAAACTCGTGTCTTACATGCGCCGAGCCAGTTACCGAGCACAATACACAACTTTATGCCTTATTTATAATTTTATGAAAAAGGGTTCGGCTCGGGCTGAAATGTAATAAATGTATTTGGGAGTCAGGGTAGTACAGAATAATGAATAGATTTAAATCAATGTTGTTGTATTTTTTTCAACAGCTCAGCCATCACAATATTTTCATATTTTTCTGTCTAGCTAATCTTCTATTTGCGTTTGATACCAGTTTCTGAAGAATATTATATATCAAAGAATATTACTCATATTATTATTATTGTGTTTGTAGTTTTTCTACTTTTACTCGAAATTTTAAGAATTTCGGTTGGTTTTCATGAAAACCACGGGCCTAAACCAAGTGGAGTTCATGGGGATTATAATCGTCTTGTAGAAATTTTCTTACGATTCGACAAGTGTTTAAGATAACTGCTTTTTGCATTGTCATGTAAATATTAATAGGAATATCTATCTGCTGTAAATAATGACGGAGACTTTTAGGTATAATGCCAGTGCTCGACAAAACCAAAGGCACAATTGAAACTTTACTCATTTTCCAGATTCTAATTATTTCTTCCTTTAATTCTGTATATTTATGTATTTTATCTGTTATTGTTTTTTGCAAATTATGACTATTAGGGACTGCTATATCTATTAAATAAGTGTGTTTGTTTTCTTTATCTATCAAAGTTATGTCTGGTCTATTATTATGTATTGTTTTGTCCGTTAGAATTGCCCTGTCAAAGTATATCTTGTGACTTTGGTTCTCAAGCACCGGTTTTGGAGTATATTGATAATACGGAGTTACCTTAGATGGGATAAGGTTATGTTTAATTGCAAATTTTTGATGAACTATGTGGGCAACTTGATTATGCCTATGAGTGTAGTCCGTTTGTGCTAGAGTTGGACAGGCACTAGTAATTATTATTATTATATTATTGTATAGCTCCGTAGTGTATTGTGAACGTCTGTGGAAAGTTGTTCTACGTAAGATACTGATGTTCAGCCCAATCTGTTTGACTAAAAGCCGTACTCAAGGTAGTCGAAAAAAAACGCGTAGAATTTTATTATGTCACACAGATAAATCTGAAGAATGAGATAAATTGCTAGTAATTCGTAATGGTAGATACAATTTTATTTCATCTAAGAAATATTAGTATGACAAAATATAAAGAAGCTACCTTGATAGTCAAACCTTCTATTATATTATTATCCTCTTTTTAGACAGCAATTTCAAATCGTATCGAGTACTAACTTTGGTGCCCAAATAATTTTCAGTGACCACTAGACATTGAAACACTTTGCTCAGTAATCAATCGCTTTAACGATAAATCCTTGCATAAAGCAAGATGTCTGCCCGTTGGCTGTTTAATGGCCACCTTGGGCAGAAGGATAACGATCGTTTTACTTCTATCGATAAACGTACATACATTATGAACTTAATGTATGTTTGCGAAAGGGGAGCGAATGAAATACTCATGGTCTTTTGTGTTGAATTTGTGTTGAATAGGGTCAAATGGAGTTAGTGTACTAGCCAGCACAAAAGAGAGGAAGAACCACCATCTTACCTTTAATCTGTCGCTAAATAGTGAGGTAGTTCTTGCATTATTATGTTCAGATTATTATTGAGATTTTACTCTGAACTCTTGTCATTTGCTTTGCTTACAAATGAGTCCAGAAAATTAATACTACAGTTTTCTGTCTTATTCAGAAAAAGATTAACCGATCTCTTTACTTGAGCAGTTACTTAAACAGCGTTCAAATAACTCACGGTGAAGGATCCGGAGCCCATTAAATAACTTGTAAGTCGTAACCTTGAAACTTTTAAGCCTTTGCAACCAGGTCAAAAGCTGACATAAATTAGGCCAAGTCTGGAGGAGGTAACTTTTTCTTTTCTCTTCAAGTAACTGAATATGACGGTTTATCATTAATTAGAAGTCATTAGGCCTTAGATAAGTAACATGTGGCAACGCATTTAATTTTGACGATTGTGATTGTGGTCATAGTCTGCAGTGATGGTTAAAACGAGTATCTCCTTACACGTGAAGCCGTTGGTCCATTTGATCGGTAGCAGTTATTACGCGTAGTCAGAGGCCAGAAAGTCTGGACAACTAGTCTAACAATGAGTATTGTATCACCTCGTACTAGGTTGTGGCGATCTGATGGCATTCGCTCCAGGTAAAATATGGATATTATTATATCCGTAAGACTAGAAGCCGAACTGATTGTAATTGGCAAAACACTTGGTGAATGATAATCTGACATAAATAGCCAAGGTACAAGTCTGTAAAAACAAAAGCCAGTTAAGTAAAACTATTTTTTATGAGAACCTACCCTAGAGTTTAATGGTTTCGCATTGTTAGAAGGTGATGATTAAGTCGGAGTGCTAAATCAAGTCCTAACATTAACATAAATCCATTTGAGCCAGCGGTCGTAGATAGAAAATGGGTTAAGGATGTAAAATTGAATTTTTAAGGACTTGAGAATTAGGACATTGTAATAAATCGTATTTTTGTGACGTTTAAAAGTAGATTCAGGACACTGAGTCCTTGATAGTTTTTGTCAATTTTTGTACTTACATTATAGATACATGTCAATTTGTTTGTGAATAAGCTCGAGGGTAAAAATGTAGTATGCAGCGTAGCATGAGTCAAAAATACAGAAGGCCTTAGATGAAGCGATGTACGAGTATCTAGAATCTGCTTTGGGGGACTGTGGATGTTTATAGTTACCACCTACCATCAAGTGGATGGACCCTTGTTTAAACCACGGTATTAAATAAAACTTAATATTTCTTGCCAGTAAGTAAATAGTAAAGAACTATATTTAGTGTTGACGTATTAAAGATGTACCCTATTAGTGAAGAACAAAATGTATCGAATCAGCGTTTTAGTCCCGACGGTATTGGAAAGACATACATAGACATATGCTTTGTTACTTTCTCGACAAGTTACGAAAAACATTTCTTGTCAATCGGGCACGTGCCGCTGTTTCTAGCTCTATTTGTGGAGAAGTGTAGATAATAAAATATCGAAAGAATACGATGTACAGTCTGCAGAGTAAACTCCGCCAAACTTTGAAGGCCAAAAAGTACTTTGGAGGGTTACATTTCTCTGCAGTTGACTGTACTCCCGGCTTCAAATCAAGCAATACATTTTTAGTTTAGGCTAGTCTCGCATTGCGTGGCAAGCCTATACAATGCGAGATATTGCAAGGCCATCTTTGCTTCAGTTTGATGTGTTGCCGTGTGTACGAAAATGTCGTCAATGAGTCATGATGTATTGTTATTGTACCTACAAAAATATTTGGAATAGCAATCCTTTCTTACAAGAAGGGTTGCCTACCCCTCTCTCATCTTTACACAACATTTTGTCATGATAAACTTGCTTGCTGGATCTTTCTAACCAAACCCATTGATTTATTATAATTACTTATCAATTCCTCTCAAGTGGAACTGTTGCCCCCAAACTGGTACCTGTCATCATGGTTTCCAGGTAAGAGCGGGCTCTTCCTCCTACTATCAACCTATTATTTTCAGTGACAGTGGCTTTCTTTAATTTCGTTGACAGGTGCAAGTTTTATTACCTGTAATTTTTTGCGTTGCCATTGTATTAATTTGTATGAATCTGGTAAAATTGTTGATTATTTTTTCCTGTTACTTTTATTCAAATATTTTTTATACGTTCATGGCCTATATCAATGTTTCCTAGAAATCACTCCTGATACTGTAACGATTTCCGTTACATAAAACTCAAATGTTTAAAAGATTTGTTTTTTGCCCTTGACTCGAATACCGCTATTAAGATGGTAGGGTAATCTAACTATTATGACTGGCATGTAGGATCAGGGTAATCGTTTTGATGATCCAGCAATGTTCAAGGTCTGATCAAATGTAGGACAGTAAACAAGCGTAAAAACAAAGCCTTTACTTTGAGATTAGGCCCTAAAATTATTGGCACGCATGGGTTGGTACACACATAGGCAGGCTACACACATTGTAGCGTTTAATTCAGTCAAATTAATTTGGAGGTTCATTTAGGCAGATTAATAAATTATCTCTTATATATTAGCAGCCCTATGCTTAAAAAAAGATTTATGAAATATTACTGTGGAAAAAAAAATTCAAGGTATTATACAGTCACGAGCAACATACATGTGGTTATACTAAGAAACAGTTGAAAAAGATATGGGTCCGGCAGGATTTGAACCTGCGACCTTACTGCACACCGGGCACCTTACTGCACACCGGGCAGCCGCTCTTAGCCATCCAGCTACGGTCGCCTCTTACCGGCACCCTAAATTTCTCAACTGTCTCCTACTTAAGATAGGAACAAATGGATGAACGTGACGTCACGAAATGACGTATCATACAGTTGAGAAATTTAGGGTGCCGGTAAGAGGTGACCGTAGCTGGATGGCTAAGAGCGGCTGCCCGGTGTGCAGTAAGGTCGCAGGTTCAAATCCTGCCGGTCCCATATCTTTTTCAACTGTTTCTTAGTATAATTTGCTAAGCATAGCTAAATGCTATAAAAATAATCAAAGTTAAAATACATGTGGTTGCCATAATATATTATTATTTTATCCTTTCATTCTTTCCTATCAACTTCGCCTTTGGACTTCGACAACATTAAGTACTACTCAATTTAAATTAAAACTCAATTAAGCAGAACTCGAACTCCAATTAAAGCGAGTCCTAACATTTATCTTCAGATAGATCTTGTTAATGTACTAACTGCGATGGCTCTTATTGGCAAATTCTCAGGGTTTCGGCCTCTAACTAATCTAGGGTCTAATTATTTTACAAGAGCGATATTTCTGTAAGATTGATTTGAAAACATTTGATATGAATGTTCGGTCGTTAGTTTAATGGGTGTGCACCTTGCACAAGAAAATTAAGTAGATATCATAACTTGATACTTAATTGCTTTTAAGTGTTAGGCAAGGTCATATGCACATTATTACAGTTTCGTTTTATTTTATGCAGTGCAATAATAGTTTTAGCGTTCCGATCACGGGCTCTGCAGTCGGGATCGACGCGGAGGAAATACTATTACAAATATTTGACAATTATTAATACATATTTTTTGTGAGATTGTTTACACATGTTTTGAATAATAATGCCATATATTCCATGGATTTTATTAGTTATTAGATAAAATTCTTAGATAATTTATCGATTTGAATTGGAATAAATGGACGCACAGGTATATATATATATATATATATATCCAAGTATATATATAGGTACTATACGAAGGACCATAATATTTATATGAATCCAAACATATAGTTCACACTAGGGAAATTGGTAATTAAAATCATATTTTTGGATAGTTTAATATTTCGACAACCAGTTTTACACTTGAGTATGTAATTGTTAAGTATGATATGTAATAAACAAAGCGTTTGTATTATCTTCCACGTGCAAACTGCATGATTTTCTATAAACAACCTCTATTTTCCCCCATAGAGAAACAAGCCAGTGTGTCTAACACAATTAAGTATAGAATCACTCACCCCTAAGCACCTTATCCACCCTATTTACTAAATACCATCTATAATATACAGAAAAAAATCTGCAGGCGGTTTCAAAGTATCTCTACCATAGAAATTGTTATGCTCTATCGCGTCGTTTTGCTGTTGAAGGTCTTTATAAAACGACTATTATTTTTATTGTGTTATTTTTAATGCTCGATACGAATTTCATAATATGCTACTTAGATAAAGTGCGAGGGAAAGCCTCACGTTACATAACATATTATAACTATACGATGTATTTTTTGACGCATAACATTTTATATTTTTCTTACTATTTATATATTTTTCTTTCAATGTTTTAATTTTAATCAGTACACGTATACTATGTAGTTAATATACTCTGTACCAAAATCAGAGAGATAAAAATCGAGCTCCAAAAGTGACAAATTCACTAATAATTTTATTATTCGTGATATTATTATACATTTGGAGCTCGATTTTAGTCTTTCTGATTTTGGTGATAGAGTATAATATATAGGTTATGAATTTTGTTTAATTAAACTCCACAATGTTGTAAATTTTAAATTAATTTCTCATAAAGTGAGTCAGCTACTAGACTATGAAATAACTTCTACTATGATTTAAATGCATATAGCTGGATCTATGTTTCTCTTACAAAAATATCAAGAAGGTATATGTAATGTAATCTTACATTTCTACTTGTATTATATACTGGGTGGTTGGTAAATAGTATTCTTAGCTATAGTTTTAGCACCTCGAACTAAATTTTTACCTCACTAGTTTTTTCATTTCAATTATTATGATTCTTCATTAATTCTTTTTTAAATCATAGCACGTATTTTAATCAAATTAGTCAAATTCAATAGTCTTAATGTTTTGTTCTAGTTAAATGACGCCGGTTGTGTTTCTCATGTTGCTTAACCGTTAGAAAGTTAAAAGACCAGATATTTTTTATACCAAATGGAAGATCGCAAATTTTCCTTTTTTTTAAATCTTGTCATTAAATTGACCTTACGTTTACGTTTTCAAAAGTTTTACCGTAAATCAAAAAAAGAGTATGACATGTGTTATTCGTCAGTATTTCTCTATTTTACTGAGAAAGACATTTTAAATTTAGATTTAGATTTATATGGTCAATGTTTTGAATAATCTTAATGATCAAAATGAAAAGAAATGGTGAGGTGAAGAGTGATATATTTAATTAGGCAAACGATGTACCAAACACCCTCTATTTTCTTTACCGTTTACGAGCTATCCACTGTTATATAAGCACCATCTATTTAAATATGCACATATTGTAGCAGGGTGGGATAATTACGAGCATTTCCGTAGACCGCTTGACCTAATTATTTAACGAGAGAGCGAGAGATAATCCAAGGTTATGATGGTATAAGTAGTTTTATTATACATTAGAAGACATCAAGATTTGTAGTCTACCAATGATAATATAAGTGCAAATGAGAAATTTTCAGATATATCTTTGACTGTTTTTATATCTTGTTTCGGTATTTTAAGTTTTGTAGAACCTACAAAAAACTCTTATAGATTCGCCATGTCCGTTTGTCCGTCTGTCCGTCTGTCCAAGGTAAAGCGTCGAAACCGTAGGTGGTAGAAAACTGACATTTTGCATGCATATGTATAGAGGGAGAACCATTGAAACCCGCCTCGCACAAGACTGGTTTTTTTTCAATGATGACCTAATATAAGTCTGATAAAAAAATCGTTCTGGCAGACAACTCGCGGTTTTTAAATAATTATTTTTTCATAACTCCTAGGGGCAGACCCCTAGGTTGCAATTTAAAGAAAAATGTTGTAATTGCACTTGGAGACAAAGTATGTTAGATTAAGAAGATAGAATATTTTACTAAATATCATCGGTTTGTTAAAAAAAAATAACTGGATGGATTGTTTGCTATTATTTTTTTTTTCAAAACCATTGCAACCACCAGGGTTAGTCAGAGGTTTCGCCACCTCTTAGTTTAGTATGTTAACTATATCAAGAAAGTGATAAATCAAATCTGGAAATATTTTTTTTTGGGTCCTTTTTTTGATTTAGAGATTCGTTCGCGAGACAATTAACTTTAAAGAGAAAATTCGTTCTCCTTTAAAAGCTAAATCATTGGATCGAAAAATCGGAAATTAAGGTGGTATATAATAAATGTAATTAACTTTATGGAAACGTATAGGATCTTAGTTAACATTATTAGTTCAAGAGTATAGGCACCCAAATTGAAAAATGCAGTCATATTGAGATGTTCGTACATAATACAAAAACATTAAAAAATAATGACTTGTATGAACATGTTACTTGCTTAATACATAAATAGTAAATCCCTTTTAATTTCAAAATTCTATGTTGTAACGACTTTATACGGCATCCTATTGTGCGTGGCCCGACACGCACTTGACCAGTTTTTTATTTGTTCTGTTCTATGTTTTCCTTGACACGACTAGAACAAGAAGCTTATTTTTTAATAAATCAATCATTATTATTTTAATCAATCATAGCATAGAGCAGTGGTTCCCAATTAGTTTTTTCTACGTACCCCTTTAAGAAAGACCTCCAACTTGCGTACCCCTTTATAGACCAGGGTCAATAATTTTTAAAACCAAAAAAAAATATAGTAGGATGAAACCCATTAGAAAAGAAGGAGAATATTATAAAAATAAAAGGAAAATAATTTACGGGCGATCTGAGGTCGGGAAGGGTATGGGGCGTTTGGTTTAAGGGTAAAAACTTTTTTTTTTCGATTTCCGGCAAAACTAAAAGTCCTATGGAAAAAAGTCGAATGGCAAAGTTGTTGATAATAAAAAGATCTAAAACTTTTGTATTTTTTTATCTTTTTCATATAACCTCAAAATTTATGTGAAAAATTATAAAAAAAACAAGTTTTTGGTTTTTAATTTTTATCTTTCACAAACAATTTTTTTTTTCACCAAATACGCTGTAATTTATTTTATTAGAAATATTATTTTTTTTCACCTTATTTTGAATTAATACCGAAAAAGCACCCTAATTTTCGATCGAAAATTCACCCGTCAAAATATCAGCTTTTTTCAAAAAGTTGGTATGTTTCCTGTTTGTTGAAATCTCTTGAAAAAAAATGTTACTATAGTAAATCTTCACAGAAAATGCAAAACAAAAATAAAAAAAAATATAAATATATAATTAATATATACAATTTTGTAGTAATTTAAAGTAGAGATTTCAACGAACAGAAAACATACCAACTTTTTGAAAAAAGCTGATATTTTGACGGGTGAATTTTCGATCGAAAATTAGGGTGCGTTTTTTGACATTCATTCAAAATAAGGTGAAAAAAATAATATTTCCAATCAAATAAATTACAGCGTATTTGGGACATAAAAAGGTAAGTTTTCACCAAATTTTGTGAGAAAAAATTTGTTGCTGAAAGATAAAAATAAAAAACCAAAAACTTAGTTTTTTTAATTTTTCACATAAATTTTGAGGTTATATGAAAAAAGTGCAAATTCTAAAGTTTTAGATCTTTTTATTACCAACAACTTTGTCATTCGACTTTTTTCCATAGGACTTTTAGTTTTGCCGGAAATTGAGAAAAACCGTTTTTACCCTTAAAACCGACTACACAAGCACAGCGACACGCTCACGCGACATAAGCCAAACTGAATGATTGACAATGACGAGCAAATAGGGGGCAGCGGTAGCGGCCACGATCGGGCGACGCGAGGCGCGGGAGTCGCGGGAAACACGGGTCAATCGCCGCCGCCACGGGCCAAAGCGCTTGATGCATGCGATTTACTTACCGGCTACTGCCGTTTAATTAAATAGAATATTTTTTTGGCAGTTGTAGAAATAGAAATAGAGATTTTTTATTTGTCAATGTGGGTATATTGAATTATTTTCTTTTAAGGATTTTAGTTTAGAGATTGCTGCGCGTACCCCTTGATGCAATCTCGCGTACCCCTGGGGGTACGCGTACCACTAATTGGGAACCACTGGCATAGAGTATTTAAATGGTCTTTTGGTCTTATGCATTATTTTTTTTGCCTCCATCACGATATCTTTTTCGAGCGCTATATTAAATTACAAGTGCTATTTTAATTAGTAGATTGCGCCATGACTGTCTATTTGCAACTCATGGTGTTACGTCAGCATCTACGTAGAATGATCAACTATTTCGTCACGATGCTACAAGAGCAGAGTGGCGCAGTGGAAGCGTGCTGGGCCCATAACCCAGAGGTCCGTGGATCGAAACCACGCTCTGCTAGAAAAATCTTTTTGCTATTTGATAAAATTCCATTAAATTCTAAGAAGGATAGTTCAGTTATTTGTATTGATCTATCCTAACTGAAACAGTTATGTATATCATAAATAAAAATATATATTTAAAGCAAAAAACGTTTGTGAGGATGTTTGTAAATCTTTGCAAAACTTGTTGTACAGATTTTGATAAAACTTGGTACATAGATAGCTTATGGTGTAAATTAACTTATATGTTTCTTTTAGTTAGGCAGGTACTAATTGGTACAATAATTATGATGGTATGGTATCTAGTATAATATAATAATAAGATTCTACAAAAACAATCATTCTTCTAAAGTTCAGGTTTAGCACGTTTCGTAAAAAAAATAATGTCTGAGATATCTTCGATAAAAGCTTCAGTTTTATTATACAACCAGTTGTTTTAAACCCGATCCCGAAGCATCGATTACAAATATTCTTGGAACTTTCTTATTTATTTAGAAATGGCAGAACTTCGTTGAATAAGGTCAGGAGAATCAATACAATACAAATAAATAAAATTTAAGTGTCTGTTTTAATGACAAAATAGCAATGTTTTTTTTTAAACTTGTATAGTTGTTTGCACGATACCTTTGGCTAAAATACAGTTTTTAATTTTGTTTGTTTGTCTGTCTGTCTGTTTGTATCGGTTAATCTTCTAAACGAATTAAACGATTTTAATTCAGCTAACTGACTACAAGTCGCGTAACATAGGCTACTTTTTATAGATGTAACTAACTACCATGCAGACGAAACCGCGGGGAGCAGCGAGTTTGTTTGTGTGATCGCGCTAATCTCGACTACTAACTACTGGTCAAATTTTGTTTTTTTATATTTAGTTTGAAAATCGAATACTTAATAATGGTTTTAGATATTTCAAATTACGCCTAACTCCACGGGAGCGGAGCAGTAAGGTTGAACGGGCGGGAGCATCTACTACTTAATACAACAAACTCCACGCGGATGGAGTCAAATCAAATCAAATAAAATCAAATCATTTATTTCCATGGGCCCCAAGGGGCGCTTGAACACGTCAAAACAAACATCAAAACACAAAAAATATAAAATTAAAATAAAACTTAGCTAACTAAATTATAATACTTATTGTAATAAAATGATTAGACACCGGAGCTTAGGTTGACTTTAATTCAACTTAGAGAATTGAATTAAAATCAATCCAAGTACCAGCTCCGATGGGTATTGCATCATGAGAAGAGCTGGTGAGAAACTCATGTGCACCATCTTTTCAAATAATTCATACAATATTTGTTTGTTTTTTGACAATAATTCTATGTGTAAGTTATAGCAACCAAAACAACATTATAGCAAAATATGGTTATAAAGAGAAAATAAACTTAAATATAGAAATGCAATTAAATTATTATAAATAAATCCATAGTATATAAGGTTGCAATATCTTACACTTCAAGCAGAAAATAAAGGAGTAAAAACAATGTGTGTATACTACTGTATATACAGGGTGTATTTTTGAAACGGGGCAGTAAGGGCAAGTACCTTAACCGTTGCAGTTACAGCAAAACGTTCTTAAAAGACCTTCCCTAACTTTTTGGGACATTTTGAACTGCATTCACAGATTTTGTAAAAAACTTACAGTTAGCAAAAAAAATGCAATAAGTTCAAAAATTTTTTTTTTATGCCAATCGATTCTATTTCATGTGGGGATCAAAAAACTTTATGGGACCATTTTAGCTTTCAGTACTAGAAAAGACAGAAATCGCCAAAAACGTTTCCCATACATTTCGGCAACAGAAACGAATTTCTACGATGGTCTAACTTTTTGTTATGGCCTGGAAGTGGGTAGAATTGACTGTAAAGTAAATAAAAAGAATTTTTACCCTCAAATTTCGAATTTGATTCGAAAATCTGTGTGTTATACTTAGTTTCAGCTGAGAAACTTCGTATGAGTTATTAATTAAGGATTTTCGCTAAAATGTCTTCTAATCGTGAAAAAATTGACTTATTAGAAGCGTATTTTGTCAATAATCGAAATGCGGGAGCTGCATTAGTGTGGTACCGCAATAAGTATCCGTTGCGGCATGTGCCAACAAGAAAGGTTATTACAAATCTTTTGAAAAACCTGGAATTGCAGGGTTCTTTCAAAATACGCTTCTAATAAGTCAATTTTTTCACGATTAGAAGACATTTTAGCGAAAATCCTTAATTAATAACTCATACGAAGTTTCTCAGCTGAAACTAAGTATAACACACAGATTTTCGAATTAAATTCGAAATTTGAGGGTAAAAATTCTTTTTATTTACTTTACAGTCAATTCTACCCACTTCCAGGCCATAACAAAAAGTTAGACCATCGTAGAAATTCGTTTCTGTTGCCAAAATGTATGGGAAACGTTTTTGGCGATTTCTGTCTATTCTAGTACTGAAAGCTAAAATGGTCCCATAGAGTTTTTTGATCCCCACATGAAATAGAATCGATTGGCATAAAAAAAAAAATTTTGAACTTTTTGCATTTTTTTTGCTAACTGTAAGTTTTTTACAATATCTGTGAATGCAGTTCAAAATGTCCCAAAAAGTTAGGGAAGGTCTTTTAAGAACGTTTTGCTGTAACTGCAACGGTTAAGGTACTTGCCCTTACTGCCCCGTTTCAAAAATACACCCTGTATAAGGGTTTCAGAACAGACAAAACAATATTTATAAAAACTATTTATACTACAAAAATATAAAAATTAAAAAATGTACACACACACGGTCGCGGCCTAAAGCTAATAAGTAATAAGAATACCTTATGCTCCTGAAAGAGATTAATAAGAATAACTCATACTGAGTCCTACTCTACTAATAATAAAGACAGTTACCAACAGCAGTACCTACATACAAAAAAATTCAAAGCCATTCAATTTCTTAATTTTATTAATGATTTGATAGAAGAATCTTGTAGCAATAGAAAATAAGTGCATTATTTTATATTAAGAATATTTTAATGTAAAAAATGTGATTTGTATGACCCTATTGAATTTTTTTAAGTGTACATCTACTTTTCTTGCTTTCTGTACATATACCACTCACTTACCACTAAACCGGCTTACAGCAGTGAAAAACTATTATATGACCTACGAATGCAAAAAAAGAAAACTAAAGAAAAACCGAGTTATCCGCAACCATATTATTATTGTATTTTTTTATCTTTTTCATATAACCTCAAAATTTATGTGAAAAATTATAAAAAAAACAAGTTTTTGGTTTTTAATTTTTATCTTTCACAAACAATTTTTTTTTTCACCAAATACGCTGTAATTTATTTTATTAGAAATATTATTTTTTTTCACCTTATTTTGAATTAATACCGAAAAAGCACCCTAATTTTCAACGAACAGAAAACATACCAACTTTTTGAAAAAAGCTGATATTTTGACGGGTGAATTTTCGATCGAAAATTAGGGTGCGTTTTTTGATATTCATTCAAAATAAGGTGAAAAAAATAATATTTCCAATCAAATAAATTACAGCGTATTTGGGACATAAAAAGGTAAGTTTTCACCAAATTTTGTGAGAAAAAATTTGTTGCTGAAAGATAAAAATAAAAAACCAAAAACTTAGTTTTTTTAATTTTTCACATAAATTTTGAGGTTATATGAAAAAAGTGCAAATTCTAAAGTTTTAGATCTTTTTATTACCAACAACTTTGTCATTCGACTTTTTTCCATAGGACTTTTAGTTTTGCCGGAAATTGAGAAAAACCGTTTTTACCCTTAAAACCGACTACACAAGCACAGCGACACGCTCACGCGACATAAGCCAAACTGAATGATTGACAATGACGAGCAAATAGGGGGCAGCGGTAGCGGCCACGATCGGGCGACGCGAGGCGCGGGAGTCGCGGGAAACACGGGTCAATCGCCGCCGCCACGGGCCAAAGCGCTTGATGCATGCGATTTACTTACCGGCTACTGCCGTTTAATTAAATAGAATATTTTTTTGGCAGTTGTAGAAATAGAAATAGAGATTTTTTATTTGTCAATGTGGGTATATTGAATTATTTTCTTTTAAGGATTTTAGTTTAGAGATTGCTGCGCGTACCCCTTGATGCAATCTCGCGTACCCCTGGGGGTACGCGTACCACTAATTGGGAACCACTGGCATAGAGTATTTAAATGGTCTTTTGGTCTTATGCATTATTTTTTTTGCCTCCATCACGATATCTTTTTCGAGCGCTATATTAAATTACAAGTGCTATTTTAATTAGTAGATTGCGCCATGACTGTCTATTTGCAACTCATGGTGTTACGTCAGCATCTACGTAGAATGATCAACTATTTCGTCACGATGCTACAAGAGCAGAGTGGCGCAGTGGAAGCGTGCTGGGCCCATAACCCAGAGGTCCGTGGATCGAAACCACGCTCTGCTAGAAAAATCTTTTTGCTATTTGATAAAATTCCATTAAATTCTAAGAAGGATAGTTCAGTTATTTGTATTGATCTATCCTAACTGAAACAGTTATGTATATCATAAATAAAAATATATATTTAAAGCAAAAAACGTTTGTGAGGATGTTTGTAAGTCTTTGCAAAACTTGCTGTACAGATTTTGATAAAACTTGGTACATAGATAGCTTATGGTGTAAATTAACTTATATGTTTCTTTTAGTTAGGCAGGTACTAATTGGTACAATAATTATGATGGTATGGTATCTAGTATAATATAATAATAAGATTCTACAAAAACAATCATTCTTCTAAAGTTCAGGTTTAGCACGTTTCGTAAAAAAATGAATGTCTAAGATATCTTCGATAAAAGCTTCAGTTTTATTATACAACCAGTTGTTTTAAACCCGATCCCGAAGCATCGATTACAAATATTCTTGGAACTTTCTTATTTATTTAGAAATGGCAGAACTTCGTTGAATAAGGTCAGGAGAATCAATACAATACAAATAAATAAAATTTAAGTGTCTGTTTTAATGACAAAATAGCAATGTTTTTTTTAAACTTGTATAGTTGTTTGCACGATACCTTTGGCTAAAATACAGTTTTTAATTTTGTTTGTTTGTCTGTCTGTCTGTTTGTATCGGTTAATCTTCTAAACGAATTAAACGATTTTAATTCAGCTAACTGACTACAAGTCGCGTAACATAGGCTACTTTTTATAGATGTAACTAACTACCATGCAGACGAAACCGCGGGGAACAGCGAGTTTGTTTGTGTGATCGCGCTAATCTCGACTACTAACTACTGGTCAAATTTTGTTTTTTTATATTTAGTTTGAAAATCGAATACTTAATAATGGTTTTAGATATTTCAAATTAGGCCTAACTCCACGGGAGCGGAGCAGTAAGGTTGAACGGGCGGGAGCATCTACTACTTAATACAACAAACTCCACGCGGATGGAGTCAAATCAAATCAAATAAAATCAAATCATTTATTTCCATGGGCCCCAAGGGGCGCTTGAACACGTCAAAACAAACATCAAAACACAAAAAATATAAAATTAAAATAAAACTTAGCTAACTAAATTATAATACTTATTGTAATAAAATGATTAGACACCGGAGCTTAGGTTGACTTTAATTCAACTTAGAGAATTGAATTAAAATCAATCCAAGTACCAGCTCCGATGGGTATTGCATCATGAGAAGAGCTGGTGAGAAACTCATGTGCACCATCTTTTCAAATAATTCATACAATATTTGTTTGTTTTTTGACAATAATTCTATGTGTAAGTTATAGCAACCAAAACAACATTATAGCAAAATATGGTTATAAAGAGAAAATAAACTTAAATATAGAAATGCAATTAAATTATTATAAATAAATCCATAGTATATAAGGTTGCAATATCTTACACTTCAAGCAGAAAATAAAGGAGTAAAAACAATGTGTGTATACTACTGTATATATAAGGGTTTCAGAACAGACAAAACAATATTTATAAAAACTATTTATACTACAAAAATATAAAAATTAAAAAATGTACACACACACGGTCGCGGCCTAAAGCTAATAAGTAATAAGAATACCTTATGCTCCTGAAAGAGATTAATAAGAATAACTCATACTGAGTCCTACTCTACTAATAATAAAGACAGTTACCAACAGCAGTACCTACATACAAAAAAATTCAAAGCCATTCAATTTCTTAATTTTATTAATGATTTGATAGATGAATCTTGTAGCAATAGAAAATAAGTGCATTATTTTATATTAAGAATATTTTAATGTAAAAAATGTGATTTGTATGACCCTATTGAATTTTTTTAAGTGTACATCTACTTTTCTTGCTTTCTGTACATATACCACTCACTTACCACTAAACCGGCTTACAGCAGTGAAAAACTATATGACCTACGAATGCAAAAAAAGAAAACTAAAGAAAAACCGAGTTATCCGCAACCAGTGGGCAACATTCACAAACCCTGTAGCACTTTTAATAATTATTTTGAAACAATGGAGGGTAGATGTAATTTTAATTAATTTTCAGCCGTGGCCAGGTTCAGCGCGTGACTCCATTTTTAAATTAATATTTGCCATCAATGATTTTACTGATTGTAAGGGCGCGTTAAAATATAGCATTTTAATTTATTTACATATTTCATGGTTTTCCTTGCATTTAATCTACCATATTTATCATAAAGATTTGACCTCTGTGATTGATACTACTGATTAATACATAAATACAGGATACTATTTATTTGGGTTTTAGCCGATTTGATTTCCGATACAGTAACACATTTAAAATGTTTTAAAAATCAAAATGAAGTTTTATTTTAGTAAAATCTTCAATTATATTATTTAAGACACTTTTCATCCACGTATCATCACAATGAAACACCCGGAATGTATTTTTTCAATTAGAAAATCAATGTGTAAGGTTGAGTTTGTCAGGACGACAGTGAAATATTTTAATATTAACTAAGGGCGAATCTTTTCTGGCGCTATTCAATATGTTGTTATAATAACTGCTGCTGGTTCAAATTGGGCACATTGCATTGATCGCACTAAGCTATCTGTGTACTAGGTACTAAGTTTCACTAAAGTCCATCCAGTAGTTTTTGCGTACCACACACATCGTCATATACTTATCTTTTATTTTATAATATTGGGATATTGAATAGTGTAAAGACGCACCTTTAGGCCACGTTGACGCTGGGCGTCACGCTCGTTGACATTCGACCACAACCCTAAACGTTTTCTTGGTAATTATTATTTTATTTCTATCAATAAATACCCTTTTTATAGTAAATGGTGTTTATACAACAATTCCATAATGCGTGTTAAACATATAATTTTGAAAGAAATCTTGATATAAATAAAACACGAGTGAGATTTGTTTTCTTCGGGAACATAAGGCATAAATCGTAACTCGCAATCGAATGCGGATAAAAGATAGGTAGGCGTCTCTACATCTGGGGTTTACAACATTTTATTCCTCGTGTGAAATTGTGGGGCACCACTTATTTTACCATCGATGGTATTACTTATATTGATTATTTTTATCAAATGAATGCACACACTTTTTATTTAAATTCTTGCAAAGATTCGCTACCCAATCTTAATCCATTACACTATTCATTCTTCACAGCATTCCATAGCTTAATGAGTTATCTCATTAGCAACTATTGTGAGTACCGGATTGCCATTAATTACGTACCCCAAGTTTAAGAGAATGAATGGCTTGAAGTGTGTACTTTCAAGCATTGTGTATCAATTGAAAGTCAATGTTGGGATAAGGTTGTGGAGCTGGAGTTGTTTCAATGATTGAAGGTTATTCATATTAAGTTATTCGTTCGTTAGTACGAACAAGTACGTTACTCAAATGATAAAATACTAGCTTCAGTTTGCGGTCCACCCGCGTGCAAAAAATTAGTAAAAACCTGTATAAAACCTAGGGTCTTCAACAAAGAACCCAAAAAAAATTCTACCACTTTGTTGGCATAGAATATACTTATTCATGCATAATTTCAGCTTTCTAGCACTAAAAGACTGGACGCTATGCCTCGGACAGATGGACATGGCGAAACTATAAGGGTTCCTTGTAGATACTACGGAACCCTAAAAGTTATGCATTCTCATAAACGTGGCCAATTAAAACGATTAGTCAAGAAGATTAGGGAAGTCTGATCAGCTTAGACGTTCACCCACGTGACCCAAGTCAGGCCGAGCGAAAAATATCAGTAATTACTTGCTCCATATTAACCGGTAAATGTTCACTGAATAACAGATAACGAAAACAACTTAATTCTGTAAGAGGGTTTTGCGTTACGATGTTTTGTACAGCACAGTCGGGCAGATTGCTGCGTGGCAACTACAATCTTTGTAGTTAATCTTAAAACATGGTGACTACTCGTGAAAACTTCATTGAAGTTTCATGCTACGTTTTGTCATAATATTTCAGGGCTCTAATACCTTAAATGGATTCACCGTAGAGTTATCAACGTTATCATTGTATATATATTATTATTATGATCGTAAAAAGATAGCAAATTATGATAACACTCGCGTCTCTTGCATGATTTGCAATGAAATAGTTTAGTTTATTTTAAACTCTGAAATGGGTATCTTGTGCAGAGTCCATCAATTTAGCGAAGCATGATGATACATAGACACGTTTTGTTTTATTACTTGACATAATTTTTGGTAAAATATAATAATAATAAATATGAACTGCTTTAGAAAGTAAATAACAATTTTACTGGCATAGTTTACCCAAAAAACTTCACGTATTTATCTTAGTTAGATCATCGAGTATCATCCTACTTGTCGTTCCAACTTGTCGGAGCAAATCTCGGCGTGAGAAGGGGCTTTATCTATCCGTCGGACAGTATCGTCTAATCGGTCGAGAGGTCCATGAACTCTATAGTTTGTTTCGTCGACGCAATTTTATTTAAGTCTGTAGGCTAGTCTGTTAAATGTTGAAGTGTTTATTTATGCTGTCCTACGACTAGGTTTTGTTTTAGTTTCCAATAGATGGACACTAATGAATGAAAATGTATAAGATTTTTGTTGTTTATTTTGTCTTTCTAAAGACAAGTTTAGCTTCTTGGTTCTGATCTTATTTACTACTATAAGCTCCCCTAGCAGTAACGTGCATTTAATACGCGTCAAACGATACTGCTTTGCTGTTAGAGGTCGCGTGATGAATAGCACTCAAGGACAATGTACTAATTACAATATCCTATACGGCATCATAATTATTCAAAGTTCTGATGTCAGTATTAGCTCATAAACCTCTTTTACACTACGAAATGTTTGTGAAAGGAAACCGCAAAATATACACTAAACTGTAGTTCCATCCATTAAATCTTATGATCCCAAAGTAAAAGGCCATTAACCTGACATAGGGCTCCAATTACATGCATGTTTACAGAAGCAAAAAATTAAAACCGCGTCATAAAAGCAGATATTTGTGTCTATAAATCTTATCAAATAATCGGGCCCAATGATTTTGAATGAAACGTGGTAATTTCAGAGGTAATAAAGGATAGGTCACTGTACTGAGCACAATGGGACATTACTGGGTGTTTTTCAAGCGGGTCGTTTATTGTGGCCCTCCTGACCGCCAATGAAAACTGTGTGCTTGCAATTTTTGTATAGGTTTCCGTTATCACAGGTTTTATTGGCATTGCTGAGATAACAGCGGTGATTGACTTTGTGACTTTCGGCGTAGTAGTGACTTTATTGTTGAGGTCAACGACTGCTGTCAGATTTTTCTATAAATATAAAGTAAGGGGTCTTACGAAATAGAAGTATGATTAAAAGACCTTTTGTTCGAATGAAAGGAAATACAACAAGGATTAATTGAATATGCAATTTTGAAAAGGGCACATCACGCATTTTTTGACTTATGCGTTTTTTATCTCAACTACCACATAAGTTTGAAATTAATCGGCAATCTCGAACTATTAAAAAAATAATACGACAAGGTCCAATCTTGAGATGTGCCCTGCCTTGAATTACCATTATTAAAATGTTTTTGTTTTTACATTATAAGTACTAAAATAATTTTTAACAAAAAAAAACCGACTTCAAAAAGTAGGTAAACTAAAAAGCAAAAAATAAATTAACTTCGCACAAAATAATACGTTTTTTCATTTAGTTAAATAGAAATTATTAAATAATTATTTTATAATTCTGAAGTCGGTGCCAAGTAAATCGGATAATTAAGAACTAATATTCAGTCAGAAAATAGTTGTTAGAAAGATTGATATTATCTATACAGAGTTATTGTTTACTTGGCACCGACTTCAGAATTATAAAATAATTATATAATAATTTCTATTTAACTAAATGAAAAAACGTATTATTTTGTGCGAAGTTAATTTATTTTTTGCTTTTTAGTTTACCTACTTTTTGAAGTCGGTTTTTTTTTTGTTAAAAATTATTTTATTTTACTATTTTAAGTGATGGGTAGACCGAGCAAGAATGTTTCTCGAGTGAGGAGACGACGGTTACTTGAGACGGAAAACTTATTAATAATAATCCCCGTACTCCTAACCGTTGAGGAGTTGTACCTTCCAGCATCAGCTCAGCAACTTAAAATGCAAATATCCAAGTAGTTTTAGGTAATATACGAAAAACAATATAGAAGCCTTTGAAATTTGAGGGTTACCCATGATTTCTCTAGGATCCTTTCATCAAATCATGACCTCATATTATGAATATACATAAGTAATATTCAACGTCTCGCCTCATCTGTGTATAACTTGAAATAATACAGTAAACGGCCTCAAAGAGCCTATATTTAAAGAATTATCCCCGTACTCCTAACCGTTGAGGAGTTGTATCTTCCAGCATCAGCTCAGCAACATAAAATGCTGACTACTAGATGCAAATATCCGAGTTTCTTTAGATAATATACAAAAAACAATATAGAAGCCTTTTAAATTTGAGGGTTGCCCTCGATTTCTCTAAGATCCCATCATCAGAACGTGACTTGAAAAAAATGGGACCACATGACAAGTATATCCTTTCAAACAAAAAAAGAATTTCTCAAATCGGTCCAGGCGTCTTCGAGTAATCGGTGAACAAACATAAAAAAAAAAATACAACCGAATTGAGAAACTCCTCCTTTTTTTGAAGTCTGTTAAAAAGTACTTATTATGTAACATTCGAAAAGGGCAAATGTTGTTAATTTTAAATGATGAAATAAACTTACAAAATAAGGTTACTATTAACATATTTCGTTATTATTCAATAGGTAATGTGATCCAAAATGTACCTAAAAAACTATTTTGTTGCATTTAAAACTTTAATAGAAAATATTTAGTCTTTTGTGTTTCCTGTAAGGTTTGTATTTTTAGAGATGTGTCCTTTTCGAAATTGCATATTCAAGTAGGAAACATAAATGAATGTAACAGTTAGTGACTTTCGTCTATTCAACGTCGTTTGTAGTTTTGTTGGTCGTGTTTTCTCAATCGAGCTTATTTGCAAAAGCGGCATATGAAAATGTTAGTGAATTGTTAGTCTCTACAGTAGTTTTGGTAAAATTGGCATGTGTGTCATTTTAAATGCCTCATTGATTATAAAAACACTATTAAGAAAATTTGTGTCTCTTTGAAAATTCCAAATTACCTTATGCGGCACAATCGCGGATAAAGATTTTAAAAGTAAAAGGTTTAGATTGTCTCTTCCCTTGCAAATACTCTCCTCCCCATCAAATGAAATGGTAATCCAGCAATTTCCATAAAAAGCGACCACTTTTGTGGTGAAATGCACTCGTAAATATTTCAGTATAATTTTAGCTCGTATTGGAGTTATGTGCTGCGATGAAAATTATCTATACTAATATTATAAAGAGGAAAAATATTTTGTTTGTTTGTTAGTACCAAATTGGCTACAAAAACTATTGATTTTTTTAATTAATGCTCAATTAGCAGAATGTTAATATTATTATGCTAAAATTTATTTTAATCCATTATAATTACTATAACACCGTAGGCGAAAGTTAGATCTCAATAATATCTAGAACTACTGATTAGATTATAATATTATTATACTAATTGTTAAAAAAGGTTTATAGAATATTAAATATTTCGTTAAATACCACGGGGGCAGAGCAGCAGGATTAACGCGGGTTAAACCCGAGGAACAGTTACTAATAAAATAAAAACAAAAATATTTAATGGTGTGTAGTGTGCCGTTGCTCTTGTGTTTACGATGTCGCGACATGTCGTTCCCTCTACTAAATATACTTGGAAATGTACTTTATTTATTGCTTCTCTGAAGTCTTTGATTTTATTGGATATGCAGTCAAGGCTGCTCCTAGTTGTTATACATTTTCTAGAAAGGAAAGGAAGCTCAAATAAGAAACTACAGTTTCATCAGTAGTTCCTACAAACAAATAGTTCTGTCACAATTTTTCCGGTTTGGTTGAGATTTGGCTTTAAAAATAAATAGCAATGTCGAGACCACAATATGATCCCTCGTCAAATAGTGGTAACTTTTGATCTGACGGGTCAATTCAATTTTTCTCGATATTTTAGGCATTTGTGTTGTTACTAATCATCATATTGAATAAGGCCTTTCCTTACATTTAAGAAAATTAATTGATAATGCTAGTAAGTAGTAGTTTATAAAATGACTTCACTCACTATACCTAATTCTATTTTTATGATCATAATATAATATATAATATAAATAATCTAATAAAATCTAATAAAGTAGTGTTTACTTTAAAAGTCAATCACCTGATCGTAAACTACATCGTAAGCAAATGTTCTTAATGAAAATTATCTAATTATTTCTTAAAATAATTTATTGCGATCACTTGAATTGAACAGGCAATTAGAACAAAACTAGACTTGAAAAGTTTTGCAATAACCTAAATACAACACTGAAATATGAGCTTTAATACCTGAGCCTTACGCCCTAAATTGAATTTAGAAAACTATTGCTCATTTTGGCGGCAAATAAGTTTGTATCATGATCAATTATTTCTACCAATTTCACTTAACTTTAAACCTTATTGCAGGTGTAATAAAACTGAAATTTGGCCATCTTTGGTTTAATGAAAATGTCTCCTGCTCTTATCTGATATTAGGTAAGCAAAGTCTCGGTACTTGTGGTCCAAAAACAACAATGTAATAAACTTCGGTGTATATGACTACGATAGACAGCTTCAGTGCGCTACGAAATTGAATAGACAGGATTGTAGCCGCGTAGCTATTCGTAGCCATTCGTAGTTCCCTTTTATTTGCAATGTGGTTCCAGTGCTACGGTGTCTCCACATTTTATTAACTTGTCCATTATTTTATAATAGGCATGAGCAATATTTTTTCATTTTTGCTTGTAATCGAAATACCTCTCGATATTAGAAACATTATTAAAATAATTACTTTGTTATCACGTAAGCTGCCAGAGATACTACAATTTTAAATTCACATTAATAATAGACTGGCCCAAACGCTCCATACAAACGGCTACATAAACGTGACGTCACGACCTTCTCTGCTCTAACTACCTAAATCATTGACATTGGAAACAATAAAATACGAAATGGCGTATCAAATATTCGCTCACATCTGTTTGTGCCTAAAATATGAATACAATCCTCAAGGGAATCGTTCATGTATGAAACGTTGAACACACGAATAAAAGTTTTTGGGATGGGCATTTTTATAACACAAGTTTTATATACAATAGTCATTCTAATGGATAACTATTAAATAGGTGCGCGAGAGTCACTTATTATTAAGTACGTGTTCGTAATAAACATGAGATAAGTGAATCATATACATATTTTTTTAAGTAAACTATTTTACATAATCATTTTTATTACCATTCATCATTTCAGCCCAACGACGTTCACTGTTGGACATAGGCATCACCTAATTGCCGCCACAACGCGCGGTTTTGGGCCGCTTAAAGCCAATGGCTCCCCGCGATTTTAACCAGATCATCCGTCCATTTGGTTTGGGGGCGACCCACTCTGCGCCTGTCGGTTCGTGGCCGCCACTCAAGAACTTTTCGGCCCCAACGGCCATCTGTTCTACGAGCTATGTGACCTGCCCATTGCCATTTCAGCTTTGCAATCCAGTGAGCTATGTCGGTAACTTTAGTTCGCCTACGGATCTCCTCATTTCTGATTCGATCACGCAGGGAAACACCAAGCATAGCTCTTTCCATCGCTCGCTGTGTAACTCTGAGCTTTCTTAAGTCCACCATCTTAAGCGGCCACGTCTCTGATCCATAAGTCATCACTGGCAACACACATTGATCGAAACTTTCGATTTTAGACACAATCATTACCATTACATAATATGAACATAAAAGGAATTGTATACATCCTTTTGCAAGTAGTTAAAATAAGTAAAGCCAGAAAGTTATTGAACTTTGAAATGACAAGCGTAAGTCACATAATAATTTACCACAAGCAACATGAAAATAGCAATTACCTTTAGAATATTAATGCTTCACACCATTCGTGTATTTTTCTTTCTGTCTCATTTGTATGCACGGAGTACTGCGCCATATTACGTGACAAAGTTCTATGACCGGAACTCCTCGAGTGTTTACACATTCATTTGTGACGTCACGAACTCTTCAGCGTGTGTTTGTTTGTCTGTGTCTTTGAACCTTATGAACCGACATTATAGGGTAACGACTTGGACTCAGCCTTTCATTTGCTAATTACTCGTTTTAAGGTGTTTTGTTTGACAGATAAATGATTGCTATCGCAAACATTATCGTTTCTAACAAGCTATAATTTCTGGAATGTCATATTATTATTATGTTTCACTTCCCCGCTTTAATAAAACAGAAGATACAAAACAAATCGTTTGTATGTGTAACAATGTGTATAATTCAAAGTTAAACATTTCAAATTACTGTATGCCAGTCCCTCCAATTTAACAATGCAGTTAAAATAACACAAGTTTATAACAATGAAACAAATGTCTCATAAAATCGTTTTTAATCGTTTTCGTTTGAAACTAAAACAATTTCTGCATGAACAATATAAAGTGAGTACGATACATGATGCGATATATGGGTACAATAAGTTGTTAGGTAATAAAACAAGTTAGTTGCACATGATTTGATTATCTTTTACATTACCAACAGTTTTTTGTGTTGAATTTGATTTCCAAAGTGCTGAAAGCTTCAAATTATCATATTAATTAACTTGATGTTTAAAACAGATAGGTCTGTTATTTACTAATCCTTCAAACATTTGACGTAGTTAATGGGCACGCATTTCACCTGATGATAAATGTCGACAACAGAACATGAGATTGCATATGCGTCGATATGAGAAATTTCGGGGCTAATATCACCACAAAATCAGAACATAGTGGGGAAAGTACAACTACGGTACTTTTGCCTAGAGCTAGAGAGGAAACCGTTAGTTTAGTATTTCATTTTCGAATAACTCACGTGGCCAGCGAGGCCTAACGTCTATAAATATGTACATTAATGTATTTTAACATCTCATTACATATTCACTAGTAAAAAGTCGTGTACATACAGTCATCTCCCGAAATACCCGGGTGTATTCACGTCATAATTCACGTCACCAGAGCAGAGGGCAACGACCTGTCTTACGCCTCCCAATTATCATTTACTGCTTCAGCGTTTTTAACGATAGGTATGTCTAAAACGTTTTTTGTTCAGTCATGATTTTCTTATGAGTTAGCATATAATTATGTTGTTATATTATGACCTTTTTCTCTTTTTGACAATAGCACATAAGAAAGTCAATATAATATATTGGTGTTCCACACGTAAACAACAGCGATTTTTTTTATTACCCAGAAACTTGGAGCAGAAATATATAGCACTCATATTTTACTTTTTACCGGAGTTGGAATTGTGCCCTGTGGATGGCGATACTCACCCTCTATCCCATGGGTCCTAAAGATAATAGGTGAAGTGTGGGTTCGTTGTATACCTCTGCCACACGCTTTTGGGTAATATGGGTGTGATGTTATGTTATATGATATTTGACCTCTATATTTGTAGGGCCCATCCCATTTGATAGAAAGTTAGCCTGTCGCTATCTACCGGCCACATTTTCAGATGCCATGCTGCTTTGGAGATTTATTTTATAAAAAGATCTCAATTAACACTTTTGTCGGACACGAAGATCGAATCCAAGACTTAACAGTTGCATACACTACCGCTAAACCAACAAAGCAAAGCAATATCAAAGAAGAGATAAATTATTTAGTCTAACTGAAATTAGATTGCACCCATAGAAATCTTAATAATAAGGCAATAGAAATGTCAAAGACGCGTGACCTTGTCGCCGCGCATCTGTCTAGTCAAACACAAGTGCGAGTTGAGGAATTGTCGTCTTAATGTCATCGCAAAAAGAATAATTTTGTTTGCAGGAATACAAGCGCATGAGTCTAATCGAACATAAGTGCGAGTTGAGGAATTGTCGTCTTTATGTCATCGCCAAAAAGAATAATTTTGTTTGCAGGAATACAAAAAGTGTTATTTGAAAAACGGCGACATGCGTCCCAGTGTTAAAAGATAGTCGATAGCATTTCTATTGACTAGTTATTAAGATTTCTATGATTGCACCTGACCACTATTTTTACGCCAATAAATACAGATCAAGTTATTAGAATAGAGTTGTTATTCTGACCGTCAGATCTGTTATTGATTAAGTTAGAAGTGACCGGGCACAGATTGAAGCAGCGATTGTTTCTGCTTCAAAGTTCAGATTATCTTTCAAAGGCCAAGGTTCAGACTTTAGTGATGCTTTAATTTATTGACTGTTTATATTGAATTAGTGAGTAATAGTTATAGTAGTAAGGGCGGCCCTGATGATATTATAAGAAATAGGTTTACATCGTTCGTTAATAATACAAATTTCAGCATTTTGTACGACATCACATGTATTAAATATATTATAGTATGGCTTGGCTGATATTAAAGTGTTAACTGTAGCCCATGAATATCTGCTAACATTTACATGTGTTACTTCTATAGATATAAATATGTTTCCTTCTTAAGAATTGAGGAAGACAAGTGAAAGATTAATCGATTGTGTGAAAGGTGACATGGCTGGAAGGGACGTTGGATAGAAAGGTATGAAGGAATATAACATATTGCGCCAAGTAATTAATATAAGCACAAGTGAAAGATGATGATGATATAAATATGTTTCTTATGCCTCAAGCAGGTAAGAAGGGATACAATATTGCTTTCTCTGTCAAGTTCATTTCAATAGTTAAAACGTTCTTCTTTTTTAAATCGATCAAAAATGCTTTTCTTCAAGAATACACTGATAAGAGTGATAAGTAACATGAAAAATGTAACTAAAATCATCATTGCTACCAACACGAAAAGATCCTAAATTAGTTTTTTTGTCAAATAACTAGTTTACCCATCGGAACCAGGGAAATGGGTGATAGAATTCATTAACGCCGGGGCTATCACAAAGGGTGGAAGGTAATATCTATAAAAGTTATTATGATTGTTGTTTGATTGGGATTGAATGGGGTTTGTAAATGTCGGATAATGATACTAGTTGGTTTTGGATAGGTTCATTGAGTTCTAAATAAAAAAAGATTCCAAACTTAGTAAGATCTTTGTATGTTGAAAGAAACTTTTGTCACTAAACAAACCAGCCGTATGTTATGAATGTATGTATTACGATTTTTGAGATGTAGTTTGCAATTATGGATCTGTGATGTGATAACTAAACAAATCGTCTGGCCTATAAATAACTAGCAAAATATGAGTAAAATACATCTTTCTCATCCAACAAAAATGTTTCATATTAAATCCTTATTCTTCTTTTGTTTCTAGGGCCATTATAGAATACCTTCTAGAATACTATCCAAACTATCATAATAGTTCTAATAGCTGATATTCTAAATAATTCTCTCAACTAATAGCCTAGCCTAATAGTAAACTATACACTATCTCACAGCTAATTCAGTTTGAAGATTCCTCACTATATGTCGTTAACAACTTTAACTAACATTGTTTTTAGTACCAAGTTTCGGTACCCTCCATTAGCCGTCTTGATAGATGTCCTTGTACATAGCCTTGGCGATTACTTCGAAAAGTTACGGATATTATATTAGTTCTATCATAGAATATAAGGTATTTGTAGGCTTTGGAGTAGAAATTATCCTTATTGGATCATTTGTATCCAGAATCTAATTTGTTTGTCAATGGAAATTATATTCAAAAGGTTTATCAAATGACAGAAATTGCTAGTTCTATATATAGTTCATTGACTCGTAAATTAGGTTTGAGATGAGTGTAGTAATGGGGCGTGGCGTCCACCTGAGGAGAACTGGTTACTACAGCCGATATTTCGCAGATTATGGTGTCGGCCTGATCTAACTGTTCAACTGGAATACATTTGTGGAATGTGAGATGGTAATTCTTCAGCCCTCAAGCTAGTTAACAAGAGCTCTACTACCATTTAAATAGTACTATAGCCGGGTCTTCATTTGGTATCACGTGCCTGATATGATCACAAATCACCGTATCTGTATCACAGACCACCACCACCATCCTTTCTAATATAATTTATGTGAAAGTAACTTTGCTATTCTGTTACGCTTTCACGGCCAAATTCCTGAACAGATATTGATGAAAATAAGTATGAAGACAGTTCTCGACCTAAAAAGGGCATAGACTACTCTTTATCGACAAACTACGACGCAGGTGGGCCGCGCGTAGAAGCTTGTTGCCTATATGCATGGGTCATTCCTGATACGCCCTCACTGATATGCGGGTCCGACCCATGTCTTGCTTTTATTTAGTTTATAATGTCGTTTTTATAAAGGTGTCCAAAACTAGATACGTTATACATACAGTGATGGGGTCAGTAAATGAAATAAATGTGAATCTGACTTAATAATTCGCAAACTCCTTATCGACTAACTAAACCGATCAACTAGTTATACTGTTCAATTTATCATTTTCATACCTAAAGATTATTTTCATATTTTAACGTAAATCCGTAGGCTTTTATTTCGCGTTACTTTGAGCGAGCGCAGTGGCATGAAATCCTGTCGAGTTGGTTGAGATTGTGTTTATTCAAATATTATTTTATGTAACAAGTATTATTTCGAATACGAGACTTTATAAACATTTGAATAAATATGCTCTGTTTTTAGGGTTCCGTAGTACCTACAAGGAACCCTTATAGTTTCGCCATGTCCGTCTGTCCGTCCGTCTGTCCAAGGCATAGCGACGAAACCATTGGTGCTAGAAAACTAAAATTTTGCATACACATGTATGTTAATTATACAAAGAAAGTCGTAGAATAAAATTTGGAAAAATATTTTTTTTTCGGGTAGCTCCCCTACATGTAAAGTAAGGATGTTTTTTTTTTGTCGCCTACCCCATAGTGTGGGGTATTGTTAGATAGGACTTTTAAAAACGTTTAGGGGTTGCTAAGACAGTATTTTGATTTAGAGATCCGTTTGCGAGATAATTAACTTTAAAGAGCAAATTTTTGTTCGAGTAGAGCGTCCCCCCCCCCTCTAAAAGCTAAACTACTGGATCCCAAAATCTGAAAAAAATTGTGTCGGTAGTACATATAATGAACTTTAAAGAAAAACTATAGCGGATAAGTTCACTTCATTAGTTCAAGAGTAATTGGGGTCCAAAGTGTAAAATGCAGTTACTTAGAATAATTCGTGCAAATTACAAAAACCTTTGAAAGTAATGACTTGTATGAAGATGTTACTTGTTTAATACAGATAGTAAATCCCTTTTAAGTCGAAATATGTTGTTACGACTAGCTACGGAACCCTACTGCGCGTGGCCCGACACGCACTTGGCCGGATTTTTATATTTTTTCTTGACTAACACTTGGTGCTTTATTTTTAAATAATACCTAACTTAATAACTAACTAATACCTACTTTATTTAATACCCTAAATTAATCTTTTACTTATTGAAATAAGTTAGTGTGTCTCCAAGATTAAATTAATTGTAAATTCTACACTTACGTATAATTTCGGACATTAATACATGTAATTACTTGTTCTGACTGACTGACCTATTCACAAATTCAGATCTTAGATTAACAGAACTTTAGTAACGGGACTAGAATAATAATAGTGAACAACAAACATGTTCGGTTATCGTTTAATCACGGTTTTAAACTCTAAATAAATAAATAAATATTTCACAACTCACACACAACGACATCTAGTCCCAAACTAAGCAGAGCTTGTACTATAGGTACTAGAATAACTGATACTAATACATATATACTTTTCTTTTTTTGTAAATACATACTTATTATACATAGAAACACCCAGACTAAGACAAATCCCCATGTTCATGCACACAAAGATTTGTCTTAAGTGGGAATCAAACCCACGACCTCGGCGTCGCAGGCAGGTACACTACCCACTCCGCCATCCGGTCGTCCAAAACTACACACGGATGATTCATAAGAATTCATTTATTTGCTTAAGAATTGAAGTAGATTGCCTGGTTAGTCTAGTGGTAAGCATGTACTACAGCTGATTTATCTCATTATGTCTAGTCTCGTTATTGAACTTTTTACTCAGTTTTCTTTTAGCAGCAGCGGGGCGTCTAAAATAGTTCTTGGTAGATGGCTGTTGGTTCTTGGTATTTGTTCCTTCGCATAACAGGTAAATTGTGCATGCGGGTGGTATTAATTTATTTTCGTTTTACAAGGAGTTGATTTATTATCCGAACAAATTTACCAGACGTTAACTCCTTAAATATTTGGACATTCCCCAATTTATTAGGAAAATTTTGTTGACAACGTGGTGTGTGATGTGCATACATTATTTAGTTATTGCACTTGCGGTGCGTCTGCAGGGGGAGCCATGATTTATTGTAGTCAATATTTGAACATGTGGCGGAACTTCCTTTAGTGCTGAAATTTTAGTAGATAATTTTGTTAATACAATCGGAGCGTAGTCGAAAGGGAAGGAATATCAATTTAGATAGATAAATAGATAGAGAAAACATTATTTGCACATCATAATTTGTACTTAACTTACTTACTTACTAAACAAACATACAGAAAAAGGTACTTAAAACTAAACTTAATTTAACATATTTTTACTCAATATTAGCTTGAATCTACAACTTAGACAGGTAACTAAGTATGTTCACCCAGGCTCGGAGGAAAACTCGTGATGTGAGAATGGTCACCCATCCCATTACTAAACGCATTGCTTACAACCAAGATAGATAATTTGTCTGCACATGTGGTGTAGTGGCTTATGCGGTCGCCTCGCCGCTCTCCACTGCACTGGTGTTGTGGGTTCGTTCCCCACTGTGTATTTGGGCTTTTCATATAAAATAAAATGATACTAAACCGAGTGACTGTATTTTATTGAAAATATTTTACTGCAACGATTCCGCGCCGCGTTATCTGGAAACGACCTTATGTATGTTAACAGTGCACTAATTCAACGATATTAAAATAATGCGATAGCTTTGAAATTGAAACTATTTAAAACAGCCAATAAATTTACCAAATACTTAGAATACATAATTATGAATATCTATACAAAATGGGTATATATACAAATTGATATTAGTATTTGGAAATAAACTGCTCTTTTTATGTGACTTTCAATATGTATGATAATTGTTATATTTTATTAATTTCATTTGAAAAGATGGTGCACATGAGTTTCTCACCAGCTCTTCTCATAATGCAATACCCATCGGAGCTGGTACTTGGTTTGATTTTAATCTGATTCTAAACAGTTGGATTAAAATTAATCTAAGCCCCGGTTATTCAAATCATTGTAATTAGTATAATTTAGTTTTACTTATAATTTATTTTTATATCATTTGTTTGTAATATTTTGACGTGTGCAAGCGCCTCCTGGGGCCTATGAAAATAAATGATTTGATTGAATTGAATTGAATTGAATTGGGTGTGCTTTGTGTGTGGGAAATGTATGTTTGCGACACAGGAGAAATTACTGAGTGGGCGTCATTTAAAAAAACGGAACAATTAACTGTAAAGGCTATGTTTGTAAGGCTTTGTAAAAGAAATCATTCATCACCTGTCGAACTGACTTATTTACTGGAAATTGTACTCCATACGAAATTAAACGTGGGTGTTAAACTTCTCTGCCATAACCTTCTGGATAATATCAGCGAAATGTTAAGTTATGTTATGTTACTCTCAACTAAAAGTATAAATTGTGTGTTGCTTTATCACGCTCTAAATATGCAATTTATAACAAAAAAAGGTTTAATCAGGTTAACCATATATGTATATGTATTTATTTTTATTGACCTAAGTGCAACGCGTATAAAGCTTCGAGCGGATACTAGTTCAAAAATAAAATATTAACAACTTAACAGAAACATTCAATCAATGAAAACAAATTGAATATTCCATACAAAATGCAATAAAAGCCAACAGTTCATCCAAACTAATTTGCATATAATCTCAAGTTTACTTCATAAATAAATAAAATACTTTGTCTCGATCCTGCTCCCTACGTCTCAGTCATCCGAGAAGTGATTCCATGAACATTGGAATTTTATGGCAAGTAAAAAGAATGTCATATTTAATGTAGTGTTGATGTTATCACAAAGTTATAGTAAATAGCCTAAAAGCTACTAACTATTGTTTGACGAACTAAAGTTACCATCATAGTTCAACGAGTCGCTAAACTGAAGTGGCAGAAGGCCGGATACATAGTTCGAAGAACAGATAGTTAAAATGTTCTTAAGTGGCGGCCACGAACTGGCAAACGCAGCGTTGGTCGGTGCCCCGCTAGATGGACGATAATCTTGATAAGATTGGCTTCAGGCGGCCAAAAAACACGCGCTGTGGAAATTGTTTGGTGAGGTCTATGTCCTGCAGTAGTCGTTTTAGGCTGACGATGACGATGATGATGGATAATGATGAATTTTTGTTTAATCATTTAATATGTGTACTTTAGACGCCCCCAGGTATGCAGGTTTCCTCAAGATGTTTTCCTTCACCGTGAGCAAACGATTATTTGTATGATAAATTCACACATATCTCCGAAAATATGCGTTTTAACGATTTATTGATGGAAGTGTGTGTGTTTTAGTTGAAGGCCTCCCACTCGGCTATCATTGCTGCGATATTTATTTGGTTAAATAATTCAGGTGCTTCGGTCTTATTAAATTACTTTTTCAAATTAATATTTGATATTTTTCTTGAACCTACATTATTCAACTTACATCGACTTGAAAGTATGTCAAGTATATTATTTGAAAAATTGATTCGCCGAACGTGAAGAAGTAGATCAATGAATTAATAATGAATGTATTGTGGTTTATCATTGGCCAATGTTGCAGATTGGTGGCTAATATTTGATATCGAGTCATGAACACATGGTGGTATGTAAGGAACAGCTTACAAAAAGTTATGTTCTAAAACTCGGTCTGAATGTTATCTAACGTAAGAAAGAAGCTATTTATTGGTTCATCCATAATCATATACATACTAGTAACCTTTTATTAGCTTCCTTAAAATATGATGGAGCCACAATTGCAAATGCAACAATATTGATAATGTTGAAAAAAGTTTTCATTTGAAGTTTGTTTAGGCGTCATATATTTTTTGGGTCATGGGTCAGGAAATCAAGTGCCTGAAGACTTCCTTTATAGGTTTCCTTATGGATATAGCCTTGGGCAAATGTATTTATCTGGATGGTACTCTATAAACATAGTTCTGAATTATCTCGTAGTGACTTTTACGATCGGTGAAGACCGTCTAGTGAAACAATTAAGGTAGAACGTCATTCATTGTCCTTGTGTGACAGTCATACTTGATCAGACATACTGAACCTTCTTTCTCTAGAGGTGACGGAGGTGTCAGCGATAATGTGGACCATATAAAGAGGTAGGTATACCACTGGTCCGGTACATCGGCTAGATGGTTTACCGTAGGTTGAGTACAGCTGCTCTAAATACTTTTAATATAAAAAATCAACAAAGAAGCTAACCTATGAGGTGCTCGTGGCTGAGTCAAAGTCGCGCGGGTGGATCGATCGTTCCACGTAAAATACTGATATTCAGCTAAATTCGTTAGACTTTAAGCCGAGCCCAATGTAATTGGGAAAAGGCTCGAAAGATGGTGAATCTAGTTCATTTATGTCTTTTCCTCTATATTTACATAACACGTGTATCCGTGAATTTTTATATACCGTTTAAAACATTGAAGTGATCACCACTTACCGTGGCAGACAAGTCGTAAATACGGTCTACTATCTATGTACTAGCTTATAGATAGGAGATTCTTATACAATGTTGATATAGCAACATAGTAAAGCTTTTATATCGCTATAAATCTTTAAAGAATTACGACCATAGAAGTTACGTTGAGTTAAAACTAAGGTTGTTTGTGATGTTAAAAGTATACTGATTTGATTTGAAAAATATTCTATTTTCACCGACGAAAAAAACGGAGGAGGTCCTCAAGTCAGCGTGTATATATATTTTTTTTTATTTTAGACCAAGCATAACTTTTTACTCATTTTAACTCAGTATTATTAAAATTTAATATTTCATAGTGTCTGTTCTAAGTTATTTTTAACTTTGTAGTTCTTTTTAGACCGTTTAATTTATTGTTGAAAATAATTTTTAGTCTTTAGATTATTTTTTTTTTCTCTGTAATTATAATATTTGTTAATACAAATACAAATACAAATACTTTATTTGTCAAAATGTGGTTTTTTTACAGGTGTTATTTACAATAATTTAGTTCTACACATTTGCCATGTAATATTATGGCATACAAACATAAACTTACAAACTAGAAATATTTACTATACAATATAATTATCAACATTACAGTACATTCCAATTACATCTTATATTTTAAGAACTCATCCACAGAATAAAAACATTTTTCACGTAGAAACCTAAATAATTGGCTTCTAAATTTATTTGTTGGTAAGTTTCGTACATCACGGGGTAGATGGTTAAATATTTTAATAGCCATCACATAGGCGTTACGTTTACACAGCTCAGTCCTGATTGTAGGCATGACAAGTTTATCAGGATATCGGGTATTGAATGAACACGTATGTTTTTTAGTTAAAAACAAATTAGAATTACTTTTCACAAAAATACTCATCTCAAAAATATAAATACATGGCACAGTTAACAATGTCAATTTACAGAACAATGGCTTACAGCTTGTCCACGGAGACACATTACAAATTGATCGCACACGTTGTTTCTGGGCTATGAATGCCCTTTTTATATGGACTGAATTGCCCCAGAGGACAATTCCATATCTTAAACTGGATGCAACAAAACCGTGGTATGCTTTTAGTGCTGTTTGTTTGTTGGCGATTTTAGTTAGACGCCATAAGGCATAGGCAAAGCGGTTGATTTTCTTACATATTTTATCAACATGAGCCTTCCAGTTGCATTTGTCATCTAAAATGATACCCAAAAAAGAAATCTCGTTTGTTTCTGATAGTGAATGTTCTTTATATTTTAAACGTAGCTCTAGCTTTTTGTTGACGTGTTGGCCTCTTGCGGTTAATGAAAATAAATTACTTGACTTTGACTTTACTCCTCGCAAATTGGTAATGGGATGAGACCTTGTCACAACTCACTTGTATTGTATGAAAGTGAACTGCGACCAGGTTCCATCGTATGCTTTTGTATTGCTCTGTCATAAAATTTAATTGTAGCAAGATTCCATCCAATCACCACTTTGAGGGGTTATAATAAAGGTAAGCATGAGTTGGTAACTGCTGCGCTCGTCACGATTGGCGCATCAACTATTTGAATATTATTTGATTTAGTTGGAACCCTGTCTGGCTTAAAAAAAGTGATAGTAAATGAAATTAAAAGTGCTAGACGTAAAAAATTATCTTCTTTAAGCATTTATTTTTTGCTTTGGTCTTAAGATGCGTAGACTATTATATAGGCGCGGCGTAAAATTTAATATAAATTCCTTTCTTCTTTTTGCATCGATAAATCATGTTAATTTTTAGTTTGATAGTAGCCTTAGTCTAAGCTTTAATGAGCTAATTAGTCATGAGATTAGAAAATGTATTTTTGAAGATTAAAACTAATGGATTGGTCCAATAACCTCTCGATTCAGGACGCCGATATTAGCTATTCGAATCCAAAAACGCTAAATCATAAGAGATAGTCCTGGATTCATCAAACTTCTTAATCAATGATTTTACTATACCCATCATCCACACTCATTTAATGGCAACAGAGGGGTCGAAAGGTATAGCTTAATGTAGAACATCACAGTTTAAGTTTTGTTGTGGATGTAGTAATAGAGTTATGTTTATCTTTATATTCTTATTTATGTGCTTATTTTGCCAATAAGGTTTATCTCACACCTGTGACATTGGGGCTTAGACTTATTACAAAACAAAAAACATCTTAACATGAAATGATGCGGCCCCCAGTAGTGTAAGCCTACTTTTTGCCAGCAGGTTAAATGTTGTAAGGCAACGTCTCCCCTACCAAGCTCCAGTTTCCAAAGGCTGTGTCACTATAATCGCCAGTAATGTTACCACAAACATTATTACTCAGCAGTAGATTAAATTTGTTGTAATGTTCCAACTTTCAGTCCAGTCAAAACATTTCCTCAATTCCGCGTATTATTCAATTCTACACAATAATTATGATGAAATAGGGAAAATAATTCATAATATTTCATTAACGAATAAACGTGAGAGTTGTCAGTTTCAGATGAACTACTTATCAAGCCCATGCTGTTTACGTCTTGTACAGAATGTTTCTTGTATCACGTGAATTATAAAGGCTGTTTGTACAACTGGATTTGTTTAGGTCAGCCTTCAAGGTAATAATGTAGATGTTGTAATATTTTGTGTTGGTTTAAAGAGAAGACCTATAGCCTGAAGGTTGTTTAAGTAACACAATATCTATACAACCCAATTATTGTGTAATGCCAAAGGCCAAAGATAAACATAACTCTATTACTACATCCACAACAAAACTTAAACTGTGATGTTCTACATTAAGCTATACCTTTCGACCCCTCTGTTGCCATTAAATGAGTGTGGATGATGGGTATAGTAAAATCATTGATTAAGAAGTTTGATGAATCCAGGACTATCTCTTATGATTTAGCGTTTTTGGATTCGAATAGCTAATATCGGCGTCCTGAATCGAGAGGTTATTGGACCAATCCATTAGTTTTAATCTTCAAAAATACATTTTCTAATCTCATGACTAATTAGCTCATTAAAGCTTAGACTAAGGCTACTATCAAACTAAAAATTAACATGACTTATCAATGCAAAAAGAAGAAAGGAATTTATATTAAATTTTACGCCGCGCCTATATAATAGTCTACGCATCTTAAGACCAAAGCAAAAAATAAATGCTTAAAGAAGCTAATTTTTTACGTCTAGCACTTTTAATTTCATTTACTATCACTTTTTTTAAGCCAGACAGGGTTCCAACTAAATCAAATAATATTCAAATAGTTGATGCACCAATCGTGACGAGCGCAGCAGTTACCAACTCATGCTTACCTTTATTATAACCCCTCAAAGTGGTGATTGGATGGAATCTTGCTACAATTAAATTTTATGACAGAGCAATACAAAAGCATACGATGGAACCTGGTCGCAGTTCACTTTCATACAATACAAGTGAGTTGTGACAAGGTCTCATCCCATTACCAATTTGCGAGGAGTAAAGTCAAAGTCAAGTAATTTATTTTCATTAACCGCAAGAGGCCAACACGTCAACAAAAAGCTAGAGCTACGTTTAAAATATAAAGAACATTCACTATCAGAAACAAACGAGATTTCTTTTTTGGGTATCATTTTAGATGACAAATGCAACTGGAAGGCTCATGTTGATAAAATATGTAAGAAAATCAACCGCTTTGCCTATGCCTTATGGCGTCTAACTAAAATCGCCAACAAACAAACAGCACTAAAAGCATACCACGGTTTTGTTGCATCCAGTTTAAGATATGGAATTGTCCTCTGGGGCAATTCAGTCCATATAAAAAGGGCATTCATAGCCCAGAAACAATGTGTGCGATCAATTTGTAATGTGTCTCCGTGGACAAGCTGTAAGCCATTGTTCTGTAAATTGACATTGTTAACTGTGCCATGTATTTATATTTTTGAGATGAGTATTTTTGTGAAAAGTAATTCTAATTTGTTTTTAACTAAAAAACATACGTGTTCATTCAATACCCGATATCCTGATAAACTTGTCATGCCTACAATCAGGACTGAGCTGTGTAAACGTAACGCCTATGTGATGGCTATTAAAATATTTAACCATCTACCCCGTGATGTACGAAACTTACCAACAAATAAATTTAGAAGCCAATTATTTAGGTTTCTACGTGAAAAATGTTTTTATTCTGTGGATGAGTTCTTAAAATATAAGATGTAATTGGAATGTACTGTAATGTTGATAATTATATTGTATAGTAAATATTTCTAGTTTGTAAGTTTATGTTTGTATGCCATAATATTACATGGCAAATGTGTAGAACTAAATTATTGTAAATAACACCTGTAAAAAAACCACATTTTGACAAATAAAGTATTTGTATTTGTATTTGTATTAACAAATATTATAATTACAGAAAAAAAAAAAAAATCTAAAGACTAAAAATTATTTTCAACAATAAATTAAACGGTCTAAAAAGAACTACAAAGTTAAAAATAACTTAGAACAGACACTATGAAATATTAAATTTTAATAATACTGAGTTAAAATGAGTAAAAAGTTATGCTTGGTCTAAAATAAAAAAAAATATATATACACGCTGACTTGAGGACCTCCTCCGTTTTTTTCGTCGGTGAAAATAGAATATTTTTCAAATCAAATCAGTATACTTTTAACATCACAAACAACCTTAGTTTTAACTCAACGTAACTTCTATGGTCGTCATTCTTTAAAGATTTATAGCGATATAAAAGCTTTACTATGTTGCTATATCAACATTGTATAAGAATCTCCTATCTATAAGCTAGTACATAGATAGTAGACCGTATTTACGACTTGTCTGCCACGGTAAGTGGTGATCACTTCAATGTTTTAAACGGTATATAAAAATTCACTCGGATAAGCACTATCCGGAACCTCGGAAACTGGCCATTAGATAGATAGATAACTCTTTATTGTACACAAATTAGAAAGACAGTTTCATAAAGCACATCATTTAGACAGTACAATGGGCGGCCTTAGCGTTATAAAAGCAATTTAGCATTAGTAGCATTTTTACAGGTGTTAGATAAACCTTATTGGCAGGATGTGATTTTTTTTCAAGTGTAAATTGTGTCACTTTTAAATTCGGTCAGGTTATGTTTATTACGATAAATATAACCTGACCGAATTTATAGGCCGAATTTATAGAAATTATAGGCCAATATCAATACTGTCAACATTCGCAAAAATATTTGAGTCTTTGATGTGTCCCATATTACAAGATCATCTTAAATTATATATAAGTGAAAGCCAGCACGGATTTGTCGCTTCTCGATCGACCAACACAAACCTGGTGTCCTTTACCGAGACCCTGGCCGGTGCCATGGACTCGGGCAAACAATTCGACGTAATATATACCGATTTCAGCAAGGCATTTGACCGAGTTTCTCACACGCTCTTGCTACATAAATTGTCAACATACGGTGTCACCGGTACCTTTCTAAATTGGTTACAATCTTATCTCGAGAACCGTAACTTTTTTGTTGTGGTCAATGGCTACCGGTCGGGTCTACGGGCTATTACATCTGGCGTGCCTCAAGGGTCGCACATTGGTCCTATATTATTTAATTTGTTCATTAACGATCTGCCAACGTGTTTTCAGTACTCTGAGAGTTTTATGTATGCCGATGACGTTAAGTTTGGAAAAGTCATTGACACCTTAGAAGACGCACATTGTCTGCAAAAGGATCTATGCAAATTAGCGAAATGGTGTGACCAGAATAACATGCAGCTAAATACACAAAAGTGTTATCATATGAAATTTTCTCGAAAAGCCAAAAATATTAACTATAATTACTGTATTGGACACGAAATAATTCAGGAAGTTGAACAAATAAAAGATCTTGGAGTAATTTTTGATAGAAAGCTTACCTTTCTACCCCACATAGAGCATACCATTGGGAAAGCATCTAGAATGCTAGGGTTTGTGATGCGAAATGGGAAAGTTTTCCATGACAGTAAAACTAAAATTCTATTATACAATAGCCTAGTGCGAAGTATAATAGAATACTGCAGTGTAGTTTGGAGGCCACACTTTGCTGTTTACTCTCTTCGAATAGAACGTATACAAAAAATATTTATATGGCATCTGTCACACAATAACCGAAGAGCCCTAAAAAAGGCATCATACAACAAAAAACTGACCCATTACGGAATCCATTCTCTATCGGCACGTATGGATATAATTGATTGCACATTTATGTATAAAGTAATCAACAGTACCTTTGATTGTCCCCTAATACTAAGCAAAATAAATATACGGGCCCCCGGAAGGCATACTCGTAATCGCATAACTCCCTTATATCCACCACTTCGACGAACAGTCTTTGGTTCTAACTCACCGATTCCCAGGCTATGCCGGCTGACGAATGATTGTAGCGACCTAGTCGATATTTACGCTGACTCACCTGGCAGGTTTCGTTCAGTGTTACTTAAATATTATTTAGACAAATATTCAAAGTAGCAGTAATAACAATATGCCTGTTTTTATATTTTTTACACCTTTTTTAAATTTGTTCCACTACAATTGTTTATTTTATTAAATATGTTTAACTAAGTACTGACACTGGCAAATAATATTTTCAAGTTAAATTTTGTCAAAACTATGCAGGCAATGACACATGCTGTATTTGCCAATAACTGTTTGTTACACTAACGCTATTAGATATAAAATGTATACCTCAAAATATGTAACAGTGTAATCAAATGTTGGTGAATCTTAATAAATAAATAAATACTGGCCCTTATTTAAGTTAACTTCGAACAACACGCGGTAATGTTAAAGTCAATCTGAATCTAGGCTTGTAGTTGTAGGATGTAATAATTTAATAGACAAACTGAAAAAAGAAAAGAAAATAATGTGGTCCATAAAACGGTTAAAGGTAAGCAATACCGAAGTCAGCACGCAGTCAACAACAACTAGTAGTAAGTAGTATAAAATAATCGTTTGAATAACTGGCATCGACAGTAATATCTCGAATCAAATATCAATAAATGTTAGTATCAGAGCTTCAATTAAGTAAAGCGCCAGCGTTTTATTACTATTGCTTTTATACAAGAACTTTGAACTCGACAATAACCTTGCATGCAACTGCAAATTATTAAGTCTCAGGTTCAATTCCCGGATGGGGCCAAAATAATTTTTACCTCAGCAAAATCTATGTTGTAACTATGAGTCAAGATTATATGCTTGATATTAGATGATAAGGTAGTGGCCGAGTCGATGCCGCCGATCCATCTTGCAGGTTAAGCAATACTAACCGCGTTCGGCCGTGGATGGGTGAATATCTCAGCATAACGAGTTTTCCTTCGTTCCTTGGAGAGCACGTTAAGATTTAAAGATCTATAGCAGTCGTTGCGGCTAGTCAGATGCCAAAAAATCTAAAAACTATACTTATAATGTGTATCATAGTACCTCATACTGGGTTGTGAAGGACTGATCGCAGTCGTTCTACAAAAAATACCGATACTCAGGTAAATTCGTTAGTCTAGAAGTCGACCCCAATCTCATTGGAAAATGGCTCGAAAGAAGATAAGATGAAGAATTACCTTTTTTCCTATCACACTCTTATGATTATGTTTGATTATTATTATTTTTCTATTTTTCAGTAGGCCATGATCTCAACTTATCAAGGTAGGAAGCCATTAACATTTTTATTTGAAGCTTTATACATTAAAAATAAGAGTTGTTATTATAATTACTGACTACTGTTAGTTCGATATCATATTTACTTTACGCGGTCGACCTATACACACAGTTTGCTTTACTCAAGATTGGTCATATCAATTAATTCAATGTTTTGTTTACCTTTGAATCATCATCATCATTTAGCCTCTCGCAGTCCACTGCTGGACATAGGCCTCTCTTAATGTGCGCCACAACACCCGGTCCTGTGCCTTCCGCATCCAGTCCCCTCCAGCGACCTTCTTCAGGTCGTCAGTCCACCTGGCAGGGGGGCGTCCCACCTTACGGTTGCCGAGTCGCGGTCTCCATTCCAGGACTCGTTTGCTCCAGCGGCTGTCGGTCCGTCGGCAAACGTGACCAGCCCACTGCCACTTCAGCGAGCTTATTTTGCGAGCTATGTCGGTCACTTTGGTTCTTTGTCGGATGACCTCATTACGAATTTTATCCTTCAAAGAAACTCCGAGCATAGCTCGCTCCATAGCCCGCTGCGCGACTTTAAATTTGTGGACTAGTGCAACCGTTAATGTCCATGTCTCGGCACCGTAGGTCATAACAGGCAGGACGCACTGGTTGTAGACTTTCGTCTTCAGGCACTGCGGTAAAGGCGAAGAGAAGACTTGACGAAGTTTGCTAAATGCTGCCCAACCCAACTGGATCCTTCTATCGACTTCTCGCTCGAAGTTGTTTCTACCAAGCTTAATGACCTGCCCTAGGTAGATGTATTCTTGAACAACTTCGAGCATCGATCCATCGACAAATATTGGTCTCGGCATGACACCTTTGAATGTTCTATTAAAACTCAATTACAAATATCACATCTCTCAACACCAACCAAATTATAGGTTCAATGACTTACAAATATTACCAAACTCGATATTATTACTTACTTTTCGCTTTTAAATCAAGAACTAAAATTCTGTTTAAAGTCCACTACGATTAAAATATATGAAACGACAACGCTTTCAGATCGGATGCATTTTCGATAGCCTTCCAATTTAACCACAAACAATGTCAAAATAAATTCTATATAGAAATATAACTCTTATTGCCTTTGCTATAAAGATTATAGGAAGTGCATTATATTGTTTGTCGGCGCGATACTCAAAATGCACATGCGTCGATACGGCGGGGCCTACGCGGCTACGCGGGCCGTAGCCGTAGCGGGTCTACGGCAGACGGCGAGCAAACGCCGCCACAACCGCGCGCTCCCAACCACCCGCTACGAATCGCCGCGCCGCATCTTCGGAACTTTTCATACTTTTCTAATGGAACATTAGAATTTATTTTCTCGTGTGCTTGTGAAATAATTGAGTTGCAAACTTTTGATGTGAGAAACGAATACTTAAATGACTTAGTGATGTGTGTTTAGATATTTATAACATTTATTTTGAAGTAGAAATTAATAAACAGTTTGGTGTTGATTTTGCGGAAATGTCGAACTAAATAAAAACAATGGCACCTTTGAGGATTCCGTCAAGTGATTTTTTCACGGAGGACGCGAATTATAATTTCTCGACTCAGTCACCGAATCATGAGACGCGTCATCACTGGCGGCATCACAACCACTCTCATAATATGAGAGAAGGTCACAAGCATAACGTAGTTGATGCTGTATCAAACTCTATAATGGAGGCGATGAACAGTCGGTTCGTGCCGGACAACAGTGTTTTACCGGACTTAGAGCCTCTATCTGTTCATATGGAGGGCGCGATGGACCGTACCCATCCGATGAGGATGAACGATACGATGAATGGGTCGGACTTGGGAGTGATCTCGGATGAGTTCATGTACCGTCATGGGGGGGCGATGACTGCGGTGTGCTGCGCGGTGTACCTGCTGGTGTTCATCGTGGGGCTGGTGGGGAACTGCTTCGTGATCGCTGTGGTGTACCGCTCGCCGCGGATGAGAACCGTCACCAACTTCTTCATCGTGAACCTCGCCGTCGCGGATATCCTTGTCATCGTGTTCTGTCTGCCTGCTACTCTCATGTCCAACATCTTTGTCCGTGAGTACTTAGCTTTAGATTTTTACTTCTTATTCTTACTTTTTAGACTGAGAACAATACGAGATTTTCTAATTAGGATTTTAATTAGAGTGTGAGCTGAACTGATAATTTGAAAGACGATAACGTTCTATAGGTATTTTTGTAGTCGTTTTGGGTTTTCATAAATTTAATCTTTTTTTTTCATAGGCTTTGTACCTCTTCTCCGAGAAAAAAAATAAATATTTTTCAAATTAGGCAATGTAATAATTCTATTCAATTTATTTTAAAAATTTAACCTCGTTCAATAAATTTTTACCTTAAGCAAAATTTCAATTAATCCTTGTATGTGTTGTAAAAAAATACAAAAGCAATTAAAATTGGGCTATAAATCAAATGTTTTGTTCAGAGAAAAATGTACACATGGCTACATATCAAACTATACATTTCCAGTATAAGCTGCACACGAATTCCAAGAGAAGCTATACAATACGGGACTTTGTTATAATAAAAATGCATTGATTGATGTGTAGCCGTACATTTTTTTTGTAATTGCGGCGACGACACATTGATATATTTATGGACGACAGACTTAAAGCTCGTGTTTTTCGACATAAAAAATATAAAGGTAAGAAGTATATTTTATACTAGCTTCCGCCCGCGGCTCCGCCCGCGTGGTATGTCAATTAAAAGTAGCCTATAAGTTAATCAAGACTATAAGCTACATGCGTGCAAAATTTCATCGAAATCGACCCGGTAGTTTTGGCGTGAAAGAGTAACAAACATCCATACATCCATACTCACAAACTTTCGCATTTATAATATTAGTAAGGATATTTACTTTAGCTTCTGCCCGTGGCTTTGGCTGCCTGGAATGCCCATTAATATCGATTGAGTAGTTCAGACATAAAAGTGTAACAGATAGACATTACTTATGCATTGTATAATATTAGTAGGATGAGCAAAATATACCTTAAATAGATAATTATATTTCTCCTTTCATCTTTTGAAGCTATTTTTGCTCTTGGTAAATTGTGTTCATTATTAAAGTCGAGTGTCTGACTCTTGCTAAATTTACTAATCGTGTTTTCTCCGTATTAAACGAGTAGAGTGGTTTTTGTTGTTGCCTTGTCGTCTTTCTTATATGACGCTGGTGTCGTGGGTTAAATTCCCGCATGAAATGTTTTTTGTCGGATTTGCAAAGATTTGTTCTGAGGCTCGGTGTGCTTAAGGGTGTGAATATATGTGTGGTCATGTAGTATGTCATTTATATAGAAAAGCCAAATCAATAAATATAACTGGCTTTCGCTGGCGGCTCCACCCGCGTGGTGCTTAGTTAACCTTGACAAATTATAAACCTAAACGTACCTCACGTACCATTTTTTGTAATGAAAAAAAACCATACTAAACCATTCAGTAGGTTTTGAGTTAATCTTGAATAGGTAGATAGACATACACTGCGGAGGATTCTATGTTATTTATTTATTTTGTAGTTAATATTATTAAAACCAACGTGAGGTGAAGACATTATTGTTGAGAATACGGGTTACTCACGTTATTTTAGCCGGGATATGCCGACTAGTTTCGAATCTATTACGTTGATTCATCTACTGGGCGATTAATCGCGTTTCATCGCTGTCGCGCGACGTCTCGATATTACTCTCTCTCGACTAGAATATTTTATAGTTAGTAGGAATACGATTTGTGTCCTATTTTTTTTACTGTCATGAATTTAATTTCAGCGTCATTATAACTGAGAACAGAAAATTGTACTTTAAATTATTTTCCTTAGTGTAGAATAATATAAGACCTTGTAGGAAAGGTCGGCACAGAATTTTGTCACATAATTAAGTCATGTTTTTTAACGCGGCAGTGAAACGATCAATAAAATATAATGACTATTTGTATTGCCTTTGATGTCGCCAAATATATTATTATGTACATTATTTCTACATTTTTTTGCAACATTAAACGGATTTGTATATTACTAAAGTGAACTCTGTCTGTCAGACTGTTATAGTGGTTCACCTCGATTGAAATTGAATTACTGAATTAAGACAGTTAGGTAAAGAATTCAGTATATTTTCAAGGTTATAGGAAAGTAATCCAAGGTCATTGGAGAGTTCATTATTGTAAAAAATGTATATGTCATTATTATTATTATATACCATAACATCACGCTTTTTTACCCAGAAGGGTGTGGCATAGGTGTTAAGCATCCAAATTTCACCATTATGTATTAAAAAAGGTCATTTAAAAGGTTACTAAAAAAAATAAAAAGGTTAATAGGAAAGAGTGAGTCCATTAGTGTAATGGTGAGAATATTTATGTATAATCAAAGATAGTGAAGAAAACCACTTTACATAAGTAGATAAAGTAATAAACGTAAACTTGGATTTAAAGGTCTTTGAAAAAATGAAAAATATAATAAACATTGTGCATTTACTACTCTAGATCGATTTTGCAGGTAAGGCAATGCTAACCGCGGTTGGCCGTGGATGGGTGACGATCTTAACATAACGAGTTTGACTCCGTGCCTCGGAAAGCACGATAAGCTGTCGGTCCCGGTTGTCATTTGAACATCTATGACAGTCTTTACGGGTCAGAAAGTCTGACAACTAGTCTAACAATAAGTATTGTATCACCTCGTCGAGACCCGTAGTGGGCGTGGTTCTGATTGCAGTCGCTCTACGTAAAATACTGATATTCAGCGAGATCTGTTAGACTACAAACCGACAACAATGTAATTGGGAAAAGGCTTGGAAGATTAGTCTATTGGTTGAGTGTATGTGACCTAACCCCGCGAGGTCTCGCATTCGATCCCCGGGTCGGGCAAATTCATTTGGGATCTTTCCTTTAGGAAATTATCAGCTCTACGATGTGCGATTGTTTGACGTGACCTATCGACTTTTATTAATCAACGTCTGAATAGTGTATCGAACTATTTCTTCCCTATTGTCTTTTGTGAATAGCTTCGGTATAATAATGGAGGTTTATGGAATTGTATGTTAATGGACATTGTTCCATATGTGTTGATAAAGTATAAAGGTACTTGTGGCATAGATGTGGCAGTACAATGTGTTTTGAATATATATTCGTTAAGAAAGTATTACATGACTTAAAATAGTATCACGCGTATATTATCTAGAAGGGTGAGGCAGAGGCGAAAGCAACCTTTTACCAATTTTTAATAGATTATTTTAATAGCACTTAGCTATGCTTCGCACGTAATGACCTGACAAGATGAGACCGTAGCATAGTTGGTTAAAAGCGGTGGAACGGTATTCCGAGGTACCAGATTCAAGTCCTCTCATATCAACACTTCACCTGTTATATTTAGGTTCCATGTGATAAGAGGTGAGCCTATCGCCATCCACCGGGCCCAATTCCAACTCTGTGCTATATTCATTTTTAGTTTAAAAATGGCTCATTAGAGACGTTCATTAAACTTCTTAAGCAATGATAAATTACGCCAATTTAATCTGGTACATCAAAAAACATTCAAACGTGTTCTAAAAGAGTTCAGGTGCCATTTTTTTTACCTTTCAGCTGATTTCTTTGACACTTTTCAGGCTTACGACACTAATAATATATTTGGACGGGTAACTAGGTATCCTTCGGTTCAGTTCTAAAGTTCACGACAATAATAGGATCCTAAGAGTTTCGTTTTATATATTGATAAGGTCTAAGGCTGACGCCACATTAGGCGTGCGCGTTCGTCGGGCGTGTAGGCGCGCTGGCTGCAAGCACGTCACGCGGCGTCGCGTGTCCCTGCCGTGTGACATGTGTGCAACCAGCGTGATCATATGGTTAAGTTACCTTTTTAAAAGTGGTTGTCTTACTTATAAAACTAATTACTTTTAGTAATTGAATATTATGTTTTATTTGATTTAAGATTTTTGTGTTATTAGGTTTTACTCAATATTAGATTGTTATTTAATGTATTTAAAGTTATTACTCAATAAATTTAGTATTTTGACATAATCAGATAAAGTTAGTTAAATTAAAACTCAATTTGTTTCAGATTAATATTGAGTTATAAGTAAAGATTAACACAATTACTTGATCTATTTTTTGGAACTTGAACATAACATTTGGGTGGGTAAAATATGGGTGTTTTACACCTCTCCCTCTTACTTACTTACTTTTTGATGTTTTGTTGTGTGTATAAAAGTGACCTAAATAATACCTGACTAGTTAGAACATGGTTAGAAGAGATATAAAGTTTGATGTATAGGGGCAATTAAGGGCATCGGTGGAATCTTATTACCCTAGCTTTTGTCTATTCATGTTCCTTTAGGTATCTCATATACGGAAAGGGTCTATTATTGGATATTACGTAGAATTTGATTAGTTATTCTATTTAGATTGTTAGTAATTAGGTTGCTATTAAACGTAAAATTGTTACACTAATATAAAAAAACTATAAATAGTAGATTATTTATATAGCATTTAGCTATCTTAGCAAATTATACTAAGAAACATTTGAAAAATTATGGGACCGGCGGGATTCGAACCTGCGACATCTCCATACCGGGCGGCTGCTTTAACAACTAAGCTACGGTCTCTGAATAAATAAAGGTAAATACATATTCTTTAAGAAATTATTAAATTATATCTGTATTTAAACGAAGTTAAGTTTAAAAGGTCATTGCTCTAAAGATGGCACCTCAATCTGGTTTTCAAATGGGACATTGGAAATCAATTGAACGGTTATATATCTTTGAGATATTATACGCTTTGGACTGAAAATTGTCTTAACGTTAACCAATTCTATTTGAAAAGGTATTGAACAGTGTCATGTGATTTTGATTGATAGTTAGTTTTTTAAGTAATAAAAGTGGCTTAGCCAGGCAAAGCCATTCTATTCACAAGGTTTTAAAATCATGCTTTTTTAAAACCGGATTTTGATATCCCTCTCACATTTAATGTTTGAAAGGAACAGCGAGCGAAATCCTAAACCGTAGCTCAGCGTTAAGCGTTGGTTTAACACGTTGGTGAAATCGGGACTTAAAATCTAGTGATCTTGGAAGTATTAAGTTAATTATTTTTATGTTACATAAAAATAAAACTTTAAAAATAATAGCAATACAAGAAACCTCGCTCCGAGCATTGTCTTTCTCAAAAATACCTAAAAGTGTTTTAAATAGATTTTTAAAATATCCAAAGCTGTAGTCATATAAGTAAAAGGTTACTTATTAATGCATGCATCGAGACGCATTACAAAATTTGATCCAAGTTTAAGTCGAAAACGATACATTTGTTTTAATAAATTGAACTAAAACTTCTTTATAAAGCTGTGTTTTAGTATTTATAAATGGATATTGAATTTGAATTCTTATAACATATGCTTATTTAATTACATAGATGGGAGTGGCAGAGGTGTAATACCTATTACTACACTTTACTATGTTTAGTTCACATGGGGTAGAAGAAACGCGGAAGTAAGTGTAAAAAGAGTTTTCATTTATAATGTTTTACTATGTGTTTTAAATAATAACTTTATGACTTTTGTGTCTAGTTTATAAATATATTGTTACTTTAGTTTAATTTCTTAAGTCCAATTTCTGTATAGACGCTATTAATAACCACGATAAAGGCTTTGCCTAGGGTGGTTATTACTGTTATATCTTTTTATGTACTTGTGGACTGTAATAAAGATTATTCTTATTCTTATAATAACATAACATCACGCCTATATTACCCAGAAGGGTGTAGCAGAGGTGTAACCCACACTTCACCTGTTATTTATTATTTTGTTAGTTATTTTTTGGTCCCATGTGATTGCGTGTGAGCCTATAGCCATCCTGCGGACACAATTCCAATTCCGTGCTGTTATCAAGAATTTTCTGACGGAAAGTCCACAAATAACACTTTGCCTAACCCGACAATCGAACCCGAGAGCTCGCGGTGAGATACGTATACACTAACCACTACACCAACGAGGCAGTTACAGCTAACTAACTATCAAATAAATAAATATTTCAGCAATATTACAACCTCTTGAAATATAAGTAAACAATAATATTTTCAATAATTCTCAAATTCTTTCAGAAACCGCTCGACCGTTTGTAATCAACAAACTTAACTTTGTACTTCAATCGAAAGTTAATGATAAAAGAAAGCAATATGCAATTACTAGTATTGTTTTTATCCTGTTTGGTGTTTCAACAACATGAAATAGAATTTGTTTGTCTATATTTGTTAAAATTGTCTTTTGATTGCTGAAGTGTATGGAAGTAGTGATTTCAATAATATTGGAAAGAGACTTGAATTATTTTATAAAGATGATAATAAAATCTGTATAGATTGAAGAATTGTCTGTATAGACTGTATCCATCGAGGCATGACACTCAAAAAAATAAACAAACTCAATTAAATATAAAAAACGTAAAATACATTACGGCTCTCAAATCTTAGGTACAAAGTTTTTTACAAGCACATTATCATTCCATACCTTCAGCAAATAAATACATTATACATGAAATATGTGATGTAATTTTGAACAAAAAGCCTCGCAATTTTAACTCAAATCTAAAACAAACAAAGATAACAATAAGATTAGTTTAATCAAACATATGCGCTTGCAAATGAGAGACAAATATGCTTACTCACACAATAGCTCAACGGATGAAATGAAAAATATTACTGAGGTTATTGAAAATAGGTTCATGTCATTTAGGAGGTCGTTCTGCTTCGTAGCATTTTTCGAAGAGGTTTGTAGCGATGCACAGCAAATCGTTGAACGATTGGGGTTGACAAAATAGATTTCTAAAATTTGATGTCAAATTTTGGTTTGGGAAAACGTTTGCTACTAGAATCTATCTCTGATAATGCAGTTTTATGCTTGTTACTTTTTATAATTCCAACTTCATCCCGCGGTTTCGATCGCGTGTTAGCACAGATAATATAATACTAGCGTTAGGTAAATCGATAAAAGTAGGCAAAATTTTAACATTACAGACTATTTTGTCTGTTAAGTTGCATCAAAATCTGTTGACAAGTATTATTTGAAAATGATAAAAAAAAAAAAACTTGTACTCATAAATGTTCAATAGGTATCTTCTCAAAAACTTTCGCATTTATAGTATTAGTAGAGTATACATAGTAATTTTTCAATAGTATTATTATATGTAAAATATGTAATATATAAAATGTAAAATAGTATATAAATAGATTATTAGTTGTAAAACCTGTAATACCATATACTCAGAAATAAAAATATTCTATTCTTTCTATTTTTACTAAAACAGATTTGACGAAACACACTTTTTGTATAAAACTCGTATATTGTCGCTTCCAAAACTACGTAAAAAGTCAAAAGTCACATTTAATAAATAAAGTGCTAAAGAAGAGTTGACAGCCGCTCGCATTAATTCCAATTTAGTCTAAACCGAGACGATTTAGTTCAAATTAACATGTTATACAAAGTACTTGTATGTTATAAACGACACCCTTTAAATGGAAGGGTGAAATGTGAGCAAAAAACTGTTTGTCTGGCTAGTTTTAATTTTGTCGAGATTTGTGTAATTTGCATTTTATACGTAGTAATTAAATTTTGAATATTTTGAGCGGACTTTTAAATTTATGTTAACATTTAAACGCACAATAAGTTCTTGTCTTTGTACGGGCTTTGTGCTTATCAATTAATACAACACTTCTTATTTATATCATGTATATAATGAATACCTCAGTGCATGCAAAATGTTTGACGCGTCGCCACCCGAAGATTTAATATTTTATGCTCCTCAGTTCGAAAAGTCGTTCTTTGTGCAGGGAGCAAAACTAAATTTTGCTTTCAGTCATTTCAGTAAAGCAAAGTTGAGTTTTGCTCACTGCTCGCTTTTTATAGTGTCAAATAACTTTTACACCACGTCATCTAGTCCCAAACAAAGTAAAATTTGTACTATGGGTTTTATCGTGCAGTTAAGGTGAAAAATGGATGTGTGACACGAGATTAAAATTATTTACATCTAATGCTTTTTGAGTCCCTCACTTATACGCTCAAGACCTAACCTAGAATCTTTTGCTTATTCGGGACTCAAAATCAGCACTCGAAGAAAATTCGAACTTTGCTCTCTTGATGCTCAAATAACTATTACTATTTCGCAAATATTAACAATCCATTTATTGTACCAGAACGTAATCTCAAATCCTTCAAGCGAGTATTTCATCATAATTATGAATCAATCGCTTTTTAATAAAAAAGTCCGATATACTTTAAAATGCAATCACCTGCATAATGAAAAGCTTTCACCCCATTCGTAGGTATTGTATATGTATGTGTGAATATACAGCTTTATTGAGACTAGCTACTTTTTTATTGCAGCTGTTTTCGTTGCTGAATGAAGCGACCGAAGGGCTTTTTGTCGTGTCGATAGCGGTGTCAAATTGTATGTTCCCAACGTGAAGCATATTGAAAGCATATTCGTTTTATTGTTTCTCCAGTGAGTTTTTTAGGCTCCTTGTTCACTTGCTACATTGTCATCGCCGGTTACCGATATAATATCCGATATGACATAAACGAAACAAAACATAACATCATGCCTTAATTATTCAGAAGGGTTTGGCAAAGGTGTGTAAAACACATTTCACCTGTTATGTTAAGGTCCCATCCCAAGCCTATCGCCATCCACCGGGCACAATTCTAACTCCGTGATGCTTTTATGAATTTTCTGATGGAAAGTCCACAAATAACACTTTACCCGACCCGGGATTCGAGGCCGAGACCACGCGGTAAGAGGCGCATACCACTAAACCATTGAGGCAAACAAACCGATATGACAAAAAAATACATATTTTTTTTTTCGTTTAATATATTAAGCAGTTTTATCATGGATTTAAATTAAGTATCGTATTTTTATTTATAAGTTTCTTACAATTTAACACGGTGATATACACTGTACTGTTCATCTCTATAGTCCGTTACAAAACACGACAGTAAATACTTTCCATCAACAAACCGTCACTGAAATGCAATAACGCATTGCATCCTGATATCACGATTGCATCGAAATCACGTAATCTCATCCAGTATCGATCCGCTCACGAAAATTCCCAGGGTAAAAGTAGCTAGTGTGCATCGTGCCTATGTGCGCTGGTGCCTGCGGTCCGGAAACTTTCTGAGAGCGGCTGAAACGAGCCTCGCTATGTATGCAAGTACATTCGCGGAAAACGTTGATAAAATCTCACGCTATGTTGTGTTTTCCTAAAAAATGGTATTCCATAAAAAAAATATTACATAAATTTCAAATAATTTCCGAAACATGCTATAGTTTATTAAAACACATAATAATATTTACATTTCTGCTAAATACTATTTTTATTGCAAAAAATAATAATAAACATTCAGCAAAATTTCACTCGATATTTTACAAAGCAAAAGTAAACCCAGCAGCATATTGTTCACAGTTTTTTTTTTACACCGAAAAGAGCAATACAATAAAACACTTTTTATTTTTTGGCTCCATCGTTGTGGAACAATTCTATCAACTTATAATCTCCCGTTGTGCAGTAAAAGTTTGTGAAATCGTTTCTGTCCCAGTCGGTACCAATTTTAAACAAACTTGCTCGGTTTAAGATGTTATTACGGTAAACTTATTTTGCTGTCGATGGCCGATTAAATGTACAGTTGACCAGAAGTTTTTAAACTACGCTTGATGTTTGAAACATTTCTTTTTTTATTAGAACATCAATTTGAAACTGCCTCTTTGTTCTAGTGGTTTGCGTTTGTACCTCTCCCTACGAGGTCTTGGGTTCGATGCCCGGGTCGAGCTAAAGTGTGATTAAGAATTATCCATCGGGAAATTCCTAATAACAGCACGGAGTTGGAATGGTGCCCAGTGGATGGCGATAGGCTCACCCCTGTTCCATGGGACCTAAACATAAGATGGATAAATGTGGATGTTATACAGCTCTGCCACTGGGTAATATAGGCGTAATGTTATGTTATGGTATGTTATGTTACAATGTCATTTTTGGATTTTGTAAAAGTGTTAAAACTTTGTTTAAATTAATAGTGAAGGGAAGGGGGAGGAGATTTTAGTAAATGTTTAAAAAAAAAACTTTTTAATTTTAGGTAAATTTGATGGTAAATTTGAGGCCTTAAATTGATAACACATGAGGCATTATATCGTAGTACTCAGTTGGATTTTAGGGTGTAGTAATAACTTACTACTGATTATTAGATAAAACGGGATATTTACCATGAATATTTGTTGTAGTGAGTTATTTCGATATTTCAGAGAGGTTGCAATCTCTGTACATGATAAAAAAATCGTATAATCACTTACTGTATAAACAAGTATATACGTTGTATAAAAAATAGATACGTCGCAACATATTGATTTCCATAGACTCCTTCCCTCAAAATATATGTGCACCACTTAAAACAATTTCCGATTCATTCCCTCCAAAGTCATTTCATCCCTAACTATTAGAGTAGCTCTCAATCTCTGGCACTAAGTAAATGATGATACTATTTCAACTTCATAAAAAGATCTCCTTATTTTAGACCATAATTTCACAAGATTGAAATGTAACCTAAATCGTATTTTGCATTTTATATAAAAGCGGTTCTTATTTGTAAAAGTTTAACACACAAGTCTCTAAGTTTTCACAATACGAAAGTAGAATCTTTTTACTTTGTATTTATAGTAGGCGTTAAGAAAAATGTCACGTATCAAAGGCGACTCGCAAAATGTCATCATTACTGGAAAAGTACAGAATAAACAAGACCATCTATTCTCATTCCCTAACTTTTAGGGACATGATAGTCCCAAAATTGTCTGAAGTACACTCAAAGATTTTTTGGTAGCAATTATAACAATTCAGCGTTATGTGCTCGAGTGTACCTCGTTAGTGCCTCGCGAACGTTCGGGTCTCTTCGGCTTTCGCCGGTTGGCTTCGTTAAGCCGATTCTGGCACAATTAAGATCTCAGAATATCGAATAGGCGGGAAAGTTTTTGAAGACTTGAAAATGGTTAAATGCTTGATATTTTTTAAGTAGTAAGTATTTGCAATTTAGTGATAACCAGCTTCTACCCGCTGCTCTACCCGCGGTAATATGGCAGTAACATATATTGTTATGGGCGTTGGTTCGCAATAATTCTTACAACGTTGCACTTTTGACATGTCGCAAATCAGATTTGCAACATCCAAAGACTTGTGCTCCTGGAGCGGCGACCTAAAATCCATAAACTTGTAAGTGCTTTTTCAGTTTTTGTTCTAAAAAGTTGTTCTTCACACTTTTAAAGAAAACGAAATCGTCTTACAAAAGATCTTTCTTGTAACTTTATAGCCTTTTTCAACCATTATAAATGGTTGAAAAAGGCTATTTTTTTGAAAAAGGTAGAATTGCTTGTTTTTGCCGTCTCCTGAACAGAATTTTAGCAATAATATACAAACCATGAGAAAAGTAATCGTATCAAAACTGTAGAGCAATTATTTAACTCTCTTATAAGCATAAAAGTTATCCTGTACAAACAATAATATAATATAACAACATCCTTTGCAGTGAAAATAAAATAAAATTATAGCTTGACCAGAGTTTATGAAACTGGCAAATGTGTCCTTCCAGGATGACCATATGATGTTACGCTTTAGATTGCCACGTTTATACGGTGTAATAATAGTAAACATATCTATTGGGCAGGATAGGTTTAACACATTTTGGCTCAAGTACAGCAAAACTAAAAGCTTAATAACATAGAACAGAATTGACGGTGAATGATAAATAAGTATATTTTTTTAAGTATGTCATAATTTCTGTGGTAAAGTTTATCATGCAGTTTTATATCGTATGAGTTTATATTTTTTTTTCTGTAACTGATCTTTAGTTAAAAACTTTTTTAACTATACTTAGAGTAATCTTACTCTAAGTATAGTTAAAAAAACATATTTTAATTAATTTAGGAACAGTCGAGTTCATTAACATGTTGGTAGAATCTTCTACCAACATGTTAATGAACTCGACTGTTCCTAAATTAATTAAAATATGTTTTTTTATATTATGAACGGTGCGAGCCAGCTGTACTATTTTTCAAATATACTGTAAAAGTTTTCATTCCAATCTGTTTCCAGATTTTTAATACGTTTGCTAACCCTTTTATATTTTTGGAGTTTATGAGGGGACTGCTATTTGTTAAGAGAAAATTAATTTGGAAAATGGACTCAAAATTACAAACATTGGCGGTAATAATGCTTAAATAGGTTGTCAAAAGCATTGGCTTATATAATGGGACAATTACGCAATAAAACTTTATTTTAAATATCACTGACGTTCAAACCAGAAGGTTGTAATAATCATAACGAGACTATTAAGAACGATTAGCCTGACTATTTCAAATTTTATTTATTAAGGTCCTTAGTTCTTGACTATTATTTCTGTTTTAAAAATCATAATTTTGATAGTTTGGTGCCTATTTAATTATCTGGTAATTTAAATTTTTTTTTTATCTGTGATACATAAACAAAACACTTGGGATTATTTTACATAAAACAATATGTATTAATCAACAGGAAACAGTTTTTTTTTTAAAGCTTACTAGTAATTTGCAAATACAAATTACTAGTATTCTTGTTAACCCCCTCCAGCTAAGCTTAATTCGCTTGTGTTAGGAGGAAGTTCACGTCCGTGGTGTAATGGCCAGGATAATAAAATTAGTAGGCCGTAAAATTAGTGCATTAACTAGAGTCGGGTCAAAATATGTTATACGATGCAATTAAAAACATACTTTCACCTGATTATTAATAGTAGAATGCATTATGAAGAGATGTCAAGTTGTGCAAAGGTCATGCAGTAGGTGTGCGAGCCGATATTGGGCATTGAGGCATGACTGTATATATACGGGGTGATACTATGCATTGAGGCATAACTATATGTACGGTAAGCGAGGCATAATTACGAATAATTATATGCATTATTAGCCTTGGACCTAGCTTCCAAACTGGTATATCAGCTTAAAATTGCCTTTGCCACTGAAAAAGAGTCTAGATTCATATATGTATGTTTATAATTAGTTTAGTTAATGCAGAGGTAAGTACCCCATATATGTTTCAAGTTTCCTGCTGCCAATATTGCTGCACAAACGTCACGTTGTCAACTTTGTTAATTGTTGTTTAATTAGATTTTTTAGCAAATGACACAGCAGTCGTGTCAATTATGCATGCATAACATAACTTTGCAAATCTTAGATTTAAGTACAAGATTATAAAAATACTGGTGTAGCTTTATTATTTAACCAAATATTTATTATTTTGCTCAATTATTTGCATTTTATTTAATATTTTTACATGTAAATGTAAAAGTACATAAAGACACGGTTTCTGAGTTCTTATAATGCTTTCAATAGCAATCCGCAATTCTAACCATATTCACTATCCAATAACATAACCATTATCATAACCATTTGAACTGCACTTTTGCTTTCAAAGGATAACCCTGTGGTTTCACGAGATACATGCTGTGAAGCGTTGCGAGGGATGTGTTTTAAAAAATCCACTATCCTTACTCTGAACTTGCTCTGTAAACAAATCTGTACCATCAGAGCTGCGCTGAGCGAGGCCAATGAAGCAATTCTATTTTTTGCGAACAGCTACAGCTCGCTACGCATCTTCACACATCTCTGCTTTAAACGTAGCCTTAGCTGCAAGACGTTAGGCATTCCTGGGCGTCTAGACATCATTACTGTAACACCTAGGACATAAATATTTAACACTTCACCCGTTTCAATACTGTAAACGTTTTAGTGAACAGGTGAGAGACGCATTTCTGTCATGACTTTTATTCAGATGGGCTTTTTATGTAAAGTTCATTTTGTGTTGTAAATCTGGGCATAGAAAATAAAATATATTACTTTTGATTGTCAGAGGCGTGAAGATACAAATAAATTATTTAAATTGCAGCCTTTTTTTCAACGAATTCAAGTCAATAAGCGAGTTAAATACACCTCTTGATGGATTGATAAGATCTTTAAAGACAGATAGGAGCAGTAACACAAAGTCTGAGTAAGAGATAATCGTATGATAAATTATAATTTGCCTAGGTGAAAAATTATACCATTCAAACATAAAATCGAACTCACCTGTCACTTCAGTTGGCTGCTGCAGTGTTATATTTTATTATTTGAGAAACGTTTACTTAGCGATTGAGATAAAGAACCTAAAAGTTATGACTGTAGGTTTTAATTCCAAAGAAATGGGACAACTAAGACCGCCAATATCATAATAATTTATTTTAAAAATTAGATAGAACTTATGAAGCAATTACACTATCCAATGGTCCCAATGACAAGGCCAAACACACACATTCACTCAAACAAGCACACCCACAGTCAAAATACGATATCTGATTGAAATTAGCGATGTTTACAATACTTTTTTTTTACTTATGGCTACGAATTCAAAATGACGTGGATGAGAAGCATATAATCTGGTTTATGTTTTATTTAAATACGCAATATTGATAGAATCTAATAAGAGCATTCCTAATAATTATGAGCAGTCCTCAAAATCTTTCAAGTAGATACTATATTAATTCAATTTATCAAAGTGACGCGCAAACATTTCAATACAGAAATACTACAGAAATATCCGTTTTCGTAGTCGGTTACCAGGGGAATATGTGATTGATTTGATATAAAACCTTTTTGTTTCAACGCGCCCAAATATACCTTCAGACTTGTCAGACATGTTCAATATTTTCGTAACTTAACAGATGGTATTTTTTTGTTAATAATACCGGAAATCACTTAAAACATTTAGTTCAGGCATCCTTTCAGACCAGATTTGTAACATATTTTTGATGTTTTTACAACGAGTCAGTCAGTATTTTTTTGTCATTCATTCCGGAAATTACTAGTTCTAAGTAACGTCAGTTCAGTCATCCCTTCAGACTAAGGGATCTAAAGGATTTGGAAATGTACTGAAAATATATCTGTAAAAGGATTTCTTAAACAAGGGCAAGCTTCAGCTTGTTAGGGAAATCTTGTTTATGGAATTTGCTGATTTTACGTAAGTTAGCAATTTATAAAATTGCAAGAGAGAGAAAAGTCAAAAGAAAATATGTTTACCAGCTTATGCTAGTGGTTCCAAACGCGTGGTACGCCAATAAAAAGTACCATTAGTCCTTTTTGACGTGACGAACTGTCTTTGTAATAATTTTCATTAAGATCAGTTCAGGGATTTAGATATAAAGGTGAATTAGACAAACAAAAACAGTTACTAAGGATTATTATAGTGTAAACTTATTTTACAATTGCTAAAACAAGCTCAATTGAATGTATATAATTACATGTTAAAATTGGGGACACCCAAATACTCCGAAATATTTAATTCCGAATTTTGATGTTCCGATTTTCAAATGTCCGAATTTCATAACACTTATGAATCATAATGTCTATTATTAAAAATCACGAATTTTATTTTACCGAAAGTCGATATTGCGATTTGTTAGTTTTCCGATTTTCATACGTTCGAAGAATCAAATTCTCGGAAGGTTCTCGGTCCGAAAAACTACATTCCGATTTTCAATACTTCGAATAAACTAAACCGTCAACATGTTGTGCCAAAAAATTTTGTAACAGAAACGAATCGCTGCAAAACCGACTTCACGCAGTCTTGTCTGCCCTACCCTAGAGTGTAATTTAAGCCCGCGTAGGCGCGGAGGGGTGGGGCGGCCCGCGAGCCGAGGAGCAGGTGGTTTCAAGGGTTACGTATTATAATATCTAAAAGTATTCTAACTATTATTGAAATGACTACGATCATAAGACCTACTGTTTAAAAAACCTAAAGGTCATTTCACAGATTTTTATGATAACTAATGGATGAAATCCATAATGGACGATTCACCTACGGTTTATTTAACTATAATTAATTAAGTTAAGGTTGAATTAATTAATGGACTATTCACCTACTGTTGATATATCTGTGGTTAATATTTATATAGGAAATCACAAAAAAACGTTGAATCATAGTTATATATAATTAGATACAAATGAACAACGAACAAATTTAAAGATTTGAAGCAATAGCTTGCAATAATTCCACATGTGAGTATTCCGGGATTTCTTTTAGAATACCTTCAATTTTTTGTAACTTATGCTCATTCTTGGATTTCCTTTTCTTGTTTGTAAAATAGGTTCAAATAATTATAAAAATTAATAGGTAGGTTAGGTTAGAAACATGAAAGACAACGCACGAGCCGAGCGAGCGAAGCGAGCGTGCCGCGGCAGCGGCCGGCGAAGTGCCAGTAAAATCATTGTAAGCCGTAACTATCATATGCCATAACATCATTTCCCACCAAAATTGCTTGTAAGAAAGTTTAAAATAATTATAAAAATTAATAGGTAGGTTAGGTTAGAAACATGAAAGACAACGCACGAGCCGAGCGAGCGAAGCGAGCGTGCCGCGGCAGCGGCCGGCGAAGTGCCTGTCTAATCATTGTAAGCTGTAACTATCAAATGCCATAACATCATTTAGGAACAATTTTGAATGTCCCGTCCATGATCCAATATTCACTTTTTGCTAAGTAGGTCATTAAGGCTTTAGTGCTAAACAGCATTACTCTTTTATTTCCGAAAACTTTGCTTTTAATTAAAAATAATTCCCCGTCTCCAGTTGTAACTGCTTTTATTTCGCGTTTTTATTTCGTAATTGCATTAATCTGTATTTTAAATAATCGGTATTCGTATTTTTGATGTTTCGAATTATCATTAAGTCGGACTTTTTATTATTCGATCTATTGAAATTCGGTATTTCACTAATAGTAATTATAAACGTTAGGAATATTAAAATGTAGTATTTATAAAAATAGGAGTAATGATAAGTCGGAGTTCTTATATTCGGAATTTTGAACCATTCGGAATTATGAATATCGGTATTTTGAAATTCGTGATGGTGACTTTCGGAATAAAGTTTTTCGTATTTATGTAGTGTACCCGTTAAAATTATATATGGTACCATGAAAATCATTTTCTTTTATTATTGTTAACATGACTTGAACCTATAACCTACACGTTATGAGTTCAAATGCACTGTGTAACCATAATTATATGTTGTACATGGCGATTATATTTATGAACTAACCATTTTACTGCTTTACCTTATTACAATTTTCCAGTCGCTTATTATATTGAAGGTCAATTTAGCCTTGGATATTATATAGTATAGTCTTTTACAGGCAATTACATATGACCTAAGTGTAAAGGTAAAATTATGAGGTTCTCATACTTTTCCACACCCTTTTGGATAATAAGCGTGATATTATGTTATTATTTACTGGCAATAATCTTGAAACTTCAACTCTCTTAGTCTTTAAACTCTGAAGAAAGCTTATGCAACTTTTCTGTCGCGTTCTAACTTTCAAGGCTTTTTGCAGCAAAGAGGTGTAAAATGCCTGCATCTGACTGATTACAAAATTGCAATGAGGTTTTATATAAGTTTAAAAGAGTAACAAGTACCTACAGTCATTACGTTCTAGTTAAATTGAATGTGGAGATCATTGTATATTGCTATCTTTTTCTGAATTGTCTTAGCTTCATATCGCGTAATAGTACCATATTTTTACAAAACCGATTTTATATGAAAATAACTCATGTTGTCAAAATCTATTTTTAAATCCACATTACCCAGCTCAGAAGCTTTATCATAAGCCCACGCCTTTTTCTATTGCACAATATATTTTGTCACTGGTCAAACATTTTTATAAAAAAGAAAATGCTTTATCAAGATTAATGCGTAAGCCAAGTTTAGACAAACCAAGCACGCCTCAAAAATTGTCCAATATCTATTCTAATATAATAATGCCATGGAGTTTTTTTGTTTGAACGAGCTAATCTTTAAAACTGAAAGTCATATCTAGGTTATTGTTCTTGTCATGAGCTGCGCACGGTTGGCGTTGTGGTTAAAGCCTCGCCCGTGTCTACTGGTGTGGTGGGTTCAATCCCCACACGCAAAAAATCTTTGTTCTGACTATGAGTGTAATTTGTGTGTGTGAAATAATATTTTTTGTGAACACTCCTGCGACACAGGAATTATTCCTAGAGCGGGCGTCCTTTTTTTTACACGTTTTTTTTAATTGTTTGGGCAGGATACAAACTATTTAATTACGCCTAGGACCACGGGAGCTGAGCAGTAACGTTTAACGTGGGTAAATCCACAAAAAGCTACTACATAATCAACTAATTGGTGGTGCCTTTAAAAATGGCGCTACGAATGAAAAAAAAATATAACGCGAATATTTTTTTGCCCCAAAAATGGTTGTTTCGGAAGATGAATGTTTTAAATGACCTGGGATTTATATCACTGACTTTCTTTTTACTTTTAAATTAAAGGCTTGGTGGACGCGGCCAGATGTAAGCATTGGTAGATTTATAATAGACTTAATATAAAATAAATTTTTATTATAATTTTGACAACGGGTTACACCGGCCGTTTTATATAGCGTACCGGCCGGTGTAACCCGTTGCCGAAACGTATAGCCAAAAGGTAAATAATATGCATGTTTCGCGTTAATTCCCGTCAAAATTATAATAATAATCATGCAACGCGATAGTTTAAAAAATAAGTTTTGCCTATGAAAAAGATAAGAGGGTGGTTTTTTTTAGACCTGAATAATTTTTTTTGATTATTTACGCGCGTAGATGAGATTTAGGGTAGATTTAAGAGTTGCTTTTTGAAATAGAGACTTTAGAATCCATTTTAAACAATTAATCTATACTATTTAGTAAAAATAAAAGTAATTAATTGCACAAACACAAGCTAACATGCTAATAGAATATAGCGTTAAATGAATATTAGGTATTTAATATAATATAATTCATTATCATTTAACATAACATACGTAATCTCACGCCCTTATTAACCAGAAGGGTGTGGCAGATGTGTACAACACCCACACTTCCCCTGCTATGTTTAGGTCCCATGGGATAGAGGGTGAGCCTATCACCATCCATCGGGCACAATTCCAACTCCATGTTGCTATTGTGAATTGCCTGACGGAAAGTTCACAAATAACACTTTGCCCGACCCGGGAATCGAAGCCGAGACGTCGCGGTGAGAGCCTCACACGCTAACCACTAGACAAACAGCAGGTTTTTAATAAAATTAATAATATTACTATGAATTAAATGTTATTATTATATTTTATAATATTGTTATAGTATTGTATAGTTTATTGATTTTCTTTTTTTAATGTAATGTAATTTAATGAATATGTAATATCAGCAATAGAGGCTTAATAAGAATAATAAATAATATTTTATATAAAACACAAAACTTCGACTTTTGATTTATTCAATTAATAATAAAAAAGAAAAAAAAAGAAAACAAAATTCATATTAACCTAAAAATAAATGACTAATCTAAAACTATGTACAAACCTAGTCTAAAAGACCGCTACCAGTGGGCAACGTTCCCAAAATGCTGGCAGCATTGCCACGTTGTATGACAATGCTCAACTTCTGGCCAAAATAAATACCAGCATTTTGAGAACGTGTGGCCTCAAACAGGCGAGCTGAAATCTGTTTGAACAGATTGAGCGCTTCGGGCTCCCACCCTTATGTCCGGTTCCGGCCCTAATGTCTCTACCCCAAAAGGCACAAACATATATCCACTATCAAGAAGACCATATTTGCGCCTCTTGAGGCATTCTGCAGATTCTGCCGCCACACCAGCCTTTACCTGAGTCCTAGGAAGATGTGACGGAGCGAGTGTGTCTACACAAGTAGCATCCCACACTAGAGGCCGTCCCATTCTCCAGGGAACAAGAGTCATACCATCGTCACGACTAAGGCCACACGGTTCTAAAACAGCTGCGCAGTTGGCGGTGGTAAGAGCCCGGCGAATTAATTAATTCATTTTATATTAAATGTTACAATTATAATATTTAAATTAGGTTTCAATGTTTAAATAACTAATGAATGCGGCACGAAGACAAATTAACATAAAACAAAGTAGAAAACTAGGTTACCGTATTTTTCCATAAATGAAGACGTTTATTATTGAGTTTCTTTGATAAACAACTCAAAATTACATAACACCCACGAACTCTTTATGAATATTATTATAATTAAGATTACTCGTTTAATAATGTATTGAGGGTTATATTCAAAATTAGCTCGTGGGTGGAGTATTTACACAAAAATATTTATTGGGGTCAGTAAAAGTTCAAATGGAAATTTACATTTTGCCCTATTATTCAAAAGATATAAATATAATATGTCGTATGTGTTGCAAAATCTCTCTTCGTTTTTTGACTTTTATCCGTATTCACCTAACAATTAGTACCTATCTACGCAGAGCGACAGCCATTTGGTTTTCACAATAATGATTGATACTCCTTGTTTACTTGCTATTTCTACTCGTAGACTATCATAGGTCTTCAAATAAAAGATTTCTGGAACCGACGGCTTTCCTTGTTATGATGGTCACCAATCCAGCTGTCAACCGCAATAAGCATAGCTTAGCTCGGCTATCAATCGATGCATAATAGTTTTGACAAAGCTATGAGCTTCTAAAAAAGCTGGTTAATATTAGGTCTTGAGATAACAATATCACAGGCATATACTATCTTTCAGTGTCACAGACACTAGTTCTTGAGATATATTTGACCTTGGTCATTAGGCGAACTAAGCAGAATTCTGAAAGCCCGCATTAGGGCCATACGAATAATTTGAATATTATATGTAGCCTGTGTGAAGATTTTGGAATAATGCTTAATATAATTATGTTTGTTGATTGGGTATATAAGTATGTCTAGAGTGCCAGCCAGTCTATCTTTGAGTGATGAAGAGGTCACAGTGCTTAAGTTGTACTTTTGGTTGATTAATACTTGATGTGATGCCCTAAAAGTACAAGTACTTATTACATAAAAAGGAAGCAAAAGAAAGTATGTAAGGATCAAAACACATGGCGTTCCATCGGCTCTGTATACCCCGTGAGATAAAGGTGTGATTTTATGTATGTATGTATGTAATGCCCTTATTTTAACGTCCGGTGTGTATCAAACGTACTTAACAAACCTATGGCATAGAATAAAGGGGATGTTACATCAGTAATCATTTATCATGTTATGTTGCAATTTATTAGACATTCACATACGTAAAATTAGCAAGTTGTGATTTTTTGTCTGCAAACATTCATGTCAAGTAGTATGCATCAATGCCTCGCCATAACCAGTAAACTTATTATTCTAGTACAAGAACCGCTAATATTAGTGTAATAAACAGTCCGTGAATCGTAGCAAAGAATGCTCAGAGCAATAAAACGCAGCCTCCGACGCAATCCACTGGCATGCTAAACGAATTCATGCACAGCTGTAGTACAGCTTGCAGAAAAAAGCTAGTTTATTTATTTTACAACGTTTTGCACTTAAAAATTAGTACAACGGCGGACTTAATGCCATAGACATTTTCTACCAGTCAACCTTAAGGTGATGCAGAGAGAACAAAGGTTCTAGTTTAATCTGTTTATTAATAATAATACCAGACTATTAAATTTAACTGTAACCAAAAATTAAACTAAGCTTGCAAAAAGTTGTCAATATCAAACCAAAAAAAAAATTGATTTCTGGTTATCAGTTAAAAAAAAAAAAAAAAAATGATTTATTTCTCACCACAATATTTCCTAAATACAATTTGCTTAGACTTCGAACATAACAATATTATTACAGATATATTGTGGGGAGACTGGTGCCCAAACTAGGTGTATACCTGTATTTCATCGTTATCTTATCGTTAAAAGGTGGGTTAAAAACACGTAGTTTAAAAAAATGAGCGATTACATTATAAAAATGCTATTTTTTTAAAACCCATCTAAATGTAGAATACTAAAAAAAGTTTATTAATTGTTATTTTTTTGCAGACCATACAGAATACGTGACAATTATAGTGAACTGCCCAATTATGCAATTGTTCCATTCGGCACGCGTTCATAGTTTGCACACGCATTCCCAGTTTGCACGCGTTCACGCACGGCACGCATTTTCAGAATTCATTGAGATGCGATGCGTGGCGTGCACTGTCATGCCTTTTTTTATTTATGACAGCTATTGGTTTTATTAATTTATAATTCTTGGCAGATCTAGTAAGTGCATTTTTATTTTATTTACGCTCTGACTAGACTTATAACTATGGTCGAAAGAAATTCTTGTCGGTAATATAAAAAAATATATTTTCTCTTTTTTAAGTGACGCCTTAGCAACTTGTTTGCTTTAGTGTAATTTAATAATAGAAGTGAAGTGAATAGTACTTACCTTCAATGTAAATATATTATATAAACAAAAGATTGCAGATTCTTCGGTACATAATAGCTCTGAAAAATAAGGTTAACATCTGTCAGTTCAAAATCTACCCATATTGTAAAGCAAGCAATATTATTAAGGCACGCTAAAGATGAGACAGTGAAACCTCCTGCAAGCTCGTTATAGAAAACATGACGTACTTATGTCCGTAAAAAGTCGATATTACTGACAACAAGGCATAACATTAAAAGCCGTTATAAAATCCCACATGTAGCCATTATTGAAATAACGGTGTATAAACTGTTAACGCACCTTTTAATAACTAAGCATTATGAGACACTCTTTAGATCAACGAGCTCTATTTAGGTTACAGGTGGATTGAACCTGGATCTGGAGAGATTAATGAAAAACTAGTGGTAATAACCTGGAGTAAGGTCTGATAATTTAATTTTATATTATTACATTACATCGTTGTTTTTACTTAGTGTGTATTGTTCTGTGACTACCTCCTTAGTCCAGTAGAAGTAGTGTTTGCGGCCGCTCACCGTGTCGGATAAAAGCGTCATAGGGATTTTGGTCAAGCAATTCTCAATCTAGAATTGTGCACGGCAGATAGCGAGAGCCCTACATTAAAATCACATAGAATGAGCAGCTGTTGGTTGAAGATTTAATTTTATGATATTACCAAATCAATTTAAAAATACTTGATTACTTTGTTATATCTATTTGACAAACGAATATTTTAATCAAATTTTGACTAATCTTTAAGTTTCATTTTAATTAAGTACAAAGTTATTTTTGCCACTGTCTGCCGCATTTTTAATGTCTTTCTTTCTCTTGAAATGTTCGTTCGGCGTGCAAGACACTTTCTAAATGATTTTCTTTGAAAGTTATTGAACTCTGGCTTAAAACTTCCTTCGTTATTTTAAGTACTTCCTTTTGATTGATTATCTCTATTATTTCCGACTCATTGACTTTATAGAAACAATAGTTTGATATTCTCGGTGATTGACCCCGTCGATAATCTTAAAGTATTGGAAAATAGTTCGACTGAAGTGTAACTTAAAGGAAATATGTACTAAGTTTTAGGTTTCAAACTGAATTTATGGGTATCTATATTTTTGGAAAATTGTTCGAGTGTAAACAGGCGATCATTTTTTTTCAGCTTTTAGTGAAAATTTACAAGGAAAGGTTAAAGACGCTTTAAACTTATTTTTAAATTGAATAATAACACTGTATAAGTATCTATTTATATTAACATAAAGCTTATGCTCTAAGTTAATATTATCAAAATCAAATCAAAAATGAGTGTAGAAGTAGTTGTAAATTAGCAATAATTTCCAAGATATGAAAATGATAAGAAAATTAACACTTATTTAATAGTTCTTTATGATATAATTGTAATAATTTAACCTTAATCTTTAGCTATTTATCCCTCCACCGTTTGTATTTATTTGTTTATTTTAAGAATTGAATTGAAATTAATAGGCATTCATTACCACAACATCAAAGATGACGCCAACAAAGTTTGTGAATCAATTGTATTAATTTCTATTGAATGTAAACAATTACTGAGTCAAAGCATTATTTCTAATTTACTGTTCTTAATATTAACAGGAAAAATGCTTTGATTAAGTTATTGAAAACAATGTCAACTTTCAACTTCTATTTAGGCAGCTTGTAATTATGATAAACACGAAAAACGTGTTACGTAAAATCTCGCTTATAATATTACCCGGATGGTGCAAATGTGTATAACATCCGCACTTCACCTGTTACGTATAGGTTTATGGTGCTATGAGCAGGACATATCTGTGCAATAATTATTTCCAAGGTATATAAGTATATAGTATCCGATCAAAACAGGCTGTATGTCAAATTTTATCCGCAGTATTTTGATGCAGGTCCATAAATGAGATTTAATATTTTTATCTTTTCGAGATGCGATACTCTTTGTAGTAATTTTTTAAGCCTTGAAATCACATAGATGATTTTTTTAATAATATTTTAATGGAACCCAATCCAAAATACAATTTTTTTTAAATACTTGTTACGTCCTGGACCCTATGTTATTATAGTATAAAAAATATTAAAAGAAAAGTAAGCAACAAAAAAAATGGTACTAGTTAAATAAATAAGTTCCATGGAAATCATTACGGATTCAAATGCCCAATGCCAAATATTGATTAACATTTCAATACGTAAGTGTTTATTAAAATATATTAAGGAACCTTTTTAATATTTAAGTCAAAAAAGAAAGTTTTTATTAAAACAACTGCTAACCAAAGATTTATCCAGCATCTGCTTATAATAAATGTAATAAATTAATAATAAAAGCAAGATTTCTTACACGACAGACGATATTTCATCCAAAAAAATAAATATCATAAATAAAGTAACATTTCAGTTTAATTGTCTTGCTTTGATTCATTTTTTTCCAATCAATCACATGAAAGCATTGGTCTTGTAGTATAAAAGATTAAAAAAAGAATAATAAATTGAATTGTAATTTATTTTAGATATTAATGTTTCGAGACATATTTTCAATACTACGTTACTCACTTATTACAAAACTTATGCTTATTCATTGTTTTGTATTTTTCAACATTGATTTGTTGTTTAAAGTTTCGACAATTTTCTTCATTGGTAACATTTGTACTGCATTATAAAATGGGTTTTCTCTCAGCTTAAAAGCTCTTTAAATGGACATCCATCTCAAAATCAATTGGTTAAACTGGGATCGGGATCGATGTACCCATTTATTATGCACTACCTCGCATTCAGTCTTTGGTGAGACTTCGTATTTTGAGAAATCATGACATTTTGGTGGCGTCGCTCGCAGGGTTAGTCTATACAAAGTAGGCTTTGTTTTTTCTCAGGTCTTAAACTATCTTATTATGCCAATTTATTTAATTAAGATCAGTTCTACTGAACTAAAGCCTTCTTTAGCCATTAAAGCCTTACAAATAAACATAGTTACTTACACATTTCTCTATAATAAAAGTAAGGACAAGTATATATTACACATTTTACCTTGTGGTCAAAAGCTTTCTTTAACCCGACTGCGGCAAAGCCAAAACGAAGGGTAATGATTTTGCCACTACACCAACCGTGCACTGAATAAAGTAGAAAGATATTTTCTATTTAATGTTTGTACTTAATTACGGCCGATGTTTAGATGTGCCATAATTACTTGGAATTAACAAAAAAAAATTAAAACTTAACGCAATTTTGTTCATCTTTATTATTTAGATTCTTTTAGTCCGTCAGTCAAAGAGCGGTAGGACGGCGCTGGCACTAAGATTCACTTAGGTATTTTCTTTTTTGTATGTAAGTGAATCATAGCCTCTCTTTTTTACTTTATATAACAAAATATATAATTCTATTAATATATTTTTTTATATTTAAAACATATAATTTGTACATTTTGTCGATTTAAAATAATTACTATATAATAAAAGTTTACGAATAAAAGCACCTTTGATTTTTGATTTCTAAAGTCGAAGAACATGTTTGTAAAATTACAAAACCTTATCTTAATGCACTTCATTAAAACTAGCTCTATCGTTAAACATACACAAAATAAGCCCCTAAATTCGCAAGCAAAGACAGATTTAAAGTGTAAATATCATAATCCGATGCTAATACTTCTACTTGCTAATAGTGATATATTATGTGCAAGCAATGTACTCAAAGGGCTAATGTCTTCTAAGAAAAGGCTTTCACACACATTCTTAGGCTTCGGTAACAGGACAATTGCTAGATTTACATAGTAATGGTCTACTCTAGTGTTAAGCTTGATAAATTGTCTCTGGCACTAGTGGGCCATAAATATAGACAAACACACTTAATCTTAAAAATGGGTGACTTAAAGAATTAGAAATATGTAATAACAATAATTATGTGCAGTCCGGTTCGATTCTAAGTAGATTAATGATAATAATATGTAATTCTTTATAAAGGTACATTATTTTTAAATTATAAATTATTATGACTAATTTAAGTACTGGTTGACGTAGAAAACATATACCGTAATTATAATTTTTTACTAACAATCAATATACAACAAAATATGACTGTCGCTTTTCCGATTGTTGATTGTTTCCACCAATAGGTACTTCCTTAAGTTGTTTTCCTCAGAAACCGCTAAAACCTACTAAATAAACAACCAAGGATGTTTCTCTAAAACGTGGCCAAGTCTGAATTGTTTCAATTTCTGGCCACTGAGCCATGATAAGACCTTGTTTCATCACTGAAACCTTTGGATTACGAAGAAAATGGAAAACTCACGATCTAGTTAAAAAGTTTTTTTGTCTGTATAAAAACTTTATCTTGACCGGAGCATTTACTTTTGCATGCCTAAAAGTATCTTTATATATATTAATGAGAAATGAAAGAATCTGTTTATTTATTAACAAAAATATTCCAAAGTAATCAACAAAATTGTTTTTTTCCTTAACATGTAAAATGTTCAAAGGTATTCTGTTTTTGGCAAGTTATTTAATTATACAGGGTCTTTGGTACATCGCTTCGTTTGAATTGACTAAAGTTTAGACTAGACTATCCTTAGTTATAGTTTTAGCACCCTTAACTTACTTTTCACCTCACTTGTTTCATTATTTTAATAATTAAGATTTTTCAGAAAATCATAGGTACCATATTCAGATTATGATGATTATTATATATAAATTTACACGAAAGAACTAATATAGCCTTTTGTTCTAGTTTTAATATATACGGGTATATTTTTTAATAAAATAAGAACTACTTGCAAATCACACGTTCACTATTATATTACTATTTTATATTTAATGTCCTAGATGTACAGACATGGCTTATTTACAATTTCATAACATGTGTAGATAGATAATTCTTATTTTTTATACTACTTAATAATAAATAATAAACTAAAATAAACAAAACATAATGACAAAGTACGACTTCTTATTAATAAAAAAAAAACCAAGTGACCGAGAATGCACCTGATTTATTAAAAGAGAAAAATAAAAATATGGGGATCAAGGCATCGGACTGTAACATAAATCTCTTTAACTCAAGCCATAAATTTACGTACGCATCTACATGTTTTGTATTCTGACATGTATTTAATAAACTAAGCAGTCAAATTATATTTCAAAACTTAGCAATCTAAAAATGTTATCAGTCTTTATTTACTGGTTGAGTTAAGGATACATTACATGGTGTAATTTCCTGTCATAAATATCTATATTTTTCAAAATATATTGCTAAGTCAGCGGTTCTACAAAATCGCCATGAATATATTTCTTCAACTTGTAGCCATATTTTCAGAGCGATTTAATTAAAAATATTGAACAACTTAAACTCCACATGTTTTTTGTTGGTCAAACTATAATATTCAACAAATTATAAAACATTTACTATTTGAAAACACAGTGCATATTAAATTAAAGAAAAAAAACATAACTTCATCAACATTTTAAATTCGTTATTTATCCAGTAAAGGTCCAATTGTATATTCAATAACTTTGAGAAGTTTTTCACAAAACAGCAGATGCGCTAATCTATAAGTCAAACATCTGACGTCTTACAAATAAACAAGTTCATAATTACTAACTAATAACAACGAGTTTTGTTTAAATCACTTTAATATTGAATTAACAAAAATATTACAACTGAGGCTGGCAACACATTTGATAGTGGCTTATTGTATCGTCATAAAAACTTTTATTTTATACAAATGCACTTGCATATCTGTCATGGATTTACATTAATATTAACTAGTTCTGTCCGCGAATCAAAATCGATACAATGATGTGTGTTTTTGGGTGAATATGTAACAACTACCATACATTTATCCTCATAAACTATAGCATATATCGGCTGATCTCAAAAACTCTTTCTGCATAGGATTCCTACACCTAACTCAAACAGAATACACCAAAATTACCAAAAGTTATTTTCACAGTTGGGCAAATCAAAAGATAACTATAGTTTTCTATCGCTAAAGGGTCTAAAAAGATTTTGTATTTCTGACATATTTTTAGAAAAACTTTAGGAGTCTGCCGGCCTTAATTAATTTAATGAGTGGTACTAAAATACATTAATGCTTTTACCACCTGTGACTCTGTGACACAGGTTTCTACTAGAGCAGGTACCTAAAATGCGAACCCTGTTTTATTATATAATTGACAATTCTCATTTAATGTTTTATTGGCTTTGATATCAATAAAGAGAAGCAATAGGTAACCGAAAGTTGATAAAATCTATAAAACAGCAAACTGGATGATTTCATTTTGGAATATTATAGTGTGTTTATAAATATGTAAATACTACGTACTATTGAAAAAATACAGCAAATCTTTGTTACTGAAAGCATTTTCTCAAGTACTTACTATTGAATATCCACTTCACTAGTTCGCCAATGAAAAAGATCTTAATCTACATGACATGCCTAAACCACTAGATGTCGCTAAATCTCTCAAACCCTCCGGAATAATAACCAAGTGACGGTTACATGTTACGAGCATTAAAGTATTTTCCTTTATAATGTCGGTTAAAGGCCTTTTGCCTTTTTATAGATGACGAGGTTGTTGAACTTGTAAGGATCTCAACGAGTTCATATAAAGTTAACCCTGTAGGATTTTCTTAGAGGTTTTTGTCCTGCCTCTTGAATCCTTCACAGGTATAATGTGAATTGTTTTGTTTTGATTTTATAAATAAGGAGCTTGTGGTTTAGTTAAAACTATGTGGACCGATCCACCGCGGTCAGTAGTCAGTGGGATGGGTGACTTTCCTAAGTGTTTTTAACACATCTCCCAGCATGTTAGTCGTTTATCTCCGTTGTCATTTCAAATCAGTCATTACGAGTAGATAGAGATAAAAAAGTTAGACAACATAAACCTAGCAAAAAGTAACGCATTGCCGAGTATTGTGTTGTAGAAGCCTGATGACGGTTGCTCTAAAAATCCGTTAGGTTTGGTTATGTCATTTTTTGTATAGTCTTGCTCTGTGACGACGCGACGAGGTTCTCGAAAACGTCGGTGAAAGACATCTCTTGGTCACAGTCTACATTTGTATGTTTTTAAGGGTATACAATCGCACACATACAAAGGTATTGTTGTCTCTATCGGCCTATGATATAAATGTGTGTGTGTGAGAATATGTGTTGATGTTCATTTGTTACTGAACGGGGCAATAACTCGAATCTGTTGTTAGACAAGTCGGACGATTTTCAACAAAACTTCGTTGCTATGGTAACATCGGCGAGATTTGTATGTGGAACAGGGATGTTTACTGTTCCGCAGTCAGCTGCATTATGCACAAGTCGACTGACAAGTTGACTAAAAAATGACTAAATAATATTCTATATCTTAAGGCATAATGCAGGCTAAGAACTTACGACGCTGTTTTTACAGGCGGGCAGGCAACTTAAAGAGATTACAGATTTCACGAATAATATTATTCATATTTATACATATCTGCATTTTGTGAGCCTGCTGGATAATTAAAGCGTTGCAACGGTAGGGCGTCTTCATTCGTATACCTACATTTGTATGTTTTTAATTGATGTCTAGTGTTCCGCGGGGACACAGCAGGACTTCAAATATACCGACGCGACGCTAACATTATGACATAATAATATTATAGTTTGTATGTTATATCTAACGTATAATACACGTTTTCTATTAGGTATTTAAATGAAACGTTGTTTAATGTCTTGCAGATTAGATTTGGAAAACTCAAAGGTGAGATTGTGTCAATAGTTAACCTTAAGACTTTTATCGTAACACTAAATAGATGTGATATAGATTTATATTGAAAAACATCTGAACGACGCCAAGGTTTAATAAATATGTACATTTTGGGGTTTTTAATATGTATTGTATTAAAAAGTAATAATGATCGTAAGTTACTAAATATAAAATATTGAAATAAACAAATTCTTCGAGAAATCTTACAACCACAAAATATTACTTGAATAAAACATCAAAAGCTTTTCTTGGAACTTTCAATTTCACGAGCTTCTCTTATTATTATTCAACACCTTTGATTTAGTGATTTTGAACAAAAACCCATACAAGTGATCAAAATAAAATATTCTTTAGAAGGTCTACGATTTTTTTAGTAATTTAAAAAGAAAACGTAGCGAAGAGAGCGACTGGTATTTTATTGTAAGCTGGCTTTGCCTGGTTTTGCTCCTAAAAAAAACAAATGTTATTTTTGAAAAAAAATACTATGACATATTCAAGTGTCGGTCATAAGGCTTAAAAAAAGGTAATTTTACTACTAACATTATATTAAATCACAATTTTAACATAGCAATTTCAAGATATACGGGGTGTAAATGACATCGTCTTACCAATGATTCAGTTCAGATTCTGAGACACTGAGTAAAAAAAAATATTTTTTTTTTCTTGCTGATAATGGCAAAATAACGTTATCTTAGACTATAGCAATACATTTGCAATTTTCCGGCCGATGATTCTTTCCCATTTGTAGAAATCAAAAATCAAATATGAAAAAGAAATCATTTACTTCCATGGGCCTTAAATGGCGCTGGAACACGTCAAAACAAACATCTAAATACAAAATACAGGGTTTAAATGACTACTAGTTTACAACGCAAGTAAATGACTGAAATATTTTCCGCGTGATCAACAACAGTTTGTTTTACATTTCCTATTTAATTAAAACTGAGGCGATGCGATAAAATCTAAGTCTAGTTTATCTAATAAGTGAATAACGTTTCATAGAAATAAGTCACGAACTTTGCACATAAAACTTGGCTAGCTTGAGCGTCAAGACAGGAAAGCTTCGTATCGTCCACGTACACACTTACTTAAAAGCTACTTTGACAAGTAAATAAAGAGTGATAGTGCAGGGCAAAGACTCCATACAGACAATGTTTTGACTGACTGATACTTCATTCTCTTTCCACCTTATAAAGTTTGTCTAATGATAATATGTGTTTCACTTGAAAACCATCGATCTGATTTGCATAAAATTCGTATGGTAAAATACTCTGTTTTTTTTAAGAACACACATGTTTAGGTAATAGTTATTTTTTTGATAGAACGATAATTATCCAGAGAGAGATGCAAAGTATAAAGGGAGACGCTTTTCTTCTTCTTCGTCGTGTCGATGGCTGATTAAAATTTTATTTTGACTGGCCATCGTGGTGAAAGGATTAGCCAATTCGCTTTGGAGAACTCGCGAATTGCCCAGGGTGCGCCGGACGTAGGGAATCGTTGCGTACGTCACTCGGGGAGGCTCCTTTCATGCACCCCGCTCAAAGTGTTTAACACTAACATTATACTGATAGCTAGGTGTTTTACGTATATATGACTTCATCTAATTATGAAATCATCATAACCAAATTAAAACATCTATTACACCGAGGTTATATTTTCAAGTATTATCCCCATCGCTTTACGAAAACTCCAACGCCCACGGTGTAAACGTGACTTTAGTCGCCGTTAATTAATGTAAGTATACCATTCCTGTCTGTCCCGCGATGCCGTGAAGATAACCGGCCGTTGACACGACTTAATTGGGATTTATGAACCGACTGCCTCCGTAAGGCAAATTATTGCTGAAATTAAATGCTCTGACTTTACAAGTATGAGCTAAATGTTTTACTAGAAGTATGACGGAGGCGTTTGAAGATTTGAGATATCACCCAAGTCAATAAACCTTTTATTTTTGCGACAAATTCGTCTGAATTATGACCTATATTGAAGAGTAGTCTGGTGGTACTTACCTTTAGCCTGTCACCTTGTACTTGCACTTTTGACACGTTGTTAAAAACAAATTGGCAATTCTTTTGACGAACCTTGACGCCAGAACTGGCTCTTAAATTCACTTTCAGACAGTTAGTCTGATAAAAGTGAATTTAATTCAATAGTTAAGATATTTTATATTATGAAAATGTTTAAGCTTTGAAGAAATATATTTTTGGTGCTTTTATATACTATACCTACAGTATAAGATAGTAAGATTAGATCGATCTAGGACCTAAAATGACTGGCATATAAAGTATTATATCGAAGTCATCAACAGAAGCGAAGCATCTGCTATTTATTTTGTACATGATCGTAAATAAAATGAAATTTACGACCACAAAAATTATATAGTAAGCATCAGACAATTTAAGATGAACTAGTCTATAAAATACGCCTACTAAATATAAAAATAGGAATTTTATGGACATTAGCATACACCATTAATGAGGCGAAAAAATACGTTAGTGTCATTTGCACTATTGAAGATTGAAATTATAAATATTAATGTCATTTTTGTGAAAACAAAACATATTTAATAGGGTTGTTTGTACTTTTAATGGGGTCAATGGAGCAAATGATGTATTGGTGGGATAATGGTTAAGGTCGACATTTAGGGTTTTAGAATCTCACTGTTTTACCTTATTTTAATACACGCGTCTTTAACTTAGATTCCATTTCATAAAAATAAACAATTAATAGACAGGGCCGCAAATAATTATTACAATTAATATCAAGAGAGGCAGATTAAAATGTAATACTACAATATTACACCCACATTTCCACTATTACTTACATGCAAAGTGTGGGTGTTATATTACATGTACATACATGTAATATAACACCCTGTTTAGTCACATTTGTTTTCGATTCGGGGTATCGAATAGTATCTTCATATTGCTACTCTTATATCAAAATACAAATCAATACCAAGAATGGAGGTCATCAATTTACTTTTTAAATAGCCATATCGTTTACAAAGGTAATTCTATCTAGACAATATCTTATAAAACAATACGATAAAGTAAACCAATGGGTTATTTATACAAATAGCCATGACTTAATGGGTTCAATGCTTCATTTCCTAACCACGGTAATGGTAATTCCGATGGTATAGAACTGACATCGATTTCTATTGTTATAACAATAGTAACTAAAAATTATACTATAAATGTTACGGTATAACTAGGGCCTTAAACTGAAATGACTTTTAAGTGTAATCTATTTTCGTATATCTATTCTTCTTCTTTCGTATCGTTGGCTGCAGTCATATTCTCATGGTGTTGACTTGCCATCGTGAAAGGATTCGCCATTCTGCTTGGTGGAAATTTGCCATTTGTGACTGCCCAGGGTGCGCCGGACGTAGGGGTTGATTGTGTACGTCGCACGGGGAGGCTCCTATATATATATGTATTTCAGTTGCAATAGAGTCAGATCCTAGTTTTATGGATTCAGCTGAATGGTGAGAGAATTTAGCGGAATAAGTAAGAAAAGATTCTGACACAAAAAAAAAATCTTAAAAAAATATTCCAAGCTGATACAGTTTTTATTTCTTGTTTAGTTGTTATTTAATAAATGAACTTGTCTTGTTTTAAGATTTTGTATTTTATTTCAAAGGCAGAATGCACCTTCAAACATTTTGCTCAAGATTAATGATTTAGGCAATTAAAGGCAATTTCTTTCAAAGATTCAGCCTGGTATTTTATTTACGTAAAGCAGAGTAAAAACTTATGGTGTTGCCAATGGTCACCCATTTCATGACCGAATCATTCCTTAGTCTGACCATTAATTAATTTGAAGTGCTTAAATTTCATCACGAGTTTCTTTTACAATTTAACCATTCAATAATGTAAATAATTAAATAAAGTAATCTTTCAGGAGATTACATATTTGAGCCGTTTGGGGTCGAGACGCTGGGTCCGTGGGGTCCGAGTGCGCGCTTATTATATAAAGATCTTTCCGAACGATTAATCGACGCTTCCCGTGACCAGAAGGCTGGCTTTTACTTAGCACAAAAATTAGCATTGCCATACAACGTGGCAATGCTGTCAGCCTTCTGAACACGGTCCCCACAACCGAGATCGATGCGGAGGAATACTATGACGCCTAACTTAATGTAAATATTTGCCTATTTATTTTACCTATGTATATATTTTCAATTTATTTTCCTAATCTTTAATGTAACATTATAATATTTCTTTAGTGTTTTAAATAAATAAATAATGTTAATAAATGCAGGAGAATATTTTGGAGGAATAGAAAACAATTACATTTTCTTCGAAACGTAACTAACGTGCCTTGAAAGGTTTATCCCGTCGTAGTTTGGCTGTGCCAACCCGCATTAATGCAGGCGCACGTTTGCGAGACACCGACTATAACAACTTGGCAAGCGCCAGAGCATTCATAGCTAGGTGCAACGACTGTAATGCGGATTGAATTGTAGTGAAAAATGTAATTTGTAGACTTTGAATAAATAAACACAATTTTCACATTATCATTTATATACAAAAAAAAACTCACTTACATATTTATAGGTATGACGTATTAAGCGAAAGGCAGTGTAGTCTACCTGATGGTCACAACAGTCTATGAAAATCAACTATACATAACACAGACTTGTTTATTTCTTCTTAGGAACTTTTTAGAAAAGGGAACTGTGAGGATACAAAAAAAATAGATTAAGACACATGGCTATAAAATTGTTGTTTTAACGCTACAATCTTTCAAACGTATAAATTTTGTACCTATATTAACAACATCAATATTACAACTATTACGTACTACTTTACTTCATATAATAATATGATTACCGCTGAAACTTTGTATCTGTAAGCTTAGCTCAACAAGACAAGAACTGAAACAATCCATTCACAAACCTGACTTTAACTATTAGGTAAACGCTTGGGGCAGATATAAGTAGAGCGTATGGAGACTCAGTTTCACATCAAGCTATACATTACATTACCAGTAAAACCTGGTTTGCACGAGAAGCGAGACCATGTTAAAATGGAAATGTATAGCTTGATTTGTAGCTATGTGTACTGCTAAGTGAGCGTAATTTAATATTTGACTTTAGACCTTTGAGAGAAAGCTCAACTTAATGAAAGGGATTGATTTAAGGGCCAAAGTACACACACACAACTATAGCGATTCAACATCGATAGAAAAAAATAATAATACTGAGGACAAACACTGAAAATTACTGAATTGCAATTCTGCAACGATACACTTGCAAAATGGTCGAGCGTCGCGCCGATGCTAATAGTAGCGTATGTGCTATGGTCCTAAAGGAGGCAATATCCAAGGCAGTTTTCAAAAACGGACATTAAAATAAAGTTTTTTGGTCAAACACAACACGTTTTTCATTACGTATCTAATGTTTTTTTGAAATTAGGCTTAAAGTTTTAATTAATTAATTAATTTATTTATTTATTTATTTATTTATTTATTTATTTATTTATTTATTTATTTATTTATTTATTTATTTATTTATTTATTTATTTATTTATTTATTTATTTATTTATTTATTTATTTATTTATTTATTTATTTATTTATTTATTTATTTATTTATTTATTTATTTATTTATTTATTTATTTATTTATTTATTTATTTATTTATTTATTTATTTATTGGAAGACCAACAACAGTAACAATTAAATCACAGTCTACAAAAGATCGCAAATGCGTCGCTACATCAGAGGATACGCCAGTAATTAATAATCCTAATCTCATTGCTGATCCAAGACGCATTATAGAAAACACTACCATTTGGTAATGTTTTTTCTGCTAGCCCATAGTCTAGACTCCAAAATAAAAACGTAAAGACACGTACCACTAACCTAACCTAGCTCTAAACTGTACCTTTAAATTACGTTTGGTTCAATAAAACGTTCAACATGCCGGCAGATGTCCAATAAACAGCGCCATGGAGCAAAAACCTGATTGATGAACACGTTGGCACAGATACACTACTATATTGTTAGAAATAGGAACAGTCTCGTCACTTTATAAGCTAGGTTTTGTGGCAAACTAATGAGGGCTGTATGTAAGATATAAATAACTAAAATTATAAATGGTTAAAGACTATAGCTAAACCCAATGTGTTTCGCATGCATATTTCGTAATTTTGTAAGAAACCATTTTAACTCTTCATAATTTTAGTCTTTTCTACGGTGGTGAAATTAAACCTCCATAAATAGGTATGACCCAAGATGATATAGGCATGGGACGCGACATAATATTGTAAGCTTTTCTCATATTATATAGCGAGCGATGATAGAAGACTCATGAGGCGATTAGCAAGTCTTTAATTTAATTGATTGTGTGATTAATTCCATTTAAGACTCATTAGTCGCCAATATACTTATATACATTGAAAAAAACTAACTGTATCAAGTCCTCAAACCACATGGTAGGTATTTGAGAATTACTCGTAACGGAGATCAAACCACAACACGCTCAAAGCGATGACATTCAATCCGACCTCTTCTCAAGTGTAGCGAACTAGCGACCGAGGACTCAAATTATTTGAATCAGTTTTATCAGGAATTGAAAGTCGGAATTCAATCGGATTAGAGTTTGGTTACTAGCTGATAGATTCGGCTTTGTTTGCGTCAAATTTCAAGTAAACCTGCTTGCACAGCAATAGGCGTTGTAAATGTAATTTGGTCCCTTCATTTCATAGATAATAATAACTGTAGTCCTATAAAATGATTTTGTAAGTTTATACAAACAAAAACTGAATCCAAAACACGACTTCCAAAGTTTAAATTACCTGGTAGTTGTCAGAGAAAAGCAAAATACCTATTTGTAATGTCACGTGGATAAATATACTATTCTAGCTTTCGTCCGCGGCTCTGTCCACATATTGCGACGATAAAAGTAACCTATGTTCTTTCCGTGCTCTTGAATTATGCCCCTCTAAATTTTCACCAAGATCAGTACAGTAGTTTTAGAACCTATTCAGTATAAACAATCAAAACAATCCTTTTTGTACTATAAATAGGTAAATAGCTTGCACTTCTCTTTTCGTCGTTGGATATATAAGTGATATACAGCACAAAGTACCACAACCTCACGACCCAGTTTGGGCAGGCCAGCGGCGTGGCTGTGGTTCCAGTAATTTGCAATTCTATCGAACAACGATGCACCGCACGCCGTCTTTGAGTGTATAGTAACTGTAAATGTTTCAGGGGAACGTATATGCATTTAAATAGTGCTTATAGTGTTTTTTTTTATAAATTTAGATTGCTTTGCTGGGTTAGAGGTTAGCAGTGGTTGGTATGCATCGGCATGCGTAATAACCATCTTTGGTTCCATAACCAATCCGGGCAAAAAACATTTGAGTTTTTTTTTTCACACGGGGTTTATATAACAGGTTAGCTGTGGATTTATACATGTTTTTGAAAATTTTGTAGACCTAACACCGTTGGTTTAAATACAAACTCATAGTATTTAACGCCGCTATAAGATATTATCTGTAACCATAAACCTAATGTATGTAATGATGATGAAATCACATGTGTTTTCATGTCGGTTTTATGATGTTTTCATTGCTCAAGTCATTAGTAGATGCATGTGGGAATTTAAGCTTATATGACGTATTAATTCTGTTACTTACTGAATGTAGAATTGTCCAAGACCCTATCAAAACAATTTAAATGTAGTAAACTATGGTGTGTGTGCAAAATGTTATCAAAATCTATTCGATTGAATAAATCGATATTATTTCTTATCCTTCCCGCCTTACTTAATATTATTAATGAGTAAATAACTCTGTCTGTCTGTCTGTTACGTTTTACGAGTAAACTACTAAACCGATCTTGATAAAATTGGTGTGGAGATAAATCGAAATCCTCAGAAAGGATATAGGCTACTTTTTATTGACATACTTCGCGTGTGGAGCTGCAAGCAAAAGGTAGTTAGTAATATACAAATGGTTACAATAAAGGTCCAAATGTCAGGTAGTTTTTGATTGTTATAAAAGTTATTGCGCATATAACGCTTCAATACTCCATTTTTACCTATAAAAAGCCGATATTTTATGTCCAAACTAGTTTGAAATAAAAGTCTATTCTGTGGCCAAAAAATGTTTTGAAGCAGTTGAAGTAATTCGGTGAGTTTCGCCGGCGTTTTTGCAGACTAACTTAATTTGGCTGTGGTAAAAACATGTCACAGCGGCTAACCGCTCGCTACATGCATGAATATGTATGTATGCATGTTATTTATTCAATTCTATGTATGTTAAATACACTCTTGCATAGAACTAGAGTATTTTGATCTCCTGTATAAGATAACTAATTTTGTTATGGATCTAAAATCGAAATGTAGGTGCTTGATAGTTATTCAAGTAATAGGAAATTTTATCAAAATTTAACATGACTAGATAGATTCTAACAATTAACGAAAATAAAAAAAAACGTATATTGTGTGTTTTTGCTTAAAATGAAACGTTGTTTGATAACAACGTGATTTTTTTTTCTTGTATTACCTATTTGTAAAATTCTGATATTAAATACAGTTACATCTATACCCTCTGGCCTTTGCAAGTTGTTTGACTGCATATTCTCCGAGGATATTTCCAAGTTTATATTGACTTACACTACTATTCAACTTTAACTTTGATCCTGAAACTCAGGCTAATTTATTTCAGTAACCAATATAAATTTCTTGTTGAATTTTTTTAAAACTGGTTGGTGAATAAGAATCTTTAAAGTAGTAAAAGTAAAGTAAAGTAAAAATTATTTATTAGATCACCATCAAATAAAATTAAAATCAAAATAATAATTTAAAAAAAAAAACATTTAGAAACTTACAAATAATAAAAAGAAAATTAAATAAAATATACAGAACAATAATAAGTTTATGTCTCAGACTTGATATGCTATGATGGTGCCTAAAAGGCCACAGCTCAACATATTGTTGCCAGAAAATTAGGCAACGTTGATTTTCAGCTGGAACCTCAGGTGACAAGTGATATATAATGAAAAATATATAAAATAAATTAAAAATAAATATGATGTATAGACGTAATAAAAATCAAATCAAAAATAAAATAGCTAGTAGACTAAGGAAAAATATTGAAGCCAGTTTAAATATAATTTGAGTACGTTAACTGCACTATAGACTAAGTTATTATCAACTAATAGTAGAATGTCGGTAAATTGTACCAAATAGGTGTAATCTGTGAACTTTCCTAATCTTTATACTGATTACGGCGTGACTAAAGTATCAGCCGGTTGTAAAAAGGGGCCGCTTAAAATGGAAACCACAATACTTTACATACATGAGCCATGAAATTACCCTAAAATATGAGAGTTACATACAATCTTTTGAATAATAACATATTTTATTGTATGGAGTGTTTTATAGGGATACAATGTCAACAATTAACCAGTAAATAAAACTAAAAATATTTCTCACCACACGATTATTATATACTGTGGATAAATAAATTTAAGGGTGGTGTGGCAATTAGCATAAAATTCCAAGAGCAGGTTAGCTGTTAAGTTTACAGGGTATTTGACCTCAAAATGTATATAAATTAGCCGTAATGTACAAAGTTTCAGACCTAAAACTTGTTTATAGCTGCTAAAACAATATTTACTCTACAAAACCATTAATATAAATTTTAGGTCACTAAATGAATATACATTTAACGTTTCAATTAATGTTAAATATATTCAGCTATTTCATTAATATTTAACGACAAAAACGTAAATTTGACTATACGTTTTCAAATTATTTTATAGCAATGATATACGGTATTTACAATAAAAATGGCACACAAGTCACTGCACTACGTCACAATATATTACTCTTGGTGCAAGTACCTTCAAAACATAATTCGTCACCAAAACTGAAAGAGAAGTACTATTTGGTGGCACATTAAAAAGTAAACGATAGTTTCACTCCTCTTAAACTACTTATACTTTTTACAATCATCAATTTATCAAAGTTTTTACAAATTCTAGAATTAAACCAACATCAAGCAAAACGCGACTATAATACTTGACAACATAAAGCATTTAATCACAACGTACTTGTGGTATAATAAATGTATAGCATTTATCATAATATCAGTAATTAGATCTATACATATAATAAAATTGTAAATTTGCCATGTCTGTACATATCTTTATAACAGCAGTAGAAGGCAAATGATATTTTATAAATGTTGTCTGTCGATCAGTCGGCCTGTCTGTCTATCTATCTGTATTTCCGTACGCGCATCGAACAAAAACATGGAATTGGGTGCGGTTTTCACAGTTGTATAGCTGGAGGTCCAACTAAAAATATGTTTTTTAGTTGGTTTATTTTATCTTTAAAGGAATAAATTAGGGGGTGTACGTTTATATGGACGGTTCGTCAATTTTAAAGGAAAATGCATAAAGTTCTGCACATAGGTGCACAGGTTAGATAGGTTTTTGGAACTATCGCTCCCCAAGAGGGTAAATTTGAGGTTGAAAGTATGTATTAAGTGCCTAAACTTTATGGGCAATAGCATGAACATATCGAATTCCATGCGGACAAAGTCACGGGTAACAGCTACTCATTTATAAAGGCAAACAGTCTTTTATAAGAAGGTAATTAATAAAGCTTTCTACGATATATTGTTCTGCTCCACTTCCCTACAAGAGGGGAATTCACCCCACGAAATTAATTCACCCAGATTTTTGACTTACTTTCCGTAATTTATGCTTTTAATTGTTGTGTATCAAAGTAATATCGTGTTAGTGTCTTTCGTGTTCGCTTAAATGTGGGAGTGTGTATATTTATAGATTTATAATTTTTTTAACGACGTATCAACGAACAAATGTTGGTAAATACGATATAGTTTAATCTAAAAATACAAGAGACCTAAAACATGTTAAGTGTGAGTGGGTATATAGTAGTGATTGACAATATTTTTCTTACACGTTTATCTTACAAAACTCATTAATTTAACATTTTCTCTTTGATGTATTTTGTAATTGACTGTTTATTTGCCATTCTATTATTCTAGGCAGTATTCTCTGAAATACCCATTCCCGAAGACGACACATAAACTTTCAGAAAAACGAACCTTTTGACAATTCCCAAAACTGATTAGAAGTAGGTCTCGATTTCCAATAACAATGGTGTTTTATTTCCTAGTAACAGCCAATAAGGATTTTGGTCAGGCAAATTAACGATATTTTTTCTTTCCTTTTCCCAACGAGGTAATATAGACATGAAATAAAATGGTAAAATAACACGTTTTTTATATTTCCCCTGTTAGGTTTAGCTCCAATGAAATAGTAAGATCTTTCCAGCGAAAAAAACCCAAATCATACATTTGCCCGATCCGGCAATCTAACCCGAGACGTACAACGACATACGCTAACCACTAGATCAATGAGGCAATCAGACATTGTAGGGATAAATATAACAAAGATGTAAACATTATAACAATAGAACGGACGAATTGAGGGCAATTGAAAATTTAAATAAAATGATAATTTTTCAGTAATTTCAGTAATCAGTCGACTGTAGTAGGTGTTATATGACGAGAATATTAGAAAACTGTGAGTGAATCCTTCAAGGGCTATGACTTATAAAGAGCGATGTTATAATATTCGTTAAGTTATAAATGATAAATGATTATAATAATATAAGGTCAAATTAATAAATTAAACTTAACACTTTGTAACCATCATCAGAATTTAATATTATCTTCTAAAATTATGAATTAGTCTCTTAAAATTGTCTGCAAAGGTTTTTCTTTACATAAGCGCTTACTTTTATTAATCATACCATTACAAAAACGGGTGTCATGTTATTTTTATTAAGATCTTAAAGATTTAGATATATTTTGAAGATTAAACGTTATGTGCTACGCTATGTGAAGAAAGTTAACAAGAATACTAATAATTTTTGTGTTTGCCAATTACTAGTAACATTAAAAAAAAAAAACTTTATCTTTTTATTTTTCGGGAACCCACCACATCATTAAAGCGAAATTGTCTCCCTTCCGCCCTCCGTTTCCAATGAGGACGTAGATTTATGCTACACGTGTCAGTTTGATGCATGAATACATCACTCCTCAATGGACGATCAAATATTAGTTTCTGGCGGATCCAATTCACAGCTTGCAATGAATGGATGCTATGAGACAGGACTGCAACCTGATCAATATAGATTCAGTAAGTCCACTTGCGTGTTTACAAAGTTTTCTTCTGTATGGCTAATAGCTTTTAGAAGTGACTTTTTCTTGGAATTACATTGTTTTTCTTGATTCATGTGAGTATATTATGTGAAATGAGGTGAAAATTTAAATATATGCTAGTACAGTCAGCAAAATTATCTAAAAAAACATCTATTTAATTTAATGTTAGCATACAAGGTATTCAAAACGATTTAAGCACCCAGAGTAGTCAACACTCCTTAGCAATCAGTGAAAAATATTTTGCTTGCTGTCAGTGTCATATTATGTATATAAATGCTAGCTGTCAATGTAATAGAATAACTTAACAAATCATAACTGAATCAAATGAAAAAATATTATATATTATATATTTATGTGAAAGAATTATAGTATTTCTTTATTTAAATATTCAGTGGCACCGCATCCCAACATCATTAAGCCCGTTCGATGTGTGCAAACTATACCAAGTATGCATGTGAATGCATAATTATATGTCTATTATTTATCGAGCTAGAGGAATTCTTGGAAGCCGTTCATCCTAGGTGGAAAGTTCATCGGGCGTGGGAGACATTAATTAAAACGAATATTCATAAGGACTATGACATTATTAGATTTAAGAGGTGGATTTTAATGGCGTTGGGTGATTTTGTAAAATATTTGATGTTTAAATAAAAATTAGGGACTTATATTTCAGTACATAAAACATTTTGATGAAGAAAAAGGAACCTTAAATATTAGTTTTTATCCAACTCAAAAAAATATTTGGCCAACGGCATAAGCGAGACTACCATTTCTGAGATCTTGGTTAGATTTACGGTACTGGGATTTAAAAACCTTGGCAAGTTTGTTGACGCAAGTTTTTTGTTCAAGCTGTCTACTACTGGACGCAAAGCAGTACAGTATTAAACACACCCTATTCTCACACAAAAGTCACTTCTATAACATTTTTGCAACAACAATCTAAAACGCCCTAGATCGGCCGGAATCGTCCCAAATTGTAAATTCAATAAACAGCAACCCGGTGACCGCGAAACCTGGGTCTTGTACTGAATAAAAAACGCGAATCACCCCTCATAGTGAGTCCCACTTGTGCGCCAAGAACACGAACTGACTGTCATGCCGAAATATTAAGTAATGGCCTACTAAACTTGCTCACTGTTGCCGATCAGTTATGAAAACCTCTGGTCTGGTTTTGTTTAGAAACTTTCAGGAACTTTTTGTTTTTGATAATGGCATGTTAAGTTTTATTTTTATCTGGTATTAAACACGCATAAAGCATTAATATAATAATTATCAAACTAAAGTAGTCGAAAGACATATTAATATTTATTGGAATTGTTCATTTCTGGTGCGGCAGCCATTGGTCCTGCACCTTATCATGATCATGCCGGTCATGTTTGTGTATCCGTTCTATCGGGCTATAAGAGCGAGGGAAAAGAGAGCGCTCTTGTATTGCACGCAGACGTTTGAGCTCTTTAACATTTTGTCCACCTTAGATGGAGATGGATAATCTCCGTTGCTCTTGGCTAGCCAAAATTTGGCTAGGAGGACATTATTATTTTATAACTTTTAGCGACGGCTTAAAAACGCCTGGAACAATCGGATATTTGCATCTAGAGATGCGGATCTCATGTTGCTGAGCTGATGCTGGATAGAACTACTCCTCAACGTTTATTAAAACAACGAAAAATATAAGCACCTGTAGACCGTTTCCGGTTTTCTTTAAAGTTATACACAGATGAGGCGACTTGTTGAATCTTGCATAATCGGTACATCTATATAAGAAGTTAAGAGTAACAAAATAATCTACAAAGGTAAAGTCGTTTTTCGTACCCTTTCTTCTAATTGCTGGAAAGCCATCTTTAACGAGAATTACTCATGGTAAGACACTTCACTAAAAAGAGATAATTTAAAAGTTTTTGACATAATAAAAAAACCTAACGCAAAAAGTCGAATAAATAGTTCTTGAAGTCGGTGCTTCTTCTTCTTCTTCTTCTTTCGTGTCGATGGTTGCAGTCATATTCTCATGGTGTTGACTTGCCAGGTGAAAGGATTCGTCAATCTGCTTGGTGGAAATTTGCAGACTGCCCAGGGTACGCCGGACGTTGGGGTTGATTGTGTATGACGCTCGGGGAAGCTCCTTTCATGCAAGTCGGTGCTCATTAATAATAATTAAAACTATTAGTTGAACGAACTATTTATTGGACTTTTTGCATTATTAAATAATTTTTAAAGATATTTTCAAGTCGGTTTTTTTATTAAAAACCTTTTTGTACCATAAATGATTCTTAAAAAACTCTTCTACGTTTTCAAACGTACAAAAAATGTGCTAATATTTATATCAACCAATTCAGATAAAGAGAAAACTTAACCATTAATTAATAATTCTAAGAAACTAAGGCAAAAGAAAAACTAGCTCCGGTTTTTGCATACGCCCTAGATTTATCAAAGTAATGCGCTGAAATATTGTAAGTCTTAAAAGATTTGCAAAATAAACAGTTGTGTACAAATAAAAAGTCTCGAAATATACAGAAATGCAGGTTTAATCATCAAAGATTGTGTTTGAAAACAGCATTTTACTTTTCTTAAATGTTAATTCGTAGTTTCTTTTGGAAGCAATTAGAAAAAAAACAATGTATTCTCTTTATTTAACATACGTTTAACAGTTATAATTAGGCTAGTATTCCATTAGTTTTATTTAGTCTACTATTCATTGTGATTGATACACTCATTCTAAAACCAAAATTTTCTACAACCAAACATTTTTCTTTAAACACTGATGAAAGAAAAATATTAGATTTGTAAAACATTTTGGATTTTTAATAATGCGTATCATAGCCACAATATTTTGTGCTTATGTGACGTACTTAGTTATAACATCAAGCCTATATTACCCAGAAGGATGTGGCAGAGGTGTACAACACCCACATTTCCCCTGCTATGTTTAGGTCCCATGGGATAGAGGGTGAGCCTATTGCCACCAGGCACAATACCAAGCTCGTATTTAGTTATCATTTTTCAACCAGTTTGACCAGCTTTTCGTACGTTTGCCGTAGCTCAGCGAATCCTCTGTTGAGAATTTGTAAGTGAGGACTTATATAATCCAATCTTTAGATATTGGCTCGAAGTCCACCGGAGTGCTAATCGTAAATAGACATTACATAATTAATTGTGTGCTTGTATTTTACTATAATATATTTAATTATTTTATTTTGATTACTTTGATTAAATACTGATTATGAATTTGATTCTGATTTTATTTAATTAATTAATTAAATTAAAACGACTTCATAATGATTTTTACCTAATTTATTCCAGTGATCTTTATTTAAATGTTATTTGTAATGTGATGTTCTTATTAATGTTAGGGAATTCATTTATGTGTTTTTATTTCAATCATTTATGTATTTATTTTGTGTCGGTGCTTTATGTAGCCTAAAATACGGAAGGAGTTTTGTTCTTATCATGTTAATGTTAAATTAATTTTGTGATGTTTTAAGTGGGACCTTGTGCCTAAATAAATAATTATTTTATTATTTATTAAACACGACTATTATTGTATCTCTTATGAGAGCTACCGATCTAATAATGAATATTCAGTGCTATTCTGTTTAATTTGTGTAATAATATTATGACCGTTTTATTGATATCGATGAATTTTGAGCCTTACATATGTTTTCTAGCATCTAATTTTTAATCGCTTCGTTAACTGATAATAATTATCTGTTTAAAATTATAAGAAGCTTTTCAGAGTGTGAAATTCTACCCGTAGATGGCGATAGCTTCACCCTCTATCGCATGATGCACTTTTACATGTAACACACCTTTGCCATTTGCTCAAGGCAACAAGGGCGTGATGTTATATGGACGGAATAAGTAGTTAGTATTTAATCAACATCTCCCCTTGGTGACCACTAATTATCGTCAGAATGCATTTTTGAGGCGAGCGTGCAGTAGTACTAACAAACTATGCAAATATTTAGACATTGATATATTTAATACAAAAATTGGATCGGCTAAACGGATACTCAGTCAGGACTTCTTTGCCAAATATTTATAGCGATTTTAGATGTATTTCTTTATTTTTTTGTGTAATAATTAAGCACTTACTTTTGTATTTTTGTTCTGATGTTCACAAAATTTGTATTTATATTTAAAAGTTTATTCGTGAAGATCTATTATTGGCTCTCTGTCACCAATTTACTTTAAGCTATTCAAATTGTAACATGCTGTTGATCTTCCTATAAATAAATAAATATTTGAATAAACCTTGTTAGTATATTTTAATGAGCCACTTGTTACGTTAGTCGTTGCCACGTGCAAATTGCTGGTCTTATTAAAATGTTATTGTTAATAGCTCTAATTTAGGTTTTTTGTTGTTAACACAAACTAGACCTTGTAATAAATGTATTGTAAATCAATTACTCTGTTTAATTATTACTTGCTCAAAAAAATATTGTATAAATTGATTTATTGTTCCAGCTCATTCATCCGCGGCTAAGTAGTACATTGATAAAAGGTAGCCCATAAGTTAATCAGGCTATGAGCTACATTTGCTTTAAATATAATCAATTTTTATCCATCAGTTTAAGCGTAATAAAATACAAATACACTTTTGCCTCTACACCCGTACCTAGTATGAAAAAAAAAGAAGTGTTACGTTATATTTGTCTCTGCCTCTCAATAAACATAAATTCACAAAATCAAGAGCACTTAAACAAACTGCTGCACTTTAAGGCACTTTAATAAAGTACACAGTTCATATTTTTATCAAACCCAATATCTGTAAAACATATTGCGTGCTTCAACTAAATGAAAAGCAGAATTCCCAAGCAGTCTCGGGTCGTTTCCACATTTTTTTCACGTCATAAATCTAGATTTCCCACAGTCAGCATAAATTAGAGCACGTTTTCGCCTGAATGTCCTGTGCACCGGGGTCGTTGGCCGCGGCCGCTCGATAGCAACGCAGACTACGGCTTGGATGGACACACACATGTAAACATACGGCCTCTTTCTATGCATTTCTATGCATACATAGTCAGTCTTATGTGATATGATCGATTGCCTATTAGAAGTTGATCGACGTGTAATAATTGTATCAATTTTCATCACAATTTATTTTACTCAAGGCTTTGACGAATGAGCACTTAGCTTAGATTTTATGACCTAACTTTTAACTCGTTTAAGCTGCTAATATGTCGCTCGTCAAAATCACTTTAAACGCGTTTTGGTTGAATTTTTGTTGAATTTTATCTTGGATTTATTTTGAGTTAGTAATTTGAGAGATTTGTCAAGATTATAAAGCTAGAAGATAAAAGTGTTCTTCAGATTGTAAGTGAGATGCTCTTTCGTAAATGATAATAATATAATAATTTGGAAATAACTGTTTAAAAATAGAATCGTACCGTAAACTTTTTGTCTTACCGTCGCAAAATTACGCTACTTACTCATTTAACAATCATAGTTAAATATAATCTAATTTATTTTAAGGTAAACTAATGCACTTATCAAAAATATAAAAACTTCATAGCTTCTCAACCAACAGATAAAAAATACACTAAGTAAAAAACATGATCACTTGTCGATGGCTAAGCTCCGGGTTAAAAACCAAGACAAGACTAATATTATGCAGCGACCGTTCAGGCCATTGAGATATGGCGCATGATTAGTTCAACTTTCGTTTGTCGCGCGTGTCAGCAAGATTGGATTCCAGTTGACTTGCCGTTGGTGTTGGGTTCCTGTGGTCGCATGAGCGGAGCGACAAGCGGGCTGCGTTTCTTATTATTGGTTAAGATTTTCTAACTAGTAAAATTTATAATTTTAGCAGACTTTATTTAAATATCTTTTCTTATTCTTTGTATACTTGAAAATGTAAAAAAAACGAATTTGAACAAAATGTTATAGCGAAAAATTCATCAATTCTTTTAAATTTATTTTGATTGTTGCGATATCATAATGCGGAATAAATGGAAAGGAGGTAGCAATACGCCTACTTCCTATCTCCTGGGTCCTATGCTTGATAGGAATACGGATGTTTTATACCTCTGCCACATTCTTATGGTTAAGACGGGCGTGATATTATGTATTTTCGATGTTCTATTGTGCAACCACAGGGGTTTGCCTATTTCACAACTCTAGTTACTCTTCTTAACGCTCAACCAAACCATCACTAGGACCCCACATTTGTGGGGGGTCAAAACTTTTTGTTTAAATCTCACTAGAAGACATGTCTTAGAATTGTGTAGTGAAATTGAATAAGTTAATGCTTAGTCTCAAACACTTGTGTAAGTTTCTAGTCTGTTTGTTTAAGATCTCCGCACTTTGATTGTGATTTTAGGAGGATGTATTTGCTTTTGAGTACTGCAGTTGATTACTTTTAGACAAAGGTATAGGGGAGCAGTTGCTTTTGAACTAGTATTGTGAAATAATTGTGTTGACTTACTATTTGGTACTATATATAAGATGCTTGGAAATTGTGACGACTTCAAGCATCACACTTATGTGCAGTATATGTGACACTTGGTTAAAAAAACAACAGTACATAAACAACGAGTAGTCTTTGGCACAACGAACGTAATGTTATGTTAAATAGCTTACAATTGACATCTGGAGTGGTATACTATGAGGATCTCGTATCGAACAGAATAAATTTCCGTGCATTTAGCCGTTTCTGCTATACCTATTATAGCAATCAAATTTAGGCCCCATAGTTTTGTCACTGTCCGTGCTGTCTACACTCTTTACATATAGACACCTTGTGTATATTTGGCATTACTCAGTCTCCCGCTTTGCTTTGGAGGGAAGCAAAGATACATACTTTCCAACTCCAACTACACTCATGGACAAATTTAGAGGAACGCAAAAAAAAGTTCAATTATTTTTATTTTATTCTCCTTACGCACTGGCCACCTATAACAGCATTTGTGTTATTTAAAGCAAAAGATTTTATCGTCTTTTGTTTCAGAGTTTCGTTTGTTTTTTTACTCTACGTGATAATTTTAATAAATGTGCGCTGTAAGAGAACAATTAGAGCTAATTGTCGTGTTTGAAAATTTTTGTAATAGGTTTTTTTTTCACAAAAAATATTCATCGCGGTGTTACTTGAGACTTTTTCAAAAGTTTGAATTGATAATGCCGGATCTCAGCGTAGCTCAAGTGTCCAAAGCTGTAACTTTAATCGAACAAGGTTACACTTACAATCAAGTGGCTCAAATGTTGCGAGTTTCCAAATCTGTTATTTTTCGCAATGTAAAACGATACCGGCAGGCAGGCGAATACACGAGACGCAGAGGACAAGGGAGAAAAAAGAAGACCACAGCTAGAGACGATAGATTTATCGTAAGCAGTGTGCTAAGAAACCGTACCTCGACGTCTTCTGAGGTAAGAGCAAGGCTCCAAGAAGTCCGAAATGTGGCATTTAGCACTAAAACGGTAAGAAGAAGACTAAAAGCAGTTGAAATAGGGGCGTTTGTACCTGCCAGAGGGTCTCTTCTTACCACAGGCCATCGTGTAGCTCGGAATAACTTTGCTCGCGTTCACCGTGATTGGAATGACGATGACTGGGGAAGAGTATTTGTTCACTGACGAGTCCAGATTTTGCCTTAAGCCAGATGATAGAAGGGTCAAAGTGTGGAGACGACCAGGAGAAAGATATGCACAGTGTAACATTGTCGGAAGAGAACCTTACGGTGGAGGGTCAGTGATGGTATGGGGCGGCATTTCCTTAGGTGGACGTACGGAGCTCCACATCGTAGAAAATGGATTTTTAACAGCAGCACGATACGTAACTGACATTTTAGAACAAATTGTGATACCTTTTGTCCCATACGTAGGAGATAATTTTCTATTAATGCATGATAATGCTCGGCCACACACTGCCGCCATAGTTTCGAGATACCTTCAAGGGTTCGAAATCAGGGTTTTGGAATGGCCAGCCCGCTCACCAAACTTAAACCCGATTGAACATGTCTGGGATACGCTGGGAAGACAAATAAAAAAAAGAATTCCTGCAATAACCAACCTAAGGGAACTCAAAACCGCCTTGGTAGAAGAATGGGATCAAATGCCACAAAGACACATTGACGAATTAATAAAAAGTATGCCCAGACGAATGGAGGCAGTTTTAACAGCGAGAGGAGGTAACACGAAATATTGAATGTGCCTAGGAGTGTTGGTGTTACCTTACATTAGAGAAGAAACCAGCCATTTGATAAATTTCATGATAAGATGAAAGTTCACCGTTACCTCCAAATTTCGTCAATAACAGATAACTTCAGTATTTTGTTTATTTTTATCAGTAAATTGAACATTTCTGTATTTAAAAAAGTTAATTTAATTAAAGATATTCAAATGAAATAGTATTAAACATAAATAAACCTTTTATTTTTGTGTTATATGACTTTTTGTTTGCGTTCCCCTAAATTTGTCCATGAGTGTATATACTTCTGATTAAATTCGTTGCGGGTTCCAAGACAATTTTAACTCTCCCTGGGATTGCCCGTGTGTCATGCACGGTGCCTTTCAGTTAGTTACCGCTGTAGATCCTGGCGTCACAGGAGTCACAGTGGTGGGCGTGTGGGTGGGATTATATCCCGTAAATAAGTACATAAACAACAGAACATTACTGTTTTCATTGTACCTTCTTGCGAAATGTAACTGAATAGTCCGCAGTTATTAGACGTTGTCCTATTTAAATAATAATAATGCCGGTAACAAGTTTAATAAACCAAAAAGTGAGTAAGTAAAACCTGTAACAACATAAAATTGTAACTGTCTGTAAAAAAACAGTAAATATCATCATATTCCTGAAGGGATGACGACAGGGTACAAATGTAGCACACCTACGAATTCGGCTACGAGCGTGTATAAGGTCTACGAAACGCTACGTGCTACGATCGATGGACTATTTTACTACATACTTTTAGTTCAGTGGATTCGGGATCGCAGTTTTTGTAACGTCTTAAATAAATACATTACTATTGGAAACTTACGCATTGCCACAAAAAAGTATCATATTGTAGCTTCTGGCGGCGACTTAACCCAATTATCATTAATGCAATTCCAGGCTATAAGCTGCATGTGTGGATAATTTCAATAAAATCAGCGCGGTAGTTTTTGCGTGAAAAAGTAACAAACATTCATTTTATAAACTTTCAAATTTATAATATTTCACGACGAATTAATTTATTTTTAAAAATACTAAAGAACGTGTAGTTCAGTTGAAAGTGTTTAATGTTACATTCCATTTAAGTACACTCTTACAAAAAAATATTGTAGTATCTAACATATTTTTTTAATTAAAAATAGATAGTAGAACCTTTCTTCTCTTCTTCTTTTTATCTTGGGAACATAATTACATTTTTGTATTTAGCTGTAATTTTATGTGCTTAAAAACTTTCAGAGAGCGAGAACCTTTTTCCACTATCGTAAACGCAACTAAAGGTAACAGATTTAAAAGTTTTCTACTTCTAACGGCTATTGTACTAACTTTGGTTCCGCTTAGTTTAGTTAGGCTGTTAGCGCTTCAATTGAGGGGTAAAATGAAGCGGGGATAGAGGAACTTTACAGAGAAATTTGAACTCTGAAACTAATATATATAAGGTTGAAGTTTAGAATGATTTAAATCTGAAAGGTTACCTTTTTTCTTCTGTTTATTATATCGCAGTACTCATTGAAGATATAAATCTGAGTTGAAAGAACAATAAGGCTGTGTACGTGTTAGCTATAATTAAGAAAGATAACGGTTGTCTTTCAAAGTACTAGAAGTGTCGTTGAGATATCAAGATTTAAACTTCGAATAGAATTCTTATTCATATGAATGTGTCAATAAAAGTTCGTCGCAATTGCTTTAGTATCTAGATGCTAGTGTTTGATATTGTGAAGTATGTTTGGCACTATCTGTATTGGATTAAAATTGAGGAGTTTATTTGTTTTAAAATCTTAATCTCTGGAACTGCTGATCGGCATGCGTATTCCGTTAAAGAAACCAATTTCAATAAAAATTTTCATAAGCAATTATGATAAAAAAATTGAAATCTTTTAGATTTTTTACAGTTTTATTTAACATAACGCTATAACTAGCTTGACAGAAGCAGTATTGTTTAATGTGGGTAAATCCGCAGGGAATCACTAGTTATTTGCAGGTCCGAGAAATATAGAAAACGCGCTATCGTCTACAGCCGGCGCTATAAAAGACATTGGCTTAAAAGATTTAGTACCTCAGAACAAAGTATTGCCATTTATTGAGCTTTGCAGGAAGCATTCAATATAAATTATACCTACACATTTCTATAGTCTATATTATAGACATGATAATATCAAACTTCTCCGATCAGATAAATAGCTATAAAGCGAATATTTATCGCCGACTGCATGTCATTGAATATTAGTTGAAAATATAATAAATACAGCTATCCAGATCAAGTTTTTTGGATGTCTATATCTGGCATCTGAGAATGAGATGAGGAGTTATAAGTAGGTACGGAGGCTTTATTAGCACTATAGTGTACCTTGTAGTCCGTGCAAACACTACTTAGAATACTTTTTTACATTACACGTCTAAACAAATCATGCATACATTAATTCCATGCCACTAGTTTCATAATGTAAATAAGGTATAGCTGGCGGCAGGTTTATGAAATAATGATGGTGTTTTCTTACTCATCATATTGTTTCCACGTTTATTTTTCTAAGTTTAAACAAACTGAAGAAGTCACGTACTTACAATACTTTACGTAACTCCCAAAAGCTCTACTGATATTACATTCTGCCATCTCATAGAAGAAGTTTAGTAAGCTTACCTGCTCTGTACGAACGTGATGAAAATGTCTCTTTGTATCTTGTGACGCAAAGAGCCCCTGCATACTAGGCCACTATTGGTGGCGACTAATTTATCGCATTTACCAGAATAGATACATAACAGAATAGATACATATACAGAATGAAAACATTTCAATCAATCTCTTTGATGGCATCGGCAAAAACTGAATATTCGAGTAGCTGCTTCTAAGCCTCAAGCTGCAGCATTACTCGTTGCCACAGTAGTTGGCACAAAAATTGGTTGGTTGGAACAATTGTTTAAGTTGAAGTCAAGATAACAGTACATTTTAAGTACAAACAATGTTGGCGTAAAAGGGACACAAATAAAATATTAGGTGGAATCTGTTTAGGTATCTGAATAAGCTATATTTGTTGTTATTGTTTCATTTTGTTTTTCTTTAGCTTTCATCTAACCACGAACAATTAATTATTATGATACCTATTTGCTTAAGTGCGGTCTTGGTTTCTATTTCCTGACAGAGTAATAGTATTATTGTGTTAGCCTGAAGCAATTTCTTAGTAGGCACGATAGACGACAAAACTAAAATGCGTGCAGAAGAAAGGGAATCTACCGAATAATTTGCCAGGTAAGTATTACATAAACATAAAACCACGCCTATATTACCTAAAAGAGTAAGAAAATCGAACTCCGTGCAGCTATAGAGCCTTTCTTTTCAAAAAAAATTCCATATAACACTTTTGCCCGACCCGTGAATCGAAACCGGGCCCTCGCGGTGAGAGGCGCATGCGCTAACCACTAGTCACACTTATCCCTTGTAATAGATAATGTTACTGCTCTGCTCTTGTGAGGTTTAGAGTAAGGTTTATAAACAGCCTATAGTTTTCCACAAGATGCAACAAAAATATCCGATTACGATAATTTGTACTGGTGGTAGAGCTCTTTTGAATGAGCTCGAGGGCGGCAGCACCACCGTCTCACCTTTAACCTGCCGCCAAATAGTAGTGCTTCCATTACTGTGTTCCGGTTTGGTGGTGAGATCTGGTCCTGAAATTACTGGCACATAAGGCATAACACCGTAGTCCTCAGCTGCAGCGCCGCATCTGCAATCTGCTTTTGTGGATTGTTGATGTCCATGGGCTGTACTCCACTTATCATCAGGTGGACTACACGTTCGATCGCTGTGGACGTAGTATAAAAAAAAAAAAATTGCCAGATTTGAACAATCGCACAATGTTTTCACTTAACCAATAAATATTAGTTTAGATTTCATCTCCATTGTCTCGTATGTATATTATTAATAAAAATGTTTTGGCTGCCCAACTCAACCGCGTCGTACAATGGGTTCTCATATTCAAGAGTAGGTACCTTCTGTCCTGTTATAGACTAATAAATTAACTTACTGAAACTTCTCAAGCATTGTTTCGTCTGTCTGTCTTGTCTTTTGCACGTTGCAACAAAACTAATTGGACTTATTTGTACGTCAGTTGGTTTTAATTTGTCTGCTTCTTTAAGTAATCATCTAACTGAATGTAAAACGACATAATTATCTGCAATTTTTGCACAAAAACGCGTAAAAAATCTTGTGATTTTTACAAGCCAAGTTTATGAAGCTCACAAAAATCTTGTTTCAAAATAAAATAAAATAGTTTCAAATGAAATATAGTGTCTCTATTGCAGTCACTTTCCCTTTATTCTAAGAACTGTTTCACAATTCACAGTTTAATTTAGTTTATTAGGCTTCATCCTAGATCCTGACCAATCTCTTTTATGGAAATATGAATTTCGAATCGTCGCTGCACTAGCAAAATTTAAATTTTGTCTCCGTTTTAGCAATTTTTATATGAAATTCTGCTGCAAATGGGATCTTTAACACCGGATAACAGAAAAACTAGTCGAGAAACAAATACTAGGTACTTAGTTTAAATATGCTTGAGAAAAATATTTTACTTGGAAACATTGTATGGTCTCTTTCAAGTTGTAAAACAAAAGTAAACTTTTGTGACAATGACTAATAATATCAGACAAATATTTTTACATACATAAACATACATATTAATATAAAACAAAGCCCTGATGAATGATTGGACAACTGAATTTTAATAACTAGTTTTCGTCCACGCATAAAGCATAAAGTAACATAGCTTTAAAAACAAACATCAAAATCGACCCGATAGTTTTTGCGAAAAAGAGTATTAATTATCAGGATTTTCATTTATAATATCCAAAGAATGCTTAATTTTTTAATGAAAATAACAAAACCATGTACAAAACTGCCTCGATGATCTACTGGTTAGCGTATGCGCCTGTCACCGCGAGGTTTCCCAGGTCGGGCAAAGTGTTATTTGTATACTTTTCTTCCTAATCAATAACAGCACGGAGGTGGAATTGTGTCCGGTGGATGGCGATAGACTCACCCCTTATCCCATGGGACCTAAACATAACAGGTGAAATGTGTGTGTTTGAAACGTCTCCCACACCCTTCTGGATAATATAGGCGTGATGTTATATATTTTTTTTTTGTTTTTTTTTTTAAACGACGCCGCACTAGGAATAGCTCCTGTGTCGCGGGGGTTCACAAACATATATTTTACACACACAAAGTACACCCAGAGTCAGAACAAATCTTTGCGAATCACACAAAGATTTGTCCCATGTGGGGATCGAACCCACAACACCAGCGTAATTGAAAGCGGCGAGGCGACCGCTTTAACCGCTACGCCAACCGTGCACTCAATTATCTATTGAAAGAGCTTAAAAAGTACTATCCTTTCCTTTTCCATTCCGTTTGAAAGCCCAAGGCTATTCCATCAAACTACTCTCCTCAGCAATAATGCAGTAAATCCTAATATTATATCCAACGGTCCGAATCATTTATCAGACACAGCTAGTCTAAGAGCTTTTTCAAGAAAGCTTTAGACGTGACAAATCGTAATACGAAGCGAATTATTCACCAAAATATACGAGGTTTTTATTAAACCAATAAAATTGTGGCTTAAAATTTGCATGTTATTGTTAAACATTGCATTGTTGCAATAAAATTTGAGTGGTATGTTGTAAAATTTTGAATACTGTATTCAAATTAAAAAAAAAATTCAATTTTAAGATCTACTTGATACATGTTTGCCTACTGTAACATTTTTACAATATTATAAGTGTAGTGTGAGTAGAATATTTTAAGAAATTAATAATTTATGCAAGAATGTGTGAAACATACCAAATTTACTGGTGTCTATGTATAACATCGTTTCATTGTTTTAAATTATCAAAGATAATTTATTTGAAGGAATAAAACTTGATTTAACAAGTACTTGGCCATTTACTTACAAGTCTAAAGGGTTCATGCTTGTTTATTTGCCTTGCCTTGGTTGATTATTTTACGGGTTTGAACCGGTAAGTACTTTTGCACAATGAGCTAATAAAACCTTACTAGTAAAATTGTTGTACTGCAAGTTACACTGTTAATTTCTTCAAATAAAACCTTGTGCAGCTGCCCATTTTTAGGGTTCCGTAGTACCTACAAGGAACCCTTATAGTTTCGCCATGTCCGTCTGTCCGTCCGTTTGTCCGAGGCATAGCGACGAAACCGTTGGTGCTAGAAAACTAAAATTTTGCATAAACATGTATGTTAACTATACAAAGAAAGTCGTAGAATAAAATTTGGAAAAATATTTTTTTTTCGGGTAGCTCCCCTACATGTAAAGTAGGGATGTTTTTTTTTGTCGCCTACCCCATAGTGTGGGGTATTGTTAGATAGGACTTTTAAAAACGTTCAGGGGATGCTAAGACAGTTTTTTGATTTAGAGATCCGTTTGCGAGATAATTAACTTTAAAGAACAAATTTTTGTTCGAGTAGAGCGTCCTCCCCCTCTAAAAGCTAAACTACTGGATCACAAAATCTGAAAAAAATTGTGTCGGTAGTATATGTAATGAACTTTAAAGGAAAACTATAGCGGATAAGTTCACTTCATTAGTTCAAGAGGAATAGGGGTCCGAAATGTCAGATGCAGTTACTCAGAATATTTCGTTCAAAATTCTTGAAACATAAATAAACATACATAATACATATATAAAATCACGCCTTTATCCCACGGGGGTAGGCAGAGACGATGGAACGCCATGTGCTTCGCTCCTTACATACTTCTTTCGCTTCCTCAACATTCATACATCTCGTCATACGTGCTAGCTGGTTTCGTGTATTACAAACATTTCCTTTCTGAAGGACGCGATTTATCTGGTCCCTATATGTCTTTCGAGGAAAAAATAAATAATAAAATAAATAATTTCGAGGATAACATAAATAAAATAAATTAAAAATAATTATTATCTATCTAGGTCATACATAAGATCACGATTTTTATCTCAAGACGAACTACTAGAACAGGTTGAGTGAAAAGTAGTTTCGAAGCCTAAGTGGGGACGATATTTTTTCTGTCGCCTACCGCATAGTGTGGGGTATCGTTAGATAGGTCTTTAAAAACATAATGGGGTTGCTAATACAGTTTTTTGATTTAGGGATCCGTTTGCGAGATAATTAACTTTGAAGAGCAAATTTTTGTACGAGTAGGGCGTCCCACCCCCCTCTAAAAGCTAAACCGATAGCTTAAAAAATCTGAAAAAATTCACGGTGGTAGTATATGTAATAAACTTTTCATGAAAACTATAGCGGTTACTTTAACTTAATTAGTTCTAGAGTAATTGGGGTCAAAAGTGTAAAATGCAGTTACTTAGAATAATTCGTGCAAATTACAAAAACCTTTGAAAGTAATGACTTGTATGAAGATGTTATTTGTTTAATACAGATAGTAAATCCCTTTTAAGTCGAAATATGTTCTTACGACTAGCTACGGAACCCTACTGCGCGTGGCCCGACACGCACTTGGCCGGTTTTAGTCCTTATTCTTGAACTTTAAAATTCTTAATTGTTAAAGTATCTTCTGTATAAACTATCTTAAAAATCACTAGTAGTACTCAAAGTTCTTGGTTATAAATTTAACGAAACATACAATGAATTGAAAAAAAGTCAATCGGGTTGGCAGAGTGGGTAGTGTACCTGCTTGCGACGCTTAGGTCGCGGGTTCGATTTCCGCTGAAGACAAATCTTTGTGTGCATAAACAGGGAGGTTTGTCTTGGTCTGGGTGTTTCTATGAATAATAAGTATTTATTTACAAAAGAAAAGTATATATGTATTAGTATCAATTATTTTAGTACCCATAGTACAAGCTCTACTTAGTTTGGGGCTAGATGGCATGCTGTGTGATATTTATTTATTTTCTTATTTAATTTTACTAATCGCGTGCTAAACGAGCACATCATGGTGTTCCTTTATAAATACATAACTCAGACCGCTGTCATCCGTCTGCCTACATTCTACATCCTACATGCTACATCCCACATCCCGTCCGGAGATTTATCACAAAAGAAATAAAGTGCTACATTAGTCGTCGGCCATTACTTCATAGCATAATAGACAAAAATAAATATATGGTGAAAGGTAGACAAAAACATATTAACATGTCTTAAGTATTAGAAAAACAAATATAATTTTCTTTCTTTTTTCTTGAAAAGTTCAAATAAACTAAACAAATTGTGTAATGCCACTTTACTTAATAATAACTAAACTTAATAATAATATTAGGAATTATATGTTAGATAAGGCAATCGATTTTAATAAAAATTTTATTAGATTGTTGTTCTTGACTTAATTTTATTTATCTGTACTCTGAATAAATTGAGCTTAGCCTTTATTTTGTGCTTAAGCGACAATTTTCTCATTTTTTGTTTACTTGTTTGTAAATCTTTTAAAATTGTTGAACTTTAGAGGCAAACTGTTGTTGTCTATTTCTCTTTAGTTTAATTTATACACATCTTTGTTTAAAGTTCAAGATTGGGGTAAATAAATAGTTTCGTCTTTTGATAAATTTAGTATTTTTCTTAATGTTATATAAATACGATTTAATTTGTATAAACTATTGAAATAAATAAATTACGCTTTTCATAATTGAGACTACCCACGACTAAGCTGTGGGAATCTTATAAATATGTATAATTTAAAAACAATTTTAGAATATTTTATCATTTATCGTTGCTTTTCTTAAAATTCAGCGTTCATTTAAATTCTGCCGCCACTTTTTCTTTTTGATATCATATTTTGTATATTTCAAATTTATATTGAAATTTTAACCTACCTATTGGTTTATTTAAAATCTACTTATATTTTTAGCTGAATAACATTACCAACCATTTAATGAAACTGTTTTTATTTATTCATCAGGATATTAAACTTGGACCAGAAACTATTTTAAGTCTGACAATTGAATAGAATTCTAAATTGTACTGTTGAGATTTCCATCAAACGTATCAAAAAAGTTATATTCTTCTTTGATTTAACAATTCTACATTGATGTCGATGACCTCGTGTAGGCTATCATTTCAATGTGAAAAGGTCTCTTATAATTGACACTAAACATTTCAAAGGGAGTATGATCGGCTCCGTGCATTACGGTTCACTGCGTGTACATAATTATGTGAATTTTCGTAAATCATTAGGTTACTTTGACTTGTCTTCTAGTTTTCCTTATAATAATAATAATAATAATTCTTTATTTCAGATTTACATCCATATTTACTTTTATTATTTACTTATACCTGCTTCCTAAAAACTCAGAATGATCGCTTACCAATATCATGGTCAAACGTGTGCCTGTACACCGAAAAAATTTACTCTCATGCACTATGCTGTTCTTGAAATTAAAATAAGGTGTTGGTGGTCATATTTTATATCAAATAAAAGAAGAAAAAATACAGATGGTAAAAAATATTTTCAATGTTTTGTATGCACTTTAAAGCTCTTAACTTTAAAAAGAAAACTACTACTTCTTAATCATAAAGTGCCACACAAACATCAAATAAAATGGCGTCGTGAAAGTAAAAACTTAAATAAATCTGGAAGTGAGTGTTGGTTGCATAAGTTGTGAAAATCTAGCTTTAGACGGAATAAATATTCAGGCGAATGAGGCTGCGGACGCCTTCACGAAACAATGTAGAGCTATGAATCCATAGAGAATGGCTAATTATTACAAAACAAAAATAAAGATATCGAATTGAAATTGATTGAAGAACAATACCTAGTTCGTAATTTAATTTTCATTAAAACAATATATTATCCTTTAAAATAATTTGTGTAACAAAATTAATATATTAAAACAGTTCAAATGAGAGTTTAACGACTATACTAAGGAAGTCCATCATTGTCTGGAATAGACAGAACACCTTGTTTTAGCTTTAGAATAAACATAAATATTAACCTATATAAGGACTTTTCTACGTTGTTTCAACTCCATGAAAGGGAATTAAGGTTTTAAGAATAATACAGAAACACGTGAAACAGTACATATATTGCGTCAGTTATTTTTCAGAATCGCGCTTCAACCTTCGGGAGAAGAACACGATTGACGCGGGTAAACTTGTGAAAATAGTTTATTTAAAATAAATATGAGATTAAAAATGTCGATGTTGGATATTAATGCATATAATGTACTCGCTACAATCTTCTTAAGTCTATGCACTGAAGCGTTTCACGCTGCAGTGTTCACGGTTTTTTCACCTTTAGAGAGTCGAGCCTTTGACATGTAGAGCACTGTATGCACGCGCGGAATGGGATTGAGGCCGGAAGGTTAAGGCCGTTCTGATTACGTCTCCATTCCGCGTGTGAGGGTCTGATGGACGATGATGACGGAAATGTTGGGTGAACCATGATTAGTGAGAGATGAATGGTAGGTAAAGGACGTATATTTTCCATTCCATCAATGGCAAGATTCGATAAGAAGATGTGTGCGTGTGAAAGTGTGTGTGTAAATAATGTTTTCTATGTGTGATGATTTTATTCAGATATTGCTGTTTCGGTCTTTATTTTGTGTCTAATTATTATTTTTATTATATTGTTTAAATGATTTCAAATTTAAACTACATTTCAAAGTTTCTTTTAAACAGTTTTCCCAAGGTAAATTTGATTGACTGAAACAATTAAAATTATCTAACTTTACCTAGTTTATATTTTATAGACTAATTCTTACATTATTTGCTACCTAAGATTACTTTGGGAGTAGTTTTCTTCAAAGAAATTTTGCACCCAAAATCGCAAATTTTAATGAAAATACCTAAATTAATTAGTTCAAAATTAGTTCAGTTCTAAGCATTATAAACGTCTTGTACAACGCGAATACTTTATATTGAGCTAAAATTAGTTTTGAATCAAATAGTTTTGAGTAAATGAAAAATTGTTAGACTCTTTGAGTAATGTAGGCTTATTAGTCTAAGAGAAGCTTAAGTTGAAAGGTTTAACAGGTCCTAGATTAAAAGTCCAAGTATCTAAATGAAGAATGGAATGCATATTAGTTGTCGTTGAATTAGAAGAAAGTAAAAAATAAACATAATTATATACAATATTGTATTAAATGATCTTTCCGTTTTACTTGTATGTAGTTTATTCGTGCCTTGAAAATAAATTATGCTACTTTTATCGACATGACATGGCCCATCTGAATTTGAAAATTTTGCTTTAGTGGTTTTTGGGTCTATTTGTGCTACTCAAAGACGAACCTGTCCTCTTTTTAATCTAATCTTATTTCTAATATATAAAAATCTCGTGTCACTGGGTAAGTTATCAAACATTTCCGTACCGCCTTGACCTATTTTAATGATTTTTTCGTGTATATTTATTTGGTAGGCTATTTATTATTAATCGACGTAACAAGCTGGTGGAGCCGCCAGTGGAAGTTAGTACTTGTATAGATAAATACTAACTGTTTCCAAATAGTAATGAAATTCTTATCAGATTCGTAATTTGACAGGTGAAACACCGTTGAAGTACTCTCACTCTGCAACGCAAATAAAAACATTGGATTCAATGTTTACCTTCGAACTGAACCAATGTTTGGTTTTCAGAATACTATATTGGATGTTCAATGCTATTATTTGTGGTTTTAAAATTGTTTGTGGTAGATTTTGTTGTGCAACATTTTGAAAATAAAAGATTGAGATAGCTGCGGATTTTGATTGAACAACCATATTTTTATTTAACCAATACATGTTTTTTTTTTCGTCTAAATGTAGTTATTATTATATAGATGGTTAAATTACAAAAAGATATGACAGAATGATTATGAATCTTTATGTTTTTTTTTTGATCTTTTGTTTTGCTTCAATCCTCATCCATGACAACATACTTTGATCGGTACGTATACTATAATATTATAAATAGATAGATAGATAGATAGATAAAATGCTTTATTCATAAATAAAAACATACATTTTTAAACAGGCTCCACAAAACCGAATGATCTGTTTGTCTGTGGAAATACATTGCACTCGGATTAGAACAACATTTCACTTACACTTTACTTAACATAATTAAGACTTTGTATTATACGCTTTCAACATTAAAGTAATTTAATATCTTATTGTAGGTATTAAGATAACCTTTACATAACTTGAGTGAGTTCTATGACTCATTTACGTTATGTATCAAACAAATGTTTTTTTATAAGCTATGGCAAACTTTCTTTTGTTCTTTTCACATCTTAATTCATAGGGCATTTCATTTAAAATGAAGAGAAAGTAAAGTAAAGAGAAAAGAGAAAGTAATTCGGTTTTTCTGTCTGTCTGTTACGCTTTCACAGTTAAACTACAAAACCAATTTCGATGAAAATTGATATAAAGATAGTTTAAGGCCTGGGGAAGGACATAGCCTATTTTTATTTATACACGTTCCTCGCGGATAAAACCGCGTGCAAAAGCTAGTATTTAATATTTAGTCACACAATATCTCCTGTGTATTGAACTGGAAGCAGTAACAACGCTTTATTGTTTGCCTCCACCCACGAAGATTTTATTCATGTCGAAAAGTATATAAACGATCGTGCTCATAAAGCAAACAATAGAGGGTTTATTGGTGGTTGAGCTTTTGTGAACGGGCTTGGGAGGCGAAGAACCACTACCTTACATTAGTGTAGTGTTCCGGTTTATTAGGTTAGGTTTAGTAGTAAAACATTCTAGACTAGGTATACTGCGTCTACATTAATTTGTTGATGATAAAAACTTTTTGGTGATACAGGTAAAGATGACATTTAAATTAATTTCATAATATAACATTATTTAGCTTGAGAAAGAAAAATTATCCTGAGCGTATCGCAAATATAGCAAGCAAATACGTACTTTGCTCTCTTGTAACACAAATAACTATTGTTACATAACTATTCAGTCAAAAAATTATCAATTTTTATACGAAATTAATCCTGTTTACTGGATAAAAGTATGCCACTTTTTAACACGCTTATATTAGCTTCACCTGTATGTATGTATGTATGTAACCGACTCCTTTGGACTCGATTTTGACCCACTTTAACCGGACAGATTTCATTAAAATTTTGCACACCTGTCAAAGATCGATGACAATGCAATAATTCGATAAAAAAAAATAAAAAAAAGAAAAAAAAATTAAACTACATTTTTTTAAAAAAAAACGCTCTTATAAATAAACCAAACTAAAAAGTAGAAAATAAATAATAGTTTAAAAAAACTAAAAAAACACGCTTTTAAAGTACCTACTTCTAACTAAAAAGTGAAAAATAATCCCTAATATAAGCTGAAAATGGTAATGAACAAAAAATACTTGTATTATTTGTGAAAAAGCGTGGGTTGCTCGATAGACGAAAAATATGGCACAGAGCGCCCCACGCTTTTTCACAATAATACTAGTATTTTTTATATTAAGAATTATTTTTCACTTTTAAGTTAGAAGTACTTTCAAAGCGTGTTTTTTAGTTTTTTTAAACTATTATTTATTTCTTGTGTAGTCTTTACATTTTTTGTAGTTAAAAATACCCAGCTTTTATAAAATTTCGGATTAAAAATAAAAATATGCAATTGGTTATCAGCATTCTAGTCACAGTCGATATGCGATTTTAATAGTTTGCGCAATCCTAATTCCTAATATAATGAATGCAAAAGTTTGTAAGAGTGTGTGGATGTCTATATGGTCATCCTTTCATGCAAATGCTTTGTAATAAAAGTACTAGCAAAATATTGCCATAAGAAATAGTCAGGTGAAAAGATTTCTCTAAATTATCATAGCTTTAGGCTGCTTTAATCAATCATATTAGAAGCTATTTAACCGAATAACAAGAAAACAATGTTTCATTTTGTGTAGCATCACCTACTCGTATACCGTAACAATTAATCATTGGTACTCTGCAAGTCATCCTCACTGATAGGATGGCGTAATCGAAACTAGTGAAACCTACATTAAGGCAAGTTTGTTTTTTATTCTTATACTTTATAGGAGATCTACCTCGTTGTTCTACTGCCTCGTTGGTCTTGCAGTTAGCGTATGCACCTTCTCCATGAAGTGTCGGGTTCGATTCACGAATATGGAATTGGCCCTTGGAATGGCGATAGATTCACCACCTCCTATCACTTAGGACCTAATCATAACAGGTGAAAATATGTGGATGCAATTGGCATTTTTCTGCTGAATCTGTTATTTGTCATAATCTGAACCTCTGTTATAATCTTTTATCAATCTGTTGCGATGCTTAATTGACTTTAGTATCGTCCTTTTTGTGACCTAAGTACATATAAATGTCATTATCTATTCCGAATACTTCCAAAACACTTCAAAAAATATGATAGCAAGTATATTAAATAAAGGCATTATTACTACCCGTACCTATTGCCAAGTCTAGATAAATTGTCTAGGATGAATAGTAACGACCTCTCAAAGAAAATGTGGCAGCATAAAAAGAATAGGCTTTTTAATACTATGACATTATTATAATATTTTTTGATCGTGACATTTCTTCCTCCTGTTTCTTTTTGTGAATATTATAACGTAATATGGAGATGATTTATCATGGTTTCAATCACTATGAACAAAATATGCAATAATTACGCCGAACATTTTTTGCTTTTCGTGATTCAAATTGAGTTTGGTGATTGTTTTTACCTATATTAGAAACTCACACAGGGTAATTTTCGGCCATAATAAAATGACGTAAGCCGCCCACGGGCTCCTGGGCCAGCGCCCACTCTTTTACGGTGGCCATGCGAAATGGTGAATGTTCATGACTGTTGAATGCAACTCCGTTTTTTAATTACGTTGTTCGTTTAATTAAACTAAAAAACACGCTTATAAAGTACTTCTAACTAAAAAGTGAAAAATAATTCCTAATATAAGCTGAAAATGGTAATAAACAAAAAATACTAGTATTATTGTGAAAAAGCGTGGGGCGCTCTCTGCCATATTTTTCGTCTATCGAGCAACCCACGCTTTTTAGTTAGAAATACTTTAAAAGCGTGTTTTTTAGTTTTTTTAAACTATTATTTATTTTCTACTTTTTAGTTTGGTTTATTTATAAGAGCGTTTTTTTTTTTTTTTTTTTATCGAATTATTGCATTGTCATCGATCTTTGACAGGTGTGCAAAATTTGAATGAAATCTGTCCGTTTAAAGTAGGTCAAAATCGAGTCCAAAGGAGTCGGTTACATACATACATACATACATACAGGTGAAGCTAATATAAGCGTGTTAAAAAAGCTATAATTATATACTGAAAGGTACAGTGCTTCAAAGCGACAGGTTTCTAACAATATTGCAAATCTCTATTACCTTCAGCGAATTTTGCGTCACCACATTGTTGTAGCTATTACAGCATGGTTAGTCTTGGATATGTCAGTGTAATCTAGTTAACGGCAAGATGTTACTTGACAATGTGTCGTGAATCTAAGAAAGAATCGATGTCCATTTAAAATGTTCCTATATAACTTATTTCAAGTTTACCCCAACACATGAAACCTGACAGGTAAAGTGTTGATGTTATACATCTATGCCACATTTTTCTAGATAATATAGTGGTGTTATATTATGTTATTTAAAATTAACATTATAATGGCTTACATAAGACAAAATAATATTACAGGAGTGTTCACTCCTGTAATATTATTTTGTCTATAAACCAATAAGAATCTTACGGCTGAACCAAAACAATATCTTGGCTTTTATTTATTACCAAAATAACAAAATAACAATCGCATAAACTTTTTCTTAACCCAACAACTCTTTGACAAATAAAAGTATTGAAGAATCGTATCGTAAATACTTCATCTTGGTCCAATTTTCCAGCTCGCGAGTTAATCTTAATCTCGCTCGCGGCAATGATACTTGATACAAAGGGAAAAGTGTTTTTTTTTCAATATGCTTGTAGCGTTAGATAATATTTTTTTTATTGTTAAAATACAACTTGTAGAACTTATTACCTTTCATAACGGAGATGATTTTTCTACACAATGTATTTGCATGCCGCGAAATAGTGAGACAACTCAAGATTTTCCTCAAAAAGTTGTAAATGCATCGCTATATTTCAAGACTACCATACTATAGCCTCTCATCCTATTTGCAAGGTAAAGTCTCTGTATGTGTGAAATGTATGTTTGTAAACACCCACGCGACTCAGGAAATATTCTTAATGGGGGCGTCTTCTATTAAAAAAAAAGTCTTACCATGAAAACGGAATACAGTAGTGCAAATACTAATACAATTACGAATCCTGTAAAGCTTTCAGAATACTTCTGAGCTTTTGGGCGGAGTTAAGATTGTCCGTGTAAGCTAGGATTTTGATTTAGATGATTACGAATTAGATTCTTAGACCCAGTTTTAGCAGTTTTTGTTAAATTTCAGATAGTTTACTGCCAGTTAGTTCTTTAAATTTCTATGCAAACTAGACTTTTCATATATCACATAAGTTATAGGCTATCAGGTGGTAAAACTGGTGCAAAATGCAAAACATATATTCTTAATCTGTGAGATTAAGAATACATTTGAGAAGAAGGGAGTGATTGTGAAGGCACATCCTCCTTCACAAATGCTCTAGCCCCCAGTAAATCAACGAGTCAATGAAGCAAAGGTTGATTACTGCTTGTTTATAGAAGATTGCCTCCATTGGTGCTATAATTAGTCCATTGTATATATTCACAGAAGAAAATACTGAATTGGAGAGATTGGTGACGGCGTTCCAAGAAATGGAAAGCGTGACTTTATTTCAGTACTTGTTCATTTATCTTTATTCTTGTTTTGGTAATGTTCTTGATTTTTATTTTGGCTTGGTGAATGAGTAATTACGGCATTATAAGCATCATATTATCTTATGTTTATATAATGTAAACATTTTATAAAGAAATTAACGTTAAATCTTTAAAATACATTACGGTTTGTGTCTCTAGTCTATAAAATGTTTAAGAAAATATGATTGAGACGTAATTAATTATACCGAACAGAATATATAGTATAAGATCCCTTAAACAACGACCTTCACCGAGATGTTTATTTGATGAAACGTATTTTATATTTAATTTAATATGTCAATAGATATATTGCATATGGGTTGCCTAACAAATTTCAGTCCATAATATGATTAATTAATAATTGAAAAAAATATTTTTTTTAATCATTTCACTGGTTTGATAATTAGACAAATTCTATACCAATCGAAAATCTGAAGCCTATAGAATATGCAAACGTTGGGTTGCCCATTCTTTTCCGGTCACTACTCCTATAAACAGGTAAATTGATATACCTACCATTTTGCACCGGTCTGATTATTGAATTAAAATTAAATGACAATAAAGATTATTTCATTATGAAAACGATGGTATAGGGTTGCCTGCGAAAAATCAGTCCCGAATGACGGTTGTCGAATTTTGAAAAGTGAAATATTTCTGCAATTCTCAGGCTGAAGTTTCACGCATGATGGATCCGTTGCATTAACCCACATGGAATTTACGAAAATAGTTCGTAAATTTTTTTGAGTTAATGATATCCAGCAGGGTGGTATGGAGTTGGAGTCAAAACCTTTTATTTTTTTTTAAACTGCTCGCTGTCTTCTTTAGCAGAGTAATTTTTCATAAAAATGCGATATCTCGCATCATTCACGTTGGTGCAGTTCTTGATATCATACATACTAGCCGTAAATTCTTGAACGGTCTTCATTTTTTTATCAATGAAAATATCAGCAGCATCTGTTAATGATGCAAAAACTGTTTGTTATTTTTCATTTTCTGAAAATAGCTGAATAGGTTTTACTTTTCCTTTATTATAAAATGCTGCCGTGTAATCGCAACTTGTAAACGCATGGAAGGCGGAAAAGACTTTGGCATAATTTGATTCCTAACTTCAACGCTAAATCAGTGCATTTAATGCAATCAACAGTTTGATTATTAGTCTTTCTAGTTGCTGAACTGGCAAGCTAAAATTCTAATTCAATAAGTTTGTGCATTTTTCCTAACAAAATAATCAAAACGTCAGTATCAGGCTTTAATTAAAATTTTTGAGCCTGGCTTCGCTTTAGAAACATAAAAATAATCCTTGTATCTGCCTCTTCGTGATGACATTAATAATTAGTTTCTTCAGTTTTTTTTACAGAAGTTGCCTGAACTTGATAAGAGTAGCACTGATGGTCCACGGTTAGTAAGATTTTTATTATCTACATGTCTGCCTCACACGTGTTTAAAACTGCACCTACTATCTACATCTCTGCATCACCCAAAGGTTGTAAGGTAGAGAATACTTTTAGTATTAAGTCGGCCCGCCTTTGTACATTGTACATAAAGTATAAAAAAATTGAAAAAATATATTCACTCGCAGAAATATTTCACTTTTCAAAATTCGGTAACCGGCATTCGGGACTGATTTTTCGCAGGCAACCCTATACCATCGTTTTCATAATGAAATAATCTTTATTGTCAATTAATTTTAATTCAATAATCAGACCGGTGCAAAATGGTATATCGATTTACCTGTTTATACCTGGCTACCCAAGAGTTGTGACCGGAAAAGAATAGGCAACCCAACGTTTGCATATTCTATAGGCTTCAGATTTTCGATTGGTATAGAATTTGTCTAATTATCAAACCGGTGAAATGGTTAAAAAAAATATTTTTTTCAATTATTAATTAATCATAATATGGACTGAAATTTGTTAGGCAACCCATATGCAATATATCTATTCACATATTAAATTAAATATAAAATACGTTTCATCAAATAAACATCTCGGTGAAGGTCGTTGTTTAAGGGATCTTATACTAATAATAAACCTTTTTATATGTCAAAGCCATCATAGGCAAATCACAGTTAAAATAAATATTGCATTAATCTGCCCGTCTTCTTATTCACAGTTTTACAAGACGAAATCGAATAAAACTTTAAAACTTATACAGAAATCTGAAAGGACTTTCAAGTATTTACCGTGAAAACAGAAACTAATATATAACAAACTAGGTTTTATTCAAATGCCTTTCAATAATCGATACCAACATTTTAATTTAGGTTTAAATAGCATTACTCATTAGCCTTATGGGCTAGATTGTAAAAAAATAAATCGTCAAACTCATTTTTCATAGTAATTTGAATTTTTTAAATTGGATAGAATACCAGAAGCAATTTGAATGTTCCCAATGACAAAGCCAAATCCACACATTTACACACTCAAACATGCCAAGTCTTAAAACAAATCTTTGCGAATCACATGTATTTAATATACTGACTCAGCCATGCCTTAGAAAATATTGAAACCAAACTTAAAATAAAACTTACACTTAGCTCTTTATTAACATAAAATGAAGTACGAAAAACACCGCTTTAGTTCTGCAATGTTGTTACCTCGGGGCGTTTTCGTTTATTCGAATTAAAGCGATCGCTTTCAAGACTATTATTGTTGGTAACAAAGGACAAGATTAACAAAATACAAGTGTTATTTTGTAATGGTTATGTAACAACCCAAGTATTAAGTCTGATATGTTTGTTATGTCATGTCTTTAAATAGATTTTGTTGATGAGGAATATTCGGATCTGGGATAGTATAAGGATTAGAAAGTGGGTCTAAATCGCGGCATATATTTTAAAAGCAAATAAATGCTCAACGTTTTGTGACCACGAACGATGGAAGTCATTTTGAAACATCAAGTATAGGTTACATCTTTACAAAATGTATTCAAATCGGTAAAGTTTAAAAGTATGGATTTGTTTGTGACAGAGTGTGTTGATTATAATTCTGTGAATTTGTAGTTCATATTGTAATACAAGCTGATTACTGCTGCTGGAACTAAATACATAATAATAATTGTGTCAGTACTATTCTTTACCTAAAGATAACATCGCGGTTATTTAATTACCCAGAAATGTGATAGAAATATAACACCCACAATTATTTTGCCTGTTATGTTTGAGTCCCATTAAAGACAGTCAACGAACGGTCATCCACCGGGCACGGGAAAATTCCACTTTTGCCTGATTCAGGGAACCTTACAGTGGTTACCGTTGCTCACTCACTTTAACCTCATGGTGGGCGGTCACATGCACTACCATTATGATAGTTTAATGCCAGTTAATTAATACAAGGCAACAAAATATGAGGGCGTATTATTAAAATTATCGTGATAACTGCAGTCATAAATAAAACTTGCAGTAATTCAAAGCCATAAGTAGACAACCGTTAAACTGCCCCAATTTTTCATAGCCTTTATTCATATTTCTTTGTATAATTTGTAGGAAATCAAACCTCGTCGCATATAATTTGTTTCGTGTATTACTCGTTTCTCGGCCTCGTCGTGAATGCACTCGAATAATTCATGGCGCTTCATTTCCTTGAATGCAAACACAACGTTTCATACAGCACTAAAGGAAGGTTTACATGAAGCAATTTTAAGTTTGTTTTGTTATTATTTCACTGTCTTGTTGGTCTAGTTGTAGTGCATGCGACCGCTTACTGTAAGGTTTCGGATTCAATCTGATCGGCCAAAAGGGGTAAGGGATTTTGCAGGTTCATAACAACAACACCACTTCTCGCCTGTATTACTCTTGCCACATTTCCACATACTTCTATATATGGGAATGTGGCAAGGATGTATTACACATTTTTGCTGAAATGTTTTTAGGTCCCATGTGATAGGTGGTGAGCCTTTAGCCATCTGAGTCAGAGTCTGAGTCACAGTCAGACAAGAATTGAGAAAAACAGGAACAAAACCAATAATACATGTACCTTAATTACTTAATATCCTGAGCATAAATTTCATCCCACTACAGTGCGGATAATATATCAAATAGATGAACAAACACTCGTACTGAACCAGCTTTGTAAATAATAGTGTCTTTCACCTCTACATTAATACGTGTGAGAACAAAAATATTAGGTATTCGTATTTATAAGCTCTAATTGGAGGGGTGAGGAACTCTACTAGATAAATAGTGTATGTGCGAAAACACATTGTAGTGATTTGTTTAGATCATAATCTTGAATGGTAGATAAGTTTTATGCGTAACGGAAAAAAACTATCTTGTTCTTAAGTATAATAAGTTCAGCTTTCGAAACCTTTAAAATTGATACTGCTTACTTCATGGCTATGAACAAGTTTCCAATATAGGTGACATAACCACATTCAGAGACATTGACTAATGAACACTTTTTTTTAATCAATTCAAAATACACCTGAAAATATTTTTGAATACATACCTATTTAAATAACTGAGTACTACACAGTCATTGAAATAGTTACATAGAGTCTGACTATAAATTTAATATTCGTAAAAGTAAGTTCAAACGATATTTTTGCTATCGATTACCATCTTGGTAACGCTGCTATTGATAAAACATTTACCTTTTAAAAAGCTGACCGATCAACCTTAAAATCTTGAAATTACTATCTCAACTGATTTATGGATGAATTTATCTTAAAACTTGAAAATATAGTTTGACACGTAGACCGAAATCTGACTCAAGATATATTGCACCAATTTTGTGCACCTTATGTCTATAGAGATCACATTAAAATATATGTATCATTTAATCTTGAAGATAAATGCACTTTAAAGATTGCAAAAAATGGAAACATTATTACATTAATACATAATTATTGCATATCAAGAAAGGTTTTAAAATGTTTGCGATATTAAAATATAAACAATGACTGAATTTATTTTTTTTATATTCAAGGGTATTCAAACGCACTTATTATGACATATTGTCGTAGTAACTTACGCTTTAGCATAATTTTTCTATTTTTAGTGACAATAATTTATTCACAATAAATATAGCACATTATAAAAGACACTTTGTCATACGATATTTTTGGAGTCACTGCACTCTAGGCTTATTATGTCATGCAAAATCATAAACCAATATGATTTAGATAAAACACACATTATCTAAAATTATTACACTAAAATATGACCCTCTTTATGCAACAATAACATAGTGATACATTAAAATGTGGGAATAAATTTTTTTTATAAAATATAACGTTCGCTGTTTTCTAAAAAAGAAAATCTGATTTCAAAGCTTGAAGGTGAATGAACTCAATTTGGGCTAGACAGCACTATAGCTTACTAGAACTAAAGGTATTTTAGACAGACGTCAAATTAGATATTGCCTTTGCTATAAAGATTATTTTATATATATAGAGAAGGTGAAATAAGTATATTGTTGTAGAAGAGAGCGAACAAATCTAAGTAAGCTGAAACCTCTATTTAAATTGATTTCTTAAATAATTTTAGTTGCAAATAGTTAATGTAGGGAATAGTGTGTAGTGTTGTAGTGTGCTTGATTCTCAGCGTTTCTTGAAACTACAGAGTAATTTAAGGAATAATTAGACATACATAATAATAGATGTTAGAATTATTATTGAAAATATAAATAAATGTTTTCATAAACAATGTTTGCAGCGTTTGTTTGTACTTTAAGTTACTTAAGTTATCAAAAATATTGCAAAAATGTAATAATAATAACATTAATCGGTTTTAACGTTGCACATTAAACACAGCCGCATAAACAAAATTAAAAGCCGGAAAGTTCTCCTAACCTAACCTATCATGGGCCATAAGCCTAAGGGCTAAAGCCATACAGATGAAAATCCTTATAGCCCATCAAAAAAATAATTAAAAGCAAGTGTACCCAGGTGAACCAGCCATTAGCTATGTGTCCAACATTGTTGCTACGGCGTGCAGCGAGGTCGCTCGGTGAACGACCGACTGACCCGGTTCCCACGAATCGATGGCTGCTTGCACCAACCGCTCGATACTCTTCTTGTAACACATCAAGCTATACATCTCCAGTGAAAGATGGTCTCGCGTATAAAACACTTCCTGTGCAATGCCAGACCAGCTCGTACTGAAAATGTATTGCTTGATGAGTAACTGTGTACAATTGGTAGTAGTACTGAGGAAGGTAATGGTTTGGTTTATATTAAAAAACGAAGAAAGATTAGCAGGTTTCAATGAAAATTTAATTTTATTTTCTCTTATTTCAGGTAAGCATCCCAATCAACTACAGTTTTCAAGGTTTGATTAAAAAGTGAAGATAAAAAGGAGAAGTTGCAAAATCACCTTACTTTCGACTGGGAAATTAGGTATTAAAAAAAAACTTAAAATGAATTGTAACATAGCTGGCTTACGAAATCACATGGAACCTAATCATATTTTGTTCTATTGACGTTGCAACTTCACCTTTATTGATCATTTTTAAGTTTTAATTACTGAAATTAAAACTGCTTACATAATTTTCTTAAGTGACTCTTGTGAAGGATTTCCAGAGGGTAAGCAAAACCACTTCACATTTAAGCTTCATCAAATAAAATGCATAATTGTTTTTCAGTTCGATAAATTGACATAAAATTAGTGGCAAAGGAGAATAAGGATAATATCGTAGTTCTCTAATGTCGAACAACTGCACTTTCCTTGGTTTTTTTTTGCTAGAAGATACACTACTTATTTTCAGGTTGTTTAAATGACGGTTCCAGTGAAATTTACTAAAATGACATGCACCCTTCATACCAATAAAGCACTTACTTAATAGATTGTATCTGATATTGATATGACATAATAGTGTAATAGTATAATAGCTATGACCAGCTTATTGGTCATATAACCGTCTCTAGGGCGTCCTAACGATCACCCGGCCACTAATGGTTGGTATTAGACGTCCAGTTTTGGATGTCGTAACGATTAGGCTGCCCCGGACGTGTAGTGCGCTCTTTATATTTTAGTAGGGTATTGATGTAAGTTTTATGATATTTGAGGGTTATTTGATTGTGCTGAAGCAGGAGCTGTACCTATCAGCACATGATATGATTACTCATGTACTATGAGTTTCTGTTGAGAGTGAGAGAAAGCAGCTGTCACACTTTTAAAACTGTATTTTTTTTAGTAATTCAAAAATTTTCGCTTCATTTGGACTCTTGTGTTAAACGACAGAACATGGCGAGTTAAATTTTGTTGGAAAATAAGTGGGAATAAAAAGTGTTGCGCACCTTTTTATAAAAATATTATAAAGATTTTGTACAAAAAAAATGCGTATGGAAAATCATAGAAATTCTTTCGTAATTTTGCTTAAAATCAGTGGAACAAACGGAATTTCCTCATTGGCTAGCGGTATAATTTGAGTATCGCTCACCGTGAGGTCTAGGTTTTAAGACTCCAGCAATGTTATTTGGGGCTTTTCCGTCAGAAAATTATCAATAGCACCTAATAGTTGGAATTGTGCCCGGTGGATGGCGATAGACTCACCCCATATCCCATGGAACTTAACATACGAAATGGCAATAAGATGCGAAATGTGGAGGTTGAACACCTCTTCTAAGTCCTCCTGGGTAATATAGACATGATGTTTAGTTATATTAAGTGAATCAGAGGTACATAACCTTTAACAAGTTAAAGTTAACAAATGCACCATAGCAAATTTAAAGGCCGTTTATCAAAGTTTAACAAACAAATAGCAGCTTATTACAGACATAAATAACTTATTATATGACGACCGGCTGGCGGAGTGGTTAGTGTACCTGCCTGCGACGCCGAGGTCGCGGGTTCGATTCCCGCTTAAGACAAATCTTTGTGTGCATGAACATGGAGGTTTGTCTTAGTCTGGGTGTTTCTATGTATCATAAGTATGTATTTACAAAAGAAAAGTATATATGTATTAGTATCAGTTATTCTAGTACCCATATTACAAGCTCTGCTTAGTTTGGGAATAGATGGCGTTGTGTGTAAGTTGTGAGATATTTATTTATTTGTGAGATATTTATTTATTTCGTCCAGGGAATCAGAGCGATCATGCATTTGTTTACCTCTGATTGCATGAGATATGCATGATCACTTCAGTGGACTTACTCTGTTGTACGTATTTTTTTGTTACTATTTGTAATATTCATAACATCACGCATTTATTTAGGTCCCATATTATTACGATAGGGGGTGGATTGCCATCCACCGGTCACATTATTAACTCCGTGCTGCTATTGAGATTTGCCTGACGGCAAAATCCCGAATAACACTTTTTCCCGACCCGGGTGGCGGTGAGCGATACACTAATTATACCGCTAGACCAACAACACAAAAGAACAAAGGTATTCAAGGTAAAATATTAATATTAAGAGGATGAAAAAACATACTAGGAAACAAAATGCTCTGCATATTTGTTTGAAATTCTCTCTCATGATCATTTTTTTTTTGTTTAAAAATTGGGTGCTGGCCAGTTTTTATTCGAGTACTTTCAGGCGTGCTGCAAAACGCTATTCACTTCAACTGAAAATTAGCGCAATTAAAATTAAAGCATATATTTTACTATATTTAGGTACTGACACTTGTCTTTCGAGGCAAAAATAATTCTAGAAAGAAAAATCTTAATTCTGACATCAAGATAAATAATATATTTCATCTACACAAAGACACCGATGAGAAAAATATTTATTAATGAATTTGCTTTGTGCTAGCTGTTTTCTGCAATATTTATTTTGCTATACAATTTGTGCACAATAAGCTGTGTTGTTTATTAGCTCTAGTAATTATTACTATCAGCAAATTTTAACTATTTATCAGTAAAGCTAACAAAAAATATTTTTATATTGGAATCTAATAATTTGGAAGACAGCTCAGTTTACCTCACATTTCAAACATAGTCAGACAGATTGCTAGCGAATAGTTTGCAAAAACCTTTTTTTTATTAGAGCTCTATTTAGATTGTGGATTTTTAGTACATTTTTGGAGAGATAGTAATAATAAAATTCCAAAAGAACTTTCTTAGTTTTACCAGGCTTTTGAATTCTTCTATTTTAGTACAGTTAAAAAGTATATTATAAGAATTTTCTTAACAAAAATATCTTCAATTATTCGTCTAAACTAAAACTGACATTATTGAAGTATATAAAATAATAATCTCTCATTTTATCCGTCCTAAAAACGACTTATTTTTCTATGTAGGCATTAAGTTATAAAACATTTGTGGGCAGTTTTGCGGTGATAGCCCAGCCGCCCTACATTCAGACCTTTATACTATCCAAACCTTTATTATTAGGGCACCAGACACTTCAGACTCTCTTATTGGCCTGAATGACCTTTTTTACTTAGTAGGGTGTTATAATAGTATGTAGTTTTAAGTGGTAAACGTAATTATAGTGGGTTATAATTTAAAATTAGGCTACTATATTATGAAAAGTTTTATAGTTAATGCTGATGCTTTTGTTCATTGTAAGGAGGTATATTTAATTCTCTGTGGGTAAGCAACGAAAACACAAGTCAATAAAATGTAATCTATTTAACTCACCTTTCTATTAGATAAACAATTGTTTTGGATAGTATTCATTACGTTCATTTAATGCAATCAAACATATTCTTTTCTATTCTATAAACTTGACAGTCATGACATAGTCGCTTACCAGTGTTTCAGTGCATGATGCGGAGACCCTGGAAGCAATAGTTTTACGCCAGCAAAATTTATGAATTTTCCGCGGCAATTTTTTACTCCTTAAATTTTCTTTAGACCTATAACATAATAGTAACGTTTCACTAGCCTACCCGAATACCCGGTCAACAACCCGCTAAAATGCTTTTCACGGTGTAATTTACACGCTGTAGATATTATAAGACCATAAATAACATAATATTTCGTTCACCCTGTCCTACCTAGCCTTTTTGAAATCTACAACTGTGAAGCAAATATTAATCAATATACGGAAAATAGACGTCCTCTGTCCATGACAGATCTTGTTTTCCTGCATAACTATTCATTCTCGAGCTACGGAACCTATAACCTAGATGTCGCATCTCGATAGCTCTCGACGGCCCGGTCACCGTGTCAAGTGTATAGGAGATTAGCCCTTTTAGCACAAGCCGTTGCTAGGCTGAAGCTTGAGATGTTTGAAGGCAATAAGGGTGAGTTTTGGATGAATTGCACCGTCAGTTGGCTCGTGACCCCGACTGATGCAAGTCATTTCGAAAAATCGAGCATATATAATAATTTACCATTACAAAATTACGCGATTTAGACACGTTGACTATTTTTTGAAAAAGACATTTGCAATATAATATCTTTGGATTGGATTTGTAGGAGTAACTGGTTTTAATGATTTGTCGAATTTGTGCATACATACTTGTAACATAACAGAACGCTTATATTACCCAGTAGCGTGGGGCATTGGTGTATGAAACCTACATTTCACATGTTATGTTTAGGTCCCATGTGATAGGGGGTGAGCCAATCGCCATCCACCGATCCCAAATCCCAACTCCGTGGTTGAGAATCACCATTTAGCCTCTCGTAGTCCACTGCTGGACATAGGCCTCTCTCAATGTGCGCCACAACACCCGATCCTGCGCCTTCCGCATCCAGTCCCCTCCAGCGACCTTCTTTAGGTCGTCAGTCCACCTGGCAGGGGGCCGTCTCACCTTACGGTTGCCGAGTCGCGGATGGGTTGAGAAATGCTAGACGGTAATATCCCAAATAACACTTCTGCTTCACCTGGGCATCGAACCCGTGACTCATACGCTAACAACTAGACCATGATGGTGCTATTTATTAACCTTATTAGAAATAACTGCTGGACTTTATATAAAAGTGAATACCATTGACGTTAAGGCCATGGAATTTCACTAAATGTAAAGAATTTCTGCACCAAATTTCATTCCAGAACCTTTTGGATTAAATATTTAGAATTTCTCTTTTATACATAAAGTACCGGTGCAAAATTTCATGATTTTTTTTATTCTCTGTGTTGATTTTTTTTTTAGTTTTAAAGGATCTTTATTACATAAAAATAGACATCAAACGTAACAAATACAGTGTCAATTAATCCTTGAAGTTAATAAATTAAAAAAATAGATTAAACATAAAAATAACACATTACATACATTATAATATTGTGACAACATTATACGTATTTCATGCAAGCTTTAGTAAAGCATTACATTTATTTGTGTGTTGATTGGTCGTTTAGTCAGTCATCTATAAGTACATCTAATACAATTGTACTTTTGCCATGTCTGTCATAATACTAGGCGTCTTCATAACACCAATAGATGCCAAAACAATTTATTTATTTTTTTGTCTGTCTGTATGCTCGTACGCGCATCACGCAGAAACAACTGCATGTGATTAGATCCGGTTTTCACAGTAGCAGGTGGTCTTAATTAAAAATAAATATATGTTTCATATTTGTATTTCATCCCTAACGTGTTATTAGGGGGTGTAATTTTATATGGGGGTTCATCAAGTTTGAATGATATTGCAAGAAATTTTTCACATAGTTTCCTTAAACGACATAAATTAATTGCTCGATTGACTTTTACCCCAAAGTTGCGGGACTGTGTTTGCGTAGGATTCGATATTCCACAGCTAGTTAAAATAAATAATAAGAAATCAACTTACTTTTAAGAGTTAATCTGAGATCTGAACCTTTAATTGTGCAAACATTTTCTACGTAAAAATTAAATCAAATTCTTAGAAAAAATCCCTGGTAGCATTAGGCACTTTTTTAGGGATAAAATGTAAAATTTGTAAAGAAATATACACAATTATCCTGCATTTAACTAGCCCAAACGTTATCAGGAACTTGTGAATTTAGGCCTTAATCTTTTATAGTTTAATTGAGTTCAGTTCAAAGTAAGCAAATATTAACTTAAGTCATAACAAGACTGCCGCACATTTCAAAGTCTTAATTAAGTTGAAAGATGTAATTAGCAACATGAAATGTTCTTATGAAGTTTGATGGATAAAAAGAAAGTTTTCTTACAAGCTTAAAACGAACTTGAACGTGTTGAATAAGGCCTATAAAATATAGATTTTATATATTATATTATTTATATTATGTCTGTGTGTGTCAATAAACCAGTATAATTTTCTTTGATAAATAAGAGATTAACTACAGCAAGAAAACATCAGGGAAGAAGCTTAGGTAGAAGATAAGTCTCTGATTTGGTCAATTTAGCTGTTTATTATCATTGAAGCACTTTTTAACCTTGTATCTACAATATAAGGTTTAAAACTGCCAATATATTAATGAGCTCGCCTGTACATAATACGTACAAGAAGCCCTTGTGGTTTCGCCATGTCGGTCTGTCCGTCTGTCCGAGGCACAGCATGCATAGCATGTTAGTGCTAGAAAGCTCAAATTTTGCATGAAAATGTATATTAACTATTTCAAGAAAGTGGTAATATAATATCTAATTGAAAAAATCTTCAATTTAAGAGTAATAGGGGTCCATAGTGCAAAATACGGTTACTAATAATACAAAACGTACAAAATACAGAAATCTTAGAAAATAATGACTTGTATGAAGTCCCATGTTCAATATAGATATTAAACCTGTTTTGAGTCCATAATTATGTTGTAAAGGCTGATTACGTAACCCTTTTGCACGTAGCCCGACACGCACTTGGCTGATTTTTTTATTGTATCGTGACATTGACACAGATCAAAGCTGGCATTACCTTTGAACCACATTCCGATACGTAGGAATGTTCGAGTATAATCAAAGGGCTGAGAAGTTGCTCAGTAAATTGTTATAATATTCAACATTGATGGCATACGTGGCCTCGTTTTGTGAAGTAGGGCACTTGAAATAGATATTGTTACAGTTAGTTAGTGAATTAGGTTTAGGTTACGCGAATTTAAAGCCTTTGGGTGTTATTAAACCGATCAAAACCTCTCTACTGTTAGATCGAACGATTTAGGTGCAATAACAGCTTTAGTAGGCAATTAACACGTGATACATTTTGAGGGAGAATGCACCGTCGTCCTACATTTAACCTACTGCAAACATACCAATAATTGTCAATTTTGAAATAAATTTTAATGAACTAACTTTCAGCAGGTAACAGAATAATATAAAATAAACAATTTATTATACTGGAATTTCTGCAAGAAGTGTTTTATCAGTAGTTGGTTTAATTGCTAAAAGTTGCACTCAGGCATAAGCGTTGCATGCATTCTAGATTGACTACTTTAAGAGATGTCTGATTTACATTCAAGTTAACTAACTTAAATCTAATGCACTTTTTGATGAGAATGTCAAAATTATGTATTTAGTAATCTAGGTATGTCTCATGTAATAATATTATAAAGCTGAAGAGTTTGTTTGTTTGACTGAAATTCCAGTCCGAATTGAAAAAATGTGATGCAAAACTTATTTATTATAAAGTCATGAAGTCATTTGCTAAGATAAAAAAAAATGCAATTAGGGGATTGCGTGGGAAAATGCAATTGGAGCAGAGCAGTAAGATATCTTTAACGCGAGTAAAAACGTTGTAAAAATAACAAATTCCTTCACGACGAAGGCGCGAACAAAAGCTAGGCTAGAAATAAAATATTCAGCGGCTGTAGCTACAAATCTTTTTGAAGATATTAGTGTCTGTTGCAAGGTGCGTGATTTCTTTCTAATGTGATACCTGACTGATTTATGTTTGGAAACTTCATATGTTAGAAAATATGTGAAGATTTACGGGTGACTTGAAACATTGAGAAATTAAGAGTTAACATTTTAGTCAGCAAATCAATCACTGTTGTGTTTTACCTAGAAATTTACTAATGGAAAAATCTTAATGAATACTTTTGCTCGACCTAGTATTTGAATTAGTGACCTCGCGGTAAGAGGCGTATACGCTAATCCCTAGACCAACAAGGTGGTAAATTAATAGTTTTCTATTTAAATATCTGTATTAAAGGAGAGCTAAGGCTCTTGAGATCGAATCACCATATTGTGTACGCCTTCTCTTAGTTTACATTTACTAAAACGATTACCTACCGTAATTGATTAGAGTTTTATTACTTTACTTGCTATTGTCTGCTTTTTCGTCCGCGGGGAGTTCAATATTACCACGCTAATTTAAAAAATAATTGCCTCATACACTTTGAATTCCAAACATTACCCCACCTTTTTTCCCCTGGGGAATGGAATTTCCAAAAAAACTATTTTATTCATATCATATCATTACATCGTGTTTGCGCAACGTTTCGTGAAATCGATTAATTGCATATATAAACTTAAAACACCGAATATAATTTAAAGTTAAAAAACACCGATCTTACAATTCACTTACGTCATATAAATAACCTATGTCCAGAATTTAATGCCTTTTCCTTTAAAATTGACAAACCTCCCATTTAAATTTACCCTGCCTCAACTTGGAGATGAAACACATACAAGTTTTTAAGTTATACTTCCAGTTACATAAGTTTTTGCGTGCTCCGCGTACGAACGTACAGACAGACGAACGGACAACAATAAAAAAATTTTTGGTTTCTACTGCTGATATAAATACCCCTCGTGTATATTTTTTCACTATCTTCAATGTACATCCATGGCCAATTTACAATTTTATTATGTTATGTTACTTTACTACTATGTTACGTACTATTATGATGTGTATAGAAAGATCAAGTCTGAAGTATAGACGAGCAGCATTAAGTTGCGTTTAAAAGTCGGTAACGATATTATTTGTGCCAGGAAGATGGGTGACAGGCTTGATCCTATTACATGGGACCCAAACATTACCGATGAAATGTGGGTGTAACACATTTGCCAAACCGCTCTGAGTAATATAGGCGTGATACTATGAACAAATGTTTTTTTTGTTAAAGTTATATTTTTAACATCCACTTCGATAGGTTTCCAAATAATTTCAAAATTAACAAACACGGGTACAAAGTGGATTTCATTGTTATTTACTTGAATGAACAAAGCAGACAGCAGTCAAAAGTAAAAAAAAATGAAAGATCAAATGAAACGTCAATTCCTTCAAGTTTTCGTTAGTTTTTTCAAGTTTCTGTACTTACGACGTTCACTTATAAAGTTATAAATTGTTTTGTTATAAAGAGGAAGGGATAATTACAACTTCGGTTACACGTGTATTTTCTTATGAAAAAGTTTAATTTACCTTTATTGGAATATTAATTTTTTTTTTAATAAATTTATAATGTTGTTAATGCTCGAGGGAACCACTCACCAAGGTCTCACTAGAACCAGACGGGATGCAATGAATTAGCAAATTAATAAAATAATATACCACTTGAATTTCTTATAAGTTAACTAGTGCCACCTGCGACTGTACCCGAGTGGTATTTCATCCCATTATTCTCAGACCTACTAAAATATAAATAGAAAAAAATTGTTTTGGAGAAGTTCAATAACTAACACTGTTACATATTTTTTTATATATAGGATAGATTAAATAAAATATATAACGGGAATTAACGCGTTCATGCAATTATTTACTTTTATATATGTGTACTTTTATATATGACGGATTAGGTGATCTCCAGAGTGTTTTTAAAGAGTGTGACATCAGCATAGCTGACGTCCCAATTGTTGTCCTCATGATTACTCACTCAGGGTCTTCAAAGGAAAACTTCCAAGTACTTTTATAAGCTTCGTTTATTAAACGGGTAGCATAATGACGACAGAGAGAGGTCCGTACTGTGCGGCGGCTCGAGAGCGACTGTGTCGATCGCCCACAGCGCGGCCGCTTTTATAAGACTCGGCCACGTGCACGAGTTTACAAGTTTGTAGGTTAAGTATTGAAATTACAATATTTAACATTATTTTTACATCGTAATCAACTCTAAAATAATCAACTAATGGTTTATAAACTAATTTTAGGACAAACAACTTATTAATCTTAATTTATTATAATCGACGAACAGTTGTAATTGCGCCGATATATATTTCATGCGTTAATTCCCGTTATATATTTTATTTAATCATGCAACGCGTAAGTTTAAAAGTTAATCTAGGATAGATTAGATTTAAAATCTCCACAACAATTTTCATTTAGATTAATCCAGAAGATTCGATGATTTTTTTGTACAAACAAACTTGCAAACAAAAATATTATCTTTCCTCTTTTAATATTTAAGTCTAGATAAATGCCTAATACATAATAAGTGATGTATGAACATAATGTTACGATCCACTGAAGATGAGATGCCGACTGAGTTCCGTATTGGAATTCTGTGGTAACTGTAATTTGACACTTTTGACCTTGCTGCTGGTATGAAAACATACGTACGATATTATTGAATTTAAGAAATAGGCCTTTTATATCTTTAAGAACTATTTGCATACCTTCCTGATTTTTTTATATATTTACATAGGTTTATGATGTACTAGCTATCACCGGCGGCTTCACTCTCGTGATATGTCCGTAAAAAGTATTTAATATGCTGATTCAGACTTTAACCTACATTTGTGTAAAATTATATCAAAATCGATTTCGTAGCTATCACGTGAAATAATGACAAACATGCACAAACACACTCACAAATCTTCACAAACATTCAATTTATAAGATAAGTAGCTTTTATGCCTTAAAGTTTGTAGTAATTTATTTCAGTACCGTTGATAGTTTTCTTATAACAAAACAAGCTCAACATGATTGTCCACACCTAAATTAAACCGTAATCATATCTATATTTGTTACAGGGCCAATTTAAAAAAAATAACATGGCTACTACCAAACCCACATGGAAAAAGCAATAAAAAAGTTGGCATATAAGATAACTTCTGACATACTCAGAATATTCAAATAAATAATAACATACTCGTATCACTTCACTTTCGGCAAAACAAAACTTCAGAGAGATAAGTTACATAAGAAACAGTATAAAGTTACGGGAAAAGTTTTCTCCAATCGTAAAAATACGTTACTCAAATTCTAAGATAACTGTTTTGTATAACAATAATGGAACTTGACCAGTGTTGAGCTAAATTTAACATCAAATATTTTATCTTTTTCCGATTCTGATATACTTTATCATAATGCACAGCAAGCCCGTGACAGTCATCGATGACCAATTTCCTAGCACGCACTAGTCATGAGGAATGATTAATACATAATGCATAATGAATTAAAATGAAAGTCAGCTGCGTTTCCGTAAGTGGAATAAGCAACTAATGGGGCCCAAACAGATGAAACAAAATAATAATTACCTCCCGACTAAAAACTAATTTAAATTGTAACCTTAACCTAACCATAACCCTAATTTGAAGAAAAGAAATCGTCACTTGGTTGTAGCTAGGTGGGTTATACTCGTACGTCAGCTGGTATTTCAAACTGTTCTTAACCACGTTTGGGTTTAAGCTTGTAATTTAATAAGATTATTATTTTCTTAAAGTTTACGCTTAAAATAATATAGTTAACGTTATAATTTTAGAATAAACTAGCTCGCGAAATGTTAAAGTAATTTTGAGTTAAAGGTAAAGCTAATTTGAACAAGCTCTGGGGAGTAAGTAACGCTGTCTTGCTAATAATCCAAAGCCAAATAATAAGCTAAATATTTACTTACTATATTTACTGACACAAGGCAAATTTAATAATGCTGTATTGTATGGCAATATTAAATTTGCATTTAAGTCTTTCGTAATGACAAGGCATTTTAAGTTTATTTTTCATGTGGATATATATGTCTATGATGTTATTAGCACGTAGAAATAAACTCATTAAGATTGCAATAAACAAAAATATTAGTGTTCAAGGTATTTAAATAAATTCTGTGCAAACATATTTTAAAACTATCTAAATAAGTAACATAGCAAAGACTAGGCAAAGTATGGCAATTTTCATCTTGGTTTAACGCGACCTTGGGCCTAAAAAACATAATCTAACTTTGGATAGTAAATGATCTTTATAGTTTCAGTTACGAACACAAACAAAGACTTATTTAGTTAAGGTTTCATAAAATTACTTTTTTGTAATACGACAATCTAAAATTGGCAAAATGCAAATATTAAAGGTTTTTTTCAGGTTTTGTGACCTCCAAGGCCACAGATTTATATTTATCGTAAAGACTTAACTATTTACTACTTATGCGATAAGATATTAATAAAACAAGAATCGTTTTAAAGATATCGTACGAAATTCAAGTCTATTTTGATATAAGTAAGTGTGAAACTAATTGAAAAGAAACTTTATATGTCGTACACTATATCTCCTAGGGCTTATTATAATTCTGAAAATACAATAAAGTTTTTCAAAACCAACCTTAAAAGAAAGCGAATTAATTTTGTATTTAGTAACACTGTAATAAAATTGGTCTCATAGAATAACATTGTCCCGTGTATCTTCTCTCAATATTGAATTAATTACTCCGTACTGAAGCATGTAGGCACAGCAAATTTGGCGTTAGGTTCTCTCAACGCTTACTACAAACAATCTATTCTATTAATCACTAAACTGTCTTATGACGAGAGGAAATTGAATTTGATTGTTTGCAGTTCTATTCCTTGTAATATGAATATTGTTTAATTTTAAACTTATAAGTGACGAATCAAACTTCTTCTCTTCCTTCTTCCATCTTCCTTCACTATTATATTGATTATATTATTTTGATAATCTTGACTGGTAAACTGGCTTATTTTCGAATTTCATCAAAATCCGTTCTCTTGTTTTTGCATGATTGGGTTACAGACATTCAAAAGTGTTTCCAAATGTTCAGATCTAGAATATAACAATATTAAGTTAAATATAGCTTCTGCTACGATATAGCTGCTGCTGCTAACGTCGACGTCCGTCAGCTAATCGTCGCTATATAAAACGTGTCTAAGGGAGTATCGTGATTGATAAGTCAATCACAATACTCCTTTATATGTTTGGAGTTAGTTGTCCTTTTTAGAATATTGATTGTAAAATAAATATTATTTAAGAACTATTATGTTTTGTTCGTCTCATTATTTTAACTTTTGTTACTTATTCATAATATAAAAGACTTTAAAGACAACCTTGAAGCATAATTGCCTTCAAAGCAGAATAGCAACCATTTCTAGCAAGAAACATTGTCATAAAATAATTGCTGCATATTCAAATCTGGCACATTCAACTCTGCATCTGTGCAGACATTGACATGCCAAGTAATTGAACATTTAATGAATCAATGTGTCAGGACAGAAGAACTATCGAACTGACGATCCCAATTGGGCCGATGTCAATAGCCATACGCATACACTCGACCTCCAAGGGTTAGCAAACTTTATATTTTGCTCCCAAAAGGTAAAAGTTTAGTGTTAAATTGCTTGTTGTGTAAAAAGAAAAGTATTTCTTAGACGTTGAATTGAGTACCCAATCGCTCGTGTCCAATATAATAGCTGGATAGCTAGATAGCTTTTTACACAGAACTCCTAAATCAGGTGTATGCTACACCTGATTTAGGAGTTCTGTGTAAAAATAGCCAAAATCTTAATGGCATTGCAACGGATATGATAGTGATAGCGTTTAACTTCAACCATTTTAAAAACTTTATGTTTATTGGAAAAATGGATTTCTAGGGAAATAATTTTGTTTGAAACAAGCCCGTTATCAACCTACCTATCGTAGCACGTTTATGTCAAATTAAACAAATATTGAAGCTTATTTAAGCAGAAACTATTCAATCGAGTATTGCTAAAAAAACACTATGATTTATTTGAAAATTTTAGATGTATATTGTATTCACTGACACAGCTGAAGGTTTATTTAAGAAAATCTAGATACTAACAGCTAGCTTTATTCCCGTGGTTCTATACTTTACTTCTTTTTTGTAAGCTCCGAAACAGTCATAAGAGACAAAAAGGGTTTGATGATAGGTGAAGTATAAAGAAGTGGGAGGGGCAAATTTTGCCAAAACAAAGCGAACGCGTCTTATTTCCTGTATATTTCTAATTGGCACGGAGCTGACATTGACATTGACTTGCCTGTTTCAGACATAATAACTATAGTCCAGTTAGCTTTAGTGTAGGTACTTATTTGTGTTATCCAAACATGAATCTAGTTTGTCAAACACATTAATCAAACATTAATTAATTTTTGATTGCTCATTAATTAATATTAAAATTTTGTGAACTTCCATTCATGGTTTGTTGTATTGTGTGGTTTAATGTAAATAATCAGAGTCTAAAGCTATTTTGTTGTCCGGAAACATAATTAATATTCTTTAAATGAGGATTGGTGACATTATGTTAATTAAAATTTTCGTCTCAATCATTAACTTACCCTGTTTTCCCTTGTATTATTCTAGTTGCTTTCTCAATTTATTGGATTGTTCTTTTGATTTAATAAGTTTTATTCTTCAAATTAGTCTCATTGCATAATTACAATTAAAAATAATTTATTGCCCCATTTTCAATAAGTGCTGGCTTTTTCGGCACGACTATCTAAATAATTATTAAATTAATATAATACTAGACATGTCATGATGCGAGTTGATGGATGGAAATCCATGACTCAACTCGCATCATGACGTGGGTTCAGTCAGTGGTGTAGTAACGCTTGTAACAAACATGCAGGTGGATGAGCAAACTGCTTTTAATGTTATTTTAAAAGGATAATTAAACGAATACAAATGTCAAGCATTCCTATAAATCATGATAGTATTTTAGAAGGCATCACACATCGCCACAATGCGTTGTCCCTTGTCGGCCGTAACTAAGATTGATAAAGGTCTTAGAACTCACCTTGATCTCATTTGGAATACGAACAGGTTTTAGTTAACGTGTTTCTAGACGTCTTGCTAATGGTAAGTGATATTATTAGGTCTAGATTCATACGCGTCTGATATTTTTTATTGGTAGATAAATATAGAGAATTTAACAGTCCAATTTTACCATCCCAACTCCGAAACTAAGTAAAAGTCAAGAACAAAACAACCGTAATAACAATAAAATCTTTTTATGTTCATTCCAAAAGTGTAAAAGATCATCATTAATTCAAATGCGTTTATTGTGCGTCGCTTTCAATGAGAAAACTTTGGTATATTGCAGTCAAAATTGAGAATACGAAATACTTTTTTGAGGTTTAGTTATTACACTAGAATATCAAGGTACTTCACAAAGACTACTCGTAGCTTGAATTTGAACCTAAATAGTTCGATTATAAGATAAATAAAATCATATATTATTTTAATTTATTCAATTCCTTCAATTATTTTTATTTGCTCTGTAATTGTAATGTTAGTTGTCGTGTTCAAACCCCTTTTTGAGTTTATAAAATAAATGATTTGACTTTGAGTTTGACTATGACTTGGCACACATCCGTGGTCAACCGCGGCAGGTATTACTCAACTCGACGATCAACAGCACAATGCCGACCACGAGCCACGAGTTCTGCCTCATACTTATTTTGACATAAATATAATAATCTGGTACAATCTACGGGTTCCAAGTCACGCGCCTGGAGATTTCTTGGGACCCGGTTAAGGAGTATTTGGGGTACAAACTTTGTATATAGCCCACGTTACACTTTGTAAATTGTTTTGATACTTTATGTAATAAGGAAGACGGATTGCTGTCTTTAGGGATTCACGAACGAGGGAAAAGGTTAAAGTGTAGCTTCGAGTAATCGGGGCATTTCCGTACGACATGTGACACAAATACTTCATTCGATAAGAAGATTTAACTTTATTGTGTTATCTTATTTAAACTATCTTTTTTAATTCAACACCTAATTGCTTTTTAATTTTAAATTGATAAAAGAATAATTTCTTTTATATCAGATTACGGTCAACATTTTCATCTTTTAATATTTTTTTTAGAATTTTTGCACACTTTAATTAATCACTTGGGATATGAAATTCATTAAAATTTTAAGAAAGTCAAAATTATATCATTGATTACATTTTAATAAATAAATCTATCAAAGCGTACGAATTATATTGCGGTTTTTTGTTCTTAAGCTACTTATTGATAGTGAAATTAATTTCTTAACTTAATTTCTTCTTTAGAGGGCAAGGCGGGCAAATTAAACTTTCAATTTCTGAGATATTCAAAGTCGGCAATTTTTGTTTCTTATAGGTTTATATAGCACTCTAGTTATTCAAATTATTCTGTTTTCATTTATAAAATAAAATACTTTTGTTTTTAGCATTGCTTTTTTAAAAAGAATGCGGCAATATTTGCGTAATTTATTGAACGTAATATTCAATAGCATAAATGGCGATTTTTGTTTTATTATTTTTTACTATTACACAAACTGAAAACAGTTAGGGCCGATTTCAGGGGTTCTGGATTCAGTTTTAATAAGTATGTTACGTAACACACTACAGATAGTTTCATTTGACCTTATCCTAACGCAATTGACTAATTGTGTACTTCCTTTCAAGAAAAAAATCCTGATTATGTGCTTGTTCATTCGTTTTCCTGGACGACAAAAGCTCGAGGCGAATCAAGACGTTACCCAGTTTGTTTGGACAATTCCTCATTTTTCCTGAATATTACTTCTTACTAATATAATAAGTTTTCCTTTGGGTGAACAGGAATAATTTTGGTTTGACACACAGACGTACAGACTGCTACCAATCAACATATACATTTCCAGTATAAGCTAGTTTCTCATTGCACGGGATGTTTATACAAAGCGAGACCATCTTCTACTAAACATATAGGTTGATCGGTAGCCGTGTGTACATATAAACAGTCGAACAGGATAATTGCTTTCATTTACTTCAGCTTAGCTGAGCTTGCGAATCTGCTCACGTGTTTTTCGTCTTATTTTGCCACTCAACTTCTTTAATTCTCTTTGTCCAGTCTATACTTTGATCAGATTGCATGAGCTTTTCTTATTTAATGGTAACTTAGCTCAACTTAGTAAGTTTTGTCAAAACCTGGTTGAATCATACAGCGGCGGCACGAAAATAAGACAAAAAATAATTTCAAAGGAAAGATTGATTGGAATTGTTAGACTTGGTTAGTATTACCGAAAATGAAGTTTCAAGGAGAATAATTCAGACAATTCTTAATTTATCACTGATTAGGATTGATGAATTTGAGTCTAAATTACATTTTGATGTTTGGCCAATAAAATGTTTTCACAGGTGATATGCTATAAATTATCTAATGTTTGTATTGTACAATGCAATGTTTTGTCTATAAAAATAGATAAAAACTTAATAACATTATAAACCCATATTACGTAATTATGAAAACACGGCTCTGTAGCTTGCAATGATTTTGGTGTTCTTATCAAAGTAGCTCTGTACTACATGGTTTTATAGCAAGATTTTGTCGGTAGTTAAATCTAGGCTGTTGATTTTATGTCTGTTGTGTCATTCGTTCAAGTATGGCCTAACCATAATCTATGTCGTAACCAAAAGGATTTATTTCATGTGAGGCTAACAGGACAGCTGGATTTAGGTTACTTTTATTAGTCAACATTTTTTTTTATTGAAATCTGATGTTTCATTATAGTTAAACACCTAAAATAGACCATTTTAGGTGTTTAACTATAATGAAACATCAGATTTAAGTAATAAGTTACAAACTAAAAGTTCTATTGCCCTAGGTTTGCTGGATGAGAACTCAAGCACTGAGTTAAGGTCGCCTTTTGTATACTATTACTGTAATATGTATATTTCTTAGTAATCTTTTGTGTACAAGTGTTAAGTAATAAATAATAATAATAATAAAAGCAAACAACTACCTAAACCAATAGATAAGGTGTAGAATTTGGCATTTCAAGTGCCAGGTTCCGAGTTCAAATTCTGATAATAATTTCACAGTCATCGTGAAACCTACTTCTAAGTAAAAAGTGATAGGTAATTGAAGTTTTCAGTTACTACGCTTACGCTACCAATACGATACTGATTTCATAACATTCTACATGGGCCTATTAATTTACTTTTGCTTCCGTACGTGATCCAGACTTACCACATAAACTTGCCACAACAAAACTTAATCCAAAAGCTTACGTGACATACTACCAAACATTTCTGCCGACCTTGACAATCTTCTACCAGCCACCGAGGTCAATGGCCTGGCTACCATCCTTGCCATCGAAACCGATACCACTCATGACACACGTCACAGCCTACGCTACGTTTCGATTCTGTTTGTCAAACGCTTACTTGTTTGCCCACATTAGCGTCATAAAACGTATTCTTTGCGGTTTTTATGGACCGAGTTATGCTGAAATGCGCCAGCCAGTGCCAGCTCATACTCAAAATAACATTTATTATTATTTTATAATTTTGCTATTGATTTATTTATCACCAATCACGTAGCCTTCGGCTAAATTACAAACGGCTTATGCCCTTTGTCAACAAGTATCTATGGCTTAGGTATCCTAATGGACAACGAGCCTAACAAGCAGAAAGCAAACAATCAAACAAGACATTATGATTGTTAGACTAGACGCAGCGGTTATACTAATAATGAACGACCGCATGTGCTATCTAAATGCCAAAATTTTTATAGCCCTCTTATTCTGAAAAAGAAAACACGACACATCTATTAACAAATCCACCTTTAACTGAATTAATATCCTCGCTTGGGTCATTCTGTCATAATCCCAGCCATTTTATGTATTGAGATTGGGCGACACTTGGTTTTTATTAAGCTATTGTAGTAAAGTACCAATTGTGGCCAGTACATGTCGTGATTTCTTATCTGATGTACTTCTAGTTTATGTCCTGGGCCTGAATTGGAAGTGTCAGATTTGCTGACCAAGAACACGGCAAATTGGCTGAAATTGCCGGCCCAATCAAGATGAATACAAACAACTACTCATAAATTATATTGGGCTATGTTGATAGCATTTTAGAAGGGCCAAGTAAATTGCCCATTATACGATCTATGGAGTAAATGGCCTTGTAGTCCGCCAGATGGTAAGTGAAAAACTATATGTATTGTTTTTTCTGGGCTCGCCGATATCTTACCTCACATACCAGTAATTCAAAGGTAATTTAAGAGCCAGAGCAGATAAAAAGTTTACTTTATATTCGATTGAAATTACTTCAGAAACCAATTTTTTCTACATCAAATAATCATGCGATGGAGCCTATCGTCTCTCTTCAAACATACAATAAAATTGCAAACTAACCTAAGTACGAGTCGATTAAGCTATGATCACCTCCTTTACGTAACTTGAGTCCGTTAACTTAGGGGCTTGACATTGGCCCGTAATTAAGCCCTAAGCTCACGATCGCCATCAAAGCCAATTTACTTGTTGTTACTACGAGTTAAGTACTATCAAAGATCGGATAAACTCGGGCGTTTTCGGCAAATATTTCTGTATATAAACAATACGAATGTTACATGCTATGTTTCATTACCTGACTCGTGATTCGGACCCTTAGATAGATTTTTTTTCTAAAGAAGGGCAAGATGATAATAATTTGAATGAAAATAAGGATATTTCCTTCCCACGCGTCTCCTACTGTCATTTTTGTGTCGCCATGATCAGTAGTGGTAACCAAGACAGCGTGCATCACACGCGGGCAATGCCAGAAAAAGTCATAATGGTCTTGGAACGGAGCCCGTAACGTATTTAATCAAAAGATGTATTCTAATACTCATCTATCTATCTATTCGGGTCCATATTGGCTCACCTAAAGTTCTTTTCCCGAAATTGTTCTTCCTAACGATTTGTAATCCGAATGATCACTCTCCCTAAAAATTTTTCATCCTAATGTTTTCATTCATACTATTTGTAGTGCTACCGGCGATGTTCATAACACTGATGTTTCCGAAAATTGTTATTACTAATATCATTAATGTAAATATATTTTAACTTCTACTTTTTTTTTATCATAACGCTTTTATCCCTAAACATAAATTACCATAATATTTTTACTCATACTCAGAAAGAAACATTTACCAAGTGTAATAAAAAATATATGTGGGTAGAAGATGATATTTTTAGTTTTAATTTGAGGGTATGATTATTATTTAGGGGGTATGCTTTACTTAACGTACTAAGTTGTGTCTATTGCTAATTGAAGAAAGATAATTATGTCTAAAAAACGAACTGTTTAGAATGATTAAAGGTCGTTTTACTGATTTTTGTCTAAAATGAATAAAATTCATAAAAACGACTCATTTACGGATATGTTTATGGCCTGGGAGTTTATACCGCAGTTTTAACTGTACCTAAACCAATAACTATAAGACCGATTCGGTTCTGGTTGTGGTCACAGTTCTAACCTAACCTAAACACACCAATAAAAGTGAATATTTTAAAGCTATAGCCGCTAATATTAAACTAATTTAATTGAAATGTGTATATGAAAACATGTATTTAACTACTTGTACCATGGTACTATTAGTCTTATATGTCTAAACATGTTATGTGAAAATAACTAAATAATTAAAAAACTAAAACTGTTGTGTGGTAAAAGTTACGTAAAATTAATGTATATAATACTGATTAATATGAATAAAAAAAAACCTAAACAAAAAAGATATGACTTTGAATAATAGTGTAAAAGATGGTTATGTTGAAAAAATTTAGGAAAACTAATAAAAGTACAATAGATGTTTATTGCTACCGAGATTAGGAAGATGAATGCTTCGAATTATGAACATTAGTGACAGAGTGGTTAGGAATTGTAATTGTTAGGATGAAAAAAGTTAGGAAGAACCTTTTCGGATCTCCAATTATCGGAGTTGAAACTTTAGATGAACTTTGGCGCACCCCTATCTATTCATATAATTTTTGTTTGCCCGACTGACTGTATTATTAACGCAGAGCCTAAACCTCTGGGGCTAGAAACTTATTTTTTTTTATGTAGGTCCCTTACAAGGATTGCACAAAGAAGATATTTTTAAAAAATACGATCAGAAGGGGGTTTAAGGGTTGAAGGATTGCAAGAAAAACCGTCATTTTTGAAGTTAGAAGCACGATTTTTCGTTTAGTTGAACTTGAGTGAAAATATATAAATTTCTGTATGTAGTTTTATCTAGCTTATCAAATTGTATTCTCATGAGGAAGATTTAAGGGGTTAAAGTAAGTTTAGTTAAGTAGTAAGTTTACGCAAAAAAAAATATTGATGGTTGTGCATATATTTTCTAACTCGCGGGAACAGAGCAGAATAACGTTTGATGCGGACAGACCGCGGAAATAATTTAGTATTAGATAATCTTACGGAAATAATACGGCATATATTCAGCTGAACCAATGTATTATGATCTCATTCATCAAAGTCACATAAAATCTCATCGAAGCTTAATTTTTCCGACACTGTATTAATTTCTTACGATGGTCAAATATTACGTGACGTTGGTGAGCTGGTGACGTCATTCTATCATATTCTGCTTCAGCTACTTACAGTAAACAGCCCATATACTTAGATACATCGAAGGTTCTTAGGGTGTTTCAATATAGATACACATTATTATTATTATTTCATTTTTATAGATTGTTTATGCACCGATGTTAACTGTTCTCTACGTAACTATGGCTTGGCAAAACAGCCTAGAAACGGAAACTTATTCATGTCTGCTGGCAAGGTAATGGCAAAGTAGTCAAAGTAATATATATTTTGGTTTACCATATCATAGATTATTTGAATTGGGTTGTGCCAATTTGTTCATTTGTTATCAAATTGGGTGGCCATATAAAAGCATAATGGCCTTCCCATTGACTTCTATTATTTTTTACCTAGGTGTAACCTATGATAAATAAAAAATTGGATTTGTCTCCTTAGTACTTATGATCCATATACATGTGTTCACGAACTTTCGAATATGTTATTAAATTATTACATTGAGTTTTTTCCAAACACGTACTGCTATTCGTATGCAACACAAAGAGTCAAGAGTAACCCAAATAGGATGTATCAGTTTGACACAGACCCACTTATAAAAGGCACCCACTTTTATAAAGTGGTCACGTTTGAGGCCTCTTCGCGGTACTGTAATTGTTTTGTACTGGCTTTCTGGGATTTGGGAGGGAAACAATTGTTTGGGAATTTATGTCTTATTCCCACTAAGGTAAACATCTTTCAAATTTCATAACATGTATTTACTGATAGATCTATTCTTGAATAAAACCCTGATAAAACCTGTGTATTGATAAAACCTGTGTGAAGGTCAAAGGAAATTTACAGATTTATAAGAGAACAATTATTTTACAGATTAGATTTGAAATCTCTACTGAGGTAGCAATAAAATTGCTTTCTTCAGCAAGAATCGAACTCGCGGCCTCAGCTTAGCAGGCAGTTCCACTACCAACTAAGCCATCCAGTCGTTTTAAAAGTAAAACAACTTCAAATTGTCAACACACAATAAAAGCATCTCATTTTCAATTACATCACCATTTCAACAAAAACGTAACACATTACGAAACAACAGCTTACTTACCCATTTCTTGTGTTTGACCCAGACCTAAAGGCCTAATCTCCTAAGCCTTGAACGTCCCACTTACGACTGTTATCTGCTTCTGAAACGACCTAATTATTACACCTAATCACCTTTTTTTAGTTTTTTGGGCAGGAATTAAAAGAAAATGGGTAATTTTGTGTACTAAGCTTTATTTTAAGTACCCAAGATCGTTTTGCTTAATCTGTTTGTGCTAGGCTTTCGGACTGCAAAGTACGTTATTTTTTTGATATTGGAATTAACGTTTAATTTTTAAGAAGGTAGATATCGTTGTTTACTGATTATACTGGTAAAAATATAGATCTAGATCTTAAATAATAATAATAAATTGTGTATTTTTTTTGGAAATCACGTATGAAAGGTTTTTTAATACTTAACCTTTCTAAAAATCGAAGTACTGACAAATCCTACATGGAACCAAGTATTTTGTCCAATCCAAGCAGGCATATTATTATTATGTTTGCTAGACCATTGAATTGGAATGGTACGGTCTAATACTTGAAAATAGGTTTGTCCTAGATTCGAGGAACTTAAGGACGAAAAGAAACATGTGGTTACTTTCTTCCTTTATAATTTATATCAATATTAATAAATTATGAAATATACATTTATTTATTTTAGACCCACAGGTTAATACAAGACACTGATTAAATCATATAATAATCATCTTCCTGACTCAACTACACAGTTATTATTAGAAAATGTTGTCCATAACTCATTGGATAGACTAACGCACTATAATATTAAAGTTCATTTTAGCCAGTTTAATAGTTAAATGCTTGCCGAGGCAGGATTTTCCATAAATCATTTCTGTTTACCATAAACAGAATCTTAAATTATGTAGTACCATTTACATAATCTCTATATTATGAGCTTAAGATTAGGATTTATTATAGTGCAATTAGCGTAGAAAGTAATGATAGCTTATATTCGGGTTATGCTTGCTTTTAAGTATGTTTTGTTGTTTAAAAAACTACTACTTTCAGATACGAAGTAATGTGTTATTTTATTGAAAAAATAAAAAACAAAATTGCCTTCTAGTTTGAGATGTCAATGACAATCAATAGGAGCCCAAATATCATGTATTATTCTAATATTCCTTCCTAATTCTAATCCAAATTACCTGATTAAGATAGTCGCGTTACGTTTTATCCTTCCATTCTTTCCTATCGGACGTCATCTCAGCACTGACACCCTTGCCAGCCATATCATCTATCACACAATCGACCCTTTATTTTTTTCGTCATCGAAGCTTCAAAAAAGTTCAGCGTAAAAAAATATGGGACTCCACATTTAAAAGCATACTAAGTTAAGAAAATAATACCTATATTTTAAAGTCACATCGTAACTCACATATTATTATTCTATTAATCCAAACATAAATCGTTCACTGGCAGAAAACGCTTAGAGCTGTAAAACCAATTAGGAAACATTTTGATTAGACAGGAGAGCTTAGGCCTTTGAGCCTCTTAAAGCCAATATTCCCTGCATTTAAAGAGTCAAGGAAAATAAATATAATATTTTGGAGCCCTTTCAAAAGGTCTTAACCCGAGCCTTTCCAAACACTCGTAAAATACGAACCTTAGAACCTTTCAATAGCCTATTTTACTTGGTACACTTTGTCGCCTTGAAGTGGCCGCTTTTATAAATATACTTATGTTATTAATTTTTAATTAATTGGTTAAAATTTTCTTGTTCGTTAAGATAATGTAATATTTGGGCCATTTTATTTTGTTTAAAATATGGTAATAGCTATTTGTTTTAGTATTATATTACATTTTCTCATAATCTAAACATTGGTTTTTACATTGGTACTAACTCCAAAGTTGTACTCTTTATTTCGTGTTATATTTAGCAAATAAAAGATAAGATTAGCTTTTTAATTTCAATAAAAAATATTTTAAATTATTTATTGACGATGCGATGATTTAATAAGCTTATTGTAAAAATCATACGGTTTTCCTTACAATTTGAATTACTTACATAAAAATATTATGTAAGTCTAGAATGAACACAACACACTTGTTATTGGGTCTTATTACTCCGTCTAGTCCTCCGAGAAATGTGCAGAAGTAATCTTCGTCTGGGTGATATTTAGGTGAAGGTCTCTCCTAATTTCCGTCTTTTTTCTCCGTCTTAGACCTCTTACAATTCATGATAAAGTAGACCAATGATTTGTCTTTACAACTGGGCTTTTTGTACCGAAAATGTTACATTACATCACGCCTTTAATACCAAAACTGAGTAGTAGAATAGGATTGCGCAGTAGAGTTTGGATATATACTCACTCTTTAGATCCGATGTGATCGACAGTAAGCCTGTCGCCACCAATCGGACAAATTTTAAAAACTCCATGCTACTGAAAAATGCTTAACAAAATAAAACAAGTGACACTTTTTTCCGAAATGCAGCATTTGAATCCATTCGAAACGTCGAGCATAGGTATTTATTTACCTTTATAATAATGACGCGATTCAGACCCGTTGTCTAACTTTTGAAAAATGTTCTCAAATCGCGAAAGTTTAAAAACATAATTATATTGAATCCATTTCCTCACGACTTGCAGTTTGCAGTCACATCCTTTAAGGACTGAACATCGAGGCAGCCCGAAAATGTTTTTTCTAATTTACATTCACATTTCTCTCGAGACCAAACTAAAGTCTGCATATTATTTACGGGTTTTAAAGTTAGCGATGGCCAAGATTAAATTAGCAAAGGTGTTGTTTATTCCCCGAAGACAGTTTGAGACAGAATTACGAGGAGGGAGCGGTCTCAAGAGGTATCTGATTACGAGTTATGAGTTACTGCTCCGCTTTCGCATGCAGTTCTAACTCAGTTTAAAACTTAAGGTAAATAAGCGCTGAGAATAAACTGTTGTTTTGAATAATTTGTCAATGTTTATGAAAATAAGTGTTTTCTATGATTTGTCAAGGACGTCTGGGATGAGATAATTGTGTTGAGATACCTATTGTGTTTGAGAGTCGTTGTTATTTGTAAAATGTTAACTTAAAATAATGATTATAATGTTTGAAAGAGATTTGCAAATTCGTATTATTTCTAATGATAAATGGTCTATTATAGTAGCAGATACTAATTTAATTTGCTGGGCTAATTTTACTTTAATTTAAGAGTGCACATTGTCATATTCAGTGGGGAATAAACTAATGTACTCAGCTAAAAAGGCCATTTTGAATTTCAATTATTATCAGTTTATAAATAATCAAAGCTAAAGATATATTTTATCTTAAAAAGATTCATAAGATTAATATAAGGATTATTTATATTGAAAACAGAAAAAAAAAATATAAGGATAATTATTTATAACAATTGACGTAAAATTGTATTTGTTAACAATATCTTCTATTTATCAAATTTTTCTATGATATCAAAATCCTTGCGGCAATTACATCGTCATGTGTAATCGCGTCAAACTTCGTCAGCTGAAGATCCGAAGTTACAGCATCGCGAGAGTAACCATGTATATAGCATACTTTAAAATATCCTTGAGAGGAGGATAAGCGACTGAAGGCCACAAGAGAGGTCTTTGATGAACCATCCTTTTGATGGTGAAGATAGAAAGTAGGTTAGGTTGTGGTCAAGGGGATTAATAAAGGAATAATCAAGGGGCGAAATGGTTGTACAAAATAAAAGATTTTGCCGCCATCTTTGTAAAGAAAATTGTTTTTTAAGGCTTTTATTTTTCCTTATTTTTCACTTCTTTCAAAAAACCAACTATATTTTTGTAGAAATACAATAAAATGTATTTATATCGTACAATAGGCAAAGCAAATAGGTATGCAGGGCAAAAACTTCTACGTCATTGTGAAGTCTAACTACACCAGTAGTGGATATGTGAGTAACTTAAATTTGTAACTGACACAATCATAACTGGTATAGTCAGCGTCACTGTGACGTTAAAGTTTTTGCCTTGCTCACCTATTTGCTTTCTCTGTTCGTATTCTTCGTATTGTTAGGATTTGAAAAAAGTATATACTAAACAGATTTTTTAGTAATTTTCTATCAGACAACTCCCGTAAAAGAAATTTGTTTCAATCATATTTAACTGGAGAATACGGTTCTCCAATTAATATAATATCAAAGTATATTGACTGTATATACATGAAATAACACTCTCAAATAGTTTGTATTCGTATATTGCAATTTCTTAATTCTGGTCTTAATTGTTTGAAACAAAAACATTTTATTATGAATATGATAATATTTTATACCGGTCTTGGAGGACCAACCTCATGGAATTATTTAGTTCACCTAGTTCCTAGTGTATATTTGAAAATACATTGAATGATATTAAAACAGCAGAACGATATTGTAAGTGTAATCCAATATACCATAAAATATTATTTTAAATTTCAATTGGTTACATAATCTGAAATGGTATTTCAGATATTCATACTTCACTTATATCTAACACTACCAAACTCTGCAAACTTGTTTATTACCGTAGACTAGACATGTCACCAAATACATAATACTATTCTAAAAATAATATGCTTTACCTAAAACCTAACTGGAAGTTAAAAGAGAATCGGGACACTTTCTATTAATGTTCTACTCGTCAGTGCTTTGGGTAACTCGCAGTTCATGTTTGTAAGTGATCAGCGGATGCAGCAATGCAAAAGCAATCAAGATTAATAATCCGTAATGTGTTCATTGAATTTGTCTCACACCATCATTATCAACGAAGTCCACTGTTACATACATAGACATAGGCCTCACATTGTTCACCACATCGTGCGGTTTTGGGCCGCCTGAAGCCAACGGTTCCCCATGATCTTAATCAAAACATGCGTCCATGGGGTGCCACAGTGCGGTTGCCGGTTCGTAGCCACCACTAGACAACCTTTTTGCCCCGACGGCCATCAGCTCGGTGAGTTATCATACCACCGCTGCACCAGTTCCGTCATTATTGAGCTGACGATGACGTTTAGATGAATGATATTGTTGTTGAGAAAACGATTTCGTGAAAATTTTGTAAATCTGACGTCAAAGCAAGACACCAAACTAAATATTTAGTCCTGAAATATTTAGTTTAGTGTCTTGAAATTTCTTATTTGATTTTTCTAATAAAATAAATTGAATGAAAGAAAATAGCTTGCTTTATTTTACCGGACAGTAAATGTTGACCAATAAGCCATTAACTATTGTTATCAAAATTGAATTGGTTACGTACTCTGTAATAGAATATACATTTTATTTACATTAGGTACTTACCTAGATACAGCTGTATTCCTATTATGCGTCGTTCACAGTCCCATATTAGTTAACATATTACTCGCATATATAAGCTACATTTTTTATAAATAATGCCTTAAACATTCAAAAGGCCCTGTTGTTGTGGCTATAAGAGTTTCAAGTTAATTTTTTATTTAAATTTCAACAATCACAAATTATAAATTTAATTTTCTAATTACTTTTTTTGGACGTCATCGTGAAATATCTAAGGTCATAAAGTATTTGACGTCTTTGAACAATTTAGGAGTTTTAATTTTTTGCCGTAATATTAAAACTTCTGCCAATAACTCAGCTTATTATCTATGACGTACATACGCCCAGATTAGTTCTGAAGAATGAATTCGATTGCAAATTTTAAAATAAGTCTTTTAAAATTTTTTATTTAATTTCGAAACTTTTTATAACTTGATAATTTTGTCTACTTGAAGTTGCATAATATTAGTTTCAGATGTGCTAAAAGGTTATTTTATAATCACGAATTTAATGAAAACATGTCTTTAGGTATACATAATCAAGAATCAGCTTAAACTGAGTTTAAATTACTTATTTCTGACTGATATTCTTCAGGAAATGCTATCTTAGAATGAAACGTTATGAAATAAGCTTTTTTACAACGTTTCATATCATTATAAGATACAAAAGTGCTCTTATTTCAGATATTTTTTATTTCCAACCAATATATTGAACGTGGAATATTACTAGAACCACACAAAATTGCGAATACCTTCATAATAAATAGTTATTAGACCTTTTCATATCGAAGAAGCCCTTAAAAGGTTTGTTTACCCACAACAAGATATCGGTAAAAGTTTTCCAAGGTATTGTAGAAAAGTAATCAGTTCCTTATAAAGTGAAATGAGATTTCCAGCCAATATTTAGTCCGGTTTCAATATCGGTGGAAAGTCAGTTTGATTATTGCAGAACAGGTAGGGAACGATCTGACCAACAACGTTTGATAAACAGAATCTAGGGCACAAGTTTGAGATAATATTAAAAAAGTCTTTGGTTTATTTAAATAGCGACAAATTATCATAAAGATCAGATCTTTAGTTTTGGAGCCTATTTGGTTCACACAAACTTACATAAAATCGATCCTTCTTTATACATTAGTATAGACTTTATAAATTAGATTAATATATACTACAGATTGACCAAGAGCGTGCGAATGCCTGGCTATTTGTTTATATTTTGCTCAAAAACTGTTGAATAGGTTTTGATGAAATTTATCACACATGTAGCTATTAGAGCCAGGTTAAACATAATATTAAAGGCTTCTTTTTATCGAAGTACTACGCAGGTGACAAAAGCTAGTATTATCTAACAGAAATATCACAATAAACGACTATTTTTATCAAAAGACCTAATTATTCATACAAAAATTGTTTCATTACAACAAAAACCTTATTTTTAGAGTCTCGACACGTATCTATTATTAAGTAATAAATGGCTTTGTGCGAAACTTTTTAAATTATACTTTTTCTGAATGTTGTATTAGGATTATCGGACTCAGTTCACTGAACCAGGTCTCCAGCATTTTCTCAGATACGACTCGTCTTAGAGAGAGCTTAATGTGCTTATCACTGATTATTTTAAGAAAATGTGTCAGAGGTTATTGTAACATTACTTGTAAATTAAGAGGTTATACCTAATTGTAGAGGAGCCAGTAAAGTATTTAATAAGCACAGTTTTTTGTAGCTTAAGGATTTTTCGAGAGACTAAATATAAATAAAAATTTAATTTGCGATTTGAAACTAGAATTTTACATTTAGGTCAATAACTTATTAGGTTATATTATTTTTGCTCTACCTGCCACTAATTGCAGTTACCGTTTAGGATACTATAAGACCTTGTAAAAAAATCATTCATAAATAATAGGTATTAAAATTATAACAGCTCTCAGTTTTATTCCAACGTCCTATTAAATAAAACAAATAAAATGATCTAAGTCTTGCCATTCAATTAATAAAGTAAAATTATCCACGTTTAGCGTTTCCTTTAGACATGAAAGATGGTGTCAGTGACAGAATTATAATTGCGAGCTTTCGACACTTTGACCTAGAACTCGGTGATTCATTAAATCTATACCCACTTTGAAACTTGTGTTATAAAGCTGAAATGTTTGTTTGTTTGTATTGGCTAATCACTGGAGTTACACGTCAGATTTAAAAAAAATCTTATTGCATTTGGTATAATAATTCATAAAAAAGGTTCTTAGTTATTTAATAATAACTATAACTATAACTGCTCCGCTCCTGTCTGGCGTAGCACCAGACAGGAGCGGAGCAGTTATGTTTATTACGTGTTTAATCGCACTTAGCGGATGGTTTACATCACATTATTTAGTTGTTATTGTTAATGAATTCTCGTTACCAGAGTGGAACTATTTCTCGATGACTAAAGGCTTTCTATTACAAAATTTAATGTGAAAGTTCTTGGTAAAGCCACGTTTTTGATAGATTTGAGGAACAGAGATTCCGATTTTATTTCTTTTTGAGCTGTTTATAAAAAATATAGTTTGCGTAAATTAATAAAATGTTCTACTAGTAGCTAAAAATCAAAAATTTGTACGCACTATGATATAAGAACTGTTTTTTATCCGCCTATCTTACGCTCAGTTGATTGAACCGATTGAGGTGATTTTCAAAACTAAAGACCGTGGCATTAGAAAAATACAAGCCACGACTCATTTATTGCTATTTAGTAGAAACGCAAACTTTGATCGTAAAGATTCTCTTCAGAAAAGTTACGGGCTAAAATCTAGCATTAATCTAAAAGAAAATCTACAAGCAATATTTCTTCTATTCTATCTGAAGATCAAACATTATCTTATTAATTGACGACACATGACATATCAATGCCTTTCATATAAGACAATAGGTATTACGTGATCTCGTCATTCAAATCAGCTAGTCATACTTGGCCCGCATCCCAGTAGGTGATGTTCGAGATGGCGGATCATTTATCACGGATGTCTCTCGATTAGATTTGGATTTTTGCTTGTAATCATACGTTAGGATGGCTATGCTGCAGGTTATTGGGATAGGTTTAGGCTTTTATTATTTAGTTTAAGGAATCTCATATATACGAGTTTTGTACCTATAGAGGGTCTGACTTCTAACTCCTGTAGTTCATAATCATTGACAAAATGTAGCATATGCGGAAACTTTTGAAAGATTACGTTGTTTTTTATGTAGGTTTAAAACATCATCAAATTGGCACATAGGATAAGTGTGTAGTGTAGATGTGTAATGATCCTAATGCTCTAAAATATATAAGCACTAAACAATAACGTATAGATTGAATAATTCGCACGCAACTAAGTAAACGAATATAATATATAAACGATCTTCAAAATTAGCATCCGTATATTTTTTCATTTCCTTACACCATAATCCTTGAACCAGACTAGACCCACCCATATGGACCCAATCCCATAACAGATGACTCTCATAATAAGATCCATGTTATTTCCCCTAGCTCATTGTACCCATATCCCTCCATATTGAACTCGGGACCAAGGCCTAAGAATTAATCTTGTGCAGCGTTTGACAGCATGAAGGTTGCATTATACGCCGCCATATTGGAATTGAATTTGTCGACATGTTTTATTTCGTTCTCGGCATTTCTTCAAGGTTGTAAGAGTGATGTTTTGACAGCTCACGTTTCCGTGATTTTGTTGTCAGTGCTGAATTTGTTTTTGACTGAGTCAATATTTGTTTTTGTTTGAGCGAGAGATTTTGTTTGAGATTTAAGCGATTTTTTTCTTAGTTTTGTCTGTTTGAAAATGATATGTTATTTGTATATTATACAGGGTGTATTTTTGAAACGGGGCAGTAAGGGCAAGTACCTTAACCGTTGCAGTTACAGCAAAACGTTCTTAAAAGACCTTCCCTAACTTTTTGGGTCAATAAGTCAATTTTTTCACGATTAGAAGACATTTTAGCGAAAATCCTTAATTAATAACTCATACGAAGTTTCTCAGCTGAAACTAAGTATAACACACAGATTTTCGAATCAAATTCGAAATTTGAGGGTAAAAATTCTTTTTATTTACTTTACAGTCAATTCTACCCACTTCCAGGCCATAACAAAAAGTTAGACCATCGTAGAAATTCGTTTCTGTTGCCGAAATGTATGGGAAACGTTTTTGGCGATTTCTGTCTTTTCTAGTACTGAAATCTAAAATGGTCCCATAGAGTTTTTTGATCCCCACATGAAATAGAATCGATTGGCATAAAAAAAAAATTTTTGAACTTTTTGCATTTTTTTTGCTAACTGTAAGTTTTTTACAAAATCTGTGAATGCAGTTCAAAATGTCCCAAAAAGTTAGGGAAGGTCTTTTAAGAACGTTTTGCTGTAACTGCAACGGTTAAGGTACTTGCCCTTACTGCCCCATTTCAAAAATACACCCTGTATATAAGTAAAAGTATCAGTGTCGTAAACATACCCTTAACATGCTTAACTAAACACATTAGTATATTAATAACGCATAGATCGAAAGTCTTTATACAAGTGAAACCCAAAAACGGTTGATGTGAGCGTGCAAATTACGCCGCGCTCTAAATTTAAGTGGTTTCACCATAGAAATCTTAATAACTAGTCAATAAGATTTCTATGGGTTTCACAATGGTTCTATGGCTAAGGATTAAAAGTAGCCATAATTGTAAACTGTTGATTTTTCGTTGTGACCATGCAGTATTATCTCGATATAAACCATAATAAGTGAAGAATGATAAATTATCTGGATTGGAGTTCTCATTTTAAAACGATTTTACAACACATTATAAAACCATTTTTAAACGAACACATTTACTTCGCAGTTAACACGAAACATTAAAATAAATATCGCCCATTATATTTTCCCGTGAACTAAAGGCGTGTATTAAATGACAAGGCAATAAAAGGAAAACAGCGTAAAATTCACATATTTATATAAAAACTTTACGCGAGATCGTAAATTGAAAAAAGATTCGGCGGCAGAATGATTTTAGTGATGCAATAAATTTAATGATGGAGAAAATATGCTAAACGTAACGTATTTTTTATCCGACTAAAATAAGAGGAGGTTCTTAATTCGATTGTATTGTACACAACCTGTAAATATGATATTATTAAAACAATATAAAATGTTAAGAATTTGTTTTTACCAAAAACCTGCAAACTGTGCAAAAAAAGCACGTTGTATATACATATTGACTATTCAAGTTTTCCATACATTTTGGTATCTCAAGTTTCCATACATTTAACTGTTTAGAATGTTAGATTAAAATGGAAAACGTAACTTTTTTGTATTTTCTCGTAATATCACCATTTTTTAACTCGATTAACTGAACCAAAATGGTTACAAACAATATTCATCAATAAAATGAACTGCGTACTACGCCTACACATCTTCCACAATTTTCCTTCGGTTACGTAAACAACCTCTCAAAGAGCTAGGTGAATTATCTGAAAACTTGCCCACTTATTTACAAGACCTTCTAGAAAATTGAATGCTCAGGTGTCAGACTTTGTACAGCCTACGTAAGAAATTTGCAAAAACAACTGAGAAGAACAACAATAATTATTCTTCCTTTATTGTTAAAAATAATAAAAAAAAAAACCGACTTCAAAAAGTAGGTAAACTAAAAAGCAAAAAATAAATTTACTTCGCACAAAATAATACGTTTTTTCATTTAGTAAAATAGAAATTATTAAATAATTATTTTATAATTCTGAAGTCGGTGCCAAGTAAATCGGATAATTAAGAACTAATATTCAGTCAGAAAATAGTTGTTAGAAAGATTAGTCTATACAGAGTTATTGTTTACTTTGCACCGACTTCAGAATTATAAAATAATTATTTAATAATTTCTATTTTACTAAATGAAAAAACGTATTATTTTGTGCGAAGTAAATTTATTTTTTGCTTTTTAGTTTACCTACTTTTTGAAGTCGGTTTTTTTTTTTTATTAAAAATTATTTTATTTTACGATTTTAAGTGATGGGTAGACCAGAATGTTTCTCAAATGAGGAGACGACGGTTACTTGAGACGGAAAACTTATTAATAATAATCCCCGTACTCCTAACCGTTGAGGAGTTGTACCTTCCAGCATCAGCTCAGCAACTTAAAATGCAAATATCCAAGAAGTTTTAAGTAATATACGAAAAACAATATAGAAGCCTTTGAAATTTGAGGGTTACCCATGATTTCTCTAGGATCCCATCATCAAATCATGACCTCATATTATGAATGTACATAAGTAATATTCAACGTCTCGCCTCATGTGTGTATAACTTGAAAGAATACAGTAAACGGCCTCAAGGAGCATATATTTAAAGAATTATCCCCGTACTCCTAACCGTTGAGGAGTTGTACCTTCCAGCATCAGCTCAGCAACATAAAATGCTGACTACTTGATGCAGATATCCGAGTAGCTTTAGATAATATATAAAAAACAATATAGAAGCCTTTTAAATTTGAGGGTTGCCCTCGATTTCTCTAGGATCCCATCATCAGAACGTGACTTGAAAAAAATGGGACCACATGACAAGTATATCCTATCAAAAAAAAAAAGAATTTCTCAAATCGGTCCAGGCGTCTTCGAGTAATCGGCGAACAAAAAAAAAAAAAAAAAAAAAAAAAAAAAAAAAAACATACAACCGAATTGAGAACCTCCTCCTTTTTTTGAAGTCGGTTAAAAATTACGACGCCCGCACTAGGAATAACTCATGTGTAACACACACAAAGCACACCTAGATTCAAAACAAATCTTTAACATATCCTTATTAATTCACTTTTCACTTGGGCTACTGCTGATGATTCTGATAGTGGTAGAGCTGCCAGCAAACAGAATTGATTGCATTACTGTGTTCCAGTTTGGTGGTGAGTTCAGGTCCTGAAATTACAGGCACTCGAGTCAGTCGAGAGGAGAGCCAAGAGAACCATCTGCGACAACGATCTGACGGAGGCTCGACTACAAAGTCTAGAGCACCGTCGCAAGGTTGCCAGCCTATCGGTCTTTTATAGGATACATTTCGGAGAGTGTGCCGAGGAACTTCACAACCTAATCCCTCCGTCCCCGCTTCACCATCGGACTACCAGACAAACGGCACTCAGGCACCGCTTCACGGTAGACATTCCACTAATACGCACTAAGCGTTTCGCTTCTACATTTTCTTATGCGAACTGAAAAAGAATGGAACGCCCTGCCCGAGTCTGTGTTTCCGCATGAGTACAATCTGGATCTCTTCAAAGCAAGAGTTAATAGGTATCTTATAGGTAAGCGTGCTCCACCGTAGACCGCATCTTCACTTACCATCAGGTGAGATCGTGGTCAAACGCGTGCCTATCCACCATAAAAAAAAAAAAAAAAAAAAAAAAAAAAACTAAGACATGATGCATAGCACTGTACCCCTTAGATGAAGCGACGCATCTGGGGATATTCTAGATAATATTTTTTGTATTTTTTCCTCTTATTTAGTTTAAAAAAGCTTCTTAGTTAAAAGACTCACATTTGAACTACGCTTTTAACTAAACTCCAATAAAGCAAAAACTCTACGATGACAAAAAAATCAGTTGTACTAGTATTTGCTTTTGTGGATTGTTGGTGTCCATAGGCTGCACCTCTTACCTTTAGGTAGACTCAAGTCCATTTGCAACATGCGCGTATAAAACATCTGTCTACATAGCAGTTTCAATGATACCAAGACAGACACAAAACAGTGTTCTATTAAAAAAATAAGATGCACTTTTTCTTTTTAACGACATACCACGTAGACGGACGCTAGCAGATTATGTTATTATTGTGTTTAAAAATGATATTTTCCAAATACTACAATCTTTTCTCAGCCGCCTGTAATCATTCCTGAAGATGACTTATTTATTTCTGAAATAAATATGGTATTTAGTAGAGGCTAAACTTATTTTACTTTAATTATATTACATAGTACAATTTTCTTTTGATCTCGTAATCAAAGGGCAGAAATTACGATAAAAATCAAAATATTACTGACGTCATGATAAAAAACATGAATCAACCGTAGGTTTTAATTATAAGCGACAGTAGTCTCGTTTGTTTTATGACTTACCTATTATTACTTCGAAGCCCAGAAAAATGTTTCTTAGAACAAGAACACAAAAATCTTTGCAACTTAGCTCTTACAGCATTAAAACCTTAATTTCCCACACTCCATACGCCGCCCTAAAACCCGGGTTCACTAATAAACCCAATCGACTGAGTCAAGTCCTTAGACGCCACTCGCTTGAAGAACTCAGTCTTGCAGAAAATTGAAACACGTAATCATATTTTCATTACCAAACGCGATTTCAAATTAGGAGCATGACGAGACGAGTATGTAGGAGGTAAATGGAAGATGTTTCAAATTGAATTTGAATTCGTTGAAGTATTTACTCTTAAACATTAATGGGAATAAATAAGGTTAACAAAAGACTAGAACTTAGTTAAAAAAATACTTGTTCATTTATAAATGACTGGAGTGGAATTGAGTGCTATTTAGGTGAACAATAAGGTGAAATTTTGGGTGAATGTTTGCTTCCAAGTTACGCTTTGATTTCTAAAAAGTAGATAGAGTATTACCTACCTATGAGTTAATAACCATCACTCACAGTATCACTTTATTAACCTTGTCATTGTGACCTTTTCAATTGATGGCACTAAGTCAACCCGTTCCTCAAAGCACTCCTTGTTGAAAAATATAAAACACGCAGAGGAGTCCAAAGTCCCACCTCTTCACAATTTTTTGCATTTAAATACATATCAGTAGGATAGAATTTTATCGTAGCCAGTGATTCTGATGAAATTTATCATTATCTGTCTTATAACGGTTACTTAGAAAAACTGTTTACAGTACACACTATTAATTACATGAACCATATCGACCTATTATACTTCCATGCGAGCATTATTATACAAGCGGTTATTCAATCCAGACGTCTTGCCCCAAATTTTCCGTGCACACATGTAGAGCCTTAATTCCGGTAAAACTGGGGCCTATTTAAGGCAGTACATCAACTCGCAAAACGGTTCATCGCAGCGGGTCCTAAAAGCCTAGAATAGGTGTAAGAAATGGGGCAATGGGGTCCCCAATATTTTAAAGGATCGCTCAATTTGGTGCGATCGCTTAGCTGAAAGCAAAACTAGGTTGTTTGCCCTTTTGGAGTTCAATATTGTTTTAAAATAATATATGAAACATTATACTGTATATTGTTAGCTGTTACTTTCCATTTTAAAGTAAACTTAGTTTAAGTAACTCAATTCTTACATCGAAATACACGAAAAGAATATTATTAACCTAACATAACATCACATCTATTTTACCCGGAAGGGTGTGGCAGAGGTGTACAACACCCACATTACATAATATATGTTCAGATGGATAAAGGGTGAGCCTATCGTCATTCACCGGCCACAATTTCAACTCAATGCTGTTATTGTAAATTTCCTGACAGAAAGTTCACAAATACCACTTTGCCCAACCCGGAAATCGAACCCGAGACCTAACGATGAGAATATTATTATTTTCTTTAAAAATTAAAACACTTTCACATTTTTTTTTATAATTTTGTCATTTAGTTGGTATAAACTCCAATGTCATTTAATGATAAAACATAATATATGATTAAATATTTTGATATAAACACACTACACCAATATAAATGTAATAACAACACAGAGTTTAATCAAAATTCAATAATCTTATCGAAACAAATTTACGCTTAAACTGCAATTATATAAACTAATAAATAATATCCAACTAAAACCACTTACTTAATCTTATTATATCACTAAAACTATAAATTTCAAGTAATAGATTCATTTATCTATACAAGCACAATGTGGTCGAAAATTTATTCCAAATTGATATTTATTGGTACCGAATTTAGTTCAAAATGATATATGTATATCATTTTATATATTCTATATGTATTAATTAATGCCCTTTTGACTATTTGCTTTAATATCAGATATAAATAATTAGTTGGAAAGTTAGGCAATGCGGTTTGTGTAGCGAAGATAGATATTGTTTTGCAGTTGTGATGTATGGCTGGTGATTGTTTAATTTGGCTTAAGTCTTTCGAACTATTTATATTAAATTTATTTCATCTCTCAGCTAAATTTTAATACATAGATGAAAATATACTAAGTTACATCCAAAATAAAACTTTGGGTAACTATTAATAAATACAAAGCTCAGTCAATATTTTTTTATCCAACCTTAGGATGGACTGAATAGAAATATAATTTTAAATATTTTTTTTATTTAATGACAAATACTTGAACATAACAAGGGTAAATAAACAGAGCTGACTTTTAGTATTCGAGTGTCTCGTAGAATCAAATCAAATAATATCAAATATTCCAGGAAAAAAAAAAGGATACACATATTATTTAGACTTAACCTTGATGAAGTTTCCATGCTCATTCACTTGAAAAAAGCCGCATCAATATACTTATAAAACATCTCAACTAAGACGAAACTCCTTTAAAACTCTCCAAAAAAAAATCCTACTTATCTACTTAATAAAACTCGTAAATAATCCTGTATGATCCTCGAACGCACCTGTTTAACTCGCAACAAGTCTCGGGCATCCCACCCTGGCGGCCTAGTTCATCGGCCTGACCTACTTTCCAACCCTCCCTTCACCCCTCCACTACCCCGTACTTCACCGTCCCTCGCCGACCAGCCAACCTTGATCTCAACATAATGAAAAAGGAAGTAAAAGGCCCCATCTGACATGTCGTTGGGATATCTTAGCCTTCATCGCGATTTTTTACATGCCGTAAACTGATAACTGAAATACGGAATTCTTTGAAAAAGATAATGTCAACAAAACAATGAAAAATGGAATATTGTGAAAATAAAACCTCTGTACAGGTTTATATTAAAAGGAAAATAATATAGCATGAAGTTTTTGGACGACAATGGTCACAGATAAAGCTTTGAATTATAGAATTGCATTGTGATGATAATGTAAAGGAAAAGAAACAGACTATTTACTGTCATACAATAAGTCTAGCCTCAAAGAAGATAACTACGAAGTAAAAATATCGATAAAAGTTTTTTAGATTGGGGCAAAGTAAACAAAACCTACATAAATTAATATTTACTAAGTCGCTGTCAAATCAATATGTACAAAATTAATTTGATGTTTAAAATTAACTAATTAAAATATAACTTGTCTCGGAATTTCGTTTAATTTCAATCTGCCACTGTTACTTAGATACTTTAATATAGATTTCACAAAATATCTAGCTGAAATACCTTTAGGTCTAGGTTTACATTGAATTTAATATAGCTTCATAGTTCGTTAATGACTGAGAAATTTTATTAAAGCGATTGTTAATGTTTGTGACTTCAGTTTCCAATTACGTTTCCAAACTGAAATAATATTATGTTGATTAAAATCTTTCAAAGATTACGTTCATTTATTTTAAACTAGCTGTTACCCGCGACTTCGTCCGCGTGGATGTCGTTTTATGAACAAAAAACGCTAAAGGTCGATAACAATGTCAAAATAACAATAGTAGGTACAACTCATGTACTTACTTAACTATCTAATAAAAAACCGACCAAAACAAGTATACGACAAAAACTCAAGGAAAATAATATTCAAACAAATCAAAACAGACAAATAGGTAGATACAACTCATGTACCTACTTCGAAACTACTTAACATTTCGAAATAATAGAAATTGCGACACGTGCGTCCGACAGCCCGTAGTGTTTAGCGCATAGAAATCTTAATAACTAGTCAATAGAAATGCTATCGACTATCTTTTAACACTGGGACGCATGTCGCCGGTTTTCAAATACCACTTTTTGTATTCCTGCAAACAAAATTATTCTTTTTGGCGATGACATTAAGACGACAATTCCTCAACTCGCACTGTTGTTCGATTAGACAAATGCGCTTGTATTCCTGCAAACAAAATTATTCTTTTTGCGATGACATTAAGACGACAATTCCTCAACTCGCACTTGTGTTTGACTTGACAGATGCGCGGCGACAAGGTCACGCGTCTTTGACATTTCTATTGCCTTATTATTAAGATTTCTATGGTTTAGCGTAATGTTAAATAAATTAAGACCTTTATTGAGACTTAGACTATCAAACTCAAAGGTAATTATCAAAATTCGCCCATTTGTTTTGAAACTTAGCGCTTTCAAACAAACAAACGTGGTAGGTACATCAATAAAAAAACTCAATAACTGAAAATAAAATACCTACCTACCTAAATAAACCTTTTACTGATAATAACTAATCTAAACTCAATAAATAAGCAAAATCCCTATAAACTAATATCTATACGAATGTCTAATCCTACCTAACAGTATTATAAAATAACCTACGGTCACTACGTACAATATCAAATATACTACCTATACTTTAAAATTATATTACAGTTATTTATAACCTACGACAAACTTATTATTTGCGGTTCGATCCCGAGCCGCAAAAACAAGTTTGTTTTTTATTGTATATAATAATACTGGGTACTTTTCCGGGATAAAAAGTACCCAGTGTGGTGCCCAGGATATTAAAGAATAATTATACCAAGTTTCATCGTAATCGAACCGGTAGTTTTTGCGTGATGCCTGAACAAACAGACAGACAGACAGACAATTTTTTTTTTATCATATTTTTGGGTTCGGTGTCGGTCTAGTAACACCCATTTTCAATGTACAGAAATTTTTTTTCTACAGATTTATTAAAAGTATAGATACCTATAGACAAGCTTCTCGGCTTAACCCGCGCAGCACATTTTTGTGCAGGTTATAAACTATACGTGTACCACTAGCTTAAATCTGTAGAGCAGTTTTTGCGTTAAACAATAAATCAAAATCTAATGATTAATTTTGGTCGATCAGGTTTCGTTTGAATGTCAAGCGGTACTCACCATAATGTTGATACATAACGTGTGCCATTAGGCTCATTAGTACATGAAACCCATTAGATCAGTATTCCAAATCTTACCGCAATTTGCTGCAATAGTCGTATAATATTTTGCGCCACAACAAAAGTTGTGTAAACAAGAGATTTTAATCCAAGATGTTGCAGACAATAAAGCGCTGACTCCAAGGCCTCGGCGTCCCAGCTCTCGGTACACTGGCCGCCGCTTCGTGCATTATACAGGATGTTTTAGCCACTCGAACGTACCATAACTACTGGTGAACTGCAAATTGAAATAAACTTCAGTCTGTTAAAATTTTCAGGTGGAGTATTGAGCTCCAGGGAGTAAGCTTGTTAGTTTTCGTGCTATTTTGATGGTGGTACACTGTCTCATTTTTAATTTACCGCCAAACAGTTGTGCTTTGACAATTATGTTTAATTTTGGTAGTGACATTGGTCCACCTTGTGCAGTATACAGGGTACATAACTAATTACTCGAACTGCAAATTGAAATGAACTGAGTCGAGTCTCTTGCTAGTAAAGGTGTAATTTTAAATCTGGCAGAACTCTTTGGACATGCTGAAGAACTGGGCAGTACCACCGTTTCACCTTTGACCTTTTGCCAAATAGCAACAGCCAAATAGCAACAGCTGTTATCGAGTGCGCCCTGTTGTGGGTCTGCAGGACCCTGTTATTTTTATAATACAATAAAAATGTAATTACTCTGAACAGACGTTGTGGAAAAAACTGCATAAAATGTTGACATTATTGTTCTCTTTATTTGCTTACTTTCTCATTATTAGTTCCTGCTTTTTATTCAACACAGATAATTAAAGTTTGGATAGCAATTCATAATAGATAAGTTAGAGGAAACTTCGTATGTTTGGCAGTTAATGCTCGCTCTAGTTAGGATTTATTTGGATAATAAAAGCAAATTCAGAATAGTTTCGCATTTCAAATCATAACTTTGTCTACGACGGATACATTATAATATTTTGAATGAATATTATATTTGTGAGTTCACTACTTTTCAATTTAACTTTAGTTAAGTGTTTTGTATATTTGGATAGTTTGTTTACTTTTTTTATTAGCTTACTTACTTACTTCATAGTTTACCGAAAATGTTTACATTTTTTTAATAGAAAATTTAAAAGTTCACAAAAAATTATCACAAAGTTAATAATTTACAAGTAATCGAAAATAAAATCTTAAGATTAAAAAAAAACGTATTTAAAGCTTAGTCAAATGTTAACTTGAATGTAGTTGATGGCATTTTCACTTTTACACCTCCTTGAACCAAACCTTAAGGCGTAACGTGCAAACTGAATTGCACCGTAAAATTCTGGCTGATAGGCTGACGTGTCCCAATTACATAATTTAAGGGATCACCACACTTATCCGCATCGACACGCATCGGTTCGCATCAGTGGGTCATGCGAGGCGAGATTCGGCTCTATTATGAATATATTACGAATTCAATATACCAATATTGCTTTCGAAAATAGATCAGAGCCTAATACAGTTTGGATATTCAAATAGAACAATGTAATACAATGTGTAATACATGTTGTCAGTGGCAGTGCGCATGTGAAATCGCACCTTGAACAAAAAACCATAGTACCAATTTTTTTTAAAGAAGCATATATAAAAAAAATGAGTTGACGACAATACAGTATTACTTGCTCTTGTGGGCTCGGTAGCTCTACAATTTTTATTTATAATAAATGTATCTATTACATTATCATTTGAATGGAACACTAGTTAATAGAATTCGGTATGTTAAATAAAAATCAACCTATGCCAATTCCAAAACCATTTCGAGATTTCAGGTTCCCGAGTCATATTTTCGTAATTTTAGCTCCTAAAATTATAAGATTGCGTTTATTTTAACAAAAATATGTAAAATCAGATGACTTTCATTTGACCTCTAAATGACGTCACAGAGTAGGCTGAATTGACGAATTGTCAGTGCATATGTCAGTGAACTGTTAAATGTCAATGATTGTTACTTTCGTAGCTTTTCTGGTTTGTTTTTCGTCGCTTTAATCGTGCTTGTTCCTTGTGCTTTTCTCTCGAACACCCCTGCTCTCTTTTGGACTTTGATATCGCCTAATACATTGACCACTGCTCGATTGAAGGAACTGCTTGCCCACCGTTTGGATTTTGTTTAAAATATGGACCAGTTTGTACGCGCCAACTCTACCAACTTGCCCAAATTGGACAATGTTATGATTCTGGAGTTCATGAACAATAATGATAACCATAACATTGCTGAAATCCGCGGGGCCAAGGCTTTGATGTAAGTTATAATATTGATACACAAATTATCGTAATCAAGTTTCAAATTGCTATCACCATTAAAGCGATAATAACCGACTTCTTATAATTATTGTTTCAGGTCATCTCGTGAATCTTACGTTGACACCGCTGTCGGGTATGTGGAGGTTAAAAGAAACCAAGTCGAATGCATTGTAAGAGCTAAAGTTGTACCAGAGCATCGAGTGTTGGCTAAACAGTATGTAGTAACTGCAACTATCAATGAAAAAGACGATAAAATACTACATACAACTTGTGATAGCTGTGCTGCTTCTGCTGGTGGTTGCAAACATTCACTTGTGTTTTTATTTTGGCTCGATAAAAGAAGCAATGAACCTGCATCAACTTCCATACAATGTTATTGGAAAAAGCCAAAACTATCTGGTATTCGATCAGACCCAATAAAGTGCGAGGATATATTTCCAAATTCAAAAAAAGGTATATTGGCTCCAAAAGATCCTAGTGTTTTAAGTAAATTTCTTACAGAATGCAAGAAAGAAAATGTCACCGAGTCACTAGCAACATGCTTTACTAATAAGAAGCAAAGTTTTAATATATTTGACTTGACAATAGACTATTTAGAGAGTGAAAATGATGATTATGACAAATACATGGCTTTCCTAAATAATAAAATTACACCAGAGGTCATAACAAACCTCAGCAGCAAAACTAGTATGCAAGTGCATTCAAAGCTGTGGCATAATTTAAGGCAAGGGAGGATAACAGCTTCAAAGATTTTTGACGCCTCAAGGTGCAAGACAGATGGTACATTAGTGCAACAAATTTTAGGAGGATACAAAGTGCCAGAAACTGAATTTATAAAGAGAGGAAAAAAATTAGAACAAAGTGTTATAGTAGAAGCAGAAAAGATGCTTAAAAAACAAATAAGAAAATCAGGCTTTATCCTCATTAATGGAATAATGGGTGCTTCACCTGATGGAGTTGCAGAAGATTTCATTATAGAAGTTAAATGCCCAGCTTCAAATAAAACATTATGTAGCTATATTAATAATGGTATTGTGCAAGACAAATATGTTGCTCAAATGCAAACTCAAATGCATGCTGCAAATAAAAGTAAAGCTGTATTTTGCATTGCTGATCCTAAATTTGAACAAAATAAACAGATAACCTTACATTGGTTAAATTATGATGCTCAATACACCAGGGATTTAATAAAACAAGCTGAATTTTTTTGGAAAACTTATATTTACAGAAAAATTATTGATAGTGCAAAAACGTAAAATATTAAAAATATATAAACCACTTGTTTATTTATTTACATTTATACATTTGCTGCCTCGTTGGTCGAGTGGTCGGAAAAGTGTGATTGCCTAAAAAGGTTCTCTGGTTTCGGCTACTTTGTTTGCAAAAACTATTAGTCAAACAATAACAAATGGAAAAACATTTGATGGACTGTATGTTTGAGCACATATCACCACTCAAAAATTACTGATTGATAAACTAAAAGTCAGTAATTATAAGGAACTATTTGTTGTAGTTTTACCTAATCACTTTTTATTATTTCATTTTGTAAATTTATTAAACCACATGCAATCAGTACAATATAATCAAGATATCCTACATGTTTGTGGCTAACAACTGAATGGGGTTTTAAAAATCTGAACTCTCTAATCCTCCTAATAACCCTTTCTATATGCACCCTTAAACTTGCCACGATTTTGGTTTGCATGACTTCAGTTTTTGTTGGCTTATTAGAGACATAAACACTTGGAGGGCGTAAAAGCTTAATGCCTTTTACCAATAAAAGAGGTTCAATTTCTTTAAAACCCCTGTCGGCCATTATCACAGCATTGTGTGGTAAAACTTCAATCAAACTGCTCTTCTCAACTAAAGCTTTATCCGATATCCTGCCTCCATAACCTCTTGAGATAAATGACACAAAACCATTAGGGGTACTACCAATTAAATATTTAACAGTGTTGGCATTTTTATACTGAGACCAAGTTTGTGCTTGACATACTGCATTATGAGGTTTTTGTATCTCAATTTCAAATGCATCTAGTAAAAGACATACATTAGAATATCTAATTTTAAAAGCTAATGGTTGATTTTTTTTAATATCTTTTAGAGTAGGCATGTAAACTAAATTTTGAAAAAAATTGGCTAAAACTTCAATCCCAACATGCATTTTATGTGTATATGTGGTCCTTGATACCTCAAATTGATCACATATTCTATTTACTGAATCATTTAATTTAATTTTTACTAAAACAATAAACAAATCACATTCAGTTACTTTTTTTGAACTTTGGGTGGCAATGTATTTAATTAACCATAAGTATTTTTTTGGTAAGCCTATATATGCCTTGGGATCAGATGCAATAAACTTAAGCATTTGTTTTCTGATATTATAATCTGATAGAATCTTCTCAGATGTAGTAGTAGATTCTGTGTCCGATGTGCAGCCATATTGTGAAGGCACTGGTGTAGTATCACTTGATGATGTTGAGCATGCAGGCAAACACAACACTTTTTTGTTTCTACTATTCTTTGAGTTGATGTACTCTGATCCATCATTTTAGGGTAACACTGTATAGCAGCATCAACCTAAAAGTTAAAAAGAATAAAATATTAACCACATGCAATCAATGGCAAAGGTTCTTCTGTGATTCATAGAAACAATGATCTGTAATGTGATTGTTATTTCAATATGACTTACGATCATAGGTTGCGTAGATGTAGATGTAATAGTAGGCTTATATTCAGTATGCCTAGTTAAGTTAGTTGTATGTAGCATCTGCACATTCTCAATAGGCTTCAGTAATAATGATTTTAGAGTTGTTGATGTTTCAGCAATAGTGTTTGTGTACTAAAACAATAATACAATTTAGTTATTTGAATTTAATTAAAATCAAGTAGATAAAACAAACTTTTTGATATGCTTAGGATACTTACTATTTTACGGCATGATGGAAAATTTTGTATTCTGCGAAGTTTGGCAGTTCCTTTTAATATAGGATTACCTTTCATCAATTTAAAATATTGATAATTTTCCAAATCTTCTTCCAACTGCAAAAAAGTTTTGATTAATATGTTGGTTGGCTATTCAAATTCAAAATAATAGTCATAACGATAATCTAGTATTTTCGCGTGGCATCGCCCGCGTGCTACCTCGATAAAACATAACCTATGTAATTCAGGAAAGACGTTGCTTTGTAATGGTGAGAGAATTTAAAAATCGATTGAGTAGATCCAGAGATCACCCCCTACCAATGATATTTCTATTTCCCTACAAAGTCACAAACTCGAAACTTTACATCTTTATAATATTATTATACAGAGTTGTCAAACACCAAACTTACGTTTACATGATCTTCACAACAATACAAACGCCGCCCAGGCACGTATTTCACATTCACTTCTTCGCACCACTTTTTTTTCAGCGTTTCTTTTACGAACACAAACACTTTGTTTGGGCTATTGGTGGTAGTGTTTTTACATGACGGGATGAAGCATTTTGCACTAAGAGTCTTTGCTCGATTCATTATAAATGGTTATAATCTTTTTATATCACTTTTAGCAGCGAAAATCACGGCAAAACAAGTTATTATCCAAAGTCAAAGCAAGTATGAAGATGAAGAAAAAGTAGTGAGCAATTTTATGGAGCATAATCTCTAGCATAATCCGTGTCATATGTCAAGTGTCACTGTCAAATTTGAAGTCCCGGTGCAGTTTCTTATTTTTTTTAAATATACTTGAAATGTGTCAAGGATCCAAATTATTCAGGCTACTCTGTGACGTCATCAGGACAAAAACTTTAAAAATCATAAAAAAATAACCAATGCATAAAAAAAAAAAATATTCAAATTAGTTGTTTAAAATAACTGTATGTACAAAATAAAAATAAAAAAAAAATCACAAAAAAAAACTTAACATACCGAATTGATTACAGGACTTATTTTAAGAATACTATTTAAGTGTCTAGATTTCGAGAAGAGGAATCAATAATCAAGATAAGCACCAATATTTGTATTTTATGTTTCACACAATTGTATTTCGAAGTGTCAACCTATAATTGGATAAGAACTCCAGGCTTCTTATTTATTCAATATCATTATCTGAACAAGAGATTGTTTAATTAATGTTCTGAATACGAAAATGAAATCTTTTTTAAGATTTGTCCTTACAATAAATAGTCTTTCTCATACAATTTATGTTTATTGCTGAAAGAATTTATAGTTCAAAATTGTATTCTTCACAGGTGCAAAATAAATAGATTTTTAATATCTAGTTTAGAAGATAACAATTGCTATTTATATTTTGCTTAGCCTTTAATCTAAAGGTTATCTTCATCTTTCAAAACAATCTTAAAATTAATTAAAATACTGCCTACGTTAGTGTAAGTGATCCTTAATAGTTCTAAAACTTAATATCTGTACAATTATAAGTTGTAGCAGCCCAACAATTTTAGGTTATTAAAATATATTTTTTTTTAGTTTGTAGTTCTAAAAAATGGTGTATGTAAAAAAAATTCTATGTTACTATATCTGTATGCATTTCCTCTAATCATTTTTATTTTACCGTTATACATACCAAACCGCAGATTACTTGCAAACAAATACTTATAATACTTAAATAATGCTTAGCAAACGTTTTGTCATTAATTAACGTGTATAATCAATGTTGAGATCTCAAAGTGATGATAACCGATTCAGCCCCGATTTCACATAACTTCTTAATCTGAGGTTTTATTAAACCTGTAATTACATCTAACTCCCTCATTCAATCTGTGTAGGGGACAGAGCGATCAAAAGCTGTAGCTGAAAGTTAAACTTGAGTTTGGCACGTTGTTGAAATCGGCACTTACTCATACAGGAAGCGTTATACCCGTTCATTCATTAAATGAATATTGGTTCGTGTGTTTGACTCTTTGATCTTAGTTTATTACAACATCGAGTGTTGACCTACGGCCATCGCGATGGTGTGATCACGACTTTATGTAAAGGTAAGGTACGTTGTTAGGGAAATTATATGTAGTGATGAATACGTAAACACAGATTCATCAGGACTATTTTGTCCAGAAGGGTGTGGCAGAGCTTTATAACACCCACACTTCATGTGAAGGTCCCATGTGAAAAGGCTCGGGCCGGCAAATCTAGATTTTATGTAAAATCATAATGAAAAAAGTTGAATTTAGGAGCTAGACGAGATTTTTACTCCTAATATTTACCGTTTTTTAGCTTTGCCAGCTAAGCTATCAAGGCATCATGCAAATCCCGTCAAACGTATGAAGTAATGTTACTTCATTATATGCATGTGCTCCTATCGATTTATGTCGTATGATTTATTACAATCACATTAATTTTGTCTTTTAACTCCAAAATAATTGACATCGATCGACCAGGCCAAGGCTTCAAATATAGGTTAAGAAAAACCGAGGCATCATTAATATCAAATCAGTTGTTACCATTTCAATCGATAAAACAAATGCAACTGTTAACAAAGGTACAATGGAAACTGATACTTGCGAGGAAGTATTATGATTCGAATTTAATTGTAAATTGTTCAGTCATTTCCGACTTTTGTACTGTACAAGGTAGGAGGGACAAGGATGGGTGTATGCGGTATTTTTTGAGCTGGAAAGAGACGGGGAGAGAGGAATGCAAGGCTAAGAGGTCGCAGGTAGTACAGTGACCTGGGTGACCCACATTCGGTTGCAGGGTGCCGTGTAAATATTGATTTGGTGACCTTACTCACTTGTTGCGTTATGCTCAAGACGGTGCCTTTTGCCATCTTTTATGGGATTCAAAGCTTGTAAGCCAGTGGTGTTTTGAGAAACACGTGACTGAAATTTTTATGTAACTTTTTTTTCTGCAGTATTTTTAAGGGACTTTTACATGAGCTTCAGAGTCCTTTGACTTAAATTCATCATTCTTTCTGGTTATAAACAACCAATAGATATGATTATATAAAGCCTACTTAATGAAAAAGAATATTCGTCACGTCTGTATCAGAAGACTGTGACACCTTTTCCGTGAAACCGTCAATAAAAGTTATTACCTATTATTATTCATTCATAAGCATTTCTCTTTGCATGTTCTTAGAATTCTCTTTCTGAAATTAATATTCATGTAATAAGCTTGATTCAATATTGTCGTTTAAAAGCTTTAGTTACATTTAATTAATTGTTGAGTTTATTAGCAATATTCAGCCATGAAAGAGACATTACTGATCATTTGTTAGGCAGGGTGCAGGGCACAGGGCAGGCAGGGCAGGTCACCTTCTTCAAAAGTGGACTATTCTACGAATGGATTTTGAATTATTCACCTGTCCAGCAGTCCTTCTGATATTACATACAAAACATAACATTTCGCCTATATTACCCAGTAGGGTGTGGCAGATGTGTACAACATCCACATATCACCTGTTTAGGCTATGTTTAGGCTCCATGGGATAAGTATCCTATGGGTCCTAAGCATAGCCCGGTGGTTGCGATATTATGCGATTATTATCTCCCAGCGTCACCACGATCCACATTCCATTTTTGGGGATCGTTTTAACCTGTATTAGAGACACAAACAGGGACACTTTCAGCTTTAATAAAATGAAGTAAGTTAGGTGGCCACTGGCTCATAGGCTAAAGGTCCCGGCCCGACTATGTGTGTGACAATACAAAAATACTATAAAATATGTGGTGCTCGTCTTAGACATGTGTAGTTACATAACAACCTACTACCCTATCGTTCTTTCCGTTACGTTTGAATTTTAATATCCCGCAGTACCAGCATCTTGGAGAGTTAAAGGGAAATGGAATTTATCATTGTACATAGAACTAAACTGTCAAGTTGATGAAATTTCCTGGAAGCGTCGCCGCAGTCGAACAGAATTCAATAAGCGGTCCATCCCATTTCCATGCAATTTATTGGAAAACTGTTTTCTCGAGACTTTTCGCTTCTACGATTTGTATCAGGAATGATAAGATTTCGGAATAAATAAAATTACTTTCTATTTGGTCAACCTATTTTTTTTTACTTTTATAGTAGACATTTTATAGTAACATTGAAACCAGAAACTCAATACTAAAATTTTGAACTAGAATTAAGCTTACTTCTTCAGCCAGTTTCAATATGCAAGAAATTTTACGAAATAAATGGAAGCATAGTTTTATCCTCTGTATAAAAATAAATTATTTGTCAGATTTTAATATAGGTTTGACGATGAGTTATCTTAGAATTAACTTGTATGTTTTTACTACGATTATAAAGGAACTTTTCTAGCCACGAAGTTTATCTTTTATCACAAAAAAGTCAGCCTATCCGATTTTTTCAAGCCAACATCTTTCATATACCACCTTTATTCTCTGCCTCACTTAACAATAAATACTTTTTTTTTCGTATGACTATAGACGATGTCATTATTTTCCAGCGTGGGTGCTCGGCTGGCTGATGTGCAAGACCGTGCCGTACGTGCAGGGCCTGTCCGTCGCCGCGTCAGTCTACAGCCTCGTCGCAGTCTCGCTTGACAGGTAACACAAAAGAATAATGTTCTTATTACAATAACAGTAGGCCTTTGTTTTCAGAATGGTTGATGAATACTTTGTTTGGTGATTTTTTTTGCTTTAAAGGTGAAAGATCTAGGCTGAAATTTATTAAGTGCACTTAGACTTAGCCCTGACTTATTGGTTTTGTAAATCGCAGCTAAGTCGGTGTATGTCTTTTATTAATTTTTAGAGTAAATAGATCTACTTTTTATCATAATATAAAAACAATCATAGAAAAACCAATTTATTGATCACAGTGATAATTAAAGAAAATGTAGTTTAAATATTATATGCAGGCAATACCTAATGATCAGTTTATCAGAGAGCTTGGTCAAAAAATATTACTTAAAAGTAGTATAAAAATCAACTCTACATGAAATAACATTGATTTCGATGAGATAAATATTATCATTTAACTACTTATTACTTTATTTAACTACCATTCTATTATGTCTATCCTAAGGTTGCATGGAATATAATAAGGCCGCCCTTTGTACGTTATAGTTTTAAGTACCTATTTCTTTGTATGTTTGTTACAAATTTGATGTGCAAATAAAGTTTTCTCTATCTATCTATCTTATTAAGAAATGCACATTATAATATGTGGGGTTCAGTGACGGCATTCATTCTAAAAAAACCTTTAGTCCGCTCAGTCTATAAAGCGTATTTTTATTAACAAATAGAAGATTAGCAAAGTACAATTCATTATTATTGTTAGTAATCAACAAAAAAAAAAAAAACTTAAGTATGAAAGTGCGTTTCATCTCCGACTTACCTTTTATTATACAATCATATTAATAATTAAGTCATTACTTGTAATAATGAAGCAAATTTTAGCTTTGCTAAGCATTTGCGGTTGAAAAGTAATAATTGCAATGGTGCTCGAACCCACACATGGTCCTCTAGGTTCTACGTACCCAGCGCCTTATCCACTTCGGTCATGGAATCAATTCCCAGCGGAATATAATTTTTCAACCGTAATATTGAACTCATTACTTATTACGTAGTTACGTTAAATTTTGCTCACTTAAGAATCGTGCGTAGTAATCCATGTAATAAAATAAAAATATTACTAAAATCTAGGATTTTACCTCGTGTTTTCGTAGCTATATCTACTGAAGAAGTTATCTGAAATGTGCCTGTAAGTTAAAGCTGAATCTAAAGATGTGGTACCCAAATAAAAATCGAGGACGTATTAACCTACAAAATTTCATTGGTCGACGATTTGCTCGTGCTATAACGTGATCTGTCTGTCATTATCTTAGATGCTTAGCTAACAGTTTTTGGTTTACCCAAATTGATAGCCAATCAGTTATTTTTACCAATCAATTAGTATAATTTTCGTTAAATTGATCACTTTGAAAAAGTTGAGCAAGCATAATATTTTTTTCTCAACAAAAGTAAAACTTTAGTTACTTGGGTTACTTCTTTTAATAATATTCAAAAAGTGTTATCTGAGAGATCTAACTAAAATTACTAAAGTGAAAAGGTGTTCGAACTTAGTTCTAGAGCACTATTTAGTTTGGTTTACCGAAATTGAAAAAGTTTTTAGGTTTGTTTTCAAATATGTGCAAAAAAAATGTTGCCGTTATGATAGAGAATTAAATTTAGGTACTATTTATAGCCATTGAAAAAAAATTATAGATGACTAAATTGGCACTTATTATTTTTTAAAATGCCGGGTTTTTACTAACGTTTGGTATGAAAGATGGTTGACGTTGTCAATATCAGACATAATTAAGCCATAAACATGATTTTGCAGAAGTCTTACGCACAGTCGTAAACGCAAAGATAACTGATATTGAGACCTTGAGCCATTGTCCCATCTATTTGCATAAATTTAAGAATGCAGGGCAAATGCCAAAAATAGCCCTGGAATGTGCCAAAAAGGACTATGGGCCAAAATGCGACCCAAAAATACCTCGGGCCTTCTCAAATCGAGCCTTGACCCAACAGTGGGGTCTACACAATGGTCTTATTATACGACTGGGCCCCAAAATATTAAGTCAAGGTCCTTTCTACCAAAATTAGTCAAATGAACGGCTGACAAAAAATGTGAAAAGTATTTTGATGGATGGGAGTCGATGAGGGTGATTTTTTTTCGGCAATGGTGGAATGTGTCTTCTATATTTTGGCAGACGATAATGTTGACGGAAGCAGCGGATATTAATTAATTATTAAACTATGGTAAATATTACATTACGTATGAAAAGATACATATTTTTAGTTTATTTAATTATTTTCTTGAACAAATTGTTACTTAGGCCAAAAGCAAACTTAACGCCAGGAGCTTATTATCCACCTTTCAACTGGCTTATAAACACAATTTACAATAAAGTGGATGGCAAAGTCTTTTACCACCATACACTGATCCTGTAATTTACTTGACCTGGACATACGGCTTAGAGAGAAAGTTTCGCTTACTCATTAACATTTGCCATATTAGTATAATTTACAACATAACATTGTGTAACGTAACGGTAAAACAACTTTTAACATAAACATAACTGGATTACGTAAACTAGTCGTGACGCACAAATTCCTGTTTACTTGATATTCCTCCCTTTTTGAATATTCCCGGCAAAATAGAGCTTTATACACATGTTAAGTGATCCGGCAAAATTAAGATAAATATTCAAATAATCGGCCCTTTGAATTTGGTACAAAAAGCTTCGTTAAAAATTCGCAAAGGATTTTTTCCGTAGTAAGAGCTGAAACATTAAAATATTAATGATTCATTATGAATGTTGCAAGCTTCTAAAAACAATTAAAGATTATCTACGGCATGAACGATAATAACTCTTGTAAATGTATGAATAAATATTTTGTTACTTTTTTGGTTTACCGAACTCTTTAAAATAAAATAAAATAAAAAGGAATTAAAAAAAAAGTAAGAAGGATACAGGTGTTATAATACTTTAGTATAAATGAAAATTGTTTCACCAATTGTGTTTTATAACATTGTCATTGTTATCATTATTCTATGTTCGGTTTACTTAATAATCATACTCTGCCATTGAAACTGGAAACAGAACGGCACTCAAAATTGACCAAAAGTAATTACTCAAGCACGATCAATAATTCAATTGTTGCCAATATATTACACAAGGATTGTTTGGAATTTTAACAAGTATGTGTGGCTTTCCTACTTGTCCACTTTGATCTGCTTAATTTTGTATGTAGGCGTATCAATAGGAATTATTTCCGTTTGATACCATCTCTCATTCACAAATTATTTGTGTCGTATTAAAATTAAGGTTTAAAATAATTAACACTTGTATATTTTGATAGTTGACAAATATACTAAAAAAAACGGAATGAAATAATCTAAATGAAACCAAATTATAGTAATAAAACGACTGCTAATGTCACGCTTGTACGAAGAGTTAGTGTAATCATCAGATACTAGATGGCGATAGTAGTAGTTTTAATAAACAAGATTATGATTTAAAGACTACGGTTACTTTGTGAAGAGTTTGGTGATAAGTCTAATAACTATCTAATAAAACCGGCCAAGTGCGTGTCGGGTCACGCGCGATAGGATTCTGTAGTATGACTAACGTATCATACTACAGAACATATTTATGGACTTAAAGACTTTATATTATACCATTACCATCTAAAAGTCATTATTTTCAAAGATTTTTGATTAAAGTACGAACTATTCCATTTAACTGTCTTAGCAACCACTCAATAATTTTAAATCTACCTAGAACAGAAAATTAACAAAAAGATAACATAACACATAACATAAGATCACGCTTATATTACCCAGAAGGGTGTGACAGAGGTAGGTATACAAAACCTAACAGCACATTTCACCTGTTAGGTTTAGGTCCAATGGGATACCCACAATTCCAACTACGTGCTGCTATTGTAATTTCCTGAAAGATTTCCTCTAAATTGGCGGCATATTACAAAGTTTGTCATCTATAATATTTAAAATATATTTTGCAATATTCTTGTTCAGGTTAGTCTATACATTTTGTCAATTGTAGCTATCTACATTGAGCGTTCAATTAATTTTGCGATATTGACCTAGATACGATCACCAAACTTCTTAATCTACTGTCTTATTAAATCTTATTGGCATCTCTCTCTCCATGAATGGGAATGGGAATGTTTGTACGGGACCCGTATATCGAAAGCTGTAGCTTAATGTTATTATTGAGTTTAACACGTTGGTGAAATCGGTGCCTACAATCTACAATAATACCATTCAATAGATGATGGAAATTGAAGCATAATCTCGGATTTAATATTCGTGAATCTAACCAAACGTATATTCCATAAGATTGGGGGGAAGGAGGGGCAACGAACTTGTTTGCATACCGATATCTACACTGAACGACTTGGTTTGTCACAAATTAAATTTATACGCATATATAGTTACATCTTAGATGGAAATTGTCTGTCTGTGGAAGTACAAAGTCGTGTATCTTACATTGTTTTGACGCGTGGTATTAACAGCACATTTTGACTTATATGGTTGGTCCAGAATTATTTTAAAGAATTACGACGATATTTAGATACTGTTTTGTGAGAAGGTTCCAAATTCCTCAGTCTTAAATAATGTAGTCATTCCTAATGATTTTTTTTCCATCATTATTATTATAATTATTTAAACTAAAACTGTTAACAATGTTTCACTACGTTAAAATATCTTGAAAAAAATCTAATAGGTATAAAAATAAATACTTTGTAAATAATGTTCGTTCTCATCAAAAGATTTTTATTTCTTAGAAATGTTGTTGTTATTGAAAAGAGCAAGTATTGGCAATTTTGTTTATCATTGTTTTGTCTCAAAAAGTTTTAGGAAGAACATAAAACTTTACTTTGCCTTTCCTTTTAAATTTCTTCAGTAATTTGAAATTATTTTGGATTTAATGACCCCGAAAACTTTATAGAAAGTAATTAAATGATTAGTGCTTTTAAATTAAAAATAACTTTAGAAAATGACTGGTGGCAATAAGGGTATGACTGACGTGTATTCACGCCCACACCTCACAAAATCCTCCGAATGTTTAGGTTCCAAAAAATATATTGACAATTGAGCCATAATTTCAACAACGTCTTGAACCAACGTTTAATGCTGATTGAAATTTTCCATGTCTCTGTCCTGTTCAAACATTGAATAAGAGGGCGATTGAATCAGGGTTTTGACATGAACCGTGCATTAAAAACTTTATACTTAGATATTATATATGTGGCGGTAGATTCCTAGTTAAAACTGAAGCACAAACCAAAGATTCCTGAGCGAATATTCAGTACAAATATTAAAGCCTTCAATTTAATTTGTTTTTAGAATTTAAACCAATAAACTCTTCCTTTGGTACTCTAAAACAAAATTGATTAATTATTTAGAAGTCTACGAAGCATTCCATTTACTTAAAATTAAAAGCCTTTGTCTTCTTATTTATTTAGGGAAAATTGTTATCTAATATTTAACGTCATTGCTTTTGTTCAAAATGTTTTAAGAAGGCATCACTTCCGCCTTTCCTTCTGTTACTGTAACCCCGAAGAAATAACAAGATGTTGTTATTTGAACTTAATCAATGTATTATACATATATACATATTTATAATCAAATTGTTATTGTAAATTTGCCCTGTCTGTACATTAAAGGTATTTCAAAAAACATTATACGAGGGGTCTTTATAATAGCAAGAGAAGCCAAAACATATATATTTCTTGAATTTTTGTTTGTCTGTATTATGTTTGTACTACGAAAATATCAAACTCCATACGGACAAAGTCGCGGGGAAAGTTAGTATATAATAAACGAGGCTGTTAGAGGATCGTAAATATAGGTTATTGCTCTTTGTTTTTAACTCAAGACGGGTTAAAATAACATCAATAGCCTAATTTGAATTTAAAAAAAAAATAAAATGTCAAAAGCTTGTAAGCGCGGCCCGAAACTTAAAAAAGTACTGATTTATGATTTTTGTTATATTTTTGAGCTTAATTCATGAAAAATATGAAAATGAGGCTCATAAAGTGTAAGGGCAAACGAACATGATTTAATAAAAATTCAATAAATAATGCATATTCTGGTTATGTAAAACCAGGAACTGCTTTTCCGATCATTTTGCGATACATTCACATTGACCAGAAACCCTCACTTAATAAAAAAGATTTTAAATATATTCACTTCCGTCAAAGTCTAAACATAATAATCCCTTCAGACTTTGCTCAACTACAACTGAAACTGTCGTGCCCTTAAAACATGCCCTAGTTTAATAAATAATAGTACCTACATGAGAATAACATTATCTCTGTTTTGAATTCCCAAAACTGTTTCAATCATAAGAACCTTGAAACATCTAATTTGGCAAAACTACTCTCTTTTATTATGATTGATATGATATGGTATGAATTCGTAGTCTGAGGTTTGCTTGTTATAACTTTGATCTTACTACGAGTTTCTCCTGATAGCTATAAACGTAAACGATAACTTGTCAAAATAGGTATTTAATTTTTAATGTAGATGTAGCATGTATAAAACTTAAAGAATTAAAGAATTTTATATTCTATTCAGATGCAATGTTGTTGACTTTTATTTTGTGTGAATTTATTTTAATTTAATTAAATTTTACATGGCAACTCAATTTTAATTTAGCCTAGAGATTGGATTTGTTACTTTTTATTATAATTTGTGTATTGTTAATGTTTGCATGCCTGTATGGTGGAATCTGGAGAAACATTTAAATATTTGTAACATCTACTATTGTATTGTACCCATTGCACTTTCGCAAATAAAAGATTGATTGATTGATTGATTGATTGATTAATTGATTGAAAGATCCATCTTATATTAGGGTTTTAACAATGTACCTACTTATTAGGTGTCAAAAACTGGGAGAGGTTTTAATATTTTGTTCTTGTTGTATTTTATTTTATGTCAGTGACAAGAAAACGTATTTAAAAAAAAAGTTGCTATGGCTCATTTTTGTAACATAAAATAAATATAATCATTTCTACGAGGATTGTAAAATTAGTCGTACAATGTAACAAAATAGTTATGTAATATGGAAAAAAAACACGTAATCATTAGCGAGTTAGCGTGATTTTTCAAATGTCAGTAATACTCATGGTAGAGGCATTAGGAAGTAGGGTAGTCAGTCAGTGCGTCCTTGAATAAGCATGTTATGCTCATCTTTGAGTACTTTATTGTTCTGTTCATACGTCTTTTTATGGAGCAAAGTTTTGTAGTAAGTGGTTTTGTTGGTCCGTAGTGACTTGAGATTGATAGAGATTGCTGTTATTGTTTTGAGAATTAAGGAGTTATAACGTAATAAATTGGCTGAAAGTACGATTTTTATAACTTTTAAATTATTATTATTATTAAGTAAAATCTATAGGGAACACGATCAGCATTATTTACCTTTTACAGATTACACTGGCCGTGGCCGTAAGCAGACTCCCGTTGGATTTTACTTAATTATTATAACTGTCTCTATCATGAATATATTTATATAATAAGTACATACATTTTGCAAAGCATAGCAAGGTTATAATTAGATTAGATTCGCATTATCTCGTGTTGATTTATGAAAAACTTATTCGATGGTCTAGTGGTTTGTTTATGCGCCTCACATCGCGAGGTCTTGGGTTCGATTTCTGGGTCGGGCAAAGTGTTATTTGTGAACTTCCATCAGGAAATTCACAGTAGCAGCACGGAGTTGGAATTGTGCCCAGTGGAGGCTCACCCTCTATCCAATGGGACCTAAACATATCAGGTGAAGTGTGGGTGTTGTACACCTCTGCCGCTACACCCTTCTGGGTAATATAGGCGTGATGTTATGTTATGTTAGCTGTTACCCGTAGAATTTTTATATTACATCCAATCTTTTTCCAAATATCGGTAATATTTAGCCATATTCGTTATTCAAATTAAATTGCATGTTCAATTCATCACAGGGCAAGGTCAGGTCACGCCGTCCCGAATCAAAACCCATCCATTGTCATTGCACGTCAATAAGAGACCTATTCACCCCATCAATAAAAGGAATTAGGATGAATGTGGAAGGATCCAACTCAAGGTTCACTGATAACATACGTCATTACTCCTGAAGCCTTGGAGCTTGAGATATATCGCTCAGCTGATGGGAAAGACCTTCGATTTGGGAAATGGTAAGGAGTTAAGGCAATTTCAAGCTTAGGTGTTCAATTTTAATGGTTGTATGAACGATCTTTAGTAAAGACACGCTTTAATAGAAACCTTGTGTATGCAAAAGACATTTTATCCGAAATTTTGGACATGCCAGATACGAAAATAATGTAATTTTTTTTGATAACGAGGCATTTGTAGTGATTAATTAATTGAATCTTTACACAACTATCTAGATAACTTATGTTATTCATATTAGGTATAATTCATGATACAATTGATTTCCATAATCATTAGGCTCAAATGCCAACTCATGCTCAATGCAAAATGTTAGTAATCGGATCATAATATGATCCGATTACTAATAGAAGTTGGCATTTAAATCAAATTACGTATAGCGTAAATTACAAAGCTATTAATCCATTCACCACAAAACTGGAGAATAATCCCCATAATAATTTCCTTCGACCTTCAAAATGTAGCGGAAGGCTTTTAATATCATTGCATACACGAATAGTCCTAATGTATATAGCCTTGAGGGACTTCTTACTTGTCAAGAACTGTGTGTTCATCTTTTATAGTATTCCATTTGTAGTTGGAGATTTCACTTGTTCTTGAATTTTTTTTCATCTACAAAATTTAGTTTACCTTTATTTTTTTGTATCTGTTGCATTTATTTTAATATTAAACGGATTTCAACCTTCAAAACGTAACAGTACGCAACATACAATATCATCGCTTACACGAGCGGTCCTACTGTATTGCCCTGAGGGACTCCATTCTAGGACAAGGGCATGGTATTGTTTCATCGGCTTTTTTGCAAGGCTGCCTGCATTCGGTAACCTTATTGATATTATGTTTATGGGATTTCGATTCTTGATAGCAATGGATGTAATGGAGTGAGCGTTCAAGGTCTGTGTGGAGCTCAATGGCTTATGGTGTGTTAAATCACGATATTTTATAAGAGACCCTTATTTTATATTTATATATAATTTATAAATCTTAACGTGCTTAATATAGCATTGCTAAACATAATTGATAAAATCAATACTTGTACTGTTAAAAAAAAAACAAAGATAAAATATTATAACAATATTTTTTTTTAATTAAATGATTCCGTAATAACAATAGTGTAACGATTACTTAAAACGATACTCTTAATCATTGCTGCATAAGCAAGCATTCTGATTTAAAAAAATAAGAAGTAAACTTTACTTACTATTTAAATATACTAACGCTAATTTATGATGATTAAATAGAATAAATCGTATCTTCGACCAATGATTCAAAGTATTTAGATCAGTAGTATGTCATGGCGTTTACTATATTTGGGTTAGGCATGTCGTAATGTTAATTGCTGGTACTTGAAATGTCCTATCGAGACTTCACCTTTGAAGAAAAAGGCTGTTTGAATTAAGTGGTAAGTGTTTTTTATATAAAAGGACATGAAGTTCTAAAATTTTCTGTCTAAGAAATAACCTCTTTGAAAAGTTGTTTCTCGTCAAATTACTTCTTAAAGATCATGTCTTCATAAATTGACGAATGGTTCCATAAGTTCTTTAATACTTTTATAGAAGTTATGCAAATATACTAAAATAATGACTAGTTAATCATTTAGTAATTATCATGTTTGAAAATGAATGATAGTTAACCTAAAAGGTATAAAAGTTTCATAATTAAATGATGTGTTAAAACATACATACAGTATGACAAAGTAATTTATAACTTTAGTTAAAAAGCTTTTAAGTATGTCATTCGTAGTTATATTTTAAACTCTTAAGTACTTGAAGTTTAGGACTTAGGAAGCTAGGAATATAAACCAACCCAATTCTCTCAGGTAAACTATTACAAACTAGAACTAAGTACAACACTACAAACAAACAATCGGATAGCTTCAGAGTTTCGGCTAACAAACATTAAATTTTGTTGTGCTTTCACCAAATCCGGCAACTGTATCTATCATAACCAAAGCTCTTGTTACCAAAATACAACAGAAAATGAAATTATTCATATCACCCATAGAGTTTGTTTTATGCTCTAAACACACAATAAACGAGGCTATAACAATATATTTATAATACCTGTAAAACCTCAAATGGGTGATGTCAGGTCGTCGCCCTGATTTCAGAAGTGGGATTTAATTAATAGGCCGCTTGTCATCTAAAGAGGTTTTCTCCAATAATACTATGCCCCAATTACTTCTAAAATCAAAATCGCTCTTAACGAGTCATTATCGCCTGATGGACTCTTCCCAACGAAGGGATTAACGCCAATACCACCATACGCTATTTCGACGTGTTGGAGTAATTATCCTTGATACAGTTTATTATAGGGATTCCCAGGAGGGCTGCACTGCACATCATCAAGGTCTGGAGATTGCGGCCGGAGGATGTATAATAAAGTGGGTTTTATGACCTCTTTGTGAATGTACGGTGATACGGATTTATTACCCATTTCGATATGGCTGGCAATGGATGCTGTAACTCCATATCAAGTGTTGGTGGTAGAAATCAATAAAGTACCAATCGCGATGTACTTTGACTAAAATAATTAGTGGAACATGGAATATAGCAACTGTTAAAGTTGTTAAAATTGTTGCATTGTCACGATTATCATCTTCATTAAATAGTACACTGTCTTTCACTTTATAATTAATTTAATAAAAAAACATGTTAATTTCCAAAATAAATAATACTTATTGTTTAATTAAAGTGATAGGCCAGAATATGTTTGGACGATAAATATGATTTAATACTGCCATTAACTCGATCGTATCCTAATAACTCAACTGAACAAAGCGAAACCAATCCTTTTCCTTTTATTTTCCGCTATGGGTGTTTGACAAAGGTGTTTATGTTAAGCAGAGAGGCTGCAAATGACTTACACTAGGGGCTCTCAAACATTTGGTGGATGTTTCTATGTATAATAAGTATATATTTACAAAAAAAATAATATCAGTTATTCTGGTACCCAACGTACAAGTTCTGCTTAGTTTGAAACTAGATGACGTTGTTTGAATGTTGTGTAATATTTATTATTACTATTTTCTTCGTGGCGCACTAGTGGGTATTTGTCACCAATACCACAGTATTTTATCAAAAGGTACAAATGCCCAAAATGGCTTTGGTGGCTGTACTTGTTCCTTTCTGTATCACACATAAATATTATCTAAAGTGTGTAATCTCTAGCATGTAAAATGTTTAAAATTTGGCAGATCGTACGAAGCGTCAAAAAGGTACATAGGTTTTCATAATAATTTGTATTGACACATTATAATATTAAATTGAATCTCTGTCTTAAGAATCCAAGATGTTTAGTAGCCGAAAAATTATACAAAAAGATTCTATTTTCTCCTCGGTAACCTGTACCACGGCGCACAGTTTGAGAGCCTCTGACTTCCACTATTTAAGTTCGATGTCAACGACACCTAGGGGTTTAAGTACGTATAAATCTGGTCTTTTATCAAGTGTGATGTACTACTCGCCTATTCGTAATGGATTTTATATCATAAGAATATTCGATGAGAAAAAGTGTGTAAAATGTTCTTAGTGAATGTAAATTGTGATGAATCTGCTTCTTTTTTTTAGATACTGGATGAATGGAAAATCTGTTTCATATTCAAAATTTCACCTCGTCATTTACCAAAAGTGAGCGACCACTTGACTGTGCATTAAACTTTTATTTGGAGGGTAGGTATGGCACCTATTTAACTTGTTTATCCATATTTCATCCTTCTACCCTATACCGGCCTGTAGTTTGAATTATTGCTGATCTTTCAAAAAGGAAATGAAACAAAAAGTATGATAGACAATTTTTAATTTACACCAATTAACTAAATTCTATTCATCTTCTGCATTCAAAAGCTTAGTGGTTCATTAACCATGATGAACAGCGACAATTGGCGCATGATGTCTCACAATAGGTACGATCGGCGCGGCGTGAACTATCGGCGCGTGGACAATCGGCGCGGAGTGAACAATAGCGCTGTGAGAGTGGGACACCGCCACTGGGTGCGCTACTGCCACGGGGTGCGCTACAATTGGGTGCGCCGCCACTATTGGTGCGATGACACCGGCGCGCGCTATCGCGAGGAGGGCGAACAAGATCGTCTGAAAAAGATTTAATATAAATATGATGTAATAATTCTCGATGATAAAATGTCGATGGATGGACAGGAAGAGACACTCCGAAGCAAAAATGGATGGATTGCATGAAAAAGATATGAAGGCAAAGTTACTTTTTTTTACTTTACAAGGAGACATTTATTAAAACCACAGATTCTATAGGTAACTATGTCGTCGGTTTTGATTAGGTGCCAAGTGAGAGCCTTACCTATAATCTGCTTGACTTAGTGCTGTACTATTCAATGTAAATACTAGGTCAAGAATCCTTCAATATTTATGGCCGGTAATTACCCCTTATGTAAATCTATAGATAACCATGATAACCATTTTTGGCTTAATTGGAGAATTCAATAACAATCTAGTAATAGTTATAATTACATTACGAGGTTTTCAATATCACAAGGCTTTTTAAATTAATTATGTTATTAAATGAATTCATATTTACACGGTAAATTGTTGATGGAATAATGTGACATTAATTTATTTAACAATTTCACGAAATTTAATAAATAAATTGGGCACCATAGGTTATGCTTAGATTTTGCAATTTTAAAGATATCGCGATGCTAATAGTTACTGTGTGGTTTCGTGTGGGTATTATAAATGAAATGTAATCAAAAAGTTTGAAGATACCTCTTTTAGATGTAATAATACAAGTTTTGTACTACTTGAACTGAGTCTAACGTATAGTAAATGAACTCAGCCCACACTGTCTACTTTTGAAGCATTCTCTGGTAAGTAAACATCCTAAGGGCACACTAAGGGCGATGGCATATTGGGCGTAACAACAACACAAGCAATGTCTTCAATCTCCTAAGATTACTAAGTGACATACTTTTCTAAAGTTGTCTTAACTATTACACAAGAGCTCTATTCTATTTGGTCACCTGTAAGCCTTAAGGTATAATTAAGCGGCCGGGGCGCAATGGATAAGGATTTGTCGTGTCGATGTCGATGTCGTGGGTTTGAATCCATTATGCCACTAACGTCAACTTCCTCCTAACACAAACAAATTAAGCTTAGCTGGAGAGGATAAACAAGGTTAAATAATAAATAGTTAAATAATTGCAAATAGACTTTCAGTATTTTAATTTATAGAGTGAGGGCAGTTACTGTTTACGGGTGAAGTATTAGCCAAAGATACACAACATCATAAACCGCGTCCCTTACAATCAAAAATATTAATTCTAGGAAAGGCCAAACCAAACATTAAATGATATCAGTAATTTTTCTATTGGTTTTATGAAAGAAAACTTTGTCAGATTTGTTTTTGAGACATAGGAGACTCATTTTAAGTTTGTTTATCTACGTCTCCATATCTTCCAAAGTAAAGTTTACTGTGTACTGGCCTTAGGCATTAAATAATTTACATTAAATGCGGCCATCTTTAGACGTTTTCTGGAGTCACGGCTTCCGTCGCGTGGGCTTGGCAAACGGCGAAATAACGACTAATATAAATAAAAGTTGTTTATGGCTACTCTTGCGTAATAGTACTGAACTGTTTCAGCACTTTATGTTTACCGTGTAGTTTGAAAATCATGAAAAGTAAAAAATAATGTTTCAAGTTTTGTCTTCTTAAAAAAAAAAGTTTTTAGCTTTCTTTAAACGTTGACAAATTGTATGATTAGTGTAAATGGGTACTTTAAATTTTACCACATTTTTGCGGCACGCTCTTATGATACAGATACATTGTATCATTATTAATATTTTAGAGGTTTAGACTATGGAAAAATGGGACAGCAATAATCGTCATACTTGCTTAATCGTTTACTTTTTATTATATTATAGTGTGTATGGATTCAAGAAGAAAAGTTAAGGCTGTAAGCATAAATATCCTAATATAATTATTCTACTATCCACTTGTAGTGACTGCTACTACATTGCGGTATTATAGTAAGGTCAAACAGGTGGGTGGGGTATCTTATTACTAGTATCGCTATGTTTACTTTCTACCATAGTAATTAGATATTAATAGAAGACAGGGTCATGTAATAAGGTTGACTGCACGACATTGTAATGTTTGTCGTTAACAAATTGATTAAAATATTAAAAAGTTTAATATAATTTTAAAACAAAATATTTATTTTGTCTCTTTCTAAGATCGTTTGTAAGTCTTACTAAAAGAAAAATAGTTTAAATGTTGTTCTTTAATTGATGCCGACCGATAAGCATGAATAGCGTGAATAAAGTTCTATTAGTCCCAAAACTAGTTTACTGTAACATAACATTACGCCTATGACACCGAAGGGTGTTCAGAAGTATACAAACAGCCCTTTTGCATCAGTTAGGTTTAGATCACTAGGTTTAATTTAGGATTTTTTCATTTGTTTTTTTGTACCCAATTGATTCCGAACAAAGACCGATCATTATGAAAATTGGTGTGGAGAAGTCCAAAATCTCAACATTGACATAAGCTTATTTTTCTCAACGTTAAATCTTGCGTGGAGCCGCGGCCAGAAGCTAATAAAAAATAAAGATTTATTTATTTACGTTGCCATTAAAATTAATTTATTAAACTCACCAGCTTGAGCATGTTGCAATGTGTTATCTCGATTGTGTGTTAATCCGTAGATGCAGGACGACTCTGTACCTAGATCACCTAGGGTCTGTCCTTTTATAGTCCTAGGAGCTAAGGCCTAGGCTATATGCATGTACTGTAATAAATCTTACCGTTTGGCAATATGCAACAAGATACTACTGTGGTGCAGTGCGGTTGCATAGAATTGGCGTAGGAAGTAATTTTGACTCAGAAATTATAGATCGTAATTGCAATAAGATTGCGTAGATAACATTTGTTTTATAACACAATAGTCTAATTATAATGTGAAAAGTCAACCTGTCCTGAAAAATATTTAACGATCTCAAAACACCATAATAGGCCCCTTAGAACTCATTAACATCAACATAACATAAAATATTGTTATGTTATGTTATGTTTAAGTAAAATTACTTTGATAAAAAAGGCTCAAGCGAAAGCTTGTGTAAATACGTGTACAATATCAAAACAAAACATGTCCTTCCATTAAATGTATTTCGCATCTGGCTCTTTAATTATAAAAATATCCTTTGGGGAAATACAGGCGTGGTCCGATGCGCAAGGACGCATTTTATTACCAACTTCAATGTTCTATTTATATCTTCTAAATAAACAACATGATATTTATATTATTTGACAAAATATAGTTTTTACTATGTCTAAGTTTAGATCTTTCAACGCGACAAAGAAAATAGGTACTGAAATATCTTCTTCAAAACCATTAACTGAGTATTATAAAATGAAACTTGATTCAACAGTTTTTGTATTATTTTTAAGATAAAGCTTTTTGTCTGTCTGCCATCACTGCAGACGCTACAATCGGATACGTCTTGTGTTATTTACCGAGCTAGGGCTTTTATTTGTGTGTACAAACATACCAACCAATAGTGGAAACTATTTTATTGCTACAAGCTTATGCTCTTTTTAAGTGGATTCACTTTTAATTTGTAGTAAAAAAGAAAGATTTATGTCTACGTCTCCGATTTCGAACACCGTCTAGGAAAATGCAAAGTCCTGTTTTCATTGTTATAAAATTTAAAGTGTCTTTTTTACTTGTTCAAATTTCTAAACTATTAATGGCAACACAGTTTTACAACCACGTTTATATTAGTTCATCAACATACACTTTAAGTCAATACCCTTTATATATTTATTTTCGTACTAAGGAAGGAAATAAAAAAAAGGCTGGATGAGAAGTTAAATTAAAAGTTTTCAATCACATCTTTGGCAATTGCTCCCTTGATCCAAGAAATAAACTATTAACATAAATATTATTTATCCAATAAAGAATTTGAGTTAGCCCATAATTCTATTAATCATTGAATAAGCACCAATTTTCCTAATTACTTAATTCAACTTAACAGTTTAGTGACAGATGAGAAATTATTAACTAAGAAAAAAAGTGCCATCTGTTTTCCTTCTGCCCGTTATTTCACGGCAATTATGATTTATTAACAAATTATATTTAGGAATGCCTTTTAAATTAATTATGAAAGACTTGAAGCTTCCAAAGTTTTGTGCTTATAAGAGCGAGAAACTGTTCTTCTTTGTTTGTATTTACTGAACTATGGCAATTCGAGTGTCTTGTCATTTAAACGTTCATTGTTTGGCCTCTTTTGTTATTGCTAATAAAAACAAATAAAAGGTTAACCAGGCTAAAGTGCTGTTTTCATGAATTTTATGTGCATAATTATTTGCGCACCAGCAATTGTATTAGGTAAATTAAATATTTTTTTAGTAAATAATATACGTTCGTAAAGTTAATTTTGAATACATGTAGCAATTCAATGGCGCGCATTGTACAAACATATCTCATTGATCGGTTGTATTGCGTTCTCGCTTCGATCGCGATATTATTGTACTTACATTTATTTGTGTACTGATTGACATAACTTATTATGAATACTATATTCAAAATTACGTTACACAGAAACGGTTATCCCCGCATTTTGTTTTCTACAAGCCTTAAATAATATTTTTATTTTTATTTTAATTTCATTTATATGGAAGAAGAAGAGATTTGAATGGCAATGCACGGGTCTCTATGCTTTTATAATCTGGTCTAGCCTCAATAAATAAGTCAGTAAAAACAAACCATCTTACTTTTCCATATCTACCTAAATTAATATGTACCTTAGTTTTTAAAATAGGCCTTTTATATATTTTAAAAATATAAATTCAGGACGTGAGTCTTAGTGAAGAATGAAAATTTTAAAAGTCCTATTAATATTCACATTCATAAAATAAATTCTACGTTAAATAATTTTTAACAAAAAAAAACCGACTTCAAAAAGTAGGTAAACTAAAAAGCTAAAAATAAATTTACTTAGCACAAAATAATACGTTTTTTCATTTAGTTAAATAGAAATTAATAAATAATTATTTTATAATTCTGAAGTCGATTTCTCTGGAATCCCATCATCAGATCATGACATGCTGACAATGGGACCTTTGAAATATCTCCGTTCCAACAGCTCATTGACATCATAACTAGCAGTCTGAATATGTGTACAGTAGTGAAAGAATTATCATTTAACTCCTAACCATTGAGCCATCAGCTTAGCCATATAAAATTAGTACGATTAGACGTAAATACTGGTGTAGCTTTGATAAACACACTAATAACATAACATGTGCCTATAAAATACGAGGGTTGCCCTCGATTTCTCTAAGATCCCTTCGTCAGATCACAACGACAATGGGACCCCCTTGGAATCATCTCCTGTCCAACAAAAAAAGAATCATCAAAATCAGTTCATAAACGACGAAGCTAGCCGTGAACAAACATAAAAAAAGCAACATATATACGAATCGAATTGAGAACCTCCTTTTTTGGAAGTCGGTTAAAAAATGAGAAGCTATTGAATATCAATTTATCCAGCGGTTTCAGTAGGCGTGACGTAATACATTTATTGAACGGCTTAAAAGATTCAACATAACTTTTTCACTTAGAGTTACTAAAAGTTTTATGTTCATCACTTTTAGTGACTTAGTATTATTTATTTTCAATGAAACTAGAATGAATTTAAAGAAAATTGATAGATACAATGTTTTGAATTGAAAAGATCAAATATTAAAAAAAAAACAAGCACCCACGGGTCCTCTCAATATGTCGTTTTAAATATTTGAGTTTAAGGTTTTGAACCTTTGCCATAATAAGTTTTGAAGACATAATAAAATTAAAATGTTCTTAAAAACTGTTTTATTTGATTTTTGTGATTTTATTTAGTTTCGATTCCAAAAATTATAATATCACACACTGTGCATACATTCTGAGACAAAGAGTACCACACAATCAGTGGTGTTCCCCATTTCAAACGCCTCACAAAGGCGTTCCACAAAGAGTAACGTTACCGGGTGCGTAACTCGGCGGATGTAACAATTTCCCTCTCATTGTGCCAAGCAAGATATTGTTGTAGAAAATATGGTGCGAAAATTTGTGGTTAAAAAGGTTGATATATGATATATTAGTGATGTAGACTTGGGGTTAAAGCCTCCTGGTACAAAATAATAATGAAAGTTTCCGAAAATAGAATAATTGCCAAATGCTTTAACAATATTTTTGAATGTTTATTGTCTTTAGTTAAAGAGTCTATAGTTGAGTTAGGACTTCAAACTAATTACTTACATACATACATGCAAATGTATTATGATAAAATGAATAGGTAATTGTATGATTGTGCTCGGTAGATAGCAAACAGCTCAACCCATCACGTAGACTTAAACAAAACAGGTGAAGCTATTCACCTCCACTACACCGTAATACCTCAATAGCTTATATAAGTGTGATATTTATATTAGTAAAACTTAGTCTAATCCAATTTAAATGGACAAAGGCTCACTTCACACACAAAAGGCTCGCTCAATAAACAGGCTGTCTTAACAACCCTTAGCCATTGACACTTGTAGCACCATCTGCTGTTTATTAAAGCCACCATTTTAAAGCGTGGTAGAGTTTTTAGTCCGCATCATAACTTAGGTACTAATTTTGATGGTGGTATAAATTTAGCAGCTTCATTCATTATTTCTCGTAGTTCATTTCAAAGGAAGCATATCTTCTGTGTAGCATTGCATTTTTTATTGATCCTTTAGTTACCACTAACGGCTAACCACTAGATAAACAACGAAATTAGTTGTTGCATAACTCGCTAAAAATAGCCCGCTTAAATAATCTTTTAATCGCTTGACAGTTCATTTCCCTTTACAATAGTGGAACGGCCTCTGAGATATCAGTCTGATTTGTGAGCTGTACCTGACGTGAGGCAAAAAGGATGATAGATGTGGTTAGCATTGCAGGTTATATGAGTTTGAAGTTGCGATGGCCTCCTCATTTCTCTATACCTATAAAGGGGCCACTAAATAGCACCACTATTCCAATTTTATTGGCCAGTGTTATAAAACCCTGAAATTACTGTCACTGAAGACAAAATGTTAAGTACTTCCTTGTAGTGACAATGAAGCTGCAATTGACACTGTAGTTACCATTTACCATCATGTAGACTACAGTTTTGGAAGCTTATGTCGTTTAAATGCAGAAAGAAACCTTATTTAATTCCTCCTTTTTAAAAGTTCAACTACCTTAGCCGTGGATGAATGGCCTCTGAGATATGATTCTGATTGTTAGCTGTTCCTGACGTGAGGCAAAGAGGATGATAGAGTTTTGCATATCGTTTGAGTTTGAAGGTGCGATGTCCGGGCAACAAGCTTTGTGAGGGAGGCTTTGAAGTTCTACCTAATGAGGTTCTCGGCTGTCATCTAAAGGTTTGCTGAAAAGGCTGAAGTGGCAGTCTAGTTTAATTAGTTATGATAGAGCTAATGGTCTGTTATTTGGCGATTTAAATTTTCGATAAAAAATGTTTTAGTTTACCTCGACTTACTTTATAATTACTTGTAATATTTTAAAGCGAATTTTAGCTTTGCTATGCCTTTTTGTATTTTATATAATATTAAAGTTGAAAAATTAAGAATCCAGCTGGACCATAAATATTTGTTTCCAAATTCTTGGCGTTGATATTTTAAACTCAATTTTATTTGGAATTTACATACAACAAGTTTTATTGTTATTGAGTAGTAAAACTAAAGCGATAAGACTCGTGTTGATAGTAATAGCAGTTATAGTAGTGCGTTCAACTAACTGTATTATTGTCTGGCAGGGGCGGTATCCATTACGATTTTCTGTAGTCATTTTAATTACAGCATATTCAGATTAAGAATCATCACATTATCATTTTCCAAGCCTTTATTCCATTACGTTGAGGTTCAAAATTACAATAGGCATTCTTAAACAATAACAGGTAGGTCGAAAATTTTATTAGCAGTATTAAAATAATAGTCAATTTAATCGTTTCAAGTATTGTTTTTAGACCAAATAGGTCAGATACGCTCAGACCTAATAGGACCTCTTAGGAAAATATAGAAAATAATAATAATAATAATAATAATAAATTTTATTTCTCTCATCACAAAGGTTCACAAACAAGGCATTAACTTAAGATATAATGTGACAAAATGCTAGTGACATTAATGTTATGTTCCTTTATGAGAGACTGGAGTCTGTACTAGGGAAAACCCTGTGTGACAGATCACCAGGCTCCCACCCGGAATTGACGAGCGTTAATCAAAACATTTTATATACATGGATTAGAGCTGTTTGTGTGGAATATTATTATACTATAGCTGACGTATGATTGTGTGTGTGTGTGTGTGTGTGTGTGTGTGTGTGTGTGTGTGAGTGTGTGTGTGAGTGTGTGTTTTGTGGCGTGTGTAATCGTATGTGTATATGAGTGAGTTTTATATTTACGATGGAATGTAAAGTAATTGCTCTGTGGTATCGTAGTCCAGACATTGGAGCCATTGGACTAATTTTTCTTTACAGTTTGTTTTAGAAAGGTGATAAAGCGATAATATTTCATTAAGTTTATTGTACAGGTGGCTACCAAGAAACTGAAAATGACGATGACAAAGGCTAGTCTGAAACCGTGGTTTTGGACATACTAAGTGTTTGCGTCGCTTATTTTCCGTAGAGGAGGGGTTATATTGTAGAAGTGAATGTTTGCGAATAGTGGTGTTTAATATAAAAATCTGGCGCACCGTCAACACCCTAGTTATTACGTAGAGATCCCTGGTTGGGTGTAAGAATGGTAAGGAGTAGGCAACTTTCAGTACTGCTCTTTGAGCTCTTTCAAGCTTTAGGACTGCCATTTTCGTTGCACCACCCCATACTGTTATGCAATAGGATATGACAGATTGACATATAGCAAGATAGACCATTTTGATGACCTTGACATCTGCAACGTGACGAAGAAATTTAAAAATGTATATTAGTTTCCTGGTTCTGGCTGCCAGAAGATCTATATGTGGGTGAAAGCTGAGTGAGTTGTCTATTAAGACTCCTAAGTATTTGATTGTGTTGGTTTTTTGGAGGTTAGAGCAACTACAAGGTACGAAGCCAGAACTTAAGCATGAACGAGAGTGTGCTGTTATATTTAGCTCATTTGTGGGGAGTGCAGAGTTTTTTAAGGAAAACTCGATATATTTTGTCTTATCGACGTTTAGTACAAGTTTATTGCTTGACAACCATGACAGAACTTGATTAAGACCCTCTTGGGCACACTCATAAACCCGTGGCCATGATTCTCCTTCAAACAGTAATGCTGTGTCATCAGCAAAGGATATGATCTTCCCATTTGACATTTTAAGATCACAGAGTTCATTAATGTACGTTAGAAAAAGCGTAGGGCCAAGGATACTTCCCTGCGGAACTCCATGCTGAATTGGAAGGTCATGACTTACCCATTCGCCTACTCGAACTCTTTGGAATCGGTTTCTTAGATAGTCCGAAAAAAGATCTAGTTGGGTATCCCTTACGCCTAGGTATTCTAGTTTTTTAATTAGTAGTGGTACGGAAACTGTATCAAAGGCTTTTGCTAAGTCCATAAATATTACGATAACCTTCTTGTTTTTGTCCAAGCTATTAGATATATAATCAGTCAATTCATGAGTTGCGTCTGCAGTTGACAAACGTGATCTAAAACCGAATTGTGAAGCTGAGAGTAGTGAGTTTTCTTCCAGATAGAGGACCAGTTGCTTATTCATGATTCTTTCCAATATTTTGGAGATAGCGGGCAGAATTGATATAGGTCTATAATTGTTTATTGATGCCCCGTCGCCACTTTTATAGATAGGATGTACTTCTGCTAACTTCCAATTGTTAGGGAATTTGCCACTTCTAATTGCCAGATTACATATGTGTGTAATTGGTGCGATAAGATACTGTCGATATCTTTTTATAAAATTGGTTGATATGTTGTCCCGACCAGTGGCACAATCGTTTTTTAGTCCTAAAATAAGACTATTTACCTCTGTTAAGTCTGTTGCAAGAAGTACTAGTGAGTGGGGATGCGATCTCACGGGGCGGTTTGTGGGCGCGCTATCGTTAATTTGTGAGCCCTGACTTGCGATATTCTTTCCTATGTTAACAAAGAACGTGTTAATATTATTAGCGGAAGCAAGAGGATTTTGGCTGTCGATCAACTGCAAAGCTTCACTTCTGTCTTTTTTTGTGTGTGTTATGTCCTGTATAGTGTTCCATAGCTTTTTACTACCAACTTTGGAAGCAGTAGTGAGTTCGGTTTTTTCGTGATTTCTTTTTAATTTTTTTAAAAGCTCGTTACTATAATTGCGGTATCGTTTATAAGTGGTTACGATGACTAAGTTATCCGGGTATTTCTTTGCTTTCTTGTGTAAGTTGTCTCGATTTCTCATACATTTTAGCAAACCAGTAGTAATCCAGGGTTTATTAATTCTTTTACGATTGGAGGTTTTAACAATTAGGGTATTTGATAATATTAGACTATTTAAGGTATTTGTGAAAAAAGTTGCCGCAACGTCTGCATCCGATGATAAAAGTACATCTGAGAAAGACGTATTTTTTATTTCTGTGTCAATTTTGTCGTATTTTATTCGTTTGAATACCTTGAATGACTTAGGTTGGGATTTATTTGTTTCCAAAAAAAGGATAACAGCGTTATGGTCCGTAATACATGTTTGAACTATAAAACTAAAAGCAGGCAAACGTGTCTTTAGAATCACGTGATCTAGGCAAGTTTTGCCATGTGTGGGGATTGTATAAGCAGGCAACATACCATGGGATGCCAAGAGGTTTAAATAGGTTGCTGAATAAGAGTCTGAGTTATTCTCAGTTATATCTATGTTAAGGTCGCCTACAATAGCGATATTAGTTATTTTAGATATCGATTTTAAATAAAAATCTAGTGATAATAAAAAAATATTCAAATTCTTGTAACCAGCTGGCCTATAAATTGCTAAAATAGCAGTAGTGTTATTAATTTTAATCAATAAGCAATTGCAGTCATTAATAACTGGTTCTTCAATCGTGAAGTTTGTTGAGTTCTTATAAAAAACAACAACGCCTTCATTTTGCGTCTGGTTCCTATTTGTTTTGAAGTGGTTATAGCCATCAATCCTTGGAATATTAGGAGTGCAAGGTAGCCAGCATTCAGTTGCTATGATTAAGTCCCAAGATAGCTGAGATCTATGTAGAAGTGTTAGTAAACCTGGTAGGTTCCGTGATATGCTTCTAACATTCTGATGGAGAATTTTCAGGCAACAGTTGGGATTTTTTACCACTTTTGCACAGTTTTCTATGTCACAGGCTGACGAGTTGGCAACAGAAATGTGGTCTAGGTCGGATAATATCTCATCTGTGCTGTTGAATGATATAACAATAAAATTGGTACGTTAAATTAAATATGGTGCAAAGGTCATACAAAATATCCATCTGTCTTTTAATTTTCAAATAGCCACCAGTCAACAATGAATCTGTGATAATTGTTATGGCAGCGTAATGTAGGATTCCCGTTTTTACAAATATCATTGACATGCATTGCGTGTATAGCAAGATGTCGGCATTAAATTGCAAAGTTAGCAAATATTTGCGGTGCCGACGTAAGCGATCGTTATACCGAATGGAAACAAAATTGCAACTGTAAAACAGTACAACATAATTACGTACTAGTGAATCCGTTTTTATGTATTGACCGGCTAAAGATATCTTTGTTATGACATAGATGTAAATAAGGTTCACAGTCGCAAACTGATTTAAAATATAAAATATTAATCTGATGAGGGTATTTATGTATTTTTTTGTTGAAAGACTGCTTATCAAGATAAAACAGTTTGTGTTTGTCGCACGGCTAGCATAATGAGACAGTTTAATGTGATAACAACGTCCAGTTATTTTAGCATTACGTAATTTGCTATAACTTTCGATGCTCAAAATAAGGTGTGAGGAAAGGAACTGTACTTCATGAGTGTTTAATAAATATTGGTTAAATTTTGTTGTAAATATTTTGTATGTGTGTAAAGTTTTGGTGTGTGGTGGGTGAGTTAGCAGCTCAACTAAGTGAAGAATAAAAATAAGGTAAGGGGTAATTAATATACAAATAATAAAAACAAGGCTTAGTCATTTAGAACGTAATTTAGCAAGATCGGCTTCATTATCAATACGAACGGGACGTGATGTTTCTTTTTCCTTCAAGTATACTTTTCCGTATGAGGTCCAGCAGCCATGATAATTGTTATCATTTTTGAAGTTTCGTGCCAGGAAATGCAATTTCTTTGCTTTAGGAGTCAGAAATTCATCAATGTATATAGGTTGCGATGCAAAAGCCATATCTAGGTGGATGGTATTAAGCTTGTTCTTATTGTTATTTGTATTGAAGGTTCTGCATTGTTTTATAATACAAGTTTTCATATAGACGGTGGTAAATTGGACGATAATGTGATTGCCAGCCTCATTTTTTGTTCTAAGCCGATAAGCATCGAAGATGTCCGAGTCGTTAATAGATAGATTTATTACTTTGCCAATATGTTTAATCAAGGCGCGCAAAATAAAAGTATTAACACAGTGGCGAGCCAACAAGAGCTTAACGCAAGGAAAATCAGGTTAGCTCCATTAACACAATTTGTAAACGTGCCGAAATCCCTAACACTGTGGCTACGGTCCGTAACGACTTTATTACCAAGTAGGCTGTTCAGGCGAACGGTACAGCTTTACTTTAAGGCCCTCCGCACACACGAGTACCTTGGATTGATACGGATATGTGATTGCAATTCAATTTTTTTCTGTCTCAATATTGAGGGACACACTAACTTGACATCACGTCTAGATATTATTTTGATTACCCAAAAGTGTCTGGCAGATGTGAATTATAACAACCACACCTCACCAGTTATGTTTAGGTTCCATGTGATTGGTTGTAAGCCTAGGAACAATGCCAAAATCTATGCTGCTTATAAGCATTTCTTGTCGAGTGATTGAATAATAAGACAATCAGTGTAAGGAGTAGCATATGACTGACGTAAGACGAGCCGCGTCGTCGACTCATTGTATCGTATGTCCATCAAAATTGTATGACAGCAATTTACGAGTGACCTGTAGGAAAAACGTATCAAACCCGACTCGCTCCGTGTGCCAATGGCCTAACTTGCTGAATATTGTAACATACGTCTCAATTAGGGCGAGCAGATTGCTCAATTCTTTTTTCGTGAATCCCTTTTGGGTATTTAATTTTATCGTTCGGTTGCTTTGATTTTTGTGGCATAGATGTAATGGTAAACGAACGACCAATTAAAATCAAAAAGCTTACTATATTTAATTATTTTTTAAGTTTTTTTACATGTCTCATATCCTTCTTGGTCCTTCTGTGGTTGGTTAAATATTGTAGTTGTTACTAAAATTAAAAGTCGTAAATATTCAATAGCTATGTCAGTTAATTTGGTTCTTTGTCGGATGAAGCAGCATAGCATAGGAGACGGAGCATAGCTCGCTCGATGGCCCACTGCGCAACTTTAAATTTGTGGATTCGTCCAACCATTAATGTCCACGTTTCAGCACCGTAGGTTATAACAGGTGGGAGACGTACTGGTTGCAGACTTACGTCTTCAGGCATTGCGGTAATGGTGAAGAGAGGACTTGACAAAGTTTACTAAATGACAACTTTGTCATTTAGTAAACAAGTCCAACTGGATTCTTCTATCGACTTCTCGCTTGAAGTAAAATCTACTCAATGTAAAATATGAAATCTATCTTTTCAGTCAGAAACAATTTAATAGTAACCAACAATAATAATAATCCTTTCACCACGATGGCTAGTCCAAATAAAATTTGACTCAGCCATCGACAAGATGAAGAAGAAGAAGTAACCAACAAAATAAAAGATGGATTGAATGACAAAAATTATTTAATAATGTATCGGATAGGGACCAGGATAGTGTGACTTCACCTTATATTTAACATCATAAGGCACTACAGGCTGTACACCGGGCACAGTAGGTATATAATACAGGTTGTGCTGCAGTGGTACATGGGCCGGCTGAACATATATGGTCTGGTGAACAGGCTGTACGGGCACGTGAGCTGGAGACTGTGGGTAATCTACTCCGTAGTAGGCCGATGCTGAAGCGAGCGCGAGCGCCAGAGTCTGCAAAGAATAACATAATATCACGCCTGTATTACAAAACTATTCATTGGCAACAGAAAACACTTACCTACAAAGTGTTACATTGATATAGCGGCAGTAAAAATCTTAACATCTAATCAAAGAAACTTGTGTACTTTAAATATTAGAAATTTATAAAACAAACCAAAAATAATAATACAAAGTTTAATAAACACACAGTTGAATAGAGTGGGAGGGGTTGACCTTTTATTACCAATTAACGCTTGAAACAATTGCTAGTACTTGCAATGATTTGTAATACTAGTATGAGTTAGCTCTTCGATAATTGTATTGAAGATTGTATTTAATTACGCTATTAGTCAATGTAATTAGTTGATTGAATTATTGTGACAGGGTGATTGCAGCTGAAGCACTGTATTGAAAATTGTTTAGCAATGTGTTTGTTTTGCGGAGTTTAGTATTAAGAAAAAAATGCAGTGTTTTTAAAAAACTACATTTTGTTGTTGTTAAACCATTTGTTTGCAAAATCATAATATACTAATTATTACCTATTCTTTCTGTAACGCATTTCACAAAGTTAAATAATTTATATATTTTTAGGCTGCTAAAATAAAAATATCTTTTAAAAATCTTTTAAGGTATTTGCCATTAAATCGAATATAAATCGTAATCTTGACCTAAAAATATTTCAGTACTATTGAAGTGGTGGAATTGACTTGAATAAGTGTACCAATATCTTACTTCGATAGTCTGTTCTAGGAAAATGTTAATTTCTCATTAAACTTTCAGATATAATGCCATCTGTGATTTTTATTTAAATCAAACAGAATTATTTTTAGTATGGTAAGATTTATAACTTAACTAACCATCTTAAATTATAGCCATAAATAACAGGATCAATATATCAAAAAGTATGTACTTGATATTAAGAAAACTTGCTTTTTTATCAATGTTTCCATTGAGTCTAGTGGATTTATTTTTAAATACAAAAAAAACTTGAATTGACTTTACACTTTAAAGCATTCTTTAAATATCCTTGTTTAAAAATCATATCTAGAGCAAACTACGACACAGTTGTATAAATAACAGATTCTAAAAAAGAAATTTACCGACGTATATATTACTAGTTTTTGGAATACATAATAGTTTTTTTTTATGATTTGACATAAATAAGGTGTGAATATGACACGTTATCCTACAAGAAGGCTACGCGAATAAAGTTATTTTAATACATCAGGCTTACCTACATGAGACTGTTATTGACAGCCGAAAATGACCGACGAATTGGTGTAGGTAGTAAGTATATTTTTAGGATGTAACTTGACTGTCGCCCATTTTATAGATATTTTCATTTTGAGCATTCAAAATAGAGTAGGCCAAAAAATAAAACACCAAGCTGCATTTTTCATAAATGACCTTTAACTGTAAAAGTTGTTGATTTTGAATTTAAAATAAATTTCCAAAAAAAAAAACATTTTAGTTTATTACCTCTTTATTTAGTTTTGTTTCATCTTCTCTATTCTTTTGAGAGATGTTTTGTTTAAAAAAAAAATGTCAGAAACATTTATACTAAAATTGTTTAATTACATTTTTATACAATAATATTTCGCTATAACAAAGATCCCTTAGGATCACAATATTAAATACTAAAATAAAATTGTAGGCAAATGCAATATTCATTTTGGTTAAATTTTCTTTTTGAGACTTATAAATGGCTGCAACTACCAATTATTTTTGTTTCATTTTATTATTTTCTAATTAGTATAAACACAACGTAGTATTTTTTTTGTTAATCTGTGTAATACTTTAATCTAATCATGCAGTTCATAAAAAGTCAAATATATTAAGCTAGGAATTCTATGAGTCAGTATGTAAGGGGTCCTAATAATATTGTCAAAAAGCTAGCGCCTATCAAAAATATCTGAACAATGATCACACACGGATGTTATATGGAAAGTGTATGTCAATAACGCAAAATACAGTATAATGGTGCTCTCAGGCCGCTTGTATTATAAGGTTACGGAGTGTGCAACCTATAATAATAGAATTAAAATTTGATATCTTATTAGAAAAAAAAAGGTACAGGCGAGAGCTGGCTAGGTCTGGGAACAATTTTAGGAACTGTTTCTCAAAACAAAATTTAATGCATTAAGTATACTAAAAATGCAACCATTAAATTAATATTATTAAAATAATAATGAATTATAGTTAATATTAGTTATAATAATAATATGGAAAAATTGTGGAACACAACCACTTACTTAACACTTAGATGAACATGTAACTTAGTTTTCTAGATCAAAGTAGGAAATATTTGGACAAATTCGCGGTTTGAAGCGAGTTGATGATGAATGAGAAGAGAGAATAACTTACCAATACAATAAGTCTAGCCATCTTGCTCCTTCCAGTCTGAATAACTGAAGCCTTCAGGCCTTATTTATATGAATCTCTATACAAATAACAATAGGTTTTGCAATAATGATGTAAAGTACGTTTAGTCACTTAGGTTGTAAAGATGTTCTTTGTTTAGTTTCCTGAAGTTGATTCATTGATAATTGTTTTATAAATGAGTTTATGATACAGACGTTATTTTATTAGGAAATTTCAATTAATGAAGTAATAAGGGAAGTTGTTGTTTCTTTATTTGCGGTTATTACAATTTAGTCTTTTATAAGGTTAACTGGCTTCTGGGTTCACTTAACTATATCTCTCAATATCAATTCAAAACAGATTTGTTAATTTATATTATTAAAATGTTAAAATTGTAACAAAAACGCCTAAGTTAAAAAGCAATTAAGCCGCGATTTCTCAAAGCTTCTTGATGTACAATTTTATTTACCAAGATTTTCTCTCTATCTCACTCCCTCTCTCTTTTATTGAATGTTTGTACGGGGCGGAGAGATCAAAAACGTAAAATTAATTAAGCTTAGCGTTAAATTTGTATTTAACACGTTGGTGAAATCGGTACTTAGTGGCAAAGATTATGAAATTATTCATAAAAATAATGCGCTTATAATGTTTAATTTCATTAGAAATCAGCCATCCGGCCTAAAGCGATCCAAATAAAAACAAAACAAATCTAATCGAACGAACAACGATAGAACAAATCAAAAGTTCCCATTAGCGTTGTCGACATATACGAATATACGATGGCTAACGTATACCAAGGGTCATTTTAAAAACATTTGTCACATGGTATAGCTTTTACATACCATTATTGTGTTCTTTCAGTTCTTAAAACACTCAACTTAAACAGAGTTTTTTGAAGTTTGCATTTTATTGTCTTTTTGTTGGTAAATCTTCGACTTACTTCGCCATTTTGCTGATTATTTACCATAATAATGTAACTTTAACAAAATGTCTATGTTTTATTTGTGTGCTAAAAATCAGGTAAAAATTTTGCTCAGTTGTAGAGCAAATTAAAAGATGTTTATAATAGTGTGTCAAAGATCCGTTAGTGATTCTTAGTATTTTTAAAATTACCTTGTATACGATAGGAAACGTGTATTTCTCGATCTCGTGCTCTTTCGGTCCGACGATGAGAATTCAATTGTACGATTAATTAGTTGTACGAACAAGGACGGCTTATGGCACTTTGCATAGGCTTTCTGCAAATGATATTAAATATAAACACATAACAATCATTCTAATAAACTAAAAAATAGTAATTTACTACTAAATAATCTATTTGTAACCGTCTAAATCTACTAGAAAGAAAAATAAATATATAATAATAATCCTGACTTACTAAAGTGTAGTACGGGAAGGAAATAACTGTAAAAATCTTTGGTTAATCGTACATAAATCTTAGCAAGAAGTTATTTCATCGTGTTTAACCAAGTGCTACTTTAATTAAATTTATCGACAGTAAGTTACAATAAATAATATTGAGTATTAGATTTTTTTTTAATGGATGACAACCTTCAAATAATTTGTCAAATATTCGAAAAAGGCAATAATCAATCACATAATGACAATTTAGAGTAGCCTTGTGTAAAATTTATTAAAAAAAATAACATTTTGTTGATATTCATTTTTATAATGACCTTTAATAATAATTGAATTAAGCTTTTTATAATAACAAGTTTGTGCTAAGCTAAAAATCCTCCCGGTCGAGCATAATAAAGTCAATGTCGTTATAATAAGGCGGCCTACAAACGCGGTCACGAGCGATTCAGTTAACATTGGACAATTATTAACGTACTGTCATCGACTCAAGTCTTTAACATTGGACAATTATTAACGTACTGTCATCGACTCAAGTCTTTTAACATATTATATTATATTAAAAAATAAGACTATATTATTTAAATGTCCGTACCAAACGGCAGTTGATATATTGTAGGTTAAATAATTTTACATCAACAAAAGATTTTTAATGACTACTAAGATGTTATGACTCCTGTTCTAGTTATTTTAGAGCAAAAAGTAACATACCAATAATTTTAAGATTTTTTATTTTTTTTTCGTTCATTTATATTGTTTTTTTTTTGCTTAATAATCTTCAATTCGAAAATATAAAACTTTAATGAATTTTTCACATTTTTTTTTACTTTATTAGAGTACCTAATAGAGTAGTAAAAACACGTCTCACAATTTTTATATCCATTTCGTCAAAGAAAATAATGACTTTAAATCTTTTATATATACTGATATTTTTAGACAACTAACCATTCCAGACAACTGTTACGATACAAGCTTGTCGTGTTCTCACGCGTCGTAGCCTTTCTATTAGACATAGTGCCTATCAAGTGTTAGATATTTTCTGAGTATTGTTTTACTGGTGTAAATGTAACAAATTGTTAAATCAGGAAATTCTTGCTAATTTCTTAGCATAAATATTATGAGAACAAGAAAATGTCACTGAGATAATTCCATTTTAATTGCTAATACAATATAAAATTTTGTAATTGTATGGTGTACAATAAAGAGTTATGTTGTGTTATAACAAATTGTAAGATTGGAAAATTAGTTGTAGGCGATTAAAAATACGCCTATAATCGTAATTCTAACTAAACACCGTTCAATTCCCATAAATGACTTAAACTAGTTACCCTTAACCTGCCACATTATCACCATAATATTTCTACAATTTTTCCTTAGATATTTACCGTCAATTTTCCTTGTAACGTAATAGGTAACATTTTTCGCTTCAATAGATAGATCCTATTAGCTAAGAGGACAGCTAGCCTCTAAGGGAGGTGATCGTCTCTCTCATTAAAGATAATGAGATTACCGAATTAAGACATGTAATGAATGTTCACTTATGTCGAGTATTATTTACAAATTATGTCTCAAGTTAGTTATTTTCCCATGTGATATTTAGAGAAAGACGTATTTTGTTGTCATTAAGCCAGTGTTTTGTTGATTAAAAGACTACCAGATTTTTTATTAAGACCTTTTTTCTTTTTAAAATAATGTATTGACATTGGTGGAATATGATGAGGAAAAAAAAAAACATTTTTGTTTCGTTAAGTGATATACGTAGATGCTTATTATACCTAAGGTCTAAGGGCGTTAGGTTTATAAACTCATGCGTACGAGGAGTTACAAAGATCATCGATCTCGTAGCTAGGGCTGACGCAGTGCCTGGGGGCGCTCATGGCATAAATCCGTCTCTTGATTTCCGTATTACTATTTGGAGTTTAGGTAACGTGGTAACTGGAACTTAATTGTTATGTGAACTTTTTCTATTCAAGTAAATTATAATAGCAGAACGGGTGCTTGATTTTATCTACTTCCCTTGACTATAACTACTAGATAACAATCTTCCTTGACAAACTTTTTTAAGATAAAATTCTCAAAAAACATGACTAGCTGTATATAGACTAGCTATCAGACAATTTAAATGTATTGTTTTTTCTAATACGATTGCGACACCCATAAATTGTATCCTTCACGATCCAACCCAGCCACCAAGCGTAATGTTATTCTTTTTAGAATTCTTTCTTTACAAACTGTACGCAATCAACACGGGCAATTCTAAGGCGTGTTGGGTTTATTTATTGGTTTATTTATCACGCGTTTGAAAGGGCAAGGTGCGAATAAAGTAAAACTGAGCTAATTTTGGTCTATCAAGCTCTCATTAAGATAAAATTCAAATGTGCCTACTTGATTAAAAATATTAAAAGTTTGTAAAAAATCTGTGCAGTATTAAATTATTTTGCTATGACATAAAAAATACGGCACACGATGCCGAATTATGTCTATCTAAAGCCAATATTATTATGATGTGCACTTACTAATTTTGTGGTAAAGTACAGCTTGTTAAGAATTCTATTATAGGTCTTAAGTTCTTACACTGATTTTTAAAAGTAGAGTTTCGCTCATCTCAGCTACAAGAACCCCCCTCCCCACTATCTTAACGCTACAAAAACAAAGTCAAGGCCAACAGTTCTCCACTATTACATGAGAAGCAAAGGAAACACCATAAGGTTCAATGGGGCAGGAATTCCGTTCGCCATCTGACGTTTATGAGCGCCGCAACTTGCTGCTTCTCGGAAATCGTACGATTTAAGGAGACCTACCTAGCTAATATACTGCTCATGTATAGGCGTAACTCACCATAGCTCATAGGGTTGGTGAAGTATAGGACGAGTTACGTAATCGCAAATGTTGTTTTACGTGAGGTATTAAACTTATTCAGCCGAGAGTTTTATTCATTTCAATTTCTCTTCGAGAAAATAAAGTTTTTTTTTAATATGAAAAGTCTATTATTTAGCTTTTAATAAAAAAGCTCATGTCTATTGCAGTTTTTACTATACTTAGCTCGGGTTTCAAGAAAGTGAGAATTTAAATTTAAAAATGAACTCATATATGAGAAATAATATATTATTTTCATTTTTTTTACTGTTAATATAAATTATTAAAAAAAGATTTATTAAATCAAATATAAAATTTAACAAGCATAAAGCTTTAAGTCGATAAACACTGATGTGCTCGATAATACACACCGACTAAGACATTACAGGTCGTGATTACTATTTGCTTATTTTATATATTTCTGGTTATCATTGTAACTAGTTTAGCTCTATGAATTATTCAATATTTCAAGTCTCGAGGCACAGAACTTTACTCTTTGAGATCCTCAATAACTCTCTAATCCCTGCCTTTATTCAATTCTGCTCAACGATGCAAGTGTGTGAGTATCAAGTTAAAACTTTAGATTATTAGTCAAATATTTTTTATAATACTCTACTTGGATCATAATTACAGATAAACACATAATTGGAGTAGAATATAATGGGAAAGTATGTGGTACAAGAAACCAGCAAGAATGTATTACGTTGAAGAAGCAAAAGTGGTGGATGTCAGTCGTAGCACATGGCTATCCATCTGGCTCTACAATACTAAAAAGGTCTCATTTGCTGGCAGACAGAGTACAAAGTTGACCACTTGAGAAACGTATGTAAAAAAGAAATATCGTGCCGAAGGTAGCCAATTACGGAGTTTAAATTTACTCCAAGTCATAAATTCTGCTGAGACAACCATAAAATAATTAAACATATTATATTTTTTGTTTTTAAAAACCGCTTGCAGCTCTTTATTTGTTCAACCTGTGCAATCGATCTTATGAAGTCAATTAAAATAAATGAAGTCAATTGCGTGCAGTTTATTACGAAAAATAATATTTATTCATGATTAATAATCAACATTAAATAAACTACAGTACCGTAGATATTTCAAAAAGAACCACTGATTATATAGTTTTATACAAGGATACAAAATAACAGTTTCATTTGATTATCTTTATTTCTACAAAACATCTAGGTACATGAAAATAAATAAAAATAAAAAATACAAAATGTTATTTACTTGATTTTAGTTTTAGTTATGATAAAAAATCAAAAGCGTATAATATTAAGCAACCTCTATTTTTTTTTGTATTTAAAAAAAAGATAAATAATAATTTTATTTTTTTTGGTGATACTTAACTAAAACATTATAAAATACAAATATTACACATTATGTTAGACTATCTCATAATTTAACGCTTAAAGAAGTACGGGGAATGGAACCCAGGTAGTAATGGATGGTGCGTGAGAGGCACATGGTGAACAAACGGGCTGTGCGCCACCAGTGGTGCGTGGTACACGGATGGCAGGTGGTAAGACACGTGAGGGTACACCACTATGGGCGCTGGAGCGGCCTCGGCGGCTGCGAGGAGCAGCAGGATTGTGATCTGAAAAGTGGAGTTTAGGATTTAAATATAAATACACCGTTTTGAGCGTTCTCGCTTTTGCATGCCAAATTTGCCTTTGCATTGCATTCCTTTTGTTGGGAAAAGTGCTTGCTGATTTTGCGAGGTTATTTTCAATTTAAACTAGTTAACTTGCGAAATTCTTTTTATATAATATATATATATATATATAAAGCTTACTAGTAATTTAGAAATACAAATTACTGGTAATCTTGTTAACCTCCTCCAGCTAAGCTTAATTCGCTTCGCTTATGTTAGGAGTAAGTTACGTCCGTGGTGTAATAGCCAGGATTCGAACCCCTGATGGCGATATTTCGCACGCAAGACCCATCAGTCTTACGCGCCACGGCCGCTTAATTATTCAGAAATGCATTGGTAATACAAAAAAATAATCATTGGAGAATTTTTATTCGAGGTATGAAGTTTAAAACCCTTGTCATCTGGCGGACTTTTAATTCGCATCCGTCACGCCTCAATAATAAATTCGTTTCAGTAATTCATACATAATATAGACTGCCAAAATCATTACTCTTCATCTTGGATTTGCCGTAGTCGGGTAAAAATTAATTTATAAATGCAAGGGTCGGCGTCAAATGAAAAAATAACAACGTTCATGAAAGGGATGTCTACAAAAATATACCTTTTTGAGCAATGTTAAACATTTGCCAACATTCTGCGTGACTCGATATTTATAAAATGGCATAGCCTGGTATTATGAGTGTTATGTCTTATGTTGGGGCTGGCGCTGTTTGTCTTTTGAGTATGCCCGGGATTTTATATCAGACGGGAATCGTAAGAACGTGTTACCAAGGGCGAGATATTTTTCGAGCTATGTTTACTTGCAAAACATTATCATAATAGTATATTTCAAATGTCATTGTATTTTAGTTTTATGAATTTATATCTCTCTTTAGAAATTCTCTTTCAATGTATCTTTGACAATAAAAGTATTATTGTTTTAACATTTAAAAAAAAAATGGATCGCCGAATACTTCGTCAATTAAAGACCGATTTAGATATTTTTTTGGTAGAGTATGGTTGCACATTGCTTCCATCGGTGCCAAGTTACGATACAAATCTTTGTGTGATCCGCAAAGATTTTTTCTGACTCTGGGCTTATTTTATGTGTGTGAAATGTATTTTAGCGAACACCACCGTGACACAGGAGTTATTTCTATTGTGAACGTCGGTTTAAAAAAAAAACCAACTAACAAAAACCCTGGAAATCGAAAGGAACCCTCAAATACATCGGTAGAACTGCTACTACTAGTTTTACTGAAGACAAAATTTGTATCTATAGATTTACGTATTCGGGTGTCTTAATTACAGTATCACAAATTAAATGACAGATTCGCTTATTAAATGTTACATGATGTAAATTAATTAAAGATGAAACAAATCAATGAAATCACAGACTTACCAAACGATGCATTTCGAGCAGTATCCTTACTCTGATAACTCAATCCGTTGACTGTCCCATCGAATAGCAGCTACAATTTATATAGCCTTAAGTTAATTTCCCAGTGTCCGCACTTGGTCAGGAATCTGCCTAATACGACCAGTGGCATTCCTCACGGATTGGATTGGATACTCACACATATTTCCTTTCTAGAAGACGTAAGTGAAGATTTGACATTTAAAACGGCGGAATACGAAATAGAGTTAAGGGATTTTCCTTCTTTTTGGTTTGATTTAGGTCGATTCTGATTAATTTGACAAAGAGAGCAGAAAGCAGTCACTCCTTGTAAAGCTATTATTTTTGAATCCAAATATTTGTTTAAAAAAAATTACCCTAAAAAAGGCATTAGACCACATTGATTTTACATTTGTAAATGTTCTGTTATGACTTTTTGTGAAAGCTTGTACCTACTTCTTGACAATACACTACCCAAATGTGCCTTTAATGGATTAATCATAGTCTCGTTATATATTTACAGCCTGATGTACCTAACCGTGCACGCTACCTTAACACATCAAACAGTGACGACAGTTCAAATTCGGTACTGTGTGATGTTTGCTATGGCGCGGCGCGGCGCCCCGCTGCGTTGCTGGCGTTTTGATTACGTAGAGTAGTGAGAGATATAGAAACAGTTTTTTCTCATTTTTTTTACGGAAAAAGTGATTTTTATTATTAATTTAAGAAGCAAGCAGTTAAATATTATTGAAAAATGTTCTTTTGTCTTTGCATAATATTAAAAAAATACAAAAAGAAATGTCATGGTATGGTAGGTAGGTGATATTATTTACACATTGGCAAAACACACTTATTATTAGTATCCACACATAAGATAAGAATATACTATGCTACCAAAAATTTTAAACGGCACTTTTTAATTTATCAGCACAGCTACTTTGTTTGAATAAATGTGATTCCACAATAATTATAGAAATTCTTGAACGCAACAATTTTTCTGTAAATTGAACAAATCTACGTTCAATAATATAAATAACTGCAGCTAAGAAGTTAAGGCTTGCGATGCGCAGAGCCATGACCGCACCAGATATGGCGAATCGCGCAACAACCCGTTTACTACGATTCGATTCATTTATACGATACTGCATTCATTACTGCGGTTTTGGAGATTCCTAGAATTTGCCTGCGGTTCTATGTTCTTTGTGATTCTTGTAAAAGTAAACAAGTTAATCAGATCATAAAGTACTCTTTAAAAGATACTAAGGATAACATTTAAAGAACACAACATTGCGCTAGTATAAAAAGGGTGTGACACAGGCCACATTTAATAAATTATGTTAAGGTTCCTTGAAATTGAAATTGAAATAGCCTATCGGATGAGCATATTGCCATCTGCTGCACATAAATCCAGATTCCATTTTACTTCCAATAAATCAAAATAAAAATAACTTTATCACAATACAAAAAAAATCTTTTCAGTTTTATTTTGTATTGAGAATCGTCTTGCGAACTCATCGGGTGGTTAGTAATGGATGATGGTCAATTTTTTCAAAGAACACTTCAGAATAACACTTTTGCCAGTCCCGAAGATAAATTTTTAATTAATCATAAAGTCATTAAACGAAATAAATGAAATAAAATACAAAACGTAAAAAAATGTATAACGTATTAATTCCAGACCATTGATTGGTAAAATAGCAATAAAGCAGTAATGAAGTTTGCAAATCGACTTTGCTCTATTTCCTGTGAGTAATTGAAAGTTATTAATTTCCTTTCCCACGGTTACATAACTAATTGGGGCAAAGAGAAAATGACCTCTAGTCGTTAACAATCTTTAGTTTTAGTAGTAAATAGTGACAGTTTAATTTAGTGTTAATCAGTGTTCAATCAAGTTCGCCTTTGTGCATAAAATAGTCACCAGTTTTGAGAAAATATTATTATCCTGTTGTGTTTTAAGAATGTCTGTCAAATTATTTAGATAATAATTTATGTAGGAATAATTTGCTAGAAATATAATTAATCCTACTAGACATAAGGGTGCGAAGGTTTGTGTGTATAACACATACTGACATCTGTATTTACGAATTAGCCTCCAAACTTCGGTATGAGATCATATTTTGGGGTAACTCAACAAATGTTGAATATATTTTTAAAGCCCAGAAGCGTTGCGTGAGAGCCATGTTTGGTCTTCGACCAACAGACAGCTGTCGAGACTATTTTGTGAAATACAACATTTTAACGCTTCCGCCTTTGTATATTCTTGAAGTTTCATTGTTTGTCCACAATAATCCTCATTTGTTTGAGCGCAGATCAGATTTTGTACAAAGAAATAGGCGTAATAATTGCAATAACAACAATAATACATTGTGCTTACAGAGTGCCAAAACTTATCTGATGTGGAAAAGTTTGTTGTGCATGGCACCTAAACTTTATGATAAAATTCCAGATAGTATGAAAGTTCACGACTTAAACAAATTTAAATTTAATCTCAAGAATATATTAATTCGCAAATGTTACTATACCATTAATGATTTTTTCAATGATAATAATATTATTCAACTTAATTTGACTTAGACTTTAGACTTAGAATATTATTTGACTTAATTTGAATTTATTGTATTTTTGAAACGGACATTTTTTTTTTTTTATTTAATTTTGTTTGTGCCTAATGTAATAATTATAATAAGAGTAGATTTTTTGTTATGCATGTTTTAAAATTCATACGCCTGAACGGGCAAATTTTGGTGGACCAATATTTTTAAGTGACATCTTGTAACTACCAATAATTTTGTGAATAAATGATTTGATTTGATTTGAATGTGACGTAAAACCAATAAAGAGATATTTGTAAAATTAATCTTTTAATGTCAAATAATGACTCATTTGTTTTAAACATTCATATAAAAACATACGATACATAAGATATAAGCAACTCGAATCTCTGTATTATCCGCTAGTCTGTTGGAATGTTACCGAAGACAATACGATCCCGCCGCGGCACTCGATCGACATATTCAGAGATACCTTGTTTACTACGAAATGTTTGTATTACAAATATACCATCATAAATCTGCGGTTCAATCAGTAGCAAAGCGCCAAGATTACCGTACAGTGTACCTTCTTATTTTTTTATTATAAATATTTGCAAATGCAAATTACTAGTGTTCTTGTTAACCTCCCATTGATTATTATCAATGGACCATTCAATATAAGATTTCAAGGCAAATGCAAAAATAAGCCTTCACAAAAAAAAGCCTTTGACTAATAACAATGATAAACTACCTATAATAATTAATTAATTGATTACCATGAGCAAAATGTTTATATAATCTAAAGGCCAAATAAACTTGGATCCTCTATCCATTTCTTAAAAGACAGAGACAGTGAATTTTCAAAAATCAACATGATTAATAGTTGTAGTTAGCAAATGATGTTCAAATGACCTTCAAGTTAATCTTTAACATTAATCTACTCTTGAGAAATAAGTTATCATTGGCGTACAGTAATAAGCAAGTTACAATAAAAAGTAAAATTATTTGTTATGTTTTTTTAATTTGAGGTAGCTAAACTGTTAAATTTTAATGTATTCTTCATTTCATTTAACTGCTAAATAAGACAACTTTTAGAATGTAGACCCTTAAAACTTTAAGAACTAATTAAATTATTATCAAAAAATTCTAAAACTATAAAAATTGTATCTTGAAGTAAGATTTTTGATTGGAGGAGAAAAATATATTTTTTTATAAGTAAAATGTATTTAAGTAAAAACCACAACATTTTTAAACTACTTTTGTTTTAGTCAAGTACGTATTTTCATTGAAAAAAACATAAAAATGTACTTTGAAAAGACAGTAGTATGATATTGAAATGCTTAACATGTGACACCTATTATTATAATTTCGCAAAAGGCACTGCTGCAATTGAGGAAATACTTATTGAAAAATCGTGAATGTGTTAGCTTTACGTGTAATTTTGTGTGTTTGTGGCAGCTCTTGTGAAAGCAAGAGCATCCCTGCACTTGCTATTAAACAATACAACAAAAATGTTATGTATTCGTCAATACTCAACTGTTTTACATTTGTAAGTGAAACACAAAAAATAAATAAATTATAATTTATTTTATCAAGTCATGGCATATTTTGAATCAGTGGTGGACAGCGAATAGGGGGACAGCTTTGACGACATGGCCGTGGTGAACGTTGGAGCTGCTGTGAGTGATGGCAGCGGGGGCAGTCTTGATGACGACGGGAGAGGTGTGGACAATGGGAGCGGCGTGCACAGCGTGTACAGAGTGCACCACGGGGGAGGCGTGGACAATGGGAGCGGCCTTAAGCAAGACAGGGGCAGCGACCACGGGAGCAGCGTGCACGGCGTGTACGGTGTGGATGGGGGAGCCGTGGTTCACGACCTGGCTGCTCTTGGTGATGGTGGTCTTGTGGCCAACCACAGGCACGGTGTGCACCACGGGGGCGGACACGTGGGTAACCACGGGCTGGTGTGCGACCAGAAGACCGGGGGCGGCGGCAGCGCAGGCCACGATAGCGACGAAAGCAATCTGTGGGACGGATATGAATTCAAAATGTAGAAATAACAATTTCTTGAAAATAAATTAATAAGACATTTTCAAATGAGCAAAACTTCAAAAAAAAAGGTCAAGTAATTTCAATTTTCTTTTGGTGTAAAAGCAAAAACAATTGTAGTATTTTTTTTTTAAATCACTGATTCACGTGTAGCACTTTAAACTATCATGAAAAATTCTTCACTTACAATGGATTTCATGTTTTTTTTTGGTTTGTGTGTTGACTTGACTGTGATGTCGAGATATCTAACGAAATGCTGGTTCACCCCAACTTATATACGGAGTTGCCGAATATTGACAATGAATTGACGCAACGTGTACTTGAAATTCGAATAAATTATACGCGAGCTTTGGCAGGAGAGGCCAGGTGACTTTGACTTTGATGACGCTTTTGCACATCGGCAGTTTGATGACGGAGCACAACAGTGGACCACTTTTTATTTCTATACGACATATGGAGCGAACGGACGTTAAGCCCACCTGATGGTAAGTGGTAGCTATAACCTATAGGTATCAACATTCCACAAAGGTAGATTGAAGATGCGTCGCTTATCTGAAGACTATGGTGTTCTACCTAACGTTCCAGTTATTTTAGGGCCTGATCTCACCATCAAACCGGAACATAGATGTGCAAGCATTATTATTTGACGGCAGGTTATATGTGAGACGGTGGTGCTACCGCCCTAAAACTCTATCACCATCATAATGAAAGATCGCAATCTCTATTACTTTTTTTGTAAATCGCGATATACAGTGGACCCTTGATTATTCTTTTTCTGTTTAACAAGTTTGTGATTTGAGAGTAATTCTAAATTAAATTAAAAACACAGTCAACATTAAAATTTGTGCAAAATATACCTATGTAAGCTATTTTTAAATTTTCATTCAAAAGTTATATAATTATGGAACTTTTTTACAGAAAAATCCTAATAATTACAATAAAAAAAACTGGTGAGGCTAAAAAGTGAGTAATAAGAACATAAACAATAGCTAAGGAATTACCGATTAGCAGATTTTATATGGCAATCGATGTACTCTGTATAATTATATATTATTTTCATCCGCTTTATTTTCTTCCTGTTTCAATTTTTTTTTTATATATTTAGTTATCTTTGCACGTTTTAGTGTTAAATTATTAATTTGATGGAATAAAATATCTGTTCAATGGATATAGAAATAAATTCTAATAAAAACCATTCGAATAACCCTTAATGATGCTGTCCTGCCTAGAAAACAAGATTTTGGCATTAATTAAAATATTTACAGAAAGCATGAATATTTCATGATCTCTGGACATAACAATTGGTTTAGTTAATCAAACAATGATATCTGATTAATCATCATCTATAAACTAAAAACGTGAAAACATTCAAACCAACAGTATTTTTTTTCGTGTCTTTTGATGGGCGCTTTGGATAAAACATGATTCATGGATCCAGTTGCCGAATTATAGATAACTATTGTGTTTACACATGTGTTTTTTTTTAATTATTTACTGACCTATCTCAATGTTACAACCTGTGTACCATAATATTCAAAACTTACATTTTAAGAGTGATCTTTTTTCGTTTTTAAGCACCGTTCCGCAAAACTTGTTATGATTAATGAATGCATAAAAACAAACATTGACATCGCTATGAATTAAGGTTGATGTCATGATCAGACGTCAATTACTTACTTATGCAACTTGGGCTACTTACTACTAATAATTTTCATATTACGGCGACGCGCGTATGTAGCAATTCGGTAGCAGGTTAAAGGTGAGACAGTAACTTCTGTCTCGTGCTCACTCAAAAATGTTTTGTCAGTAAAATACATTTATGACAAAACTGATAGGATGACGTAGTAGTCAATGAAATCTGATTTTATTTGATGTAGTCCAAGAACCTAATATCAATTAGTAACAGTATTTTTTTTAATCGCTATTATTATTATACGTCCGGCGCACCCTGGGCAATTCGCAAGTTCTCCAAAGAGAATTGGCTAATCCTTTCACCACGACGGCAAGTCAAAATAAAATTTGACATCGACACGACGAAGAAGATTACGCTGTAATGTTGCCTGCCCTTTGGCTTAAAGGCCTTTTGACGATAAAGTTATTAGACTAGATATAAGATCCCACATGTATATTTTGGCAAAAATAAAGATAAACCAATCTAGTTGAAGAACCTAAGATAAATTGTGTCTTAGCTTGATGATAAATTACTGATAGGTAATACAAACCAATTGTCATACTTCTAAATTAGTTTGTTATTCAGGTGTTCTAGTAGGTAAATAGTGTATGGTAAAGTTATAGAAAGTATCAGGCACTTACTACCAGCTGAAATGCCTTATTATATTATTTGGAATAAATGACCATTTTAATGAACAAAATATCCATCAAACATTAGCGTTATATTGAATAACTGGACTTTTGCTTAAGACAACGTTTGTTTCAGTCGTGAGCTGATGTTTCATAAAGCTTCAAATAGTCAAAAATATAAACAACCGTCTTGTTTTTCTTGAAGTAAAACAACAGAAATATAATGATATACAATAATTTATTATCCGATCATAAAGTTAGAAAATCAGTGGTGGAGAGCGACGACATGATGTCCGTGGTGGACGACGGAGCTGCTGTGAGAGATGGCAGCGGGGGCAGTCTTGATGATGACAGGAGAGGCGTGGACAATGGGAGCGGCGTGGACAATTGGAGCGGCGTGGACAACAGGAGCGGCGTGCACAGCATGTACAGAGTGCACCAAGGGGGTGGCATGGACAATGGGAGCGGACTTGAGCAAGACGGGGGCAGCGACCACAGGAGCAGCGTGCACGGCGTGTACGTGGTGGATGGGGGAGCCGTGGTTCACAACCTGGCTGCTCTTGGTGATGGTGGTCTTGTGGCCAACCACAGGAACGGTGTGCACCACGGGCTGGTGGGCGACCAGAAGGCCGGGGGCGGCAGCGGCGCAGGCCAGGAGGGCGGCGAAAGCAACCTAAGGACAAGAATGAAATTAGAAAAAAAAAGAGGAACTAACCACAATCTCGGCAAAATATTTCCTTATTTAAAAAAAGCAAAAAAATTCGAATCACAAAAAAAATACTACAAAAAATATTTTGAAAAATCTTGTCATATTTTTTGTTAGCTAAATCTACATCTATGGCATCAAAAACAGGCAAAATATAATTATCTATGATTATTTTTTAAAGCACTGGTTCACGATATAAATGACTGAATATACTGCATCATTTTTAAAAATCTGCACTTACAATATATTTCATGATTATTTTTGGTTTGTGTGTTGACTTGACCGTGATGTCGAGTTATCTAACGAAATGTTAGCCCTGCTTAGCTTATATACGGCGTTGCCGAATATTGACAATGAACTTGAAACTCGAATAATAAATTATGGACAAGCTTTTGTGGAGGTCGCAAGACAACTTTAATATGGCTTTTAATTCGGTAGTAATCGTAGTTTAATAACACAATACAAGAGATTTATATATTTTTTTTAATAATAAATTTTATTTCGTTATAATATTACTAAATGTTGGCTACGCGACCGCTGTTTGACCGTATTTAAAGGATAGATTTTAATTTGAACAATATGAAAAGTATATCTATATGTTATGTGCTCGCCCAGGCCTTTTATTTGATACAAAACACGTCATGATTATATCACTGTTTTAATTTTTGATGTTAGAATCTGACGTTTAAATACGAGTATCGTAATATAAAATTTTAGTAAAATTTGTTTAGCCTCTGTCACCCGGCTTATTCTTATTCTCTCTTCATTCATTAAAATCCGTTTAGTAGTTTAGACGCTACTGTGGAACATAGAAACATACAAACAAAATATACATACAATCATTAAAAAAATCAATAAAATCATTACCCTTCAATCAAAAAGCAAACGTTTCACTTGTTTTTAATAAAGTCTTCGCTGATAAAAAATATCAACTTCACAGTGCTTATTATTTCAATAATTTTTTGATATATTTATCGTTTTTTAAGCTTTCTTAGTGGAAGGTCACTAAACTATTTCTGTTAAAAACTAATCTTCAACAGTAACAGTTAAGTGAATATTATGCTTTTTTGTGTATGCTAGCTAATGCTTGTGGCTCCACCTGCCGACCTAAAAAATAGCTTACAACCTATACCCAGGTATTCCACAAAAAAAGGTTCCGGAGGAGTTCGATAACTATCACTGCAACCCGAGACTATTATTAACTACGAGTATATTAGAAGATTAAATATAACTGGGCAAAATACTAGTGACTTTATTTTTCTGGTGATATTCGTTGATATTCTCTAATTATGGACTAGAATTAAAAAAATAAAATTATAATTCAGAGTACCCTTATTTCCGCTCTGGTCAGATTAATATGTTTTTTTTATTTCTATACCATTATTAAGTGTTTATCTCCTCACTCACATTTTATCTTTAAGCTAGTATTTATATATTTTAATACTATTATATGAAAGCCTGCCGCAATTTGACATTAATTTATTAACTTTTATCTAAGGTTTTCATCACTTCTATAATTTTATTAACTATCTGATTAACTTCAATATGCGACTAATTAACATGTAAATAAATTCTAATAGAAGCAATTTGGCTAGCCCTTGGTTTCAAACTGTCCTTCCTTTAGGAAACTAGTTTAAACAACTAATAATTAAAAAATATTGCCACGTTACTTTTGTTAAGCTAGCCGCACCACAGTGTTTTGTCTAGAACAAATTAGGTGAACTATATTTTCTCCTGTTTTTTGATTGTTTTTTAGTTAAATAGGATTATTATAATGTAATATTAAATGAAATGTCAAGAATTAGTATAAAAAAAACCTGGGAATATAAATTAAATGTTTATTATATCAGAAACTTATTACAATCTCTATCAATCAAGTGTTTGGTCATTTTCATTACAACTTTTTTATTGATTGAACATCTTTTACGTGGTGAGTCGGTTTTAAGAGAGAAATACTTTAATTTTTAATTTTTGCTGGTAATTTTTAAAACTTATAATTTTAACATTTTGCTGGCACAATTGACCTACATAGTATGTAACATACATATCCGTGCCATTTCAGCTTTCTAGCAGTAATAGTCTTTACGCTAGATCTTAGATATGGCAAAACTTTAAGGTACAACACAACTCAATAAAAGGTGCTGGGAAAGGAATTAATGTAAATTGTATTTTAGGGGCATTGAATAATAGAATAAATAGATTGTATCCTTTTTATCAGTTTTATATATTCTTTATATCTTTATATCCTTACTAATATTATAAAGGCGAAAGTTTGTAAGTATGGATGTATGGATGTATGGATGTTTGTTACTCTTTCACGCCATAACTACCGGGTCGATTTCGATGAAATTTTGCACACATGTAGCTTATAGTCTGGATTAACATAAAGGCTACTTTTAATTGACATACTACGCGGGCGGAGCCGCGGGCGGAAGCTAGTAAGGTATAATTCAAAGTTTCAGACGTGGTACACCGGTTTGCACATTGAGATAGGTCAGTGAATGTACAAATTGCACGGATGGCGTAGTGGTTTAAGCGGGCACCTCGCTAATCTCCACTGCAGTGGTGTTGTGTGTTCGATCCCTACACTGTCAAAATCTTTTTGTGATTTGCAAAGATTTTATCCGACTCAGAGTGAGCTTGTTGTGGAATATAAGCTTGTGAACACCCTCGTGATACAGGAATTATTCCTAATTTTTAAAAAAAGTTAAGATAAATGACGCAGGCGTCGTTTATTTTAACTTTTTTTAAAAATTACTTCTTAAAAATCAGTTTAAAAGGCTTTTGTTTCTTAATTATGTATAAATAAAGTACAGAATATCTTCTAACAAATTTTTAGAAAATTATGCACAAAGACAAGCCTTAACAAAAAAATAGTCTAATTCGTTATGTGTTGGTGAGTTCAGTCTGAGTAATTGTTTTGTTAGCTGCACATGCGCAATATTAATGACAATATTTCGCGTATTGAATATTCAAACCAAATAAATACGTGAAATATTATCAAATGTAAGTAATATTTCGCATATGCCAGATCTTATGTTCTAAGACTATTAGTGCTTGTAAGTTAAAATTGCACGAATATATAACATACATTATTTTATTATAATGTCGACAAAATGGTAAAATTAAGTTTCGAAAAATGAATTGCGTACCTAATACTAATTGCATTGCACACTTTTTTGGAAAAAAATTGAACTCGGAATATTTTGCGTAAAATATTAAAACCTATGCAAATAATGTAGTTAATTCTTTTTAAGTCCGACTACGACTACGGAACCCAAGATTACGCGTGGTCCCGACACGCGCTTAATATTTTTTTTTCTTTAACTGATAAATTCTTAGCCTCCTTTTACTAAACTCTAGCAATTCCAATGCGTCTAAAACGTTGTTATGATTAATGAATGCATAAAAACAAACATTGACATCGCTATGAATTAAAGTTGATGTCAAGTTCAGGCGTCAATTACTTACTTATGCAACTAGAGCTACTTAAAAGGCTTCCATTTTAATTTGACAGCAGGTTAAAGGTAAAATGGTAGTACTCCCTGCCTCGAACTTGTTAAAAGTTTTTCTAACAGTAAAATATGACAATACAACTAATAGAATTTCGGTGTGTAGATTTTTCTCTCACAATTCCTAAAATCATATCCTACTATTTTTTACATAATATAACACAGTATCGAGAAATAAATAAGTTTTTAATTCATTATTTCATTAATTAACAAGATTATAAGAAGAACTGTTCATACTTGCACTAATTGTGTTTCAATTTGGAATGGCGTGCTATGAAATTTGTATCAGGTATATAGGCAATAGGTAGTCGGCATATTTTAGGGATGTAACACATTGCACTAATCGTACAAAATTTTAATTACATCAATAAACGTTACCAATGGTTGCCAAACTAAAAAAATAATAATAACCAAATCTAATTATAATTTGTCCAATTGAACACACAATATGAGAGGATTATAACAAAATTGCAAATAACTTAAAATTAAATTTCTTTTATAATTAAAGATTATGATGGGTTTTTTTAGATTATGAACAAAGGGTGACAGAAAAATCACGAAAATGTTTGGGTATTAAATTATAATTTATTAATATATCGTTGATTAAGCAAAATCAGTGGTGGAGAGCGACGACATGATGTCCGTGATGGACGACGGAGCTGCTGTGAGCGATGGCAGCGGGGGCAGTCTTGATGATGATGGGAGAGGCGTGGACAATAGGAGCGGCGTGCACAGCGTGTACAGAGTGCACCACTGGGGCGGTATGGACAATGGGAGCGGCCTTGAGCAAGACGGGGGCAGCGTGCACGGCGTGTACGGTGTGGATGGGGGAGCCGTGGTTCACGACCTGGCTGCTCTTGGTGATGGTGGTCTTGTGGCCAACCACAGGCACGGTGTGCACCACGGGGGCAGACACGTGGGCAACCACGGGCTGGTGCGCGACCAGCAGACCGGGAGCGGCGGCGGTGCAGGCCAGAATAGCGGCGAAAGCAACCTATTAAAAATAAAAAAAATATATAAATAAGAATATAAATACATTATAAATAAGATTTAAAGATAAACATTCAAAAACTCATTGGTTTTTTAAAGTGTTGTAGGAGTTAATATTTTTATTTAAAATAAGAAGACATTTTTCTCATAAAAATGTTGAAAGCTAGACGTGTATGTCATCAAAAGATCTCCGTATTGACTTTTTTTAATTACCATTACTATTACAGTAATGGTAATAAAAAAAAGAATTTTTCTTTGCTTCAAATAAAACAAAATATTATTTTTATTTATCACTTCACTTTAAAAAAATATTTAAATACACTGAATTCACCACACTTTCAATTTTTTGATTTATAAAAAAAGCTTCACTTACAATGGATTTCATGGTTATTTTTGTTTGTGTGTTGACTTGACTGTGATGTCGAGTATTCTAACGAAATGCTGGCTCAACCCAACTTATATACGAAGCCGCCGAATATTGACAATGAACAGACGCATTGCGTTCTTGAAACACGAATACATTATCGTAAGCTTTGATGGAGGAGGCAAGCTCACAAGGTAGTGAAAACTCGAAGCTTCGGACTACAACTTACTTCGATATTGGTGTACGTACTATTTCTGCTATTTAGTCGTATTTTAAGAATTACAATTATTTGTGGTCCTTGCTGTGGCATTTTAGCTTTAGGTAATAACAATACGTCAGACTTTCGTGTCGAGATGTTTATAAAAAAGGGAATCAAATGTAACAATCTTACAATTAGTTAAATAAAAGTGTATAGGAATATAAAAAGATTTGATTCAATCCTATTTTTGGGTAAGAATATTCATCGAAAAAGCATAACCTTTTTCATCATTCAAGTATCAGATTTGTTTTGGTGGAAATTGGTACCATTATATTTACATTATTATCTTAAACCAAGCTCAGTAAAAGATACCGCATCTACCAACTTTCACTTGTCGCTCGCGTTGCAGTGCCACGCAAAGCTTGTTGAGATTAATGAATGCATAAATACAAACATTGACATCGCCATTGCATTTAGGTTGATGTCAAGTTCAGACGCCAATTACACTTGTGTAAGTTGCGCTACATATGCATTGTTAAATTGACAAATTATGGTCCACGTATCTACAAATATTCAGATTTCGGTCCGCGAATTTATTGTTAATCTTACAGAATCAAATAATGAATGTGGAAACTTCAATCAGGGTAGAACTTTTTTTTAGTCCCATTTGTATTGCCTTATATAAAATAAATAACATCTTACTTTAATGCCATTAAAAAAATAAGTTCTTAGAATAATAATTAATAAAAATAATAATTGTCACGGGAAAGTTGAGTAAAGCACTTCATTTAATCCGAGTTTGATAACATTTTCAATCAAATCTGAAGATCCCCAAATAATTGGCTTATACTAAAACAGCAGATGGTGTCCGACTTGCCAGATGTTGAACTCCATTAAGGCTCTTATCAAGGCTTATGTTTCATCCAATTTCATTCCAAAAATAATAATTTAATCTGAATGAAAAAACAACATTTCTACATACCTGTCTCACTAATTGATCTTTACGCAGTTATTATAATTGTTTATGTCCAAAGTGACACACTTAAAATTTATGCGCAATTATTTTTTACGATTTAATCTCAATTAAATTTTATTTGGACGTAAATATTGTTCTTTTGACACGAAGACGAGAATTATTGGAAATGTTCTTGTAGGTTCTGTTTTAATGTTAAGAGTTTCTATACACGCAGACCCAACTTACTGCGTCATTGAGTCTTGCTGTGTTTTGTTTGTGAGGTATCTTCGTTAAATCAATAGCTGGAGCCAACCATCCTCTCTATTAAAATTGGGATGTTTTTTTAATTTTAATAGCCTCACGAAGCATCCTAGGTAAGAAACAATTTTTCTTTGCGAATTCTGTGGTTTATCGAATCTGAGATAATGGTTAGTACCTAATTGATTGTGTACACAGACAGCAGCCTTAGTTGACCGTTGGTGTTTTATGTCAGCTATGTGCTTGTCCAATGTAAGAGTGGCCACACTCACAGTCAATTTTGTATACTCACAGTGAATTTTGTATCTAGTAGAGGCGATACCTCTACTAGATACAGAATTCACTGTGAGTACATTAAAAAAATAATAAAAAAAATACTGATATTTGTAGGTGGCTTACAATAAGTTTTGATCGGAGCTCGCTTCGAGATATAACCAATTTAGTCAGTGACCCCTCTAACATAATTATAGTAGTACTGCAGGTAGACGTTAACTGTGGCTGTTTTTTATGAGATTTGTGCTATCGTATGTAATGCAAAAATATAATTATTTATCCATGCTATTGACATTCTTAAAATTATTTAGGAATATAATTATAATATAAAAGAAGATAATATTTTATGGACTGCCCAAGTATCGGTTAAAGTTTTATTTTATGCATCGATATCACTTAAATTTAATATTCACGTCATAAACATACTTAAAGTTACTTATCATGTCATTAATCCGGTGGGGGCCGTTTTCAAAAATTATACAATACCAATTAATATCATTGCGAGGTGTTAAACATTAAGAAGGCGTTTCATTGCTATTAAATGTCACTTGTTTAATGCGAATAAATCTGGGAAAGGAATTAAATGAATGACAGTTTAATGTGTGGAATTGGACCACCGTGCAACGAGAAAAATGTTCGATTAAAATTACCAAGTGCTTCTTGCCTTCTCTTCTGTATGTTTTAAATCCTTCAAAATTTTAAGGTGTTCATATTACTTTTTTATGACGTATAAAGCAGATGAGTGCGTAATTCATATAGTAAATAGCAACAGCAGCCCATGTACATCAAAAAATTCAAATGACAATACAGATGTTTTTACATTCTTACACCTTGGACTAAAATTTTGCACCTCTTGATGCAAGATACAGAAGAGCAATCACAATTTTTTGGCAGCAGGTTATAATGACGGTGCTTCCTCCAATGAGCTTCTTAACAAAAACTGCACCATATTTGAACATAGTTTAACTAAATAAAATTTGAACAAGAATAGGAACTAAATTATTATTGACAAGAGCAAGGGTCCGTCACAGTTGTTCGTAGTTCATAAGGTAACCATTACAAATACCTCGTTTATTATGCAATATTTGTCTTCATTGCGTTTTGGTACTTAATAGATTTTCCTGTTATTAGTTTGAATACGCATTATACGCACCGTGCACAGGTAATGTTATAATTAACATCAAGAAAATGAAAATGAAAATGAAATGAAATGAAATGAAATGAAAATATATTTATTCAGGGAACAAAAACATGCTTAACAAATATTAATCTTCTGCCAAACTGCATAGCAGTTTGTTGGCAGATGTACTTCCGTTGTTTACAAACTGTTTCTTATCACTACACTTACACTTATCACTAGTTTAATCAAAATTTAATACTATAACGAGATCTTTATCATACACCATCAATTACAATATTGGCCAATAGGAATTTCTTTACCTTATTTTTATACATTCGTTTTGAGCAATCTGTGTTATTTAGTGCTACTGGAAATTTGTTTAACAATTTAGGCACTAAGCATTTTCTCTGTCTTTCACCATAATAGTTATTACAAGTGGGAACTTCATAAACATCTTTTACCCTGCTAGACTTCGTGCGTATTCTTTCAATCTTAAATTCCTTACTACAGTACTGTTCAACTGCCAACAATAGCTGAACCTTCTCATGGGCAGGTAAGATTTTACAGGCTAAGAACAGTTCTTCATAATTGGTATCTTTGCAGCGGCGCTTAGTATTTTTGTCAACTAAAAACTTCATGAATCTAACCTGTAAAGACTTTACTTTATCCAAGTAAGTTTTAAATGTACGACCATAACTAGTCAGTCCATACGATAGCAGCGATTCTACTAATGCATAATACAACATAATACAGGGTTGCCCTATCCAAAACACTACTAAGGTGATGGAATTTCACAAGCACCGACCTTAGTTTATCACACAAAGTTATAATATGTGTTTTCCATGAAAAATTACTATCAATAACCAAGCCGAGGTACCTGTAATTCCCCACCACCTCCATACAAGCGCACGCACACATCGCAATATCACTATGTAAACATTCATAGCTATGTCCTATAATGCGTGGTGCGCGATCTATTCCTTTCAAATAAGGTGAATGAATATGCATACATTTAGTTTTGTTTAAATTTATTATGATACCGTTATCGTGCGCCCACTTTATAATGTTAGTGAAATCTTCTTGAATTTTATTCTCTATTACATTTAGATCCTTATCCATATATATTAAACTCGTATCATCCGCGAACATATAAATTTTGCTATTATTAACTACGTTACACATATTGTTTACATGCATTATGTATCCGAGAGGGCCGAAGACTGAACCAGTCGGCACACCACACGTGACAGGCGCAGACTCACCACTGACGCCATCAACCACGGTCCGTAGTGTCCTACCCGTGAGGTACGCACGGAGCCACCCATGTAGTGGACCCGCGACTCCACACTCTTCCACAGCTTGAAGCAGCTGATGGTGTCCCAGAGTATCAAAAGCTTTTTTAAAATCAATGTATACCACCACCACCTGCTTCTTTTGGTCCAGACCGTGATTGATGTCGTCAGTGAATTGACCTAAAACCGTCGCTGTACTCCGACCCCTACGGAAACCATGCTGCACGTCAGTTAAAATATTCTTGCTCTCTAAAAATGCACTAATTTGGCTAACTATATATTTTTCCACTATTTTGTTAATCACAGATAAAATTGCTATTGGTCTATAATTGGTGTAATCAGAATGCGAACCTTGTTTAAAGATGGGTCTAATAAGAGCGGTTTTAAGTCTTTCCGGGTACAGTCCCTTTTCTACACATAAGTTTATAAATAATGCAATTACTGGGCTTATCTCATTTTTAATCAGTTTAATTTCTTTCACTCTAATCTCATCCACTCCTGGGGATGTACTACTGCTTAGGTTATTAATAATTTTGATTACATCAATGGCCCTCGCCTTTTGAAACCTTAAAGAAACATTACTGCGTACTGCATAATCAGATCTATTCAAAAAATTACGACTGCACTTGTGTTTAATGTTTAAAATTTCACGGGTAAAAGAATTTGAAAAGTTATTACAAATATCCCTTGTACTATCTGTTCTACCTAAATATTTTAGAATTATTTTATCTACACTCTTTTTTTCCTTTCCAGTCCAAGTATTAATCTTAGCCCAAATCTTTTTAACATTTTTATTACATTTTAATATTTCCTCCTTACGATAATTGTTTTTAGCATTATTTATACATTTATTAACTTTGTTTCTATATCTATTATATTGCAATCTTAAGTTCATATCCTGCGGCTTATTTTTACATAATCTAAATAGTCTATCCCTAATTTTAATCATATTTTTAAGTTTTTTTGAGATCCACGGTTTACTTTTCCTTTTATTACATACAGGTAAATTTATTTTAGCATCACTATAAATATTCGCAAATACAGAACACATTTTGTCATACAAATCAAGAGGGCACTTACAGTTCATGACGTCATCCCACACTACATCCAATAGTTTATCAGCCACTATCTTGTCACTAATAACTGTAAAGTTAGGCTTACCACTTTCCGCACCGACCGATTTATTTTCTAAACTCACACCGATTAGGTAGTGATCTGATAACTTACAAGTTAAAACATACGACGATGTTAAGCACTGGGATCGAACCCACGCGTGGTCAATACACGATCGTGTCACTTTGCTGCCGTACAATTCTTCCCGTGTTACATCACTTATCGCGCACTCCATGCCTAATTCGCACATATTATTCGTGTACGCGCCCCGCACGCTGCTAAAACCGGTTTCAGGTAGTAGGTCAATGTTCGTGTCACCCATTAATACTACTTCACAGCTGTTTGGAATCTCAGACAATAGACGATGCAACTCCTCCACAAATCCATGTTTATTTGTTTTCGGTGGCCTATAAACAATAACCACATGAACCGGCCTCCTCTGATCTTGATACAATATCCCATGTATTAATTCTGAGTGATTGTTGTTTATTATTCTTGCAGTAAAGTTATGTGAACTTTTGACATATAACAGTACTCCGCCTCCTCTAGTTGTTTCCCTCGTAGTAACATATGTATCGTACCCAGGTAACTGGTATAACGATAATTCTTGTTGCCTTATATTTATCTCGGTAAGCGCAATACAATCTAAGTTTTTAACACAGTCTTGGATGAGTACCTGTAATTCATTGAACTTTTTTCTTAGGGACCTAATGTTTATGTGAATGAAGTTCAAACAAGTATCATTATTCCTCACTGCCTCATACCATGTATTTGTATCTATATATTTGCTGTATTTTATAGTATTTTGAACGTATATCGTGTGATCTTCGAATTTTAATTATTTACTAATCTGGGTATAAATCATAATAGGTTTTTACGCCAAATCAATCACGCATTGTTCGAGTACATGTTAATGTCACTCAAAGTGCGGATCACCCTAATTTTGGTATCTTTTGGATCATCTTTTTTTATCAGGACTCTGCCGTTTTGCACCCAAATGTATTTGTAAACTGGTTTTAGTTCATTCTTCGCTGTCCATAGTAGGTTGCGCATGTACTTCGAAAGATCTTCATTAATATAGATACGTTGCTGATTGCCATTGGAGTAAATGTTATCATTGGTTAATTGGGTAATTTTTCTGGTGGCCAGCCACTGGTCCCGAGCAGTGCGCGTACACAGCGTAATCACCACAGGGCGTGGCTTTTTTTCGCGTTGGTTGTTTGCGGCACCCGAGGTTACTTTACTTATTTCACCTACCCGCTTAGCCTCATATATCTTTGCGCTATCCATTCCCAATTTAACAGCTAATGTTTTAATTGTAGACTCCAGGTTCTCGTTCACCCTCTCTTCACATCCGAAAATTTCTATATTCTTTTCTTTTTCCCTATTTTCCAAGTGAGCTATCCTTTCTTCCAGTGCTTTATTATTTGTCTCCAAGTGGGTATTTCTGTGTTCCAAGGCCTTGATTTTATTATCAGTTTTCGCCTTCTCTTCTATTAACTCCTGATATTTCTCCGCATAGAAACTAATATCATCTGACATATCCTCTAAGGTTTTTTTCATTTTGAAAACTATAGCCAATTTTTCGTTGACCTCAGCTAAAACTTTCTCTGGGGTGGCCCTTGATACATCAATAACGATAGATGAACTTAAAGCTGGAGTAATTTGGCACTCATCACACATGCCGGTGTCCTCAAACGCTTTTATTTTCACTGCGCATTTTTTGTGGAAGGTACCGCCACATTGTCCACTGCACCGCATTAAACTATCCCCTTTGGCTCTGGCCAGGGACAGTTTACAGGTTTTGCACTGCACCATACTTTATATTTTATCGCGCACACTCTTATTATTTTAAATGACTCAAAATTTATCGACAATACTTTTTTACTTCTAATGCTCGTGTAGCACTAATGACGCGTACGCACGACGGAAGCGAAAAGAACGCTGTAGATCAACTGTCTAAAATGGATAATGATTTTTTATTTAATTATAAGATATATGTACTCTTAAGCTTTTAAACATCTAGAAGAAATTATATTAATAATTAAATGTACATAAAAAAATATTTCCCATTTTTTTTAAATTACAAGTAAAAAGTTTAAACTACACTCCAATTTACGTGTGTTTATTTCTTATATATATTTATATATATCACAATAATTTACTTTAACAGTAAACTATTTCAGAACAACATTAAAAACAAATAAACACGTTTCCATAAACTTGGAAAAACATAATAATATACATTTTTTGCACCTAGCCTACTGTATTTCTCATTAATATGGCATTCTAGTAATGGGTAATTGAAGGTCTCAGTGTCAAATTATAAATACACAGCTCAATCATTACTTTTACTGACAGCCAATATATGAATATAAAATATTTTTTGTCTGTCCATCTGTCACTTCAAGGGGATTATATCCAAGGCGTTTAATGTTATTAATGTGATTGCATTAGAGGTCATGATGGCAATTTTGGGTATCTTCATAACGTAAAGATTTAATTAATCTATTGTTTATTTATGGCTCTCTAATGAATGTATGTGTTCTGGGTGATGAATGATAGTCCAACCAGCAATGATTTGATGACGATATTTAAATTATTCATTTAATATATCCGTTAATACACTTACAACCAAGAGTTAAGTTGTATATAAGTAGTAAATAGGCGTAATAAGTTGAATATGTTTATTTTTTTATTTTCACTTAAATTTTTGACAAAAAAGACGGCAATAACATTAACAGGATTTTACGATTAAGAAAAAAGAGTATTTTAATGCGCTGATTACGAATATGAACCGCCTCAAGATTTTGCCGCAAATATAAACCAGTTTTGAAAATTTCAACAACTGATATTTTAAACTTCGCGTTGCAAGATGCGCACTAACAATGATGGATAAGTTTATGAATACATTTTTTATTTATAATAAAAAAAAAAAATCTGACTTGCCACCCCCTGGACTATGCTGTGGACGCTCACGCTGATGTGACAGGCAATCGCCAAAGAGAAAAATCTGCTTATTTTTATTTTATTTATTTTTTTTTTTTTTTTTTTTTTTATTTTTCTAATTTTTGTTTTTTTGTCTTTAATAATTAAAATTTGTTAAGATAGGTTTAATCAATGGTACGACTATTTTTTGTTATGTTATTTTTTTTTCTTTGATTGTTTGCTTGTTTTAGTTTTGTTTTTAACTGTGTTGTCCGGAGTGTATTCCGTGAAACAAATGTATTTTCTTTCTTTCTTTTCTTTCTTTCTTTCTCACTCATAACTCGTTCCTTTTAACCGTCGACATAAATTATTCAACATTGTTATCTTGTCTAACATAGCAAAACCAGTCAGTATATTAAAATAATGTAAGATGTAATGTAAAGATGTATGTTATGCAAGTAAAAACATAATTTTGTACCATAATGGTTGGATTCCTATCAAACACGTTAAAAAAATGACGTTTATCTTAATACTTCAGGAATAACTTGATAAAGCTCTCCGTGATGCAACAAAGTCGGGGTTTAACATGAGCCGTTGTTTACTACGTGACTGTCCGTTGTGTGCGTATGTTGTATGTTGTTTGACAAATCTTATGAACCTCATAAATTAAGCAGCGATGCAATCTACGTCACATAAATATTCCTTACTGCATGTCTGACATATTCATATAAGGTCTTTGTCCACTATGACTACGCATCGTTATGCATTTTTATTAAACTATACTGTCTCATTGCCGAGCAAAGGTCTTTGCCAATCTGTCAGCTGCACATCACATTATATGAATCAAATAATTTATCAAAAGTAAAGTTATAATATGTGTAATAGTTTTTTTATTAAGTCAACCGTAAATTTTACAATAAACACGGAATTTTTAATTTCCTATTTGAGGAATTCCGGATCTAAATTTTTATTACATTATAAAAGGGCCTTTATTTCCATAACATCTAATATTCATGAGGATAAACGAGTTAAACTTGAATAATTTATTCGCAAATATAAATATTGTTACATAATAGGTCTATCAAAACGTTACTAATTACTTTCAACCTTTGTAAAACATTATTTTGGTTTCATTTATCTCGTTAGTTTTGCGGTTAGCGTATGCGACTTTGCAACGCAAGGTCCCGGGTTCAATTCTCTGGTCGGCCAAAAGTGTTATTTAGGATTTTTCTCCAAGGTAATTCTCAAAAGCAACACGTTATTTGAATTGTGCTCTGTGGATGATGATAGGATCTCAATCGCTATCACATGGGACCTAATCTCTAAACATAACAGGTAAAGTGCGGGTGTTCTCTCTCTGCCACACCTTCCAGGGTTGTATAGGCGTCATGTTTTGTTATGGTTGTCATCTTCTAAGTCTATTAAATACTTTTATACCTTCGCAATGTGTGTAAACCTTTAACAAATTGCGACATTGTAAGTATGTCGCATCCGTTGCGTTTCCACAAAGAGTAAGTTAAATTAATCGCCGTGCAATTGACGAGATGTATGTTTTGCAAGCGCCTTGCTTTGAATGTCAAGTTCAGGCACGATTGAATGATTATAACTGTGATTTGTTGATTATTCAAGGCCGTTTCTAATCTTGTCGTAAAGTACTCGTGTGGGTTTTTGATATATTTATGACTTATACTACGACTTATTTATTACTATGACACGTGAGGTAATATTATATCAGTTGTATAACTTCCTGAGATGTACCTTCCGTGTTTATTCTATTTTTTAATATCTCACCAGTTATTACTGCTTTCTGAACGGCAAATAAAACAAATCTTAAAAAATATAAGTAATATCAAACGGTCTATCATAAAACACAATTGCAAAATAAACGGGACGGATGCGACATAGGGGCATTTATTTAAAATACAATTAAATAGACTCAGACAGTGTTGAATTCCACCGGAAAATTCTATTATGAAAAAATAAAACGCAGGCTTTCTGAACAAATCTAACATCGAGATCATTCAAATACAAGCCTCTATGTCGCATTGACTCTATATTTACACCTGTTTTATCGTACCGTGTACCTTAGAACAAGCTACTAAACATTATATTTCCAAACTTAATTAATTACATTCTCCTTTCAATCTAACTCATAACTTTGTTGTAATATTTAAGTCATTGTAGTAATCAGAGCATTAGCCAACAGTTTCTGATATAAAGTTAATTGTCTGATCGCATGACGGTTCTAAATCATATCCAATTATTATAATATGCCAGTGTTATTATAATACTGGTAACCAAGGGGTTAGTTGGTTAGCTGCTTCTAAGGAAAAGCAGCTCTCTCTGGGCAGTATACTGAGCAATGATATTATTTGTTTCTACCATTTTTTTTTAAATAAAATACTCGATATATATGTCGACCAACATTTGCATATTTCATTTTATGATGTCTAGTACTTCCTCGTTCCTACTTTACGCTTTACGCTTTAAGGATTTACGCGCTTTTGCGGTTATTTATTCATCTTAGGAATTTGAATCATGGTAATATGTGTATTCATCCTTCATATCTGTCTTACCATAGCATGATTGCTGTTATGATAGTTAATTTCAAAAACATATGTGAAATTTCAAAAAGCCGTTTATATCTTAAGTTTTCAAACTGGTGTTGAGCAGGCAAGTGGTCCATTAAAAGTAATTAGTATTTTTAAAATTACCTTGTGTATTGTAACACCCAAGGTCGATTAAGCAAGACAGGAAAGGTTTAGAAAATCTGATAAGCATTGGCGACATGATTGCAAACAACTGATATTAGAGAAAGGAAATATCCAGCATTGATTGATAAATTATGAGTTCCTTAATAGTTTTTTTAGTATTAATTATTGGACTAGTTCTAGGTGTTAATAATTTCAAGTGTGATAAGATTCTTGTCTATATCCTTCTATGTTATAATTTTCAAGTATTTTGAGTGAGGTTAATAATTGTGAAATCTGCCCAATTCTCTTTAATTTAAATAATAAAACATCGCCCATTGGCAAACAAAAATCTAATAATATTTTTTTTTCCAATCGAAAATTGTATCAGGATTTGGACCATCGAATTAATACTCTAAAGCATTATTTGAGACCAATGTTTATATCATAACAATCAAAGTGGTAGTTAAATCTGATTACTCTTTTCTTCCTTATCTTTTATTTAATTTTCCACCTTCTTAAAAGGAAAGAGGTAGATGCATCCGCCGGGAAACTTACCATTGACCTATACTCAAATTGATTTACATATCTGTTTAATTTACTGGCTTGCATTATGATCAATATTGCGGCAACATCCTTAAGTGACAGTTTAATTTAGTAGTCTATGCTTATTCAGTGGCTGCAAATGCAAACTATTAGAAATTTGATTGATTGATACAAATTAGACGTTCCGGTGACATGTTATTACAAGTATTTAGTTAGTACATGTAATAAAGTTTAGTAACGGGTAATTATCGCAATGAGTTAAATCTGATCGTAGTTGTAGGTATCCTTTGCGTAAATAGATTTACTTTCGTCGGTAACAGTGAAACACAATAAAGTTTCATAATATTCTCCAAAATCTGGTTGACTTTCTAAGTAAGGCCTAGGAAAAACCCAATAACACATTGGCTTTTCTTTAAAGAAATCATTGAGTTACAGGGTGGATACGGGATAATTTCGAATCAGAGCACAACCTTGTAAGGGGTGATAGTTAAGCTCATTTGAATCAACTTTATGTATGGACACACATAAGCCGAAATAAATGGTTCTTGAGATATTTTAGTTTCTCTCTTTGTTTTAATAAGCCCTATGTAGTAACAAAACAAAAACAAATAAAAAAACATTCAAAGTCATTGTTTGGTAAATATATCAGCCGATCACGCAAGGGCGTAGGAGGCATCATCCTTTACCTAAATATATGGGCACACCGCCCCCGTTTTAGTTTTTTAACGTAATTTTATTATGTTTTTAGAGTTTGGCCCTAAAACTCTAAAAACAGAATAAAATTTCTAAATTAAATGTCTCTCTGTCTAAATAAAAGTCAATTATTGACTTTAATTTTATAAATGTTGATATTTTTTGTTGATTGCAACATAATTATTACACTGTAAAGATAAACAAGAAAATATATAAAGATTTTTAAATATATTTACTGTTTTATTTTTAATTTTTAGTTTTAAAGTTACCGCGGGCATGATAAAAATAAAAAAAACCTAAAATGTCTTAAGAACCCTTCACTTCTGCCTATTTGTGTCGATTAAAGATAACAAGATAAAATAATATCTTAAACAGTTCATTCAAAATTCATCTTTTTCTTCCGTGTCTAAAAGCTTCAACACTCCATTAATATCTAACTTTCGTTCCACTGCGCTGTTGAAATTTCACAAAGGTATGCTGACTCATAAAGTTTTTACACCGCCTCCTTTCCCTGATTAGGTTCAATGTCCTGCTATTAATAGAACCTAATTATATTTTAATTACCTAATGTACCTTCTTTATTGTTTCAGTGATATAAATCTATTGAAGTAGGACATGTTATTGTGTAAAAGATTTGCTTGTGCGTACTTTTGTAGGTTTATGATTAACGTTACAGGATGTTTGCTATCCTAATTGAAGTAATTAGAAAGTTCAAAAGTGTTTGTTTGTTGGTGTCGTTGACGTGTCTATGGCTTACCTGGGCTGGTGAACTTTTGACATCTGGGATGAAACAAACAAACAACCGTTCAGCAACTTTTGATAAAATGAGGGTGAGAAAAAAAAATTGACACCTGAGAAATGTGGTACTGGCACTAAGTTTTAGATTATACTCTGTGGTGCTGGCGACAGAAAAGAATATCTTGCACAGAGTTATGTACAAACACTGGGAATGCGCAGATCTAATAATAGTGAAGTTTTGACATTCTGTAGCTTTTTTTTGGCACATTTTGTATACTTTTGTTATTTAGTGGGTGACCATGACCATTTAAAACATAAACGTTCGGGTCCTTTTTAGGTAAATAAATTCTCTGAGATTAATGATAGCGATAAACTGATACTGAAATCATTCCACAACATTAAGTTAAATGCAAGGCACGTTTATTAAAGTAGTGGACAGAAATAATATTCAACAACAAAAAGTAAAGTCAACATACACTTTCAGTAAATTAAATAGCAAAGGAAGGTTGTTAAAATAATATCTTGCCTTTATTACCTAGAATGGTGTGGCAGATATTTAGTTAAGATAAATACTGAACTGATTTTGGCCACAAGTCTCAGGGGAACAGTCGCATTCACTATTACTAGACTAAAAAGGTAGTAAGAAAGGAACGTAATCAAACTTTGAAAATGCTCAAAACAAAAATATAATTTATTAAATTAACAACAGAATTGCACATAACAATCAATAATGCACAGGCACAGTTTCGTGTACAGTGGAACTCTGGTGAGTGATTGCCGAGTCACCAGTCTTCACTACCACAGGAGAGGAATGGTAGACCAATGGAGCATGAACCACTGGGGCATGTACTACAGGCGCATGAATCACTGGGGCATGGACATAAGGAACAACAGGCGCAGCATGTACGACAGCAGTTCCACCATGGTTCACAATTTGGTTACTCTTGGTGACTGTAGTCTTAGAAGGAACATGGTATATTTCATGGACTGGCATGAATTCGTAGGCGTGGATGGGATGAAGAACAGCTGAACCTCCATGGTTGACGATCTGGTTGGCTTTCGTGATGGTAGTCTTTGAGTGAGCTACGGGAATGGTGGTATGAACAATGGGGGTGTGGACGACTGGTGTGTGGATGAAGGTGCTGCCGTGGTCGACGACTTGGCTGCTCTGGGTTAAGGTAGACTTTAAGGGCACCGTGTGGAGTACGTTAGCCTCTTCGGCTAGGTAGTACCCTGGACGGGCTGCTGCGCAGACCAGGATAGCGGTGAAGATAATCTGCAAAAAAAATAACAAAAAGGTTAGACGCTGAAACTTGTCAATTATGAAATTTTATGAAAAAGGGCTAAAATAACTTATTACGATAGTAATTTATAAATCTTAGATCCAAAACGAACAAGAATAAAGCCCTGTGTTTTTGAAAATATGAAAATATAACTTTTACACAAATTATGCATTAAAAGTTAATATTTGCATATAGTCAAATACGTTATGATAAAATGACCCAAATTCATAAACCGAAACTTACAATAGTCTGCATTGTCGGTGGCTGGTCAACAACTGATGGGTACTGCTACCGAAAGTACCTTTTTATACCCCACACTTCATAATTATTGATTGCCCCACATTGCGACAATTATAGCACATGCATTTTTATGTTGGTCTCGTTTTGAGAATAAAGCCTCCAACACACTTACAAGTTGACACGAAAACTTGTGATTCAGCCGTCGAAAGTGGTTGTAACTTTGAATTTATCAGTCAATGTGTATGTGCCTTATCATTGCGTACGTTACTTGATGTTTGTGCAAACTTGTCATTTGTTGATTATCGCACTAATTGGCCTGGTTGTGATTTGAAAAGTTATCATTTACACTCCATTAAGCAAAGTTCAGATGGCCACGGAGATAAGATCGGAGGCCCGCTTGAAATGCTTGAGTTTCGGCTTTTGACAGACTCATTAATCAGGTGCCTTTACAAGATAACTCGATACAAGTTTCATTCTTTTGCAGATGTTCAGCAAAGCATAAACAACTTTAGTCTTAGTACTACAAGCTTGTGGCAATTTAAACTAATAATCCAGACATAAATTGCGGACGCTTTAAAAGGACAAAATAAATAAGAGGTAAAAAAAACGGTATTAAGAACAGGAAGAATATTAAATAACATACAATCTAATTATATTTGCGTTTATTTTTTAAAGAAACTTGAAACAGGATGTTAAAGTGATATTGTAATTTTCTCAAAGAAAAATATGACATATCATTTTAATAAAGGACAAGTTTATAAGAAAAAACATGACATTGTTTTTGGTTGTAATTAAATTCAAGAGTTTCTGATGAAACAAATATGAAAATATTGAGATTTATAAAGCTTTCAAAGTAAATATTAAGTAAGATTAATGTTAGGTTTCATACTTGGCAATTCAGATCCATACAAGTATAATAAAGCTGAAGTATTTGTTTGTTTGAACGCGCTGATCTCTTAAACTCTTAAATGGCAAGTCTGATTTATACACTTATATTTTTATTAAATGTTTAATTACTCGGAAAGATTTAAATTAATTAATATTACGCCAAAGCGGGGATGGAGCAGTAACATTTTACATCGGTGAAGTCACGAGGACCAGCATGTTCGAATGATGTTAATGTAGTAAAGAGATAGTGCATAGTTCAGGTAATGAAATTAGGGTGTTAGGAGCTCGCTGATTGGCTAGAGTGCACTGCACGGGAACGTAATGTGATGAGGATAGAATTCGGTACTTTGGCTGATGCGTTAATGAACGTAGCTTACAGTACTGTCTAATTATTTTGTGCATACTCTATAATTATGAGACGTAGAAGAAAATGAGCATTACTTATGTAACTTGTATTTGACTTAAACAGGATTGCTAGATTACTTAATTTACAAAAACAGTTAATCTTTGTAAGTATAGTAGTAATTCTAAACTAAACTTATTTAGATAGATATCAATATAAATAACAAATATAATAAATTCCTGCATTCGCCAAAATTGGTTCATTACACTTTCACGTCAATAATGATTAAGTTTTCATTTATTAATTAATGCAAACCAGAGCAATAACATGGTCCATGTATGGCTCGTCCAATTATCGAAGTAAGTGTTGAAAGCTCTACTGCAAGGCGTATAATAAGTCTAGCTATAATTACTATAGCCGGTAGCTATTATTACCTTAATCGGTAGACTTAGTCAAACACTAAACTTAACAATATTCAGGTTGTACTAAAAACAGTTGAAAATGATGGGCCGCAGAATTTGAACCTGCGACCTTCTGCACACCAAGCGCTTTAACCAACCAGTTACAGTCGCCTCTTGCCAGGACCCTAAATTTCTCAACTGTATTTTACGTCATCAGCGGTTGCCCGGTGTAAGGTCGCAGGTTTAAATCCTACCGGTCCCATAATTTTTTCAACTGTTTCTTAGTAGGTATAATTTGCAAAGCATAGCTGAATGCTATAAAAATAATCAATTCAGGTTGTACTATCAAACCAACCATACAATATATAAGAGCCCCGCCAACTAAAGACTTACTCCAAGTCCAAGTCCCTTCATCTGTAAACTGATTATTATGAGTCCGACTTATCCAGCGGCAAAACTAAGTCTGCAGACTACGGGAGGTCTAAAGCCTATTACAAAATAAACCTAATAAACTGTTACAAAAGAGTTAATCAGATGTTACCACAGTCTTTGTAAGGAAATGTTACAACAATAGGTCCCCAACCTCGCTTGATTGTATCATTCAATTAAATACATTCTAATATCAATGAAGGGTTATTGTTGAATAAAGTATGAATGAGATTTATTTTACATTGCGATATGGCAGAGTGGCAAACCATTTATATTATAAAAAACATACAAAAATTTATGTGTAATTATTTTTGTTTTATACTAGGTTTGAAAAAATCTTACTAATCTCATTTTAGAGATTTTTTGTCATAATCCTTATTGCTTTGCTTTGGGGATAAAGCTTTTGCGAAATGGAAAAAATATATTTTAAAGACGAAGGTTGGTTGTCGACAAATGAATAAGTTCTGCTATTTTTGATACACAATTAATTTACGCAACCTCTATGTAAACAGTAACAACCATACATTGTGAAATCAACTCTACCACAGCATTACTAAGTTGTTATTTGAATAAATGTTAATGTCTAGTTCTGTTAACTTTTTTACATTTGTAAACAACTTATTAAAGTTGTAGATATTATCAAAAGCATTTCTTAACTATGTACTTGCTTAATTTATTATGGTATGAATCTTTTTTTTTGTTTGTGTTCGTGGGTTTTTGTTTTATTATCGCTATGTAGGTTTATAAGCAATTATTAAAAAAGACGAGCAGTGAGCAAACCTGGATTTTGCTTCGCGTTTAACGCGGTATAACTTTCACACCACGTCATATAGTCCCAAACTAAGCAGAACTTGTACTATGGGTACCTACTATATCGGGCTGCTAAGGTGAAAAGTTGTATGGTGTGACACAAATTCGAAGTAATTTTCGTTTTGTGCTTTTGAGCCTCTCACTACGCTCAAGATTCTATAGTAGAATTTTTCGCTTATTCGGGACTTAAAATAAGCAATCGAAGAAATTACGAACTTTGCTCTCTTGATGCACAAATACCTATTGTATTTTAGCGGCTATCAATTAAAACCATGCTCCTCATTTATAAGATCAACATTAACTATATCATTCAAATGACAGTTACTTTAAGCCATAGGCTATGACTACCATAAATGTAGACAAGCAAGGCGAACGACTCCCATTGTTCAATAGTGGATATGGTATACATGGTGTTTCGCCATAAGCCATTGTTAGGATCAATTTCGAGCTTTGACGTTTTGATGAACATCATTTTGAAATCTCATTGTAAGTCATGTACTTGATGGTATCTCATTCTAACTTAACGAAGACTTAAGATGATAAATAGATATTATATTATATTAACAATCATAATAATTATATTTTATGTAAAATGGTGGTAGAGCTTTTTACAACATTCCGGATTGGTGGTGAGATCAGACCCTAAAGTTACTGGCACATGAAGCATGATGTCGTAGTCTAAAAATGTAGTGACACTTCTACAATATTTTACAGATTGTGGATATTAAGAATGGTCTGCCCGTTCGATTCGAGAAACGGCATTCTCATACTATTAAAATGCTGTTTGTTGAAGCGAACGGCCACACGTAAATTAATTAAATACATATTATGGTATTGTATTATATTATGTTTAACTTATTTTTTTTAATATAGCATCGCGTGCAAAGGATTACATCATAAGGTTTTCTATATACCATAAACGATTAAGTGCAGATCAGCCCTTCTCTCTTGTCATCTTTATAAATATTACAAAAATAATAATATAAATTTTGATTTATCAGGGACTTCATATATCTCAGTAATCACATTATCATTCATCAAGATCTGATTACCGTAAAATTAATTCAGTAACTGCTTGTCGATTTCCATTAAACGCTTGTTAAGATCAAAGATAATAATAAAAATTATGGATTTTATATTAAAAATCATTTAATTACAGTACTTTTTAAAGAACAGCATTGATTAATGGTTTGCACGTAATGTGATTTCAACAGAATATGATAAAATGTATAAAAGATAAAACTGTTTTAACTAGTTACCTAAAATGGTATTTACAATCTCTTCATACATCATAATTTCCTTGTTTTTTGTCCAAAAGAGGTCATCCCATAAAATAAAATGTTTGATTGAAGTGACACCAATAGTTAGCTTACTTTGAATAATGTTGACTGACACATTTGTGTAGGTATACGCAATTGTAGAAACATTCAAATAAAATATAATATAAGGAATAAATATAGCGAAGTATTGTTGGACTTAATTTATGGGGCATAAAAACTCATTTGAAATACTGACACTCCTTAATTTAAAAGAATACAATACTTGAACCATATTTTTAACAATAACATACCAATTTAAAAACGTTCAGAATATTTTTAAACATAAAAGCAAAATTATATATAACTCTTTATAGGTGTAATTAACTTCAAGTAAACTATTATTGTACATCATGTAGAACAGAAACGATTTAAACAAACACCCTTACATTTATGCAAACACTTTTTCTAAATTTAAAATATATTTTGCCCTTTATTTGTAATAATATTTTTTTTTTACTTGATAATATAATTAATGATTGTATTAGATTTCGTTTTATCATTCAACACGTCAACAAATTGTCTAAAGCTTAGTATCAAAAGTATTGTTGCAATTAAGTACATATCATTGAGGAAAATATTATTAGTAAATAACGACATAATCATACGTCGAACCCGTCGAACTCACTGGCAAAAAAATTATACGTATCACTTTTTGACATGAATACAAACTTAATGTTCCCTTTCACTTACTTTAAGACACACAAATTGCAACTTTATTGCATGAAGAATAAGGCAATTCAGTGCAAACCTTATCGATTTGTTTTAACTTTGTAGATTTCCAGTTGTAATTATGTAATTAACAGAAATTCATGTCAATGTCGTCGTAACAACTATTTTTGTAATGGCGCCAATTTTGACAGATCGATCGCGCCAAAAATGCACTTTTGGTTATAATCAATGATGGTAAATTAACAGTTTAAACGCAATTATACTTATCACTGATTTATTAAAAATAAAAATGTATATCATTATCGATTTATAGGTAATGAGGAAAACAAGTTGCGCAAATAGTTATTATCAATTTGTGTCAAAGAAGGTTGTTTTTAAAGCTTTTATTTATTGGCCAAGATCTTTATTGAAACAACCGCTGATAATAAATTTTCATGAAGATTTAAGTTTCAAAAAACTTCGGCATAAATTGCAAATTGAATAATGAATTGGGACATATAAGATGTAAAAAATATAGACCAATTTAGGAAAATATTCACTGAATCGAAATCGAAATTGGCGGCAAAAAAAAAATACATGTCATATTAGTGTAGGTAGTTTTTGACAATAAATATAATATAATGTCATGTGCATTGTCCCTAGTGGTATTAAGTACTAACTTATATGTTAAGTATTTGCTTGCGCCCTGTTTTTTGGTGGTGAACTTATCAAAATTGAATAACCTACTGATAAATTTAAGATCCCACCGAGAAGACTGAGACAACCAACGATTAAGTAATCAGAGAGCCAGCGGCTATAACACTGCATGACAGGACATCCGAGATTTATCGGCGACAATTAAATTATTGCGTGCCGCTTGTGCAATGTTTATGCAAAATTCTTCGGTTTATCGGTGAATTATGGGCTGAGATTCAGTGTGTAGGAGCTCGATGCTAGCTAATTTATTATTGAGGTCTAAGTTGTTTACTGTGTTTCCTTTCCTATTTGTATTATTGTTTGTAGAAAACGAGTTCACAATTGTAAAACATCGATTCTAAAGGATTTATAGATCGCTTTAAAATGTAACAATATATTGTGTAGTACATACGCTATTGAAGGACAAACTATCACACCATAACAGCTAAAATACAGGCTTTTGCCTAGTTTAGTAAACAGTGCCAGTACCTTTATTTTGTACATAATTATGTAAACGAATAGCGTCAAACTATTAGATAAGTAAAAATATGTATTACTTTACTTGTGTCAAATAAACATTTTTATTTTTATTTTTTTTTTTTATTTTATAACGTATTTAATTTAAACTTTAAAAAAATATTAACATCAAATAAAAACAAGGATAAAATATATTTCTTAACAAAACAATCTTATTTATAAATATAATAAACCCAGCTTCAAAAGGTTTTTACTAACAAGTTAACAACATAATAATCTTAGTGATATAAAACTTAATTAAGTAACTAAATAATACTATTACTAAGGTCCATAAACACAACAATAATAAAAGTGAAACTTTACATTTACATCGTAAAACTTGAACATAAACGTAAGAAAGTTTACAGCATAAAACGAAAATCATGTAGCTCTCGTACTACTCGTATGTGCGTGTCGGCATTTTTATACGCGTCAAGATGTCACACATCGCCTTCGTATCTCGTGGTTTTAAAATGCATTCGCCAAAGGCTGTATGAAGAATAACCAACATTATATCTCGCAAATGTCAATGAGAGGATTACAATGCATTTGCAAGAACTGCAAGGTTCATTATTCATTTATTATCAGAATGACGCAAGTGACGGGGAAATTTTGCGGTTACCAAATTGGTAAATCTTGTTTATAGGGTTCCGTAGCCAAAGGGTAAGAAACGTGACCATATAGAAAGAAATAAAACATTAAGAACGCTATTCGTCCGTTTGTCTGTCTGTCACCAGGCTGTATCTCATGAACCATGATGGCTACACACTGAAAAATTTTGACATACTTGCACCTTTCGAAAAAAATTCGGGATATTTAGTCATGAAGGTTTCAATAGCAGAACGGAGTTGGAATGGTGACCGGTGGATGGCGATAGGCTCACCTCTTATCACATGGTATCTACCTAAACAAAACAAGTGCAATGCGGGCATAATACACCTCTGCAAAACACTTCTGGGTACTTAAGCGGGATGATTTTTAAATAAATAAAAGAATGTTCCCACAAAATTGTGGGATCCGGTTATGAATTACCATTCTAATGACTACTTAGCTCTATTCTGACATATGCATGTTACTTGCAACCACCAGAATGGGTTGGAAATTAGTTTTTACATTTAAACATATTAAAATTACAACATGTTAAAACTGCAGCCTTACGGTAGAGGCTTTTGAATAAAAAATGTGGTATTATGATGCAACCGCGAGATGACTGCCAAAACGGTACTTTCTTATTGTACATATAATAAATTACCTATCATTTAAAAGCCAGCCTTGTGGGAGGTGGGTTAGTCAGAAGGTTCACTGGCTCTCCCTCCAAGAACTTTGTCACCATATTGTGTAGGTTGTAGGTTTTTGAATAGTTAATAATCATAGCCTTCAAGGCATAAACGGCATTCATTATATAGAAATAGATACCATTGGATGCGGCGTGAGACTTGCAATGAAAAGGTCATGGGTTAATCCTAACCATTTGTCTTCAGTTAATGTGAGCCTCTACTTCATCATTCAAATCATGTGCCTCTACTCCTCACAGGAGCCTATAAAACCTAACTTACATAATGAAACTATTTGCATAATTAAAATAAATGCATTAATTGTTGAACCAATTTCATTGACAATTTCACTTTGTAAACATCAATTTTACGGTAATTAAGGCTTAATAAATACTAGCAGTTTATATTTCAAAATATTTGTGATCTTGAAACTTAACATAATCAGGGAAATCTATTATAACAATTAAGTTTAGTAAATATATTGCAGCTTTTGGTATTTTTTTTTTGAAATCTACAAGCAATTATAATCGCTAAAGCTAAAAAAGCCTATTAGTTCCTAACATGCTGTGGTGAAGCGACCACTGGTACTGGGAATTACTTCAAAAAGAGACTAAAAAAATATTCATTTATAACGACTTTAATTCATTCGGTTTGCTGAAAGGACATAAATTTTCTAACTTTTCTAGAAATAATCCTTTAATAGAAATTGTTAGTTTGATAATATTGGTCACAAAGTTTTTGATGGTTATTCCACAAAACCTTTTTAAGGAGATGTCTTTAAAACCTTTTAATGAATAGATAAATTAAAAAAAAAATACTTTCACTATGTATTTTTTTTAATACAACACATTAATAGAAAATAAGCTAATTAAGGAAAAAATAAAATCAATTAAAATTGTTTATAAAAATATGAATAAATTTGTTTTTAGTTTTTTGTAATTGATCACAAGTTTTGTTATCCCCTAGGAAACTCTTTAAGTTTCTTCTAATTTTAAAATCTTATCCTAGACTGAGCTTTCCCTAAAGGATTAAAAATCTATTTAAATCACTTAATATCAATTTCTTGAGTACATTGATCCTAATGTTTGATTATGACCTTATGACTGACTCTTTTTCATATTCTATGCAAAAAGTTCAAGAAATAATTCTTGTAAAATAGAATAATAAGTTTCGGATAATGCTAAGCAAAAAAATATGGTGATTTCACCCGCTTGGCTAGACAGGTCATTAGATTTGTTCTAGACTCAGTGTCTTTTTGATAGATTAGATTTTAACAATTGTTGGAATAAATTATCCAGATTCAAGATTCATCGTTTTCAAGCAAAGGCCTTATTTGCAACTCGGATTCTATGTGTCCACAACAAAATATACCTGAACTATTCACCAAATTCCTAACAATTTTAAGTTATTTGTATTTCTAACTTATGACAATAATTAAAATGATTTTCAACGTTTGCAATACATAAATAACTGTATATTTAAGTAAAAACTGCATGGAAATCTGTAGAATAGCTTTGAGATTATAGCTATAGATAGCGAGTCTCGGCAGATGAGTTTGTTTAGTAAAAAGTGCCGAAAACATTGATTTTATGACAAAAAATATTATTTAGTCTCATTAACAGGACAATTACACGTCATCCAAATTCGTTTAGCAAAAAAAAAAATTTCTTGCAATTTTGAATCGCGACTGTATTCGATTCGCGCATCTGGCTTAGCCATGAAAAGTAGTCCACGTGCCTTATATGAGAACTTACGCTATAAAAACCTTATCATCACATCAGTCACATGATCGTAGATTGTATCACCTTTCTTCTCACCTTGGTCGTAATGATACAAGATCGTAACTCAGTCAGTAGGCACTGGTAATAAAGCAAAATAAATGTAATGTTAATTTATGAATATTATTTGCATAACATTATGTTTGTTAATGCGTCGCATGTGGTTAAACTTGGCGGCTTCTGTGATTTTGTTTCAAATATGTTTTAGCGCCTTGTTACGTTATAGCGAGGTTTAATAAACTTATAGGTCTAAATTTCAAATTAACTATAGTTTTTTAGGGCATTTCTTTCAAAGTAAACGAGTTATACTTTGATTTTATTCGAAAGTAAATTCTACTTAAAGTTAAATTAAGAATCGAAATATTTTTTTAAACTGGCAAGCTATTGAAGTGTTAAGTATTACAAAAATAATCTTCGTTTAAGTATCATTAAGAATTAGACAATGAAAACGATTTGGCCTAATGGTATTACGATGAGATTTTAAAATCAAAGATATTATATTTATCAAAGAACTATTTGACTTGATAAAGTATGATGTCAACTTTGTATTCAAGGTGGATGCGACATAACGGCATTTATTAAAAGCACAGATTACATAGTCAGTTTTCTTTCAACGGCTATTTATTTTGTACCTTAACCCTAGTACCTATGTACTGTAAATCTTGTTGTATATCCTAGTTACCTAATATATCTCTGCTGTCTTACAGGGCTGTGGCTAGATTCGTTGGTTGAAATCGTATTATTTTATCTTTAAACTTTATACATCATCAAAAGTTAAGTATAAACGCAACAATAACAACTGTTTCATCAATTTGATATCAGGAAGATACGTAGGTAATAATTCTGCGTTTTATTTATAGGGCTGTTGTTTTTTTTATAAATTGAGGCGTAGGCATAAAATATCCTTCAAAAATCATTATAATCTTCTGGCTAATCAGTTCCTGCTAGTTTGAGTGTAGAGGTCGTTTCTGTCAATTATGAGATTATTTACAATGAAGGTCAGAGCGCTTGGCACCACGGGTACTTGGTTTGACCTTAGATTTGTAATAAATATGGTTTTGTTGTAAAGAGATATTTTATTTACATTGTAATGATGTGAGATTATTTTAATGCAAGTTCTATTCTGAACGGCTTAATTGTAAACGATCTCATGGGAAAAAACTCTAAAACTGTTTTACTACTACCGGCAAATATTTAGCTTAGCTGGTGGGATTTGGACGACAAAACAAATAATTTGTTGAATTTCAACGTAAAAGAAAAAAAAAATAGAAAGTCGTCTTGTTGGTTAACAAGACGACTTTCTATTTTTTTTTTTTTTTACAAATAGGCATAAAGCAATTATTTTGTTTATAAGATGTTTAGAGGTACTAGTCATGGCCAACAGTTACTACCTAGTAGGTGGGCAGCAGTGGGTATGTCAGCTTTTTTGCAACTCCACTAATCGTCAAATTATATCTATCTATATATATAAAAGGCTTTGTCCTGACTGACTTAGTATCAACGCACAGCCTAAACCATAGGTCGTAGCGACTTGAAATTTGGAGGGTGTATTCTTTACAAGATTTTATCGTGCAATAAGAAAGGATTTTTGAAAATTCGGCCTCTAACAGGGTGAAAAGTGGGACAAAAGTTTGTATAGAAAAGCGTTTGTAGTAATTATGAGGCTCGATCAATTTCAAAAATGGAACTTTGTTGAGCAATCGTGTGACAATGAGATGTTGACATGAAGTTTCATAAAAAAAGGATTTTATGTCAGTGTAAACTTTTTAATTCTCATTTCGGCCTCTTTAGATATCTAAGAAGTAATTGTTTTGTTTAGTAGAAACCAACTTTAATGTAATGGAAGATGTGTGATGTAAATTATAAAAAAAAATATTTAAATAGGGTTAAAACTATCATTTTGATGTGCTTTAGTCAGGTGGCAAACATGCCCAAGGTTTAGCTGATGGTAAGTTAGGGCATCAACTGCGCAAATTATACAACATACACTTTTGACGGATGGACTAATTAATATTAAATATAATCTACAATAAAGCCCGACACGTGCGTTTATTTAAGTTTGACGATGCTGAAGGTCTTACTAGGCCTGAATCATCGGTATTCTCCATTAAAATAATGCAGTGTTAACATAATAAGATGCGTTTTTTGGGAAACAAAAAAGGCACTGCGCCGCCCCAGCCTCACTGCCGGCGGCGCGGTCTGACGGTCAGCGTTCAGATTATATAACTCCGACAGAACGTGCGTTCACTCACATAACAAAATGGTCAGTCAATGAGATCGCAGAGGCAGGGAGTCCGGCAGCGGCTTAAACCATATTATTCATTAGTAAACGATGGAGACCCCATCACAAATAAGCGCCAAGCTGCAAGACGCATTATATCCATTTTTTTATCCGTCAAGACAATTGACATGAGATTCGGACAGAATTCAATGACATCTTCGACCGAACTCTGTCCGAATGTCATGTGAATTGCTTCAATTATTATTAAATTATTAAGTACTTTAATTATAATCATTCTAAAAAGGAGAACGTCACAGTCATGTCATGTTATGTTATTTATTGTGTGAGTATAAACTTTTTGATAGTCATTCGGTCTCCTTGAGTGCCCGACGAATACGTTCCAAATTATGAAAAAAAAGGTCATTATAATAAAAAAAAATAGAATAAATTCAAATCCGTGGTATAAGGGCCTTTCTACACGAGTGACTTTTTGCCACGGTCAATTCCAAAACATTTAGACATTCTTACCGACATTCAGTTTAACCCCCCACATAAAAACGACAAGGTGTTATTAGTTAGACGTGTCTGTATGTTTGTGTGAGTCTGTCTGTGGCATCGTAACTCGCGAATGGATGAACCGTCGTGATATTTTTACTTAGAATTTATTCGTTCACTGATAGATATTATTGTATTTATTACTTTTTTAATGTTCGCTTTAATTTTTAGCAATAGGTTTTTTTATTTTTTTTTTTATTATTTATGTAATCAAAATATTTATGTACGTTTTGCATTATTTGATCTTTTTCTGATTGTATTTATGTTCTTAATTTTTTACGATTTCTTTTTAGTTGAACATTTTTGTTTCTATATGCATGTGTTTTATTATGTTAAACATGATTTTGATTTTATACAGTAACTTTTTTTAAATTTAATGTTAAATTCAATTTCACGTTTTCATGTACTTTTTGAAGATTTTCATAAGGGTGATTCCTGAGAGAAGCGTTCCTGGCGTAAGATCCATGGCATTTTTTTTTCAAGTTTTGTGAAAACAAAAAATATGTAGCAAAAGAGAGCTTAAAAACAAACTTTTCTGTCTATAAGGCACTCACGTAAACATAATAGTTTCGGAAATAAAAATATGTTTGTTTTGGGTCGCCACGGATCTCACGTAAAAAACCATGGATCTTAGGTAGCATATGAAATACGAGGCGGCATAGCTTAAAAGTCGTTTATTGTAAAGAATATAAAACGAAATTGTCAATAAAACATCATTTGTCTAGTATTACATGAAATCCCTGATTAGAATTAAGTTAAATATTATCCAATCTTCTAAAATTACTTTGAAGAATCTTTTACAGCAATATTATATTTCCATGGTGGTCCAGATGTGTGAGGTAGGCAACAGAGCACGCTTGGTAATTCAGGTTACCGTACTAATTTAGCTTTGAAACAGAACCACGTTAATTGACATTTTATACTGACACACATTCGTCTCAATTATCATTCGTTTCAGACCCATCCCGTAAAATGACCTAGATTGGATAAAGGGATAATATAAACATTATTATTATTAGGTAAAAGGTAAAAAAGCAACATTTTTGTTAATCTTTATCATATTATGTATAAAATGTTCACTAATGGTTATGAAATACCATCTATTTTTCCTTTAATACATATATATACCATTCGTTTTTAATTATAAAAAATAATTTGAGATTCGTAGCAACTGAAGGTACATTAGAAAATATAGGAGGAAATTAAATCAAACATCTTTAAAATGTTAAGCATTTTTTTACCATTAAAACTAGTCATAATTGCTCATAATTGCTTAATAAGCACTTTGATAATATTATCTTCTGCAGTGAAAAACATAATTAATCAGAAAGCAAAAAACTCAATTTGGAAAGTCAAGACGCCAAATAAAATTCTTATAGGTACACCATATTATAGCTCCCATGGGCAATTAAGGAGAAGTCTGAAAAATAGACGATGGGGAATTACGGGTAATGCCGGTATTCGGGAGATATCGCCCGGAAGATGTAACGCACTCGACTGGAAGGCAGTTAAGTCTGATAGATTAATTGGTCAAGGGTAAAAACAGAGCTGTTATTAAAATCAGGAGAGATTCAAGGAGTTTTTTGGTTTTATTCGTGTAAAGTGCAAGTCTATTATCTAAGTGCAAGTCTGTTAATCGGTTTGAGAATTGTCTATGGCAGGCAATTTGTTAAATGATAATTCTCGATTTCAGATATTTGTCGAATCTTAAATGCTAATTCAGAATAAGATTATAGCAGAACAGAAAATGATGATGGAACCTATTATGGATATGGATTAAATCAAATCTTGGGGTTTAAAAATAACAAATATGGCTTTTATATTTAAAAAAAGATTGTATGTTTAGTTAAGGTTAAATGGATTTGTTATTGACACCAAAATTAAACATTGTTATCCTAGCGGCGTTTATAGATACGATATGCATAAATTTTATTTATAATACGATAAAATTGTTTATTGTTTGATTATGAAAATGATATTTTACAAATATTTAGCCACAAAGCTTACAGTTTTTCCATTATCTAAATACAAAACTATATACTTATATACAGTTATTAACATTATTTTTTCTTTGTTGCAGGTTTCTCGCCATCTGGTGGCCATTGAAGTGCCAGATCACCAAACGCCGCGCCCGAATGATGATAGTATTCATCTGGATATTCGCTATCGTTGTCACCACACCCTGGGTATTCTTCTTTGACCTCGTTGTAGTCTTCGAAGACGAACCAAACGTCCGTCTCTGCTTGGACGTCTGGCCTAATCCCGTAAGCGAAGTTCTGTACTTCGTCATTGGTAACCTTATCTTCTGCTACATCCTCCCAATGCTCCTTATATCCATGTGTTATGTCCTAATCTGGATCAAAGTTGCGAGAAGAAACATCCCCACTGATACTCAAGATGCCCAGATGGAAAGAATGCAACAAAAGTCCAAAGTCAAGGTCGTCAAGATGTTGGTAGCTGTTGTTATTCTCTTCGTTCTGTCATGGTTCCCACTTTACCTTATATTTGCGAGGATAAAACTTGGAGGACCAATCCAGAAATGGGAGGAAGACATGTTCCCAATTGTTACACCTCTAGCGCAATGGCTGGGATCTTCAAACTCATGCATAAACCCAATACTTTATGCTTTCTTCAACAAGAAGTACAGAAAAGGTTTCGTGGCCATCATCAAGAGCAGGAAATGCTGTGGAAGGCTCCGTTACTATGAGACGATTGCCTTACAGTCCTCAAGTACGTCGACGAGAAAGTCCTGGCATTACAATAACAACAACCATCCGTCGATCACTCGGCGGTCACCTCCTGTCGACAAGAACGCGGTTTCCTTCATCTTTAACCACACGGGGGTGTAAGGAACCACGAAGAGCTGTTTGGATTCTGTACTTGGAGCCATGGTCGGCCTTGCGTCGGGCACTCGGGCGCCGTTCGCCCTGACCTAGCGACGCGTCTTAGCATATCGACATGATACGACATTTTCTATTGTACGTTTTTATTTTGACAGTTTGGTGTTGTCTTGTGTGAGAACAGAGTTTTGCAACTTCAGATTAAGATAGATTACTTAAGTGAACATAATCAGTGTTTTTTATTAATGCTAGTAGTAATAACTTGTAACTTTTATACGTAAGTCGGTTAAATGTTTTAAGGAGATTTTATTTTTACACTGATTGTAATATTTAGGAGCGTATCGCGGAAGCGCACATCGAGCACAAAGTTTTTGTAAAAGGTTTAATAATTTTAGTAAAACTCAAATTTACAGTTCTTATTTTAAGATTATTTATTTATATTTTTCGTTTCATGTTATCATAATGTTTTATACTTATATATTATTATTATTATGTAATAGTTATTTATTTATCATCGAATAATTCCATATCTCTTTGATACGACAAACAATTAATGTTTCTTACAAAAAAAAAAAAAAAAACGAAATATTAAATTTTTAAATAAACGAACATAACTTACACATTGAGAAAACTACAGTACAAATAAAATTTTGTAGAAAATAAGCTTTCTAATTGCTACTGATAATATTTCATCCCTCACTGTGATTATTGTTTGAATAAAAATGAAAAAAAATCAAAAACAACTCGCAATTTTAACTAATATTTAAGTACTTTTAAAATATTTTTCATTTTCAATAATATTTATTAACTCTTCAAATTTGCCTACAAGAAAAATAATGTGATGTGTTGTATTTAATCTAGAAGCAGATTGAATACAAAATTTATAGCGAATTTAGACATTTGTAATTTGCTAATAATAGTTATAATATTATTATATAGGTAGTGGTTGCAAATATAATAATAAACTTATGTTTTAGAGTCGATAAAGATGAGACTTAAAAAATATATAAATATATAACCAAGCTCAGATTTTGACGTAGACAGTGTTGATTTATCTTCAGAAATAAAGTAAATTAAATGAATATATAGATTAAAACACCGACCCAAAACTTGTGAATATAAACTTGAGTATGTTGCCACCAGGCTGCCGCAATTTTTCTTGGTAAGAATTACAAGCGAGTAATGATGGTTGTATGACAGAAATTAAATGTACAGGCGTAGTTGCGATGTTTACAGTAATATTAACAATTTTAGTTTTTTCGTAACCCAAATCTATGTTGTGTAATTATGTTCGCTAAGTATGCATCATCTAAGATAATTTTATTACGCAAAGTTAAAAGATAAACTCTTGACTTTTTCATTATTGTAAAAGCAGAAAATGCAAGGAGCACTATTGTGTAGGTACTTGTTAGAATGATTATATTATTATAAACACCTATCGACATACCTTTGCCTACACTTTTCTTATCTTCTAGAACGTAATGAATTTAAAAATTATTAATTTTAATAAATAACAGTTCTACCTATACCATATTTACTTTTATAATACTTACGCGATTTACACCATTGTCTAATTTTTGAAAAATGTTCTCATATCGCAAAAGTTAAAAAAAAATAAAAATAAAAAAACATATACATGTCTACGTCAAAATAAATAAATTCGAGCTTGAAATTTTTTAATAAAATAGTAATCAAATAATTTAGGATGGTCTCAATTTAAGTAATTTTTCGTTGACGTGTCGTCGCCTGCGCACAGCACAGGCCGATAGCCGCTTTTATGCACAAAAACAAATAATAATAATAGTAGTAGGTTATGAAAAAATAATAAAATAAATAATAAGAATAATGTATTTTGGGTAACATTAGCTAAGTAATATTATTGTAAGTACATTTAAAAAATAACAATATATTATTGCATACAGATAATATAAAGTAATAGTTATAGAATATTATACGTACATTTTATTAAATCATTTTTAATTAACATTTATTTCATAATTTTTTTCCTTTGTCTTTTCGTGAATAAAAAATGATAAAGATAATGTTTACTATACGTATCTAATTTATTCATCTCATGTTTTCTTGGTCAATAATATTCATTACATTATAATATTAAATGTAGGTGTTCTCAATAATATTCGCACATTTAATAGAAATTAGTCCTAACGAAATTATTTTTAACAAAATGAAAAAATATAAAAAGTATTTTTCTACTTCTAACGAGAAAACGAAGTTTCGAAGTGGTTTTAATATTTCAACTTTCACGCATTTACTAGTTCGTTTAATTTTTTCTGCACTGCGGTATTTACATGAATGTGTATTGTTTTGTGTTGTGTAGTATATCAATGACAAAGTCGAAGCTTGCAAGACTGATATAAAATTGCGTGAAATTCCTTTAAAAGGACGATTCGTGTGATACTAAAAAGGATTTTGAATTCGACTATTTTTGTAATTTTAAGCTTTACCCTAGCTTATCAAATTATTTTTGTACCTTGCCTATTATTTTTAGCTTCCAATTTTTTGTGTATTTAAAAAATTATTTGTAGGTGCTGTTATTAAATCTTTCAAAGATTTATCCTTTCTGTATTTTATTTTTAAAATCTGCTACATATTGGAAACTAAGGGCAATATGTAAATAGATCAGAATCATGCTGAGCATGTCATCTTTAGTAAGCAAATTCACAATATTTTAGTCCTACAAAGCTGCTGGCAGCCGATTTTGCAGGACGAGTAACTGTTTATTTATCAGACTTTCATTAAAATCGGTCCAGTAGAATAAGATAATGACATACAGGCATTTTGTACGTAGGCCAGCCCAACAGTTAGAGGTATTTCAGATATTTTAGCTAAATTGATTACGTTATATATTATATATTAATGTGGGCTTGTACAGTATTTGTAAATTAAAGAAATTATACTGAATAAAAAGTATAAAAAAATGATTTTAGTCAGTAATTATGGTAATAATTATCTTCATACAGATACTGTCATTGGATAGCAGTTGTATACTAATAGTTGTTGCCTTTTTACTAGGGGCTTTACTTTCATACTTTATAGTAATCACTTCAATGTTGGTATTGCTACTACAATTCAATACCACAGGTATACTAACCTCTTTTTATTGATTCGATTTAAAATCATTTCCTCAATTTAAATAACATAATATTATGCAAGACATGACATGAGAGGAGTTAAAAGATGTAAGCCCTAAGTAAAGTAGGTGAGTACCATAATAACAAATAGTACGTATGTATATCTATACTCTGATAGTTTTATACTATTTATTATGAGGTCTTACTACGACGTTGTTATTTTATGATAAAAATTGTTCTATTAATATACATATTTATACAAAACAATTAGAGATTTTGTCAAATAACTCAAATTTGTAAATACTTTGTATTATTGATACATTTTGAATAGAACAATAATGAAAGTAGTTATTATTATTCATTTATCTAATTTAAATGATGAAAGCATTTCTGTATAATATCGCTTTTATTAATTTGCCGTGTTTGGTGTTAGATAATAGTATTTAATTATTAAATTATTACACGTAATAATATTGTGAGACCTGATTTTAGACATTAAAGTTATTGAATTTCATATAACGAAATATTTCTTCTTGTAATCGTAAACTGTTTAATGTTACGACAAAATGTACTAGTTATTTCATTAAAAGTGGTTTTAAAAATGTAGTATATAGTACTTATGCTTGTAGTATAGCTGTTTATTAGAATTTGTAAATGTTTAAAATATAATGTACATTTATGTATAAATAGAGGTTTGATGTTTTAAGCAATGTTAGGTGAGTTATAGAATTTAGTAAGCTTTTTTAGTATAGATTACTGATTTGATTATGAATTACTCAATCTATAAGCAGAACTTTTTATACTAAAAAGTTAAAAGCTAAATGAGACTAAATACATTAATCAAATTAGTAATCAATTATGTTTCAAACACAAGATTCCTATAAAATGTGAACAGAAGCAATTTTTGACATATGAATTTTGTATTATATGCCGTACAATTTATCAACATATCAACATAAGTAACCTCCCAGTTTTGAAGTCGGTTATAAATTATTAAAACATTTTTTTTCGGAATAAATTTTAAATAAAAGTAATCGATCATAAGACAAACTATATGTTCTATATTTTAATAGACTATGGCCTGAATCTGCTATTATAATTTTGATTAATTAGATATTTAATATCAACCAGCTTCGAGTAGTTTGTCAAAACTCTGCACAAATTAGGATGGATTTGTTATAGTCTATATATATTTTCTCTGCTAATTAACCCAATTAGATTGGCCAGATTTAAGTGCTTAAGAAACCTTATTATTAGATTTTGTAATATCCTAGCCACGACCCGTAAAGGTTTTATTAGAGTCTTGAATCTTTTTTTATTTCTACCAACTAAAGCTATAGGACGTTGACGTTTCAGTCATCGGTACACATTTTCATGTTTACTATACAATTTTAATACTAACCAAACGATTTCAAATGTGTGGTTATATCTTAATTAAAGTAATGATAAAAATACCATCAGTAAATTAACAAAAAAACTGATTATTTAACTGTAATAGAACTTTATGATTTGACATAAAAGTTATTTTATTATATATTATTATGGTTGGTCGATATTTAGGTTAATTTAAATGATATATTATTCTACTGAGTTTCGACTTACTTTTAAAATATTTTATTAAAATTAAAATGATGGTTTTAGTCATATTTTTATAGTTAATCGATATTATTTTATTTTTAATGCAATTTACTTTACTACGTTAAAAGTAAATTGTAGTTAATATTTTTAAGTAACTATATTAAGTTCATTGTATATTTTAATACAAATCATTAAAAAAATATTAAAATGTACAATTCATTTGGAACATTAAGATATAAAATATTATATCAATATAGTATTAAAAATATTAATCGAATTAGTAATACAATTTATGAGAAAATTATGGATATTTGTTTTATATACGATAAACTTCAGTGGGTAATTATTTTTATACTTTAATAAGATTATTGTTTAGTTTCAAATAATCATAATTCAATTCATAAAGTAAAAATATAAAAAAATATTAAAACATTATAAATTTTACGATATATTATTCGCTGAGGTCTATCGTATACAATAAATATATACAATTATATAATAATATGTTCTACTCACAATTAATAATAAAATCTGTGTGTCTAGCTGTGGCAGTAAAATAGTTGTTTTTGCAGTTATTGCTTAGCTGAAATTCATAAGTGGATTATTACTAACCTAACATGCAGACACTGTGTATGTAAGTAAATAAAATGATTGTAAAAATTAATACCATTGTTTCATTTCACATACCTTTTAAACGTTATGCAAATAATGAACGGTGGCATAATAATATAACACTAAAAATAATAAGTATTTAATACAGTATTCACCTCAATTTGAATTTAAGTTTCAACTCATAAAAAATAATATATACCAAGCAGATGATAATTCTTCAGCTTATTATATAAAAATAACCAATATTTCATTGGTCTAGTTCGATTATCAGAAAAATTGGGTCCAAAGCCTGAATTCATAAAATTTCAATTAATTCATTGACTCCTGTGAGTGTCTCCTACAAAAAATAGTCAACTATCACTCTAAATCATCGATAAAGTCATATAATTGACTAACTATGGATATCATGCTTAGTCTTCAACATATTGCTCCACTAGTACAAATAATTACAAAAGGCACATACACAAGCTTATAAGCTTTATACTTATAAATATTATTGAAAGTCATCACAACCCAATTTATTACTAAAATATTGACTCAAGTGTTTTGACTTATTGACCGATCACCGTGTTTTCATAGTAACATAATTTGGGTTTAACTTTTTAATATTATTAAGACTGTATCTATTTTTATTGAATAATCATACCTTAAACTCTAAAATGCATTTTAAAATCATAATTTGAGTTACATACAATCTGAAAAATAAAAACAATAAATTTGAATGTATGGGCGCCAACAAACATGCATTTTGGTGTTATTGATATGATTTGTTTATAAATATAGATAAAAACATAATAATATTAAAGTCAAACCCTATATTACTTTGGTATGGAAAATAGCCAAGCAATTGTCCTCTCAAAGTAATAAAACAAGAAAGTGATTTGTCATATTAAAACACCTCATACTAGAATAAAGACATTTTGAAGATGTCATCTTTTGAATGATAAGTCACGATGCAATGCACATATTTGTAAGGGATCATGTAATAACTAGGTATTGGGCAGTGGTTTTCAAAGTATCATTATAATTGCCCTAAATAAATGATGTTCATGCCACATGTCATACTCATAAAGTTTGTACTAAAAATAAAAAAAATAGATTACTCTGTTTTTAAACTTTCGCGATTTGAAATCAATTTTCAAAAATTAGGCAACGGGTCTAAATTACGTAGTTATTATTAACGTCAAGCATAGGTATTTATTTACTTTTTTAATAATTACACGATTTAGACACGTTGTCTAAAATAGATTATGAAAAAAAAAAAAAAAAAAATTGTCTTGAATTTTAAGCATAAATATATTTAAAAAAAATAATAGTTAGATCTTTAATTATAATGACTATTACTAAATTTATTGACTATATTATTTTATAAAGACGAAAGTTTTTTGTTTTTTACCTAAGGCTCTGAAACTACTGGGGACCGATCTTGATAAAATTAGCGTACAGATAGTTAAAAACTTCAAAATAACAAAAGCTTTTAATTAATAAAGGTACCAAGGGGGAGGAGCCGCGTCAAAAAACTAGACTTTTAATAAACACAGTTTTTATTCCTTCCAACTAAAAAAACAAGATTATGATAAATTAATATTGGCTCTACCCTTAGTTGCAATCTAATTTTACATCTGTACCTATAACTTAAAATCAAACAGATTCACGACCCATGATCATATTTCGAAGGGAAAAATAAACTCAACTTTGAGAAATATTATCCTCAGTGACATATTGAAAATATTATCAGATTGTATGCATAAAATATTTACATTTAGATTTTGTGTAGGCCATACTTGAGTCAGATTACTCAATCACCTAAAGTGGTGTTAAGTCAGAAGAGGTCAACAAGGTTCAATTGCATCGTTTGCACATCATATCATTTTATTTTGTTTAGGTTTAAATTGATAGGTTTGATTAGGATTTTACATAGACGTTATTAAGGGATCCAGCTGGCTACAACGTGGATTATTTATTATTATTGCATAAAATAGTAGGTACATACCGGTAGTCAAAACCAGATTTGCAACTTTCAAAGACCTTTATGTGTGTATAGGTAGGTTCTATGAAAAAGGTTCTCAACACAAAATAAAATTGTCTTTTGCGTGGATGTTATTTCATCTCAGTAAGTCTTGTATTTATTGAAATAAATTAAGTCAGAAAAGGTCTACATTTGCAAGAAATTATAAAATACTTGTTATATTTTAAAGCAAATTTTAGCTTTGCTATGCCTTTTTGTAATTTATAAAATATTAAATGAATAGTGACTTATCACATCACATAGATGGCGCTAAAACCAAATAAGGTTCGTCTAGCTAAAAGCTGGCACAAAAAGAGTTGAGAAATTTCGAGTCCGGCAGCATACGAATCCATAGCTGAATTGGCAAAGCACTTGGGGCGTATACCCAGGGGGTGCAGGTTCGAGTCCTGCTGGATTCTTAATTTTTCAACTTTAATATTTTATAAATTACAAAAAGGCATAGCAAAGCTAAAATTTGCTTTAAAATATAACAAGTATTTGATAAAAAATGCGTCATCTCTTGACTGTAACAGTGTTGATCTTAATTCAAACTTACAGTATGTGAATAGATGGCGCTAAAACCAAATAAGGTTCGTCTAGCTAAAAGCTGGCACAAAAAGAGTTGAGAAATTTCGAGTCCGGCAGCATACGAATCCATAGCTGAATTGGCAAAGCACTTGGGGCGTATACCCAGGGGGTGCAGGTTCGAGTCCTGCTGGATTCTTAATTTTTCAACTTTAATATTTTATAAATTATAAAATGTTGGTTTATTACAGAATCTGGCTTCTGAGCAGAAAATTACCTTTAAAAAAGAAAAGCTTTCATTTAAAAAAAAAGGTTAAACAAAAAGTAATATTTTTGAGAATTACAAAAAAAAAATAATAATTTCAACGCCTGATCAACGGAATTTTAAAATCTGCCGTAAAATGCATCAGGCGTTATGTCATGTAGAATATTTACTGGGTAACGAATATAATGTTTTGCTCCCCTGGAAACACGTTGGGGGTACAGTTGGGCACGCAAAAGGACGTATCTACATACAGACTACAACAATTACTTTAGAACTGGTTTATTGATATATAATGTTATATCATAAGTATTTAACGACAAATTTAATGTTTATTCTAATGCAAGAGCTAATAATCAAAAATAGCATTTTTCATTTAGATGATAAAATTCAGGGCTTGAACAAATTCTTACAATTTTTCATTAGGATTTTTGACAAGTAAAATAAATGGAAATAAATAAAACAACTTACTTAATTAACGTACGTACTTAATTTTGTATAAATTGAATCTTCTTATTAGTTATACATGCATGAAGTCGTCTTTACCTCTTTACATACTTAATTGATGACTTATAGATCGCTAAAAACGATAACATTTTTAAGAGCCTGATTTATAGACGAGCAAATAGTTTATTTTATTAACAGACAAGAAATACGTCTCTTCATATCTACTCCCTACGCTTGTATTATATTAGAGTTCAAACGGTTTTTATTTCTCTTCTCATAAATAATATTCAGAATTATTAAATTTGGATTGATCATAAAAAGTCTGACAATTCTTCTACCCACTCATACAGTTGTAAGCCGTATTTGTTAAATCTGTAATTTGTTGGTCGACTGATTTAACGTACAGCCACCATCAAGTTGGTATCTCTTTATGTCTGTTAGGCTCCCCTATATTAGAGGAGGCGTTTCCGTCTTTTATAGATAATAAAATTCAAAATTTTCTGCAAACCACTAATCGGCTATCAAAAATCAATACCCACATGGCTTTTACAATAATAAAATTTTGTCTTTTTGTTCCTAAATTTACGTATGTTTTGAGATGTTGTCAGCTTTGGAAGCATACTCAGCTGCTCCAAAACTTAGACAACATCGTTAAAACTACTTTGGCTTTAATTTTAAATATAAATCTTGATGAACGTGCATGGCTACAGGCTTCACTACCTGTGCGATGGGGTGGCATAGGCCTTAGATCAATTTCTAATGTGGCACTCCCTGCATTTCTGTCCTCCGTTCATGCTACTCAAAACTTGTCGAACAAAATTCTTGCCGCATGTTTAGTAAATGATTTTGATTTGAGTGGCGTGGGCGAGGCTAGGGATGCATGGCGCTCTGCCTGCCCAAACTCTGATTTCCCCAGCAACCCCTCTTTGCAGCGTCTGTGGGACGGGCCGCTCTGCGAGCTAGTACGCAAGAAACTCCTTGATACGTGCTCAAGCTCCGCAGATCGTGCCCGCCTTATAGCCTCTGCACAGTGGGAATCAGGTTTGTGGCTACATGCCCTCCCATCGCCTAACATGGCACCTTGATGGACAATTCCTCTTTTAGGATTGCAGTGTCCCTTCGCCTTGGCGCACCGTGCTGTGCTCCCCATCGCTGCCAGTGTGGTGCCGCTGTGAGCCCACTTGGTCACCACGGTCTAAGCTGCGTGAAGAGTGCGGGCAGATTCTCTCGCCACTTCAGCCTTAATGATATCGTCCGTCGGGCTCTGACTACCGTCAATTGCGCGGCTGTTCTTGAACCGAATGGCCTGAGCCGTGACGATGGTAAGAGACCCGACGGAATGACTCTTGTTCCCTGGAGGTTGGGGCGGCCCTTGGTGTGGGACGCAACTTGCGTCGACACTTTGGCACCGTCGCATCTTCCAGGGACTCGGGATAGGGCTGGTGTGGCGGCAGAATCAGCTGAAAACCTCAAGAGGCGCAAATATAGCCTTTTAGATAGTGGATATATGTTTGTGCCTTTTGGGGTAGAGACGCTCGGGCCGTGGGGTCCAGGGGCTCACGCTCTTTATAAAGACGTCGCTAAACGTTTAGTTGAGTCAACCCGTTCCCGAAGTGCTGGCATTTTTTTCGGTCAACGAATAAGCATTGCCATACAGCGTGGCAATGCTGCCAGCATTTCGGGAACGATGCCCACTGGTAGCGGTTTGCTTGATTAGTGTATATAGTTTTAGTTTTAGTTATTTTTATTATAGGTTTAATTATTATAAATAGTTATTGAACATGTTACTAAAGTAATATTATTATCTGAAATAAATGTTTAGTTGGTAGGTAACGTATCCAACCCATACAAAATAATTAAATGTAAACAATACTGGTAAATTTTCATATTGTATTTTTAGGTTTACACATCCCAACGAAAAAAAAAGAATTTTGTTATTACTATTATATTATTACAGCATATATAAACATAGATGCATGGCATAAATATACTATTATATTATTACCTCATTAATATAATAACTGATGATAACTATTCTAGTAATTTAAGAGTTTAATCTTTTAAATTTAGTTTAAATTAAATGGCAATCATTCGATAAGATTTTAAGTATAATTTAAATACAAGGCGCAAGTTATTCCAAATTAGAAATAAAATCTTAATTACAACAATAATAAAGTTAAAAATATTTTGTGAAGGCATCAGAAACCCAATTATAAATGGCGTATCTAAAATTAGCCATTGACATTAAATAAACAGTCCCCAAGAATAATTACTAATTGAAAGAGCTTTCAATACAATGCTTTGTAAGTAGTAAACAGTAGAAATAATCAAAGCAGTAGGTACGAACAGCTACTAACACTTCAACCTAAACATTTCCTGTGTACGATGGTCCCGTGTTGTATAGGCTCCCCGTGCAATGCGAAACCAGATTATTCTGGGAATGTATAGGTTGATCGGTAGCCGTCCGTACAAAGAAACAATGCCAATGAACATTGTGATTTTGAATTATAGCCAGACTCTTCATAGATTCGTACGCAATGCAGATGGACGGTAATCTCATTTAAAACAAGTCGATAGTGGTCATTCACTGTTTTGCTTGAATTCATTTTCAATCAGCAAATATTTTGAGGTATGGGGTAAAACTTAGATAATAATTGTGATTGAGGTCTGGTTGTAGCAATTCATTGAAAACAGTACACCTATACCATTGCAATTTTTTCAAAATAACATTTCTCCAGACAATTGTCGAGACCTGTTCCTAGGTTCTTTTTAAAAAGAAATATTAGTTTACAACAAAATCCTAGATCTTCTGCATTTCATTGAAGTAACAAAATACTATACGAAAACTAACACTCATTCCCAAAAAACATGGTTCAACGAACAAACTAAAATAGCGCTTTCTGTCCAACACTTGATTGAAGGTGATTCTGTCACATGCACTATTGTAAGGAAACGGACATTAATAGAAGATATTGGCTCAGACGGATTAGTTTTTAATAACGCTTTTGAAGGGTCGTCGACGTCCTTCGGAAATGAGACAAAGTTGAAAGACATCCAGACTTCTTGAAAGTGTCGCTTTGTGTGCCCAGATGTGATTCGTGTTCAGTGATTTCCTTTTAGATTAATATTTTGACTAAACTTGTCATTTTCGTATACGTACAAATAAATCAAATTGAAGCATCTATTTTTAATCTCAATTTTTTTTCCTGTTGATATAGTTATTTGCACGATACCAATGCCAAATAATACAGTTTTTAATTTTTTTGTCTGTCTCTCTGTTTGTATGGGCTAATGTTCTAAATAGCTGAATTACGATTGATGTTGATTCTGATTATTAAGATTCGAATGCCAATTTTTTGTACAAATTTTATACAACATCAATCGTAATCTAGGGTTGCATATACAAGCTTACGAACAATAAATTATGTGTTGATGAGTTAAAAAAGTTTTTAATAAGGGAATTTTCGGCTTTTTCACTACAATACATTTTTTTATTTCTTCGGGTTTAAAAATATACCTTCAAAAACTTACCCGTTTTAATTTAACCATAATTAAAACCTTAAAATACAACTCAGTAAATTAATGTTTTCGATTATTTATCACAAAATAACGTGAATAAATTCACGTTACACTTTTATAAGTTTTACACCTCTAGCTTTAATTATTTTTACAATAATGTATAATGGACCTAACCGCTCTTTAATTTAAAAACCTGGAGTATAATGAACTGAAACTTAATGAAATAATTGCTTTATAAACACTAAGCACATAAAATAAAGGTAATGAAAAGCATAACAAACGGTAGTAATATCCACAGCCAGCAAACGTTACTTAAAATATGATACGTTATTAGGTTGAACTAGATTGTTTCGTCCTAGGCCAAGACTCCACCAAAATGTTCAAAGTGGAGATGAGAAAATATATTTATCAGCTAGGGTGTGTGAGTCCACTGAAACTGTGTGGAGATGCATACTGGCTAGCTTGTAATGCCGGGTCCACACCTTGCCTAGAGCAACTGAGAATGTTATAAAATTATTGCCTTTACTTACATCGACATATCGACACATCTCCGCTACGCTCGTCTCATCCCCAACTTGGTTGAGTACTGAGGCTTATTGCAAGTCGATATTTGTGATGTAGGCAGGATTTTAACCGGAATTATTTATTATGTACCTTAAAATGACATTCCGAATAAAAAATCTTATACATAAAACAAATTTCTGAGATTTACCAAACTTATGACATAGTCCATGTGAAACTTGTAAAGAAGTCCTATCATTGAATGCCTAGGGGCTGTGACGAAAGATATCTAAGCTCTGTGGGTTCAAAAGGTATATGAACTGCCCCGTCCCGACTGCTAATGTCTGTTTACATTTCTTCTATACTAATATAATAGAGCTGAAGAGTTTGTCTGTTTGAACGCGTTTATCTATGAAATTGTAGTTGGTGTGCATGAAAGGAGCCTCCCCGAGTGACGTAAAAAGTGAACTAGTTTTCCCCAACGTCCGGCGCACCCTGGACACCTAGATTTCGCTAACGCAGGGTCTAGGTGAACAATCCTTTCACCACAATGGTACAAAGTAGTCCTCCAAGGACAATAAAACTTTGACCATTGAAACGAATAGAAGAAGATTGTAGTTGAAATCAGAATAATCAAACCTTGTTCTTTTGGTTAGCGTATGAAACACGCGACTACTCATCGCGAGCTCTCAGCTTCGGCTTCAATTCCCAAGTGTTATTTGAAATTTTCCATCAGGAAATTCTCAATATCAGCACAAAATTGGAATAGTGCGTGGAGGATGGCTATAGACTCACGCAGTATCACATGGGACCTAAGCATAACAGGTGAAGTGTGGGTGTCGTACACCACTGACACATCCGTTAAGGTAATATAGGTGTGATGTTATGTTATCTAGATAATTATTTTTGCATTTACTATTTTTTTTAAATGTTGCTATTAAATTGCAAACACAAATTACTTGTATTTTTGTTAACCCCCTCCAGCGAAGCTTAATTCTCTTGTGTAAGGAGGAAGATCATGTATTTTAACACGCTTATATTAGCTTCACCTGTATGTATGTATGTATGTAACCGACTCCTTTGGACTCGATTTTGACCCACTTTAAACGGACAGATTTCATTCAAATTTTGCACACCTGTCAAAGATCGATGACAATGCAATAATACGATATAAAAAAAAAAAAAAAACGTTCTTATAAATAAACCAAACTAAAAAGTAGAAAATAAATAATAGTAAAAAAGCGTGGGGCGCTCTGTAACATATTTTTCGTCTATCGAGCAACCCACGCTTTTTTGAGCTTATATTACGAATTATTTTTCACTTTTTAGTTAGAAGTACTTTAAAAGCGTGTTTTTAAGTTTTTTTAAACTATTATTTTTTAAACTACAACTTCACGCTATAACCCACGGGAGTAGATTTAAGCACGGGTGAAACCGAGGGTAGCAGCTAGGGGCTCAACAGTTAGCCGAATGTTGATAGCACAGCGTTTGGGACCTCCGGAACATGTTTAGCATATTTAGAGCCTGACATTGAATTCCGTCTCCACAAACGAAATTGAAAAGGTGTCGATGACCGAAGACTTAATAACTTGCGTTTTTTGACTTTTCAAATTTGTGGCAGATGATATTAAACGTATATTTAGACTGGCCGGCATGGAACTAGGGTGCTGAAATCAATTTTCATTCATTGACTCTTTTATTAAACACATAACGCACACAACACATACCTCTAACACACTCACAACATTGCCATGTCAAACGTACTGGTCAAACTTCTGAGTGCTTTTAATTATATAGCATATAGTTATCCTTAGCAAAAAATTAGTTGAAAACTGTTGAAGTAACAAAATTACGTAACATAGTTGCATATTTTTTCAACTATTAATATTTCTGGTCTAAGTTGTCAAAATGGTCCATAGAAACTGTGATTAAAGTTTAAGTCTTATATTCTAATCAGCTTTTGACAGCTTACACTTTTGACTGTTTTTTTGGAATAATATTTTCAGTAATACGGATCATAATAACAAATCGGAAAAATAAATCGGATCTTCAAAAAAAGATAAATCGATATTATTTTGAAAACGATAGTAATTTAAGTTTATTTAAGTATTATTTCTGTAAATTTAATAACAAATAAAATAAAAAAATATGAATATTATTAAAAATGCAAAAACAAATAAATTTATTATTAAAAATTATTAACTTCAAATTCAAATTCAAATTCAAATCATTTATTTTCATAGGCCCCAGGAGGCGCTTGAACACGTCAAAACATTACAAAAAATGATATAAAAATAAATCATAAATAATACTAAATTATACTAATTACAATGATTTGAATAACCGGGGCTCAGATTAATTTTAATCAAACTGTTTAGAATCGAATTAAAATCAATCCAAGTACCAGCTCCGATGGGTATTGCATTATGAGAAGAGCTGGTGAGAAACTCATGTGCACTATCTTTTAAAATGAAAAATATAACAATATAGTACATATAAAAATCACATAAGAAGAGCAATTCATTTCCAAATACTATTATCATTTATGTAGTCTGAAATACTATAGTTAGCTTTTTGACATAATTTAATTTTAACATATTTTTAAATTTACCTATCGATAATTCTATTGCGTCTAGGAAGTTTATTGTAAAAGCGTATACATTGACCTGGAAACGAGTTAGAGATTTTATGGAGCCTAGTAGTGGGCACAGCGAGTTTGTTTTTGTTCCTTAGATTTAATTTATGGAGATCACTATTTTTCTTAAATTTCGTTTGATTTTTGTGAACGTACATTAAATTTTCGTAAATGTATTGAGAATGTAACGTCCTAATATGTGTATCTCTTTAAATTTATTTCTTAGTGTCTCCTTGGGACTCATCATATAGATACTACAATGATTTATCCGACTTTTTTTTTAAACAACCTTATTAACGAATGTCGATTAAAATGCACAGAAATATATTTCGTTTAATATTAATTATAATAAATTATATTTAATTATAATTAATATTAAACGAAATATATTTCTGTGCATTTTAATCGACATAAAGTTCTTCTAATGAAATCGATTATTATTTTAAATCGAATCGCAAACGTGTAATGGCATCACTAATGTTGAAAAATGCCAAAAAGAAAATAAATGGTTAGACAAGGTACAGTGAATGAAGCCAATAACTTTATCGGAAGAGTCCAGCGCGGGTGATCTACACAACAAAAGTATCAAATAAAGCTCTTGCAGCCAGTGCATGAGCTTTGTAAGAAAGCTCGGTAAATTCAATATCTTCGCCGACCGTCCCCAAGTCCAGGCTGGTGCGACCTTGATCTGTGGAGCCTTCAACTGAAAACTGTATTCTTCTCTTCTTCTTCTTCGTCGTGTCGATGGCTGAGTCAAATTTTATTGGTCCAATAAGGGGCCACTGTTATGGCGCTCTTGTCGGCGTTCATGAGCGCCTCTTGAGCAGGTGGTAGGGCATTTTGGACAGTCAGTAAGGTGGTCAAGGTTTTGACTTGCCATCGTGGTGAAAGGATTAGCCAATTCGCTTTTAAGAACTCGCGAATTGCCCAGGGTGCGCCGGACGTAGGTAATCGTTGTGTACGTCACTCGAGGAGGCTCCTTTCATGCACCCCAAAAAAACTGTATTTATGTGCTGGTTAAATGAGATTTATGTTGCTTTCAGCACTGTTGCATTATTTAAGGTAGTGGGTATTTATTTTATATTAAGTATAATACCAGTTTTTGCCCGCAGCTTCACCCCCATAGTTCTAACCTTATTATGAAGGTGTAAGTTTTTATCTATGTTAATAGTCAAATTATATCTAAAAAAAATAAAATATAAGATTGTTGGCGCCCGTTCTTTAAAAATTGTTATACAATTTTTCAGTTTGTATGTAATTTAATGTATGATTAAATCAATTTGTTTTTACGTGGAAGTGTAACAAAAATGTTTACAAATACCCTAATTTTTCACGTTTATTATTAAAATATTATAAGTGCATTACACTTGGCACAGAGCAGTGTCTTGTTGTAATAATATTTTAAAGTACTAATGTTAGATAGTAATTCATTTCGATTTAAACGCAATTTCCGTAGTACCGCACAAAACTTTTCCAAAGTTTGACATTCTATAAACTGTCAAATTTAATATATCTATGCAAGATAATAACATCTATGATAGACACATTAATTGCCAGGCAGTCAATTACAATTAACACGTAAACACTCCATTTTTATATTTACTCGACCTTCAACGAAAAACTCCCAAGTAAAGTCATACTGATTTATATATATAGATAACCAGGGCTTTCTGCAACCTCAGGCAGACTTGCGATAATTCCTCAGTTCAGGGAATGCATTAGGCTATGTTCATCCTTCACAAATAAAAAGCCTACTGCGCCGGCCTCGCGCTGCTGGCGCAATACTCGAGTTCATGATCATTTGCTAGACAAATTCTTTATTTTCGATTCATTATCATAATATTTGAAAATTTTACAAATTCTGACTAAGACTGCCTTGATGGTTCAATAATAAGTAAATAAATAATAAATAAATAAATATTTCACAACTCACACACAACGCCATCTAGTCCCAAACTAAGCAGAGCTTGTACTATGGGTACTAGAATAACTGATACAAATACATATATACTTTTCTTTTGTAAATACATACATATTATAATAGTGATCTCCATAAATTAAATCTAAGGAACAAAAACAAACTCGCTGTGCCCACTACTAGGCTCCATAAAATCTCTAACTCGTTTCCAGGTCAATGTATACGCTTTTACAATAAACTTCCTTTAGACGCAATAGAATTATCAATAGGTAAATTTAAAAAATATGTTAAAACTAAATTATGTCAAAAAGCTTACTATAGTATTTCAGACTACATAAATGATAATAGTATTTGGAAATGAATTGCTCTTCTTATGTGATTTTTTTATGTACTTTTATATTGTTATATTTTTCATTTTAAAAGATGGTGCACATGAGTTTCTCACCAGCTCTTCTCATAATGCAATACCCATCGGAGCTGGTACTTAGATTGATTTTAATTCGATTCTAAACAGTTTGATTAAAATTAATCTGAGCCCCGGTTATTCAAATCATTGTAATTAGTATAATTTAGTATTTTTTTTATTATTTACTTTTATATCATTTTTTGTAATGTTTTGACGTGTTCAAGCGCCTCCTGGGGCCTATGAAAATAAATGATTTGAATTTGAATTTGAATTTGAATTATACAAAGAAACACCCAGACTTAGACAAACCCCCATGTTCATGCACACAAAGATTTGTCTTAAGTGGGAATCGAACCCGTGACCTCGGCGTCGCAGGCAGGTACACTACCCACTCCGCCATTCGGTCGTCAGTGTTCAGGTTCAGTGGTTAGCGTTTGCGATTCTCACCGCGAGGACTCGGGTTAAATGCCCGTTGGAATTATGCCTGGTGGACGGCGATAGGCTCACCCCTTATTCTTTATGACAGGTGAAATGTGGGTGTTGTAAACCTGTGCCATTCCCTTCTAGGTAATATAGGCGTGATGTTATGTTATGTTTACCAATCACACGGCATCGGCTTTTGGGTGCAGATGGAATAATTATTGCAGTAACTTGCAATTGATGTAATAAGGTAGTTAATAATTGCCACTAGCAACTAACTAAGCTGTTTAAAAGTATCTTTAATTTCTAGCAACTTTTAACGTTATCCTTAAAAAATCATAATTGTCTCAACCAAATTATTCTGTTTGTATAGCATCGATGTGCATTGGATTTAGCTAAATATCAGTAATTTAGGTACATCGAAATATAATATATTATAACTTGTGAAATCAGTCGTCATCATGTTATATACACCTTGTATTGTATTGTTTTGTCGATAAAAAGTATTATATTATTATATTTAAAAGTCCTTTACGATATCCATGCTAAGTTTTATCAAGATCGGTTTGATGGATTGGGTATAAAAGCACAACAAATATAATTTTTCATAGTTCAGGTAATCTATAAAAGAATATTGGGCTAGGTACATCCTTCGCAAATAAAACGAAGCCTACTGTCCCGGCCTCGCGCTACTGACACAATACTCGAGTTCATGATCAAACAATGTTTTATTCCGTTCTGTTTGTGATGCATCGATGCAGGTTTTGTTGTTATGTAAGTAAAGGATTTAACTGTTCATTTTATTTTAAGGGGCATTATTCAACAGTTTTAACAGACTTTATGAAGTCATACAAAAGCCTGTTATCTTTTGTGGATTATGAATGCTAATGGGTTCTAGTTGCTAACAAAGTGCGGTCCTCTGTTTTGACGTAAATCAAGCCTTACCTTTTTGGATTGACACACCCATTTGTTAATTAAGAGTTGTATAATACAATTATCCTTCACTAATTTTATATTTTTTTCGACTGCGACTTACTGAACTAACCTGCCCATGTTTTATTAGTTTTAAAATTAAAAAAAATATTGTTCAGTACAAAAACAGTTACTGTGCAACAAGGAGGTGCATCTGTGGGGCCTTGAACTGACGATTTTGGGTCAGTAGGGCCACGGCCGTGCCCCGGCTTTGCATACCTGCCCCCGTTCGCGCAGGAAATGCAAGGAATTTGAGGTTCATTTTCATATCTGATCATTTCTATAATCGGGTATATCTGGTTCGAATATTTTTCCATTCTTATCGTTAAGCGAGAATCCAAAATTATTTATTTTAATACAAATATTTTTTAAGAAATGTCTGTTAGTAAAATTTCCTATTCATAGTGTTATTACTGCAAGAATGGAATATTGCAAACATAAAGAACAAGGCCTGTTAAAAAATGGTTCACACTGAGTGAGATAGTAAAGATAAAAGTTTGCAAAACTAACTTACTCTGATTTAATAATAACTTGTTTGGGAAACCCATTGAATTAAAATAGTTTGCAAAAACAAAACTTAAAGTTACAGAAAAAAGGTTTTCACTAAATAAAATTTCATAGTCAAACTAGCATTCAGTCATGTCATACAGGGTGAATGTGATTTACTAAGATCATGACTGAGACATGTGACCATGTTATTTACCAACCGTCTCTATTTTTCCAAAAAAAACTAATTTTTTGATCAAATTGGATAATCATAACGTTAATTATGTTCGGTCTTATTTTACATTAACATAATGTAAGTGGTAGAAATGAATACGGATAAATCTACGGATAAAACCTGTGTTTTAATAAATATAGCTTTAATTAATACCATTAACAGTCTTCCGAAAAGCCTGGCTATTAATTGTCGAAAGCAATTATTACAAGTTTTAATTAGTAAGGCTCTCCCAAAGATAAACGCACAAGGCTAATCGAAAGACGACATTGAAAAATTAAATCTCCAACTTTTCACATTATTTTCTGACATGTCATCTAAAAAGTTTTATTTAGTTTAGGGCTTCGATGTCCAATGTGATTTACTATCGGATAGGTTTCTATAGCTTGAGTGATTTACATGGTTCGAACACATATTTCTTCTTCTTCAGAACATTTGATTTGTCACGTTTACAACCCTTGTAGTTCCATACACTGTTCGCGCATATTTTGGACTAGATGTTTTTATGATAAAATTAGGCACACAACGACATGAAGTCCCAGATTAAAAGTAAGTATTTATGATCTTAAGAATAAAAGTCACGATTACACGCGTGCAAAACCGATACTTGGTGCTTTGTAAAGAACTTAAACACTATTTATATTAAATATGCGAAAGTTTGTGAAGATTTGTGTGTATTTGGATGTATGTATGCTTGTTATTCTTAAAGTCAATCTAAGCTTCAGTGTCAAATTATTTTATTTCAATAAGTATTATAATTTAATTTTATATTTTTTATTTTTTATTTAAGTTTTATTTTAATTTTATATTTTTTTATATTTTGATGATTGTTTTGACGTGTTCAAGCGCCCCTTGGGACCCATGGAAATAAATAATTTGATTTAATATGACCTTCCGCGCAAAAAATATAAAATTTTAATGAAAGCACTTATATGTAGCTTATAGTCTGAATTAACTTAAAGACTTCCGAAAAGGAGGAGGTTCGCAATTGGAATGTTTGTTATTTTTATTGACGAAGATCTATAGAAAATATATAGAGATATATAGAAATATATATAGAAAAAGATCTATACAATGAAAAAGTACAACATAATAGTGTGCTTCATAAAGCTGTGCACCTTGACCCTTCCGCACTCGATCACCCGCTGCACCAGATTGATTGGCCGTCTACCCATTTGTGGGGAATTTACTACTAAGGACTAAAAAAAGCTAATACAAGCCTATCTGATGAAAGTAAAATGTAATGTACCGTAACGTGGTATATCACCACTTTACTTGATACTAGCTGACCCGTGCCCACTTCGTTGGGCATAATGTTCAAAAATATATATCTTTCATAGTTAAGGCAGCGTTCCTAAATTAATATCTACATGAAACTAACTTAATACCTACCTATAACCTAAATTAATATCTACACAAAACAAACTTAATACCTACCTATAACCTAAATTAATATCTACATGAAACTAACTTAATACCTATAACCTAATTTAATATCTAGGTACATGAAACAAACTTAATGCCTATCTATAACCTAAATTAAATGAAAACTATATAAACATAAAAGATTTTTTTTTTAATGTACCGAAAATAAAATTAATGAATGTCGAAAGTGTGTTACGAAAAATTCAATTTTGGGGACGTCCGCTGCGTAAAGAGCCGCGCGGGTACCAGACCTCTCAGATGTAAAAGGAAGGTCACGCCTCCTTCTTCCGAAGTGAGCACGAACGCGAACCGAAATAAGCCGAAACCATCGCGCGCCGCTGCCGCGCTGCTGTGGCCTTCACGTATAACGATGAGTTTTTCTCCGATTCTCTTTACAAAACGGACTACCACGTAAAAACCTTTTAATTTTTCGGTTTTTTATATAGCCTATGACACTCAGCGATACTGTGGCTTTCTATTAGTGAAAGAATTTTTAAATCGGTGCATTAGATTCCGAGATTACCCCTGACAATTTAACAAACACACAAACTTTACCTCTTTATAATATTAGTATAGATTACTACATAATCACTAAACCAAACGGACTCCATGGTCTAGTGGTTAGCGTATCATACGCTAACCACTAGACCATGGAGTCCGTTAGGTTATGCGCCTTTCACCGCGAGGTCTTGCGTTCGATTCCCGGGTCGGGCAAAGTGTTATTAGTGAACTTTCCACCAGGAAATTCACAATAGCAGCACAGAGGTGGCATTGTGCCCGGAGGATGGCGATAGGCTTACCTCCTATACCATAGGACATAAACATAACACGTGAGTGTTGTACACCTCTGCCGCACTCTTCTGGGTAGTATAGGCGAGACGTTATGTTACGATATGTATATGACTAAAACTTTCAAACTATAAATTAATCGCTGCACTACTTCGCGTTGTGGTTGTTAAATTATTTTAAGTAAGATTTTCGATACTCGCACCAGTACTTAGTTTACTATTGTAAATAATAATATTTTTGACCAAAAACGAGAAAGAAGTTTGTAATTCACCTTAAGTTTAATTTAAAATACCCAAATATTGGCAGTGATGCACAGTATTTTTTTGCCATAATTTCAATGTAATATTTATTATAATAATAATAATAATAATAATAATAATAAAACCGCAGGGCAGCTTGTGGCGAGCTGAATGTGAGTGGCGACACTGCGGTCCTGATTCCCCAGAGAGTCGGTCAGGGACTCGTCTCCGGCTTGCCTTCATTGGCTGGTCGGAGTGGAAACCCAAGAGCGCCCGCAGGACTCTCAGCTCTGTTCTTGCCTTAACCGGCCGGTCAGAGAGGGGTCGCCAGAGCAGAGATGCTCGGGGGTGGAAGTGTCAATTTCAAGGGCATAACTACGAGGAAACCTTAGGTGTTCCACCGAGGGTGAAATCGGCGCCGCACCGCTCGACACCCCAAGCCGCTCACGGCAATGTTGCTCCCTGTCGCCCGTATGGCTTTGCCTTAGGTGACCGTTCAGGGGGCCCATATAGTGAGTTGGCGAGTCACCGTCTGCCCCTTTTTTCCCGTGTACAACATGTGTTTCAGGGCAGGCGTCAGTTTTACCTACCATAAACCAGAATACCCAGTCCATTAGCACCTCAACACAATAGCTCTTATCATTTAGTCTCCATTTTCTGCAATAGGTCTGCTCAAACCGGGGAATGTCCTTGGGTGCATTTTTATAATGTGAACAGGGATAATCGCCGGTTTGTGCCTCATTACATTTAGAGTAAAGTGTTTATCGGGCCTCTGTGCTGTTGGCTTCGGCCCCACACATGCCTACCAAAGTTCCGGGATTCTGTAGTCCCGAGATATGGTAACATAAACCACAATAATAATAATAAAACTCTTTATTGTACACCAAACACAAAACAATAGAAAAGATATAATACACGTAATGGTATGGTAATACAATTGGCGGCCTTATCGCCTTGTGGCAATTTCTTCCAGGCAACCATTGGATGGAAAGAAATTTTAAAAAAGTGTGAATTTAGGGGAGCGCGCGGTGTATAAAGATGGGCAAAACTAAAAACTATACTGTTTAATATCTTTAATAATACAAAGCTAATCAAATTATTATTTGATCATCTAGCTAACCTTCAATCTAAAAACTGCTTCAATATTGTTTCTAGCTTGGAATCATTTTACCTTATCTCAACGTTACCCGACAATATTAAAATTTAGTATTTTCTGAATGACCATGAGAAACATGACATCTTTATTATCCAGCAGGGCGCATAAAAATGACTATAAATAATGCCAACATAACATTACGCCTATATTACCTAGAAGGCAGTGTGGCAGAGGTGTATATAACTCTGACTCGGGAATCGACCCACACTGTACAACGAGGCAGTCTACACTTGTAACATTGTATTCTTTCACTGCAGAGAAAAACAATGCCCTTGAAACGGATCACCTATTGACCTTTTGTAGCCAATCTAATGTAGACCTAATGTACTGCAATGATCCTGTTTAATTGCAATCGTCTTGTTCTTCATTCAGTAACACATATTTCTTCAGAGCTTAAAGAAATAGACCCAGTGCCCTTGAAAGTAAAACTACTCCTATAACTGTCTGTTTTCGTTAGTCATAAAAGCTATTTTTTTAACTACCCGCACTATGAATAGTTCATTCCACATACATAAAGTACAGCCAGGAATAGATCTTTGCGGATCACACAAAGTTTGTTCCGTGTGGGGGATCAAACCCACAAAACCAGCGCAGTGAAGAGCGGCGAGGCGACCACTTAAACCATTACGCCAACTATCTACTCAACTATTCTATATTAAAGACTACCTTCCGCCCACGGCCCAGTATATGGTATCCCATAACTATTTTAATAAAACGTTTCTTAGTATAATTTGCTAAGCATAGCTAAATGCTATAAAAATAATCAAAGTTAAAATAACGTACACGTTCATTCGTTACAACATTTGTGCTGAATGTAACTTCACCATGTTGGTTTGTATCCTACTTAAGAAAGGAACAAATGGATGAACGTTACGTCACGAAATGACGTATCATACAGTTGAGAAATTTAGGGTTCCGGTAAGAGGCGACCGTAGCTGGATGGCTAAGAGCGGCTGCCCGGTGTGCAGTAAGGTCGCAGGTTCAAATCCTGCCGGTCCCATATCTTTTTCAACTGTTTTTAGTATAATTTGCAAAGCATAGCTAAATGTTATAAAAATAATCAGAAGTTATTTTAATAAAAGCTATAAGTTACATGTAACTTATTGGTGCTAATTTCATTAAAATCGGTCGCTCTGTTTGAGCGTGAAATAGTAAATGGCATACATGCAACATTTTGTCATAATATTAACCACAATTACCCAGTCTCTAAGGACGTGGCGTATTACTAATACGGTAAATAAAATAATCGCATAACATAGGGGGTGAGCTTATCGCCATTCACCGGGCAATTTTCTGACGGAAAGTCCACAAATTGCCCGACCCGAGAATCGATCCTGGGACCTCGCGGTGCGAGGCGCATACGCTAACCAAAAGACCATCGAGGTAGTTACAGTAAAACTGATGTTAATTAAATTAAAAAAAATATCAGACTTAATTAATCAATTACTTAACATTAAAGATTGAGAAGATAAAAGAAATGTTAAGTTGACTTATAATTAAAGAAATTGCTTGGTCAGTACCTAAATTTGCATAATTAATTTGACTCAGAACTTTTTGCTTCCGATCAAAAGGAATTTTATGTAATTTCTAACAAGTTTAAATATTTTAAGAAGCATGTTAATTTTATTGTAGTGTTTCGTGCAGTTAATATAATAGGCACTAATAGGCAGTATACCTATAGCAAGTCTACGGTAAAGTGAGGTCAATTTCACATAAGGTCTATTTATTTGTAATAATTCAAAATTGTTCTCACTACACACATAAAATAGTCAAGTAGCACGCTTCAGCTGTTTAACCAAACCTTTAAATGTTCATATTGTTCATACTTTTAATATTATGTAAAATATACCAGATATTATGGTAAACAAACAAGGGTTGACCTTATCAATTAATCCTTATGCAAAAATAGTATCTTACGCAAGCATGTCTTAAAACCCCATGCATCTTCCTTAAAAAGACACGAAGTCGTCTTACCCTTGAATCACCTAATTCCTCTCATTAAACACTCAAGTTCAGTGGCACTCTAAGGAATTATGTGTTTAATCTAATCATTTGTCCTTGACGAAGACCGCGCTATTTTCTCCTTGGCTTAAGGCACCAGGGGCAGGGTATAACCCTGGAAACAAACAAATGGAAACTAACGGTTAACTACATAAAAGTGCCTCTAAAAGCCTGTGGATTAAACAGCGATAACTCTTTCAATAAACGGGAATTCATTACCATGACCTTTAAACTTTAGAACGCTTTTCAGGATATATGACTTGAATACTTTTTTCTGTTAGGAGTGTAAAAAATAGGTTCAAACACTCTTGAAAGCATCTTTAATCGTCATAAAAATTCTTTACACGTACATTACGAACATTAAAAATTAATGAGTCTTTCGCTAAATGGGTCAAACCATGACCTTGAGACTTAAGTTTGCCATTGTTTTGTAGTTAAATTCGAATTCTTTCTAGATTATCCCGGAAGAAAATAGTGCTAATGACCTTGAGCGACCCAATTCCGGTTTGGCTTAAATAAATTAATGGGAATAACAATTCTGACCTTGAATATTGAAACTTACCATTTTACCATGGTCAAATTAAAATCCTCGCTATTCTCTAGGCCAGAAGCAAATAGTGCTAAAGACCTTGAACGCCCCAATTCCTGTTTGTTTAAAGTTCACGGATTGTGTGTGAAATCGGGCAGTAAATGCCGTATCGATTAGATGTCACCGCGCCGCAGGGAGCGGGCGCAGTTGCATTGGCCTTGAACTGTTTTCGGCCTGCAGAAACTAGGTTGGGCCAGACTATGCACCTGGCTCCTGTGTTAGGTTCCTGCAGTTGAAAGTGAGCGGATTCTGGTGCGTAATTATATGGACTTGGTAATCTGTTTTGGTTGTGGTCAAGCTTGCTAATACATAGTTGGACTAGAGATCAAGTTTAGTCTTATTTTTCATGTTGTTGTTTTTGGAAATTTAATTTTTATGGTATTTTTGTAAAGTTATTCAATATTGGCCTAATGAACGTGTGAAACATGTAAGTTTAGGTTAAATTAGGGTTGTATTTACAATTTTTACAGTGTTTTATCAATTTAAAAGTAGAATAAATAAAATAATAATTAAGTAATTATTTTGTAGTAAAAATTAATTGATTAAAATGGTGATTAATACAACCGTTACATTACAGACTTGCTGATTTTAATGATTACAATCTAAACAGTTTGATAGTATATTTTTTATTAGCCTAGGAAAGGATTAGTGAGCGTATTTTCACTGAAATAAATACCAATTTATTTTTAGCACATAACTAAAAAGGTAAAACATGTGAGTTTAATAAAAAATAATGGAATTGAAATTACAATACAAGCACGTGCGCTTATATTTAATCATAATATTTTTAATATTTAAGTATGTTTGTTCATTAAGTCCAAATTAATGAAGTGTATTATTTCATTGAAAGTGGGTGTTGTAACATGAATGAATATTGTAATATATTCGAATGCACGAATGAGCTGCGGATTTTATAATCACTACTTTTATTTTACCTCTAGTCGTCATACAGTTGTGCAATGCCACGAATGTCATTATTCAATTTTATTAGTGCCTTTGATTTATAGGTAGTCGAAGGTTTAGCGAAGGATATAGTTTACTTTTAATGATCCAACACGCGGAAAAAACGCGGTTGGAAGCCTGAGTCATATTCAATAAAGATGATAATTTTATCAATTTTTTAATAAATAATATATTTCAGACTGTTCGATGCTAAAAAGTGTAAAATTGACGAATTTGTCACGATTGTCATTTTTATTTATTAAGGCACAAGGCAATAGTACAACATCAAATTATTAAAGTTAAACAGCCTTGTTATGTAAAATATAAAGACAGAAAATCATTGTCCTCAATCTAAACGTTTCCAAATAAGACAAACGAAATCATTTTCATACTAGCATAAATATATTTTATATTTGTTTATCCGAAAGAACATCCATCGCGCCGTGTTTACGACGTCGAACACGACGTCGGTGTCAGTGTCGGAAGCCGTTTCGGAAAAGAGTTGGAACCCGCCGTAGTTTATGAGATAAAGGGTGAATGCTAAATAGTCGTAAACATTTAGTTCTTCCCTGCGTTTGAGGTTTATGTCTGTTTACGTGTAACGCCGATGCTTTATAAAAGTGTTTTGTTGATGATAATTGAGGTCTTGAATATTGTTTTTAAGTATGTTTTTGTTTCTACATATAGTAGCAAGTCTATAGCATAGCATTTAATATGTTCATAATCAATAACTAATAAAATATTATTTAAAAAAATATATACATGTTGGCTCCTAAATTAAACTAGTCTAATAACTTAATCTAAACTACTATTATTGTATATAAATATATTTTTTTTAATTCAAAATGTATAGTTGTAAATATTTAAGTAATTAATTATTATTTTAGTTGTCGTTGAAAATAAATTGTATTTATTCACCTAAACTTAATAAGTCAATGTCGGAAGGCCTCGTACCCAAAATGCTGGCAGCATTACGAGAACGAGTCTGTTGCTTGAGGTAGTCGCAATAACTTAATAATAATTACAATGTATAAACATATTCCGAATTAACCGTGTATGAGGTAAAAAAACTACCCACGAAGCAGACGTCTACGATTAGAACTCTTATTTTCTTAAAGAATAAAAGTCCAAATGTTAAGTTAATGTTTTGAATACGTATTTATTTTAAGACACATCTAAGGCGTAGGCATTAAATGAGATAAATTGCAAAAAAGGCAGTGTTCTGTAAAATTATATTACTTTATCATCTCAAACAAATTTTACGAGAAATGTCACATTACACCCACGTTTATTTTTTTATTTAAATGCCATATTTGTCATTATATTTCAAAATGGAAGACTTAGATAATGTAATAATACATTTGTATTTTTAAAATAGTATACTATCAGATTTGCTTTATGGGAGCATTTTTGATCGCGTGTCAAAACCATCTTGAAACTTAGTGTTGCAGAAGTATGTATACTGCAGTAGTACTTTGATATAAATATTTAAAATTTGTATTGGTTTATTTTCTTAAAAATAGATTCACTCGACTCAAATTAATCTTTAATGCATAATAAGTTACTTTCCGTCGACAAAGTTTTATTCAAAGACTGTCTCACTATAAATAGATTTCCATTCACCCACACAAAAACTTTTGCCCCATTCATTGTATTCTCCTAATCCAATTTGAGACCAACAACCCTGTTCAAAATATTGTAAAGCCCTGTAGCCAATATTGTAAGCGGAACGAGTCCTAATAAATAAAAAAAAATGTATTTCCACCAATAAAGCGGTTTGGGTATCGCTCCGATGCCTTAAACAAAAATTATTGAGTCCTTTTTTCTTGTGTTGATGCTGAAACATTTTTTACACATAAACCAAGTCCTAAAATAAGTAGAGGTGATAGAGAGTGAGATACTATAAGTTTGGAATATTACTTATTCTATGCCATAGGTACTAGACTAACTGCGACTTATACATTTTATATTTTTTTCGTTAAATTAAATACGTACTTATTACATAGACTTGACTATGTAGATTCGTCTTGCGGGTTAAACGGCGGTCTTAAGAAGTCCGCTCTACCGGCAGTGAAATCACGGCTTTACAGCAAAAGAAATAAATGAAGCGACGACCTTTTGTAAATTATCATATTTTGTAAAAAAGAAACCGTCAATAAGGTTCAGATTTTAATATTTGTTGATAAATTGGTTGAAAATCAAACTCTAATTGAAGCTCGCCGCGGATGTCGGCCTCGCCCGATATTTGATATGTGGTGCAAGTTACGTACTTTGACAGTAAATTATTTCATAGTATTATAATTATAATTCGAGATAATTGACAATTTTTCTGACATCGCTTTTAAATTATTTTTTTAAGTTGCCAGACCACAATTCTTTATTCAATATAACTTGAATAATAATACGTGAATTTTATTTTCAAGAACGAAACTTTTTCCGTTAGCATAGTTAAATTGAACCCCTAATCTCAATTGTCAGGGGTGGTTGGAAGACTCTTATCTTTGCCATTTCATAATGTAAGGCACCTGCTAGTTTTGTCCAACTACAGAGCATTGTGATTTTAGTTCCTATTTGGTAACTATTTCAAGTAACATTATCATTCTTCACTTCTTTCAGTTGATTTTATCATTTGATATGTTTTCATCACGACATCTCGCAAAACTGTTTACCGACTGTTATATCATGAATCGGTTACTCTATTTGTCCCTATTGTCACTCTCATCTACCAAAAAACCTTATTGTCCACTTTTCGCTCATAACTTTCATTCCAATTTAACCTCGCATTACTATCGGAGTGGTCTTTATTAAAATACCCACGCTGTAGCGACTGCGGTTTGGATGGCCCGGCATTTTGCACCGAGTGTTATGTATCAACGATAAACTCGATTTAATCCCCGTAATTCTGATCTGGATCAAGGTTGAGTTCAATGAATAAGCTGATGATAATTTAGCATCGATGAGCGATAGTTAGTATTTTGACAGCAAAACATTGAGAATAATAAGAGAATGAAAATAATTAACTGTGGAAGGGCAAAAATAGTGTATATCCATTATTTTTTTGACGTCCGAAGCCATTCTGTAGTGATCAGCAGCCTATTATAGTATATTTGTGGTAAATTACAACTACAATACATCCTTAGAAGATCCACAATCCACACAGTTGCGGCATTATAATATCTAGGCCATTCTACACTACGATATTATGCCCCATGTGTGTCAGTCAATTCATGGTTAAAACTCACGGTCAGAATTCAGTAGTAAGGCACTGCTATTCGGCGACAGGTTAAAGGTGATTTGGTGGTGCCTTCTCTCTAAAACTTGAAACTCTCTAAAAAGAAACAATGTCAGCTTCACCAACCACATTAAAATCTTAATAAAATATACGTTACCAAGCAAAGCAAAACAATCAAATTATATATTTTTTGTCGGTAAAGGATTGAAATGACAATACTTTATGCCTCCTTAAAGGAAAACTATTACCATCCCAAAATATCGTAGATCCCAGACAGCCACCGATGATTTACCGCCGTAAAGCCCATATATTATGTGCCACAGCCTTCGAAATATCACAAGTTCATTGCACCTTACAAACGTGAAACCATTCTACAAATATTTAGGCTGTACAGTGTTATTAAAACGATATTTATTATATATTTTTACACAGCTTTTCGTTGACAAGAAGTGCGTGAAGGTCATCTGATGGTTAGTGGTAATAACATCTTAGCAGCATCTCATAACGTGACAGTCTTTTGAGGCCTTAATTTAACCACCATTTATCCCGTGTGTGGATTGAACCCACAACACCAGGTGTGGATCGGACCACGTGCAATAGGGTTCTGTAATCACCCTTTACAACCAAATTATGAACTCAAAACAGGTTAAATATCTGTACATTAATAACTTCATACAAGTCATTATTTTCAAAGGTTTTTGGCTTTTGTACGAAATATGCATTTCACTTTGGACCCCTATATTGCTCTTGAACTAATAAAAATAACGTAGCCTCTATAGTTTTTCTTGAAAGTTTATATAATATAATATATAATATTCATAAACTACCGCTTTTTTGAGCTAGCGATTTAGATTTTTTTAAAGGGGGAACGTCCTACTCGAACAAAAATTTGCTCTTTAAAATTAATCATCTCGCAAGTGGATCTCTAAATCAAATATCTGTTCCGAAACCCTACAACTTTTTCGATAATAAATACATATCTAACGTTAATATTTACCATGGGATGCGCAAAAAAAAATCATCCCCACTTTACATGCAACCGATTTATTTGTTTTTAAGGTTTAATTCTACCGCTTTCTCGACATCCAAGATATATATTCATGCAAAATATCAGCTTTCTAGCTCTAACGGTTTAGACGCTTTGCCTCAGACAGACGGACATGGTGAAACTATAAGCCTAGTGAGTACTACGGTACCTTGAAAAGAATAAATTTTGATAACTATGTTATGGTCGAATATAAATGTCAAGCGTGGCAAGCCGTGCTAAGGGGCAGTTAGGGAAGTTTATCTCGTTAGTTGTTCGCACACAAGTAATTTAACTACAGGCTACAGGTAAATGGGAGAGGAAACCGATGCAGAATCAGTTTTGCACTGGTCTAGGTCAGAACGTGCACTTGACCCAAATTCAGGGGCCGAACGATTTTGTGTGTCCACTTCATCATAATATTATAAAACGGGCGTCTAAAACTGATGACGCTGTATAATGTTGCATCTTGCATCTTAAGCTATGTTTACTACAGAACTGAGGGACAGTTTCACAAGATCTAGGAAAGAGGCAAACGTCAGATAAACTATTACTTGTCTTGACGCCAAATACTACTGTATAACAGAAGAGTAATTAATTTGTTCACATTAATTACACCCATGAAACGGTATTGAAACGGCCAAGCAACATATTTTGACTAAGGTCTGCAGTTTGTGAAGTCAGCGCTTGTTAAGTAATGGCATGTAGAGTTAGAGGATTGGCTCTACAAGAGATCTGAGAACTTTTTGTTACTGAAAGTCATATTATAACCTCGTTTGGGGCAACAATTTTTACATGTAAATGATATTGGTGGGATTTTACTTCTTTTTATAGGTTGTGGCTCTATCATCTGCGCTCTCACGACTTCGTCCGCGTATAATTCGTTGTATTAGGTAGTAGCTGCTTCCGCGCTTTGACCCGCGTTCAAATTTACTGCTCCGCTCTCGTGGAGTTTTTAAACGTAATGCAAAGTATTTTATAAATTTTCATTGAGTGTGCGATTATTAACATAAAAATAATTATTAAAATCCAATCAGTAGTTCCCGTGATTAGAGAAATCAAACAAACAAACTATCTTTCTCGTAGGTGAATAATTGGAGTTTAGCTTTAAAATTTAATATTGTGGATCGTAATAAATTAATACGACTTGGCAGGAAGAAGAGGGACTACACAAATATTTTATCTTTAAAACAATAGTCACAAATATAAGAATTTATGTATTTCTTTTGATAAAAATCAAGTTTAAATGTGTAGTTAAAATAAAATCTTGGTGTTATGAGGCAGTATAAATATTTTCCTCAAAATTTTATTTCTCAAATCAGTTCGCAATTCTTTATTTTAAGGTGTCATTGAACCCGATTCAAAATCAAAGAATAATATTAATTTATCTCAAGATTCGATTTTCAAACTTTGTAAGCAATTTTGATCTTTTAAAGTGAGTGTGTCGGTCGTTGACTTGATTCAAAAACGAATTACTTCTCTTGTCAAAATTCATTGATTAAATTGTTTTTTACATTTTATTTAACACCATAGATTGTACGTTTCACAAAAAACAAAAACCACTTAGAACTTTAGGCACAAACTCTTTAAATGACAAGCGTAGGATGTTTTAGGTACCTAAGTTACTTTTCTTAGTGTTTTTTTTCTTTATTTACTTTATTTTGTAAAATATTTTTACGGGCAAGTTGATAAATTGTACACATCACACAATTTCTGCTGTTTTATTTGTATCTGTTTCAGCTATATTAAGCAGCCTAATTTATCAATAATAACAATAGCACAGTATGAACATTGTTAGTTAACACTCACAAAATTTAGTTCTTAATGATATAAATTTAGCTTTCGGTAAGTACCAAATTATTTTCCGAAATTATAAGTAAAGTTGTTCTAAGCTAGAACACACGAAATGCACTCGCTTTGAGGTAAACATATAGAGAGGACATTCAAGGTCTCAGCCTCCAAACTGAACTGGGTAATCAGGTCATAGAGCCTCGGGGACCACGATTTGTTAGGCTTTACGGACAACGTTTTAAATTTTCGCGTTTAATCATCTCGTTAAATGTTAGTGGAAAAGTTTCTGGATGCAGTGTTGTGTCAAATGTTTGGTTTAAATCAAATATTCACCGAAATGGGAGGGGGAAAGTACATTTTTTTTGTCTTTTCTTTGGTATGAATATTAAGTTAATTTTTGACTTTCACCACCAGTTTCATAAATGTTAGATAATCTTCATTGGCAGGATAAAAGCATATACCTAATATGAAAATTTGGATTTGGATTCAAATGATAAATAAGTAATTTAAATATAATGTAATTTTAACTATCGTATTTCGACATTTTTATTAATTTATTATCATTTTTTTTTATTTTATTATATTATTTATTATTACTTGACATTGAATTATTTATCATTTGACTTAAATTTTACATGTATTATCTTTAAATTAATTATTGCTAGTGCTAGTGTACATAGTATAAGAAATTCATCAGTGTAATATAGGTTATGTTTTTCAGACACAATGTAAATTGTTATTGAAATAAATAAATGAAAAATGAAATGAAATGACAGCTGTGTTCTTTAATTTAAGCATACCTTGTATCACTTTTATATTCAGTCTGGGTATATTTTATGTGGCGGATAAGATCTATCAAGCACCTTTGGAACGGGCCCTTAATGTCATTACTCTATTTAATAGTTGCATATTTGCAACCATGCTTAATGATAAATTCACTAATATCATATCCGTGTGTCATTAAATAGGATATTGATCCCTCAATTCTAAATCATCGCTTGTTTTTCTTCTATTAAATCCAGTTCTGATGGTAGTCGTTCCACGTAAAATACTGGTATTCAGCTAAACCTGCCTTAGACTTGAAGACGAATTCAATAAAATTGGTAAAAAGCTTGAAAAATAGTGATGAATTTATGAAGATGTTATATTATACAAACATCGTCGTATTTTCGAATCAGACAGTGTCCCTACCGGCCTTATACTGACCACTGGACCAATACAGGAACATCGTTTGTCGTGGAGCGCGCTATAAATCTGCCTGTCACATTACTTACACGTGCGATCTAAACCACTGTATGTATAGCCTTTGTACTAGGTACCTGAATTTTTTAATAAGATAAATAATTAAATATCACACAACTTTTACACAACATCTTGTCCCAAACTTAGCAGAACTTGTAACATGGGTACTAGAATAACTGATACTAATACATATATTTTTCTTATGTAAATAATACTTACTATACATAGACACATCGAGACAAAGACAAACCTCCATGCATGTCATGCACATAAAGATTTGTCTAGAGTGGGTATCGAACCCGCGACCTCTGCGTATCAGACAGTTTCACTACTGACTCTACTATATGGTCATCAAATAGGAAAGTTTATATAAATAGTTATGGTGTTGGAAATAGAACACTAATTCTAAGAATTGGAACTGGACTCGAACCTCGTGATGCGGTACCCTAACCAACAGACCAACAATCGATGAATTGATCTTCAAATAATTAATGTGAACATGCGTTTTATTTATCTTTCAGTGCTGGTGGTTTAACCAGCCGTGTTTGAAAGTCATACTGGATCAGCAGTTGAAGAAAAAACGTGCTTAACAGTTGCATCTCAAAGCCAGAAATCAGAAACCAAATCATTTATTTCCATGCGCGCCAAAGGGCGCTTAAACACGTCAGAACAAACATCAAAATGCAAAAATATATATAATTAAAATAAAACTTAACTAAGTTATAATACTAATTGCATTAAAATGATTTGAATCACCGGAGCTTAGATTGACTTTAATTCAACTTAGAGATGATGATGAAGAGCTGGTGAGAAACTCATGTGCTCTATATTTTCCAATAATTCATACAATATTTGTTTGTTTTTTGAAAATTATAATTCTATGAGTAAGTTATAGTAACAAAAACACCATGGATATAGATGGTTATGGAGATAAAAATGCTTCTGCATAATACTATCTTCAACTTTATAATTATTTTAACAGTAGTAAGAGCAGTAGTTATTGAATTTGTTATACGAATTATTAAATTTGAGGTAAAGCTTAAACATAAAATAGTTAAAGTTTTAGTAGAACCTTTTGTACATATTCTAGATTTAGAATAAACCTACTAATAGCAATTATAAAATTAAATGGTAATACTTAAAAATAATTATGTGTCGGTCAAATGCGACATAAGGGCATTAATTGAAACAACAATCAATAAAGCACATAAAGTTCAACGTAATCCAAGCCGATTAAATGATCACAATTTACGTAAACACTCACTTCGTCTAGAATCTATGGTTTCTATAAATATACTTTTGTATCGCATTCCCCAGGTAGTTGTCTGAAAGTCTTTTACGCAAAACTTTTCGTTCCAATTCGTTAAAACATATTCAAATACTTACTCGAAAATATTCTATTAAGTGCATTCAAATAAAGTAATCAATTTTCCTAAAAATTTAGCCTACAATAACACAAAGGCCATTGACTTGCAATATTACCATATTCAAATGAATTTCCAAACCATTTCATATCAATGTCAGTGATCGCCAGAGTCCCTGGTTTTTGTTCTATCAGCTGACTTAATTGCCATCCCTTCTATGATTGTAAGAGTAAATCAGTACCAATCTGTTGTTAGTAGCTGTGCAAATGCATGTAGGCATGGTGAGAAATTGGGGTTTTTGAAAATGACTGAATTAGCACGAACCAGTTAAATTGACAGTAAAAAATACTGTACCTGTAAACTTCTATTTGTATTTATCATTGCCTCTTAGATGAGGATTTTGATTTAAATATTATTTATTTTGACAAAAGTAAACAGCTATTCAATCAGCATTTCATAAAATAAAATATTCTTTGGTATCCAATACAAGTCGCGACACTAGTTTCACGTAACAATATTATGATGTTTCTACCCGCGGCTTCAACCGCGTAGGTGTTTAAAAAAAATGCTTATGTCATTTTCTTCATCTTCTTCTTTAATTTAATATTTTTTTTGTATTTACTAAGCGTAAAAAATGCTATTGATAATTCTGTCTTAAAAGTCCATATGCCCGTAATTTTAAGTTTTATGTCACTATACTACTAAACTTAACTTATTTACTTTGTGAGCTTTTAATTTCAACGGCCTATTTCACATTCTACCTACAACATGGCAGGCCTAATAGGGTTGATAACAAAAACAACCAAGCTTTACGAACTCCAATCACTTTTATAATGTGATTGCGTTTACAACTTTACAAGTGTAGGGTGCGACGAACTGGGGTACTTATAGGAGCGTTTACCTTATTTGTTCATGGACTAAACTTTGTATGTTCGCAGATTAGTTTTCAAGAAAAAATGTATTTGGAAAAGTTTGGCTTGAAAGAATTGTTTTCCTGGCTAAGTGTTTTTTCGTATGCTTCTGAGTTTGCTGTCACGATGTTAACCTTAGAGCTTATAAATAGCTCATTTTCTATGACATCAACAAAACATTTGTGTTTAGTTTGAGACTATGAAAACAAAAAGAAGGTTACGGTGTAAGGCTGTGATGAGATCATTATTGCCAATTTTGAATACTCAGGTTTGCAAAATGTTAACATTTAATGATTACTGACTGACACGCTTAGGAAGCCTTCTAAAATCCGTTTTTTTTTTCTATAAGTAGTATTTTATGATTGATCTTTTTGCATGTAACTGGTGGTGGATCTCGTATGAACGAGCTCGAGGGCTCTGCCAGTTTAGTGGTGAAATCAGGCACTGAAATTACTGGCACATGAGACAAAACACCGTAGTATAAAAAATATGTAATTTTTAGATTAACGATTTTTTAAATACTTTTAGTAACTTTCTAAAAGATAACAGTGTAGGTACCATTAAATATTAGTAATATAGAAATTTATAGGATTCATCAATTTAAAAAAAATATTTCATTTATAATCCATAATTTAATTAATTTATAATATAAATAGCTTTATGTCTATTCAGAACTACTGTTCAAATGACAAGCATGCATTTTTTGATTAGCAGTTATGTTCAGGTAGCCACCGTCCTTTGCATTTGTTGACCCAGCCGTACCACGCATCTATGCCCTGGGAACCAAGGATTTGCTTGGCACATCTTGAGGCTACTGAAATATCGTCTGACAGGAGTTCTGGAAACACAGAAGTTAAATTAGTGGTCGGTTGGCGTAGCGGTACTGTTTTGGAAGTTTTTGAGTTTGATTACCGTTGTAGCGTACGACTGCTGACGCTACAAATTGTACTCATACGCAAATGCGCAATTGCTCAGCTCGGCAGTCGTCTCTGCATATTTCCTACTTAAGACAGGAACAAATGGGTGAACGTGCAACATACAGTTGAGAAATTTAGGGTCCTGGCAAGAGGCGACCGTAGCTGGTTGGTTAAAGCGACTGATCGGTGTGCAGACCGTGCAGACGGTTGCAGGTTCAAATTATGCCGGCCCATTTTTTTTAACTGTTTCTTAGTATAATTTGCTAAACATAGCTAAATTTTATTAAAATAATCATTACAAAGTTGAAATAAGTATGTATTACTATAACTGTATTTATAAAACGGTGCACAAACATTAAAATTTCATTATCGATTGTTTCCTTTACCAAATCGCACCACCGCACCGCAACGGCCAAGCTTAGGTTACGTAGTACGGTTAGTACGCATCTTGCAATCTGAGTCTTCTGTATAATAAACGCAATCACTTACCATTACAACGAATGTTGCAGGACTTGCCGGGCCAATCTGAATTGTTGCACCAATAGCGGTCGTTGATTTGGAATAGGCCCCAATCGTAAGAACCGTCCGAATTTTGGGCTCCCTTTACGTGCGTTTGAAACGAACTTTCAGCCTCTACCAGGCATATCACTAAAATAAAAATATTATTTTTATTTTTATAGTAAACATCGATGTTTTCTAGGTACGCCTTCTTCTAGCTTTGTCTTATGAAAATGAAGCAAAGAAATATCAAAATTTTTAATAAATTATTTCCATGGAGGTAGGCATGAAATGAAACGCCATGTGCTAAGTTATACTTTTCTGCTTAAATAATGTTGCCAAATATATTTTTACAATGATACGTTAATTCAAAACGTACGCTTTAAAATCGAAATAATCTTAATCAATATTACGGATACAACAAAAAACTAGTTAATTTTGTAGAAAGTAATATTAATAATAATTAAATTTATTTTCACCACACCAGCACGAAAAAGATCGTTTGCTTGCGAGAATTCAGTGAGTAATAACGCTTATTACTCACTAGTGAGGCAAAGTGATTTAAATTTCGAATCACTAAATCCTTCCAATGAATAGGCGCTAAAAAAAACCAAACAGCCACCATGTAGGTTAGTAATAAACATTGACATCAATTTTATTTTAAAACTACTAACGATACGTTTTAATTATTTTAAATTACATAAATACACGCTTATTTAGTATTTTCATGGTTTTATATTCGTGACTATAATATTACTCTATAAATAACTGTTACGGAACGAATTTCCGAACGCAAGATAAAAAAAAAAAGTCTGTGTCTGTGTCAGTTATCGCGGGCAACTATAATTTCTTTTCAGTTTATGTTTAATTGTTTACTGGAACTTTTTAACCAAAAAAATAGTGAATCCAGTTATGAAGAACTTTGTGGAACTCCAAAAAAGAGTTGCGACAACTTGCTTCTAACACAGTTTTCTTTTTTACCAGAAAATTCACGTGAAAAGTATTTGAAAACGTACGACATATTTAATTAGTGGTGACTTTCAAAAGGCCCTAAAACGCATTATGAATCGGTATTACTGTCGTATTTCATGGAATTATTTAAGGTTAAGCAATCGAGTACGAGTTTATTTAAATCTTAATATTTTCTCACTGGAAGAGGTGAAAAGTTTTGTATTGCAACGCGTGAGAAAATTTAATTTCCAGTTCGTGACCTCTTAAAATCTTTCGCTTGCGAAGTAGTCTTTATTAGAATCACTCGCTATGCTCGTGATTCAATTTAAGACTACTTCGCAAGCTCAAGATTTAAAATTGGCACTCACAACAGAAATATAAACTTTTTCTCACTTGTACCATAAATAACTATTACTTACAATCTTTCATCTGATGTTCAGGAAACCCCTGGCGTCGCAGTTCATAAACTAGCTCACATTTTGAAAAAGTCTTAGCAAAACTCGTGGCAACCAAACAGGAAAAAACAAATGCAAAAACGAATCGCGACATTTTTACTTGGGATTTTTACAAGAATAAACTAAAAAATCAATGCTAACAAGCGACCAAATGCTTCCCGTGGAATGGTGTGGATATCGATATTTTAGTTGTTTTATATGCCAAAGTTTTAAAAAAAGGTACAGTTAAAAACAAAAGTTCTAATACACTGTATGCGTTTTTTATTCTCGAAATATAGTTTTCGCTCATTCAACAAATAAAATGATTTTGAATTATTTGGTCAGAATGACCCAATTCATTAATTAAAGTTATATTTCCATCCTTTCAAAAGAAGAAGAAGTGTCAAATAATAAAATATATAAGCTTCTGCGCGTGGCTCTGCCCGCGTGGAAGGTATGTCGATAAAAGCCAATGTCTTTCCTAAGGTTTGAATTATTTATTGTATTTATCTCTTTTTTAGGGTTCCGTAGTACCTACAAGGAACCCTTATAGTTTCGCCATGTCCGTCTGTCCGTCTGTCCACGGCATAGCGACGAAACCGTTGGTGCTAGAAAACTGAAATTTTGCATAAACATGTATGTTAACTAAACAAAGAAAGTCGTAGAGTAAAATTTGGAAAAATATTTTTTTTTTCAGGTAGCTCCCCTACATGTAAAGTAGGGATGTTTTTTTTTTTGTCGCCTACCCCATAGTGTGGGGTATTGTTAGATAGGACTTTTAAAAACGTTTAGGGGTTGCTAAGACAGTTTTTTGATTTAGGGTCCGTTTGCGAGATAATTAACTTTAAAGAGTAAATTTTTGTTCGACTAGGGCGTCCCCCCCTCTCTAAAAGCTAAACTACTGGATCCTAAAATCTGAAAAAAATTGTGTCGGTAGTACATGTACTGAACTTTAAAGGAAAACTATAGCGGATAAGTTCACTTCATTAGTTCAAGAGGAATAGGGGTCCGAAATGTCTGATGCAGTTACTTAGAATATTTCGTTCAAAATTCTTGAAACATAAATAAACATACATAATACATATATAAAATCACGCCTTTATCCCACGGAGGTAGGCAGAGACGATGGAACGCCATGTGCTTCGCTCCTTACATACTTCTTTCGCTTCCTCAACATTCATACATCTCGTGATACGTGCTAGCTGGTTTCGTGTACTACAAACATTTCCTTTCTGAAGGACGCCATTTAGTTAAAAAGTATTTTTCTATGGAACCCTACTGCGCGTGGCCCGACACGCACTTGGCCGGTTTTTAAAGGTTATCGTCTTGAAGCAACCATATATCTTTATTATTTTACTAGCTTCTACGCACGACTCTGCCCGCCTATAGTAGCTCATGTCGTGGTCTTAAACTTTTTCTATGCCAATATTGTTGTTCATATCGGCTCAGTAATTTAGCCGTGAAAGTGTAAAAGACAGACAGACAAGAGTTACTTTTTAATTAATAATTGATAGTGAGGACTGCTATGATACGGATTTATACCCATGTTTTATCTCAGCTGGGTGTCAAAAATTATATGTAATTTCGCTTTCACACGTTTCTAGTAGCTACTGTAGCTTAAGTCGGTGCAGCGCTATCTATCGAGCGAAAAAGCAATAAATAATGGTTCCTCTGCTTCAATTACACAGCCTATAATGTCAATGCCTCGATGGTCTAGTAGTTAGTGTATGAGCCTCTCACCGCAAGGTCTTGGGTTCGATGCCCGGGTCGAGCAAAGTGTTATTTGTGAACTTCTGAAATTCTGAATAGACAATAGGCTCGCTATCCCATGGGACCTAATCATAACAGGTAAAATGTGGGTGTTGTACCCTTCCAGACCCTTATGGGTAATATAGGCGTGATGTCATGTTAGGTTATGTCATAATGTTAATATACGTCAAAATAAACCAAATAACATCAAAACCGTATACTAGAAGGTGGAGGCTTTTATTCTCATTCTTTATATAAAATTTCATCAAGATCAGGTTCAGTAGATTGCCCGTGAAAGCATAACAAACAGAGAAAATATTTTTTTTTTCTTATAATATTGTAATAATAATAATTTTGTCTGATTTCAATTTTCTAATGAAAACTTCTTAACTGTTATTATTTTATAAAAACTAAATTATTTTCTTCTTAATTAAATAGTACGTTGACTAGAAATTTCCTGATAAAAATTTATCTTCCTAAATAATTGCTTTAAACAGTGCACATCGTCGTTAAACTTTCTTACTAGTCTTACAAAAAAAATATATATATTTATTTTTATGTTTTGTCGCCAACTGTACCTAATTTAAAATGCCCAAATAACTGTAAATTAAACTTTTACCTTGTTTTTGTCAAAACACCAAAATGCGAAAGAAATATATTCAATACCGTTATTTCATACTCATCAAATTACTATGTGACCGAGTTTTGGCGTATTACAATATTTGCATAAGTTGCAGTGCTAGAGTTTTTGCGAAAAAGACCATATCACTTACATACTTTTTCTTGGTGAGATAAGACCTTACATTACGGGTAAATGAGGTGTAATATCCGTTTTTAGGGTTCCGTGGTATCTACAAGGAACCCTTTTAGTTTCGCCATGTTCATCTGTCTGTCTATCCAAGGCATAACTTCGAAAGCATCAGTGCAATAGAGTGCAAGGATTAAACTATGTATTTTTATATATTTTAATTTAATTATAAGAAGGATATTTATGTATTTAAAGGCAAAAAAATATTACAATAATATCAAATAGAGATAAGATACAATATAACATTGGAGAGTGAAATAAAGACTTGAATACTTGAATACTATAGTCGCACGCAGAACGTAAAAAAGTGACAGCAACGGCCTAGAAAATAAATTTATCTATAGCTAACTAGCTATATGTAAAATTATTTTCTCAGCTGAATTTTTTTGTGATTTTATTTTTGAGTATAATTTTTACATTGTACATAATGGATTTTATGTAGGAAATTTTGAAAAAAAAAGTCAAATAATAACAAAAAACGGCATTTAATTAAAGTTAATAATCAGTATTTCCTCTCCTAACATTCATTAGAGTTCGGCATCGGTTATTTATGCTCAAAATTAAGTTATCCAAATCGAGCTATGGTATCAGGTCCCAGGTTCTTTTCAAGTGCAGCAAAAGTTGTTCTTCTGTTATCAAATTCAGTGCATTCATGTTCCCTCTTATCCAAATGAGATCGGTTCGCGCACCGATACGAATACCAGCCCAGACCATAATAGTGCCGCCTTGATATGAATGGACTTCTTGTGGATGCTGGAGACGGCTTCGTCTAACAGGAACTCGCCAAACCCTTAATCTTCGTGAATCCGGATGAATTCCCATCACAAAAAAGCATGGACCATTGCTCATCACTCCATTCGAAATGTTCTCGAGCCCACAATAGTCTCCGCCCGCGATTGCCACGCCGCCGCAAAGCTGGAACCCGAAGTGGTCTGCGAGAATGAAGACCAGCTTCATGTAATCTTCTTCTTACAGTTTGGTCACTAACCAACAATTGGTGGTCAGATTGTTGCATTTGAACCATTTGCATAGCCGTAATATTGGGTTGTCTCCTAGCTATATTTTGAAGAAAACGGTCCTAGGAGTGGTGATGCGATTTCTGCCTGAATGCCGTTCAGCGACATCGCCTGTAGCACGATATCGTGACCATAACCGGGCGATTACATATTGGTCGGTTTGCAGAGTTTCAGCAACCACGCGTTGTACCTATAGCGCCCTCTTCTAACATGCCTACAGCTCTAATCTGCTCTTCCCTTGTCAAATGTCGACGTAACATAACAATAAATGTAACACACGTTGAAATTAGGATAAAGAAAATGTGTAATCGCTTTTAACTTTTCAAAACTTCATTGTTTTATTGTAACATGAACTAACTTTTCGACCGCCAAATTCGAACAATCGATATTCTTTTGTTTCTAAATGAGTTTTTGTTTTTTATTTTTTTGAATTTCGAAAGAAGCGGTGGAGTAGAAAATATTTTATGTACAAACTTTTTTATACAGTAAATAGTTTTGAAGTTAAGAAGTCTTTCATGTAATATCCCTAGAAATTGTTGATGTGGTTATTTTTAATGTTCATGTAGTGTCATTTAAATATTAATTTATGTGGTAGTAGCATTTTTCAATACATTTTCCTCTTATTTATTTATGAATGTATCGCATAATTCCAGCCGCATATAATTTTTTTTATCTATAACTAGTAGGTGACAATAACAGTGAACAATGACTGTACAGGTGGCGCAGTGGTGTAAACAAATTTACAAAACTATTTATAATCGCTAGTCACTAAATACCTAGTGGTAAATCCTCCGGACGATAAAAAACCGGCCAAGTGCGTGTCGGCCACGCGCAATAGGGTGCCGCAGTTAGTCGTTACATCATATTTGAACTTAATAGGGTTAACTATCTATATAAAGCAAGTAATATATATTCATACAAGACATTATTTTTAAAGGTTTTCGTATAATTTACGAACTACTCCAAGTTAATGCATTTTAAATTTGCGCCGCCCCTATTACTCTTGAACCAAAATTAAGTTACCTTACACTTTTACTACTAACAATTTTTTTTTCCAAGAAAAAAAAACACATATAATTAACCTTACTAAAATGCAAATTATTTAATAGTATTTAATATTTATTAACAGAAAATACATACGGTGAATCAAAAAAATAATGTAAAAATCTAAATTTATTAAAAAAATAAATCTGAACATAAAAAGCCAAAAATCATTTCATTACAAAAAATGAAATGATGCTTAATGCTTATAAAGATCAGTAAACACTGATTTAATTTAATTTAATTTATTTCAAATGATGCTTAATGCTTATAGTAAAAGATCAGTAAACACTAGAATGAACATATTATAGAAACAGTGCAAGCCATCATCAAGCAATGTGAACAATTTGTGTAAAATTTTGTGAAACTATAGTTATTACAAAAAGATAAATTTAATAGCCACCATTGCCAGACTTTTTTTTATGGGAAATGCCTGACGCATACCACTGATCACCTTCGCCAGCCCGCTATCAGATTGATGTGGGGTATTTATGATTCAAGCAAATCTCAGTTAAAGTAGAAAAACATTAGCACAGCAATGTTTTGCAATGTACTCATAACATAACATACTATAGTACCTAAAAGGGTGTTGCAGAGGTTAACAACACCCACACTTCACCTATTATATTTAGGTCCCATGGTATAGGGGGTGCGCTTCTTTTCTTGCCGCGAGGTACCGGGTTCGATTGCCGGGTAGGTCAAAGCGTTATTTCTTGTCTTTCCGTGGGACCTAAACATGACAGGTGAAGTGTGGGTGTTGTACACTTCTGCCACACTCTTCTAGGTAATACAGGCGTGATGTTATGTTATGTTGCCGCCATGTTTAGAATTTATCCATAATTCCAATTTAATTGAAAAATAAAGAACTTAAATCTGCTTAATTACATTAATAATTTTCCCTCTCAGCCTTGATACAAAAGAATTCGGAAGACAGATTTTTTCTCCGTAGCTCAGCGATTTTGTTACTTCTCTTTATTATGTCAAGGTCGAATGTTTGATCAATAAATTAGGTAATTAATTAATTGGCTCCAGAGATTTTGGCTGGTCCTTTGGCCAATCTATTTGACTATACGACTGACGAACGAAATCAATATGTGACTATTGTTTTTGTAACGTACCTTGAATAAGACTTCACCTAAGGAGCTGTCACGTCTGATGTAATTCCTTTAGCTTCTAGTCTTTTTTAACGGGATATAATCCTACCTTCACGCCCACCACTGTGACTCCTGTGACGCCAGGATCTACAGCGGTAACTAACTGAAAGGCACCGTGCATGACACACGGGCAATCCCAGGGAGAGTTAAAATTGTCTTGGAACCCGCAACGAATTCAATCAGAAGTATATAGTTGGAGTTGGAAAGTTAGCTTCTAGTCTATCACATCATAAATTGTCATAATAATTTCATATTATCAACATCTAATAAATAAAGATGCAGATACAACCATAGCGACATTTATTGATACGAGTTTCTCGCCACGGTCAGTGTTAATTACCACCCACCTAATTTCTTTTTACAAAAATATAATTTGGCAAATCGATTTCGATGCGATTTGTTGTGCACAAATCGAAAGATTTCGATGTTCTTTTTGTTCTAAAAATCTGTTTTTTTGCGTGTATATTATATCTGTCAGCAATTTAAATAAATAAATAAATAAAATAAATAAATATCTTACAACTTACACACAACGTCATCTAGTCCTAAACCAAGCAGAGCTTGTACTATTTAATCGTAATTGGCAAACATATCTATTAATTAGCTAATTACATTGCTATTAAACTATTGTTTTGCTAATGAATCTATTATTCCGCTGACAAATCTATAACTTTGTTGACAGATGTATTATTCTGTTTATAATTTATTATTTTGCTATCAGATTTATTATTCTGCTGACAAAAAATTGTGTGCATTGTTTTGACCGCGTCTTCATTCTGTAGTTGTAATAAATGCTGCTATATAATATCCAACCTATATAATTAAGACTTCTTGAGTTAACTATAATTTTAGTTTGGTAATTGTGTTAGGGTTATTAGTTTATTACAGACAGATTACGGGATCGATCGATGCATTTGGTCGTTTTATGCGGCAATAAGAGAGCACCATTCAGGACCATCAACTTCGATCGATAGACATTCCTTGATATAAAACTAATGCTACTAAATTATTTTGATACACAATTTCAGTCACAAATTTTACTTATTATTTGCAAAGGAGGGGTCATGTCATCAGGGATTCTAGATCGAATTATAAATATTATTAATTAATTATTTGCTAAGCTTATAATTCAAACAAATACAGAAACAATTAAATTTTTTTAATAAAAAGTGTTTCAGACAAAATGTTACTAAATTAAATAAAAATAAATTAATCTTTACTTAACGTTACAAAATGTCTGGACTAAATTTATTAATACTCTCTTTTGAGTTGAAATGTTGAGGTCACGAGATAAAAATACAATAAGTATAAGTAAGTTTTAATTAAATTTTATCTAAATTATAACAATGACTGAAAACACAACTTTAAAAAGGGGTTGTGATGTAGCGCCGATTATACTAACTTCTTAAACTGCAGGTTTAATAAACCCGTATTTGCACCTCTCTCTCGCATTCCATGTTTGTGCGCGACTGAATTGAGGTTTGTGAAGCTGCACTTAAGGATATTCTGGCTGAATTATCATGACGAAGGCTCCTATCGAAATAGTATAAGCAATACGCACGACAGGAAAACGTTCATCAAAAACAATGCTACCGTTTAAATCCTAACGCAATAAATGCAGTTATGCAGTTTATTTTCATGTTTTGTGTATACTATATTTTTTTAAACTACCAAATAAAATAAAGTATTACATCCAAACAAAGGTCATCCGATAGCCGCAGAGTAGGCACGGCAAGCGGCGGTATGTGTTCCGGCATCATCTATCAATGCATTTCCTTGAGTGCAAACGGTATGTAGGTTCTGACCTGGCTGACCTATATTAATTGTCATACTTGTAAAAGCAATACTGATATACGTCTATCATTCTGTAACAAAATTTAATGTAAAGGTTTAATACAAGGTGAAATGACAAGGTTTTTGTAGTGATATCATAATCAGCAAACTGTCTTTGTGTTACTTTTGATGGAGTTATTTTTTTATAGGAACGTAACTGTAAGTAGCGAATGTACTTGCAGATCACGTGATGGTAAGTGTTAACTTTAACCCATGGTCATTAAAAAACTAACAAAATCAGATCGTATGTGCGTCGCTTCATCTGAAGACTAGGTTGCTATGCCTCACGTATCAGTTATTTTACGGCCTGATCTGACCACTTCACTGGAACAGTAGTGCCTGACTACTCACTGCACCCATCATCACATATAAGGACCTATGCTGAGTCACTCTAACGTATTTGGGTTTGATCGTTAAATCGAACCCTTACTAAACAGACGCAGGTCAGCAAGTCCACAGGTTGAAGTGCAGTTCTTAGCCATACATATATGAAACTATTATTACTATTTATCTAACACAGTGTCAAACGACATGATATGGAGAACACCAATTTTAAAGGGTTACCGATATTCTATAAACACTAGTCTAGTTTTAACATAGGTAACCAATACTTTACTAAAGATATTGATGTCCCGTGTTATGGGCGGTGAGCCTATCTCCTGCCACTACGAATCACATGCCGTCAAATACCAAAATACTCGAAAATTTTCTAGATCCAACTTTCGGTCTCGCTTACCGCTAGACCAACGAAACAGACAATAGAAAATATAATATAATATTATTAAAGCCTCACTGAGCCAAGAAGCCATATTTTCTGAGATGACGCTGGTAGAGTTGGCCTCTCTCCTAATTTGTGGAATAAACACAGTAGGCGCTCCTACACACAGACCGTACATGAACATCGATGTCCATACGCCACTGCATACCAGTAACTGCAAATAAATTAAAATAGATATGAATATATCAACTATATCTAATACTATATCGTAGGTATTGAGTATCAAATTTCGCGAGGATCTGTGGATGCACACCATCACACAAAACCTACTGAACGGATTTTGACATACTTTGGCACACATAATAGTTTTGTTTTTTATCGATGTACCACGTGGACAAACCCACCTAGGTTAACTACTGTCTATGTTACTCTTAAATCATCAATAAACATGCCAAATCAAGTAAAAAACTTACCATGTCTGAAAAATACTAATTAAGTTTTGATCCCTTACCAATGAATTTTATAAAAAGCTGTAACAACGGTTATTAAATTAGAAGGCAAATGTTAATACATTTGCAAAAAACTTACTAGCAAATTTTCTAATAATTATTTGTAAATTTTTGTACTTAGGAAGAATTTTAGCAAAAAAACTTTTCATTTTCAGTTAGAATCTAATTAAAAGTGGATGAGGGCACTCAAAAGTTTTTAGCCACATTCCGGAGCAAAAACCCTTATTAGTCTGCTTCATTTTACCCGTGGAAATACTGCGTGAAAGTATCTTGTTTTTATTTGTAACCACAGATTGAATGGACGAGAGCAATGCAGATAGGTAAATTGTATAATCCTTTGAAAATATGAATGGCTCCAGTTTAGCCTTTACGTCGTTAGTTTTAGTGGCTGTGGCAAATGTATGTTTATAGTATGACAATGTGTATCCAACACATAGTTTCATTAAGATAAAATATAACGACTTAATAGCCATTCTATTTAGAGATAACATTAACTAAAAAAAAAACGGTTTTCAGAATAACGCTTATGAAATACTAAGAAATAGTGAAAAAAATTTATTGCACCGACTGGATTTGTACCTGTGAGTTCTGCATTTCTGGGAACCACATTAACCACTAAGCTACGGCCACCTCTTGCCAGTACCCTAAATTTCTTAACGTCATTACGAGACGTATATAAAGTAAAATTTAAATTTAATTACAGAAATATCCAATTCACACAAACCTGTTTTAGAAATGGTCTTCCATGATTAGATTTCTTTATTGCTAGGGCACTTTCTTTGTCAATTTTATTATCACTTGGAACTTGCATATATTGACAATCCTCCATGTTACTAAGAATTTTATATTTATTCTATAGCACCTCTTGATTAAATTATTTGATGTTTATTTAATTCTGTTTTCGTCTCATAAATGCTTCACACGATGATCGTTGCACAACTAGTGTTTAAAACAATTAAATAAAGAGTAAGAATTCAATTCCTTCAACTGACTGGCAATTGAAACTAGTTATTCCAACGATCTCTTACCATTATTATGACAACCTAAGATGTATTTTACTTATGCAAATGTGAGAAATAAAGTAATTGTAATTGTCTTAATGTACTTGACGTAGTGGAACTAAAATGATTTGTATGAGTTTTTTTTGGAGCAAGATGCAGTCAAGCGGCTCTGGAGGATTCACAAATTATGATGGTAGAGCTGTTGTGAATAAGCGAGGGTGGTTCTACCGTCTCATCTGCAACCAAGTGTCAAATGGTAGTGCATGCAATATTGTGTTCCGATTTGGTGGTAAGTTCAAGTCCTGCAATTACTGGCACATGAGGCATAACATCGTAGTTCTCAAATAAAGCGGCACATCTACAGTCTGTTTATGTGGATTGTTGATGTTCATGGCTGTAGTTACCACTTACGATCAGGTAGACTACACGTTCGTTTGTTACATACGTAGTATAAAAAAATGTAAACTGTGATGCGGTGCCTCATGATGTCAAGCAAAAATAATTACACGTCTGACGTCACATGCTGATTAAAATAAAGATTAAACTTAGTTACAAGAGTGTTCTGTTTTCATATTAGTTGGGATGTAAAAGTGAATCTAATTTCAAATGGCGAAACACACATAGATGAATCTATATATATCATACATGACAGTTCATTCAAGAAAATGTATTTGACGCTAGCTGATTTAAAACAACCTGCAGTTAATTACATCGCAGCATTTCAAGTCACTATCTATTTTCCATTCAAAACCTGTAATAATTTTCACCTTTCAGGCATTGTAGAGCATTTAACAACGTTTAATATTCGTTAGAGATCACAGACAGAAAGGAATTAGTGTACAGAATTAGTATTCAAATGACGTCGGAGGTGAGTGAACCGATGATCGAATAAGAAACAGTATGGTCTGCTCGTTACCAAGACAGTCGAGTATCGTGTGCCAGAGATGGATGAGTGTGACGTCACAATTAAATAGAACCCGGCACAAATATGGCAGCATTTGTTTAATTTGAGCATACCCGAGTAGTATTCTTATATCATTTCTTCATGAGTGAACTGATCACACGTCGGTATGCAAAGTGTTGGAATATTCGGATCATGACATATTTATATAATAAACAGGAGTGAATTCAGCTGATTAGTGTTTTCACTACTGTTTTTACGTGACAAAAGTTACTTTATCATCAGAAGAGTAAAAAATGTACGTTTGTCTAATGCCCAGGCTGAATTCTTGGTCTAAGAAAGCTAGCTAAATATTGCTTGGAGGTATGCTTATTAGTAAAAAATAAGAAGTTGGGTAACATTTACCTAAAACACATCGAATGATCATTACTTCTGGTGCGTTTTTTGCCCGCCGCGCCGGTTCAATAAACATTGTCATGTATTTAATTGGAATTACTTGCATACTTAGCTGAAATTAATGCAGTATAATCTTAGATACATTTTCAGGCTGAAGAATGCTTTAACACAGATACAGGTATGTAACTGGTTATCAAGTTGTCACCTCCGACATTAATTAACAGAGTTTGCTGTAAAATCATTATGTATTAATTCACGTGCAACTGTGAGCTGTCACTCACGAGGAACGTTTCAGGCTTCTATTAATAATGTTTAAAATCATATTTATATGCTTTGCTAGTCTGCTGTTAATTTTATGATCTAAAATTACCAGTAGTACCAAATATGATACATTTCGCATTTTGAGGTGTTTTCCGAAAGAAGTGGGTGCCTCAGTACTCAGCACCATACCTAGGTCTTAAGTCTGCTATTTCACTAGTGTTGCAATGGTTGATCATTGACATCATAAATGATGACATGATACGACATATTGTGCCTACAGGCACCTCCTGGTTCAATTGAATAATCTAAGTTCCATCTAGCCTTATTTTACTTTAGTTTAGTTTTAATTTAGTTATATTTAAATCTCGTTTGTAATCTCTATCAAATGCTAAAATTTAAACGTTATGCACACCTGTTATTGGCATAATTACACCTAATATAAGCTTTAAAATGTTAATGTAATGTAATGTGTCTGTAATTATACTGTTGGTTGTGCTTATTAATAAATAAAATAAAAATAAAATAAAATAATATTTTTTTCTTCTGTTTTATTATAATATTGTCAGTTTTTCTCTTGTCAATGATTTTCAATTATGGCGTCTTATGTCGACCATTGAAACGCTATTGAAATAGCAGACTTGAGGGCATGTTACCATACAAGTAATCTTACTCAGGTATAGTAAAATTATTTAAATTAAGCCGTCGTCGCTTTAACATAGGGGTCTATTAGGTTACACAATATTTTATACAAAAAAAGTCAACTTGAAACCTAAGGTTAAGTGAAATTAATGCGATCATGCAATATTAATAGTTGGATAGAACCCAGTTTGCGACCGCGGCCAATGTAATCTGTCTTCCGAAAAGTAAGCCTAAAAGGTAAATAATGCATGATCGATGCGACGCTGATGAATCCGATGATGATATGCCATTCATCCAATAACACCATAACACCATACATACAAAAACAGCAAAGTTAATGAACTCTAGCATAGAAACAAACATTGTTCATTTCTGGATACTTTCAGAGAAGATATCTACAAAAACCTATTCGATATTTCTTGTGAGATCTACGAGGCACTATGTCATCTCCCCTGAAGGCTCACAGCCGAGCACATTCCTATAATAATGCGACATTTAATAGCCTATTATTAATGCCATAAAAATATTTGCCTCCTCCGATGTGGAAATAGAGCGTAAAAGGTTTTGGTTAGAAAAACAGTAGTGAAGGGACTTTTTATGGCGATAAATAGTTCCTTAAGTTAATTTTAGAGATGTGCCGACTAGTCAGCTTTACTATATATTCTAACAATCTAGTATAAGAGGCGCTACATAACTTTTTTACTTTAAAACATTATTATGTGCATGTGGTGGTGCAATAAACAATACAAAATATAACGGTTTTAAATGTTGATCTTCTCTATTAATTACTTGCCTTTGTCCGCGACTGCGATTGCCAATACTGGTTTACATATACATTTAATATGTATTTAATCAATATTCAAATCAGTGTATATTTTTTTCTTTATCAGTATTATTGAAACGCACCTACCTTTGTTTCTCTGCACCACCCTAAGTTGACAATTAGAGAATGCCACTAGGCATTAAGTCCACCTATGTACCATTTTGTGTGCAAAAATTTTAATAAATAAATAAATAAAAATAGACCCATCGTGTTGGGGCTCAAAAGATTCATCTCAATAAATATTTTCATGAAGAGAGATTTTCAGGGCCTGATCTTGGATTCCGGCGGGTACCCAGAGGTTCGGTACTCCAGTACTGGTTCACACAGTCCATCGTGTTGGGTTGGGGCTCAAAAGATTTGTCTAAATAAACAAATCCAATATGTCCGGTGGATGGCGATAGGGTCACCGCTAATCACATGGGACCTCAACAGAATAGGTGAAGTGTAGGTGTTATACATAACACTCTGCCACACCCTTCTCGGTAATATAGGCGTGATGCTATATTATAAAAGTCAAGCAATCACTTTGAACTCTGTACTTCCGATAGTCACTTATAAACATTCCAAAGGGTTCGTTTGCCGCCATCCATCATCCTTGTCCTACGTCACAAGGTCAATGGCATTGAGTCAATCTGTTGCCATTTGGGAAATTAAAGATGAACTTATGTTTGGAAAAAATATTGAGAGCATATTACAGTTTTTTTAAGCCTGCCTGCAGCATGCATTCTCCAGCATGTCGAGTAAATATACAAAACATCACGCCTCACAAGATAGTGACAGAATTCACAACTTATGTATTGTATGTTCTAATGTGTACACAGTACATCCCCTTCACCTGTTTGTTGTATTTAGGTTCCATTTTTCAGCAGGTAAGCCTATCGTCATCCCGACTCCGTGCTGCTATTGAGAATTTCCTAACGGAAAAATACCAAATAAAACTTTTGCCCGACCCAGGTATCAAACCAAGCAGAACGAGGCAGACAGCATGTTTTATTTGGTTAATTTATGACCCGGAAATTCCTCGCCCAGAAGATATTCTATCGAATTATTTGGTAGCCCTAAAGATGGTTTTAGAGACGAACATAAAATATTCTGTTCGGGTCACTACAATACACTATATGGTATACACAAATATGACATTGCAACCCGATATCACTGCATGTCAGATGTGGGTTGGATTAAGGGGAATTACCCATTGACTATGCAATATGCATGCATGAACCAATAGATACAATATCTGACATATTCGACAGCAACCGCATACATTGCACGTCATGTATGGATAACGATCATTTATAATTATTACATCAGGCCTATCTTACCCAGAAGGGTATGGTAGAGGTGTAACACCCTCATTTCACCTGTTATGTTTAGATCCCATGGGATAGGGGATAAGCCTATCGCCATCCACCGGACACAATTCTAACTCCGTGCTGCTAATGAAAATTTCCCAGCGGAAATATCTATAATAATACTCTTGCCCGACTCAGGCATCGAACCCGAAACCTGTGAGTGTGAAACAAATTATCAAGAGCAACAATTATTTATCTATTTTTATTACATTTTATTTTTTATATTTTTGACATCTTTGATTTTTTTAACATCAGAGGCAATAACGCTCTCTAATGATGCCAAGCACATCCAATAAGAGAACAGATCTTTGCAAATGCGCCAGTGTGATCAAAAGCAGCGAGTCAGCCACTAAAAGCACTACGCGGCATGTGCACACAAAAAAAATACAGCCTACTACTTCACGGAGTTCACGTACGACATAGTGTTATTTATATCCTTATGGTGCTTCCACACTGCTCAGAGCATTCGCTTGTAGGCTGTAATGTAACGTCCAGATTCGAATTTGAGCGTCACGTTACCGAACAAACTGCCTCACAGACTGACGAGCTTTGCCTGTAATGTTACATTTGGGATTCAGTTTTGAGCGTTCGCTACAATATTTGAAGTTAATTGTATCAAACTTGTAACAAGATTTTTTTAATTTTTACTAAAATTGTTACAAACTGTATCAAAATATTACACAGTAATATTACACTTACAGGTGCAGACTGTAATGCTTGGTTTGCCTCGCACACTAGTGTAATCTTTGAACGCGTAACTTTACATTACAAGCGAATGCTCTCAGTCTGAGAGCACTTTTAAGCTCCATTCAATAACAGTATCCCCCTTTCCTAATAAAACATATCTGTAAGTGACAGAGCCATAAAAAATATTGTCCATTTCAATCCATTAAAGTTCTATATCATTCTGTTTGTCTGTTTGTCCAGGAAGTCGGTCAAGCGCGAACAGCGACTGTTTCAACCCTCTAGGGGGGAATGAACTTGGCATTTGTTTCAGGAATGTCTTTCAGGGTTCATTTCAGGACAAGTTGTAACTGGTGGTACAGTTTAAGAAGTTCAAACATGACAGGGTAAGTTGCATTCGAATATGTCGATTTCTAAGGACGTTTGTTCCAATAAACTCTTAAAAAATATAAAATATATTTTTCTCTCGTTAAAACGGTTGTTCCCGTCGTGGTCATTATGAAAACGATTGAAAATTGAAAAAAATCTTTTATTTAGCCAGATTTATTTAAATTGATGGTAGTTGAGCTATTGTGAACAAGCTCGAAGGTAAGTAATATTGTATCACTGCGTTTGCACTACTGTGTTAAGGTACGGTGGGGAGACAAGGCTTTGATATAACTGGCACATGAGGCTTAACACTATAGTCCTTACCTTAAATGAAGTGACGCATCTACATTCTGCTTTTGTAGGTTTTTTAAGTCAATAAGCTGTAGTAAACACATACCATTAGATGGACTACATGTCCGCTTGCATCGTACATAGAAAATATATATACTCATATACGAGTATGTAATGCATAACTAAACCCTAGTATATTATAGGCTTTAAGTGTAAACAGTTTTGATATACCTAGTGTATCTACTTTACAACACGAGATACTGTTATTTGAGGACATCACCTCAATAAGTTACCTATACCACAGAATAATCAGATACAGAACGCAAGCTGCGCTCTGAGCAACGCACACATAGACGTCGCTCGCAGACACGATTTCTAAGACCACAAATACCACTTTCTTTCTGGCGTTTTCCACCCCTGGCCTCTTTGCGCGACCGCCGAGTGTAGGTTTAAACTAGTGTTGCCCAGCAAGAGTCTTGCAAGTCTTGCAATTACCTATAAGGCTATTGCTATTTATTAAAGTTTACTTTAGATCTTAGAAAAACTTATTCAAATAGGAACATTTTGAGCTTGAATTAACATAGCCATAGTATAGACCAACCAGATTAATAAATTTCAACTGCCACATGGTTATCAACTGAGCTATATGCCGTTTCCCACGGGCGTAACTGTTTACATTAACGTAATCAGTATAATGTATTCGTTTCCATTCTAACATTCTGAAACTTATTTTATTCTTTGGATGGAACACCTGTACTCCGAAATTCGAAAATCAAAGTTTGTGTGTTCGTGTTCGTGGTTTGCAAGACTTGCAAGACTCTTGCTGGGCAACACTACTTTAAACATTAGGTACATACATAAATGAGTTTGTTTTCTGTACTTTATCATTTTGTGCCTATATATGCTGAACCTGAGACAAAGGAGTCAATGAAATGATTACTCATTAGACTGTAAATGACATGCACAGACAACTACCGATTAACCTATACATTCCAGTAAAACCTGGTCTCGCATTGCACGGGAAGCCTATACAACGCGAGACCGTATATTACTGGTAATGTATAAGTTGATCAGAAGCCGTGTGTACCGACGCGGCCCAGACATCTGCCAAACTTGATATATTGGAAGCCAGAATAAACAGTTTAGGCATATCAAACTGTCTATTTAGGCAATCCTACAAGAAACTATTGACAGCTGAACAAATTGAAAGACAGCCTAAAAGAGATATACAAAATAATATCAAGACTACCAAGACACACATTACCTACACTTTGTTCATGTATTAATATCCCTATCTCAAGGGCCTAAGACATTTTAGACCTACAAACCACTTATAAACTAAAGGGCTATTGGAGTCAAACCACAAGGGACGTCGACTAATAGCCGGTATGAAAGGATACGACGTAGGTTGTATAAATTAGGAAAACCTGGCTTTTCTAGGTTAGATGTTATAAGTTCAATGACTTTTCTGTATTAATTATTATGTATAAGCAAGTAATATGAGTTCCCCTACACTATTTTTATTTAATTACAGTGGGGTCAGATTACAATCTAGATACAGAATACAGCTAAATATCATAATTTAACGTAGAACGACTGCCATCCGTCAGACCTCCACAACTAAGTACATACTGTGTTAGTAGTCAGACTGCCTAGATTTTGAGAACCCGAAACGATTGTCATAGATCTTTACATGACAATCTCAACCAGGCTCGACGATTACAACCAAGGTGTTAATGCTGAGCGAGGTCCGAAAGGCAAACAACTTCGGTAACTTTATTATTTAATTTCCTAAGAGAAAATTACATTACAAAAGTCGGACTCAGAACAGAAGACAAAACATAAGGTGTCATAAATGACATAAAAGAATATCAAAAATATTAAAAACCAAAAGCTATAAGTAAAGAGGTTCGTGTCGCTAACACTCCCCCCCCCCCAGTGCTGGGTCCAGCACTCAATCACTTAAGAGATATAGGAGCGACGCGCGCGGCGGAACGCTTCCACGTTCGTTGGTACGTATCTCCGTTCGTCTACTCGTGTGAGGTCATCTATTTCACCTAAACGATTAGCTACAAATGTCTTGTAAGTACGAGCGCTGTTTCTAATCCATTGTAAGACTACCGTGGAGTCGCACCAAAAATATCTACGCTCTGGTTCCATATTGTGCTCCTTTAAAATAGTCTCCGCCAATCGTGCAGCTAATAAAGCTGCTTGTAATTCACAGCGTGGAATAGTCTGTGGCTTCAAACCCACGACGCGGCACTTGCTAGCTACAAAGGCTACACAAACATTACTATTTTGTGTCCAACGCCAATAAGCTACAGTACACATTGCTTTTGATGAAGCATCGCTAAACAAATGCAACTGCAAATTTTTCACTCTTGAAGCAGCTCCAGCCATACGCACCATTTACTATAAATGATATCGGGTATTTCTTGGTCCCATCCGATATCTAAGCGCCACGTTTCTTGTAACATGATCAAGAAATAGTTCGATAGAAATACAGCAAAAGTTTTTTGTATATTTCACGTAAATTATTACTAAAAGAACTAAAAGACGCGCCGACGCCGCGTGGCCATAACTATTCATAGAATTCAAATTAAAAAAAAATCTGTAAAAGCGTGCGTTAAGCACAGGCATATAGCCATATGCCATATAGGCATATAACCATAAAAATATAACGAGTTTACCTTCATGCTTTGGTTTGTAATCGTCGAGCCTGGTTGAGATTGTCATGTAAAGATCTTTGACAATCGTTTTGGGTACTAACACAGTATGCTACTAGTCTGTTTTGTCGTACAGTAACCGTTAAATTGTGATATTCAGCTGTATTATGTAGACTTAAATCTGACCCCAGTGTAATTAAATAAAAATAGTGTAGCGGAACTCATATTACTTGCTTATACGTCATAATAATTAGTACAGAAAAGTCATTGAACTTATAACATCTAACCTAGAAAATCCAGGTTTTCCTAATTGATATAACCTACGTCGTATCCTTTCATACCGGCTATCAGTCGACGTCCCTTGTGGTTTGACTTTAGAACCCCTTTAGTTTATAAGTGGTTTGTAGACTGTAAATTTAGGATTAACTAACTAAATAAGTTATTTGAAGCCATATTTAATATTAGATTATACACGCCTACTTTGGGTAGGGAGGCAGAAAGAGTGATTGCCGAGAGATTGATTGATAAGGACTATATATAAGGATATAACATAACACAAAGTCCCTGTAAATATAAACGGCGTTCCTTCACACGCCAAAATGAACCCCTTGAGAGGTTGTTGCCTGTATTTGTGTTGATATGCACTGTCAGCTGGTAAAACAAGTGCCTTTAAATCTTTTCAACTCTGTATGTGTGCCTGTCGGGTGGGAAGATAAGGCCCTAAAATCATCCGTGCTTCGGAGAACACGATAAGCCGATGCGGCCCGGTCGCTATTTAAAGATATATTGCAGTCGTTAAGGGTAGTAGTAATGAGTATCGTGTTACCTTGTACTGTGTTGTGGCGGTCTAATGGCATTCGCTTTACGTAAAATTCATCTGAATCTGTTGCGAAAAGTTCAGAAAATTATGTCATTGTATTATCTGGGGATATAAAGAAGTAACCTTAGGCAAAAAGAAAACAGACATAATCGTCCACATCTCTAAACATACACTTCCAAAATAAACCTTACAAGGTTGTTGCCCGTATTTAAGTTGAGTAATGCACTGTCGGCGGGTGAAACAAGTGGCTTTAAATCTTTTAAACTCTGCCAATGAATAAACCGAGTCGTTGACTTGTGGACTTTACACTGGGACTATGAACCCTAAAGATCATATTGTCCTATTAAAATACTTAGTTTTATTGTTGTATCAACCAGAAGTTAAAGGCAGAGGTCATGCAAAAAATATCGTGTGTTTTTACGAGATAGTGAAGCATGTTCTGCTTTATATGACGTATGGAGCGAACAGTAGTTCACCTGATTGTATATGTGTAAACTACAGCCCATAGACATTATGGTGATGATCTCTGCACTTAACTGGAACACAGAAGGACAAATATATATATATATATATATGCATAGCTAGCAGTGAGACCTGGTAAGATTATAAAATATTTTTTTAGGTGTATAAGCGTTTGTACTAAAAAGGCATTGATCTACCATTATTAAAAAGCAATTAATAATAAACGGCAGAAACAGAGATAAAATTATATTAATTGATTAATTATATTTCAATGGCTATTACGTAGGTTATAAATAATAGATATTCTATTTAAAGTGGCCTCCTGCTATTTTTGTACATTATTTAATTATTAGATTACATAAAGGAGACCTACCTTTTACGCCTGATAAGTAGACATCATTCTTGCAAATACTGATAAAAATATAACGTCTGCAAGTTCTATGAATTGAGTTTCAGTCTCTAAATTATTGCTACGGCGATAAAATAACACAGAAAATACATTTTATAGCTAAAAACGTCGTAATCGTAAAGACGGGAATGTAGGAAACCATTGCGTATTGGTGTGAGCTGCATAGAAAAAACGGATAGATTCATTCATTATTAGGTCTATGAACTATAGAGAGATTAGATTATTATGAATAGATAGTATTGTTAGAGACAACCTCACAAACCCGTCACATTAAACATCACGCCTATATTATAGAGAAGGGCGTGGTAGAGGTGTATAGAATCTACAATCTACCTTTTATGTTTAGATGCCATGTGATACTTGTCTCTCTCTCTCTCTCCTCTCCTGACAGTAAAATCCCAAATGGCACTATTGTCCGACCCATCAATCGAACCCGAGAATTTGCGATGAGAGGCCTGATACTCTTACCACAAAATGACCAGAACAACAACGCAATAAGATTAGGAGTAATATAATAACACTATTGCCTCGTTTGTTTTCTTTTACTTGAGTTGCCAAGTTTTAAATCAAGGCTTAGACTTTTTGTTAAGTATTCTTTATCTAAGACCATAAGTTTACTTACACCTTATACCATTAAATTTTTTTAACCTAGCACAACGGTGAACCCGTCTTCCTCTTGTCTTATTCAATATTAAAATGGGTCGGAGCATGAGGAAAACCGTGGCTTAGCGTTATACTCGGTCAGTCAAAATGGCCCTGTCTTATCATTTCGTGACGTTTTAATGCACAAACCTAGATGACGCGATGCGATAGCAGAAAGATTACCACAAAAAAAGTCCACCTCCAAAAAAGTAAATCCGCTGTATCGTTCACTTGTCATTAAGGTTCGTGTGATCTGCAGATAAAAGCCTAATCCTGTCTCCGAAAGCGGATGTAAGAGCCGTCGAACTCGCAACGTCGCAGTTTATTACACCCTCTGTTTGAAGCGTGTTTGTCTGTACTCACCCTGTATACACAGTGCAGGGTGAATGGGGCTCTGACCGAGTCGATGACACCACTAATCCCTCAAAATATTTACGAACACGTTATGAGCTTGTTTTATTTTTAAAGAAGACAAGATACTTGAGATGTGTCTGTCTAGTAGTCTTGTATTTCGATAGTTGCGATGGGCAAATCTTGTGCTACGATTTGTTGTATTTAGCGGATTTCTTACAATATTTATAACATTGAGGCAGTATATGGAGTTTAACTTCTTGAATCCACAAACTGTAAATCAAGAGAAACTCTGAAAAATAATTACGAAGATTATGTCGCCAAGCGAAGTTAGCACTTTCAATTATGTATTTACATACCTATCTATAAATTACATATACCTATACGTTTACAGATCTGTTTATGAAACATAATAAGTAAAATAAATAAGACTTACCAGACCACTATTTTTATTTTAGGTGAAGTTGGATTACTCAAGCAGAAGACCATGTTTGGTTAGGGTAGCAAAGTCAATAATAATATTAATCTCCTTGAAAATACTAAAAAAATATCTACCTATACAACCTCTAAAAACGATTCTAAATTAAACTTATCGGTCAAAAAGTCCGTTACTCTTAGGATGAAGTCCTGAATAAACGCCTGAAATACAACGTTCTGTAAAATATATACAACGTTGCAGAGTGAATGGGACTTTGAACTCAGTCGATGACATGTCACTAATCCGGTTCAAAATGTTTACGAACTTTTGGAAGCAATTTCAATTACTTCATGTTGCTATATTTTTTTAACATACTTCAAAATAGAGGAAGTTATATTTATTGCTGTATGTATTTTTAATTATCCGTTAATTGTGGGTTGATTATTTTGGGTCGCCAATACTCCAGAGTTAATAACATTGTTTCCAAGTCAAGATCTGATGGTGAAATCCTAGAAAAATCGAGGGCAACCCTTAATTTTTCAAGACTTAGTGTTTTTTGTATATCTTCTGAAGCTGTTTGGATATTAGCACATTCAAAATCCCGAAGATTTCCTATCCGAAGGATAAAGTCTTCATTAAACGCCTGTAAATAAAACGTTGCAATGTGAATGGGACTTTGAACTCAGTCAAGCGCAATGACACGTCACTAATCCGGTTCAAAATGTTTATGAACTTTAGAAGCAATTTAGATTAATTAGTGCTGGTATTTTTTTATTGTTGCTCGACGAGGAAGGACACATAGAAGGCATAGTGTCCAGGTTAAGCAATGTTTTCCGCGATCAGTCTATAGATTGATGACTATGACGTATTAAAGTGCCAGGTGTTTCGATCGGCTCGGTAAATAAAGAAATAAATAATTTATAAAAACTTTTTACTGCTAAGTTAGTCTTAGCAGTTGCAAGTATAAAAGCCCTTGCCAGTTTTTGCTAATTAATAACATCTCATTGGACTTTCGTATTAAGAATTGGAGCTTAGAATCTGTTTAGGAATTCCCTGATATTTAAACATGTAAGCTGCCCAAATACCGCCAAAGTTACATTATTTTAGACTATAAGCTCGATTTTGTAACAAAATATTCTTCTTTTATTAGATGTACACCACATATCTGAAAGTTTCAGGGATACACAATATACTTTGGTAAGGCCTACATACGTTTTACTTTTCCTTAACACGCCAGCGAAAATATGTTAGTGTAAATAAACTAAACGACATTGAACAAACTGATATCTAAGTAGGCCATGTGGTATCTAAAGCGTTTCCTTAAAAACGCTTAATTCAGCTGAAGAAAGTTTTTAACAGAGAGGTCATCATAAAGCTTGGACGATTTGAGATAAAAAGACGAAGGAATTATGTAAAGGTTGTTTTCGGGTCAGATTGTAGAAAGAACATTCAATTAATTTTATTACCTCTTAGGATTATGAAGCCTCTTGGGCAAATAATTTAAGAACCTATAATGATAGCAGCCCTGTATCGAATTCATGTCCCACTGCTGGGCTTTGGGCCTCTTCTCATGAAGAGAAGTGATAGGCCAAAGTCTACCACGCTGGCCAAGTGCGGATTGTTAGATTTCACTCTCTCTCAAGCACTTTTAAAGCACTCTCAGGCATGCAGGATTCCTTACGATGATTTCTTTTACCGTTAGCAAGCGACAATTATATAATAAATACACCCAGAAGTTAGAACCCGAGACTTTTGACTTCGCAGTACTACGGTCTACCACTCGACTATCACTGCTCTATCTTACTTACCATCAAACCGAACAATATAAGTACAAGTAAAAGCAGTGGATGTGCAAATCAGTCATTAAATACATGACCTGCTAACATCATTGTCATTGGACATCATAATATAAAAAAAATGGTTACCTTGCATACTTATTTACCTCCTATTTCACGATTTGAAAAAAAGTGATATATTTTATATAATGTTGTTCTTTATAAATTAATTTAATATAAGAGTCCTCATTAATTGGTGGTATTATTTTTTTGTATTTAACTTATTTTAAACTAATTGCTTTGTGATTTCTTAACAACTGATACATTTGTTATAATTAAATTAGTATCTAATTTTGTATAGTTAAATGAGTTTTGCATGCTATTTCAAAATGGCGAAATGTGTACATTATTTATACTTTATGTCATCTTGTAATACCACATTTAATGCAAATTAATGTAATATTAATTGGTACTTTAACTCCTTGCTGGCGTAATTTACGTCCAAATTTTGGATAAACTGCGGGTTCATCGGCCGGCCACGTTAGTTATGAATGGTCTGAAGTGGCCAAGTCGCTCCGTCACTCCGGACGTTACCAGCCTACTTTAAAGGAACCAGTATTAACTTTTAGACTAAGATTAATTATTACTTTAGATGAAGATTTTAGTACTTAATTAAGCCCGTTATATAGGATGTTTTAATTGGTAAGTACATTGAACTAACTTGTGAGTATACTAAGAAACAGTTGAAAACTAATGGTACCAGCAAATTACGAACCTGCAACGTCTCCATACCGGGCAGCTGCTTTGCCAGTCCCATAATTTATCAACTATTTCTTAGCATAACTGCTAAGCCTAGCTTAACGCTAGCTTAAATAGTCAATAAAAAGTTTGACAATAGAGCTGGGTTGAGTTATTTGGTCATAATTTATTGTAAAACATTATATTTGCTTTTTTAATCAAATCATTTGATTAACCTCTTTTTCATTAGCAGGTAAGAAAATGTTTAGCTGTATCTCAGTGCATTGAATTTAATTAATTACACTAACTTGTCTTAATCTAACAAATTGTCTTATCAAATCTTTTAATCGGTCAATATAATTTTGGCTAAGAAAATATCTACGATTTACCTGTTGGTAGGTATATCGTAGATTTTTTTCTCGGCATAGTTTTTTTATTTTTAGTCGTTGTCTCAACGCTATCATCTAAAATATTTCGATTTACATTGTCACCATAGTCCCAAACTAGTATCACAGTTACAGTAACACACGATATAATATTTCTTTTGTTTTCTTAGATTTTATTTATTACCAAACATATTCGATGCTTCTGAGAGAGGATCCATTTGTAAATAAACCTTTTATTATATTGTTTGTATATTGATATATTGTTCTGTGTTACTGATGTTGCTTCTTGATACATTAGTCAAAGTAATGTTGTCAGGTTCATGGCCATTCTATTATTTTCCATGTAGGGTGAAAGTTGTGAAACTTTCAGGGTTTCACAACTTTTTTGTGAACGTATGATCAAAAAAGTTAAAGGTTTGAATCTAACTAATTATCATGTAAGTAATGTCGGTATAGTGTTATTTCGTGGTATTTCACTATTATTCTTTGGCCTATGTCAATCTAGACAACCTTAGATGACCGAGTAAATATAAAACTTGTCTCAGAAATCTATAAAATTATAAATACACATTTATATAACTTCAATAATAAAACAGCGAATAAATAACTAACCAATTCATTTATTGTATAAAATTATTTACAGAACATACAAATCGTTTCATACGTGACACACATTGTATATGTATTTAGGTGGTTACACATTTATATTAACAGACAATAACAAAACTCTACATGTAGAGCATCTCTACATAGAAACATTATCCAAATGGCACTTATCAATGTATTTCTTTGGACACATCCAAATTGTAAAGCTGATGAAGGCAAGAAACTCTTACAAAAATGTCCAAAATATTTATTTCTCTAACCCTATTTATATACAATATACAATTAATTAAATTTACTACAAATTGCACTTTTAAAAGTTAACTTTGAGTCAAAATTATTTTATCACCCAATCAGCAAATTTATAAACTTTTTACATAATCGCCTGACCTTAAATTATATTGAATGATATTCTATAAATATTTAATATTTATAACATGAGTATAAAATTGAGCATTAAGAGGCACTGATATCATAAACTCTTAATTAAAGATAAACTAAAGTTTATCGCGTAGTATATTCATTTACACGCAAAGATTAAGGAATAATAAATTAATGTTTTGAAATCACTTGTAATAATTTAGATAAAAAACAGGCCAATTATCACAGCTATCTTATGCATCGTCGTCGTCATAACGTTTATGCAGTAAATTCGCTGTTTTCTATCGCACTAAATAAATCAAAATGACGTCTACTATAATGGTCTGGCAAACATGAGTCTTTCGCTGCCTTGTCTTCTCATGATTTCAGCAGCCGCCGGAGTTGCTACGAACACTGCTGCCTGTCCTCCAAGCTCCATAAACTTGCCTCTTTTATGGTTACGCCCGCTTGCTCTTCTTTCCATCTTATGTGACGTATCAAACACATCCTCTCCTTCACTATGGTCATAATCAACCATAGGTTCATTTAGAACTTCTTTTCTTCTAGTCTCCAATCTTTTCTTCCCACTTAAAAAGTAAGATTGTGTCAGATTGGAAACGTTAGGAGTCGAAATTTGTCTGGTCATTCTTCCTCCGGAACCAATTCTCTCAAAAGGCGGAAAGTGCCTCTGCATGTTTTCGGAGAAAGACTGTCTTCTGTAATTAAACTGCCGGGAGTCTAATGGTTGTTGGCAGAAAGACGCTCGTCTCGTGAAGCGGTGCTCGTGCTCACCTCGGTACCCCTTCTGCCGACCATCCTGGTTGTGCCCAGACTTCAAAGAATCTTCGTAACTGCACCTAGGAATTGTAGCTAAGTTTGAGATGTTTGAGGTAGATTCAGTTAGTAGATGATGATAACTTCATGTTAGAATTTATTATTGTAATATTATTGAGTTATGATGATAAATGTCAGCATGAAGCAAGAATGTTGTAGTTTGATTGAATAATATAATTATAATATATAAAGCGCCATCTTAAAGCTACCAATATTTTTCTTTAATAACAAAACAACCTAATTCAATATTGTGTACAGACAAATACAATACTAAAATGTGGCTATATCTTAAGTTTTTTGCAAATTGGCGAGCCATAATTATTTTGCGCCCATTAAATTTCAGACAGCAACGCTCTAAAACTTCACGCGTTGGTGATTTAATCCAACTCATTAGGGTTGGATTAAATCACAAGATGAAAGGCAAGTGATACTTAGAAAGACAGACATTATAACAGGTGTTATTGGAATGAAGAGTTATTTTCTAAAGAAGAAGAAAATGAAAGAGAAGTGAAGTGAAAAGCAATAAACGACAAAAGAGGACTATAGATTATTCGTGGTAAAAGGGACCGCTATAGTCCTAGAAGAAACTCATCAGTTAAATTTTACAATTATTTGTATGAATACGCCAGATCAGATTTGCTTTTTGAATAATGGAGTGAAGACAAGAAGAGTAAAGAAAGGAAAATAAATAGTTCTTTTCACATTTTTTGGGACTATAGGAGGACAGCTTTTACAGCTGTCAATTATTATGTCTTGATCACACGTACCAAGTAAATGAGCAAGTCAGTGCTCTTGGCCGAGTACTCGATGCATGTGTTCAAGGCTAGTTATGTAATTTAACCCACCCGCTGCTTTCCTCAGAAGTATGAAGACTGGACTGGCCGCAGGGACATCTGCACGTCGCTTCCGCGATGCCCGAGTCTTGCCCGCTGGAATTCACTGAAGTTATCGATGTGTCCTGCCCTTTCCTATATGGTAAAGTGTCTGCTGTTAGTCTGTACGTGTGGAGAGTTGTGATGAAGATATTATTATGTTAGTAATGTGTACGAAGCGGTGTGTTAATTTTAACTTAAGCACTCTGAAATGCTTTTTACATTCTGATAGTTAACCATAACGCAATCAGCCTTTGCGTAAATGGCTCTAGACAAGCACTAATACTACAACTACAACATTATACATACAGATGTCAATGAATAGAGGTTTGAAACACTTGCTAATATGTAGCACAACTAATATAAAGAGTGGTATTTCGTATGCAAATTCAATTGCAATGTCTACTTCACCCAGCGTCTTTAACCTTGATCTGTTCATCCCCTTAAAACTTACATATTTACTATCTTGGTTAGAAGCCACTCAAGTACTCATAACAGAACCAAATAGAATTAACAATAGTATTACATTCTAAATATTTGATTTCAAGTTGTTTGCTTGATAAATAGTGCAGTAGTGCAAGTTAGTTAAATACTTGAAATGAATGTTAGTATCATAGAAATAAGTCTCACTTTTATTTGCATGTATTGACCTATAATCTGTAAACCGACGTGCAACAGACGTACTCTACATTTGTCATTCACCCACAGATTAGATTAAAAATAAATAAGATCAAACACGTTATGATGAACTTTGAACTTGAAATAAGTTTTCGTTTTGTGATACTCGTGTACATTATTTTAGTAATTGTGACGCAAAAAATCGTGTAGATAGAACTTTTAAAAGCACACCTACCATTATCAAAAGTTTGCTTAAAAGAAAAATCGAATATAACCATTTTTCACTTCATGATTAATGATTTAGGTTTACCGCTTGTGAAATCAAAATTGTTGTTTGGAAGCAATACGATGGACTTCTTTAGTGTAAAAATATCCGAGTTTTATTATTTTATATAATTACAAGCTTACGCGACAGACGTTGTCCTATCTTAACTATGCATAGCCGATATTTGCAGCACGCTTTATGTCAATGTTATTTCAAACCCCATAAAGGTAGGTACATTCAAAAAGTTCATATTGTCAAAAGCGCCAAGATTACTAAAATGGTTATTAAAAAATAGGGGTTGGTGAAAAAAGGGTTTAAGGGTTGTATGTATTTTTTAATGCATACAACCCTTATTTATAAAATAATAAAAACAAAAAATTGTCCAAAAATTAAAAAAAAAATTAAGGGTGAACTACCCTGATCACTTAGGGGTATGATAAATATGCCGATTCTCAGACATACTGAATATGCATATAAAATTTGGTAAAAATCAGTAAAGCCGTTTTGGAGGAGTCAGGTAACTAACATTGTGACTTGTGACACGAGAATTTTATATAGGTATAAGACTAGCTGACCCGGCGAACTCGGTTACGACTTAAAGGCAATAAATAAGCAGATTTTGGAATTTATTAAGTTAATTTGTTTATTAGAAAATACGAATTAATTAATTAAGTACATTAATTATTGTTAAACTCAGTGAAATTGTAATCGAAATAGAGTGAAAAACATTTACAAAAAAGACGAATTGATCAGTTATTGAGCGGGATGAAAAATGATTAAATTACTAAAATGGCTATTAAAAAATAGGGGTTGGTGATAAAAGGGTAAAACTTTAGGGTTGTATGTATTTTTAATGCCACATTATAGAAAAATAAAAACATTTTTTTTTTGACTAAATATTAAAAAAAATGTAGGGGTAAACAACCCTTATTACTGAGGGGTGTGAAAAATAGATATTATTATGTAGTAGCCGATTCTCAGACCTACTGAATATGCATATCAAATTTGGTAAAAATCAGTAAAGCCGTTTCGGAGGTATATTTCTTTGTATGAATTCAATATGAGATACAGAGACAAAAATAGCCATTAAAAGAGACGTAAATATTATTTATTTAGTTTGATTAAAGGTCAAATCTACAGATGTAATGTGTTTAGATTAAACTTTGTCTCAGTTTTTACTGTACTGAAATAAAAGTAAACCTTCCAATAACCGATTCAAATTTTGATTCAGATTGTATAAGAAACTTTTGTCTCAAATTATGCAAGATTTACATAAAGGGTCAAAAGTTAGATATGTATAAATTGGAAATTTTAGTGTTGATACTAAGTTTTAAAGTTTAACATTATATTTTTTTATTGTAAAAGGACTTGAAAGACAATTTAAATTTTGTTTTTAAAAAACATAAATAAGTGTATTTACGTAATAATAGGTGTTAAGTTTTACACGGTACTTATTTTCGTATAGTTATTAATTTCTCGTGTAATTGTAATACTGTAATTTTTCTGACGTATTTTTCTGACCACACTGAGGTCAATGTGTTTTTTTAGGGTTCCGTAGTACCTACAAGGAACCCTTATAGTTTCGCCATGTCTGTCTGTCTGTCCACGGCATAGCGACGAAACCGTTGGTGCTAGAAAACTGAAATTTTGCATAAACACGTATGTTAACTAAACAAAAAAAGTCGTAGAGTAAAATTTGGAAAAATAATTTTTTTTCAGGTAGCTCCCCTACATGTAAAGTAGGGATGTTTTTTTTTTTTGTCGCCTACCCCATAGTGTGGGGTATTGTTAGATAGGCCTTTTAAAAACGTTTAGGGGTTGCTAAGACAGTTTTTTGATTTAGGGATCCATTTGCGAGATAATTAACTTTAAAGAGCAAATTTTTGTTCGAGTAGGGCGTCCCCCCCCCTCTAAAAGCCAAACTACTGGATCCTAAAATCTGAAAAAAATTGTGTCGGTAGTACATGACATGTAATGAACTTTAAAGGAAAACTATAGCGGATAAGTTCACTTCATTAGTTCAAGAGGAATAGGGGTCCGAAATGTCAGATGCAGTTACTCAGAATATTTCGTTCAAAATTCTTGAAACATAAATAAACATACATAATACATATATAAAATCACGCCTTTATCCCACGGAGGTAGGCAGAGACGATGAAACGCCATGTGCTTCGCTCCTTACATACTTCTTTCGCTTCCTCAACATTCATACATCTCGTCATACGTGCTAGCTGGTTTCGTGTACTACAAACATTTCCTTTCTGAAGGACGCCATTTAGTTAAAAAGTAAAATTAAAAATATTTTTCTATGGAACCCTACTGCGCGTGGCCCGAAACGCACTTGGCCGGTTTTTTTTCTTTAAAAATTAGACAATTTTGTTTGTGTTGTAACACTTTTTTTGTAAATTTTCGTTTGTATAATATTTTAATTATGTAAAGTTGTTGTCAGAAAATAGTAACCACGAAAAACGACAGTAAAATATTCATTTAGATTTAAAAATATAAATAGGTGAATAAAGTTTTTTTTTCAGGCTTTTAAATCGACAACTATTGACTACTATAATTTGCAGCTAAGTTTAAAGCATATGAAATATACTGAATGATATTGTCATTTTAATTGTAAGCTTATAATGCAAAAAGGGACACTGTATAAGTTATTTAAAGCGCTATTTGGTGTATTGACGCAAAGTTCTCAGTTATTATAATAAACATAATAAGAAACATGTATTAATACGTAATGCATAGAATTTCTGGGTAAGTTATTAATAAAAATTATATGTTTATACAGTAACCTTTTAACCAAGTTTTACATAATAAAGCATTTTTACATAATAAATATAATATTATTTTGGCATATTCAGTCCAGATGATTGCTCAATACCCATTAATATTATTATGGAGACCTCCTATGTCAAATGATGCCACTATAACAGCAGAAGCAATTACCCTAAAACTAAAATAAAATAGTTGCCATACCTTTTCTGTAGAGGGCGCTGATTGAACTTAATACACATCCTTTCATGTTTCTGATTAAACATGTCATCTCCAAACTGATTCTTCACGCATTTCTGATGAGCCTTTCCGAATTCCTCAACGGTGTTTCCATGTGGACAGACCTTTTTCACATTATGGTTGATGACGTCGATATAGGAGTCAGCTTCACTGTAGGATTGATTGAGCTCTTGGCACTGGTTGCCGCCGGACGGGAAGAGGCCGCCGAACTTTGTTAGGTGCTCAGTTGAGAAAGCGTTAAGACGTTGCTGGGAATATGGTTTGTGGTGGCGTCTGTTAGGGCAAAGAAGTGAGGTGTTATTCAGTGAGGTCGGTGCCGCTGGATTTGGTATGAGTGGTATAACCACTATAAAAGCTATATATAAATTTAAATTGTTGTGATGAGAATAGCAAGTTACGGTTGTTTGTTTGTCAGTTATAAATTATTTTATTGATTTAGAAACAACCAAATGCCTCAAAAACTTTAGCAGCTTAAGGTTAATAGGTGCTGCCAACAAATATGAAGAGTTCGGCTTATTTTTAATCGATAAGTTAAGTATGACCCCAATATTGTTTAAGACGTTCATCATTCACATCTTGTGTTATAATTTAACTACTACGTAAAATTACATTAATTATATCATATTTCTATGTTAAAAATACCAAAAACCAGCGGCACAGATAAAAAATAATACAAAACAATTACTTACAAGAGAACTGAAAGAAAATAAGGAACTTAAAGATGAGTGCTAGGAAAATGCTACGCGTATTTAAGAGATTTGTTTATTTTTAACAATAAATATACTAAGAGCGTAAACTACAACATGCAACAAAGTCGGGCCTCATACAAAATAGTTGGACACATGCTTTCGTCTGTGGTGGTGATGGTGTCTGCAAATGATACGCGAAAACATATTGCTTACCATTAAATTGTCAAAAAAAAATAAAGTTACGTTTATACAATCAATTTAAGCTAAACGTCGAATTTGTATTCGATGTACGATTTAAGAATAAAAAAAAAAATTGTTTGCATAGTTTGAGGTATTAGCACCCATGTGCCCATTGCTATTATATTTTTACCTATCGTTATCTACCGGGCATAATCCAAGACTCCCTGCTCCTACTAAAAATCTCAGCGAAAAAATCCCAAATAACAGCTATTGCCCAACCCGGGGATCGAACCCAAGACATCCCACCTCTATTAGCAATCGTATACTCCAACAAATGAAGAGATATAAAAGAGGATTCTACTCCAGATAAAACTAATATTTCAAATTTCTCACCTTCGACTCCTCCTAACACACAGTATACAGACAGCAGTAGTACAAGCGCCTACAAACACAATACATCCCAGAGCCACCACGCTGATTTCCATAGTACTGAGAAGTTTGCCACTCCGAGCTTGCACCATGGTATTGTCACCCACTTCCAGGACTCGGAAACCAGCCAAATCGTGACGGAGGTCTGTTTCTCGCTTCATAAGAGATCTGGGGGAATCAAAAACAGCTTCAATTTATTTTACTGAAAGGAAAATAATGATTCGCTCCAAATTGTAATTTAAATGCAGAAATTTTTAATCAACTCAACTATTTAAAATTTAAAATATTGACACAAAAAAACAATACTTACTTTTGCAATACTTCCATATCAATAATTGCATTTGACAATGGGTCCACCCCGTAAATATACATGTCAGTCCTGAAAATAACATAACATTTTCACTCATCTTAAAATTAGGTAGGGAGGAATATAATTTAGCACTAACAAGAATTTGATTAATAATGGCTATTTAAAAAGTCTTAATGGAAAAAGTTTGACCAAGATTTAAGAAGAAAGTAAAAAGTAATTCCTCCAGCCACTTTAAGCTACATTTAATGTTTAAAATGAGTGGGTTTATTATTATGAAGATGACAAGGACAAACAAAATTTAATGTAGTATTGCAGGCAATTTATTGTAACGTTTGTAGATTAATTTATTCTGTGAAGTTCTCTGCATGTCAACATTGTGATGGTAGTTAGTATTTGACCTTTTAGGATTATAAAATAATATTACGTCCGTAAGAATGCTATTATAACTTACGCTAACCCATCCATAGACGCTTTCATGTTTGCCTCCAGCCTCCTGACCCTAATGTCAAAACCAGTCATAGTAGTGAGTGATCTGGTGATGTTTTCAATTTCTTTTTCCACTTCCATTGGCTTAGCACCTACTGTCAGCACCAGTTGTTTGTTCTCGTCAAGCACGTATACCTTTAAAGAAATGATCATAGAATATCCAAAAGTAAATAATATTTTTATAGAAAAAAAAAGTGCGGGATCACATTACTCACACACAGTCCAAGGTAAAATTAAAAGATTAATAAAATATACTTTTGTGATATCCTTATAATTTTTTAAGCGCTTTGCAATAAGGTTATATAAAAATTTCTAACAAACCAATAAAAGCTTGTAGAAGTTGTAAATAGACAAATTTATTCAAGTTACTTACAAAAACATTAGCAATAGCCGACTTGCCGTCATCCGCACCCCTTTTATCAGTCGCTTTTACATCAAATCCGAAAACTCGGCCGGCATCGCGAGTCAAGGCCGACACGACGCGAACCCGACCCGTCACGGGGTCGATGGCGAACCGTGGGGCTTGCTCATTTATGATCTGGTAACGGATATCCGCATTCATCCCCACGTCCGCATCCGTCGCCTAAAATGTATGTTTAATTTAAAATTTAGACGATTAATTTTAAACTCTCGTTTTATTGCCTGAAATATGTTCGTAAATTCTGTTTCAGATGTGCGACAAATCCTTACTAATATTATAAAGGCGAAAGTTTCTATGTATGGATGTATGGATGGATGTTTGTTACTCTTTCACGCCAAAACTACCGGGTCGATTTCGATGAAATTTTGCACATGTAGCTTATAGTCTGGATTAACATATAGGCTACTTTTAATTGACATACCACGCGGGCGGAGCCGCGGGCGGAAGCTTGTAAATCATAAAAGAGAAAGGTTCTTTGTATTGGGTAGATAAAACAAAGTCAATGGCAGGTGCAGAATAGATAAAATGGTAATACTGCTATATTTTTCATTAAAATGTGTTTTTATTACGTATAAAATACTTTTATGAATAATTTATTTACCTTTAGCTGAATTACTTGGTAACCAAACGGTGCAGTTGTTGAAATGGCAGTAACCAAGGGTCGTCCACTATTAGTGAATCTCGGAGCATTGTCATTTACATCTTTTATTCTAACAATAACTTTTACGTCAAACTTAGTAAGACCTTCCATAACGTCATCGGCAACAGGGTAAATCATGTGTGGCAGTTCTCTACTTATTTTTTGTCTTTCTGCTCTTATTATTATTTCGTAAACGTCTTTTACTTCTCTATCTGGACTTCTCACTAAATACAGAGTACCATTTCTAGGATCAATAACAAAAGTTTTCTTTACTTCTGCATCATTTTCATTATAAATGAAATATTTCATCTTAAAATTTTCATAATGCTCAGTCAAATTCAAAGTTATCAATTCAACTGGTGTATGAACATTTTCATCTATTTCTAATTCATAATATCTAGATATAAATACTGGTTTGTCAGATACTTCTACATCATCAGGCACATCTGTCACAGTAAGCATTAAAATAGCCGTAGAACTTAGACTTGGTGATCCTAAATCAGAAGCGACAATTGTTACGTTATGAACAGTTTGACTTTCATAGTCTAATCTTCCTGTCGTCGTTACAATTCCCTCTTTTGAATCAATAGCAAATAAATGCATTTGGTTTTTTCTTTGAGGTAAGCTGTATAAAATAAGTCCATTTCCATTGCCTATAAAATCAGTGTCGTTTGCATAAACCTTAGCTACAACAGTTCCAATGGGAGCATTTTCTTCTAAAGTTGCTTTGTATACAGGCATCAACATGACAGACTCAAAATTGTGGTTAGAGATTTCATCAGCCTCTGGATGTTTCCATTCTAATATGTCATCGTATGCGAAGAATTTCGGGGCATTGTCATTTACGTCTAGTACTAGTACTTCAACACTTACTGAAGATGAAAGTTTTTTGTCATGTCCATTATCTTGAGCAACTACAGTTAATACATATTTGTCTTCTTTTTCTCTATCTAGCTCCCCGTTTACACTAAATACTCCAGTTTGCGGTGATATTTCAAACGGCAAATCTTTGGTTGTAGGTTGTATGAAATAAGTTAAATTAGCATTTTGTCCAAAGTCAGCATCACTTGCATCAACTTTACCTAATACTCTTCTAGTATATTGAGCTTCTTCTACGTTAAAACTGTACCAGGACTTCTTGAACATAGGGAAGTGATCATTAATGTCTTTGATAAAAAATCTAATAGAAATATGATCACTAAGCTCACCTCCATCCACAGCTGTAATATTTAATCTAAACTCAGCTTCTGGTGGTAATGTTCGTGCAACAATAATATGGCCTTGTCTTTCATTAATTACAAAATACCTTTTAATCTGCATAGTTTTTGTAGACACAGCATTTGGTGGAATAAAAACTTCAGAAATAAATTCATATCTCACTTGTCCATTGATGCCGCTATCCATATCTATAGCGTTTATTTTGAGTATAGTTGATCCTATAGCAACGTTTTCTGGTACCAAAAATAGCGGACCTAACGACTCGACATTCAAAGCGAACTTGTTTTTCGCCTTTGTTTCGGTATTTGTTAGCCCTGCTGTAGTATTACTTTTGCGTTCCCTATAAATTTTAACGGCAGATTTTTCATCAGCCTCCAATAATTCTACATTTTCTCCAAATGGTATTATAATTTGATTGAATTTAGGTAAATTGTCGTTTTCGTCAAGTACTGAAATCGTCAATTTAGCTTCAGAACTAAGACCACCTCTGTCTCTGGCTACAATGTTTAATACATATGAACTTTTCTCTTCTCTATCTAGCTTGTTACCTATAAATGTAACAACTCCAGTATTTTCATGCACATGGAACATTTCCCTTCCATCGCCAAACAGAGTATACATGAAAGAAGCATTTGGTCCCGAATCAGCGTCTTTGGCTATAATTTTGCTTGTCATTTTAACTTCAGTATCTTTAGCGGCATTTTCCATAATGAATCCTTCATACATTGGTAGTTCAAATAAAGGTGGGTTATCATTGTCATCATCAACATTTATAGTTACTTGGTAAATGCCAGCGCCTGATATCATTCCTTTGGTAAATTCGGCAATAACGGTCATTCTGTACGTGTCGCGTTTTTCTCTGTCGAGCGGTTTTTGAGCGTATATCGTACCGTCTTGTCCTGTGAAATAAAATCACACCCGTGAAATGTCCGAATGTATAAATAATTAAAAAAAACTTTTGCTCGAACGTAATAGTTTAAGTAACATGATAGTTTTACCCTAATTTGTTATTATACAGACACTTTTGAGACGAAAAGTAGGTTTGCACTTACCAATAGCAATATCATCAGTGACATCCTGTTGATTAGCAATAATGAATCTTATATTGCCAGAACTGTTAAGTGCACTCATGTTGACATGGAATATTTGTCCAATAGTTGCACCAGCGACATTTTCTTTGACATTAAATACCAACGGTGAATGTGCACCTCTGCAAAAAATCATAGAAATCGACAACTAAAAAAATACTTATTCCAGACTAGTTATTTCAAGTAGAAAGTATGATAGTTTACTTCAGTAGTACTCCTCTTTCATCATTGACATCAACAATGTGAACAGTAGCGTTTGTGGATATACTTAGATTGGCATTTTCTTGTATAGCTACCGCCTCAAAGTCATACATGGGCCTGTTATATTTTGTAAGTTCATCTATCACGGTGATTACTCCTGACCGTTCCTCCACTGCGAATGGTACTGTAATATAAACAAAATTGCTGCATTATTAAAGACATTCTTAATTTATTTATAATAAATATAAGCGGAAACAGTCAATTAGCCGAAGTTGTATTTATTATAAGTAATTTTATTGTTTGTTTTAAAAGCTGTTCGTTTTCCAAAGAATAAATTAATAAATAAATATTTTGTTGTAGCCAAAAGTGCTTTTAACTTTTATGGCTTACCTCCATCTTCATAGCTATGCAACAAATCATAAGAAACATCATTTTTCTCCATTGCATCATTGATACGAATTTGACCAACACTAGTACCAATACCAACATTTGATCCAACCCAAAATTCGTACGGTGCTCCTATGAATCCTGGCCTATCTGCTTTTGTACCTGTAGAAATATTTTTTGTTCAAAAGTTTGTTTATTTAAAAGATAACCCAGAGTTTTAATAATGTTTTTTTGATTTAACCTTTACTTGCCCTTGTTACGTCAATGGTAACAACAGCTAAAGAATATCTTCTTTCACTTGGATTAGCTGGTTGATCAGAAGCTTCAATAAACAAAGCGTGTCTTCCTTCTACGATAGGAGTCTCAGCAACGCTTACTGCTCCAGTTTTGGCATCCACTTGAAACGGAGATGTTATCGTCAAATTACTCGTTCTTTGCAAATCATACAACACCATGCCATTTCTTCCTAAATCAGGATCCACAGCTTTTACTTTACCAATAAATGTGCCAACTTTTGCGTTCGATTTGATTAAAAACTCATACAAATTACTTGGCACAAATACTGGGTTATTATCATTAGCGTCTAGTAGTGTTACTTCAACATTCACGTAGGACATAAGTTGATCATCAACATATTCTATATTTTCATTCTTTGTTCCAAGTTTATCAGGAAACACGTAAGTAGTTCTGTCTTTAGGCGATGGTATTCTAGGAGTTGTAGGTGTTCTTCGCCATTTTGAAAGACGTTTTTTATCTAAGAAAGTTCCAACTACGCTTGGGTTCTTTTCTTTGGCGTAAACTTTCATTTTCAGTGACGCATGTTGTTCTCTGTCTAAAATCGTCTGTAAAATATAAAAAAAATACATAGGATTTTATATAAATGGTTAATAAAATCAATTATTCAGAGTACTTCGTTTCTCACTAGTCATACAATACTGTTTGGGTGATTAGTGAGAAAAGAGACGCTCTTGTTATTTATCTATTTATTTTTATAAAATTCAAGCAATATATTGCAGACGATAAATCAATGACTACCTAGCATACCAATAATCAAACAACATCCAAAAAAAAATTGAATAAGTTTTTTTTACTACTAAAGTGTATATTATACTCGTACCTAAGTAATAACAAATACATGTTACGGTAATTTACCTGATTTCTAACAGTGAGCCACCCTGTCCTGGGATCGATAGTGAATGCACCTTCGGGATCATTCAGCTGATACGTAAACTCCCCATTATCTCCCTGATCTTTATCTGTTGCCATTACTTGCAATACGCTGAAGCCTGGAACAAACCGTGATTTAGTTACACGAACATTACAATTTATTTCTCGGAGTAATGTTTTCGATTTTGTTTATTAAAAGTGTTTTACCAAAATATGCAGTTAACTGGATAAATTATATTCGTTGTTCCTACATTATGGACTATGCAAAATACTTGTGCTTAATGGTATACCTAATTTTAATGGTAAAGCAACTTATTTCAAGTCAAAAAGAAAACTGGAATCTGAACTGAAATTTAAAAATAATTCTATGCAAACGTGGGATCTACGATAAAGACAAAAAGTAGCCGTACCTCGACACAAAAATTATTGCACTAGACAGCTATTATAAATAATAGTAAGTGGTTTTAGCCAGATAGTAAGTACACTTTTTTATTGCATATAGTATACGTACCATTAGGCAGATTTTCTACGATACTAATATTGTAGAAATCCACTTCGAATTCCGGCAGGTTGTCATTCAAGTCAAGCAATTCAATCTCAACCCTCGCCTGTGCAGTTTTTAGAGGATTGTCCACTTGAGACGCCTGGACTTGCAGCACGAATGTGTTTCCTGTAGAATTCAATGTTTTCCGTTATTAATAACTTGGCACTTAAGCATCAATTAGCGTTGGAAATAAATATTATACCGGACAAGTTCGCTTCAGCATCCAAGTCCACTTCCTTCTCAAGGAACAGGCTGCCATTTTGAGGGTCCAGGAAGAATAGCTTTCTTTCATTGCCAGATACCAGTTCGTATTTGAGAGCTGCATTCACTCCGAGATCCTGGTCAAATGCCTTAATCGGTGCCGGGAATAATAGCTGATTGTGGATTTTCTTACCCTTAAATTTAATAATAAAAAAAAACTATGTCAATATTTTTAATACTACTTATTTTTATAGTTTTGTTTTAATAAGTTCTAAATCAGTGATTTCATTGTGTATGTTGACGTTGATAAATAAATATATATTATGTTTCAGCTTCTAGACTTATTCGTTTTGAATTTGTGGTAGAACCAAGTCGAATTTACAAGTTTACATGTCGGTACTGTACAATACCTAATTTCTGTGTGGATACGTTACATACGTTAAGTGACAAACTTTTATCGTTACTTAGCTCATAAAACATGCGAGTAGTTTCTTTTGTTGAGTGGATTCCAAGCGACTTGGCTACGGAAGTACTTTTACTACTTAGAACGCTACAGTTGGTAAACTTTTGCAATCTAAGAAATTTTCGACCATGTTTCGTTGGCAGATTCATTGAGCTTCCTACTAACCAATTTTGCCAATATAAGAAAACTAACCAAAAGAAAATTCAAGGCCAAGTTTTAGTGCTTCCGAATCTTTATACAAATCTTTCCAGATACATGGAAAATATAGTAATTCATCTCGATCTTATTTTTTTTGTAACAAGTAAACTTGCAGAGTATAACATAAAAACTACCTATCATTCAGCATACAAATTAACATGAACAACAATGTCATATTATTCTTTGTAAAATTTATTCGACGCAAATGCTTTGGTCACACGTAATGTGTGAACCGGCGAGACAGTGCACTTGGGCCGGTGCCCGATTATACTAGTACGAGGACCAAGTACTGTCTCGCCATTGGGTGTAATCAAGGCAAAATTGACAAGACCATGGCCAGTGCAACCAGATCTAAAAATAAAACCGTTTGTATTTACCATAAGAGGATAGAATTCAGGTATCTGAGTCTTGTAGAGTTCAGAGGTGAATTTGGGAGGCAGATCGTCGTTGTCTTGAACTGTGATACGGACGGTCGCGTTCGAGCTGCGAGGAGGTGATCCACGATCCTGAAATATGGAAAGAGAAATTAATTTATTGTCAGCATCATGTAGCACAGGATATTACTTGTCGGTTTTAAGAATATAAAATATGAACGTTTCCTAATGATATTTTTATACAAAAAACTGATTTGCCATTCAGTTGGGTATACGTAATACGAACAAATTCTTATTTATTGACTAGCTGAAGTTTTTGTAACATTATTCTGATAGCACAAACCAACAACCCTGTAGCAAATTAGTACTATTTCTATATAATTAGAACATTGAGCATCTCTATGTGAGTATGCGTGAGGTAGTTTAGCGCGATGGAGTCTATTGCGCTAAAACACCTATTAAGTTTACTCCTGTAATCAAAGTTTAGTGATAGACTAATTATAAGTTTACTACAAACTACAAGTACGCTTAACTGTTCACTTAAGTCATTATTACAGGTAGGTATTGGTTAATTGAATCCCTCGTGGTTATACTTCGTATATGCGCCACTGAGAGTATTATTAAATTGTATTAAAAATCGGCCAAGTGCGTGTCGGGCCACGCGCAATAATGTTCCGTAAAAATTGCTTTTTAAAGTTAATTATCTCGCAAATGGATCTCTAAAACAAATAACTGTCTCAACAAGCCCTCAGTGCTTCTAACAGATTTATGTAATGAAACCATTGGGGTGCAATAGATACCTAGATAAAAAAAACTATCCACACTTTATATGTAGCAGAGATAAAAGATTTTTTTTTCAAATTTTTATTTTATCACGTTTTCAGCATAGTTTATTTATAGTATGTTTATGCTAAATTTTAGTTTTCTAGCACTATCGGTTTCGATGCTATATCTCGGACGAAACTATAAGGGACGAAGCTATAGGCACTACGGAACCCTAAAAACTCTTTGTGATGGATCCAGTCAAATTCGCAATTGAATAAAAATTAAATTAAACAGGGAGACATACTATTTTTGATTAGAACTAAAACGGAAAATATTAAATGCTTACACAATTTTTGCCTTTAAGTAAAAAAAAAATGGCTTCTGACATGATAATGTACTTTATCGGCAGATTTAAACTTACCGAAGCAGTAATAACAAGCAAGAATTCCTTATCCCCAGCATCGTAGTCTAAAGCCTTCTTCAGCACGAGTGCTGGTTTGTGGGAACTCTCGAGGGCGAAGTGACTATCAGGATCTCCTGAGATGATGCTGTACTGGACGTCGGAGTTTGGTGTGTTGGGTTTATCCCGGTCGAAAGCGCGGATGCCTTTGAAGATGGTTATTCCTGGAAAGAGAAGTTAACGGTATCAGTAATATATTAAGGAAAATTCCTTGAAATCTCTCTTAATTTTAATGAATGTTGTAAATGCATTATAATATTTTGTCCTGAGGTTTTACTGTATAAAATATTTCAAGATCTGGCTCACAAAGTACTATCATATAGGGTTTTTTTTATTTATAAGAATGGCATTCTTATAACATTGAAACGATAAAACTGCAACGTATTACGCTTAACTAAAGCTTTTTAATTTTTTTGTTGTTATAATATTAAGACAACAAAAAATGTAAATAGCTTCACTTAATTTTCCTTTTAACGTTACAATAACGAAATCTTGACTAATTTCACTGTGCATTAAATTCTAAAATATTTCAAGCATCAAACAGCTTCAAATATTTTTGGAAATAAATCTGCAGTTGCGTACAAAATATATATTCTCACAATTTGAGCCCCGAATTATTGCGTCTGGGGGAGATCAATGACAAAATACAAAATTTTGTTTAAATTTCGGACAACAATGCTTTGAACTTTGTTAATATTACGAAGGCAGAACTTCCTTCAAGAATAATAATATCTCGTGGCAGATTACACAAAGAAAACTAAAAATAGATCCATAGATCCCTCGAGGATACTTTCCTAAGTAATCGGTAGAATAAGAAGATTTTTCCAAGTTCAAATGTACGATGTTCTGCCCACGTGAATATAGGGGCGAACGATATATAAAATGTATGGTTCCAATATTTGCTTCTTTCAATGCACTATCCGCTTTCATTCGTTAGATATTACAATTCATGTACTTTTTCTGCTCCTTTTGAGTATAATATCATCAATTCTTGTTAATGTTTAGTTTATTACCGCGGACATTTTGACGTTACCACATCACCATAAAGATGTGATCTACTTTAATTAAATTACTTACATGATTGTTTTAAAGAAAAATACAAATAGCCTAATAATTGCTAGCAGAAGTATTACGTTGTAGTAGTATAGTTTAAATAATACCTAAAAAGAAAATCTTAAAGTTTATGTGACAAGTTGTCTTGTCACATTAACTTTGCACAAGTTCACACATAAAGTTATACATTTGCGAGACCATCTTATATTGCAAATGTATATAGCTCCAAGTATTGCTGTGTATACGACATACAATTTTATTAGTAGTATTTTTTTGGTACAACAACAGCAGTATTATACAATCTACGTACCTGTAGGAGTCAGTTCATCGACGTTTACATGGTAGGGTGTGTCCACAAACTGCGGTATATTGTCATTCACATCCTCGATGTATACCGTCACTGATAAATAGGCCGATATCTGAAAACAAACATCACATATACATTTAACATCCAATTTGTTAGCAGCAGCAGATATAGATAGATACCGACACTTTAGGTAAACGGCCGCATACTGTACACTAGGCTAACGAAACAACGCAACCCGAAACAAAAATGAAATTGTTAGGTTGGTGTTCCAAAATCATTGACCAACATGTTGATTGGTAGAGAATGCCTATGGCATTAATTCCGCCTTTTTACGATATAGTACGCCTATGTACATGAAGTTTAAAATAAATAATTAAATCATGCCCAGTTGAATTTCCAATCGAGCCAACTTCAGACGCTTCATTTTTACCACTTAAAACTTAATTGTTTGCTGCCTTGACAGTTTCAGAGATTGAGACCTTTGATATCTAATTTCCTTTATAAACCTACTGATAGTCCTGTCTGTAATATCTTTTCTAGGTATAAATAGAAGGTCCTATGTCAATGACCTGCACAATATTGAAGCAGAATCTTCACAATAATTGATAAGAAGAGATTTGAATTACGATGATTATAGTGAGATGAAAGGCGGGTAATTTAAGAAGCGAACCAAACAAGAAATTTGTTTAAATTTGTAACACATACTGAACAAATTACATTAAAATAAAACAACGCTGTCTTATTAAAAGTTAATAACGTGACTTATTGTACAATCCAACAGACAGATTTCAAATTAATAATTGTTATGTTTTTTTCAAAGATATAGATTACAGTAAAAAAAAAATATGATCGTTCGTAATTTGTATTCAAAGCTCATCAAGCATTTGCATCCAACTGTCGCTGCGTTCCAAAAAAAGTAGGACACTGCCACAATCAACCGGACTGGAGCAAACATAACCCTTTAACGGTGCCAGATGAATTGTAAACGGAAAGATTAAAAATGTTATTCTATTACATATGCGAATGAATTAAGGACGGCTTGAGATCCCTTGGGCCCTAAAAGAGCTGAAAATGATCCAACTGGTAACTGGGTGAAGGACGCAGGCTATCGGGCTGGCTTTAACTTTCTGCCGTATTGTTTAACAAACATTTTTGTTTTCGTACCAAATAATCCTTATACTTGTGTGAATAGAGATCATTCTTGGTTGTTTCAGATTTGCAATTAAGTTTGTCTTCAAGTTGCAAATCTTTCAAAAATCCTTGCAACGTTGGATTTAAATCGGATAGGGTGAGTCTCTTGTAATTTTGTTATTAATATCTCATTTTAATCGGCCTTCATGTCAAAATTATTGTTAATTGTAGAAAAAAATTCAAATGCATTTTTAATATCAACCATCTCAGCCTTGAGATTATAACATTGCCGCCATTATTTTTAGGTGTGTATTATAACATAGTACGTTGGTGAACTGTTGATATTCAAACACTGACAAACGACGCCGATATTAAATTTCGTAAAGATGCCACATGTGCCAGTTGACCTACTTCAACATTTGATATTTACACAAAAACGTTTGGGATATTGTTTTAAAAATGAGATCACGATACTGTGTAGGTATCTTTACCATCTTTCTTTTTCCAAAAAACCCGGTTACCTATTTGAAGCGTCCTGTGTTATGTAACGACAGTAATGTTATATCCTGTTTTTTGTTTTTTTTTGTGTTTATTGTGTTTTTTTTTTCCAATCAAAGAAAAAAAAATCTACACTTATCATAAGCAACATTTTATTCGTGTTTACCTGTTCTTAATTTGTGGTTTCTGATTATCATAAAGATATAATAATAATAATAAATCATTTATTTCATTAGCATAGGCCCATAGATAAATACCTTAACCTAAAAATACATAATTATAAATAAAAAAGAGGGTTTTTTTTTTATTGCGCATATAGAATTCGTTGTCTTGCTATATATATATGTACTTGTTACATCACCTATTTTGTTATCGTTGCAATACTTCCAATTTTAACTAATGGAAAAATGTTAACCTTAGTTAATGACTAACTTTGAAATCAAAATTAGTTCATCGAAGGAAATTAACAAACTTGTAACATACAAGATCATCTCCAGAATCGAAGTCACATCCAAGCCGGAACTTTACGATGTTCTGCGGAGAATCGCTATCAACCAACTCATCCACGCTCTGTGCTAGCACAACTGACACGTGTGTTCGGTTCACATCACGGTACGTGAACAGGTGGGCATCTTCTTCACGGTCTACTGGCTGGAGGCTTAGGTTCTTTCTGAAAAAGGAAAATAATACGGTTTGAGTAGTTATTGATGACTGTTGAAATGGCGTTAGACTATACGGAAGCCAAAACTTTAAGTTTGTTTGATGCTACTTATTGAATAATCTGTTTGTAACTTATAGGTATAGTCAAATAATTTTGAGTTGCATTTGCAACTATTGCGAATTTACTAAAGTTTGTGATTGTATCCGACTCGGAATTCGTGTTCATTTCTGCAGTTTAAAATGATCTCTCAGAAACATCATCTAACCTAGGACTAATTAGTACCCGTACCCACTTAGCTAGCTGTAGAAATATTTACTAATCAATTATTAATCATGCTATTATTTCGTAAGTTGAATAAAAAATGAAATGGTCAAAAATTAAATTGATACTTTAGCGGTTGTCAATGTTATTAGGCCACTTTACAAAAATAATGAATATATTAGCTTACACTTTGAAATAAGTAACTTGTGAAATATGTAACCTTTTCACTGCAATACAATCTGATTTATATTTTGCCAGTCTTAAAAAAAATGCCTAATTATAGAATGTGTAACAGCGCCATCTCGTATTGCGTAATGATACTATTTCTTAGCTGAGTGAGGCTGCTCTTAGGACTCCCAAGTCGTAAAAACCTTTTGGTTTCCTCGCTAGATGGCACACTATCATGCTTTTATAAAAAGTTAGATATAAAAAAAAATACCTCAACTAAACATTTAAATTCGTACAAGTGTCATAAAACAGTAATGCACGTTTAACACCATTTCCGTGTCATAGAGCTCAAAATAATAACCCAAAAGTGTTATGATGACATAATAAGTGAGAAAATAACAATAATTTGTTTAATTACTACAGAATTTACTGAAATTCGCACGGTACAAACGGAATCCGATCAAGCTATACATTGCCAGCATAAGATGGTCTTGCTTTATATAGGCTTTCTGGGCAATGCGAGTCCAGCTTATCCTGGAAAAGTATTGGTTGATCCGTAGCCGTCGTCTGTGCTTGCCCGGAAACTGGCCAAGGAAGATATTCATCTTGTATAAACCAAACCAGCCATTGTTTAAATGTTATTTGCTATAATTAGTGATGCAATCGATATTCATGTAGTTTTGAGTGTATCGTGGGAACTAATCAAAATCTGTACTTGAAGCGTTTATGTTTAACAATTAAAGTAATCATTAATAAAATGATGACCGGATGGCGGAGTGGGTAGTGTACCTGCCTTCGAGGCTGAGGTCGCGGGTTCGATTCCCGCTTAAGACAAATCTTTGTGCGCATGAACATGGTGGTTTGTCTTAGTCTGGGTGTTTCTATGTATAATAAGTATGTATTTACAAAAGAAAAGTATATAATATATACTTTTCTTTAACTAGAATAACTGATACTAATACATATTATGTATTAGTATCAGTTATTCTAGTTCGCTTAGTTTGGGACTAGATGGCGTTGTGTGTGAGTTGTGAAATATTTATTTATTTATTTTAATTAATTTAATGTTCAATATTTAGGTCTTGGCCTTACTAATGAGGAGACAAGTAACTTCTTGACCTTATTATATAAGACGATGGGACACACTTAACATATATAAGGCTCATTGTTCGATTTTTATGCGGAACACTTCACTCAAAATAAGCTTTTATAATTTGGAATTCAAAGCAAAATAAAAATATGGGTTAAAACCTTAGACTAACTTTGCACATCAATCTACCGCTACTTAAAATTGTGTGCATAACATATTAATATTATTGCTAATTATTCATATTTCGTTAGTTGTTATTGCTCTATTTTATTTTACTTTTGCCTAAGCTGAAGCTAACTTTCAAGTAGTTTTACTAATATTTTAAAATACATAAATTAAGAAACAGTCGAATTTTCTTTGGATCCGAAGCCAAACTTCTAATCTACGAATCTTTTGACTGTATAATGTAAGTCTTTTCGGCGGTATCTTAAGGTTCAACCCCATCAGGACCCAGCTCCAAATATGTTTAACTGTTTCTAAGTACTAGATTGCTAAGCATGGCTAAAATGTTATATAACAATTAATTCAAAACCCAAAAAATAACTTATTTAGCAGAAGAATGGTAAGAAAATGCGTAAGTATATATTTTTTGTGTCTAATCATAAATCATCAAAAAATAAAAACTTCTGTAGCTACCTTGACATATAAAATCTGATGGTATCAAATGTTAAGTATAATATCAAGAAAATATTAATTTGGAGCAAATTGGAACTCATCAGATATTCATTAGCTTATGGACTAATCTTGATCGTAACGTTTTTTTTTGGTTTAATAGTTTGATTAATGATTTTTCAATCAACTTAAATAAAAAAATGCTGAGGCATTTCCACAGCCAAGGTTAAAAGATAACCTTTTCTGGTATTCACGTGATGATTATTTCATCTAACTAAACTCCATTCATGATAGTAATTTGAAAATGATCTACATTATTATTATTATGTCTAAGTCAAGCTGAGGCACCTTAAAATCGCTTCATGTTAAGTTAGTTTTGCAGAAAGAAGAAAAGAAGATCAAAAATGCTTTTTAAATACAAGTCAGATAATACTGCCGCGAAACCGCAAAACTTAAATTTTAACAGCTTAACATTATATTTTCAAGCATTCCACTTACTATATATAAACTACGAGGGTTTTCTTAAGGTGGAATACTTCGTCACTATTAAAATTTGGTGCTATAAATGGAGAGATTAACGAGTCAAATTAAAACGTTGTAGATAATGTCATAAAGTCTCTATTAAATCTCCTCTAAACCTGTGTTTTTACACCAGATGGCGCTCTCATTGGAAGAGTAGTTATCTCGGCTACGATAACCAGCTGTTACACAGCCTAGATCTAGCCTTACTAATCTCTATGCATAGTATTACGATGCGTATAAGATACCAGATTGAAAAGTGAGATAGCTGGTATATTGAGCTACATTTGTGGAAACTGACCTGTTTGGGTTTGAGTTATTATGATGGGTAGCGATTTGGTTATCTTGCAATAAATAATTATTAACATCATGCTAAATGAAAGAAATTATATATTTTAAAATAAATACCTATGTTCGACTTTTCTTTAAAATATTGTACGTGACCAGTTATAAAATTTTTGATAAATCTCGAAAGCTTAAAAACATATAAAACAGTTTTTACCAAAAATGGATTATATATTTTTTTAATAAGGCCAGGTCTTGAATCTTGTTTCTTAAGAATAACTTTTTAATTTTTAACCTAATTAAAGAGACATAAATTTGTATTTGTCACGAAAATTAAACCTTAAATTCCATCCCGAAAAAGCGATCCTGTTTCAAATAATGTGGTGAGTTCTAATAATGCACACCATTTCAAGTTCCGCCAAACATTTTTCTATATACATTCACAGTTGTCTCCAACTGTAAAAGCATTACGCAAATAAGTCCAACCGTTTTGTAGATAACATCATTAATTTAATTTTATAATGTTACAAACATCACGCAATCTTTGCTAAACTTGTAAATGTTAACGGAATAATAAAGATTTTTTTTATTTCCATTGTTTCATTTGAAAGCTAGATTTGAATAACCATTAAGTGCCTGAACGGCTTTGGTAACAATCAATAATAATAATAGAGTAGTCAAAAGTTATTATAATTGCAATTTGTTATTGGTTCAATTATATATTGACCATTTGGTATTGTTTGAAAACACTGATAATGGCAAAATATCAAAGGCTTATTATACAGCCCGGTGTTGTATAAGGCTCCAATCTCACTTGTTTTAAATGTTGTATAGTTGTGCAGTGTAATTATATAAGATATACGAATTTTAATAAAGTTTTATATTACAGCGGGTAACTCAACTATAAATTAATGAATAATGACCAAATACTAACTTTGGAGCCCTGACCTCTAATGACATAACTGCACTTTTAAATGCAATCAGTTAGCAGCAGCCCGAAGTGTAGCTGAATTTTGATGTTTGTAGAGCTCTTGTAAAGAGTAAAACCAAAGCACCGCTGTCTCACCTTTAACCTGCCACCAAATCGAAGTGCATGCACTGTAATGTTTCGGTGGTTAAGAGGTGAGATAAGGTCCTAAAATTACTGGCACATGAGGCATAACATCGTAGCCCCAGGTGCAGTGACGTATTTGCAATCAACTTTTCTGGTTTTTAAAATGTTTATTGATCATAAGCAGTAGTACTCACTGGTCTACACAGCCGTTAACATACGTTGTATAAAAATGGACAAAAAGAAATAAGCAATTTTCATAAAATGGTGCAGTTTTATTTGAGCAAGTGAACGCCTATATCTAAATCATGTCATTCGATTTTTATATAAGTTCTGTTCAGCTGCATATATTTAAAAGACATTTAGAATGTCTCCATCCTTGTAGAATAATCATCATTCATCACCATCATGTTACAGTTTAAATGTAAATTCAAACTGTCAGTTGTAAATTGATGTATTTTAATGTGTATTTCATCTACATTGATCGCGATTGTCGTTTTGCAATCTCACTATCAGGCAATAGTTACTGTAATTTATCGTAATTTAAATCTTTTCATTCAGTTTTCTTTGTAAAAAGTCTAAAACGTCCTTGCTTGTACCGAACAGAGAAATTATTTGCTCAAAAATTATAACTATGAAATTATTTGCGCCTGTAATTTAGAAGCAAAAGTTTAGCGGCAAGATATTTCTAAAAAACATTACGTATATAACAACTATATCTTATATTGTTTTATTATTTATTTTACCCAGAAGGGTATGACAGAGCTGAAAAACACCCACATTTAACCTGGCATGTTTAGGTCCCATGGGATAGGGGGTGAGCCTATCGCTATCCAACTGGCACTATTTCAACTCCGTGCTGCCATTGTGAATTGCCCGACGGAACGTTCTCACAATAACACTGCCGAGATTTTGAGATCTCGCGGACAGGCGCATACGCTAACCAATAGACCATCGAGGTAGATAAAAAAAAGGGGAGGTTAAATGTTTTGGCACTTGTCCACATGACTTGACCAGTCTCGGCTGCATTACTATTTGTAGATAGAAAAAGCTAACAATATAATTATTTACATAAATTTTGATGATACCAATCTTAATTGCAATTTATTAGAATTAAATTTGCTATCGCATAATAATTATGGTGTTATTAAATAAAACGCACACATTAACGACCAAAAGTGCCGCCCACTTTCGGAAGTAATTAATCGACAGTAATTATACCTACACCTAATTGATTAACTACAATCAAAGTACCGACATAATTATTGATTTGAATGAAAAAGTTGCGTAAACATAATAAAGTTATGTAAGAATAATAAATAGAAAGTCAACCCTAAGTAATTTGAAATTGCTGGGAGATTTCCTTCAGAGAAACCGCAGTTCAATCTTGATCTTAAATCGAAAAGAATAGCAATTCAAAAACTTAGTGCTTGAATAACTTTACTGTTACCTAATAGGGCTAAGAGGACTATCAAGACGCAAATAAAACCGATTGTTGTTAGTATCATACATATATCTATTATACTCTGTGCCAAAATCAGAGAGACAAAAATCCTGTAGCAAAATCAGCAAAACAAATATCGAGCTCTTAAATGTCAAATTCACAAATAATTATTTGTAAATTACATTTCGTACCTCGACTTTGGTCTCTCTTTCTTAATATTTTGGAGCTCGCTGTACAGAGTATAGGATGTTCTCCTATTGGCTCGTTTTTAAACGAGCCAATAGGACAATAGCCAATAGCCAATTCCCTTGACGTTTACGTCAAGGGAATCGATCAATTCCGATCGATTTGGGTTTAAGTAATAACACCCTTTTAGTAGGTAAAGTTTGGATACTGTAACCAAAAATAAGGTATTAATTAATATGTATTCGATTGATTTTCAAATCAGTGTATAATGTACTATTAGTACTATCGAAACACACCTATCTTTGTTTCTCTGCACCCCCCAAGGTTGACTGTTGGAGAATGTTACTAGGCATTAATAAATAAATATAAAAACAAATAAGGTATATACCTATACATATTTTTGATGCGAAATTTCGTTTGATCAACGAGCATCAGACTCAATAATATACAGTTTCAATATGCGGTCAAAAAAATCGTGATACCACATCACGAAATGATTAAAATATTAATTAAAATACTAATTATATTATCATAAAAATAAAATTAACAACGTAATGAAACTTAGAACAAAGATACTCGTATAAATGAAGATCAAAAAAAAACATCTATCAAATATTGAAAGCAATGCTGACTACATCTTGATGTAACTTCTTTTGACGATAGGTCAATTTAACCAGGTCACAACGCAAAGAATGTAGGTAAATTATTAAGTACTTATGCCAAGTGTTTTCGACCAGCAAATGGCGAAAGGGTCATAAAACAGGCACTGATGGACAAATCATTGCTAATATCAGGATATTGTTTAAATTTAAATAAACCACGGCAGTTCTTCTTGACACAAACACACACTTTGCGCTAACCATATGCCTACATAAAATAATTCTTAAATTACTGTTAAAGTTTTTTGTAAAACCAAATTATCACTATAAATTGACGGTCACTTTCCTGTTTTGTATAGTGTAGAATGAAGAAATATATTTTTTTTCGAGGACTTCTTGTGTGAATATTTAATATTCATTTACGCTTTCTAAACCATTATCCTATTAAATTTGAGTATCCTTGTTGTATAATCTAAGATTAAGTTTTACCACCACACTAAAAGTTTATTTTACGAACACATTGCTTTCATGAAATGGATTAGCTGGACCCAGATTTTTAAACTTAGATAATCCTATTATGAATGCATGGTATAATATCGGATGCACAAAATGCGTTTTTATACGATTAGTGTTTAATGATATGCTACAGCGAATGATTACTCATTAAGCGTAATAATTGATAGGTCCGACAATTGGCGTTTTACCGGTCTATTGAACATGCGCTGTACATAAACACTTATAAACTATTGACAATATTAAATTGATTTTGATAGATGTTTCTGTCAGCTTCGTAACAAGTTGAATAATGGTATAATAAAATACAAATAACAATAATTTGAAAAATAATTATTTTTATATATCAATCCAGTCAAAAAGTATTTGACTGATTTTTTTCCCTGTGTCTTCTTACCTCTTTGAAATGATTGATTTTGATTCTTTAGAATGTTCAATTGAAATAAGGTGTTTTTTTCGTATTTTCTCGTAAGAACTAGTGTAATAAATTTAGTTACTAATTCTGTACAAACGGTTTTAGGCTTTTTGTAAACTAAAAATATGGTGTACGGTGGAAATGATAATAATATATTATAACCTTCGATTAAACAAGGTTAACTTATTCGAATAATAATAAGTGAAAATGCTTTTTTATGAATTAGCATAATGATAACATAAAGGTTATATACCTTAAAGTTAAAGTGCTTACATAAATGAAAATTAAAACTAAACGATTTTATCTTTTTACGTTAGACGTGAGATTTGGTTCAGTATGATACAATCATTAGGTCCATAAGAAAAAGTTCATCGTTATTCCGTAATATCTTTTGTCAATTAGTGTACTTTACTGGAATATTCAAGTCTTCTTTAATATGAGTTTTCAGTTTGTCTTGATGTCTTTGTGTCTGGATAAATAAAAGTGTTGCTTTGTTCGTGTATATTTTTTATGGTTATACTATAGTATAACTGTAAAAGAATTACTATATACATTAAATAAAAGATAATATTTATTATAAACTTACTAAATTTATTAAAAGTCGTAAAAAACTCAGGTGTTAAAAAAATTGTCCGTATCGATGTCGACCGCAGGTAACGTGAAGGCTGGCAGCATTGCCACGTTGTATAGCTATGCTGATCTTTTGTCCAAAGTAGAAGCTAGCCTTCTGGTCACATGAAAAGTCAACTAAGCCAATAATTTTATTTTCACCACACCAGCACGAAAAAGATCGTTTGCTTGCCAGAATTCAGTAAGTAAAAACCGTTTTTACTCACTAGTGAGGCAAAGTGATTCAAATTTTGAAACACAAAATCCTTTCAATGAATAGGCGCAAAAGAAAAACAAAGCAGCCACCATGTAGGTTAGTAATAAATATTGACATCTATTTTATTAAATAACTACATACAATACGTTTTAATTATTTTAAATTATATAAATACGCGCTTATTTAGTATTTTAATGGTTTTATATTCGCGATTGACCATTAAATTAAATTAAATCAGGTACTTAATATCTTATGACTCTATAAATAAATGTTACGGAACGAATTTCCGAACGCACGATTTAAGAAAAAAAGTCTGTGTCTGTGTCAGTCATCGCGGGAAACTATACATTCTTTTCAGTTTATGTTTAATTGTTTACTGGTGAATCCAGTGATGAAGAACTTTGTGGAACTCCAAAAGAGTAGCTACAACTTGCTTCTAACACAGAAGTTTGCTTTTTTACCAGAAAAATCACGTGAAAAGTATTTCAAAGCGTACGACATATTTAATTAGTGGCGACTTACAAAAGGCCCTAAAACGCATTCTGAATTGGTATTACTGTCGTATTTCATGGATTTTTTCCAGGTTAAGCAATCGAGTACGAGTTTATTTAAATATTAATATTTTCTCACTGGAAGAGGTGAAAAGTTTTGTATGTAACGCGTGAGAAAAATTTAATTTCCAGTTCGTGACCTCTTAAAAGCTTTCGCTTGCGAAGTAGTCTTTATTAGAATCACTCGCTACGCTCGTGATTCAATTTAAGACTACTTCGCAAGCTCAAGATTTAAAATTGGCACTCACAACAGAAATATAAACTTTTTCTCACTTGTACCATAAATAACTAGTTATTCTAAATTCATATTATGTTATCTTGACATTTCTCGACAAAATTTCACAAAGAGTAGAAAGCACAATATCAAGCTAGTTTTGAATATTATCAGTCATTATTGCAGTCTAACACATTAGCTAATAGAAAACAATTTCGATTTCATGTATACAGTAAAAGTGGATGTACAGATTCTTGTACAATAAAGATAATTTTATTCAATTATTCAGACGTTTTATATTTATGTATTATAATACCAACTTCACTTTCAACTTACGATACTAATATATGACATGTATAAATAATACTAGACTTTCAGTTTTCGATGTAAATATGTTTAAAGATATCTAGTAGTTACTTTGAGATGCTTAAAATAAAGATGCAGAAGTGGAGATACATTAGGTTACCTAAGTTTAATAAATTGACAATAATTGATAAAAAAAACCGACTTCAAAAAGTAGGTAAACTAAAAAGCAAAAAATAAATTTACTTCGCACAAAATAATACGTTTTTTCATTTAGTTAAATAGAAATTATTAAATAATTATTTTATAATTCTGAAGTCGGTGCCAAGTATCAACAACCTTTCCACAATATCAAATTACAGTGCGCGGTCGCCCAGTATTAGTACTTACCACAGAAATATAACTAATATTCAGTCAGAAAAAAGTTGTTAGAACGATTGATATTATCTATACAGAGTTATTAATTGTTTACTTGGCACCGACTTCAGAATTATAAAATAATTATTTAATAATTTCTATTTAACTAAATGAAAAAACGTATTATTTTGTGCGAAGTAAATTTATTTTTTGCTTTTTAGTTTACCTACTTTTTGAAGTCGGTTTTTTTTTTTGTTAAAAATTATTTTATTTTACGATTTTAAGTGATGGGTAGACCGAGCAAGAATGTTTCTCGAATGAGGAGACGACGGTTACTTAAAACGGAAAACGTATTAATAATAAACAAGAATTTAATCCTTTCTCCTGACTATTGAGGGTCACGACCTTCCATCATCAGCTCATTTGACACAATAACTAGCGGTAGGAATTAATATGCGTACAGTAGTGAAAGAATTATCCTTTAACTCCTAACTATTGAGGAGTTGACCTTCCATCATCAGCTCAACCACATAAAATTATTGCGACCAAGCGTAAATCCTTGTGTAGCCTCGATTAATAAAATATGAGGGTTGCCCCAAATTTCTCTGGGATCCCATCATCAGATCATGACATGCTGACAATGGGACCACCTTTGAAAAATCTCCGTTCCAACAGCTCACTTGACATCATAACTAGCAGTCTGAATATGTGTACAGTAGTGAAAGAATTATCCTTTAACTCCTAACCATTGAGGAGTTGACCTTCCATCATCAGCTCATCCACATAAAAATACGTAAATACTGGTGTAGCTTTGAAAAACACACTAAAAACATTACATGTGCCTATAAAATTTGAGGGTTGCCCTCGATTTCTCTAAGATCCCATCATAAGATCACGACATGCTGACAATGGGACCCCTTTGGAATCATCTCCTGTCCAACAAAAAAAGAATCATCAAAATCAGTTCATAAACGACGGAGATATCCGTGAACAAACATAAAAAAAAAAAAAAAAGTAACATATATACGAATCGAATTGAGAACCTCCTCCTTTTTTAACCGACTTCAAAAAAAAAAGAGGTTCTGTATTCGATCCGTATGTATGTATGTATGTATGTATGTATGTATGTATGTATGTATGTATGTATGTCACCTTTTTATGTTCGCGATTTTCTCGGAAACTACTGATCCGATTTGAATGCAGATTTCGGTATTTTAATCCTTGTGTTTCAAGGAAGGTTTTAGTATATAATTTATCATAATCTGATAAAGATCTTTGGAGACAGGCAACGGAACTCTTCAAAAACGAATAGCTAATGAACCACGTTTTGTGCAATCGTGTATCTATGTATTGTTTTCACCACTACATAACATAACATCATGCCTGTGTATGCTTTGAAGGGTAAGCAGAGACACCCTACTTACCTACCCTTAAAGTACCGAAAGCTCTTAGGTTTGGACGGGTCTTACGTTTCAGCATATTTGTTATTATCGTAGTGATTACTTATGATCATGAAGATCTCAGAAAGATTTTTTTGATAATATATAAGGATTTGATAATAAAAAAAATAAATAAAAAAAACTAATTAAAAAAAAAGAATATTCTTAACTCGAGCGTATTCTAAATATTATAATATGTACTATTTTTTTTCAAAGAAAAAAGAACCGCCTTCAATAACTCAAAAGTAAAAAAACTAAGACACTAAAAAGCTTGAAATAAAAAAATAAAATAAAAAAAAAACTAATTAAAAAAACTAATAAAAAAAAAGAATATTCTTAACTCGAGCGTATTCTAAATATTATAATATTTTATGTACTAATTTTTTTCAAAGAAAAAGGAACCGCCTTCAAAATATTCGCTAAACTTTGCTTACCTTTATATTAATTTGTTTAAAACAATAAACCCAAATAATTATGTTATACCAATTATTTATATTTTTCGTCGTATTCTTTCTTTATTTCTCTTCTTTGTGTAGCCTCGATTAATAAAATATGAGGGTTGCCCCCAATTTCTCTGGGATCCCATCATCAGATCGTGACATGCTGACAATGGGACCACCTTTGAAAAATCTCCGTTCCAACAGCTCACTTGACATCATAACTAGCAGTCTGAATATGTGTACAGTAGTGAAAGAATTATCCTTTAACTCCTAACCATTGAGGAGTTGACCTTCCATCATCAGCTCATCCACATAAAAATACGTAAATACTGGTGTAGCTTTGAAAAACACACTAAAAACATTACATGTGCCTATAAAATTTGAGGGTTGCCCTCGATTTCTCTAAGATCCCATCATAAGATCACGACATGCTGACAATGGGACCCCTTTGGAATCATCTCCTGTCCAACAAAAAAAGAATCATCAAAATCAGTTCATAAACGACGGAGATATCCGTGAACAAACATAAAAAAAAAAAAAAAAGTAACATATATACGAATCGAATTGAGAACCTCCTCCTTTTTTAGAAGTCGGTTAAAAAATATAAATCAATTTTATGAGCAACTCCTTTTCTCATGCATTCTTATTGAAATCTCGTTGATTCTTTATTAATATTCATATTTGTTGATGGACCAAACGTGTTTCTGAAAACTAGAAGAACTAATTAAAGGTTTAACGAAGTAAAAAGCGTGTACGATTCAATTATCCGATTCAATGCAGCATTTAATTCACCGGTGTAATAATAAAAACGTAGGTAATCGGTGAAAAACATCAACTAACAAGAACATAAATCATTATTTTATTACTTTACTAATAATGTTACGTTGCGACTTATTACTTAACAATTAAAAAAGTATTATGAAGGAAGTTTTTTGTAAATACTTTAGATATTTATGACTTTCAATAAGAATTGTCTATGTAGTCAGAACCTTTAATTTTAGGACCTAATTTTCGAAAAAAATTCAAGTCGTCTTTGTACTTTTTTCTAAATTACTGAGATACTAAATATGAATAGTAAATTGTGTTAAGATTATGCTTTGAAAACGTACCTAAGTAGTAAGTAAGTAGTGTCAGCGTTATATTTGGCGAACGCATAGATAATTTTCGGTTGTTAATCTCATATTACTATGTATTTTTAATTTAATTGAATTCAATTTAATTTAAAGTAGCTTTAAATACAAAAAAGTTTAATAGCAAAATTATGCACACGAGGAAGATTATTCTGTACATCATAACTCAAATTGAACAGAAAGTGATTTGCTTATTTCTATCCAGCTATTAACTAACAATAACCGAAACTTCCTTTTTAACTGTCAGTAGTCACTAAGTAAAATGCATATACGGACGGTTGTGTTCACATGTCTTCTCTGCCAAACAGCACGGAACGATCGTATTGATAACTATTTACTAATTCGCATTGTATAACCAACATGTTTAGGGCCAACCGTGCACACGCAATAATATTAACAATAATATCAGCATTGACCTGTAGAAGCTGCATAAGAACCAGTCAATACGCATAACATTATTACTATTACTGCGTGTGTGTGGCTAGCCTATATTGTTTCCACTTACGTTTAAATAGTAACGTTTTAAAGTAATTAACGAATTAGATTTGACGTTTGACTGGTTTAACACAAGTTTTTGTCGCTTGTCAGTTCAAATTGAAGCAGGGAAGCGATATTATCAAATAGTGGGAATTGTTATGCAGGATATTCTTAGTCATGCATTTAATTATATATACCTACTTTTTAATAGAAATACGTAATATCACGTGAACTCAAAGTTAGGATACGGATATGTTTCATGTGTAAATTTGAACTATTTGGCACTTAAATTGACATTTGAATCAAATTAAATCGGAATCGTGTTCAATCGTAAGAAGCGTGCAGGGTTTGTGGTATTAACATTTATTGAATTTATTGTTTTTTTGAGTATGTTTGCGAGTGTCTAGCGCGCATTTTATTTATAGACAAAATGTTGAAAAAAGGTCTATGTTGAATGCTATTTCTGCAACATAGCTAAACATTCATTATCTTGACAAAAAAGTATTATATTCATGCTACCGCTACTTAAATAACTTACCGTATGTCATAGCTGAAGGCTCTTTATAAACACGTAAGAGTGACCTCGATAGAAGTAAAGAATTCACAAAATCATCTTCTAACATGCCTTATGCAATACAGAGGAATTTATTGGTTGCATTATTTTACAAGTGTATTCTGTTGCGTCATAGAGTAAAAGTATCGTCTTCAAATCCATGTCAAATTGAGGTAAGACTTATTTTTGAACATCTTTTTTTGTGTCTCGTTGCTTTAGCTAGAGGTTAACGTACCTATGCGACTTCTCACCGTGATTTCTTGAATATGAATTTTGGGTCGGGCTGAGAGGTTACAAATTTTGGATTTTTCTGCCAATAAATTCTCAATGGCAACATGATGGTAGAATCACATTCAATTACATGGAATTTGAAGATAACTGGTGAAATGTTGGTGGTTATATGCCGCAGCCACACCCTTCTTAGGTACCAAAAAAAAACTTTTTGGAATATTTCAATATTGAAAAAAAGCTACAAGAAGATTCAAGCTTCATCCATCAATATTTATTAATTGATGTTAAATTACTTCTATTTGCATACATTAACTCTTCAACGACGTAAGACTTTCTAACACAACAGTATTGCGCAAGCATGGTTTGTCATTGAAACAATTTTTTTAGTGAAGTTACTGATTTCAACACAATATACGCAGTTGCCCATTTAGATCGATCAGTATAGGGTTTGTTTATAATTAAAAATCATACAAAGATCTGTTTTTAGAAACCAGGACATAAATTTTAGTGACAAGAGAAAATATAGTATAAAAAACTTATACTGAACTTGGTAATCGAAACCGGTCGTAACGAAAAATAAAAATATTTATATTTTGAATATCGACTTAAAACTGAGTTATCATAAGCACATTAATTTATCTAACTAACTACCTCGCAGAGCCACGGGTAAAAGTGTATTATAAATCTGTCTGTCTCTGAAAGGTACTTATATTAATTAAACATTGTGTTGTCAGTTTTAAATTTTGACGTCACACAAAAAAACTTCTTAGCTATCAAACTGATATGTGTTATTTTCATGCAGATTATTAAGATTAGTTTCTAATCGATTGTTCGATCGCACGCTAAGCTTAGCATTATAGGTAATAAACTACCAAAGCATATTCATTGTTGAATGCCTATTGTATGCTAATGATGGGAACTTGTGGAAAATATCTCTATACTCCATTGCAGTGGTTCCCAACCTTATCTTGACCACGGACCACTTTGACTTCTGAAACTTTAGTTTCTTTAGTTTTAAAGTTATTTTCAATTTATGAGATTCACAGTTCGCTTATGGGTTATTGCTATATTTTTTTCGTAATAGTTGCCGCAAGGGGCGCTACTGTGTAATGTCTAGGAAAATCTGATAGTTTCGTCATTTGGGAAAACTGTCTAAACTCTTACTTGACTGTACTGATGTGCGCTTTTCTATTGAGTTATGAAGTAACTAGCTGACCCGTGCCCACTTCGTTGGGCATAATGTTCAAAAATATATATCTTTCATAACGAACGCTGCCTTAACTATGGTTAAGGCAGCGTTCGTAAGAAATAAATATCTACACGAAACAAACTTAATACCTACCTATAACCTAAATTAATATCTACATGAAACTAACTTAATACCTACCTATAACCTAAATTAATATCTACATGAAACTAACTTAATACCTATAACCTAATTTAATATCTAGGTACATGTAACAAACTTAATGCCTATCTATAACCTAAATTAAATGAAAACTATATAAACATAAAAGATTTTTTTTTTAATGTACCGAAAATAAAATTAATGAATGTCGAAAGTGTGTTACGAAAAATTCAATTTTGGGGACGTCCGCTGCGTAAAGAGCCGACCGCGCGAATGAGCCGCGCGGGTACCTACCTCTCAGATGTAAAAGGAAGGTCACGCCTCCTTCTTCCGAAGTGAGCACGAACGCGAACCGAAATAAGCCGAAACCATCGCGCGCCGCTGCCGCGCTGCTGTGGCCTTCACGTATAACGATGAGTTTTTCTCCGATTCTCTTTACAAAACGGACTACCACGTAAAAAACTTTGAATTTTTCGGTTTTTTATATAGCCTATGACACTCAGCGATAATGTGGCTTTCTATTAGTGAAAGAATTTTTAAAATCGGTGCAGTAGATTCCGAGATTACCCCTGACAATTTAACAAACACACAAACTTTACCTCTTTATAATATTAGTATAGATAAATACAAATTAATAGACTATAGAGTTTTCATACCAAATGTAAGATTGCAATCTCTTTTAGTTCTTTAAAATCATGGTATATTATCTTAATATGTTTTCAAAATTTTAAAGTTATTCTCAATTTGAAAATGTTTTTGTAATAAAATACAGTGGAAATAAATAAATTTTATTGAGAAACACAACCCTAAACATCAAAACTAGTACAACATGTTGAGGGTACAACAGCAATTTTTTTATCATTTCGATTTAAAAGTTGAAATTAAATAAGGTATTTTTCTGTAAAACCTTTATAATTAAAATAAAAAAATCTGGTGAGGTGAAGAGAAGTCAGCTAGGGCTGCTAAAACTATAGCTAAGGATACTACCGTTTAGCTAATATACTATTACACACGCTTTAGTTCATCTTATGGGAAGGATCAATTATACAACGCCTTTGTAGTTGTAGATGTTTATCATCTACAACTACAAAGGCGTTGTATAATTTAGGGTAAATATTGACACCATGTTGGAGTTAACTAATAAGCACTTGTGAAAATCATTTCTTGGATTTTAATGTAAAAACTGCTTTTTAGCGTGGGTAGAGCGCAGTTTACCATTCCTTCCCACTGTTCCCTTTTGCTACCGTAAAATAGTTCACGTACCATATTTTGATTTTCTGTAGAGTACTGGTAGTACGTCGACCACAAGTTGGGAACCACTGCTCAATAGTTTAACAGATAGTAAAGTGTTTGAATTGTTGATGGTGTTTGTTATGTAATTACTTACTGGTAGATTTGAATATGAAATAGTTTGTCTATGTAGTAAGTAGTTTCCATTCGCGCCTTTGCTTGAGTAAGTACCTTGAAATGTAGCTCATGTGATAAAATAAAACACAGAGTACCCAAGCTTCTAAGTGCCATATTTCATCGAATTTAGTGCATTACGTTTTTTTTTAATTATTCAAAGGTGGAGAATAACGTCCATTGTGTCTTCAAGGTTATAAATAAAATGATGACAATGCTTATTTTTAAAGTAGGTATGCCAACTCACTAATGAGTTCGCATTAAACCATTTAATAATTCAAAGAGCTGTATAATTAAACTGTGATATTTTTGTACTAGTTAAGTTGGAAGTTATCCGCATAACCGTGTTATTCAAGTCCTAACTCCTTAGATATTTTATATAATAGAATATAATAAACCATTAAAACTTTTACACACTCACCCTCATTCTCTCTATTGTCTCACAAAAATTAAATTATTATACTCGCACAAAAAATAAACAAAAAAATTATTTAGAAAAAGATTGTACTTAGTATGTTTTCTTATAATAACTATATGTATGTAATAGTCCTGCCAACTTTGAATTATTGAAGTTAGATCCTTACTTATATTAAATATGAGAAAGTAACGCTGTCTGGCTGTCTGTTACGCTTTTACGGCTAAACTACTTAAAGGATTTTGATGAAATTTGGTATGAAGATAGTTCAAGTTCTGAGAAAGTACGTAGGTAACTTTTTATCGACATAACTAACAAGTGGTTAGAGCCGTGGAAAAAAGTTTGTTTCAATATAAAGAAATGACAAATTTCACATATTATTGAAACTACAGATAAACATGAATATTAGACGCTTATACACACTGCACCACACTCCGGAGCATAACGCGAAGCAGTTGATGATATTATTGTCAAAAATGGTGTATTAATATTTTATGGTTTCAATCTCAAGATATTAACTGGCGTAACGATCGATCTTGCAGGTTAAGCAAAGATAATCGCGTTCGGCCGTGGATGGGTGTCCATCTTAACATAACGAGTTTTCCTCCGCGCCTCAGAGAGCAAGTTAAGCCGTCAGTCTCGGTTGCCATTTAAAATTCTGTAGCAGTAATTACGTGTAGTCAGAGGCCAGAAAGTCTGATAACTAGTCTAACAACAAGTATCGTATTACCTCGTACTGGGTTGTGGAGGTCTGATGGCAGTCGCTCCACGTAAAATACTGATATTTTGCTAAATCTGTTAAAACTTCTAATTGATTATTTTTATATCATTTAGCTATTCTTAGCGAATTATACTGGGTGGCGCAAAAGTAGTGGCACTAAAGAAAATACTTTTTTTTTTTTTATATGACATTTTCTGTCATTCTGTTGTTGAAAATTGTGTAGTGAACAAATGTAAAATACACTGAAAATAAACATGGACCGTTTTACTCCCCAAGAACGTGGAATAATTGTGTCAATGTTCTTACGGAATAATTCATCAGTGATAAGAACACAACGTGAATTTCGTCGACGATTTCCCCACCGTCCGGCACCGATTGGTCGCACAATTCGACGCTTTGCCACACGCCTTGAAGCAACTGGCTCAACATTGGATAGACCTAAGTCTGGGAGACCAAGAACAGGCCGTTCAGCTGAAAATATCGATGCTGTGCGCGAAGATGTGGAAGAGTGTCCAGAAACATCAACGAGGCGACGTGCCACGCAATTGGGCATTTCCAGACGGACCCTGCAGCGTATTTTGGTGAAAGACTTAAAGATGTTCCCGTATAAAACTCAAATGACTCATCAGCTGCTGCCTGCTGACCACCGAGCTCGTCTAGATTACTGCCAGCGCGTCATAAACCTCAACCTTGAAGAGGATGATTTTCCTTCAAAATTGGTTATGAGTGACGAAGCGCATTTCCATCTCTCAGGGCATGTCAATAAGCAGAATACTCGGTTCTGGGGCACTGATAATCCGCGCATTATTCAAGAAACACCTCTACACCCACTAAAAGTTACTGTATGGTGTGGCATCTGTGTTGACAGAGTGATCGGACCCTATTTTTTCGAAGACGCTGGAGGCAATGCGATAACTGTCACTGGAGAACGCTACAGAACCATGTTACGTGAGTTTTTGATACCCAGTTTGGACGAATTGGGGCTGGAGCACATCTGGTTTCAACAAGACGGCGCTACGGCACACACAGCGCGCGACACTATGGACTTAGTGAGGGACGCTTTTCCAGACCGAGTTATCTCTCGTTTTGGCGATTTGCCTTGGCCTGCAAGATCACCCGATCTGACCAGTCCAGACTTCTTTCTTTGGGGTTTTTTGAAATCTCGGGTGTATGTGAACAAGCCACAGACTCTCGCAGCTCTAAAAGAAAACATTCGTCAAGAAATAACGAACATATCGCAGGAAGTGTTACGGCAAGTTATGCAAAATGTCATAAATAGGGCTCAAATGTGTATCAACTCTGGAGGTCACCATTTAAAAGACATCATCTTTAAATCCTAATGGTACGAAATTTAATGGCACAAATATACATTTAAAAAAATCTAAATCTAGTTTTCTAATTTAGAAAAAATGTTATAGCTGAACCAAATAGGGTCTTTACTTTTGCGCCACCCAGTACTAAGAAACAGTTGAAAAAGATATGCCGTTGCCGGTCCCATATTTTTTTAGGGTTCCGTCTGTCCGTCTGTCCACGGAATAGCGACGAAACCGTTGGTGTTAGAAAACTGAAATTTTGCATGAACATGTATGTTAACTAAACAAAGAAAGTCGTAGAATAAAATTTGGAAAAATATTTTTTTTTCAGGTAGCTCCCCTACATGTAAAGTAGGGATGTTTTTTTTTTGTCGCCTACCCCATAGTGTGGGGTATTGTTAGATAGGCCTTTTAGAATCGTTTAGGGGTTGCTAAGACAGTTTTTTGATTTAAAGATTTGTTTGCGAGATAATTAACTTTAAAGAGCAAATTTTTGTTCGAGTAGGGCGCCCCCCCCCCCTCAAAAAACTAAACTACTGGATCCCAAAATCTGAAAAAAATTGTGTCGGTAGTACATGTAATGAACTTTCAAGGAAAACTATAGCGGATAAGTTCACTTCATTAGTTCAAGAGGAATAGGGGTCCGAAATGTCAGATGCAGTTACTCAGAATATTTCGTTCAAAATTCTTGAAACATAAATAAACATACATAATACATATATAAAATCACGTCTTTATCCCACGGGGGTAGGCAGAGACAATGGAACGCCATGTGCTTCGCTCCTTACATACTTCTTTCGCTTCCTCAACATTCATACATCTCGTCATACGTGCTAGCTGGTTTCGTGTACTACAAACATTTCCTTTCTGAAGGACGCCATTTAGTTAAAAAGTAAAATTAAAAATATTTTTGTACGGAACCCTACTGCGCGTGGCCCGACACGCACTTGGCCGGTTTTTTAACTGTTTCTTAGTAAAATCTGTTAAAATAGAAGCTGTCCCCAATGTAATTAGGAAAAGGCTTGGCAGATTGATGAATCTCAAGTTATTAAATTAAGTGTCAAACCTACCATTGTAAATATAATTTGAAAAATTACAAGTCATATTACATAAGCTACATGTTATTACTCTTATTAATCACAGTATAATGTCAAGTAGCTATAAACTTAAGTGTAAGTACTTGTTACATGATTACATATTATTAAAGGTATACATAAAAATCAATGACCAATAAGACAACTAGGTTAATTAAAGGAAATAGATGTTTAATGTGAAAGATTAACTGATGATTATTTTTAACCAGTTGTTAAATGATTGTGTTACTTAACAATTTTATGGTTTTTATGGTTTAATTACACACATGTGAGCTGCTTTCTTTATGATATTGGTTTAAAATTATTGAGATCAATGGTTTATGTAAAGATATAAAGATATTGGACTTACATAACATAACATAACATAACATCACGCCTATATAACCCAGAATGGTATAGCAGGGGTGTACAACACTCACATTTTACCTGTTATGTTTAGGTCCCATGGGATAGAGGGTAAGCCTATCGCCATCCAACAACCAGAATTCCAACTTTGTGCTGCTATTTTGAATTTCCTGATGGAAAGTTCACAAATAACACTTTGCCTGATCCGTAAATCCAACCCGAGACCTCGCGGTGAGAGGCGCACACGCTAACCGCCGAGTCATTGAGGCAGTACAAATTAAACTTAACTATTTTATTTATTTCTGGTTCATAGTAGTAGTACCTTATTTTCTTGAGAAAACTGAAATGTATTGTGTACATAAGTTATAACAATAACCACACAGTTAACTTGACTTCACTGTTTTAAATATTAATTTAGGAGGTGATTGTAATATTGTAAATGTTTACTAATTTCAAAGTCTGATTGGACCATAGTTACTTCATATCCATTGCCTAGAATAGTAACCTCTCACACTAAGTGTATTCCCACGAACTTACAAAATATATCCCTTAAACGAAGAACTAGACTACAAATTTATAGCGATCAGTCCAAACGCTCAAAAATGTGCTTAACACAACAACATAAGGTTCTTTAAAACAGCAACATTGACTAATCAAATAAGATGCGTTTGTATGTAGCGAATGTTGAAACAGACGCATTGTCCAAATACAAGAAATATCAGCAGCATGAGTTGCAAGTATGTTCGGTGTATGTTACACATTAAAACAATGGCCTTTGGCTCTGAGAAAATATTTTAAGTGCTATTGAATTCAAAAATACTATAATGAGTAGAGATAGATATAATAGAGAAAATGTCGGTTTCTCGAACATGTCACTGATATATACATGCTTGTTTCAAATGTTATTCTTGTCGTTAATTATGCTATCATTTGGGCCTTGCCAAGACAAGCAGCCTATGTCATTTGGAAAGAGTAGCTTTCTATCAGAAATTTATCCAAAATGCTTATAACTAACTTCTTTATTGTTCGCCTTTAAAAATCTTCATTGTCTTGTAAGTCAGCTACCTAACCATGCCTAACCCGTAGCTGACTTAGTAATTTTTATGGTTAAATATAAATTTTGCAACTAGATATATTATTTTTCAAAATAAACTTACAAGCACTCTTTACATATATTATGAAAAAGAAAAACTTCATAATTTAGGTAAAGATCGATCATCGTATAAATTACTTACCTTGGATGTACTTCTACTTTGAGGACTTCATCACCCACTTTTAGGTTTTCTGGTATCCTGACGAATCTTAGATATTCACCGACGGGATAGAAATTACAACCTGTAACAAACATAACATTAGTTACTAAAGTTTTATGGTAATGTTTACTTTGTTATAACATAAAATCATATGATGATAATCATTAACATAAATTATAAAACCCCTCAACATCGTAAAAAAATGCACATTATATCGTTATGTGTCCTCCACGTTTAACCTCAAGGTCTAATTAAACCACTGAGCCAGTAATTTGTGACCCAGCAGTGTAAGCGTTACAACAGGCTAACAGTGAGTGACCTCAGGCGTCAAGAGCCTCCTTCAAACTCGTTTACAAGAGCTACATCACCTACTGTGACATCTGACAATGAAGTCCAAACTCATAAAACACACGCACGAGACAACAATGAAGCAAAAACTGATTCCATAGACAATCAGACCAGTAGCACTACTAATTATACAAGTATTTAGTCTTGCAACACTGTCCCACAAATAGATGGTACTCAATTTATACCACCTATTGTTGAAAAGGGAAAAACTGTCAGCGATAGCCGATCGGCTAATAGTTCACACTGGCCATGTATTCTATTGAGAAACCAGATTCGAAAGGAAATTGAACTGATTTAGATCACGATTTAATGGAGTGCAAGAGAGATCAATTTGAGCGTAATTATTTTCAGTTTCAACATACTTATTTAAGATTTAACGAAGTCAAATAGTGGTAAATTTGCTATGCTGTTTTGACATCAATAATTAAAAAAAAAATATAAAAGTAAATTGACTCCGATATTGTTCATTAGTGTGATCTAAAGATCGCGGAATCTAGAGTAATATAATAAAGCTACAGAATTGTGTCCTTAAATCACGCTAATTCCTTGAATAAGTAGTTTATTTTGATTGTTTTTGCATTTACTACAACATCATAAAATCCATGGAAACGACGCGAGTTAAATTATAAGAAGACGCAAGTAAGTCAAAAAGTTCTCGGTCATGATACTTCAAACGACTTGACTCACCTAGAAACGTGCACTACACATTGAAAGTAACGTGAATGACAAGAAAGTTTGATGTTATCGAAAAAATTATATCAAGTTTTGCGATTAAATCTGGTTACTCAATGTGGAACAAAATGATCCTAAATTAAGATTTCTTCGATGTCGAAGTATCAAGAATGTTGCGTCTGTCTCCGCGACAAATCGCATCTTGCAGCTGTTATGGAGTATTTTCCCATCGGAGATTTCACAATGTTGACGCTTGAGTAGAAATTGATGGCGATGTACCCAGGTGTAAAATTTACAATAAATTTTTTGTCGCATATGTATTGAGAATATTATTTTTTGCTATTGCAAAATTTATATGTGACTTTGATTTGGAAATAATCAGCTAAGCCCTACTGTTGGTTCTTGCAATACCTATGGTGAATTAAGTTTGATCGATAAATGATTTCAATCAATCTGTTGATGCAACGCATTTTCTCAGCGTGATTCAAACTTTATTCAAATGGCTTTGAATTAGCAATACAATTTAACAGAGTAAGTGGTCCAAAGTGTTGACCTTGTGCAAATAATAAGTTTTATAGTCTTATAGAGCAATCTAACATTCAAATGTTACTTTTATAAATTAATTATACTAATATATTTTTATTAATTTAAATTTTTTACTTGATTTGTTGTACTTTGATATTAATGTAAATCTATCAAAATCAATCTAAATTAACAAAACTCTGTGCTATTGTGTAATGGTGGCGAATGCTAAAATGTAAGCTACCTTCTATCAGAAAATTAATATTCAAAAAATATACACAGAATCATAAAACAAATGGAGCTTATTACTTGAATATGATACTTAAATGTTATGATACAAATAAATCAAATTAATGTGAAAACATTGAAGCAGGTCAGTTGTAAAAAACTTTTATGCACACAGCGGACGAAGACATGCTTACTGATCAGTTACGTAAAGTAGTAATAATTCATTGAGGCAATTTTAATTTTAAAACGGGGATAATATAGGTATAACTTAAAAAATACGGGTGATTATAATAATCATCACAGTTATAAGTAAAAATAAAAAGCAGATAATATCTAAAAATATAATTATATTCTCGGCTATTAAAATACAACAAAAATAAAATAAACAGCTTAATATTTGTTCCTAGAGTTCATGAACCTAGACTTAAGCAGCTAAAACGGTTTTTTCTAGTTTTATAAACGGTGACTGGCAAGTAGGAATAAGATCAGAATAAGATAAAATTACTGTTCAAACGAACAATAAACTAGACAAAGAAATGTTAAAAACCTAAAAAAGACAATGGAAAGATAAATATCAAACACGTAATATAAATTAATTAATTACACAAAATAGAATCTACCATCGGTATCTTTAAAGAAGAAAACGTCATTTCAGTCTCATCATTTTGTAAAGGTGACTTTCCAAGAGTATTAGCGAGTCAATTTCGACTTGCAATATTTTGCGCAAGTATGTACATAAAACCTTTATAAATTTAACTAACTTCCTGTAACTGTTTGTCAGAGAACTAATTTCTGCTAAGTCAACTTAGTTTGTTCGCACTTGGCGTTAGAATAATAAAGATTTCTGCTTTTAACGTGGCACTATACTCAATTTGTTACAGAACAAAATTTGTTATTTGTTTTAACTTCGTGTCGTGAGATGTATTTTCAAGACTTCGTAATTCATAACACATCGCAATACAAAGTATACAAACATGATTAAACAGGTGTGGAGTCTTAATTCAGCCCGTGGGGTGCGAAGCAGCAACTAAAAGCTCATATACATAAATCAAAATAATCGTAACATAACATGACGCCTTTATCACTCTAGAGTGATGAGGGCGTCATGTTAAAATCCTTTAGAGTGGCAAAATTAACTGTTTTTTTTCGTCTTTAAGGATGTGCCAAAGACTTTGCATTTTACCAGTAATGTTAAGATCCCAGGTGATAGGAAATGAACCTATCGCCATCTACCAAACACAATTGTAGATTATACGAATGAGAATTTTCTAAAGAAAAAATCTCAACACTTTAGCCCGACTCGAGGATCGAACCCGATGAATGATCAGCAGAAAATTATAGCTTGATCAACGAGCTATAAAGATTGTTATTAACGATATTAATTACAAAAATACCGATTCTTCACCTCCTCCCGTCTTCCTCAACTCCAAACCCCACTGACCGACTCCTTGCTTCTCTACCACGCTTTATACATTGTTTGACATCTAATTGCGTCCCGCTACTCGCCCCATACGGTATTTTATCATGATCAGAAATGTGAGAACCGCTGCTGTCATGACGATCTTGATCACGACTCCCTGATGCTAGTGTTTAGGGAGCTTGTGTTTATAGCTTGATGATGGGAATTCAGTTTTTGATGATAAGTGGTCTTATTGGCGAGTAGAATAGTGCAAGTGGCAAAATACAATCTTGAGATCGACCTCTTTAGAGCCAATTTTATTATTAGCCAGTTTTTGATTTATTTCTCTCATTCAATGTTTGAACGGGACTTTTAAAACCGGGTTCAATTGGCCCTAAAGCGGTCTGCCTCAAGATTGTGTCTTTGCACTTATACTACGTAGGACCCGTCGTTATGACAAATAAATCATTGACTTCTCGCACGCTCGAGTATTGTATATTGTCATGTATTTGATGCCAAAAATATTAATTGCCCTTAAAGGTGGTAGAATTTTCATGAAGCCCCTTAAAAGAGGAAGCGTCACTGTTTTACCTTTAACCTGTTCAGATACCAAATATTAAATAGTGCTAGCACTACTGTGTACCAGACTCGTGCTGAAATAAGCTGTTTGAATTGCCCTCAACACATGTCATCTGCAATCTTTTCTTGGTTTTGTGGCTGTAGTTGTTATTTACCACCTGGTGTACTTTATGCCCATTATTTAATTATATTAAACCGTATTAGCGAAATAACCATGAAGTGCAACTCCAAGGACCCATGCCGACAAACCATTAGTATAATAGCATTATTAGCTAACACAGATAGCACAGTTCCTCACAAACATAGCAATTTAAAGCCATCAACACGAATACTCTTAACTGGTGCAAAAATCAAACAATAAGTGCAGTGCCTGATTCCGATCTAAATATGAGCTGTGGGAGAATAGTTATGACTGAATAGTCAATGGTACGGTCCGCAAAATAAACAGTTGCGAAAAAGAAGAGTCGATATTGAGTTTATGAAATTGTATTTTTCTTAGGGAAAGCATTCTTAATATAATAACAATATTTACATAGCTTCACAAATTTGTTAATTCATATATGACCATTAAGAGGACCTTTTGTACTATTTTAAAATATTAACTTAAATTGTTTCGGGATCGTAGGACTAGTTTTATTAAAATTATTACAAAATACAACTTACAATTTCTTTCATTTTTTTCTAACAGATGCTTGCGAAATCTCACTGCTGGCTAAAGATTTCCTCTATTAGACGACCACGACTTGCATACACACCAGGAAAATAAAATATGACCTTGCTTTACTATCAAATGATACCAAAAGATTATAGGTTAAAGTTAAGTATGATAAAACCTCGATACAATGCTGGGCAAACAACACAACGCGTACTAAAAATAATGACAGCAAATTAAAGAAAAATCTGAGCTTTTTCTGCCATCGGTACTCCACATTCAGTCACAAGGTTGCGGAACATCATACTTAAGTACTTCCTGTTACCCATTGTGTAAAGTAAAGTAAGGTAAAGTAATGGCGGCAAATAGCGGGTGTCGGTGTTCAGTGCCTATCCAACTTGATACTAAAGGATTTTTTATGACGCTTAATTTTAAATTGGCATGGGAATTTGTGTTGAACTTAGATGTAATTTACAAAATAAACATGAGTTTGGTCTTTATTAAGGATAATTGACTGCGATTTATAGTGAAGATAAAATTTTATTTTAGTGTTAAGTAAATTGAATTTTAAAACGGAATAGGTACTTCAAAAATACGGGTTAATACGGAGCATTTTTTCAATCTTATTTTTTTTGAATACTGATGTTTTTGACATAAATATACAATAGGGTCTCATCTTATACTTTATACATATGTAATGACAAATTAGCTTCAATTCACTACAATTTACACTCTAACGCTCATACAGGTTTGTCTGAAAGCTAAAAAAAACTATAAAAACCTAAAACATGATATGGAAAAAGTCCCTAACAGCATAAAACAAAATATCCATCTTTGAACCATCGCGTGCTCGAATTATCCACGCAGTACCATGATAGAGCATAATAGAGCTATTCACGTTACGATGTTATCTGCCAATTTGTGTAATAAGACGTAGCTTAATTAATATTTATGGACAACTTGCAGTGCCTCGCTGTTTCACCCGCGGACATAATAGCAGAGTCCTGCCCTAAGTCTTCAGCTACTTCCATACCAAATTTTATCAAAATGCGTCGAGTCGTTTGGGACAGAAACTGGAATGGACGGACTGACAGACATAGGTATATATATTATGTTAGAACTTACGTCTGTACCGTCTACCCATGTTAGTAAAACGAAGAGAGTACTAATAGCACCTAATTTAATCCAAATTCGTTTGGCAGTTTTATCGCTTTTGCATCAAAGAGTGACAAACATCCATTTATATAAGCTGCACATTCTCACAATACTAAATTGTGAAATCATATTATTATAACAGCAATATATAGCATGTATTTACTGAAGTAAAGTTCAATGATCTGACAATGTTTTTAAAAAAAATACGAACATATTTTTGCCTGCGCTTCTGCGATTATCTTAAAAAGTCATGTTTTACACTTTAAAATAATTAACAAGTTAGAATGAGCAATGATAATCTAATTGCCAAATGACGTCTACAAGAGAGGTGGTTGCCCAAGTATAAGTATTAGTTAGCTTAGAATTATTTTCCTCGCAGCAGATTTTCTTCCCCGCATCTGTCTTCAACAAGTGCGATTAAATTACCCGATAAATTTGAATGACGTCTGCGATTCCGCATGATCACAGTCATGTCATGTTAGTTTAGTACACGGTTTGTCACGGGCGGTCAGGCGGCCTGCGTGCGTCATGCGATATATCGACCGATAATCTGATTACAAAATAATATGCAATTTGGTGAATATTTTAGTTTTGGTTACTGATTCCATTTTTATTGTAGCCTTAATATGTGGTAGCATAATTAACAACCCTATCGGAAGATGTTATCATTTTTGCAAATGACGATAAAAATCGGTTCTGTTTTAATATTTGTTGAGTTGACAGATAGAAAATATACGTTAAAAAGACTTAAATCACAAAACTTCTCTAAACCGCAATATTCTTAACCTTCAGGTAGTGACCTGGAGGCTCAGACTGTACACGCTTCAGTACACGCCTCATTTTTCAATATATATTAATTAATATTGGGGTGCAAGAAAGGAGCCTCCCCGAGTGACGTACACAACAATTCCCTACGTCCGGCGCACCCTGGACAATTCGCGAGTTATAAAGCGAATTGGCTAATCCTTTCACCACGATGGCAAGTCAAAACCTTGACCACCTTACTGACTGTCCAAAATGCCCTAACACCTGCACAAGAGAGGCGCTCATGAACGCCGACGAGAGCGCCATAACAGTGGCCGCACTTATTGGACACATAAAATTTGACTCAGCCATCGACACGACGAAGAAGATTAATATTATTTGTGAATTTGACATTTTGGAGCTCGATCTTTGTATATCTCATTTTGCAACAGAGTATAGTAGTATCGGGCCTAAATTGCGGTAGGATATAAGTGATGGCTGTATTTTAGATCAAAAGTGTGTTCACTAGAGCTTTATCTTTTTAAAATAATAATTATGTACCTAGAATATGCTTGATCAAAGAAGCTGTTCATTATAAAGATCCCATAGATGACAAAAAAATAAAAAGATAAGTACAAAAGATACGTTTATTGTAACAAATATCTGTATTATTCTACCAGTTTTACCATTATATTGTCCAAACTAAAATCAATTAACTAACACATAGTGTAGTTTTTATCTCAATTAGCAAACATTGTAGAATAAGCATACAATACACGAGGGTGCAAGTAGTAACACCATAATGAATTAAACATTGCTTACGGCAACTGGAGTCATTGTGAAAGCTTACTACAATAGTCTTTGAGATTCATGTCAATGGGATTCAAAGATCTGCAATTCTACATCAAAAGTACAGAAGATATAGGATTGGTTTTGATTATTGTAGTACTATTTACAAACAAAAGGTAAAACTTAAAGTTTGTACTGAAGTATTACGTTAGATTAGGTTAAGAATTAAATGTTTGGTCGACCGTATATGATAAATAATGGTATATGGATGTGCTTTGTGTGTGTGAAATGTATGTTTGTGAATACCCTCGCGACACTGGAGCTTATTCCTGTTCCTAATGTCTGTTGTGTCTGTGTTTGTGTCTTTATGGTAACCGTAACAGCATTTTAAAAAAATGGTACCGTTTCTTCTCGAGTAAACAATTTATACGCTACAAAACCTTTGAAAAACCATTTAAATCATTCACCATAATGTCACCCTGCCAACTCTGTCATTATTCACTCGATATCAGAGCCATCGTTCGATATCTCGCAAGGTTACTCTATAATCTACTAAAGAAAGGCTCAGCTTATTACAGAGGAAATCCAGGTTACTAACGGATAGTCAGGAATGCTTTCTCTGCTGAGTTATCTTGCTTCAGTTAAAATACTGCTGATACTACAATCGATGTAAGATTGCAGGTGATAACAGTTTATTACCGGCTAAATATTTTGATACAGCATAAAACTTGCGTAGAGAATATGCCTCAGGATTTTAAAAAAAGGATTGACCTCCGTAATCTTTCAGTGTAGAAATCCCAAATACAATATTTTGTTTGTTTTTATGTATAGACTAGCTTTTACCCGTGACTCCGTCCGCTAAGAATATGTTGCAAAAAGGTTTAGCTGCTCCGGCGCTTTGATCCACGTTCAATCCTACTACTTCGCTCCCGTGAGCCGTGATGGTAAATATCTAAAAAACTTTTATAGAATTAGACTATCAAACACAAAAAGAATAATAAAAATCCGAACAGTGGTTTCTTTTGCCCGCTGTTTCGTCTGTGTGGTAGATAAATTAATAAAAATGTGACACGCGACTTGTAATCAGTTATCTGCTTCTAAATTTTTATCAAAATCCGTCCAGCCGATAAGGAGATTAGACTAAAACAAACAGACAGACAGGCAAAAAATAAAGAAACTGTATTTTCGGCATAACTATACCTGCATCAAAACACATTGTTATTTTGACATTAAAAATAGTTACTCCAAAAAATAATTTTTAACAAAAAAAAAACCGACTTCAAAAAGTAGGTAAACTAAAAAGCATAAAATAAATTTACTTCGCACAAATAATACGTTTTTTCATTTAGTTAAATAGAAATTATTAAATAATTATTTTATAATTCTGAAGTCGGTGCCAAGTAAATCGGATAATTAAGAACTAATATTCTGTCAGAAAATAGTTGTTAGAAAGATTTATACTTATTATCTAGTTATTGGTTACTTGGCACCGACTTCAGAATTATAAAATAATTATTTAATAATTTCTATTTAACTAAATGAAAAAACGTATTATTTGTGCGAAGTAAATTTATTTTATGCTTTTTAGTTTACCTACTTTTTGAAGTCGGTTTTTTTTTTGTTAAAAATTATTTTATTTTACGATTTTAAGTGATGGGTAGACCGAGCAAGAATGTTTCTCGAATGAGGAGACGACGGTTACTTGAGACGGAAAACTTATTAATAATAATCCCCGTACTCCTAACCGTTGAGGAGTTGTACCTTCCAGCATCAGCTCTGCGACTTAAAATGCAAATATCCAAGTAGTTTTAGGTAATATACGAAACACAATATAGAAGCTTGATTGACCCATGATTTCTCTAGGATCCCATCATTAAATCATGATCTCATATTATGAATATACATAAGTAATATTCAACGTCTCGCCTCATCTGTGTATAACTTGAAAGAATACAGTAAAAGGCCTCAAGGAGCCTATATATAAAGAATTATCCCCGTACTCCTAACCGTTGAGGAGTTGTACCTTCCAGCATTAGCTCAGCAACATAAAATGCTGGCTACTAGATGCAAATATCCAAGTAGCTTTAGATAATATACAAAAAACAATAAAGAAGCCTTTTAAATTTGAGGGTTGCCCTCGATTTCTCTAGGATCCCATCATCAGAACGTGACTAAAAAAAAATGGGACCACATGACAAGTATATCCTATCAAACAAAAAAAGAATTTCTCAAATCGGTCCAGGCGTCTTCGAGTAATTGGTGAACAAACATAAAAAAAAAAAAAAAAAAAAAAAATACTACCGAATTGAGAACCTCCTCCTTTTTTTGAAGTCGGTTAAAAAAGTGATTTGTAATGATTGTTATTATTAATTTATGTTTTATTAAGTCTTTCATTCGAACGTTTCATTACGCAATTTTTATAGAATTAAAATTACCTCTTTAACATACTAAATAAAGCGGTTCGGTTGTATATAGGTATTAATGTATATTATACTAATATAAAATTCAAATAAATATAAAAAAAAACTTTTGATTTGTACTCCATAAATTCCGAAATTAATGGGTGGATCATATCAAAATTGGTGTGAAGATTCGACCAAATATTAAGACCTAGAAAAATATGTAGGCAATTTTTCACTGACGTACCTATTTATGCACATACCACACGGTTGGAGACGCGGACGAAAGCTTGTAGTAATATAAAGTCGATTAACTTATACTACGCAGTATTTAATCTCAACGATATCCTTGCTCTGTGTCATCATTTTCATGTCAAAATTAGGTTGGATTTATGCCTACAACTCTTTCAGATCATTTAACTTAGTTAATAACAGGCGTACACTTAACTAAACTACTTTTACAGGATATTGTACATTCTAATCACTCAGATAACTTACAGTAAGTGGTTCTATAAATTATAATTTCCTTATCCTAGTTACGATCTTCTAATTTTTAGTTCCTTTCGAAACAGTATTTCAAGAAAAAGTTGTTATGAACGGAATTAATGAGATATTATCCAATTCTACTTATTTTTCTATTATATTACAAATGCAGTAGTTTGCGAGGATGTGTTATTGATTTATGTTTCTTACTATTTCACGCATGTGCTGCTGGATGGATTTTAACGATTTTTTTACTCATGTAGCTTTTCAGCCCGAATAAGACGTAAATGCTATTCCTAATCTATGTTCCATAACCGCAAACGATTCAAGATATGGCGTGGTTAGACGGCTATAATTATAATATATATATAAACCTGATCAGAAAACACAAAAATAGTTCTCATAAATGATTATTAACAAAATACTTTGATTTAATTTAAATCAGACTATTACAAAATAATCTCATCAATTTTTTTAACATACCATGAAAATATTATTAAAAATATAAGTAAACGGATGGTACTTTCATGGTTATTACCTTCAATAACTTATCGTTCTACTTAACTGAAAAAAAAACAATATTAATCGCGTTTAATCCAGCCACGCCTATTACACAACTTACTTGCTAATTCGACTGCGAACGAAAATATTCAATCAAGTACCGGTGTAGTAAAAGTTATCTAAGTTATATCTAAGTGAAAGGGCTACCGCTATAGTTACTGGTAGGCAAGGCGTTGATTCTGTGAGATTGTTACTTTGTGTGTCTTAAATGCCACGTGAAGGCTAGCAATAAGTACTTTCTTTACATACAGGATGTCCCATAATTAATGAATAACCTGAAGGTTAAAAGCATCACCCCTGGTTTTTTAAATATTGAATATTTTCGAAATTTTCACATAATCGACTCTTTCATCTATTGTTTACGATGCCATATTCTTAAAACTTGGAAATTTTTAAGTCCGTTTTAGAATTCATTTCTTGAATAGATGAACTTTCAAATGTACTATCTCATTATTATTGTACAGCAGTTTTATTGAATAGCAGTAATAAAATCATTAAATGAAATTATATTGCATTATAAAGAAAATTACTACACTAATCAATAAAATTTGTTAATTATACTATTGGCTTTTTACAAACATTGTAACAAGTTATTTCATTTAAATATGCATACTATTTGTCATAATCGCTATGTTTCTCTTGGGCGAACTGGACACTGATCTGCGAGTAGGGTTGTCAATCGTCAACTTACCCAAATATTTATGTCAATTTATAAAAATGTCATACTTTGTTAAAATTGTTAAATGACTTTAAGATAGTATTATTTATAGAAAATAAGAACAAACATCTGCTAGATTAAAGATAGCAACTAGAATTTAAGGGTCTAAAAATAATTATTTTACTGTTTCTTGCCTTTACGTCTTTAAGGAAAGGTGTTCACATAATAACTTGTAACAAGCAGTAAATTATTTGTCAATTTTTGTAGTGATAAACAAGCAGCACTTATGCTTGTAAATAGATACCGCAACTTTACAGTCATACTTTTGGCAGCCCTAAAAGTTAATAATATGCACAGTGTAATGTTTACGAAGAACGTGTGGACGTTGCTCTGGCACTTTCGTTTTTTCTCATGCAATTAATACAAGCGAAGCCGATATCCGTTATTATGTCATCGGATCAAATGCATGGATTCAGTTCCGTTGAGAAATGATGGAACCAGTTTTTGTTGAAGCTAGACATATTTGGTTACAGGTTGTTATAAACGCGTCAGTTCAGACGACTAACTTGATAAATACTTTGTTCTAGTTAAAATTTTCCGTCATGACTGATCAATTTAAACCAGGTTATGAATTTAATGAAGGTGCTACCTCGAAAATGAAATAATTTACCGCCAAATTAATTACAGAATAATTTATAATCATTTTTATATTAATTTTAAGTTTAATTAGATAAATTTATAACTATGTTGTGATTTTTACTACTTCTGATAACCTTAAATTGTAATTAAGTTACCAAACAATCACTACATTTTAGTTACTCTTATAAAAGTATATTATACAGTATTAAAATAATGTCGTTAAAACTATTTCATAGTTATAAGTGCCTGTCACTTATAACTGCACTAATATACTAATAAACATCCTGCTTTAGACTTTTCCTGAGTTAGCACGCACGTCACAAAAACGCTCTAAACATTTTATAATCGGCGGTTTCCTCTTCACTACTTTACCTGTTCTCATAAGCTTAAAACTAGCTGCATCTTACACCTACCTCTTTAGACTAGTTTTCCCAAATGAGAGTGCTAAGTAATAGCATAGATAGTTGTCTATTTCAAAAAAGTCTTTAAAATTGAAACAAAACACAAATGATGCGTTCACAAACCCCTCCCTCCCTCCTTTTTAAAAAAATCTTACTTATAAAAATGCAAATTCAAATTACTAGGTATTCTTTTAACCCCCTCCAGCTAATCTCGCTTCTGTTAGAAGAAAGTTCCCGTCCGTGGTGTAATGGCCAAGATTCGAACCCGCGACTTCTTGATCGTTAGACCGATGCCTTATCCATGCGTAACAGCCGCTTCAAAATGTTTTAATTTAAAACAAAACCTCATAATTTTTTGTAGCCCTTTGTACAGGTAAATACATGGTTTGTATTCACTGTAATTCTAGTGCAATTTTAAAGCTTCAAATTATAAATGTTTTAGGCAAACCCTTTATATATTTTTGTATTTTTTCATACCTAAAATATATATATTGGTTGGTCAAGTCAACGTAAATATTTTTTTATTCTTTTTCTTTATGTTAGATCACTCATAATTTTTCATAAGTATAATTCAGCATAATTTGAAATATAACATTCTGCTATGCTATAAGTGCTGCTCTCACCTACATCCCTTTTTGTTTACTGTTTACTGATAGAGTGCTAGTTATTTCGAGTATTGTAGACTTTTTTTCACTGCAAGCTGCAACATGAGCGAAGCCGGGCGTGGAAGCATAGTATAGTAATATGATTGCAATAGGAACTTTCTGATCTGATTCCATAATTATGAGAAGTATCATACTTACTTTCTCATTACTACAAATGATCTTTACAATATAGAGTACACAATAATAGTTCCAAAGGTAAGGAAAGAAATGAAAAGTAATAAAGTCAGATAACAGGTTCCGGTAGAAATCGAAATCAGAGGTCAGGCATTATTATCTCATCCGAGGCGCTTGACCCCAGGCTGGGAAGTCATCTTGGATCTACTTTTACTTTTTTATGTTTATCTTTTTAAAGTTGCTTCCTAGTTTAGTCTTCGTTTAGAAAAATAGCCTATGTGATACATGTTGATGAGTTTGGAAAGTACGGGAGGGATTGATGAGTTTTTTATGTATGTTTTTGTAGTGCTGATAATTCTTATCAAAAATTTGTAATGGAGTAGCTTTTAGCTTATGTTTATACCATATGGAGAGCCAGAGAGAACAAAAGACTATGTTCTACGATTTTTACACACATAACATCTTGTTTTACCGTGCTCATCCCTATTGTTGATATTTTTATAATGATTCAGATTTGAAAATGACTCGAAGAAGCAAGCACCATATTTTAAGTTACGATGAAAGAGACTATTTTCTCAAAGATCTAAGGATTCTGTATAAAAACAGATTTTTAAAATGTTATAGCAAAAATAAAAAATAATAATAAAATAGCTATCAAACGGACTGTATACTATCAGAATATCTCTACTGAAACATAATATATATTTCAAAATATCCCTGCTGAAATGTATGAAATTTTGTTTTACGGCCATAAAACCTAATTTCCTTATTTTATATCCATCTAGACAGACTAAGCAATAACATTCTGAGTAGGTATTATGTTACTATTACGCTATGATTAAACGAATTACATAAAGCAATTATACCAATTTGTCTACAAAGCAACAAAACAATGTAGTGTGGCTAATGCTACAATAATTTGGGGTATGCGCCCTCGAGCGTTTCGGAAGTTGTAGGCAAGTGTGTTAGTCGGATTCCTACATAATACGGTGATGCCTTGAACAATAGGGTGAACTGTCTGAAGAAAGGTGAAGGTGAGTGGTGTAATTTGAGGCAATGGTTAGCTGAGAGAACTTTTATGAACAAGCGCTAAATTGTTGTGTTGCAGCTGGTTGCAGCCCTCTTAGCAGAACTTGCTACTTTTGACATAAAAATTTGATTACAACATAGAAACTGCATTTTTTTTTATTTTATGACGTCTGATTATTTGATAACTACGTGACAGTCAAATATGAATGTCAAGGCTGGTAAGGAGGCGGATAAGGATTGCAAATTAAAGTTGAAAAAGGACGACCATAGAAAGTTCTTAATATCTTAATGGACCCATTTTACCCATTTGCAATCTTTTGTGATAATTTTACTATAGTAATAAATATTTTTTCTAGCACGCCTTATATATATAAATTAGAAATGGTGACTGATCCGTATATGGTAAAATATAACATAGCTTACAAAATATAGGTTACATACTATAAATCAATTTTATTTTATGATCACTCAAAGTTTCCTGGGCGAGTTCATTTTTAAAGTATGAAATTGCAAAAATAATTTTGTCTTTTAATATTCCACACAGTTTATAGCAACTTTTGCAATAAAACTATTTTCATAAACGCAATATTTCGTATAGCTATCAAACAAAATTCATAACTTCACACAAAAAATCTCCTTTACGTGATGAAGTCATTGTTATATGATTAGAAACATGTATTCACTGTTAAAAATTAATAATATTTCGACTCATCGTTCCTTTATAATTATTTTTACACTTTCTTAAGCGATTAGCATATCAAAACAGTAATTAAATGGTTAGAAACAACAAGGTAGCAATAAATAATTAAAGATTTCCTTTTTTATTTTTCGTTGGATAAAAGCTAGTAAATATCGTGGTGGGTCAATGACCTTGAACACTTTGTAAATCAATGACAGTTAATTGGATCACCACCATAGATTAGCTGGGATTCTTTGCTAATAGATTTTCGGAAGTCATAGAAGTTTGAAATATGTTAGGAGAGGTTTTGAGGAAAAGCTTGAGGGTTGAAGCACCACCGTCTCACGTTTAACGTTTCGTCAAATAATTGTGCTTGCATTAGGCCGTGTACAGAAAAATATTTTCATCAAAAATAAACCAATTATATAATTATCAATTATAAATAATAGACTACATTACTCCGCGCTGATAAAAGAGGAAACGGAAGGTATGGTGAGATTAGGGCCTGAAAATACAGGCAGATAAAGCACGTCGTCTATAGATAAACACAATATTTTGTGCATAGTGGATATTTATAGACAGTAGTTTCCGCTGAACGTAAGCGAACAACATGCCTATCGAGTGTATATGAAGCATAAAAAACATTAAAACTGCCTCGATGGTCTAGTGGTTTGCCTATGCACCTCTCACCGCGAGGTTTTGGGTTCGATTCCCGGGTCGGGCAAAGTGTTATTATAATTACTTGTGAACTTTTCGTCAGGTAATTCACATTAGTAGCACGGAGTTGGACTTGTGCCTGGTGGATAGCGATAGGCTTACCCCCTATCCCATGGGACCTAAACATAACTGGTGAAATGTGAGTGTTCTATACTACTGCCACATCCTTCTGGGTAATATAGGCGTGATGTTATGTTATGTGTAAAAATACATTTCTAACGTTCTGCGATACAAATCACTGGCGACATTTTGAGAAATCATTTTTCCCGCAGTTTTCACATCCATTAGTATCATCGATGAAAGTGACATAATTTAATCATTGATTTCAATAAAACCCGGGGAAATTAATAATACCAAATGAAATTATCAAGTTACGTAAAAGAACTTGAACTTTAATACGTTTAGATTTGCAACGCAACCTTTAAACGCTTTCTTTGGAAATCATATTAGATCATTGCCTAGGAAAAGTTAATTTATTTATTTATTAGATTATGTAAGCGTGTGAGTTTACAAACTAAATTATCATACTAGAGCTATATTATTTATTCAGGTTTTTTTTTAATCACTATGTTTGTAATAGTCTATTTGCTGTCTAAATGAAAACACACATCTTTCTGTAAATGTCATAATTTGTATCCATTGTCCATTATTTTGTAATGTGCGCTACCGGCATCCCTTCAATAAAAACGCGTGAAACATGCGGCCCATCTCACCGGGAATGCGGTTGAACACTTTTTCTCCTCAATCAGCTGTTCCCAAGTACTATTACATACACACAGCAGCCATACGTGTACAGGATGAGTTTCCAGTTGGTTGAACTTTATTTGCATTAGATCTTTTGCAATATAAGTGAGTTGTATGCAGGTTCTTTGCAATATCCTGTATTGATACAATATTGGGTTCCATTTCTAGACTTCTATGAAAACCTGAATTTAGTAACGTTCTGATTTCATAATACTTACAACAGTGAAACCTCTTAACATTTAAACATCATTATTAATTGATGCAGAATTTTAAAAACAAAAATGCTTTTAATAAAAAACACATCAAATCTTTCATATTCAAAATCAAATACACATTACTAAGAATAAAAAATACGAAATGAATTTTATATCCATTATTTTTCCTACCCCGTATTTTTTTTAATCAACGATTGAGACATGAACACTAGAGCACAGGCTGTCGTCAAATATCACTTCGAGCGTTCATATGAATGCTTCCACTTTAACTACTTTATTGTTTATCAACACCTAATCACCTTCTTGAAATGCACTCTCTAAAATCTCAGCCTGTACATCGCATCGTCGACGCACTTCCTAAGTTTTTGCCATCAATGGAGTAATGGCAATGACCTGAGCGATCAGCCTTGCGACGTTTTGTGGCGTGCATGCATGCTTCTCAGATTTGTATGCTTTTTAATGTAATGAGTGTGTGGTGCGGAAAGAAGAGCAGTTTTTGTGTGTGTGTGTGTGTGTTCTGATATACTAATTAAAAGCGTAGGTTTTAAATGGAACAAAACAAGGCAACAGATTGTTAAGATATTGATTGGTTTTATGTGCAGTCGTTGCAAAATTAATGATGTATCAGCATGGACGGTATACAGCATCATAAGGCAATGTGTGTCAGACTTTAAAAAAATAAAATATTTGTTAAAGTTAAAAAAGTAAATTGCGTTAACTACCGGTTGTGTTTAAAACTTCTTCATAATTATACTAAATTATGCCGGTCCACCATAAATAAAAGGTTATTTTAATGTTATTTTGTGTGGGATTTCACAAATTTGGTTGAATTAAAAGCCTGTTCGAATTGCAGATTGTTATAAATAGTAAACTTCACGTAAAGTAGCATAGGGTAGTTAAGTCTAGCTTTAACAGTTCTGGATACGTTCCATGTAGCCAATTCGGAACTTTAGTATGCGACAGATTAAACGTACAACTTTAATAGAAATTTATAGATTAAAGTAGCACTTAACTACCCGTTACTTAAACCCGGTAAAATTGGAGCTTAGGGTTTATAATAATTCATAAGGCAAATATTGAACATAGTTCATTAAACATAAAAAAACACTTCTATCAGAAGCAACCATGTTGCAACCAACAATGAAACGAGTTCCTAGGCCTATTGACATTTCAAATATACAGCAAAGGTAAAAGTAAAGTTACGAGCGACTGTCACTGTATACATAGTGATTGATGCTTGAATTGCTTCACATCGGCTGTACGGAAGTCTAGACTATGATGGGATGCTGCGAGGCACATTCATTGGGCCTCCTTGGATCGTGTTTGAATAACGTATGTATATAGTGGTAAACTACATACCTATCAAATCATGTTTCTCGCCCTAAGAGAATTAAATCAAAAGGACTTGCGTTCCTCGCCGCCTAAAACCTAACGTGGAAGAACAGCGAGTTTTGGCAGATCCATTTGTGTTCCAGTTCAGTGGTATTATCAGACCCTGAAATAACTGACACAAGAGGCATAACGCCGTAGTCCTCTGATGAAACAACGCATCTACAATCTGTCATTCATAGCATTCAATCAATCAGTCATATATTAGAAAACAAAAGGTTCTAAATAAATCTCAAATGACGTTAAATGTTTAACTTGCTTTAGTATGATTTCTTACTTTTGAAAAGTTCTAAAATGTTGAGTGTTATTGTTCTGCTATTTATGTGCGAAACACGAACATTTTAGCATAACTAGTGTTAATGATAAAAGTCTAAATTAGTAATTAAATCTAGTTCATTCTTGTAATAACTTTCATTGGAAAGTGGTTATAAGAATGAACTAGATTTAGATTTCTGGCTTATCATCTTTACCAAAATTAAAAGTCTATTTGTTTGTTTATCTGTTACACTTACAAAACAAAACTGAGCTTGATGACAGATTATTTTTTTTATAAAATAATATAACATAACTACATCACGCCTATATTATCCAGAAGGGTGTAGCAGAGGTTTACAACACCCACATTTCACCTGTTATGTGTAGGCCCCATGGACAAAGGGGTGAGCCTATCGCCATCCACCAGGCACAATTCTTTACGGAAAGTTCACAAATAACACTTTGCCTGGCCCGGGAATCGAACCCGTGTTCTCGCCGTAAGAGTCGCGCATACGCTAACCGCTATACCAACAAAGCATTTGCAAATATTATATTGTACTTATTTAAAAAAAACACAGTTTTATTCACTAAAATCTAAGCAGTGCAATGTTGTGTGGTTACTTTAATTAAATCGATACGATTCTATTTTGATTAAGAATTCAATTGTTATTTTACGCTTAACAAGCGTAACTGATGGCTAATTATTTTATTGATAATACGCAGTTCACGGGACTTCAAAACTATAGTGTTGCGTACAAAAATACGTCATTATTTATATTTCATCATTTACTTAAGATTGGTAATGATTGTTTAGAAGTGGACCAAAGGTGCAACACCGCTATGAAAATTGCTGCAAATAATAACAAAACGGTTTTTTTATATTAATGGTATTGTTTTCCTACTGATTGGTTATGGAAATTATATAGAAATATTCTCGTGGGAGTTTACTAAACAACAATAAATATTAAAATGTAAATACTGTAGTCGGCTGAGTTGAATAAACTGCATAATTAAATTTACATCGATTTTAAACTGTTTTGAATCAGCTTGAAGGCTGTCTTGAAAAGCGGACATGATGGCAAATTCATAAATTGTAGATAATATATTTTATGGGAATTGGTATAATAATATCTTGTCATTCATCATTCATCATCGGGTCAATTAACACTTTACACCCATTGCAACACTTGTGCGCAGTTACCATGAAAGATTGCAAGCAATGCGCTAGGGCTATTAATCGTAACATATCAGCTAAGAGGCTAGACTTGTATTATACGTTTAGGTAACAGTTATTCAGATAATAAATTTCTTTGATCGGATTCAAATCGCATAATAACTCACATTGGAGATTTTAGTGTTAGGCAATTTGGAATGGTGATATAGATTGATATTTCGTACTCTTTCTACAATATAGTTATTATGACTCCATTAAAATATGATTTACGATCCAATAACTCTCAAGGCTAAACTATAAATGTGCACGCAAATAATTATTTAATAACTTGATTGGCAACAAAAATGACAAGAATGATGAAATATATGAACTGTGACTTCTTACTATCACCATCATACATTTAATAACTAAGAATACAATAAGTTTTAAATGGAATAGCCCCAGATTTGAAAAATAAATAAACAAACATTTTAACAACAAGATTACTACGCAAAATACGTTTTAAAACTAACTGCAATTTTACGTAAACTGGTAGATAATTATTTTAACGAAGATTTTCTCCAATTCCACGATGATGCAATTTTCAAAAGTAAAGAAAAGAAAAAGATTATCCAATATCTCAAACCATTTTAGAAGATGTTACTTATCTAATACTTTCCAAAACCAATGAATATTCAAAAAGTTATTTAATTTTCTCCCAAACATCAGCTGTGAACTTTATGTAAATGTTGCTAACTTTCTACATACAAGATATTTATTGAAACAAACAATTTATTCAACTAATTGAGTAGTCACGATGTTTATGATCAAATTATGATAGTGCAAGAGTTATTATTTTTCGGCTGAAGTTAACAATAAAGGCCATGAACTGCCTCGTTGGTCTAGTGGTTAGCGTATGTGCCTCTCAACCCCTATCCCATGTGACCTAAACATAACAGTTGAAATGTGGGTGTTGTACACCTACTGGGTAATATAGGCATGATGTTATGTTATGTTGCAAAATCACCCCAGTTCCGTCAGGAATGGTATCTCAAAAGGAATTTTATAGTAGTAAAATAGTGGCCTTAGTAGAAGGCTTTAAAAAAATGTGATAGGTACTCGTAAATTTATAATAACTTACTTGCAATTATTATTAGTAAGATTTAAAAGAAATATTTTTTGATAGATGCTTTTTCTAAAATTTCTATGATAAACTTTTAAGATGTAAAGCAAGGTAATTTTTAAGTTACTAACTTTTTACAATTACTACGTACATAAAAGAATTTGCCCATTTATAAACTGAAACAATTATTTGTCAGTCCAACAATCATTCATATCTAGATCGGAACAAGCACTTCCCTCGGAAATGACTGCACAAAACAAACGTCTAGTAATTGAATGAAAACGGAACAATAACACTAGATGCCATTTCTTTATTGTTCGAGCTAAGTAAGCCGAGTCCCACGAGGTAACGACTAAGAAACATCTACAGCTTAAAACATCTTTAAAACAAGCCAACAAAGTTTAAAATAGTACAATGCATCTGCAAAGATTATTGTGGCGGACTGACAAAGCCCCACTCACATTAAACTATTCTTATGTCTAGGTACGAAGGTTAAAATTTGCTTAATTCAACGGCAAAAATAGTACGGTCTACTCATAGCCCACTTTTGTTTGGCTTATGGCATAATGGCGATGACACGCCGCCTATTTTCCTCGCTAATTAATTTGCTCAGCTTAGAGAAATCCATGGGAGTTCAAATGTATTTTTATGATTTATTGCGAACACTTTTATGGTGGTGTCAAGGAAACGTTTATACAATTTTTGTAAGGTATAAATCTTTTAGCACGATATTTGATATTTTTGCAATCTTAACTCCAAAATCGGCTTAGGCTTAAAAGTTTTGTTGCGTGAAAAATTGAAAAGATCAAATGTATACTTTAATACACAATAAGGTCAACTCGTAAATCCCAAATTTTTATAAGCCTATGAACATGTTTACTAACCTAATATATTATTTGACCGTTTAATTATAATAACCGTTACCGTTATACATCTAAGCAACGCAATAAGCACACCTTTTGTATAGAAAATAATCGACGTTAAATTTAATAAGGTATAGATAATGATTAAAGGCGCCGTGTTTGCGACATCGTTTGGTACAAAACACTACATGAATTTTAGAAAATGTCAATACTTTTAATGTTGTAAAAATAAAAAGACCAAAAAAAAAACCAGACCATAAAAATCAACACCGTAAAGAAACATTCAATCGATGGAACCAATCAAAATATCGATTATTTTTTTTATTCAAAACCTTCATTGATCGAATATTTCATAACGGAATCATTACGGACAACCCAAAGGATGTCGTCATTAGAAAACACAAACAATCATCTGATGGGGTAAGGTTCTATTTGCTTTTCAACATAACTAAAAAATAGATTAAAAGTAAGTAACACGAAACCTTGGGTTCGCATCGAAGGCTCGACCTCTTCATTGAAAAGTAAATGATGACATGCATGACAAAGCTATCGGTAAAATTGCGTTAATGCCGGTATTGTGACAAAATTATACAGGATGCGAACCAATTACCTGTCAATGTGACAGCCCTACTACTTAATTTTTCAATGTTAATTTTTTTGTAAGAAGTTTAATGCCTAATGGGGCTTACCTCTTTTCACTTTTTTTATAAGATCTTTATTAAAACTGAAATGTTCTTCAAATATTTTGTTTGCTTTTCAACATTACAACAAAAAAAATATTAAGAGCGAGTTAGAAGTGACCTTGAATAAACCGTACCAATGATGGGTTGACCTCGTTGAAGAGCAGTGTTTTCATTTGAAGTTGCATTAATTCCGGTGTAGTAACAAATTATCCTTTTTTTATTCGACTGCTACAGACGGAGGGCTATTTAGGTAGATAAAGATAGACAATTTGCAAATCATACCATTTTGTTAGAAAATAAGTGTGCCAAATGTATTCATTGTTGCTTTTCTTAAGAAATAATATTTGTACTTTGCTGTTATCCGTACAAAAGTAATATGGGTTTAACTTTGATATTATTTAGTTTTATCCATTTTTCAAAATCATTATTTTTAATTTTTGTTTGTATCTGTGAATGTAACTCAAATAACCAATCTTGTCAAAATGGCCACGACCAAACATACATTTTGGTGTTTTAGATATAATTTGGCTATAAAAATAAATAAAACTCAATAAAATTAAAATTAAATCCATATAACGTTAGTATGAAAACACGGTGCTCGAGAGTCTACCCTTAAATTATTTCCAGAAATATGGAATTTAGGTTCTAAAAGAAATTACCTTTAATTTATATTCATCTTTTGCAGCATCATCACAATTTTTGCATAACTATTTAATATTAACAAAAAACTAAAAGGATGAAATTTTAAATAATTATACATAATTATGATTTACGCAGAAAATTGGTAAAATATTTACCATGTTTGCAGTCAAGTTATAAGAGAAATTACGCAGGATTGAAAGTGTATGCAGTGCAAAGGAAAAATACTTGGAGAAATTCCAAGACTTATCTTATTAAAGACGAATGAATACTTTTGCTGCAAAGTATCTCTGGCTTCCTGTATTACAAACTGTACCAGAATGTATCAATCTCGTCAGACCCTTACAAAATAATTATACCTGCTATTAGAAAGTAGTTTGAGAATACTACTTATATTTATGTAACTTTGTATTAAAGTGCTTACTAAAAAACATGTCAAAGAACCTCAATATAGGTTCAATGAAATAAACAACTAAGGATATTAACAAAAAACAGCCACGAGGCTATAGCTTAAAAAACTATATTTATTTGTTTATCAATCAACATATTTTGTCCTATATTTAGGCATAAAGTATTAAATGTATAAGACAAAACGATTTTTTTTCTGCTCATAAATTCTTTTTTATTAGAATCACTGAAGGCAGATGTTGCCTTAGGCTATTTCATCAACAAAATCTTGTCCTAAATCTATAGTAGCATTCGTCTGTATTATTTTACTATTATGTAACTAACACTTTAATACAGAAAACATATTTCAAAGATGTCTGCAATATGTTTATCTTTACATCAATTTATTGAAATGTTGCGCAAATATAGGTACTACTTTCACGGATGCGCAGTTTAGTGAGTCAAGTGGCATTTGAACGTTGTAATAATGTCATAATTATAATACAAAATACTTAATATATAAATTAATGTACAAGATACCATATCTTTTGAAATTCGACTCATTTAGTGGTTAAAAATACGTATGAGGTATTTATTTTATTATAGTTTAGTCAGCTGATAAAAAATAGGTGTCTAAATGTAACATAATAATATTATAATTAATACAATCCCATTAAAAACATTTTCATGTAAAATATTTCCAAGATGAGACAATGCACTATCCCTGCTAACTTTACACGCTGTAACTCTACAAACCCTAACTTCACATTAGTTTAACCAAAATATGTTACTGTAAATAATATTATAATATACGAGGAGTGTTATTAGGTAATTTACCTTAAGTCACACATAATTACTTTCAGAATTAAAAGTTAAAGTGCCATTACAGCTCTAAAACAACCATTTTATGAACTAAATTATTCATTATTCGAGCAATGACTTTTTACTTGACTGTGATTTATGGCAATTGTCAATTATGTCTGTATTACGTAAAATCGAAAAAATTCCTCTTTTACTATAATAGTCAGTCCCAATTACGTAATAAACCGTTTATAAAATTTGAAATGCTTTTAAGTACGTAATTGAATGATAAAGCTCATCAAAATAAACAGTTGATTTGGAGTCAATCAAATACATCAATTTATTAATAGTAGTATTAGGTAATACTGCCTCGATGGTCCAGTAGTTATGCGTCTCTAACCACGAGGTTTTGGGTTCGGTTCCCGTGTCAGGCAAAGTATTATTTGTGAACTTTCCGTCAGGAATTTCATAATAGCAGCACGGAGTTGGAGTTGTGCCCGGTGGATGGCGATAGGCTGCCCCTATCCCATGGGACCTAAATATAAAGGGTGAAGTGTGGGTGTTTGACATCTTTGTGCGTAATATCAGCGTGATGTTATATTATTAGGTAATTTGCAAAATAAGGCATTTTGCATATCAAAGGGATTTTTTAATTATAATATATGAACATTAATGGATTATAGCCTATTAAGATAAAAATCAATCGAAGTAATCACGTTATTCAAAGTCATAATTATGTCAAAACTGACACGGCTGTCAAATAAACTGACTATTCGTATAATTGCTACTTACCAACAAAAAATACTGTTCAAAGTCGTTAATCGTATTATCGTGACAAACTATCATGATAGCTTGTTTATCATTCTGAAATGTAACGTTATTTATTAGCAGTTTTAAATCTATTATCACCGTTTATCACGTGATATTATCATTATGACAAAATATAAAGAATTGACACCTAGTAAAAAAATTACAGTACTTTGTTGACACGCTAAGTTATTTGGAATAAAAAATACGTTTTCAGTCTTTGTGACAGTTTATGAAACCTGTATAACCTTTATACTTGCTTCTAAGCGTGGCTCCACCCGCGTGGAACGTCAATCAATAATAGCGTTTATCATTTCTGGGGTCTTAAACTATTTGAACACCAATTTGAATTAAGATCGTTCCTGTAGATTCAAATATTCTTGAGTACAAACAAAAAAAAAATTATTCGTTATATATTGTATAGATATAGATAAATTAATCTTTAGCGAGCAAAATATATATATATAAATTTAATGATTTTAATGATTAAACAAAAGTGATAATTAAATAAAAATGAACAAAAGTGTACAAAAGTGTAGCACTTTGTGAGCAGGTAAGTAATATTACACTCGATGAGCTGATGATGCGCTTGGATAAAACCGAGGTCATGATTGATGGACATGTTATGCCAAGACTGCTATAGTAATAATCAAATGATCGATACTCGAAGTTGTTTAAGACTATATCAACGCAGGGGAGGGCATCAAGCTTGGTCGGAGCATCGAAAGATTCAGTTGGGCTGGGCAGCGTTTAGCAATCTTCGTCGAGTCTTATCTTCGCCAAATCCACAATGCCTCAAGACGAAAGCTTATAATCAGTGCGTCCTACCTGTTATGACTTACGGTGCCGAAAAATGGACATTATCGGTTGGAATATTCTATTCAAAGTCGCGCCGGACCGACCTACGACCGTAGGTACGGAAAAAGTTGATGCATAAATTGTGTTTTCCCTATCAATCAAAATGTGAGAAAATATTACTTGATACTTCAGCATAAATTACAATCGAGACAAAACCATAAACAAAATTTTCAACAACCAATTACAATTGAAACAAAAATCACACAGAGACATAATTTCACTACCACATTACAATATCTCAAAAAATCTCATAGTCAAATAACAAAACTGACCCAAATTCCCTATTTTTTTCTTATCTGATTCCCACAGACTCTACCCACGTTTTGCCATGCGTACGAAACAATGTAGAGTTTGGTTACCGACTTTCGTTTTCACCTTGACAAGTTACTCTACATAGAGCATCAAACATTAACATCTTAACGCTCTACATGTGGAGTTACTGATAGCAACTCTATGGCAGAGTTGGGTGGAACAATTTACTTTCCATCAGCTGTTGATTGGAGTGTGAATGTAGAGATGTGTTAAAAACATTTTTTGTGCGATCGAAACAAGATTATTATTTATAACTATTATAAACAACAACACAACAATTTTACTATGTTAGTATGATGAAAAAAAGATCTTGTAATCACAATGAAATGAATTATTTACAGACGTATTTTTGCGTTATAGTAATTCTTATGATCATGAAATAAAAAATATAAGTTTCAAAAGTAAATAATATTGTCATATTAATATGATGTTATATTTTCATTAAATGAGTTCTTACTCATTTGCACAAACTTAAATGATACAATAACTTAAGGGATAATTGAGATAAACAAGATTTTTTTTATTAAGTTTACACTTATCTTATATAAAAGTGATAAACTTAAATTAAAATTGCTGTTACTAGAGTACTTATTATTAATCATCAAGTGGATTTTTGTACTCAAATTAAATTAAAAAAATAAGCGACACGTAAAAACAGTGTTTTTTTTTTAAATATTGACAATATTATAAAATGCGAGAAAATGACGCAATACGATAAAGTACGTAAATGCCTATTTTTTTGCTTAATTATTATAAGTAAGGTTCCGCTTTCTCTACTTTCTACTCAACGGCATTAAGCGATTGCGATAAACGTTATCGTCGACGCTACCTAGAGTCTTTGTTTGATGCTATTATTGTTTTGATGATAAGCTGTCTTTAAGTTATTAAGTTATCGTTACAGGAATAGAACATCGTTAGTATCTAGTACTTGTGTGGAATGTAGAGTCAATGAGTTATGATAAGTTTGAATTGTGAAATATGTCATTGGCTAAGTACGGACATTTCACAATTTTCTCATTTTCATTTTTTAATGAAATAATTTAATAGATAGTGCAGCCGTAAATTAGGTTGTTCTTGGTCAGTTAGTAGAATCAGACCTCAGACATTAATAAATTCGATTTCATCAACCACTTCTTTATTGAAAAATATTTCACTGCAAAAAAAAATGTCCTGTATCCAGATATGTATATGTCCTTGCTAAGTCAAACGAAAACGGCGATCGTACCATCCTTTTCTTGACGCCATTGAGTTTATAATTTAAATGTGCCAAAAACTAGGAACATGCATTTTTAAATTATCTTTTATTAAAGTCTCAGTTGCCAGCATACTAAAACACATTGTTTTTAGACTTATATACAATTCACCCAATAATTTCTCATTATTAAAGTACAATTCATATAAAACTGGTATAATTTATTGAATACTTACATAAAGTCTCCTTTACCAACACACTGACGACCACCAAAAGAAGAGCTCTACTTCGGTGCATTTTGAGTTTGACTCTACACTACGTTCATTTTGTCACTGACGTCACGACACGCACTGATTAAGTCACTCTACTGACATCTGAAACAAAAAGAGATTATGTTAAAAATTGTGAACATTTGTATAAGTAATATCATAATTTGTGATAAAAAAGTAGTAAGATGCAAAATATTATATCGCAGTCGCGCGTTGATGTCTTTTGTACGCACAAAAGTAAATGGTGTTAAATCGCAAACAACTTTGTTTTGAAATAAATTAAATGGGTTTTAACACGCGCATTTTTTATGAGAATTAGGCCCAATTTTACAGGTATTAGATAAACCTTATTGGCCGCATAAGCATAAGACTTTTGTGTTCTTTTTTCGAGTGTAACTTGTGTCACTTTTAAATTAGCTTTATATTATATTTAATGAGTTGGATTGATTAAAGGCCAGTTTTAACTGAACAGATTGAATTTAATTTTTTTTTCGGTAACAGTTGCGTTGTGTCGATAAAATAAACTATACGCAATTTTATTTTCAACGAGATAATTTCTTAAAGAAAATAAAACCTTTTCCTTAAAGAAAAAGTTTTGTTGTATTCTAAAATGTAGTCACAATGCATGTAATTTTGAACTCACGCATCATCGATGCCAAATTAAAGCATTTCAATTTTTAAATTGTTATAACAAAATGAAATAAGAGGTCGCCCTTCTAATAGTAACTTCTTAACCAATGGCTTATTTGTATCCAACAACAAATAAAAAGGATAAAAAGCTCTTCCACAAGCTATCAGCCGCAGCCCGAGGGAGCGCAGACGCAGTAACGGCTCACTAGCACCGTTACGGCACGGTTCATCGCAGATTCATTACTTCAGAGCAAAAGCTTGCTTATTATTACATGTGGTGTACGCCATTGGCAACGTGGGTTATGAATGAGGTAATATATTGGTTGCGAGGTGAGTATAATATGTGGATTGGAGGCAATCTTCAGTAAGCTGAGAGGATTTGGTACGAAAATAGAAATTAATATTGCAATAATATTAGTGATACCATAACTTTTTTTAATACGTAAAGACATATTGTTAGTCTAGCGGTATAATTTGCAACCGCTCACCGTAAGGTTTCAGCTTTGATTTTTAGGCTTAGCAAATGTGCAAGCATCACGGCATTTCGAATAGTGCCTGATAGATTGTGATGATATGATAGGCTTACTCACATGCAGGAATACATACACATTTGACACTTTCTTCAGTGTCATATTAGCCTGATCTGATGAATGATTAGCCTTATGTGAAGACACACAACTACATTGTCTAATTTTCAAACTACAAATAGAACCTTCACATAACAATATTACCGATCCGTATCCAATTCAGAACCATTGCATCACAATATTTAAATATATTTTCTCTGCAAGTACCAAAAGCGTATTAATATTGGAGAAAATAAAAATTACGAAACATCAAGTTAGTGTATAATTTTTTCGTCGTTAAAATTGTAACAATTGAGGGACTCAATAAATTGCATAGTTTTGTGTTAATATGAGTTTGCATAGTGATTAGTGAACAGTTAGCTGTATGTGAATTATTCATAGTTGCGCAACGATATTTGCTATTAACATTAGTTTTTTACAGCAATAATGCCTGCGATGGGTTGCTGTTGGGTTCCGCGTTCGCGGTTTTTTAGGTGTTGCGGTCGTCAATCTTAGTCGCTTTCTATTGTCACGTTTGTAGTTATCCATATTGGATAAAATATTTAGATGTGTTTTACGGCGGATAGAATAACAATAAATATGGAGATAGACTTGGGCATTTATATATACGTAGGCATAGTAGTAGTATATACAAAATAAGTAATATTTTATTTAGAACTCTAAAATGTAACTCTTTAGTCAGAAAAGAACAGAGCCATAAATACAATTAAATACAAAATCGAAAAAGAATATTTAAAATATAATATTAAAAAAAAACACGAAAATTTAATATAATAATAGGACCGGAAACGCTCAGTACTTTAAAAATACGAATATCTGTGTTTTAATCGCTTGTACCCTGAAATTATATTGTAAAACTCTAGCAGATAACAAGATGATCCAACGTGATCCAAAATGCTGATAAGGTTGCCAGCTTTTCATATGTACGGAACACAGTTTTTTATTTTCTTGGTTTCCGGAACCCTAATCAAATGCAGACTTATTAAATAACGAATGGGCATTGTCTGTCCGAATTGCTCGAGTGGGTAACATTACATTTTGTGAAACAAATGTGTCAGTGGTAGAGCAATCATTTCCGCTACTCTATCTACAGTCAAATAAAAGTAGTAGTGTTACTTGTGATCTTTCGTCAAGAACTGTGCAAAATCGCGTAACTGCACGATGCAATATTTATTAATAGGCCTTTTGCTTAATGATATTCTATGTTATTTCATTAAAAAGACGTCTTTATTGCAAACTGTAGCTACGCGGAATTTCACCAGCAAATTTGATTTAATTGTGTTGATTGCGCCTGGTATGAAGGAAGAAGAAATATAAATTAAAATTTTCTTCACTAAAATGTAGCACAAAGTTCTTATTGCAATACTGAAAGTAAGATACGACTGCAGTTAGTTAACAAAAACAACCTAAATACTCCTATGATGTGGATGAAAATAGCGTAATAACTACCTGCAGCTAATGTTTTGATAATCTCTCATACATTTAAATCCGTTCATTAGTTTAGGCGCTACTGTGGAACATACAATCATACATACATAGACTGCCAAAATCATTACCCTTCCTTTTGGCTTCGCCGTAGTCGGGTAAAAAGGGCCCAATCTCGGTATTACGTTATTCTTCTGCCGTCTCTTCTTCGTCGTGTCGATGGCTGAGTCTAATTTTATTTTGACTTGCCATCGTGGTGAAAAGATTAGCCAATTCGCTTTGGAGAACTCGCAAATTGCCCAGGGTGCGCCGGACGTAGGGAATCGTTGTGTACGTCACTCGGGGAGGCTCTTTTCTGCCGTAAAAAATCGAATATAAACCAAGTCGGTTAATTCAGTTTCTTGGATCAGTGAATTGGCAAATTCACATAAAATAGTCCTCCATATAGGTCCATTTCTTTTTTTTATGGTGAATAGGCACGCGTTTGACCACAATCTCACCTGATGGTAAGCAAATAAGCACAGCTCTAATATTGGATGGATTTTGTTTAAAGCAGATAAGTTAGCCATTTGCCGCAAGAACGAAGAAGAAGAAAATATCACTAACTGAAACGTCATCCCTGGTCGGTCACCTGCCATTTGCACTTCAAATACTCTTACTTTATAACAGTCATCTGTTTTGCATTAATGTTGCGCCATAGTCCCATACCACGCGAATGTTGTAATAAGAAAACTCATCATATACTTCCATGCTCATTCCAACCTGAGATTAAATCATTCTTTTGCTTTTAAACGTGCAGACTATTTCCTTATGAGTTTACCTTCAACGAATGAAGTAAGATATTTTACAGTTAATTGTACGATAGTTACAGAATTCTAATAACTGTGTATAACATCAATATTGCTTTTATTTTAATTGCTACCAATCCCTTTTTCCGGTCTTAAACTAACTCCATACCAATTTTTATCTACATCGGTTCAGGCGTTAAAACCGTGAATGCATTACAGACAGGCAGACAGAGTTATTCTCGCATTTACAATATTAAGTAAAGATAGTAAGGTTAATATCAAATTCGGGTTACTAATCAGTTCTAATAATGAATATGTTTATCAAAAGATCAGTTCAAATGCAGAACTGGTCAGTAAAATTCAGCCCCACAAAGTGAAATCAACTGTATCTTATATTAGTTTATGCATTAGTTTATAGGTGAAATCTTCTAACAGTTATGAATAAAATAAACTTGTCACAAAATGGACCTGCGTGCACTTTGCTACAATTGATGTTATTTACCGCAAAATATCTCTTCAAGAAAACTCGTTTTGCGGTTTAACATTTAGTATTTTTTAGTAGCCACATAATTTTGCCTCGAATTGCTTTTAACGCACCCAACCGGCGTATTTTTATACATTCGTAATCGGGTTGTAACTTTAATAAATGATTAAGTCTATATTTGTGTACTTTTATAGACATATCATATCTAAAACACTAAATTGCATGTTTGTTCGTGCCCATTTTGTCAACATTATTATTAAAATTATCAGTTTGTACCTATGTTAATGAATTCGATAGTAATTTGATTTTAAAAATAGAAAAATAATCAATTATATTAAATTCACAACTCGATTACTAGTGATACAAACCGATTAATAATGTATGAAAATACAGCGGTTGGGAGAGTCCCCTTAGCTTTCAATAAGTAAGATATTGAATGGTTTTCGTTTTATTTCCTTATGGTTTGACTAATAGCTCAATTTAGTCTCATTTCTCGTACTTCTTTGTTCTAATGCTTTTCTTATGACTTTCGCTGGAGCGTATTATTTTATCAATCGTCTGTTTTGTTTGCAATTTTTGTAATTACAGAAAATGGACAAATGGATTCTGTGGGTACGTTATTATTAACTTCTCGTTTTGCTACTAATAGGTTGTTCTCGTTGAGTTTCTATATTTACTTCGAATTGTCAACACACAAATTAAAGTGTCGCGTTATTATTTTTAAAAGCTCATATTCTTTTCTCGACCTTTTTTATAAAATTTCGTCCTGCTTTTGATTAAAATAATTCTAATTCATGCGAAAAAGATAAAATGAACATAACTACATCCGGAATCGGTAGGCAAACATTTAAAATCACTATTTCAAAACATTCAATTCCTTAATGGCATTGACAACTTTTGAATGCATTCGTTTGGAAATTTACTTTTTCGAAAAGTGTATGCATATCACATCATTATAATAAACAGAAGCAAATATGTATTGATATTAAATAACTATGAGACATCAAGTTACGTATGTTTGGACGGAAGTTTACGTTATGGACTATGATGAATATAATAATATTATGCAAGCAAGTTAACACGACAAAACGAAAATATTTTATGCGAAATACACGTAATTTCAAGTTTCAAAGTTTTTACCAATCCCATAACTAACAATCGATTTCATTGGTTAAACATATTAATATGAGTTAAATGACAAAAATAGGTGTAAATATTTTCTCCCACGCACGATAAGGATAATCTTGCCTACATATTAAAAATGAGACTACAGCATGGGGAGTTTTCGTACAAGTGACGCCCTTAGTTTTGCAAGTGTCCATAGGCTACGGTAACTACTTACCATCAAGTTTAATTTTTCTCACGCCTGTATTTTTAAGAGAAACATTTTGTCTGGAGCGTTGCAATTAAAATGATAAAATAAAGCGTGTGACATGAACTAGAAGTAATATCATCCGATTCATTTGGTAACTAACAGTCATTGACTTGAAATTATTTGTCTGAGTATCGACTTCCAAAAAGAATTGGAGGAAGACCATTATTATTGTTCGGACGAGGCTTTGGTTGATCACGTCAACCTTCGTGGGTCTATTGTGATTTTAAATGAAAAAATATAATTCACTTTAGAATAAAAAAAATAGATTACGTAAGGCCTTTTTAATTATAACTAACTCACTTTTGAAATCGTCTAGATTATAGTACCATCGAGGAAACCGCAGTGCAGATTTATGCATAATTTTATTGCAATCGCTGCAATATCGCTGGATGAAATATTAATTACTATATGTTACGAAATCAAGAAAGTTGAATATATTATCTACAATTACAGACTACTGAAGTGTCAATGAACTAAACAAATCTTAAATATGTATATTGGATTTCATGCATTCTGATTTTGATTTCTTACAACTACATATAACAGCCTCCACCTGCTTTTAACTTTTATTTCATAGATCTTCAGAACTTAGTTTGCAACATATAAAACTATCTGCTTAGCAGATTGTTACAAACATAATAGCAATTACAAAAACGACCGTTAATAGTAGATACGCTAACGGAACAGACAATGCGTCAATACTACAATGCTCTTTTCTAATATTGTTTGATTGTTACATAACTTCGCTCTAAGACACAATAAGCGAGATTGCACGTTAGTTCGTTTGCAAAAATACACACGAACATAAAAATTATACTTCCCGATGAACGTTCCTCATGTTCTAATGCATTTTCAACCTGTTAAAGTTTGTGAACCCTAAACAAGAACATGCAATTTATCTTAAATGAATAAAACTGAAGGTTTTGATTTTTTTTGTGTCTGAACCTTGAGAGCTTCTTACTAAAAATCAGTTGACGAAAAATTTTGCAACATTAAAGGTAAATCTTCATGACTACCACTTAGTAGATTGACATAATTATGATCTTAAAATCTATGGAATGCAATTTAATTTAGTTTTTATTTAAACCGAAGTAGTGCACTTAAATGCTGTACTTCAGTGCTTCACTCATTCTAGTTGTTAAATGTACAAAAACTCAGTATTATAAAGAACTCGCTGCTACCCGCGACTTTGTCCGCGTGGAAATCGATATTGCTCTGCTATTACCTACAAAACTTACGAATTTCCCTCTTTCACTTTCAACCCTTAATTAACCTCCTTAGGTAGTGTAATTGCCAATAATCGTAATTTAGGTCGTGCAGAAAACCTATGTGTAGAATTTTGTGCAATTTCCTTCAAAATTGACTAACTTGCCATATAAGCTTACAATCCCTAATTCACCCACTTGAGAAGCGATGTTTCCAAAAAATCTATCTTTTATTTATGTTTTGTAAGGAACCTATGTGCAGAATTTCAAGCATTTCCCATTAAAATTAACGAACCTCCCATGTAAACTTACATCCCTTTGGGATAAAATACAAAGATAAAAAATAAACAAAATTTTAAGTTACTAGTTAGTTTTTTAAGCCTCCGATTCCACAATTGTGAAAACCACATCCAATCTCATGCAGTAGTTTTTGCGTGGTGCGCGTACGAACAAACCGACAGATAGGCGAGCATTCTAAGAAAATATGTTATGGCTTCTACTACTATTATAAAGACCCAATCATATATTTGTTCTTAAATACCTTCAATGTACAGGCATGGCAGATATACAATTTTATAATATGTATAGATTATATGGCAAGAAATCAAACGAAATCGCCAACAGCTATTTTCTTTCTCACTTTTAAATCTGACTTCATCTTCGCACATTACAAAGTACGCTCTCCATTAGTCTTGACACTACTCCACAAAATAAGTAGAACAGAATACATATAACTAAGGCATTTGTTATGATTACACTATAAACTACAATTACACATATTGAGGCACGTGCTGAGATGAGCGTTTTAATTAAAGATAGCATCAATACAGTTACTTCAAACGCATTACCGCTCACACCTGCGCATGCGCATGCGCCACAACTTATGGGTATTCTTAACGACTTTTACTGTAAATGGGGATTGCAATAAAAAATGAGTATGTGACATGCTAATTTATTTTTATTTTTTGTTTTCGTTGATGTCAGTCCTTAAACCAAATTCATTTACAAAGTTACGTAAAAATTACTTGCTCGTTTTTTGTAATCAAACAAGCTTAACTATATCTATTTTTTTAAAAAATGTATGTTTATTAATCACAAAAAATAGTCCATAACTATGTAATAGATCAAAAAATAAATAATACAAGCTTTTGCCGCACTTTATAAAACAATATTTAAAAAAAAAAATACTCCGTAGTCTCACCTCATATTAAAAGGCACATCCAACAAAAATATGAAACACAATCACGTTACACTCCCAAAAATTTGACATAAAATTTCCGCGAACAGAAAGCGTCAAATTTAAAAAAACGAACTTCACCGATGCGTCATACCGCGACGTCGAACGGAACGCGACTGGGTTGCTGACCGGCCGCAGCAAAACCAATACATCTGATGTAACTTTGAATGTCATATTAAGTGTTAGCAATTTTTATGTAACTATGAAAGGTGATGTGCTATCAAAATTTAGAAGCTTAGACTTAACTTACTTTAATGTAAGGATCTGAACTTTACTTCCTGATATTTTAGATGCTAATTTTTGTCTAGACTGCTACAAAAGTGGCGTTTTGTGTTGGTAAATTTATATAAAAGCATATCATAACATAACATGTGCAAGTATAATCGAAGTGATTTACCTGCCCCCCGCATGAAAAATTAGATTATTTTTTGATTATTAACATTTTACCTACTATCTACATTTTAGTTACATTTCAAAATATTGTGAAACCAAAATAGAAAGTTATGTTAAATTTACCATCCTTCCAGTAGCCAGATTATCTTTAATAAATTTAGCTAACATTTTAATTAAGTTATCGAATTGTTTCTTCATTTTGGCATTTAACAGAATAGAAAAAAATGTAGTCACTTTTGACTTATATAATATATAAATAAATGTATAAATTGTATTATTGTTGAATATTTGTATTATGTATCTTTCATTTAAAAACGAATAATAAACTAATAACTAACTAATTTATGTACTATGTAGGTGGCTAATCTAAGATCTGTCTAATCTGTCTGTACACCACACGGGTGTAGTGGTTAAAGTGGTCGCCTCGCCGCTTTCTACTGCACTCGTGTTGTGGGTTTCATTTCATTTATTTATTCAGAACAAAAATACATTTGTGTTGAAAAGGTAACCTACACGAGAAATAATATAAAAAAACACACAATAATAAATAACAAATCAAAGAATAAAATAATCAATGTCATCAAAAATAATAAAAAAATAAAAACTAAAACAAATTACAACATTGAATTAATTACTATGTCAGAAGCATACAAACAAATCAAACAATAAATCATAGAACAAATTAAATTAATAAATGTCAATAAAAATAAAAAAACAAAAATATAAACTAAAACAAATTATAACATTCAATCAAGTCAGAAAAATACAATTATTTTAATAATATTCAATTAATTATCACATTTATTCATTTAATCATTGCAGAATTCATCTATAGTGTAATAAGCCTTTTCCAGTAATAGTATTTTAAGTCTACTTTTAAATTTATAAATACTCTCAATAGGTTCGATCCCCACATAGGACAAATCTTTGTGTGATTCGCAAAGATTTGTTCTGAGACTGGGTGTGCTTGTGTGAGTCGAATGTGTGTATTTGGCCTTGTCATTGGGACCATTGGATAATGTAATTGCTTCTGGCGTTCTAGCTAATGTAAAAAAATAAAATTTATCTTTATCTTTAAGATACCACAGCCAGTGTGCAACGTTTCCAAAATGCTGGCAGCATTGCCACGTTATTATTTTTTTGTTATTTTAAGGACTCTTTGGTTACCAATAAAAATGAGGTCATAGTTTTCTGAACTAGTGAAATTATTGACATTGCTAGTCAGGGAAGAGATTGCATCTTATATCGAGTTCCTGTCGTGTCTTTCACTAAACATAAAATTTCACTGTATAAGTAGTTTGTACATCTTTTCTGACCCAATAATCGCCTTGAATATAAATCCAATTTCATTAAATTTTTGATTGCGTTAAGAAAAATATCTCGTTTGACATTTACTTTATTCACATCAATTTTTAAGACTATGTTACGCATTTTGTAAATGTCAGCCACAGGCCTAGATTGTGTGATAAATGCTTTCTTATTTAAATACGGTCATTAAATTGAATAAATTAAAACAGATTTAATTAAATGGCAAGATTAAAACTAATATTTTTCGTGATAAATGTGCCTTACGTATGATTTACTTACTTACTACGGAAATACCCTATATATCTTTAAAATATATGTACATATTCGTGATCCCGAGTTATAATTGCACTTGATAGCAAAAGCGTAATTATATCAATATTTTAATTTTACCTTACTAAAATGCGGTTCTTAATAAGTATTAGAAGGTGGCTAAAAGCAAATTCCCATTCATCAAATATACCCGGGTACTTTAATAAGGTTATTGTTATATGTAAGACTGTGCTAAAAATATTTTTGGAAAAATACGCTATTTTGATATCTTGCTACAGCATCCGTTGGGTGGAGCCGTTTTATGTGAATAAAACCACATAATATAAGTTTACAATTAAGCGCATAATCGTTCTCAAAGTAACAAAATTTACGATTCACTGTTGTGATATGAATGAATCTTAGAAATAAGATATCTTATGTATTACACACTCTGTTTCAATGAAATAATATATCATACCAATTGAAAAGGTACACAGGTTTTACTCTAATAACTATAAACAACCTGCGACCATGTGATTCTTAATCGTTGACATGATTTGCGAAACTTTGATTGCTTAGAATGCAAAGTCTGGAATAAGTTAACCAGTAGTAATTACAGGTGCGAAAGGTTGGGTTGATGGACTCATAAGCTTGATATTTCGAGTATTTCACAATAAATCGACAAACTGTCGGGCTGCCTGCATAGGCGTCGTTACATCTAGTGGCGCATATTTTATTTGGCTGAATCAAATAGATTTATGTTGTTGTCATCATTTTCAGCCTAATGATGTACACTGCTGAACTTAGGCCCAAAAACGCGCGTTGATAGTGTTGTATCGTAAATATATCATGGTAAACATTTTTTTTAAGCGTGAACGTTGCATTTAGAATAACATGGATAGTTATATTGATATTTATTTAAAGCATTTATTCATTAAAATGGCAAACTATTGTTACATTTCCATATTTAAAATCCTTGTTTTAATCTGAGAATCAAAAAATAATAATTCAAATTCAAAACTTATATTTTGATACTAAGTGAGATCTTCTGTCCAACTAATTACACCATCTCGCATGAGTTACTCATGATACACTTTCACCCACCCTTTGCTGACTACGCCGTTAGAAAGTGCAAGCCCATGGTATTTACAGTATTTGCTCGAATTCAAACACGACGTAACGTAACACTAATGTGTTTTATTACAGTTTAATGTCCGTGCGATACTAGCTCGTGCTTGAATGTATGAAATTTCACATGTTTGTAAAGTTGCGTAATACGGAGTATATTGGATTGTTTATTTTAAATGATGATGGTGTTATAATCGTGATAAATAAGTTATGGGTTCACGCGATGGTTATGAGAGTAAGAGATTGTTGACGCATCAAGCAAAGAATAAATAAGATCTCTACCTAATATAAAGAGTAAATATTTTTGTTTACTAGTTTTATTGTATCTCTATCCGCAGAAGAACCCGGGTCACTGACATAGCTCAGACCATAAGCAAGCGTAAGTGCAATGGGCAGGCCATATCGCTCGAAGCACCGACAACCGATGGGGTAGAAAGGTTCTTGAGTGGCGACTGCGAACTGGAAGACGCAGTGTGGGCCGGCCTTCTACCAGATGGACCGACGACCTGGTCAAGACAGCCGGTATTAAGTGGATGATTGTGGCCTAAGACCGTCAGATGTGGAAAAGTTTGGAGGAGGCCTTTGCTCAACATTGGGCGTCCTTATAGGCTGCAAAAAAAAATTGTATCTCTATTTGATCTCGTTTGATCTTAATGAAAATTGGTTTAGAGGTGGTTTAAGATCTAAGGAATAACAAAAGTTACTTTTCATTGACGTACCACACTAAAGGAGCCGCGCACAGAAGCTAGTGCCGAATAAATGAGATGATGCTTTGTTTTAATAATCCAATCAGAAAAAAATAGATGTAAACTAATACAGTGATGTTTCCACCCGGTTATTTTACAAAAGTGGATTTTATGCAACAGTAGCGCTTATTTATCACGGATATGTAACGAGATAAGGATGTTTTAGAAATAATTAAATAACCAAAACATCTTCCTTTCACAAAAAATGGTGACATCAGTCTAGAAACGCTACATAAATCCATGTAATTATGCAATATTCAGTGTAAATGCTAATTTATGCATTTCGATAAGTTCATGCTCAAATTCTAATAGTTGCGTATTTATGACAATATTTTAGTATAGAAAAGAGACTAAAGATAAAATTATTGCCTTATATAGTTTTTGGAATTTAGCAATTTATTTCATTTACCTACTAGGAGGTAATTATGGCATATATTGTAGGCTGATCGTTGGTTAAGGCCGATCGTCACGGTCTAGGCTAGACTGAATGATGCTTGATATCGACCAGACATATCGTTAAATACCTAACGTTTGACGATTTGGCTGAAAATTTTGTACTAATAAAATAACAATACTATCGGCATATTTACGCATATGCATATTTATGGCTGAAATAGATAATCAAGATACTTGTTGACCCTATTTACAAAATATTATTTATTTTCTCTTCCATTTTAAAATACAGACTTTTTTTTAAACCAAAATTCGGATTATATGCCCGTAAAAATTAGGTGCTTTTAATAGAAATTTAAACACATTTTAATCAAAAAATGGTTTTATTTCATCTATAAATATATTTTTTTATCAATGGGATTAAAAATACCTAAATATAGATAGATAGATAGATTTTTAAATAAAATAACATTTCTCAAAATAAATCAAAGTAATACCTAACTATGTACAAAAAATAATAATTATAATTTAGGCCAGTACCCGTCAAAATTATCTACAATCTAATATATGCTATTTGTATCAGACGATCCGTCTAGGTCGTGACGATCGGCCTAAACCAACGACCGGCCTACGACACTTATAATGATTATAAAACAATAATTTTAAAATTTCAATAGGCTGAATTTTGATAAATTTATTACAATTTATTTGAACATTAAGTTGAGTCTCATTTTTCTTCCACATGATCTAAACAAGTGAGCGTTATACTCACTGTTACTATTCTATGAATTACTTAGGAGTAGAGAAAATTATGCAACTATGAAGGATGCTACCGCACAAAAATACTGCAAAGAAGTAGCAAAGAAAAACAATAATTGTACAAAATAATTGAAAATGGTTTAGTATTAAAAATAAAATAGATATTACCCTCATAATTAATATCTACGTTACTTGTTTCTTGATTTTCAACGAGAGTTATAATTTCTACGGTACAATTTTTTAGCTCCAAAACAATAACTAATGAAAATTTAATAAATTAACCAGTATATCAAAAATAAATGAAAAGGTACTTCGGGACATCAAAAATAAATAAAAATGTACCGAAAAGTGACGGTTATACAATTCTTGTAATATTTAAAGCAAATTTTAGCTTTGCTATGCCTTTTTGTATTTATATAGTGTTAAAGTTGAAAAAATTAAGAATCCAGCAGGACTCGAACCTGCACCCCCTGGGTATACGCCCCAAGTGCTTTGCCAATTCAGCTATGGATTCGTATGCTGCCGGACTCGAAATTTCTCAACTCTTTTGTGCCAGCCGAAGCTAGACGAACCATTACTTGGTTTTAGCGCCATCTATGCGTTACTTATTCACATAATCGCATACAGTACGTTTGAATTAAGATCAACTCATTACTGTCGAGAGATGACGCATTTTTATCAATACTTGTAATATTTAAAGCAAATTTTAGCTTTGCTATGCCTTTTTGTATTTATATAATGTTAAAGTTGAAAAAATTAAGAATCCAGCAGGACTCGAACCTGCACCCCCTGGGTATACGCCCCAAGTGCTTTGCCAATTCAGCTATGGATTCGTATGCTGCCGGACTCGAAATTTCTCAACTCTTTATATATTATATATGGTTATACAATTCAATAAATAATAAATTTCGTGGCAATGCATTGTCTTACATTTCACCTGTAGTGTCCATCAAGTCCCATATAATGAAGGAGCGAGCTTATCGACAAGATTTAGTAGATATACTCTGGTAAGAATAGCAGACGCTCGAATAATGTCACACAATAATTCTCATTATAATCTTTGCTTATTTTTACTTAATATAAAGTAGCAAAACACTATTTAATAAAACAAATTCACAAAGACCTTGCTTTCTAGATAAGTAAATCGGCAATGAATAAAAGAACAAACGCAGGAGCGTACAATTAACAGTGATTGCATAGATACGTCACGCAACGGACTAAACAATACAGTATTTCTCAATGGATGCATAAAAACTGACTATAGTAGAAGCAGGTTTTGTATCGAAATGTGGCGAATATGCATAATTAGATATTCATAATAGACAATTAGATTAGAGATTAGATATTCGTCCTAGCGTCGAATTTTTAAATTAAATCATTCAATACTGATAAACCGAAATAATTACTGAAAATCTTTATAATTTTACCATCTCATCCGCTATTAAGTCCTTTAATTGGTGCAAGACTGCTGCTAGATTTGGTGATCATTTAAAATGCATAACTTCGACTTTATTCAGTCACGATAAAATATACTTACATCTGCAAATAGCTATACTCGTAACATATCAGCCTAGAACATTTCTGGTGTGGCATGAAGTAGGAAGCGTATACAATTTCATGGGCCGGCGACATCCCTCGTAATGCCGTGTTACTACATATTCCTCAGCTATATGTCTTTATTGTGAACACTGTCCAAAGTGGACGCGTATAGAGTTGTTCATTCTAGGTTTTTTATCGTCTGTTTTGACTTGTAAAATTAAACGAAAGCTTTCAGGAAAACGGCAAATTACGAAATTAAACGACAAGTTTAAAATGTATAATAAAATAATGATTTAAATAGATAGATCAAAAAACAGCACCTTAATTTGAAGGTTGTCCGTACAAAGATCTATGTATTAATCAACCTTTTCTATTTCAACTTTGGAAAGTCAAGTATAGTAGTTGAACTTCTAAATTAACTGGCAGAGGAAATTTAACATAATGGATTGCCTGCGCAGTGACATATTTACTATCTGTTAGACTAAACACATTTAGATGGGCAGCTTACTTCGCGCCTGAAGCCTAGTTAGTAACTTATAAAAACAAACGCTTTAAATTTTTGCGACTATACGCTCGGTGCGCTGGTGTCTAGTTCTGATCTGTTCATGATCTGATCACACCATTAGCGGCAGAAACGCAGGACTAACTGACAAGTGCCAAGTAGCTACTACTCGTATTGGCAAAGATGTTCAGTTATTAAATATTTTAAATAAACATAACGTTTACTTTTCTACTCATTATTGTCTAAAACAAACACTCACCTTAAATACAAATATTCGCCGAAACATTTGCGCACGCGCACTAACACCTCCATACATGTCACGATCCACGCATGCGTAACGCACATTGCGTTATTTGCGTTAAATCAACAATATTACGTACAGCTTTTGTACGTTTGTATTGCAAACGCCATTTTTCATTCCGATCATTTGTATGAGTGTGAATGGAACGATGAGCTTGCAATTTGATTCAGATGTAACGTTGCGTTGTAAATTTTGTTGATGGGTTAGGTCCTGATGATAGAAGGTGAAATATCTTGTGGGTGACGCAATTGAATCACAAAAGCTTGTTCCTCTTGTCCAAAAACTCAAAACTATACATAACATAACCATTACAATTTTTGTTGAACAAAAGGCTGGATCTATTTACTAAAGTCTAATCAGAGCAAATACAGTTTACTAATGTGTTTAAACTCAACCATAACTTCAACAAAAAACCAAAAATACTAGTCTGTTGGTTGAGCAAAAACTCTATGCTATACCAATTGTTTCTTGTGGTGACATAACTTTAACAAAATCAATTCAAATTTCGGTTTACCCTCAAACACCAAACACCGATAAACAATAATGTTCGTCCGTTAGAACCCCCGTTGAATCCGCAACCGCAGGCCTAGCCATTACTACGTGACGGAGCCGCAGGGATTAACGGGACGAGTGAAATACCGCCTTTGTTTTTGATACTGGGTTATGGGTAATATCTGTGATTATTGGACCGAGAGGCCCTTGATAAGCGGCGAATTCAAGTGCTGGGTGAAATTGAAAGAAAATGGTGATGTCAATCGTAATAATTTTATCTACACAATTAGAATATCAAAATCTGAGAAGGAACACTTGTAGGACATGGGAGATAAATAATGTAGGGAGACATGATCCTAGAATTCATAGAATACAACAAAAAATAATTAGTCTTTGAATATCAACACATTGACATTCAAAGGCTAACCTTACCTTCTCTTTGTCATTTATTATTCAATTCTTAGTTAGGGACTACGTATTATGACTAACTAACGTCTTGTAGGTTTTAAAAATCAATTTTACTATGTACTTTTCGACTATCTGAAAAAACCTGTACAAACCTGGATCTTAAGGTCAGCCTAATAAAATAATGATTGATCTGCGCGGTCTTTACTTATCTTCCATCTCTTTGTATGAGTCATTTTGTAACACGAATTTAACGCTAAAACCACAAAGGTGTTTATCTCCATCTATCTTGTCCCACATCTATGTTAATTAATAGTTACGAGTTCCAATTGCATAATAGTAGACGTGCACATAACTTGAAGACGATACTGTTTCAAAATCAAGTGTTTTTGATGCGTTCATTTGTAAGCAAATGCATCAAAATCAATTGATTTGTAAAGAGATGCATGCGTACAACTCATATGCATGGCTTGCAAATTTATTTGCAATATGACTTAACATCACACTTATATTACTCAGAAGGGTGTAGCAAAGGTGTGTTACACCAACTGTTGCACACTTCACCTGTTATGTATAGGTATGAGGTTTACTTTTTTTGTAACTTTTTGCTAAGTAAACCTTCATGTCAAGTTTAAAAAAGATATTTTTAGGTAATTACAAGATTTGACACTATTAAAATATTATTGTACCGAAACATAAACGTAAAAATTACGTTTTGGAGACCAAATTTCGGTAGGCTTACCAATTTATTGATCACAAAAAACTCACCACTAAAAATAATACAAAAAAAAAACATAATTTATACATAACTACATTTTCACATAGTTATAATAAAATGTAACAAATACTTTTCGTGCAATTAATCTATCACCGGCACAAAAAAGTATCTATCATTCTTCAAACAATCACACTAATGAACTTTCACAATTGCTATCACTTTCATTTTTACCCATAGTGCCTCCTCATGCGAAACATTCATTAAAACATCAAAATTACTCCTTTACTTCAACTACTTATCAAGTAAATAACTTTAAGTCATAAATTAAGAATTGGATTACATCTTCAATAAATCATTTTAGGCTATAAAACTAATGTGACGGTCAGCGTGGGATTAACTAGATTTTTAGTGTTTCGATGGTTAATCACGTTTCGATAGATTTAATATTGCCACTGTTGGTTTTAGGGTTGGCAGTATTGAGAATTTAGGACAAAAACAAATCATTTTAATTTTATTAATTGACAGTTATTTTTTCTTAATTCAACACTAGCCTCCGTGCGCAACGCCGCCCGTGTGGTACGTCGAGAAAGAGTAACCTTTGTTATTTTGTGGTCTCAACTCAAATCAAGTCTCAACAATCTGGAATCAACTATCTTTACGCCAATTTTATCAAGATCGGCCCAGCAGATTAAGAGATTGGGTACAAACAAACAAATAATATGTTATTTAATAAATATTATCTAATAATAATAACTTTCTTTATTCAGACAAATTAGTCCACACCTTACAATTTTTAAAATGGAGCAGTTAACATTAATTACATAATTGACACATAAATTATTAAAATATATCACATTATTATGAAATTAACAATTAACAGATTGAAAATTAAATTAAATTAAATGATGTCAAATTGAATAAAAATAAAATAAAATAAAACAACAATATATACAAGATATATATGTATGTATACTTGTAATATATATTATGTTTATGTTATATATATATATATGTACTAGGATGTAACTAGGAGGACTATGGTGTTATGCTTCATGTGCCAGCAATTTTGGGGCTTAATCTCACCACAAAACTGGAACACAGTAATGCAAGCATTACTATTTGGCAGCACATTGGAGGAGAGACGCTGGTGCTTCCAGTCCAAGCTCGCACATGTGAGTTCTACCGCCATCTGCATTTTGATTATACGTACATGGAAGTACATTAAATAGAAAAAATGGTCACCTATTATGTCCAGTATCAATAGTTTTAATGTTCACCAACATGGTGTTGATATAAAACCCTTAAATGCCATTTTTCCGAACTTACCATTGGCAAGTTATTAGTAATACGTAGGTTACTTCTTTTTAGAGCCCGTTCACTAAAACATTTGACTGTCGTCACGAATTCCATGAAAAAGAAAAATATATATTGCCCAAACTATAACTTTTTGGTAAACAGTTCAACAAAGCACGTCTCATAAACGAAGTGCGACGAATGTTCCATTAACAACGCCACAGTTATTGACACAAGCGACATCACGTCTTGCAATTAATTACGGTTGCTTAAAGTATTTTTATTTTTTATTTTGCTTATTTTTCCTATTTCTGTATGTGTCGAAGTTATTACTACAATTTGAAAAATTACAACTGACCTAAGGTTTGGTCCCTGCTTCTCCATAGCAATCGCGTTTCATAATTTGATTACACATACTCCAAAAGAAAGAGAAACAATGAAATTCCATAAGGCACACTTGGATTGGTTAGATTTGTTCAACGGAGCAGTGAAGGGTATAGGAGAAGTAAGCTTAACTTAACCGTCTCAGCGACAGCGATGCAAAGCTATTATTTTACACATAACACTTGTATAGATAAACCGATTGATATACTTAATCTTTGTCCTATACTTATTTTTATCATACCATATCTACCATATTTTTTCGAAATGTATTTTATTTATCTATTTTTTTTCTTTGCTTTCAGATGATAAAAACATCTCCTGATTCACAGCGAGACACGTTTTTTTTTTTTAAAATATACTTACATTTAAAATAATTACATGAAATCTAAGAATGACAGCCCTAAATGAGATAGAGAAATATATTTCAAAACACTATCCGTGAATGTGTAAATACGCAACTAATTGGAGCACACCTTTTGCAACTATGCGGTTCAAATCTATAACTTTTATTCTATTTAGTAATCAGACACATCTTGAAATAGTATCTTGATTAAGTGATGTGTTTTATGGCTGACAAACTGCACCCTGCATATTTATGAGCAATAAGATTTATATTATATGGAAATCTATAAAAAATGGGCAGTCTTTCTGGTGTTTGTTTACATAATGCTGAAATCTAACACAGCAAAGATGTAACGCAAATACGATATAATGTGTTGTATTACAAATGGAATTCAACTTAATATGAGCTGACGGTTATACTATAATATTTATATATACATCAACAAAATACATTAGGTAATTTTATCGTAACATGCATCCATTACAGAGTTAGTTAACTTGACTTAGTTTACTTAAATCTAAAACATAAAATTAATGTATTTATTAATTTACTTAATTATCTAATCACTTAAAGTGTGGATGAAGTTTTCGGTTAAACTGTTGGAAGGAATCATGAAAGATGTCGTCCTTATCGGAGTCTCCACATAGAGAATTGTACTGGAAACAAATGCGTGCTAATGATGACTGATTGCTTATGTCGGTCCTGCAAAATGGTACATTGAAAGTTTTAGTTATCGGGTGACTCGGAATTCTGTGACAACTGAAAGTCAGTTGGTTAGTTTATTTATTCAACCATGCTGTAAGCTATTAAATGCAATATTTTATATCTCAAACAACAATTAATTTTTATTAAGTTGAAACATGCAAGTATAGTTTTTGGTAGGTCATATTTTATTTAAAAAACTACGGAAATGTAATAACATTATATATAATAATTTTTTTATTTTTATTTTATCCATGTTATATGACAGTCACGATAGATAGATAATGAAATTTATGTCTATTTACATACTGGCAAAAAAATATAATTATTCGGCACTTTCTAAGCACAAAAAGGAGAATAACAGACCAAAAAATGCCAAAAATCATGGGTTTAAAAAAAGTACCTGGCATACCTTAATTTAATTATAACGTTATTAAAATATAAATTTGATACGAAAAAAACCTTCATTAGGGTTCCGTAGTACCTACAAGGAACCCTTATAGTTTCGCCATGTCCGTCTGTCCGTCCGTCTGTCCGAAGCATAGCGACGAAACCGTTGGTGCTAGAAAACTGAAATTTTGCATAAACATGTATGTTAACTATACAAAGAAAGTCGTAGAATAAAATTTGGAAAAATAACTTTTTTTCGGGTAGCTCTCCTACATGTAAAGTAGGGATGTTTTTTTTTTTTGTCGCCTGTCCTATAGTGTGGGGTATTGTTAGATAGGACTTTTAAAAACGTTTAGGGGTTGCTAAGACAGTTTTTTGATTTAGAGATCCGTTTGCGAGATAATTAACTTTTAAGAGCAAATTTTTGTTCGAGTAGAGCGTCGTCCCCCCTCTAAAAGCTAAACTACTGGATCCCAAAATCTGAAAAAAATTGTGTCGGTAGTAATGAACTTTAAAGAAAAACTATAGCGGATAAGTTCACTTCATTAGTTCAAGAGGAATAGGGGTCCGAAATGTCAGATGCAGTTACTCAGAATATTTCGTTCAAAATTCTTGAAACATAAATAAACATACATAATACATAATAAAATCACGCCTTTATTCCACGGGGGTAGGCAAAGACGATGGAACGCCATGTGCTTCGCTCCTTACATACTTCTTTCGCTTCCTCAACATTCATGAATCTCGTCATACGTGCTAGCTGGTTTCGTGTACTACAAACATTTCTTTTCTGAAGGACGCCATTTATCTGGTCCCTATATTATGTCTATAATATATATAAAATAAATAATTTCGAGGATAACATAAATAAAATAAATTAAAAATAATCATTACACATCTAGGTCATACATAAGATCACGATTTTTATCTCAAGACGAACTATAGAACAGGTTGAGTGAAAAATATAAATTTATTGAAAAAAATCACGGTGGTAGTATATGTAATAAACTTTTCATGAAAACTATAGCGGTTACTTTAACTTAATTAGTTCTAGAGTAATTGGGGTCCAAAGTGTAAAATGCAGTTACTTAGAATAATTCGTGCAAATTACAAAAACCTTTGAAAGTAATGACTTGTATGAAGATGTTACTTGTTTAATACAGATAGTAAATCCCTTTTAAGTCGAAATAATTATGCTGTTACGACTAGCTACGGAACCCTACTGCGCGTGGCCCGACACGCACTTGGCCGGTTTTTATTTAAAGAATAAATTAAAAATTTAGTAACGATCATTTAATGAATAAATTCATCATTATTTATCGCTGATGTGTTATCTATTCTATGGTAAAAAATATTAAAATTTAAGTAAAAACACGCGATTACCCTATGAAAAAATATTCAGCGCCAAGTTTATCCTCCATGTTTAAATAGAAAGGCACTTTTGTCTATTAAATCCCGCTTACGTTATTTCTCATATTACTATTCACTATCCTATTTGCGCGACACAATTGGTAGCGATACAGTTTTTGGGCATTGCCTTTTAACGGTTGGTTCTAACTTCTAGTCCATTGATTTTTTTACAGCCGGCAAATAAATGCAACTTTGTTAAACTTTCCAAGGTAGTAAACATGCATACCTTATGGTAAGCAACTTAATAAAACAAAATATTCAATTTTAATATTGTAATCGTTCATTTAGTTATCTTTGTCTGATGCTTACTTTACTGCTTAGATTGCTAGGTATTTTATTTACTTGAGAATATACAGACCACAATAATTTACATGTATAAATGCTATAAACAGGAAATCAATAAGAGGTGATTCGTTTTGAAATCAATAGGTATTCACATTAATTATAAGTGACTTTTGACTTTTAGTCTAGGACTCTAGAAAGTTAAGATTTTACAAAAAACGATTACATAATGGTCAAAATTAAAATTAAATATTCATAAAATCTTAATGTTATTTTAAAATATACTTTGAATATTTAACAGAACAAAATTGTTAATATTAAAGCATCTTTTGTAATAATTTTATTGATAAATTAGCAGGCAATCCACGTAGACCGAGTGACAGCCGATATTTTGCATTCATCTATCTACACTTATAGTTCTAGCTGGAAAGAATGAAAATTATATCCTTAATTTTTATTTCACGATAAAATTATTTCTATAAAATTAAACCAGAGAGAGCTTCCTACAATGTACAAGCAGCAATGTTTTTCGTCAGTCGAAAGTTTTGGCGTACAAGCGCCGCAAAGTGTTAAATTACACTTTGCGGCGCTAGTACGTCAAAACTGTAACACGCGTTTCCGCTTACTTTACTTTTTTCATACCACCTTGAAATATAGTGCAATTGTTTCAACATGGTTGCCGAAGTAGACTGAATTCACATGTAATCCATAGTCGGGAAACTGAGCGCTATCTTCTTTCTTTGGATATTTTGAATAGCTCAAAAGTTGCCAGTTCATCGTCTTCATCTCATTTTCAAAACTCCTGGAAAACATTCCAGGTAGCCTATGGCGGGCTCGGCCAAATGATCGTGCTATAAATTATAAAGCTATAGAGTTAGTTTGTTAGCTTGTACGCGCTAATTTCCCCCATTTTCCCATTTATTAAGGAAAACAATTTCCAACAAATCAGGCTACAACGAGTAGGAGTGTAGCGACAGTTAAATATATTGCAAAATTGGGGTGAAACCCACCACGGGAGCATAGCAATAAGCTACAACCGTAGATAATAATGATACAACAAATTCCATGCGGATGAAGTCGCGGGCAACAGGTAGTCGGCCATAAATCCATCTAAATTATGAAACATAGTACTTTAAAATTAAGTAAGTATTTATAAAGCCATAATAAATTATCATAAAATTTAAAAAATCTTGCTTCCAAATAATTATAGGTAGTTAGCCAAAAATCATTGAATTTTAATTATTATGCAAATAAATCTTAATAAATTCGATATTTCTTTCGTATATTTTATTATTCAAAATTTATTCTGTTCATTATTTATTCATCTCATTCCTAATTATTTAATTAATTTGAAAGTAATGTAATGAATGACATTTAAATGTAAATCATAATAATTACTGAAAAGCATTGAAATATGCAATGAGTGAGACGTCATTTTATTTCATAATAATAATATTATTATCGTTTTCTATGTCAAAATGATGAAGATCATCATCCAACAAGTAGAATTTCTTCATATAACAATAATTAAGTTAAAACGCGTCATGATTATGTCACTTTTTAATTTATTTTATAGAATCTGACATTTAAATTTCGTTATTAAATTTTTTAATAAAATTAATATAGGTATGTTACCCGGCTTATTCTCACAAATCTAATGACACCTCATTCATTCAAATCCGTTAAGGCATTAAGGTGCAACATACAAACATACATACATAGATTGCCAAAATTATTACCCTTACTTTTGGCTTCGCCGTAGTTGGGTAAAAAGAAGCTTTTAATAGGCTACTGGCCTATTAAAAGCTTCTTTTCACACTTTATCGACCTCAAAAAGTATACTCGAGTTATTAAAATCAGCATTCGCTTATGTTTACCACTAAATCCATAAGAGCTTCCAATAAAAAATAATGCTTAAACATTTTGCACAAAAACCAATGAATAAAATCTCTTGAAAAAGCCATAATCATGGTCCACATATCAAGGTCCAATGCTTTCCGAAATTATCATAACTAGTTTATAAAGGTTGATCTCAAAGATCTCGATCCATGGGATGTTACGTAAAGATTATCTTTGCTTTCTCGCACCCAGTGTTCCGCGATGTCATGGGATTGCGGAACTGATGCGGAACTAAGCTTTGAGATGATTGTACACTAAAAGGGAACTGTTATTAAATAAATTAATTGCATTCAAAGCTTCTTATCATTAAATCAGTTAACGCACCTTTGTTTTATCAAGGATGACTTAGTAGTCTTGAGATTTTTGAACCATAGCAAATAAAATGTTGTACTCACTGAAGCCGTTGCCGTAATCGTTGATCTACTGTAACCAAAAAAACATAGTGTAGTTACGTAGGTTTGCGAGTTGTCCGCGAGGGCTAACCACATTGATTTTTGTTACAGTAGATGCAACGGTTAGAGTTACTTATCGCCAGTAAGTAGCCGGCTTTATATGGCTCAAACATAAATCTTTCATAGTCCTACTAAGTCGTCTAGTGTAACCTTATGCTAGGTTTTAATTTTTTTTGGGGTACATATTGTTTTATCTTAAGATCACAATAATTTATTAAGGATCCCGAAGCAGTAATTTCAATGCCTAATCTCATATTTTCACCACCAAGCTAACTGGAATACACAGTATAAGGTTGCTTAAAGGTAGGACGGTGATGCTTCCTTTCTCGATCTTGAAAGCTTTACCCTATCACCAATAACATTTATTGTCACTACGAGGAATGCAGTAATGCCTTAAACTTTACCTCATCAGAATTAGTTATTACACGTTTGACCACGGTAGATGCCAACCAAAGATTTCCAATATGTTTATAGGATTGCTATGGTGCCAGCACACGTGTTGGACAGTGAAATATGTATAAAATGTATTAATTCTTACTTTCCTCTGAAGGTATTCTTGTCTAAGATTAGTCAATAAAGTATAGTTATTAGACAGGGCCTTATGATGAAATGAATGGTCAAGAATTGAACAATGGTGTACCCTTCTTTACGTCATCTCGTCTCGTCATTTTCTACGGTCTTCAGCCCGACAAACGCAATATTAAAATTTTCTAATTATGTCTGGTACAAATCATTATTGTACCATAGCCTTCAGTTCGTCATTACGTAACTTCCATTAAAATAAGCTACTGTTGTACAAACTATTATTAACAATAATATATTACAATGATAGATAGATATAATTATAATTTGTAAAATTGTAGAATATTTAGTAGCACAGGTGATTGAGGATGTAAGCTGTAATTATTCACACTTTTCGTATGTTATTAAGTTTGATGGATCGATGACCTATTCATATTCATATTAGCTAAGAGGCAATCGATATTATCGGTATAAGAACAGTCGTAAATCGTCGTAAATATAACCAGTTTAGACAGTGGATGTCATGCTGAAAATGTCATATTAAAAAACTTGCTTTTGCCCGCATGGAATTCGATATTGACATGTTATTTTCTACAAAATTGAGGTGTGCAGAATTCCGTGAAATTTCCTTTAACTTTGACTAACTTCACATATAAACCTTACAGCTCCTTTAGTTCTCTGGGGAGTAATATTTTTCAAAAAAATCTATTTTACAGTTCATTTAGGTCATGTGCAGAATTACATGTATTTTCCTTAAAAATTTAACGAACCTGCCACATAAACTAACACTCCCTAATTAGCCGTTAGAGCTAAAATAAAAAGATTAGTTTTCAAATTAGACCGCCCCAGCTACTGTGAGAATTACACCTGATTCCATGCTTTGGTTTTTGCCTGTGCGTCCGACCGTACAGACAGACAAAAAATCTAAAAACTTTTGGCTTCTACTGCTGTTAAAAATACATACAGGGTGGATGCGACATAGCGACATTTATTGAAACCACAGCTTCTATACATGGCCAGTATGCATTTCCACCGGATAAAAAATTCTCTGGCGAAAAAAAAAATCCACGTCTTCCGAACAAATTGCACGATCGCAATGTTCAAATTGTTCGGAGAACGTGATTTTTTTTTTTCGCCAGAGAATTTTTATCCGGTGGAAATTGATACTTACCATGTATAGAAGCTGTGGTTTCAATAAATGTCGCTATGTCGCATCCACCCCGTATATAGAAATAACTTTAAGGTGCATGGTAAATTCACAATTTTATTATATGCATAGAGAGTTATAGATTAAGTTTGGCGAACTAATTTTTCTGAATATAAATATATCATGGTACCACTATACGTATAACATGTATTCCATGTATAATGTTAAATGGTACGGTATATTTCCAGTAATTGTATAGCATCATCCTCCTTGCTATGTATTAAACCGGCAAGTACTGAATTTTTGCCCATTTCTTGTACATTTGAGCCAATCTGTGAAATAATGATATTTTAAGCTTTAAGATCCTTTTTGCATATTTTTTTTAATATTGTTATAATTATCATTTTTCATAAAAACTTTACAAGCTAATTCGTTTTCTAAAACGTTGATCTAAGTATTCTTAGTGAAACTGACATCAGTACTTCGTCATCAACAAAGTCATCTCGTCTATACTTACCAAGACTCAGGAGAAATTACTACCACTTTCATTTCACCTATAATTTCCATAGCCCTCAGCTATCTTAGAGAATCTACTGAATATAATACAGTATCAGGTGGTGACCGTTCCGGTGATATTCGCCTTTCCCGGATGTGCTGACATATCTATTTCCACAGTTTACTAACCAGCAGCCAGCGTTCACTTTCCTAGATTTAAGACGCTTGAACACGAATATTTTATTATTGTTATATGGTTCCGTAATTTGTTTCTAACAGATTTTCTCCACAGTAGCATTAAAGCAAAAACTTTGAAGCTTGCCTTACCTAGAAAGTTTTACTTTCTTGAATACCTAACTTTAAAAAATTTCGACACTAAGGAAGGAGATAAGTCACAAAAAACAGAAGTCATGGCACTTAAAGTTATAAGATATTATACAGATTAGTCACAATGAAAAGACAACATTTTTGTTATTTTTGGTACCTGGTTTAGCTTCTTACCGATGTCATTTAACTTACCAGACCTACTACTGTACTGTCTCTGTTTTGTCTGAAATGGTTTTCAAACAAACCTAACAGAACCCTATAACCGGTTGAAGGTCGGGAAGTCCAGAGCAGCCACAACGCCATGCAAATAGCAATTTAAAATAGAAATGGTACACTCTAAGTACTACTCTAACAACACTATTGAGACAAGTGTGGTGGTGAAAATGTTATTGATATCATTAAAATTATTGCTGCACAGTTTTTCAAGGGAGTATAGTTAGTCTACTACACTCGAGGGAGTGTAGTAGACTAACTATAGCGCTAGCTAAGGTCCAACTTGCAATCACAAGTAAAAATTCGTTACCCATACCTTTATTTGGTAATTTCGGTGATAATTATGTATGTATTAATGCACACATAATTATTATTACCGAAATTACAACATTGTATGGTCAATATTGTTAAAGATATGTGATCAGTAGCAGTAGTGTTGGTAACTCTTCCCCCTAATATGCTCTACTGCCTTTTTCTGCAACGACTCGACAAAGACAACACACATATAAATACTGCCCACATATTATAGTCTGATTCAACTGCACCACGCATTCAGTCTGAGAAGTCTTTTTATATTTATTATTCTCTATTTATCCATTATTTAACTTTACTGTTGTTAAACTACTACTACTTCCTCTCTTAATAAACTGACCCATTCATTACATAATCACATATCAACAAGTCATCCATGCTATCAAAATGTATTTCCTTCGCTCCACAAGGACGTAAGACTCGCGGTCAAAGAACTTCCATGTTTTAGAAATCCCATTAGCATATCAAGCAGAGGTGAAATACGTTGTGTGGTGTGAAAGTGATTTGGAATGAATACCTAATGACGGATTTTTATATAAAACGTTACTTTGAATATTTGCGAGATAGCTTATTTAAGATTCGTGAATAGATGGATATGGTATTTATAAATGATACTATTTTCTAGCTATCCCTTATTGATTGATTGATTGCCTGAACACTCATTTTGTAAGTATATACCTACTTGGCTCGATCAATCTGTATTAATATGCATGACATATCTAACAACCGGGTACAACACCCACACTTCAACTATTATGCTTTAAACCGCATGTGATAGAGGGTGAGCTTATCGCCATCTATCGGGCACAATTCTAGACAATGTGCTGCCATTGGAAAATTCCTAACGGAAATAGCTCAAAAACATTAGCCCTACCTCGGGATTGAACCTGAGACTTCAGGTAAGCGGTTGCTGCTCAAACACGACACACCAGACGCACGACGTAGACAGATGTCTACGTCGTGTTTGAGCAGCAACGATGCAAGACGCATGCCACATCCATTTCCATTCGTCTGCGTACTCCCCAAGTGAAAGTAAGAAGGCTCAAACCGCACAGCACGTGCAAATGATCCAAACCGGTCCAGTACTACCAGTCTACTACCTACCTCACACCGCCTTATGTATTCCATTTAATATTCATTCATTATGTGTAGCTTTAATACTCACTACACATCTGGTGTGTGACAGCCTTATGCTGTAGTGAAACGTTATTGTACCAGAGTTGTAACATTATGAACGGGGTAAAGGTTATAGCCATGTTAGTGCTGAAGAGAAACTCTAAGATCCTCAGACTGGCTATCGTTCGTGTCACGGAGGCGTTACAAACAATTATTTAATATTTCAAATCAATACCATTCCCTATCCTGATCACGTTTGAAAGTATCGTTCGATGATAGGTAGGTACTAGACTTTACAAGAAAAATTTCATGAATTCTGAATGATCTTAATTTATACAACGTGCTTCTTCTTCGTCGTGTCGATGGCTGAGTCAAATTTAATTTTCACTTAAATGCAACGTGCTTAAGTGGGAACTGGTTTTCGCCTACATACGACGAAGTTTTTATTCAATACCGATGAATGAATTTTTAAGCTGCTATAGTTAATTGCACGATATCTATGCTTAAAGTCCAGATTTTATATTTTTGTCTAGCTGTCTGCTTGTACCGGCTTAATGTCTAAACGGCAGGACCGATTTTAATAAAATTTTAGATTCTGTTAAATGACTTCAAGGCGCGTAACTTATGCTACTTTTTATGGGTGTACCTACCACGCCGATGAAACAGGAGGAGAAAGTTATTTTTTTGTATGTTAACGCTAATCTTAAACAAAACAACTAACTTTATTTTTTAGTCGGATTTTAATAATTCCTCCAACTCCTAAATCCTAACAAAGGTTGTAAGGAACTTTGCTTTACGCTGAACTCCACGGGAGCGGAGCAGTAAGGTTTAACGAAGGGCCAAAGTGCGGGCGCAACTATTAGTTAAAACAACAAATTCCACATGGGTGAAGCCGCGCGCAAATGCTACTCACAAAAAATATAGCTTGGTTGCGTTTTTCACTTTTGCAGCATCATCATGTAAAAGTCAAACGGCCGTCGCAACTATGTCCTCATTATCCACTTTTACCTGCTACTTAATAGTACGTGATAACACATTTCATCTTAACCATGTTGTATTTACAACATGCACATGTGTTAAGTATCTACTTAATTATATGACTCAGTTAGTTTCTATTATTAAATATAATAGGACAAGTAAATAACAGCACTTTTATATTTTTGACGATATAACAAAAAAGCTACAGTACTTATTAAAAAATACTGTTTGTGTTTTCGACGCTAAATTATATTTTTTTTTCACGAAACGTTATTTATAACATAAAATATTCAGGTTTTTACAAATTTGGTCTAGGCCTGACATCTATGTTTAAGTTCAGAAACCAGTCTCTATCGAACAACAACGTCACGTCGCGTGTCGCTCGCAGTCGTTCGGCAATGGAATGCGTTGTGAGAAAATGCGTTGTTAGTTCTTTATTGTTGCAACAGATGGCACTGGCTTAAATAAAACAAAAACCCCTTAATCAAAACAACTGATCAGTTTTACAACTAACAACTTATAAGTAAGAATATTTTAAGTAGAGTTAAATCACATAGTAACGATTGATGGAATTAATTTTGCAAACATAAAATTTTACTTTAAATTAATTTGTCTGTCTATATACAAAGAGGAAAAATCTTCGAATCTACTGTACCGATCTTAATGAAAATTGGTAAGAAGATAGTTCAAGACCCCTGGTATAATAAGAGCTAGTTTTTATCGACGTGCCATGCGAGCGGAGCCATGCGTGGAAGCTATTAAAATATAAATATATGTTTAAAAATATCAGATTATTCTTTTCATTTAAGTCACCCCAGTTAGTAAACCACAAGTCACTTTTTTACGTATAAAATATGAGTATTATTGAAATCATCGATCATTGAATGATAAATGGAGATGATACCGGGTGATGAATAGGAGGTGATTATGAGGCATCAAGATAGGTTGGTGACAATGTCTTGGGGGTATCTCATTAATTTATTATCTCGGTAAAATATCGAGACCTCTCGCTACTTTAAAGAGAAACAATGTGTATAAAAGCCATTTCTTTTTCGTAATCATATTTCATTCGATCGTTCGTAGCTTTGAAACTTATAATAGAATAAATTCGTTGTAAAATACCAATAATATTATCCTATCATATAATTACCACCTTTATTGTTTTAAAGACGAGTAGATTCAATCAGTGAAGATTTGCATATCAGATTGGTGAGTTGATGAAGCAGGGAAATACATTCTGAAAAAAAATAATAATATTAAGATCCAGTTTCCGAGGTACCGGATAGATTGTGCCCAACCCATGACATATAACCTAATTCAAAAGTGACAAAAACGACTCTTCAAAACAGAACATAGCTGTCACATTCATTTATGTGTGTTACGAGTATATGCTTATCCTGCCAATAAGGTTTAACAATCCAAAACCTTATCAGGAACTAGTGAAATTAGGTCCTAGTTTCTGAACAAATTTAAATGCGTATATACATTATATCATTTAAAGTCAGACATACACCCATTTAGCCCAAATATAAACAAGAAAACCTATTTGTAATAAACATTGAAATTTATTTTGAACAATATTATTTTATCATAGTAAATCACCGTAGGGACAAAAACACAAACGAACAATGTCTAAAGGATATAAAAGCTAACAAGACACACGCCAAACAAAAGCAAAATCATCTTAAAACAGGTACTAATAACTTGTGCAAATTAAGAGATTTCGTTCAGATCGTTCAACGTTGTACAATTTAAAGTCGGCAGAGTTTTAACAGTGCATAATTAGATAAATTTGCACATTGGCACGAAGCGAGGCCACAACGATTTTTTTTCGGCTTTTATTTGCATGGAAGCGAAGTTGGATGTATAGACTAGTCTTTGTTTATTGGAGCCATTTTTTGGTAAATAGAGTTAAAGTATAATGTTGTTGTATCAAGTTAGTAAGTTCACAATGTACCAATTTCAAACTTTTAACGTGAAGTTTTATAACAGTTGTTTTGTGTCAAAGTTCAGAAACGCCTTTTTGTAGTAACAACTTATTAGGTAATCATATTTAAAAGTCAAAACATTTCTTTCGTTTTTTATTAGTTTAGTTGCAAAATTATTTTGCGACTTTAATTTTATTTAGATTCACAGGATTTTGTCTAGTTTAGGAGTTTTTATTATACATTTTCATACTGGATGGCTTTTGAATCAAAGCAAAATTTATTATTAAATTATTATTATTATCCCAATATCATTAACCCGAAATCTTAAGCAAACACCGATTACACAATTAAGAATGCAGAAAAACAAAAGTGAATAGCAAACAAACAAAGAGAATATAACGTAGGTGCGAGTGCGGCGGCGGTTGAAAGCAATTCCTTGTACGCTGAGTGCTGCAAAGAAGCAATTAAGATGAGAAAACGGTTGTACAAAGCTTAAGCTGAGTTCATGTGGGGTTTAAATAATGAGGCGTTTTAAATTGTATATGAAATTATAAGAAGGCATGTGGAGATTTTAAACAATCCATGCGATTATTAAGTTCACATAGTTGTTGCACGCAGAGTATAAATGTAAAAAATATGACAGTTGTCAAGAAATAAAAAAAATAACACAAATCAGGCAGAAACATAGTCATTCTACAAAAGTTAACTCTACCCAAACGGATGAATTTAAAAAATCTAACTTTTCCAAATCAGGTCAAGCATTATTCTCTTGATGCAACCAATACATATCCAAAGACAGTAGATATAACAAAATATAACCATAGGTGCAATCGTGGCGGCGATTGAAAGCAGTTCCTTGTCACACAAAGTGCTGCAAAGAAGCAATGAAGATGTGATACGTTCAACGTTAAGTGGAAGGAAGGGTGTGCTCTATTTTTGTGGGATGTCGTATGTTTAATTAAGAGTTTTGTCGATTAAGACGTGTTGAAAGAATGAATGGAGCAAAAATTTCATAATTTTAAAGTAAACTAAAAAAATATTTAGAATTATCTAAATACCAATTTAAGCCATACCAAAATCAAACATCTTGAAGAGAAACCGCATCATTAGTTTAAGATGCTACCAGCTTTTTTTTTAAACAAAATGCAAATTATTTTCTAGCATTATTCTAGAATTTAATTATTCTCAAATGGTCATCAAAGACAGGTCCTTACAATCCTAAACCCAACAATGCCTCTTAAAGTAAACTTTCACATGTAGTCCAACCTTTACAATGCGTTCTGGTTTACACTACCGTCAGTACCGTCAGTACCGTCACACTTGAGCAGGACTCGCAGCCAAGCACTCGTCTTAAGTGGTGACATGCAGGACAAGCGCTTCGTCTTACTTACTGTAAGTAGCTTTAGTGCACGGATTTCGTTTTTGTGATCCTTGTCTTTGTTAAATGTCTCTAAATGGAAGTGTTTGTGATCCTAATAAATCTAAAGGACATAATATACGAGAGCAAACTCATTGTTATTTCATTAATATTCTCTAGTGTCTGCTGTGTTGCCTTATTTGCATTTGTTTTAGTATTTGAATGCCACATTATTTCAGAATCATGGGGTATATTACTAAATTTGTAAAAAATCCCTACCAATATTTACAGTTAAGCGAAGATTTGCCTTAACATTAACTAATTCGATATTTTTTAACATGGCAGATATTTATTTTTTGAACAAAGGTCATACAAAGTACCAGATTTATCACAATAAAATAGTAACAATGTTTGTATTTATTTTCAGATATATTTAAATTATATTTCTGCAGAGTATATAATTCAATCCGATGGCTGGGTACCGGTAACAGGTAATCAAGTTTATTATCAAGCACGTACGGAAAGGACACGAAATTTAATTCAACCAACAATAAAACCTGCAATCAACACCGCTAATATCTTAACATTTTTAAATGTTTTAAAGAACTCGGATGAAGAGAATATTAAATTCAAAGACGGAAAATTAAATGCTTTAGATAATGATAATCGAAACTTTTCTCCTGAATTGAAAGCAGAAGATCAAGGAAATCTAAATCTAAATAATGATATTATAGTTAAAGCTATAGATTCACGAAGAAAATCAAAGAAAATAGTCGAAAATGATAAACAAAATAACATTAATGAAAATGGCGAAATAAATAAAAACAAAGAAAAAAATAATAAAGCTGATCCTTCTAAAGAAACAGCTATTGCAGACAGATCATCTGCCTATGAAGTAACTGAAGAAAACAATTTTGAAGATACTGTATTGGAGGACACAAGAGAAGATATCGGCTATGATTATTCAAAACCTGAATCTGAAAGCACCAATTTCTCTTCAACACTTACCAAAATTTTATCTAAATACAACATTAACACTGACGACAACTTACGTAACTATGAGTTGTCACGCAAAGTTAAAACTGAAAATCCTAAAACAAGTTCTTACAGGGTTTGGATTCCATATAAATATAATAGTTTGAATCATTTGCCTGTGGACCCTTTGCTCGCTGTTTTACTATCAAACTACGGGGTCTATTTGCCTAGTTTGTATGGGATTAAATCTAATTATAATAATTTATACGGTTATCTGGCTTCTAACAATATTCATAATAACAGACCGTTTGGTTTGTACAAAATTTTCTCCGACACAGATTCATGGAATTAGGGATAGTTTGTTATATTTTGCTTTGAAAGTTCTATTATTGTTAAATCAATTTTATAGTTCGTTAATTTTCTGTAAGGGTTGTGATAATTTTGTGCGTATGCAAATATAAAACCAGTGTTTATATGGAAGTTTTGTTGAGGAAATGATAATATTTGCTTCGAAGTTAATTTTAGATTTGTAATTAGATTAGTAGCTATATTTACTCATTTCTACTCGTAGTTTCTTGCCGAAAGATTTGGGTTCCATCCCTGTATCGGACAAAAGTGTTATCAGATATTTTTTAGTCAGGAAATTTTCAATAGCAGATCGGAGTTGGAATCGTGCCCGGTGGATGGTGATAGTTTCACACATTCATCACATGGGACCTTAACATAACAAGTGAAATGATTTGTCTCATGTGGGGATCGAACCCACAACACCAGTGCCGTGGAGAGCGGCGAGGCGACCGCTTAAACCACTACGCCACACGTGCAGACAATAAACCTAAATCTATAAATATAAACCTCCAAAACAAACATAGAAATACCCAGAAGGCTGGGTATTTCTGTTATGTTATGTCTATTCTTAGTTTTGAAAAGTAATTTTAAAGTAATTGTTTTTAAACTTTCGCGATTTGAGAACATTTTTCAAAAATTAGACAACGGGTCTAAATCGCCTAATTATTATGAAGGTAAATAAATACCTATGCTCGACGTTTCGAATGACCAGCACAGCACAATGATTCACCAGTCGGCTCGTGACCAAGAATGATGCAAGTCATTCGAAACGTCGAGCATAGGTATTTATTTACCTTTATAATAATTACACGAATTAGACCCGTTGTCTAATTTTTAAAACAGTAATTGTGATTTATTTTTTTAATGATCACGGTGCGTAATTAGCTGCAATAGTATCATAAATCAAAAGATACTAACCACGGTAGCATTTAGGAATAACAAAATTTGGCAAAAGGATATTAAAAAACATACCGGTGCAGCGGCAGTAACTGCAGAACAGTTTGTGAAGAACAATGTGTCTTATCTTGTATACTTTAAGATAGAGATTGAGTTGTGTGATGTAACGGAGGCTGGGACTCTGCTTGGAGTAGTTCCAACGGCCGCAGCCGTGACAGTTTCATAGCGAGGAGTGAAAAGTTGCCATTGTACTGAAGCCAGCTTCCCTCGCTATTCGGCTATTTTTTCCTTTTACCTCGTTAAACGTTCCCGGATTTTGTTTCTGAAACTTTAAATCTTGTTAATTTTGGGTATTTGTGAACTTAACGCTGGGTACATTAAATTCTAGTTTGTTTTTCTGACTATTTCCTGAATTTTGCATCCTGTGTGAGATTTTATGTCCGTTTGTTTAAGTTATGGGGCATTGGGGACCATTACGGTTAATTTACTGGCGAGATATGTTATTTTATTGGGTACTGCTCTTTAAAGAGTTGCTGAATTAATCTCTTTTCATACGACATAAGTTTTTGCTTAAAAAACTACAAACGAGTAACATATCGGAGCGTTTTTTTGTGTACTATTTAAAGCTATAGATAGTAAAATATTCCGAATTGAATTTATTTCTACAAAATTTAAATCTCAGCTATTTTCTTGCACCAGTTTAAAAAGCTACTGGAAACAGTCATGTGAATATATTTAACAGTAAATTCTACTAGAGAATGGAATTGCACAGTTCCGGACAGCCAATTCTCATTTTACTTTACGCTGAAGTTAGTAAAATCACTGTATTTTAGTACTCCTACGAGAATGGACGCTAATATTGTGGCATCTAATTTAAATATAAATGACGTAAACCTAAGGGTAAGTAAAATACAGAAAGTACTGCTATTTTAACAGTTAAATTCTTCTTAGCCGCATTTTCAATTAATCAACAACCAACCAATTGCAATACATAATAAATAAATGCATAACATAATTGTATGATAAAATTTGGACTCTGTACCTACTTGCAAAGAGCTGCATAGCCTTAGTCATTAAGAATTTTAGGAAAGTCCATAGACTGCATTTGATCCTTAGTTTTCAATTAGAAACGAAGTGGTTTGCAGATTACAATCTCTTTAGTTTTAATACTATGCACATTATTTTATCAAAACGCATACTTAACAAGAACCTTCAATATGATCAGAACAAACCACGTCACGGAAATGCGTTATTTCTAACCATTAAGTGATTTGAAAATATCAATACTTTAGATACTTAAAAACATTTTAACATATTATTTGAAAGATGCAATTCAACACAGCATAAATCCATACAGCCATATTTTCAAAATTTTCGTCATCGTTACCCTTTGTTTTGCATATCAATTACGTCACAAATGTAGTAGTTTATAGTGTTGGAGTGAGTCCAGGCTCTGTTTGCTAAGTCCATGCAGCCAATATTCCATGTCCAAGAGTTATCGAATGAACATAAGCGAGGTCTGGATATTGGATGCAACTACGGTATGACAAGTGGGGTTAAAGTGCTTGTGTTTGCCAATATGCAAGAAAAATAGCATTCCATTTTGTGAATCTTATGTGAGGCTTATGGAACGTAAAAGTGTTAAATCTCTACCGCTCCAATTAATTCACTGACAAGCTACCTCATGTCTAGAAAGAGTTGAAATTGCAGATTATTTTTCTTGAATGCTTTCTTCATAATTATTAGTATCGTGCATCATAAACAACTTCTTACTAAAAGTCCCTCAAAAGCTACAGATCATAATAATCACTCGTATAGCTATACTTCATACGAATCACTAAAAATAAACTTAAGAAAAATGTACGACCAAACTTTTTCGACAAATAACTCCAGACTCCAAAATCATACGTAGCATTCGTCTGTAGTAGTGGTTTATTCATTAGCGCACGTTGGAATTGCGCCCATTCCCAATAAACTGCTGATAAAACTCGAACGGGACCGGACACACTTTGTTCTATGTTCCAAATGTGTGGTACAAGCAATAAACTGTGACCTAACTAGTTTCGCATGATTTATTCAGCGGTTTTTGGCATCGATCGCTACTTCCTGAGCCAAAATCTGCAATACGTTTTTTGGTTAGGTCATTCCCTATGGCTGGTTTATAGTGTCATTTGTACTTTGGAACAAGATGCATACAGCAATGTTAAAAGTGTGTGTGTCACGTATGTTTTTTAAAACTTTATTAAAGTTATATATAAGTTATTTGTGTTTCAAATCTGTCTCCTAAATATATTATTAGTGTTGCTCTTGTCCTTATAATAATTTAGATCAATTTAGGGGTAAAACTAATAATATCTTAGAGATATTTTTATTTGAGGTAAATGAAACTGTAAAATGAAGGTCACCAGCCACATAAACATTTAACTGGGTATCCATAAAACTAGTTATGGGACGCAACTGACTAAATTACAGTTTCAAATTTAATGCCCTTCAAAGAATGGATAGATGTTGATATTTTACAAATAATTACCTTATACTTCAAACCGCTAATTTCTTATATTTTAGACCGCCATAACAAACTTATTGCTTTTCCCGATGTGAAAACTTGAGATTTACTTCTTTTTATTTTGCGGCGAACTTGGTTTACCGACTTTAATGAGGCTGATGAATCGTTTATACTTAGTAATACTAAGTAAAAGTACTCAACGAAGTCAATACTAAGACGAAAGCATTGGTGAAGTTTTCTATACCCTTAATCTGGAGATCGGACGAGCTAGTTCACGAGAAATAACTTTGGCACGAAGTCTTGCCGCAATTAGCTGGCTGAGGATTAAAACCTTAGCCGTTTTCGTGCTAAAAGGAGGCCCTGCAGCCAATATTGATATACTAAAAGCAGAAACTTTTTCATTTTCAGAATTTACTGTTTCTTAAATACAATTTTGTTTGACTTTGTAATGCATGATCAACAATATCTAGAAAAACTCAAGCCAATAAGATTGTAGATAGGTCATCTCTCTCTTTTTCATGACTGTAGCTAGGGCTCTAGGTGTATCGTCATTAAAGGCTTTTATTCTTTATCTTTAACATCGCTTTGGCTTTTATTATGACTGTATAGCCCATTACAGAAAAGTCCACACGTATGATATTATAATTTAACCAAAAGTTTTTAAATAACAAAAAGCATCATTTTTCTAAAAATCATAATGCCTCAAATATAAACAAATGAGGCAGCACTAACGCGGTATCACATCATGTCTTTGCGAGACGATACATCATGTAAATGCGTCACATTACACTTGACAAATGGCAGGACTTTGCGAATGTTGCTACGTGCATCGCATGCTTGATGCTCTTCAAATGTATTCTACTTTTGAGAAGTTATCCTGTAAGTACTGGGTTTGATGTCACTTTGTAATGGTTTTAGTAATTCTGCTACTTTATAAAAATATACACAAATAATGTTAATTCTAGTGTTGCCGCAACCGTTCTCATGTATCGGCAATGACGGGCAATGTCTTTGGTTTATGTAATATCAGAAATCAGAAATCGTATATAAATATCAGGCATGGCTAATTTGACAATTTTTAACAGACTTGTTGAAGTCAGCGCTCTTAAATTATTATTGGGAAACAATAATCAGCACACACTTTTAGAATTTATTCGACTTTTTGCGCTATTAAATACTTTACAAAGTATTATGAAGTAAGTGTTTTTTTTTTCAAAAACTTTTTTTATATGTATATATTTCTTAAGTGGTATTTAAAGTGTAACATTCATATGCCACAGAAAGTTACCCGAGCCGCGTCGCGAGAGCCTGACGTTCCGGAAAATTTAGTTTGCGTTACATTGCTCTTTGCGCTTTTTTTGCTTCTCGCTTGTAGAGTGGCAATGGATTGGAGTAATACCAACCAAGCTATCAACCTCAAAAATATGCCCCCTATTTTTTCCTTTAATTCAAAGAAGATGAATTTTATTTTCAGCTAAATTCCTTTCTATAACTGGTAATCTCTTGTATCTGTTTGCGTTTAACATTTAAAGCACCATCTTAAATATTTACTCCATAAATATTCAATGTGGATTTTTGCTACATTTTTTGTATCATTACTCATTAGCCAGGTTTATTATTTAGATAGGGCGCCCTCCAAACTCCGAGGGCAGGATAAGTTCTCTCATAAAATTCAAATTTAACGCTAATACTTTCTTATTCGGTTTTTTTCTCGTCGTAAATATTTGCTTGTACATAATTTAGAGCCTCTTCAATGGTTTGATTTTAATAATTACGTTGTATTCTTCTTGAATTGTATTTTTATTTTAGAAACATAAAAATAGACAAAGAATGGCGATGAAATACTTGAGTAATTATCAGTACTTTACGTGGGGCATCTGACATCAGACCTACATAACCCAGTGCGAGATAATACAGTACTCTTTGTAAGACTAGTGGTCAGACTTTCTCGGGATCTGACTACCCATAACGACTGCTATTGATGTTCAAATGGCAACCCAGAGTGAGGACTTATCGTGCCAACGAGGCATAGAGGAAAACTATTATGTTCAAGATGATAACCCATCCACGGCCGACCACGGTTAGCTTTGCTCAACCTGCAAAATCGTTCGGCCCGCGCGGCTTTGACTTAACCGCGAGATTTCAAACTATATAAATTCGAAGTCAATTAAAAACTTATTGATTTCAAAATTATTTTTCTTTACCAAGTAGAGTGGCAAAGTCACATCGTACCAAAGCAACAAAAACATTTTGCTACCATTGATAATGCCTTGTAACTAGCATGACAAATACCCCTCAATTTCTGTTCCTTTTAATTATTACCTTTTCATTCAATGTCTCTTGTCAATAATTTTCCATTCCGTAAGATAAGTAAATGTGCTCATCTCATGCGGTGACGTTGAAGAGCCTGAGTGGTCCTTGAGCATAATGTGAATCTTTTCTGGAAGTAATAAAGTAAGCCATTAACGTATTGAATATAGCTTTTACAATATTCATAGCTTTATACAATCAATAAAAAACATAACATCACGCCTATTTTACGTAGAAGGGCGTGGCCGAGGTGTTTAACATCCACATTTCGCCTGTTATACTTAGGTCCCATTTGATAGGGAGTGAGCGTGGAATCAAACCCGAGACCTTGTGGCGAGAGGTTTAATCTATGAATGGATAGGACACAAGCAATGTCTTTATTTTTTGATACAACCAGTAAGTTATCAAGCGACATCTTAGCTATTTTAACAAACAACTCGTGAGAGATTTTATGTTTACCTCGCTCTTTTAAATCATTTATAATTATTTGGGTTATTCTGAAACTTCCTTTAGTGGTTTTAATTGCAAGTTTTATCTAAAATTTTCATAATTATGTTATAGCGATGAAAATTTTTGATCTTGTTATTTATGTTAAATTAAGACCTAGTTAATAGGTTCAAGTTATTAATTAATACATTTATCTGTAACTTTGTTGTTTACGTCCTTTATTATAAAGGTTAATAACAAATATTAGACTAACGAAGAGTATTCAAAACAACTCTTACCTAATTGTTTATCTTGTTGTATTGTGAATAAAATTAACTTAGTAAAATCTTGTATTTTGTTTTATTTTTAACGTACTTAATTCAAAAATAGCTGCGATAGCCGAGCGGGAGACCGTAGGACTGCTAAGTCGAAGGTCTTGGACTCGAAACCACGGCACATAGCTTTTTCATTGAATTGTTCAGATTTGTCTTCACGAAGATAATTATGTGTGTATCTATCATGAAAATTATCGCTCGCTAACGGTGCAGGAAAATATCGTGAAGAAAATATCGTGAAGAAACCTGCATACCCGAGAGTGCCTAAAGTATTCAAGGGTGTGTGAATTATACTAATCTGCACTTGGCCAGCGTGGTAGACTAAGGCCTATCTTGTAATATTTTAAAGCAAATTAAGCTTTCCTATGCCTTTTTGTATTTTATATAATATTAAAGTTAAAAATTTAGAATCCAGCAGGACTCGAACCTGCACCCCTTGGGTATACGCCCTAAGTGCTTTGCCAATTTAGCGATTCGTATGCTGCTGAAGTTTGTGTAATATACCAGACTAGAAAAGTATACAATAAAAAATATATATACATACCAAACTACATATTTGGGCTTTTACACTCCATGTCAAGCTTTGCATTTTCCCTTATTGGCTTAACGAAGTCTTCGTACAGTAAGTGAGTTAGCTAACGCGATCTTAAAGCAAAATGCTGTTACTCTGGAACGCTCTCAATCGCCTAATTAGTAATTAATTGAGAAGGCGAGAGGTATTAGATGTAACGGCTCTACGTAATAACATCCATTTTGTTGAGTGCCTCGGATTACGCTGAGGTGCCGGGCGACATCTAGCGTCGATGAAGTGAAACTTCAAAGATGGTGTGAGGTTGAAGAAATAATTGTATTACCTAGCTCGATTTACGTCAGACACTAGGCAAATTGAGTACCCATGGAACATATTTAGAAAAGCTTACCATTGTGTGTTATGATTATTTTAGGTTATAGAGCTATAAAAAATCTTTTGACTTTTGTACTTTTGAAATCTCGTTATTACTTTAAAAATTTTAGAAAAAAAATAAAAAGTTTGAGATTGTTAGTCTTACTTACAATCGGATGAATGGAATCGTGTTTATAAAAAAAAATATTGCTTTCAGAATTTATATATTGATGTACACAAACAAAAACCTTAATAAATATGTATTCCAGTTATTTTACTCCAGCGACAGATTTGATCCAAGGTACAAAAGCAGCGACGTTGGTGTAAAATCCAATGTTAATCTTCTTCTAATCCGGATTCGTTATGAACGTAGCGAAACCTACCACTGCGCCGTTTTGAAGCAAGGGACTGCCAGAATAACCCTGAAAGAAAATGTTAAAGACATTAATATAATAAGAAGAAATTGTAAAAAAAAATACCAATAAAACTAAATGGGTTATTGAGAACAATCTACGAAATTACATAGTAGATGTGTTTAAGATCATTTCATCTTATCTGAGGTCTACGGCGTTATGCCATAGGCTTCATGTGCAAGTGATTATAGGGCTTGATCTCACTACCAAACTGGAAAATATTATTTAAGGCACTATTTGGCAGCAGGTTAAAAATAAGATGATGGTATTTTTCCCTGGAGCTAAATTATCAAATTGTCACCTACCAATATTATTCTCAGTTTCGATCAATTAACTCACGCTTGTCTGGCATCAACACAGTGTAAGTATCCAATTATAAGACAAAATGGTCGCTCTACCTCAGTTTCGGAAAATCATTTACTGGATTTCCATACAACACACAAAATAATAATGGTGGCTTTGAAAACAATAACACTATCAAAATATGTGCAGTCTGCTTGATGAAAAATGTGTAATGATTTGAAATAGGGCTTGGCAATCTAAAATCGACATAATACACGCGAAATTATTTGAAAATACATTATAATAATAAATATTTTAAATAATAAATTCGTATTTATCACCTTCAACTGAAGTTACTAATTTGACTAAAAAACAGTTAAAGTTTAACTCCAACCATGATACTATATACTAACCTTATTTACCTCAAATGATTGTCGAATACACTTATAATAATAATAATAATAATAGCAGCCCTGTATCTAATACATGTCCCACTGCTGGGCTCGGGCCTCTTCTCATGATGAGAAGGGTTAGGCCATAGTCCACCACGCTGGCCAAGTGCGGATTGGTAGACTTCACACACCCTCGAGCACTTTTTAGGCACTCTTAGGCATGTAGGTTTCCTCACGATGTTTTCCTTCACCGTTAGCGAGCGATAATTTATAATATATGATAAATACACACATATCTTCGAAAAGACGAGAGGTGTGTGCCGTGGATTCGAACCCACTTATATACCTACCCAATTATCGGTTAAAGGTGCAGGGCAGTGCGCCAGCCAAGTCAAATAAGAAGTGCAAGATGATATAAAATAATATTATTCTTTCTTTTTTAAATAACTTTATTAATGTTAATCAACGGTCAAACCTTTTACATTTTTTTAATTACGATATATTATTTATTTTATACCCTCTTCAACAAATAAAGAAATAATGACAATGCAACAGTAATTCAAATAAATTTATTCAACATTTTAAAACGATTTTATAATAAGTGTGTTTTAATATTTTGTTGAAACGCTAGTATGAACCTGGTTAAATTTTTACCGTAATTTGTAACTTGTTTCTGTTGTTGTTTTCATTAGTTACGTAAGTTGTTATAATGAAACACCTAACATTTTAAACGATAACATGCCATATTGGTATGTTTTGTAATTAAACAAGTCATTGTCTTTTACTACAACTACAATCAGTTACATACGTAAGTTCAATTATTATTTTTAATCTATCAGGCAGGTATTTACTCATGACGCTACTACTTATACGTGTATATTTAGAATAATACACCAATTTTTTTTTCATGTCTTTTATCCATAAGATAAGTCACTAGCAAACGCAGGCAAATGGTCCCGAACAATTAATTTCCTGTTTTTTACTACGTTTCTTTCGGAGATCTGTAATAACTATAGCCACTGGCAATCCACGATTTTTTTTATCTCGACAGCATTGTCACAGTACGCTATACTGAGTAGTGCTTAGTTTGTTACAAAACAGTGAGTCTTCTGTGCCTATCATTTTGTGTCTGGACGCACTAATGGGTGCCACAATATTGTCCTTGATGTGCACTGGCATTTGGTTGTCTGCACCAACTACAACTACATAAGCTACACGATTAAAGCCATTAGCACGCAATGAATCAGAATTAAAATAGAGTTCACTTTGATTTACATTCACATTCACTATGCCCTATGAATCTAAATAAATGGCTAGATTTATGTAGGGTGATGTTAGTTTTTTGTACTGAATTATCTATATGTAAACATGACTAGAGTGTGATGTAAAAGAACAATACAATAGGATGGGCTTGAACAAAAAAGTTTCAGCCCGTATGCATCGGCCCGGCTGTATGCATCTGTTTCAGTCCTTGGACTAAATAAATGATCCTGCAGGATGACACTGGAATATTATATCACCACTATGCAAATACTGACAACGCGTCCAAATCGTCATAAATATTTGACGACGGTAAAATTATGATAAAATATAAAGTTGTGCATTACGTGTGCAGGTGGTTTGTTTACTATAACTATAAAGCTTGTCATCATAGTCTAGAAAGATAACCTAATTCATATCTGCTCGCAAAATAATGACAGCGTTATCAAAGTAACGATATTTTATAAAAGCAAGGTACATGGTCGGTTGATCATTTTACACCATTTTAATTGAGTTGTGGTGAATGGTTGATTTTATTTTTTTTTATTTTTTAAAAATGTTGCGAGTACTAAATAATAATCCCTGTGTTGCAGGGGTGCTCACAAACATACATTTAACACACAGATCTGTAATTGAGTTGCTATTATTTGGCACACAAAGAGCACAGTCCTATTCATTTCTATCTATTTCTTCTTTTTTGGCAAACTATATATGGGGATCAGGTCAGACAACAAAAAATAAATGCACATTTTTAAATATTTACAATTTATTATTTTATCACACTTTACACATAAACTATTTCCACTCAATGTTTTCACTTCTGATCGAACCACAAGACTGTCCGCCATATTCGCGACATTGTACGATCACGATCCGTCACCCCACCACCGGAAATGAGTTGTGTTTGGTCGATGCTTAAACTTGATGAAACAAATGCAAATGATATCATAATAATTCAATTAAATAATAACTTTAAATAAGAACAATTTACAAATTGAAAATCCCCATTAATTATATTTATTACCAGCTACTTCCTGTATCTCCATAATTTTCGTTTACCGCTTCAAACTAAGTTTTTGAAGCGGCAAACGAAATTGAATAATATCCAATTGAATAATAATGTAAATAATAAATAAATAATAAATAACTATCTAAACCTAACATATAATATGTGCTAGGGATGCCCTAATCACTCTTCATTGCCTAGAGCGAAATTGTCGATATTTTTTTCGAGCCTTTGAAACTGTACAGAGAAAGTTTTCACAAACATTTAATAGATACTACTAAGTAATAAAATATAGCTAATACTACTAGACTTGATAGTTCGTCTCAACAAACTGGCATTATATCAAAGCAAGCAAAGGTGCAGGTGTAATGCAGTTCATAATGTCGAAACCTTTGCGTAGGAAGGTATATCTGATGCAAATACAAGAGATAAATAATTTGTAGAGATTTATGCACTGGCTAACGGGTGTTGAAATTTGTAGATTAATGTAAAGATTGTGTATTTGGTGCGCTAATGTATATATTACAATATTATTTGGTTATTTACTGTTTATCAGGTACCTTGGTTGTTCTGCCTGATTTTCAACGTAAGTCTTGACAGATATTAATTTCATATCAAAAATGCACTTTAAAATGCAGCCTGCCTCTAAAAGCTCTCACTCAAAATTCCCCATTGACGGTACACGTGCACAAAGCAAGCAGCTATAGCCACTACAGGTGTCTGACGTGTCCGCCAGACCGGCTAATGCCGATTAACTAGGACCTTTTTTACACGATTTTTGGGACGCGGACGGTTTTCATGGTACGAAGATGAGCGAAGATAAAGCTGGGTTAGATGCTAAAAGTAGAGAAACTTGTAGAAGCTGAGCAAGTGCATAATGGCCCTTACAATAAAGATAAAAACGACTACGATATCGTTTACTAATAATACTATTTATATTACAAGAGTAAAATATTGATACAAAACTTAAATTTTACTACATTAAAGAAGTTGTGAAAATAATTAATTTCCAGATAAAAAAGATATAAGAGTAAGCTATCTTTTTAAAAAAAAGCTATTTTTATTTTTCAATAATTAGCCTTAGCTTTTTATGGTAAGAAATAGTTTGATCTTTTCTGGGTTAAATTATGATGAAAACTATAAAAATAATCATAATTGTCTCTACATCACTTTATAGTGGCACATCTGACCTCTCCAAGCCTCCCCGCTCAGACACATCCTAGGCTTTACCGTGCCGATTTTACCCAGTTTGCTCTTTTTACCCATTCTACTTTTCAATCGGATCGGTTTGAGCTCTGCTCTTGGTGTTTGTTACTCATTATCCCTCGTCTCTACGATCGCGATCCTTGAACCGAAAGTCAGTAATTGAATTTTTGAACGTTCCATTTTATTGGGTTTGTTTTTAAGTACTTACGAATGTCGAATGAGGTTTTGTTCGTGTTAGAATCAAAGTTACACATTGCGCTGATTCGGCAAGAGTTTTTTACATGTCGATTTTCTCCATTTAAAAGTTATTTTATTTAGAAATGGAAGAGCATTAGTTTTTGTTGTTACTAACTGTCTGCTCATTGTTTTATCACGTGTTGCAAAACAAAAATATTTTATCCATTGCATAAAAATACGTGTTGTTTACTATTTTTCCTTTTTTGCTAAATATACAAGTATACAGGTGTTTTGAACATGTTTGTGAAAAAGTACCTCTATATTAAATACTTGAGTATGGTCGTTCGCACACCTTTTTTAGTTTTCTGACCCTTATCAGAGTTAATTTGGTATAAAATACAAGAATAGTAGGTACTTGTGTTACACTGTTTTATAAACAAAGATTGTCTAATATGCCTTTATATTTATCACCTTCCTACCATTAAAGACTTATTTTTAGTAGACTTAATTCTCAAAATAAATTCCTATATGTTGCAAAAAGTCTTAACAATTAAGATTTGCTGCATTTCTAAGGTTCACCCGATCACACTTAATTATAAACATAAACCTTCCGAAATGTTTGGGAAATTAAACAAGTGGGTAATAAAATCTTGTTTCCCGTCGTCCCAGGTAACCCATAAATCACATGGGCACTGTACTCTCTGCCAACGTACACGTCTTCTGATCACCGTCATATCGCTTTCCACCACATCCATTGACGGTTTTGTTAAATATGAATATTTAACTAATATTGATAGCACGCAATGTATAGTCCAATAAGTGATGGTGTTGCAATAGTGGAAAATTCTGTGCAGTATTTCGCCTCAAAACAAGGGTGACCCCACTGCGTATAAAATAGAGAAGGAATTTTAATTTACCCTTGTTAGAGACATGTTTGGCGACACCCTATGTGTCGAGTTACCGGTGTATACCAGTACATACCGGTATAATGTGCTACAATAATGTCTGGATCGCCGTCCGCTGAATCCAAGGAATTCTTAAACTTTATTTCACTCTAAATACCGACTGAGCGTTGGACAAAATGCGTTTCTAAATAATGGATAGCAGAGACAGTGGAATGTGGATTTAAGGTTTGTTTGTTTTAATGTTTAATAAAGTTACATTTTGCCCGTGTAAATTTATTATTGATTTGTCCTTAAAAAACTGTGCTTACACTACGATGACACTGTGTACTTTTGTGAGTAATTTAATGAGAAAATTCTTAGCTTTTGCTATAAGATTTACAATAATAAATTACTATAATGTCAAATAACTATCAAATTGATAATAGTTTCTCTAAATAATTATTCAGAACAGTAAAAGAACCCCTCGCAGACAGCCATCCGCAGCCCCGTCCATAGTTTACATCTAAATCCTTATCCAAGATTGGGCCGTCCTAAACGCACAGAGATTCACCTGTCCAGACCATTTATCACCTCCTGTTCGCAAACACTATCAGACTGAAGGGAGTCAGGGCCGTGGACACACTTTGCTTACAGTTTGCTGCAGAATTTTTGCTATTCTAAACGCACAGAGATTCAAACATCTTCCTCTTCTTGCTACTGACTCTAGGCGAAGATTAAGATGTTTTTGATTTCTAAGCTCTGCATCTAAATTTTGTAAAATTACACCAGATACAATTTTGAAAGATTTTTAAAAAAAAAGTGCTTATACTGTGTAGATCCTTGCGTCAAAAATCATGACAAAGAATAAGCTGACAATCAGCAACAATCTGTTATCCAAATCAAGCCGTTCCACCAACTCCTAGATCCAAAAGATTTATTCCTTTCGCAGCAGGGGAGATGAAAAATTCGTTGTCCCCTGACAGCCGGGGTGACTAATACGTACCGTAGTTTTAGATAACATTTGCATATCTATCTGAAACACCCCATGTCATCGTCACAAATTTAAACAAGTAAATCAATAAAACCCCTAATTAATGAATAACTATTTATTGGGCAATATACAAGCAAATAGTTCTGCTGCCTCTTTCTTTATTGACATGTTAATTAATAAAAATATATTATTTTTTCGATGGTTTAGTATTTAGCGTATGCGGGCGCATACGCTAAACACTAAACCATCGCCATGAGATCTCGGGTTTGATTCGCCGGTGGGCAAAATGTTATTTGTGAACTTACCGCCAGGAAACTCACAATAGTAGCACGTAGTTGGAATTATGACCGGTGGATGGCGATAGGCTTACCCCAGATCCCATGGGTTCTTAAACATAACAGGTGAAATGTGGGTGTTGTACACTTCTACCATACCCTTCTGGGTAATAAAGCGACATGCTGTGTTATGTTACGTTATTTTGAATTGAAAATAAAGAACTATAACAGTCAAAATTATTCGGTATAAAAAGTTTAAAAACTATAATAATAAATTGTTTTTCATCCAAACAAACATTTAATGACACCTTTATCCCACGGAGGTAGACAGAGACGAAGGAACGCCATGTGCTTCTCTGTTTAGATATTTCTTACATTACATACATATTAAAAGGGTTTCAACTAATGATTTGTTACGTCCATAAACATATTTAATCCTTTTAATTTGTCTTCGTTAAGGGTTTTTTAAAAAAAATAAAATGTAAGAAAATATTTTTCATTACATGCAATTATAATAAAATAACGTAATACTTCACTTGTTTTCTTTTTCACAAAGAAGTATGTGAAGTTTAATGAATTTAAAAATATAATTATATACAGCTGCGCGCAGCGTTTAAATGAAATTACGACGAAGCATTGATTCAGAACATGATTCTGAGGTTTCGGGTGTCAAAAATGTATTTACGTATGTATACCGGAAAAAATATGATTTTGCCGAGATCAAAATATTTTTGCCGTCTAATTATGGAAGAGTAACGTTATCCTAGCCTATCCCAATACATTTGCAATTTCCCGGTCAACTTTTGCATTTTCCGATAAGAAATTTTACCATTTGCAGATATATCCAATTAAACATTTTGACATCTAAACACACTACAGCTTTTAAATTATGTTTTTCATAACTAGTAATGGTTGAGCTTATTGTGGTAGATTTGCGATTTTTATGACGTCTAAAGTTTTTTGGTAAAAAAATGAACCTGGTAAGCGGTTTCGTCACGATATCATTTACACTCTGAATACAGAGTGGATGCTGAATGCGACATGGCAACATTTATTAAAACCACAGATTTTAAACATGGTTAGTGTACATTTCCAAGGATTTTTTTTTTCGAAAAGAAAAATCACGTTCTATGACTTATTGAATGATCTCAATGATCAATTTGTTCGCACAACGTGTTTTTTCCATAAAACATAAATTGACCGCGGGAAATGAAACGACTATGTGTAGAATTTGTGGTTTCAATCATTGTCGCTATGTCGCATTCGCATCCTGCCCGTATACCCAAGAACACAAAGATGAGTTAGTTTCGCTAGCTGGAAACCTAATAAATCAGATAAAAGGATAAATAAATAAAAAAATGTAATCATAAATATTGTTGAAAATATTATTATTTGCATTGTCATAATTGAATTGAATAATTATAGAAATTACCATTATGGCTGGCACATAAATAATGTTTCGCCACCTGCCGACTTGAATGTCAACTAGAAACACAACTCTGATAAATTGGATATCAAGCCTTCGTCGTATGACAGATTACTATTAGGCAAATTTCTTAATTACCATGCACAAGATATTCCGTGCGAAAGGATTCGTTAAATTATCATTAAACATTATTTTATTTTATTTCACTTTACAGAAGATAATGTGTTTCCAAGACGTCAAGTATACTATTATAAGCGTGTTATAAAACTTAATCACAACCAGTTTGCTGCGATTATTATGTACCTTTCATAATGAAATAAAACCAGATCGCAATTTTTTTACTGCAATAGTAATGAGATTGAACGTAATTAGGGCTTAGGAAGTCTGATTTCTTATGTGAATGTAGTTTCAACTTTAACGAAGCCAGAGTATGACCTTGTAATAATGCAAAATGCAACAATATTTAAAGATTAACCGGCAAACTCTTAACACGTTCAACACAGTTCATAAATAATTCAAGAGCTGCGGCCAACAATCTTAAACCGATAGCATCCGGAACACAACAATGTACCACGTCCATCAAAGTTTGGTAGGGTACTCGAGCGGTAATCGACACAACTAGAAGGGCATTAACGGTGGACAAGCCGCTTCCTTTCCCGAGGGAGCGCTCATCCCGACCAGGCCCCAGTGCTAGTCTGCCGAGCAACCAGACTGCACCTAGTGCTTCTTCTTATTTGTTCTTCTGACCTTTTAACTAGCGCTGGTCTTGACAATGAGATCCTAAGTGTCCCAAAAATGGCGTTCCCTAATTGCAGGCCTGATAGTGCCAAAAATGTCCTCAATACGGTAGTGTTGTGGTGTTGCTGTGGATTTTTTTTTATAATTTGTGGTTACGGGTTATATCGCCAGCATGTTCTGGAGCAGAGGGTGTTAGTGTTGGAGCAGCAGTTCAAGGAGTTCCAAGGAGTGCAGAATGAGGAGCCGTTGCTGCAGGGACAAGAGCTGTCGCGGAAGGAGCGGGATGTAGGAGACTGTATATGTCCAGCAGGTCAGTGGAAATTAACCAATTTCCTAGCTCAAAATTTATTTGTGTTTTATTTTATCTTCAATAACCATTTAATGCTACGCTGCCGAGACTAATTACAAACGCTGCGTCAAAATTCTCTGTTATTACCCAAACAAAATTCTCTCCAAGCGTCTGTTTTTAGTTAATTTTCATTTTAATATGTCCTGGTTGCTTCATTTTGAGGAAATTTAATTACGCCTCCAATCGCTTTAAACATAATACCATAAGCTGTGGAACCCATCAAATTAATTTCAGCAGAGTCCCGAACACAATCGGAGCCCGCAAGCGTGCCGCAGGACCGTCAATGCCTACCGACACATTGTGCGAGTAACTACGACCATTTTACAATATCCGGTGATAAACTCAATTGGGACATCTCCCGCATCCACCCGAAAAACAACCTTCCTACGTTAAAGATAAGATCCACATGATCTTTCATCATAGATCCACTTCTTGCGCTAGTATGACACTGGAATCGTTCTCGACGAGACAAATTTGTAATGCTCTATTGTCACAGCCATTAGACATAATGGTTCAATAAGGAGTATTGAAAACGTTCTTTCAAGCCTACAAATCAACCTTTATTCAATTTAATATGATACATAGAGCTGCGGGGAAGGGCCGTGCGAAGGGAAGGATGTTGACCTCGAGCGGATATTAAAAATGGCCCTTTAAATTGCTCCAAAGATTTGTTATCGGCGGCATATTGGTTGTTTCCGTCGAGCCTGCTAGGAAAATAATTCAATAGGTTCGATAAAACAGTGAAGCGCCCGTTAATAAGATTCCTTCGAGACGTTGGAGTTTGATGAGAATTCGCGAACAATAAGGGGAGGACGAGATTTTGAAAAGTTTATTTGAAAAAATTCTGGAAACGTCAAGCAATCCGCTAATTACTTCTCATTGTTGAGAAAGCGAAATAAAGGCTTAATTGTTTGAAGTTCTCGCATCGGAAAGGTACTTGGATCCGTTTGTTATCTGAGGCGCCATGGACTGGAATTAAGGAAGCCTCGGCGTTCCAGGGGAGGAAGGCTGCGACTTCAAAAAGTGCAGTCAAGCGGCGACAGATCGTTTATATACGTAGAATAAACTTCGTATCGGTGTTTCCATGGAATGTGGAAGAGTATCTTAATGTCATAAAAAGTAGCTCAGTTTAAACGATTTATAAATTAATCAATATAAGCAATCATCTTGGAAGCATTAGCACACAATTATAAAGAAATAATCATGACTTAAGGTTACGTTATGCTTACGATTTAAGAAACAGTTATTTATAATAGAGGAGGCTGATTTTTGTTTAAACAATCATTAATCTTTGATCCATCTGTTTCTGTTAGAGCTATAGTGACATAGAGGTGCAGTCTGATACAGAGACACACACAAATACACATATAGATAACACCCCAGAGGGGTTTAGTCAAACTTTATTAAACTTAGGTAAGTACATCATTCGCGTAGGCTTTTAATACCAAGATAATAATATTCAACCTAAATAGAAATGTTACATTCAAATATAATCAGAATAGACTTAAATATTAATGTAAGATTACAAGAACTATTTATTATTCAAGCGGAACAACAAGCCCAATTTACGAAGGTAGTACAATTACGCAATATTTAAAACCTATGTAAAATATAATTCACCAGAAATATTAGCCGGATTTAATACTTAAAAAAAAAAAAAATGTATTCCTTGAAACTAAAATGAAATAATTTGGGAATTATGGACAAAAAATTTGCCAACTTAATTTACGACTTCAACTATTATTTCTATTACCTCGTTGTTTCCGGAACAAGCAAAAGTGTTTCGTGGGGGTTTTCCTACAGGCAAATTTAACGGTAGCAGCACCAAGTTTGTATTTGTACCCAGTAGAAGTGGACTCTATATCATCCCATTAAATATGAGACCTAATAACAGCATTTGAAGTGTGGGTATTGTTCAATCCTGCTAAGGTTTTTGGGAAACTGAACCATAATAACATAACATCACGCCTATATTACCCAGAAATTTGTGTTTAGGTCCCATGGGATCGGAAGTGAGCCTATCGCCATTCACGGGGCACAATTCCAACTCTGTGCTGCTATTGAGAATTTTCTGATAGAAAGATCGCAAATAAAGCCATTGCCCGATCGGAGAATCGAACCAGAGACTTTGCGATGAGCGATATACAAATTATACCGCTAGAGCAACTGGACAATAATGTCCTCTCAAATGTTAAAAACCAAAGCGATACCAAATACGGAAGATATTGAACGAGAGTTTAGCGATAGTTTAGGAGATTGTGCCAAAAGAAACAAACCCTCAACTAATATTCCAAAAGTAAAGCAATAAAGGGTGGTAACGCTTTGTGTAACCATTATGGATCTCCCAGTAGCGTTGTATTAGCAGCAATAACAGTTATTGAGTAGAACTGTGCGCGGTAACGGCTCCATAGAGTGTACTTTGTGACGTAAGGACTTTGTTGTGACAGACCAAGGTAGATATTTTCATCCAAAAACCGTGCATTTCTGTCAAATTTACATATTGTGTATCTATCAAATGGAAATTTTCTTGAAATTAGTAGTAAAAAGTAAAAGGTTGGTCAACATTGGTCAAATTTTAATCAATTTAACTTTATATCGATCGCATATTGAAATTCTGCAGGCGTAAATTGTAATTTAACTATTTGTATGTAGGATATGATGAGAATACTACATAGATTGTAACACTAAATAAGAGAACAATAGTTCTTTGTTGTTCATGATTTAATTTGCTATTTTTAACTTTAATTACTTTAATAAAATTGGTTAAAATTGTCTAGAGTGTAGTATGTTAATACAATAAATGCATGTTTATCTTAATTGGCAACATGCAGAAATAATAAAGCTTGTATTCAATAAAAAAAATTAACACGGAACACTGCATGAATTAACGCAATGCCTATGGCAATAACATTTTAATTTATTACCAACATTTTTTTTCATAAACATCAAAGTATTTTGTGTCAATCCGTACCTTATATCCGGGTTGTGGGAAACCACAACATAAAATTATCTGCTCGATAAATTAATGGTAACAATGAATACCGGGTCGAAAGTCCGTTTTAACCCGTGTGACCGGACCATATCCGGGTCTTCATACGGATATCCGGGTTATTTGTGCACATGGAAGTTGTGAAGTAAACGAGCGTTAAATTTATTTAAGCCCGCCGTTTGATTCTGTTTGAAAATATGGTAATTGCTATTTGTGAATCGTATGCGAATTCAAACACCGCCATGCGCGTTTAATTAGGGTTTACAAGATATATCGAATAAACATGTTTTCCTTTTTAATGTGGACTTAACTATTATTTTAATTATATTTTATAGAAAATCAATTCGGTCATGTTTTGTTATATTTGCAGTTGCTCATAATCGTCATTTACCAGACTAAAACTTGCTTTTAATGAATCATTTTTTGAAAAAAATATATTTTATTATTGTAAAAAATCGGCGTTCTGCATGGGATACGTACATAATATTTTGGAAAAATATCAAAAAAGACATAGAAAAATACATATAACAATAAATATAAAACGGTAATTAAAACACAAAAATGCACACCGACCGATAACAAATAGTCTTCATTCAGCATAATCGCTACACTGCATTTTATACATTGTAACACAATTGATTTCAGTTTAAACGATCGCTTCGCCGTCATTCTCCGCTGGTGGTGCTGTGCGTTTTCGATTCCTATAAGGGTCAAATCTTGGTGTGATTCGCAAAGATTTGTTTTCACTCTGCTTGTGCTCTTTGTGTGTGTAATGTATGTATCCAAAACCCTCGCAATACAGGAATGTATCTGGTAATTAGTCATTTAATGTAGTCTACAGAAACAAAGTCGCGACCAATAATGTCCCAAGGTTGGTATGTCTCACTGCACTGACGGATTTACAGCCAGTGACAAATGAGATGCGCTCTGCACGTTCTTATAAATTCATCTGTCACTACGAGTAATGAATCGGCGGCAGATATCATTAGCCCGAGACTTTTTAAGACTCAATCCTGTGATGCTTTTTGTGTTATTCTGCTTTGTTTTAGTTGGAGTAATGGGATGAACGTACTTAGAAGAACTGATATAGGAGTTAGTTGAGTGGATGTGAGTAAGCTGAGTAGCTCAAATTGCGTGAGTTTTAAGCTAATGCGGCAGACTGGCTCACAATGATTTTATAATAGTATCAGTTTATAGTATGAATTGGATATAACTTTGCATATTTTTGATTACAATTTTCCTGCAGTAGTCAGTAAATTTAACGTTGAAATAACAATGTGAATAAAATAACAATGGTTTTAATGTTTTAATAAGATAAAACTATACCATAAAGTATTCTTGTCCATTTTATGTAACAAAGTGTATAATATTGAGATGTTTATGGATGCCTATCATAAAAACAAGATTTTAATGTTATTAAATAAATTAAATAGTCTAAAAGGCGAAGACACTGACCTCAGAAAAACAGTTAACAGAGCTCAGAGAATTTAAAAACACTTTTCCAAAGTTATGTCAATAAACAAATTCTATCCTATTCTAATAAATACATATTCCTTAGCTCTGTGTACCTGCATAATTGTCGTTTTGTAAGTAAACCGATAGTTTTTAAAAGAAATGAAAAGACAGTATTGAGCAACTAAACTTCACTTATTTTCATCTCTGAACTTTATCACAGTATTAAGCCCTACTTCTCACAATCTCATACGACTGTCACAGCTCGTGTTTTACATCTCAAAGTTACAGCTTATAAACTTGCACAATATAGTGACGGATTGTCACTTGCGCCGCTTTTACTGCCGACTCTAGTTTTACGCCAACAGCCAGATATTACGCGAACTTGCGTAACTTACGCAGCTGACATTTTCATATGTTGCTTTTTATAACTACATCAACTGGCAAAGTAATATCGTAACTTTTACTGTACTTTTGTTTTAACTTGTGTTTTCCTGAATAAGTAAAATACCGGCCAAGTGCGAGTCGGCTTGGCGCAAGAAGGGTTCTGTACCGTCCTATATCTATAAAAAAATACATGACGTCTGTTTAAAGTAAACCATATACTATTAAATATTCTGTCAAGGTATATATGTATTAGTATCAGTTATTCTAGTATACTTATATAGCACAAACTCAGCTTAATTTGGGACTAAATCTCGTTGTGTGAAAGTTGTGTGATATTTAATTATTTTATTTTATTTTTATATTTAACATGTTACCGTTATCAATCTCGAGGTACCGAAAATTATTTAATTATTCATTATATTCGGTTTTTGTATTTGTTGTTATAACGGCAACAGTTATTCAGCATCTGTGATTTCCAAAAAACAAATTCGAAATTTCAATTGTCTTGCTATCACGTTTTATGAGATACAGCCTGATGACAGAGGGACAGCGAAGACTTAGTAATAGGGTTATGTTTTTACCCTTTAGCTACGGATCGCAAAAAGCAGTAAGTAATTCTTTTAAAGTAAGATTTGGTGTTTTAATAACGTACAGAGAATTTAAACTAAAAAGTTTTAATTGACTCTCACACCGCATACAATATTAATTGTTAATTGATGTTCAAGCCGTAAGCAATCCAAATACGAACTAACCCAAATATTATTGAAATTCTCAAATCGTCAACAATATAAAAAATGTGTTTCTTACATAAAGAAAAATACCATATAAAAGTTTTTCTTATGGTTAAAGTTCAAACGATACATTTACAAAGTTGATCCGTAAACTAGGCCAGCCTTTATGAATAACTTTGAGCATATTACCAGAATATCAAACATGTTCAGAGACTTCAGACTCAAAGACTATTTTAGTCAAGTGCGAGTCGGGTATGCCGGCTGCGTATAGAATCTAAGTTACGCGAGACGTAAGACGAGTATAACTTTGAAAAAGAATATTCTTTACTATAGGTAACGTTCGTATTTTTGTAACATGAAAATACTTCTTATTAGTTTATGAAAAATGATTATCTGTATTTTTCAAAAAAAAATACAAAGATAAGAAACACTTGTATTCATATTGATTAGGCGTAATGTTATTGAATGATAATATTTTGTTAATTTTATTTGTAGTTTATAACACAAAATACATTTAAAATAGCGTATGTCAGGTTTGCTATCAACGTAAGTCAACAAGTCAAGAATACCGTAACTCGAGATACTACAATATATTATGCACATGAAAACTTTTATATAAGAAATAAATTGACTCATTTAACACAAAGTTGGTATAAAGCCTTTGAAAATATTTTCTTGGAATTTCTCTTTGAAAAGTGGTGCAGAATGTTTAGACTTATAGTCTCGGGACGTTATTTGATTAGATTTTTCGAGAAATAACTTACAAAGGGGAAGGGTGGGTTATTGGACTTATTTACGAGGGATGCAGTTTGTCTGACTAGATGAGAAGATAACGGCACTTTAATTAAATATTTATGCACTTGAGAATTTTATAGCGTAAGGAGGGAGTAAATTGTTGTGCAGTATATAAAAACTGTAATGTTATTAAATACATTAATATACACGTTTGCTCTCTTTTAAGAGGGGATAAATTAGAAGATAGATAGAAGAGAGTTGTGGTGAAACGCTGTTTTTAAAAATCATCTGGAATCTGAAAAATATTGATAAAACTATGCGAAATGAATATTATATAATACATCTTATATTTATTATTTTGATTTATTACCTAAATTCCTTATTTATTACACTTCCTGTAACTCCTTCACAGAATCACAAATATTCAAAATAATCAAATCGGTAACGAACATGCATTTCGAAGTACATGTCAGCATTAATAATGCGGTGTAATGTCATTTATCAACAAAAAACAGCGATGTACGGCGTGACGTCAACAAATCATGGTAACCAAGCAATTTGTTCGCGGTTCCGGACGTATGCGCGTAATATGAGTGTCATACTCGTATTTTTCAATCTTAGAGCGTTTTCACACTCGAGATGCGACGAATAAATCATAGTAGCACTTTACACACCTTTCAAAAAATCAGAAACGATATATCAGATGCACGCTTACTCCTTTACCTTCATTTGTTATTCGTTCCCCTAGCTCATTTCTACACTACATTGAATATCGATATTTCATTCAGAAATACTACGTTCTTATTTGTTAAATGTTTGTTTGACATTATACAGGTTGTATATGACATAATGACGAAGCCTACATGATTCTGAGACCCTGGGGTCAAAAAAATATTCATGAGATTGCCGAGGAAAACTTTCGTTTTTCGGATTTTTTCGACTGATGACGGAAGGCATCAGTCGTTACCCTACACTATCCCATACATTTAAGATCCCGGTCAACTTTGTGATTTCTGAAATGAAAATATTCCTTATTTATAGAATTTTCTGCTCAAAATTCCATTCTTCATCATTGAAAAGTGTTTTCGTAAGTATGTTCTCATTAATGATGCCGTGTAAAACATTTCGAAGACCTATTATTCTGAAGAAAAATATTTGCATCCAGGGTCTCCGTTGCATCAGTATTTTAATGCTTTTGAGTTTTGAAGGTTGGTTATTGTTTTTTATTATTTTCTTTTTTAGGGTTCCGTAGCCGAATGGCAAAAAACGGAACCCTTATAAATTCGTCATGTCTGTCTTTCTGTCTGTCTGTCCGTCCGTCCGTATGTCACAGCCACTTTATTCCGAAACTATTAGGACTACACAATTGAAACTAAGTAGGTAGATGTATTCTGTTAACCGCTTTACGATTTTTACATAAAAAAAAAAAAATATTGATTTCATTTCATTTCATTTCATTTCATTGCATAAAATGTGGTATTAAAAGGTGACAAATAATATAAATAATGTACAGTGACACATTTCGCCATTTGGAAGTAGCATGCAAAAACTTAATAAAAACATATTATGAGATATATACTACAACATAGATAATAACAATTGTATCAGATGTTAACATCTTATCAAAACAATACAAAGAATGAATACTACATATTTAGCAATTATTAATGAACGCCATATCAAATATATAATGAACAGAACAAAAAATACTATTATTGTAATATTAATATCATTTATAACACTTGACATTAAATTAGTCAATAATTTTTATTACAGTGCATTCCTAAAATGATATGAACGACATGAAGATTTTTTAAGAAAATCTTTAACTGAGTAAAAAGATTCTGTCACTAACCATTTGTGCAGCTGATTACAAAACTTATTGTACGGTAGTTCAATAATCCACTCGGGCAATGAATTAAAAATAAGTGGAGCCATGTAAACACAACCATGTCTAAATAATTCTAGTTTAGGTACTGGTAATTCTAGGTATGTGTGAGTAGCTTTTCGTTTGTTTGTGTTATCTTTTATTTTGAAAAGGGATGGATTACCTTTGACTAGTTTAGCTATTTCGTAAATGTAAATACATGGTGCTGATAAAAGATTTTGTGATTTAAAAACCGGTCTACACGATTCAGTCCATTCCATACCAAATATAGCCCGAATGCACTTTTTTTGTGCTACAAAAACTCTATTAAGTTCCGAGGAGTTTCCCCAGATTACGATACCATAACGGATAATGGAACACACATATGCATGATATACTGTTGTGGCAGCTTGTTTCGAAACCTCAGTTTTAATCTTTTTTATTGCAAATACAAACCTATTTATTTTTACACAGATTTTGTCAATATGTTCCCTCCACGTAAGGAATTCATCTATTGTGATTCCAAGAAAGCTCGTTTTGTTTGTTTGCTGAATTCTTTGATTGTTACAAGTTACATTTAATTCTAAGGCCTTGCTTTTTCTTGTTTTAAAATGTACTATATTAGTCTTATTTATATTAATTTTTAAACCATTGTCATCTAACCATCTCATTATATCTTGCATTGTTTTTGTTATCTCCGACTCAAATGTAGCATTATTTTCACAACCTATGATGATAGTTGTATCATCTGCGAACAGAACAGAGTCATGTTGAACTGCTTTTGGAAGGTCATTTATAAATATTAAGAAAAGAAGAGGGCCTAGTATGCTACCCTGTGGAACACCTAGATAATTGAATTGCGGTTCAGATTCATACGTTTCAACTGTTTTTGTAATTTCGTTGAATTTTGTGATTTTAGTAACTTGTTTTCGATTAGATAAATATGAACGAAACCACTGCAAAGCTGGGCCTCGAATACCGCTTTTTTCTAATTTAACTGCCAGAATATCGTGGTTTACAAAGTCGAAAGCTTTACTGAGGTCTAAAAATAGAGCGGTAGTTGTTATTCTAGAATTAATATTATTTAATACTGAATTAACTAGACTGTATGCTGCCAGAGATGTCGACTTATTTTTTCTGAAACCGTACTGTTCACTAGCTAATATATTATATCTATTCAAGAAACTAATTATTCTTTTGTACATAACTTTTTCGAAAATCTTTGATAGAACGGGAATTAATGCAATCGGTCTATAATTACTTTTATCTGTCTTTGATCCTTTTTTGTGCAATGGTTTAATAATTGATTGTTTTAATCTATTTGGAAAACGGCCTTGTTCCAATGACAAGTTTATTATATATGCCAGTAGTGCCGCTATAAACTGAGCCACTTGCTTAAGATTATCGGTATTAATGTCATCATAACCTGAAGATTTTGTGTTTTTAAGGGATTTTATAATGTTAAAAATTTCAATAGCATTGGTCGGTTCGAGAAATATACTGTTGTCAATATTTTCTACGTTTAGACCACAACCATCAATATTAGGGCTAGAATTAATTTTAACAACATCGTTAATAATCATTGAACGTGTTTACAATTTCAGAACCAGTTTTCAAAATATTACCGTTATCATTTAATGAATCTATAAATCCACTTATTGGTTCATTACCTATGCTGCGGTTTACAACATCCCAAGTGGCTTTGCCCTTATTTTTTGATTTTGCTATGTGTTTTAAATTGTTGAGGGATTGCAAATTACGAATACATTTTTTTAGCATTGTTGAGTACAGTTTAAATTTAGTTTTATCACCATCATTTTTATTCTGATAGTATCTATATCTTAAAATTCGTTTAGTCTTACAGCTGACTTTAATACCTTTAGTAACCCATTTTAATTTATTAGTTTTGTGATGATATTTAACCTGAATAGTTGGAAAACATAGCTTATGAAACAAAGTATTGTATCGTGGAAAGAATCAAATGCTAAATTTGTGCACGAAACATCATAAACATCTGAAAAGGTTATATTTTTTATGCATTCTGTAAATTTAGTGCTATTTTCTTTACTGTAATCGATAATTGATTTAAAATAGAATATATGCGAGTTTTCCTTATTACATTCAAATTCAGCAACTTGGGCAGTGTTGTGATCTGATAAGCAAACATTGTATGTTTTTGCCATTACATTAGGGATATTACTGATAATATTATCAATACATGTTTTCATGCGTGTTGTTTCTTTGATGTGGTACTGCATGCCGAAATTAGAGAGAAGTTCCTTAAATTGTGTACTCTTGCTATCATTACATAAAAGATTGATATTGAAATCGCCCGCCACTAATATTTTATTATTTGTATGTTGTAATTTTGATAAAGTAGAATGCAGATTTTTAAAAAATATGCTTATATCTGCATTAGGAGTTCTATATATACATAATACTATCAATTTTACGTATTTAATTTCGATGGCACATTATTTCGAATTGTTTTTCTATTGATAATTCTTTTATTTCATTAAGTTCGACAAATTGTAGGTGACTTTTACAAAGAATGCATGTACCACCTCTACGTTGGTTTGATCTGCAAAAACTAGTTGCAAGTCGAAAATTACTTAACCTAAGATATTTTTCTTCACCTTTGATAATAAAATGTTCACTAAGACAAACAATATCGATGTTAACTTCAGATTCGGTCAATTCTTCAAGAACTAAATCGATGTCTTGAACTTTACCCAATGCACTCGCAATATTTTGATGGAGAACTGATAAATTATTAGTCGTTTTGACAGCTTTCTTACATTTAGGTACGAAAAAATGTATCTTCAGCGATAGGTGTGTTGCATTTCTCCTTTTCTATTCTACGAAAATAAAATGGAATGGTACCTTTACGTGGTGCCCTTGGTGATCGGTTTAATTCACTGTGTTGTGCTGAGATGCTTTTTGGTACTACCTGCTGGTGATTTGGTTGATATGGCAACGTCGTAGGATATCTTTTGGTGTGTTTGTTAAAAGCAAGAAATGTCAGATTATATTGTGTTATGTTAATTTGTTGAATAATTTGTTTAACTAGTTTGTAAATATTACTTTCATCAATAAAGTGACAGTGCTCATAGTTTTGTGCAAGAATCCTTAGGTGATTATTAAGTTTATGTTCATTCAGGAATGCATTGTACCTAACTTTAACAATAAACACGTTTGAGTTTTTTAACAAATTAACTGCAATGTCAGTCATACATTTTATTGGGTTTGTATCATTACTACCAGTCAAGATAATAACATTGTCCTTTTTAGTTACTTCTTTTGATAATTTATTACAACTTGACAAAATCTCTTCTGTGGGCGCTTGTGGTTTTCTGATGCTTGTAATCTCATAATCGTTAATTATAAATTTGTCTTGATTTCTGAGCAGATCTTCAACAATTCCCTTGCCTTGATCGTCTGATAGCAAGTATATATGTCCCTTTGGAGAAACTCTTTCAGCGAAATTAATTTTTTCTAGTTTTGGTTCAGAATTGGCGAAAGGATCATCTTTAATACTGTTTGTAGCATTCATGGACGTAGTAAGGGTACTTTGATGGTGCGGGCTTCCAACTATTTCGTTTGGTTTATTGAAGTGTGATTCACGTATTTTTTTGGAACTGGCACGAGGCGTCTCGAAGTCTATATCGAAATCCAATTTTCTTGCAGATAGGTTACTTTTATTTGTTACAAGTTTCTTGCAGGATTTGGTATTACGTGAATTTATTAAACTTTTTGTGTTTAGACTGGTAACATAAATGTTTTTGAAATGGTCAGCCTTTTGTTTTTCTTTCTCTAAATTCTGTTGCTTAATATTAGAGGGGGGCTCCCCATACATTGAACTGAAACAATTTTATTTTTTTTTCATTCTACCTATACGTGTGGGGTCTATAGATAGGTCTTTAAAAATTACATTGAGGTTTCTAGAACCATTTTTTTTCAATGTCAATCGTTCCAAAGATAGACACTTTCAAAGTGCTAAAATGAGTGTCCCCCCCCCTCTAACTTTTAAACCACAGGAGTAAAAAAAAAAAAATATATATTATAGATCTTAATAAAAACTTTCAACCAAAATTGTTTTGAATGAGATACAGTCTTCAGTTTTTGAGATATAGCACTTTTTCAGCAACCGCAAATTATAATTTGCGGTTGCTGAAAAAGAGTTTTGTTAAGGATACAAATTCCATAAAACACTATGAAAAACAAAGTTATTTTTGCTGGCGAAATAATGTTGGTATTTTGGCTATTTGTCGGTAATCGGTACGTCTAATGGCGTTACGACTAGCTACGGAACCCTATTGCGCGTGGCCCGACACGCACTTGGCCGGTTTTTCTATTTAGTGGTTAGCATTACCTAATAGTACTTCCACAGAATACTGATACAGACAATCGATTGTACAAAATACGGTTAATTAGTTGTTCGTTTTTAGGGTTCCGTAGCTCCCCTACATGTAAAGTAGGGATGTTTTTTTTTTGTCGCCTACCCCATAGTGTGGGGTATTGTTAGATAGGACTTTTAAAAACATTTAGGGGTTGTTAAGACAGTTTTTTGATTTAGAGATCCGTTTGCGAGATAATTAACTTTAAAGAGCAAATTTTTGTTCGAGTAGAGCGTCCCCCCCCTCTAAAAGCTAAACTACTGGATCCCAAAATCTGAAAAAAATTGTGTCGGTAGAACATGTAATGAACTTTAAAGGAAAACTATAGCGAATAAGTTCACTTCATTAGTTCAAGAGAAATAGGGGTCCGAAATGTCAGATGCAGTTACTCAGAATATTTCGTTCAAAATTCTTGAAACATAAATAAACATACATAATACATATATAAAATCACGCCTTTATCCCACGGGGGTAGGCAGAGACGATGGAACACCATGTGCTTCGCTCCTTACATACTTCTTTCGCTTCCTCAACATTCATACATCCTTTGAAAGTAATGACTTGTATGAAGATGTTACTTGTTTAATACAGATAGTAAATCCCTTTTAAGTCGAAATATGTTCTTACGACTAACTACGGAACCCTACTGCGCGTGGCCCGACACGCACTTGGCCGGTTTTTAATAGTTCCATTACGTGTCTCCGAAGATCTTTATCAGATTCTGTTAAATTATATACTTAAACCTTAAAACACAAGAATTAAAATTCTGGAAACCGCATTCAAATGGGATCGGCAATTGCCGAAAAAATTTCGAATTTAAAAAAGTTACATGCACACATACATTTAAGATGAAATACAGAACCTCCCTTTATTAAATCAGTTAATTAAAAAGATAGTATAGTTAATTTCACTTTATCGTCTCGTTTAAACTGCAAAAAAAATACAAAATATAATTAAATTATTATATTTTTCGGTATCGCAATATATACTTCCATATACCTAAAACATTTTTCAAGCTTGTTACTGTGATCTACAATAGCAAACGCAGCTGTTGTCCAAATCGCGTATGAAAGGGCTTTGCAACGAAGACTGAATAACATCGCGACAAGTGTCAAAGGCAGTCACAGAAACACGTACTAAACATACTTCAAACCGCATACATGCCAAGCAAAAATTACGCTTATTTTCTACGTAAATAAGTTTAAAATTGCAGAAATGTAAAGCCTTGGTAGCTTTGCACTCGCGTTCTGCGGAATTTCAATATTTCATCCAGTGCAGCATGCATTGGTTTGCTTGTAAATAGTTTCATTTTCACGCAAAAATGTTCACAGCCTGATATTTAAAGCTAAGCTTGAAACCGCGTTCAAAATTTGCCGGCATGCTTTGAATTTTTTTAGTAGGATATGTTCGCGATAAAATTCTATATCCAGGATTTTCGCTTTAATTTAGCGCGTATTTTTACATTTTTGGACGCTCTATTTTTATTTTCAACCTGTGAAACAAAGATAAAAGATATTCACAGAGATACATCGCAACTAGATCCTTTTAAATTTTGTAGTTTTTGTTGGGGCATGTTTTGATTGCTGGATTTTTCGTTTTGGAAACTTGACATTTCTGTATAGATTACAGAGCTGAATAGATAATGTTTTATTTGACTTTAGGTAAATATCAAAGTATTTAGGGAAATATAACTACGGCTTGGATGCATGGATAGTTTGGACAAGCAGGCACCAACCCGGGAAAGCTTTGTTTACCTTTGTACGGAAATCAGAAATATTAAGTGATATATAATAATACAATTTGTAGAAATCAAATAATAATAATAAAGGCTTTAATTTGTGATAACATAATCTGGCGTCGTCAGTTCAATGCACTTAGGAATATAAGCCACCGTGGTAACATCTTTTGTCCTTATGCAAATGCACAACTTGTACAAGAGCAATCCAATTTGACGCTAAATCCCCACAGATATAAGTGCACACCACAGTTTTAAATTAAACTCAAAGAAAATACACGAATATACACCTTATGTACCAACAAATTGGGTCTTAAATTAGTTAGAAATTATTTGTAAGAGGTTGCTTAGTTTCGCGCTATTCTGAGATTCGGTAGTAAAACGAGTGATACATGAATGGAAAAATTTAAATATTATACTTAACTTGAGTTAGGAAGCGAGTCGAAAAACTAGTGGTTAGTTATTCTGACTGAAATTAAGTGTCTTTTAAATCTAGTTCTTACGTAATCTAGACTTAGTTCTCTTCGCATGTTTTTGTTCAATATAATGTCGTCAACTTAATAATTGGTAGTGTTTTACTTTTTTATTGCCGTACGCCTCCTGCCAAACTTAAGCGTTTGGCAAACTTTGGATTACTACGTCTTTGATAAATTTACCTAACTGGTAATTAAAAATTTAAAGAGGACAATGTTTGCAACAGTGCAAAGATATCAGAAGCTTAGCCATATTATAGACAGTTGCTTTTTATGGTCCTTTGTTTCTTGGCCTCTTGCCTTCGAGAGTTTGGCGCACCCGACCACCACAATTCATGTCAGAAATTGGTGGATTACTACGTCTTAGCTAACCTCTCCTAAATGGTAATGGATGAGCTGCAGATCTTTGGGGACGTGTTGTGGAGCTGGCACCACGCCATCTACACGTTGTATTATTTACTGCATGTGCTTATAGGGATGTGCTTGTTGTTTTGTTTATACTAGCTTTTAACCATGTCTTTCTCTTGTGGTGCTTCAAAATTGGCATAAAACAGGTAATGTTTACATTGTTTGTAAATTCTCTTGGTGTCGATCATAAGTGACGATGTTAGCTTGGTATATCGATGATAAAAAGAGCACGTTAAATGGTTTTTAAGGAGTAATTCTACCTTTTTAATTAAAATTGGATTAAAGTTGGAAGTTTTGCTATGAAAACGTATCAATACAATAAAACTAAGCATAACATAACATAACGCCTATATTACTCAAAAAGGTGTGACAGAGATGTATAACACCCACACTTCACCTGTTCTGTTTGGTTGTCTGTTGTTTGCCCGAAGAATATATGCCATAATATTCATATGCCCGAATTTCATTTACCCGAATTTCATTTGCCCGAATGTTTTGTTTACCATAAAAGACATGTGACATACTGTTATTTGCCCGAACATTAGATTTCATAATGATTCGAATGCCATACGTATTGTTTTCCATACTTTCAATTGCAATAATATTTTCTGCCCGAACATTTGATTACATAATGATTCGAATGCCATACGTATTATTGATAGCCATACTTTTAATTGCAATAATAGTATGCAACAGAATTTTCAAACGCCATACTAAATTAATTTCCAATCTATCTAAGGTATTTATTTGCTCATGAAATTTTAACAGGCGCTCTAAAATTATTTAAAAACTTAAGTAATTACAAATTAGTGTGTAGGAAAAATATTTGTAGGCGATATTTATTGACAAGAGTATAACTGGATATAAATAAAGTATGATTATAGTATTAAAATTGATTTATTTTTAATACCTACTTATCACTATAATCAGTCTAAGTCGCTTCCGTACAAATTTAACCTAACGCCTTTGTCCTAAAAAGCGATTGTCTTTCATGTTTCTAACCTAACCTACCTATTAATTTTAATAATTATTTTAAACTTTTTTACAAGCAATTTTGGTGGGTAATGATGTTATGGTATATGATAATTACGTCTTACAATGATTATACTGGCACTTCGCCGCCCGCTGCCGCGGCACGCTCGCTTCGCTCGCTCGGCTCGTGCGTTGTCTTTCATGTTTCTAACCTAACCTACCTATTATTTTTTATAATTATTTTAACCTATTTTACAAGCAATTTTGGTAGGAAATGATGTTATGGCATATGATAATTACGGCTTACAATGATTATAACAAATGATGTTATGGAAATTGATTTTATGGGAAACAATGATTATAACAAATGATGTTATGGCAATTAACTTTATGGGAAACAAAGTTTCTAGCACGTGACTAATATAGTAAACAATGAATATGACAAATAAAATTATGAGAAACAATAATATGTCAGGTGAGTATTATAGCAAATAAAATTCGGGCAAATGAAATTCTGGCAAACGGCGGTACACCGTTCTGTTTAGGTCCCATTGGATAGGGGGTGAGTCTATCACCATCCACCGGGCACAATTCCATATGTTTGATTGATCTAGTTCATAAGATTTTATTTACTTGAAAAAATATAATGTTATTTTCTTTTCAATACAATTTTAGGTTAAGTGTGTAGTTTTACAAATAATTAAAAATAATACCTTGAAATAATAGAATTGAGTCAATCGTTTATTTTGACCCATTACTATTGAGTAATTAGAGGCTCTATCAATAAAACAGCCCTAAATTAATCAACTTAAACCACAAAATTTATATATATTTTATTGATATTAAATAATCTGTCGAAATGTAAACAAATTATCGCGGTCACAAACCACTAATAAACAGCTGTATTTATTTATTGTTGTAATTTGTAATAGCTATTTAATGAGTTAATTATTTAATAACGTATTACCCATGCTATTAACCACAACTAAATTCTTTTGCGTATTAATTTATTTATATTTATAAACTAATAAATACATTTATTGTATCTATGTAGCAACGTATTAAAGAATATATATTAAAAATCATTAGCTACTTACAGATGTCCACCAGACTTTATTAAATTTCTTAAATTATGGTAATAATCTTTATCTTTTTTCTTTTTTTCTTATTTATAATAAGTAAGGTTTATTATAAAATTTAGAAACTTTTCAATCAAAAAATTACGCTAGTAATCTAAAATTATTTGAAGTTATGCCTCCATCACTAGTGCTCATAAAGATAGGCCGAACTTAACCGGAGCTTAGCTGTGACAGACTGATACAGATATAATAGGCTATTGACGATGGTAATTAATTATGCTATAACACTAGATTGACTTTTTGATTTAAAGGTCTCAGGTTCAAATCTACGGCACACACCTCTGTCAATTAATCATTTAGATTCGGCATTTCGAAGATAATAATATGTGCGTTGTATTTATCATGTAAATCGTCGCTTGCTAACGGTGAAGGAAAACATCGATACTAAACCTGCATGCCTGAGAGTGCTTAAAAAGTGCTCGAGGGTGAGTGAAGTCTACCAATCTGCACTTGGCCAGCGTGGTAGACTATGGCCTAACCTTTCTCATCATGAAAAGAGGCCCGAGCCCAGCAGTGGGACATGTATTAGATACAGGGCTGCTATATTGTTATTATTATTATTATACTAGATTGACTACGGCTACCGATCAACCTATATATTGCCGGTATAAGCTGGTCACGCAATGCACGGGAAACCTATACAACGCCAGCCATTCCTTTACAGAAAATATATTACAGGTTAATGTTTAGCCATCTATACACACCTATTATAAAAGTTAAATATCATCTTTTCAATTTTCCGAATAGAAACTTAATTCAGGAATTTCATTAAAATAGTGTTTAATATTGATGCATATACCGTGATTTGCTGAGTGTTTTACGCTGTTAACCTTTAAATTAATTGCAGAAGCTAAATAAATGTTGTTATTATAAATTAGTAGTAAAGTTAGTTTACTATTATAATTCATATTCAGTTGCGCTCGGGTCGCTTTACGGAGTGTGCGTGCGCATCTATTACTAATTACTGCGCTTATAGTTTATTTTTTTCGCGACGCTTTGTTAGCGATACGCTAATTGAATTAAAGTCAATCTAAGCTCCGGTGTCAAATCATTTTATTACAATAAGTATTATAATTTAGTTAGCTAAGTTTTATTTTAATTTTATATTTTTTGTGTTTTGATGTTTGTTTTGACGTGTTCAAGCGCCCCTTGGGGCCCATGGAAATAAATGATTTGATTTGATTTGATTTGATTTGAAATCGAAGTCGAAATTGTGCCTGGTAGTGGCTTTAGGCTCGCCCTCTATCTCATGGTACCAAAACATAACAGGTGAAGTGTGGGTTTTGTACACCTCTTACACACCCTTTGGGTAATACAGATGTGATGTTATGTAATGTCATGTAAAATTTCAAAAATAAAGCGAGGTTATTTAGTTTCTTGTCAGGCTATCCAGGAATTTCAGTGATGGTGATGCGTCACATCGTGGTCACACGCGTGCTATCCACAAAAATGCTGTTTTTGGTCTAAGCACCTAGGAATATCATTTTCAACGATTTAAACATACCATCAAAATAATATCGGCTTCAAAAGGTATGAATTAAATTAAAAGACTTCACTTAAAAGTAACATTACGAGTGCCATTACACTTTACATGTTTATTTGCCCCATTTGGCCAGGGAAGGGATGGGGTAGAGTTTCTGTAACTGCGATGTACCGCAGTTAGGAAACGAATGAAGTAATTAAAAAGTTGTGTGCGTCGCGGATCGTACACTTGTAGCAACGACACTAACGATTATGGCGGGCTGTTTGTCACATTAGACGAAATACAGAAGGTTGGGTTATGACAGAATTAAGCACTTTTTTTTCTTAGTTAAGTATTATTTTCTTCTTAGGAGGTTTTCCCAAGAGACTCAAGCAAGAGCTTTTTAGAAGCAAATAGCAATAGGGTCGGCAACACACGAGTAATACTCCTACCGGTCTGATATTAGGCGCCCGAAATAGATTATGTCGCATTTTTGTCATATTTCCCCATACAAAATATGACAAAAACGTGACATAATATATTTAGCGCTCGATAGATCTAGGGCATCTGGTGCTGCTAGTGTGCTACGGTAACTGCTTGCCATCAGGTGGGTCGTGTGTTTGTCGTTGGAGTGTAATAAAACAAAAAACAGGCTGTTATCACGCTGATAAGTAAACTACAAGACCGTTATAAATGACCAAGAGCGTTTGCATAAAATAAAAGATGCGAAGGTACCTTTTAGGACTGTTATAAAGAGTCATTAGAACACACTAATGCACTGCTATTTTGTGATAAGTAAACTACTCCAGGTACTAAGCGTACCAGGCCAAAAGCATTAATAGTCTACAAAAAGCACAATACCTTTAATATATAAGTTAACCAACGTATTTCATACGCTTGGTTGCTAAACCCTAATTCACAACTTAAAAAGAGTAAGTCACCCCACAACTTAGACAAAAAGCCCTCTCCGTTAAAAGAATCTTGTTAACACTAAAACCTCAACTCAACAAAGGGTTATTCTTAGAATCAAAACCACACTTCTGCACTTCCCTGTGGCACAATACAACAGTTTAAATTTCCGTCACGGAGCCGACACGTGTCGCGGGTCGATACCTTCGCAAACCCTTGCTGAATTTTTATGTCCATACGATTTGTTCATACGGCTACTGATCATACTATACATTTCCAGTAGAACATGATCTCACGTTGTATAGGCTTCCCGTGCAATGCGAAACCAACTAATACTGGATTGTTTAGGTTGATGGGTAGCCCTGTGTGCCTATCCTACCCTGTTTATTTATTAAGCCTTATTCCCGGTTTGATTTTGAGGACCTTGTTTTAAAGGTTTTGTTGATTGGGATTGGGTTTTTGAATTGATTTAGAATATGTGAGTGTTTCGAATATTGGTCAGTTTTTCCATTTGATAGTTAAAATAAAATGTTCCATGAATTTGACTTAAAAAACGATAATTAACGTTAGTAAAAATATTCGCTAAATCTGTGGTAAAGCACACATGAGTTTGATTGCTCCTATATTTTAAACAAAGGCGGTAATTAGGTTAATAGTAAATACAGGCGTAAGTATTTACTTACTATTATTTAAAAATGTATTTACTAATAAAACATCTGTTGTTTGTCTAATCCAATTTAGTATAACTATTGATCAGCTTTTACCAGACAACGAAGCAGTAATTTATTATTCATATACAAAATATTTTTCTGAATTTAAAACAAATAAATATTATTCTCATAAAATATATTTTTCACGCATGTTAAATCTATCAAAGAAAATATAAAGAAAATCCTACCTTTTTTAGCCGTTGAAGTCCACGGTTGAAGAACATAATTTACCGTCAAATAGCTCGAGGCCGATAGCCTATAAACAAGCATCGGCCATAAACATCCGTCCTGTAAAATAGCCTTTTTCTATAGCCTATTGACCCGACACTATTTTTTACGGAAGGGTTACACATCGGTTTATATTTCAGTTTCGGATTATGAAATATTTCTTGGAGGGTAAATATATTGATAAACAATTTGACTGCTTTTGTAGTTCAGTGGAGGTCACGGCGTCAAACTCAGTTCTTAGAAAACATGTTATTATCCGAAATTATGACTCGGAAATAAAAATAGTCAAAGAGATAAATTGTTTTGAGAGTCCCAAGTTAATAATGCGTACCCATGACTATTTGTTTTACCTTTATGCCTATGTTCAGTGTAATTCGTATTAGCAATGGTAGCATAGCCAATATACAAGTTGTTTAGCAACTCTCTAGTATATGTGACCTTTTTTGACTTAAATGGCCACATAATGTTAACACTACTGAAACCACCCTTTATGGATACCATTCAATCGGCTTTTCTCAGCCAAATACTTTCTGAATTGCATCTACTAATACTAAATCATCATTATATTTCGGAAATGCGACAATTTTAACACCAATAACTTAGTATAAGCACAAACATTGCTGGTGAACGGCGCTGAACCAATATCGCACATGTTTTTTATATATGGTGTAAAATCGAAGGGGTCCCGCGATATATGGTCCAATAAAGCAGGGCTCGCCATAAATGTCCAACAGCCACCATGGCCAACTTCACGCCAAATTGCGTAGGGGTGGGCAGAGGGAAAAGTTCACGTTCGTATCCCTCATGGCCGTTAATAGTTTCGTATTATGAAACGTTTGCTTGGTATTTATGTTTGGAAAACTCGATGGTGTTTATGTGATGTCGGTTATCGCGTGTCAAAAATAAAGAAGCGAGAAGTAAAGCAGTTCTTTGTCTCAAATTTGTAATTTAATGAAAGTTTTATTTTATTTGCCTCGTTGGTAAAGCGGTATAATTTGAGTTTTGCTCACCGCGAGGTCGCGGGTTCGATTTTTGCGTAGGAAAAAAGTATTTGTAAATTTTCCATCAGGATATTCTCAATATCAGCATGAAGTTGGAATTGTGCCCGGTGGATACCGATATGCTAACCCCCTATCCCATTGGACTTAAACAAAACAGGTGAAGTGTGGGTGTTGTACACCTCTGCTCAACCTTTTGGGTTGTTTTAAATATGCCCCTAAGCCGTACTCGATCCTCGCTTAGCATATTTGGCGGTATAGTACAGTTATTAAAATAATAAACATACCCTAATTTTCGACCTAAAATGAGCTTTCGTCGTCATATTATTTGAAAAAGTGGTAAATTGTTTCGTTTTATCGATTTATCTCGGACCTCCGCAATTTACAATAAAGATGTGTATGAACATTATGTAGCCTTTTTTTATTTTATAATGAAATACCAAAAATATTCACGTACTGTCATTCACTATGGAGAACAAAAAAGGGGACCAAAGTTGGTTCTTTCTTTCAGCTAACTTGGTTCAAAGGTAATTTTTTTGATATTTATTAATAGAACACTAAAAACGTCATAAAACGTCAATACACATTTTTATGGTAAAAAAACGGAAAGCCGAGATAAATCGAAAAAAAACAAAATTGTAATTATTTTTTTAAGATGGTGCCTAAGCTTCTTTTACAAAATATCCAAAGATCAGCTTTCTAGGTTCATTTGCATTAATCCAGGCATTTCGCCTACAGTTTAATTGAGCTATCATTTCACTGGCTAAAAGAGTAGTTAGATAAATTAACCCAAGATCAAGAACTTTATTATTGTCTCTGTTTATTAAATTTCTAAAGGTCTATTAAAAGTAGATAGATATTGTCGTCTTCTTAATGTGTCTCTTGAAAGTCAATTTCACCAAATGTTACAAGACTCGTGCACTTAATGGCAGATCGTCCAAAATAATAGAAATGGATTTATCTTTTGATTGGAAACTCAATGTAATCAAAGGGTCATTAACTCCAGGGTCAATACCACATTCATTGTTGGAAACATTGGCCATTTGATACTACAATAAAGTACATTTTATTTCTTTTTTAATTCGCAATATGTTAAAGTTTCGTCCATAAAATCTTATGCGACATATTCGCCAATAAACGACTTTCAAACTTGTCTTTACTGCAAATCATGGAAAAATAAAATCAAAAAGTGTTTTTTTGTAACTGCATCTTATCCAAAATATATTTCTTTGTGAAATGATGATCTCGACTGTCTCGACTACCTTTGAATGACTGCCTCGATGGTCTAGTGGTTAGCGTATGCGCCTCTCACCACGAAGTCTCGGGTTCGATTCCCGAGTCGGGCTGATATCTGTGAAATTTCCGTCAGAAAATTCACGGAGATGGAACTGGATGGCGATAGGCTCACCCCTTATCCTCCATGGAACCTAAACATAACACACATAACAGATGAAGTGTGGGTGTTGTACAACTTTGCCACACCCTTCCGGGTAAAATAGGCGTGATGTTATGTTATGTTCTGTTTATGATGATGTCGCAAAAAAACTGAGGGTTTTAAGGTACTGAAGCTGATAAACTAATACTTTACTAATAAAATACATAATATAACCTGTAAGACGTAGTAAATTACGGAAATTTTTATTATTTGACACCACAGATAAACTAGAAATTTCATTGTATAAAATGTCATATTCTCATTTTATCCATGTGAATACAACCACGAAGAATTTTATCGCAGACATTGTTGCACTTTTATAGCAGCATATTTTTAACAATAAAAAGCATGACATCCCCTTAAAATTGTGACGTCAGCATTGTGGTGCAGATCTCACTGCACTTTACGAGGTCATAAAATAGTCTGATTTTATTACGTGAATAACTAGATTTTGTGGTCGAATGGGATAGAAAATCTTTAGTTATATAGAAAAGGAACCTTTAGTTCAATATTTTAATAACTCTTGGTTTAAGCCTTTAATCCTTAGTCTTATAGTTTAATCAACAGAAGTTTCAGCTCTTTTTTCACAACACACTTCCACTGAGGTATGAAATTATTGCTGGTATTAACTGATTATATTTAATATTTTTAGATTATGCACACAAAGTCTAGACTTCGCGATAAACACGTCAAATATTTTTTTTTAATAAAAACGCTTAAGCTTAATACTCAATTTCTGAATTTAAATAACGACGTTTGAAATATGAATCAGTTTAGTTTAGTTGTGTTAAATGCTTGCAAATTACTGCAATTATGTTAATGTTCGCAAATGAAAACGTGCATTCTAATTATTGTCAATTTCGTATGGCAAATTGCTTTTTAGGAATAATCGATACCAACATTGCATTTGCATGATATTGAATCTTATTTTTCTGTTCAAACAATTTGTGGGATCCCAAGCAAGAGCCAATCAAAAAAACTATTGAGTGCACATTTTCCAAAGAGCAAATATTGCCTAAAGAGCAAATAGGGTATTTGACAATAATTATGAATTGGCTGTCAATACTAACACAAAGATTTATCTTAAGGGCATTATATTAAGCAGTGGTGTAGTGATTTTAGGTATTTTAACAGAAAAGGAAGCTTTGTGTCCTCATAGCAACGCTACCGCATTTCAATTTACTATCATTTTCCCATAAATATTTATCTGACCACTCATATCCCAAAACTACTGAAATATTGTGGGAAGAAACAAAAAAATTATAACTATATCTCTCCTTACAAGAAAACCCGCCAGACCAATACTCTTCCCATACTAATAGTTCGTCTTTATTGCAATGAAAAGTACTAACAAAAGTATTGCTCCAGACAAAAGATAAGAAAAGAAAGCAGAATTATTGCATCTTAACGAAATAAATGGGGCATATAGTGAATGTTCCCGTCGCGATATAGCTCGCCTCCCAGCACCGCCCCTTGTTTTGAACAAAACTTACTCATACGTAACACTGTTTTAGGCCGAGAGCCAAATGCCCCATTAAAAATTTCATCCCAAATTGCTTTCTTAAAATATTTTTTTTTGCTTATTTGAAATTTTTAGTTTCTAGGTAAAAACTAAGATTTATTTCGAAAGTTTAAAATATATTATACAAGTTTCGGACGCGTGGTTAAAACTCAAAGCTGAATTTATTTAAGAAATAAAACACGTACCGTTTCAGCAAATATTTTGTGGGTTTAAGATATGTTTGCTTATTATTTAGGTTTTATAAAGTTTCATAAACATTATATATGTTAGAATACGGAGAAGCTTAATAATAATAATATGTGCGTATACTTTATTCTATGCAAAAAACATCTAACACAAAATTATGCATGATTCATCAAAGTTATATTTGTAACTTACATTATATACTATACTTACATTAAAAATAAAATAAAAGATTGGATACCGTTATTGCTGGCCTGGACTTTTCAGCAGGTAATAATTCAAAGATTCAAAGATTCAAATCATTTTCTTTTCATTGGCCCCAGAGGGCGCTTGAACACATCAAAACATTAACACACAAGTCAAACTAAATAACCGGGGCTTAGATTAATTTTCATCCAATTGTTTAGAATCAGATTTAAACCAATCTAAGTACCAGCTTTGATGGGTATGGCAACCTGAGAAAAGCTGGTGTATTCTCATGTGCACCATGTTTCAAATAAAAAATGTAACAATTTTGTTTGTTTTGACAATATTTTGATTATGTATTTGATTTAAATTATTGCAGCCAAAATACAGCAACCGAATGTATAGAAAATTATAACAAATTGAATAGAATTCTTAGTCAAATAGAAAAATATTGAAAAGAAAAAAATAATAACTACATGTCAGTCCGCAGTATTAATATTATGCATAAGCGTAGAATGTGTTCGTCCATGTGCTAAAATTATGTTTGACTATAACTGGTGATAATATTATATTATATATTATATAAACATAGCTGGTATCATTTTATTTTGTTATATCAGAACATTTTGGCAACTTATTATAGTTTGTAAATAGTACATGATACATTCTGTTGTTAATTTTTGCCCTTAGCTCCTACTCTACATCGTCAGTTTCCGATAGCATCAACCGATCGCAGCTTTATCAGCCATTTTCCCTTCATATCGGATATTAATTTATACCGCGGCCCGGGGCGCTAGCACCCTATTTTTTATAAAGATTGGATGGAGCCCTGCGCCTCTCGACTGGAAACTTCGCATACGCCGAAGTGATGGGTTATTTTCCTTGGGATCGTGTTCATGATTGTGTGATTAGTGGAAAATGTAAACACGTGGCGATGCACAAAAAGGGATTTGTTTGAGTGTGCGAATGCTTAGCGCAGTGATCCACTTTTCTTAAGTTTAGGGAATTGTTTTATGGGAATTGTTAATACAACTGGCTAATAAACCAATTAATTGAAATCAGACGTCCATGTCCAATTGCGGTATTTGTTATGCATCCAACATTTATGAAGATGTAAAGTAGAAAATGTTTCAGATGGCCACTTTTTCTTAAAAAAACAACAGAATAACTGAATAAATCCTCGAACCGATTATTTTCAAAGCAATTTTTCAAACTTAAAATCACACTCCAACAGAATACCAACGTTTTAAATATACACATTCCGCATTCGTCAGTGTGCCTGTGCCGGCTTAAACGGCAGACATTGATTCGACCGTTTTTCGTAATTTAATTTGTGTAACCCCCACCGCGACCGGCCGGCCACCCGGGGCCCACGCGGGGCCCTGCGACCCCGGTTCATCCCGACACGGTTTGGGCGTTACGACGTCTCCGATCTCCCCGATACTGTCACATATTAGACACGCTGTCGGCTATACTCCAAATAAATTATGTACCACGATTTCATTGTTGATAATGTTGAAATAATTTCACGTACAAGATTTTAAGTCATGTGCCGTTTTGGCATGTCATGTTGATTGTAAGATTTGTAAGCAATATTGGATGGTAACGGTACTTTTGGATATAAAAATTAATTTATTCGAAATCAGTAGTAAGTAGCAAGCTGGGGTAATTTTGTTTACGATTGTAAGTAATACGTAGTAAGTACAAAGTACGGTAGAATGCTGCTGCGAATAACCATTCAACATTAAAAACCGATAATGAAACTAAAATAACTTACGCCACACTATTTTGCAAAACAAAATAAACTGTTATAAAACCTTCCACTTAATTCCTCAATAAAATAACTCGTCTCTAAAGAGAAAGAGCATTGTCTTACAAAAACGTTCGCGTCTAGCGAATGCAATCCAATCTTTTTGTGCAAAGAGTTAAATCTGCACCATTTCGTTGTTTCCATTCTAAACAGACAGTCGTGATCGTGGCGGGGCCCACACCACCCTGAATACTTTTTAGCTGGGATATTTTAAAAGGTGGCTACAGATACTCGCACGTGATGGAATTATTGTAAGTGCATGAGAAGTGAGTCGTACATTCGATATTGTATTTTGTATGAGTAGTGGAAATGTCGAAGGTTTGAAAATCGCGAGAAAACGACCATTGTTATGGATGTCTGACATTATCTTTAAATATTTTACAGAAAGTGAGTTTGTTTATCTCTATTTGTCGGCCAGTTTCTTACTACTAAACTACTGAACGAATTTGAGGAACATTTGTAGAAAGATAGGTGTAAAGCACTCGAAGATTTATGATGTATTTTTATAAGACATAATTTTTGTGTTACTATTTTTTTATTAATGTAACAGACAGGTAAAGTGCACAGTCCAATCTATCTATTCATGTAAGAAAAATTTGTCATGTCATTGAAGATATTTAGAAAAATTAAGGGGTCTAACAGCAATAGAGGCCAAATCATTTTTTTTAATTGTTTTCTGTATGTCTGTCTATTACTGCGTGGAATTGGATGCGGTTTTTCAATCGTGTACCTGGAGGTTTAAATGAATAAAAACTCGTATAATGTTTTATTTTTGTTTTGTATCCCTAGAAGCTAATTTGGAGGGTATACGTTTATATTCGTCAATTTTTAAGAAAACCTGCATGTAATTTTGTACCTAGGTTTTTAGGCCCAATTGGTGGAAACCAAAGCGGAGCGGAGCGGAAAAATAGCACGGAAACATCGAATTCCACACGGACAAAGTCACCGGCATAAGCTAGTTTATAAGTAAAACAAGTATCACAGCAGCCTATCCAATGACTTTTTACGAAAATACACCCAAACTGTAGGCCCCTTTATATTTTAACTAAACCCCTTTTTAAAGCGATTGTCGAGAGGTTAATTTTCGTATTTAAAAGATTCTTTCAACAGACCTCAGTTTTTTAAATTGGTGTAAGCCACTCGTTATTTTTTCATGAATTTCTGTGGTTTTAGTACTTTTAGGATATGAATATTTAGGCAGGCGATTTAACTTTTTCTTTTGTGTTTTTAGAAGTTTACGTGTTAACGGTTCAACAGTGTTTGTTTTATTCATAATGTTTTAACCCTATTTTATCTTTACAGGTAAGAACCAGTTGATTAGACTATAGAATAAGTAACGATTTTGATAAATAAAATTGGGAAACTAGAAAACGTGGTGGTATTATATTTTTACAGTCGTGTTACTATATTGAGTCTTTATTAAAATAAGCGAGGTTATGTACTATATCTTCCATATTTGGCAACATTACAATATCATACTGTATATCGGCGAAGTTCAGTGCCCTCTTGACAGGGTAGTTTCATTTTGCTTATGTGTAAAATATTATCTAACAACCTTGGCGGGACGTTTAATGTCATGACGTGGCGTAATATAACGTGAAAAATTATTCTACGTACATTTTAGGGTAATTTTTATCTTAAGATATGCTGTTTATCTAAAATATTTGAACTCCAAAAATTATATGGATTGAGGTTTAATCTTGATTGATATACATAGGTCATCTTTCAAAAAATATGAAATTTTAAGGTTGTCTGTCTGGGATTGGAATGGAATCATGATAAATGTAGGGAGTGATTTCTTCTATCACTATATACAACATCGTCCAAAAATTACGGTCCAGTATACAATGAAGATATTCTTTTAATTTTCTAAAGCCACTTCAATCCAAATTTTCTATTTTAGCGGTCGTTTTTTTCATCTTAATAGTAGAACACACAGGGTAACTTTCGACCGCCCACGGGCTCTCTCTATTTTAAGAAAAGTAGTCAAAGTAATAAGCTTATAATTTCGCTAGTACCATTATAATATTGATGTGAATAAAACTATACCACCTAATCATCAGCACAGAAACAAAATCAGTTTGTCGCTAATGTCCTTATATCGTATATTGTTGAGGAGACAAATTGTCACACATGTTAGACTAACTTACATGCCGCACTCGTGGTAATGACATAGCGTTTGTGCCGAAATATTAGAGGGTTGTAATAAAAGCCTAAAAGTTTTAGTGTTCATCAAAAATGGTTTGTTACAAAGAGATTAAAATAAGTTTTATTGCAAAATACAGCCAGTTAATTTAAGTTACGTTAAAATCTTAAAAATGTATTTTTTTCATTGTATCTATTACTCGTAAATTATTAACTTGCATATTTTTTCATTTTACGCTTTTTTGTCTTAACTATGTATTTGACTGATAAAAAAACCAAAACCCTACTGTTTTTTTCGCCTTAAAAATTAAAGAGACATAAAGGCTCAAGAGACAAATAACATTTCTAATTAACGGCATACGGAGGACAGAGTTGAATGCAACTACCTTACCGCGCATTCTAACCTTAAGGTTTGGGGGAAAAACTTGTGTGATATGAAAGTTGTTTGAAGCGACGATGCGCCGCACGTGCACTTTATGCGACAGACGAGAACGCCATTTTTTCTGCTCTCCACCTTTATGAATATCGCCACGTCTTAAAGTCACGCGCTGCACTTGCTAAGTTAAAACGACTGAACGTGATTTTTCTAGAATGCAGCTGTAAGGTGCTAATGAAGATTTTTGGCACGCGCTGAATCCAGTTTTGTCGTATGGCGTACAATTTTAATCTGACTGCATTGGATTATAGCTGCCTGTGTGTGCTTTACTCGAATTAAACCTTACTGCACGACAGTTATAAAGCCTAGCTATAGATTTTATGACATAGATAAAATTACTGAAAGTCGATATTAGCTCGTTCAAATCTAACACACTCTTCAGCTTTAATAAAATTAAGTAGAATATAATTTAAAATAAAAAAAATTGTCTAGTGTAATCGATACAGTTAAACAGCAGACAAGTTAGAGTATATATTTTTATAAAATCAGGTATTATTCTAAATATCTTGCGTATTGCAGGTCAGTACTTATTTAATTACGTCATAACAATGTGATAACATGTAAAATAATAACAAACCAACCATTATCCAGATATATTTGGGTTAAACAAGTTATCGGGATAACTTTCGCCTGTGTTAACAACTTTATCGACGGCCTTTGCAAACAGTGGAAAGTGAATGGGTCGTTACTAAGTTTGAACGATAACCTAACTCTGTAGGTACATTTTACACAGAAAATATTGTAATCAAATCTGTAATTTGGTATCTAAAATTTTCTCAACAAAATCGGTTTGGATTCTAGTTCAAAGCATAAGACTGAATATCAATATTTAACATTGAGTGTTTTAACATATTTACAACCTATTGGGTTGAAGTAATATCTATTGTTAGGTCTCCTTTCAGGATTGATTGCCCTTGAATTCCTGCAACGATGTTCATTGTTACATCTTATTACATATATTTTGACAACTACGGCTGATGGCTACAAATCGTCTAATATAAGGAAGAAAACTTAAGAAAATGATTACTAAATCTGGTAAAAAATGGTTATGTTTTATGAATAGCCACTTAAATAATAGACCCATCTGGGACCAACCGCGAAAACTTTGCTTAACCCGTCGATCAATCGATTCGCAGAAGCATTGACCTAACCTAAAAACTCTCCAAGTTTCGTAATAAAATCTCTAATCGATTTATTGCCTGTATTTGCGATGCCAGCGGCAAACAATTTGGAACTTCATAAGTTCATACAAACTCATGGAACTCTGTGGAACTTCGCCGACACCCATTTAAGTTTTTTTGGAATATGCGCTGTGTACACGTGTCGTCGACAACTTGGTTGATGACACTTTGATGGATTTCTGAGCTGTTTTTCTAAAGAATAATAATGGTGAATGCGTCTCGCCTGTGGAGAACGAGATGTGATTTGTTTTGATTGGTTTCTGGAAATTATTGTCGCTGACAGATGTTTGATCAGTCCTATGGTTCAGTCTATGTTTAGCTGGACTAAATGATAATTGACCAGTTTGTGGTGGACGTTTATTTTTATTTGATTAAATTAGCACTCTTATGTTAGCGTTTTCCTGGCAATACTATCATAAATGTCATTAATTCCTTCAAGATACCTGTCAAATATCACAAGTTTGAACGCCAGGCGAACGGTAACGTTTGGCAGTCCTTGTTGAACTGTCAAAAGAGTAACATCTCATAAAAGTGAGAAGAAGTACTGTGGTTAAATGATAATTTTATAATCAGGAATATTAATACAAAATGGTAGATTGTGAGTGTGTTGATTTAGTGGAGTGGATTGGATTATAACCATAAACATTTAAGTACTATTTTAAATCTCCTCTCAATCTCACCGTGTAAAATTAAATGTGTGGAAAAGGAAATATATTATGTATTTTCGTTTAAAATAAATGTTGAGACTTATTTGAAAGGATAAGGCATGGAGTTGATTGAGCAAAGGTTTGAATATGATACAGAATAAAATATTGTTCACCAAGCATAGCTTTTGAGATAAATATTAATATGAAAATCACCAAAATCTTTTTTAGTTCCTGTAGTCTAAGTTTACTATAAGCTTCTAAAATGCTCCTACACGTGGTGAGTAAACAAGTCTTTATTCATGCTCTGTTAGCGTCAAACAGTCTCGTGAGCATAATCTCCGAAAGAAAACAGCATAAAAAAAGAAAAACACACTATTATCACTCTGTGAAGTCATTACTGAAAGTTACGCGGGTAATACAAAACCGACTACGCCAAACGAGGTTGTGTGTGTACCTAACATCGAAGGATCGGGTTCAACTCTTTGTCCTCAAATATGTGACGCTCCAATGTGTCTATGAAACTGAATATTTTTGTAACTACGGTTTGTATTAGAGTTGCCCTTTGAAGAAGTAACTTTATTCGACAATAGCCAAATTTATATTCTTGAATCTGTACTAACTTAGTACGGCCAAAAGTTTATTTGCGTGTTTTTTGTTTAGACGCGCGCTAATTTCTGCAATTACTACTTGGTTGTGAACATAAATTGTTTTGCATTCAATAGTTTATTTTGTATAATACTTTACGTATATGTTAGAAAACCATCGGCCGTTAATAGCCGCTGATGGGTTGATAGCAGACCACAGCGACTGCGAACTGCGGAGATCAGTCAACGGTTTGTTTAGCAAAGACTAATTTTTCTTCGGGTGGATTTATTGAATTATAAATGTTTTTAAAAAACACAACTGTACAATTAATTTTATCAAAATTTCCACATATTTAAAGTAGAGATAGGCTGGCAATGAGTTTAGCTAACTATGTAGTCGGCATCTACAAAAATGGCTGATTAATCGGCGAGGCCTATCATTATTTTCGGTTAAAGTTAAATAAATTTTAAACCGTTATATTTTGCATTGTTTGCCTCACCACATGCGGTAAATTTCAAAGCGGCAGAATTGACAGGCAGACTATTCAGCACATCGCTAACTTGAATCAATAAAGTAAAGAATTTCCAATTAAACACACAAATAGTAGGTATGTAGTTGGTCTAAATCCGGTAAAGTTTGTTGCCGGTCCTGGCGCAAAAACATCTCATAGAGTGATTAATTCGGTGACCGCTGCATACGCCTAACGAGCGAGTGCGCGACACACCGAGAGGGTGAGATAAATGGCTAGTGTGGAAGAAAATTCAAGTCTGCGGTTAACTGAATTTGTAAAAAGTGGCCTGGGAATTTAATGTGAAATTTTGTGCGTGACTCATTTTGCAGGCCAACTTGAAGACTAAAATTTTAAACGACAACCTATTTTGGCATATGCCGACATAATAAGCATTGGGGGTGTTTATAAACGTTACACAGATAATGATTTTAAAGGTTGAAATTGATAAGTTCTAACAGAAAATGAACTTATTTAAGCTCCATGTTAAGCCTACCTCCAAGTTTAACTTGTAAAGTTGTAACTGAGCAGCAGTATGTTGAAAAGTTTTAAATATTCTTAAGTATTTGTATTTAAATTTAAATCAGTTGTAAATAGTTAACCATAATTCTTGAAAACTACGCTGCATGCAAAATAATAAATCACAACTTTATCACTTCAACCTAAATACTCGAAAATCCCCTGCTGTGCCCCAGTTCTAATTTCCCTCACAGCGACTTCTAATTAAAACTCATTCGGTACTCATTTAAATATTTAATTGCTAGTGGTTCGTGAGTGAATGAAAACCGTGTGAACTATTCCACTCATCAGTCTCCTGGATTAGTAGTCAGTTCTTTGGAGCAGTCCTATGGAAATTAAAGGCTCAATGCACACTAGTCATTAGTGAATTAGGCAAAAGCAAAGCCGCGATGTCATATTAACTGCTGCATGTGTTTCAAGAAGTGTCGATTTTCTATACGTCAAAATGTTCGAATAGTGTGTACATACGATTGCTTACCGTAAGATCTTGGTTTTGAACCCCGAGTCTGTCAAAAGTATTATATGAAATGTATCTGAGAGAAAATTTGCAGTAGCAGCTTAAAGTCTAGAATTGTGCTCGATGGTTATAGGCTCTCCTCCTATAACATGGGTCCTTAACGGTGAAATGAGAGTGTAAAACACCTCTGCTTTATCCGTCTCGGATAAAACAGACGTGATTTTATGTTCTGATAAAGCGTCATATTGTCATTGGCTCATAATGGAATCACCAAATGGGAAACTTTTCTCCTCCAAAATCTGAATCGTTGCCAGTTCAGCACATGTTGGAGTGTGAGCACTTCAAACTTTTGTCTGACCGAGGTTAATTGAATTGGATTTTAATATATTACGGGGAATTCTGGTATTTCATGGTTTAAATACGTTTGATTTTTATTTTCGAATGAAATGCCAGATAGTTAACCATCTTATCATTGATCCTTGATTTTTTCTGAAATATGCCTAAGATCAAAACATTCTACTTTTGTTTTATATTATTTGTTGAACAATGTTATTACGGTGAAAGCAGAGATAACTAAGTGCAAAGTTTCCTAACAAAAGACAAAAGACTCGAGATACATTCACAATTAAGGACGTTTCCTCTACATAAGCCTAAATAACACTTCACTATGCAGCCTCTCGACGCAAAACATCACATCTGCCCCACTTTACATTAGACGGAGTTCACTAAACGAGCTGAATCCGGAAAAATCCAGATCCATCCGGCACGAGCCGCTCGGAACTGGTTATTTCCTGTCTTTAGATTAAGATGGCCGACCCTATCTTGCCGTCACACTCCTAGTACTGTATATAGAGTGTTGGAAAGAGACAGCTAATAGTTATTTCATGATAGATTTGGATACGTCGAAAAACGTCGGTTGCGGCTATCGCATCAACACTCGAGTCTGATTAAATGACGGTCGGAGGTCGTTAGGACCCCGCGGAAATTTGTTTCTGGCCCGCCTTTCCTCGATTCGCAAGTAAATAGTGCGGATTATACGAGCAGTGGTGTGCCGGCTGCGATATTGCTTGTATGGAGTCCGACTACAGAATCATTGATTCGGACAAATACAAGTGGGCGGAAAGAAAAACTGTTTCTGCAATCGAAATATTCATGGGTTGTGATTTGATGGAGTCGTTTGAAAACTCAGTACATGAAAATCGTGATAGGATGGTCGGTGCTCATATTTTATACATGCTCTATATTGCGGCAAGAAATATGGTAGAATATTCAATGTGCTACTGGGATTTTTGCTCCATGAATTTTCGGTATTGATAAATATTTGAATATTTTAGCAAAACGTTCTACTGTCTAGATAGTAATGCTTATTGTTGCTGTTTATTTTGTTCTTATAATACTGACGACACAACTATTATTACATTTTTATTATTATTTGTGTGCCGTGGTAACAGTAAGCCACTTTTCTATTTTTGCTTTAAGGCGTAACTAACCAAGCTATAATCCATTTGAGATCAGTAAGTTATAATATGCAGGACAGCTTAAAGGTCCATTGGTCTCACTTATTTTGTGCCACTTATTATAAGCCTTCTATAGCTATACATAACAATGCTCTTTCTCTTTCTTTCTATTCAATAAGATAAGGACTTAAAACTCAGCATTTTTATATCTATCTTCTCAAAACATCCAGAATGCCCCGGCCGTTAGGTATTTTGGTAAATCGAATTGTATTTTTCCTTGCCAAAGCAAAAAAAAAGCAAGTCAGTGTTTAACAAGTTTAAAGAAAACGGCCAACCCTTTCAACAATACTTTGTAAAGAGATTTTTTGTTGACTTTATAGTACTTTAAAGGCTCTGACCCGCTGTAGGGTTAGATTTTGCTTGCGTTGAGCTTTGAATTTTCCGTTGTTTGCACCTTATTTTATACACAAAAAGTAAGTATGCATAATTTTAGGAGCATCAGTAATTTGCTTTGTTTAATTTTCTGTTTATCGTGTTTTGTATTGAACCATTAACAAATCGCGATTAGCAATAGCAACGCTGAAATTTTGACCAGCACGTTTCATTTAACAACGTTAACTGCCCATTTTACAATGAAAGCGACGCAAAAACCCATAAAGTACAATAATTGTTAATCATAACAAAAATACGTTTAACATTCCAATCCCTTGTGCCTTGCTGTATTATATATTTTCTGCGTACGTTGGTCGCGCGGTCCTTGTAAAGGCACCTTTACACAATCACACAATGGGCAAATATAGTGGTGACTAAAATTTTATATCTGTGCATCTCTAAAGGTTTGTTAATTTGTCTTTATTCATTTGATACCAAAGTTTTTATAAAACATATTTGAAATGTATCGCTAAAAACAGTTTTAAATGGAAAAGAAACCCATCCTAAACGATTCACTCGTTTGCGAACTACGGTACCACAAACAGACAGACATAGCGGTCAAAATTATAACAAATCTCTTTAAGCGCGTTAAAAACGATATGAAATAAACATAGATGATCTTTATTTATTAAATTTCGCATCTACAAATGTAGACTCATGGATTGTAGCTAACTTCAGGGACGCACAGTTATTTATATAGTGACCACTACACTATGAATGAAGTGATGTAAACACCCACGTACTTGACCACCGACAGACTTATAAGAAGCAACAAATTATTTGATGCATGCTAAAAACGAACGATCTTTTAATTGTAGCATAAACCTAATAAATACAATGAAACACTACAACAATATGCACCTACCAATATAGGTGCCAAATGTTTTGAGTTCGTGACCAATAGTTATGGCCATGACCATACATCAAGCATTGTGTAAAGGGTCCATAATATTTTTGCGTTCATTGGTCGCGCTCGTGTAATATTTTGAGTGGGGACGCAATTAATAGGGCATTAACGAACAATATTTGTCGCCGTAAATAATGCAAGTGCTGGGCACAAATTGTGAAATATGGTGATTTATAAAACGAGAATTGTGTTGTAAGGACTCTTTGGTACACATTTTTATTGGTATTAAGCTGTTTTATATGAGTTGTAAATCTCACATTTATTTGTATTTTATTTATTTTAAACTATATAGCTTTTGCCCACGACTTTGTCCGTGTGAAATTCGTTGTATTAAGTATTAGCTGCTGCCGCGCTTTGACACGCGTTCAACCTTACTGCTCCACTCCTGTGAAGTTTAGCGTAATATTAAAAATATAAAGACCTTTCTCGAGAATAGCGCTATCAAACAAAACAAACTAACTTTCGCCCGCAGTACGCGCCTTGTAGTCAGTTACCTGCATCTAACATTTTATTAAAATTGGTACAGCGATTTAGAAGATTAAAACTAACAGACAAACAGATGAAAATTTTAATTTTTCAAAGGTTAACAACTAAACCAGCTTAAAAAACATTGTTATTTTGAAATAAAAAACGGACAGTTCAATTTTGTTTAGCTGTATTGATGGAATTTATATTTTTTGTCTTATTAAGTAGCTTATTAAGTGTCGCGCATGTAGGGTTCCGTACCACTATACATGTAAATAAATGTTTGTCTTTATTCTTTATTATATTGGAGTTGATTGAATGAAAGGTAAAATGCGGTAAACGATTTATAACGTATTACAAAAAATAATTATTAGATCTCGTTCAAACCAAAATTGCATGGTAATGTACATCATATATTATTTTTACATTTATCATTCCCTTATTTTAGAAGTTGCGGGGGGGGGGTACACATTTTTCCACTTTGGAAGCGTCTCTCGCGCAAACTATTCAGTATTGAAAAAAATAATATTAAAAACCTCAATATAATTTTTGAAAACCTATCCATAGATAACGCACACGTGTGGGTTAGATGAAAAAAAATAGAGTTTCAGTGGTATAAGGAACCCCAAAACGTTATTGTTGTTTTTCTATTTTTGTATTAAAATCCTAATTCACACCGAATACATCTACTTACCAAGTTTCTACAGTATAGCTCTTATAGTAACGGAAAAAAGTGGCTGTGACATACGGACTGACATGACGAATCCATAAGGGTTCCGTTTTTTGCCATTCGGCTACGGAACCCTAAAAAGAATTTGAAAATATAGTAATCATAATCTGCACTCCACCCGCGGCAAACCATGTATCCCAAGTAGGCAATAATTCTAACAGTAAGATGTAACTTGATACGGCGTGTCACAAAACATACGCGAACATGGACAAGTACGGGACAAGTAACACGACTGTCGCATTATTATTGAATTATTGCAATTAACACGCGATTTATGTGCAAATATTGTTGATATCTTGTAAATGTTCTAACATGAATAACGCATCTTATCTAATATATCCAAAATAGTTATTTTCGTCACTAATTCAACAACTTTGAGAAATATTATTCATGTAAACTAAAAATTCTGAAAAGTTGCGACACAATAAAAAGCAGATATCGCAATAAAACATTTACATTTCCACAATTTAATGGTAGAATCTTCTAAAATAAGAAAACGTCCAGAAAATAAAATTGCAATCCTCAATAGAAGCACAAATCACTAGTAAATCACCGTCGCCCATCAACAAAATGTTTCCTCGAATAAATAACCGCCATACAAGTACCGACTCAATTTGGCGTACTCTCGAGACATTTGTGCGTATCCTGTAGCCCGTCACTTCTCGTAAAAATATCGCGTGCGGTTTATATAAATCCTTCAGCTTGATCGTAACGGGAAACCCAATTTGTGACATTAAATTAACCGCAAGATTCCCGTGGGAACGCAATCTTCATTTTCATAAAGTATTTTTAGCGTGAGTGAAATTCGTACGCGTGCTTATGCTGGCTGAAGTTTCTATTAGATTGGCTTGCTACTTTCAGCTAATGTTGTTTGAGCCAATTTCATTTTGGATGGTTTTAGCGTAATTGGAAAAAGATTTAGACTTTCATGTTTGTTTCTTTGTTCTGATTTAAATTTTAAATAGCAATGTTATCGTTTGTACAAATATGATTTTGGATGTTACATTTTTTTCCATGATATATTACGTAATGAGATTTCAACTCAGTATTTAGAGATAAGTAAATAAATTACTGCCCAAAATTACAAGTCTTGGTTATAATTTAATATACTTAATATAAATTTCTACTTAGATTTAATCTAAACGAGGGAAATTCATTTAACATTCTGCTAGAGCTTTACAGCGTCCGGTGACCGGATTTACGTTTTTTATTCATATCCACGTGCCTGCAAAGCTAAAAGTAAATTAATACCTTTGTGTAATTAGTAAAAGAGGCGATTATCACGTTGTTTAAATTAAAATTTCAGCGCATAAGCGTTCCTAACAAAATTTCGCGCACAGTAAAAAGCAAAAAATAAAGTACAAAGAATACCTTTTTTTATTTTTTACCAAACAAAGAGTAAAGTTAGCCATTAGCGTATTATAATTAACGTGAAATATAACACGGTAAAGGTAATTTGGTAACGAAGCATGCAATACGCGGCGCGGGACGGCGTATCACGCGGTGTGTTTCGGCGTATTGCGGCGTACACCGCGTTTCGGACATGGCGTTTAAATCGCGACACGCCACACCCGGGGGACTTTATTCAAGCGCAGCTGAATTGACACAGCTTGGTAACTGAATAATCTGAACGCAGGTAATTTATCGTGTTTACTGAACTGAACTTTGAAATCTACTTTGTTGCGTTGTTGGCTTGTTTTAATTTGAGCATGAATTACTGAATTCATAATGCAGCTTAAGCATTATCTAGTTTTCTTATTATATCAGCCTTCTTCGGGATATTGTGTATTATTTTTTTAAATATTGCTACATATTTTTCTTATTATTGTGCTACTCGAAAAACAGAACTTTGAAATCTATTTAATATCTACTAAGCAATAATCATGTCAATAAATTTTAATATCCTAGTATTACAATATTTTGAGCCCGTTTCACCTCAAGTACTGAATAAGTCTCTAGCCGTTTCGTAACGTTTTAGAAGAATTGCTGAAATTGGCCCTCAGTCTTTTATTCCAATAGTTACTATCCTATATCTGTAAGTTAATTAACTAAACTTACCTTGATATTAAACGAGAACAATGTTTTCTGATTTAATTTTACCGTGACCTCACGTTACTTCCTCTCGATATACTTAAAACATGTAAGCAACAATAGTTGCAGGGTCGGAGGGACTTGGCCACTTGATTTGATTTTTCCATAGATGGATTTTTCCCTAATGACTACCGTGATTACGACCGGGTCGTAGGTAGGGCGCTAGGATAAGTGGTGTTACTGGTAGCATAGGTAAAATATAAGACAAAGAAGCAAATATTCGTAGTATAGTGCAAGAAATTATTTAAGTATTTAAGAAATGTGGAAACGTTGCGGATGATATATGAATACGCTTTATTATACAAATTCAGTGTTGTTGTAATACGTTTATCCTTTATGAATAATTTGACATGTACATTATTATATCAAAAATCTTTTTTGAATAAAAGCTAACCCAAGTAGCACGTAAGTGTCGTCAGCATCAATAATACAGCCAATATAGAACTTAAAGTGTTATAAGAGACGTATAAGAGAGTCAGGAAAGGTTATAAGCGTTATAAGAGTGTTACAATCCGTTATTATACAGCTCAGCTGTATATAGGCTTTATTATGGTATCTGCGTACACTTAAGGTGTTATATCGGAATATTACAACTCTACTATACAGCTTTAATAATTGTGTAACACTCCAAGCTTATTTCTACGGCTAAAGCTGTATAAAGGCTGTATTATAGTAGGTACTATTCACTCGCTTATTACAGCTTTAAGCTGTATTATAGTATTACTTGACACTTGTTGCTGTACAAAGGCATATGCTAACTCCATTATAAAACTAGTTTTTATGGTGTAATTTAACACTCTTATAAGTATTAAAGCTGTAATAGTTACTCTAAGAGAGTATTATAGAACTAAAAAGATAAATGGCAGCTATAGTACAGCTTTAGTCTGTATTATTGACGGAGACGTCAAATCAATGTCGCAGTCAGGAGATGGATTGAGAAGGAATATTTGAATATAAGGAATTACAACTTAAATAAAAGTAATGATAGTGAACCAATATTGACTGAAAGAAAAAACCATTCAACCACACCGATAATCCATAGCTCCAATGAGGGTTCCGCACAAAAAAAAAAAAAAAGAAAAAAAAAAGAAAAAAAAAAGGAGATAAAAATAACATTATTAATTGCTTCCTTCGCCATCATAACACCCCTTTTGATTCCCAGGAACTTTGCACTATGCAAAGTTTTTTTGACATTTTTCTTCAGTTTCTATTATCTTGAACGACATATTATTCTGAAAAATAAAGAAAATACCTTAATAAATAATCGTCAAAATGGTTTTAGAGATTTTAATTCTTTATACGTATCTCTAAAGAGGTTATTAGTTATTATCTAAATGAAGAGCATAATACAGCCTATTGAATAAAAATATTCTATAATTACTCTAATTAGAAGTTAAAAGCTGTACAATACACTTCATTTATTCCATAGTACAGCTACTGGCGCTATATTGCTCTTCAAATAGTGTTAGGGCTGTTTAAAAAAAAACCGACTTCAAAAAGTAGGTAAACTAAAAAGCAAAAAATAAATTTACTTCGCACAAAATAATACGTTTTTTCATTTAGTTAAATAGAAATTATTAAATAATTATTTTATAATTCTGAAGTCGGTGCCAAGTAAAAACAACCTTTCTACAATATCAAATTACAGTTCACACAAAAAGGGAGGCGTAGTTGTGCTAACAGTGCGCGGTCGCCTAGTATTGGTACTTACCACAGAAATATAACTAATATTCAGTTAGAAAAAAGTTGTTAGAACGATTGATATTATCTATACAGAGTTATTAATTGTTTACTTGGCACCGACTTCAGAATTATAAAATAATTATTTAATAATTTCTATTTAACTAAATGAAAAAACGTATTATTTTGTGCGAAGTAAATTTAATTTTTGCTTTTTAGTTTACCTACTTTTTGAAGTCGGTTTTTTTTTTGTTAAAAATTATTTTATTTTACGATTTTAAGTGATGGGTAGACCGAGCAAGAATGTTTCTCGAATGAGGAGACGACGGTTGCTTGAGACGGAAAACTTATTAATAATAAACAAGAATTAAATCCTTTCTCCTGACTTTTGAGGGTCAAGACCTTCCATCATCAGCTCATTTGACACAATAACTAGCTGTAGGAATATGCGTAAAGTAGTGAAAGAATTATCCTTTAACTCCTAACTATTGAGGAGTTGACCTTCCATCATCAGCTCAACCACATAAAATTATTGCGACCAAGCGTAAATCCTGGCCTCGATTAATAAAATATGAGGGTTGCCCCCGATTTCTCTGGGATCCCATCATCAGATCATGACATGCTGACAATGGGACCACCTTTGAAATATCTCCGTTCCAACAGCTCACTTGACATCATAACTAGCAGTCTGAATATGTGTACAGTAGTGAAAGAATTATCCTTTAACTCCTAACCATTGAGGAGTTGACCTTCCATCATCAGCTCATCCACATAAAAATACGTAAATACTGGTGTAGCTTTGAAAAACACACTAAAAACATTACATGTGCCTATAAAATTCGAGGGTTGCCCTCTATTTCTCTGAGATTCCGTCATCAGATCACGATATGCTGACAATGGGACCCCTTTGGAATCATCTCCTGTCCAACAAAAAAAGAATCATCAAAATCAGTTCATAAACGACGGAGATATCCGTGAACAAACATAAAAAAAAAGCAACATATATACGAATCGAATTGAGAACCTCCTCCTTTTTTAGAAGTCGGTTAAAAATTGACGCCATTTTCTAATAAACAAAAACATATTAGATGATTCTAAAAACAATAAGAATTGACATTATTTTGCATTATCTTTAGCCGTATCATGTTTACTAGCTTATAATTATAACGTTAACTTGGCCTTTTCCTTATTACTTGAAATTAAAATGTTGTTATTCTAACCTTAAAAAACAAAAACTTACTTACCGATATTCAGTATTTCTTTTGTTTTTCTTGATTTTTATGCTGGCGCGCGAATATTTTACCGAAAACCATATACAGGTTTACAATAAATATTGGTTTGCACGTTATTTTCACCAAACCAATAAGTTCAAGATCATTAATATGTTTTTCTTAGCAAGTAATTTGCCATTTTGCCATTATAATAATATGCATAATGTAGATAAAAAATATGATGTACATTAAAATATCTATACTTTTGTAATTCTTTTATAACACTATTGTAGAACTTTAATTCTTACAAGGTACGTTTAGGATACCATCTGGAGAGTTGAAGTTTCTTTTTACACCAAATAACAGCTCTTATACAGCCTTTATACAGCTACTATACAGCTCTTATAACACCAAACGCTGTATAATTTGTGCCCATTTTACACTTATAAGGGCTGTATAAGCGCTTATGCAGCCTTTATACAGCTAATATACAGCTTTAAGTATAAAATTACGCGCTAGTACAGCTTTTATACAGCTTGTAATGCTACTTGGGAAGCGTCTTCAAGAAACCTAAATAAAGGGTTGCCCTTGATTTCTTTGCGATTCCTTCATCCGATCCTGACTTGGTTAATATGGGACCATTTCGAAAGTGCTCTTTTTCAAATAAAACCTTTTTTTTAAATCGGAGTATAAAATCAAATGACGGAGTTATCATTGGACAAACATAAAAAAATATAATTTAGATTTTGGAATTTGGTTGAAATTAATCCGTTACTAAGAAATAATCTAGTAGTCTAATGATAAACATTTTCTTTTTAAATGAACCCAGTAAATTTTAAGTTAAATTGTAACAAGAAAACAATATGTCCAAATTATGTGTGTTATTCATATAATATAGGTACTCTTTCAGACTACTAGCTTCATCTTTCACTCACTACCCATCCCATTAATAAGTCCTTACGTAAGGGTTCAGACACATCTAGGGTATTTCAGTAGATCCTCACTAGCGCTAGGATTACAGTTGGCTTTAAAATGCTTACCATTTATGAAGAGACGCCAAATAACGTATCTCTATGTAGATAAGTCTGTCTAAAGTTCATATAAGCAAACTTAATCCCCAATTTATTCGGATAAGACCCTGAGGTGCTTAGCTTCAAGGTTTGGGAGAATTAAATAGATTTAGTCAAATTGTTTGTTTAACATAGATTAAGTTGATTATTTCGTGTGCTTTGTATATTTCAAAGAAAGATAATGTAAGATACATTCCCTTTCCCTCCCTCCTTCCCCTTTTTCAATATGGAATTTCGTAATGATTTAAAATATATACACATTAAATTTAAATTGCGCATTTACCATTTCAGATGATTTCAAACGTACACATAATATACTTTATTCCATTTCGATAAATCTCCATAATTTCCCTACATTTACGATCAGAATAAAGGCCTTTTAAAAGCAATCAATTGTGTTACAAATCATATGACATTAACCTGAGCAATATTATAATATTAAAAATACGAGATCCATTTTTGACAGAAAAGAGATACTGACTACTTTAGCCATTGCAACTACTAGAAAATGGTAGTAGAAGACTTTATAATTTAAGTCTCGTATACAGGTTTTGAAAAATTAAACATCTAACAAGTAAGGAACCATTTTATACCAACATTTTTGACTGATCAACCAATTAAGACCAACCCAATGGAGTTAGATTGTATAAGAGTTTCAATAAGGACAAAAATAGAAAAACTCTTTGCCATACATTTTGTATAAACATATTACACCCTTTTCGGCCATTCAAATACCTGGCATTACAATCAGAATGATATTTCACTTATACAGAAATACATTACTGTCATAAATAATCTAGTCATAAACTAGATGGATATAATTTCATAGGAAAATAAATCACTTGAAATTACCTTTAATGTAACCAAAATTGCTTATTTGTGCAGGAAATTTAACTGAATGCTTGCCTATTATTGCCAATAATAGGATATTTGCCTGGTCACGTTTTTCACAATATAAAAAACGATTTATTTCTGTTTCGTTAGACTCAACAAAACAAAGTCATTATTGATCAATAAAGGGTGTTCATTATTGCAGCTTCTTTAATAATTATTTTCGCCAGCAAAATTAATAAGTCAGCATCAAATTTAAAGCATCAATCAAATCAATGATTTTCGTTGAACTATTAAATATGTAACAGTTTCAAAATTGTCAGTTTCTTTATTCTAATTTCATATAGTGACCTCTATATTTATAAGATAGCAATATAATTGATGTTTTTAAGAGACGATTAATTTACCTTATTATTGTCATAAAATAATGGTCAAATCAGCATCACACCCTATGGCGTCAATTTCACCCTTCTAAATAATAAAGACGACAAGTCATGTGTAACAGGGTGTAAGTATGATTGGGACGAAGCCTGTGATTCAATACACGATTCTGAGACACCGGGTGCAAAAAATTCCTACCGGAAAATAAAGGATCTTTGGAGTTTTCCGAAGATATTTTTCTACCGTTTGTAGAATATAACAATTCAAAATCATATTTTCGTACTAATTTACTGGTGGGCGGCTTCATCACGATGTCTTATCCACCCTGTATACATGTCATGTCATGTCTGGTCTTTTGAACGTCTTGGCAAAACTTACGTGAATAACTTACTGCGTCCTGGTTGTCGGAGCCCCGCTTCTTCAGCTAGCAAAACCTACCTAGTCTAATCTGCCTGGCTCCCCTCGTCCTCAGTAGCAGTAGGTGAGTTGACCGTATCTTTTTTTCAGCTTTTGATTTAAATTTATTTGCGGACAGACATTGAATCTCTAAAATTAATAAAGAAGCTTAAAATTAAAAGGTTAGTCATCAATTCGTAAGTTGATGTTGTTTTTTTTATATATTCTCTTCCATTAGCAAATATGCTAAACCTATTAAGGCTTTTGTTCTTTTTTGTTGTTTTTTTGTAATATGTAATATCAAAGAAAGACGTTAAATACAATTGTAAAAAGGAAAAAACTATTGTTGTTGCATTTATTAATTCCCATGGAATTAATAAATTAATGACCACCGCCAACTGCACAGCTGTTTTAGAACCGTGTGGCCTTCGTCGTGACGATGGTAAGAGACCTGACGGTATGACTCTTGTTCCCTGGAGGATGGGACGGCCTCTAGTGTGGGATGCTACTTGTGTAGACACACTGGCGTCGTCACATCTTCCTAGGACTCAGGTGAAGGCTGGTGCGGCGGCAGAATCTGCAGAATGCCTCAAGAGGCGCAAATATGATCTACTTGATAGTGGATATATGTTTGTGCCTTTTGGGGTAGAGACATTAGGGCCGTGGGGGTCGGAGGCGCTCAATCTGTACAAACAGATTTCAGCTCGCCTGTTCGAGGCCACACGTTCTCAGAGTGCTGGTATTTATTTTGGCCAGAAGTTGAGCATTGCCATACAACGTGGCAATGCTGCCAGCATTTTGGGAACGTTGCCCACTGGTAGCGGTCTTTTAGACTAAGTTTGTACATAGTTTTAGATGTAGTCATTTGTTTTTAGGTTAATAGGAATTTTGTTTTCTTTTCTTCTTATTTCCATAAATAAAATAAACTTATTCCCATGGATAAATATTATTAATTACAGAATGAATATTATTATTGTTGATGAGTATTTATAACTCTTTAAATAAATTTGAAAAAAAAATATATTTTGATAGAATATCGTTAATTATAGAATTTCCTGAAAAGTTTAAACAGTTATGTCTAATGCTACCTTCATACGGCGAGAGACTCATCCCCTATCCCATGGAACCTAAGCATAACGGGTGAAATGTGGGGGTTGTACACGTCTCCAACACCCTTCTGGGTAATACAGGCGTGATTTTATGTTATAATGTTATGCTACCTTCATAATAAAATTATAACAATCAATTGATTCTATCACAATTCCTTGTGTGAAAATTTTGTTGATATATATTTTCGAAAAAACATGTTATTTGTTCTTTCTTGTATTTATCCTATTATTTAGCCAGTTTTGTTTGGTATCACTTCAACAAATTTGATTGAGCAATCTCAAAGCTAGTGACAAATATTTCCTCGTTAGATATGCATAAGCAGTGTCCAGTCCCGATTTGTATGACTGTAATATTTCATGACGCGTTTAGTACTACTATACTAGCTATAGATGTGAAGTATGGCACAGAGCTTTAATTAGAAACAATTTTGGCAAAAAAGGTAGTGGTATGAAATTATTTGTTTAACCACATTTTAACTAGACCTACTTTAAATTGTGTGCCTATTAATTTAAAAAATATAAAACTATTCTTAAATTAATTTAATTCATTTATTAAAACAAAAGAGACAGGCAGAATGAGTCTACGTTTAGTTTGCTGAAAAAGCAACGATATTTTCTTCGAAAATAGTTTTAAGATAAAGATATTTAAAGATAAAGATAAATGTAAGGATAGATATCATTTATTTGTCACAACATGCGTTTATTAAGTTAAATATAAAAAAAAAATCATCAATCAATCATCTAATTATATTTAATCTATTTGTTAACCCTTTTCAATTTGATGTTTTGATGGATTACACTGATCGTGCAAAATTATTAGCACCATTTTTAATGATTGTTAACAAATAATATCGTTTTATTTTATTTACTTTTTAAAGTGCCTGAATACGCATAAATAATATCTATGATTAGGATAAAATATCCCGTGATACCTAATATTTCGTAAGAAAATAACCATGTTGAGTCTCAAAACTTATATTGATTAGTGTGTTTAGTTTACCTGTATATTTTATGTACTGCTTATTATTATGTCCAATTAGATATTCACAATCATATTATTAGGTTATCTAAGCTACCGCCACAAATCATGGCCGGCCGATATATGCGGCCTGTCTAACACTGATTAATAATACCACCTCTGTAATTAGTGCTTGAGTACCTAACAAGATAGGTAATATGGCAAAACGTTCTAATTTAACAGACTGATTTTAATATATTTGTTTGACCAATTTATCAAGAGCGACTGCAGTTCGATCTCCAAAACCCTGTATGGGGCGATAGTCAAAAGATAAAAGAAATTGATGTTTCTATTCTGATCTATAGGTGAATCGTGATCTTAAGAAAGGCAAGCCGTGTTAAGGGCACTGACATCAGGCTTAAGTAACGCTTGTCATAGACCTCGTAATGCTCTAAATATATTATAATTTATGTCTGTAGTAGTTATGGTCCTTTGTTCCAATCAGATAAGCACATATTTTATGGTCTCCTACAAATCACTCCACGATATCTATGATCTGTCTGCTACCGATTAATAACACCTTTACTAGGTGACTCACCGTTCAAGTATACCTACCTATATACGACTAGCTTTCGAGCAATTATGAGTTTAATGAAGAATTCATTGTAAGTTATTGATATCACCAAATATTTTGGCGGGTGTTAAGTTTGCGGAGGCGCAAGTGAAATGTAACGAGTCACGCGAGTGCTTTGATTGGCCATGCTCGAACGAGGTGGCCGTCGATTGATTCATTTAGTGCAGCATAGCCATCTGCAGCTAACTTAACTCCCGCCTAGAAACTTGACGCAATCTATCATAATTTGCTTAAAACTGCAGATAAAAGCTGGGGGACAGTGCCCTTCGTCCACCATTCAGTGTTTGAATGGACTTATTTATCAGATTTTAATATATTATAATCCTCATGGTAAACGTGAGGTTGATTAATTTTACGCCACAACGAATGATAGCTATTAATAAGTAGATTTGTGACGCGAAACGCTATACAATCCACTGGGAGCAACTAGTTATCAATAAGTAATTTATTCTGAAAACCGAAAGTGGTATCTTAACTTTAAACCCCCATGCCAATTCCTCCCATGAACTCAATTAAATAATCCATCAAGTACACACGGCTACCGATCAACCCATTCCCAGTATAAGCTGGTATCGCATAGCACGGGAAGCCTGTATAATGCAAGACCTTCTTATATCTTAGTCTTAGTCTGTACACCATAAGCTATGTCGCGAATCTGCTCGAATATTAAGAGACAGAAATTAACCCATTTCGGTTCAGGACATCGTCATTTAGCTTTAATGAATAAACTATGTACTGGGACGACGCGGTGGTAATTTGATGTTCGTGGTTAGTTATAATGGTATGTATCAAATGTGAGGTTGTGTATGGAAGCAATACGTTGTTGTTTCATTCAATGGGTTGAACGATTCCATAAATTTTACCAATTTAATATCCACAGGGAATAATACCAGGTAATTAATTAATTTATTGATATATTAAATTAGTTTTAATAGATATTTTCTAAAAATAAGTTAGCATAATTGTTCAATTATTTTGAGTGGTGACATTTAAATTCGAACCACAATTTCGGGCCTTTCATAAATAAAGATTTCATGATGGATAATAGTTACTTGTATTTAACCAAAAACATTATAATATTACTCAAAATATTGGCCCGACGAGACCAAATATTAATGAAACTGCGAGACATAATAATTTTGTCGTTTAAGGCTCGCAGTTTCAGAAAGCTGTACCATTAGTTCTGTTAGGTTTTGTCTTTCAAAAGATGGTGTTAAAGTCATCCTTTTTAAATTTATTTACTTGAATAATTATTATTTTATTTAAAAAAACTATAACTCCGCTATACGCAGAAACTTGCTTTTCGAAATAAATACTAGATCAACGATCTAAAGTTCTTATAAAATCAAGAGTCACGTACAATTTCCACATTAGGTCCATTGTAATCGGTGCTTCGGCACACACTGCACTTATCTATTGCTTGAACCAAAAAAACAGTTCCACGTTTATGTGATACATAAACCTAATTTTATGGTGATTGCCGTCATCAAAAGGCGATATTCGTGTGTCGTGTATGGCATGGTAAAACCGAATATGTTATTATTTGAATACAAATGATGTTGAGGACCTGTAGGGTGCGCATCGTGTTGGAAAAGATTCGGAAGTTGCTTTGCTGGAGAATCTAGAGTTATCAATATACATACCTACATAGTGACAGAGCTTTTGGGAGCAGTTCTAGGTAGGCAACATCGCCGTTTTAATTTTGCCGCAAAATCGTAGTTTTTGCACTACTGTGTTCCATTTTGGTGGTAACATTAGGTACTGGAATTACGTGCACATGGGATAGCCTAGTCCTCGGATGTAGGCACGCATCTGCAATCTGTATCTGGATGTGGATGTTCATGGATAAGTGCCATTTAACATCAGATAAACAAATAGTTATACACGTATTCTATCAAGCTAGCGCGTAGGCATCTTTTTCCTTTGTTCATCATCACAGCAGTAAGCCTTGATATTTTATTTGACACAAAAGTTATAGAATGCTAGTATTAGGATAGAAAATATTCATCTTTTTGTAGTTGTTACAAAGCTTCAGGCAAATGGTAAGGCGGTAACCCTGCGTGAAGTATTTAGTATTCAGTGATTGGCGTCGAGTAAAAGGGATTGGGATCATATTCTCAGCGGTCCTTATCTCTGTTCTTATAACTGTTTTATTGCCAGTATTCAACCTTAAGGGTAAGCCATTTTAGCCAGTTGTTACTCTGTGGGAAGGATGTAAATGCGGACTAAAGAGATATTTCAAATTGTACGTCCACTTCGTATGTGTGGTATATCGATGATAAATTTAATAGGCCATGTTATTTCAATCTAGGATATAAGCTACATGTGAGTATATTAATTTGCCACAAAATCAATCCAGTCCTTTTTCAACAGGAGAATAAAAACATTCACATAAACACAAACTGTCGTACTTGGTTGCATTAATTCGTCGGAAATAAAAGCACCAATTTAAAAATGCATCCAAAACCGCCATGACAGTGAGATCACGATTATCCAAACCATAAAAAACTAATTTTCCAAACCACTAAGAAATAAATAATGTGCTAATAAAACTTTATGGTAATTTTGGCATGGAATCGTGAAATGAGAAGTTAGGTTATAAAACCTCAATTATAATGTAAGTAAAAAGAGATAGAAATGTCAATTACAACCATATTAACCACACAGACAAAGCTTTACTAGTTATAGAACTAACGTGTTAATAGAAATGTATAGATTGATTTTATAATTTATATGCACCACGAAATTTTATCAGCTACTTATTTTATCTTCTATAGGTAACTGAGCCAAGCTGTAAATATAAATTTAAGGATAATTTTTATTTGCCTTTAAAATTCTTATCTCGGCAGCTTACGATGTCGTTATCGAAGATCAGTATACAAATTTAGTAAACTGTATAAAAGAAAAATTGAGCGGTAAATAAATCTTGTAGCCCATTTAATTAAGTTGTTTTAGGAGTGTTAACTGGTTTCATTTTTGCTAATTTTCTTTATTGGTACGTAAGTATTTCAAGTATTTCAAGTAAATTCAATGAATATAGGCATAAAATCTGAATGCGTTTATAGATACTTCACAATAGCAATATATAGAATTTTTAAATATATATTTTTTTGTTGATGTGGTTTTCTAATTTACCAATTATTCTCGTTTATTCTCTTTTCTTTTATTCTATTTTTCTCGCTGAAATGTCAATTAATACACTTTCAGAAATCTCATAATATTTTTTTGTAGGGTCATCTGCCTTATTCTAAACTGCTTTTGATTTCATCTGCGTGGAATTTACTATAATATGAAAAATACACTTTCAACTTCTGATTTACCCCCTTTGGAAGTGGAATTGCCAACATCTCTATCTTATAGCTTCAAAATTGTGAAACCTAACATTTTCACTTTCAACCCCTACTGCCCCGTAAGAATTTCCTAAAAACTATAACTTACCGTTAATTTACGTCATGTGACGTATTTGCAGAATTTCATGCTATTTCTTTTAAAATATATGGCTTCTACTGCAGTTAAATGTTTTTGAAATATCTTCAATGTATTATGGTATATTTTTAATTTTCTTATATGAAAACATAATATATATTTGAATTTAAGGACTGTTATAATTAAACTATTATTGTGGTAAGAACATAAATATTTGTCTATAATTGTCTGTCTATAATAAAACTTAGCCATATTGTAGATTAACTCATTTCATGAAGCAGGAAAATTAGTTTTTTTATATTCACTCTCTAGAGCATGTTTTTCTACATTTAATATTCACGTCAGTTCTTCAAGCTTCTCTATTTTCTTTGTTACGTAAAATACAACAGGCATAGGTCAAAAGGCTGAATTAGCATTTAGGTAAGCTCGGGGCTTGGGCTTGAGCTCATTTTGGAATTACCTGAGCCACGGACAAAGTAATGAGCCGATTTTGATGACCTATTTTTTGTTGGAAAGGTAAAATAAGCTTTATAAAGAAAATTGAGGATTTTGTTTATCTTGTGTTCGTTTTGAGGTGAGAATAAATTGTCTCAAAATTGATGTAGTTTGAGGAAATTGGGTCTTGTATAGACTAGGTATACAATTTACGATCCACGACGTAAAAAAATATTTTTAATATAATTACTAAGAAAATTCTGAACTAAATTAATTGAAAGTTGAGTGGTATAGACCTGATACATAAGAACGATATTGTTATCTTGGCTCGGTTGCTTCATCTTGTCTAAGTATTCGTTTTTAACTTTATTAACTTCTAGCCAGAATTCGTCCGCGGCACCACAGCCATGTCAGTAAAAGTAGCCTTTTTTTTCCTGGAATCCAGAACAGTTTTTACACAATTTCCACAATATCGGTCCAGTAGTGGGATAGAAAAAATATATTCTTATATTTCCCTTCCTCTTTCTTATATTGAAATAGATTGAGTTTTGATTTATTTATAATTGATGTAATGTTCAAATCAACTTAAACTTTTTTGAGTAAAACCACCGCAACATACTTTTAAAACATTCTTTATTTTCCAAAAAACAATCTTGAATATCACAGTACGTTTTTATTTAACATTATTCTCACAAAAATATCCAACATTCAAACCGCATCGGAATACAAAACGACGTCCATATTTCTTCTGAAATGAAAAAAATGCCTTATAAAGTATCTAGTTTTAATTTAAAGCGTGTTGCAGACAATATTTTTCTTTCTTGGAAGAGTGCCATAGAATTAGTTCAACACCTGGTCGCTAGACGGCACTTGTAGATAAATGCTGTTAATTACATTTGTTACCTCCTGGTTACTACTGTGAGCCTGGTAGCCAAGGTTTTTAGATATTTATATGCTTGTAGGCTTATCTGGATGCTTTTCGGTTGAATTTATCTTGGAGATAAATGAATGCAATATATAAATATTTTCTTTGTGTAACTATTTATTTGGAGAATCGTTTTGTAAACTGTTAGATTGGAGGAGTGTTGTACTGATAAAGCATTTTGTTAGTTAGTTTGCAAGTTAGTAGTACTTAACATAACATCACCCCTATTAAAGTAGGGGTGATGTCTTCTTGGTAGAAGGGTGCTGCAAAGGTGTACAGCGCCTACATATTACCTGTTATGAATAGGGTTCAGGAAATGGGGTAAGCTTACTCAATTCCAGCTCCGTGCTGCTATTCAAATTTAACTGAAAATTCACAAATATCACTTTTGCCCAAACCAGAAATCGAACCCGAGACATCGCTGAGCGCAATACACAAATAATTATCCCTCTGGACCAGCCTAAAATATTTTGTTTAGTCCGGGCAGACCAGGAACTAAAAACACATGACATAAAGGCGTGCGCCTCTATTTCAGGTGTTTTTAGTTCCTAGTTTGGGCATACCTAATTGGTTACTTGATAAATCGAACGATTGTTATGGACCGTCACGTTTGTAATATAAGTTTTTCAATTTACCAGCTCCCTTCATTTAAATTGAACAAAACTTAAGGTTTAACCTTTCCAAAATACAATACAGTCAAATGTCCCAAGCGTAATTTTAGCACTTGATACGCAACCAAAAGGATAACCAAATCCTAGACTCCTAAAACAGAACATAAGTAGTAACCGTCCCGCTATCTGCTACTTAAAATTCCGGACTGAAACCCGAAAGAAAAAACATAGCACAGGAAAATTGTTTTTACTTCCAGTTTCATATCTGCAAGGGAATTAGCCCCACCTGAAGCAGATAAACGCCTTTAATTACCCCTGTTCTTTCCCTCCTCCCGCTGTGCTGTACCCCCTGGCCCGGAGGTAGCCGCCTCACCTCCGCTGGCGCCCGCGTCGCTTCGTTAGCACGGATAACGACAAAGATTGCATTACACTGGGAATAGACTAGGTGAGGAGTGTAGATGTAGACTGCAGATGTTAGAAAAATATTCGCGAATCACATTTTCTACCTACTAAAAATAGTTTCGTAAAAATATTCACGAAACTATTTCTTACTTTTGCCATACTATAACCACGTTGAAACTGAATGCTACATGTGTTTTGCTGGCGGGTCGTTACAATTATTATATTATGACTTCCAGCAAAGGAGATTAAAAAAAATATACTATAATAATATGTCCAAGGAACATTAATTAAACAATTAATTAAATTACTCAAATTTATTTATTTAACAAAAACAAATAAATTCGTAATTATATCTGATAAGAAAACTGATTTAGATTTTTATTTTTAATCTAAGTTTTTTTATAATATGCATAAAAATCAGCTTTATTCTCATTATGTTCCATGTATGGTTTCAGGAGCTTTTACTAAATTGAAAATTTTAATTTTAATACCTACTTTACCATCTGGCCCATAATCTCTGAGGCAAGTGTTTCTACTTGATAATTAGCGAGAACGCTTGAACCCTAAACCAGATAAGCTGTGCATTCCACAAGCTATCTTTTACATTTAATTTTAAATTTGTTGCTACTGACATAAAAGTCACAATGCCTCGGCAAGGGAAATAAAGGTTGTTTTCGACGAGGGCATTGTTAGTAAGCTATGCTGATCATTTGACCTGAAGGTGGATTATGATGTCTCTTTGTGTTGATTAGGGAAGTGGTGGCTATTGTCGATGTGCCGCTGTTTTATAGTGAAATATTGGTAGAGTTCTGAAGAAATATAATAAAAATAATTGTACATAACATAACATCACGCTTATATTACTCAGAAAGGTGAGGCAGATGTGTAAAACACTCACATTTCTCCTGTTATGTTTATGTTCCATGTGATAGGATTCCACCGGAAACAATGCCTACTCCGTGCTAATGCAAATTTCCTGACATTTTTATTATAAGCTTCAATCAAAGCTAATCCAGTTGGCACTTACCATCAGATGGACTACACGCTAGTTCGCTACATATTCCTCGTGAAAAAATCACCTAGCTATTGTCACATCATGTTCAATTTTTTAAAGTGTAACTTTCCTCGGATTAGCGTACAAAAAACCCCCTTTTTTAACCAACGACTGCCTGAACTAACTATGGGTCTAGTTCATTTATTATAAGATCTTAACGTCAATACAATTAAAATTTTACAGATATTAACATATTTCAGTTATCATTAGAAAACTTTAAAGTGCACTTTGTTAAATCTAAATGTAATAATGTCCAACCTAGTCATAGTTCTATTGTTAACGCTTTTTATTTTTGTAATTTTTTCATGTGCCTAGATTAAAAGCAGTTTGTGTTCATACAACTTTAGCTTCTGATTTTAAATTGTATACCTATCTTTTATACAATTTTGTTTTACTTGCTCTTAATTTAATTTAAATCAGTTTACTTGCATGCTTATGATATAATTTGTTAAAGCTTTTAGGATTGCGATGAACCTATATTTTCTCTATTAATAGTTATTAAGAGTTATATTTATTTTGACAAATTAATAATAATATTTTTCTTCCGTATATCTAAACGGCTGGATCGATTATGATGCAATTTGGTATGGTGGTAGATGAGACCTTAATTGAAAAGCTTATCTTTTTCATCTGTTGGCAGAGCTTTTTGTTAACTAGCTTAATGGAGGGGCAGCAATTTTTACCTTTCATCAACCTCTATACTTTTGCGTTTCAGTTTGGTGAAATGAAAGTAAGCTCATTATATTACTGCCACATGAAGTATCATCATATTATTTTACTTGAAAATAGCAATACATTTGCGATCCCGCAAATTGTGGATATTTATGGCCTCTAGTAGTCACTTACTATCAAGAGGCCTGGCTTCGTTCGAAATACTTTTAAAAATACTTATATTTTTGTTCCTATATACTTTTACTATATAAAGTTTGAAACTCGACATGGTTACAAACTGTGCGGCCGGTATCGCAGCTTCACGCCTCATTAGCCCGTGTCACTCAGCAGTGAAGGTATCTGCCACCACATTAAGTCAATACGCATAGGTACTGCTTTGATATTCAATAGAAAGTTGTAGTAAGATTTAGTTTATTATTTTTCTGTTTTGGCAATACAAATAGGATTAAACTATTGTGATTTTTTTTAAGGAATACAACTACTCTTAATTTTTATTTGCCACTAAAACAATTATAACTTAATAATTTTCTAAATAATCAGTCCATGAAGTGCAATGTTGGCAATAGTACAACATAACATCACGCCTATATATCCAAAAAGGTGTGGCAGAGGAGTATAAGAAGGGCCTATCGCTATCCACTGGACACAATTCCAACTCCATGCGGCTGAGAATTTACAGACGGGAAATAACACTTTATACACTTATACCACTTACCTACCCATATAACACTTTCCCAACCAATCGCACCCGATACCTTGCAGTGGAAGGCCGCATATGCTAACCACTAGATAGATTAACGAGTCAGTTTCAAGTAAAAAAAAATATACGTTATTTATGGATATCAAACCACCACAAAAAAGCTAATACCATTTCTTTTATGACTTAAAGTACTTTTGGTATGGGACTTTGTATCAGTTGTTCACTTTGATCCCATGGGTCCCATTAATGGGCAAAATGATTACTGCCGGCGATTATGTTACAGATTTATCAGAAGTAATTTATTAATGTGTTCCATGTGTCTTTTATACAGTGTTATATTACTTTATAATTATTTAATATGTATCAAATTATGTGGTCATGATGTGGCCTAATTGGGATTCTGATATATAAAACTGAAGCTAGATTAACTCAAAAGAAATTAATTTGTAATAATAAAATTATTACATTATTTATTAATACATTATTACATTATTACAATGATCCCCAGTCAATAAGCTATCTTTATTAAAAATCACATAAATTAAATACAAATCTAGCTAACGTAAAATATAATATTATTATCATTACCCGAAGGAAAACATCATCAAAATAACACCAGCCGTATAACGGATTTTCCAGAACATTCGGAAATGACGAGCAAATGTTTCATGATTGAATGAAAACCGCAGGGTGCGGGGTGCGGGGCGAGGGTGTGTTGAACGAATGAACGAATGAAGTAAATGAGGAAAAACACACAACACGGCGTAATTACGCGTTTTGTTGCACGGGATTACTTTTGAGATGATCGTGAGTAGGAATGGGATAAGTAGGTACCTGTTATATTTAAAGTATTAATACTACGAAAATAACAGGTATTTATTACTTATGAATGCTGTATACATGAGAGACATGCCATTAAGATGGCGTAGTGTTTTAAGCTTTTGCCTCGCCGCTTCTTTTCTTCTACTCTTTTGGCCTATTTCGCAATCTTTAAATAAACATTATTCGTTCGATAAAATATAACACAAACAAATGCGTCAATGTCACTTTTGTAATCATACTTTTTCAAGTTATAATTTACTTGGTTAATACCTATATAATAACTCTTACGTGAAATGATTCTGAAACAGGCACTTAAAGTAACAAACAATTAACTTCTGACTTTGTTATTTGACGACCTGTAATATGCATATTTTTGTAATATCACAGTTATTTGTACTTAGTACTTATACCTGTTCTTAATACAGTTCCAATACCCCAGCACAACGATGCGGTTCCATTTCTCGCCCGGGGCGGTTTGAGAGGAAATTAGAACAGAATACTCGCATCGTTATAAAGGGTCGTAAATTAAACTCAATGCAATAAATATTTTTATTTTTCCTTTTATTTCTGTTTTATGTTGTTAGGGAAGTGATCGTAGAAATAAAATGGCCTAATTAAGTGTCATTGAACGATTGATACGGGGTTGTTTTGTTGCTTTTGATCAAAAGGTTGTATTAAGGGTTCAGCTATTACTGTTTTCTCTAATAGCTGTTGCAATATAAATAAATTTTATGAATAAATAAATATCTCACAATTTACACACAATGCCATCTAGTCCCAAACTAAGCAGAGCTTGTATTATAGGTACTAGAATAACTGATACCTATACATATTTACTTTACTTTTGTAAATACATACTTATTATACATAGAAACACCCAGACTAAGACAACAACCCATGTTCATGCACACAAAGATTTGTCTTAAGCGGGAATCGAACCCGATATACTAGAACCGTGTGTGGCACACGGTTCTATTATATTGCAAAGTCTCCCGCCACACACCTCCGTACCTGTATCCTTTATCATAGAATAATGAGAACCCTCAACTGTATTTTCATACAATTTTATTTTACAGTTAAGGAAAGGTGGTGTTTGGCGGAAGTTTGTGCAATAAACTTGAAGCGTGTGTGACTGCCAAAAAAATGAGCATGTGGATTCTAATGCTAACTGTACTTGTAATTGACCGTCAAGTTGCTTAAATACTCATTCGTTACAAACCTACGTCGAGTAAAAATTTGGAAAGCTACTTTTAAATTGAAATTATATGTATTGATTTTCAATCGTCTTGATCGGAAATCAATACATAATTTAATTATTATAATATACCATTTTAATTATTCTTTAATATTATTTTCTTTTGATTTACAATATGCGTCTCGTAAGCGTTAAAACAAACAACGCATGTTATCCTTCTTTTCGCCTCATTGACTCTTGCGAAGTGTTGCTTCATCAAACTTGAGATTAAAGACCAATAGTAAGTAGGCATACTGTTTTGCGCTGATAATTTGCGAAACGTCGAGATTGAAAATAATAAGATTAATTTATAAATTTAATTTTAAATCATATCATTTTACTCATAAATCAGCTAGTTTAAATACATTTTCATGAAGCTAAGCTAATTAGCTTGTAGCTCAAAGCAAATTAGTTAATATATTCTTATAACTTAATTAAAATTAATTTCTGCTCTTCTCTTAATTTAAACTTCCACTTTTGCACCTATTACCCTACTCTCAGCATCACCCAAAGGTTGACTGGTAGAGAATGCCTATGGCATTTAGTCTGCCTATGTGCGGTATTGTACATTAAGTTTTAAATAAATAAATAATTATATTTGCTGAAATACCCATATATTGCAGTAATTCTTATCGGAACAGTTGCAGTTAACAAAAAAGATTTAAAATAATGATATTGAAATTGCACATTACAAAAACGTCACAGATATACTTCAATAAAACAAAAGTCTGGCACCATAACTAAGCTCACTTTATCCCATCCTAAAACATTGTATCGTTCTTCGAAATCGCTTTTTACTACCTTCGCAAACGCGCATAAAGGCTGTTTACGGCTCAGCCAATCGGAAACCTTCTATGTATGGATTAATTTATTGAGTGAAAAACTTGATACGTGAACAAACCAATGTCTTGGAATAATATATGATTAAATAATAACGTTGAGGGTGAAATGTATTCGGTGAAAGGGTCTTGCGATAGATTTATTGCTTCCAATTTGAGGTGCTTAGATTTAGTTGTATTCATTAAGCACAACTATGATTAATTATAGTTAAATTTTATAAAATGTACTTCAAAGTGTTATGTCAAGCGTAATTTTCGCAATTTCTGGTGAAACTTGATGTTGAGACAACACAAGATTTTGATTTTCATTCTGTTTTATTTCTCTTCTTATTTACGCAAAAAATTGTTATCAATTGCACAGTGCAACCACAGCTCTCATAATAACTAATCAAGGTGGTAGTTGGTTCAAGTTGGATTATGATAAGTCAGTAAAATTCAAAAGTTATTATAAGACCATCTTATTAGTGACATGTTCCTTTACTAAGTAGATAGAGTACTGAATACGTATCTCAAATGGTTTAGAGATTTTAGTAAAGACCGGTAAAACGAGTTCATCTTTTTGTAAACCTAAATATCTAAAGTAAAAGTTATATAATACACAAGTTCTAAAATAAATCCCGAGTAACTTGATAAATTCAGTTTGATTACCTAAAAAATGAGGGTAACAAGTGTCCACACGTCCGCACCCTTCACACATAACAACATTAATAGTGATGCTACATATACCAATTCACGTATTTCAATTGTGATATTAAATAATTGAGGCGAAAATGAATACTAACCGAATACTTGGAATATATTCTTAATGCCAAAAGGATGCAGAAAGTTTACATAAAAGTCGGTTTAATCACATAAAACTAATCTATGTCATGCAACACAGAATAAATAATAAGGCTTCTCTAATTTCTATTTGACTATTTAAAAGTACAGTCCATTGTACGAATATTGTTTTGATATTCAACGAATACAAATATTTGTAACTTTATACGTCGAATGCTCATATTCATATTAGTAATGGGTGCATCACTACACATAACAATATAAATATTGTGTCCCAGATTCGGCTACTCGCCTCTCGACCCGGCTTCGGTTCATAATTCCATAAAAGGTCTCGTTCATCAAAACGCGGGTGACGAAAACTTTCCGACGATATTTCGTTAGTTCCGATTCGATTTTCATTTTATGCAAAAGACGATCCAATTTCGACGGGGACAGCGAGGAAAGACCTTCAATCGGGATAATAGTATAGAAGAATGATCCAAATTGAATTCGTTTCGCGACGAATATCCCCCCCTGCACCCCGCCGGCTTAGACCCGCCGATCCGACAAATACCTCGATTTCGTCTTAAAGGGCTACGATTCAGCGAAAATTTTCTTGCTCCGTTAGGTCCCTAGGATTTTTATTAAATTTCTCGGGATACTTGTAAAAGGGAAATGATAACGTGGGGCTACTATCTAATACGAATTGTTACAAGCATGCGTGAAATATTTGGTGGCTTTTTGGGAAAAAAGTGTGTAATACGTTGTTGGGAGACGTGACGGATCCGGGACGAGGTAAGAATTCCGGGAACACCTCGAATCCTACCTGCTAGAGCCGCTTGTTTACATGGTTGCCCGTGACGCTCGCTCGCATATTTTTCAGTTGACTCGGATATTTATCTGCGACTGTAAACTTTGCCTTAAATATTTATTTCCTGAGTTGAGAGGTTGTAAAATATTGTCTTAGAAACATTAATATAATTTAACCTGTCTGATTAAATACGAAGCTGAAATAATAAAAAAAATAGTTACTTATTACACATCATCAAATTACGTTACTTCGAGTACAAGCTTGATGGTGTATTAGCCTCGTGCAATTACATCAGTGAGAACATTTAAAAAATACTTATTCATGTCTTTTTTCTAACATTTTCGTAGTTTTACTAAAGGACAATTAAAACATTGCCACTGCATAATCATAGTATCTAGTTTAGCCACAAGTTTAGTGCCACACTACGCCATGGTGCAAGAGTAAACAGGTCTGAGAAATGTCGATTCTTTGTCCCTTTATCATTTCCTAACTTCGATACGCTTCCCCTTGCAACTGTATGCATATGTTATGCGTTTATATGCTAAATGTTTGTCAGTTACATTCTTAGATGGGTAAATCATGACTTTAATTTATAATAAAAAAAACTTAGTTATTTTTATGGTTTTTTTTCAAGTTTGTCATAAATCTGTTCAAATTTAAAAAAACACAACTTTATATGCTTATTACACACTCAATGAGATCGATCAACTGTCGATCGACCACCTCATGGCTGGTGTCAAAACACGCGCATCTGTCAAACGCCAGCTACTGGTCGATTTTTCCCGCCGTATTTTAACGGCTAAAATAAGCATTGATAGTATATTTATCCTGCTCTTACTTATACGTACGTACGGGCGATACGACAAGGATGGAATATAACATCACATGGGACACTTGAGCCGCTAATGTAAACAATATCTACTTTTTTGTTTATGTCGAGACTTTCATAGTGCGTAGTTGGTGAATACGGCCCGAGTGTTTTGAGTGTGTTTTTGGCAGTTTTCTTGTGATTTATTGGAAAAAGTTAAGTGTTAATCATGAGCGGGTAAGTAATAAACAGTTTTTAATTCATAACTTGCGTTTTAGACTATGATTGTTGGTTGAAAGTGATATGTTTATAAAACAATGTCTGACTTTTGGCGTGCTTGCCCTCTACATTTTGACTTTTTTTGCATATAAATACTACAATAGGAGCAAAATGTAGTTAATAACATCATATAGACATCTTACTACATACGTTTACTGTATTTAATCGGTACATTCTCATTTCTATTTTGCGAAATGAATAAAACTAAAATACGCAGCACAAATCGACCATCTAATGGCACATTGACAGACAGGCATATTTTGACTTGTTTTGCTTATAAATACTAAAATAAGAGCAAAATGTAGTTAGTAACATCATATTAGTCATCTTACTACATACGTATACTGTATTTAATCGATACATTCTCATTTCTATTTAAAAAAATTATAAAATTTTATTACGCAACACAAATCGACCGTCTAATGGCACATTGACAGACTGGGAAACCTCAAGCAAACGTGTAGAAAATTTGTCAAGTTTTAATTTAGATTTATAAAGTAATTTTGTATGGCAGTATGCCCTTTATTATATTTTTCGATTTGTACAGATCATGAAACTGTAGAATTAAAATTCATATTACAAAAACCTTCAATAGAATTTGCATTGTGAGGCTAAATTTGAGAGCAGTTTTTTTAGCGCTTATTTCCAAGTGCTTGGTTTTTTGTTTAATACTTGTAAAGTAAATGTTTATAATAGCTAAAACTTTGTTTATCTTTAGATTACGAACCAAACTGTAAAATAAATGAGTGGTCTTAGCCACTTGACACATTGTTTACGAAATTGAAGTATCGAAACTCATTTGTTTTTTGTGTTGCGCTCGGGTCGCCGTTTATCGAGTCAAGTGTTTGATAAGCTTGTGGTGTAAAAAAAGTGTATGAAAAGGTGTTCTTTTTAAACGGAATATTGTAAATTGTATATTCTTTTGTAAAGAAAAATAAAATAAATATTAATTAGTCTTTTATTTTTAATTATCATACGACATATTCGCATGCACTAACGTTCACCTACCGTTCACTAATTTTCACCCAAGGTTTAATACATTATTTTAGAATAAAATAATACTTAATTGTATTATTTCTGTTAGTGTACTTCATACAGATTTAATAACATAAATTTTATACACATCTTTCATACAATTATGAAGTAATCGTCATTTTAATGCGCCGCGGCGATATCGCGAGAGACCACCCTCGACGATTTTGACAGATGTGGGTATATAGGTTTTATAGCGGCTGACAGTTGAGAGGTTACCCAATGAAAATTTTACAAAAAACTTTGCTATTTTGCTATATCTTTGGAATAAAATAATATGGTTGAACTCGTTCACAAAAGTTCTCCTACCTAAAAGTGTTTTATTTAGTGTAGCAAAAAAATGTCTTATTTAATTGACCATCAATTAAATAAAACTTTTTTTGCTACACTTGTTTTGCAAGATTGGCAAACATGTTTGCCCATCATATTGGTGGGAGATAATGACACGTTGGATGTTATTTTATTTTTTTTATGGGTGCATAATAATTGAGTCTAAATTGGATTGATATTTAGTTAGGTTCGATTGTCCCATAATTTTCGATCATTTTAGACACCATATTTAGCACTTCCAGAATTTGATTGGTTTTGAACTTATTAAATTTTTGGGTAAAAAAAATGACCTACAAATTAATTGAAGTCAACTTATTTATTAATTCAAGTAATCTCATACTTTTTTATCTTTACTATTTTGACAATATTTGGGTGGTGAACTACATCTTTAGATTTTTTGCTTTGGAGGGGACCTTTTTGTTTGTGTTTTGTGTTTTTATCCATAACCAAGAAACAATTTATGAATATCATGTCATAACCAACAACATTGTCATTCTTTATAGTGCCATGTTTACACGCCTTCCATTCCAAACGCTTACCCTTTGAACAACTCTAGTCTTATTATCATAATGCATCCTCGTTTTAATTTAGATAAAAGAAAAACTCCATAAAAATGATCTAACCCAAAGCTTTCATAAAAAATATACAAAATAATGTATGTTTGGAATCCTTATGAAATCTTTGTACACTGGTTTGTTTTCCACCCTACATCCTTACATTTTCATTTTAGGTTTTTTTTCACAACTATAAATCTAATTAGTTTTTTTTCATCTCAGCAGCTTTAAAAGTAGGTCTTTAATCTATGAAAACAGTGAGCAAAACTCGATTTTGCTTCGAGTTTTGCTCTCGCTCAAAGCAAAGTTGAGTTTTGCTTACTACTCGCCTTTTCGAGCTGCTGAGGTGAAAAGTAGTGTGTGCGACACTAGATCATTGTTTCAGTCGTCAGGCCCACCGAATGGCAGGTTATCTAACGACCTAAGGCTTCCCTTAAAATTTGACAAGTGGCTCATGCCGGGTTGTAAATCCGACACCACTTGTCGCGCGCGTCTGCTCACGCGCTTCTCCAAACCAAACGTACCGGACTACCTAATAAAAGGTAGTCTTTCCTATTTGACTTGGAGATAGGAGGTCAATACCGGGATGTGCAAATAAAAGACTTAAATCTGTTATAGAAACAATACGAGTGCTTGCCAAGTAAGATTTCCGGGTTCCACCGCGCACGGTCCTCAATCACCGATCAATTCTTCTCACTGGAGTCCTAACCTAACTTCCCCTGAAGACTGATATTGCCACAAACTGAGTGACAGACTTTCCCTAAACAATTTCCTATGCACTTTGATGGAGACTTTGCGGTGAGTAGAGAGATGTTCCCGGCGCGACGACTTGAAGAGACTGGTGATGAGCGCTATCATGCGGGTCCCTTTTGTAATCTTTTCTCAAAAGTGGGCGGGGCCCGCCAACTGCGCTCCCGCTTGCAACTATCTGCTCACCGCATGTCAATTTTGTTTCGCAGGCGTGTTATTTTTCACTATGGAAAACACTCGTATTTGGCTTTAATTCTTAATTCGTAAATATTAGGTACAAGTATTATACATCGTTATAAAGGTCTTACAATTATCTATCCATTGATATATATTTCTTTAACATACAAGTTACACTTTCGTCATAATCAATCAATATGTCTGTATATTTTACAATTTCTCAAAATTTATATAACGTTTTCATCAATATCTCAGAACTTATAAATGCTACATTAAAACTATTTATGTTCCCTGATGGGGTTTGTTACAAGCTATCTTGTGATATAATTCAAATTATTATCTAACAGTTAATTGCAAAGTTATTAACAGAAATAAACTAAACCCATAAAACAAAAGTACAAAAATGTCAATATTTCCTATGTTTCGCTATATTATCATGTCCTATATTGTTATAACGATCCATTTAGACAAAATACAATCTATTCATATGTTTTTATCATGATCTAATACACATTATTAGCAAAAACAGCAAAATTATTCTTAGATGGTTCACAAAATATTCAAATATAACAATAATTTTACAAAACTATATATTTTCCAACAAAAATAACTCTTATCTACAAAGTAAATATCAAACTCTTAACAAAATATTTAAAATAGGTCACAAAATAATCAAAAAACCTAACTTGGTTTACTAAAAATAAATACAAAATCGTCAAAAGGACCCGTCACGGTAAAGATTGAGTTTACCTTATGACTACGCTCCTTCGTGGGTGGTCTAAATCGAGGGCGTGTCCAAGGCTCAGTAGCGACATCTACAACTATTTTACATGTTTTAGGTATCATGCACACACGACACTGTTACAATACAGTACAAATTGTTCCTTACAATATTCAAACAATGCAAATATCAACAAAATAACAATTACAAACATAATTTGTATACTTTCTATGTTTAATTTGTCTAATTTAATACAAATGCTTAGTTTTCTACAAGTATAATCGAAATCTGTATTCAAATTAGCTTTATCCATCTAGTAGAGTTATCAAGCGCCTACACAAATAATCTTCGCAACACACGTCCAAACAATTTTCACTTTACTATCTAAGTTAAATATAAGTAATACAAACTAATGTCTATCAAATTGTCTTTTTAAATAATAACTCGAGAAATTCACTCACAAAAGTTCGATTTGCATCGCCAACAATCATAGTTATTTACATCTCGTACCTTTGAGTCCTTCACTACGCTCAAGTTTCTAAAAAAGAATCGCTCACTACGTTTGTGATTCTACTATAGAATCTTTCACTAATGCGGGACTTAAAATAAGCACTCAAACTCAACACAAACTCAACTAAAAATACGAATTCTGCTTTCTTGTTGCATAAATAACTTTTTATGTTAAAACTAGTAGTTAAAATGTAAAAAGGTTATTGGCAACAGAACTAATTTATGCATATCTTCATACATAGATAATTATGTTTAGCCCGGACAAACCGCTGTGGCTTTTGGTCTGCAACTTAAATGTATAATTGTATGTTTATATGAAAATAAATTGGTAAAAAAAAATGTGGTCATAACTTTACATCTACGTTATCCATGAAGATTGCTTTATCGTATTTCAAATGTTTTAAAATTTTATCGGAATAAGTTGCAAGCAAAATTATTTCACTTTTTTGTCTGATGTAGAACATAATATTAAATCATAGCTCCAGAACTCGTACCAATAAGAAATCAATACCTTTATAAAACTTCCAATGTCAATGTCATCCATGGATTAACAAGTTAGCAAGCGCATCACAGTGACATTAAACTGATAATCTCATTAAATCTAATAATTGGAGCAAAGAAGATCGCGTCAGAATTAGTTGCAATAAGCCGCTTACAGCCAATTTGGGCAGGCCCGCAATCGCGATCGTATTACCGAAATGGGAAGAATTAATGCTCCATAATAAGGGCCCCTCTTCTCCAATGTGTGTAAAAAGAATAGATTGTATGGAAGGGTGGACGTACAGGTTGGCTTATTTGGTCCAAGAATCTGGTAACGTCTTGAGATTTAATCGAGATGTCCAGGTTGATTGTGAGGAGCTGAGATGGTAAGAAACATGCTGACTTTTTTTTAGATAAACTCAAAGTTGAATTGGCAAGGGCCTACCCTAACTACTACTAGTTTCCATATTAATGAGTAAATTTTTAAACATAGCAAGTACAGATAGCAAGATGTGTTCTTAAGATAATAATAGAGATACATACAAAAATAGAGCCATATTTTTAGAAGGTCAGTCAACCTTTACCACCATTCACACTTGGAGGTGTTTATAATATTAATGGCAAGAATGGCTAAACAAGCACATAATATAGTAATCCTTCGAACAACATAAGCTAGAGAATTTATAACTTTTCCTTCAGATCGTTTCCCTCCACACCGGCACAGATAACAAAGATCCCTATTACATTAAAACTTAACGTCTTCATCAAAAATACGGGATTACTGTCCCTTCTTTCGATTATATCTCCACTATTTTTAATTCCTTCCAAAAAGCACCCTCTGCAGTCCAGCCCTGCTCCCCTTACTTATGGGATGACGCAATGATGGATGCATTCAATTGGATGTCCGGATTTCTCGTGGAGACTTGCGTCCGTAATGCATTGAAGAAACCTGATCGTGGCTATCCGTCTTGCTGTTTGTTTTGCATCTGCTTTAAAAGCTATTAGACTGCCAAGATCATTTACTGGATATTGTATAACACTGTGTGAAGTCACAATTGTAAACTTAATGATTCTACTGCAAATTTAAAATTGCTCTTTTGCCTCACTCGCCGGCTAATTCCCCAAGTGAAATAAACCAAATTAACGGACCAAAATGCTTATTTTTACAGAAATAATTCCTTACGAAATTTTGGTTTTACCTATGGGATTTTCCTGCCAGGCATCAAACTCGAATCCTCACGATGAGCAATGAAACGCCATTATTATGTCATGTTATTAAATATCTACCAAACTTTAAAGATCTGACCCGTAAAGTGTCCACTATGAATGAAACACCAGTAGCATTACAGCCAGAGTGGTTTATCCCATAGAATTGTCAGTACAATATCTATGATACGACAGGCTAGGAATAATCGTACATTGAATGGGACCGCCCAAATTGGGACCAGCTCCATTCGTGGGCACCCGAGCGGAAACCTTTATCGATATTAATATTAATATATTTTTGACGATTTAAATGTTGGTAATATTTGAGGCTGATGACGACTTTATTGTTAAGACTATTAGTTAAGACCAAGGTATTAGAAATATATTCATAAGGTTATTCTCAAGAACTATAAGACATACTTTATAATTTGGCACAATAATGATATTTTCTCTGAATTTAAAGCCAAGAGTAAATTGTTATCAACAGAAAAATAAACTTAAAAACTTTAACATCAGCTAAACTATCGCTTGAGCTTATAATAAAATTATAATAATAACCTATTAATTATGCTATGATAGTTTTTTCAAGCTGGAATTTTTATTCCAAACTATGATTAACCAACGAGTTAGGCACTTAGTCAATATGGTGAGGAAATGAAAGCAAATATCTATTCCAAAACTCGTAGGGGAGCGAGGGGTACATTGTTCCGCGCATCTATGATTTGACAACTAGTTTTGCAAGAGCAGCGTTCTTTCACATTTGCCAGCGGCGGACGCGTGACATGACTAGTCCTTTACATATAATGAGTTCAGGTTTTCAATATTCATCGAACTTTTCATTTTCAGGTAAGTTTTTGTGATTTGGCCGCCAACATAATGAAGAGAGAAATTGAAGGCGATCAGGTATGTATTTTCATTCTTTAACACGAATGAAAATGAAAGCTAATCTGTTTTGAATATTTAGATATTTTTATAAATACAATAAAACGGACGGAGCGTCATTAGATGAATGAATGATTTCGCACTAAATCGCGTCGAATGGCGTCGCAACAAAGCTTAACTTTACAAACGAGTTGCTTTATTGTTGATCATTCATCGGCCACGATTCAGCGGACATATCTGATCTCCGTGCACATCACAGCGGTATTTAAACTATACGTTTAATACTTTATATATAAAATTCGACGCATGGATTAGTTTAATTGCCAGATTATTTTATTATTTTATTAGGTAAATATTTTGATTTAGTATCTTATTTGACTAACATAATCTTATCTGATTTCAAGATTTTATTAAGGACCTATTTTAAAAATATACAAATCGTTGTTGTTGTTTTTTTGAAAACGACGCCCACACTAGAAATAATATAATAGGGTAGAATAGGGTGTTCAAAAACATATAATTCACACACACAAAACACACCCAGAGTCTGAACAAATCTTTGCGGATCACACAACCATTTGCCCGGTGTGGGGATGGAACCCACAACACCAGCGCTGATGAAAGCGGCGAGGCGACCGCTTTAACCATTGCGCCATCCTTGCATGCACAAATATCTCTATATTTTATATTGTCAACCACACTTTAGTAAATTAAGCATATTGCCTCTACCGGGTTTGTACATTTTTGAAATATGTGTTTTTGTAAAAACCAATCCAGAACTGTTCATAAAAGCTAAAGATATATTTCTTCGGAATACTAGACGGGGTAAACGCCTAGTATTAGATGTAACTCCAAGAACCACAATATTCCAAAGAAATTGTTATAATATGTGTATTAAAATATTTAATAAAGTACCATCTGACATACAGGCGCTACCCATACCATTATTTAAAAGAAAATTAAAATCATTAATACTGGCGAAAATGATTTATTCAATAAAGGATTGGTTTTAGGTTAAGAACTGTAACACTAAATAGATTTTTTTTTTGACATCTAAGGGTTTATTTTATTTGTCTATTTTGTTTAACTGACATCCAAATCAGAAGTCTTACATTATACTCGATTGTAATAATTCTTGTTAAATTGTTTTGACCTTGTATGTAATAATAATTTAGTTTTGGTATATTTTAATCTATAGTATAGTAGTATGACATTAATCTGAAATTTGACATCACATTGATTGGAATTCTTACGTTTGTTGCTCTGACTCTAAGTAATGTAATTTGAATAATTTATTGGTATTACATGTTATATTATAAAATTGCACGTGATTAATGAAATATGTTTGTTTATTGAAAAGATTTGCATGCCATATATAATGACAAAATATGAATGGACTTGTATGATAAAGTGATAACAACTTTTGTACCATATTTAATGCAAATAAAATGATTTGATTTGATTTGATTTGATTTGATATAATAAAATAAATTATTATATTAAAGAAATAAGTAAGCTCGTTCCGTTTCAGCCTACCCCCGTGGGGTAAAGCTAAGATGCTAAATTCCTTCCTGTTAATAGTTAGTTTTGCTAAGAAACAAAACTCATAACAACGATTCTGGCAACAACTTCCTCGAAATGACAGTTATATGTCATGAGTCATGAAACAGGCAACCACCCATCATTCAATTTTGAATTTTTGAGTTAAATTATTTTAGTAGGTCCGCATATTTGACATGTTTACGATGGGAGCTGAAAAATTGAATAAATCAGAGTTTTAAAGTACTGATATCTCAAGCTTTATTTTTTTGGTTTACCGATTCGAAAATCGGGAGATAGCGTTGTGTATTTAATTAATCGCTACGCGGCTCACAGTGCAGTAGTAGAGGAACGGTTCGGGTAAAATTACTGGTTTATGATATTTTTTTTACTACACGTTGTTTTTTTAACCCGAGTATTACGACCCAAACACTTAGTCCACGAAAAATCGTTCAAAGGTGTATGACCAATTTTACTCTATTTTATCTATAAGTTAAAATTTTTTAACACGAATGTTAAGAGGGTAACAAGTTAGTGAACAGTAAAAAAGCAACATTTATGTTATTTACCGCTTCATGGACTCCGTCAGTCCTTTGCCAGCGCGTCGTCGATTCTTTAAAGTGCCTCAAATTGTTTGTGAATAATTCACCAGACTTTTATGTACCTATTGTTTCTGTGGCTTTAAGGACACACACATTAGATATGCTTTTGCATTTGAAATTGAGTTTTACTATAGTTATTTTAATATGATGGCTATTCTCTAGTTGATTTAAAATTCTTTCTTATATGTAGATCTCCTAGTTAGCAACAAAAAATGGTAGCATTTATTTAAACCTAAACTAAACAAGAATTGAATAAGACATAGCTGAAAAACGGATTGTTTTTGAAATACTATGTAGCTATAATAAAATTCACAATAGCAGCACGCAGTTGGAATTGTGCCTGGTGGATGGCGATAGGCTCACCCCCTATCCCTTGGGAGCTAAACATAACAGGTGAAGTGTGGGTGTTGTACACCTCTGCCACACCCTTCTGGGTAATATAGGCGTGATGTTATGTAACACTTAATATTTTGTGTTAACCCTGCAGCCAGCCTGCATAAGAATGCAGCCAGACTGCTAGCCAAACCAAAGCCTGGAATGGATCTATCTTACTTACACGAGATTAGCTATCAAGATCACCAATAACTCCGCAATGCTTCAAGATAAGCGATCTCCTAATCTCACTCATTTGTCTCAGACTCGTTCTTTGTACTGTCTGGGAGACTTGTATGCCCTGATATAAGCTTATCTGATCGAAATGTAGAGCTAATTATTGTGTTCCATATAATACACGTATAGTAAATGAATTATATTATTTAACTAGCTTTTAACAATGATCTCGTCCGCGTGCAGTTAGTTATATTAAGTAAAGCTGCTCCCGCGCTTTGACCCACGTTAAACGTTACTGCCCATAGAGTTCAGCGTACTGTTAAAAATATCAAAAGACCTTAATGGATATAAACTCAAAAAGAATTATTAAAATCCAATCATTAGTGCCCGAGATTAGCGCTAATAATCAAACAAATTAACTTTCGCCTAAAATGTTATTGGTTACTTGGCACCGACTTCAGAATTATAAAATAATTATTTAATAATTTCTATTTAACTAAATGAAAAAACGTATTATTTGTGCGACGTAAATTTATTTTTTGCTTTTTAGTTTACCTACTTTTTGAAGTCGGTTTTTTTTTTTTTGTTAAAAATTATTTTATTTCATGAAAACAAAACACTTTAATATAAAAATGAATTAGTTTTATTTAAATACGAACTTTTTTATATGGCACAATCACATCAGTCTCATCGTTAGGTTTAGTATAGTTAAAAACTCTTAATTAAATTTTATTCATCAAGTAACAAATTGTCAATATAGTCAGATTTTATTTGCGTAAATAAACATTTGGCATTTTAACCCCCCTACTTTTTTGACGCAAATAAAAAACCTGACTATAAGTATTGAAAGAATGTATTTAAATGTAGTAGTAGTAATAAAGTATATGACTACATTTATATCGTATTAATAAGTATAATATTAATGTAGTTTTTGAAAACATTATTCTTCGTATTTGCCGGTTAGTTGAGCTATCAAATTGTAAGGCAAATTGTACCAAAACAATTGCCGATTCTTTGGCATTGGAGGAACTTATTTGTTTATTTTTTCAGATTTACGCTTTTCAGTTATACCTTTAAATTGATTTTTAGGCTTTGGACTTCGAATGCCAATTTTGATGTTTTTCATTCTCAGAAAGTCCAGTTCTGTTTCCGTTCTATTAAAATCCTTTAAAAGGGTATTTTCCTTTCTTTTTTTTTGCTAAGATGAAAAGGTTTTTTTAACAAAAGTAATTAAATTAACTGTCATATTTAATTTTTGAATATGAGGAATCAAAGGTGGTTACCTGATCTATCATTTAGTTTTTATTTTTTTTAATTTTTCCGTTTATTGTAGAGACAGCTTCGAAATTCCCAATTTTGACATTCAAACATTTTTTTCTCCATTTTTACTTTTTGTTAGATACGTCTATTCAACTATCGGGGGCAGAATTACTCTCCAGGGATTTGTTACTGTTACTGAAAATAGTTCAAATGAATGAGAAATACATTATAGAGACCAAATAAATGGCATTTTTTTAAGATAATATTTTGAACAAAAAATAAACCGACGAATATTTTAAGTCTTGGGTATTGCACTTAGTTACATAAACTATAAAATGTTAAATTTGACTAATTTTGAAGCGGCGCCAAACAATAAACTATTTACCCGTGGTGGAGACCGTGTTGCGTAAATTAAAATCAATAGTTTAAATTGCGGTCGTACAGTTTTGGCGGCCTCTCTGTGTAGCAACCAACATTAAGTACCATATTATTACGTAGTCGAATTAAAGGTTTTAAACTTAATTCATGAGCATTATTATTATTTATTTATATCAATAAATCGATGACATAGTAGGTCAATCAGAATGCTATTAACTTTTGCCCACTTTCTACACGAATATCTCTACACATTACTCTCCTACGGGTTATTTGTTTATACCTCCTGTGTCTGGGGTACTTTTTTTTCCGGAATTATAAGAGGGTTATGATAAATGACGTCGTAACGTCACTCACACCACATATTAATATTCTGATGGAAGCCACCCCGGACATCTCTGGGTATAAGCGGTTCACTTATGACTTTCCATATTATAATATACATAATATTATCTATAACGCTATAGTATGATGAGATTTGGGGGCTTCGCGTATTAAAAATGATATAAGTTTAGTAAGAATTTGGTTTGGATCAAAAAATAAAAACTGCTTTATACGAAAAATTTCTAATCTTTCAACTTCTTAGGATAATTTTGAACTTTGCAAGCATAAATTTAGTTTAGATTTATTAACAACGTATAAGCTTGGGGTTTTAAATGGTAAGGTTAATATTATTTGGGCATTTTAACCTATTTGAATCTTACTGAAAAGATTAAATTTGCATTGAGATTATTAAGTGATTATGGCAGTAAATATTATCTCAAACTTTATCAGAAAATGGTCCAACTGTACTTTTAAATTTAAATTTAATGTTACTTTCAATAATAGCCACGACCATTTTTGTGTGTAGGCACTGATTCCGTTATAATTTCTGACATCAACGTAATTTCATTTACACATTCATGAAATTTGAAATTCAAATTGTATTTTTCACAATTCCCGCAATAAAACTTCCCTATTGTGGTCCTGTCCTTAATTTATGAAATTCGGTGTCTCCCATTTCTAAAGGTAAATTCAGTCTTCCGGGAGGTAATTTTTAGAGTAAAAAAGCGATTAAAATATACATAACAGTGAAAATTGAGAGTAGAATCTCAAACGAAATTTTAAAATAATTTCCATAAAACACGATCAATTTAACTTTGAAAACTTGTTGAGATGATTAGTCAAAGGCTTTTGTATTGAAAAAGATTGTACGAAAAAATATTAGTTTTTACCTTGCTCAATCTTTTGAACTTTTTATTTTGAATATTTTCTTAATTATAGGAGACTGCTGTCCAGATGGTCTAGTGGTAAGCATAATGCGCCTCTCATCGCGAAGTCTCGGGTTCGATTCCTGGGCCAGGAAAAGTATTTTTTGTGAATTTTCCGTCAGGAAATTCACAATAGCAGCACGGAGTTGGAATTGTGCCCGGTGAATGGCGATAGGTTCACCCCTATCCAATGGGACCTAAACATAACAGGTGAAGTGTGGGTGTTGCCACACCATTCTGGGTAATATAGGCGTGATGTTATGATATGTTGTTATGTTACGGATAAATGAAAAATCGAGATTTAAAAATTCAAAATGCATTAATTACTCAAGAATGCGGCAATACTTAAAAAAAACTTGTAAAATAGACCAGTGCTAGTGTAACGTTAGCATACAGCTAGCTTGGAGTCGGTAGCATTTGTAGTTTAAGCATTTTGAAAGCTGAAATCTCATAAGTTTTGTGTTAGAACGCACGTGTTGTCCTATCGCCGCGGTGATATTGCACATTACTGTACTATACGACAAATAAAGACATGTTATTAAAATTCATATTTATATTGTATGTTATTGTACTGTCTGTGCGAAAACGTCACGTACAACGTTTATAAGTAAGATTATGAGTATATATGAACATAAAAAAGTATTTTATCGACGGTTTTATCTATATTAATTTTATTCTTTAGATGCTAGCAACTAGAGAATAAACTGCTAAAATGGACCTAATAATGTATTTTTTGACGCATAACTTTTAAAATTTTTTAGTTCTATTTCTCTTTCAGTTGTACATAGTTAGGTATGATTTGATTTTTTATTATTTAATTTTAATGTCTGTAATTTATCGCTATTTAATTGTTTGTATAATAAATGAAATTTGTATTTAAATACTATTTATCTACACCCATGCTATAAAAAATATTTAAACCATTTTCTACAGATTTAGTAACTAAGTAAATAAGTATTGAGTTAGCTACAGTGCTCTAATTATTGTCAATATTTGGTACTTGTATGCAAATGGAATATTTTTATTTTTTATACCATTTAAAAAAAATTACTGCTTTTCTCTGTGAGTAATGTTTATTCTTTAATATTTGATAATTAGTAGCTAGCTAGCCAGTTCAATTTTAATTGCTTCTTAAATTACATCAGCATTTACTAAAATATTCTATCGACATCCATTCTCTATGTAATCCTTAAATTCCAAATTGAATTTTCACGCATCCATTGAGTCTAACTTAACCCATATTTCGCTGTATAAATATTTTTTTAATATACGGGGTGTCGCAGTGAGGCTACCAATATCCGGCGCTTTGAGCCCCTCTAGCTTTGTTATCTGCAATAATATGCCGCTGGTCAAATGTAAACAGATCATAGAAATGGAACAATAGGTGTTTATCCAAGCCCCAAACAATAATATACTTTATAATGCGATATCTAACAAGAAACAGAATAGAATAAAAATTTACCTTTGAGCGTTGTGAGCCTATCACTATCCACTGGGCATATTCCAAATTTATGCTACTATTGAGAAATTTCTGACCGTAAAATCCCAAACAACACTTTTTAATATAGACCAGGGTCGATAATTTTTAAAACAAAAAAAAAATAATAGTAGCATGAAACCCATTAGAAAAGGAATATTCTCCATATTGCAAAAATGAAAAGAAAAATAATTTACGGGCGATCTGAGGTCGAGATGGGGATGGGGGTGAGTTTTTAAGGGTAAAAAACGGTTTTTCTCGATTTCCGGCAAAACTAAAAGTCCTATGGAAAAAAGTCGAATGACAAAGTTGTTGGTAATAAAATGATCTAAAACTTTTGTATTTACACTTTTTTCATATAACCTCAAAATTTATGTAAAAAATTAAAAAAACCATGTTTTGGTTTTTATTTTTATCTTTTACAAACAATATTTTTTTTACAAAATTTGGTGGCAACTTTCCTTTTTATGTCCCAAATACGCTGTAATTTTTTTGATTAGAAATATTTTTTTTTTTCACCTTATTTTGAATTAATATCGAAAAAGCACCCTAATTTTCGATCGAAAATTCACCCGTCAAAATATCAGCTTTTTTCAAAAAGTTGGTATGTTTTCTGTTCGTTGAAATCTCTACTTTCCTATGGTGTAAAAATATATGTTACTATAGTAAATCTTCACAGAAAATGCAAAACAAAAATCGAAAAACACTATTAATATATAATTAATATATACAATTTTGAGTTATTTATTAAAATTTACACTTTAATTACTTGAAAAACGTAAGATACGTGTTACGCGGGCGGAGCCAAACGCTGAAGCTAGTGATGATAGGGTTTTTTTCAATAAAAGATTTTGCGTCATTTGATGCTAGGATAGTTCATTGAATGCTTTTACTGAGAATTCGAGAAAAATATCCCAAATAACCTCTCCTGGTTAGCGATCGGATACGAAAATCCCTAAACTAACAAGACATATATGTACTGATACATACATTGGTAGTATTTTTACGGTACTTGTATAGTACGTTTAGCCGCTCAATTTAGCCGATACTGTTTACAGCGAGTTATGCTGATCTCAAATTTAAATGCCGGATCGAGTCAAATATTACTACTGGGATTTCTTACTGCCGCTCTATTTGGAAATATCTCGTTCCAGTTCAACTATATTGTTTCTCATATTTTTGAAGAAAATATAAGATAGCTTGTTCAGTTTTATTTTATTTTATGAATACAGACGAGTCTTAGAAATCCTGAACAATTTATTTTATTGTGAATTGGCTCTAAGAGTTACCGCTCATCCATGATAATGTAGTTAGGCAAAATGTTGTAGTTTCAAAAAGAATAAAAGTGTATTATTTTGTGTCTTTAGAGCTGCTCCATTCAACTGTATCTATTTACGACACCAAAATTTTAGGTGAAGAATATTCTCTACTATATTATTACCTCATAAATATTTACTCTATTGTCATGTATGCGGGAGTCACCTCTTTTAGGATGTAGGAATTTAATTAAATGTAATATTTTAAATATAGTTTTATTTTAAGTCAAGTTTTTTTCTTTTGGCACTCTGGTGGTGGCCAACGTTTCTATAATGGTATCAAAATATCCAATATTTATTTAACGAAATAAACAACATCGAACTTTCACGTTCAATAATATAGTTCAAGGAATGCCATCATTTCCTATAGTCCATTACAGGATAAGCCTGTATCTCTGTGGCTGCGATCATAAATCATGACGGGAGTACCCTCGACCCGCGATCCATTGACCGCTCCCCATTGTGCAATACATCTCGTCTACATACAAAAGCACCAATGAATGCACGTCGTGATTTACTGACTCTATTCCTGTTCGTTATAAATACGATTTCTATAGCTGAAGGTTAACTGTATCGGGTTTTTGCGAATTTAATCTACTTTTTTGTGGCATAGTGGGGGATTTAATTGGTTTTTCCACAAACGTGCTCCCAGTATTCACTTGGTAAGAAATGAAAAACGCTTCGTCGGTAATTAACTATGAACATGCTTAGGCTATTGTCACACAAGTTAACTACTGTAGGTTGATACGCATATCCGACAGTTTGTTCGTGAGTCACCGTCCCACAATTTTGCAGGACTTAGAGAGCAAGCGTATGTTATCGCAGTCGGGCGTAACCGTATTAAACCTTTGCACTGAAGTAACAACGGCCTTAAATTTAATTTCAAAAAGGTAACAACAATCCATACACGTATCATGTTTATGAGGATCTTTATTTTATCAGCGAATACTTGTAAATGGCTCTCAGACACTTATAAGCATTAACTAATATATAGCATACGTTCTAGCTGTAGGTATTCCGAAAATTATAAAATAAAATAAAATCTCTCTATAAAGACTTTTAGTAATTCAAATCAAATTTTGTGTCGATAAATTTTGTAACTTTGATGAACTCTCAATATTTTAAGTCCCTTCAAAATCAATGTCCTTCATGGCAAAATTAGTCGACCCTCACGGGGGTTTATATTGACGATGCAATAAAACAGTGTTAAAAGTGAGTATTTTAATGAAAGGCTCACTGACGAAATGTGAGTTGATTACAAACTTGAAGAAGCAATCAATTTTGAGTTAAGTCTGATTGTGGACGAATGCTTTGAAGTTGATTGGCTTAGCGTGGCCATTAATTATCAAGTATTGAGCCTTTTTATTAAAGGGCTCACAAATTAATTTTATTAATTCAATTTTGTGTCTTGACATTTAATTTCATATTTAAGTTTACTGTATTTTGAAATTCGTAGAATAATAATGGAGAGCAGTAATAATTCGGTTACTTTATTTTTGGTGCTGAGATGTTCCTCACCATTATTCCACACCGTTTAGGGAGGCGATGAGGTTATATTGGGCCCGCACCCACAAAAACACCACCGTACGCTTATTTATGCCTTTTGGCCCACTAGAACTATGACTTACATCAGTGACCGATAATTTAGTATAATAAATATACCTGCAAAAGAGTAAAAAAATAAAAATATTATTTGTTTTCTGAAATACAATAGGTATTGTATAATACTATACTATGGTAAAAAAAAAGAATTTACAAAGCAATCAAATATCATACAGCAACTGCATGTTATTTTTAACACGCTTATAATATTAGCTTCACCTGTATGTATGTATGTATGTAACCAACTCCTTTGGACTCGATTTTGACCCACTTTAAACGGACAGATTTCATTAAAATTTTACACACCTGTCAAAGATCGATGACAATGCAATAATTCGATAAAAAAAATTAAAAAAAATTAAATTAAACAAAAAAATAAAAATATAGTTTAAAAAAACTAAAGAACACGCTTTTAAAGTACTTCTAACTAAAAAGTGAAAAATATATAAAAGGCGCTCTGTGCCATATTTTTCGTCTATCGAGCAACCCACGCTTTTTCACAATAATACTAGTATTTTTTGTTCATTACCATTTTCAGCTTATATTAAGAATTATTTTTCACTTTTTAGTTAAAAGTACTAAGCGTGTTTTTAAAAGCATTTAACATTGTGAAGTCAAAATGTAACAAAAGCTTTCCCTGAACTTGGAGTAATAACTATTAAATTCTTACAGAGTATTTTTACCTAAGCGGACTCCATTTGCCTCTTTAAATATATAGCGGCGTAGTTGATCAAATATGTACGTCATCTAAATAAGTGCGCCGGAGAAATACGCCCGCCGTAAAAATACGCGCGCCAACGTTCTTCAAATACACACGCCGACGTTAGCGAGTGCATTAGCTGAAACTCTTCGGTGCAATCATAATATGTTACACTTTTACAGGCTCAAGGGAAAAGGGTAATATTAAATGGGTTATCGAGATTTGAGAGCTTGGAATATTTTAGTAAAATATGTATGTTAGGGATTGGAGAAAAATCGTTGCATATTTGAATATTGGCATGACATGTTATAATTATTACACGAACTTATCTTTATTAGAAGACATTGAAATATGTATTATCTAAATTAGGTACTTGTTATTTTTGTTTTATTTAGAAACAGTTACGAAAAATAACAGGTAAAGTATGTGTGTTTCTACCTCTGACCCACCGTTCTGAATAAAATAGAGTCATATAAAAACAAACAGATAGATAAAAGATTTGTATAGATTTACAAGACTGTAAACGTAACATGTATTTTAATTTTTCTGTTTCTAATGACTGTTCAGCTTTAGCCAAGTTACGTAAATGAAAAAGAAGTATAGAGAGTAGTAGAAAATAGTATTTAATATAATTTAATTTATATATAATTATGTTATTTTTGTGCTTAAATTCTGCAAATCACGATTGTTTTATGACCGATTTTTTTGAAGAATAACATTTTTGTAAGATCTCACAAATCTCGTTAATCAAACTCACCATATACGTACAACAATGGCGGGTTTATGGCTACATGTCTGAGAAATCGATGTTTCATAGAAAGCGCGGAAGCGATATCACGCGTCATAAATCTAAGCGCCGTTGGACCAGCCAATGAATAAATTGTACGTCACTGCAGCGCATTGTGTACTCCCGAGTCTGAAGTATGGTGTTTGTAAATACGCGACGCGACGATTCAAGTCTCAAATTTTGGTGAATTATAGTTGGGCACAGACATGATAAATTATAGTCAAGTTTTTGTAAATTTATTTGGCGGCCAACTTTATGCGTAATTTTTTTCGTTAATTTCAATATCTAATAACAGAAAGTTATACTGAAACAGAAAGAATAGAAAGCAATAGAAATTTACTCTGAATCTTGGTGTAGTCTCTAAAACTTTCTTAAGAAACGGCACAGAAAAACCGTAGCTCAGTGTAGAACTTAGTCGGTGAAATAGTCTTCTTAACAGATATATTTTAGGTGGCAGTCAAAACTTTAACTCGGAAGATCAGTCTCATCGATAGAAAAGCACTGTCTATACTGTCACTTTTGTGAACTGCAGCAGTAATAATGTATATTGTTCCCTCATGTCTATTTCAGCCCTTTTCTTCAAGCACACATTAAATAGAATGTCTTAAAACGGTCTATGATATAGCCATCCAATCTTAAAGCAGACTAGTCAATTCAGCGCTTTCGGAATGGCTAGCCATTGAGTATATCGCCATCTATCGGCGAGTTTTGGAACGAGGGGCGTGGAGGGTCATCTCGGTGAAATCGTGGCCTAAGGCGTCCATAGCCGATTTATGGACAGATCCTGGGGCATCGCTCGTTATCCAAGCTTTGTTCTTGCTACCACGACAAGAATTATTGGCTACTGATTTTTGAGATAGTGCTCAGCTATATTTCAGATTTTACAGAGCCGAAGATACGACGAATTGGAGATAGTAATGTTTCTTAAGGTTGTGAAAATATACCGGAACTTCGTAGTACGGGACTTACTAAATCAGAATGTGTGAACAATGGAAATTTTATTCTGATTTTACCGCTCGATTTATTTTTCTCTAGCTTTAGACAACAGCATTTATGGTCTAATAAACTAGACTATGATAACGATTTTACTTTATAAGAACAGTATCAAATATTATGTACCTATTATATCGACGATGGAAAACTTAAACGTCGTAAGTCTCAAAAAATCTAAAATACGTATATTTAATACTGCGTCGATTGGTCTCGGATTCATATTTGTAATATAAAAATATATGTCAGTTAACGCCATCCGTATTTTAAAAAAAATGGGTATTTTTGTTGTAACCCTACCAAAAACCTGTGTTTTAGAGGATACTGTGGCTTACGCCATTCTTGCGGTCATCAATATTTTACAAAAATAACGTTACGTACAGCATTCTAAAGGTATAAATTTAATAAAAATATTTGTTATATAAGAAAAACCCCACGGTTACAGCGTCTCAAAAGGTCTGTAAAAAATTATGTTCATAAAACTTGTAAATTAATTTTATAGCTAAAAAATAAGAATTTATAAAAAAGTTTTCACATAATGTTTCTACTGTTGTTTAGATATTGAGTAATATTTTTTTCCTTTCGTCGATATTTAAATTTACTTTGAAGTAATAACGGGGAATATTTTTATGCTCACAAGGTTTTGTTCACTCACTGTCGGTCTCAACTAATTATAATATTCATAATGTTATTATCACAAATGTAAATTTAAATGATGAATATTTAATTTCTAAATTAGAGCAAAATTATTATAGTATTGTTGTTGTAGTAAACATCTATACTAATCTCTGAATCAGCTATCATTTAAGCTGATTTATTTTGAATAAACATTTATTGAGCCGTAACTAATATATATATAATAATGACATAATTAATCAGGATAGCTACAGATATTTGAAATAACTTAACATCACGACAGTATTATCAAGAAGGGTGTAGCAGAGAAGTATAACACCCACAATAGTTAATTTGATTTCGCTAAATTCAACTACAAGAACACATTCGTTATAACGGATTCGTTCCCATTTTCTCTCATGTTTTATATTTCGTATTTAAACAACTTATTTTGTATTTAATCGACTGTTTACAAAAGTATTATATCTACACGTATTCATAAAATAAAGCATACATAATATTATTATCTAAATGGGCATTCAAGCAGGTTTGCGTCAACCTTAGCGGACGATTTGCAGTAAACGGGTCGGAGTAATGAAATGCTCCTGAATTAATTTATTTAATCTTGACAACAACTAAATTTAACGTATAGCTTTTTATTACTTAAAAGCACATGTTTAATTAATTATAGTTGGCTCATATAAATAAAAACTTACATTTACAATTAAGTACGTACGTACATTATATTTAATAATATATAATCTTGAACTAATACTCAGGCTTTGTCTACAATCTGCCTCTAAATTTAATTGCCTGTTTGCACATGTGCTTACATAAGAACTTAAAACAACAGGAACAAAAAGATGAATATTGTTATTAGATGCAGTAATTTTAATATTTTGTAGATGTTTATGATCGTTTGCATAAAAGGTACAAATAAATGTCAAGTTGTATCGTACACCTTCTTCTGTCAGCTTCCATCTGGCTGACAATCTGCCACAAATTTTCTGCTCAACAGAAACACTGCCTTAAGGTTTCTTATTATTATCACCGTGAACATAAATAATATTCAAGACAATAGTCTGAGAGTGCCGTGTTATTACCCGACTGCGTCAGAAGGAGGGTTATTTCACATTGCATTTAATTGTCTTTTTGAAACATTTATCAATAGAATGTATGAAAAGTTTTGTTTAATGTGCTTTGCTCTAGAACATTTATTTTGTTCTATCTTCTACTACTCTGTTGAACATTAGTTTATCAGTTTTGTTTTAGTTGGTTGCCACCGGTCGTTGTTGTTGAAACGATTGTATCATTAACGGCACTTGGTTTTTCTTTGATTCGACTCTAAATTCAGACAATTCATTCTTGAAAAAGATAAAGTGTGCGTAAATACTAAGTTTTATTTTTGTTTTAATTACAATCATTGCTTAATTTTGTAATGTGCGAAAAAAATCTTTCTCTTTTCATTTTGTTTATTTAGATACTCACGCTCCTTCTAAAACGAATGTTATATAGCTGTTTACAATATACAATTTTTAACTGAAGCTTTATTTTAAGTAAACAATAATGACCAATCTGTAAACATACCGTAGTATACTACTTCATGTTTGGTTTCAATTACTTACATCAATACATTACCCGCTGTCTTGCACCTAAACTTGTTTGACCCCATAGCAAGGCATCGATGTATTACAAAGCCGCAGAGTAACATAGTGATATTACCGTTTGTAAATTTCAATTTGACCAGCATTAGTGCAGCCAGGTATTCCAATCAAAGTAGGGTTTATCCAAATAATTAGGTTGTGTACAATGAAATTTGTACAGTCAAATAGAACATAAGAATTAACTTAGCTTGTTCATGCATACTATAAACTTGAGAGAGACTTAATTTAACTGTCTGTTACTCCGCCTATTTTTGAACAATTGAAATATTTGACCAATTAAAATGAATATTGAGATGGAACTAGCCATTAGCCTTGATAAAACAAATGTTATTTTAGCTCCGAGAACTTAGTTTTGTTAATATAAATTGAGTTTTTGATGTATTTATTTTTCAATTGGCGCTGTCATGTGCTTTCAGTCTTGGGAGTAAAGCTCTTTCCAGTCACATTTTTAAAATTACAAATTCCAAATTTGTGAAATAAAATATACGTATCCTATTATACATAAAACTCCTGGCTACATGAACTGCAGCACTTAAAACGCGTGGGCAGTATTGTAAAATTTAAATTAACCTGAGTTCAGTATGGACAAGACACCGGTATTTATATGGGCTAAGTGATTTATTTGTGAATATTTTTACTGACTCTGTTCTCGGAATGGCTGCCAATGATTAATTTGTAGGCTAGTGGAGAAAGTTGACCATGATAAAATCATTGATCCCATTAATATAATGAATTCAGTGTTTTATCCGAAATGAATAATTGTTTTTCTGAAACGTGAAATTGTGATAGAGCCCTATCACAATTTTACGTATTAGAATAAAACTAGTCATAGCTCAGATTACGCATTATATATCATTACGTAAGTAAAATCGTTTATTAAGACACCACCAAAGACATCATCACCCTTACGTATCATGACAGGTGTCAGTATAATATGATAATTATCGATGCAGCTGTTTTGAATATAGACAGACAGATACAATGGGTTTTAGGCGTACGTTTGCAAATAACTTAAAGAGTGCAATTAGATTCATCCATTTTATTAATTTGTTTTGAATTGAGTGCACTTCATTTAAAAACGTAACCACCCCTTATATAAGTATCCGCTTCGCTAAGCATACTATTACTATTTTATAAGTAAGGGTTGTCTGTTGAACTTAAGTAGTTCTTGATGGACTATTGATTCAAGGAACAAAGCCTTAAGTAAAGTGCCAGGGCTTTTGCTTAGCAGCTGTTGGTTCCCACACATTAGTAACTAGAAACCATTGGCTGTCTGGATTCATTGCACTTTTTATAAGTCTTTGAGAAGTTGATTTCCTTCTGCGTAATCATTTTCTGTTAATGCTGTTATTTGAGTTATTTATATCGGTTTCTTGTTACCCTTATTATTTGACTAGCTTCCACCTTCGCTCTCGGCTTTCCTCGCTTAAACTACTTTTGAAACCTATTTCATTTTAGAGGTCTACAACTATCTTTATACACAATATACTCAATTCAGTGGTTTAGCCATGATAGCTTAACAAACTGTGTTAACAGACAATGTTATTTCAAATTTGTAAGATTAGTATATTCGATTTCGAATTACCAACGAAGTTTGTCATCAAACTTAACTGGCCATTTGTTTTGGAGGCAATATCAAAACTTTTCTTGGTCACCGACTGGATATGTATTTGTTTACTTTTTACGTTTCATTCGAACCTAACCTACGAATTAGTTGTAGAATGATTTCGAACAATCAACGTTAATAACTCCACAGAAACGGTACTTTAACTGTTAGTTTAGTTTCTATTACTCATCTTACAGACAGACAGACATACGACAGAGGCGTTAACCTCAAGTCGTTTTTGACACATAGACAGGTACAGCGTAAACCTGATTGTTTCAATGAATACAAAAGCAGTCGCTTTGCGCTGTTAAATAAATGACCTGAAGTCATTTTAACACAATGCAATAAACATACAGAAGTTAAACTTCAAACAAACACGTAAAGAGATTCGTTTCAAAATACCTACAATTTCTGTGAAGTAATGCTAGTGCTGTGATTCAGTTTTGTGGTGAAATTGGGTACCGAAACCATTGGCACAGTATAAATATGTACAAACAGTACGGCTGTGCCGCTTAGGGGTCTCGTCGGTGTGCATGTTTATGTGTGCGTGCCGTTTCGCACGTTTGTAAGCAGTTTCCGTACTGTTTGTACATTATTTAAACTGTGCCACTGGTATAAACATAAAGTATAAAACAGATGTCTAGCGCATCTGCATTTTTTTGTTGATTGTGGATGTTTATGATCCGTAGTCTTTCCACCAACAAACCCTGTTCGGCACACAATTCTTTAATAAAATGTTTTTACAAGCCAGAGTTGCCATATTTAGGACATCATTATTTACGTTTTATAATCAATAATGAAGTGCATACGTAAGTTTTACTTCTGTACTCTCGTTTCCTAGAATCATTACTAATGTAGGGGCGGTAACGCAGTTGACACGCAGCGCCCACGCACGCGGACAATGCGCTTGCTTCATGTTATTTGTGCCGCTTTGTTAACAATTTTGGTGCTCAATTACAATGGAGTTTAAACGACACGTGTAGTGTAAAGGTTTTTGTTAAGAGGTCAGAAAATAAAAACATTATAAGGGCAGCAATGGAATGGGCAATACTATAGAACAATCTCAAAAGAAGATCTTTTGTACTAGGTCTTGATAGACTAGGCGTAAGATATGATGGGGCTTATCAATGATAAAATGATTATAATCATTTAAAAGTAAAGGTAAAGCACTAGTAAAATTTACCACACACTCTATAATTTGCTGGTGGCACTTTTAATCATTCACGAGTGATCTTGCCGGGTCATTATTAAAACTCTCTGGGCGTGACGTAATGAATGATGACTGCGCCCACGCAGCAGGACAATGCGACGCACCGAGTCAACTACGTGTCATCAATGTGTTTGTACAAAATGTACTGTTAACTATGTAAACTATTACTATGTTATCTATCAACTTTTTTGTTAAATCATTATCCCTTTTTATTTCTGATTTGTTCATAACATTAGATGAACTGCGATTACAGGCAGACTTGTATATTTTACTTAACATGCCTATAATAAATATTAACATAACATATTTTATCTAGAAGAGTATGTCAGAGCAATAAAACACCCACACTTCACCTGTTATGGTTAGGTCCCAAGAGATAGGGGGTGAGTCCATCGAACAACATTGTAACTTTGTGCTGCTATTAAAGAATTCCCAAATTCGAGAATCTGAAATAAACTCAACTTAAATCATTTAATCTCATAAACCCCAAGAGGGACGCTTGAATATGTCAACTAACATTATGGTTACAGAGCAAATAAAAATAATAAATAATCTAAAGAATTATATACATTAAAACTAAACTAGTCAAAATAATATGATTTGAATTACCGAAGCTTAGATCAATTTTAATTGAATTGTTTTGGTTCAAATTTAAATCAATCTGAATTACCAAAGCCGATGGTTATTGCATCATTGAAAAGAGCTGGTGAGAAACTCATTTGCACCATCTTTTTAAATCATACAATTTTGTTTGTTTTTTTTTAAATATTGTATAAGTTATAAGTGTAAGTTATTGCAACACCTAATAAAAATATTACATAGTGCGAAGGATTTTTTTGTCAAATGAATAAAAATATAAGATAGTAAATTCCTGCAGTGACTTATTCGACCTGCACCATGATAGCATAGGTCAGTTTTACAAATCCATTGTTAGCCACTATGTTCAAATGCCTTAAATTTAATTTATATTGATTATATTATTTTATTTGAATTAATTCTATTTTATACCCTATTTTTAAGATTATTATTTTAAGTATGTGAATTTAGATTGTAATGTTTTTAATTATATTATTTTTTTCTTGTATTAATCTTGAGTATAGTTTCTTTTTTTTGTTTAACTTGTTTTATACTAATATGATTCGTGTTACCGAAATATCATGCAAGCGGTGTTAGTCTGTAAGTAGTTGTTACACTTAAAAATCTATATATATGAGCATGTTCATTTAAAAATTGTAATTGTGTAAACAACTGTAGCCTTAAATAAATAAATAAATAAATAAGTACGGGCTGTAAGTACGTTTAAAGCAACAGAAGGAAAAAAAGAAAGAGTACAGGCTATATGTGAATACATTTTGGTATGAGAACAGATGTATATAATGCAACGAACAAATTTAATACTTTAAAATACTAATAATTACTTGTTATTCCAAAAATTGAAAACACAAACTTAACAATATTGAACATGAAATACATGAAAGATAATTATCGAATATTTAATTATTGTTCTCATGAATATTAAATTATTGTAATGTAATTTACATTACCAATGAATAATTTCAAATAAAATAAAAGAAAAATAAAATATGAGTAATCAAAAATAATAAGAGCAAAATATAATTAATATGTAAAAATTCAAACAAGTTGAAAAAAAAACCTTTAAATAAAAACGATTAATTGTTAATTGTATTGTTTTTAAGTAATTAAAAAGTATATTAAGTAATCGTTTATTGTTTATTAGCTCCTCATCATAAGATAATAATCATCTTTGGTAAATAACGAGATAAAACGATCTATTGTTAATAAAAAAAATGTTCAACAAAATATCTTTACACGAATCAATAGCATCTGTATACAAAAAAAATGTGGGTGCAATAATCTGTAAAACAAGGGTAGAAAGAAAACGGAGTTTAACATTGATAACACGATCCAAAGCGGAAGTTAAGTTCGTGTAACGAGCCGATTTGAATAAAAAACCCTACGGACTAAAACCTTAAATCGCTTAAATGTCTGTTGACCTCTGACAAAAACCTAATAAGTTTTTAGAGCCCGCTCTGAATGTTCGAAGAAAAGTCTTCGTGTGTCGCAAATTCTTTTTAGCATGTGTGTGTTAGGTGTTACTCAAGCTTTTTTTCTAGTAAGTAATGAATGCCTATGTTATTTAAAAAGGCAATATATATTATATTCAAGGAGGCATAGCTTTTTTAAGATCATAGGAGTTGATAACATTTCATGTTAAAATTCTCAGTAAAAATTTCATATTTTCTAACAAAATGAAATAAAACTTTTACATTTTCACCAATTTTATTTTCCGTTTTCAAATTATTATGTATCCAAAATGGTTTCTTGCAATTTTAGGCAAGTCTAATTCACATTCAATACAATCTAAGTTGAACCATAGTTACTACGATAAAGGTTAAGTGCAGTAAGTAGCGCCAATAAATCCATTACAGCGTCATTTAGGTAATTGCTTACCATATAAGTAGGAAAGGTCAGACGGACTGTGCACAGCTATAGGTCTACTCGATTAGTTGGGGAAATCTATTGGTTGTTACGTCATAGATTAAAAGTAGTACGTGATTTGCTGTGAGCTAACTATTGCGTCTATTATTTATATTTACAGGTTCTGGATAATACTAAAATCAACTTAAGAAAATAATTACTTAATTTCAATCACACACATACTATAGGGCAGATGAATAGAACGCATTCAAATCATATTTGATTCGCATAGTACATAACATATTAATTAAAATTAATTACGCATTTTCAATGTGGCATGTGCGCATTTTTAATTGGGGATGCAATGCTAATTTGAATTCTTTAATTAAATAATAACATCTTAAGCAATGTATAATAACATCCATAATAAAATGATATCATCAATCAATCCACCTCTCAATACCGACGATACTTATACAATTTACTCGGTACAGACTTTAACTTCAGCGCAACTTTCCAGACAGTTTTCTTGTACTTTAAATCAAAAGAAAACATTTTAAATTTGCTGTTGACGGGTGGTTTGGAACGAAATAAACTTTTTGCTTCGGAAATATGACTCACTTGGAAGATAAAAATAGGTACTTGTCATAAACAATCAATATTTTTGTTGCATTGAAAGATAAAGTTCTGGACTGAATTGTATCGCCTTATGAAAATCTATGAGAAAACATTTCACTTCAGAATTTTATTTTATGTTATTTTTTGAGTTTGGTGGTTCTAGCTAATTACGAAAGCAGTTGTTCTTTACTTGTGTTGTAGTTGAATCTTTACTCGTTTTGGGTCTCATAGTATGTGCGAGTAGACCAATTGAAACAAAAGGCCGACGACTCACATGAAAGTGACGCTCTTTACTCGGTGACGCGCTCCGTCAAACATGCACACTTTTGAAAGAAATCGAATGCGAACTGCCTTAGTGAATTTCAAGAACTGTAAATTACAATTGTACAATTGTAATTTACAGTACGAAAAAAGTACAATTGACTGTAGTCAAACTAACACTCTTGCAAGTCCGACATCACAACTATTGGGTTACGGTCACTGCATATTAAAAGGTCTTATTTCAATAACGTCAGACCCGGCTGCAGTCACCGAATAGTAACCGAGCCAAGCCAACTTTGGAAGACTGTAAATGAAATTAACAGCTTGAACACAGCGCTAGCCATCCAACTTACTGCTGAAAATGCTCTTTTTAACGGTCAGGTAGACTATATTTTGTTTTTATACTAACAGATTTTTTTCTAGCTTATTCTCATTCTCATACTAGAATACTTTAAATAAAATATATTATTTCTATATATATATATATATATATATATATATACAGGGTCTATTTTTGAAACGGGGCAGTAAGGGCAAGTACCTTAACCGTTGCAGTTACAGCAAAACGTTCTTAAAAGACCTTCCCTAACTTTTTGGGACATTTTGAACTGCATTCACAGATTTTGTAAAAAACTTACAGTTAGCAAAAAAAATGCAAATAGTTCAAATTTTTTTTTTATGCCAATCGATTCTATTTCATGTGGGGATCAAAAAACTCTATGGGACCATTTTAGCTTTCAGTACTAGAAAAGACAGAAATCGCCAAAAACGTTTCCCATACATTTCGGCAACAGAAACGAATTTCTACGATGGTCTAACATTTTGTTATGGCCTGGAAGTGGTTAGAATTGACTGTAAAGTAAATAAAAAGAATTTTTACCCTCAAATTTAGAATTTGATTCGAAAATCTGTGTGTTATACTTAGTTTCAGCTGAGAAACTTCGTATGAGTTATTAATTAAGGATTTTCGCTAAAATGTCTTCTAATCGTGAAAAAATTGACTTATTAGAAGCGTATTTTGTCAATAATCGAAATGCGGGAGCTGCATTAGTGTGGTACCGCAATAAGTATCCGTTGCGGCATGTGCCAACAAGAAAGGTTATTACAAATCTTTTGAAAAACCTGGAATTGCAGGGTTCTTTCAAAATACGCTTCTAATAAGTCAATTTTTTCACGATTAGAAGACATTTTAGCGAAAATCCTTAATTAATAACTCATACGAAGTTTCTCAGCTGAAACTAAGTATAACACACAGATTTTCGAATCAAATTCGAAATTTGAGGGTAAAAATTCTTTTTATTTACTTTACAGTCAATTCTACCCACTTCCAGGCCATAACAAAAAGTTAGACCATCGTAGAAATTCGTTTCTGTTGCCGAAATGTATGGGAAACGTTTTTGGCGATTTCTGTCTTTTCTAGTACTGAAAGCTAAAATGGTCCCATAGAGTTTTTTGATCCCCACATGAAATAGAATCGATTGGCATAAAAAAAAAAATTGTACTTTTTGCATTTTTTTTGCTAACTGTAAGTTTTTTACAAAATCTGTGAATGCAGTTCAAAATGTCCCAAAAAGTTAGGGAAGGTCTTTTAAGAACGTTTTGCTGTAACTGCAACGGTTAAGGTACTTGCCGTTACTGCCCCGTTTCAAAAATACACCCTGTATATATAGAAATAATGCCATAGAGTATTAAGTCTGCCTATTTACTATTTTGTATGTGCAAAAAGTTTAATTAATAAAATAAACAAAGTCCAAATCACTTATAAATGTTTCTTTCACTAATAAATTTATCAACATTCAAACAAAATGAGAAACATTTTCATCCAAAAATAATCCTGGACTAATACTAGATAAAATCTTTGAAGCTTAGCTACACTAGCCAGCGGAAACTTTTATACCGTGATAGATTTTCATGAAACCTGACACAATATTCCCTTGCATCCAATCCGGTATCTGGCGCACCGAAGAGTAATACATCAACGCCTCCGCGAATCGACGCCTCGTCTTATCACAGAACTACAGCTTCAATGAACTGCTGAGTTATTTCCTTCTCACAGATGTAAGATAAGGTTTTGCGGCAAACAGGCATTTATGTAAACGACTTCTGAAATAGAACAACCAATTGATTATTAATTAATACGAGTATTTAGGCGACTAAACAATGTTATTGATCCTGAGGAAACTTTGGATAAACTATCCATAAAGACTATACTTGCAAGGACAAAACTGGATATTGGATAACTGTTGTCACCATTGCATGTATTTGTTGTCTTAAATATTGAAATAATTTCTTGACATAGACTCGAAGGGGTTCTAGTACAGATTGCGTGCGAAGCCTATTTAAAATCTGGAACAGCTGTTTGACAAGTACCTGGTACCTGAACCCAACAACGGTCAAGACAAATCAGCTGTCTTTAAACTTAAGTAACAAGACTGCACAAGATTGAGTAAAGCATAAATCGAGAAAGCTAGTGCACATACCTACACTTTCCTTTAGTTTCACTAATACCAGCAAAGTTCACTTGGTATTAAATCTGAATAAGTGGCACAAACGCGGACGGAGGCGAGCGATACATCACGCCTCCGGCTATGCTATTCTGTAAATGTGACTAATTTCCAGTCGCTTTCGAAATCGACTAATAGTTTGGCAAGTAACCGGTACATCTCGGATTTAGTACATCCTTATTTCCATACATATACGGTTGATAACTGCTTGGCAAAAAAATTGACAGCTTGCCAGTTACTATCCTCTAGCAGATTTGACAGCTTTACAGGCAAGTAACGCAATTTCTTATGTCAAAATCGGAAACTGGTCATGGAGCAGTTTCTTAGTAATTTTTTGTACTTTGGTGAGATAAAATAATGATATTTAAAAGGTTTTTTTACTTCAGATTAACGTTATACAACAAATCAATAACTGTTTAATACTATGTATGTCATAAAATACTAATTAAATACGTAATGCAATAGAATTTAGTTCATATTATTTTCAGTCATAGATCTCGAGATTTTTCATACGAAAACTAATAAATATGACAAGTAGTAGCACGAATTATGCCAGTCTGGGATATAAAAAGCACTAAATGAAAATAATGTATCTTCAAAATATTGAAACAATAATATTATGTAGCTAGGTTGTAGGCTTCCTCTTTCTCGCCAAACTAAACAAATTTTAATGAATTCTGGCACACGGGTAAGTGCTTTTTATCGACGTAGTTCAAATCTAGTTACTTAATTTAATAAAAAATGAAAAACCTGATTCATTCCATTTCAAGGATGGTGGAAACCTTTGCCCAACAATGGGACAATACAGGTTATGCACCAGATAATGTAACTGCTTACATTCTGTATTCACGTTTATTAATTTATTTAAAGTTTACATTTATAATTTAACGTAACGTAGTGTCTATGTTTATGATAATTTATGTGAGAGAAATAATAATATATTAAAGAAAAATCAGAAGTTTTGAAAATTTTATTATTTCACAGAATTTCAGGAACATTTATTTTCTTCTAATGTTCGCTAGGCTTGCACTGATGAAACTTAAGTCTTAAAAAATATTTAGCTCTGAAATCACCCGCCACTATCATCTTTATCATAATACTATTATAATATAGGTGTGCTGTATTCGTGTATTGCACCTGAAAGACAAAAAACATTACAACACAAGTGAGAGATATTTATATGTGATTTCATCGTGTCACGGAGGACTAAGTAGAAATTATAACGCATACTCACTGTTTCTAGTACATAGCAGAAGCAAAGAGTGAAAATCACATTTATATATCGTTTTTATAGTTGTCTTAAAATACTGTCTTGATCTTAGATATTTGTTTTGTAATAAGGATAACTTTTTTTTCCATCACATCGCGTTCCATTCTTATTTTATTTAATTTTATGCACTCGTTTTATACTAAAGAGAAAATCTCTCCGAAAATACCTCTTACCATAATGACTTATATTGTGTTTGTTGTTATAATGTGTACAATTTTCTATTGATATAATCAGTTAAATAATTTGAATTTTATTGTTTGAATTTGTTGCTTTCTTAATTCAGTTTAAAGCTATTTAAATGCTTTTTGTTGTAATGAAACGTTCCAATTTTCTTCAGCCAAAGACATTAGTTGCCACAGAGTAAACATGCATTTTAGTAGGTGTCAACAAGAAGGTTTTATCAATACAAATAAATAATATTGAATTGTCTGTTTTTATTTTAATGTCGCAACAACAATATTTTTAATATAATGTTATAGTTATTTGCTCGATACTTATTTATAAAATCAGTTTTAATTTATTTAGCTACCACACAGACAAATCCGCGAGCGAAAGTCAGTTCGTTTATTTTATTGTTTTATTCTCGCGAACTACTGAATATTGAACTGATATTTGAGATTACGCTAAACGTCACGGGAATGGAGCTGTAAGGTTTAATGCGGGTCAAAGCGTGGGCGTAGCTATTACTAATTTATAATGAATTCCACGCAAACGAGGTGGCAGGCAAAGTAGTTATATAAATAAATATATGGAGAATGTTTAAGTTAAATATTGAAAGCCCAAAAACTTAATTTATGATTTTGTGTTTATACTATTTATAGCTACATGGCGAAACCTCACGGTAAGCGGCCGCAAATTTTACCTCTAAGGTAATACTAAAAATATTTATTTTTTTTTCTAAGTGTCAGGCAGCAATTTTAAGGCGTCTTTTCACTTTCAAATATATTTTTAAAAATGTAGAAGTTATATTTCACTCTTTACATCAATTTCAAATGTAGTTTAAAAAGTATTATTTTATTGTTAAATAGCTTCTGCCCGTGGTTTCATCCCCGTTAAGTTCGATATTTCTGAGTTATTATATCTTTCAAAATTGAGAAACCTTCCTTATACACTTGCAACCCATAATTTACCCCCTTTGGGAGTTAAATTGCCAAAAAATCTATCCCAAATTCATCTACAAAATTTATTTTATTTACTTTACCTATAATTATGAACATATTTACAGACAGACAAAAATCCAAAAAATATGTTTCGGCTTCTACTGCTGTTCTAGTCTCCTCTTATTATTTTTTTCTTAAATGTCTTTAATAAACAGGCATTTATAATTTCAAATTTTATTATATGTATGGATTAGCTAATAATCATAAAACCATTAAACCTTTTATTACGACTCAAGTTATTTCAACCACAGATAAAACATCATTAACTAATACAGTGCGCGCCACAACTCAGTAAAAAATTAAAAACCAAAATAATTTTTACTTCTATTGAAACTATAACACAACAATAAAAGTGGATAAATTTGTATATTCCTCGTCCTATTAAATAAAAAATAATTTAATATCAGTTAATAATTTACAAATTGGTCATTTCCATTTAGTTTTGCCTATTGTCGTAAGCCATTAGTAATAACACGCACTCTATTTTTTTGCTATTTTGAAATGAGTTTTTAAGCGTAAGTATTAATATCAGGCAAGTAACCAGGAGAGTAATCCGTGGTTTCGTTATGTCAAAAATGCATGTTTTGAGTGAAAGAATTACTAATTGACAGAAACTATTTGTTAAGAAACCAAAATCTCAATAAGCGAATAACCCCACGGGTCCCACTGCGCTTTAATTACTTACAGTTACTGTACATCAGATTCAATGATTATTTAAAGCCTTAAGAGCTTATTACACCTTCCTAAATATCGGGCCCGATATTTAGTCATTCCTAAATTTAGGAAAGTTTAATCGCATTTAGGAAGTTAGCATCCGATTTAGGAAGCGATTTAGGACAAGAATGGTTTCCGACGTTCTAAATCGATTTAGGATCCTAAATCGGAAGAGTGTAATCACATTTAGGACGCTCAGTCGCCGCTCGCCTGCCGTCGCGAGCGCACGTTTGGATGAGGGTTGGGATATTAAATCTGTAAATTTTAAATCAGAATACGAGTTTCCCGTTGCCAGAAAACACAACGTTACGACTAATCTCTGCTATGCACTGATAATATTTTTTCTGATTTAATAATATATCATCATAGCGGATGGCGGAGTGGGTATAAGTGTACCTGTCTGCGACGCCGAGGTCGCGGGTTCGATTCCCGCTTAAGACAAATCTTTGTGTGCATGAACATGGGGGTTTGTCTTAGTCTGGGTGTTTCAATGTATAATAAGTATTTATTTACAAAAGAAAAGTATATAATAATATGTATTAGTATCAGTTATTCTAGTACCCATAGTACAAGTTCTTCTTAGTTTGGGACTAGATGGCGTTGTGTGTAAGTTGTGAAATATTTATTATTATTTATTATTTATAGTGTTATAAATTATAACACTATGAATAATAAATTATTATAAATAAAAAAAATTAAACTAATTCTTTTGAATCCATTCGAACATAATTTCTGAAGTCATCTGGTTCTAAGACCCTCATAATGTTCATGCTTGCTAGATTTTGACGCATTAATAATAATCTTTCACCCATCAATAATATCGGGGCCATTTCGTCACACTTCTTTTCACTCGACACGTCCGTCACTTGTCGCTCGTCCTTAGCGTCTGATTTAGTGTCCTAAATCAGTGAACGTGTAATCAGGCGCTTTGGCGACTGAATTTCTTGTCCTAAATCGGACACTAAATATCGGGCCCGATATTTAGGAAGGTGTAATAAGCTCTTTATGCTGAAGCAATCAATTTCCGATTTCAGACCCACGCACTTTCATGTACTTTTGAATCAAGTAAGCAGATGAAATGCAACGATTTAATGCTGTGAATCGTTTTCTGTAAGTAAATGTTCTGAATTGATAGTTAATGAAAGGTATTCATTTTATTAGTAATTTATAGAGTCTGCTAGTGATTGCAGCTGGAGAAATGCAGCGGAAAATTGCAGTGTTTTTAGTTTTAGTAAAAAGTTAATTTATTATTTTACTTATTATATAATATACTTATTTTTAAAATAAGCATATCCTTTTCCTCTCGGAGTAAACAGTTTTCCTTTATTTTTCTAATAGACACCATAATTATATTATCGTAACATTATATTGATTGAAAAGTTTCATACGTAACGATAAATAATTAGATCAGGTGTTAGAAAAAAAAAACTTTAAGGTTATAAAGTTTTATGACACCAGACATAGCTGCGAAGTAATTCGATTTCGGATATTAAACTAATAGTAAGTGAAAAGCAGATGAAAGTCATCGCGATTGTACAAACTGCTTAAGCTGATTGCCGAACGTTTTGATGCGATCAGCTGTACGTTTGCACCCGTCGAATACGTTTGAAACATGCGCCATGATTCAATTAGAATTTTAGTTGAGCTCAAAATCAATCTCATAGTTTGCAATTGAATGTCTTACAAATGAACTAGTTATCAACACGTAGCTACTTAATACCTGTTATTAAAGAAAATTAACAGCCTTTCTTTGGAGAGCAAACGAGGTGTTATTGTATACCTTAACACCTAGTTTGCACTCCAAAATAAGATCGTACTGATCGTAGCACATGGCGAACCATCGTCTCAGCCTACCCCCGTGGGATAACAACGTGATTCTAAGTAAGTTTGTGTGTACAATAATCTTTTACCAAAAATTCTCAATCCACACAAATTTGTATTTCTCTATCTCTTTATCATTTAATTTTTTTACGAGACAAAGATATCAATATTATTTATTATATTATAGATAAGTGTTAAATTTAAGTTTATCACGTTAATAAATTCGGCACTTATTCATCGGTCATTGAAATAATTGAATTTGAATCGATCGATAGCCGTCAGTCCTTAGCTATGAAAAGACAAATATTGACTTTATGGCTATAGCCAAAGAAGGTTCTTAGCTGTAACCATGCCGGTAACCAGACGACTTGATATTCTCTTCAATGAGGGCTAGGAGAGCTGCGGGTTGTGGAGATGAAAAAATATGTAACGATTATAATTTTATCATGACAGACGGAGAAAACTTTACTATCATGTTTCAAAACTGTTGCAAAAATCATTTAAAGACATTTTAAAGTAGGAGGAGAGAAAGCTGTGTTATTTACTATGTGCCAACAAACCTAACGAAATGTTTATGTAAGATTCTTTGAAGCCCTATTGCTGTCAAAGTTCTATTTCAATCATTTGAATGATTCATAGAATTACAATTTTAATATCAAAACAAAAAGCTAATTCTGGAGTTATTTGAACTTTGATCAAAGCAAAAGAAATGACGGTAAAGCCTTATTAAACCAAAAAGCTCGTTTTTTCTCTGTAAACTTCCGATTGAGATATTAATAGTAGACGCTAGAGTGCCGTGTTTTCATACTTACGTAATATAGGTTTAACTTTTATATTTATCAAGTTTTGACCTATTTTTATAGACCAATCATATCTAAAACATGAACAAACATGCATGTTGGTTCGTGGCCATTTTGTCAAAATTATTTTAATAATTTTTTGAGTTTTATTTAAATAATAATTTTGAAAATATGGGAGCCAATAAACATGCATTTTATTGTTTTAGATATGATTTGTCTATACAAATAGATACAAATTTAATAATATTAAAGTAAAACCCATGATTACTTTTGTATGGAAAACAGCATAGCAATTGTTCTCCTTAAGCTTACTTTCAAAAAAAAATCCGATAAATGCGAATTATTAATAAAAAGAAGTAACAGAGGTAAATGGCAAACAAATTACTCGTTTTGGTGAATTACGTCAGTACACACGGCTACACTTCAAGCTTATACATTTTCAATATAATCTGGTCTCGTGTTGTGGGGGAGCCTATACATTAGAAGACCATCTTATACTGGCAATGTATAGCTTAATGTGTAGCCGCGTGAACTTGTGTTTTTATAACTTTTATCAGTGCTTCGGCCGAATTTCGGAGACAATAATTAACCTGGGCAAGACCAAATAAAAAGCAATTGGTTTTTAAGCGTTTTAAGTTAAAAAGAAAATGAAACTCAATTCGATGATGGAGGCATTGATGAGTAACTGGGAGTTATTTTCCTTTGTTTTATTTTGAGTTAAAGATAAGTTGTAATTAAATTGTTGTTCAGATAAAATTGAGTCAGTTTGTTCTTAGATGGGTTCTTTACTCTTTCTTGTGTGATACTTTATCTGTCTAATGAGAATAACTGACTTTATTTATGAACCCTTATTATGAAGATAGTAGTTATATACATATAAGGACCAATTTCACGTGATGTATAAATTGTTACTTTGCAACGATGAAATAAACATGTACCAATAATCATACATATTAAATATCAATAAAGATAAGCGGATAATCAAATTTTTTTAGCACGGCAACATAATCACCAAGGTTTAGTTATTTGTGCTATTAATAAATATTATTATCTCATTGCAACAAACACATTTTTCGCCACAGCACCACAAAAAATTCAGCATCATGTAACCCGGCGTGACACTTCATTATTCATAGTATCAATCTCAAAAAGCAAACAAGCGCACGTGGCCACACCCTTAAGAACAGCGTCTTCATTGCCCGCGGATCTCGTGGCCCCACCAGGGTCGTTTAAGCAAATATTTGAGTGAAACAAGCATTGGAAATAAACTGTGTCTACTATCAGTACTATAACTCCGGCCCTTGGTTCCGTATCAATTGTCGAGATAGTTTGCCTTACCGAGTGTTTGCTCACTGTGAGACAAGGAAAACTAACTGAGTAAAGACGGCATTTGCATTTGAAGATCGCAATTAGAATTGTGTTATTGTACAGATATAGCAGTAGAAAGCTATAATAATCGAGATAGTAAAAATGATTAGTAGTAGTAGTAGCATTTTATACTGATGTGTGTAAACAAACAGGGGCTTGCATAACGAGCGTAAGATGGATCTGGCGTGTGTCTTCATATTGTGTATGGAAAATATGACAAAAATAAGATATATCTCACGCGCGTTATGCTAAATAACCCGCCCGATTGAAGTCATATTCATTAATGTCACGGACCTATTAGTCTTTGTAAAAGCTTTATTTAGTGATAGAGATTATTATATGCGAAAAACAGTATAAATCAAAAATACAATCTGTGCCCTATACATATACGAAGTGAATGAATCAGGAATTACAGCCTCTGATGAACACTGTTCGTTTTGGGAGTTTATTTACATTTTCACATTTTATGCTCACCCCTAGCTATGATATTTGACAAGTCTGCAAATCTCACAAGAGCGAGATATTATACCATGATGATGATTTTAGGATTAACGTCTTATAAGGGTCTTGAGGGTAATCAACTGCAGTCGACATTATAAGGCTTCTATTTATATAGAAGATTTTAGGAATAATTATTTTGGGATATAAAATATTTAAATGAAAATAATGAAATATACCTATCATTCACTAGTTTCCGCCCATGCTGTCGAATATAAAGAAGGCTTTTCGTACTCCCAAAGTTCACGAAGATCGGCTCAGTGTTATTAAAGCGTAATAGAATGACAAAAGACAGAGTGAAGAACTTTCAAATCTTTAATATTAAGTAGTAACGATGATGATATTTTTTATAATTTATTACTAAGTTACATGATTTAAGCCACAACTATTTGAGTACCGATTGAGTCAGTTTCTTTTAATAACAATAAAGTTGTCACTCAATACTTGTGTACATTTTACATCATATTTTCCCTTCGAATAGTCCATGCAGATCCCTTGGGCCCTGCAGTATCAATCAGGGCGTCAATCCCTCAGCGAGTGATACTTTCTCAAGCGGGTGTTGACACAGTAAGATTTCCTCCCAATGAGAGACATGTTGGTTTAGATAAATAGTGCGTGTCACCGCTATGAGACGATGAGGTGGGCCAGTCGATTTTGTTTAAATGGTAACATTGTCTTGTAATGTTGGTGACCTTATATATCATTGTGTGTTTTTGTGTGAGACAAATAAATAACATGGAAATTCACATAGCATAACAACATGACATAACAACGTCAATTTTACCTAGACGAGTGTGGTAGAGGTGGATAACACCATCACATTTCACCTGTTATGTTTAGTTTATATCTGCTATTGTGCACCGGCCACAATAGCAACTTCGTGAGAGTGAGGATTTCCTGATGGAAAAACCAAAATATCACTTTTTCCCGACCAGGGAATCGAACCGTTGGGAGGTCGCTCACGCTTACCACTGGCCCAATAAGACAGATCCGGCTAATTCTCATAGCCTATTGATGGATTGATTGATAAAGATACTATACTTTATATCAAAATCAGAGAGACAAAAATCGAGCCAAAAATGTAATTTACAAATAAATATTTGTGAATTTGACATACAGAGTACACATGGCTGGAGCCGCTGGTGGCAGAAAGTCAAATATAGTCCAATACACCTATTCGGTAATTCAATGTTGTTTATAACACTTGCTAAAAGTGGCGGAGGGAATTTCATTTTCCCGGGAAAAGTTTGTTTTATGTTAACTTGTGTATCAAATTAGTCTGAGGTTATGATATAAGGTGGCATTTTCATTTGTTTTTAATAACGTTACGTGTTTTAATTTTAATACCAGTACGAAATTGAAAATACAATTGTATGAAAAAGGTACTTTTAAATTATTTTTCGTACGTAATCACCGTACACATTAAAAAAAGTTAAGGGGATTTCAGGTTTTTTAAAGAATATATAAAAACTTGAGATTCCCTGAGCTTTTGTTAATTGATTAGTTTACCTTATCTTTCCTTGCTGTCAATATGATGAACTTTTTAACATTTTATTGCATTCTAGCAGGTATAAGGACTTCTTTATCTTCAAGGTTGAAAATGGTTACTTTCTGAATAACGTCGACAGTTATTTACTTGTTTGCTCAAATATTGGGAACAGAGTTTGTTTTTAAACTCTTTTTCTCTAGGCCGCTAACCAAAAGTAATTTACTTACAAAGTTTTTGCTGAAAACAACAATATTTTTGGGGGAAACTTTATTACGTTGTAAAGTTCCTGTAGTGCGAACTAGTCGTAAAAGTTGATTGAGGAAAGGCAAAAGCAAAGGTTTAAAAATGTAGGAGCTATTTCTTGATAAATATTTAAGAGATGTTTTGGTGTATGTTTTCTTTTGCAAGTTTTCACCTATAAAAATATAAATATGCTAAAAGACATGGTAGACAAACTTTTTTACCGTTGCTCAGATGCTAGATGTTCGTTCCTATAATTACTATAGGTTTATTTATTTCTACTGTTACATAACATCACACATGAAATTGAATTGTCGAACTAAATGATTTGCTAATTACAACTCGTACTTTGTATTATTAGTTGAAGTTTCGGTACCATCTAAACTTTTTAATGCCTATGGATTATTTATCAAGATTAAAGCTATATTACACAAAAGACTTGAATCACTTTATTTATAGCTAAAAACTGCATTAAAAATTTTGAGTAGTTTAAAAGATCGCGTACAGACATCAGCGGCAGCCACTTTGTTTTTTTGTCCTATGTAAAAATATTTGACTTTTTTTTTTAATACGTTCTATAACTTTGCAATACAATGTGCCCATTACAATCAAGACTATTACTACTTGTCTTTCCTAGAAATCGCCATTCACCGCTCACTAGAACAGTGACTTTGGTATTTGTGGACAAGCCACCTGTCTGTTTATGGGCCTGACCTTTCAATAAATACCTATTTGAGTCGTAGGAGTGGTCCCGATGAACTTAGCGCCAGACAGATTGGACGCTACATAGATTCCGGTCGATAAATTTTGAGTGGATGTTGGTAAGCTTATTCGTCAATCATTTATTTTAGCAGAGCTTTGAATACAGTTAATTTAAATGATTATTTCTTAGGTATCAGCAACACATTTTATTTTTGGAGAATGATTCATCGTTTATACATATTATTATAATAACATTATAAATTTGCCATGTCTGTACATTAAGGATATTTAATAAAATATAAAACAAGGAGTGTTTATAACAGCATAGAAGCCAAAACAAATTTAACATATTTTTTCGAATATTTGTCAGTCTGTCTGTCATTTCATCAATTTTGAAGGACATTGTACGAAAATCTGAACATTTGTTCTCTACAAGACATTAACTAACATTAAGATATATTTTTGTAAATTCCACTCCAAAGGGGGTAAATTTGGGATTGTAGGTGTATGACGGAAGATACTCAATTTTGTAGAAAATAGCATGAAAATATTGGACTCCACGTGCACGGGCAAAAGCTAATGAATAAATAAGAAGATTACCTATAAAATAAATCCTATCAATCCATCATTCAATGTATTCATGATCCATCTTAATATTAATTTAGCTAAATCTAAACTACATTTTAAATAGTGTGTCAAGTTTAAGCAAACTTATCCCAAATAATAATTTTGATGGACACGTTTTGTGAATTGGCCATGAATCTATTCGTCTAATAGTAGATAGGTACATAATGTTAGTGTGTCGTACAGTTTATTTATGAGCTTTTAAACATTCCGAAAATCTATTCGTATAAAAATATTTCAACCAAAAAACACATACAATCTTCCTCGAAGTATAACAAAATAGCTAGCCACAATAATAGATGTTGTTTCAAGTCGATCTAAAACATAAAGCAATAACAATAAAACAAATCACAAAGCTTCTCAAATAAACGAGCCAACCGCACAAGGACATCGCCAAATTTACACTGCACTCCGCTACACTAACTATTTTACCCATACACCATTACCAACATACATCTACCCTCACTAAACCAAAATTGACCAGTCATTGTCTCTTAGTGCAACGAAATAAGAATTAAATTTGATTAATGAAACATTTTGGACTGGATTTCTTATGTTGGTGTTTTTGAGTTCCTCTTCCACAAGTTTACTTTAAACAGTCGTTAAAGGATTATAACCTTTGTCTTTATGGTGATAAGTTCTTCTTTCTGCATGCGTAGGTGTGACGAGTTTATGAAGTGTTCGTTTTCGTATGCAAATGGTTCATTTTGAGTTTTATTTTTTTCGTTGAATAATTTAACATGTTTGTCGCTTCTGTTGCATTGATTTGAACTGGTTTAATTCTGTTTAGCTCTTTAAATATGTGAATATGTAGGACTTTTTAAAATAGAATTTAACTTAAATGCATATCGGGGCGAGAATACTTAGTAACATACAGATGCTACACGTATCTTTTTTTAAAAGCTTACTAGTAATTTTCAGATACTAATCAAAAATATTCTTGCTAGCCCCCTCCAGCTAAGCGTAATTAACTTGTGTAAGGAGGAAGTCACGTGTAATAGCACGGACTCTTTTTTTAGTATTTAACCTTAAAAAAATGCGGCAGCGCCTTAAGGAAGATTTACCTATCTAAATAACAACTTAATAAATTAACACTATTTCTTTTTTTTTCACAGGTATGCAAAAAACGCAAAAAAAATATAGGTGCCACTGCGAATGCCATTGCTTCTAGTAAGGTAAGACTAGTTTATTGACATAACATATTAAGTAGCACTTTTCCAGCACACATACAATAACCGATTATTATATTGTTTTCAATAATATTGTTATGTGACTCTACCACACGAGCCTCTCACAACGCCAAAATGACATTACAAAGCCAAGATATAATTACCTTCTTACTACCAGAGCATAGTGCGATCTATCTTCCTAGTGTCCCCTTTCCTCTCTTTTTACGATACCCCCGAGAACCCATTGAATAGCTTTGGAGCCATACCCACCATAATTAATAGCCAGGCTATAATTCCTGGCCATTTTGGACGTCAGCTCAACCTATAGCTTTATTCTACGAGATATGAATCGTATCATGGAGGATACATCCAAAAGTTTAACTATAAAAATAACTAGTGGTTTTATGTGAAAAAATATTTTTGGGAAAATAAAAATAATGGCGGTCGCCAGATAGATCTTTAGTAGAATACCTTAAAAATAATAAATCCTTAAGGTAAGTTAAGGTATTTTTTTTGCTAAAAGTGATAACATAACACCAAAAACCTAATCCCTGTGTCTTGGGCTATTTTCAAAAATATCACAAGCAAAGCAAAACCAAGCTCAGAAAAAAATACACAAAATTTATAATATCCTGAAAGTGAATCGAATCCACCTCTCTATTTAGGTATACTATGCAGTTATTAGTAGCAATGTGTCCATTAATTACACCACATTGCAATAAACGCAATCAATAAATAAATACCTCTAGTTAATCCTACTAATAAAATTCATGAAACAAAACCATTATAGAAGCTACTCTTACTTCTAACCCTAACTGAACTGATTGCCAATTACCAGTGCTCTGTATAAGACAAAACAATCAGTAACTGGCGCTAAGCTAATGAGTAGCGACCCGCAAAGTAACTACCAATAAAACTTAATGTTCGCCGATATTTGATAACTTAGTTCCTTCTTGAGTTACACAATCAGAACAAGGGCTAGGTGACTAGCGTTTTAGAATAGAATAGAATAGAATAGAATATCATTTATTTCTGAGTATATGGTATTACAGGTTTTACAATTAATACAAATGGTTCACATATACTACCGTAGCCGGTGTAGAAATATTACAATTTTTACCTTATAATCTATTTATATACTATTTTACATTTAAATAAATTAAATATGTTATTATGTTAATATTTTTTCTACCTTTATTTATTCTACATTACAATTTATAATCCATAAAATATTGAATTGAGTAGAAACATTTAACTCTTTTTATTACTATAAATCTACACATTGCCAAGATTAAACATAATCGTGTTTTATATTCGTACACAATGTAATTTTGAACTTGGAAAGTGTTGTTCTTCGGCCTTCTTTTGACCATGGGGCCGCACGTGACCACAATGAATGCAAAAAAAGCCTTCAAGTGCTTTTAAGATTTAAGTGATTGGGATTCGTAATTGTAGTCTCATTATAATGAAAAGGTTATTGAACTTATAAATTTGACAAAAGAGCTCGATCATTCTTTAAACTTGCACCACACCCCAAGTAATAAAGCGAGTATTAAGTGCCAAGTATCGTGTTGAAACGTCGAATCGCACTGTCCGTTGTAACGCATTATTGAATGTACACCGTGTACAGTGTGCTGTGTACAGTTAAACAGTTGTACGGCGCTGTACAACACCGATCGTATCGTGTACGGTAATGTACCGGACACTATTAATTTGTGCTTACAATTTAATGCATTCTGGAATGTGACTGTTTATTTGTGTCGTTTGTATTTTGTACTCGTATTTAATGCTCTTGATTCAGCACAGTTGTTAATGACATAAAATCGCATTAATTCAAATTCAAATTCAAATTCAAATCATTTATTTTCATAGGCCCCAGGAGGCGCTTGAACACGTCAAAACATTACAAAAAATGATATAAAAGTAAATAATAAATAATACTAAATTATACTAATTACAATGATTTGAATAACCGGGGCTCAGATTAATTTTAATCAAACTGTTTAGAATATAATTAAAATCAATCCAAGTACCAGCTCCGATGGGTATTGCATTATGGGAAGAGCTGGTGAGAAACTCATGTGCACCATCTTTTAAAATGAAAAATATAACAATATAAAAGTACATAAAAAAAAATCACATAAGAAGAGCAATTCATTTCCAAATACTATTATCATTTATGTAGTCTGAAATACTATAGTAAGCTTTTTGACATAATTTAGTTTTAACATATTTTTTAAATTTACCTATTGATAATTCTATTGCGTCTAAAGGAAGTTTATTGTAAAAGCGTATACATTGACCTGGAAACGAGTTAGAGATTTTATGGAGCCTAGTAGTGGGCACAGCGAGTTTGTTTTTGTTCCTTAGACTACTAATGTCACATAAACAGCAAAAAAGATAAAACGCAATGTGAAATTGCAATTCCGTACACGCATGCAGATTACTAAATGATAACATAAAGCAAGTAATCTATGCTATATTGTAAAACTAATTAAAATTTATTTTGCAAATGATGTACCATGCAAAATAGTATTAGAAACCTTTAGACCGGTTAAGATATTATATATTGAATCGATGTTTTATTTAATCAGTCGGTCACAGTGCACAGCACACTATCTGGATGATTACTAACCGAAATTATTTTATTTAGTTATTTAACTTTCTAAAACAAAAATTAATTAGCTTTTTCGGTTGGTTGATATTTGTAAATCATCGTCAAAATGAAGAAGTGGAGAAATGTGTGTAAAACAGAAGAAAATTATAGTTTTAAGGTATTTATTATTTTTATTTATTTACTGTTAGACAACATATAGTTAACAACTATGTTAATTATTATACATAAATCTCAAGACATTATTTTAGTTTAATAAAAGGGAAAAAATCACCTGGTTTCGGTTTATGCGCACATTAATTTGAATGTCCAGTAAACTTAGGATAGTACAAAGACTGTAACAATAAAGATAAATTAGGGTGCTTGCGATAGGTAAGTAGTGCTCTTTTACCATTTTTTTAAAAGTGAGCAGTGTTTTACATTGTCTCACTTGTATTGGCAATGCATTCCATAAACAAACTGCTTGGACAGTGAACGACTTGTCATAGAATGTGGAGGAATGCATAGGCGTAGGTACTTAGCTTGTAATTTTCCGATGATCTCAAGAACTTGTAATGTGTGTCATCAATCATATTGGGGATTCGTGTGCTGTTTATTATTTGTTATTTATATTTTGTTTAAGTTTTGATTTTACTTAAATATAATAAAGCATTTAAATACGAAGGACAGTAATTACCGTGTTAATTTATGGCAATGTAAAGAATAGTGAAAATATAAATTTTAAACCTTTTTTTGTGGCATTCTGTGTCAAAAATCAAACCGAAAAATACATAAAAATATAAAAATCCGATAGTTTTAGCCTTGCCGAGGGTAAAAGCATATTTAATTCATCGTTTTAAAGATCGTAAACATTCACGCATCCAATTTCACTTCTTCAAGATTTGAATCAATTGACCAAACTGATCCACCCTTGACCCACACTTTATACTCGTACAGCTTTCATAAATCACACCTCAATCACAAACAGTAAAGCATTACATCTTCCGGTGCATACAAACGCACACACAATGCACAATTTATTCTATTGCTATACAAAAGCATTTAGCGCCCATCAGTTCTAGGGTGCTTTTCCACCAGAGTTGGAATATGCTATGTTGCAATAGATGCGTTCGATATCCATCAATCATATTCTTCGGTCTATAATAAGGGTGCTATTACACCAATCGATTGATCGGCGTTGATGTACTGCAGTAACACCCTTACTTAGCACTGTTGAAAACGGGTTAAACTATTATACTGGGACGCAAATATTTTTCACTAATACGAGACAGAGCTAGCTTAGTAGTAACATTTCTCGTAAGTCTCACGCTTAGGCGTTGTCCTACCTAGGTGACCAACAGGTGCGACGATACGCGATGCGATTCCATACAAACGCCTTTGTTTCTGTAGCAACCGTCGCGTTTCAACGCTTGCAATGTATGCGTTCGAGTTGATCGATTACGTTAAACAACGGGTTAGCATCATTAGTAGTTCGGTAGCTTAGCTCTTATATTCTGGCTGCATAGATGGATAAGCACACTGAGGTCTTATATCATCCGAACACGAGGCTCTCGAACAAATGCAGCGTTCAATCGCCGTAGGTGTACGGTGGATTCGCTTGTTACCGCCTTTGTTTGAGCGCGGTATGTAAGCTGATCGTATCGGACTATTGTTGTATCTGTAGTAAATTATAGTTTGTACTATTTAATATCTTTGGTGTTTTGCTTTGCATTTGTGTTAGAACAACAAGAAGAAATATCATAAATGCTATACTATTTTAGACGGAAAACTTTAATTTTGAAGCGTAAGAGGAAATACGTATACTTATTAAGGGTGTACCCTGCAGTGCATTTCTCCATAAAAACGTATACTTCTATTATTCTTCCTGGATAAATAGCTCTAGAGCGATCAGGTTCCTTTAATAAAATTAAAGTCAACTGTAGGCGTAATCTCTGTGCTTTTTGTATTTTGTTATAACTATAATGGGTTATAAATAATTACTAACATAGATCATAAGATAATTATTATTAACACGCTATGGATGTAAATCTAAAATAAAATTGTAATTAAAAAAAATAATACGATTATTATTAATCCCTATGTCTGTAAACCTCTCTTAAATAATATTTTATTCGACGTTATTCAAAAAAAATGTTTAGTGGCTAGCTACCCACTTTAGAAAATGAAGCAATACAATCCAAATATATAAAACAAAATAAAAGCTCTAAACTCAGATTAACTCATCTCAACACTCGACTTGACACCAAAACCATAATTATGAGGATCTACTAATTTCCGATTCGTGAGGAACGCGCGAGAGGAAAGCCGAGCCGGTCACGACAAGAGCCGATGATAGCCGAAGGTGCGAGCTGAAATAATGGCCCCTTATTACTTCTGCATTCTTCAGGCTGACGAAAGTCGTGGGTGGTATACAGGGTATTTTTAATCATATAAAGATGATTTTTAAAGGAAGCTTTTACACAAAAAATAAGTTGTTCAGAATAGTGTAAAAGCGACTGGCTTCTTGAAAACATTGTTGAACACTTTTTACAACATTTGTTACGATTATTATTATAATTTTGACGGGAATTAACGCGAAACATGCATATTATTTACCTTTTGGCTATACGTTTCGGCAACGGGTTACACCGGCCGTTTTCTATAGCGTACTGAATCAGCAACTCTCCGCCTCCGTCAGTGATGTCGATGAATGTTCATCCACCCTCACTTTTTGATTTTTTGATGTGAAGCCCTTACACACTACACTAACCGTATCGGCATCGCGGAACGGACCGGCATTCACTTTATTAAGGGTTTTTGTGATCGCGATCACCGGATTCCATGCCCCAGATAACTTGAAGCCGTCTTCACGATTGAAATTTATATGTTTTCTAATTTCAATCGCTTCGCGCACTACTCTTGAGTAATAGTGGCGATCTGTAGACAGGACTTGTGGGCGATGGAATTCAATCCAGTGATTGGTGTCAGGTTGTAGGATGTGTTCCGCAATTGCAGATTTGGTGGTCTGGCGGTTTTTCACAGCGGCGATATGTTCCTTGAGCCTTTCCGATATATTTCTTTTTGTTTGGCCTATGTATGAACTACCGCAGCTGCAATCTTTTTTATAGACACCTGGCGTTTGTAGTGGCAAAACATCCTTCGGTGTGCCCACCATGCTGTTGACTTTGGTCGCTGGAGTGAAGACAGTTGGAATGGAGTATCTCTTTAAGACTGCACCGATCTTGTCTGTCACGCCTTTGACGTAAGGTAGGTATGCAGATTGTCTTTTTACCTCCGGATGTTTTTGTCGCATTGAAGGTCGCTTTCGACCTGTATTCACCTGGTATCCGTTGTTTTTGAGTACCTCCTGGACATGGACCAGCTCTTGTTCAACATGCTCAGGGTCACAGAGATCATAAGCTCTGTTTTTTAGTGACGTCATCACGGATTGCAGGTGACGAGGGTGGTGATGCGACGTTGCGTGTAGGTACCTATCTGTGTGTGTAGGCTTACGATAGACACAGTGTGATAAGGACCCATCTAATTTCGCAGTCATTCTGACGTCGAGGAAAGACAACGATCTGTTCGTCTCCATTTCACAGGTGAAACTCATGTTTGGATGGATCGAGTTCAGATGTTTTAGATATTGATCTACCTCAAGACGACCGCCTTTGACTATGCTGAACACGTCATCGACGTATCTTTTCCAAAGCCGGATGGTCTTTGGGCCAAGGCACAATGCCTTCTCTTCAAAATGTTCCATCCAGAGATTAGCAAGTACGGGGGCTACGGGACTTCCCATTGCGACGCCATCTATCTGGAGGTAATGTTGGCCTTGGAAAAGGAAATAGTTGCCCTCGAGGCACTGTCGAAGTAGGTCGATGTAGTTAAATGGCATCTCGTTGTCACTCAACTTGTCCTTAACAACGTCCAGGCACTCCTTAATTGGAACATTGGTAAACAAAGACTCAACGTCAAAACTCACCATTATTTAATTTGTTACGATGTTTTTAAAAAATTAACTGTATTTTTTTTATGGATAATTTAAATGGAATTCGTGTAGTGATCCAAATGGCCTCAAAAAGAAATTATACAGGTATTAATTTCTTAATTTAATATGAATACCTACTGATAGATAAATTAACTACCAACACTGGCAACGGAAGCAATGGATTTACAGAGTACAGTACAGAGACAAAAAATACAATCCTTAAACAAAATCTCGTTACTATAAGTAGGTTGACTTATTAAATGCTCTTGAACAAAAAAGGTTTGGCATTATGAAAACTGCGCATAAGATTAATATTTTTATAGTTTTTTTAAAATAACCCTGTATAATACCTTTGTACTATTGCCTTGACATTTAAACTCACGTGGGATTGTTTTCTGAAAGTGGGTTTCAATGTTTCTTAATGTACGTAATGAAAGATGGCCTTTTCTCAATGAGTAACAAGCATGTTTCGCTAATCTAAGTATAATGTAAAAAACTGCAATACATACGAAAAAGGTACGGAGTAAAATTGCTAGTTTAATACGCAATAGATCAGTTAACTATAAGTTAGAGTTTTGTGTACTGAGTTATTATTATTAATTTGTTTTTTTATAATCTCGGCTTATGCCGGTTTTTTTTAAAAAAAATATTATTACTCCATTTCACTACTGTACTCTTTAGTTAAGCTAGCCGTACTTAGTTCATGAATGAATGATCACCTTGATTTGACTCAATACTACGGGTGCCAATATTCAGGCGGAAATACAGCTAGCTTTAAACAGAGGGGCATGGAGAGATATAGTGAAGAGCAGCGTTTGTGATGGTCACAACCCCTCAGCTTTGAGTATACGACCAAGAAGAATTAGACTCTATTGAGTTTTCCTCCATGCTTAGGAGACCATGGAAATTTGAAGATTTTAATAACAGAAGACGTTACGGGCAGTCAGAAGTCAGAAAGTTTGCTAACTGGAATCTGCATTGTACGTATCGCTCCTCTGATTTTAGCTGAATCTCGTAGAGTAAAAGGCGACGTGAAAATATCTCATTACAATGAATACTGTCATCATACTTAGCTAATAAATAATAAGACACAATCACAGCTACCAATAGACTAATCCCTATCATTATCTCGTAATGATTGATATAACTGTCATCACGAGTACTAATGATTCTATCATTACCGTTAATGATGCCACACGTCAAATTGACAGCTCCTCAGGTAAATAATAAAGCGGGCGATGAAAGAACACTGAACATTGTATTAGTGTTGATTAATCAATTTGATTTGTGATGTTCCTATTTCGTTTTCATTGTTCGGCTTTTTTCTATTAATTAATGATTATCTTGATATAATTTATTTTCCTAACTGTAACTCTATCATGATCGACTCAAATAAATTACTTTAATTTAGGATGCTACCCATTTGTTAAGTTTATAGCATATTTTATTTGAAAAGTAATCAAAGTGAACCATTTTCTTTTTTTTACAAATGCTACAAGCATTGACGCTCCACGAATCCTTTGTTTTTGTTTTTCCACAACATCAACGATTTATCAACCACGAGATAAATAACGTTCGACATCCACAAAAACTGAACGACAGCGAAATAACTCGACGCGACCATACATTTGCATTGACGAATTGTTTATCTAGTCCCTGACGATTTACCACTACTATGTACTACTGTTAGTTGTTGTTAAAATACCCATAGTAAACGATAATTGGAAAGTGATAATGTTGCATACAGTGAATTCGATAACGATGGCAAAGGAGTGTGTATATGTTTACAGTTCAGTTCCATCTGGTTTTTCTTATGAAAGCAAACAATAGTTCCTAAAATAAATTGCAGTGACTAAAAGATCTCTAGAACGTTTTTGACAGTCAACAATGACGACAATGATATTTTATTTATTAAACATTTATTTCAGATAAAAATCCATACAATAATATTGTTAGTAAATGAAACTTAGTATCTATGTTAGTCAAAATGAAATTATTAATTTATATTAATAACCAGATACAGACAACAGATTATACAGAAAAGCATTGAGAATACAATTAACATTTAATTAGTAATAATGTAGGGTGTCCTACACTTGGGTTGTGAGTGCGGAGAGAAGAAGTAAACACTGCTTGCACTAAATAATCACGTGTATTGATAATTATTACGATACAAGTAAAGGGTGACTAATCAACTCTCTTTATGTTACCTGTACGGTTGCACAGTTCGCACTAAGTTAGTTTTATTATGATTGAGTAAACGACGTGCGCCCGGTAGGCTGCAGCGTCAGCAAAATGTAAATGTACAGGGTTCACACTGTACATCTTGGCAACCCCGAGAGGATAACAAATAAACAAAAGAGAGATGAAATGCCATTACAAAACAAGTAAAATCAAATTCAATCAAAATTAAAAGCAATGTTCTTGATTCCCGTTTTGAATGGTCGTCGTGATGTCATCTCAGGTTGAGACTCCAGCTGATGTATGACGTCAGAGCCTATGGTTTCTGTGGTAGGTGTTTCCTTTCGACTGAACTCTTGAAGTTCGATAATTTCGTGTCTGTGTCCAGTCATCGTTGTGGGCACGCTAGTCTGTCGAGGGCGGCAGCGCTTCCTCCCAACCACAACAACGAAAGCAGCAACAGCAGCCGAAAACAACACGTAGCTGATGACGTATTGATGTATGTCGTGATTGGAGATCGTTGTAGACGTGCGACGTGCTTCGTTTTCTTTCAGCGTCGCAAGTCTGCCTTCTATGTTGGTTATCTGTTCATCTGTCGTCTTTGTTTTTCTGATGGTTAAGTCGAAGTGGTGTGTTAAGTTCACTAAGCTGTTGATAGAATTGTCCAACGTCGGAATTGTGAACTCATAATCCATCTTCAAACGACTGTTGTACTGGCGTTGAGCATAGATGGTCAAGTCTTTGGAATGTAAGACGCATCCCTCAGATAATTTCACTATGCCCGGTGATGTCATCGTGTATGTCGTTACGTCAGTACTACAAACACTACGTAATGAGCACTTATCGCAACAAATCGTAAGCCAAGTGTTCGTTGAATGTAACTCAATCCAGGCGTCCTTGCATGGCACGCGGTCGACGTCACAGGGCGTGGCATTTTGATGCGACAGCAGTTTTGCTTCACAAGGCGCATTGTTATTATTGAGATCATAAGATGGCATGTTTTTCTTGCAAAGAAAGTTATCCGACTTGTATTGAATACATTGCCTGATATCGTTTTCTGTCATAGAAATGTATCTATTCTTCTGAAGGTTTATGGCAATGTATTTCTGTGACACGTTCACGGATACCATGTTCGTGATTGATTTGATAGGTAGAGGTATAGGCCGGTAGAGAGTGTAATCTTCATCCGACACAAGTGGAATGTGTGCTTCGAATAGGAAGAAGCTTTCGGTAACTCGAGCTTTCACGGCGATAAGTTTGTAGATATCCTTGATGTTTTCTCTATAGTTTTCGACAGGAAAATACACACTTTTGGGTAGACTGCCAGATATTTCATTCAGCTGCCGAATCAAATTAACTGGAGTGATCAGGTGTACATCCACATGTCCTTGGTAAACGTTTACTAATGTGTTCAACAGCGTTTCTTGAAATGTCCGTAGGCTGTTAATCAGTAAATATGCAGTGAAAGAAGCGGAGTTGATGTAAGTAGTTGCTGATATTATTCCCAGTGCCGATTCTATTGAGGCCATGTTTGAGTTCGTTTGATTTATGAAGCTGTCAATAAAATCAAACTGTCGTTGAATGTTGTTCTCACGTTCTTTTAAAACTTGGTTCTCCAGTTCCACAACAGAAGTTTGGTTTCTTATCAGTTCCAGTAGATAATTTTCATTGTTCTGCAGCGATTGAATGTCATTTTGATACTTTTCAGCAAAGCGTTGGTCTAAAATACCAAACAAACTGTTAGCCACGTATCCAACGCCATCCACCAATCCTCGCCTTCTGCGGTTGCTCAGGTGCTTGTGAGGATTTATCAGTAAAGTATTGTAGAATTTAAGATGGTCCATTTCATGACTGAGCTGTTCCATGGTTGTGCTGCAGTGTTGTAATTTCGTTTGATAACAAACATTTTTCAGGTTTTCAAGATAAGCATTTAGTCGATGATTTCCATCCCAGTAATTAGTTAAATTATAGTACATTAATAATGTCCATTCGTCGTGCATTGTTTGTACCTTGCCGATTGCGTCATAGTATATTAGCCGCTCGGGTTCTAAGGTTGTAATTAGAGCGCCGCTCGACACTTTGTTCGTCCCGTTACTGGCACTGTAGGCACCCGATATAAATGTAAACATTGATAAGACTGCAGTGAATAACGAATAAATTGATTTGTTTCGTTTACTGCGTTTCGGTGTGGGTTTGTTTGTCACCTCGTTATTCCTATCAAAGTCAATTTCAGCATCCAGAGGCAGTGGGGCAAGTTTGACCACAGGGCGTTTAGTAACTCCCGTTGTAGTTTTGATAGTGACGACTCGCACGAGACCATCAGATGCGGGGTGTGTCTCCAGCACGCGTCCCATTGCCCATTTGCCTGGCGGTAGGTTGTTGTCTTTCACCAGTACGATGTCGCCTTCTCGGATGTTTTTTGTAGGTTTGTTCCACTTACTACGAGTTTGTAACGTAGTAAGGTATTCATTCGACCATGTTTTCCAGTATTGATGAAACATATGCTCAACTAGTTGCCATCTACGTCGTAAGTTTATGTGTGTGACGTCACTGTAGTCAGATAGCGGTAGCGATAGTGTCGGGCTGCCTGTGAGGAAGTGGCCCGGTGTCAGGCAGTTGTAAAACTCTTCCGGATCTTCAGTAAGAGGGCACAAAGGTCTTGAGTTAAGACAGGCTTCTATCTTGGCCAGAAGGGTGGTGAATTCCTCATAAGTCAGCTTCTGGTCGCCCAACACTCTACGCAGGTGATGTTTCATCGATTTCATAGCCGATTCCCACAACCCGCCAGATGATGGGTGGCTAGGTATGTTGAAGCTCCATTTGACCTCCAGTTTGGCTAGTTCTCGAAAAAATTCAGGCGTCAAAAGTTGTTTGAATTCTTGAAATTCTTGTCGAAGTATTTTCGAGGCACCAATGAAGTTAGTACCACAGTCTGAGTACATGTGTGTAGGTACTCCACGACGGGCACATAGTCGCTGGAAAGCCGCGATGAATGTTTCGGTGCTAAGGTCCGACACCAGTTCGATGTGCACAGCTTTCGTGGCCATACATATAAAAATAGCTATGTATGCCTTTGATGTCTTTACACCTCTGCCTTTGTTATGTTTGACCTCCACATGGCCAGAAAAATCCACTCCAGTGTGGGTAAATGGTCGGCATGGTGTAATGCGTTGACGGGGTAAGTCAGCCATCAATTGATGTGTATCGTGTTTTTGGTTGAATCGATGGCAGCGAACACATTTTTGTAGCTGTGTTTTTTACTGCTCTGTTCCCGCCCACAATCCAGTACTGTTGACGTATAAGTACCAAAGTCAAACGAGCTCCACCGTGTAATGATTTTATATGAGCTTGTTCAATCAGCAGCTGCGTGAATCTGCCAGTATGTGGTATGATCGCAGGGTTTTTCATTCCTGGTGGTAAGTTTGAGTTGTTGAGACGACCTCCAACTCGAATGATTCCTTCTTCATCCACATAAGGATAGAGCTTGAAAAAAGCTTTTTTTCGTCACAGCTCCAGTTTTCTTCAATTCATTGTATTCTAAATCGAACTGTGTGCGTTGCACGTGTCTGATGATACTTTTATTCGCTGCGCCGAGCTCGCTTGTTGTTAGGTGCAATAGGTGCGCGGGGCAGGTGTTCGGTTTCGTCTTATTGCGCAAGTTTGTAATAAAACGTTGTATCCATGCGATAATTCTTGTTAGACTTGTTAATGAACTGTATTTATTTAATAACGTTGTTATTAAATAATCATTACTTTCAGACTGTTTCTTTTTTGTTTCAGCATGATTTATACAGCCATAGTATGTTTCATACGAAGGAGAGACTACTGAGCTTTCTTGTTTCTTCAAAAAGTCGGGTCCATGCCACCACAGATCAAAGTTTAATAGTTTGCTCGGTAGTAGACCTCTCGTAGCGCAATCTGCGGCATTTTGTTCAGATTTCACATATCGCCAGTTTGTTGCAGGGATGATGTTATTAATTTTTGTTACTCTGTTGGTTACATAGGGCTCCCAGCGCGTCGAGTCACCTTGTATCCATGCTAGGGTGACTTGGGAATCACTCCAGGCTTGTATAGAGATGTTGTATTCCAAAAGAGCTTCTTTTGTTTTTGACATAAGATTGGCCAACAGTAGGGCACTGTTTAACTCGAGTCTAGGCAGGGTAGTTTTCTGAGCGATTGGTGCGACCTTTGTTCTGGAAGCTAGCAGCGTTATTGTTGGTTGACCTTGTTCATCCCGTGTTCGACTGTAAATAACACATGCATAGGCCTTCTCGCTTGCATCACAGAATCCAAGTAGGTCGATTCGTTGCTGTGTGTCGCCTATATGTCGGTTTATTTTGATGTTTTTGACATGGTGCAATTCTTCTTGCAATTTCAGCCATTCCGTTTTAATGTTTGTAGGTACTTCGTCATCCCAGCTAAGCTGACGACTCATCCAGATTTTTTGGAAAAGAAGCTTCGCTATAACCGTGACTGGCGACACCCATCCCAGTGGATCGTAAAACTTCGAAATACTCGAGAGTAGAGATCTCTTAGTCAGTTTTTTAGGCTGTGTCACAGGCCAGTTGAAGTGAAAAGTGTCACTTTCAGGATTCCAGCCGATGCCTAATGTTTTCGATGGTTCTTCAGTTTTGAAGTCGAAAAAGTTCATGGAAATTTGGTCTTCCCGTAAGTTTTCCAGTAAGGCGCTATGATTGCTTGTCCATTTGCGTAAGTTCATCCCGCCTCCTTTCAGTAGTTGGATAAGAGATTGTTGTAATTTTTGGGCTTCCAATAAATTGTTATGGCCACTTATGACGTCATCAACGTACGCCTCAGTTTGTAAAACTCTCGCAGCCTTCGGGTACTTCAGGCCGTCATCAATAGCTAATTGTTTCAATGTCCTCATAGCTATCCATGGCGCGGCTTTCATACCGAATGTCACAGTGCACAGCTGATAGTCACGTAAAGTTTCGTCACGTGACTCTCGCCATACAATTTTCTGAAGATGTTGTTGTTCTTCCGATATCCATATGCATCGATACATTTTTTCAATATCGGCAGTGAAAGCGTATTTGTATGATCGCCACTTCAAAATCAAAGTCTGCACATCTTTTTGTAGATTGGGCCCTTTGTCCATTAGGCTGTTGAGGCTATACCCACTCGAAGTTTTTTGTGACGCGTTAAAAACCACACGTAATTTTGTTGTTGTGGAATTTTCACGCAAAACACCGTGGTGTGGTAGATAGCACGAGTTATTTGTTGTTGACATGTGAGTCGACGGTTTCATGTGACCGAGATCCGCATATTCTTGTATGAATTGCCGATACATCGTAGAAAATGTTGATGTTTTATCAAGTCTTTTTTCTAGTTGCGTAAATTGTGAGACAGCGATGGTTTTTGAGTTGCCCAGCTTTTCTTCAAAATTCGGGTGAAACGGCATTTTCACAACATATTTTCCGTCTTGTAATCGTTGTACTGTGTCTTTGTAGAATTGTTCACAGCGGTCATTTTTCGGTATGTCCTGGGTCGATTGAATTTCTTTAGACTCCCAAAATCTCGTTAGTTCTTCTAAGTTAATTAGGGTTACGTGACATGAAAATGTTTTCATTTTGCCACATAGTATCCAGCCTATTTGCGTTTGTTGTGCAACAGGTGTTTGACTGTCTCCTTTCAAGACGCCATCCAGGATAATATCTGAATATATATCAGCCCCCAAAAGGAGATCAATTTGACGAGAGACGTTGAAATCCGGATCCGCTAGTTTCAGATTTTTCAAATGTGGCCAGTCTCTCTTTTCAAATGATGTTGTTGGTAAATTATTGGTGAGCTTTTTCATAATAAGCGCACGCGTGTCAAAACTGTAGTCTGAGTGAATCGATTTGCAAGTCAGTGTAAGTTGTCCCTTGCATTCACCAGAAACAGAGCCGATGCCCGTCACACTTGCGTTCATTCGTTTCCGTGGAATTCGTAGCATCTGTGCTGCATTTTCGGAGATCAGGTTCACTTGTGACCCTTGATCGAGAAGTGCACGCAATGTAACATACGTGCCCTCTAAAGATTTCACCTTCAGCTGAACCGTGGTTAGTAAAACTTCGGTATTGTTCGATTGTAGATGATTTGATGTTGGATGCTGAGGTGAAGAAGTTTGTTGTTGTTTCTTTTCATTATGCAATAAAGTATGATGCTTCGAATTACATTCACGGCAAGTTTTCTTCGATTTGCATTCACCGTTGTTGTGACTGTAGAGGCAGTTTTGACAGAGTTGTAATTTTGTTACTATGCCGTGTCGTTTGCCGGCGTCCATTTCGAGGAATTTGTCACATTGTCGCAACACGTGATCGCCTTGGCAATGTGGACACTTTCCGTAGGTTGCGAAATAATTGTAACTTTTGTTCGAATTAACACTAGGTTTTTTCGACTGGGTTTGCTTGCTGGATTTTTCATTCGAAGATTTTTCGGAAGAATTTCCTTTCTTGGCGGATTTCATGGTTTCGTGTGCCATAAATTGCGTCTCCAGGAAAAACAAGAAATCTGATAGATTTTGTAAATCTCGGTGGTTTTGTAGCTCTTTCATGTAGTCGCCCAAAGTATGTGAATCCAATTTTAAACACATGATATGCACTATAATCGGATCCCATGTAGTTGTATCCACACCGATGTTCGAAATTCCGTTCAAGCACTCTGTGATGGTGTCATGCATCCTCTTCAAGGTAAAGGCGTCGGGCTGTTGTATGACTGGTAAATTCAGCATAGTATTCAGGAAGGAAGTGAACTGCAATCGGCGATTGTCGTAACGCTGATTGAGTATATCCCAACATGAGTTATAGTTTTCAGCACTTATGGTTAGATGTTTAACCAATCGTTCAGCCTCCCCTCGTAGTTTGCTCTTGAGGTGCTGCATTTTCTGTGCATTGTTGATGGAAGGGTTCTTGTGTATAGATTCCAAAAACAAATCTTTGAACGAAATCCACTGTTTGTAATTGCCAGAAAATTCAGGAATCTCCAGCTTAGGGGCAGATTTCTGAAAGTGAGCAGTTGACCAAATTTTCTCGTTCAGTTTCTTCTTAATACTGTCGTAAGTTTCTTCTATTTCAGCAAACATTTCGTAGTATTGTTTGTTTGATCCTTGTAGGTAGAAATCTATTTGCCAATGTAGTTTGTCGATCGGCTCCCATTTAGATTTCATAGTGGATAAGTAGTCATCCAGTTCCCATTTTTCAGAAATAGAAACTTTCTCTATTTTAGAAAAAGTGCGTCGTATCGCGTTGATGTTACATTTTTGTTTGTTAAGTAACATTTGAACACCGTCGGCTCCGTCAGTTGGTGCGAAAACGTCGGATGTTCCAGTTAAGTCGAAGGTCACGCATTGTTTTGGTTTCGCTTCCTTGGAGAGCAAGTTAGAGATGTCCGCCTTCGTTGCTTCGTACATCTCTTTAGTTTTTTCATAGACATTGTCCACAAAATAGTTGATTTCCTTGTCTTCAATTTCCAGCACTAGTAGAGCATGTCTGTTGTTAAACTCCGTCCAGTAACCTTCCAGCAAAGACAAGCGTTTGTTCAGGTAGTCCACAGACTTCCGAGATGAGGAGTCCTTGCGATAGTTTACACACAAAGACTTTATGTTCTCGAAACATGTTGACTGCAGTTCCAGTTTGTCCATGTTGTTGTTGTTAGCTCACGCGTCCTCGTACGTTGTAGACAATTGCAGATGAGCAACAGTTGTTGTAGTAGAAAGCTTCGTTAGCTCCGTAGCCTAGGCACCTCGTTGTTGATGACCAAAGGCGTAGAGCAGCGTTAGTTCCCGACACAAAGACGGCAGGCTTACCGCAATTTCTTCTAGTCGGTTCGATGAATTCCAAAACCAAGTGTTGAGTTAACTGGTTCTCGAACTCGAGCGAGATGGATGTGGTTCGTAAGTATGCCGATCCTTGCACTCAATCGACGATATGTGCGACGTTCTCAATTCAATTGGTGAGACCCGCTTGTGGGAAGCCAATTGAACCGATTCGCTACCGCCGAAAGAACACAAATCACAAAAATACTATCCGGCTCGAAGGACCATTAAATGTAGGGTGTCCTACACTTGGGTTGTGAGTGCGGAGAGAAGAAGTAAACACTGCTTGCACTAAATAATCACGTGTATTGATAATTATTACGATACAAGTAAAGGGTGACTAATCAACTCTCTTTATGTTACCTGTACGGTTGCACAGTTCGCACTAAGTTAGTTTTATTATGATTGAGTAAACGACGTGCGCCCGGTAGGCTGCAGCGTCAGCAAAATGTAAATGTACAGGGTTCACACTGTACAAATAATATAATAAAGTTTACAGCATTACATATATTTCCACAGTTTTATGCATCTAGTAAACATCAATGCAACCGTTTCGTTAACACTCACCACTACTACAGCAAAGATACGTAAAATTTGCCCAAAACATAGTACTTAGTGTTTTAAATGCCATTACTATTCTAGAGGAAATTTATCTAGTCTACTCGAAGTTAAACTCACATCTACAGTAGTTACTATCACGTGCTCATAGTACCTCCACCACAAGATTCCCGCAAAGACAATTTCAAACAAAGGCGATGTCCATACGTCTAGACTCTTGTCTCACCCACACATACGCACATACACACCACGATTTATTGCTAATGGACAGAGTCCATTACAAAAATAGTCAAGTAAACTGTCCCGGGCTTCCGGGAGGAAATCCACCATTGCGTGCGTCTGGACATAGCTTAATGGTGCACAATTGGGTTAAACTGTACATCTCGTAGATCACGAGTTGTGATGAAATTCGTCTGCTCTGGAGTAAGCAGTGGGCGGGGTTGCCGCGTTTTAGGAAATGAGGTAAATTAAAGGATCTGTGAGTAGAGTCATTTTTAGCTTTATTTTACGTCGTGTGTAATAATATCTTCATGAAGTAGATGTTACATCATTCATAATTAAATTTAAGTGTACCTGTTCAATTTTGCAATAGCCAAGTTTTCTGTACCGCTCTTTATATAACAAATATACAAAATATTGTTTATGATAAGAAGAGAGAAATCTTTAGATTTTCTATAAAAATATATAATATATGTTGTCGTTTCTCAACTTATCTGTGGTTTAAAAAGTATCCGATTTTTCTCTGTAAAGCCAATCTCTCCTTGCAGTATAGTCAAAGAGAGGCTATGTTTAGACAACAATAGCATAGCAAGATAACAAATAAATGTTCCGTTGTGTTGTGCCACACCGCACCGCAATCGCTGACAATGAAGCAATGCTGCAATAATGCAATGCTGCAATGCAATGGTAGAAAACAACTGCAGTCTTTGATTGCCTGTTTATGTACACTTGAAACTTTCTGCTTATCTGCTTCTCAAAAATAACAAGAAGATACACGCTCTGTATTATATTTTATCGTTATAATATTATACAGATTGTGTTTCCCCGAAATGTATTTCCAAGTTAAGCTAGGACGCGGTACAAACTAACTTAATTAATGAAACTTCGCTGTTTTACCTTTAACTTACCGTCAAATTATTTATTTATTTATTTATTTATCGTACACTCAACTACCATGACAGGAAATTCCCAATATCATATTCAAAATATTATCCCTTGAATGTATTACGTATAATATAATAAGCCAGAAATCATTTTATGGCAACAGTGTTTGATTTGAACAGATTGCAAATAGGTAAAATTCTTTACAATGTTAAATCCTAACAAATAAGATTTACACCTTAGTTAGGAAAAATGGTAAAATCCCAGGTCGACAAAATCCTATAAGATTCAATTTAATTTCACCTATTCCAAAGCTAGTAATGACATTTCAGATCTATTGTACCTAAAGTCCATATATTCGACAAAACTGAATCTCGGACGAAGGCAGATACCCTCGTAATTTACGGTAATGAAATTGGAACTTTATTCCTGTCCAATGTCGGATGCAAAATAAATTTTACACAACACATTACTTTTGTATTTAATGTATGAACATTTACAATCGACAGCGTAAAACTGTAGTATATTGGAACTTAAAATTGTAATTACCCATCGTTTTTAAGTATACACCAGTGAAATTTTATCTCTATAAAACTAACGAGGTTCTATTTATCATGTTTCAACAAAAAATTATTGGAGCAAATCAGAAAATAATCACATGACAGAAAAAATTCCAACCAAAGTTCACTCTAAAACAGTTTATAAATGTAAGAAAGCTTACCACCTCTTTCAATTATTGTTATCTTTCATTGAACACAAAAATCACATAAAATATTATTTCATCACCATCACCATCACAACTCAATATAATGTCATTACCGTCCAGCTTGTAGTAGTACAGAATAGTACATAAAGCGTGGTGTATCCCCGGCGGAGCGCGCCCTCTAAACGAGTTTCCGTCGAGTCGGTCATAACTCAACACCCTTGCCCGATAATTTAATCCTCCGGTAATTCGTACCCTTTTGTCAGATATTCTCGCGTACGCCGGAACTCGAAGATGGCGACGATTCGGAAGTGGTTGGAGATACCGGTTCGATGGGGAGAGGCAAATTCACCAGGCTGAATTTTTTTTATACTTTTTCGGTCCCGCATGATCGACACTTACCTACGATTTATTGTAATGGGATTTAAAAATCACTATGATAATTTTGGTTGACACATTGACAGACCATCATTTTGGCTGCCAATTGGGTCATAGAAATAAAATGATGCAATTTTTATTTTACTAACCTACCTATGGCTATCACAGTGCACAAATGACTCCAAACGTATTGTTTTGAAAACAGACATTATTACAAAAATTTATAAACTATAGAATAAAACTTTTGTCTCATCCAGTTTCGAACACACGAGGTTGCTCTCCGTTCGTCCGGGCGACAAGTTCCGGCTGGGCCGGTAGTCCGACGTTCACGGCACACAGCCGAATTATTGGCACCGTGCAACCTACACCGTCGCTCATTGTCGCGCGTCCGGTGATCCGGTCGAATGGAACCGGACCGGATTTAAACTACAACTTTATTTGTGCTTGTACTACTTCAGTTTACATTATGGACATTATTCGAGCTTTATTTTTGTAATGAATGGCGAATTAAATGTTGTACAATTGGGAAAACAAATATTGTGGACTTTTGCCACATTGAAAATTCGAAATAATTTCGGGAAACGTGTAGTTTTGTAGACTAATAATATATTATAGTTGTATTTTGAAACTGTTTTATTTAATTATGTATCGTTATATTTTTGTTTTGTTTTCTTAGTTTATTAGATTAATCATTTGTGTTTAGTGTTTATGGTTGATACAAAACATAATGAATACGTTGGAATGGAAGGCTGTAAAATTAAAAAAACAAAAAATTATTCATGAAATCTGCTACCAAATACCAAAAATCTTTAACATTTTATGTAGTCGTATTTCTTCACTCAGAAAAATTTCAACTCCAGACAGTTTTAGAATATTCCTTTGAAAACAAATCAAAGCGGAGCATCTCGACGAAAACCCCTGAGATTTAAGTAAAAAAGCCAAAGATTAAACGTTCCTTTAAACTATTCCATCAATCTTGTTAATCTAGCCGTGTAAATAACGACAGAGGCAGAAATAGAGGGCTTTCAACTATACGTCTCTTGGAGCGTCGCGGGGGACAAGCGTCGTTTCATTTGAATTATTTACGATTATTCTTGGACAGTCTTTTAGTGTTTAAACCAAAAAAGAGATCAGTCTAATACATTTAAATCGTCCGCAGTAAACGTAAGCAGAAATGTGGAAAATACAAACATCTTCAGTAAAATAAGAATTTATGCAAATTCTGACTCTTAAAATGATCCTGAAATAAAATTTATAACTTTTACAGACAACGTTGCAAAGCATTTTGTCCAAAAATACAATTCAGGTCAAAGGGAGAATTACTTATTACCTTTCAGGTTTCTCATTATGTTGCACACAACAGCACAGTTTCATTGTTTGGCTTTGAGCACTTATAGTACGTAGTAAATAGAACCCTAGGCAACGCACCATTTAACGAATTATACAAATTTCAAAAAGGAAACTGAAGTGTATTGATCAAACAAGCGGAACCTTTTATTTAGCGCTTTTAAAAAATCTCCTTCAAATGTATCCCTGGGGCTAACTGTAAGAAAACCTTTGATCTAATGCACGTTTAAATTTATCAAATATAAACAAGCGCACCCTATCTACAATATTTTATTTACCACCTCGAACAAAATTGTCATCATTTAGGTGTCCCCATGTTTAATTTTCCCTTGTATACTGTTAGCGATGTTTTGATCATAAATTCATAATATTTGACTAACTGATTTCGGATGGCTAGCGCTAGTGACACAGGTGCGGTGACTACTCATCCATCAAAGATAATCCCGTGACAATGATTTGCATCAATAAATAACACGCAATATTGACATAGACCACACTAAAACTACATGTGTCTATTCCACAATTAAATTTTTCGAGTAGAGTATTTTTATTGAGTTTCATTTAAGTTCTGCCTTTTCTGTCTGCATTTTCCCCTAAAAATGCGTGAGCGTGAGGTCTTCGAAATATCAAATATCACTATTTTTGGGTTGGCTATGCGGTCATTAAGTTTTTAAGTGTCTATAGAGGCACAGTGTTTTAGCGCGTTCTTAAGACAAATGAGCGACAGAGAACACACTTGTGCATACGGTACCTATTAGAGCAAAAGATACGGATGTATTAATGACCTCACTTGAAATTGGAACAAAAAATTCGTACTTTATTCGTATATTATTGTTCCAAAATGTTTGTCTTCAAAACGCTCTAAAGAACTGTACCTCTATAAAAACGTATTAACTCAATGTCTGTCAACAAACTTTGACAGACCTTATTCTACAGTTGCGCCACCTGGTGAAACAATAAACGATAGCCCTCAATGCATTGCTACTTCCCTTCTATTTAGCTGAATATCAATATTTTACGTAGAGCAAATACACAACCCATTAGGTACGAGGCAATAATGATTCTCTTTGTAAGACTTTCTCGACTTGAACTATCCACGATGGCTACCATAGATCTTTAAATGTGAGAAGAAGCAGACGCGCGTCCTCGTTATGTTATTTGAATAAAGTTGTACTGAAGTCAAATCCTGTTACTATTTTAATAAATTAAATTATGCAGAATGTATTAACATTTCCCCCTTCATTACAATTGCATCAATGCCATTACCGATAGTTCTAAATCATTGGATCTCATTACCAGCATTGCGCTATTTTGGCATATAACCATAATAATTGTAAAACATGTTCCACATTGTGTAAATATACGGATCGCTAATGATCTATAGCGGGGGGGAGTGGGGTATGTCTCGTTAATTAGGGGCGCATAGGGATGCGAATACATGGCTGTGAGTGTTGATAAAAATGAAAATTATTTTTATTTATTTAACTTAATGCACATAAAATAGTACATAGGCGGACTTAATGCCTTATGGCATTCTCTAACAGTCAACCTAGGGTGGTGCAGAGATAAGCATAGGTAGGTGCAGATTAGACAGGAATAATTATTGATATATAAATAGAAGAAGTACATATAAAATACGTAATAGAGATATATAAAATTAATTTATAACATAATAAGTACATACTATAAATACATAAATAAAATATAATAATAATATATACAAATTATCCTTTAGATTTGATAATTAATCTGAAATTAAATATGGCTTGTCTAATCGTTTTGTTTAAAGAAAATCATTTAAATATTGTATAAAAAAAAACGTTTATCCAATTCACTTTTTTCCAAATCCGGTGGTTCTTCGAAGCTCGCGCGTGAACAAAACGCATTCTTATTCGTTATTGCTTGTCAAAAGAAATAAACCTTCAAGTTTTATTAAATATTTCCACCTCTAGCAGTAGTGATTATCGGAATTTCAGATCAAGACTTGTTTGTACTCTTTCAATTGACATGTTTTGTATTCCAAAACTTCAACGCTACCTGCCGAGAGTTGATGGTTGTTTAGACGAGAGATTGGTATGCTTTAGACGAGGTATTTGTGTTTACTGGGATGGGATTCAAATGTGGGTTTAGTTTAATTCTTATGTGTTCGGAATACCTTACAAACTGTATCGGTTCTCTACAGTATATAGTTTTGCAGTTATAGCTCAGAGATAGAGATAGCTCAATTTATTCAAATATTGTGTACACACGGAGTAACAAAATAAAGGAAAATAATATATTTTGTTGACCAAATGCGCACTCATATTGTTATTAATGTATCAACAAAAAAGCGTGAAATAGATTAATTATTATGCAACTTTAGATTAATCTAGATAATTTCTAAAAACGCTTCGAATAAAATGATAAACCTATCCTACAACAGCTTTAATTTTCATTTAACTGTTTACAATTGTAAGTACGAGTATGTTATCAATTCTTGTCCTGTAATTAGAAAACTGTAGAACAAAACTTTCTTGTTTTAAACCAAATTAGTTAACAAAGCTTACACCCAACATATTTCTGAGCTAAAGAACATAATAAATCTAAGTAATTAAATCTCTCCCTAGCAAAGTATCATAAAGTTACGTATACAAACTAAAAAGCGAAAAATAATATTGGCAGACAGGGCGCTGGCTGTTAAAGCTGCACAATGAAGGTAAAATGTCGCAGGCTGCCTGGTGCATGGAGCATGGTGCATCAAACAGCCACGGTGGCCCGCCGCGTAGCCTGTCCGTCCCTGGCTGTGGCATAACAAGGAACTGGACCGTAAAACCAGATTGGACACTAAACAGCAATGTTAAAAATGAGTCCGCCAAGTTTTATCTATGTCCGTTTGTAACAAACAGGGTGTAAATGACATCGTGACGAAGCCTTACAAGTGATGCAGTACCGTTAATATGTATACTATTTGCTTCCTCCCGCGTCTCCACGTACGTGGCACGGGTCGTGACGTGGTCTAACGTTAAAAAATAGCTTATGTGTTAATCAAAACTAAAGCTACATGATACGTGCAAAAGTCTTTTGCTTAAAAAGTAAAAAAAACATAATCTTTCGTTCGTTTCGTTCCTTATTGGATTTTCCGGAAACTATATAAGGCTTTTAAACTTTATTTTGAATGCCACATGAGACCAATCCTACTGTAATTTACTTGCGTGGTGCCTCCGCGCGGATGTCGGGTTTCACAAATATTTGCCATGACATTACCGCGTCTGGCTTCGTCAGCGACTCGCCTCTGGCATAACATTGCCACTGCAATACTAAACTGTTTAAATGCTTTATTTTAGGCTCTTGATAACCTTCAGCTTTTCAGAAAAGTGTTAGCTTAGTTTAATAAGGGATATGTCAATGCTCTTGAATCTTATAACATTAAATGAAAAATGAAAATATATACTTGTAAAAAATAATAAAGATCTAGCTATTAGCGGTAATTATTTTACACAATTACAAGCTAATAATTATTTTAGTCAATTTTTTTTTAATTACTTAAGTCCCTGATGAACACATCAAAATTAACAATGTTAAAACAATGACACCTAAAAGTGCTGACCATTATTTTCATACTGACATAAGACATTGTTTCAACTAAAAAAAAAATGTAAAAGGAGCACTAGCAAAAAGTACGCCGCGTCGTAACTTATTCTCGATCTCCCATTACTAGCCATGTCTTTATAATGCACTTAGTTTACGCATAGAGTTGTTGCACACATTTACGCCTGTATTTTATTTAAAAAGTGAATTATTAAGGGAAGTCGGGTAAAACTTGTGTCTAAAATCGAAAGTACTAGCTAGAATGAGTATCCGATTGGGGACGACTAAACTTAGTCCAATTTAAGCCCACAGCTTCAGAACACGGCCTTCAACATTGCTAAGAGCATTGGGATTTCTGGTGTCGATATATCTTGTGATGTCCAGTTCCGCAGTTACTTAGAGTACAAGGCCAAGCTGGCTTCTAAAAAGCTGGATGTGCTCAATAGAGTCCAGACACCACAACATTTTCTTATCATTTTCATATTTATAATATTAGTAGAATAGTTAAATTTACATTCTTAACATTGCGTTTAAGAAGTAATCACATTTTTTTCATGTAAATAGCAGCAGAACAAGGCAAAAAGTTAAAAGCCGCGACGTCCGCGGTCTCTCTACCCTCCACAACTAATAAACACAATTATGTGCACTAGTATATGATCTTGTTTACACATATTTATTCATATTTTGCAAAATTAAGTGCATTTTATTATAGTAATGTTGTAGAAATATAGGTTACTATATGATACCAGTTTACATTAATGTAAATTTTTAATGGTTTTAATTTCCTCTGAATTATTTGCTCGTAACTTTTTAATAAAACTCAAGGTCCATATTATAAAGTGGTTTAAAAAAATACACTTTAGTAATATTTTAGGCTAAGCTGAAAATCACAGAATCTTGTAATGCAGTTTACCCTGAAAGTCCTTAAATGAAATAAGTGTTCCAGGAATTAAAATAATGTTATATTTGTGTAACGTTTAGTTGTTTTCTTATTTCTGGTTTATAATAAGTTCCCTTGCATTATTAGTTTTGCGGTCATATCACCTCAAAACCTTTTTGAATACATCATTTTAACAAATCTCTGTAATTTATGAGAGAGTTTATGTATTAAACACAATAATATGGAATATGTGCAACCTACACAACAGTGCATATACGAGTAAGTGGTGTTCATAAATGTTTTAAAGAAAACACAAGTATTGCATTACGTCGCGGATCAAAGCGGTCGCTAATGAAGGCCCGCGGTTGCGCCACATGACGCCACGCTTCGACGCGACTATACCAAATAAAATAATAACATTTGACGACTTTATAACTCCGTTGATTCATCAAAAGTGCTCTGTTATTTGTTAGACAATTTCTTGGAATATTAAAAGGATTAATAATACTGCCATATTTTTCTTGGCAAGCATAAACCTGTCATCTAAAATGGCAAGCCATGATGAGTTTCATATAGCTTTAAATATACTTTATTGTGTTTTATATTTATAACAGCTTACTGTTTACAAGATACTTGTATAATAATATATAATACAGATACACTGCATAACTTAAGGTTTGGCCGTTTTGTTCTAAGGTTGAAAGTCCATTGATTGTGGCTCCGGTCACCGGCCCCATCCTCACTATTCATTTAGTAGCATTCTATTTATATCCGGAAGCCTTGCAAACCTACTTATAGATCCAAAATTAACTAAGTACTTTTAAGTTAGTTTATTTTATGACCAGTATATTAGGACATATACTGGTGATAAAATAGGATACAGGATAAGTAAGTGTGCTTTGTTTTTCATATTTTTTTGTTCATAAATTCGCAAGTGCAAATTTGTTCTTCAAAACATTTTTCTTTATAATGTTCGTCCTTTATAATTATTTTTAAATCATAACGATCGGCAGTCATAATCATCGGTATTCATAATAATGTTATTTATACGCATCGTTTATTCTAATTTTGTTTTCCACTTAAGTATTTTTTTTTTAAACAAAACCCGCTAGGAATAATTCCTGTGTCGCGGGGGTGTTCACAAACATGCATTTCACTGCAGGCTAAAAAAATTAAAAAAAGATTATACTTCTAATCATTGCGTTGAGCCTTACTTGACAGAAGATTACCTAGGCGTTTGGTCTTTTATCAAATGATTTATTACGGCAAACATTTTTTAGAAAATAAAGTACATTTAGCTAAATTATTTGTTAGGACAAAAAATATATAGTAGGGTTAAGTTAGAACTGCGACCATTTAGCAACATGCAAAATACATTTTTTTTAATGTAAAACTAGTAATTACTACCTAAAAAGTAAATAATATTTGACTCTTAAGACAGAAATCTACATGAAGATAACTTAAAAAAAAATACCATATCGAAAGCTTAGCGGGTCATACCATGTTGGTCGGCGATGGGGTCCTTATCATGTTGGTCGGTTTTGGAAGACGAGTGTCGCTTCCCCCGCTCACCGCACGAATAGGAAGTGTTTCAACGTAGAAAACATCTACTAAGTAGGTACTCATTAGGGTTGGCAATTTTATGCTACGTTCCATTTATGTGTATTGATATGATTTTAAATTGACCTGTTATCCGTATTGTAATAATTTTAATTATTTTGATTGGAAAATGGTTTGTTATTAGAAAGGATGTCGTTTAATATATTTTTTTAATTAAATGTTGTTAATTTTATCAAAGTTGCAAATAAGCAATCCTTGTAAATTTTTAGAACTAATAAAAATCTCAAACAAATATATTCTCAAATGCGGCTTAAGGAATATACACAATGACCAGACTACATGAGATTTATGCAAAAAAAAACATTATTCTTTAAGAAAAAGCATAAGAAGATACTAAAATATACGTCTCACATTAAGTAACGTAATAATATAAGAAGATAAGAAATATTCCTTGAAACCTTATTAACAATGCGCGAAGATTTATCTCCAACAGATAAAATCCCTTTTGCTATAAAAAGAATTTATACGCCAATAAATCGCATACGATATACTTAATTCAAATGTACATAATTTTGTTCCATAACATGCCACAAAATTTTATGAAAAACGTTGTTTTATGAAGAATGTTCTAAGATAAGAATAAATTATGAGAGCGGAAGTGGCATTAAAATAATATTAATTCGTTTGTATCTCGATAGGCCCCGTGTCTGGTCCCCCAGAGCCCCACTCCCAGGCCCCCATTTGCCGCGGGCTGGTGACGCGACGATCTTATCTAGTCCTGTGAACCCTATAGCGGGATGCGACAGAGGGTAACAACACAACAGTTTAATTTACAAAAACCCCTGAAGCTTCGTTTCGTTTATGGTCATTGGACGCTGCAGGTTTTGTGTATCTCTCCATATTGTACTAATATAGCTCTGTATGTGTGCCCGTTATCTCACTCGTACAAACGCATAATATCACACAAAATTCACACAACGTCATTATAGTCCCATATTAAGCGGAGCTTGTACTATGGGTACTAGAATATGTGATACGAATACATAATATACTTATTATTTTGTTAATACATACTTATAATACATATAAACATCGTTGTGCTTTCACAGTTTAAATAGTGGACCCATCTATATGAACTTGGTATGAAAATAACTATAAGCATATGGTAGAATAAAAAAAATAAACTTCTAAAAGGTACTTCCAAATTATACATAAGTATTATATAAATAAATATTATAATAAATATTATGCGAGAAAAGTTGGTAATTCAAAGGTAATGCAAAAGATTCACTGAATTATTTGCAGTCCCTGATCGCTTGGAAAATTCTTCAAGTTTGAGTACTTCATTACGTCTGGATTCAAGACAAAAGAGATCAGGGAATTTTATCATTGCAGGCAGGTGTCAGGTGGAACTAAAGACAGTTATTTATGAGAGCCTTAGAGGCTTTAATTGGTGGCGTGACCTTGGCCAGCTGAAGGTCAATGGACGATTCATGACGTCAAAGAGTTTGAGAATTTTCGTGTGGTGACTTCTTTCAATGTTTCAAGGGTAATGAAGTTTAATCGTTTTTAGATAATTTGGCTTAAAGGCTGGTAAAGTATCAGTTACCATTTAACATCATTTTATTATTATGCAGTAAGTTAGGATAGAAGTGTATAATACTGAGACATTTTGCCTGTTTAAACACGTTTCTGGATTACATGCTGCTACAAAGAATTTTCTAAAATGACAAAAAACTTTTTTACCCCACCCCATAATACTTGAGGCGTCTCGGAGAGTGTTCGCAAACACTATCATTAGACCAACAAAGCAGACAGATTCTTAAATCGTTAATATCATCTAAACATGTAAACAGATATACTTAGTACAGAACCTAATTTACTGTTTTTATTTCACGGTGCTCAGCGAATCTAAACTTTTTGCATTCACTGTCTTAATCCAGGATAAGGGTGAAGTGGCTTTTTTCTAATCGACCATTACACTTAGAGCAGACGGGTTAAGATGCCATTATGCAGCATCCAGTCTTAGACCGAAAGCCAGGTCGAAAAACTCATTGAGACGGGCTATCTACATGATTGCTTTAATTCCTCTCCTTTTGAGTAAAACTGAACGAAATTGTAATTCGTTTTTAGATTGAGACATAATGTGTTTTGCATGGAGATTGTGGATATCTATTTTATTATATTTATTACTTAAGGGCTCTCCAACTGACAGCAGACTTTGGATCAGCCGGTATTTAAGTCGATATTCATATTTTGTCGATTGACCACTTATGAATTGATCTATAAACTGACCTATACTTAGTATTTAGTATACTAGTTTCTTAGCTCTGTTACTGTTAAGTTTTAGTCAAATTGTTGGCTACATAATTTATGTAATTTTATCTTAAACTCAGAGTATAAAATATTTATTTTAAAAAAGAACCTTTACTTATTTTTCTGTAATTGATCGTGTTTCCAATCATAATCGAAATGTTTTGGTCCCTGGCGACCTGTCCTTTTGACGGATAATTTCGACCGAAAGATAGATGATGAAAGTAAATAAATTGAAAATATTGACCTGCTTTCGGCTTTTTTATTATTAACAAAGTTTCTTAAAGTATTTTCGGTTGTTTCTTGTTATTTTTGAACAGCTGAAGCTATTTCAATCCTATAAACATTAACTGCGCTTGCCTTAAACTTGATGTATCTAAACTTTGTTTTCAACTGCGAATTCTCGTTAACATTGGACTTTAAAAAGAATAATTGACAACTAAGTTTATATGAATTTTCATTAATCATTGCTTTACTGAGTTAGTTCGGTCCTAAAAAGTAACTCTCAAACAAAGATTAAGTTAAATTCATTTTAGTTTTTCATGTTCCCTTTTAATTTTTATTTGTTTTTAATTCAAAATTATGTATTACACTCAATAATAGTGTTGTACCAGCCCTACCAGCACGTGAACGAATGTGGAAGTGACAGTTTATTTCGTTAGCCACTTACAGCCGATTGACCTGGGAGCGCCGGCCTCTCACACATTTCACGTTCACGACGTACTGCAGCTGCCAGGCTATCAACCAGGCGTGACCTTATATAGCATATTAGTCAAAAAATAGAACGAAAGCTCCTTTCCTAAAAAACTTTGGTAGTGGTAGAGCTCTTACAATCAAGCAAGAGGAAGGAATCACCGCTGTCTCAGCTTGAACCTGCCGCCAAAAAGTAATGCATGTGCTACTGTCTCAGCTTGGTAGTCAGATTTGATCCTGATATTACCAGCTTATGATGCATAACGCGGCAGTCCTCAGATGAACTTTATTTTTTGTTGCAGAAGCATCGCGCTTGTTTAACGTAACAAAAGTAACTCTGTGTCTGTCTGTCTGTCTGTGACGTTTTCACGCTTAAACTACTGCACCGAGTTTGATGACAATTGTCATGAAGATAGTTCAAGACCTGAGAAGGGACAAAAAATATGTTTTATCATCTTACTACGCGAGTGGAGACGCGGGAAAAAACTGGTAACAATATAATTAAGCGGTTTAAATCAAACCATTTATTACAAACGTAGATCTTACTTAACCTTAGATCCATTAAGTTTCTCTAAAATTTCTCTTCTCTTTTAAACAATTGTGTACTAAAAATAAATGGCTGGTTTGAACTTTTCACGTTTCAAAGATACTAGCGATAGACATTGTTAGTTTTCAGTTTAGAGATCGCGGGGTTAAGCCAGGATACAATTGAGACCGTCCTTCGCGAGAATGGTGCAAGTAGAGAAGTGGGAGTTTTATTTATTTTACATGAATTGATTACATTACATTTTAAATTACCCAAAATAGTGTAGCGGTGGTTCATAACACTCAAACTTCACCTGTTATGTTAAGAATTAATTTAGATTTAAATCTAACTTAAATTTCTAAGACTATTATACACCTTCGTACCTACATTAATATATTTGACTACAATGATAAAATAAAAAACCAAATACTATGCATCATTGCGTTCTAAAAAATGTGTTATTCATTAGAATCAAATAAGTTCATCCTCTTATAACTTGAAGACACTAAACTCTCCAACTTAGCGGTCAGTGGTTTTTAAAGACTTCTTACTTACAGTAAATGCCATTAAGACCTAAGAGTTTGCAATAAGTATCGCCTAATTTAAACTTCGGGTACTTTGTTCAGGCACATCTGAATAAATAAATGGGCTTTCCAAATTTCCATTTCTTAGTGGTCGGCGAGCTTGAATAAGATGCACCCACTCGTAATAAGGATAATAATATTAAGAAGATATTAAAAATAATCATGTTACTATCCATCATAATAATTGACTTAAACAAATGAGTGTAGATGCAGTGATCCCTGACCTCACCGGTGCCAATCAATCAACTTGATCCCGTTAAACACCACATAGATACAGAACAAAATAAATTCAACTTTATAACACACCTTATAAAGTAAAAATTAGAGTAATAGGAAACTGTGCTTTTGGTGTCCAAATTGACGTGATTAATGAATCAGATCTCAATGTATTTAGAGAGGTGTTTAATCGGAACATTGATGAATTAGTTGAAATAGAGGACACAAAAGTAAGTTACAAAGAATTACAAAGAAAAGCCAACGACGACGCAGTGTTTGGGGAAGACAAGGAGACTATAAATCTAAGTGAGACAACGCAGGAAAAACAAGGATATACAGATAAGACAAACGCGAAATAAAGACCTCGGTTATAAGAAGTAATGCTCATTAGAAACAAATGTTTCCTTGCAGTAATCCAGTTGTGTTTTCGAGTAAAGGACGTCATCCACTACACTGTATCATAATCGGACCGCAATTGCATAGCAATTGTAATGGCAAATTCACTACAACGTGTTTACTACTGTATTCTATTATTCTACCGGTAGGAGACCACAGGAGACCAGTTTTTCCTGTTCATTGCCGTAAGCCACAAATATCACCTAGATCATAATATTACGCACGTTTAAATTCATGTATGACAGCCTCGTGGTCTAGCAGTACAATTTGCATACTGCTCATGATGAGGTCTCAGGTTCGATCCCCGAGTCGAGAAATGTGTTATTTGGTATTAATTTTAGTTAGGAATTTTTCAGGCGCAGCACGGAGTCTGGAATTGTGCATCACATCGGCCCTTAATCATAAGGTAATATGTGGTTTTATAAAACCTCTGCCATACCCTTCTGTGTAATATTGGCGCGACGGTTTGTTATATAAATCATGTATAAAGTATGTACAAACAATTTTTTTTTTCATATTTTACTTTCCATTTACACGATGTCTTGAGAAATTGAATTATTCTGCAATGCTTTTTAACAGCGGCAACTAATCCAACGCTTTAATTTGTTGCTTATAACACGCAATGATATTGGTCGATAATGGCTACTAAAACCTTTCCATCATCGACACATACGAAAATATTAATGTGGACGTAGAATATTTTTATACCATACATATTATGATACAAAGATACGGTACGATATTTGATACAGTGTAGTGAGCAGCAACCTTAAAGTAAGTGGCGGTAACCAGACACTCCGCGGAAATTATTTCTCTCTTCCTGTTTAAATTTTGTCGAGTTTTCTTGCTACACGTCTGCAGGGTTTTTGTAAGTGCTCAAGACGCTCAACTTATGTTTTGTGCTTCGAAGTTACAGCTCACTGCTTGTTGCCACTTATGGCATAACATGAGCTTAATTAAGTTACTCGACTCTGCCAATTTTCTTTAATATGTTCTAAAGCTTTTTGTGTATGTTAACGTAAATGCTTTCAAAGATTAATGTTGCTGGCTTTCTGTGCCAGGATGTTTGTGCCGTAACGTAAAGCCTATTTTACTTCCTTTCAAATACATCTCAAGCGCGGATCTAAATACACATCAAGAACTCGTTACACACCATAATATAAACAAACGCCTCCATACGAACATTTGTGTGCAGAACCTTAGCCGCGTTGCCTTTGATACCATCGTAGGGAGGAACATTCTTACGTACAATGAGCAACACAAACACGACAATAAATTACTGTGGCGACAAGCGCATTGACAAAGCGAGCCACTACATTGATCGATGGCACAATATATCAACTATTTACTGAACTATTCAGAGGTCCTTATCGCGCCGAAACAAAAACATCTCAGCGATTTGCAGAGGTCTTAACAAGACGAGTCGGTATTTGCATAAATTTGCGTTAAGTAAATGGGGTCCCATGACAAGTTTAATCTTGTCTTTAGAATTTATTGCCTCCTAGGCTGGCTGCAACCTTCCAGCATTTGCATTGGCTAAATAAATATTTGCCCTCAGCATAAACGGAGACGGCTCAGACTTTCTTTTACAAACACTGTTGCGTTGAGAATGCTTTGCATTATTAATTTACTTGGTTGATGACGTTTAACTTTATTTTGTCTACTTAATATTACAACTTAAAAATGAAAAAATAGTGACCTGATTATTAATAGTGATCTAAATCTCTTATCCACTTGTTTCATACATCTTGTCTCACATCAATGCCTGAAACTGATTTAAAATTTAAAATATTATTTCTGTTTCTAAAATAATGCGAATCAAAATTGTAAATCGTTGAAATTGAAACCCCGACATTTAAGCACCTGAAAAAGTGTTCTTTACTCGACATCTATCAGCAGCGATCCCCGTCTCAATAATTCAATTACTTTAACTCATAACTCCTTTAGCCTTCAAATAAAAACTTAAGTGTCCGTTAATATCATTCGCGAGCACGCTAAAAAGTTTTGAATACCCTCCACGAAAATTCTGCACCTTATGTTTAGTGGAGCAAAGTTGGTTTTAGGTTATCAGGTAAAAATTTGGAAGTTCGGCAAATGTCTAATTTGCAAATGAAGGCGTGTCGTAGGCCGCGCAATTTGGCTTAAGCGAAAACTCTTAGCACACCGTTTGCGAAAGTCCAAAGGAAAAACACCGTATATTTTTGAAAACTGTTCCATTGACACGCCTTAATTATTTTAAGCTAAGTAGATTACACGAAAGGGAAAAATGTACTTACTTGTTGATACAAGTAGAGTTAAGTGGATAAGTTCGAGCCTTGTATAGGTTGTATGGGTATTACGGAACAGGAAAATGAGGTTTCTTTTATAGAAAAGACCCTACACTGGCAATACTTTCTCATAAAGGAGAATGTATGTTGAAAGAATCAGTAAATTAATTTAGTTTCATATTAGTAACGTTATTATTTGATATAATATTCAGGTTTGGATAAAATTGAGCAACGTAATATTGGCATGGTACAATTTTAATTAATTTGTCCACTTTATCTAAGACTAAAATAAAAAATGCACTTTACCGGACTATTACTTCTGCACGTTGCCTTTGAAAATATTTTTTTCTGAAAGCAAAGATAACTTGCATAAAATCGCTATTTTTACGTCGCCGTCGTCGAGCAGCTGTATCGGTTAAAGAAAGTTAAAGCTAACTAACTTGCGTAACCTCTTCGCCGCAGCGCCATCTATGTAACTGACGCAAAAACTTTATCCAACTGGGATGCAAATTCTGAATGGAAATTGTAACATGCTGTGTTGTGTTACCAAACTTTGAACATATATTATGAAATTATATTTTTCGACTTCTTTATCCTAACAATTTGAAAAATAGCTATCGTCAAAAAAACATGACATTTATGTAAGCTTATTTGGCCAAAGCATTTAAGCTGATCCACAGCTTGTAGATACATCGCTTTATTTCAGAACTACGGTATAACGCCTCATTTGCCAATAATTTCAGGTCCTGATCTCATTACCAAAGCTGGACACGGATAGGTTCATTTAGCGTTAGGTTGAAGGTGAGACGGTGGTGCTTCCACCCTCGAACTCGTTCACAAGTGCTCTACCACCAAGCACACAATGACACAACGTTGCACAGAATCAGGTTTAAGCTCGCTTACTGTAATATGTCCCCTTGTCTATAATACTCGTTAGCTTTTATCTACTCTTAGTACTTTCATTTAAGTTTTTTCTTGTTCAAAGCTTTGTGAAGTACTTACTTTACGTAACTTTCTTACAGGACTAAAAAAAAATTGTGTATGAAGTTTTGTACATGCAAACAACAACAAATCTAATGCAATGGCATTCATTTAAAAAAAACATGTTTTATTAAAAGGTGGAAGTATTATATAGTGGCGGAAAACAATGACCTCATTATGTTTTTGAATAACTCTTTGAATATAAAAAAAATGATTTTGAGCAATTGAAATCTTTTTTTGGATATTTAGTATTTATTTTTTGTTTAATGGATAAGATGTCAAGTGGCACCCGCCAGAGTAGATTTACCAAAAGATCGGTTTATGGCATTTCCATTTCCGCATTTCTGAATGGATTTTTTCAAGGGCTTCAAAAGTCTCAAGCTTGCTCAAAAAGTAATCTAGAACGGTCATACCGGTCAAACTAGCCAAACAAGTGCCAACCAACAAACCAAAAACTGAGGTGACCTGTAAATGTAGTTCAAATCAAATTAAATCAAATCAAATCATTTATTTCCATGGGCTCCAAGGGGCGCTTGAACACGTCAAAACAAACATCAAAATACAGAGATTATAAAATTAAAATAAAACTTAGCTAACTATATTTTAATACTTATTGTAATAAAATGATTTGAAAAAGGAGCTTAGATTGACTTTTTTTTAACTTAGGGATTTGAATTAAAATCAATCCAAGTACCAGCTCCGGTGAGTATTGCCTCATGAGAAGAGCTGGTAAGAAACTCATGTGCACCATTTTTTCAAATAATTCATACAATATTTGTTTGTTTTTTTGACCATAATACTATGTGTAAGTTATAGCAACCAAAACAACATTTGGTTAGTTAGAAGCGAGAAGTTAAAGTGAAAAGTCAATAAGTAAGCGTTCTTGTGGAGTAAAGTTATTCGAGGCTTATTTACGTATATATTGCATCTGTCTACTCCGCAAATATCAAAACAAAACCGATAATTATTTGCAATAATTAAAACATTTAATTTTGTGCCACCCTATAAAAACAATTTTTAACAGGTTTTACGAGTGATTTTGAAGCGTCCTTCTAGTCCGTAAAACAATTGTAATAAAAAGAAATCGATGTCTTTGTTACAAAAAGTAGTACGACCACACCAAACTGCTTATTTTTGTCTCAAGACGTAATGAAATACATCTTTACTGCGGCTACAATTCATCATTCTTATTTATTACATCACAGACATTACAGAGGAGCCTTTGCGCTAATTACAAGATTTCTTGCCGACTGACCAAAAATGTACATTAGGCTTTTACGCCGATTTCTCACAAAAACTGCCGCGCGGTCAACAGGGCGTCAACGGGGTAGGTTATGCGGGGCGGGAAGCGGCGATTTATATCCCTCTCATCCCTTGAGGATACTCTTATCGACTTCACTCATACAGGCTGATGTATGAGCCGCGAAGTGGGACGGAAATCTGGTTTGTACCGGGTTACGTGTTTCATTTACGATTATCTAGCACTGGCGAGTTTATTGCCGTGATTTGATGGTGAGTTGTAAAGGCTAGGCTAAGCTAGATCGTTCACTTGAATAAACTGTCGGTCAACCCAGACATCAGAAATAATATCGATGCTGTATTATCGAAGCGCATTATATTATATTTCATTAATATCATGATTGATTTCGCAATGCCTTATTCAGAAGCAAATGTGTTGAATCATAACCACATCACAATATTGATGTGAGTATCTGCAGAGTCACGACGACTATAATTCAGATTTCCAAGCAAATGTACTCAAACATTGTCAAACAAATCGTTTTGCAATATCCTCGCCCACGATTGTAAGTAATAATGCCGCGATTGTTTATTTGTTTGTTTGAACGAGCAAATCTCTGAAACTGCTGGTCAAATTTGAATGATTAGTTTTGTTTGTTTTAGTAATTTTTTTAGTAAAAGCTATTAGATTATTTTATTTAATATCATGCAGTCTATAAGCAAATAGTTAACACTTAACGCGGTCAACAACTAGTAATAATATAATGCCAGTAAATTTAATTGTATACCATTGTATCTTGCGTTAGATAGAAGCATATAAAGCAATGGTTAACCATACAATGCTTATGTTGCAATCTAAATTAATCACTCAAATCTAATTAGATATTTTGGTTATTATCTTTGTAATAAGTTGTCGAGTGTGTTGTCATTATATGTGAATATAATTATTATCAAAATTCTAATATGAAACGCTCCAAGCTTTGAATTGCTTTTTGTATGATTGTGTTGGAGTCGACCAATCGCTGCGTAATTTTCACGCAGCCATCTGTTTTTAATCGACGAAAAAAATCGGAGGAGGCTCACAAGTCGACATGTGTATATATCTTTTTTTATTTTCTATGTTAGAATTTAATATTTCTCATTTTATTCGAAAGAGTATACCTTGAGGCTGGTCCCATGGCAAGGATGTCAGGGTCTGATGATAGGATCCTAAGGCAATTGAGGGAAATCATCAAATGTTATAGTAAATTAGAGTGTTTGAGATATTTCGTCTGGCAGCCATCATTTTATTTGATGAGCTGATGATGGAAGGTACAACTCCTTAACGGTGAGGAGCAAGGTGATATTTTTTTAAACAAAGGAACCTTTAAACCGTCAGTAGCATTATTTTAAGTTGAACTTAGATGAAACGATGATGTAAAGTGCCTGTAAAATTTATAAATAGGCACTTCACTGGTAAAAGTAAACTAATTGGTGCTTAAAACATGTGGTGTTTACCTATAAGAGTTTGTTACACTTTTGTATGATATAAAATTTAAAACAATCCTGTGTAATTTTAGTGTAAACAAATGTTGGTAAACCAAAATAAATAAATTAAAAAAAAAAAAAAGTATTCAACAAAAAAATAAACCAACGAAAAAGAACTAAAAAGTAAATAAGTGAACATTTCAAGTCTTGGGTATTATTGAACTTAGTTACATAAAATAAACATTATATATTACTAATTCGGTGCCAAACAATAAACTAATTAACCGTCTATTTTATTTTTACTACGTGGGAGGGATGGGTAAAAGCTGATTCAACCATAAAATTTGTTTAAAGAAAACGCCGGCCGGAAAAACTGGCTCGGCTTAAGAAAGGGTAAACGGGCACTCTTGTGCTCACAGATAAGATGAGAGTTCTTCCTGACCACTGACCGCCGAGAGCTTTCAAACAATGGGGTCAATCGCTTCTGAGCTGCCTTTTTATTATATCATTGTGTTTTTTGTTGGATTATGAATTGGATCTCGTTGCAATATTTTGGAAGTATAGTATTTATAGTTTATTTTTTCTTGTCTATGTATATATTTTTTTAAATGTACTATGTGAAATGTCATTTCTTTCTCATATGACCACAAATTGATAAACGAGTCATAGTATCTTTCCTGCGCGGCTCGATAAAAAGAATCATTGTTTGTCGACGTCTTGAACTACCTCTGTTCGATTTTTTAACAAGATCGGTCTGGTAGTTTCGCAGCCTATTGAGTACAAACAAACTAATAAACATTTTTTTTTCATCTTTATGATTTACAATGTGCCTTTGTAGTATTGTAATTACAGCTACGATTAAATCATAAGTTATCAGGCACTTTGGAAAAAAATAAGTAATCTAGACCTCCTTTTCATAATAAAATCGCTGAAGAAAATGTTGTAGTAACGATGGCGATAAATCTTAAAAATAGATTAATAATCACACCAGCCGTTGCAATACGAACAAAATTTATAGGAGCATAAATAACAAAAACAATTTCTTAGAACATTGTTTTTACAATGAAGAAAATCCTTTGGGGCTTGAATATAAAAGATATGAGAATGGTAAGAAACTAAATAAAATATTAACCAATCACAGCAAAATTTGCATAGCCGTAATATTGGATTGTCTCCTAGCGATATTTTGAAGAAAACGGTCCTGTCTAGGAGTGGTGATGCGATTTCTGCCTGAATGTCGTTCAGCGACATCGCCTGTAGCATGATATCGTGACCATAACCGGGAGATTACATTTTGGCCGGTTTGCAGAGTTTCAGCAACCACGCGTTGTATAGCGCCCGCTACTAACATGCCTACAGCTCTAATCTGCTCTTCCCTTGTCAAATGTCGACGTGACATTACAATAAATGTAACACACGTTGAAATTAGGATAAAGAAAATGTGTAATCGCTTTTAATTTTTCAAAACTTCATTGTCGTAACATGAACTAACTTTTCGACCGCCAAATTCGAACAATCGATATTGTTTTGTTTCAAAATGAGTTATTGTTTTTTATTTTTTTGAATTTCGAACGAAGCGGTGGAGTAGAAAATATTTTATGTAAAACTTTTTTTATACAGTAAATAGTTTTTAAGTTAGGAAGTCGTTCATGTAATATCCCTAGACATTGTTGATGTGTTTAATTAATTATTTATTATAGAGTTAAGGGAAAGTGGGCTGGACACGTATTCCACATGCCTAAAGAACTATTGGCCAAAATAACATCACAGTGGATCCCAAATCAAAGCAACCTGTAATGTAGTAGAACCAGAAAGAGATAGTGGGAAGAACTAGACTCACGCCAGAGAGACTGGACATTATTATCCATAGAATGACAAATGGAAGAAAAGAGGGTGTCGTTTGCCCTGCAATAGGACACCATAGACTCCGAATAATAATAAAAAAACAATCTTTTTTTGCGGAACCGTGGTCCAATCAGCATTCCAGCTGCAAGGGCGATAAAATTGCCATTCAACTCTCCACATAATACAACTTATATCTTCCCACACTAAGAATCATCAATCACAACACATTTAAAGGGAAATAGCAATGATCCTTTCATACTTGTTATCAAGTTTTTTGTTGTATGGCAGATCAGGGAGGCTTCATCACACGTCAGGAGGACGCTAAATCATCGAAGCCTCCAGGCTATCTTCATTCGCCCAAATAATACCCCTTAGATACCACAGTGTGCAGAAAATGACAGAAAAACCAGTCTCTCTTGTTTTTATTCTCTTAGTATTATTTGACTGCCTCATGGTCTAGCGGTTTAATTAGAACCATGAGATTTTAAGCTTGATCCTCGGGCCTAGGACTAGAGATTTTGTCGTTAAGAATTTCTCAGTAGCGCAGTAGCGAAAGGCTCAAACTCTATCAAAAATACATCATAGGTGTAATGGGGGTGTCATACACCTCTCCTATTATATTATTATCTATGATATTATGTGTGTTATATATGAGATACAATGTAACGAAGTTTACCTTCTGCCTACAACACAATATCTAATCCTCATTGATCCCCAGAGGCAGGCGAGGTAATAAAAACTCAGCATCCGGATCCGCCTTCAGATGATTAATGCACTTACACCAAGAGAGGTTCCATGGAAGCCAAGGGTACAATGGATGGCTTTTCAGAACACCCATGCGTCTATTATGTGCTGGTAAGCGTAAGTGCCCACTATGAACATAAAGATTTGCGAGGATATGTTTGCATTGTTGGCAGTTTTTATGTGGCTAGAATTAGGTTTCTAATTATAATGGTATCGTTCGAAAGATTCATCGATAATCATAAAGATTACAACAAATTTTATAATTTTGGACATAATTATTGAAAATATTTTGGTTTCGTTTTGGTTCTCAGTTATTCAAGTCTTTGTTGTAATTGCGATTGTATATTAATAAATATTTTCTGGAAATGTGGAAATTTAATTGTACATAATTTTACTAACTTGAACACCATAATAAATTAAGATTACGTCAAATTCATGTAAATGTGTTGTGTTGTTCAATTTATCAATTAGTTAGGTCAGGTTCAACTCTCTAATTACGCTAAGTGTTTGATTTAAAGCATTAACGGTTTCAGCATACATTCGTTGTGTTTCTCAACCTTTCAAGGTTTTAATACCCGAAATAAAAAAATACGAAAAAAACCAAAACCTTGTAAACTTTTAAATTGAGTTCGTTGTTTGTTTTGTTATATATAATTTGGGTGTATTTCCGTTTAGTAAACTTTGTACCGGGTTTTTAATGTCTATGTTTACATAGACATTAAAAACCCGGTACAAAGTTACAGTTACGGTACAAATACCTACTGTTTTATTTTTATTGAAGGGCCATAATCTCATCAAATATTAGCTGCTATAATATTATATGCTGGCTATAATTATATTTCTAATAACTTTGGCATGCCACTGTATTACTGCCTCACAGTAACACGCAGCACTAGTCGCATGTCCAAGTAATGAGCAAGGGGTCTGTGATATTACAGTTAATTACTATTTGACATAAAATTCAAAGAGAAAACTTACCGCGTACTTCATTTAAACAAGTCATTAACCCATAGTTTAAGATCCACTGGTTTGGAAAATAAATCATAGATTCTGATTACTGTTATTGTATGGTTGAATATAACTCTAGCAGGTGATTTCAGTATTGTATTATATACAGGGTGGATGCGACATAGCGACATTTATTGAAACCACAGCTTCTATACATGGCCAGTATGCATTTCCACCGGATAAAAAATTCTCTGGCGAACAAAAAAAATCCACGTCTTCCGAACAAATTGCACGATCGCAATGTTCAAATTGTTCGGAGAAGGTGATTTTTTTTTTTTTCGCCAGAGAATTTTTATCCGGTAGAAATTGATACTTACCATGTATAGAAGCTGTGGTTTCAATAAATGTCGCTATGTCGCATCCACCCCGTATATGGTTCTATAAACATGTCTAAATGTGAAGGATTATTGTCGATGATATGAGTAAAATTCATTGTTTAAGGAATAATAGCGTTAATAGTGTGTGTTGTGACTAATATCTAATCATATTGTCGTGATCGTTTAAGGTTTTGCCGATTTAAATGTATTTTGAAATAAATTAGTCTAACTAAACGGTCCCTAAAAATAAATATAATAAACGTAAAATTAAAATAAAGTTCATTAAAAAATGAATAAGGAAAACGAACTTCAAAAGTATAGGTAAATAAATTAGATTCGTCACACATTCCTTACTCAAATCACCTGACCCTAATAACCTGCTAATATCCGATACATTTCTGACAACACCATCGAAATAATTCTTAATTGGACAATAAATAACAACTTTCTTCGTGTCATAAACAATACAACTAGCGCAGGCGCCGGTGACGTCACAAACTAGTATCTACGGTCACGACTCCACTAAAAGCTGTGCTTTATCGCTTAGTGACGATTGAAAGCTAATTAAAACTTGTTTAACTGCGATAAAATGTAATGAAGCGATAAAATTCTGACAGTCAAGTTGTAATAAAAAGATTATAATGCTTTACTGATCGTTACGTTAGGAAATTAAGGTCTAATTTATATGATTGTAATAAGTATGGTAATTCATTTATAGCTCTATGATAACCAGATTTCTCAATCAGAATAAAATAATTTTGATTTGAATGCATTTATGATGATTACATTATATGAAGTCTTCTTAATAACCGAAACGCTTAAAATAGATGTTGAACTCGCGTTAAAATATTACTGCTACCAGAGTTGTAGCGTAATGTTAATAAAAAACGTATAGCTGTTATGCAAAATAAACCATCAAATGCATAAATATAATTATTCATATTCATCCCGTAGTATCAGCGATTAGAGCGTTCAAATAAACAAATACTATTTTTTGACCTCTGAATGTTAAAATATAGGCTACAGGTTAACTGTGTTTCAAACATCAAAATGTATTCATAATAACGATGCGAGCCGTTTAAAATATTAATGTGTACATTTATATTCATACTGTACTTACGGTAATGAAATGACAGATAACTTTTAAAGTACCCGACTAATTGACGATGTAATAAAATAAAATTTATTGCTTTTAAAATACTATGAATGATAATAATAACCAACAATGTGTAATAAGAGGAATATTATTACTATTATTTCGATAAGAAAATTAAAGAAATTACATTTAAAGGTTAAAATAAGTCTGGCGGTGCGTCTTGATAAAAACCATCAAATCAAAGACGCATTTCTCAATAATATTGTATTCTTAAACCTAATAGTTATTCTTACTTACCGTAAATGGATATATTGGTAACTGTAAAATAATTTCTAATAAGAATTAAAGGATATAGAGGGCGAAACGAGACGTCCACAGACCCAATATTTAGTTGATATAACTAGTTCAGATAGTAAAACTTACACAAGTGTAAAAAGTTTCTTCTTTTACACCAATTTGTCTATGAGGAACAAAATAAAAGCGAATTGATATTCAGCAAAAATACACATAAAAATATCATTCAGCTTCATTACTATTCTGCACCTGTTCAGTCGGACAAAACTTTAGCCGCAACTCAAAAACTATAATTTTGTGTGAAGTTGAACCACACATATTGGAGTTCATTTTGTTAAATTTCCTTGTGCTGAGCGTGAATTCCATATTACCGAGTTGTATAACTTTGCACCGCAAACTTGTATAAAAAGTGTAGAGCGGTGTACATATTGTAAAGTTTTTGTGCGACTATCGACATGTATTGTATTTATTTGTATTTATTTATTATCAAAAAGGGTTACATTTTGTAGGTTTACAATTTTTCTGCCAAACTGCTTAGCAGTTTGTCGGCAAAGAGTTCTCTTCTGTTTACAAGTTATTTAGTATATAAATCAAATGTAATTAAGAGCTAAGATTGTACAATGCACATAACAATGTTGTACTCGTAATGTCGATACTTATACAATTGGCAAAAACTATAAACAAATCTACAGTCCTTATGTATATAATTTGTATGACGTAGTAATTCTAAAACAGCAAATACACCATGTCTGTTCATTAAAGAAAATTTACATAAAAACTCGTATACCTAGGTATGTTTAGGCATCAGTGAGGACACCAAAATACATAATTTTGTCCATGCCCGTTTCATAGTGCCGGCACGCATGCATTCATGGTGTTGCATGCGGGCCGGCCCATACGCTACGGGCATAGTGACATGTAGTGCTTCAACAACATTTTTTTCAATTGAAATTTTGAGTTAATACCATGTTCAAAATCTGTAGGCAATTCATTTATCAATGTTGGTGTGATCCATTTTCTGGTACGCTTACCGAAATAATTTTTAATTTTAGGTACATTCAGCTTATTCTTTTTAGCCATACGGGTTGGGTAGTTATGAATCCGTTTCTGTTTGTTTATTGTGACATAAAATTGTTCCATTATAATAGACATTTTAGCTTTTTGTTGTATAGGCAAAATATTACATATCTTAAATAGTTTATCGTAATCTTTACATAGGCTTTTCTTAACTTTCGATATAACTAATAATTTTAAAAATCTTATTTGCAAAGTTTTGATTTTATTGATATGAGTGTTGAATGTAAGACCATATGCACCTATCCCATAATTGATAATCGAATCTACCAGTGAATAGTACACCATGAACATTGTTCCTTTTGTAAGAACTGGTTTTAGAGCCCACATTTTACAAAGCATCGTCCTTAACTTATTGCAAACTATGTCTATATGATGATTCCAATTGAAGTTGATGTCAATTGTTGGAGTGAAGTTGTGAAGAACATGTGGTGAAGTATTTCTTGCGGTCTGACCATTCATGGGTATATTTTAATCTTTGTGTTACAGCACTTGTATTTAAACTGTGTTCGATGTTAAAAAAAATCCAAAACCATAAAATTCGAAAAATATTAATTGATTGTTGTTTTAAAGATTACTAAACACGTTATTATCTACTCGACAGCCAAGGAATAGTTATGTTTTTGACCGACTTCCAAAAAGGAGGTGGTTTTATATTCACCGCGTATATTTTTTTTATATTTGTTAAGCGATTTCTCAATCATTTGTGAAGCGATATTAAAAATCTTTTTATATGAGAGAATGTTCCGAGATGGTCCTATTATGCACCAAGTCAGGATTTAAAGTAAAGATACTTCACTAAAATAGCTTTTTTTTAAAGCCGACTTCAATTCCTCAGAAAAATCGGTTTAATAGTTCTTGAAGTCGGTGCTCATTAATTACAATTGAAAGAAAATTATCAGCACAGACCTCAATAACTATTTAACCGAATTTTTGCGTTATTTTATGCTTTTTCTGGGTTTTCGAAGTAACTATTTTTTTTATTCATTTCGTTTTAACATTTTTAACTGCATGAAAATTAATAAACGTAAAAAATCTACAGAAAAAAAGCAACAGGTGACGACAATAATAGCTACTTATCTCATTTTGCTCAGAGTGACGTATTTTATCAATAGAAATCACTTTGTCAAGAACCATGGCTAACTGAATGAGTTGTAATCATTAATCTATGTAAATGACCTTTACCCACTTCTCAAAATGATATACTGTTTATTCTTATCTTTGACACAATGCAATATGAAGAATTTTGATACAATTGTCTAGCAGAAACAACTTTATGAACAAACACGTAAACTTGCTATTTTATATGTAATCATCCCCCTGGAATCGCCGGCCAACGACTGATACAACAGTAGCCCAGTTCTGTAGAGCCGGTATATTCGGTATCATAGCCAGCCATTTTTCTTTTCATTCAGAGTACACAGTGGATTTGCATTGTTGTGTGCGGATTTAGACAGGTCCATCGCGATTGTGTATGAATAGGATAGGAGTTGTTTACTTGTTTATTATATTATAGCTATAAAAGTGATTTTAAAATGCAGAAAAAGGGAAAATTGTTATTTTGAAGAGTGTTTTCATTTCGTATCTCGACTGTGTATACATATAAATCGTAACCAAAAAAATCGATGTTATTCATTTTGCAACTTATTTCAGGCACAATAATGAAATTCTAAATCAAAAATAATAGTTTAAATAAACTAAAATCACGCTTTTAAAGTACTTCTAACTAAAAAGTGAAAAATAATTCCTAATATAAGCTGAAAAAAGCGTGGGTTGCTCGATAGACGAAAAATATGGCACAGAGCGCCCCACGCTTTTTTCAGCTTATATTAGGAATTATTTTTCACTTTTTAGTTAGAAGTACTTTAAAAGCGTGTTTTTTAGTTTTTTTAAACTATTATTTATTTTCTACTTTTTAGTTTGGTTTATTTATAAGAGCGTTTTTTTTTTTTTTTTTTTTTTTTAATTTTTTTTTTTTATATATTTTTAATTTTTTTTATCGAATTATTGCATTGTCATCGATCTTTGACAGGTGTGCAAAATTTGAATGAAATCTGTCCGTTTAAAGTGGGTCAAAATCGAGTCCAAAGGAGTCGGTTACATACAAACAAACAAACAAACAAACAAACAAACAAACAAACAAACATACAGGTGAAGCTAATATAAGCGTGTTAAAAATTAAGGGATTCAAGAGCGAAGATTTAAATACATTTTCCAACTTGAGGAACCAGACATTATCAATCGCGAGGTCATTTATGACGCAACATTCTGTGACAGGACACTTAAATACCTACCTCATAAAGATTTAGATCCTGTACAGTGTACACTATAGACCGAGTACATCGTGTGTTTGGCAAAGCTCCGAATTGTACCCGTGACGCCGCGTACAGGCGTCTGTAACGACCGCCTAAAAACTGATGATCTGTAGCGACTACCATTAGACGCAGTCATGAAGCACTAAAACGAATGACCCTGAAAGAATGGGTCAAAGTTACATTTGTAGAGAATAGTGTTCTCTAAGTGCGATTACTATGCCGTTAGAATATAGAATAGACCACAGTCTATCCTATATTCTAAAGGCGTACACAAAAAACAATGGTCAAAGGGCATAAAACAAGTGCCCAAAAGGTTGCTAAAAAAATTACTTGTTGCACAGGTAATCAGGTGAAGTGTGGGCGTTGTGAATAAATGTCCGTCACATCCTTCTGGGGATAATAATACACATTGTATATCGTGTATGTAGCAATTTATTGTGCTTATCACAACGTATGTTGTTTTAACTTACCTGGGTATTCATGCATAACTTTGATAAGTTTTCCAAAAGATTTTCTATTCCACGAACACAAGGCGGGTTCATAATATTTTCTTTTTCAAAAATGTAGTCTAGGAATTTTATAATTAAATAATTTAGGTTAGGAATTCTGAAGTCAAGGAATAAAGAAATAACTAGAATTCTACCCGACATTCAGCTAAAATTAGAGCAAAATAAAATTTGAATGTTAACCTAGTTTTGAGTGTCTGGCAGTCATTCAGTTTTATAAGTGACACGATCGTAAAAGCTCGCTGCACCGCTCGGTGCTTCGGTGGCTCGGTGCCGGTGCTCAGGTGACCTATAAAAGAACCACTTATTAAGTTACTCGTGTTTTGGTTCCCTCGAATATGCTAGAAATTTTCCGTGAAAAGTTATATTTGACCAGTTATAGTTTGCTGAAAGTATTAAAAGTTTCAGAGTGTAGATTTAGTTAGTAGAGTATATATAGAAGTTTATATAACATACCGTCACGCCTATATAACGCAGAGGTGTTTAATACCCACACATCAACTGTTATATTTAGTTTCCATGTGAAAGGGTCTATGGGGTCTAGGGGTATGAAGTGAAATAGTTTTTTATATCTCCTTAATAAGTACTACTAATAAGGCTCGTAAACCTTATCCGATACCTATCAAACTAAACAACCACTTAACAAAGTTGAATAAATGTTTCAAAGGCTATTTTGAATTTCCTCTTCTCAAAAAAAGGTAACATTGCCGAATTAAGGCACCCAATATTTATATTAGCTGCCAAAATTACATTGAGGCGATGTCTTAAAATAACTCAATAAGCTTATTGTGTAGTCCGTTTTTGTTGAACCAAGTGTCAGGGTCGCTCTTTAATCTTTCCTTTTTCAATTATCCTTTATAAAAAGTTTTTATTGTCCTCTTTACTAGGAAATAGGTTGTAATAATTTATTTAAGAATGCAGAGGAAGTTCATAGACGTCGAGATAATGAGACTAATTTGCAAAAGTCACGAAGTTGTGAGAGTCTATTGAGTTCTTCCGCTAATAGAACTTTATCTAAGTAACTTGGGTGATCGATTTACTCATTAGTGGTGTTTTTAAATACTGAAACGATTAGAATTTTCCTTAGAATATTATCAAACGGGCGCGCACCGTGCTGGATTTAAGATCGTAATTAAGCTTTTGACTGTTAAACTTTTGGGCAATACTTGGCATGGCCAACCGTAATGTCTCACTAAGGTAATTATTTGTAATAATATTAATAATGTATAGCCCTTTTGCAAACGACATACCTACAGGTTAAAAAGATCTGATTATAATTATTAACTTTTTTTATTTGATTATTTTCAGGTAAGCTAATAGAAGATTACAGACTCAAGCCGTCAGTATATATGCAATCGTCTCATAATTAAGGTAAATAGGCATTTTAGTTCTTTTTCTCAATAAGCGATAGTAAGATGTACCTACTGTATTATTGCTTTATACTAACTTTGTATCTCATTTTAAGTGGACTGATGTTCTTATGAAAAATAAATATCTTTAAACCGAACTATTTCAAAATATTTTTTTTATATAACGCTTATTTAATTGTTCTTTTAATCTTAATATACTTACTACTGCCTGCAACTGTATATCTTTTTTTATCAAATTGGAGCTAATGAAGCTAGCTTGTAATTAAATTTTGATTGAAATTATAGCGTAGACTTATCCTGTGACTAAACCAAAACCCACAGCTAATTTAAATCTAAAAGATAAACCAGTTAACCTCCCATACAATTTAGTACTATCATACTAATCTGAATTTAATACACCTGTGACAAATTAACAATAGAGCTTAAAGGTTAGGCAGTTGTGAAGGCTTTAGCGCACATTTTTATCTTAATACTGATTTATTTTATTGGGTGCTGTCACAACTCGCCATTTTGAGAGAGATTTGATGGAATAGATCGTTGTTAATATTCTGTAGGCGTGGGGATATAGCCAATTGTACTGTTTTTTCATCAATATTTGTATCAAATTGTCAAAATTAAATCTAGGCTTGAAATGCAATTGAGTTCAATCAATATTATTTACTATACTAGAGACAAGTCGCCGACTACTCAACGACTAGTCGGCTTTACTATAAGTGGCTATAGTCAAGGGTTAGAAGTGCTACACGACTTGCGCCGCTTTGTAATTGCTGATTGAACAATACGAAATATAACTAGGTTTGGAATGCAATTGAAATGTTATATTTAACCAAATCTAATGATCAGCCTCGCTGATTAGTCGGCCATTCTATCGCCGATAAATCGGCTATTCGACATATCTAATACATACATAACAACACGCCTTTTCTCACGGGGGTAGGCAGAGACGATGGAACGCCATGTGCTTCGCTCCTTGCATACTTCTTTCGATTGTTTATTAAACGTTATACACCCTACTGCCGAGATATTGTATATGTCGCTCTACCTACGCGCTTAATTATAACACAAGCTATCATGATAGACAAATTACAAAGGATATAAATATATCTTTCTGTTTCCTAAGAGATCTTAACCCGTGATGATGACCCAATGATGACTTTTTTTGCTTGGCCCATAAATCGCAAGCCCAGTACAACTGGATTATAGCCAAAAGTCTAATCCAAATATAATTTAAAATGGCTATTAAAATGCATTTGAACCGACTTAACTATATTATACTGATACGTATTGGTTTTTTTACGTGATTTATACAAAAATATCGCATTAATTTTGACATAATAAGAGGTAACAATTTTATTGTCGTTTATGTAAAATCTACTTTTACGATTAAATGCAGTGTGCAATTCTGTGTGGGTGAAATATTTAATTACCTCGCAAACTACGATCTCTAAAACCTTATCCCCTCCAGAATCCCCCCCGCACATGAAAACTGACCGTCCGGATCTCCTAGACGAATTAAGGATCAAACTGTAATGGTCGTTTTCAAACCCCATCCGCCGGTTTATTGTGACTCGAGACCGCTATCAAAGGCATTATAAGCCAAATTTAGCCTTAAATGCACCCATTAAGGTTGTAATTTGTTCGATTGGGCGCTTAGACGGGAAGCTATACAAATTGATCCCATCACCGCCGATCCCGGGTTTAAGGAGCAGCGATACACAGTTTGGAGGAAATCACACTATTTATATGAGTATTAAGTTAATAGCCTGGCTTTGTAGCTATCGGTTTGTTTGAAATAGGCGCCATATTGAAGTGAAGTGGTGGAGAGGAAATTAGATCGACTGTGTAGATAGTGGGTCAAAACGCCCGTTTTTCAGTCGCGACGATTTGCTTGCCGCGGTCTGGCTGAATGGCGAGCAGTTACTATAATGCGAAGGCAAAATTGATCGACGAAGTCATTACTGTAATAGTTTCGCTTTTTCAACTGTCACAACTGTTCAAAGAGCTATTTTTATGCGTAGTTTTATTTTAAATAAGTACTTTAGAGTTATTAAGGTTTTATTCACTATTCACTGATTTTTCAATTTTTTTTAAAAGCTTTCAAGCGTTTTAGATTTTTAATATTCCTAGAATAATGTATTATTTATAATATATTAAACATATTCATGTTTATCATATTTAATATATGAATAATTTAGACCAGGACCCAATTTTATACAAAAGATTTACTTTGCGAATATCAAATAATGTCAGACTAATATTTCTTTATGCAACAGGGGGCCCTGCATATACTTAGGGCATTTTATGTGATGCATGCGATCAAATAGCATCCTTAACTAAATCAAAATCCTTCTTCAAATTACATCCCGAGTCTTGGCCACATTTCAGACACAATTCACAAAGTTTTTCATTCGGTTCATAAAATCTAGGAACAAGAGCACAGATAAAAACACAGTTGAGTTAGTGAGCAATAAACCCACGTACCACGTACGTACACTGCGTAAATAAAGACAAGCTAGAAGGACTAGCATACGAGTGTGAGATAGATTTTGTTGCATTTTTGTCCTGTATCTCGTTGTTTAGAAATCGTGCAAGATAGAGGATTTACCCGGGTTTTTCACTTCATTAACTGTTTTTTGGTCTGTCAATAGCTTTTTGGTACTTGACTAATTGAAGGTATACTAAAATGACGTAAATAGATAGATACAGAATTATCTATTGTACACAAAGAAAAGGTACATAATGGAAATACAGGGACATATTAATTTTAACATACACAATGGATAAAGTGATCTTTTCCAGGCTTTTAATATGTAGAGTTAAACCCGAGTAATTTACGATATGAAGGAAACATTACAAAATCTATTCCATGTTCGTATACTAGGCCTATTGGTGTGATAGACGCGCCACTTTTTGTCGCTTGCTTACAATATAAGTATATGCTACAAAAACCAGCTCACTCGCGTTTGTTATAGATTGCATGCTTGCGTATGATTGATAGGTTACTAACTGTACCTAGCAAAAAGGTTTGTTGTGATAAATTTGTAGTTATTGCCATCCTTGTATCGAACAGTTACTTTATTATTGCTTGTAACACATGCCGATATATATGTTTTATTTTGTTAGTTAATATAGTAATCATATTTATGTAGATACTAGCGTTCTAATTTACTGTTTGGTCTTCAGCGCCAGGAGAATAGGTTTAGAAATGAGCAAGATCTTTTGATTTTGATAGCGAAATCCGAATGTCAAATTAAACTTTTACGTATAATGTACGTATACAGAAAACTTTAGGTTCTAACTTGTAGTTTTTTTTTACGCTACTCTTATTTTGACGGTGGATAAGTACGAGACCACAACTAGAAGCGGTTGGTGTATAAACACTTTATTCTCAATAGCAGTATCTAGTTAGTAGTGCTGATACATTAGTTAGGTACTGGCGGGTGCCAAACGTTTTAGTTTAATACTTTATTGTACACATAAATTACAATAATACAATTACATAAAAGTGGTGATGACAAAAGGTGAACTTAACTCAAAAATGAGTTTTCTGCCAGCAAACCTTTGAGGACTAGAGGAAAAAGACACTCGTAATATGTGAGAGTGAAGTGTACAAACGTCGCAATAGTATCTACCACGCCGCGGATAACACTCCATTAACGATGGGTAGTTTATGGTGTAGCAATTATCGATGCCATTCGGGTTTGGGATATAGGCTTTCGATGCAAATAGCGATTAATAATGGTGTCTAAGTTGCGTTGTGAGAACTAGACTTATTGTCGAGTATTATATTTCAGTAAATATTATAAAACGAAGTTGTTTTCCGCTGTTTGTCTGCTCCTTTGTATGCTTAAATAAACTACGCAACATATTTTGGTGCAGTGCTATTTAATAGATAGAATGATTAAATAACGAAGGTCTTAATGTATAAAATGCATATTATAGTACTACATACATAGTACCCGGAGTAAAGCCAGGGCGGGTCGGTAGTAGATTGATAGATACGAAAGTTAGAAGATGTAGAATCGCTGCTTTCTAAAACCGGTTATAAGGATTTTCTGTGAAGATAAAATAAACGGAAAACATATTTTTTGTATCTATTGTAAGCTGTTAAGATTATAATTTTAACATTATAACACTTTTTATCAATAATCACTAAACAATACATCATAAAAGTGGTAAAAAACATAATATCGAAACACATTTAATAACAAAGGGTTCATATCAAATTCTTTTATCTATTCAACTACTTCCTACCCTATTATTTAGCTATTATTTTCTATAAAGAAAGACCACATCAATCACTTTTTTTATAAATAGAATCGAATATCTCAAAACACCCATAATTTCGATTCAGCCAATCATCCTATCGTCCAATTATGTATTCAGGATATAACACGACTCGTTATAACCCAAACATCGATGCCATTGTATTCGATATTTCGAATTATAATCCACAATCGAGTGATAAGCATCGATGGCGTGACATCTCGATTGGATGCGGGTGTCACAGCACTTATCTACTCATGAATTTATTTATTTGTTGAGATATTGAAAGTTAAAGCGAGATAGTCAGTGAATCAAGTCTGTTATGTCTTTGAGATCGCCATTGCGACTGCGCAATAAATCTGCAGAGCCCGTGACATAAGTTGATGTGATAAAAAATAAAACAGAAAGTCAAACTGCTGTCTTGTTTTTACTTGACATACCAGCCACCTTCATTTCTGTTGAATGCGAAAAATTCTCGTAACGTATTTTGAAATCTGTTCTTAGACTTTACTCAAAAATATAATATTTAGTTCATGAAATAAATATTGATTTCAAAACATAATCACTGGTTAGATAAGACCGTCTTGTTACACACAGTGCAGTAGTCGGTGAGGCCGTTCATGAAAATCGGTTAAATTTAATATTTTAAATGCAATAAAAACCTAGTTTTATTGTTAATATTGTTGTATAGTATTTTTTGTATTGTTCGTTACACCATAACCTGCAGTATATTACAAAGTGGAACAAGTAATGTTAGTAGCACATTTGATACAAGATAAATGGCATTTATAGTAAAGCCAACTAGATAGCGTAATTGGCCGACTACAAAAGTGGCAGACTAGTCGGCACATCTCTATGAAAATGGTATTACGGAATTCATGTATTTTATTTCGTTTCACCGCATAGTTGAAAATAGTTTAAATCGTGTGAACAACAGCAATGAAATAATCTTCAAGTAGTTGTAGTTACGAAGTTGAATGGCGCCACGCGAACAGTTCTTAAGTGCAGCATCACTTATGCTGAGAGGTTTCAATTTTACATATTTTAAAGCAAGTACTACTACAGCGGTAATGTTGGTGCTACACTTTGTCATAATCGGCGACAGACTTTGAGTTATAATAATGTCATTGTAATGGTTAGATTGAAGTGTTGCAGGGATATAATTTTGACAAGGATGGTTTTTGTGGCCAAGTCGGTATGCCAGTAGACCGACTGTAGGTAGGAAAATATTTTTTTAGAAGTTTTTGATTTCCTATAGAGACTTTTTTCACATTCAATATGTGATGTTGAAATGTTTCACCTTTAGAACAAAAAACACTAGTTGATCAGTTTGGTCACAGATCTAGACGAATTCCACGCCTTCAGGAGAGTAATTGCGGTCCGTTAGCCTTAGTGATCAGTCTTACTTGCACGACTTGCACGTTGTTACTAGTAGGTAGGTACATACTTTGGAGTATATTGAGTGAATTCACGTCGGAGCTGCAATAAACCAGATTCAATAAGTCTCTGTTATTTTTGTTACAATAAATGAGAAACTAATATGTCGTCTCTTTTTTATCCAAAGACACTTGCTTACATTTCTGATGTGGCTTTGCCTGTGTATATATCGAGAAAAAGTAGCTTATGGCACTAGAAAAAGTCGATGTAGCTTTTTAATTTATTGAAATAAATTAATTGGCAATTACTAGAAGAACCAGTTAAAAAATTACATTTAAAAACATATCAAAATAACGTCTTAATATTCCTACAGATTTTTCAGTCGCTTATTCAAATAAAAGATCTCGAAAAAGTGGACTTTCCGTCATTATTTGCACGATGGCACTGTCTCGTGACTACAATTCGTTATTGACAATAATTTGGTTACAATTGTAATCTGTAGCTGTAGCATTAATCTTTTCATCTGGCCACGCTCGGTTAATTGGCGGCCGGTCACAAACTAATTGATTGACAATGCGGTCCACAACTGATTGGCTCCGATGTGAGATCGGCCGATAGTGATGCGTGCACTCTGCGGGATGCGGCTGCAGAGAGGGGATAAGCAGAATATTTGGTTGCGGTTGCATTGTTCTAATTCATGTGTACCTATTGTGGAGCAGCCACAAAACACGTTTCAATTTGATTGATGAAGCTCAAATCCAGGATTTAATGGTGCTTAAACTGTACATTTTTAACCATAAATATGCGACCAAAATCGACTGAATCTATGGTCTCGGTGTGGTACACACATCTAAATAAGTAAGTAGGTTTTTACTCAAATTTTTTTTCGAATAGCATGAAGTCAAAAACTTGAGCGTTATTTTTCATAGCTAGTCATAATTTTATATCACAGGCAATGGTGGTTTTTCTGTCGACAAAATATTATATTTTCTCAAAATATCTTGAAAAAGTATTCAACTATTTAATCGTTTTTTGCGTTATTCAATGGTTTTTCAAGGTTTGGAGTTGGTTTATTTTTTTAAACCTTTTTTATTTATTTATTTTTAGTGAAGTCTCGTTTAAGACGGCTTGTCCAGCAGTTAGAAGGACGGGTACGAAAAAGACTTATCTTATGTAGATTATTTTTTTACTCATAACTCTTTTATATAAACATTACATAATTAAGTAATATTGAACGTCTTGCCATCTGTGTATAACTTTAAATAATACAGGAAACGGTCTTTACCTTCGATTGCTCTAGGATCTCATCATCAGATCGTGTACCAAATGACCATGAGACCACATGAAAAGGCTACCCTTTCGAACAACGAAAGAAAATTTCTCGAATCAGTATTGGCGTCTTCAAGTAATCATCGAACAAACAGAACAAAAAATTGATTGCGACGAACCTCCTCCTTTTTTGAAGTCGGTTAAAAATTAAACCGTATAAACTTCCAACACTATGTAGGATGGTTATAAAATTTACTTTGACAGCATTTAACTATCGCGTAAATAAAATATCATAGAGCCTACTATCGCGTAAATAAAATATCATAGAGCCTACTATCACGTACATTCTAACTACCTCTGCTATTCAGATCTTTTCAGCCGATGTAATGGCACATGCAATTTAACTCCAAAGTATACAGTTACGAGAAGGCTTAGTGGCCTTTTTGCTGTATACATTTACTGGAACAAATTCACATGTAAAATTAACCTAATATAGGTTTTATTACTTTGAGTATGACGAATGGATTTCTTCACTTTATGTCGTTAATCCCTGTATAGATAACCTTGCAGAAAAGACTGCTGTCAGTTGTACCAAGTGGTAATAAAAGCCATGGAAATAAATTCCCGTATTGACACTAAATTATCTGAAACAAATTTTCTAGCAAACCCCTACCTATATCAACTCTACTAAATTGAATATACAACGTTAACACATCCAACAAAATATTTGATATTATTTCGCTGAACTTTGCTCAAAATATAAATTTAAAATCTGATATTGTACTGTGCGCAGTTTAGAGCAGAATCTTCTAGAAATAAAGTACAATATTTTCCAAGCGCGGGTAATCGAGACGCAACAAGATGCAAGCAAGTTAACAACTTGACACAATGACTTAACGGAGGCATTATATTCTTTTCAGACGATATTCTTTTCAAGTTTATAGTTGTAAACAAATTGTTAACTTCTAAGTATATTTCTTTTAAGTCTAGGCGTAAGTTATACTAATTTATTGGATCGGAGTTATGTAAATCAGATCTAGGGAGTAAACACCATCGACTCTCCTTTAACCTTATTAAGAACCTATCAAGTTAGATGCCTACACAAAAAGAAAATAGATTCTACAAATATTTTAAAAAAAGATCAGTAGGTAAACATGTATATATTAAGAGCCAATAAAATATCTTTAATAAGAAGATAACGTTCCTTTCCGAAAATATTTGAATACGAAACACAAACAATCAAAGTGTAATAAAAAGAATTAACAATAAACAAGCAAATATGTACGTATCTGTGATAATAGAGGTTCCGAAAAGAGCAATCTAAGGCTGAGATCAGACGGGCGATGGTCGGCGACGATAGGGCACGCAGTGCGACTGTTCCCACCAAGCTTCACCAAAGATGGTAGAAGTTAATAGACTCGGTATATCGAATTGAATGGCATTATGCATAATATATGCAATTATGCGCGGTGTCTTCACAATATTTCTTAGGGATTTGTATTTTGATGAAGAAAATTTTTAGTATTATTTGTGTAAATAATAAAAACATTTCAATGACGTATCTACTGGTTATTCTAATGTACCAGGTCTACAGGCCACAAAGATGGCCACGAAGATTTTGAAACGTTAACATGACGTTATTCCTTTCATCATCGGTGTGCGATATTGAGTAAAAGTGTATTGAGTAATTAGATTTATGCCATCTGCTTGCTTCTATCATCTTTGGTTCCATCAGTCGCCCGTCTGTTGACGCATCGATCAGAGATAAACGTACCATTCCTTCCGCTCCGATTGTTAAAATTGCTACATAATTGTTCAAGATGCCTCGTAGACGAATATTTATTGAGCTGAGGTGAATCATCGACAGGTCTTTGTTTGATGGTGTTCGCAGCTGCAGGAATGCTGGCAATGGAAGATTTTATCTCAAATTGAGTTGGTATTTTGTGTTTGCTGACACGGACAAGTTGATAATAATTCGATTTGTTAAGCCTGATTCATTGTTCAAGTTGTTTTGTTACTATGCGTTGATCAAAGGGTAAATTTTTGCACGAACAACACAGATCATAACGCAGTTGCAAAGGTTTTTAGAGATTCAAATCAGTGGTGGCACCAGTTTGGCACCTTTCCGGCGCTAGTATAGAAGTAGCATGCTATTAGTCTATGCATTATTTGTTTGTCGTTTTATTTTTCTGTAGTGTCTATATAATATATTTCTTAGCCTATTTTGTTACTATTTTCTATTATATTTCGATTCTCTAGCTTTCTGCAGAGGCATATTTAAATAGATAACTAGTTTATCTCAATCTGTTTAACATGCTAAACACTAGCAGCTTCAATTCATAATTATGAAGTATAAATATGTATGACATGACACGGACACTGGCCAAGGGATTTACAATATACTACAATTGATAGCGGCCACCGATTCGACAGATAAGCGGAGATAAGATCCTTGGCAATAAATACGCCACTTGCAAAACACCATTGCACCGCTGTTAGTGCACGCTTCCTGGAGGGACAAAGAACATCTGTTTATATGCAGCTGGATAATAGCAACTTGTAAACGGTTAGGTGATATGGTCAACACGTTTTTAAAGGTTGCTATTTGATTAAATGATAATATGTCAAAAGAAAAATAGAAGATTTTGAGCGATGTTGCTGTTACGTCTCCAAGCTTTAAACGAAGGATGATTCATCGACGAAGAGTTTGGACACTAAAAAATCATTAAGTTTAAGTCCAAATCGTGCTTAAAATAACGCGACATAGTTTTAATATTATTATTATATATCGTAAACTATATCTCCTAGTTTTTCTGAATTATAAGCTATTTACTGGAGCAAAAAGCACATCTGTGTCATCTCCAGGCTCACAAACAAACTTCTCGGCAAATATTTGTGTGAGCAAACAACGGGTACAAGAATTAAGGCTTTTATTTTTATATAATATTGCAAAGGTTTAGCAAAAACAACTGATATTTAATTAAAATAATGTGTATATTTGATATATTGTTTATTAAACGTTTTTATATTTGGAATCTTGCGACCAAAAATAATCATGGGGTGGTATTACACCAATCGATCGATCGTCGATCGACCAATGGCAGAAAAGTCGACGTAATTCAATGGTTTTAAGCACAAATTAAAAAAACTAAAAAAACACGCTTTTAAAGCACATCAAACTAAAAAGTGAAAAATAATTCTTATTATAACCTGAAAATAATAATAAACGAAAAATACTAGTACTATTGTGAAAAAAAGCGTGGGTCGCTCGATAGACGAAAAATATGGCACAGAGCGCCCCACGCTTTTTTTCACAATAGTACTAGTATTTTTCGTTTATTATTATTTTCAGGTTATAATAAGAATTATTTTTCACTTTTTAGTTTGATGTGCTTTAAAAGCGTGTTTTTTTAGTTTTTTTAAACTATATTTATTTTTCACTTTTTAGTTTGATGTTATTTAAAAGCGTGTTTTTTAGTTTTTTTTTAATCCTGGCGATCCTAATCAGGATAATGAGATAAATTTATGAAATTATTATATTGTCGCTGATTCTTTACAAGTGTAGAAAGTTTGAATTAAATCTGTCCGTTTAAAGTGGGTCAAAATCGAGTCCAAAGGAGTCGGTTACATACAAACAAACAAACAAACAAACAAACAAACAAACATACAGGTGAAGCTAATATAAGCGTGTTAAAAAATGACAACTAATCTACTATACGATGGTATCGACATCGATCGATTCGGTGCTATAACACCCTTGAACATGTCACAAAACCAGTTTTGAAAACCAATCAAATTGTTTGATGACTTTAATTCCCTAACATCGCTTAATGTTAGGTAATGTTTGGTGCAAGAAAACTCAACTTACAATCATTACTTTATCATTAACCAACAACAAAAATAAATTATTAGGTAAGTTTTTTTACTGAGAGAGGCAGCACTGAGCACCTGTCGCTAAATAATAGAGACTGTTTCCAGTTTAGTAAAAGTTTTACCCTAAATTACGGTACGGTAGGGGTTATTGAGTTTTTATTTTATTTGATATTATCATATCGGATGTACTGCTTTATATGGTAGATTAACTGGTGCATGATGACACAGATGGTGCACATGACTTTCTCACCAGCTCTTCTCATGATGTAATACCCATCGGAGCTGGTACTTGGATTGATTTTAATTCAAATCTCTAAGTTGAATTAAAGTCAATCTAAGCTCCGGTGTCAAATCATTTTATTACAATAAGTATTATAATTTAGTTAGCTAAGTTTTATTTTAATTTTATATTTTTTGTGTTTTGATGTTTGTTTTGACGTGTTCAAGCGCCCCTTGGGTCCCATGGAAATAAATGATTTGATTTGATTTGATTTAATTTAATTTGATTTGATTTGATTTGAAAATCATGGCATTTTTAGCAGTTTAATCAGAAGTTTAGGTTTCATGATGTATTTTGTGGAAAAAAAGCCAACTTTTTTATTTTATTTATATTTTTATCTCGAGAAAGTTTTGCAGACGGCAGCTTAGCGGATTACGTTGTTTATTTAATTGTTTCGCCCACAACAATTTCGAAATCAGAAAACCATTATTTATAATCCTAATCTTACAGACTCTTCAATTTATCAAAATATCTCTTTCAAAAGATTAAATAAGACATTTTTGGATGAGGTTCTTTTATATTTTTATTTCATTCATTTTACAACTATGCCAACCGACTATTTGTTTGGATTCTTGGGGATCAAATACCTAATAATATAATTATAAATAATAATTAATAATTGTTTGATCTTAATTCAAATCAAATCACTCATCGCATAGGTGGCGCTAAAACCAAGTAAGGTTCGTCTAGCTACACAACGCTGGCACAAAAGAGTTGAGAAATTTCGAGTCTAGCAGCATACGAATCCATACCTGAATTGGCAAAGCACTTGGGCGTATACCCAGGGGGTGCAGGTTCGAGTCCTGCTGGATTCTTAATTTTTCAACTTTAATATTATATAAAATACAAAAATGCTTAGCAAAGCTAAAATTTTGCTTTAAAATATTGCAATTATTTTAGTCCCCATTTTATACAGCGAGTTGTTTTTACCACTATCCATCTAGGTTCTGAAAAGCTTTAGTTTGTTTGGACAGTGTTTAGCTAAATTAGCATAAATTTAATAAATAAATGGTGCTTTTTAATATTTATTTACAAGTTACTAACATACATGTTGGATCTTAAATTAAACTAGTCTAATAACTTAATCTAAACTTAAAGTCACTGACAGAAGGCCTCGTACCCAAAATGCTGCCAGCATTACCGCGTTGTATTGCGATACTAATTCTGGTCTTCCTTGTAAATTTTCATAACATTTCTCCCTCCGTGTGGATAGATATTGGATTAAACCAATATAAACACAAACTCTTAGTCAGATGCTTTACCATAATTACGCTACGCAAACTACAAAATACCATTAAGTTAGACAAAGCGATCAATCAACCGAACTGATTTATTGCTCCTCAATATCAGCGATTTAAACAGGGCGAGTATTTCCAATCGTCAACTATACGCACTACGGGCTAATCGAGCGAAAATCAATCAAACTGTGCGTGAGCCCTTCATATTACACACGGGTAAAAGGAAATGAAGGGATAACCTCTATATGTACACAACTATAACTTTATAATAACACTTTTATACGACACGATACGGGAACGATTCGATTTGCAGACAAGCACGATTACACAAGAAGACGATAATAATCATTAATGTAACATTTTATTGTGAGCTGAAAAACTTTTAAGTTACCATAATATTACGTATTTACAAATTGCGAACCTACTTTTAAAATAATCCATGGTTATTTAATTACGGATCAGTGTGTTTCTAGTCTGTGTCTACAATGCAAAAGCTCCCAATAGGGGGTAAATTGATTCCATAAATCACGATGTCGTCGGTAGCGGTGAAAGTTATTGTAACTACTGTAAACAGAGCAAGTACTGCGTAAACCTTTAATAGTTAACTGTTTCAATAGCTGGCGAAAATATCTTTTAACAATTTATTATCTTGGAAATTTTAGTCCGGAGGTTGGATTTGAAGTAAAAAAAATATAAGTAGGCTTCATTATGCAATGAAATAATTATGTTCTGTCCGCGGCTCCGCTTGCGTTGTACGACAGTATAATGCCTTGTTCTTCCTAAAATCTTGAACTACGAGTACCTCCATACAAATTTTCATAAAAATTGGTTTAGAGATGAAACCATTACCGACAGACGGATAAACTGTCACTTTATCCCTACAAATTACGTACATTCTTTCATTATGGATGTTAAGTAAACTGACTTCTTCTTAATACTATCATATTTCGCCTCTAGAATATACTTTGCCTTCTAAACTATTTATCTTCCACTAACTAACTACTGTTGGCCACCAACTTTACCCAATCCGTGGCTGAATTAGTTATTTTGGTGATGATAAATATCCCTTCACATATTAACACGCTTATATTAGCTTCACCTGTATGTATGTACGTATGTATGTATGTATGTATGTAACCGACTCCTTTGGACTCGATTTTGACCCACTTAAATGGACAGATTTCATTCAAATTTTGCACACCTGTCAAAGATCGTTGACAATGCAATAATTCGATAAAAAAAAAAAAAAAAACGCTCTTATAAATAAACCAAACTAAAAAGAAGAAAATAAATAATAGTTTAAAAAACTAAAAAACACGCTTTTAAAGTACTTCTAACTAAAAAGTGAAAAATAATTCCTAATATAAGCTGAAAAAAGCGTGGGGCGCTCTGTGCCATATTTTTCGTCTATCGTGCAACCCACGCATTTAGGAATTATTTTTCACTTTTTAGTTAGAAGTACTTTAAAAGCGTGTTTTTTAGTTTTTTTAAACTATTATTTATTTTTCTCATTAATTACTATTTTCTGTTTTCATAGAAATAGTTGTATACAAGTCGTGCTGCATAAAAACACAGTTACTTAACTATAAATCAGTATTGAAGTAGAGGGTAGTACCGTGTTTGCAGTAAGTAATGTAGATTCAAAGACAAACGTCTCACGGCCTCAGTTTGTTGTTTCATCTGTTTGAACAACAGCCATCGAAGGTTATACAATGTATTGTTCGGGATTGGGGCTGTTTTCGTAAGTAGTAGCGTAATAGATGACTTAACAGCTTCTATACTAATGGTGATTTGTTCAATTAAACCAATCTGAAAAATTAGTGAAAAAATAGTTCAAGAGCCCAGAAATAATATAGGCTACTTTTTATCGACTTACCACGTGATCAAAGCCGCGGACGGAAGCTAGTATATAAGCTTTATAAAGAGCGCAGCATAATCAAATAAATAAATATAACACAACATTAACACAACGCCATCTAGTCCCAAACTAAGCAGAGCTTGTACTATGGGTACTAGAATAACTGATACTAATAGATTTAATATACCTATATAATACTACTACAATTAGGCGATTAGATTTATGTATAAATTAAATCCATGAACCTAAAAATGACGAAAAATTCAGCAATAGATTTTTAAACTATCTTAATTCAATCGATTAATAATCAATTTTACCGTTTAATCACTCTTTTAAAAGGCTTAACAAAACAAAACTATATAAAACGTGATTTGTTTAATAAATTTCGTAAGTTTATGTAATGTAATAACCGCGAAAAAAAAACTCTATTTGATATTTCTCTAGTGTCCCGTTTTTATGATCTTTAGCAGCCAAATAAAACCAAGATTTATCAAATGGCAAAACCAACAAACTACAAAACGACCCACCATATAAGTCAGGTGCTCTGTGGAACAGTGTCAGTCATTTACCACCTTTCACACCCCGTAAAAGTAGAGAGACATGAATATTGCTTGTGTGATTGTAAAGATATGGCAGCCGCTCAAAGCAACATTGTTTTTGAGCTGTCATGTTTTCACTTATTGTGGTTTTAATAAGGTTTCTGCAAATATGGATAATAATTTTCTGGCTCTGGGCCTGAATTTTATTTCCAAGTTTTGAACTGCCTTGGTTTTCTGCGAAAACAAACTGCAGCTATGGTTTCTAAGAACTCGCAAAGCTCTTAAGTTACACCAAAATTTATTTAAAGATGCGATTTTAGTATTAAGTAACCTTATGTTCAAATCAAAATATTCTATTTAGCCAAGCAAAAATTTACAATATTAGTTGATCTATCTTTGTTAAAAAAATATTCATTTGAATCCCTGTATGGTTATGTATATATATGTATGCAAAACATGCCCATAAGCCAGCAGGACAATATTGATGTATATGTCTCTCTATACCATCCTTCAAAATCCAGTACAACAATGTATCCTAGACACATTTTGGAATTTATTTTATGTAAAGGCCATTATGATTTTAGTGCAGACCGACAACATTAGTTATACCGCAAGCCAGTTACGTCACAAGTATGTAATAGTATCTACTATACATTGCTCCATTGTCTTAAACAAAGACCAACTTTGAAATATTATCATGCACCAATTTGACTTATTTGTGCCGTCACTTCTAAACTCGCAGTTTCCTAGATATCTAGATATATTTCCGTCCACCCCGGACTAGACACGAAAATTTATCATGTCGCAAGCCGCGTATGTATTTTGGTCACGAATTGAGCTGGATACCAATCTAGCTTTGGACAGCAATAACGAATCGACTTTAAAATTCATACACTGCACTATTACTCAAAGTGTGGGGAAGATAGACCGGGGATATTGCAAAGATACCAGATATTTAAAAAGATAAATAAAAATATTGTTTAATTTTTTTTTTTATATTTGAATTAAAAATAAATGTTTATAAATTTAAACACGATGCTGACAACAATCAAAAGTCTAACTTTCGTGATACTCGTACATTTAATTTGAGCCTACTTAAAAGTTTTGAATGTAGGATCATTTATTCCGAAAGTAATTAAATCATTCAGAAGCATAAGCCGAGTTTGACAAAATACACGGGTGTTTGCGTTTAGTCGCAAAGCCTGGGCTAAAAATAGAGGCAATCCGTTTCTCGGGGTGGGCGTACAGAAGGGATAATCCGGGCATGATCCGTCCACCTGCACACTTTTTCATCTTATTGCTATCACCCATCCGTCTGCTAAGCGTCGTCTGCACTCGGTTGATAATGTTTTTCGACATCTATTATTAGCTACGTTGGCTTACAATATCCTAAAACAAGCAATTGTGTATAATTCATCTTCTCAAAGTATGCTAGTGTGATTTGAGTATAAATAATAGCAATATTTGTATTATAGTATTATACAAAACAATGTTGGTGACCCGACCCTTGAACAATCCATAAGCTGAATTTATATTCTTCGTAAACACTTAATTTCCTTTTATCATAAAGCTCACAAATATCAGAAAGTGTATATATGTAAAGTTTAATGTTGTATCATCAATTCAGCAGAAACATACCACAAATAACAAGGACGGGGCGCTGAGCCTTCAATTTAATGGCACGCCGGCTATACCAATACCAACAAAAGGTACGAATGTGCTGAAAGAAGTTAAGTCCGCAGTTATATTTGCCGCTTCAAGTAATCCCTGAGTTTTTGATACGGAGCTATACATGCCGACTTTTGTACTGGTTTAAACAGTAGAATTGTCTTTAAAGCATTTTATGCTGTGACCGTAAAAGCTTACATCCGAGCAGTGTGAACGGCGCTCGCAATTCGCATACAATTTCCCCAGTATTAGGGCTGGGATGGGTCATACGCAAACATTTGCCCAAACATTACCCGCGCTCCTTCACGACACTCCCTACTCCGTTGAATTATTGAGACGTCCCGGTTTAACACCAGATGCTATTTAGATGTTCTCATGTTTATTAGTTTGTCCCTTGTAATTTGTCATCGGCCCCGTTGATAGCTGTAATTTAGAACAAACCCATGGCGTTGATAGAATTATACCGGGAACTTCGTGCACCAAATTTGTTTTGAGAAGCATTTATCTTGTCAAATATTACCAAATGTACTTTCCAGACAACTTCGTATTTCCAGAACCCTAAGAAATCACAAAGAGAATGTCCCGTAAAGTTTTATTATAAGTATCGATTGCTGATCCGACATCAGTCGTTTAAAGAATGGTCTCGGGGCTCCGCTATCGTGAATGAGGTACCTGATAAAGGGAATACCTGTAGAGATCAAACGCCGGAAAATAAATGTGGTTGGGCTCGAATAAGGAATGGTTCAAATCGGATCGGTGCGCGGATTTGTCTGCGATGACATTTGTTACCGTTGTCGTCGCTTCTTTATTTGTCATTGTCACCGAAAAAACCGGTATCGGCTTCCACGCTTTTTGTTACACTATTTTATATCAGTTTTTTCTGCCTGCTCGTAGATTTACTTTATTCATATTTCTCGTAAATTATGTCGAAGTTAGTTCAATATATACTCGTAGTATTTATTTTTCGATCGGTATACATTTTCTAGAGATTTATCTCTAGATAACTGATGATATATATATATATATGAAGTATTCACTATTAAAATTACACAACTTATATTCAAAATCATAAAATACAAATTTCAGTGACACCTCATAAATATTTTCTAATCACGGAAACAATTCTAGTCATAAAAGCTTCGTGATAACTGAGTAATTTAACTGCCGCTCATAAACGTCTTTGATTTAATGAGTGGTTTGGAATGAAGAAACATTAAGATTTTTTAATTATAATGATTCATCAAGTGATTTTCAATAAAATTGCCAGGAATGTAAATGCCCTTAGATAAAGTGAAATTTAAAAATAAATTTACGGGCCAAGATCAAAGCAAAACAAAAGAAGATTACTAGCCAAATGAAAGCAATTTATTTAGCTACATAAACAGGCTAGTATAAATGAAATAGGGGAGCCTGTATCTTTTTACACAGTTCAATGAGTGCGAACAAAGTGCGGTGATATGCGCGAGGCCCACAGCCGCTGGACCCGCTGCAGTGTTGCCAGTTTAAAGAATTTCTCGCTAGAAATGGCAACTTTTACCTTAACGGCAAAAAATACTTTTGAAAATATCAATATTAAAATGTTAAGGTAAATTTTGACAGGCCTTAGTTTTTGTGATTACAACTAAAATAAATTATTTGCATAAAACGACAAATATATGGAGATGTTTTGGAACACTAGGAGTCAGTAGGAGTACTAGAGAGCAAAAATGTGATCTCATCCTTGGTCCTGGTGAGGCAGATAGCTACGTTTGGAACTAAGTTTAGCGACTGAAAAAATCTGTTGTTGGCAACACTGCCGGCGCGCCACCACGCGGTGCGCTGTCCGTCCCTTTTACTTCCTTATCTTGATTCATTTTCTCTGCTAATATTTATTGCTCTGCTGTGTACTATTTACCACTGGATGATACATATAAATCTAATTCTATGCATTCCCTAACGTTTCTTTTGATTAAATGTTTATCGGCGATTAAGCACTGTAGAAGATCACGTGACGTCGTCGCGCGTCAGTCCTAGTTGACTTTTGAAGATCTATGAGTAATAACAATCGTTTGGAGTAGTTAGGGGTGAAAACTCAAACAATTGTTACAACCTAGTGCGGGGGGCACTAGGTTGTATCGCAGTCGTTCTGCGTAAAATACTGATATTTAGTCGCGATCCCATTACAACACTGAACAAATAATAAACTGATGCCAATAATTTCAATTAGCTTTTCTCAATATCAATAAATAGGATTTGCACGACTAAAGGTTTACGAGGCGTTTTCATCCGCCGCAGGCAAATTCAATGCACAAAGGTTTTGTAATGTACATAACTCTAAACCCATTAGTCGATTTAATCATAGATTTAATTCACCCGAAGTAGTGTCCGTATTTTAGATATTTTATATCTACAAGCACATTTTAATTCATTAAACCTTTCAAACTTCATCACGTTTTGTAATCAACTATAAGCCGTAACATTCAATTTCTCTGATGGATATTCAAGAATATGCGATTGAAACTACGAGTACCTATGTTACCTATTACACTTTTAGTGTTTGGTGTAATAATGCAACAAATTATGTTATTTTGTTGCCTCTTCCATTAAAAAGATTGTTCTTCAGCTTCTTGTTCCTCTTTCTGTCAGCACACGCAACTTATACTTTGAACCAAAATAAAATCCTTATAATTTAATATCATCAAACAAAATATGTCCAGATTTATTACCTTTCACAACTTGATCATCATAAAGATACAGCTTGAATATCTACTTGAAATTCACAGGTATATCACAATAAAGTTATCTCACATCTAAATGGGTACGATATTGTTTATACATCTAAATGATAATCACTCCATCTAAATGCTATAAATTCTAAAAGCAATGAAAGTAAATAAGATTAACTCAAAATAATATCCCGACTTATAAAGGAGAAGGTTTATGAAGGCGACGAGCTACAAATCTGTTCTAATAATAAAGCTAATGAGTGGATTTAGTTGTTTGTTTGAACACGCTAATCTCTACAATTACTGGCTGTATTTGGTTAATATTTTTTTACATTTCATTTTTTTACTAGATTATAAGCTAATATAACATGGCGCTACAGTCCACAGGGGGGAACAGTAACGTTGAGCAAGAATAAATCCACGGAATCATAAGCAAAAACGAAAGCGATGATAAATTTAACAAAATGAGACAATTAAGCGTGGGCTTGGACTAAGATTAAGAATTTTTTGACTTTGTTTATTAAACTTCAATCTAGATTAGTCTCGATTATATGTAGTTGATAATTTAATACATGGAGAAAGTTATACCACAGTACTAGTGCCCAAATTAGATTCCATTAAAATAGATTCAATCTGATTAAATTTATCAAACAAACTCAACATATAATATTTATTTTTACTACCATTTATAAGACCCCTCTAAAATACTTTATTGTATTGACTTAATCTATCCAAACTATTCACTGAATTCAAATAAATAACTTATTTTAATTAAATAAACAATATAGATCTTGTCTTCAAAAAATATTTTAAAGTTTGATGATTAAGGCGTTTATTCTGTTTTGTAGATAATTTTGTAAATGATTTATATTTATCGATCATACGATTTATTTTTATTGTATTGTACTGTGGAATGTCTAATAAGTTAAAATTCAAATCCGTCAACAACATGAAGATAAAAGCTACATCAGGGTTTTACCGAAATGATATGTGCTAACCGTACTTTACTCTTGCAAAGTATGTTTTTAAATAGTCTCCCATTTTATAGGATAGTCCTTTTTGAAATCTGATTCCAGCAAGCTGACGCAATCGTGAAACACAAAATCATCAAAACATATGCGTGTATAAATTCTACAAACGACAACAAGCGACTCAGGAAAATTAAAGGCCGCCCCACAAAATGTCGTGTGAGTGTTAGCCAAGCCATTTTAACTTGACCCCATACACGTCTTCATGTTTCATCGCTAGTGACTATTAGTGTTGGCGACTAATGAACGGCTAGGGATCTTACCGAATTGGTTGAGGTAAATTTTCTTAACAGCCCAGTTGTTGCCACACGCCTCGTCCTAAACATACACACCCTTCGCTGCGGACAGATAATTTGTCCAAACTTTGGCGGTGTTAAAGTTTCCGCTTGCATAGTTTCTTTATCAGTTTATATCACAGCCCGAGTTTAGTTGTTGACGAACCGAGGGATGGTCGGTTGGTGTTATTGTTTGCTACGGTTTCCATTGTTATTGAAAACGTTACGGATACTTGAGCCACGGGAGATGTTAGGGAGACGCTCTTTGTTCTTAATATCTCAAGCGACATCCTACGCTACATTTTCCACGAACACATCCATTTCGAAATAGGGTATCATAATGTTAACTTTAAAGAGACCAAGACCCGCGGTTATTGCTCTATTTTAGACATCGAGAACCTGATGAAGAATTTGATAAAGTTAAACAAACCATTGAAACCATACGGAGTGATCATTAAGGAGAAACAATGGTGTTCGTCTGTGGCATCACGAGCGGGACATTAGAAAGCCAGTTCGTTGGCGCGTCAATAAAAGCTGTAATAAACACTTGTACGGCGCTGCGGCGCTCCGCTGTATCACCAAAGCGTCCGAAGCGGTGCGACGACGCGGTCACGATCCCGCACCGAACACGGGAACTATGCCCGCCACCGCCGCACTATTTCGGTGGGAATTGACACGGGGACGAAGTTACTTCGTTTATATCCCCTAGTCCTGGGAGCTGAATAATTTTATTACGTTACTTGTTGTTCCAACGCTTATTTTGTGTGTTGTTGGTAATCTGTTGCGAATTTACACGTTGTTTAGAAAGTTTTCTGTGTGTGTCGGACAAGAACTTTATCTTTATGTAAAGTAGGACCTTTTCTGTAATTAACTAACAAAGTAGAACGGGAAAACTTGTGCAATTTGCAGACCCTTTTTACTTTAAGCATAAAATACCGTATTTTCCACTTTGCCAAATATTTGGGCGTTTTTCAACATTTCCGATAAACCAATTATACTTTACTTACAATTTCAACAGAATATTCGTTGCAACTTCATAACTCATAACATAGTCGTCGTGCGTTGTGTGATTTATGGGCGGGCGATCGTCTGCGGCCGCCCGCGCCCCCGGCAGCCTTATATCTTTATTGTTCTAATCTTGCACTGTTTTCAAACTATTGTACCATTTTAAAATTGTCAATTGAATAGATAGCACTTCCCTTTTCATATCGTTTACATAAATATCAAGTTTTCTTGATAAATCTCTACTTTATGGCAGCTTTTAAAGTTTAATAGCTGTTTCAGAATCTGTTGACTGTGAAAATAATTTCACAATACGATACGACCGTTCGTGACTACAAACGATATAAAGTGTTATAATCAGGTCACTGCAACACTACCTGATACTTTGATTAACAATTATGTGGATAAAACAAGGCTTTCACTTTCCTCTAGTTGTGTAAATAGCAAAGAAAGGGTGGCTGTTGTCTGATCCGCAAGAATAATTTAATCACTTTTGGTAGAAAAGCGTGGCTTTTAGACGAAATTGAAATAACAAAAGTTAATAAGCTTTTTAAGTGTAATGGAAGCTAGTGTTAGAAACGATACCCTAATATTTCACAATAACCATTCGTAAAATCACACAGATCGAAGTTTTGCCATAAGCGACAAATTGGAGCGAACCTCTGGTCGGAGTCCGGATTACATTAGAACATCACCGCGTCACCTCGACACCAATTTGAAGGGTCCAAACTATTTGTCCCAATCGAAACCCATTTGGAATTCAGATGGAATCGAAACGTCTAATTGCTTTCGGTTCAGCTCTTCGCATACTAATCTCTGGCTGCGGCTGGCCGCTCTCCATATACTATCAGTAGTTTTGTCACCTTCACTCACATATATTTCGAGCCTTTCTCCTCTTGGATGAATATTGTCTAAAGTTTAACCGATTTGTCGAGACCGGGGTAACTTCAAATGTATATTCAAAATGTATTTTTTTTTAACTTTAAGCTCTTAACAATTTTCTCCAAATCATTTTAAGTTTTCAAATATGAGTGTTTTTATTAGCTATACAGCACAAACAAACAATATCAGTAAATATCGTGCCACATGGGGTGGTGCAATTTTTCTCAAGTTCAATATTTACGAGCGCGAAACATTGGGATTCGGTATTGGTGTCGCCAACTCGCAAGTAGGTGACCGTCCGACAATTCATAAAGTGGAGGAAGTGGTTCGCACCCTAACCTATCCCCCGCCACTCCTCACCCCTTCACAACTTTTCCCAATTCCACCACAAACTGTAAATAAAGCAAACGATCCGATAACGTGGCTGCCTCAATTTGGTGCGCGGAAGAAGGGATATTTCACTTTCGTTTCGGCGATACTAAGCTATTTACATTTCGCGCCACACTGGTAATATTTACGCTTTCGTTCAAAATTGGAATGGATTTAACAAGGTCACGGCAATTGTGATTGGTTGGAGGAAATTGAATGTTCCGACAAACAATTATAAGTCCCGCCGAGAGTATCTGCCACATTGATTAATTGGCTTGAATTTATTTCGAAATCTGTCAGCAATAAACGACAAAATTAGGGAGTTTAATAAAATAGGTTTGGTTTTAAATTATTTTTCAATTCGAAACTATCCAGATTAAAGTAAAAGTGATCATATTTTTAAATAAATCTAGCAAATACCACGTATTTAACCAGATAACACGAAACACTAAAATTAAATGTGGAAAAGGGCTGCAAAGTTTATTCCCCGTAGAAGTGTAAAGTCTGTTGTTGGCAAAGTCAAGTCACCCAACTAAACCTTAACTAAGTTTGGGTAAGCCGCTCAAGTTTTTGCTGAGCTATACCATTACCTATTTATAAGTTTTCTATTAAATATTATAAAAGAGTTAAACTTTGTCAATTTCCGAGTAAAGTTGAAAACAAACATAATTTTAATTCACCGCCGAAGATTTCCCTTGACACTGGTCGAACTTCTATAATCATTAGAGAAACCTTCAGTTCAGTAAGAATGTTATGTGGACTCGAGACCCGGTTTTGCTACAAGAGGGGGCCATCTCACTGCTCAATTATTCAAAAGAGTACGAGATTAAATTAAAAAAACATAAACTGTCAGCGGGGGAATCTTAAATTCAACGCTTGGCGAAGTACAAAAGTTTAAATTAAATTTATAGTGTCGGGAGCTGCGAGATGGATGGTCGCACTGTGCTCAGTGGCGCACAGAGGCGCACCGTAACGGCGGCGGGCATACACGCCCCACGCGACACAACAACGCTCCTGCTAAATAACGACAATCTAGTTTTAATTGCAGCTATTTGTCTCCGCTGCGATGTTGCAGATTGCGTCGCCAATAGGCCAATTTTGCATGCTTTTAACGTATTCATTACACCAATTACGAAAAATTATCGATTCGACTCGGCATTTTTAAATGATCAAAACAATCTTGCAATTTGTAAAATCATCGCGTCGCCTTCACCTCTGTGATCAGAGTTTAAATATTGACAAAGCGAGGTGAGATGGAGCTTTTAAAGCACTCGAACGACGCATCAAAAATAATACAGTCATTAAACTTCAAAAGGTCTTTTTCAATTCTTTAAATATTGTATTAAAATTTTATAAAATCCAATTATGAAGTCGTAACTTTAAACCGAATTGTAATGGCGTCGTAAATAACATAAATAAAAATTTTTAAATGACCATTTTAGATGTGTCGGCTGTTGATAACACTGGACATTAGTGGCACAGTGTCTTATTAGATCGGTATGCGTGGATGAGCGTTATCTGGATTATCTTTTAATGTTATTATGAGTGGTTTATTACAAAGGATCGTAATGCACGCCAGGCTCAAGTGGCGTAGCGTTTTTTGTGGCATCGGCGCTTGCGGCCGTCACTCGGATTTTAATGACTCTATTAAAGAGATTAACAGCATCTATCGCTTAAAAAACATCCGTCCTTTTTTGTTCTTTACAAATTTAATTAATGTCGATATGAATCTTTGGGTATGGTTGTGGTTAGTGGGTTAGCCGGACGAGGATTATTATACTCGTAGTTGCTACTTCTTTTATTTTTTGTCCAATTAAATTTACCTGATACTTTTATTAATCTCTTCATCAGGACTAATTCTACCAAAAAATATTATTCACTTGGTTTTATTATCTAAATCAAGATGGTTGAAATTTTACTTTTGAGCGTTTTGGTAGTTTATAAAAAAAAAACAATAAGACACCGTTATATACAATTTTATATTAGGTACTCAAAACAAAAAGGTACATAGACGCCACTTTTCAAGTCAACGTTCACATCAGAAAGCAATTCTACGAACGTCTAAAATGTAACTTCGTTATAGAATGTTTAACAGTCATCTCTCATCATTAACAGCGCTCAGCGTTTTATCAAAATTACATTAACAAACAGTATCACGTCTACAAATTGAAAGCTCTCTCGCATCCATTTACATTCATTTAGTTTAAATTACGTAGTACAATACTTTGTCCCTGTACTAGGGATGTAAATTCATCGTTAGCTTGGGCTCCTATCGTATTAAAAGATGAGACAGCGTAAGTTGGAGTTAAACTGGTGTAGCCCGACGATTCAGTATCTGAGTAGGTACGGGGGTGACGACTAACTGGATTGGCGTCCCCCCTCGGTTCTTCCGCGCGAGCTGGCGCCCAATTTGGCGACTCCACCGCTCGCTCGCTTGTCCTGCACGTTTTTGCACGCATCCCCTTAATATGGACCTTCCGACCGACTCCCAACTATAAAACATGCCTCCGCTCCATGTAACTTGATTGCGATGAAAAAAACTGTGCCAATAAAAGCGAGTTCAACTCAATTCAGTTCTCGAAATCGTTTCTGAACCATGGGAAAGGTTAATGATCTACAACGAGTTGTAGATCAACGTCGTCGTTGTCCTTTCAGCTCTGTTAATTAAATTTGCATGCACAGCAGGACTTACGGTAGTCTCCGATCATTATACTCAATTCAACCCCTAAGGAACTAACTCCGTCGTTGGTGATACAAAAGGACCGGCGCTAAATAAACAAATTCAAATTTATTTCCATTTGATACATTAAACGAATTTCGAAATTCGAGGTGAATTAAGGAACGTAGCTATAAGCTTTTAGGAAATTATACATTCAAAAGAAAAAGCACAAATGGACTAACGACACATTGAAGAAGAATTCTAAACGTTTCGGTGTTGGGACGCTGCGGCGCGGCGGCGCACGCCTCGTTGTCTCGCGGAGCCGCAGCGACTTGATCCTCCGATCAGCCAGTTACCGGAGTCAGTGGCAATCCGCCTGCCGACGCGACGGCACGTCCCTACGCCCCGCGCGCGCATTCGCATCGAATTCAAACACGATCGCAACGTCGACTACATCTACGTCCGCTACATTACTATTTTATATTTTCTGTGTTTTTATCATTTACGATTAATTTTCATTTGGTGTGATTTTATTTGTTTGTGTTTTTGTATTTCTGATGTCTTCAGTTCGATTTTGTTAAGAAAAGAGAAGATTGTTACCGTGAAAAGCTCGGGGCCGGACGCTCTATTGTGAGTACAATGTATCGCTTTAATTCAGATGGGGTTAAGCATTAACGATGGGAACATTTGAGACGATGTCGTCGAAATTCCATTCAGGAGACAAATACAATTCATGAGATATAAAATTAAGGAAATATGATTTTGAAAATGGGAGGCAAGTCGCCTCCGGGCACTAAGCCGGCACAGCCGGAAAAACCACAAACTGAAGTGAAGAAGGAGGAGAAAAAGGAAATGAAGAAGAAATGGGAAAGATGTGAAGAGAGATGTCCGGGTGACCCTTGGGCGTACTGTGTGGTGTTATGGTGTGCGTGTGCCATGAGCCTGATCTCGAGCGGGTACAGCTTGTACAGACAGCAAGGACTGCAGGATCGACTGTCACTGTTAGAGGAGCAGCATTTGGCGCTTCGCAGTGCAGTGTTGGAGCCGCAACAGCCACTGGTGGAAAGGCTTCGACGAGAGGTGCTGGCCAGGCCACCAATGTACTGGAGGACGAGGAGGAGTATCCGGGACTACGGAGATTGCGTCTGTCCAGCAGGCAAGTTTAGACTAAGTTCAGAATAAAAACTTTTTAGTTGCAACAACATGAGGTACAGACAATTAAAAAAATAACATTGCTAGATGTTAAAAACTAACGTAAACGTAAGGTAAGATCAGGAAACCTAAAAACTAAAAGTTGCATTGCTGTTTCTAGCATTTTGCCATGAGTACCTACTGAATAAATTAGCCTAAGAGATTCCTAAAACGTTACAGTTGAAATGTTAGTCAAACATTCCTAGCTAGTTTGGTTTGTTTAATCACCGTTTCGATGTATTTTGTATCGACATACTACACCACCGCAGCACATAACACATTCAACATTAAACTGATCAACTACATAAATATTGACTCGTCGAATACAATCACAAATTTAATCATCATTCCATTTTGCAAACTTTTGGGACTCTCGATCATTAATAACCAACGTTTGCTATATCGATGATATTCTCATCAGACTTATTATTTATGATGATCGTGTTATCAACGACTCGGTTGAAATAACTAGCGGTTATCCAAATCCAATACAAAATGATGTGCTTAATAATTTATTTTCGCTCATTGATAATTTACAAATAATATATTTATGAGATAAAGCAGCTAAACTATGAAAGCAACGATCACATTTAGCCGCACGGATTGCCAATTATACAATAACCCGTAGGGTCGGAAAGGTCCGCAGTAACTAACACTTCATAAGAGGGGCTTCGAGGCAATCTTTTCGAAGCTATTAATTTTTTTCTCTCGCCCGCAATACGAAGTTAATCCCGAGTTGAAAGCTGTCACTAACCCCATGGTTATCAAGCTCAGCGCTCGAGATGGAAAAAATGATAAACGCTGGATGGCGCAAATACGTGTCCGGGTCCGGAGCGGGTGACATCTCCGAGGCTGAGGGTCCCCGAAACTCGGATAATAAAGGAGTTGAGCTTTTATTACGAGATGTTGTTTGCCCGATATTGCTGTTGAATTTGAATTATGTCGTTAGTATTCCGGCCGCGGCGCACCAGTTTATTTTGATGATTACGAATCTCTTGTTTTTATATCCTATAATTTACATTGAGAAAATTTTGACATTCGGACAAATATTTATCTTTAGAGCGTTGGTATCGTCGATCGTTAAATAAATAGGAAGCCTGCTCTATGTGGACACGGTTTCGGTTTATAATAAAGGGCAATGAGGCGTAAGAACAATATTTGTGCTTTCGCGTCGGATCCCATAATTTAGGTGAGTTAGCTGTATGGGAACAAACGATCGTCCAATCAATAAAACATAGCCAGGGGTGGCGGAGCGGAGTGGAGCGGAGCGATAAAAGTGTCGCGTGCCTGTGACAGCTAGCTCCGTGTTTATTTGGATTATTGGGTGGTGTCGAGTGGCCGGTGGCCAGTGGACGGCCATTGACGGTCCAATGGCCCGCCTCGCCGTAACCCATGTTGGTACTTGTATTGTGATCGCGGCTTTGTTGAACGCGGGTTAGTGTACGTAATTGATTCGATTGGGTTCGTTTAAATATGTGCAATGGTTGGAAAATTGGGAATATTGTTAATGAAAAAGAGTGCAGGCTTGTATGGACTAACGAGTCCGGATGTAGCATCATAAAGCTATTCTATGGGGAGTTAGTCATTTCTATCGCAGTACGTAAAGCTATGTATAATAATAGCGAGGTAAACCGAGGTACTATTAATGTTATCATAAGTAGCACTTGAATAATATTATGCTAACCGAACTCGGTATTATCAAAACATATGCAACACATTTGCTACAATGGGTTAGTACTAATACTGAGGACGACGAGGTGACTGAATATCTATGCAGATATAATATCTGCATAGATATTCACGCACTGATAAATTTTGTAGCAAGCGACAAATCAAATGCAAACCAAGGATTTGACGAATGCATCTCACTCAAGAAAATAAACAATGCCTTTTATACGTTTTAAATGTAATATGTATAAGTTATATGGGTAAAGTTTTACTAAAAGTACCTAAACAAACCTTACCTAACCTTAACCTATACAAAATGAGTAGGAAGGCAGGTAGTTCTTTAAGAATCGCAGGCCTAGACGACACGTAGAATGAATTTATCTTTTTTACAGCAATTTATTTTCACATAATACAATTTAATAAACTGGTATATTTTTCCATGAAAATAACTTTCATTTAAACGTTATTAATAACAGAATTACGTTTCTCAAGGTTTGAACTAGGACCCATGGTTTGTATACATGGCACAACCCACCGGAACATGAAATGCATTCTACCCTAACAGCATTTACTTATTTAAATAATTTCAATACGCACACGGAATTATGCACCTCAATTACAAACATGAAATATCTAACAGGGGAATCTAATTAAATGCTAAAACACTTTGTGCTTTTAGCATACAAATTCGATTGGGTTAAGATTAGATTGTATTCATATCATATTGACATTTTAATACACACATTTATTAATTCGAACCACTTTTTCTTTGGTCAAACTCCTTGCAAAATGTGTAATAGAAATGAAAGTGACATTGGCTGCTAACGACATTAAAACAAAGATTGGATAGATAATAGAGTAAAAGGCAACGGTATTATGCATAATAAAACACATATGTGTAGAACATAATTAAATTGAACATTATATATTCTTCATGAATGTTATGGTTAGAACATAAAGACAGGCTTATCATAACAAGTTTGCACAATTTTCGTAGCTTGAGAGAAAGGCCAAATAAAATTGTTATGCACTAAAAAGTAAAGTTATATCTCGGAAGCTTCTGCAACAACTGGGTCACAAGAAAAGTTTACTTGAAACAAGTTCTTATTTTAATGTCTTCCCATTTATTTTTATTTGAAACTTGCAGTATTGTTTGCAATGTGTCGACTTCTGGTTGTTCTTTTTAGTTTTCTAATAATTATGGCGAAGTCATATAAATACATTATTATAGCAAAACATTTCGACTGCCACGTTGGTCTAACAGTAGTATGCTTACCATAAGGTCTTGGGTTTGATTCCCGGGTCGGAAAAGAGTGTTATTTGAATTTAATCTATGAAGAAATTCTTTGTAGCATCATGGAGTCCAGAATTGTACCCCGTATAATCTTATTTATATCACATGGGACCTGAGTATAACAGTCAAAATGAGATTATTAAACACCTTTGCCGAACCTTCTGTGTAACAAAACAAGCATAATGTTATGTTATATTAAGTTTATGAAAAGACTAAACTTAACGAACCAATACCAGCAAACGAATTCCACTCTAGTTATGTTTGATGCGAATCGTCCTTCGCCAACAATGGGCACTTCGATAAAGTAAAATATTTGAGCCATCGAATATTTCTGTGACAATATCAGTTTCATTGAGTTGAAAGGGCATGGCAAAATCACGAGAGGTTTTTGCTAAAGTTGCCATTTTTGTGCTCGGTTTTTTAATCAATTAACTTTTTCGCTACTAAAAGTGACTAATAATATATAATTATGATATGCAATGTTTTATACACGTTATTCATTGGTTACTTATATATTTTGTCCTTTTGATAAATAAATTACTTACTTTCTTACTACGTGTAGAAAAGTAAGTTATTATATAAACATAAATATTAAAAGCAATAGTGAGTGTCTTAAATAATATAGCCGATCCAAATTAACAGCAAAGCACAGTTATCACTGCTCACATTCATCTATGAAAGTTCTGAACGCTTAGATTACGGACTTATTCAGTCGTGAATAAATGGGTGTGTGTAGAGCTTGAGTTCACATTATATTGTGAAGTTTAATCCACACCACGATTTATAAAGTGCCACATAAATACAGGAACTAGTAACTGAGGTTTAGACCTTAACTTCGTGTAGTGTTTATGGAAGCTTAAACGCTTTTCTAAACGAGAAGGTAAATAGAGAAATTTATTCACTATTATTAATTTATACCATATATAACAGTTTGCTTGCGACCATAGCCAATGTAACCTGTTAGCCGAAACGTCAAGCCTAAAAGGTAAATTATGCTTGATCGCGTTAATTCCCGTTAGGTTCTATTTAATCATGCAACGCGTAGGTTTAAAAGTATAATATATTTAACATTGGTACCATCAGTTTTCTTAAATAATATGGCCGATACATTTTCCAATTAAAAATTGCCAGCATTAATAAGTGGTATAAGAGGTATTTATTTATTAAATCAACCAAGAAAAAAAATAAAGAAATATAATATAATAATACTAACCTAAAAATAAAGATAAGATAGAAAGATTAAAAAACTAGTTACTCTTAACTTAAAACTAAACAATTTAAAATTGGCATTTAAAGTTTGTGAATTGAATGGGTAAAAATGGATTAATTGTTCTAATTGTATCTAAACATCAGATATATCCACTCTTCGCCCATTAGAAGTTCCTAAAACACTGAGGTTATAACAAAACAAACGGTTGCACAACGGGTCGTGGTCACTCGAAGCAATTACCTCGGGTTTTTGTTCCGTCGCAGTCGTAGTCGCTAATCCGTGCGACGCCGGCCATTGTACTTAGTTGTTGGGCTGATGCACTGAGCTATGAATGCTCTTATGAAGCTACTGCATTGTTGTTGTCTGTGTTACAGACTACCTTGGTTCCGACCATTATTTCAATAAGCACCCCATGAATTTAGGAATTGTGGAAGTAAATAAGCTTTTTGGTGTTGAGAAAAGTACTCAGCTATTATTAGCATTACAATTTAACCTTTTTTATTCGCTGTATGTATAACCTATTGACTTACTGCTTTTTTATATTTTAGTCCACAGTAATCTGAATTTAAAGTGTAAATACACGTATGAATTGTAAACTTTAAATGTCGGATTTATTCCTCAAAAACGAGTAAACTACTTTTTAAAATAAAGTCCAAGAATCCAGAATGGAGCGTTTAAGGCTATAACTAATTTATAGTACACTAGAAAACAGTAATAATGCCTCCCATCGCGCCGCCCCGTGACCAAAGAAAATTACGAACAAGAAATTAGTAGCAATCTTATTAGATAATTGAAATGAACGATAATCGTGCAATTACTGCGTTATCGTCGCATCTGCACCCGCGCCGGCGGCCGCTGCGCTAGCAACCGGTCGCTAGTTGTAATCGCTATCTGGACAACATGTGTTTTACATACATGCATGTTAAGTGACTGAAATGATAACATCTTAGAGATACTTGATTTTAGTACGACTTATTGAAAAAATCGGGTCAAGTGAGAGCCCAATGTACTTTGCGGGTTCCGTAATTGAAATGGTCTAAAAAAATAAACACATATTATCTACTCAAAGTTTGTTATAATGATGCATAGCAGTTTTTTTGTAATAATTTTACTCAACTGAACCATTTACAACATGTAAATGGTTATAAAAAGTATGCATAAACCAAATTTAGTCTAACAAGAAAAATTGCATTTAATTTTATCTTTGTAATCAAAAGATACGGTATCCTAAAAATGTAATGATTGATGTAATTTGTAAAAATCCATTGAGGAAATGGTAATTGAGTTCGCAGCCGGTGGTCTTTCGGCATTTTATTATTTAATCTTCGTTGTAATATTAAAGTTCCAGCTGCTAAATGCATGCCAAAGTATTACATTATATTCTTACTCATGCAATATGTTATGGTGTTTGATTTCGAATTAGAATATCAACGATAACTTCCTGCGGATATTGGCAAAACCGAATAAATGCGACTGGATGGAGGGTCTTGAATGGCCGATGTTAGAAATGGATTAACTAATATCATAATAATGTTATCAAATCATACTCATTTGCAATTTTGTCGCTTTGGTGATGTGTAATCATCGGTACTCATCGTATTTTTTTGACAATAGTACTTATAGAATGGGTCTGACTCCACAAGTTGAGTACAGTACCTACTCTATTACTTATATTTTTTTGTAATTTTTCTTCAACTGAGTTTTTACTAACAAATGGACATTCATAAGATAATTTATTAACTTTATACTTGAGTTAGTTTTTACAAGAGAAGAGATTCTATAAATGATCTCCCTACTTGTGTCTGTGTTGCCGCATGAGTACCTACAATCTGGGTGTCTTCTAAACAAGAGTAAATAGGTATGCCATAGGTAAGCGTGTTTTACCGTAGACCACATCATTACTTACCATCAGGTGAGATCGTGGTCATACGCGTGCCTATCCACAAAAAAAAAACAAAAAAAAAAATAATTTAACTCTCCATTACACCAACTGATAAAATCAGTATAATATAATAAAACTGCTGTTATCCTTGACGTGACATGACATCCACGAAATTAAATTACAAAATCCTCAGCGCAGTCTCTCGAGAGAGACGCGAGGCGTTTCCACGCTGTCAGTTTTCATTTACCCGAGTTGCAATGCAATTGATTGCTACCGTTAGTTGTGTTATAGCGCTAGTTATATGTTTACGAGATATTCTGGATGATGACATGAAGTCAATAGTGAGAGGTAGATTTGTGAACGTGGTAGGTCATCTTTAACCTGCCGCCAAATGTAATTTTCTGTTTGTGTTTGATGGTGTGACCAAAAAATAAGTACTAGCATTGGATCCCATGAAAAATGTGTCTTCGAAAAACTGGCATCGAATAAATGAGTCTAAACGCAGGCTATAACGCGAGCGGAGCTGCGGGAGAAAGTCAGTAAGAAATATTTTTGACTTTAAATATCTTTTAGTTCAGTAAGCCGATAGGTACCGAATTGATTCGGGTGCGACACTTCTGGGTTTGAACATCGAAGACTCGTCAATAAGATGTCGTATTTTCTGAATAAGTAGGTCTTTTTCAAACTGAGACTTGAGTGTTGAAGACATATTTATATTTGGTGATAGAGTGCTGGAATTTTTATTTGTGGTGTCATTTTCAAAACAATAATAATATTCTACCTTTAAAACGTCGAATCGGAATTCTTCTTTTCGGATTATTTGCCATCGAGCCTGTAACTATTCGGTTCGATTGCTAGGTTAACCGACTGCAAACAGTTTGTTATGCAACTAACCCACCATTCACTCGGAACAGGTGTTGTATCGTTTACATATCCGATTGGTCTCTAAGGGCGTGTTACTGTCCGCTGTCTGCGTCACCAAGCAAATACAAATAGTGAGGATTCGATCGAGGTGCGTCTGGTGATAGGCGATTTAGTTTGAGTAGGTGTATTGACTTAAGACAACTTGTGGTAAATAGTAGCAGTTGACACTCGCGTACGCTGTACTGGTCATGCAGCAGCAGTTCAAAACACAAACTCCTAAAATTAAAACACATTTTGTTAAGAAACGGGGAATAATGTGCTATTGAGAATTGCCTGACGGAAAAATTCCAAATAACACTTTTGATTGACCCAAAAATCGAACCTGTGACCTCGCGGTGAGCGGCGTGTACGCCAAGCAGTAGACCAACGAGGCAGTCATGTTATCACGTTCAAGTAGTGAGTATACGAGAAATATAAACTTTTAGTCAATTCAGTAAAATAGTCCTCCACGCAGGTATTTTAAACAATTTTAGTAACTGAAATGATCTTTTCCAATTCCAAATAGACACGGACTTTGTTATCATTTCATCTTTGTTGTCTCATTAGTGTCCCAGTAACAAGGTCCGCTCCGAAGCTCTTCATTCCGCCTTTGTTACTGGGACCGTCTTGTGTCCGACAACACTAACATTTACTTCTGTTAATATTGAGAATACAATACTTCGTTTGGTTTTCGTATTAATAAATATTAATTGGACTATTGATAGTTTATTTAAACGGGTTGTTATGATTGCTGACAAACAATTTTAGAATTACGGTGTAATTATCTTGAGATACTCGTATGTTGACTTTTGTGAATAATTTCACCGTCTGTATTAATTTGATTAGTATACTTTTTCAATAATATTAATTTACTCATAATTTCTAGAGTATAAAACATTTGATCGGTAATGCTATCCGCGATTCTAATACTATTTAAACAAACAATTCCAAAATTGTTTGTTTAAATTTTATGTTCTATTTTATTTTACAAACTTTTCGATATGTTTGTAATAGACGTGGTAAAATGAAAGAGTTCCTTTTTGAATTCTTTCATCCCAGTTAATCGTTCGTGTACTCGTCAGCATCCTTCCCCTGGCACCGTTTCTCGTTCGTTTGAAACGCATCTAATTGAATATTTACCTACACGATAGCATTACACGCGAATTGACATCAAGGAAATTACCCCGAGCCGGCAAACATACCCTCATGTTCTAATCAACTCCGCTTCTATTTGATTTGCTTCGTAAATATTATATGATTTAGTGCTTTCCTTAATGTCAGCGTTTTATTGATTACGGCTTGTGAAATTACCATGTTTATTCGGATTCGAAATTGGATTAGCGAGAACTTTCAAAACATTATATTGAATATTGGGCCCGTAATCGTAAAGCTGGGATTGGCAATTTTATGTTTCTTTAAGTAATTTCTGTTACAGATTGAAATACTTTGGTCTTAATTATTACGTTTTTAACATTATTTTAATCTTATTCATTAAGTTACAAACAATTAACAGATAAATAATATAACTAATTACTAATAATAACACTTTATAACATACACAATTAATAAATAAAATAAAATAATTAAATTATGTGTCATAAAATTCCTCCCCATCGCTGTCCACAGCAGAAACCGTGGCCAGAAGGCTGGCAGCATTGCCACGTTGAATGGCAATGCTTAATTAATGAGAAGCGTCGATTAGACGCTTTGCAATGTCCTAATAAAGTGTTGAAAAGTTTGAGAAAGCTTTCTGATTATATCTGTAACACTTTATAGTGTTAAGTCGTTTCTTGCGATATTTTAAACATTTACATTTACGACGCAAGGAAATAATTATCATGAGTTTTAGTTGTTACTTATATTTCGTAATGTTTTATTAGTTTCTATATCCATACTCATTAATATATTGCAAGCCACAGATTCTGTCGGTTCCTGGTACTCGATATAATAAACAAGAATTATAGAGTTGACCCATTCTAGATACCAGACATTCTAATGTTTACTTTATTTTTAAAAGCTGCTCCATCCATGGGGCACACTAGTTATTTATCTTACTTACCCATCTATACTAAAAATTACTTCATACAAAATATATTTTTTATTTTTTTTTAAGTTTAGATATCTTGTATTGATATGTGCAGAAATTATACATAATTGTAACAAAATAAAACAAGTTAAGACAAAGAAACCCATATTCGTTCTCTCAAACAGATGCATGAATTCACACAGAAGCTAGAACGTTATCGTTTTAATGATCATAATTTATAATCATAGATGAAGCAATGAATGAGACTTGGCGCGTTAACCCTCGATCAGCCGGAGTGGATGCAACGAAGCGAGGCGAATCGTTCAAATACGGGCACAAATATATGCCACCTAATTATCACCACTTGAACTGCGACATTCCCCTTTTAAGAATCAATGCAATTTGGTACGTATTAATTAGAGCGTTGCGAGTGGATATCCAAAGGTAACTGTGAGAACACTGAATAGTGGTGCTTAAAATCACTTACAGTGTGACATTGACATCACTATCCGTTTGCTCTTCCTACTCCCAAAGGTATGCTTTATTCTTAGACATTCGTCTTAGCTGCCATCATTCAATTTATTTGACACCCATGAAATCGTACATCTTTTATTTTTTACCATGGACATGTGATATAACATACTCGTGTGGTCTTTAATCTGCACGATGCTGTGGCGTAACAACTTGAGATTGCAGATTTGCCTGTTTATGCATGCATACAACCTTGACCTACTAGTAACTGAAAAGCTCATTGTTCAAGATGCACCTCAGTTTGCAGATGTTTCACTCTTAAACAACATGCAATCACCACAACACACTAGTAGTGGTGATTGCAGATTAAAATATTACTTTTAGATGTTATAGATCTAGGTTCACGAAAATGATAAAATATAGAAAGCAAAAACAAAAAATATATTATTATCTATTAATATCTTGGAGAAGCAGTGCTTTTTTGCCGTATATAGACAAATATTGAGAGTTTTCTTTAGACTTTATCCATTTCATATCACAGATTGCGTAATCCCGAGCGAGTCATAGCCACGTTTTAAAAAGGACAGACCCATAATGGCTTGTACCGTTTACGCGAACATCACACACGAAACCGAAATGTCCCAACGCGCCCATCCACGGAAAGGGTTACATTTGCCAAAATGTAAAAGCTAAATAAATTGTGATCATATTGGCGAAAGGGACTCATTATTATGTTAAAAATGTGTAGCTTCATTTTCTTTTATGTGTTTCTGTTATTTTATTTACATTCATAGGCAACTGTATCTGCACTGTAGAAGAGCACTTATCGTAAATGTTAACTAAAACAAGGCTTCTAGATTTTTTTTCCATATTTTATTGCTTAAACAGTGACTTTTAAGACAGTGAGCTAAACTCGCCCAATGACTATTCATAAACTACCTATATCACTTTTCCTTTTTTACATTTTCTATCTATCATATCATTATGGAAGCTTGATTTCTGTTTATTTCTAGCTCACATTAATCCTATGACGTTCACGAATACGAAAGTTTAATCCAATTTGCTTCCTCAAAACAAACAAGCCCGTGTTCTCTAATTCCTCGGTGTTCTCAAATTCAGTGATTAATAAGTCCGCCTGTTGATTGCACCATACGTACATGTGCAACGAATTGAGACCGATGTGCAGCGCCGGGGAATCGAACCGCGGTTCCGTTGGGATGCGAAGCGAAGTCTGAGTTATGCCGATGAGGTGGTAGAGGGTATAAGTGGCACGAGCTGAAGCGTAGTCTTAAGCAAATTGAAGATAAAATACCTTGAATATAACGAGAATATAATAGGAATAGTAGAAGGAAGCTAGTAGTAAAACCAACTACACGTAAGTACAAAGTATTTAGTCATAATAAAACAGTAGCACTAACTTAATGAGTTAACACTTTAAAATGTATGCTACCAGTCATTCACTGCGTACACTTGCCTTCAGCTGTTCACTTAAAAGTGAAGCACTTATAACACAAATGGATCAATAGTTACGTTATGAATATTCATTACTTTTGTTTGGTTATACAAAATAAGTGACCGCTGAGTCTTGAGAAGAAACCTTTATCGTGTACTTTTAACAGATGTTACGTACTTATTTGTAGTTCCTTGGTGGGAAGCAGAGGTTTTATGTTTATTTAGTTGAACTATTTTATTAAGATGCAGCATGCCGCACATGCTACAAGTCCTTAACTTTCTGACACCACCATTTGCTTCTTCAAACATTATTCCTTTTATAATTCTTCAAATTTAAAAGAAATATTATGTTATTTTTTTCTATTTGAAAGGGTTAATCAATTTGATTCTTAAAATTACTAAGACTTGTAAGTAATTAGGATACATCAGTATTTCGCTTTTAATATTATTCAGGTCTTTTATACATTTTGGTCTAACAGCACGCTTACCTCTCGTGCCTTAGGCGGCGTGCACACGGAATCTCCAGGCGACGTTAATGGTGGCGCGGTGTCGAACTAATTGATTCGTCCGCGCTCGACACACGGCACCTCTGCGCTCCGTGCCGTGCCGCGGCGCGGTAAGCGGGGTGCCACACTGTATCGTTTGTAGGCGACGCCGACGCGACGTCCTAGAATCTTAATCTGAAAATTCGTTATCTTCAAAAGCTTTTCTTTCTTCACATAAAGGTATCAATATAATCATAAAATTGGACACTGATAGCTTTATTATTATCATCATCCAATTATGAGCTCAGCTCTTGTCAGTGTAACATCTTCTATTCTTTTTCCGTGTTAGGCTTTAATAAGACCTTTGATAAGACACCACACCTACTTTTCTTGTGTTTCACTTATTAGATATTTCTAATTACCTAAGTGTATAGTTTATTTACAGCTCGACCAATAAAAATTGCATTAAAAGTTTCATCAGTTATCTGTAACTCTTCTCCAACAAAACTAAAGATTCCATCTAGCGACAAGTTTATTATTGTTTCACTTTTGTCATCATGTAGCAACACCTTTACAATCTAAACTGTAGTTACACCGCGCACCGTGGCTGCGATACCACGATAGATAGTTACTACAAGTAGGAAGACACGTCTCTGTTCCTGAGATAATAAGCGGTTGATTATTTTATAAAGTTATATTAGTTAGTACCCGAGCCTCGTCTCTAATGGAGTCTGCGTTTTATCAGAGTGTTACATCGGAGCTGGCATTTGATACTGATGCTAATAATGCTGTTCTCCTGTCGGAAATTTGATTTATTCTGTAGTTATAGGACTCGAGTGGTATGATATTTATTGAAAAATAGATGTGTTTCATGGCTTGCAATATGATTGTGTTTAAATCTGAGGAATTAGTGGCTACTAAAAGAAAGATTGTTTGATTAGTGCTTGTGTTTTAAATTATGTCTGATATTATTTTTTTACTTTTATTTTATGTTATTGTACTTGATGATTATTGCGTCGCTTTCTGTATTAGGAGAATACTAGGTATATAATCTAACTAGCGCACGGCTCCACTCACGTGGAAGATAATAATATGTCAATAAAAGAAGCTTATGCCCTTTCTCAGCTCTTGACCTATCTCCATACCGTGCCGTGAAAGCGTGACAGACAGACAGACAAATATAGTTACTTTCTTATTTATAATATTATTAAGGATACTTAATTTTGTATACGTAACTACTCTTTTTCAACTTGATAGGGTTTCAGTACTTATGAAACAGAATTTGAAAAAGTTATGTAGAGCAGTTGTCACCGGAATTTCACAATCCAGTACTTGATTCAGCAAGCGCGTATTTATTTGTCCCTAACCCTTATCCAGTTTCTAGAATTTCGTAACGGTTTCGCAGTAAAGTTAGTGAGACATGCACCGGAGCTCTAATTAAGCTGATGTGGTACAGATTTAACACGTTACGTCTGCCTGTCTATTCGTGTAAACTAGAATGACCTTTACTAATAAACGAGTGTACTGGAGCTGGATTGTTATTTATTGTGTTTAAACCCGCAGCACATTTATTCATACATGCCACTTTAGGAATACCACTGCGCAGTATTAGCTAATAGCCTATTGTTCTTAGTCTAAAGCTGATTGCTGTCATTTATCTTAAAGGTACTTTTCTACATCAGCTCGATTGCGGTCACCGTCTACTTTCTCCTTGTTTTCCTTGAGTAGTAAAAATAGATTAATGAATTAATGCTGTAAGAAGCATCACACAGCATTAATTTCATATGACGATACAACTGTTGTAAAAGATATGTTTTTACCACTAAAATATGTCAGAAATATCGTATAGCTTTTGTGATTAAAACGTTGCAAAAATAATACAGACGATTTATTTCGAAGCGCATTCATGCATACTTAAAAAAAGTTATTATGTCCTAAAATGAGTGAATGATTTTTTTAGGAGTTTCAATAAAATGTCTTTGACCTCTGTCATAAATGTACATGACTGTATACAATGTACTAATTACGTATTCGTATATATGCTTGTATACGTATCCTTGGCTCGCTGTAGTATTCGGTCGCCTAACGAGAGCAAGCAGTCCGAAATACTTCAAAGGAACGCACCTGCAATAACTCAAGTGTTACGTGTGATTAAAGGCAAGAGTAATACGTACTTAATATTTACATAAAGGCAAAATAATAATTAAGAGATGTAGCTTCTAATATAAAATGGCACATACAAAGTAATAACTTGCTCAACTAAATGCCTACTAGGTAAATTATAAGTTCTAATGTGTGATTTGGATGTCCATGTAGATCGAAGACATTCGTGGTCAGGTCATTATTTGGTGTACCAAAAAATATTTATTCAATGTTTGCGCTACTTTTCTAAGATATTAAGTAAGTTTCTTTGGAACAAAATCTCAATTCCACAATTTGAAATCGCCTAAATATTTGGCACAGCTAATTTTGGGAGTAACACTATTGGAATCTTATGCTCGTAATCCTAAACATCCTGTTATCTACACACCAGTTTCTCGTTGAACATTTTCTTCATTTTCTTTATCTCTTTACCCCATACCACAAGTTGCCTCTCGAGCAACTATTATACCAGCACGCCGAGGTTCAGCACAAGCAAATAAACTGACTTCAAGATAACATCGACTAACTAAAGTATTGACTCCGGTGAGAAAATACTGTGATGACAAACAATTAACGTTTGAAACTGGTCATGAAAGCGGACTGGTGATGGGGAATAGGAATTGATTCGTTAATGTGGACGTGACCGATTTATTAAGTGTCAAGAAGAGGTTGCCTCTGGCTACCCCCGTGGGATAGAGGTGTAATTTTATATATGTAGGAAGAGGTCTATTAAGGAATTCTTGTGCTACTTACCTACAAGAGTAATTAGTATAGTACGGTATTAACAAGCTTTCGCCCGCGTCTTCGCCCACTCGGCATGGTCCGTGTAGCACCAGGAAAGAGTTCGATCAGAGAAAGAACATTTAAAATTAAGTCATTTAACTCAAAAAAAATACCACTTACAATCAAACTTAAATTGTATCTCCTTATAGTATACATTGAAAAATCAATGATACGGCAATGTTCTAATATTGATCGATTACTTTCATTACAAAAGTATGAAATGTTGATAATTTACGACATTCGTGGGCGACTGGTTGTTGACAGTCACTTTGAGTAATAAGTGGTTTTATGGTTCTTGTCAACATTTTGTAACAAATACGTCGCAGTTTGATTTAGTTTCTTTCGTTCTAGTATTCAATGCAGATCATTTTCAATATTGCTTGATAAAAATATAAAACAATGTTATTTTATTTGCATTAGTTTTTGAATTCATCCTTTAAGTTATATTTTTGTACATAAAAGAACACTCAACATTGCCGATGAATCAGTCCGTAAAAAGTTATAAAAAATATTGTACAATATGTTTTCTACGCATCAAAATTGTGAATTTGTGGAGCAAGAGCTTTTGTAGAAAATATTTTGTAGCAATTTTAAAGCACTAAATTATTCATGTAATATTTCTTGATGTTTACAGCAGTTACTAAGTAAGGCTTTGCTGAATTTTACGTGAAATTTGCTGTAAAAGTCAAACTTTTTGACGCGCCATTACCAGGCTTTTAGTTCTGGACGCGTCATGAATACATTAAATTCTGTGAATACAAAATGGGCATTGTATTCTTCAATCGTAATTCAAGTTCATACCTATTTTGTTGATAAGCAAATTACTTATTCTTTTTATTAACATTGAAATGAACGTGCTTGGATTTGAATATCAAACTTATTATATTAATTTTTCGTAGGACGAACAATTTTGATTATTTTTGCCAAAAGATCTGTTATTACAAACATATTGGTATTTGACATTATTCCGTCACTAATTTGTACAAAGTCTTGTGTATGAATACTTTGATATATGATGCGTGAAAATCTCGAACTCCTTAAAAACAGATTTACCGATTTTATTTTATTTTGTTTATTTCGATAGGTTAGAAAATAGGTCGATGGCTATTTATCTTTTAAAACACCTTACAATTAACAATAAATTGAACAAAACCCAACTGTTGTAAGTAATTAACATCTCAATTCATGTAATCAAGAGCCCTCGGAAAGAACAGAGCAATGATGTTGACTCAATCAATAAAATTATTCTCATACATGAAGTTCTGTTTATATTCGGTAATTGAGCGAGAGATCGAGCCTTCATTAATGGAAGGTTGCTTTACTTTAAATTCTTGTGTTGACTTTATAACAAGATATTGTTCTTGAGTGAGAGTGTTCCAAGATAATTGTATGGGTTTTAAGTGTATGGTAATTTTAATGCTCAGATTTTTGAACCAAAAAGGTTTTTGGTGTACTTTTGTTGTTAATGAAGACTTTAATTTAGATTTGAAATACCTAAATATTTATCGTATTATTAGTTAGACTAGGGACTGTTAAAAGGAGCTACCTATATTGAATTTTGATTGAAATAATAACAATATTTAGATAATCCTTATGCGGCTTAAACATTTCTATTATTTTCTAAGAAACCTCTGAGGAATAAGATATTAGTAGGACGATATAACAGGGCTCGCTATTTTTGTGGATATTGAAACATGTAATACAGAGTACATCGATACCAAGATCCACATGTATTCATTGTACAGTGGGCCAAGCAATTAGGTATGCAGGGCGAAAACTTCTATGCCATAGTGCAAACTGATTGCAATAGATATGCATGTTTGAATTACATATTTAATAAGTGTAATATACCCACTATTTAGATATGTAACTCACTTATTCATAACTGGTGTGGTAAGTCTTTACTATGACTTAGAAGTTTTTGCCCTGCATAGCTAACTCGTTGGCCCACTGTACATACAGCAAAAAAATCCTTCCAATAATAATAAAATGAAAAAGCTATAAAAAGGGATATATCTTCGAACTCGCTTCATTTTATGAAGTTTCTAAATGCAAAAGCAAACAATAATTATGTTGTTTGTACACCAAAGCACTCATACATAGCTGTTTTTGTGTGAACAATAAATTGGTGCTAATGAAGGTAACGCGCGATGGGTGGTGCAAGTTTCGATATAGTCATTATATTCAAGTGTTGATGTAAATAATTAGAAGTTAATGGTATTGGGTTTTAAGAAAAAGAGCTTTGGGCGGTGAGCCTGCATGTGTTAGTCTTTAAAAATCTATTGGTTTTGTAAACTTGGCGTTTAGTTAAAGCAGGCTACTACAGGAGCGTTATTTATATAGTTAGCTCCTAAGAAACTCATTAAATAACAGCTAAATCTAATATCTTCATCTCCACAGTACAGGCATGTAAAGAGTACCCATCTGTGCGTATGTTGCAAACATGTAATTACGACATTATCTCTATTCTCATTACAAACACAACACACCACCGCAAAATTACACCCATTGTGGTTTCTGATTCGCAGGCGATATAACTCTTGGTGAATACTCATAATATAGCTCGGTATATCTGTTGATCAATCTTGCTTCACACTTGTTTCTTATTATTCTTACAGATTTGATTCATGGGTACTTCTATAACTTCTCTATCTCAGGCGTCTTCTAACGACGAGCCTTTTCTCATGATGATAATAAGGCAATGTCCACCACAAATCAGTGAATCAAAAAAACTGCTTTAATATTTTATATATTCCTAGATTAGATATCCTAAGATTCAGTTTGTATCTTCTTTGTCTTACACATTTTCACCAACATTATTATGACAACAGGTTGTCCAAAGTATCTTATTCATTTCCATCATAAGCGATCATTAGATTACCTACATAAAATTAAATTGCTCTAGATTTTATTTTGTTCTACTGTGAGAATTTTGGTCACGTGTTGGCCAATTTTCACGTATCTAGCTATCCAATCAATGTGTCCAATTCAGGTCCATTCTCTATTCCCAGAATACAGGCGTTATCCAACAATGGAGATACGTTACTGAGAATCTATACATCGATTAATCCAATAACTAATCCCGGGTGCCAAATAAAACCGAAAGTATTATTTGGCAATCACGTGATATAACATCACGTCTATATTACTCAGAAGGGTTTAGCAGAGGTGCACAACACCCAAACTTCACCTGTTATATTTAGGTCCCATGGGATAAGCGGTGAGCCAACCACCGGGTACAATTCCAACTCTGTGCTGCTATTGTGAATTTCCTAACGAAAAATTCACGAATAACACTTTGCCCGACCTGGGAATCGAACCCGAGACCTTGCGATGAGAGGCGCATACGCTAACAACTAGACCATCGAGAAATCAGCAATCAGAAAACCAGAAATCAGAATCTAGGCAGTGGCAATCACATTTTCAATAATATTTGTTAATTCACTTTCAGATGGTTTGTAATTTTATATAGGCAGGCAGAAGCCTTAAAAGCGTTAATCTATTCTACTGTAACAATTGGCTCTATATTTTACGCAGTCAACTAAAACGAGTTGTCCATATCTGCTTCTGGCAATTCCAGCATTTGCCATTCTGTCTCGGGATATTAATGGCATAACCAAATTAATATTGAAGGCTCTAAATCACAGCTGATTGCAGTTTTCCGTTAGATTTCATTAATTAATTTACTGCTTGTTTCCTGATACTGTTATCTCTTAATCTAGGGCCAATAGGGCCTGCACGTGCCGTGAATGTTACCGGTCCGACACGTGCATTCTGTGTTACAACACTGGTCTGTGGCTAGTAATTATATTGCACTTAACCCTGTTATAACATGGACACGGATACGGCAGACAGCGGGCTTGAATATCCTGTAATTTCTAACAAGGTAATTACAAACGATGGCAGCAATTAAGATGAAATTTGTAGTGAACGAGGTTGAAAACGTTCATTAGCCAGTTATAAAGCTATGCTAAGAAGTTTTCTATACCTCACACATCACACTTACCACGATAGACCATAACAAGGTTAGTTTATAACAGAAAAGCAAACAAATCAACCTCATATTAGAGATAGGCACTTACACCAGTTCAGCCACTCTGAACAACGCTGTAGCAGTACTCCAGCAAACGATATTCAATGCAATGGTACATTTATCACGTGCCAGCAATCCTTCAGCGCAGTAAAACGATCATAAAATAAAACACACCATACGCCATCAGGACCAGGGCTGACGCGAGGGCGTTGGCGGAGCAACGTTTTTGGGATTGTTGCAGATTAGACTCACGTTTTGTGCTTGGTTTGAATATTTGTTCAAAAAAGCTTTATTAGTGTGACAGTTTACATTATTTCAGTATTTCTAGAAACGCATAAAAGTTAACAAAAAAGACATGACAATACGGCTTTTGTTTATTACTTGGGCGTTATTTATTAAAAACCACTTAGATTTAGACGCTATTATTTCACATTTTTACTTGGCAAATATTAATAAATAGGTAATTAAAATACCTTTATTCCTATTAAAAAAAGTAACTGCACGTTAAACGAATACTTGTTAAGTATACTTCTTTTCATGAGAGTTAGAGCTGTGTTGTTTTAGTATTTCCGGCGTGATGACCCTAATGAAGGTTCCCGGCGGAACACATTGATAGGCGCGACACGCTCGACCACATGTATTTGTTTTATTTTTCCGCGCTGATTGCTTGTTTGCGCAGCGCTTTTGCTAACGACATCTATGCAACTGCGCAATGGATGCGGAATGTTATTAGATTGTATAATCGTTTTGAGGGTAATCGACTGACAGATTTAATAGTTTTAGTTTATAAAAATAGTATCACCAAATTAAATAAAGTTAAATTAGAGTGTATTTATACTCTGTATTTCTTGGCAAATCTGATTTGTTTGTGGAGCACTCGCAAGATTGTTTCGGCAGACAACAGTAAGTTAGGAACTACATGAAAACATCGACGTTCTCAGGAAATTCTTACTTTGTTTCGAAAAAACAGAAGCTCATTGAGTCCGTATAGCAAACTTTTTGTTTAAGCAACTGTACAGTTAACAAAAGATTATGTGGCAACACTTCTGCAATACGTTATTATAATAATAGGTTAAGAGCTTCTACAAAAAATCAAAGTTATTGTTCAATTATTTAATTTTCCTGTTAAAAATGTTACGGATACCTTTTAAGTTCCAACTGTTAGCATAACTTTTGCTTTTGTAATTATATTTTTCCAGTATTAACTTGGATATTGGGTAAAACTCTTTGATTAGTCAGACCACCAGTTGATCAATCCCGGTGTGTTCGTTTTAAGTCCCAAAGCCTTTCCGATAGAAGATCCATCATTGAGCCGCTTGAAATCTAAAGTATAGATTTTTTTAGAGAAAGTCACAGTTGATCTATTTTTTCCGCTGTATTACTCATAATGATGTTGTAACATGGAGCAATGTATTCGTATTGTGTTAGAGATTATCGCTAAGCTTCCGTATCTCCCGATCACAAAATAATGAAGATGGATCGCCGCGACCGCCACTCAATTCGTACCGACTGCTGTTATGATGAGACCATTGTTTTGGTACTTATCTGTTAGTAATCAAATGATCGATTTTCCTTGTTTAAATTAATCAACGAAAAAGCCAAAACGTGATAGTGCAAAAGTTCAGGCCCTGTTAGAAAAAAAAATCGTTAAATTAAAAATGTCCAAGCTCATTATTTATACAGTATTTGTGATTTAAGAATTTGAATAATTATACTGGTAATTTAATCGGATTTGTTGTATTGATATTATTAATGACTTTATTTAAAGTCTTTGAACAGCAACAACTCGCTTTCAGCAGCAGCTCTATTGCCACAGAAATTGGTAGCAGTTTACGCAACGCACAAACATATTAAATGCAATTTAAAAACATACTTTTTACAAACTACCAGTATGTAAATGAACTCCACACACAATAAACTTAATGAACATTTTAATGAAACCAAATAAAACCACTTCTCACGCACATCGGTTATTCTGAATGCCAACTGGTTTGTGTGTGGCACAGTGTTTGGCAACTGCCAGTCCCCCTGGCAAATCGCACAATGACCTCGAATCACGCCCTTTTTAAAAAAGGAAGGGTGCGTTCGGAACTTTGGACACTTTACTTTAACCCTTTAAGAGGGATGTTTTGTTTTGATCGTATATTGACAAAAGTTTAGTACGATTTTAAATCGTTGTATTTTCAAATGTTTATCCCCTTCGCTGCATTTTGTATTGTTTGTTTTGTTTGTATCGGTAACCTTAACATGTATAATACATGTAGTTGTAATGTATTTTATTTATTCAATAGGTTTTGGAATATGATTAAAATCTTTTTAGTGACAAACAGTTACGTATATTCGTACTGAATTTTAGTTTTGTGATAAGAATGAAATGGCCAGAGAATGGGGTTGTTGATGCATGCATTTAACGCATGAAACATTGCGCGCCAAACCTTTATTTTGAGGTCAGGCTTCAGCTCAAATGATAAGAGTAGTTCTGCAGCAAAAGCGATAATATTCCCGTTCACATGAAACTTATTACAGTTTTAACCTACTAAATAAATCGGTTACTTAAATATTAACTTCCGTCAACACTTCAGATATATGAAATTTCAGAATCTCAGTTACTTAATCAACTTGAATGGGGCCGTTTATCACCTCTATCACCTGTATAGCTAATAAATAGTTAACTAAGCAAAGTGTACAGTTGGTCTCGCTTCACTACGCCATTGACCATTCACCATACATCAACGGAGAACGCGTGCGCCTGCGCAGCTGTCGAGCGGCGTTCACATTTACATGTTTTACACAATTGATTTGCATGCGTGAGTAGTTTATTGTTCGGAGGATGAAACTTTGACTGGTCGTAGATTTGAAAAGAGTTACTGCATATTTCAAATCGATGCGCGTTTTAAGAATACAAATATTTATGCGTGACATAAAATTGTCGCAAACGTTATTGTGCTGTGCTGTTAAATATTTCAATATGTCACAGGTCCCGGGATATGATCGAACGTCTTATTTATTTTATTGATATTATTCACTTTCAGCCTCACCCCCAAATCACATGGGATTTCAAAATAACAGGTGGGTGTTTTACGCCTCTGTTACACCCTTCTGAGTAATATAGGCGTGATGATATGTTATGTTCATTTTGACTTTATTCATCCTTTTAACATTAAGCTAGACCCGAAATTATTAGTCTAATTTTGGTACTAAATTCTAGACTTGATTTACCTATATCCTACGAGTTAACATAGCCATCTCATTGTTACACATCACTTAGGTATTTACATGCGTTTTGCATGTACTCTGCATGTGTTGCTCACATTTACACATATTTGTCTGATACAATAGTGTATTCATTTGTATGATGGGATACACTACAATATAATACAATACATGTTTTTGTTGTTTGCTTGTAGCTCCGATTTTATAGGCCATTCAATGTAAGTCTTTGTGTATGCATGGAATTTTAATGTTTTTTTGTTGTACTTGAATAACTTTACTTGTCTATCATGGCTATTTTAAATAAAAGCACGAAATAACACGGATGAGGGTGTGATACATAGGTGCATGAATTAAACTTGTATCAAGAGTATATGAAACCCAATATAGTGGTAATAATACCCAATATGTTGCAATTACATGCTCTTTATGTTGGTGTCTTTCATTAATCATACATTTTATGCTACTTGCCTATAATATAATAAAATATTAAAAAAACATATAACATACCATGGGCTTTCCCAAATTCAACCACATAAGTGAAATAATGTTCTAAAATGCTTCGATTTACTCATTCTTTTTAATTTGGAAACAATTGCAGGGATGAATGAATTGAATGGTCGGCATATTTGAAAAGAATTCCAGATTAAAGATACTATTTTTGTTAATCGATGTACTGCGGGAGGATGGACCACCAAAGGAGTTTTATAACCAGCCAGTGTAGAGGCATCATTTAGCAATTAGTTGTAACAAATAAAAGTATGAACAGCAATTACAAGTAATGAAAAAAAATAATGATGGTACTTACTCTAATTGAAAGTTGGACATTTCATTTCACCAGCCATTTTAGCAAAAAGATTGTCATGAAAGTTTTTTACTAGTAAGTATGAATCACTAAACCTATTGTGTCCATTTTTTTTTTACTTCAACATCAGTCCGTAAGTCTCTATTACTCAATTTTCTACTACAGCAAAATAAAAATAAACAAAGATACTGTCCAAACATTTGAGGAAACTCGAGGTCCACCAATTACACCTTGAGTAAACTAACTTTATATCGCAAATTCCAGCTTACGGCCGCCATTGTGCTGAGATCCTTCACAAAGGGCTGTAATAAAAAAGAGACAGAAAGGCTAAGAGGTTTTAGTGGCAAGCGTCAAGGAGGCGGCGGCATCGCGACATTGTGCGGCAACAATGCCGCGTAATGTAAGCCGGGTTAATGTCGCGGCGACAATGTCGAGCGGACTACGGACTGACTCTGTTTGGGATTAAACTGTAGGTTTATTTGTCGTAATAGATGACCTAGATTTGATACGAGAAAGATTAGGTGTCATTAAAACAGCTTAATAGGGTAATTATGAGGTTTAATTACGATATATAGAGGCGGTGGAGGCTTTGTGAGACCCTTATCTAAAGTAATAAGATGTCTGTCGTCTTAAGTTAAATCCACTAATATTTTCCGTGGCAAAATGTCAATAAATCGACTTATAGTAGTAGTAATTATTGATTTACGATAGCATATTTTTGAAAATGCTGAATTAACATTAAAACTTATGGTAATTTGACAAAGCTTTATAAAAATATTTTTTATTCTTAGGAAAGTTTCAATGAAACAAAGCAGCCAGTCGTAAAATTTCAATAAGTGTGACGAGCATGTTGACGAGGTGCGGTGCATTAATAGCTCCATAAAATTACGTTTATTACATTGCGGCTTTTCAAGGCATTACGGTGAGGAGCGTAGAGCATGACGCGTGACGGATGACGACTTATTGAAAACATGCGTGGAACGAATCGCGTTTTGTTTGAGGATCTCGAGTAGGTTGGAGACGGTTTTGGGTCAGAAGAATACGTTTGACACGTTTTCTTAAAGATGTGATTCCTATTTATCCTAATTAGTAAAATTATGCGTATCTTTAAAACTTTTTACAAAACGTGTAACAAAATCAGTCTTCCAGTCACATCTAGACATGACTAGAAATATCTGACGTTTATTGGCTTTAATAATAATATAAAAATAATAAATCATTTATTTCTGGCTTTCAAATAAAGGTTAAAAGAAAAGTTTTTTTGGTTTGGTTATCCAGCAACTAGCTTACACGTTGGCGAATCACAAATTCGGATTAAATTCCTCGATGTTTCGAAAAAATCCACTCGCTTTTCCGTCGCGTACATTTCTGAAACAGCCCAGAGTCAGGCAATTGGTACTGGGACAATCGACATCTCTTGTGTTTCGGGAAAAATTAAAGTCGTAAATTTTACGCTCCTTTGTAGGTGCGTCGTGTTGACTGTCTCATCGGAATTAAAGAAAACAAGATAAAATAGTGACCGCCACCATACGATTATGATTTATGTTAATGATAATAATAATTGTACTTCACAGCCCAAGTGTCTGATTAGAGATCAGTAAACAGTACCGTTGACATTTCAAACCATATTATTGCTTTCGAATGAATTTCACGAAACAATACGAACCTCAACTAAAAGGCTCGTGAAATAAATCTAAAATTGAAATTACACAGCACTACTGATTTGTCATCATGAATAATCTATTCCCACGAATTGTGTAACACTGCCTCATGCAATTTTATTGCCGACATGGGACATTTATCCATTTGATCCCACGAACTTAACAATACAGGATATTCGCAAACGCACTCAAATCATTACGAAATATTCCCGTCAACTGATTAAATACACCATTATGTATCTATAGGGATATTTGCATGAACTAAGTCCGCAATATTGCAACAAAGGGCCTGCTTGCAGATATGTAAATGAAACAAGTAGAGCATTAAAAGCTATGAGAATTATTACGGTTAGAGACCGTAAATTCTTTTTAATGCATCTTGATCTTGAAATAAATAGCAGAAGATATTTTATTGTCTTTAATATCATAAAATATCTTCTACTTTTGATCTTTGACCTCTGATCAATCTTAACTTGTCTATTGTAGGTCTACCAATAATATCAAACTCATTGCAAAATGCAAAAAAAAAACGTGAAACTGGGCATATTCATTCTCAGTTATGTTAATTTTTCACCCTTCACACACATCATAAAAAATATTTGTTCTCACAACCACATGCGGGTATTCTTTGTCTCCAAATGATTTACGAGGAGATGTCTTTAAAAGGCTTGGGTTAATTTATAACACTTTTGTTTGGTCCCTTTGTTTTGAGCTGACATTTTTGTACACATTCACATCATGAGTTAATACCGGCGCTCGTTGTGAGTAATGCTATTTTATGAACTTACTCCTGTTTACCTTGTCTCATCAACGTTTATTTAGTTAATTAAAATCAAGAACTTAAGCTGCACTCTTATTCCATAAAATAAACATGTAGACACAACAAACTACGTTACCCGCTCCTATGATAATTGTGTTGTAAGATTTAACCCGCATTCAGTAACTTGTCAATTGTGGTTTCGTATGAATTTCATTGACTATTGATACATTTTAACAATAGTACGAATTTCACATAAACGGTGCGAGTATAAACACTCCGTATAATCTTATCTATGCCGACAAAAAATGGTGATTCATTATTTTAAACTGTAAAAACTTTTTCAATTTTACGCTGCAATTTCGTAAAATAAAATTCCAATTTGCAAGCCGCCTCGATTGCCCAGATACACAATTAGGCTACGAGACAACCCTTCGCTAAACTTTCATTTCAATCAAAAATAAATAATAGCCTCAACTCTGCACAAGCCCTTTTAATCTCAGAATAAATAGTTCCATTTGTGTCTAAATCAAAATCAAATACTCTTCTCATTTTTCGTCCCTAAATTTAATAGTGTTGTAATCTCGTCGCGAGGGGTGAGGGGTGGGGGTTGAATGCAAAGGCACATTAACGCGCTTATCCTCGTCCTTAGCCACCCTTGGATTGTTCCACAAGGTTCATTATCGACTGGTCATTGCCGGCCAAATTATTAGAAAATTAGGTTACAGTTTTGGACATTTCAATAGGGCTGATAGTTTAGTTTTACAGATAGTTTGAGCGGAATTTAACTTAGAACTGTTCAAGATTTTCGACGGTCGAACTTTTAACTGTCTAATAGAAACTTCTGGCGAATAGAAACAATGCGTCCATATTGATTGTTAATGTTCTTGAATAATTACAGACTACAGAAAGTGACCTGAAAGACATGGTGTGTGAGCTCATTTCAAAAGCTGTTTTAAAAGTAAATTTAGAACAGGCTTGGTTATTAAATAACACATTTCGGATTGTTAGAGTATAATTATGTTAAGTGTGATACAACCCCGTCTTATCGTTTGTATAATATAATTTCCATCGTTTAGAAGGGGGTAACCCTAAGAGCGAGTGTTTTATGCCTCAAAGGGGCGCAGTAGTTATCTCGTGGCAATTAGAAACAGTTCATAATAGGTTCCTGACATCGGCGGGTCGTGTCTCTGACGGTAACTCGTGTCGGTCCTGTTTTATTGATTTATTATTGCACATTTATTTGCTGGATTGAACTAACGGAGTTGTTATCACTAAACACAAGTGTTAATTTAATGAAAGCTATTAAATCGTTTATTATACTTGTATATTGGATCAACAACTGAGCCAAGTTTTTTTTATCAGGCATCAAATTGTTTTCTATGGCTCCATTTTTTACTTCCTAATGTAATGTGCCGTAATTAATAAACATACCACGCCCTCAAACTAGTCGCTTCGAGACCAATAAGTTGTTTATGATTGTATGTTGGCATATAAAAAATAAACCTACGTGTACTATTTGCACTGTGTATAACCACCATAAAATATTCAACTGACGCAAGACACATTACAACAAAACAGTTAATCAGTAAATGGTTTGTTTTTACCTAGTAAAATATCAATCAACTTGGTTTCGCTCGCTACATATTGAATGTAACCTTTTGTTGATAAACCATGCCAGCTGAATCATACCAAGTTTCCCATGCTCCATGTAGACGCTCTCTCAAACCACACACGTCTAATGAAGTGGCTTGGACTAACGTCAGGTCCGGAGTAGTTGCGGTAAGAAACGCTCCTGTCTCCGACTGTCAATCAACGTTTGTAGCTGGCGACAGTTTTAATTGGGTGAACGGATTTGATTAGATTTGGTATTTTTACTGATAGATGTTTAATTATACAACAAATATCCACCATACAAAATCTTAAAATTCATTTGATGACATTAATCATGAATCAATGTGAACCTCATATATTTTCCACGTTTATAAAATTATGTCTCCAATGCAAGATTTATTTCTCAGATTGAGAAAATTTAAAATTAATTCTGTCATGAGGTATCATAATATTTATGTGTCTTTTGAATTTATATACTTTTGATCTCCTTGGATTACATTGAAGCTATGTTCTCTAATTTTGTATTACAACAACTACACACATTGCTATGCTATTTTTTTTGTCAAAAACGCTCAGCTTACGAGCTAGTTCTTCAGTAGTGGAGTCCTCAAAGGAGTCCATTCGTACAAGTCAACAGCAGCGCCACAAAAACGCCGCAACGTCGCCAGTGTTGCCACTACAACATTTCTAATTTGTCGCTGGCAACATCTGTTTGTTTTCAATACTTTATTTATTTCTTTCCGTTTGTTTCTTTATTAAGTTGCTCTCATCGTATCATTTGTTATTTCTTTCTGCTATCCATTTGTTTTGTGCGATGTTGGATACATTTACTGTATTTATGGGAGCAATGATGTTTTGTTATTGTTATTCTAAGCCTGTATAAAATATTTAATTTTAGATACAGTGAATGATTTGAAATTCAGATTAGACCAGTAATTTTTAACATCTCGATTTTAGCAACTTAACGGCATTGGTCATAAAAAAATGGTAACAAAAACAAAAGTTTATTTTCGAACCAGTCTCTAGAAAGGTAAACACAATTAATTAATAAAAAACATCATCTCGTCGTCGCTGCAAAAATTGCACAAACACAATTGTTTTAAATCAACACACAGAGTAAACACGCCGAAGGAACTCTCGCAGAAAATACTCTTAAATTATAGCTCAATTTTGTATAAAACAAACAGTGTAACATGTAGGAGGGAACCCGAGCTACCCGAGCCGGTGGGGTTCCGCGGCCCGTGCCAATTAGTGATGCAACCAATACCAATTTTACGAATACGTTACCATTCAGTGAATACAAATGGTTAAACCTGGATTGCATTTGTGCATGAAATCCAGGATAAATAATAAACATGTCTTTTATTTATATATAAATTAAATACCATGCGACGTACTTTAGTCTTTAACAAATATCGTGTTGTCACTTTAAAATTAAGTTACAATGAATGAATGAATCTTTAATTTAACTTAAGATGCAGGCTTAGAAAAAAACTGTTTTAATTGAATTTAGGTATTCAACGAAACAAGTACTCATGAAAAAAACTGATACTTGTCAAATTCAAATTTTATTGGTTGCATCACTAGCGGCAATAAACGCGGCGATGAGATACGGTGTACGGGACCCGCGTTGCACCCGCAGGCTCGCACTTATCTACAGAATTAAAATCTCCTTATCTCGGGTTATTTATGCGCACATTTATGTATTCATAACGAAATGGATGGTGACTGAAGCTGATAAGGGTGGGTAAAGGGCTCCCTGGAGACGACGACGGTGATGCTGCATGCAGGTGTAACTTTAAACTGAAGCATAAAGTTTCTTCGGTTTACGCGGCAATACATTAAAGTGATAATATTGTTTGGTTAAATTGATGGTTGTGATAATTGCTCAAGGAGTCTTGAGGTACAACTTTATTATGAGCTTATTACTTTATTGAATGCCTTAAACTCAGTTTGTGCAGTATAACATTTTTTTACTTAAAACATTTATCTAAATAAGATTACAAACAAGTCATGGGCTGAAGAATTTGATTTATTAGATTTTCCGTGTAGCCCAAAAAGTACATCATCATTACTATAATATCTTTCCCAACAGTAAATCTCTCCTTTCATTGAATATAATAAATATAACTGACAGTGAACTTCGTAAGGTCAAACTCCGACGTCAGTTCTCACAATAATTAATGAAAACAAAGTTTTTCCGTCGCTTCGGAGTATGTAACAAAGGCATCCCTGTTTACGTATATCTGTCACCCCGATATAGCGCCTTACATTATCAGACAAACAAAAAGCTTGTAGGGTTGCCACAACAATGAGGATTAACAGGATACGTTTTATTAATAACGGCGTCTTAATACTTTATTTTAATATTCATTAGCCTGTAATAATTGGGAAAATATATACCTACTACTAAAACAGTTACACTTGAAGTTAACGCAAGTGAAGTTCAAAGTAAAAATCACTTATGGATTTTAGACAAGGATGCAAGTTCTAACTCACTTCACACGATGTAACCTAAATGTTGTTGTCGTATCCATAAGAGCCGGCAATTTAGTGCATAGTGTTATGGAAAGCGACGGATTCCGCACAAAAACTATTACCCGTTGTGAAAGCTGATAGCAAGTTGAAATTGGAACAGAATTGGGACATTAATCTGGACGCTTGGGCACCCTGGATGTTGTTATAAATAAACTCGGTAGAGGCGGGGATAGGAGATCGTAAAATTTCAATATCCGTTCGGTCGGCATCGCGTTTAATCTCGACTAAATTTGTCGCCTGTTATTGAGTTAGGCGATGTTGGAGCGATCGTCCCCAAATGAGTTGGCGTGATGATAACCATCAACAATTGAGGCGTAACGAGCGTCGCCGACAACTGCCGAAATCACCCGAACGAAGCTAAAGGTCCCGAGGGATGATTTAAAGAAATGTAAATTGCTGCGAGTTTGACAAAGATTGACGAGATGGCGCTTTCATCAGAGCGTAATGCCGTCATTGTCGGATTTATTGCGTTTTCAACATATTTCAATGTGTTTTTGGCTCTGAATCTCTTTATTCTCGTGAATGTTGCTCGTTGAATAAATTTTGTAAATTAATTGAAGCGTATTTAAATTTGGAGATATTCTCTAAATAATTTTGGAAGACAAATTCTAAATTACTTTGTGTTTATGAGTTGTAAACTGAAACGGTCAAGCAAGGTCTAAAACTTCCACTAAAATAGCAATTCAGTGGAATTTTCGAATCAGTAAAAGAGTTTTATGCACTCTAACTGAACCTTAAATTTCCACGTTACACTTCATTAATTTATTGGAGATCCTAAAATCTATGCTTGAGGGAAAAAGGAGGTGAAGAAAATTAAATTAGAAGCCATACATTGCGTAAAACTCACTTGATGGAAGCACGTGCGCAGTTCGTAATAACTCATACTTATTGTATTAATTCTGTTAACATACTGCCAGGGTGTTGATATTAGCGGTCAGAACAAAACATTGCAGTTGAATAAACCATCAGAATGTTCCGTCTCACCGTGCATTGCCCGAATTTATCTAACAAAGCGTGAAACACCAATACCCCAAATGACACGCTTTAATTTCCAAAACAACATGTGCCACGGCAATGTTCCATACACCATTAAAACACCGCCATTTGAAGCTAGGTGGCGCTGCTGCCGTTGTGTCAAGCGACTTGCAGCGGAAATTAACGAGCCCTTATCACCACCCCTAAATTAACCATTTCCACCCGGACGTGAACCCGGGACGGTGCCGCGGCGCTGACAATTCATTATATAACCACCCGCTGTTGATTTTGCGTTTCGATATCACAAGTTTCAAGGTCAATTATGGTGCCTTTATAGGGTAGGTTCTGATTGGGCGAACAATTTGTGGTTGATTGCGTCAATGAGTTAGTTTCTGACAGTACACAACTTACAATTGGGGTAAGGTGATTTGTCTTTATTTCTTAAAATTTCACATAATGTTCTTGGTAAAATTTTAAGAAGTTTTAAGATTTGTTACAAAAAAATAATTATAGATAAAATATATATATATAAAGATGCGTTCAATTCTTTAGATTAGTTAACAATTTACATGCACAGCTTTGTACTAGACAATTTGCCAACTCCGAAACAAGCAACTAGTCCTTCGAGTGAATTGTGACCTAACTAGTATATATAATTACTGAGATCTGTCTGTAAGATATCAGAGTATTGGCTTCGCCATTTCTGCCATTATTTCAGTACGAGATAATTGAATGTGGCGATTAATCAGCTTCGTTAATAAAGTTGTTAATAATATGCTGCAGGAATGGGTTAAAGAGATCAATTTGTTTAAGTTTCTGCTGATTGAATTAAGATTGGGAGGATTTATGATGTTAATTACAGTTTCAACATTGTAATTGATTTTTGGACAATGTCGTCTTGGTAAACATCAAAGATCTTGTCTCCTTTGGAGTAAATTTAGAAGATAAAATATATAGATATGCGTATGTAAAAAATATAGACTAGTCAAAGCACAGTTAAAACCAGTTCAGTTCAATTCTAGCTTAAACTTCATTGTACGAGTAACTTTCTGGTTTTAAGTGATGAGCGCGGTGCATTGAAGGAAATATCTCTCCTAATGAAACCTTGCACCAAATATTATGCTAGTTTTATTGAGTTAATGCTTGTCTTCTGTTCGGGATCAAATCCTTTTACGAGTGCGTAAGTTATAACTGCAATGCGAGTTACTTTTATATCGTTCTGTTGTAAAAAACTTGAAACTACCTACATTAGAATTAATCAAGCAGTATGCAATAGAAATGGGAGCAAAGTTTCCGATATTAGCATTTTTCGTGTTTTTACTTTAGCTACGAAGCGAAGAGAAGCAAAGCAGAGTGGAGCAACAGATGTCGTTCGAAACATTCGACTCTCTGAATAAATATCTGAGTTTCCTTATTGACTTAAATTTGAAGAGGCGATGTTTTAATATTGCATAATGTTATTCTTGCTCCCATCTCCGTGTAAAACCCGCGCTTTGTTTACTTCGGCGGTAAAGGTTATGACATGATGTCCAAGTAAAAGATCATAGAAAATTATACTGCTAAAGGCCAGACATAAAAATTTACTGAAAATATAAATTTACGTTTCACTAGGTACTAGGTTTGTTGTATAGTGTTAAACAGTAATAAAAAGTACATTAAATTGAAACAGAGAACGTCACCAAATATTACATCTTTACTTACAAATAACTTAGTTCTACATGACGATATTGTCTTAGTTATAAAAACTAGACGCTGCACTTTTTCCACCTACCATTTTTACGCTATCTTCATTTCCTTATGAACTTGAATTCCCAAGAGTCCGTGCCTTATATAATATTTTTTTAACTGTAGCTACTTTATCTTTTAATTAGGTCAAGGGGTGCATAATAAGTATTTAGGAGATTATGAATGCTTGTTCAAGCATGGCGAACGAAGGGACGGAATGGCCGCCGGACATGTTTAGGTAGAAATGTTTTGTTTCAAAGTTTCTATAAAAGCTTTTAAATACAATGATTTTAATTATTTTTTTTTGTGGTATTATTTTCTTTGAAAGAACTTCAAAGTATTGTTACTGACATGAACTTTGATTATGTTTTTTAGCAATATAAAATTTTAATGGCTAATTAATTTTATTTTGAAGATGAGTCAGGTCAACTTTTTCTTGGAGTTTCATTTTAATCGTTGCGTTTTTCTTCACCGGTGAAATTGGGAAAGATTACTTCGGTCAACTCAATAGTTTTAGGTATCTCACTATGTTATGTCTATTTGAATAGTAAACTAAAAACAATCTATATCTCGAACTCCATGTTTTTATAGAACAATACTCCATAAAACTAACAGAATACCCATAATCTGTAAATGACTTTGTTGTTATTCCGAAGTGAAGTACCGAACAGATCTTCAATACTCTCACCTCGCTCTCAAATGTACTCAAATGCTACCATTTGAGTACTGTTTGTTATTGAGTACAATCGTTTGAGAACGCCTCGTTACTCCCAACTACCGAACATAATGCTATTATTTGAGCACTTTGCACTCGGCTAATAGAATGTGGGGCAATGTCTAGTGTCTAATGCTAGGAACTGATACAGGTCATTTGATTCGTAGATACAGGGTGTAAGGCTGTAATGAGAATGGGGTCTATTGGAATGTCTTGTAGAGAGTTTATTGCTTGGAAGGTGTTAGTGTTCGGATTAAACTTATTGAAACTGTGTGCTTGAGGTTTTATTATCTGTCTGGACAATCTCTGTGTAACTTGAAAATTAATTCTTGAATAAAATTAAGTTTTTACCGATTGTTGTTTTGGTGTTTTATTTTGTTTGCTTAATAAAGTTTTATTTTGAAAGTAATCTGAATAAACTTTTTGTGTTTTTTTATTAGTGACTCTGTTCAATCAGTATTGAACTTCATCTTATCTTACATATAATAAAATCCAAAATGTTCCATGTCTGTAAATTTGGGGTTGAAAGTGTATGAGGCAAGTACCTGAATTTTGTAGGAAATGGCATGAAAATATCGAATTCCACTCAGATGAAGTCGCTGTTAATTATATTATAGTATTATCTATACGAATATTATGTACAATACTGTAACTAACTCTATTGTAAATCACTTAGATGAATATTTTTTTGGACTGGCAATTATTAATCTCCCTGCTAGTACTGGGAATTCCATTTCACCATAGTTCAAATAACTACGATAAAAAAATAAAAAAGCATTTATTTTCTTACCACAATATTTTAATAACGATTGATTCACCCAAGTTGATTACACCTACACCAGACTACTGTTTTATTGACCTAAGTTTAATTCAACTACGGACGATTCGCCTAATGTATGAAATACCTAATTGACTTGCCCACGGAATTCGGTATGTTAAGTTTTTTTTGTGTTTTTTTTTAATTTTTTATTTGTAGAGACAGTTATTTTAAACAACTAATTTGAATATTTTATTTTTTTATGCATTGGTTATTTTTTATGATTTTTTAAAGTTTTTGATCTGATGATGTCATAAAGTAGCCTGAATAATTTAGATCCTTGACACATTTCAAGTATATTTAAAAAAAATAAGGAACTTCACCGGGACTTCAAATTTGACAGTGACACGGATGAATGATGCTCAAGCTCACTATTTTTTCTTCATTCTTGCTTTGACTTTGGCTAATTACTTGTTTTGCCGTGATTTTCGCTGTTAAAAGTGATATAAAAAGATAATAACCATTTATAATGAATCGAGCAAAGACTCTTAGTGCGAAATGCTTCATCCTGTCTTGTAAAAACACTACTACTAATAGCCGGCACTAAGTTTTTGTGTTGGTAAAAGAAACTCTGAAAAAGAAGTGGTGCGAGGAAGTGAATGTGGAATACGTGCCTGGGCGGCGTTTGTATTGTTGTGAAGATCATGTAAACCCAGTAATCGAAACCAGAATCCCTTTTTATGCAATCACACTTTTCCGACCACTCGACCATCGAGGCAGCAAATGTATAAATGTAAATAAATAAACAAGTGTGGTTTAAATATTTTTTATATTTAATGTTTTTGCACTATCAATAATTTTTCTGTAAATAAAAGTTTTCAAAAAAAAATCTGCTTGTTTTATTAAATCCCTGGTGTATTTGAGCATCATAATTTAACCAATGCAAGGTTATCTGTTTATTTTCTTCAAATTTAGGATCAGCAATGCAAAATACAGCTTTACTTTTATTTGCAGCATGCATTTGAGCAACATATCTGTCTTGCACAATACCATTATTAACATAGCTACATAATGTTTTATTTGAAGCAGAGCATTTAACTTCTATAATAAAATCTTCTGCAACTCCATCGGCTATCACAAGTTGTATGTAGTAATACATCGTCTTTTTCATTGATTGTTACAGTTTAGCCGACACTCGATGCTCTGGTACAACTTTAGCTCTTACAATGCATTCGACTTGGTTTCTTTTAACCTCCACATACACATACTCGACAGCGGTGTCAACGTAAGATTCACAAAATGACCTGTAACAATAATTATAAGAAGTCGGTTATTATCGCTCTAATGGTGATATAAGCAATTTGAAACTTGATTACGATAATTTGTGTATCAATATTATTACTTACATCAAAGCCTGGGCCCCGCGGATTTCAGCAATGTTATGGTTATCATTATTATTCATGAACTCCAGAATCATAACATTGTCCAATTTGGGCAAGTTGGCGCGTACAAACTGGTCCATATTTCAAACAAAATCTAAACGGTGGGCAAGCAGTTCCTTCAATCAAGCAGTGTTCAATGTAGTTGGCGATATCAAAGTCCAAAAGAGAGCAGGGTTGGTTAAGAGAAAAGCACAAGGAACAAGCACGATTAGAGCAACGAAAAACAAACCAGAAAAGCTACGAACATAACAATCATTGACAGTTAACAGTTCACTGTCAGTTGAATATTTTTTGTAATGCACTGACAATTCGTCAATTCAGCCTACTTTGTGACGTCATTTAGAGGTCAAATGAAAGTCATCTGATTTTACATATTTTTGTTAAAATAAACGCAATCTTACAATTTTAGGAGCTAAAATTACGAAAATACGACTCGGGAACCTGAAATCTCGAAATGGTTTTGGAATTCGGTATGTTAAGTTTTTTTTTGTGTTTTTTTTTTATTTTTAATTTGTAGAGACAGTTATTTTAAACAACTAATTTGAATATTTTATTTTATTATGCATTGGTTATTTATTTATGATTTTTTAAAGTTTTTGATCTGATGACGTCACAAAGTAGCCTGAATAATTTAGATCCTTGACACATTTCAAGTATATTTAAAAAAATAAGAAACTTCACCGGGACTTCAAATTTGACAGTAACACTTGACATATGACACGGATGAATGATGCTCAAGCTCACTATTTTTTCTTCATTCTTGCTTTGACTTTGGCTAATTACTTGTTTTGCCGTGATTTTCGCTGTTAAAAGTGATATAAAAAGATAATAACCATTTATAATGCATCGAGCAAAGACTCTTAGTGCGAAATGCTTCATCCTGTCTTGTAAAAACACTACTACTAATAGCCGGCACTAAGTTTTTGTGTTGGTAAAAGAAACTCTGAAAAAGAAGTGGTGCGAGGAAGTGAATGTGGAATACGTGCCTGGGCGGCGTTTGTATTGTTGTGAAGATCATGTAAACCCAGTAATCGAAACCAGAATCCCTTTTTATGCAATCACACTTTTCCGACCACTCGACCAACGAGGCAGCAAATGTATAAATGTAAATAAATAAACAAGTGTGGTTTAAATATTTTTTATATTTAATGTTTTTCTAAAATCTGCTTGTTTTATTAAATCCCTGGTGTATTTGAACATCATAATTTAACCAATGCAAGGTTATGTGTTTATTTTCTTCAAATTTAGGATCAGCAATGCAAAATACAGCTTTACTTTTATTTGCAGCATGCATTTGAGCAACATATCTGTCTTGCACAATACAATTATTAACATAGCTACATAATGTTTTATTTGAAGCAGAGCATTTAACTTCTATAATAAAATCTTCTGCAACTCCATCAGCTATCACAAGTTGTATGTAGTAATACATCGTCTTCTTCATTGATTGTCACAGTTTAGCCGACACTCGATGCTCTGGTACAACTTTAGCTCTTACAATGCATTCGACTTGGTTTCTTTTAACCTCCACATACACATACTCGACAGCGGTGTCAACGTAAGATTCACAAAATGACCTGTAACAATAATTATAAGAAGTCGGTTATTATCGCTTTAATGGTGATTATAAGCAATTTGAAACTTGATTACGATAATTTGTGTATCAATATTATTACTTACATCAAAGTCTGGGCCCCGCGGATTTCAGCAATGTTATGGTTATTATTATTATTCATGAACTCCAGAATCATAACATTGTCCAATTTGGGCAAGTTGGTAGAGTTAGCGCGTACAAACTGGTCCATATTTCAAACAAAATCTAAACGGTGGGCAAGCAGTTCCTTCAATCTAGCAGTGGTCAATGTAGTAGGCGATATCAAAGTCCAAAAGAGAGCAGGGTTGGTCAAGAGAAAAGCACAAGGAACAAGCACGATTAGAGCAACGAAAAACAAACCAGAAAAGCTACGAACATAACAATCATTGACAGTTAACAGTTCACTGTCAGTTGAATATTTTTTGTAATGCACTGACAATTCGTCAATTCAGCCTACTTTGTGACGTCATTTAGAGGTCAAATGAAAGTCATCTGATTTTACATATTTTTGTTAAAATAAACGCAATCTTACAATTTTAGGAGCTAAAATTACGAAAATACGACTCGGGAACCTGAAATCTCGAAATGGTTTTGGAATTGGCATAGGTTGATTTTTACTTAACATACCGAATTGGCATAGGTTGATTTTTACTTAACATACCGACAAATTGTCTCTCTCAGTATAAGGTAAAGCAACCATTAAAGAAATTATGTTAATAACCATTGACTAAATAAAAAAAGGCAGGACTGAGTGTCTTGAAACACTTATTGAAGCACCCATAGTAAGTCACACGTACACACAGAACACACACATTGACACAATAGTAAGTCAATCGCCCGCCATTACGCTTTGGACTGTGCTGTTGCTAGGATGTTCAAGAAAAATAATTAAAAATGCCGTCTTGTGTTGTGAAAAGCTGCCGAAACCATAGCGCCTCGACAAAAAAAACCAGGGGATCACTTTTCATAGGTAAGCAAGTAATATATTCAGTTTATTGCCGAAATTATATTGTTTTCGTAAAAAATTATACCAAAACTATCAGTGTTGACAGTCAATAAATATTTTCATTTACCCTGAATTTGGGTAAATATTTTTTAGTAGTATAATACATTTAGTATAAATTATTTTTCTATGTTTTATAGATTTCCTGCTGCAAACGACGCATGGAAAAATTATTGGATAAAAATAATTAGAAACTGCAGAAATGATAACAGTTGGTATCCAACAAAATATAGTGTAGTCTGCAGTATACACTTCGAGGAAATTGATTTATATAAAACAAAAGGTGGACTTATTTGCATTGTCAGCTTTGCCGTACCAAAAAAAGGTAAAACAATAGTATACCTATTGTTTTAAATAAAGTAAAATTAATAAATAACAGTACTGAAATAAAACTTTTTATTTCTTAGTTTAGTTTATTATTATTATTATTTTTTTGCCAATATTTTTTTTAAATATTGAAAAATCGCATGTAGATATGATATTTTATTTGGTTTGTACATTTTGTTGACGTTTTCAAGCACTTTCTGATAGTTATTGTAATAAAGAATTTTTGATTTTGAATTGTTTTTTATTATTTTGATAACTGCCATAACTTACCCTACTATCTGATTTTGGCTTCACGTCCTAAACTGGGACACCCTGTATATCACTAAAGCATCTTCACCATCTAAGAGTCAGGAAGCGCCATAGGGGTCGTAATTTTAAATTATTTTCCAAAAACTGGGTAGCTGCACTAAAGCATCTTCGCTGCCTTGCGTCAGGAGTGCCCAGAGCAACGAATTTTGTACATATTCCCTTAATAAAAACAAACAACTTCCACCTGCAGGACCGCATCGACTGCTAGAAATATAAAATCAACTTTGTTTCGAAATTCAAACAAAGTTGTTTTATATTGTTTGGTTTTTGGCCAAGGTAGTATAAAACTACCTATATCATGTTTGATGGTAAAAAGCAGCAAATAAAAAAATATAAGAATAAAACCCTAAAATATTTATTTAAATTATTGTGAAAATGTGGGTAATATTTCTCATGTCTGGTAACCCCTAACACACGCACACATAAACAGACCACCGCCATTTTGGTGCTTCCATCATTTTATAAGTGACATTCTCTCCTGCTTTTTTTATGTACTCTATGTTAATAACCTTAGCGGTATATGGGTGTAAGCTAATCAGCTTAACCCTTATTTGCGATTACTTTTTTGCTCACAAATCTTAATCACTTAGCCTCGGATGTGCTGATGCGGCCTTCGAGCTTCGATAGCAAACACATTACTATGTATGCTGTAGCTCATCGTAATTTATTTAGGGGATGCTAACATGGGGTTTGTATCTATGTACGGACGGACTGTCGCGGTTGTATTGTGGGACAGTGTATGGGACGAGACTAGCGTGTGACAATCACAATGAAGCTTAAATCATAACTATAGATCGAGTTCGGTTTTATTTTTTGTGGTAGAGCTCTTGTGAATGAGCTCGAGGGCGGTAGCATCACAGTCTCACCTTTAACCTGCCGCCAAATAGTAGTGATTCCATTACTGTGTTCCGGTTTGGTGGTGAGATCAGGCCCTGAAATTACTGGCACATGAGGCATAACACCGTAGTCCTCAGCTACAGCGACGCATCTATAATCTGCTTTTGTGGATTTTTGATGTCCATGGGCTGTACTCCACTTACCATCAGGTGGACTACACGTTCGTTCGCTGTAGGCGTAGTATAAAAAAAAATCTTTTTTAATAGCTTTGTGACTACTTTATTAGTAAACCTTTCATGGTCGTAAAACAACATTTCTTTGTAGGCCATGGTTAGGACCCTTAGGACCCGTAGAAACATACTTCTTAACCGTCCACGATCCACCCTAAAATAATTCGCACACATGCCTTATTTTATTATTTAAATACAAAAATACTAAATGGTAGAATACTAAATTACACATATGGAAACTCTATTTTTTTTATCTATGGCAACGAACGAACTAAGTAACGAAATGAAAAGTATATTTGACAGCCGTGCAAGTCTCTGTGTTCTTGTTAGAATTGATAAATTCAAAAATATGGTACGTATTATTGTTCTTTTGTGTTATTTAAAGAGTTAAGCATTTTGCATCAATCTCAGTAACTTGCATATTTGTATAGTTTTTGTGAAAATCGAGGTTAATTGTTTTATTATTTGCATATACCTTTCTTTGAGGTTTATTTCATAAAGTTTTCAGCATTACTTGAACTTCCCGGGATTATTTTCACAGTAGTTTTTGAGTGGTTAATGTTTGTAGATTGAAAATGACGCCTGTACTCGTGGCGTTTTAAAACTAAATCGCTAATCGTGCGGGGCAGAGCGCGCGCATGATCGATCTACGCTTAGTTGCGCTTGCGCATAATGTGCAATCATGACGAGACCAAGTTATTTTCATTAGGGATTGTATTTGCAATGCAGAGTTAATAAATATCCCCAGCATACATATGCCTTAGCTCTCTCTTACTCTAAGAATCAACTCTTAGCTTAATATTAGAAGAAAACATTTAACTATAGGGTATATTTAGTATTAACCCTCAAATGTAGTCAATAAACTAAACCAAACCAAACAAATATGACAAACCTCTTCAAACCAACAAATCAAACCACATTGAGATTGCAATTATAACGACAAATTGTATTGATACCACTTTCACTCTCAATCAAGTTTACAAGGCTGGCATACTATAAATAAACAAGCCACTACAAATGGCAATTTCCTCGTATTTGTGTCGCAGAACATTAAACGCAAACATTTGAACATACTCGTACATCATAATATTGAGTCGAAATATTAGAGGTCGATCGTCTTATGCATTAAACATTGTTAGGAAGTAGTGATGCCACCGTCAAGTTAGTTCACAATAGCTCTACCACCATTCAATTTTACGAGGTTTTTCTATCATCTGTAAAAACATTACACTTCAGTGCCGGTTGTGCGCCATTGAACAACAGACACTAACAAAAACAGAGCGCACTACACACGGGAGATCCCATGACAAAATTATTTTATTTTATTCCTCAAATTTAAAGTAAACGTAAATATGTGTGAGGGTGGGTGTATACATTTTAAATGTGTGGATGTTTTTTACTCCGCTAGTAATTTTGCATGCTTGTAGCCTAGATTAACATAAGTTAAAAATAAAAGCGGCCGAGGCGCAATGGATATGGCATCGGTCTTACAATCGAGAGGTCGTTGGTTCGAATCCTGGCCGTGAACTTCCTCCTAACACAAGCGAATTTAGCTTAGCTGGAGAGGGTTAGCAAGGGTAGCACTAGTTATTTATATCTGTAAATTACTAGTAAGTTTAACTTTTAAACTTTCGCGTTACATGATTAACTAAAATTTAACGGGAATTTACGTACAAATACCGTAAAATTTTAGTACTAGTAAATTTTAAAAAAGAATGAAAATGATTTAAAAGCCTACTTTTATCAACATACCAGATAGCGGGCAGATACTTGTCCATAATATTTAATAATTAAACTATGTAATCAGAAATGTTTTCACCCGAATGCCCTGCGTGCGATGTTATTCACCCCCGTATGTTTTCGTGTACGCAGACGCAGCGCATGCAAATCGCGTCTCGCTGTCTGTTTTCACTTACATCCAATTTGCAAGAGCGATGCGAGCGCGCTGAATTAACATTACGTATGTATAGAATACAATCTAGTAGCGAGATGTTTTATTAAACTATCGAGTTAAAATGCGAAGGTGAAAATATGATGACTTCGATACACGGATTGATTACACCGAGCTACGCTTCAAAACTGGTAGTAACTTCATTATAATGAGATTGTTTTTTTTCGAGTTCGGGAAAATCCCTTGCTTCTATTTATGTTCTTGCTTAATAAATAGATTTCCATAATTCAAGCTATATGAAGCAGACGAAATACAAAATTATCATCATGCTGAAGTACAATCAATTCCCAAATCTTTATAAGGTACGCTTCCTTAAAATCTGTGAGTTCCTTTAAAGGCTGCAAAACGATATTACCTTTCAGCACGCACTCATGGTAAATGATCCTTGGTTCACCAACAACAGCCATAACGCTTACCCTCCCACGCAAAAACGAAATGTTTCACTAAACACTAACCATAATTTGTCCACCTACGTTGTCCCACCATTGTTCCTTATATTATTGTTTAACTGTCGTTTTAGATAGCCTGGCACTTTATGGTGCCAATAGTATTGTAGTGTCAGGTTTATATCGAAATCTGTATCTTGTATAGTATTATCTTAGGAACTAATATCTGAAAATTACATGACTGAGCGTTTCGTATTCTAAAGTGACATTATTGTCCAAAGCAAGTTCTTGCTTGCAAGAAATATAAAATTATCATAAAGCAATAAACATCACGATGGGAATGAAAGATCTGAAACTTTCAAGTTGCAAGCATTTCCAAAGTGGACTATTTGGAGAGCTTAAGAGCTAATACGACATTTTAGTTCCACTTTTATTGATGACAAAGAAATACCCCAGACATTGGTACTTCCGTTTTCACTTTACAAAGTAAATATAAAAACAAATCTCATTTATACTTCCATTATCATACCAAAAATTACCAGTAACACATGTACAGATTTTCACACGAACCAGCTATAACTCACTCACAAAGATACAACATTTTTATATACGTCTAATTGAAGACATTACAAGATATATCATTAGTATTTGTAATTAACAAACACATAAAACATCAAAGAAACAATCCCACAATATGTTGGACACGCGCTTTGAACCACTTTTCTCACTAATTGGGTCGAGTTAATGCAGCAATGAATAAATTTACCGGTGAGAAGATTGTAGAGCTTACACTAAAAGTGAAATATTAAAATTCCATTAGCTATTGATGGGGGACCCTGATTTATCTCTTTTCATTTCTGAATTAATTGCCTTAATGATGATGACTGCTTATAGAATAATGTGACTGTTAATTATTACAGAAGTAAATGACTTCTTTTTAGCAAAACGGTATATGACTTTATGACGTACCATTAGACAAAAAGACTGATTAATTAATTTTATTTGAAATCTACTTTAGGAAACACTAAGGTAATAAATAATGGGACTCATTATAGTAAATGATCACTGCAGCCCAAAAAAAACTCTTAATGTATTTTAAATATAGAAAAAAACCCAGGATGATGGGCGTCTAAGTTTTCAGGTTTACTATCTATGGTCTGCTGTTTCATTAAAACGACACCATGGTAGGTAATTCAAGTTCTTTGTTTCATACTCGAATTACTGGTACTTATTCAGCTTATTCAGCAGAACTAACTCGAAAATGTTGTAATTAAGTTTATTTATATTTCAATACAGATGATTAATGATTTCTGAGTTTGTGCGTAAACTAAGTTTGTGTAAGGCATAATTAGGAAAGCCTTTCATACTGTTACAAGCAAGCAATCAGTTTTGGACAGCTTTCAGTGACTAATTACATCTTTAAAATATACCTAATTTAGGTCATACAAGTTTTGAATCAAGATATTATAGAAACATATATGGTCGTGAAGCCCATCTGACATTAAATAGTAGGTAATTTATCGTAAGTAATTTTAGGGTGAAGTGTTTTCATAATTTTATATTGAGAAAGTGAGAGCACTTGGATCATTCTGTTCGACTATCAGTGCAAAATTTAGATCTTGCACTGATAGTCCAACAGAATGACTTTATCATTCAGTACTTACGTCCTAATGTAAGAACTGAACGATTTTTATTCTGGTTTCTTCTCCCTCAGTCTCGTTCTGCAAAATCTCATATCGTGCACACAAGCGCTTGTAAAACTACTTCACTCTGAATCTAAGAACCCACAAGCATAACGGTATCTAGATTTGATAGCACTATTCGAAATCAAACTAAGTCTCCATTCACACCAAACTCCCCAAGAGATTATGATCGGCCGCAGTATGAAGGGGCCATTCTATTATCATAACTGTCGGCACAATAAGGCGAGAGATTTTTTCCTTCCGGGAGAGCCGGTGCCGAGTGCATAGTCCTGGCGAGGTGCCAACGGCATCAGACGGCGCGCAGACGAGCGCCCACGCTAGTTGAGATGCGAGCAGCAGTTCGCACGTTCACTGTGCCCCGTTTAGATTTAGTTCTGAGGGACTGGAATAGCTAAGGTGATTATTGGAGTCGTGTCAAGAAGATTTCGAAGTTGGAGATAGTTATCTATATCCAACTTCGAACTTCGAGTATATAGGTGTTTGAATTTCAATAGTAAAATAGTCAGTTTATTTGCCAAACTTTGCATTGAGGCGAAGGGTTAATGACATACTCAATGTTTTAGTGTACTTATTAATACAATGTATTAATTTTCTCCAAGGATATTTACAAATATTGTGATTGTACGTTAAACATCCACCTTTACCAATATTTTAAATGGGGAGTTGTTAAAGTAGTCATATATTTTATTTTAAGATATATTTTTCAATAATAATGCTTATTTGTATTTATTACACAATAATTTACTAATATTACCCAATCACATTCATTATAGTCAAAATAAATTACATAAATCACCTCTTCCGTTCCTTTTCCTCATATTTATCGCCGCTGCGCCCATTATCTAACAAAAGAAGACGATGATTCTCAAAAACCGATAAATCACGTGAACAAATTTATTAACAACAAAAGCAATGAACGAGGCATAATATTGAAGTAGATTGTCAAAACGCTTGATGGTCTCTCACTGGCGCGCGAGTTACGTCTAAACGCACTGCGTACGGTATACTACTGAATTTTGAATAAATGACATCGAAAATCTCCGCCGGGCTATAAATACTACCTGTTATTGTACATTTGTGAGAATTTACGAGCGTAGTGTGTGAATAAAAAGAAGAAGAGAAGTCCGACCAACCACTATTTCTTAAAATAAAATTTAAGGCGAAACAATTTGCTTGTTTGCTTTTTCATACAAAAGTAATATGAGTTTAACGATAAAAATATTTAAAAAAAATACAAAATAACCCCGAACTAACATGCAGTGTTTAAGATATGATTTGTCAGTATAAAGAGATAATAATTTAATAATATTAAAATTAAACCCATACTACGTTAGTAGGAAAACATGGCGCTCGGTCTACCCTTAATGTAAATGTGAATTATTCTTTTAACAAACGATAAAATGGATTTGCTCTGTTTAATATCTACGTTTAGATTTAGTTCTGAGGGACTGGAATAGCTAAGGTGATTATTGGAGTCGTGTCAAGAAGATTTCGAAGTTGGAGATAGTTATCTATATCCAACTTCGAACTTCGAGTATAGGTGTTTGAATTTCAATAGTAAAATAGTCAGTTTATTTGCCAAACTTTGCATTGAGGCGAAGGGTTAATGACATACTCATGTTTTAGTGTACTTATTAATACAATGTATTAATTTTCGCCAAGGATATTTACAAATATTGTGATTGTACGTTAAACATCCACCTTTACCAATATTTTAAATGGGGAGTTGTTAAAGTAGTCATATATTTTATTTTAAGATATATTTTTCAATAATAATGCTTATTTGTATTTATTACACAATAATTTACTAATATTACCCAATCACATTCATTATAGTCAAAATAAATTACATAAATCACCTCTTCCGTTCCTTTTCCTCATATTTATCGCCGCTGCGCCCATTATCTAACAAAAGAAGACGATGATTCTCAAAAACCGATAAATCACGTGAACAAATTTATTAACAAGAAAAGCAATGAACGAGGCATAATATTGAAGTAGATTGTCAAAACGCTTGATGGTCTCTTACTGGCGCGCGAGTTACGTCTAAACGCACTGCGTACGGTATACTATTGAATTTTGAATAAATGACATCGAAAAGCTCCGCCGGGCTATAAATACTACCTGTTATTGTACATTTGTGAGAATTTACGAGCGTAGTGTGTGAATAAAAAGAAGAAGAGAAGTCCGACCAACCACCATTTCTTAAAATCAAATTTAAGGAGAAACAATTTGCTTGTTTGCTTTTTCATACAAAAGTAATATGAGTTTAACGATAAAAATATTAAAAAAAAATACAAAATAACCCCGAACTAACATGCAGTGTTTAAGATATGATTTGTCAGTATAAAGAGATAATAACTTAATAATATTAAAATAAACCCATACTACGTTAGTAGGAAAACATGGCGCTCGGTCTACCCTTAATGGAAATGTGAATTATTCTTTTAACAAACGTTAAAATGGATTTGCTCTGTTTAATATCTACAGAGAAAAGATTATTAGGCAAGCTTAGACGACAGTCTTGGTCGGCTCTCAAAAGATATAACTCAGCAAGTCCGTGAACGTGTTTTAACAATGAATCGTTACTTAGTTACAAACTGCATCGGAATCGACGATTTATTAAAATATTATTGCTCAATGAATAATCCCGCACTTCGCATACTATATAATACTACCATTTTTATAATGGATGCAATCAGTAGGCGTACCTATTGCCGCTTAATTTATACTCGTTTGAGAACATGCTCAACAGAAATCAATTCTTGTTCAATTTTATTGGTATTACTTGAAGGCAATAGAAATTGAAGTAAAATCTTATTGATATTTAAATTAATATCGCTTGGGATTTCACTTCACGTACTGTGTAAATTATTTTATTCATAATATTAAATCTTACTGCCTGCTATGGCCTATCGATTTATTTTCTAAATATGTTTTAATCTCTACCTTTTCTTACGTACCTGTATCCAAATTTACACCCTTTGGAGAGAATACCTAGGCAAGCGAATTCCAAACAACACGCGCCTTCTAGTGAGCTATATTTCGCCATTTTGGTCCATGTAAGACCCAATCTCTTACCCGTCTGAGTTAATATCTTTATATCATAAAATACACTGTTTCCTCGAACCCCAACAATATGCGTCTATTTCTCATACACATTATAAAATGTAATGACACTCGGGTAAAAAGGAAACTACATGTCTGTTTAGTTCCTCTTTACTGACATCAAATCTCAAATGGCCTGAAGACAAGCGAGTCGGACACTTATAATTGAATGTTCCGCGAAGTGGCGATGCCTTCGCAACCGCTGACTGACTGAGACAGGGCTTGGCTTACCGTAGTGATGCAACGAATATTACTGTAACTATGCAGATAAGTAAAAAAGTACTCAACATATTATTATGATGTACCCAAAGCTTCTTAACTCTGTATCAAGCAATACTAGTCCACATTTTGTTTACGGCTACTATTTCAGCGCTACAACAATTATTAAGAGAGGTTAAAAGAGAAAAATTCTCTGACACGTAAAATTACCTCGCAGAGTCCTTGGTTTTGAAAAACTTCACAAACAACAGTTAAGATTATGTAAGTGTTGTATGTATGCATGTATTTTATATGTAGGTGTATTTATGTATATAAATAATTTTATATTAAGTAGTACATTATATTGCAAAATTAGGTAGTATGTATATATGTATTTAAATTATTATAGTATGTAAGCATTCTTATAGCATTATTTTAATATTATTACTTTGTACACTCAACTTTACTCTTGCCTAATCTTCTCTTTCTTCTTTTCCTCTACGGCTCAAATGTTTGCTGGTAGACAATTCAATATTGAATTAAACTCGCCTTTGTACCTAATATTTTAACTATTTTATTGTAAATTCTGTGTGTACAATAAAGAATTTGAAAATTTGAATTTGAAAGATTTAACATTAGATGAGTCGTTGGCTCATCTTGCACCATCATTTTGTCAGTCAGCGAATATGGAATGAAATATTTGCATAATATACTGATATTTAGCAAATACTAATATTTATTCGTATTCTTTGCATCACTAGTTATCAGCAAGCAGCAAATAATTCCAGTTAACAGTAGACCTCAGCCGGTCACCAGCAAATCATTTCATTTACCAGTAGCGAATTACAGCCGTCTCAGGATTTGTTCCGCGCTATTACTAATGTAAGAACTTGCACTGCTTAAGGAGTTCCTTCGGGGATAGCGGTCTAGTTATGAGCTGTAGCGAATTCTATAAGATATATTGGCTTCATAAAACTTTAAGTTAACATTGAATACGACTGTGATAAAGATAATTCTCACTGGTGGAACATGAGTTGAACTTAACAAATAACGCTAATTTCTGAAGTGAATTTCGTCTTATCAAATTACAGGTACATAAGTATAGAATTCAAATAATTCAGGACCAAATTTAAATTTTAATGTATTTCTTTAGTTCTAAAAATATTTTTTATGAAAAACAAATTACCTTTAAGAAATTTATTTTTCTAAAAACAGATTTAAGCTAGCTTACAAAATATATTAGCTGCAAACCATAATAATTATTGACTCTGGCATTATTTAATTTATTAAAAGAGTTACGTAAGTCTCAGCCCGATCTACTTCCAATACAAAGTACTTGGCTGTCATCACAGTACTTATTACCTAAAGGCCCCGCCCGCGCGCTTGATTAAAATGTTCATACTAGCTTCATGAATAATTTACTCTGCAATACAGCTTTATCTTTAATTATTATACGCCATTAATACACCGTATTTATTAATATGCTATGTGTGTCTCAAGTCGCCGTTCAGAAAGCTATTTTTATCTTTCATTAATTTTGTATGAGACTAGCTGTTACAATTGTATTAATGTTTTATTGAATAATTGCAGTCCTGTTGAGACATTTAAATATATTTAGTTAAATCGATCTATATTTTTAACTTATTTTTTTAACTTAATTTTTACTTAACCAAAATCCTGAAAGTAGTTTTTTCAGTATCAGAAACAGAATCCATTCATCATTCACTAGTTATTAAAAAAAATACGTAGAAAAAAAATACAGTTTCCGAATAAACTTTCAGCTATTAATGTTCGAATTTCCTAGGAAACATTTTATTCCGTATTTTTTTTTATTCTACGCCCACAGCGAACGGACGTGTTGTCCACCTGATGGTAAGTGGAGTACAGCCCATATTCAGAGCCGTATTCTTACGATAGACTTCAAATCAGTTGCGGCAGCCAGCAATATGTTTTTTTTAATTTATATTTCATATATGTCTCCAAGTCCTCTCACGCAACGTTAAATAAATATTTGATCTACATTATACATTTCAGTACAGTGATAAAATTTCAATGTGCAGATAAATATTAAGATTATAATTTTTAGAATCACGCTAAAAATCCATCCTTCAGAATCACGCTAAAATTAAAATCAACTAAATACGTTTCAATAGATATAATAAATCAACATAGCCTGTCCGTTTAAATTCTTACATCAGTCTGTTTAGTGGCGTGGCTGTCCCCGTGGCGCAGCGTGTGGTCTGCGTCGCAACAGTGGATAGACCACGTCGCGGTTGTGGCGTCCGCGGCTGCCCGAGCTCTAACTCTAGTTATACCTCGTGGGAACCGACCCACCGTCGCCACACAGTTAAACTACGGTTGCTAGACTTCACAATTTTTTAGGACTTTTCCTGATAGAAATACGACATCAAATCATGTAGCTCTGTAAATAAATGAGAACTAGATAAACTTTCACCTACGAGTATTTTGCCTATCAAGTTTCCTTAGCAGATAAAAATAATTAAATTACGCTGAACTTTTAAGGTTGGTTTTAAAAAAGGCCATTTTGTGTAATCATCCAGGTAAATGCCAAATATCAAAGGAAAATCTTAGAATATTCTTATCTACAACGGATTTCATAAACACTTCAAGTTACCGATAAAGATATCAGTAGATATTATTTCAAGATATCAAATATTACATGGAGATATCCTTGATTCTCGAAACACATGGTAACCGTACACCGATCGTTGGGTCGAGCACATTGGCGGACAGGTGAATATTTGATATTGATAAGTAATGGCCACTGTATCTATTACCACAGGTTGTTGTGCCGAGAATGGCTGATCTGAAGCAAATTAACATTGATATGACAGCCACACGAGAGCTGTTAACGTGGGTGTTGGACAGGCCCTGAGTGCTTTGTATTGACTAGCTGATCCTCGCGGTTTTACCCGCTTTAAACGTTTCGCCGCTCTCTTGAGATGTGGATATGATTCATATTGAAAAAGTTGGCATTGCCAAAGATAAGCCCTTTATTCAAAAGATAACACCTATTTTAGTTCAAAGGTGTTTCGGCTTGTTCTTTTTAACTCATTATGCATTTCATCTACAAAATTGAGGAATTTCTCCCATTCCTTTTCGGCCCCAAATTTACCTCCTTGGGAAATCTCTCATCTATCTTATTGTTAATAAAATTTATGTCATGAAGGCAAACTCTGTGCAGAATTTCGTGCAATTTCCTTTAAAATTTACTTACTTCCCATATTAACTTACAACACTTAACTCACCCCCGTGTGACTACCACAAAAAAATAATATTTCAGTTTATTTACGTCGTGTAAGAAACTTATGTGCAGAATTTCATGCAATTTCGTACGAAATTGACGAACGTCCCATATAAACTTACACCCCCTAATTTACCCCCTTTGGGATAAAATACAAAGGTAAAACATATATTATACTAATTGATTTATATAATCTTATAATAAGAAAAAATTCAGCTACAAAATCGCATTAAATTTTATGCAGTAGTTTTTGCGTGATACGCGTACGATCATACAGACAGACAAAAATTCTTAAATATTTTTGGGCTTCATTTGCTGTTATAAAGACCCCTTGGTTTTTTTTTATATCTTCAATTTACATACATGGACAATTTTATTATATTTATACAAAACAACTTTATTATATTTATAGATAATAAGCTTAACAGCTGCGTGTCGAGATATGACGGGTACCTCACGATCTTGTTTCTGGTTGAAGAGTTGCATTAACATCATGGTATCAGAATATGACAACGCGGTTGACACCTAAGCACTGGACTTTGTTGTACATGGAGAGCCTTGATAAGTTATATCTAAACAGGAATGCTACTAGTTTATTAACATGAGTTTTACAAGTAGTCTATAATAAATTATCATGTCATTTTATCCCTAGTAAGAGATTATACCTCCAGTTATTATTCAGTACAGACAACAAGGTACAAATGTTCATAGTATTGCATTTATTGCCGATCCAATTTTCTGCCTTGAAAAGTTATATTCATTGAAGAGAGAATGGATTCCATTACTTTTATTTCAATACAGTTCAGTCCTCAACTCTTATCGGTACTAATTTAGAAATAGTAAGTCTATGTAATCTCTAATAATTTAAAGTGGTTTGACTGAAATTACCACCAAAATTTACCAAAAAGCTCTTTTTTGCTAGGGGAAAATCCGCAAGAAAAAAAGCCTAAATTTCTAACCTCGCAAAAAAATGCAGGTTACGATTAAGATATTCTATTAAAATTTTCTAAAGCTTAGTTAGTAATCTCAAAGTTGCCTACTTTCTCTTTTCACAAAGTAAATGACAAACCGGCTAAGTTTGTTGACTAAGTTACCCTTATCTACGAAAATAATTTTCGCGCAAGTTTTTTCATTACTTTTTTGGTGCAAATACGCGCGTTTTTCGACCGTTCCTCTCCCTAATTATTGAAGTAACAAGAAACATTTAAATACTTGGGATAAGTTCGGCTTCCGGAACTTGAATGAAGGGAACTTCGTAATAGCTATTGGAATTAGTGGATGAAGTGCTGATTTAGGGAGAACTATATTATTTCGTGAGTTACGTCAGCATTTCCTCGCTCTGTTACTTTACCAAATGCTATTGCTATTATAAGTAGTAATGGGTGTATAGATAACTCTATAGCTATATCATATCATAAGCGCGGTAGCTTTTGCCCGCGACTTCATCCGCGTGGAATTCGTTGTATTAGCTGCTCCCGCGCTTTGACCCGCGTTCAACGTTACTGCTCCGCTCCCATGGAGCAATGATATTCAAAAACCTTTATTAAGTTTTCTACTATCAAACACAAAAAGAATTATCAAAATTCAACTAGAAGTTCTCAAACATAGTGCTTTCACACAAAAACTAACTTGCTGCCGTTGTTTCATATGCGAGGTAGGTAGTTATCGATAAAAAGTAGCTGGTGTAACGCGCTTTGTAGTACCTGCATCTACAATCGGTCCAGCCGTTTAGAAAATTTGCCGATACAAACAGACAGACAGACAAACATTTAAAAAATTGTATTTTAGGCAAAGGTTTCGTGCAAAACAATGTTGTTTTTTTTACTTTAAAAACAGATTATTTGTATTGATAAAAACAGTCACTTCAATTTTATTTACTTGTATTGATAAAAAGTGTTGTGAAAATTCAATATCAATCCATCAAGAACCCGATACTCTAGTTCGGCCTCTCTATCGATATAAAAGGCCTCTAAACGGTAGCAGCGATAGTATCAGCTCTTAAGTGACTAAGCTACAACTAAGCTATGAAATTGTATTAGTTAATTACTCGTAGATTCGGTCGGCGATACCGAGAATTAATCTTAATTTGTTGGACGCCGAACCACGCCGGTACCGCGGTGTAGCGACGCGACGGTATGCGCAGGTAATAATACTAAGTAATGTAATATCGAGGTAGCTCCCTAAAGAGTAGTGGTGCTTGTTTATGCAATTTTGGGAAAATTTTGGCTGCTAGAGAATATTACATCACGCCTATAATACACAAAAGCGCGTAGCAAATTTCAGCTGTTATATTTAGGTCCCATGTGGTAAGGGGTGAGGCTATCGTCATACATTGGCCACAATTCCAACTCCGTGCTGTTAATAATGGATTTTTAATGTAATATAAAAAAATACTGTAACAGCTATATGTCCACGTATTGGAGATGACGTCAGGATAACAACATTGAATAAAAGCATTTACTTACCTGTCATTTATTAAACCGTATTCATATTTAAACATAAATTAATTTTGACCACATTATGATTGACGTTGTAGTAAATCGTCGTCGAACTGGAAAATAATATGTAGTTCAAAACGTGAATTGTTATACAAATATTTATTTAAACATTTATTCATGATATTATGCGGCTCTTAATCGTGCTAATATTTGAAAAGTTAATACTATGCGAGAAAATAAGCCACCATATTTTGAGAAGTGCGCAATAACGTATTTTTCGCACGTAATAAACTCACTAACATCTGCTAAAAGTTTTATGTAGCGACATAAGCAGCATCCAATTTACTCTGAGTTAATAGTTCCAATCATTAGTTTTCTAAACAATTACAATAGAAGTAGTCCTAGAAAATCAAAGAAGCCCACATACTAAAATAACACGGTAACAATTTAAAATTGAATGTTTGTTCATTTCTATATTTATATATTTGATTCCCTTCACTCCAGGATATCCCGCCGCGTGTGGTCCAATCAATTCTTCGTCATTGTATACAAACCTGTCACATTCGAATAGCTTATAATAACATTCTCATTGGGCCCTTGAGAAGCGATACCAAACAAACATATTAATCGTTCTGAGAAAGTAAACAAAAACGCGGTCCTTGTAAATAAAAACAAAATGAGGTCTTCATCGGAGCAACAAATCACTTTGTTTTTGTGCTGCGCTATCGGAAACTGGCCACAAACACAGCTTGGCTCTTTGATCCTCGCTCAGATATATGTCCCGGCGATGTAACTAATAAAACTACGATAAAACGTGATTACTCGGCGATATGCACACATTGTACTGACTCTTTGTTACAAAAAGGTAAATTATCAACAATCGTTGTGACAGTATATCGCAATAAAAACGACACCGAGTCGCCTGTACTAAAACGACCAGTAAAATGTTATATGTGGCGTATCATATTTTTATTATAGTTTTATTAAACGTATAAAAGACTATCGTATTTGAAGTTTTATGATGTCTTTAGAAAATAATACCAATGATATTTACACAATGGATGTAGCAAACCAGCTATTCTGTGTTGTAACTATAGCCTATGAACATGTGGCGGTATCCGCACATAATAAATGTCACGTGACCGCGAGTGCTGAATCGCTATATCGAAATGTTCACAGCAAGTGACTATATATACCACTTCCAATACGATACCGTCGGACAGCTGTCCGCCAGGCAATACCACTGAGCCTGGTTGGAGGATCCTCCCTTTGTGGTGGAGGAACATCACACCCTGTTCCTCTACAAACATTTAAATACCTGTGTTGAAGAGTTTATACGCAAATAACAACGGCCTAAAGCTCTGAGAATAGTTAAATAGTAGATAAGTTCAAAACCGCATTTACGAGCATAATATTAACTTCTATGTTTTTTAACCATACTGTTTTCCTAACTGTTTTCTCTCTCTCTCTCTCTTAAATAGGAATCTCTCAACTATAAAATATAAATATTTGCGTGTTCAGACCACATTATATTCGTTCCATACACTAAATAATCCGTATCATTTTTACTTCTGCTCCCACACCACTCAACCCTTATAACCTTTAAACCTTCTCTCACAGTCACAACACTGGAACCTTTGACACAATGTAAAAATGTCACTTTTGTAGCTGTCACAATACGAGAGCTAATAAAAACGCCATTGACTCCCGGAACTCAACAAAACACTATAAATCAAAGCAAAGGAAACACGCTCCATGAACCATTTTTTTAAGTCGTTATTATGAAGGGCTGGGGTCTGGCACACCGGCATCGGCACCCCGCGGGTGTCTGCATTGTATCGCGATCGAGCCACACAATGACGATACTATCGTGCTTACTCTCAACAATTTGACGTACCTACGCGTAATTGTAACTAAATTATAGGGTACGTACGTATTTGAACAGAGTAACTGATGTGTCAAAAGATTCGCCCTTTAAAGGTAACGCACAGCTGGTAGTATCCCAGTGAGAAGCTTTTAAAACTGTCAAATTTAAATGGAATAAATCAGGTAATATCCGGTGAAAACACCTAGTATAAATAACAAACATATCATAATATCAACTGCGTGGAACCCATTTGAGAGCTATACAATCATATAAAACCTCTTAAACAAACACGTTTGTCAAAATTTACTGCCTTTATTTTGCGTTTAGTTACAAAACTCATTCAAAGCGTTTGTATTTTATACATTTTTATAGCTGTCGTTATTTACTTTCTCGTCCCACGCAGTTAAATAAATATCTCAATTATCCGGACGATTGCGTTCATTCAAGAATACGATCAACAACAAATCAGGTAGATGGACCTATTTTTCAATCATATCTCGATTCAATTTTCTTCACGACTCTTTGTTCTAATAGAGGGGAAATAAGAAATAAAAGATTATTCGAGAGCTAACGCGATTCGAGGTCCGGTGCGCAGCGAGAGGTCCACTCCGGTGGTCCGGGCCGCGGGGGGCCTCACATATATCACAAAGCGATGCATCCACTCGCGACTTTTATACGCGTACCAACGTTATTAGCAAAAAAAAACACGTGAGACAATCTTTATTGGAAACCTAACCGAGCCTTCCGGTTGAATACCGTGACAAACGATGACATCCCGCGACTAAACGCGATATCGGTCCCTAAATTTTTCATCCTATTTTATCATACATCATCGCGGTTTTAATTCTATTTAGATACCATCTCATCCGTCATAGCTTTGGTCATTAATTAATATTACCCGTGTTTGAGAGATTATCTTTTAATTTGCCTTTTTGTTGCATTGGAAATATACGACTAAAATGAATATCATGGGCTCAAATATTGTCTGGTTAGATCCACGATATAATCAAGTTCTTCGCCTAATTAAAAACTAAATGATGCGTTTAATAAGCGGCACAATTACTGAATGAAATATAGGTGTGGAGTGGCGCTAATGTTGGTGAATCATCGCATGATGATATTCCGCAAGTATTTAATGACAGGAGCCGCTGGGTGCTGGCATTGTCGACGCGCACAATGACGCGCTGTTCCTCGCTAATTACTTAATTACCTACACACTGTTAATTATTCACACTGCTGATAATAATATGCTATTAATTGCACATGTGTATTCTCTAAGTGAATTTATTGTTAAAATGACGAGTAATTCAGAGTCAGACTACATCGTAATACGAATCTTATGATGACTTAGCAAGTCGCAAAGTGCGTGTAATGCAAAAACTTAAAAATGAACTTATGTATTGAGATTAACATTGCGTACTTTTAAAAACACATAAAAAAGCATAAATATCTGTGTAAAGAATAAACATAAAAATGTTAAGTCTCAAAATTATTAATTGATTTTCTCAGTGTGATCAAGGCGATTTTTATAACAAAGTTATTAATTGGTCATTTCATTTTAATCCCAGAGCTGTTTTCCAACAGGATATTATAAAATTTACTCAACAGCAATGTTATATATCCAGCAATAATAAATGTGACATATTTGGGTTTCTTTGATAATATGTTTGAATGCCGTTTATTTGATGATTTCCGCATGGCAATCAAATAATTTGCCGCATATTGCTGACATAATTTAACCTCTAATTCTGTCCCATTCAGTCACCAACAGGGCTTTCAATCAAATATAAATTCGATTTAATGATCATAAAATGTGAGTATTAATCCCATCGAGTCGTCGTCAACCGTCACTCTGTCGGCTGGAGTGCCCTCATGCGACGTCATGACATGTCACCGTGAACTGCGGGATCCCACATTCATCCAATCGCTAACGAGGCCGGCGCTAGGCTCATTCGAGTAATTACGAGCAATAGGCTATCAGCGCGTCGAGTGCAATTACAACGCAGTTATAACTGGCCGCTTATACACACAATTAGTTAATTGCTGCCCTGCCCGCTCCAATCCCACTGCTGCTGCCGTCGCGCGTCGTGCGTGACAACCCTCGCCGGACATGAGTATCTGTTTGTTTTTCCCTCTCTTCTAGTTCTTCCTTAGTTTTTATAAGTTCTGCAAAAGTTCCCTGTTATAGGGACGTGGGTACCCGATTTTATTGATCCACTGCGACACAATTTGCTCCAATGAAACTCATACGGCCTCCGAGAATCTGATATTTAAGCGGACGGCTTTTCTCTTCGGTTCTGTCCTTATGTAAATGCAATCCGACCCAAAAGTAATATTTTTTAATTAAAATGGTTTTGGGTCAGTGCAGTTCAGATTAAACCCGATACGAACGGCCTCAGCATAATTGCTATATAGTGTTCACAGACTTGTAACTGTGCCAGCGTTCTACAATGAAGATTTCATTGAACAACAATCCAAGTATAAATACCCAAGATAATTACAATCAAAAGAAAATCGGTTGAAGAAGGGTCGGCATTGCCAGCACGTGTTCCCAAAGGGTTTGTGATACATATTTACTATGTGAAGTAAATCCGGTAGAATGTGATCTTCCTAAGTATGCTGTCCAACCTTTGTCAAAGTCAGCGCCGCGCGGCTTCCGACCGTTCGTCGTCGATAGCCAACAAATTAACTATTAATAAAGTTGTCTTTCTCTATATTACAAGATATGGTTATGACATTCAGTGACGGAATATTTGGACAATCAAATTGGTCTTTCAAACAGCTGTTTTAGTAAACGGGTTTTATGATAACAATGTGCAGAATGAATCGTATACCACCACAAATTGCTTCGACTGTGTAGAGGAGCAGAATAAGTTAAATATAATGGATGCATTTTTTATGTGAGGTGTTCATAGGCAAATATTAAAAACCAACCATTTTGGTTATACATTAATATTTACGTGATCTGCATACTCGGTACTGCAAATAACAGCATTAGTCGTATAAAAATAGTTTTACTTTAACCTTTTCTATTTCACCCTGTTCGTTTCAACCCATAAACAAATTACAGTATATCAAGTCAGAAGTAGTCGCGGCAGTACCTTCGGTTCACTTCAGCGGAGTAACCCTGTGTCGTGCGTTGATGGAAGTCTCTTGGCAAGGTTAAGTGAAGAGAGAGGAACGACTCCAGGCATCAATCACGTGGGATCATCCGGATCTACTCCATATTTATTTATTCCGTTCCGAGAGGCTGAAGCGATACACTGAATTGAATTTTTTGGAGCTCGTGGGTGTAATGTACGCACTGATTAAAGATAAAACGTATTTATGTTAGATCACTGGGCCAAGCTCTTCATAATAAAAACATGTTTGAGTTTATCAGGGTATTCATAAGTTATGTATTCAATACTGTTATTCTTAGACCATTGTCTTAGTACTAATATTTCAGACGTATGCAATTGAGATGCGTGGCACCTAGTGCCCTGAATCATTCATCACAACCGCATACATAGAGGATTAAATGGAACTATAGATCATTCCAGATACTCTGTAAGTGGACGAAATGTAACTAAAATATAATAACAATTGAGTCTAATTCAATATAACTGAGAGATCGCAACGTGTTTACTAGATCAAGAATATGAAATAAATAAGTTCATAAATCATAAAACTTGTTATAAAAGAATTCTAATAGATTCTGTCTACCTATTCAGAACGGGGTGATCCGAAACGTGGCATAGAAATGTTAAATAATTTAAAGCCGTCTTTGTTGCATTCGAAGATGGGCGAGGTCGAGGGATGTCGTCGTATAATCCGCGTTGCTTCAACCGCATCAATCTTCCAATGAAGCTTTTTAAAAAGCTTCCTCAAGATTAGAGAGACGTGACACCTTAGTGAATACGGCCTTAAAGAGACGCGCTAACGATGTTTGCGTCGAGGGAAAATCTGTTATTATATAGACACACGTTTTGACGATCAAATTGAATCAAAAACGATTTTGTAATCACGTTGATTGATTTTAGTAAAAGTCATTTTATAATTCTATAGAAGTCAACAATTTAAAATTCGAAATTTAATTATTCATTAATCAGCTTTTGAATACTTCTCTGTTTGCATTCAAGCACTAAATTAAACTTCATTTACGAAACACATTGTCCCATTACAGTTAAATAAAGATAAGGATACAAAGATAGATTGAAAACCATTTATAAGAGGAACACCATAAATAAACTTTTTCTCATCAACCGATATAAAGCCAATAAATCAAGAACCATGAGATTTGTCACTTTCATGACGTTGCGATAGTGTTCCATTATTCCCATTACGGACTATCACCGTGAGGGTTTGGACACTACCGACACCGCCGACACTCGACGCTCACGACACTCAGATAAACCGTTCGTGTGAATTATTCACGAGAGTGCAGAGACACGCGCGTCAATCTCTGAGTGTCGTGAGAGGTGTTCGACACTTGACGGTATTAATGAATTGATGTGCGATGTCCGTAGTGCTGTGATGTGACCGACCCGAGGTGGACAGTTACTCACGAAGATTTTCTCACTAAGTCACTATTTAGCTTTACATCTTATAACTTCTACTATTCGTATTTTTCTCTCTTTCTCATATTGAAGAGATAAAATTATTTTTATATTATTTATTAATCATGTAATGTTTTGTTACAGGTATACATCATAACACTTACATCAAATTCTTCTTAATTAAAGGTATTTAAAAACCAGACTTTATAAGTTCTTATTCTGCTTCGCTTTCATAAAACTGCTATGATCAGTACCACTTACAGTCGTTCGGGTCGTAGAATCACATGATCTACTGTACGGTGCTGTAAAGAAATAGGTAGGCGATCGTATTACTTTATAGGAGTATACATATATAAGCAACTAAATGCTATGCATAACATAGTACAACATACTAAATACAGCTGCAAAAGTAAAATATACAAATGGCGACTAGAATTAGATTACGAGAAAACAGAAAGAATTTTAAGTCATTTACAGTAATAATCAGTCGTCCGCATTAGGGTACCATACATCAAAAGATTAAAGCTACTAAACTAAAATTTGAAATAAATAAAAAATGTTAACGTCATAAGCTATATAAATTTAACACACTCAATTATATACAGATACGCACAGGCATGCACACAAGCAGTCATATCCACACACACACACACACACACACAAACACACACACACCCACCCCCACACAAACCTCTCTTTGTATTGTACTGTACTATTTATTTCAATTCATATTTTATTATATGTGAGGTATAATAAAATTCTATTTATTACCTTGTAAAAATATTGTCTACTGGGTCGAAAGAGACTGGACTCTACGACACAGGTTATCCTAGTGTGTAGCCCAGGGAACAAACACAACTGTACTGATTTTCACGACAATAAATGATTTTTGATTTATGATTTTTTATTTATTTTTTATTTACACTAATAAAATATGTGACAGATCTGAGCTTCTATCTATTCCAAGACACAACAAATAAGATATTTACGTAATGTTATTTCAGTTCAAACAAACTGACTACAAATGAGAATTCAATTACAATTTTCATTTAAAGAATTAATTTTAAACTTTATCACGTAGGTAACAAGGGTAATAATTAATCAAACCTTGTTTGTTCTATAAAATTTTAGGTGTTAGACATGTATCGGTACATGTTAGTTTGTAACAGCCTTTGTTATTTGATTGCTCTCGAGTCGGACAAAAAGACAATCGGAGTGAGAACTTGTCGAACATGTATGAAGACATGTTTATTACTTTCAAACATTTCAACTTTAAGAACCAATCGCCTTTATCTTGTTTATGAATATCGTTATGTTTATTGGAGTGAGAATTACCGGATCTCTCTATTGATACAACAAAATCAAAGTTTGGAAAAATGCGGCGAGTAACAATAAAAAGAAAAGTTCTATTAATATAGGTATCTATAGTTTACAGTTTACGCCCTTTCACGTGCATCAGTTCTTCACATCGTGTGAATAGGATACAAAATAATAACACACACAATTGATTCAGACAGAAAAGAGAAATAGGACCGAGAACATTGCCCTGGGGAACACCGAACATTGGCCGTAACGCGCCGCGGTCGGCCACTTGTCGTCTCGTTTCTTTTTGCACTAGTGATACCACTAATACGGATTAAATGCGAATATTCGTCTTTGCCAAATATCAATAATGTTACAAATTTAATATGCGTATCCGACGATTAGAAAAATAATATTCGTGTTACTCTGACTTTTGAAAATAAAAAAGTTTGAATCCATATATCTATATGCAACATATCTATGTTGCATTAAAATTATTCTAAGATGATCACACTGATTATTAAGCAATAACGTCATATTTTTTTACCTCTGCTAAAACATTGAAATAATTTGGATTACTGCCTGATTGATACTGGTATTCCTCGTATGTTACATTTTGATTAACGTATTATATTAGTTATGCTTACTTCGAAATTAACGCAAGTTTAATAATATCGTGTTAGTATCTATTTGTATTCACTGAAATCACTATACGTATTCGCCAAGGTATTCGTAACATTGTTACTATTCTGCACCTATTTATCACTTCCCACTTGCTGTAATAACTTATACACATAAATTGTCTTTACCATTTTTAGATAGAAATTACGCCCGCTTTATGGTCTATCATGTCAAATGCAACATGAACCAATATATCAACTTGTCTCGCCTTATCAGCACTATCTGTCGTTTATCGCTTATTATTAACGATCAATAACGATTGTTAAGTTAAGGCAACCAGTGTCATTTTTTTTATTTTTTTTTGGAGTATAAATAGTTTTTGTTATTAGCATATATAATTATTTTCTTTGTCTGTTCTGGAACCGTTATGTATACAACATACACATTGCTTTTACTCCTTTATTTTCTGCTTGAAGTGTATTGCAACCTTATATACTATGGACTAATTTATTTATAAGTATTAATTTAATTCCATTGCAATATTTAAATTTATTTTCTCTCCATAACCATCTTTAGCCCTAAATGTTGTTTTGGTTGCTATAACTTACACGTAGAATTCGACGGATGACGGAGTGGGTAGTGTACCTGCCTGCGACGCCGATGTCGCGGGTTCGATTCCCACTTAAGACAAATCTTTGTGTGCATGAACATGGGGGTTTGTCTTAGTCTACGTGTTTCTATGTATAATAAGTATTTATTTTCAAAAGAAAAGTATATAATATGTATAAGTTTTCTATTATTCATCAAAGGTAAAAAGTATCAGTTATAGCCCAGGGTAGATCCCTTAAAAAATGATAAAAAGTCAAAAAAATAATAGTAGGATGAAACCCATTAGAAAAGGAGGAAAATATTATAAAAATTTAAGGAAAAATAATTTACGGGCGATCTGAGGTCGGAAAGAGGGGGAGGGGGGGTTTTAAGGGTAAAAAACGTATTTTCTCGATTTCCGGCAAAACTAAAAGTCCTATGGAAAAAAGTCGAATGGCAAAGTTGTTGGTAATAAAAAGATCTAAAACTTTTGTATATACACTTTTTTCATATAACCTCAAAATTTATGTGAAAAATTCAAAAAACCAAGTTTTTGGTTTTTTATTTTTATCTTTTACAAACAAAATTTTTTTTCACGAAATTTGGTGAAAACTTACCTTTTTATGTCCCAAATACGCTGTAATTTATTTGATTAGAAATATTTATTTTTCACCTTTTTTTTTTAAATAATATCGATTTTTTACCCTTATTTTCGATTGAAAATTCACCCGTCAAAATATCAGCTTTTTTCAAAAAATTGGTATGTTTTTTGTTTGTTGAAATGTCTTCTTTCTGATGGTGAAAAAATATATATATGTTACTATAGTAAATCTTCACAGAAAATGCAAAACAAAGATCGTAAAAATCTATTAATATATAATTTATTTATTTTTATTTATTTATTTATTTAAATATTTATAGAATTATTGTCAAAAAAACAAACAAATATTGTATGAATTATTTGACAAGATGGTGCACATGAGTTTCTCACCAGCTCTTCTCATGATACAATACCCATCGGAGCTGGTACTTGGATTGATTTTAATTCAAATCTCTACATTGAATTAAAGTCAATCTAAGCTTCGGTTTCAAATCATTTTAATACAATAAGTATTATAATTTAGTTAGCTAAGTTTAATTTTAATTTTATATTTTTTGTATTTGGGTGAATTTCAACAAGCGATTTTTTTGTGTCATTTTGGTGGATTTTTTTTAATTTCAATGGTTCTATATATTTTAAGTGACAAATGAAACTTTAGCCTATTTTATAACATTGTGTGTGAGTGCCCATCAAATATCATCAAAACTTACATAAATATTTAAGGATGAATTTTTTAGAGTCCACTGAAATGAAAAGTGTCTACCGAAATGATAAAAAATTACCACTGAAATGATAGACTGTGCACCGTTTCTTACTGTGTGATAAAAATTTTAAAACAATATAAACACTACTCAAGCATATCAGTACTTACGGTGAAATTAAATACACAATTTTGAAACAAATTTAACAAATCTAGCTCGAGTTATAACATCCACCGAAATGATTCTACTTTTGTCCCCATATCACTGAAATGATAAACTTACTTTTGTGGCGGGAAACCGCAAGACGTTGGGACTGGTGCGTTCGCGCCTAGAGCTTGAGCCAGCCTGATCCGAAGTGAGGAAAGGTGAGAAGGGCATAACAACGCAATGTTGACGTGGCTATTCTACTAAAACTTACTGTCCTTTGAAATGATAACTTTTTTCCGGACAAAAGTTGACTGCCTGTCAAATCCATGAGAAAGAAGATGAACAAACAAAAATGGTTTTATTTGATCGAATATATAGGTATTATAATTTAATGATAAAACAACCGATTTAAATCCACATTATGAATATATTTGCAGGTATTTTATGAGCGGAATTGGGTTCGGGACAGGCCACCGTGATGATAAAATGACACTTTGTAATTATTTTTTTTTGGTATATTATAGGGTAGAAATGAATGGTTTTTTTTGCCAAGGTAGAGAAGTACTTACTTTTTTTAAGAAAAATATATAAAATAAAAAATCAGCACATTGCACTACCATTCTCAGGTTTGCCGTTTATTTTTTTTGCTTGTGCAATTCACCCATTTGATGTTTGTTTTGACGTGTTCAAGCGCCCCTTGGGGCCCATGGACATAAATGATTTGATTTGATTTGTTCCACATTTTTTACTCCAGAATATGACTAATGTTATTAAGATAAAAGTTTGAGCGTCGATGATTTTTGGAGTCTTAACTGTTATATTCGAAGATACTCCAAACACAATCTTATAAATAGTCATAGGCTTGTGCAGCGATCTATACAGCTTAATTTGTTTCGCGTACAGTAGCAGCAGTACTACAGCTACTTCTATACTGCCGCTAAATGTCGGAATGTTGAATAATGCACGTATTTGCATACATCACGACCGGAGCTAGTATCTTGTGTCAAGGAGTAACAAAGACTCTTACGGCTCTCCGTTACGGTTTCCGACTCATAAAATTTATTTAGCGATGGCAGGAAGGTAACCTGCGGTTCGTTCCCGGGTGCCGGGTGCCGGGGTGAATGGTCGCTGTATTGCGTTTCATGTGACGTGATATATGCCAGCAAGGTCTAGCTCGTGTGCTAGATACATTACAAATATTGCTGACACCGGTTCTGGTCTTGACCTTACAAGTTTGAATTTAACTTCTGTAAACGGAGATCAGAGTTAAAATATCAAACCTAAAAGTAAACTTTTCTACAATATCTCAACAAAGAAGCTTTTTGGAAGTATAAAATGAAATAATGAACCATGCATAACACTCGTATAAGAAGGCACGCCAATCAACTCGCACAATGAACGTAATCCGGTCACAGGCGCCGAATATTTTACTTTCACGCCGAACTTTTTGGATAATTAACCTTATTTTATGTCCCTCGAGTCATTTTTTCCCGTTAAAGCTTAAGAAAAGTTTATTACCGTACAAATTGGGAAAATTTCTACTTTATGCGTCCCTGATTAACTTGAGTAGCATTCCTGCTTTGCTTTGAGTCGCTGAAACATGGCGCAGATAAATGTTAGGTTTTACGCGTTCCTCTCGTCGCCGTTATTACCGCACAAAGCAACATCAAGCCAGCAACCTGTTGTTAAACTTTTATTTGTACTTTAATGTTGCGGCCGCAATGACGTACTCACTGTTATGTATCTGAAAGTCTAACTTAACACATTAAATTAGTGTACAGTTGTTGTTATTTCGACAACCAGAGTCATAACTAGATAGTTGCAGACTCTAAAATATTTATATTTTTAAAGGTTTATTGATCACATAGTTAATTTAAAAGTTCTTAATTTTTACACTCTTGTCCTTTTATGGGCATTGGTTACATATTCAAAAACGATACGTTATATTTAAAGAAAATAGTATCTAAAGTATCCTCTTGTCCTATATCCACTAAGATGACTTTCGTCTTTGTGGGCTTTTGTCGAGTGCTGTCCGTAACATCCTTTTACATAGAAAAATTGTCATCTTCTACACTTCGACCAAAATGTTATTTGTGAAGCTCTCCAAAAGTCTAAAACATTTGTCAAGAGTCTTCTTTACAATTTTTGTCGAAACTTTGTAAAAGTTTAGTCGAAAAGGGACAGTAAATAAATTCTGTTTGTATAATACTTAGGGGCGTGTTCAAGAGTTCTGTTAAGTTGTTTTACATACACAAGTTGATATTCAAAGCGAGAGGGTACATGTTATTAGCTACTTCAAAAGCATAAAGATCACATTTACTTCGGAGACTTTAAAACAACTTTGTAAAATTTATCATTATATTTTGTAAGACTCGAATAAACTGTTGGGGATCCTAAATCAAACAGACTTGAAAATGTTATTTTATGTATCGTACTGACTATGTTGTATAGTCCCACAGTCAGAAGGGTCAATATAAATTTATTTTTGTTGTTACTGTACTTACTGCTACTTACTTGATAGCGGTAGTGGCAGTAAATAGTGAAATCTATGTAAAATATCCAGTATAAGTTTTGCTCAACGGTGGTGCTTTAGTCGCACGCTCAGATAACTGTGTCAAAACGTAACACACCCTGCGGTATACACAATAACTCGTATCAAAAATGGTAGTCTATTTCAAACCACCACAGACCACTATAGAAAGCTATCCAAAAAAGGTTAGACGTGTGGAAGTTAATTGCAGTTGGCGGTTGTTGCGCGGCGCCACGCAGCGAGCCGATGCCCACGCATGCACTGCTAGCATGGGCCGCGTGGGCGACGCCATCTACACTACAGCGATATTTACTTAGCTAATTACTGCTTTGTTGGATTTTGGATTGTGATGGATTGGATGTAAATTGTGTTTTGTAAGGTTTGTTATGCTTAAGGTGATTATTACCTGTTGAATCAGCCTTAATGAAAATTAAATTATTACTTTATTCAGTTCATATCTACAATACATTTTTTATATCTTTAAAGATCGTCGCATAACTCAAAAATGATATACATTTTATCAAACCGCTGTTGATATTATGTCACTTTAGATAGAAAATAATAAAATCTTGTTAAATTGACATGACTTGTTTTTAATACGGGTATAAAATAAAATGTCCAAACACTATCCCAAATTCTAATTTAAATTGAAGAACCGTCGCCGCGTCGCATCCATAAAGTTTCTTGTTACCACCAAACGAAATGACCGCACATAACTCAAAATGTTATAAGCGTCAATTACGTAGTAAACCAGTGTATAAAAGTGCAGTAAAAAGAGTGCTCTGTCCGAAGTCTCGGAATTAAACTGACTTTGCTGCTGCAACTCTAGCTATAAACCCCGATCCATAATGTAGTGCTCGCAGGTTCGCTCGGGCAACACCAATATTCACCTGTACTCTTAGGTTGGTCAGTTGGCAACAGAAAAATTGAGTTAAAGAAAAAGAGAAACATAAAGTAATGCACGCTAGACTGCTGTTTGACTTAAAGGTGATAAATGATTTGGTTGCTTATTGATGTTAATAAGTGAACATCAAGGTGAAAATTCACAAAGTAAAATTAAAAAACTAGTAGGCAAGACAAAATTACACTTAATTTATAGATACACTTGGCGGTCATTCAGATATTTGGGAAATAAGTAGACATCTGTCAGCTGAATCTAAATCTTATAAATTCTTGTATAAAACCTCTGGCAGATATGCTCTACAATATTTTTACTATTATAGCGAGTGTCTGCGAGCACTATATTGTAAAAACAAATGACACTGGCAATGAATCGTTAACATCCGGTTCTTAAATTAAAACTTATGAAACTACGCACTCAGGTTTAATGCGGCGATAAAGAAAACATTAAATGTGGCAACTGTTTAATTTTCAGTTTAAATTACTGTACGCTCATAAAGAGTGATGTGATGTAACTGTCGGCGTAAAGCAGAAATGTTTCATTTTATTAATTATTAAGAAGACCTGTATCCTCAATAGTATATAAATCAAATGCAGTTGACCCATGGTAACTTGTTTTTAAGAATTAAAACCTAACTTAAAAAAGAGGTATTAAGATATGATAATAATAAAGCCAAGATTTATGGATATGTATCCTCCTCGCCTCTTTAACTTTAGATTGACATAGAACTACCCTTAATATAATATAATCATATTGAATTGAACTTGTGCAGTTGAGAATATTATCAGCTCTTACACGTCTAACACAATGTGTAATAGGACCATCACCACCTTTTCATCAGTAACAATTGCTCAACAGCTTTAAAATATTATTAGGTTCACCATCAAAATGTTTACTGATGATATTGTTCTTAACCGCCTTCGTATTTGTGTTTATATCCAAATTAAACAATAATAATTTCCCAAACATTTCCTGTATCAACAAAGCTACCCCTTTACGAAAATACTTTCTTATACACGTTTTTTGTGTTGAATCCACGTTTATCTCATAAATTAGTCGTTAGTGCAGTAGTCGTGGGACGGCGCAGCTGACGCCTGTTTTTGTTTCATTCCACTCATACCGACTGATATGGAACAGAAATACCCTTAGGCAACATTATTTATTTTGTATACACATCACGGTTTACAACAACTAAAATTGTGTTCTTGTATTTGAAGGATAAATATTGGTATCAATTTAATCAATTGGACAAAGAACTTTTTGATGATCGGCAAGCATTGACTTAAATATAATAAATAAAAGGATTTGATCCCGTGAGCACCGCGCAATTCTGTTCTTCAGCTAACTTTCTACTTGTAATCTGCCTTTACTTTTGTGATTCAACGCTAAACTCAAATGTTAGCGAAAACATGTTATTTTTATTTGCAAAAAGCTGATTACCACATGTTTTTAGCGCACATAATATGAAAGCTCACAATATTCACACATGCTCCCTTCGCAAGTCACGTAGGGCCTTTATCCGTGTTTAAACCGTGTGTGCCGTGCATACGTGTGCAATATATTTTAGTATATCATGGGCGGTATAAAAACCTTCATATTAGGTCGTTACCAGCCCGGCAAACGGAGCTCGTTCCAACCATATGAGATGATACCCTAAAAACGACTCATATTAAAGTTTAAGCTAACACAATACTTTCTTTGAGGAGTTTTCGTCCAATTTTCTTGTAATATTGACAGGAGTAAAAAGGTTGTTTCGGCAAATGAAGACGCAAAAATGCTTTAATAAGATTTCCTCCACAAATAGTCATGCTTGCGTGATCGTCTCGTTTGTTTGGTATTTCTAGACACATATTTATCCAGAATCTCAAAGTTTGGTAACAAAATACAAGTGGCCGCATTAAAATGATAATAATATTGCACTGTTTAACAAACATACAAAAAGAGTAATATTTTCGGGCATAGCTGTTTGCTTTCCGCGTCACGTTTAAGTCCTTTTTTTAAATCTCCGTATATTTTACATTGATGTACGCGGCGCAGGTGGAGACTTTGCCTCATGTAGTCTTGCAAATGTATTCACTGCTGAATCGATGCCTTTCTGACCTTTACTCTTATTGCTACAAGGGTTAGAATGGCTTGCGACACCATGACAGAATGTAGTGAGAATCGGATAGTACGAAACAGTTTGTACGCATCGATGATTCCCTGTACCATGAATAAGTTAGCAGTTACCACCCTGTTTTTAGGGAGCGTAGAAACATTGTTTTTGTAAAGAAAATATTGTGTACACAATACTTGTAGCAGCCTTTGAGGAAATTGCAGCAACTCAATACGGCGCCGGGAAATGACGTAATCAATACCCGCTTCCGTTTTTCGGTCAAAAAGGATCAGGGTGAAGATTTATTTAGATACTTTTTGCTTGGCACTGTAGTACGGCTTCTCGTGCCCCAGTTATGATTTTTGCTCTACATTTTAAGAATTATACTAAAGAAGTGTAGATTACATACAAAAACGTCACATATTTCTTTGACTCATGTCAGGTTTTAAGTAGTTAATCTTTTTGTAGGCTTTGAAACACACCGCAACAAACTTCTAACTTTTATAAATCTTTGGGCACAGTGCAGCTTGCCTTATTGTTTGCTGGTAACATTTACATTGCTTCAGAAGTTCCTCCGATTTGCTTGCAAAGGGCAAACAAAATCGCCAATATTAGCATAGCTCATCCATTGTTGGTTACAAGTAATCCACCACTTATTCAAACTCCAACCGCTCTGCAGGGCGGCACCGGTCGGCGTATATTACAAAAACCTAATTCAATTACAGTCAGTCGGTAAAGAGGTGCGAACACGCGAGCTACTCAATCCCCTCTCCAACCCGCTATGCCACTGGCACGCGAACAAATAACTTCAAATAACCATACGTAACTAAACCAATCTACAGCTTCTGGCATATTTATACTAGCTACTATCTACGATCATGTTAGGTTACGCTGTATAAACGCTGTCGGAAATATCTTACGACTTTTCTTAAACGCATGACCTGAATTGACTTACTTATTGAACCTTAGTATTTAATCTTCTGGGTTAAGATTTGTATACTTTAAAATTTTCTTATTTCCAGTATACGAACTCCCGAGTAACGATGCTCCTCTGTTTAGAAACTGGTCTGAATAAATATTTAATTAACTGCGGATGTTTTACATTCCACCATTGATCTGCATTTTATGTAACTCTTAAATCACCATCAACTTCTTGCTTACCTTAACTTCTACATATTCGACGGAACTATTCGAGTACTCGAAGTTAAGTGTACTTGATACTTATATCAATAGTGCACACGAACCAACATTTACGCAAGGAATTATAGTCAGCATTGTATTGTAATACGAATAACTAGAATTATAAACATGTACAGAGTCAAATCCAACGGGTTTTCTAAAGAATGTTTTCTACAGGTGCTTTTTGATGTCTCTCTTTGAAAATTGGCATGTGTGAGTTTACCTCCGTGGTCGTGTGTGTTTGTGTGTCCATCATTGTGGTGCGAACATTGTCAGCATAACGGTTGAATGGCGGGTGCTACGAATCAATATTTGTGGATGAAACCGTAGAGTCACACACTGTGAATAACCCCACAATCCACATACAGGACAAAGCTCTTATAAATCTTTTAATTCCATGACTAATGGCGGAATGACTAAAATCACGAATAACATTCAAATGTTGAACGTTTGTTGCGGCGGTGTCGGGTTACTTAAAGCATATAACATTTTGCCTTTAGGAGTATTGAATGTTCAAAGGCGATTCTTTTAAAAAATATATGAAATTCGTACATATTCTCTCTGAGCGTGCCTTTTGATGTAACTTTCTTTTTATTTGAACGCTTTTTAACTCGAAAAAAATGTACGAAAATACGTTTCCAATCTGTTTAAACAGAAAACCGCAAGGAAGATATTTTTTATTGAATATTAATTAGTTGGGACTAATGGTGAAATAAATTTGGCATTCATTAAACCTTTTCGTGATCGAGCCAAAAGTGTTTCAAATAAACATTACTTATTTTGAAAGTATCTCCTTTAGGGTGTAGCGAGCTGTCAGTCTTTCCACACAAATGTGGGTGGAGTCTCACTCCTCTATTTGGCATTGTACATCAACAATAAAACATGAAATCGTATTGGTTTATCATTAAAATTTTCTGTATGGTTACAGAAATGTAAAATAATTAACTAGTAAAGAGTAGTGAACCCATAAAGATTCCATATTTTTGCTAACTCTAACTAAACATTGAGCGTAAAAAAGTAATATTTTTCATATTACTTTTTTACGCTCAATGTTGAGTTAGAGTTCAAAGTATAAAATCTCCAAAAGCAAAACCGTACGGAAAAAGAAAACTTAATGACAAGTTCAATTTAGTTTAATTATATCTGATTTACGCAGTGGTTTTATCATGAAGCACCATTTTCCGAAGTCCTTATCGCATTTTTACGCGACTTTTTTATTATGTAATTGTTGTGCATTTCATTCGTTTGTCGTCCTCCGCGCGTGTCGTGGGCGGAGGGAAGACCAGAACTAGTAACTAACACATATTATGGAGTAAAACACTCTAGGTTGTCCCCTTACAGCACTGTAGTCACTCTATAGTTCAATTTCTGTTTTAGAATAATGACATACAATTTTAAAACAGATATAACATTATTTTCGTATAGAATGTTACTTTTTTGAGCAAATGCTCAAAAAAGTGACATTTTTAATCTGTTAAAAACAGGGAAAGAAAATTGTACCGTATTTCATTCATCCTCTAGGGGGAGAATGTGATTTAAATTTAGAATACTTAGTGAAATTTATACTGAACTACATCTGTGTTTACACCATTGAGTTCTTATATAAAGCAATATACATCTTTTTGAAAAAGGAATATGCATTTATTATGCTGTTATGAAATTAAATTGTAAACAAAAAAATATTAGTCTAGGAATTTGCCGCGTTTTTGTTTTCTTCAAATACATAAAATATAAATAATTGGACCAATGTTTCCAATGTTAACTTATTATTTTTAATAAATGCTTATCTCATATTATTATTGTGTTATTTTTTTCGCAAATGGTACGAAAAGTTAGTATTTTCCTCGGTGATAAAGCTGTCTTAGTCTTGGGTGAACTTAAATCCCTCGCTACACTCAGGATTCGTCTTAAATCCCTCGCTTCGCTTGTGATTTTAGTTTTTAACACCTTCGCTACGCTCGCGATTTAAATAGTCACCCGCGAAAGAAGACACTGCTTTATCCCCTTGGTTAATAATCTACTATATTATATCTTGGAAAATCCGCGGGATAACTTGAACTATGTTGACTCTAATAATATAAAACGTCAAAAAATTACGCATGACAATCGATCGATGACACACAAGTTCCCGGGTTTGATTCCCGGGTCGGAAATAAGTGTTAATTGTTAATTTTCCGCCAGGCAATACTAAAATTAAAAAATCAGCTCGGAGTTAGGATTGCGCCCGGTGGATGGCGATAGACTCATCACCATACGTGAGACCGAAACGTGACAGGTAAAATGTGCGTATTGTACACCTCTGCTGCACTCTTCTGGGTAATATAGGCGTAATGCTACGGTACACATGCAATATTAATGCCACAAATGAGTGGGCTCGAAAATCTAGCAAGTTGAAGCCCGTGACTTGTTGGCTCTTAATGTCGTTCATTGAATTTGTGCAGCAACGTCATTAATCGTTGTAATTCTTTTGTTATTATAAGTGTGTGCCCTTCGAATAAAAGTTCAAGTTTTACTTATACTAACTAAGTACCTATATAACGTTATTTTCTTTTAACAATTTTCCTCTTACTGTTCAACGTACTCTAGTAACACCGTAATAATGTATTAACTGATTGCATTAAACTTTAACTTGTTTCTTTATATTTGAACCAAGTTTGTTGTATCTCCCTTGAGTTGTAAAGTAGTTAGTTCCCTATAATTTGGCATCGTGTGTATTGGTCGTCGGGTCCTTTGTCCCGGGCCTGTGTTCCTGTCGTCCCCGCGGACCGAACTTTTTCTAAACGACTTTTTTACTCTTTTTATGTATCTTCCCAAACTTTATTAAACTTACACTGCCTGTTTGCTTTTACATCGGTAAGTTGGTTTTGGTTTAAATTTGTATTTAATGGAAATTGGTTTTACAGAATAAGGCATTTGTTAGAGACATACATTTTTACTTGCAGTGTTAACTAAATCCCATTTCCTAAACAATTAACATCAGGTTAAGTTGATATTATTATTTTAAAGATTTAATGAAATTTAACTTTTAATGTTAAAAATGTACCGCATAAATATTCTTGTCTTATCTTCAACATTTAAGTAATTTTCTTCAGGCACTTTACCAAAGCTGCATCCAAAAGCATTCCTATGAACTCATGCATTTACTGAATCCAGCCGCACATCACACACGTATCAAGGAACGCAGAGCTGCGGCGCACAATTCACATTACCAACTTTCTACGGAGTTCTAAACCGAGCGACGTTTATCGCGCCAGAACCACTTTCATATATTTTACAGCTTATAAACTTTTATTCCAGTGCATTGAGTTGCTGTTGATGAGACTTTATTATGACGTGGCTTTATGTCTCCACCATAAAACTTGGTCGAAACTTGAGCTCTTTCGGGGCAAGGCTACAGCTAGCTGTGGTCACCGCTAGCCTCTTCATACTTTCTTCTTTGAAACTGGCGAACATCTTCCGCGCATGCAAACTACAAAAGTTTCAGAACTGGTTGTTCCGCTTTGTTGTCTTATGCACTGGTTATTATCTTGTTAGAAATTTACAGTACTTTATTACTTACCTATTACCGTACGGTACCTTAATTTCTGATAGACAAGAAATGCCTTGAATTTCTTTGTTTAAAATCTTTATGATCACCGCTTCTTTTATGAGTGTTTTATTTTTATTGGCACTGTGGCCGGTGGGAGTCTAAATCAGCTCAGTATAAGTGCCCTGTTTTAATTCTTTTAAGTTATGACGTGTTAAGTGTCAGTGCATGATTGGAGCACGTCCGAGGGGACGGCGGCCGTCGTGAATTATTGCCATTTTACACCCTCATCACTATTTATATCTTATTACTTATTAACTTCTTCACACTAATATCGTAAATTGTATTGATTTTCGTAATGTGCTACTTTTGACCCGACAGTTATATGAATATAAGTGAGTTGCACTTTGACGACGAGTTACGGTTATAGCCACCCGTATGTGAAGGCAGTTTGAATGTTATGTGCTTAATAATCCGCGGTGACGTCTTCCATTTAGACATATGGGTAATTACGACGTTTTATATGAGGTAATACGATATATTTTATGGAGAAGACAACTCAGCTTTATCGTTGCTATTGCTAAGGTTGACTTATCGTCAGCAATGATTTTATGTCATAATATTTTTATTAGCATTATGTCGAATGTGTATAGTGAGTTATCTTGTTCTTGATAATAATAGTTACTCAGCTAACATAATTTGAATAACATGAAAACTCGCATCTAACTAACCTCACTTCTAAATAACCAGGAAAGTATCGGTTAGGGAGATTGCAGAAATCACGAAACAGGAGCTCCCCAGAGATCTATAAGGCCACGCTGCAGAATCGCGTCGGTGAAGGGGACTTAATAAGCCTAGGGCACCCCTAGGACCCCCTAGGCCCGCGACTGTATTGTTATTGCCTGCAGTTCTATCGCTCAAGTGATGTTACTTACTGCACATATGTTTCCAACGCGATACAAATTAATAATAGGATGACTTTTGTCGAAATAGCACTCCCTTAGGGGATCTTGGGTCTGAAAGTGTAAGAGGGAAGTTTTTCAACTTTGTAGGAAATAGCATGGAAATAATGAATGCGTGGAATTCGCCACGCAGACGATATCGCGGGCATCTAATAGCGTAATAATATACATAATATACAAACATAATATTATAGACATGCCATTGACTATCGATCAATAAATTGAAGCCTCAATAAGAATCACATTTCAACGCCAAAGATACTTTATTCAGTTTATTTATTCAGCACTAGTGTTAACACCACACGTCGTTCACAGAACCACTACGGGTGGAACTTACACAAATAATCACTTCGACATAACGAACATTAAATAATCCAGTATGTGGGGAAAGCCAAGGAATCAATAAACAAATGTGGCAGTCAGAGATGGCTTAGATTACCTACTTTTATTAGATAAAGTAATACTTATAATAATTGTATTACTCAAGCAAAACTAAAAGGTAAACTAATATATAAAAATAGCAAACCCAAGGCAACCAACAACCCTTTGTTCTCGTTGTGTCATAATTGCGACACTACCAATGTCCCTGGAAATTTGTAGCACCTACATTAATTTTAACGATAGTATTGCCTTATTACAAATATTGTATTTTGTTATATCAAGGCACACAACTAATAATTTAACATATCCTTGATGTATCGCCTAAAGACAAAAGCTTCATAATGTGGTGATATGCTATTTCTCTGTATGGTAAGGTAGGTTTCAATAAAAAACTGACTACCAGTAGCTCATCCGCTTTTTGTGCGGCACACATAATTAAAATAAATTAAAATAAAAAAAAAACATTATACTAAATGTTTTGAGGGCATGAAACATTAAAAGAAAATAAAGTTCTGCAATGCTTGACGAAACTGACCTTAAAATGTCAAAGTGATAAAAATTAATCAGTTTGAGTACTTTCTGTATTTACTTGACTTACTGAGAAAGTGTTTTAGAATAATTCAACTCAAGAAAGGGACAGGTATAATGTTGAAAAGTTTATGAAGTTGTCTTCCAGAACCATCGTTACATTATCGGTCATTCCCCAAAGAGCCGAGCATAAAACTCTAATCTCTGTTAATGACATTGCGTTTTTATGTCGCAAGTTCCCAGCTTAAGTAATAGGGATATGTAACGTTTGTGAAGGGAGCACACAGGTCCGAACCTGCGACCCTCCGATCGATCGGCCATCGGCTGCGAGGCTTCCCCTGCCGAAGAACGGCACTTCGGTTTACGTCGAGGGTCCCTAATTAGCACTGCTTTATTCTCAAATGGGATGTCGTTAAAGCAGCTATTAGGATGGTATTTGCGGGTCCCACGCAAACAATCTCACGAGTGCACTCTCTACAATATATTAAAGCTTATGACTCTCTCTTACGTAAAGTTCTCAATAAGCTTGGAGAGAATTCCGAGCGGACGGAATCATTCAGTGGACTCGACGAACTGCACCTAATTAGAGCTAAATTTCATAGCCGTTAAATGTAATTAATCATTGAAACTAATTGACATTTGAGCTAACACAGAGTAACAAGCGATGGAAATACTCCCGTGAAAGTACAGAGTAACACAGTGGAAATAGCCCGAGAGGTAGCAAAGACAAATAAAACAGCACATAAAACTACTGATGTTTATGGCAAACGATAAACGTCAATCGCCGTGTGATTGGATATTCTTGGCCTAAAACATGTAGTCCCTCTGTAGAGATGTCAACGTGGCTGAATTTCCGGTGTGTTATTGTAACGTGTCGAGACCTTGAGAAGAACGTTTTCGCACTCGTCGGAATAAGGGAGTGATTGATGGTTATGATAATGAAGTTTGGTGAAAACTTTGCCTTGAAAAGAAAATGACGCGATGACAGTGCGTGAAACAGAGCGGGTATTAACCGGTACAATATTTTCTGGCTCCATTCAAAAATGTTTAATCAAAACTAAAAGTGGAAATTATTAATGAACATAAAGATACTTTTATAGTTGCTTCAACAACCAAAAATGGTTCACACACGTTTTAAAACGTTGTTAAGGCAATATCCTAGATTGACTGGTAAATTCACCTTTAATTAATAAACCAAGTCAGTGTTAAGCCCTTAACTACACTAGTTCGATCACATTTTAAGACCGATTTATGGTATCACAAGGGTGAAATTTCGTATTCGAAGTAATCCGAACAAAACAATTCTAAAGCTACGTCTACCGAAATGCAGAACAACGGGACATGCCCGGTACATTCCAAATTGGAACGAGCCGTCGCTCGCTGTCCACCACTGGCTGCGCTTTACAGACAATAAAACCGACATAACCCTTCACCGCTATCAATTTTCTAATGCAGTTAACGTCAGAACTGCACCGAGCTTTGCCGGGGTTACCGTTTGCGTGCATAGTGCACAATTTTCTAAGGTTATTATGACCGCATTTAGCCAATGCTAAACTCAGTAAGGCCTTGAAAATACTTCTGAGATTCATGAAACTCCCATGTCAAATGCCTAAAATTATAATATGAACGGATATTTAACATCCATTACTACATAGTCCCTCGTGATTTCGCTAAACTATGAGTTCCCAACTTTGTTTTGACTTAGTGATGTACACTGAATATCTGAGGCAAATTGCCAATATACTATGTAGGTGTAGCGTTGATTACAGACTCCGCGAAAAAGTTAGGTGGCTGTTAGCGCGCGCCGTGCGAAGCCTGACTAAAACGGCATGCGTATTCCGTAAATAAAATTATACGAAATTTGAATTTCTGTCACACAAATATCGACCGTATTAACATTTACATAAGGATGCACTAAAATTTCGAAATTGACCGTTTCCTTCACAGAATAGCACCACGGGACTCAACGGGAGTTTGAATTTTACAGGTAAAATTTTATTTTGTTTCGTGAGCAGGCCTGGTTTATTGACCATAATTTGATACCGCACACTAATGAAATATTAATCAAATTATTACCCACAGTTAACATTGGTAATATTTGCTTCTTAATGTCTAACCGATATATTGAGAAATTCGTTAAAATATAAACCTATTGTTTCATTGCCTCCTTGATTCCACCATTTTTGTGGCAAATCAGGGTGGAACTGTTCCGAATGATAGACTATTTTTCCTAAGTAAAAGTAATTGGTTCACGTTTTATTTGGTTTTATTCTACGTTTGAATTGCCGCAAAAAATATCATATTAAAAGAAAACTACAGGTATGCTGAACTCTGATTAATGAAATGAAATGACAATGTCACTGCTGTCATTAATCAAAGCAATGAGATTTGCGTTCTGTTCTACGGTGATTACTACATAACGAAATAATATCTAATATAAAGGTTGTATTAAATAAATTAATTAATTAATTAATTAAAAATATTATTACCATATAATATATTAACAAATAATACAAAGGATACAGAAAGGAATTTATTTACTGAACTCGTATTTAAATGATGTATATTAGTTTTTTGTTCCTTAACACGATTTACTGATAGAAAATACAGAACTGTTTATTTTTAAATTTTATAAATTCGGTTTAATTTCTCCTCTGCGTGTTGTTTAACTGTCTTGAAAAATAAATTATATATACATTTGAGAACAAATTCCTTTGTTTAATATAACCGTTCTTTGAAAAAGAACGTAAACATAGCGAGCCTGAATTAGATGGTGTCCTTTTCTTATATCCCGCATTTATACTCTTAAAGGCTTAAAATACCAGGGGTATCTGTAACAGTGCGCGAGTTTAAAATATGATTTCTATAAAGAACATTGTTAGAAGTGGTCGTAAACTCGTCTGGAAGAGTGCATTTGCTCGTCGTATATTTTAAAATCCTTCCGGAGTCCATTATGAATGTTATATGACGTCTGACTGTTGGGAAATTACCGTCTGTCAGTCAATGGGTGCGAGTGTGTAGCGATGGCGCCGAGGCCAGCCTATTTATAGGCACGCAGTGCCACGGCTAAGGCCCAGCAAATAACAGTTCACGAACAATAGTAATAACATGTTTACGAGTGTGTGAAGCACACCCCTGTAGTCGCGAGTGCGTCCCGTGCACTTATCGATAGCTTGTTTGTCAATAAAAGTCACGATGGATATTGGAACAGAATTATATTTACGTGGTATTTTAACTCCATGGGGTGGAAATGTTTAAAAGCACTTTCGCTGTCACCTGACAGAATGACATGTAATTTGTGGTTTAGAGTGATACTATAAATAATGCATTTTAATTATAAGTTGCTTTTTGTTATTAATGTACACAGCTTTATCCAACGCAACATATTCTAAACATTCAATTAAATTAACGAAGGTTTGGATTAAAACAGACTAAATACTGATTCCAAAACGTTATACTGTTGCTAAATCTGGGATTTAAATCCACGAATTTGAGGCGCTTCTAAATTCTTACCGCTAAGATACCTCCTAAGCTTAACATATCCGTTTTATTTGTTTAGTAAATTGCAATCGTATTTGGCTCCCCCAACAATCAGGAGCAATATAATCCGCAATCCTATCTCTAATACTTTGGTAGGACCAAATCTTTGACAATCATTTAAAATAAGCAGCTATTTACGGACAACCAATCTATTGGTGGATACCAAAAAACTTTATTATAAATTCAGGGTCGCGAAAGTATGGGGTATAAGAGCGTATCGTCAATGTAAACTCGCAAGTAACAATAGGCTCTGGAGCATGTGTTATTGTCCATTACATATAAAATAGTATCGGAAAGCGATTTGGGAGTCCAGACGGTACCGCTACAAAAGAACGAGCCCCGCGCCATCGCGCCACTGAAACAAAGAAAACTTTTTATAACAGACTGAATTGCCGTTATCCGGCGTTCCGGTCGAACATGTAGAAAGGGATTTACAAAATATATGCGTTTTTAAGCCGCTCGTGTTTTTGTGATATCCTCCATGTTACCATTATAAATTTTTATAGGCTTTACGCGTTTATTTAACGATAACGTTGACATATAAAAATCAAGATATTTTACATACCTACATTACGTTTATAATTAAACTTCATTTCCATGGTCACAAACAAAGGAATGCCATATGATTTATAAAATATATTTCATGCAAATTTTTAATTTATCATTTTTGCATTACGGCCTAATTGATAATCACCCTCTTTTTGTTTATTTAACGCCATTTGTGCTTGACATTTAACATCATCAATCGTTTCAACTTTTTTGTAACCTGAGACCATCTTCGTCACCTAGGGACAGCAGGACAGAACAATACTCTCACTTGACAAGAACATAGACAGATGCGGTGATATCCTCAATTGTACAGTCGAAGCTGAACGCACTAAAATGTTGGTTACAATTCGAGGGTGAGAAGTTCCCGAGGGATGTGTACTCGGCGACCGTTTCCCTCCCCCTCCTGTACCCTGCTCTTGGCGTGATTGCTGCCATGCCATTTCCATACAACTATCAAATCGAAACATCAACTTTTAACCCTTTAGAAAAGTTCCCTTTGTCAAGCAATATTAAAGTCCCACCCTCCGGTTGTAAATCTAAGGTTGCGCCACTTAACTTGTAAACGATTATAACCAGTCCATAGTTAGTTGATGCGTTTTCTATTATAAATGGAGAAAGTTTAATCTGAATAAAGCTATGTTACATTGATAATATACTAGTCCAGTTACCCGAGATTCTAGCCTATATTTAGAGTAACGCACTTAACATTGTGAACTTAATTAGAATTGTAGTTTGGCTCATGGCTCTTAAAGCTACTTTACTAGATACTAATTAAAATAATTGAATGAAACTCGACCAATAATTTCAAAACAAATGTTTCAAAAGCAGGCGTTCAACGACACATTGCTATTCACATGAAAGATTCAACGCTGACGTGTTATTGCGTTTAAAAAACCGTGTGTTTTTAAGTGCGGTGTTCTTGGACGCAGTAATTTTACGAGTCCGATACTCCGAGAGCGAGCTGTTGAAAGATTCAACAGCTTCGTCGGATTGAAGGAAGTGTGATGCGAATCAATGCCGAGTGGACACGCCTGTTTATTGTTTCTTGTTTAATGTTATGAAGGAAATGAAAAGCCTGCTTCTTATGTTTATATTGCTTCTTAGTGTTTGCTTATTTTCTAACGGGTTTTTAATTGTAAAAGTTCTCGTGGCTTTATTTAAAAGTTGTTTTACTGTCAATTCATATTTTGATTCTCTCTAAAGTAAGTAGATTGATAAAGCTTGACTTATCAGTAAGTACACAAATTTTATAAACATATCTTTTTTATTTACTACGCCTTCAGCGAACGAACTTGTAGTTCACCTGATGGTACGTGGAGTAGAGCCCACAGCCCATCAACAATCCACAAAAACAGTTTGTAGACGCGTTGCTGCAGCTGAGTAAAGCTTTAACAAAATTAATTTGAAAGCAGTAGCTCCGCAGTCCATAAATAAAACTAAATAACGCTATTATTAATAAGCAGAGTATTTTACAAATCTGCAATAACATTTAAATAATTGTTATAACATGCTTTGTACGCTTTAAATAATTAACTGAAATCGCTTTCGCTATTATTTAATGTTTTGAAAAAAATCGAGTGTTCCTTGTATTTCAATTAAACTCGAAGAAATCGTTATGAATAGCCTGTCTGTAATTAAACACTGCTACAACGAGTTAGCTGTAACCTGTAATTCAGCGGTAGTCTGCCCGCGCATGCGCCGGCTTTAAATAGCACCGCGTTAATAACTGTTTTGTTATTGTTTCGCCTTGCAGTTACTAGGCTCATGGTTTTGCTACTAGCTCTTATTGAAAAGTATTGAATTTAGATTAAAATCTTGTTTAGGCCAATTTTCATCATTCATGTTACTTCATTGAATTCTTCTTTCTATTCATTGAATTAAAAATGTTTAATTATTCCTGTGGGAATAATTTTAATTAAAGAAAAAAGCCATGTGTGCAAGGCCAAGTCTATTGACATCTACTGGGCACAGTTCCAAACTTGGAACTGGGCCTAACGAGAAAATCTAGACAAAATCCAATAACCTCCACACGACCTAGGCTGCGAAGATAAACTCGATACTCTATAGTAACAAGGCTGTTTGTGTGTAACTAGGGGAAATAATGTAACTAGCAGCTTAAATAAGTAGACCTTAAGACTTATTTATGGCTTTATTCTTAAAAAATAAAAAGTCTTTTTTGTTTTTCATCTTTAAACTCCATTCAAAACTCTAAAGAAAATACTTATAGTTAGCCGTCGCCCGCAGATTTTTTATCACGAGAAAATATTTAGAAACGACATCATAAGTTTATATTTGAAAGTGTCAGTGATGAAACCTGAATATGAATCTGAATAGAGACTTGACAAACACCGACCCATCTTCCTTTTCTTCGAATTGGGGCCGTTATTGACATGGCGCTTTACCATTTAAAGCCCACCATTAAATATCGCAATAAAGCCGCGCATTAACGTCTTCCATGAATGCCAATCATCTCCTTCGTACGAATACATTTTGCTTTTGAATAAACACGATATTAATATTTAGCCGACTCGGCCGACGATGTAGTGTTAAATGTTAATAGGATGTAAATTCGGTTAAAATATGAAAAAACCATTACAAGTAAAGTAATGTACGAGTACGTTCACACAAAACTGTACCGAGTCCAACAACTTGTAATATTAAGTGAGGTTTATATAATAGTACATTCGCCTTCGTTTATGCTTGGTTTATTAAACTTTTAGAATAAACTTAGTTAACTTACCGTGCAACTTAATTAAACTACAATGTTTGAGTTCACTACTCTGTAAATGAAGACTTACCAAGTTCAAGGATCACAATAATCCGAGAAACGACTGTAATTTAATCATATTCCCCGCAGTAAGTTGATTCAGCCCCTGCAGCGCTTATTCACGATTCAATATCATATTTTACACGAGCTTTAACGTAAAACTGCAGCGTTTACCCACTTTCTAAGCGCCGGCTTTTTGCTGCTTTCGCGTCTTAAGCTCATTCACTTAAGTCGCGCTGTTACCAGTAATAGCAGTAATAACTACATTTAAGTGTAACGTTACGTTAAGTGAATGTTCACCAGTTGTAGCTTTCAATCAACGCCATTAATTGCAGCCTGAGGGAATGCCACAATATTGTTGCTTGTATTTGCACTAATATCTAATGAAGGTGAATTTCCATGTATATGAGGACGATGAGGTCGAGCTTCGAGACTTCAGACGTCGAGGTGTTTTGCCGCTTCATCTAAATGGAAATCGAAATCACTTATTACATCATAAACTGTGAAATTGACAAACTCCGACCGACAGATTCTGTTTTCTCTGAGTATTATTGCTTTATCTACGTCAGCTGCTGACTCGTTGTATCTTACATATTGCTTATTCTGTAATCTGTGCCAATCTAAATATTTGCATTTGCAGGTAATGTTGCTGTCATTGTTAATCATGTTTTATCAGTTATTGCCTTATAACAATCCACTTTGTCTTGGTTTTGAAAGACAAACAGTTAGCCGAATGGCCGACCGGTGGATACTTTGTATTGCATATTTTATCTGAAACATGTTTTATGACCAAGATATTAAAGGTGGGTGAAGGCGGTTAATCTAAGTATGCTAAGTCAACGTGAAGACAACAGTAGCGAAGTAAGTAACGTAGTTTCAAAAGTTACTTTTTACACGTTACAGTTAACATGGGCAGTTATAACCATATTTTATACCTAATAATCCAGAATAAATTTCAGAAATGTTGTTACTTATTAATTTCTTATAAAAAGACTTTAGAAATACGGAGATCTAATGGGTTTAGGAAAACATTTAAAAGGAAACGTTTCTCTGAGACGAACATTATTTAAGTCAAGTTGCATCGGATCATCCCACACTAGCTCATCCCACATTCTTCGATCTCGTCTCGATAACAACGCTCATACATTCAACTATTTAGTGAACATGACATCGTGACAAATCAAACTTTATGACTTGTCCAACGTTTATATCGCTTCTAAAATTGGACATATTTTATACACAATATCGTGGGTCATCAGTAGTCGCCGTAAATCAAACATGAAATCACGAGGAAGTTTAAATGTAAACGAGAAAAGGCAATTTGAAGGCATCGCCATAAAATAACTCAAAACGGAAGGAGGACAAACAAATAAATGTCAAATCGAGAGGTGGAGGGAGAGGAAGTGAGATCAAAAGTGAAGAAGCCGATGGAACGATCGTGGGGTTTTTATGGAGTAACCACAGGTAGCAACATCTTCGAGCTTTCATCTTACACAATGCTCTAAATAACTATTAAATGGAAATTGATTTATTTGTTTGGTTCAGGGAGCTCAAATGCCAACACAATAAAAATTGTTTTTTATTTGTGTGGTTGAAAAAATGGGGCAGATCTAATTCATTGTATTCATGAGTACAATCTGTCAATATTTGCCGCAGATTGTGTAAATATTAAAATCAATCTAGAATTGTTTAAGCAAAAACGCAAGCATTCCTAGCAAATCATTTATTTTATTGTCGACGGTTTATCATTATATCCTAATAAGTCTATATCGACGCGATAAATTCAGCTTAAACTTTTCAAGTACGGAATAAATCACTCCGTTAAAGCAGCTGTGTAGTTTTGATTTAATCTACTTCAAATTCCATGCCTCTTTTACGGTATTATTGCCTTCTAAGCTTTATCAAAAGTTGTTGCTGTCGATAACATCTCCCCGAAAGCGTGGCCCAGCGCGTGGCGTTCAAGAGAAGTAGTGACACAGCAGAACAGGCGTTTTCGATGACGTACTCTTACTTTTTGTAAAGAATCTGAAATTACATACGTCAACGCGTTCAATGGGGCGTTTAAAAGCATTCCTGTTTGCACCCCACGTGTTTGTGTAACACCGAGCTATTCTCAGCACCAGATGGCTCCTAATGTGCTAATGTTCGAGCACAAAAAATGCAAGAAAAAGTTTCACTTAATCTTAATGTTTTGCACTTTAAGGTAAGGGTCGCGCCACACACGACGGCTTTGTCAAACTTCGTTAGCGTTGAGTGAGTTGGTGTGAAAGTGCAAATAAGCCAGTTAGTAATTTTACTATCACAGCTCATCATATTATGATAATCAAAGGAAAAAAAGGTGATAAGTACTACTCAAAATACTTATGATCAAAATTTTTAAATATTAAGCGGGTAAAGTAATATTTTGGGCAATTGGATTATTTGATGTTTGTGATAAAATAATAAACCTTGCTGTTTTCTTGGTAAAATGTTTTTATTGCACACAAAATACGTGTTTACAATAATGCTATAAAATCTGAACTCATTGCTTGCTTAAAGAATGCTGATACATGTAAAATATAAATATTGTACGATGTGCATGATCGTACATTATTGTATCTGTATTGGGATCTGAAATGACAGATGTGCATATGTACTAGATGACAAATTAAATAATTTCATTCACTTAGTACTATAGTAGGTACTATTTCTGGTCTCGACGCATCTTTATTGTCATGTACTGTTACAATGCGATTATACGCGGCAGATGCACGGGCTGCGACTAAAATAATGTTTGTCAGCGCGTGACAGGCAATGTCGCGGTGTCGCGACGCGTCAATCTGTCGCGCTAATTTACGACTTGTCGCTTCACGTGTATTTTGGGAAAGAGACGGTTCTGATCGCCCCTATCGGTTACTAACGGAATGTTTTGGTTTTAGTTGACTGTCCCCTCTGACAGCTATAAGCTCTCTTTTGACGATGAACGAGTAGTAAAAATAAAAACAAAGTATCGAATGGCGTTATAATAAAGAAGATTATCGAATGAAAGCAAATAGGCAACGAAGAAATCTGTCGTTTTGCATCGATAATACAAAAATATCGATATATTTTCTTATGTAGCGACATCAGAAAATATGCCTACCCACCCACAATTTGATTGAAATTGTCTACCAGAAATTGATGTTCCCCAAACGTGTGAGGAAAATAAATAATGCGGCGTTTCGACCCCATTTTAATATAACTTTATAAACTCGATTCATATAACATAAATGGAGCCGAAGTGATGCATTGATTGAAATGTGGGGCGCCTCAATTTATGCTCGACAACTTTTATATTGGTGCCCAATACAGAGACGCACGTGCACAATATATCGGCTTTTTACTTTGTGATTTGCCAAGTAGTCTGTGTTATTTCTGGAAATGTAGTGAGATAAAATTATTCTTTTATATCAAAAGCGTCGCATTTGAAAGTAAAAATGTAGTGAGATTTACCGCAACATATTTTTAGGCGAGTCACTTACACGGTCCGGCGCTTCGCACACAACAGACGCGACACATCGCGGACTGACACCTGCTGCCCGTCGCGCGTCGCACGTCGCGTCGCTGCGTCGCGCGGCAATCATGTGTGTCGCGACACTCTACTACTATTACCAGAGCAGCGTGCAGATTAAGGGGTACTTTATCGAATAAACGACCAACAGATTTAATACAGCTATGGATTTACAAAACATCGCATTGTAAAAACACTTGCACTCATAACTCAAGCTGCAAGAGCAACTGTGAATTAGTTCTAGAAACCACCTAAGAGACTCGTTAACGATTTCGATGAAGCCAACTAAAGCGGTACATTCTACCCTCAAGTACCATTTGCCAGGCAATATGCTAAGCTGTTTACAAAAGGCTACGTCGCACAAAATATGACACTGGATGTAATAACTTTGTATGAATTAGCCCTAAAATCTTTACGGCCACTTGACTGCCAAGCAAAATCTCAGTGCCTCGTTCGATCGACTCACCTAACCACTCGCCACTCGACTCACGCAACTGTCTCTCATAAATTGTCTTGATTGATGCCACTGACAGATTTAGTACTGTAATGAAGATAGAGATGGGTGTGGGTATTTCAACACATTCACAAAAGGTTAACATATTGCTATATTTCTATCTTTAAGAGATGTCTGAAAGTAAACTTAGTCTATCAAACAAACATTCACAATATTTGTCCAAGTACCTTATATATGAATTCATTGATATATTTTAGGGCACTGTAATAAAATAGCTTTATACCGATAATTCAAAGATGTTTGAAAACGGGCACTAAACTAATCAGATATTGTACTTCACAAAATCCGTTTAATGTGGGGCGTTGCGTGTGATAGCGAGTGTAAGTCAGTAGTACTTGTCGCATCGTCAGCGTCGGTGTCGGCGCGTCGTCGTCGTTAAATTTTATCGCGCCTCTCCACACATCTGCGTCGCTCGTTACCGCGCGGGCCCGCGTCTATTTGCTGGCAGCCGCGCCGCGGCACCGCGCGTTTGGCCGCTGTCCACTGCGCTTTATGGACCGTATTACTTTGAATAACTTAATTTGCGAAGCAAATACTTCAACATGTTGAAAAATAACAAAATGGCTTGTTGTTTGTTCGACACAATGAGAATTTACGATACGCTCAATAACATCTAAATACAACGAGTATTTCGTTTAAACATACAAATATCTGTCTCGTAAACTTTACTATTTACGTTGTAGATTAAAACATCTGCGTCAACATTGACTCTCGGAGGCTATTTCGTGCTTTTTATAAGTTATTCAAAGCATTCCATTGATAGGCGACGACACGCGACAAATGTTTGAATAATCTAAAGTCTCACAATACGGGGCGACACCGCGCGGCATGCCAATATAAATAGACAATAAAAATTCCACCTGTCTGCCCACACCCACGAGCCACGTCACGACGCATAGACAAAATAAATGTTTGATGGACAAACAACGGTGCACAATGACACGTGTCAAGTAACGTCCACACCAAACTACCATGCGACATCCATCGACACACGCCGACGACGACGGCTTGCACCGCGTGCGGCACAAAAAGCTACAGACAGTGGAGAATGCCACTTGACACCTGCTCTTATAAATCCTTGTACGTCGTTATTCATCGCCATCAGATTGTAATCTTTACGTACTTACGAATAAGGGCGTAAAGTTCACACCGGGGCACTCTACAGTAAATTTATTTTGACAGTTTTATAATCCGGCTGTTTTAGAAGTGTATGTGGCGCTCGTGACTATCACATAAAATAAACAACTTCTCAGGTAGCCGTGATGTATAAACGCATCTCACATTCAGTAGACGTATCTCATGATTGAGCAAAGGCCACTGGACGATCGTAATGAAATATCTTAGACAGCTGGAATATTTTCTTTGTAATATTATTTGTAAAAGGAAAATCAGAGCGAGTGACCCGTAAAACATCTTCGGTATGTTGTATTAGAATTCATCCCATTTTCTCGAGCGTATGGATATTCTATTACCCTGCACGAGAAACGGTCCTGTATATTTTCTCTATATGAACTAGCGTCAACACCTCCGGTCGTGACTGAAAAAGTGTCAGTATATTGAACGGTATCTGTCTGCCATCGCACGTCAGAACGTGCTCTCAACACATTTTCAGTAAAATATCGAGTATTTTGGTCGGTTCATTTCCGTGCGAATGCCTCTCAGAGGTCTAGGTTTGAGTCCCGTGCACCGGAAACTGATAACGTCATGTCGAAGCCTGCGTCGATCCGTACCTCCCCACACCACTCCGCTCAGCGCTGCTCCGTTCAGGCTCCCACTGACAGATTTCACAGTTGGACATTTCTACTTGAAACGGTTCTAAATCGAATGGAAGTTCCGAGGCAATTTCCAAAGATTCTATTTTATAATCGTCTTTTCTGCTATATGTAACGTTAAACTTATGGAATTTGAATTGACCGTTTAATATCAGAACTTATATTATTTTAAAATTAGTTTGAGCAAATATAAATATGTATGTACGATGTACATTTTTATTTAATTGCTGGGCATGAATTGAGCAGTATGTAATATAATATATACTATATGTAGTAAAAAATATTTATAGTGGTAATAAAAAGTAATGATGCTGGTAAACTTTATTGACTGCTTGAATTATAAAAATAAATCATAATAAATTTTGTCTGTAGAGGTAATAAAGCGTGCCAATATGAGTGTGTCTATTATTTATTGCTTATAATACAGAGAGGTAAATAAATTACTACGTCTCGCAGGTAATAGTTTTTTGAACGAGTTAAGATTAAAATAAAAAATAAGAAACAATATATTATTATCCAGATCCACTACCGCTTTACCGTAAATGTGTCAAAGGAAATATCAGAGCTTCTACTACGGTGCTCATGTACAATAATATTATTATTATGTTTATTTAATAAATATTTAAAATCTCCTCGTTCAATTGTTAAACAATGCCATCACCTGATTCGCTTCGTACAATAGGTATTCATTATAAATTAATACGTGCAAATAAATACTGACTTAACAACACGTCAAAACAGTTGCACCCTGAACCGGAACATCAACCCTTCACCGGCGGATACACTCACTTGCGGCACATCTCCGGACGCGACGGGGCCCCGCGCTCCGGTCCGGTACTCCAGTACTTCAGTACTCAGGTACTCGACGCAACGCACTTTGATCCTGAGAGCGAGCGATTCATTTAGCGAATACCCTGGAGGATGATATTTTAACGCTCCCAAGACGTATAATCCTTGTTAAGTCCGATAAATTATTCAGCTGAGCGAGGCGGCGGGCGCCGCAGCTCCGCGTTGAGCAACAAACTCACTGGGGATACATCCAGACTCTACAAGTTTGAAGCCTTTTGTTCGCTTAATAGCATTCGTTTCCGACTTTGTGATGCTGTGATTTGCATTTTCTTGCAAATATAATTCAGGAAACATGGAATATTACTTCGTTAAGTACAAAGTAGCTGATCTCGGAGTGTTTCTGAATACAACAGTTAATGCTAAAGTTGCGCGTCTGTTCGCGCGGTGGCGACGACTTGCCAACGTTTCGCAAATCGTACTTGTAAAATAAACGCTTTGTACTTTACTGCGACAGTTTCCAACAAAATTATAGGTACTTGCCTACTTGTTAGCTTAATTATAAAATGTGACTGCTAACTAATAGCTCGGTGGTAGAATTGGGTTAACAATTTGTGTATTATCGAAAGTACGGCCCGCCTGGTTGGTAACGATAACAGCTCTCGTACATTTAACTTAATGTAAATCAAGTTGCGCCGAGAAAGTTTTGAAACAATAGTTCTGTGATGAGGTGAATTACATTCATGAAGACAGCGTTCGGCGTGGTGCAGTCATGTAGCGATGGCGCGGGTTTGAGCGAATCGTGCGAGATTGCGTTCGCGTGGAGCGTGTGATCGCGCGTCACGTGTCACGATCGCCGCACGGCGCGTGTCACGCTCGCTCATGTGAAGTGACGTCACTATCTATACTTTCGTTACAGAACAGTGAGTCTGTTGGCTTGCCGCGTATAAAGCTCTATTTGCGCGTACACCATTAGCGTGATTGCACAACTCAATGAAAGCCGCAGCGTGTCACGTCAGCTTTGTTGATGAGATTTTGTCAATTTTTAAATACGTTCTCGTATAAAACACATTCTGCGATATTCATTCGTTGATATTCAGGCAATTTGTGCAATCGTAATAAAGGAACGAATTCATGGTATTTAAGCGCCGGGTGTTGGTAGTGTCTTCTTTTCAGTGTTAGTAAAATACTTTAACATGCAACTAAGCATTTGAAGCACAACAGCAAAACTAAATGAAAATTGTATTTACAGACACTTTTTCCACCTCTCAGACATAAACCCAAATATTTCAGCTAGTTAAAAACTAATACACGAACGGGATGATCAGTAATAAAGCGAATGGCAGGAGCGCCTTGTTCCATAACGCAATTAAACACTGCTCCGCTCCGCTCCAGGCCGCTCCGCTTGATGAATATCTTAGCACATTGCCACTCGCTAACGTTGTTATAGAATTATGGGCAAGTCGAGAACATCTGCATCTTGCAGCATTCTTATTGCCACTTTGTCCGACTCTTTAATTACTTATAATATGCAGGGTATGAACTAATTGTACAATATTGCGGCGCAGACAAGAAATTAGTAATAACGGGGAGTCGGAGGAATTAACTTACCCACTTTAATGATGTTTCTGCAACTACCACTTATTTGTATGATTGCGTTTGTGGTTTCAATATTCTTTCTGCAGGAATTAAAAATAATCTGTTAATCGTTAATGAGGTTAGAATGAAAATAAGCTACCTAAAGTGTTTTTTACTACCGCCGTTTTAGTGAGGTCGTAGCCTATGTATTATACGACCTTTCAGAACCAGAACATACCAAACAAAGAACCATGAATTACTATGATCAAATAATATATAAGAAGAAAATGGACAATTCATTAAAGAACTTACTTGTTAGAACTTTGAAGGGAAAGCCAAGAAAATGAGTAAATAAATTGTATAAAGAGTATCAACAGGAGTTATTCAGTAGATCTCCTTCAATCCGGGAATGTTTTGTATTCGCGCCATTCGCTCACTGCTTCGAAGAAAACTAATTAACAGAAGTTCATTACGGAGTTTATTTAGCCTCAGTTTAGTGTCCTACTGCCGATGCCGATGCCGAGATGTCTGTCGAAATATACAAAGAAAACGATAAAGTGGTGAAACTACCAAATGGACTGGAATTCATTACTGTAGTGTACAAAAATACAAACACACACACACACACTACAAAACTATTACCATAAAGGTTACCTGTAAGAAATTGCTCTTTAGCGATAAGACCGCCCATTGTGCGATTGTCAAACTGTAAATTTGGTGTACAATAAAGAATATTCTATTCTAACGTACATAATAGATGCATTAGGGAACAGACTTTGTAGGTCAATCACAAGTTCATCCTCTCAAACTAAATTTCTAAGTAAACAGAGATGTAACAGCGAATCTACTTATTAAATTTGACTGCAAGTAGAGAGGGCTGATGGACCGAATAATATGTTAAAAGTGACATGATTAGTTATTTTGATAAATAAAACATTGTACTAGTGACACACACTGAATGTAAACCTTTGAGAAATGTATTATTATGATTAAACGCGCTATAACGCCTGGCTTTACAGGGACGGGGGGTTTCAGAAGTCAGAGTTGCTAAGACAGTAAGTCGGTAGAATAACGAGCCGTTTACACTCGCACCTAGCCGATCCCTACATCTTGCGCAAAACACTAAATACCTCTTAAACTAACCTATTATAAATTCAATTACGAACTCAAGACGTAGACAATTTGCGGAGCGGGGCGTGCGCGGGGAAGGGGGCAGGGGTGTAACTAAACATATTGCGGGCCACTCGGGGCTAAGTCAGGGTAATCCGACCCGCTGCTCCTTTATTGTAAGGATATAAGTGAGCCACTGAAACTGAGAACTTACTCCACAATAGTCACTGTCACTATCGTCCGTCATAAAACTAAGATGGCGAACGATGTTAAGGATAGTGACTTGATAAATTTATCATGGCTTGAAGTGTATGGGCACATTATCGTAAGCCTAAAGTAGTTTATGTAAACAGCTGTGACCGAATTATTGTTATCAATTTATTATCCGTATTTATTTTAGTACAGAAATACAAGTTGCCTGTTGAAGGATGACAATTATGATTATGAGTCATGTTCGATCATTATGAAAAGGGAAAGTTTGTGGTGATTCAACCCATTCGGTGATTGTTTCTGGGAAATTGATTCAATGTGAATTGTTAGGCAAATACGGTACTCATTGAAACTACATCAAATATTCAAATCAAATCACGTTTGTTTTAGTGTTTCAGATGTGTAAAGTGTTTTGATACTTGAATTAGTTTAACTCTAAAAGAGTCACACTTTGGAATAGATAAGTGGTATTATAAAGAAAATTAAAGCATATTTAGTTTAATTGTGGGTTCTAGATTTAAAAAGTTGTGTGCTGTTAAGGTGCAACGGTGTTAAGTAAATTCTGATTTATATCTCGTTTTAACCATTTATTCAATAAAACAACTTAAAATAATTATGATTATAGGCTGTTAAGAGGTGGTTAACATCTTAAACCACCAAGACTGAAAGAGTTAAAAATAATTGCTGCAGTCTTCTTCTCTTCAATCACACGTGATATAGTGTGTGCGGAAAACTTTGTAGCTTTCTGATGGTATCAGTGCAAGCCAAGGACGAAAATTGAATTAACTTTCGGCAAAACTACTTAGTTATTTTGCACAGAACCTAAATTATTATTATCAATTCTATGTTTCTGCTGTAAACACATTAAATTACTTGTTTATTTGTAATTAATAAATAGTACGTAGTTTGCATCTATTTCGTCTAAGTCAGTAGTGTGAGTAGTGGTCCCCAAGATTTGGGCTTGCGCTTTGTGCGGCGCTGATAAAGGCAGAGCCGCGCCGCCGCTCCGCTTGTACTATCACTGTGTCACCGCACTCACCGCCTCGCCGCTAAACCACAGACAAACCTTTGTCCACCTCGCACTGCCCGCTATGTGACGAATATCTGGTTTAGGGCACATTCTGAGTGCCTGACGACAAACAATAAAAAATGATGCAGAAAGCATTTTTGCCACAAGCAAAAAACCTGATTGTTGTTTTTAAAGATAGCATGCTCTATGGTTACTCTTCTCACTATCTTGAAGGCTCACTTTTTTAGCAATGCCTTTGTAAAAGGGTAATAATTGTTTATTGTAGTTTGCAATTGTTGATCTGGAAATAAAGCGTATTTCCAAAACATTTTATTGATTGCTACAATATTTATTTTTCAAATTTTACTTCAAAATCATTGTCTTAGTATTTTCTGAACGTCAGAGTTTAGGTTCTACGCAAATATTGAACAAACAAGAGACACGTGGATGAAACAATAGTCGTTCAATGAATTACAAAGTTTGTTTGTTGTTTGAAACTGTTTCGTTGTCATTATCTCGTTGGAAATCCATTCTCCTTTGGTGGTCAATGGCTGCTAATAAAGAAGCTAATGTTTTGTATTTTGTTTGTTTCAGGTAAGCCTTTGTGATATCTTGAAAGATTCCATTATGAAGCTAATTATGTAAGTGCATCGATCTACTTTCGTGTATTTTATTACATAATACGGATTCATCACAACTTGTATGACATACATCACTTTTGTTCTTATGTAGCCACATGTAATATCGCTCAACATTTTTTCATTAAACTTCAATTCCCCAACTTCGATAACACGTCCGGCAATACTACGGCTTACCACCACATTGCATCATAATAATATCTATTTATGAAAGAAATCTCAACCGAACACACAAAGGCTTTGACTGTTAATATCCTAGCATTGTTAGCGAGAGCAGAGTGGCACAATGCCGCGGTGTTGTGACAGCGCGCGTGGATTACCGCCCTAATGCCGCGTGTGGCGACCGCCACCGACCGACACCGGTGACACCCGCGCACCGCCATTGTCTCGTATGTACAATGCGAATATTGTGCGTAATGTGACACTCGGATATCGAAAGGTGGTTCTAAAGGCTGGTATTCATACCTGCAATTGTTAATACCGCAACGTTATTTTAATGTCAATATAACAATTTATTTAAAAATAAATAAAATAATAATAATGTATTGAAATCATGTCTATATTAATTTAAGTTTAAATTTAAATAATCAAAATGAAATATGAGCATCGTTGTTAAGATTTATCATTTTACAGACTACCCAATAGAATTCAACACGGAACAATAATGTCACTGTTTTGATGTGACACCGGTGCAGATAAGCTGCTAGCATACGCATGGTGACCGCACGTGTGGTTCCCTGGCCTTACAGCTCTGAAGCGGTGCATTGCAACTATTGCGGCAAACGCCATGCTCGTTGTCATCTATGCGACACTTGCGCACATTGTGCATGGTGCATACAGATCCTGTGTTACCTACGCACGCAGTCTGTTTGCAGTCGCATGCTTTGTGTGAGGATTACCTACGTAAGCCCGGATTAAGGAACGATTTAAAACTGAATGCTTGTTTGAAAATCACAGATGACTAAATAATGAAACGACTAGCGTTTGTGTTTCTATCAGACATGGTTGATACATACTGAACTGTACAAAATAAAATGTAGCCAATTCAAGGTCCAGTTAAGTAAAAACGATAAAATACTAAATACCAGTAGGTGTAAACGATGTTTTCATAAACTCGAATGAAGCAAGCGTCCTGTACCACTTGCAGTGCCATTTTCGCCCACCGACTGCATTCATTTCTAATCGAATCATTATCGCAGGACGTCATCCAGATAACAGCGTCACATTCTAGACCATACGACAATCATTTGACGAGTAAAACAATATATTTGCAAAGACCGTCTAGTTCTGTCCACTTAAAATGATATGGTCATGAATATAGAAAATATACACTCCTTTATGAGAGCAACACCGATGACTCGATTTTGATCATAGCTGACCACATGAAACAAGTCCTAGATGTCCACGTAAGGACAATAGTTCATTACATCTGTTCAGGAAGTACTCGATGTCATGCACGAATACTAGATTTGAATACATCTCAATCGCTTGAATAGTCCTGATTCATGTTTCCATGGATCGTAATAAGATCGTCGCGGCAACCTGACACGCCAGCTTTAAGCGTTCTATCCTATAAGACTTCGAGAACTGAGCCCTTGGTAATATGAATTCACATCTCTAATTTGCGTGGAATGTATGTAACTAAATATGTTCATTGATTTAATCTTAAAAGTTTTATCATAAATTGTATAATATATTAATAATACTAGCAGTATTTTAAATGCAATTCTAGACCTGGATATCATCGATTAATAGTATTGTTGTTAATCTACTTTGGATCACACTTTTGCCGCAAAAAATATCATCATTTTGTTGATATTTTTTTTTCATAATGTCATATTCCACCCAAAAATAGCTGAAATAAAGTATAGCACTTTATTTTGGTAGATAATCATTTTTCCATCCTCAATAATATCATCTGGTGAACAAATAGGAGTTTATTCTTTACAATAACAGCTATACTTGTGCGTATCGCTTTACGCCATTATGCCATTACGGTAGTGGTGTGACAAATACCAATATTCGTATTTGCCGAATAACTAAATAATATCCGAACAAAAATGTTTTAGTGCAAAGAACTTGACTTCACAATTAGAACATTGAGATTGAAGGATGCAAATATTTATGTTGTTGGATTAAAGTTCTTACCCACAAAAATGAAACAAATTTGCTTTTGTAAGTAAATGAGTCATCAATCCCATTATTTTGTTGAAAGATATAATTATCTCGTTTGTTGCTTGATTTAACTCTTGTCATTTTTAAACATTATGGTTGGACTGGATAGCCTTAAGGTTGTATTTTGTTAAAAAACATTGTTAACATACAAAAAAGTATTTTATCCATGTAAAAATATGTGTCTTGACTACTCGTATTCGTATTCATAGTATTCGTTCCATCACTACGTCACATCACATGATCAAAATAACATCGTATCAGGTGGATCTTCCCACGCCTCCAGAATATAACAAATAAAGTAAATATGTTATATTATACTCTCAACCCTGCCATGTACTTACTGCCAGCTTAGTAACCTGAGATCTTTAATGTTGTGCGTCGCGTAAAATGTGAATTGTATTTCATATAACCTACAAGCAAGATATTGGTATACTTTAGGATACACCTATGAAAACTGAGCAAGAATAAAAATTAATATTTGCTGATAGAGAGAGAGAGAGAGAGAACAAGCTAAAAGGAAGAAGCATTACCATCCCAATACCTCCTTTTTCTATTATTTCTGTGGTTTACCTGTGGTTAATTGTGAGTTAGACATAGAAATTAATTTACACATAATGCATTATGTTGTATTCCTAAGATCATCTTAAAACATCTCTTGCCAGGTATTAATTGGGACTGAGACTCGACTGCTTCATACCGCCATACGTCGCAATATAGGAATACCGATTAAATGCTGTGCCTACAAATAACGAAAATAAATGACCAATAGATAATGTTATCACAAGCGCTCAACCAGAATCGGAAAAGCATAAACTATGTTGATACGACAGAGCATTAAATAACACGAACATAATAAAGATCACAACCGTTCTTCAGATCGTTGAATACAGCAACATCGTCGGTCCTATAAATAATAAATATTAGAACATCGGTACGGCACATTCATCAAATAGATTTACTGGCAGTATCGACGTCTTAGCTTGTAATGAACTCGCTGAAAGATGAACACCATGAAAATATGAGCTATAAATATATTATTATCGTAACTGAAGACAAGAATTGAATATTATAATAACATTTAATTTTTTAACCACGTCTTTAGAATATAGTCATGTGAACCTTTTGATGGTAAAGTGGCTAAGATCGTTTAGTTAAAGACTTCATCGAAAGTACATTATGGTTAAATCTCATTAACTAACATAGTATAGTGCAAGAAAAATAGTTATAGGTGAAACGGCTCCCTCTCTTCAGTTTATTCACAAAAGCCCTATCACCATATTAAGAGATACGTCTTTTTTTATTTCTTATGCATGAGGAGTTTGAAATACATCATCCAGTGCGTAAATCTAGATTCACAACACTATGTCACAGCTGAAACGATGTAGAGCGTGAATCCGCCGATACGTCACCCGCTCACCAGTCCATTCGCAGCTGTCAAATATGATTGATTTACATAAAACCCACATAAATGCTACCAGAATTGCACAACTCTCATTGAACGACGAATAGGAACGAACTTTGTGTCGAACAAACGAGCATCCCTTATCTCCCTCAGAGTAGCGACTTCATTACTCGATGCCAACTGCTGCCAGCTAAACCTCTCTTTTATTATATTACAATTATCTTCATCACTTTCTCTCTTACGCTTTCGTCTTATAAGTCTATCTCGTTCTCGGGTTCATCAGTAATGAATGGGTATTAGTGTATGTTATTATTGACCGTCTTTTCGTCGTCCCCCGAGTAATCGCGCTGGAGCTTTGTGTGTTTAGCTATTAATGTTAGATTAACGACAAATCTACGACTGCCACTTACCACTGCAATACAATACAGCTTTGTTCCATTCCTTAATGTTATTAAGATTGATGACTTGTTTGTTTCATAAACTCTTGGAGAACAATAGTATTAGCAATGAAATGATATGAAATCCACTAACAAATGGGACACAAAGTTGTCCAATATCCCGCAACCTAAATCTTTTATTGTGGAGCTTAAGCGTTTTGCTGACCGAAGTTTTCCGGAGCCTAAACTGGGCTTACTGGAATCCTAGGGCAGAAACTTATAACGAAGTGGTTTAGGCCTTATCTCTGAATGAGTAAGCCCTTTTTGACTGGTAACGTAATACGCGGTACTGATAATTTTCAGAGAAAAAATACAGTTTGTGAGTATCCATTGGGCCTCACTAGGAGAGCCAGTCCGGTGGGTGCCTATTACGGTTATAATAGATGATTAACAAGTGCTCGGTCGACATCATAAAGCTTATAGAGTATGTCAAATAGTGTTTTTTATATAAATAACAATATTGATATATTAATATACAGGCTATGCTAATATATAAACATATATAATCTTACTAGCTGACCCGGCAGACTTTGTACTGCCTAAATGGATTAGTAGACCTAAACTTTTGTTAAAATTAAATTAAAAAAAACAAAAGAAATTCGTAATTTATAAAAAAAAGGCTCGGTTTTTCTCAATCCACATAAAATAATCTGATAGATAGTTAACAACTTTTATTTTTATTCATCTTTTAAACCTTCTCTGTACTTCCACAAATAATTCAAAACCAAAATTAGCCAAATCGGTCCAGCCGCTCTCGAGTTTTAGCGAGACACACGAACAGCTATTCATTTATATATTTATTTATTTATTTATTATACACTTTATTGTGTACACCTGGAGTTTGCAATATTAACTTATTTCTAGTGATAACAGTACAATGGGCGGCCTTATCACTAATAGTGATTTCTGCCAGGCAACCTTAGGATGGAAATAAGTTTAGAATTTGGCGTAGTTGTTTGTGTACAAGAAAAATATATATACGAAAAAAAAAAAAAAATATATATATATAGTTGTAATAAAATATATAAAAGTATATAAACTAAATACATGTTTAAAATAAATACATACGGTATAACAATATACTTAACATATATTACAAAATATTAATGTTATCATGAACATAATTATAACAACAAATAAATTTTATGATATTTAAAAAAAAATAAAAAATTTGAATAGTAGTAGACATCACATAGAGAGGAATTGAAGTAAAAACGACTAATTTGAAGATAAAAAGTGCTCCTTGACCAATAATTTAAAAATAGGTAGTGACTTGGCACGGCTGGTAACGCATTCCTCAGACGTATAATCAAATTTTATATATCTTATCTTATATATATTATATATAAGATAAGATATATAAAATTCTCGTGTCACAATGTTAGTTACCTTACTCCTCCGAAACGGCTTTAATGATTTTTAACAATTTTTTTATGCATATTCAGTAGGTCTGAGAATCGGCTACCATCTATTTTTCATACCCCTAAGTGATAAGGGTTGTACACCCTTAACATTTTTTTTAAATTTTTGGACAGCATTTTTCTATAATGTGGCAGTTATAAAGCTAGTTGTATTATAATAATTACATAAATATAAAATGGTACTAAGTGTTATAATGGTATGGATTACCAGTTACCTAGATTAAATGTGTGAGAAGACTCTTATTCTGATTATAGCACAGTGTAAGAAGCCACACTGTGATTTTCACTTCTGCCACCCTTACAGGGCACTCCTTAATTTCGCAAAAAATACTCATTAATTATTTAAGAAGTGGTCTATGAATAGACTTAATTCTCTGGCGAAAGGCGTGCTAATTTTGGGAACCTTGATTTTATAGATTCGACGTTTAAGGAGGTGTGGGTGCTAATAGTAATTAATACTTAAATCATAGTAAACTTCGACGTGGAAACTTATTACCTTACATGGTTTTTATTCGTCGTGTTGATGGCTGAGTCAAATTTTATTTGACTTGCCATCGTGGTTAAAGGATAAGCCAATTCGCTTTGGAGAACTCGCGAATTGCCCAGGGTGCGCCGGACGTGGGGAATCGTTGTGTACGTCACTCTGGAAGGCTCCTTTCATGCATCCCACCTTACATGATAATAATAAAAGATTGAATGATGGAATCTAAGATTCGTCCACCTCAGACCACCCAGCCGATGGACAATTCAAGGTGGTTCAAGCAGGAGCAACAACAACAATTGAATCTATTGTGATGTTATCTAAGTCGGTATGAACGCCTCCGCCTACGCATATCCAATATTATATTCAAAGTATTAATGCTTACAATCTATTAAACCGTAACAAGGCTGATGTTTTTTTTATTGTATCCAATCTTATATCACGTTTGCAAAACCTAAATAAATAAATTATTGAGATAATAATATCCAAAAGGGCAGGAAATACTTAGGTATCTACATAGGGAGCTTAGAAACTTACTTAGTTACCATTAGTTTGTTCCATCACTCGGTGGGATTCTATATCCCAAACATAAACTATCACTATACTTCCCTTCCTGTCCAAAGTCTTGGAACGCCTTATCCACACACAATTTAATAGTTTCCTTACCAAAAATAATCTCCTTAATCCCTTCCAATCCGGTTTCCGCCCAGGCCATAGCACCACAACTACCTTGGTTCATATTACGGAAGATATCAGGTCTGGTATGGAGGAAGGTAATCTGACAGTCATGTCCTTGCTTGATTTCAGCAATGCCTTCAATACCGTCGACTTTGAGGTTCTGCTCAACATATTGCGCTCTCTTAATGTATCTCCAATAGCAGTCGACTGGTTTCGTAATTACCTGCATGGCCGCCGTCAGTGTGTTTGTATCGAGGAGACTATGTCCTCTTGGTGCCTGACCACTGCCGGTGTGCCTCAGGGTAGCGTTTTATCTCCTCTACTCTTTGCGGTTTTTATAAACTCAATCACTTCTCAACTTACTTCTTCCTACCACCTTTATGCTGACGACCTCCAAATTTACTCTCAAGCTCCTTTAGATAAACTGCCTGACGCCGTGAGGGAAATTAACGATGACTTAGTCAAGATCTGCAGCTGGAGTAAGTCTTATGGCTTACTCATTAATCCGACGAAGACTCAGGCGATGGTTGTCGGCAGCCCTAGGTTAATATCTCGAATAGATTGGTCGCTTTTGCCTTCTGTTTCTTGTGAAGGAACCACTATTCCGTACAGCGATAAAGTCAAAAACCTAGGCATATTTATCGACAGACGTTTATCCTGGGGTCCTCAACTCCAAGAACTCAGTCGTAAAATGTTTGCTTCGGGGGGGTCCCTGCGAAGATTACGCAATTTTCTTCCTATAGCTACGAAAACTACGCTAGTGCAGTCCCTTCTATTTCCTATCCTTGATTATGCGGATGCCAGTTATCTAGACCTCACCGAAGACCAACTTAATAAACTTGAGCGCCTCCAAAATTTTTGTATAAGATTTATATTTGGTTTGCGCAAATATGATCATGTTTCTGCTTTTCATGTTAAGCTCAAGTGGTTACCCATACGCCTTCGCCGGAATGCTCATATACTGTCCCTTTTGTATAATATTTTATTTAACCCGTTAACACCCCTTTACCTTAAAAAACGTTTTAGTTATGTGCATGACACCCACACGAAGTTTTTAAGATCATCCGAGAACCAAAGATTAAAAATGCCTGAACATTCCACAAAATTTATGGACAAGGCCTTTTCAGTTCAAGCTGTCAGATTGTGGAATGCGCTGCCGGCTAATGTAAGAGGTGCAAAATCACTGCCAGTTTTCAAGAAAATGTTACATGAACACTACCTGTCTACAATTAAATGATATCCCTACAGTTTATTGCTTTATTTATATGTGATGTTTCACTAATTATGCTACACATTTATATTTATTTTTGAAATATTATATCTATTACCATTATTTATATCATATTGTTATGTATTTATATAAGTACTATTTATTTATATATGTATTAGTACAGTATTACTATATTTTATTAATTATGTGTAATTTGATCAACTATGTATTATTAAAAATATTAAACAGTTTAATTTTTAATTTTTAAGTTATTCTCATCTTTATACACCGCGCGCTCCCCTAAATTCACACTTGTTAAATTCTTTCCATCCAATGGTTGCCTGGAAGAAATTGCCACAAGGCGATAAGGCCGCCACTTGTATAACCATTCTGTGTAAATATCTTATGTTATTATTTTCTATTGTTTTGTGTTTGGTGTACAATAAAGAGTTTTATTATTATTATTATTATAAACAAAATAAAAATGTCTGAATTTATGAGTTTACGTGCATTTTTGAACATTAATTTCAATTAGCCAACAGAACATTTCTCATTTATTTTATCTTACGACTGAAGCTGTTCAACCGTTATTGGTTATTAATCTTCAGGTCATCTTTCATCTTCATTGTATTTATTGAACGTTATGTAAGACGATATTTAACACCCAGTACTTAGCTATTGATTGATTTACTGGACAAACCATAACAGTCGAGATGATATCTCTGTATGAGTAATAAGTGCGGATGCCACCACTAGTGGTTCTAACGGACACTTGTATTGGAATAAATCATGTACAGATGTTGTAACTACCTGTTGCTGGCAGAACACATAGCAGGTTGTTTGTTATTTCTTGCAGCTAGATTTTGTCGTTGTTACTTAAAAGTTAAAAAAGTAGATTTTCTTAAAAATAATGTATTTTTATTCCCCAGGGATGAGCTTCACCTAGCGTTAACCTAATATTATTGATTTATTACTTATGTTAAATTGATTGAGACTCTTGTTTTTAAAGCAGTTAACTATATTATAGTTCGTAATCGCAGAATCACCTTTTTTTAACTATCTCAATACCAGTTTTCATTAATTTTTGGGTCATTGGTTTAGCTAAATAATATGAAAGACAGAGTTACACATTTATGATATTAGTAACTAAAATAGGTATGTTAATTCCAAAGCTGCGCTGTCTAGTTCACTATCCTTATTTTACCATCTCGATCAAAATCACATACATTTCCCTTGATGTCTTGTCAGGACATCCGTCTCAAATACTAAGTTATTCGTTCAGTTTGCAACAAGTTATAATCATGGCTTTCCAGCACTGTCATTAGTCGCTACTGTAGAGTACTGTAGAGGCGTGCAGAGCAGCCACACTCTAGCATTATGTCTAATACTTTAATTGCAATATTGCAACTGAGGGAACCACTCTTATACTAAGTACTTATTCATGCTAATAACTATTTTCCTTGAATGAGCCTAGAATATGAAAACTATACTTTTCTTTGTATCGACAGAGTAGGAGACCGTATACATTAGCAAATAATTTTTAATCTACCTGCCTCTAAACTCGTTCCCTGACAAAAGAAGCTAAGAGTTGTAGCTAGAAATACATAACATGACATGGTCTTTACTCTTTACCAAGGCCTCGTCTGTGTGATCTAGGACGCTAGCTCATTATAATAATATTATCTATTACTAGCGACCCGCCCCGGCTTCGCACGGGTACAATGCTGATACTAAATACACTACAGAAAAACTGTGAACGTTGTATATAAAAACACAGCGGCCCGCTCCGGATTCGCACGGGTATATAATATATAGCCTATATCACTCACTGAAAAAATTATTGAAATAGATCCAGTAGTTTTGATTTATTAATTACTGCCCGTGGCCCGCACGCGTTATATTTGGAGTAAAACAATTCCCCTTTCCTTAAACCATGAAGATTTCCTGCTATCTTTGGAATATTCATACACAACATTTTTACTTATTTACTTTTTACATTTCTCAGCTCTATATCTATCCCGAAGCTGACTGAGTCGAGCCTCACGCTCTACTGACGATTCTCTGTCCCTCTGAACAGGCTCGCTCCCGCCGCCCCGACCGACCGGTACCGCCGCAAACGCTACGTCCCACAATTTTTAAATCTGTAATATCTTCGAAAATATTCATTTGAATCACATGCTGTAAAGGGCAATTTTGATCTACATGAAATGCACAACGTATTTAATTTATTTAATTGGATAAGGAATGATACTGTATCGTTTAAAATAGCTTGGTAAATAACCCATATTTTTTTTGTAATATGTAAAAGATAAAAATGGTTACTGTGGATTATCCTTAGGAGATAAACATATGCTGTCGCGGACTTTTTTATTTATCTTTTTAAGATATACAATTCCGTAGTACATAAATTTGATCTATCTCGTAAGGTTTAGCCAGCGTTTGCAATGTAAGCGCAGAAAAATATGTTTGTTACGACATCATATTACAAATCTTTAAATTTCTCGGAGTTCTCTACTATAGTATGCATGTATTATACATAAAAACCATCCTCTTGAATCACTCTATTCATTAAAAAAAACCGCAACAAAATCTGTTGCGTAGTTTTAAAGATCTAAGCGTACATAGGGACATAGGGACAGAAAAAGCGACTTTGTTTTATACTATGTAGTGATAGTCCCTTAAGAGCTTGTCCATCAGTGGGTCACTCAGAAATAACTAGTCTCACATTCCTGGCAGTAAAAGAGACTACGTTTCATGATCTCATTAACTTCTGTTTCTACCAGAGTTAATTCATTTCCATTAACGCCAGCCTTTTATAACACAACTGACTGATTTACGATTCATGTAGGGCTATCGCAGATGATACCGTTTTGATAGTAAATGTATCTATTGAAACTATTTGTCGCAAAATTTTAGGCAGTTTTCATCAAAGCTTTTAGTAAAGGCATTTACTGTATCAAGTGATGCCCACAATATAGTCGTTCGTCGTAGCATTTCTTTTGCAATATTTTGTGAGCGTATTTTATTATAATTTTTTTTTATACTCCGCCTGCAGTGAAGGAACGTGTAGTCCACCTGGTGTTAAGTGGGGACATCAACAATCGACAAACACAGATTGTAGAAGTGCGATATGGTTATTACTGTGTTATGCCAGTAATTTCAAGACCTGATCTCACCACCAATCCGGAACACAGTAATGCAAACTTCTTTTTGGCGGCAGGTTAAAGGTGAGACGGTGGTGCTACCGCCCTCGAGCTTGTTCACAAGACACCACCAGAAAAAATTTATAAAGTTTGCAGTTAGTGTCAGTAATGTAAGCAATAATATCAATTTATCAATTAATAAAACTTTTAAATGTTGATTGCCGATCATGTTATTGAAAGGTTAAATTATTTGAGCAAGCCTTTAGCACATTAAAGTAGTCGTTAAGATAATTATTGTGGCGCGTAATGGCGACGAATTAACGATACATTTTAATTTGCAAATAAATTACTTCGCGCGAACGTGCGCACTGTCATTAATTATAAAATAATTTAAAACTACATGCCTTCGTGACAATTGATTCTTTTTAAAAAGGTGTGAGATATTTTGAGTCTAAATATCAGAATTCGTTATTTGTCGGTAGATGTCCTTTTTTATTATTATTATTACAATTTCTTTTTATCAAACACCCCTACAATACCGTGATGTCTATCAGATAAATTAATTACGCGAATAATAAATCTTAATACAGTAAGTTTACTAGAAAGTCTGGCTGACTGCAGGTGTAGTCACTATACGATATATTACCGGTGTATGTAATTATCGGCATCTCTCTGCTGTGATGACACCGGCGATATGAAGACATTCCTGCTGCACCACGCCTTTTTAGACTCAAGACTATCCACAATGGTACGAGGGACAGGCGGAAGCGAGAAAATATACTAAAAACTGGCCAAGTGCGAGTCGGACTCGTAGGGTTCCGTACAACAATACATCTAAATTAATGTTTTTCTTTATTCTTTATTATATTGGAGTTGATTGAATGAACGGTAAAATGTGGTTTACGATTTATAACGTATTAAAAAAAATTAATTATTAGATCTCGTTCAAACCAATTTTCGGTGGAAGTTTGCATGGTAATGTACATCATATATTATTTTTACATTTATCATTCCCTTATTTTAGATTTTATTAAATTTGGCTAATCAAATTATCAAATAATTTATATTTTATTGCTTTGAACCAGAAGTTCACTTCGAGATCAATAACTTTCACAATAAAACTCAATATACGAATGTCTAAATAATTCAGACACATAATTACCAGTCGTACAAGATAATTATATAATCCATTAACATACCAAACACTCGTATTTACAGTGGTATTGCAATAAACGTAACCGATTCAATTTAAACGGTATTATATATTAAATAACACAATAGCTGCCTCATTATGGAGATACGACAAATTAAATAGGTACGTGCTAATATCACTCGATAAATCTGTTTTACACGGGTTTCGTGGCCACCATTGGCGCCGGTTAATTATGCTAATGTAATTCCAATTACTGACTAAATGGTTTAAATACTAACTAATGCTTTAGACAATATTTTGTTGTAAGTCCTAACTGGGCCAACATTAAAGAGACACCGTGTCTATAAAGGATAACAAATCAAACTATTTTATTTATTTTTTTGTATTATTAGTATTAAATTACAAAATACAAACAATTACATATAATATTCGGCTCAATTTAGGACCGAATTAAGTAAAAGTACTTAAGGAGGACAGGGTGTGACGCCTTACGAATCAGCTAGTTTGTAATAAATAAGTATTAACTAAAAAATGTTTGCGGCAAAATGTGGTTAGACTTAAGTGTTTACTTGGTGACATCGCAACCTGCTCATAACTTACACCAAGACAACATCTTTGCTTGCACCGACCATTTCTTTCGCCGTTTACAAACGATTAATATTGTATGAACACTACGACTAATATGAACGACTTTGCGATTAATCGCGAGGAAACGACTCGATGCTAATGTATGGAAAGCGTTGATTGCGACAAGTCGTTGCGACAGTTGTATATTATAGTGACAACACCGTTACGGCTTAGATGGGTTTATTATGAACATTGCTTTCCGTATACATTTTATTTCGATATATATGGGAAGTGTTTAGTTGTCAAAGTTGTTCAAGCGCCTCCTGGGGCCTATGAAAATAAATGATTTGAATTTGAATTTGAATTTGAAAGAAAAATGCCTCTTACGATAAATATATTTATCATAAGAGGCATTTTTAAATATTACATTTTTCTGTGCCGAAAGCAGAGTGTGAAATAATCTTTAATTAGGTAAATGAAAACCTGCAGGTAATCCAATTTCCAACCTGGTATAATTTAGTTTCCAAATTAGACTGAAAAACAGTAGTATAAAGGCAAATTAAATTATGTTTTGAACATAAAAATTCCCTTGTTCTCGTTCCCAAACAGCCTACTATCTCTTAATTGACTAATTAAAGAAATTGTCATTTAAACATTTGAATTAAAGAAAGAAAGAACCAAAGAGTAAAAACGGAATCCTGTTACTGAGACTTCGCTGTCTGTCTGTTCGTCTTTCACCAGGCTGTATCTCATGATCCGCGATATCTAGACAGTTGAAATTTTTACAGAAGCTGTATAATTGTTGCCGCTATAACAAAATATACTAATAACCAAAAAAAAATAAGCACTCTCAGGCATGCAGGTTTCCTCAAAATGTTTTCCTTCACCGTTAGCGAGTGAAAATGTATATGATAAATACACACATTAATTGACAGAGGTTTAGGTTCGAACCCGAGACCTTTCACTTCGCAGTAGCTGCTTGAATTGTATATTTACTTTAAAAATAAATAATTAAACTAAAATATATATTTTTTTAAATATACACAGCAGACTCCGACAGAGTCCGACTCGCACTTAGCCGGGTTTTTTTTCTAATAAAGTTAATGTTCAAAAATAGGATCAATGTGAAATGCGGTGTTGTACGCCTCTGCCACACCCTTCTGAGTAATATTATAGAGATGTTATGTTATTTTATATTATGTTAATGTTCAAATAAAAATATATATTATCTAGAAATTAACTGAAAAAATACAATGTTAAATAAAGATTTAACATTGTGTTGTTTTAGTTAATTTCTAGGATAATACAAACCTAATTGAAGAAAAATAAATTAATAATCGGTAAACAAATGTGCTTCTCATGTTCCGTCTTTAGAAATTGGATTGCTCCAACATGATTAATTAAATGAGCCCGTTGCGTTGTAGTTACTATCTTAAAGACACAATGGCAGCAGATAAGCAACGCTGATGTTACTTAAGTTACATGACTTTAAATCTGACGGTAACACGAGCCTCGGCTACTTAAAACTTGAGCATTATATTCTTACTAATTACCCCGACCATCTACGCAGTAAATCGGTATTTTTTTTTTTATTTATACGAATAATTACTACAACTAAACTAGTTACTACATACAGCCCATGGCTATCGATAGTATTTAGACATGTGTCGATTTATGTGACGGCCTGATCTAGCCTCCAAACCGGAACATGGTTGTGCAAGCACTATTATTTTGCGGCAGGTTAAAGGTGGGCGGTGGTGCTGCCGCCCTCGAGCTCTACCACTATCAAAATATTTATATTACGACAGTCTATATGAAGAGAATAGCCACTAAACACATTGAATTGATATGCAACAACACAAATCATCATGCTCTGCCATCGAACCTATGACCCGCACGATTACCGACATTATAATAATGACGTTTGCAGAACGTGACAGCTTGCCTATAGCAAATGTCACGCTCACGGAGAGCTGAGCCTCCTGCCCTCTAGCGATTTGATGCTTGTACTATTATGTACGGTAGAGAATACAATGTATAATAATTATGTCGCAAGATGATGTGATAAAATGAATTTTCGCTAAACATGTATAAAATAGACAGTGGTTACGTCAATAAGAGTTTTCCCCATAGAAATCTTAATAATAAGGCAATAGAAATGTCAAAGACGCGTGACCTTGTCGCCGCGCATCTGTCTAGTCAAACACAAGTGCGAGTTGAGGAATTGTCGTCTTAATGTCATCGCAAAAAGAATAATTTTGTTTGCAGGAATACAAGCGCATGAGTCTAATCGAACACAAGTGCGAGTTGAGGAATTGTCGTCTTAATGTCATCGCCAAAAAGAATAATTTTGTTTGCAGGAATACAAAAAGTGGTATTTGAAAAACGGCGACATGCGTCCCAGTGTTAAAAGATAGTCGATAGCATTTCTATTGACTAGTTATTAAGATTTCTATGGTTTTCCCGTAAACTAATACTGAATCTTTTGATCTACTAAAGCAACTTGTACTTTGAGAAAATGCATACTCTAATTACAAATGATTAAAGCTCTGCACTCGGAACTGACTTAGCGGTAAGATTATTATTATTAAGTGTAAGTTAAAGCTTTACACTTATTTTAATTTGACGTAGCTGCGTACTCGATTTAGTTTGTCCGTTTAGATCCCATTATTTCAAGTATTTATCTTATTGATTGACATAGCTTCTGTCACAGGATTTATAGTGCTCAAAACATAACATCATGCATATATTTTCCTATAGAGTATGGCAGATATGTACAACATCCACATTTTACTATCGCCATCCACCGTATACTATTTTAACTCCGTACTGCTCTTGAGAATTGAGAATTTCCTGATGGAATAAATCCAAAAAACCACTTTTGTACGACCCAGGAACCAAAGCTCGCAGTAAGAGAGGCCGCATACGCTAACCACTAGTGACTGGACCAACGAGGCAGTCACAGTGTCCAATATTGAACTTTTCTCGCGACTCAAAAGCTCTCCGTTCGAACTAATCGGATAATGGATAATCCAGGATAGAGCGTAGAGTCGAAAAGTGCTAAAAGGACTCTATCGATTCATTAGCACAGGTACTTTACATTTTCATCCTGCAGTAAGTAAGTGAGAGTGCTCCAGCGTCAGCTTTACTTCTCTAGCTTATTCACTTATTCTATGCTAAATAGATTCTCTTTTTCCTTTCACATAAATGTATTCGCCTTTTCAAACGAGTTCTAATACTAAGATTTTTTTATTTCAAATTAAACTGAAAGCGATTTTGCTATTCAATGAAATACGTCTTCTGTAGCTACAAATAGTAATTATTTACTATATATTACAGAGAGAACACAAGATTTCATGAAAAATATAGTATAGTGCCACGTAATTCTATTTAAATAGGTGCCCATACATTTAACTCGTTAGCAACTATTCGTATTCAAAGCAATTTGTTTCATATTGCAATGTTATGATAGGGTGCGCTGATTGCCGAAGTTTGTAGAACCGACTTGTTGCTAGCTTTGCCGACAGTTTAAACTATTGGAGAATTATGCTATTAAATGTATATTATTATGTACTACGCAAAAACAATGAAGTAATCGTTATCTATGTGTAGTTCTTGCATTTCACGAATGCAGTTGCGATTACCATTGGTTTTCGCTTGTAGTTGAAGTGTTCATGTACTTACCACGTAGGTACAAAACCTACAAATCTCCCCACTAATCTAGCAAAATTGTGTGTTTTCAACGGAGTGTGTTACTCTCGAGCATTTCGTCAATTTGGTCTCATACACGTGTACAGGTTCAAGCTAATCACACCCAACTGCCTTTATGGATTGCAAGAACTATATAATTAATTTAAGGGTAGTTCCACCAGAGTCAAATTAAAGTTTATTGAGTAATTAAAATATAAATGTAACACAACTTAAATAAATTTGGACGACCGGATGGATGAGTGGGTAGTGTACCTGCATGCGACACCGAGGTTGCGAATTCGATTCCCGCTTAAGACAAATCTTTGTGTGCATGAACATGAGGGTTTGTCTTAGTCTGGGTGTTTCTATGCATAATAAGTATGTATTGACAAAAGAAAACTATATTATGTATTAGTAGTTATTCTTTTATTATTATATTACATTGTGTGTAAGTTGTGAGATATTATTAATTAATTTATTTAAATCAAACTCAGCTGTCATGTTTATTTGTCTACATCAAATTATTACTATGATTAACTTTACTTGTAGTTGGTGACACAGGCTTTTAATCACATTCATCCGATATTATTGATTAATTGATGCAACTAGTTTCTCGGAGACACACTTCCCACCCAAGGGTTCAAGACCGGTAGAGAAATCAGTAAACTATTTACAAGGCAGCAATATTAGAAACCACATATTATACAGGGTAATTTTAAAAATACTGAAAACATCTAAGGGATTGTTCCTTTACTAGAGAATAAACGGGTTACTCACGTATTATTATCGGGATATTGCCGACCGGTTTCTATATTTCATTAAGGAAATATTTTCATCAGGGCTGTGAGTGCAGTACGCTCGGTCACAGCCCTGATGAAAATATTTATTTATTATTAATAGTATGATTGTTCCTTTAATATATCCATCTAAATATATATAAAAACAATCTTTGCTGCAACGTTTTTAAGAAGTTATTATAAGGGTTGTTAGACATCTAAATCGGTGTAATAACAGGCAACGGTAAAATAGCGCATAGGTCTGCTCTTATTGCCACTTTTTTATCGTTAAATGCATCAATCGATTTACGTGTAACACCCATGGTGTCATTGTCTGTAAATGTACAACTAACATGGAAAACTCAGATGTAATTTTTAAGAAAGCTATAAAATATCTGTGCTTATTGGTATCAATTTACATTCACTTCGCATCCGTTTTCAAAAAATCACATATTGAATTAAACATCATAAAACAAAAGTAATTCAAAATATTGAACATTAGAATACACGCCCCGTAAGAGTTTATTTGTTATGAAATGACCCTGTGTATCCGTAGTTCTGTAAGTACTCGTACGATGCAAGTCTTGTCTCTACAGTTATAGAGCTCGGGGCTAATAGTACGAGAGCCCACGACCAAAATTTTTGTCTCATAGCAATACGGCCAAAACCGCATCAAATCGATAGATACGATTATCCTGAACTCGAAAATACCAATATCAGACATTTTCCGCGTAGCGTTTGATCTGACCGAATTTTCAAAATTGTCAAAGAATTTTACCGAACTGCATCATAGCAATATGTCTGATTTGCAGACTGTAGTTGAATGATAGTTCTGAGATACCGGAAACATATTTTTCAGACGTTAGTGGTGTAGCGCAAACCCGTAAAATCACTTAAAAAAATTAAAAATGAGACAAAAAAAATGTCTCATAGCAATACGTCTGAAAATCTTTTTTATTAGTAAATTTTGGTTATTTGATGCGAACAAAACAATTTTCAGACGGAAATGTGAACGCATTAAATTTTGAGACCGTTTTGAAAATGTTAACAAATTTTACCGATCGGTATCATAGCAATATGTCTGAAAATTGTTAGACATGATAAAATAAGTTGTCCACATGTGCAAAAAATTTATATCAGACGAATTAAGTGTAGCACCTTCTCTATCAGACAACTTTTCGATACTCAGATATCATTTAAAAATCGTATTGAGGCATCTTGAATTTTCTGTTACAAACCAATGAATACGTTGCGACCCTGAATTTATTAGATGATAATTAACAAAGAATTTACCCGAAACCGTAACATTGAAGTTGAAGGACTGAAATAAATCGCACAAAAGAAAGCTGGCGAGTGAGCTGTATAATAGTAAGAAAGGGGCAGGAGCGTAACAAGCGCTGAGGCTGTTGAAATTAAATACTGATTGATTTGATAGTTTTGGTTTTATTTAAAGCACACTTGAGTAACTTTTACAAAAGAAATAAGTAATGACATCTGTCATCTGTCAAAGTACATATAATAGACAAGGGAGATTCTTGAATATCTATGAAGGCTGTAAATTTAAAAAAACATTTAACAGAGGCGTCGGTCAGGCGACTCCGAAACGTTATTTTCGTTTTTGGGAGTATATGCTACACTTAAAGTGTCTGAAAACAGGTTTTTGGTAATCATGGCAGCAATACGAAAAGTTGAAAAAAAAATTATCCGTCTTGCTATGATACAGGTCGGCTAAATTTGTTGACATTTTCAAAAATGCGCTCAGGCTATATGCTACGCGCAAAATGTCTGAAAACAAACTTTTTCGTAATACAATTATAAAATCTATGTACATTTTCACTATCAGACGTATTGCTATAATACCGACTGTCTTTTTTTTTTGACACAGCAGAAATGGCCTCCCACGCAGTTGCTACACTTTCAACCGTTACTTCACACCTAGTCGGGTACAGAATCATACAATCTAACGATTTTATAGGGTTTTTGCCGTATTGCTATGAGACATGGTTTTGGTCGTGGGCTCTCGTACTATAAGACGCTGGGACTCTCCGTAGAGTTGCGGATGCGACAATCGCTATCTCTTCAACTTACTCATTATAGCTGCCGGCTCTTACATATTGCAATACTACACGTACTGCCCGAATGCCCACCTATCTCATACAACTTGTGTATGTGTGTGTGTGTCGGACATTCAAATTATTGCAATTTAATGATTAATTTAATTTGTAGCACTTTTCTACTTAATTGCGGAAGTAATTTCACCCGTTATGGGTTAATTTCAAAATAATTTAGCTTTAATTTATTTTATGTGCTTTAATCGTTTTCCAATTTTTCGTTCCTGTTGGATTTAATAACTGTGTGTAAAGTATCGAAATATTACATACGTAGGCAGCTGTACTACGTTTGTTTTAGTAGGTAAAAATTACTTAATCGGAATCATCGGCAGAAATTGAAGCATAATGCATTCTGAAACTATAAAAATCTTAAAATTTGTATAGCATTTCGTTGTTCTTACCATAACATTATTCGAGGCTAGAAAAAAACGCTTGTAGTGTGGTCTTCAATATTCCTCTAAACGGACTTTATACAATACATCATTAGGTATATCACTTGATGTTATGTGACAACCCTAATAGTGCACTAAAATGATGAACGCGTGCTCTTCAACCAGGAGTGTGTCTGTCGTCCAGCGAGCACTCGCCGTCCGTCGGTACTATCACTTGTGAATTATGATTTACTGCCGAATTCAGGCATTATTGCTCACTGCCATTTGTATTCATTGACACAGGAAGCAAAGATATAATTATCCCGAAGATAATTTCAGCAGATAGAGCAATTCCCGTTTCCCGTGGAACACATTTGGAATTTTCCTTTCTAAATACTCTTATTTATATTGTTTGTAGTGGTTTCTTCTCATATTTCTGTTCACTTGAAGGCCAAATATTAGTCATATTCCTCTAAATTTCTCAAAATTCACTATATAATTTCTATTTTTGATATCCGGCATGTGTTTTCCATAAATTGAAATACTCGTTTTTTTTTTTTTAAATCAAGCATCGACCGAGAATGCACTAAAATTTCGTAATCGACCGTTTTGTTTACGCATCACGGATTCGAATAGAGGATTTTGCTTCCATAAGACCGTGTTATTTTTATCTCGCTAAAGATAATCACGCTCCAACCTACAACCACAAAATTTTACGCTGTGCTACAATTCTATTTAATTATTTAATTTGCATATAATGAACATAAATTTAAATAGCAGGGCATGAACAATAATTTAGTAAACACGCAGATAAATAAATCTGCTTGATTCACATGTTGGCGTCACAGGCATTCACCATAAATCGTGCTCACTAATCATTAGCACGCTTTCACACAACCAAGCACAAATACACATACCTCTAAACCTCCAAAACTATGGAGAAATCCCAATAAATAAGCGACACTGAATAATTAACGAATACAGCTAACTTTACAAACGCATTCCTAATTTACATTTCAAATTTTACAACTGTATCTTATTTATGTCCGCTGGTACCTGCCCGGCCGCGACTAATCGTCGACAGCCTTTCGAAACTAGTCCGAGGCAGTAAATCAACATTAGCCCGATACCTAATTGAAGCAGTTACTTGAAAATATCGAGATAACTTCATTTTACTGTGGCAAGTTATTAAGGGGGTAAACCCGCTACCGCATTTTTTATTCAATCAAACTAAAATAAATGCCATATAAAATCTAAATGACAAAAAAAAAAATTATGAGATATATTTCTTTTTTGTCTGCACGTGTGGTGTAGTGGTTTAAGCGGTCGCCTCGCCGCTCTCCACTGCACAGGTGTTGTGGGTTCGATCCCCACATGGGACAAATCTTTATGTGATTCGCAACGATTTGTTCTGAGACTGGGTGTGCTTGTGTGAGTGAATGTGTGTATTTGGCCTTGTCATTGGGACCATTGGATAGTGTAATTGCTTCTAGCGTTCTAATGTAAAAAAAATATTTAATTTTTATTTTATTTATTTTTATGGCGATCTTTGTTTTAAGATTATTTAAGAATTATATTTCAATTAGTCTGATTTTTTTAACATTGTTTGTAGTTCATTGACCGGAATGAGAGGCGGTAAAACACTGTACTACAAATTTAAACCGATAAGGACAGCCTCGATTATTACTATTTGACATTTGTTTTAGATGCAACAAGTAATATTAACAAACAACGAACTATGTTTGTATGAAACACGACAACGGGACTGCCCCCTTAAACGCACATGTAATACTGGATCATTTAATGATGATTGCAGTTATCAAAGCAAATGTGCCATATTTCATCGCCCCGTGTGGTCCGTACTCTGCCTCTACCTATGAATTATCGCGAGTACTTCCTTTGAATGAGATACTGGACTATTACATCAATGTCTGATGTATAACTAAGTATTGTGGTAATGCTACGTACATCTTATGTCATGAGCAGTTTAGTATTTATTTACAAAGTTAATTACAAATGCAAATACCAAGACAAGTAACATATACTAAACTTTATTGTTTTTGGGCAGTTTGCGTTAAAATAACCTTTTATATGGAAAACCCTTTCATGCATCAATTAATAAAATTTTAATTCTTTTTTTAAAACTTTACAGCCAAAACGTTAATTCATATAATGCAAATATATATGTAGTACAAGAAACTAGAATAGACGCTGAAACTGAAAATAATATCTTAACATTGAAATAGAACTCAACTCAAATTAATTTGAAGTATTGCTTCGAGTAAACATCAAAAACAAACATAATAACTCAAATACTTTTCAATTAAACCATTAATTATCGAATATCATTCATTTTTGGTCCAACTCATTATTGTCAGACATAAAGCCACGGCGTGTGTGTGTGTGTGTGTGTGTGTGCTCAGACGGTCTGAACAAACAATCGTCGGAGTGCCTGTTCGTTTGTTTAATCGAACTTCGTTACATTATGTAGTAGCTATGAACGGAATTAATTGAATTGTCCCGAAATATTTGTAACGCACTTTACGAAGAAATTTCTATTGTAAGTTTGGTTAAGCTTTTAACAGGGTGTAGTTGATATTTAGTTATAAAAGTAGAAAAGATTTTTTGAAGTAGCTTATTCTAGTGGATGGTGAGGTTAGGCCCAAGACGAAATGTAGCAACTGTTCGGTATTTTTGTGGTCTACTGATTTCACTAAACTCGAAAGTGCACGACTATCTTGGTCACTATCTGATATGTGTAAAAATTTGTTTAAAATAAAATAAAGGGTCGGGAAGGCTGGCTTTAAATTTCAATTTATTTTTGCCTTTCTAAAATAACACTGAGCTGTAATGTAAACGCACTGACTAGCAGATTATCACACCTGTACCCTTTATCATTAGGAGACCGCTGTCCAACAATGAGTCGATTTGTACTCATACATAATGTATGAAACGTGATATTTCAGCCAAACAACATTTTTTGAAGTCGCCATTATCATATTGCAACCCTTGGTTGATGTCACAAGGTATACTCTGCTAATTATAAAGCAAGCAGAGTCGGAGCACACAGTCGTGTTTGCACGGAGGTAACGCGAGCACGGGCAACGACGGGACGTAATGTTATTAGCGTGATGGAGGTGACCGCGCGCCCCTGCGCCCCTGCGCCCCTGCGCCCCCGACGCACGTGAAAATTATGGAAATATCGTAACAGAAGGTGCAGTCAAAATAACGTATGCAAACACACGGACTACACAAATATTGTACGTACAGACAGTTTAAAAGGTAGACGCTAGCTTGTTAGTAATAGAATCAAGAAAAAGATCGTTGTCAACACCAATGTGATTTTAACAGTGTGTCAAATTCTAGAAAAAGTACTAATAATCTTATACCAGTACTTTTTTGGAAACCTAAACACAATTTCTCTAAATATATTAATATAATTACGGCTGGGAATAACTGAAAACAACACAGTTAGGTTTGCAGACGTTATTTATTTAAAATCTGCTATCAGTAAAAATATCAAAATTGTTTCCAGTATTAGCTATCTTTGATAATTAGTTTTAATAAACAAAACCTTTACCCTCATTTTTATTATCTTGTTGGTAAAAACAAAACCTTTTTAAATTAACTCAGCGAAGCAAATAGTCTTGCATCTGGCAGCAATGCAGATAACTATACAGAAACAATTGTTTTATCCAATTTAAGCAGCTTGGAGCAGTATGAATATGCAGCGCTGCTATAAACGCATTGCTAATCCCACTACACACCGCGAACACGCTGGAATCACTTCGGTTAAGTTTTATAACTCGTAGTAGTGATATCAAGCCGGTAATAGAATAACAAGCGAGTTATAATTACGTCGGTCTTCGTTAATGAGCAGGTCGGTGGAACGATAAGTAAGTTTGTATAGGTTCGGTAAGTAAATAGAGCTTACGCTTTATGTTACTTAGATATTTTTGAACACGTAAAACCTAGGTTCGTGTTTTTGAAGATTTAACGTTTTAGCGATATCTAAAAGACCTCATTGTATCTGTTGAATTTCATTATTATATTAAAACAGTAATTATACTTGATGTCTGTGATCCCTACAACAAAACATCGAAGTAAAGATAGATATGTTCGAAGAACCTTTATGATTTTGCAAGGTAATCAATCCTAATTGTTTTTGCATTGACAGTGTTTTAACAACTTTGACACGTACATAACTAAAAACTCAAAACCTTTCTATTTATTTCACAATACTCTATTACTTTAGACAGTTTCAAATGAACATTAACATGTTTAAGTGGGCAGGTAATTGCTTATTGTCGAGTACTAACTAAAACGAAGATTTACAACGGCACAAGTTTTATGCAGATAGTAAAATTGTATTACAATTTTCGCTGTCAAACAAAAGGTTAGATGTTTAACTGTATTTACGAAGGTATCTAGATAGCACTTAATACATTAATCGTGTAATAATTTTCAATCAACTACACTATGATTTTGTTTCTTTTCTGTTGGGCCGCTGATTTTATATAAAACTGGTGTATATTTTATCCGATCACATTCCCATGTTTTGTAAAGCAATACAATCTGGCCAATCATACCATCAACAAGTCACTTCCATCTTATTTCACTATAATTAACTAAAGGAATTACTCATTGCTCTCACCTCAGCTCCGAGCAAAATAAAACAATAGGAAAGATGCATGCATTAGTATGCGGGCCGCAATCCTCGCAAATCCCGGAACTATCTCGGGTCAGATCATACGACTGTTTAATCCCTGACTAATTATAGCGACGCAATTAAACTGAATGTAAGTGGAGCGCTGCAGACGAGGTGCAATCGCGAGCGTTTTTTCGCGAGATAAGGCTCGCTCCGTAATTAGGCGGGCTAGGCTATATATCACGGCGAACACCCGATACGGCCGAGTTATGGGACTGCTATCCATAGCACGCGGTCCAAGGCTTGAGCTCTAGCCTTAATTATTTCGTGGATAGAATGTTATTTTAAGCAGAAAAGACGTACTTAACATTTTCAATGTCAAGTATAAGAATTTAGATTTAATAGTTTCTAGCAATATTGTACCTAGGTACTCCAATTTTAGTTGTTAAGTATTACGTAAAGTCAAACAGGTATTCATCATTTTAAAAATAAAAGTCTAATTTTGCAACAAAAACTAAATGAACTCCAATAATACGAATAACGCAAAACAAAAACAAACGTCGCAAAAATTGATCAAAACCACATTATACAATCCAATTAACCTTGTTAACCATTTTCACCAATCATAAAATCCATTCGCCAATATTTGCATCACGTGTTAAAATTACAAAACTTTGTTTCTTCTTTGCCGTTCACAATATTTTCGCGAATGCTAAATGAAATTACTTTATAATTTCAAAGTTTGCGCCAGGAAATTACAACACGCGTTCCTAATTAACGTAAAGGCTCGAACATTTAGCCACATAATTAACGCCTATACATCAGCGCCGATGTTTGCGATCTGTCCATTTGCACGTCATCGTGTCATCTTTCGCCGCTCGTCGCTCGTCACTCGCGCCGCTCCGCTCCGCTTCCGTTTAGCGTAGCTTTGATCGCGTTGATCTGTGGCACTAGCGACCTATCTACCGTAACATTGATGTATTAAACTGTAGAGGTGACATCGCTTAGCAAGCTTTTTCTTTCTTTTGTATCGATTTTTATAAACCGGATTGCAAATGAACTTTATCAATCGAGTGTCTGTTTAATATAGAAATAAAATTGTGGCGTTATTGCAATTTATTTTGAAAATAATAAATGTTAGTAAGTCCTGGGATGTAAAATAAAAGGTATTATTCATCTTTTAAATCCAAAGTATTTTCGCCATTGTTCGGTTCTGAATTCAAAGATAAGAGACATGATTAAGATAAATATGCTACATTCGGCGAACTGAAGTCTAATATACTAGCAACTAGTATAATAGACTTCAAGTAAAAAGTGACATCTGTAACACATCACACCTTTGTGATATTTTATACTAAGAGTGTTAGTACAAGATACTTGTACGATTATAAGCTTAGCTCGTAGTTGATCTGTGGCATTAGTAACATGTACAGCTATTGCTGCAATGCTATAGAAGTGGACAGTTACAATTGATTCATGACTCGCATCGCATTGCAATGCATTCGGCGCCAGAGCAGAGAGATTACAGGTATTGTGATTGATATCCATAGCCAAGAGCCACGCATAACGCATACTATTGTACTATCTCTCAATCACCAAGGTAATGATAGTCTTGGAGACGATGCTCGAATCGCTCGTCGAAATCGCTATTATTTTCATTAAAAACTAAAACTTTACCATAGTCAACAACTTACCTACACGGGCATTTTGCACTCATCTCCGTCTTTCCGAGTGAGGTTGAACATCGAACTATCAATTCAGGTTCCGTGCAAACAACACCAGCTTGACTTTCAACCTGAAAAATGCTTAGTTCTATGAATGTAAAGCTGGATTCACTAGACAGCGACCATTTATTTTGGTAGCTTGAAAAATGCTATCAAGTTACTAGTGAGAGATTCTCAATACGATTTTATCGTTAATTTTACTTTTTCCAAACCGTTAACAAACTGTTATTTCACAACTACATACAAATATTTATAGCCCTACGAAATCCAGAATCTAGATACGTCCTTATCCTGTGTTATGTTCGAACTGTGTTTATTCTTTTACTGCAGCATAATAGAGAAATCCTATTGGTTCGTGCCGTGAAATGACGTCGTTCCTCGAATACGAGCTTTTTAAACCTTCGATTGTATTAGTGTGGATTTGCTGAGTCAGCCAACAGCCGACGCCGACGGGCGAGCCGTCATATTCATAAACGAATAAGTTTTATGGGACATTACGACGTACTTGCAGACTTGAGTGTGGACGGGCCTCGCTCTACCGTCGTACACTAGAAAATAATATGATGGGGCAGGAGGCATACTTAAATTTTAATGTATTATTGAAGGCCAAACTCATGTCAAGAATACGTTGTAAATTGACATATTGGCTGTGTTGAAAAGTAAGCACAGATTTCACTAATATACGTTGACACCACTGAAAATAGAGTTTATAATATTATTGAAATGATCGACACGAAATAAAAAACACCGCATGAAAATATTATTTTATTCCCATTCAAATCGAGATCGTGGTGTTGGTACCTGTTTAACAGCCTGTTTTTTAACCAAAAAACCTGTGTCATCAATTCAATATTGGCTCTGTGGAAGAGCACCGTAGTTTTTCATTAGTTCGTCACATCGTTCGTTTAGACTAGTATCCGAGCATTTATGACCGAGTGGACTTTCTGTACCCGCCTTTGTGCTGCCATTATGCGAGGTGGAAACTCAACTGATATATGGTTATAGCTGGTCGGAGTACCTCTCAGGAATCGGCCACGCCCGCGGCACACCGGGCACAGACACAACAACTTTTAAATCTCGAACCACATCCCTCCACTACTCTTTATTTCCTACGCATTTTCATTCTCCGCAAGCTTTCTCTCGCAAACGTTTATTACGTCTTATTTTCTTTACTGTCTCGTTCCAAACCTACAGAGATTTAGCTTGTGTTTACAAACGCTCCGCCGTAATAAGATAGACTCTAGGAGCACTAAAACAAATAAGACATTCAGTTAGAAACACGATTTTGGGACAAACCCTACATAAATCCGACTAGTGGTACAAATACGCGCTGTTTATTTCTAATTGAATTGAAGATAAAACGATCAAATTTATCTAATCATGTTCAGAGGAAACGGTTAAAAGCAATCTAGCAAGCAATGCTTTAGCTATCTAGAACATTGAACTATAAATTAATTCTATTGTTTGGCTCTAAGGTGATTGTACACCTGATGCATTATCAAATTATTTCACTCACTATTCCTAAACCAAAATTACTTTAGAAATTGCCAAAACAATAAGTTGCCGCGTCCAGCGCGTCTATCTGACACGCGTATGAAACCTCATCGTTTACACACACACACCTTTCTATGCTCCCCTCGAACAAAAAGCATACACAGCCTCGGTAATTGTAATGAAATCGTTCTAATTGTTACATAATCGAGCATCGAAGCGGTTCCGGTGTGTCACCGGCATCCGGTCCGGTGCCCGAATGAATATTATTTTAACGAGCGTCGCTCGGCCGGCGGGCGGGCCGGACGGTCGCGTAAAACTTTATTGACATTAAATCTTGATTTGGTGTGACATGATGCGCCCGGCCCGACGCCGGTGACCGACGCGATTTGCATGCCGGTGTCCGCCACAGCCGCCGCGAGCCGCACCGGTATCACTGCACAACGTTTATGTCCGAATAAAATTCACGGACGGTTTTTCATTAATTGAAAAATAGCTTGATATTTGTCCGAACGTGTCGTTTTGTTGATACTGGAACGTGCGTTTTTGTAGATCTGGCACAAATGAAATAATTGTTCAGTTCTTCGGACGGAGGCCTACCGTAATAGTCCAGTTTTATAACGCCATCCAGCTTTTCGAATCTCTAATTCAAGAGACTGCTGGAGAAACTTTATTTAACTTTACATTTTGCAGTCCTAAACCACTAACCTCAACAACCTTCAAATGTATCTATTGCTTACTAGTTTGCACTATAGATCTCAGCCTTAGTTACCTAAATACTACTCTACGCCAGTTCCACTGCACTACGTCAGCTTTACCTGCAATATTGTAACTCCGTTGAATCATATCCAATAAAGATAAAGTACTTATCTACACGAGTAAAACTTCACCGACACCAAAATAAAAAGTACAAAAACGTTGAAACGCTGCTATATAATTTATCCTTACAAAATGTGAAGATTCCGCCAAATTCTTTCATTCGTTTTGAAATAAAATAAATTCGCTTGCGGTTACATTTTCCACATCGATATTTCCCGTCGTTCGCAACGACCGCCCCGATGCAATGGCACGATGGCGCGATGGCGACGCGCCGCACTCACGACAACTTTTATTAAATTCTCCATAGATTTTTAATTTATTAAAAGCGGGTGTTCGGGAATTATCATATCTGCTCGTAGGTTATTTATGATGGCGAGGCTCGTGGCTCGTTGGACTGCGGCGCACGTAGCGATTAGTGCCTCCCTTGCCTGCTCTCTGCAACCAAACGAATCGACGCACTTATTTAACGTTATAATTGGACTTGTCACAACAGTTTTACTTGCAAATTGAGTGGAGCTCGTTTCGAAGGCCTTGCTGCGAAGTGTTCATTAGTTAAGGAATCATTAAGCAATAACCATTTGTTTTAAAAGTAATCTGTGCGTGACTTAGGAGCCGAGCCGGGCCATCAATTGCTTTTATTCTGGCATTAGTTGGTAGAAATTATTGCTATATTTATTTCGTGGCAGCATCATTTATATAAATTGAATATAGATTACAATTCTCAAAACATCGCACATTAATATTTGCGTTTTCGTATAACTATTAATAAAGAGCAAAAGCAAGCTCGTAGTTATCTTTGTAAACCTCGTGACATTCGAGCGAGCCCTTTACAAAAGTGTGTGATATCCATGTGAATAAGATATTAAATGAGGCGCGCTGAATGCGTCGTCGGTGGCAGGGGCAGGCTAGCGCGCCATTCATCAAGATAGCCACCGTGAGCCTGGGTTAGGGCTGACAACTGGGGATTTAACAAAGAAGTTTACGGGTGTTACTAAACCGATCGATCCATGGAGGAATAGATTAAGTCAACGTCGATCGAGAGTTTTTCCTTCACAATGATTTTGAATACTGACTCTTTTGCCGTTCTACTGACAACCGAATCGTGTCGGCATATGACACCCTAATGGACTAATCATATATCAATGTGGTAGTATAAAATAACGTTCAAATTAATTTCTTGATTTATACTACTTGTACAAGAATTGTTATAAATTCTTTACCTAACGTAACATGTAACAGTTAGTCACACACTACTTGGCTATTAAAAAATATTCAGCATTGTAAATCTCTACTGTATCGATGTCGAGTGCTATCCCTATTTCGTTGCCAGTTTTGCAGTCGGGCCGGGCCGTGTATTGTCGCCGTTAGTTACCAGTTAGTCGGATTAGCGATGTTCGCACGGACTCTTTATGAAGTCTGCGTTTTGCCATCTCAGGGCTCAGATAGATCCTATTTGATATGATACTAGTGTTACAAGCGCTCTGTTGCGAAAAAAAATAGTAGTATCACACAGTGTAGAATCACGTAATGACAGTATTGTCTGCTTTAAAATAAATCATTCCCAAACTAATGTTTTTACAAATAGCTTGATAATAAGCTGTTTAAGTATCCCAACACACATGACGTTATCGATGTACAGTGGCGACCAAAAGTCCATAGGCAATCTCGCAAGGCAATAGTTAGTGTAGTTTGACTAACGACCTTCTATTTCCAAGAAATAGACACATGTTGTTAACAAATAATTGTAGTTCTTAATTTCACTTTCGTAGTGTGAGTCAAGATGGCCGAGCGCGTTAAGGCGTGCAGTTAAATGCGTTTAGCAACGAGCCGTGAGATCTAATCTCACCAAGTCCTTTCTATACTTTTTGAAGTTTAGGGTATCAACAATTATATTTAATTATATATTAAAGACACGGGTCTTAATCGCGTAAATATTTTTAAGGTATAAATACCTCCTTGCTCGACTGTTTCGATCGAGTCACACCGATCCTCTACAGACACCCGGTGTGTATAAAGTGGATTGCAGTTGTGGTAGCTCCTATATCGGACAGACCAAAAGAACAATCGCAGAACGGGTCAAGGAGCATATCACGGCTGTTAAAAACCGTCAGATCCACAAGTCGGCTATTGCGGAACACTTGTTGGAGTCAGGGACCAACCACTGGATCGAACTACATAAACCACAGGTTCTATCTACTGAGCGTCACTATTACTCCAGAATAGTACGTGAAGCGGTTGAAATCAAAAAAAATACAAAAATTTCAACCGCGAAGATGGATACCGACTCTCCACAGCCTGGAACCCTGTCATCGCCAAATGCAATCGTTGCCGTAATGATACGCATCAGTCTAAAGACGTCGTCAGTGTTGTGTGCAGAAATACCGACAATGTGGACAAAAATAAAAATTGTGACGACCAAGTGAGGGTAGTGAACAAAACCCTCGCTTCACGGAGACGACGCTGAGCCTTCACCAGTTAGCTCGTGACCACGATCGGTGTGACTCGATCGAAACAGTCGAGCAAGGAGGTATTTATACCTTAAAAATATTTACGCGATTAAGACCCGTGTCTTTAATATATAATTATGTGTACAAATCGTGATAGTTTAAAATCATTAACAATTATATTATTATATTTTTGTTATTAGAACATCCTGTACTTGTTGTCATGATGAATCATTTTAGTAACATTTCTATTATTAGTGGGTTACAATAAAAAATCTTATGAACGGTTACAAGGACACTTCTATTATTAATTAAGGTAGGAATGTGACGTCACAATTATCTTAAAAGTTTATTAATTGTATAAATAATTAAAACGAATAATCATTACTATCATCATTTAGCATGACATTTTTATTTCTACCTTACAACAATGACAATAAAAATAACAAACGTAAATAGTTAAATAATAATAACATATTTAACTTATTAGTTATTATATGAAAATATCTTATAAACGGTTACAAGGGCACTTTTTATAATTTAGGTAGGAATGTGACGTACCAATGCTCTTAAAAGTTTATTAATTGTATAAATAAATAACACGAATAAACATTTTTAAGTAAGGTAGGAATAAAAAAGTCACGCTGAATGACAGCGTGACTTTTTTTATTCCTACCTTACAACAATGAAAATAAAATAAAAAAATACGTAAATAGTTAAATAATAATAACAAATTTAACTTATTAGTTATGATATTATTATGTAACTATTTATGTATTGTATGTAACCATTTAAGCATGAATACCTAACAAGTTTGTGCTTAAAATATTACAAATATTATTATGATTTCGTAAAAACAAAATACAACTACAAATCAACTAAGCTTCAAATTAAGATTTAGTTGATCGTGATCCCAATGCTTACCCGATGTAGCTACCTGCTCATGATAGAGCGAATTTTAAGAATAGATCGCCACTGTGATGCGTTTAGTACGAATGCGACAACATTTCATTAGTGTGTGTTATCTTATAAACTGCTAAACACGCACGCGACTTCGTTAGTGTGTGAACTGGCTGTATCGGGCTCGTACAGTTCATAGCAATGTAATCCTTAGTATGCCTATGGAGTTTTGAGCGTTTACTGTACGTGATAATTTTATAAATAAACAGTTTTTGACTGTCACATTGAAAAACATATAGCCATAATCAACATTTGAATGACTTTCAAAGTAGTCTAGTATTTATGTCTATAATATGTTTGCACATAATAGTGCATCCCACGGATCCGAACGAGTCTCACGCACGCCTACAACCTGTAACATGTAACATTTAATAGTTACAATCGTTGCTATGATGCCGCTGATTGATTGGAGATACCGTTTCTACTATTTATTGGTACAAGAAATTTGGAGATGCGTTACGAAATACGAGATTTGTTTGTGATGTTTGTTGGAACTAACGTGGGATAAACACCTTTAATACTACGCACTTTTTATATGATTCATTCAAGTCTAATATGATTAAATCTGATATATGTATATACTAGTTATACTACCTATTTTCAGCCCGTACAGAGATGAGAATACAGAAAACATTTCGAAGCTTATAAATAGGCTTACGTTCGAAATCGATGCTGAAAACTTAGCTAAAGCTAAAAAGGAACTATGCCTTAACCAAGTATCTAATCTCAATAAAAGGACTCCCCTTCGTTCTTTAATTCCACATCTATCAAATGATGACGAGCACCGTCGAGTGTTACCGTTACGGCGCAGTTGTCGCCCTCGCTCGCTGACAAATCACCACAACTTTTACTTCCCTGCCATGTGTCACGCGCGTATATTGTAATTCGGTCATAAATCGCGAGCGACGCCGCGGGCCGCGCTGTGCAATCGAACACATTCGCTCACTCGTTCTTTCAGTCTTTCATTCATGGTCGTTGGCAATGTAATGCAAGAGTAATAGCAAAAGCACTTTTGATTATATTATTATAATTTGTTAACCGCTAAGTTTACCCAATATTATTACTTATAGATAACACCTTACCAAGAAAAACACAATTTAAATAAATCACAGAATATGAATATGCCCAATCAGATTACCTGACAGACTGTGTAAGTACTCGTACATATTGCCATCATTCACTCTTTCAACCCCACTTTTTCAATGTTGAAATGTCACCCAGTTATCAGTCTGATTTTACCCGACAATCTACATTCCAGCGTAAAGCGGCTGATTGTATCATCTTGAAATTTGATTAAACAAATCGATAGTTAGCGGCAATGAATCGAGTAAGTCAGGCTTTGCACCGATCAGTGTAATCTTGTAGTAATTCCCTCACTGCTAATTGGAGTCGCTCTCGTCGGCCTCCTATCGCAAATGTCAATTAATCCTAACTATTACGATACTAAATTAGTTGACATTTCAACAAAGTTATAGTTAAATTACGACGACCGGATGGCGGAGTGGGTAGTGTACCTGCCTGCGACGCCGAGGTCGTGGGTTCGATTCCCACTTAAGACAAATCTTTGTGTGCATGAACATGGGGGTTTGTTTTAGTCTGGGTGTTTCTATGTATAATATGTATGTATTTACAAAAGAAAAGTATATATGTATTAGTATCAGTTATTCTAGTACCCATATTACAAGCTTTGCTTAGTTTGGGACTAGATGGCGTTGTGTGTAAGTTGTGAGATATTTATTTATTTATAATTATGGACTACTAGCTGCCGCCCGCGGCTTCGCCCGCGTGAAATTAGTTTTTGTCAATCCTGGTCCCTTATGTCTAAAAGAGACTCTTACAGAGGCCAGCCTCACGCTGTGCCATACAAACTTTCAACCTCTATTTCAACCCCTTCATCCCTTTTATTTTTTTTAAAGTAGCCTATGTTCTGTCTCAGGGTCTAAAGATTGTCTGTACCAAATTTCATCAAAATCGGTTGCGAGGTTTAAGCGTGAAAGCGTAACAGACAGACAGACAGAGTTACTTTCGCATTTATAATATTAGTTGGGATATTTCGGCCACGAATCAAATAATTTCTGTGACTTACCAGCGATCGTTACTAAATGTTAGAGCTTACATACTCGTTTGCAATGCAAGACTAGCTTTAATTGGGAAAAATGATAAGTAACACAAAACATAAACAACATAAATACCATCAACATTCTTACCGCAAGATTGAGCAACTCATACAGGCTGACAAAAAAACAAATATTGACTCAGAAAATGTGATTGAATTTAAGCCAATCAGCGTTTGAGTTCTTAACTTATAATTCATACAGGTCACGGATTCGCAATATTGATGGTAATTCTCTTTCTGATGGCACGACCGATGCGCCATCATTGAGATGTAGGCAATGCTCCATGCACACACGATCCCGCCAACTGCCATGCATATCATATGCCAGCATATGCACGCTTTATTATTACAATTTCAAATTTAAAAATCCTATGAATACTTAATGCGTGGAAACATATGAAGTTATTTTCTTTAAAAAAATAGTAGTACGTGAAACGTGAGCGGAGTAAAGCTACGTTCAAATATATGTATGAGTAAAATGTTTCATGTATTTCAGCTTTTATGTGAGCTGTCGGCTTCAACACAATGCAATGAAGTGGAAAAGAGAAAAATAAAACTATTTACTTTGCTTTGAATTCAAAACTCAACTTCATTACTGAGTAGCTAGTTCTAGCCATGGCGAACATAATACTAATATTGCCAAGTAAGTTTTTTACATCCTTCAAACAAAGCGTTATTGAAACTGATGGAATTGAGCGGTTTTATCAACACATGTTTACAATACTCGTCAAAGTGTTACTTCCTCGCAACAACTCCATACAAGAGAGTGGAACAAATCTTAATTAAGAGCACACATTTCCAAAACGTCCATTAGTCAGATATATCTGTATCGGATACACATAAATAGAGACTTGCAATGAATAGTCGGCGGCACCCACTATTATCTAATCGCAGTACGGACGCACGCGGCGTACATTGGAATAATGTTGTAAGTGCAGACGCAATAACGCACCGCTGCAATTGCTGCGTCCATTTTATCTTAATTGCTTTTTACGACGTGCCTCTGTCGTCCGCCGCGATCTCTGCATCTCGACTGCAACTAAACTAAATTGTATTCCCGCGAGACACCACAACTTAGAGGTTTTATTTGTGGAGCGCGCTCGCGTATATCGTTGTGGAGTGACGTGCGTACGGCGACGGTGAATCACGCGAGCGGATCACGTGCGAATGTGACGCCTCATCCGATTTGAATTGTTTCGAGCCATCGCCGTCGATTCGTACGGCACCGTGCAGATACACGCGGTGCGCTGCGACTTGTCGTGGGCTCCGTAGATTTGCCCACAGAGTCTTTCTTCCGTGACACTTTTATTTATGTTGAAGTCGTTGAAGATCGAAAGGGGATTTCACTTCAAACGTGTTCCCGAATCTATATTCTTGGCGGGGGCTATGCGATTTTGTATTGTTTTTTGAATTTGTATTTTGATATTGACAACAGTTTTGTAAAGTATTCACAGAAGTGCAACTGTTTCAAGATATGCCGGTTATTTATTTGTATTTAAAAATAAGTTTATTTGCTTATGAGGTGTGGTTATATGTTTTAGTGCTTAGATCTGTTTCCTCTTAATCACATTTGCAATTTATATACCGGTGTGAATATTAGTATTGATAGTGAAATAGTCTTCAATCTTCTGCTTAATGCCTTAAAAGGAACAGTCTCGTTATCTTCTAATTGTGCAGTAGCAATAGGTGCCTCCTCTAATAAAATAGTCGTCCATGACGTTGAAAGTATCAGGCAGTAATAGCTACGCCAGTGAGTAGCTGCAGCGGGGGAGTGACGCGATTGAGGACTACTAAATAATTTTATAATTAAATCGTCCGTAGCTTCGACGCGAAGGCCTCACCTCACAATGAGACCAGACGTAAGTCTACGAAGAAAGATACAAAACATAAACTACAGCGACACAACAATTTCGATGTGAACTTTCAAAGTCCATCTGAACAATTCAGGAATCCTACAACATACAATCTTGAAAAACAATTAATTATTAGTTCTGTTAAACCCAGTAATCAATCACCGATTGGTTAAAAAACGTGATTTAATTAAACCGACTTTGTTTAATTAAATCACGTTTTTTAACCAACCAATATGACAATATTGATTACATTGTTCACAAAATTTGACACTAAAATGAAACTATAAATACAAAAACGTCCCAAAGCAAATAATAAATAACTTTAATTAGTCAGAATATAATTTAGTTTGTCTGACTCAACTAATACAAACGTAAAGTTCCGGTGGGGAGCGCCCTCGCAAGATGTATGGTAGGGAGGGCGGCCACCAATATACATATTTGTTGCACTTAATGACATTCCTATTTCGAAATGTTTTTATTTTGTATTATTCTTTTTACTATGCTCTTTTTTACCACTGAACATTTTTGTATGACGACGAACCGTTTCGATTTAAACAAAACGTACGGTATGCTTTATTCTTTGATATTATTTTACATAAAAAAATTGTCCGTAATTAAATGTATTAACACATAATAACAGAGGTGCACAAACTATTTGCTCTTTCAGAGCATTAAAACGCCGCTTCAGCCGTTGGTTTGTGCCACGGGCGGTCGCGTCATAATCGAGTGGAAACCGCGTCTTTTGTCCGTCGCTGCTTATTATCAAGTGGCGCTTTTCACAGCAATTAAGTGCAGGGCCCGCCGACGACACTCCGCCCCCCGCCCCGCCGCTGTACCCCACACCCCGCAGGCCGACGGGGGCTTAGACAACGGACACATTATGCGATTTGTTATAATGGCTGAATATTATGAAACAAGAGGAACTCAGTTTCTTGTTCGGCGAGAGTCTGGATTTAATTTTAATGCTTATTTGTTGTGTTGCTCTATATTTTATTATACTTGTTTGCATCGTTGTTGCTATGGTCGTGAGAGTGATAGTTTATTCTATTAAGGTCTCAAATCTTAAAATATAAAGAGTACTCTACCAAATTTCAGGCACTTTATGCGTAAAATTTGAGGATTATTTAGAAAAAAACTATCAGATAGTTTGCAGAGATTGAAAACTATAAAATGGGATCAAATATAGAATAAAATGGGCAAGTTCAAATTACACTCAATAACAAGAAAACAATAACCCAACTTTTGTACCAACTTTTGTATGTATAACATTTCAAATTATTGTACTGCTAAAGTTAGTAATTAACGTGAATGCCCCAGAGCTCAGAAACAACAACGAAACGAATTAACTGAACTCCGCAAAGAAATAAATGCACAATAGAAATAATACAAACGACTGCAATCATAGCAAGGAGATTGAAACTACTATTTATTTCTTAAGATGATTTTACACGGTTACACGATTTGCGCCGTTGCGTCTGGTAAAGAACTGTACCGTTAGAATGTCTCTGTAAGAGTATCTAGTTTTTTGATTGACTATAATTTAGTTTATTTAAAAAATAAACAATTGGTTTTAATCGATCACAAAGAAAATACACATAAGTCAATCGAAATGGAGATCAAGAAAAGATATTAAAATAAATGGTTATGAGAGCCTCCTCCACTAAATGTTTAATTTATAATTTGTTGTATTATAGATTTTTAGTATTTGTTGTTAAAGCGGCAACAGTAATACAAAATCTGTTAAAATGCCCACTGTCTAGCGATAACGGTTCAGAGCATACAGCCTGCTGACCGACAGACAGCGAAGTATCAGTACAAGTAATAGTATTTCTACCTGTGGCGGTATCCGCACACAATAAATGACGGATGACATTTACAACGTAAAGTAGTGAAATATGTCCAAGAGCGCTGAATCGCGATATCGATACATGCCTTTTTATAACGTATATATAGATAAAATAAAAAAAATACAACATAAATGTATAAAGCACATAAATTATAAAATTTAGTTTTATAATTTATGTGATAAAACATATGAAGAATCGTGTGAATATCATAAAATAAATACGTTGGAAGATAGAAGACAAATGAACGATTTGTTATTCTATTATGATGTTCTTAACAACAAATTTGACTGCCCAGAATTATTAAATCAAATATATATTAATGTACCACTCAAACGCACGAGAAACACTCCTTTATTCTCAGTCCCTCACGCTACCACAAACTACGAAAAAATGACACCATTTAACCGCATTCCTCGAGCATACAATAATGAATTCATCGCACTGGATCCCTTTAGCACATCTCGAAATACAGAGTTTTTTTTTGAGCTTTTTTACATTAGATAGAACGCCAGAAGCAATTACACTATCCAATGGTCGCAATGACAAGGCCAAATACACACATTCACTCACGCAAGCACACCCAGTCTCAGATCAAATCTTTGCAAATTACACAAAGATTTGTCCCATGTGGGGATCGAACCCACAACACCAGTGCAGTGGAGAGCGACGAGGCGACCGCTTAAACCACTACACCACACGCGCAGACAAAATACTAAAAATGTTATCTCTACATATGTAAAGTTTATAATGTTTATGTATGTGTATGGTAGATATACCTACATTCCTTATCACTTATTTATGTACCTAATAGTTTTTCATAGACAACACACACACACACACACTCAATCAACAGACATTACTTTGGATAACACAATTAATCACATCAGTCACGATAAACTCATCAGGCACAGAAAGATCACTACACTGACATTTATACATCTTTAAACATTCATATTTTTTGTATTATATAGATTGGCACGTATATACTTTTACTCTCGGATTACATTGTTATTGTATTTTTTGTGTACTTCGTAATTGGCGAACTGTTCCAATATAAATTATTTACCTACTGCCTGTAAGCAGCGAAGTGCCTGTATGTAATAAAAAAATACCACTTCCAAATACGCTACCGTTGGACAGCTGTCCGCCAGGCAATACCACCGCGCCTGGTCGGAGGATCCTTTCTTTGTGGTGGAGGAACATCACACTCTGTTCCACTTCATACCCTTTGGGTACGGAACACTAGAAAATTATCAAAAGCAACTTATACGTTTTTCAAACAAACATTATGATCTGAATGTTCGAAATGAATTAAGGAAATGAACGCTGACCACGTCACGTTAAACAGGTCGAATAAGAGCAAAAATGAATATTAAGGTAGCTTTATATCCATCCTTTTGATGGGTGTTTTATAAATCATTGAATGGATTTTTATTAATTAGAAGATTGATTGATACTGTTGTTAATGTTGTAATCAACTGCAAACACCATGTGATAAATACTCAGTATTCTTTCTTTTGGGATGTCAGTTTATGCATGACAGCGCATGCGCAGTACAATCGTCGCTAACTACACGCACAATAAATAAGGATGATCGAGGCTTAGGCAGGCGTATGCGGCGCGGGCAGGCAGAGCCGCGTGAAATTAACTAGCGAGGGCTCGGTTATCTATGATTGTTAGCACTAATTGTTGAATCCGAGGTGTTACCGGCGATGGATGGCTATGGTGATCCAATGGCTGGAGGGGTGCCAGGGGAGCTAGGTTGCCTACGACAAATTTGAAACAAGTATAATAAAGTTGGCAGTTTTGCATGCTTTAAAAGTAGAAGATTTGATGTAGCCTTCTCTTCTTCTCTTCTTTAATCTGCTACCAAAAGTAATGTTATGATGTTTCTGTAGGGCACTCTAATATTATTGGCACAAGAAGCATAATATTTGAGTCTTCTAGAATCTAAAGCAGCCCACATTTAATTGTTTTATTAAAAACAAAATTAATTAATTAGATCATGACCAGTATCAGGTTTTATTCAAGACGCAAAAGAGAGCTTTTCAACAAATAGTCTATTTTATATCTGACTTAATTTTATTTCCTTCCGCCTCGGAGCTTTCTTCGCAATAATTTTAAGCATGGTCGTTATTCACTTACAAATTCACAGCGTTGTGAATAATTATAAATATTAATGAACTAATCTCGTCCATTTGGCTCGCGGTCATTTTATATTACATTGTTGTCTGCTGCTGGCATTCAAATTAGATAATTAGCTTTTGTGCGTGACTATGCTGGGACTGAAGTATTTTTCAAGATGCAAATATAATATGATTTAATCCGAACATAGCGAGAAATAATTAAAAAGCTTTTTTAAATTTTCAAGAAAGTCGGCGAAATTTTTGAACTAAGAAAAAGAATTTGATTATAAACAAAGCAACCTGTTTTATTTATTAAACGTCAACAAGGTCATGTCAAATTAGCGAAGTTTATTTAAGTTGGTGGTAGAGAATTTGAAAACGAGCTCATCCACTATAGCCCCCGAAGCACCGAATAAGAAATAATTATAATTACATCCACACGAAGAGAATCTAAACTTATATTTATAGGTTGCAAATTATGACATTTAAGATTACTAATTCGGAAATAATAATAAATATAGTCCCGTCTAAATACAAACATAATTCACGTTTATTACTGGTTTTCTCTGAACTGAGATATTTTGATAAGTTGTTGCCCTTTCGGAATAATAGAGGTGCTTAGCTTATTCTATTGTAGTCATTTCTAGGCAATAAACTTGATGCCTAACTTGGATAATACTACACTATTAAACTAATTTAAATAATATCTGTATACCGTTTTAATATAGAACAAATTCGCGGGAAAATTGTGAATGATTAAATTTCAGTTATGTTTTCGAACTTTCAAAGTAGAGGTGGTTATTTATTACACTTTGCTTTTAAATTAATGCAATAAACATGTCAACGCTAGATTTAAATTTTAAATAGGGTAATTTTGTAAATACCAACTTAATCTAATAGAATTATAAGTGATGTATTATATACTTATTTTGACCTCGAAGAGCCGGCTATACAGAATAATTTTACAGCACAAAGTCAACGTTGTAAGCAAATGTTTAAAAGTTACAGCTTTTAAACATTTTTTTACAAAGTTGACTGTACCGTGTCAAATGTTTTCAACTAACATATTGAGTTGTTACATGAAAACGCCAATGAAAAAAGAATGCAACCAAAGAGTAAGTAGCGTAACGGACATCAGTAAGTGCAGCATTTCCCACATTATCGAGGTGGCCAGACAGCCGGATCAAGTGGGCTTTGTTTTATAGCCTCCCCGCGCCCCGCGCACGCCGGCAAAGCCCTATCATGGTGGAATATTTCAGCGACTATTAAACTTTACGACGACAACTTTTCAGCCACCAACAATAAAATGATTTGCGTTATTTATTCGCCACATAAAGTGTTGCGCACCCGGGTGTAATGGCGCCATAATGAAAATTCTCATGTACTGGCCTCGGCTGTGCGTTTTATGGAGTTTTTGTTATTTTTGTCCATCAAAAATGACTACAGCAGATGACATAAAAGTTTATCGAAAATAAAGAAATTGAAACAAAATAAATGTTTTGTATAACAAGCCTATCGGTCCCAGAGGATGTGTCAGATTTAATCTGGATACCGTGAAATTTTTATTCGTATGTCCAATACACATCCACAAATTCTCTTGATAAATGCCGTTTCTATTTTAAATATTTTTTCCATTTAGAGGCGTGTCATACGAGTACTAGAAAACATGCTAACAGTTTTTCAAGTTTGTCGACATACAGTTACCGGAGCGGTATCTTTCGCTTTAATCTGCTTTATAAACGTTTTTTTGGAAACCAGCTTACTAAAATTTACGTATATTTGGAGTCATGGAGATCTGCAAGATAACATTAGGTATAGAAATTACCAATGACATCAAACTGATTAGACGTCGGGATTCGAACAAAATACTATCCTAAGTCGGGTTGACATAATATAGGTTTATGTTTAGAAATATAAAAGAACTTTTTTATTTATTAAACGATGTCACTTCAATGGCCAATTTAGTTCGCATAAATTTAATATCTTTCAATGTTTTGGAGCACTTTCCGTTCGGACGATTTCGAGCGCAGATCCGAGGTCCACTTAATAACGTCAATGGAAATGAATGAAACAAACTTTCCATAATGTTAACTTGTTACTTAATAAACATCACAACCACCACAGTTATCCAGCAATAACAGATTGATTGATCGCTCAATCACACCGCTTCATTTACCAGAGTTCTGATTGCCTGATTGGTCGGCGTGTTCATCGAGTTGGTGCATTTTTTATTGATGTTCTGCATGTACCAATACCGATGCATCAATGCTGCAAGTTTTTGTGGCAAGTTTTATCGTCGCGTCATTTGTACTGCACATTTGTCATTCACCTGCGCCAGATTGTTCATTATTGTGATTTAATTTCTGAATTTATGCTAATTTCGTTTTCATTATGTAGTAAACATATAAATTTTTATGACACTGATTTTGTATACCTACTAAATAGGTCATAGACTTACTTTTACCAATCTACTTTTTCTAATTTAACTAAAATGAGACGAGTACATAGACATTAATACGATTGGGCTCCATGGATTACAGCTCAGTATGTGCTTGCAGTGTGGCTGCTAAACGATTAAGTTTTTCCGTGAAAAAGCATTCAAGCTATTAAACAGATATTATAATAAGTCTGTTCAGGAGTTGGACAGCCGACATCCTCCTCCATAAGTTGGTAGTACCATTGATACGAAAGAAGAAGAATAATAAACACAACTTACAACGATGACATTTTCCGTCTTGACCTTGCTGATTAAATCTGTACCACCTTTGGCATGACCCAGACTTATAATTACCTAGATTGGTATCTAGGTAATTATAAGTCTGGGTCATGCCTATTTAGTAGGTATACAAAATCAGTGTCATAAAAATTTATATGTTTACTACATAATGAAAACGAAATTAGCATAAATTCAGAAATTAAATCACAATAATGAACAATCTGGCGCAGGTGAATGACAAATGTGCAGTACAAATGACGCGACGATAAAACTTGCCACAAAAACTTGCAGCATTGATGCATCGGTATTGGTACATGCAGAACATCAATAAAAAATGCACCAACTCGATGAACACGCCGACCAATCAGGCAATCAGAACTCTGGTAAATGAAGCGGTGTGATTGAGCGATCAATCAATCTGTTATTGCTGGATAACTGTGGTGGTTGTGATGTTTATTAAGTAACAAGTCACGTGGCATAGGCCATTGAATTTTTTCTGGTGAAAAAATTCAATGGCCTATGCCACGTGCCACGTGGTTAGGGCGCCTCGTTAGAATTTCACAGCGCAGACTAATAAATCTTGCAGGGCCTACAAATAACAGAGTGACAACCCTATTATCTAATGACGTCATTACTTCACGGCTATGTAACCGACGGCGATTAGCATAATATTGTTATCGGAATATTATATATACTATAATCTACTTGACGGCTTTGTAACCGACGCGACTATTCTAATAATCATATTATTATTCTAATGCCTACTTTTGATAAACCAAAACTTTTGAACCAAATGCGGCATCTTATCGCCAATATTTTAGCTTTACATTTGATTGACTCTGGCCGTTACATATACATAGAGCTTACCCCAATACCTTCAAGTAAATAACTACACTCCTTGCTCGTTTTTAAAGAAAAATATACATTAAGTTTACATTCAAACAGTTTTATACATCAAAGTAATTGCGAGTATTTTCCTGTGTTTTCCTTAACGCATTTGTCTGTACAAGCTGCCCTTACAATATACAAACAGTATTAAAACCGCAGTAAGTCCGTAAGCTCTCGCTCCGTACATTTTTTAATATCTTCGCTGGAATATGACCTCTCTACGTTTAATTGCTCTTAGAAGCCCGCACATTAAGAAGCGCTGTCTGTTATTACCGTCGTTTAGCGACAACGAGCCTTACCACTTAGTATTTAGAGTTTAAATTGTGATGAGTGCGTGCACAGAGGATGCACATTTTAATCTAGACTTGGCGGTACTTTTTGCCGGGCGCAATTAGGGCTGACGACAAAGCGCCAAAGAGATTTCAAAGGATTAAATGTTTCCATTAGGTACATAGAATTTTGTCAAAACTCAAGTAGTAATATTCCAAAGGACTAAGTTAATTGTATTTAATTAAATATTTTCTGGACAGAAAAAATAGGTACCTACATTTATGTTTTTCTTGTCACTGCAAAATTATCGTGTTATTATATTTAATAGTATTATGGAAACTTACAGCATTAAAATTACAGACCAATAGAAGTAATAAACAATGTGAAGACCATTTACAAGTTATCACAAATAAACGTGTTTTACGTGAACTCAATGCATGCAGACATTATTTCGTAGCTTCATTTAAAATTAAGCCCGATCTAACAAATCACTATACTGTATCTTTTTTTTGTTAAATATAGGCAACATGAACCTTGTCAAATAACTTGAAATTATTCTACGTTAAATAGCGCAGTGAAGAGCGGCGAGGTGACCAATAAACCCACAATGCAAAACTTGCAATTCTATGAACATAGTAAAGAAAAACCTACCGTTCATTCTGTTTCACAATCCACGTTTTGTCCAGCTAAAGTTAGTCTCATAATATGAAACATTTACCTTTTGGTGAAACAATGAAAGACGCCCACGCGTCAGTTTTCTTAGAAATGGAATGAAAGAGCTTCGTTATATCAAACATTAGCCTAAATGTTGTAGTACTTATTTACTTGCAAACTAAACAATGGGTGGTTTGTGAATTGCCAAAGTTCACTGAAGAAAACATTTGCGCAAATGTTACATCTACATTCAAAGTTGTCTAATACAGTGCTATTCAAAACTGTCTGTATTTATTAATTAATTTAATTTATTTATGAATTCCGAGCTCGAATGTGGTAATTATTTAAATTAAGTTAATTAATTCGATGAGTTTCATAATTTATTTAATTTCAATTGTAAACGTAGTTATGTCTAGTAATTTTCATGTAGACCTGTGAACGCGCTACACAGTGTCCATACACAAACATTATGTAACTTCAGCAAAAAGCGATAAAAGTATAGACGCAAGCAAGTGAAATAAGTTACCTGAGACAGGCAAGCGGCGTGGTGCGGTAACGGCGCGGTGGCGGCTAGCGAGCGTGTAATGAGCGGGTAGCTGCACTTGTTGCCGGCCGCGCCCGCCTGCAGCCGACATTATTGCGACTCAAGCAAACTATGCCATTAACAGGTGCACCTACCTTACTCCAGGCATTTTTATTGGAATGTCGGGGAACAGTCTAGTTAGCCGCGGTACTACACATTTATTTGTAACACTGTGGACTTGATTGAACGTTTAGCCCTACGTAGCTAAAAAGGGGGTAATTTTATGAGTGTATTAATTCACTAGTTTATTTATTCTCATGTTTAGAAACAAGGCAAGATAGTATGGAAGCTAATAGCATTACAGCTAGTAGTTAAGGCGTTATATACACACACCTTGTCAAGAATTTATTTAAATCTTGTTTACTACTAAAGGTTTTTGTTTTGGTGCAGCCCTTTAGATACATATTTTATAATAATCCTTTACGGAATCTGTTAGTCCTTTAAGTTGTTGGTACTATAAATATTCTTCTTTAACCCATTCAATTAATTTCCGTGTAACATTTAACTAATAAATTGTGTTTGTTGCAGGTACGGTCACACAATATTTAGAAGCATTTGTCTGCATTACAGTAAGTGATAGAGGTTTTTATTCGTTAATCCTGTTTAAGAGTGCACACACGGTGGGGTGCGGGGTAAGGGGGTGACAAGACAAACGATCTCCTCTGGGCTCGCCTATTATTGATGCCGCCTACGCCGGACGGTTAATACTGAGGATTCTTTTACTTAACTAACTAGTTTAGGTTTTGTCTCGGATAATATATATTTTTACAAAAAAAAATTTTTTGAAGGTGATGTACCGGCCAGAAGTACATAACACAATAGTACAGTCATCCGAGAGACTGCCGTATACGATGCATCGACTTGCCAACTTAGTAAAGTAGAATTAGTAAATTCTTAACACAAATATTAGATTTACATAACAATATGTACCTCAAGAGTTAACAATTGTATTTCCCTTTTGTGCAATTACGTGAACTGCGATTCAGTTATAGTTATAACAGTCTTTTATTTGAAACCTGGTGAAAAATGCTTTTCTCTCTATTTTGTGTATTTCCGTAAAATAGAACCAAAAAGTAATTCTTTGAACTATTGAAAATACTATACCAAGCTGTAATTTTAGCCGTACGCTCACTCACAGTATTTTTGACGATTCGTACCAAGCTGAAGCACACAGGTATTTCCTAAAGTATCAAACACAAATTACAATCAACTGTAAAGTACTCGACAAACATATCGTTATTTTAATGATGCCAAAGGGCTTGGGAAATGAACCAAATCATGGTCCGCATCGCCACCGCACCGCGTCTTGTGATCGATGTCCACTCGGTGTGTACACAGGACAACCCCACTATTGACACGACTTGATTAATAACAAATAACATCACATATTGATCCATTTATACGGAAAGCGAAAAATCAGAAATGCAATTTCATTTAGCAAAGAACTCCACTTGATCGTATCATCGAATGGCGGCAATTTATTTACTTTTTTAATAAAATGGCTGGCACACACGCTAGAGAATCGCGCGGGCGTAGCACGGCGCGGCGGCGGGTGCAGTCGTCAACGCCGCGATCCATCACGCCTCGCCCTCGCCGCCGGCTTACGTGCGTATTAGATCCATTCACATACGGAACACTCATTCATACTCAAACTAAATAAATATATATCTGACATGAATTGGTACGCTCGCCTTACATCTTACTTTATGTCATTTTAAGAGGATTTATTTTGTTTGCCACGCAAGTTCTTTTATTTGTGTGTACAGCTACTTCATTTCTATGACTGATCCGTTTTATTCATGATGATGGCACATATGGCACTCCATGTGCCATTCCATCATTCTCTTTCACATTCCATGATATATATCTAATTAAATACCTAGTATTTTATTATCTCAAGTAATTCCCACAGACATTTTCATATATGTTCTTTACGGTCACGTTTTGATTTCTTACATTAAATTTTCAAAAATCATTATTCACATAATCACATCTCTCGAAACTCTTCCATTGAGATTTTACAAGTGAAGTTACCATTTGTATTTTGATTTGACTGTTTTTTGACTTCCGATATCTTATTTCAAAAGTCACACAACGCGTGGGGATGTGCAGATAATCAGGTACGCTCGTGGTGCGAGCAATTCGAGCCCTCAATAAGAGAAGGGCGCGCCGAGGGACCTTCCGTTCTTACACGCGCGTAGGGCTGCGACTGCGAAGGGAGTACTGATTTGTCATTTGTAGGCGACGCGCGTCGGCGACCGTGGGGATGCGACAATGCGCGTTGTCTGCACCGGGCTTTAGGCGAGCATCAGTTATGTGATCAGCTTTTTATATCTTTAGAAGCATTATCGTCATCTTTATAAATACAGAAAATCTAAATATAACAGACAGTATTGAATGATTTGGTTAAGGCCTTCTAATCTCTTTAGGAAACTAATGGGCAGTTCTCTTATTACTACGACAACCGCCAACAAAATCAGTCGATGTCACGAAACAATAATATTGAATAACAAATGTCTTAAAAAAGGCAAAATATAAGTTATTACGATAACAATATAAATAAATACATTAATAAATAAAACAAGCAATAATAACGATCCTCTGGTCACCCACAGCTGACACAGAACTAAGCAGCTTTAGTTATACTTGTACCAGGTAACCTTTCTTAATATTTATCGTATATAAAAAGAAATGTTATTTACCTACTAGGTATGAAAATAAAAGCCGCAATTTTACTTCGTTACTACAAAAAGTACTGTAAAACAGAAAAGTAATTATTATTTTGATCTAATTACACCCATGTAACGGTAACAGGTATTGAAACGGCCATGCCACATGTTGTGGATTGGGTTAAGACAAAGAAACCAGGAATAAAGAGAATACATTGTATTAGGTAAATAAACTAAAGAAAAACACTGAACTTATTATTTTTATTATTTACATTACAATCTAGCCTATCAAGGCTAATAAGTAATATTATGTTAACCTAAATTGCTACGTTATAATATAATCTAAGAATGCGTCCATTACCACTTAACTTAGTTTTTGTTAAGGGGAAGTCACTTTGTTCATGTGTTCTTTATAACGACCCTTATCGCACTAATTTATTTGTCACTTATCACTACACTAACTCGAAAGGTTTCGTTCGTTTTAGTCTTTTCACTAGTTCCGTGTTATCAGACCTAAAAGACTGACAAGAAACGTAATTGTCAAAAACATAAAAGCAAATTCTTATAAAAAACTAAATATGTACAAATAATATACAAAAAGGTCCGATTGGGAACACCACACATTTTGACCAAGGTGTAGAGTTTGTAAAGTTAGGGCTTGTAAAGTAGGAAGCTTGGCTCTACATGAGATCCGATAACTTTTTGTCACTGTAGGCCGCATAAGGCCTCGTCTGGGCAACATTTTACATGAAAATGATTTTGGTGAGATTTCACTTTTTTTTCTAAGTTGTGGCTCTTTCGTGTCCCTAGATTTTATTCCTCTAGCATAAAAATTTACGTTAGATCATACACACTTTATACTAAAAATTTTGATGATCATTACATAGGGTTGTCAGGTGTAAAAAAAAATACGTTTTTTGTTATTTGTGTACTAATACGGTAACGTACCAAATTTCAACTTTCTAGGACTTCGGGAAGTACCGTGTGAGTATTGATCTTCTTCTTAATCGTGTCGATGGCTGTGTCAAATTTTATTTTGACTTGCCATCGTGGTGAAAGGATTAGCTAATTCGCTTTGGAGAACTCGCGAATTACCCAGGGTGCGCTGGACGTACGGAATCCTTGTGTACGTCACTCGGGGAGGCTCCTTTTATGCGCCCCATGAGTATTGATAATCATCAGTGAGTCAGTGACGAAATCAGGGGATTTAGATGTGAATTAAATCGAAAGTTTAACAGCCATTCAATTGAAACTTGGTATATTCGATAAGTCTGGTACTGGTATTGTATCCTAAGATTCGTTGATCTGGTATAATCGTAACCCGAGTTACAAGTGCTTCAAAAATCGACGAAACACTTCGGGAAAGGTTCGGCTTCACTGGCTCGTCTTAAAACGATCGATTTTGGGACAAATTGCAATTGCAAAAGCAATCAACAATTTCTTGGCCTTTTCGTATTACTCTACTTTTTTACCTAAATGTTTTGAGCTGGCTACATGCGTGTTACAATGAAAAACTATTTTTGTAATAAAGAGGTCAAATGCAGCCATTGTCATATAATATTCTTGACTGTACTACTTAATAATAGCAATGTACAGTTTCCCAACATCTTAAACAGTTCGAACCTGAAAGTGACCTATCCTTTGAGTTCTCCGGCTTCCCATTGTGACCGGAAACAGATACTTACGTACTTAAAGACCTTAGCGTTGTAAATGTTTAATTACACATAAATTCACAGATTTACATCATAATAAACCACCACGCCCTCGCTCTTGTAATTATGAAGCAATTACCACAGATACGTCTTGGGAAATAACATTTTATTTTAATGACAGCTTTATACCGTGTACTAGTGGTTTTGATATAAGTACACAAATATTTTCTGGAACGATAATTAACACGACAATCTTCTCGTGTACATTCTCGTTTCAGAAAATCTACTTTATTGTATCTTATATATAGATAAGGCGAGCTGTTGAATATTACTTGAGTATTTCTTACTTTTTAGTGAATTTTTTTTGTAACCGAGCGACGTCGGTTTTTTTTGTAAAATTATTGTATCTAAAAAATATTAGAATTGCTACTAGAATAGATGGTCTCAAATTCTTATTATTTTTCTTGGAATGACTGCTTAATTACAGGGTGGATGTGGCATAGGAACTCACTGACTGATCGTAATGTTCAAATAGTTCGACATTGAATTATTTTTCGTTTTTTTTTATTTTAACCAATAAAAAGTATACTGATCACGTGTTGAATCTGTATTTTAATTTAATGCCACTATGTCGCATCCACCCCGTATATTAGGGGCACCTTTGCTACGAACTCTCAAATTGTATTTAGAATGGACAACTCGAATTAATTACATCAATTAGGGTAAAAGTTAGGAACTGTTCATTCTTGCTCGGATTCGGTTTTGTTTTCAATTTGCCATTTGCTACAATCGTACTAAAGTCGATAATGACTTACTAGCTGACTGTTTTATTGTTTGAAATAAATATATAATTTCTACTCATCATCTATGCAAAGTGCCTGACAATTATTTTCATAACTTCCTGTATCAGTGTTAAAATATTAAAACTGCATAATAAAATCTATTTTTTTCTAACGCTGATAGGTAATAAACTATTTTAGCAGTCAGTCCATTGGGGAAGTAAAAATAATTTTAAACAAAAAAAAAACCGACTTCAAAAAGAAGATAAACTAAAAAGCATAAAATAAATTTACTTCGCACAAAATAATACGTTTTTTCATTGAGTTAAATAGAAATGATTAAATAATTATTTTATAATCCTGAAGTCGGTGCCAAGTAAATCGGACAATTAAGAACTAATAATATTCAGTCAGAAAATAGTTGTTAGAAAGATTGATATTATTTATACAGAGTTACTATTTACATGGCACCGACTTCAGAATTATAAAATAATTATTTAATCATTTCTATTTAACTCAATTAAAAAACGTATTATTTTGTGCGAAGTAAATTTATTTTATGCTTTTTAGTTTATCTTCCTTTTGAAGTCGGTTTTTTTTTGTTTAAAATTATTTTATTTTACTATTTTAAGTGATGGGAAGACCGAGCAAGAATGTTTCTCGAATGAGGAGACGACGGTTACTTGAGACGGAAAACTTATTAATAATAATTCCCGTACTCCTAACCGTTGAGGAGTTCTACCTACCTAACTACTAGATGCAAATATCCGAGTAGCTTTAGATAATATATAAAAAACAATATAGAAGCCTTTTAAATTTGAGGGTTGCCCTCGATTTCTCTAGGATCCCATCATCAGAACGTGACTTAAAAAAAATGGGACCACATGACAAGTATATCCATTCAAACAAAAAAAGAATTTCTCAAATCGGTCCAGGCGTCTTTGAGTAATCGGCGAACAAACATAAAAAAAAAAATACAACCGAATTGAGAACCTCCTCCTTTTTTTGAAGTCGGTTAATTATTAACAATCCTTAAGAATCCAACTTGTATCATAGTGGTTATTACATTACGTAAGAAATCGAAGCCAAACCTGCGTAGTATCGATGAGGCGTGCGTCGCGACCGCGACGTCTGCTCTGGGCAGCGAGCACCGGTGAATGAATGAACTTCAATGAACTCAAACAAATGAACACTAATTCTGTTTTATGAAACTCTGCTTTACTATATACAACTTTACTATTGTAGTAATAGAGGGGAGGCGGTGAGTGCTACTGATTCGGTTAAGTAGTTTTAGTTTCAGGTCTTGTGTTAGTTACGTTGTTTTCAAATGTATTTAGTTTCAACATAATTGGATTCCTAAAGTACAAGAGGATCTTGATTGCGGGTGAGCGACTGAATAGGGTTCAGTTTTTTAATATTGGCTAAAATTTTACGACACTTTTACCAAAATTGTTTCATGTAAAACTAGCTACTGCCTGCTGCTACGCCTTTATAAAGGTCTGCAGTAAAGCACAGCCCATTCCTGATCCACATAATAACCGCTGCATTACCTCCCTACAACTCCACCTTCAGTAACAATCAGTGCACACAGTACCGTACTAACATCGCACTGGTGTCGCACTCACACATCATGGTACCGTAGTTTTGTCGCACTCACACACCACTCAGTACCGTAGTTACTTCACACTCGCATCGCACTCACAACTTAACTGTCGCCTTCCTCAGCCTCGGTAAGCAGTAACTCACTTACGTTGATACTTTACAACAATATTACCTGCTTGTCTATCGCACCACTGCACAACGTTCAATATAACTGTTTTGCATTAATCTTGCGATTCCAAGTTCCTTCTTCACTTACGCGTAATCCAAAAGTAGTTTTATTTGTTTAGTTCTGAAGTATTTGGTTTTTGTTTCAGTTGATATAGACTATAATCTGTGTCTAGAGGCGTTAGATTTAACGTTTATTGCATGTTGGTATGGAACATATCTTTTATTTAAAATGTAAGTTTATTATTTTTTTGTTTATCCAAGCCAGCCAAACGTTAGTGACAACATTGGGCTATTATTAAATATGATAATGATGTTTGTCCGGAAATGGTTGATGCGAGAAACAGTTCAGGAAATGATATCATGGAGCCAAAGAGATTGGATAATATCTTTGGAGCCATATACTTATGTGATACGGAACTATTAATATTTCAACACTCAGTATTTTATGTTGAACAAAATTAAATGCATGCGGATCATGACAGATGCAATCAACTGACAAAAGAACTGAAATATTGAAAGTTATTTTGACTCTAATTGATAATTGAACGTGTGTCTAAAGCCTATCCAACTAATGTTGTAACAGAACCTTCTTCCTTCGAAACCACAAAGGGAATACAAAGCTTCAAGCTGTCCATTTTAAGTTCACTAGTAGACGCTTTCGATATTTTTTAACTTACTCATGTTTCATAGGTATGCAAGATCCACCGTAGACTGCATCACCACTTACTATTGGGAAAATCGTGCCTGTCCGCCATAAAAAAAAATCTGTTTACTGTATGGTCATCGGGTAAAATTGATTGCACAAATCTCGCAACAATTTATTAATTTGCTATCTAATCTAATAAAGCTAAAATAAGTATGAACAAATGCCTCGCGTTTACAAAATTACCTATTACTCAGTTTTAATAAGCTGTAAACTAGAAATTATCACGGCTCAATCTCTGCAAGCGAAGGCGTGCTCTCTAACACTTAGGTCATGATTGACTCGAGCACATTGTGCAAATAATTTGTCAGATAAGTGACAACTTCAATCTACATATTAGCGTCATGGTTCCGTGGCATAAGCTAAATTTATTGTCTGTTTTTTTTTCTATTTTCGTTTTGAATTAATAAGCCTTCACTTTGGACTAATGAATAGTATTTGATAACGGTTAATATGGAGTTTCTCTAAATGGGTGCGGCAGTAATATTGGCTTGCAATAAATTACTCAACAAGTCAACTTTGTGACCTGCAAGATCATTATCGAGCAAATGTGCGCTTTGTTTCCTTATTTTCACGGGAATTGCATAATCAGGAGGGCGCAATCTGTAACATTTTCTATCACAAACGATTTGCCAAGTCTGGGCACACCTTTACACGGCAGGTGCAGTAAGAAGTGTATAATAATTGGCCGTCGCCGTTAATGAAACCGCCCTGATAACCTGCCACTGTAGCACTTTTAGCATTATAGTAACTGTTTTAAGTACGCAACTCTACCGGCTTATGTGAGATCTTTGATAGTAGCTTACATTTACAGGTAACTAGTAAATACACCCTTTGTTAAGAAAACATAGTAATATCTCGTTAGTGAAGTAAGTAAGGTATATAGGCAATAGTTGGGGTATTTGCTTTCGGTGCATCTAGAGCAAGCTATAGTAGTAAGTACAAGATACAGTTTCTACCCGACTACGGCGAAGCCATAAGGAAAGGTTAGGTTAGAAGACTATACTAATATCTACTTCAATATAATTTATTAGTACACTAAAAAATGTACGCAAAAGATTGTAGTAGCTGAAATAAAAGTATTTCCTGTTCTTACTTCTTGTAACGGCTAACGAGCTGGCTTCTCATCTGATGGTGAACTGTGCAACAAATTCTTGTTGCACAGTTCACCATCGTCAATTGAACGTTAACTACCTCCATGGTCTACTGGTTAGCCTATGCGCCTTATACAACGAGGTCTCGGGTTTTATTTCGGTAATAGGAGCGTGATGTTATGTTATGTTATCAAATAGAGTAACACAAATGGAATAACCAATACGGCGTAATTTAACTAGCAATGTAGCAATACAGTGTAAGTAATCTCACAGTCAGTAAAGCATCGTCACTGCTCCGCTATAACTTCTCATAGACGTAAATCGCGAGGACGCGCGTCAGGGCGCGGCGCGTATTCATTACACGCGCGTGTTACGACCCGAGGTAATTGAAATATCTGAAACGTGACCCCAGTGTGGGCCAAGCTTTATATGAACGTAAATATAATGCATAGTGTGAACATTGAAATCACATTTTTATAACTATTTAATATTTTATAACTATTTATTAAGACACTGTACTCTAGTTATTAGACTGAATTCCGCCACCAGAATGCATAAAAAATGTCGGGCCGAAATCAGACTCGAATTCTTCCTCAGTTTGTAAAACTACCCATATATAAGTTAGATGCCCGACATATGACCTGTCTAAAGTACTAGTCGTATACATTGCAAGACTCGTATATATATTAGCATTTTACGAAAATCGTTTATTATTGTTGTATATTAGTTGTTGGACATCACTAGTATTAAGATATAATAGTTCACACCACAACACTAGGCGTTGGTGTCATGGCGTAGCACTGTACTGTACGCATAGATCATTGTAAAGTTACTTATTGTTATACAGATATTGTTTGAAAGATAATAAAAGTTAACCGTCGTATTAATATTTTATTTAACAAACAATACATGGTGTCAGGTGAAAAACAAAAACCTACGTGTGGAGGAACAAATTTTGAAAAAGTTCAAAATGGAGGGACTGAAGCCGCCTCGTGGTCTAGTCCTGAGCGGTCGGGAATCCAATTGGCGCGTGTTTAGACAAATGTTTGAGTTATATTTGGAGGCAGCAGGGCTGACAAAGGCGTCGGAGAACAGAAAAATAGCAATTCTGTTAAGCTGTGCTGGGGAAGATGCCGTAAACGTGTACAACACATCCAAAAAAGAAGAGGAACTTAACTTAGAAGCAGTTCTGAAATTATTCGACGAATACGTGGAACCAAGGAAAAGTCTCACGATAAACACATACGAGTTTTTCATGTGTAGACAGGGTGAAGATATCACAATTGAACAGTATATAACCACACTGAAGAAAAAAGCTAAAATGTGTGAGTTAGGTAACATACAGGATAGATTGATAATAATGATGATCATTATAGGCTGTAGAGACAGAAGTATTAAAGAAAGATTATTGAGACAAGAAGATATGCAAATAGATAAAGTAATAGAGTTGTGCAGAGCAGTGGAGTCCGGCAAAGAGCAGGTCAGGAAACTAGATGAATACAATAAAAGTGAAGTAAGTACAAGCGTGCAAGTAGATAGATTAGAAAAAAGAGATCTGAAGAATGATAAAGGATGTAACTTTTGTGGAAAAACGCATAAGCCAAGACAGTGTCCAGCTTATGGCAGAAAGTGCATGAAATGCAACAAATTCAACCATTATGCAGTGATGTGCAAGACTACCAATGAGAGTAAGGATGACAATAAAGGAAAGGATAACAACAAAGGAAAAGACAACTATAAGAAAAAGCAAGTACATGAAGTCAGAGAGGAATCCAGCAGCGATAATGAAGAATTCTATGTAGGCAGTATAGATGTTCTGGACAGTGTGAAGACACAGAGTTGGGTAGAGACCCTTGAAATCAATAACAGACAGGTAACATTTAAATTAGATACTGGTGCGGATTGCAACACTTTGCCATTAAATTTGTACAATAAAATTAAAGGTAATAGTGTAATAATAAATACTAAAACTATATTGCTTGTATATAATAAAGAGAAAATACAAACAGTAGGCACAGTTCATTTGGATTGCTTAGTAAAAGGTAATAGATATAGTATTAAGTTTTCTGTAATTGATTTACCAGTACAACCAGTGTTAGGGTTACAAGAATGTATAAGATTAAATTTCGTTCAAAGATTGGAGACAGTTAAAAAAGTTGACATAGAAAGTTCAAGTTTTATTAAAAAGAATAAAGATGTGTTCAAGGGCTTAGGTAGCATAGGAAAATATCAGATTAAAGTGAAAGAGAATGCTATACCGGTTATAAAACCTATTAGAAGAGTACCCAATACTATTAAAGAAAGATTGAAGGAAACTTTAGATAATTATGAGAATAGAGGAATTATTAAAAAAGTAAATGGTCCAACAGCTTGGTGTAATAATTTAGTCATTGTAGAAAAACCTAACAAGTCATTAAGATTGTGTTTAGATCCGAAAGAATTAAATGAGTGTATTTTAAGAGAAAGATACCAGATTCCTTCTCCGGAGGAAATTTATAATAACTTAGCAGGTAAAGAAATTTTTACTGTGTTAGACTTAAAAGATGGATTTTTTCAAATTTTACTTGAGGATAATGAGAAATTGTGTACTTTTGGAACACCTTATGGTAGGTATAGGTTTTGTAGGTTACCATTTGGTATATCATCAGCCCCAGAGGTTATGCAGAAGATTATTACCAACATATTCAGTGATATTCAAGGATTACACATTTACTATGACGATTTAATAATTTGTGGGCAAAACGAGATTGAACATGATAATATTTTAGCTAAAGTAATAGACAGAGCTCGACAATATAATGTTAAATTTAATAGTACTTAGTTACAATACAAAAAAGAATTTGTTAAGTATGTGGGTTTATATATTACAAAACAGGGTATTAAAGTGGATCCAGAACATGTAAAAGCTATTCAAAGGTTAGAAGAACCAAAGAATGTCAAACAGTTACAGAAATTTTTAGGTATGTGCAACTATTTGAGTAAATTTATACCGCAGTATACTAAAACTACTGAACCTATAAGAAATTTGTTAAAAAAGACCATAGAGTGGAACTGGGATATAGAGCAGAAAAAAGCATTTGAAGAGATTAAAAAGAAATTAAGTTGTACACCTACATTAGCTATTTTAAAGAAAACAGGGACTATTACATTACAAACTGACAGTTCTAAGGGAGGTATAGGTGCTTGTTTGTTACAAGAAGGAAAGCCAATTTCTTTTTATTCTAGATGTTATACAGAAAGTCAAACAAGATGGGCACCCATAGAAAAAGAATTATTTGCTATTTGTGCTGCTATGGAAAAGTACCACCAATTTGTGTATGGTAGGGATATTATAATTGAAACAGATCATAAGCCTTTAGTCACCATAGTTAATAAAGATTTAAGTAAGATATCAGCAAGATTGCAACGGATGGTTTTAAAACTTTTAAAATATAATTTCACAATTAAATATGTACCAGGTGAAAAGATGTTTATCGCTGACTATTTGTCAAGAAATTTTATTCTGGAAAATGCTAAAGAGGAACCAACTTTAAAAGAATTAGTACATACTATTGAGCAAGAAATAGTATATGGGTTAGAGTGTGATTTACCTATTTCTGATAATAAGTTACAACAATTTCAAACTGAGACAGAGTTAGATTCAGACTTCAAGCAAATTTTAAATTGGTGTGAAGTAGGTTGGCCAAATAATGATAGAAATTTACAGGATAAACAGTTAAAAGTTTTATATAAGTTAAAAGATGATATTACAAATAAAAATAAGATATTGTATTACAAAGATAGAATAATGATACCTAAACAGATGATAAAAGAAATGTTAAATAAGTTACATGAAGGTCATGCAGGCATTGTAAAATGTAAGAAAAGGGCTAGAAAAGTTATGTATTGGACAGGTATGTCTAGTGACATAGAAAAGTTTGTATTGGACTGTAAATCTTGTGAAAAATATAGGGCTTGCAATGTAAAGGAACCACTTATGTCACATAATATTCCGGACCTTCCATTTATAAAGATTGCTATGGATATATGTTATTATGCAGGTAAAGACTATTTGGTTGTAATTGATTACTTTTCTAAGTGGATTGAAGTGAAAAATGTGTATAATAAAACAGCAGAAGAGGTAATTAAAAAATGTAAAGAGATTTTTACAACTCATGGTATACCTAAGTATATTATGAGTGATAATATGCCTTTTAATAGTTTTAAGTTTAAACAGTTTGCTAAAAATTGGGATATTGAGTTGTTAAAATCTAGTCCCAGATATCCTCAGTCTAATGGAATGGCAGAGAAGGCTGTAGGAATTGTAAAAGGTTTTATGCGCAAATGTAGGGATAGTAACACTGATTTTAATGTAGCTATGTTAAATTACAGAACTACTCCAGTAGCAGGGTTAGAATACACCCCATCAGAATTGTTAATGAATAGATTATTAAGAACTAATTTGCCATGTACAAAAAATGTGTTAAAACCGAGTATACCAGTAAATGTTAAGGAAAAAATGCAAGATGTTAGATATAAGTCACAAATTAATTATAATAAGACGGCAAAGATTAGAAGAGATTTTAAAGAGGGACAAAATGTTGTAATTCAGAATATGCCCAATTCACAATGGCACGGGGGGAAAATAATAAATAAAGTAGGAGATAGGTCATATACAGTACAGAATAATGAGGGCAATTTTGTAATTAGAAATAAGAAACATATTAAAAATAGTAATAATAAACATGTAATTAAAAAAGAAACTTTGTGGGAGGATAATGAAAATGAAACTGAAAGGGATTTAATTAATAGAAGGAGTTTAGGCATAAACAGAGATTTTGCAGAAAATATAAATACAGGATTTAATAGGGATATTGAATTAGAGAGTAATGGGACATCAGATAATTATACCACTAGAAGTGGAAGGGTAGTTAAAAAGCCTCAAAGGTTGATTGATTGTTAAGTATATAAATACAATTAAAAAGATAAAAAAGGGGGGATGTTGTATATTAGTTGTTGGACATCACTAGTATTAAGATATAATAGTTCACACCACAACACTAGGCGTTGGTGTCATGGCGTAGCACTGTACTGTACGCATAGATCATTGTAAAGTTACTTATTGTTATACAGATATTGTTTGAAAGATAATAAAAGTTAACCGTCGTATTAATATTTTATTTAACAAACAATACAATTATATATCTCTTGAATGATATTTTAATTTGTTTGAGCTATATGTACCTGCTATACGTACCTACTATATTTAAAAGTCAATGAATCAAATAATTGGGTCTTTAAACAACCAGTTTAAATACATTAATTTCCCTGTTATTACCGCACTATTGCATGAGCCAAACATAATAAAAAAAATTTTGTTACGAGCGTTCGCTCGTAACAAAATTTTCACCATTAATTTCGTCAACACCAATTTTACGTATTACCGACTGTCAACCAAATGTATGTCAGATGACCAATACATGCTGTTCATTTGATAAACATTTAGCTGAAAGTCGAAATAGCCACTCGGGCTAATATAAAAAACGTGAGATAGATTTTGTCGCGTTTTGATCCTGTTGCCCCATACAACAATATGCCAAAAACGCGACGAAATCTATCACGCGCCTGTAAAGCTAGCCCCTCAGTTGTAAATTAAATAAATAAAATAAAATAAATAAATATTTCATAACTTACACACAACGCCATCTAGTCCCAAACTAAGCAGAGCTTGTACTATGGGTACTAGAATAACTGATACTAATACATACATATATACTTTTCTTTTGTAAATACATACTTATTATACATAGAAACACCCAGACTAAGAAAAACCCCCATGCTCATGCACACAAAGATTTGTCTTAAGCGGGCATCGAACCCGCGACCTCGGCGTCGCAGGCAGGTACACTACCCACTCCGCCATCCGGTCGTCAAATTAATAAATAATCCTGTTATTAATAATATCCTCCTTTGAGTTGTGATACATTACATTGTCATCATTTGACCTGTAACATTGTAAATCTACTAAATAAATAAGATCTCTTCGTAATAAAATTGACATGAGTACCTAAAATAGTCGGCAATGAAATACCAAAAGTGTTACAAATGACGTGAAACGTGTCAGAAGCGTACTGCATACGCATCTGAGAATTGTAAACAAACCAATTATGTGTGTCACTGACTGTTTGGCTCGTGCAATAGTGCGGTAATAACAGGGAAATTAATGTATTTAAACTGGTTGTTGAAAGACCCAATTATTTGATTCATTGACTTTTAAATATAGTAGGTACGTATAGCAGGTACATATAGCTCAAACAAATTAAAATATCATTCAAGAGATATATAATAAACGATTTTCGTAAAATGCTAATATATATACGAGTCTTGCAATGTATACGACTAGTACTTTAGACAGGTCATATGTCGGGCATCTAACTTATATATGGGTAGTTTTACAAACTGAGGAAGAATTCGAGTCTGATTTCGGCCCGACATTTTTTATGCATTCTGGTGGCGGAATTCAGTCTAATAACTAGAGTACAGTGTCTTAATAAATAGTTATAAAATATTAAATAGTTATAAAAATGTGATTTCAATGTTCACACTATGCATTATATTTACGTTCATATAAAGCTTGGCCCACACTGGGGTCACGTTTCAGATATTTCAATTACCTCGGGTCGTAACACGCGCGTGTAATGAATACGCGCCGCGCCCTGACGCGCGTCCTCGCGATTTACGTCTATGAGAAGTTATAGCGGTGCAGTGACGATGCTTTACTGACTGTGAGATTACTTACACTGTATTGCTACATTGCTAGTTAAATTACGCCGTATTGGTTATTCCATTTGTGTTACTCTATTTGATAACATAACATAACATCACGCTCCTATTACCGAAATAAAACCCGAGACCTCGTTGTATAAGGCGCATAGGCTAACCAGTAGACCATGGAGGTAGTTAACGTTCAATTGACGTACATGATGTTTGTTTTTTGAAAATATGAATAATACCTTACCAACTAGCTGAGAAGCATTATTGGCAAATAGCTATCTACGTTACTGATAATATATAATATCCAAGCCTCATTCATAATAATACATGTTATTAGGCGAGAAATAATGGTGACGCAGACAAAGCTAAATATAAAATTATAAACATAATTATATCGTTCTTCAAACGTACGTAACGGTTCTCATAAAAAAAAAACTGAGAGCTAGATAAATTATTATCTTGAATTATTGTACTAAAAAAAATAATAACATACTTCTTTGGTTGAATATGTTTTAAAAGGTATACTACTACTATTTAAGGTATACCGAGCGCCGTGTTTTCATACTAATGTAATACGAGTTTAACTTTAATATTATTAAGTTTTTATCTATTTTCATAAACAAATTATATAAAACATTAAAATGCATATTTTTTTGTAGCCATTTTGTTAAATATCATGATAAAATAGTGTTAATCATAAGATTAATAGAGTTACATTCAAACTGAAAATTAAAAAAAATATTTTGAATAAAATGGACGCCAACAATCATGTGTTTTAGTGTTTTAGATATGATTTGTCTATAAATATAGATAAAAACTTAATAATATTAAAGTTTAACCCATATTTGTAATATTTAAAGCAAATTTTAGCTTTGCTATGCCTTTTTGTATTTATATAATACTAGCTGTTACCCGCGACTTCGTCCGCGTGGATGTCGTTTTATGAACAAAAAATGCTAAAGGTAACAATGTCAATATAACAATAGTAGGTACAACTCATGCACTTAAGGTGGGGTTATGCAGACTCCGCCGATTGTGAATGCGGTGTCAGTCCCCAAACGATGGGTCACCTTCTTACATGCCCCATAAGTCCCACCACCTGTACCATAGATGACCTGTGGAGCGCCACCGATAATGCCGTTCTTGTAGCAAAGTTTTGGTCAAACAAAATTTAAATATTGAGCTTTTCCATGTGTTTTCCATTGACAGGCAAAGAAGAAGAAGAACCTATCTATTACCAAACCGACCAAAACAAATATACGACAAAAACTCAAGGAAAATAATATTCAAACAAATCAAAACAGACAAATAGGAACAACTCATGTAGGTACCTACTTCGAAACTACTTCAAATTTCGACATAATAGAAATTGCGACACGTGCGTTCGAGCCAGCCCGTAGAGTTTAGCGTAATGTTAAATATCAAAATTCACCCAGTTGTTTTTAAACTTAGCGCTTTCAAACAAACAAACTTTCTCCCGCAATTTCATCTGTGTGGTAGATAGATAAGATAGATAGATAAAAACTTTATTTGTGCATAAGACATAGGAAATACATTTTGTACGAAAGTTTCAATTACAATATATGCACAAAGGGCGGCCTTATCGCTTAACGCGATTTCTTCCAGGCAACCTTTGGATGGACATTAGTGTAAAAGATTTACAGAAGGTACATCAATAAAAAAACTCAATAACAGAAAATAAAATTCCTACCTACCTAAATAAACCTATTTCTGATAATAACTAATCTAAACTCAATAAATAAGCAAAATCCCTATAAACTAATATCTATACGAATGTCTTATCCTACCTAACAGTATTATAAAATAACCTACGGTCACTACGTACAATATCAAATATACTACCTATACCAATACTTTAAAATTAAAATCTATACAGTACGACTTATATAAAAATAAACCTTTCGGTTTATCTTTATAAGTCGAACCGCAAATATAAGTTTGTCATAGGTCATTTATAACCTACGACAAACTTAATTTTGCGGTTCGGGAGCAAACCGCAAAGTTAAGTTTGTATTTTATTGTATATTATTACCTACTACGACCTATTAGATTAAAAATACCCTATTAGGGAAAAAAGGAAATAAAAGCAAATCGGATTTTTTTAAAGTAAAGGAAACTATCTAACCTACTTATAACTATAAACTAAAAGATATATCAAGTATGAACAAAGTGAACAAAATTAATTTACAGGACCTAATTAATAAAAAACACTTAAAAAGTTATACGAAACAATAAACGAAATACTGGATCGAAAAATGTAATTCTCTATAGCGCAAATTTGTCTAATCGCATGCGTCCGACAACGATGCCTGCCGCAAATGCCACAACACTTCGGCGAATGTACGCGACTACGACCGACGGCAGCGGTGGTGATGCAGAGCATTCGTTAAAAGGAATTTAAACTTCAAAAGCGACTGATTTCTTATCAAGTATACTTAAATATAAAGTTTCATGGTTTTATCTTTTAAAATTAAGAAATCCCATACAAACTTTCAACCTCTATTTCAACCCCTTCATCCCTTTTTTTTTTTTTAAAAAGTAGCCTATGTTCTGTCTCAGGGTCTAAAGATTGTCTGTACCAAATTTCATCAAAATCGGTCGCGAGGATTAAGCAGGAAAGCGTAACAGACAGACAGACAGACAGACAGACAGACAGACAGACAGAGTTACTTTCGCATTTATAATATTAGTTAGGATTAGGATTAAAGTTGAAAAAATTAAGAATCCAGCAGGACTCGAACCCATATTACTTTTGTATGGAAAACAGCCAAGCAATTGTTCCCTTTTCAGGATAACTATATTACTTGAGTACTTGGCATGTAATTTGTGAAGCATAATTACCATGTTTCTCCTGTGCTCTACTTCGAGTTTATTAAATTAGTGACATTAAATGGCTTGATGAGGAGGTTTCCTGTTTATTTGTTCATTTGTCGGTCAACGGTAATGAGCTATTAATTACTGCAATGAGGAATTCAATTACGATATCCCGCCACTAATTATCACTTTTCATTGTACGAGAAACAAGCTGCAATATTATTGGAACAGCATGATTCGTGGAGTTTTATTCGTGCTGAATAAAATCAAATATAATAGTTTATGGGCAATAAAAGTCTTTTTAAGCAATTTTTTGATGAGTGATCATCAAAACAGAGTCATTTCTGTTTTTTTTTTGTTTATGGTCGTTAGGTGATTAATATTTCATTTAAGTTTGCAGTATATTTCAAACCGCTCGGCAAAAAAATTGCAATTTTTACACTATGATACCACTACATTTACGCAGCTTTTACACTATTCGTGGTGCCTTATTTCTAGTTAAAGTCAAAAGACTATTTACTCTTAGTGGAATACACTGATGTGTTGATGTGCCGTGACGCGGTGACGCGATGAGCGCGTAATACGTCGCGGCGTCGCGGCGTCGCGGACGGCTCTAATATAATAATAATAATAATAATAAATCATTTATTTCAGGCTGCATAGGCCCATAGATAAATACCTTAACCTAAAAATACATAATTATAAATACACTTCCTTTGCACTAAGTCTTGGTGCGTTCCTGGGGTATAGTTCCGCGGAAGCGACGGAAAACAACACCCTGCGGCCAAAAACTTTCATCAAGCACCTGTTCCAGCAAACATGTCGGCACTCTCACCACGAACGCCTTGAAGTTGACGTTGTGGCGCGACTCCAACAGCTGCACTCTTAGTACATGATTCAGCTTCTGGCTGACATATCTCGCGATATCCTCTGCCTCAGTGGTATAGTGCAGGCGCGAGATAAACACCGGGGTGTTCGGCGCGGCGGCACGCACCCTATGTTTCGGGTCTACAGGTGCCTTGCCATAGCTGTTCTTCACGTTGCGTGCACGGCGCTTCCTCCTTTGCACCGTCACAAAGCCATCCTCTTCAGCCCGATTTGTTGCCTGTGTAGGCGCATGCTTAACCGGTGGAGCAGTAGGAGTGCTCGCAATGACCGGTGAGTCAGCAAATTGTGTTGTTCGAGCAGCGGCGCGGGGAGAAGGCGCGGGGTTACGTGACGCACGCGCAGCGCATATCGCAGAATCAGCATGCGGTGCCGGCGACAAAACTGCTGACGCGAAGCTGACGGCCGATGCATCGAGGCATGCACCTCGACGCGTGTTTACGTTGTTTACACGCGCCGGTGACCCAGTTACTGGCGCATACTTGCGCAATTCTTCCACTTCAGAACGCAAGTCTGCGACATTATTCTGGGATTCATCCAGCCTCTTCTGTACGGCAGTCAAACTTGCCTTCAAAAAGACGATGTCTTTGAGCATGCTTGACACATCGATATGGTCGTAGGTAACTACAGATAATTTATGTAGCTCCTTCGCCACAAACGTTGGCACGTCGTCAGGATCAGTCTCCTTTAGCAGGTTAATAATGTCCTGCAAACTTTTCTTTGTCCCGTCACGCCGACGAGATACCATCTGGTCACTTTTGTTCAGCAACCGGAACAGCAACAGCTTAGCAGCTGCAATGTCGTCTTCGCTGAAGCTACTTACACAGATCTGAACGGCAGACACCTCGTCCATCACGTCCAGCCTCTGTTGTAGGAACGCCAGCAGCTCATTTGCCACAAGTGGGTCACTCATAGCAACAAATTTATCGAGCGTCGGCTTACGCCGCGCTTTACGTTAATAATACAATTATTAAATAGCGTGTTACACGTCCGCCTCGGAGCGCGCGACAATAAATACTACATATAAAGTGTTTGTGATTTATGACGCGATTACACGCGCCACTTTATGACTATCAGCGGAGTTAAAGAACAGGATTGCGCGGCAAATTCATCAAATTCTAATAAATATTATATTATTACAAAAATAAAAATAAAAAAAACTAAATTCCTACTAACCTAAAAATAATTGACTAAATCTAAATCTATGTACAAACCTAGTCTAAAAGACCGCTACCAGTGGGCAACGTTCCCAAAATGCTAGCAGTATTGCCACGTTGTAATGGCGGCAATGCTCAACTTAAATTAGATAAAAATAATTAAATGTCTAAAATTAAAATATCTTTATAAATTGAAAATTTTAAGTTTATTATTTTTAGATTTAGAAAATTTGTGCTTGTAATGTGTATTTTTTTTATATTTTTGTCTCACAATTATTTTAAAAAGGTACTTAGCGGGTATAAATACAAAAAGTATAAATAATGTTTAAATATTAAAGTTTCTTTTTACCGCAGTTAAGTATATTCCCTGTTTCCGTGAAATAACTACCGAAATGGTAGCATGACTATTAATGGCGTACCTCCACAGTAGAGCATATTATAAGTTCCTTGAAGTAGAGTTAATGTAAACTCGTTAACATAATTATTTAGTAGGTTCTCGAGGTAAATGAGAGTTCTAGGGATAATAACTCACAAAGTTAACCGGAGCTCTAATATCGCGTAAGTGAATGCGATCGCTGGAGCAGCATTAGAAGCTCGGCGCCGGCAACTTCGCAACTTCATACTTAATCTTAATCCCGATAACTTCTCCTTAAACCGCGGCATTACGCGTCCGCAGCCGCTAATGCGCTAGTGTGCACGCGCCCTAATCCATATTTGATTACGTTGCGTATAACGTGTACGTTCATTACACGCTGTGAGAACACTATTTTAGTTTTTATGCGTCAATTTTTATAATTTGTGAAATGTTCTCACATTAAGTAGTTAATGTAATGATCCCTCATCATCATTACGTATCACGCCTTGTGCAGGCTGCGCTGACCCTCAATCAACATAAACACATACAAGAGTGTTTGTGTGTACACATTATAGTGAACATACGCAGAGGATACAGCAGATTGTTCATTCTTTTTTTTAATAAATATCCTTTTTGGATTTAGTTTTGTCTGAAACCTAATAACTTTCAATATTGTTATGTGTACACACACATCATTACTGCTGCTGCTAATCCTTACATAGTAATAAAGATACAACACTGCCTGTATCAACTGAGGCTTAGCAAGCAGAATGAATGACAATATTTAGTTGCCATTCCGCACGTAATGAAGCTGTATCACACGAGGATAAGCACGTTGTTGCAATGCGATTTCTCTCGTTAGTGTGCCCCATAGCCCTTTCCAAATGAACGCTGGAGTGCGTCGCAGCAGTAAATACACACCGTGCGGCTGTAAACAATGCTAACTAGACGACAAAACAAGCTGATTACCTGCCGACTGCGAGTGTGAGTGCCGAGGCTGCCGGTCGCAGCCGATCATATCCTTCTTAATGAATTCAGCGCGCCGCCTCGCCCGCGCTATTTCAATTACTGCCGCCCCACCTCGCCGCGCCGCAGACACCGATACCACCTTCGATTCACGTACCTTGCCGCCCGTGAAAGGTAATCGCAGATAGCTACGTGCACTCCGCGAGTAATGGATACTAAACATGTACAGAGTAGCGCCTCGAGCGAGATACCGGCGCGGATAGGTGTCTGCATTCTCAATTAGGCAATTCTAGGTTCATAGGTAGAGCGGTGACCTAGCTGAGTGGGTGGAGGATGTTTGCGAGTTATAGGCGAGCGGCAATAATTGGTGCAATTGTCGGCATCGTCTCGGATCGGATGCGGCACGTCCTGCCTCGTCATTTGGAGTTGTTTGAGGCGATGCGCTCCGGATTGAGAGACAATGCACGACTTAATTCTATCCAATCTCAGTACATTTGCATTGCGGATTAAAAGGTTATATCGATTCAATCGTGCATTGTTTCATCTTTCGCTTTGATTATAACATGCGTCGATATCAATTAGTCACCAAGTACATCTACAGATAGATGGAAAATGAAGCCTACGTCCAACTTCAAATATGGAATTGTGTTTTTAAATTACTAATTCTAAACTAGAAACATTTTTGGTTAACGTATCTCATTGTTGGTTGTTTAGCAAAGGTGGGTATAACAGCGAATGGATTACGTACTGTGGGTCTGTGTCTGTATGTATGTATGAGTTGATGTCGGTGGTGTTATTAAGCAGTGCGGTGAGCCGCGGTGGATTAACGCCACAATGCCGCTGCGACGCTGCGCCTCCTACCACCTTTACGCCACAGCGCCACCTTTACGCCACAATGCCACCTTTACGCCACAATACCACCTTTACGCCACAATACTACCTCAACGCCACTCCAACACCACCAACTGTTAACTAATAAACAATCCTTAACCTATAAACAATAGAGAATTTCTAACAAAGGATCGAAATATATGGCAAATATAGGGCTTTTGGAAAATAAATAAGGTTGCATTTTTATATTTTCTTTACTTATGTGGCTAACAAGCTTCTATAACAAGTAGACTAGTATTTCTAGCAGCATTGCCAATTAAATGGCCATTTCCGGTAATGTTTTATAATAAAACTAGAGTTTTGGTTTAAAAATATTATTAACTAGCCGATGCTCGCGACTTGGTCCGCGTGGAATTCGTTATATTAAGCAGTAGCTGCTCCCGCGCTTTGGCCCGCGCTAAACCTACCTGCTCCGCTGCCATTGAGTTTAGCGTAATGTTAAATAAAAAAATACTTTACTGATATTAAGACAATCAAACACGAAAAAGAAACCGATCAGAAGTTTCAGAGATTAGCGCTTACAAACACAAACTAATTTTCGCCCGCGGTTTCGTCTGCATAGTAGCCGGCTACAAGATTTACAGTTAATGGGGTACAAACAAACAAAGACATAGCCATGCTCATTATACGCTAATGTGAGCTAAACATAGCTGGTGAAGTGTGGGTGTCTAAACACATGCCTTACCAGGTACAAGAGATTTCAGAGTTCACAACATGTGTTTGCTGAACCAACTCTGCTCAGGTCCAATTGAACCAGTTTTTGATAAGGCTTCATTAACAAATTTTACATTTTATATGTACAGTGGGCCAACGAGTTAGGTATGCAGGGCAAAAACTTTTAAGTCATAGTAAAGACTTACTACACCAGTTGTGGATAAGTGAGTCACATATCTTAATATACCCATATTACACCTATTAAATATGTAATTCACACATTCATACCTATTATAGTCAGTTTTCACTATGGCTTAGAAGTTTTTGCCCTGCATAGCTAACTTATTGGCCCACTGTACATGAAAGTTTCAAATAGGCTACCGCAGAAACTTATCCGGAATAAGCGAAACCGGCCCTTAATCTTCTTGTGGATATTTATGAGTGGCCAGCTACTACAGAACACATTTATATATATCCATTTAATTAATACCGTTATTCATAAATCTCAGTAACAATATTTCGAGTAGGTAACCTCGCCTGTACCTAAATGTGACAGGTCATTACCCCCGGAGGTCGTGACCTTGCTCTGTGTGACGTCGCACTCAGAGCGATGCCGACGGGTCACCCGACGTAATCGGACTTTTCTCACTAAAACAAACTTATTTTATAACCAACTCTTATGTAATACTGTAGACGAGTGTGAGCGATAAAATTTGTAATATTTTTGGCAAACGACTTAACATTGACATTGTTTAAGTGAGAAAATCCGAATCAGAATGTATTTAAGAAAGATCTAGCAATTTTTATCAAACGTCCACATTTGGATATACTTATATCATAATAATTAATAATGACTAAGGTGTGGCTTTTATTTGCCTTATACTATTTTCTTTTTAAAAAAGCACAAAAAAGTAGAGAAAGGGAAAATGTACATGACAAACACATTTTATATTTCATGACAACAATTTAATTCCCTTCCGGCAATTTAATGTTGTTGTCTATCGCTCTTAATTACAAGTAATTGAAGCGCCAAACAAGCACAAGTGAGGTGTAGTGACGTAACACGTGTCTATACGGGGTAATGCGTTTATCGCACGGTGCGGCGCGGCACGGTACAGTGCGGTACGGCTCATAATTTCATTAGCGCTCGTCTCGACGTCCGCGTCGCGTCAGGGTCGAATCGACATCAGCTGACGTTTAATTCACAGCGCCCAGTCTCTGCAGGGTTACAGGGAAAGTGCTTTCGCTTTTGCATTTTAATTCCGCTTTTGAACGTCCGGCTTAAAGCAAGGCGCTATGTCTGATCTGTCCTTTTTTGCTCTTAGATGAAAGGATAGATTTAAATGCGGGTTATTTTACTCAATTTATTTAGAAAGCTGCTGGTTTATTTAGAAAACTGAAAAGTACTTCATAAAAGCGGTAGCTAAGTGAAGTATGTATTTATTTTTAAGCAGCCAACTAGAAGCTGACCACAATATGATTGGGGAAAGGCTGGGCGAATGATATGATGACCATATAATTTAAATGACAGACATTATAAAATACACATCGACGATATTGAGCGAATCTAGCAAAAGTTTGTCAAAATTTAGAATTATCGCCAAAACCCGAATCGATCTGACTTAAAATATCTTAATCGCCTTCGAAAATTTAACGTCGAATCATTGCAGATGCGCCGCACATATCTTGATCTTGTTTATCTTTATACAATTATCCATTCCATTATCGACTCGCATGAATTGTCAAATTAGTTTTAACATAAAATTCCGTGCCCGCAAATGTAACGACAACAATCTATTTGCACTTCACATTTTTAAAAATAACATTTCTTATTACAACCCACTAACAAGAATGGCCCGTGAATACAATGACCTTCTAAAATCAAGTAACAATAAATTTCTCGACATATTTAATAGCAACATGAACAGTTTTACTGCCAACATAAAAGACATCCTCCACACCAGCTCGGGTCTGGATGCCTCAGGAACGTTAACAGGCGCTTGAGACATCCTGATCTGATACATGGCACAATATGTATTAAGTTTTCTGTATGAATTCCAGAGTTCTAGTTTTAGATTATTTTTGTTATTATAGTTTAGCTGTATGCACATATTTGTGCGTTACGATCCAGATTTAAGCGTTGTATTTTATTACGTATTGTTTTTATTGATTGTAATGTGTTTTGTGCATTAAATAAATAAATAAAATAAAATAAATATAATGTGCATAAAGTTTTACAAAACACCATAATATGCGACACCACTAGAAGGTATAGTATAAATAATTTAACACACGATAAAAACGACAACAACATTGTTGCCTGTTTTAGAATAAGTAATAATTACCTTTAGATTTTCCCAAATACCAACAACAGAATGACAAGTTTAATTGTCCAATTCAGTTGTCCACCTAACTAATAATTAAGTTTTCATATTCGTGTCCACTATAGAGCAATGAATGCCGACACCGTCACCGTCACGTGTCCGCCCACCGCCGCGTTCATTGTTGTAACCTGTAATTATAAGATACCGTCCGTTTAGAGACGGAGTGACGTAGACGCCAACTATACGGTATTGCTGCTATGAGTAACGGTCCGTGACGTAATGGATTAAAGGTATCGTTCATTCATAAATACTGGTTTGTCAATTCCTTTTGAATTATACTGTATTAGTGTAATCAAAGATTAGTTATGCAAACATAAAAAGCAGCATACTTTGAGCAGAATTAATTAAAATGACATTGCTTAGACCAAGTAGAACGGTAGAAATCTATCATTTGGTATGTAGTTATTAATTGTAACAATCTACTCTTTATTTTTTTCTTACTGTTAGATTTTAAACTAGACCTGAGACCGAACAAAGACCAAAGAAGTAAACTATACCCCATTATAAAACCAGCACCTGGGGTATAGTTTACTTCCGGAAAGAAAAAAGAAAATCTTTAGTCATATATGTATTTTATAAATCTTCAAACGAATATTGAGTATTGATTGTTTAAGTTATGTTGTGCACCATCGCACCCATAGGTCGCAATGACTACTTTCAAACGAGTAAAACACCGATGTTGTTTAATACAAACACGCAAACTTTCATTCGCATTTATAATATTCAATAAAGATTTACTTCTTACTCAGTAATATGAGTATTTATGTAAATTGAAGCTTACATGATGGATAACGTTATAACACGCAAATCTACACACATATATTTACCCACATTACATATCCGCGGGTAGTTTTACAAGTTGCCGCGCAGATTTACATAAGCCATTAATATCATGTTCCGTGTGTGAATGTGAAAATTACTTGTAATATGTTGGAGGAAGCTGTGATACGCGTTAAGTAAATAAATGATAAATCGCGTGGTAGGTGCCAATAGTTCAAACGCGATGACCTGTGGCTCCTGGGTTGATGACACTCAACCAAGACAAAGTGCACGCAAGCATGCACAGAATTGCAGCATAATTAATCTATGTAATTAAACATTTTTGGGCTTTTCATCGCTCCATTGTAGCGAACGAGACCGCTAATTAGCGTAAGGTAACTGAGAGGATATTTAGTGATTTATCCTCGCGGCTACTTACTGCTACTAACACGCATAGGCGTCTGCCTGCTTGCTTTGCGCCTGGAGCCTAGTGATTCATTTACCGACAAAATTGCAACCGTTGCACTGCGCGCTTCGGCAGCTAACAATAGTCACTAGGCTCCAGTCGCTAAGCAAGCCACCGGCTGTCTGGTCTCTTCAACTCGTGGTTGTCACCCAAACATATAACAAAAAGCTCACTTATCAGCTGTAGCAAACAAATCAGTAAGTGTTATCACTAACCTCACCACTCATATATTCTCGGTCACGTTTCCTCGCTCATTACCGTCGGCCGTGCGTATAACATGTCATTGTACCTCATCGGCATGCGAGTGGCATGCGCTTTGTAATTGCATTTTATTATCATTAGTGACACAAACAATCACACGCGTGATGCTGCATACTTTAACGCTGATTTAATGGTAAAGAGAGTGATAACTTTGACAATGGGGGTTAAATAGTCTTGAACCTTATATTTTAGACTTTAGAGAGCATAAAAGTAACATACTTAAGGCCAAAAATTAATAATATTAATCGTAAACGCTTTATGTAACAGCAAAGTTGTTTATTTATCTAAAGGCATGTTTCAAAATCGTCAAGTAAACATTACTCAAAGGATAAAAATATATAAAAGTGTCAGATTTGCTCAATTTTATATTTGAATTGTGTCAGTTTTACATTTTGTCAAGTTCTAATGTATCTGACGTTTGCTCTAATTACTCTGACTTTGTAAAACAAAACCTATGTATACCTTTTAATTAACTTAACAGTACTTTATTATTAATCTGTTCTGATATTAACATAATTACCCAAAAATGCCTTTAAAGGCAAAATTAATTAATTTGAAAGCTCTTATCTGATATCATAAAACTTAAAATCAAATTGATTATGAGATAGAGTCTGATATATTAATAAAATAAAAGTGATCGTTATATTTTGATGAGAAACCTAACTGGGCTTATAATGGCGTGGGCTGAAGCGATCGAGTGACGTCACGGGATCATTCGCCGCCAACGTACCGGCAAATGAGAAACGTTCTACTTCAACATTACATTAAAATAAAAGAGAACTAGACGATACGGCTATTTGTAATAGCAATACAAAGTGTGATGAAATATATCTGTCTCGTTATCTAGTGTACGTGTGTTCATTGTGAGACCACAAGTTCGATCCCAGGTCAGTTCAAAGAGTAGTTTTGGAATCTGAAATTACGCCCGATACATGGCGATAAGCTTACTCTCAATCTCTCTACGCTACTCTACTCTCTATTCAATTTGAAACCAAATACAGACGTAACTGACGCGCCTGTCTGAAACAAGGGTTTTTTTTGCAAAATATAAACTGGTTTCAAAAGTATTTCAGGTAAAACATTAACCAAGAACTTTTTCTTTTTTTTCTATCATAGACATTCTAACATTTTTTTGTGTTTAAAACACACTAAAAAAGCTTGTCAATGCTTTAAGTGTTAAAGTTTCTATTTGTCATAAAAAAACAGCATGTGTTCGTAACCGTGGCCTCCAAATAATACAATGAACAGTCACAAATCATTCATCAATCAAAACTCCTTCATTCACACATAAGCCCCGCCCACGACTCATAACCAACGCCTCTTCACAATAGCTCGTAGCACCTCGTAGCGTCGTAGAACCGTAGCACCGTAGCACGGATCGGCATTCACACCGCATGAGCTACTAATCTACATCGGCTGACTACAAGGAAATGATTTTCCAGTAAATCTATGTGTGGAGCAGGTAGTGCTAAGCTGTGACTATTACAGGCTTGTGCGAGATAGTAGTGCTACAAATTTACTTCAGCTTCGGTTTCCTAAAAAATCAGATAATGCGGCCATTAAACGTTACCTATGTAAATTAAATATAGTGGTTTAGCGGTGATAGTTAAAACTTATTACGTATTAATAGTATTACGGCGACAATATTCCTCGCCGCTTTCTTATGAAACTCAAGCTTTAGTTCGCTTACGTCGTGTCTCTAGCTTCGCTTTGACTATATTTTTTTAGTGTATCTATAATACACTGGTCAACAATGCCGGTAGCACATTCCTTATTTTCACTTTCATACTTAACCAGCTTACACTATTTAGTCTCATTCAGCTTCCTCTCTCAACAGGAATAAAAAAATACAACATTCAAATCAAATCATTTATTGCCATGGACCCCAAGAGGCGCTTGAACACGTCAAAACAAACATCAAATACTTATTGTAATAAAATGAATAGAACTACTATTGCAATAGAACCGAATAGACTCAATAGGAGGCAACAAAACAAATTACCGGCCGTAAGTGTAGCCGATAGTCGGTGACGTGTTGTCGTAGAGGTCTTGTAGAGGGCTCGTAGCGCTCGTAGCTCGCTCGTAGCTGACTTCGGCAATCGGCATTCATAGCGCGACCGAAGAGTTTGATATCTCGGGTATTGACCCTCCCTCCCTTAGATATCTCCCATATCCCCCTCCCCGATAACACTACGAAATATTAATGCATCGCATGTAGGTCGAATATGCTTAGCAATGTATGTTTAATCGTAATATTTTATAATACATTGTGAAATTTAGAAGGCACTAAACTTGATAAATTCGAAGTCGTTTCATAATAACAAATTGTACATTTCCTGCATGATAAAACGATTCCCTATTTTTTCGCTTATATTTTGTTGCATAATCTTACTTGGCTAAATACCTACAGTTGGCATTATGATAATTATGCATTATATTAATATGGCATACATTTTTGGCAAAACATATTTTAGCATTCTTAACAGAACAGTCACAAATCATTCAATTTCACGCGCATTCATTATAACAATTTTTTGGCATAATTTTGTTTGGTAAAAGTAAGTTTTGTAATTTTTTTGGTTACATTTTTAATAATATACTTTCCATTTATCAAATGAAAATGATGGTGGCTAATGGTGGCCGAAGGGCCTCCTCCACCGCACCCTTACTTATAGTTTCATAAGGTGAAAAACATTATGCCGAATAACCACTACGCGATATAAACATTATGCCTAGTGCCGAATAACCACTACGCGATATAAACATTATGCCTAGTGAAATAAATAAACCTAAGTGGGTATTATACCAAATAAAATTAGGCCTAACGTGTTATACCAAAAAATATTAAAAAAGGGATCCTGATAAAAACTATAAACCACTTGTTGGCATTCCTTATCTGTTATCTAATCTATCTGAGCATTTAATTACAGACAACAAGACAAGTAAATTAATTACCAACTTTTGTAAAATAAATACGACATCAACTTTTAAACATGTTTAAACTAGCTTCTGCGAGCGATTCCGCTCTGTTAATAAAAATAACCAATGTCCTTTCTCAAATCTTATAGATGAATGATTTGTGACTGTTCATTGTATTGTTTGGAGGCTACGGTTACGAACACATAGCATATGTGTTCGTAACCGTAGCCTGTTGATGATGATGATGCTGTTTTTTATGACAAATAGAAACTTTAACACTTAAAGCATTGATAAGCTTTTTAGAGTGTTTTTTAAACACAAAAAATGTAAGAATGTTTATGATAGAAAAAAAAGAAATGTGTATGTTTTTGGTTAAGGTTTTACCTGAAATACTCCTGAAACCAGTTTATATTTTGCCTAAAACTGCTTGTTTTTACTATATCCATATCAATTTTCATTTAATTCGGTTCAGTAGTTCAGCTGTATAACCGTAACACGTAACAGACGGACAGCTACTTTCTCATCTACACTAATTATAAAGAGGAAAAAGGTTTTTGTTTGTTTGTACTAAATACCTTCGATGCTACTGGACCGGTCTTAATGGAAATTGGTATGGAGGTAGTTCAAGACCCCAGGTACAATATAGACTTTTATCCTCATACCCCGCGACTCGATAAAAATATGATTTACATACACATCACTGACCACACTGCCTTTCAAAAGTAATGATTTATTAATACTTTTTTCTTTATTCAACAGGCTTTTTTTATTATAATTTATAAACATACAATCCTTACCTTTAAAGTGATAAAATGTACATTAATTAACATTACTAATTATTTGACTCGTGCGTAATTAAGTAAATTCCTGTCCGTAATGTACGAGTACGTAAAACTGGACAGATAGCGATCGTCTTAGGAATACCACACGGATATTATCAGCTAGTATATGACGTCGCCGGTACTTATCTACTAACATAACATAATTCTGTGAGGCTACATTTTAGTGACTTTTGAAGGAGGGCGCTACTGTCGTGTAGATAGTGACGTCTGTATTACATTGTATGACTTTGGCTTTAGTTCCTAAATCCACCGCGTTTGTAAAGTCAACGATGTGTCACACTCACATTACACATTCACCCTCGGAGGGAACACGTTTAGGAAATCAGTAAACTAGCGTCGTCTGTTTGTTTTAAATTCAACGGTAGGACGTGGGGGCGCAAGCAATCTTCATCACTTATTCTGAGCGACAATGGCTGACGTAACTTGCTGTGATACGTTAAAAACTTTAACCGATGTAAAAAGTAACGGATTAACCGGAAATTTAATTTAAAATAAAATATCTGGTATTAAAGTTTATTTCATTGTTATTTGTCGTAGTCTAGTAATATTGTTTGAGTGCCAACATTTAATAATTATATCAGTAACTGTATTGCTCGACTGAGTCATTTCTAAGCTGGGACGATTAGTAAAATTCATTATTCAAGAGAGAATAGCTATTTATGGTACAAGTGAGAAAAGTTTATATTTCTGTTGTGAGTGCCAATTTTAAATCTTGAGCTTGCGAAGTAGTCTTGAATTGAATCACGAGCGTAGCGAGTGATTCTAATAAAGACTTCTTCGCAAGCGAAAGATTAAAGAGGTCACGAACTGTAAATTAATTTTTTTCACCCCTAACATACACAACTTTTCACCTCTTCCAGTGAGAAAATATTAAGATTTAAATAAACTCGTACTCGATTGCTTAACCTGGGATAATTTCATGTAATACAACAGTAATACCGATTCAGAATGATTTTAGCGCCTTTTGTATGTCGCCACTTATTAAATATGTCGTACGCTTTCAAATATTTTTCACGTGAATTTTCTGGTAAAGAGTAAACTTCTGTGTTAAAGGCAAGTTGTCTCAACTCTTTTGGAGTTCCACAAAGTTCTTCATCACTGGATTCACTATTTTTTTGTTAAAAAGTTCCAGTAAACAATTAAACATAAACTGAAAAGAATTTGTAGTTGCCCGCGATGACTGACACAGACACAGAATTTTTTTTAAGAATGCGTTCGGAAGTTCGTTCCGTAACATTTATTTATAGAGTCTAATATTAAGTACCTGATTTTAGTTAATTTAATGGTCCATCACGAATATAAAAACATTTAAATACTAAAAAAGCGTGTATTTATTTAATTTAAAATAAATTAAACGTCTCATTTGTAGTTATTTAATAAAATTGATGTCAATGTTTATTACTAACCTACATGGCGGCTGCCTTGTTTTGTTTTCAGCGCCTATTGATTGGAAGGAATTTGTGTTTCGAAATTTGAATCACTTTGCGTCACTAGTGAGTAAAAACGGTAACTGGCAAGCAAACGATATTTTTCGTGCTGGTGTGGTGAAAAATATTTTAAGAATTTAGGATTTCAGCAATGACCAAAAAAACAAATTTCTCGTTATTCTGTAATTTTTTTGTTATTTACCATGTCATGACGTATTTATATCGGCACAAAACTGTCATACAGAATCAGGCTGGCTGCTCCTGAAAAGAACGTTTCTTTTTATGGGGGTCAGTGGAGTAAATAACGCGTCTTCATCGGGGGGCGTCTGCAGTCGAGTCACGTGCTCGCCCCGCACCGACGCCGCCTCACCCCCGCGCGCCTCCGTTACTTTGAATATTTGAGGCTGCATTTATTCAGTTGTCAGTGAGTAATGGACATTATCGTTGTGTCGTCGCCTTCATAACTCAGAGGTGAATTGTTTGACACCCGGTGTCATACCTGCGACTGCGAACACCCCGCGTTGGCACTAGATCGCTTTCATAGTGTAAACACAAGTTGTTTGTGCCTGAAACTGACTTCGAGTACAAACAACAACATGACAACAATAAAGAACGTGTTTTAGTTTATACTTGTACTACTTTTAGCTTTGTCCGCGTATAATATCGACAGCAAACCGAAATTAATTATATAATTCTCTACGGCCACTGGTTTAGCTTTGAAAAGGTAACAAATATACCTGTCGCAAACAGAGATATATATTCAAATAACGTAACTGTACACACGGCTACCGATCACACTATACATTTTCGGTATAATCGCATTGCACGGGCGCCTATACAACGCTAGCTATACAATACTGGAAATGTGTAGGTTGATATGTAGCCTTAATTTAGAGACGTCAATGCGATTCAGTTATCGCTAACTATCAGGCCGACGTCATAAAAACACAAGTATTTCACTCTGTTCACTAGGTCGCATAGTCATTTACAATACAGCCCCTCTAGATAAGCGGCAACGGCTTAGCAGGCATAAATAATAGATTATATCCTAACTTTCTATCTCTCTCGCATGCTTGTGAGTTTCCTTTCAACTCGTTCGGACCCAGCGTTGCGTTATCTATTCGTGCTATAAGCTGTACTGTAGCTGCCGCTTGTCTCGAGTGGCTGATACTATGTTAAGTTATGTATCTTACAATCCTGTACGGAAATGTAATAAGTTGAACAAAGTTCATTAGAGATTAGAGTTCACGATTTGCGTGGGAGTAATACCGCCATCCGCCATATCGCCGTGATACTCGCGATAATCTCTGAATGTTTAATGAACGTAATCTCTACGCCATTACGCTATCTATTTATTGTTTCAAAGTTGAGATAATGCGCCATTCATAACCTGTATCGTTGAATTCCGTGATTGCAGTACAATCAGTACATATGCCCACGCAACGTCGCGGCATAATTCAAGTGATTATAGGAGATAGATAGCAACTTTAGAAATGACCGATTAATGTTACAGTGTATTAGTGTCAATAGCTGTTTGGTTTCTTATCTATATATATAAAATGGTAAACTGACTGACTGACTGGGTGATATATCAACGCACAGCCTAAACCGCTGGTCCTAGAGAAATGAAATTTGGAGGGTGTGTTCTTTGTAAAGAGTAGGTATCCACTAAGAAAGGGTTTTTCGAAATTCCACCCCTAAGGGGGTAAAATAGGGGATTAAAGTTTGTATGAAAAATCTTATTCCTTGGGTTAATAAACTTGAAACTTGGCAAGAATATTTATCTAAGTAAATTATAAAGATTGTCATTTTTAGTTTTCCTAAACTACCCCCTAAGGAGGGGTTGGGGGGTGTCAAAGTTTGTATGGAGAAATAGCGCGCAGTCCGATTAACTCGGAATTCAGTATTTATACTTGAGACCAAGGGTCTTCCGTGTCACAGACTTATGTTGCGTGTAGGTGCTCCTGTCATGTTGCTTCGAAATATACGGCCTCCAAAATTGTGCAATGGAACTAGACTCCAAGTAACAGCTCTCCGCCGCAATGTTATTGAGGCCAAAATACTAACTGGATCTGCCAGAGGAGAAACTGTCTTCGTGCCGCGTATACCATTGATACCAAATGACCTTCCTTTTGAATTTAAAAGATTGCAGTTCCCAATCAAGGTTTGTTTCGCGATGACTATCAATAAATCACAGGGACAAACTCTGAAATTTGCAGGAGTTGATTTGCGGCAAGACTGTTTCTCCCACGGCCAGTTTTATGTGGCTTGCTCACGTGTAAGCTCTCCAACTAGCCTGGTTGTTTTAGTGCCCCCTTCCGAATTAGTGAAAAACATTGTGTATAAAGAAATACTATGAAAGACGGTATTTAGGTAGATACCGGTCCTTCTTCGGTCGGTATTTCTTTTTTTTTTCAAATATCACACGTAGTGGAGGACAATTAGCCGTGAACAAAACTCTATATTCTTATTGTTATAAAAAAGTACGAAACTCACGCGGACGAAGTCGCGGGCAGAAGCTAGTAAATAGATTATCCAAGTATATAGATTATCCATAATGACATAAAAGCGATAGCAGTATTACAAATAATTTATTATTATTTGGCGGTTATATGTATAGAGTAGAATAGAATAGAAAAGATGATTAATTCTGGCAATGAATCTGACCGTGGGTAAGTACGGTATTATTACAATTACAAATCTTGTTGCACCTTACTTGTGATTGGTGGTAATTACCGGCAACCAGAAATGGAAGGCCTGCTGGTTGACAGCGTACGTCTTACTTACAAAATGTATTACAGCGTGGATATCCTGTATCCCTTAACCAGAACCGTCTGTGAGGTTTAGTTAGGTTCAGCTTTACTTTATCAAGCCATCGACATCGGCCAATACATCAAAGTGCTATCTTAATTAGCGGCATGCTAACTACAAGCGAGCTAAGTGAGCGATGGCAAGTGGCAGGTGGCAGTGATGGTAAAATGGTAGATGGTGATTACGTATTAGCATTTATATGGAGATGCGTTTGATGCTCACAGATGAGCCGGTGCGGTGATTGGAGTCAATCAATCTGAGAACCGTTTATTAGGCTTTTAGCTCATGGTGTCCAGGAAGCACATGATAAATTGTGTGTTATCGTTATCAGAATCAGACAGGTGGCCGTTATGTTAAGTTGACCAACATTTACGCATTATATACTGTACCGTAATAAACGAGCAATAAAGTAATATAGTTAGTTATGTTTTTAAATTCATTCAATACATGTTAGTGTCAGCATAAAAAAATATCTTGCTTTGTTGGGTACCCTGATAAGAGATGACCACTAATAATACATTTTGATTAAAATTGGCATCGTACTTATTTTACTTTCAAAGTATCAGATTATTGTACAAGGGGAATAAATTCTCAAATAGTTAATAAAATATCAAATACATTAATACTTTTGGCTGTATCTGTTTGTCTTCAAAGAAATGTTCTCTTATAAGTGCATTGGCAGCATTCATTCATTGCAAGCATTCACAACCTGAGAAGTTTGTCCCGCGCAGCTCTGGCAAATAAACTAAACAAACGTGCATTCTTCCCACCATTCCATGACTTCACTAATTAAACTTACTTTATTTGTGATATCCGGACTGCTGGTGACTTCTTTTACCTTTTATAGGAAAATGGTATTTCTCGTATCCTACAACTGATTTATTGAATGCAAATGGTAACCTACCAACTCATTAAATAGGTACGTCATTATCTTTTGTAAATGGAAGCTTATAACTTCATAATAATGCAAAATGCTACCGTGTTTTTTTATATTTTGAATTGAGAACCTCTTCCGTTTATGTCGGTATAAATAAAAGGTCTGAATGAGGTGTTAAGCAAAACCAAAAACCAAGCACCAATCATTACATTTTTCAATTGTTCATTGCAAATTGCAATTACTTACAAATCGAACAGACGTTCGTATCTTGTAGTGTATACAAATGTTTAACTAAATATAGCTCAATAGAAACAGCAGTGCAACCGATTACAGTTGCTGATTTCCAAATTCATGAGCACTTGTGTACCGGCAGAGGAAATGTGCAATCGACGATATTGCTTGTCGCGCTGCCGATGCCGTCCTGCGCTGCACATTACCGACTACATACCGAACAGAAACGGCGATGTATAGCTAATAAACGATACTCTCTATTCATAAGCTTTTCAATTGATACACTGCTTAGCGCAGATTTAAATTCATCCAGTATACTCCGTCTGAGCAGTTTGTATTCATCGTCGACTTGTTACATATCTGATTACATAATATTTAGGCACTAATTCAAAAGTGGAACAACTAATATCAGTTTCCATATAAATCGGTGTATTACTGGACTTAAATGACAATACAAATAGTAAACGTAGTCGTAAATATCTTTACAGTGGAGTTATGAAATGAGTGCTAGCTAGAAGCGCTTATTTTAATGCCTGTGGAGGCAAGTACTACTTTGTCTCCGTTTTTACTAAGTCTTGTTATTATTTAGGCTTTCTGTACAGATAAATTAAAAGACGCAATGAGCAATACTATGCTAACAAGGTATTAACCTGACCTCACGGAAACAAAAGTGGCATAGTCTGAAAAGCATAGCATATTTAATGATCTGCAAACAATACGTAAGAATATTCTGTTTTTTATTACCGTTTCGTTCACTGCAATTCTGTTTCTCGACGTTCAAATACAGTCACACCTTGTTATTTTGATGCGTTTAACTTTTTGCCGAATGAGTCGGTCGGTTATTTCGGTAACAAATAATGTGGGTCGACACCTCGCCAGCAACACTAATGGATGGCATTCAGAGCGATCGTACATCACCGAAGCTAACGAATTCATCGCGGCCTCTCTTTTACTTATTCTGCTGCAGTTTGTTTTTTGTGCGAGTCGTGAAGTCGCCGACAAATGCCGGGTGTCACTGGATAGGGAATGGCGCTGCTGGATTACGGTGGCTTAAATGGGATTAAATGAATCTGCGTTAATTCAATGAAAATAATAGAAATGTCGTTTCGTATGCTTGGGATGAGTTTCTTTCTTAAAACAGCGTGCTGTCCATATGAGTCAGCAGCTTATGATCCTATGATCATTTTGTAGTTATAGGAGGCTGTTAAATCGTTGCCACACTGGAAAACAATGGTTTAGTTTTATGCCACGTGACTAAGACTGTAATTTTATAGCAATTATAATTTGGATAGAAATAAAACATTGGTATTTTTGCCGTCTAAGACACAACAAAGCGTTGTATGACGATTAGATCTGCCGGCGTTACACTGTAATCTTGCGCTTGGTGTAATGCTATTTGTATCGCAAAGTAATTTATTGATCAGGGACATTACGACGTTCTACAAAACGAGTACGCGACTTCAGACAATGCTGTCGACGTATTCAGTTTATGGAATTTAGTTCCAAAAATTACTGCGCAAACTTTCCCCTACAGCTTATTGTAATAAGTTGTCCAATCGCATAAATGATAGCAACAAGTTGCCGTCGCCATAACTTATATCGATAAATCGCGCTCTAAGCTAATCGAGTGTAGATTTGTTGTTGGATTAGTCGCTCGACTTGTACTCGTTAAGCTCGCGACGTTATTATTACTGATTCTGTGAAACACTGTGTTATTCTGTCCAATTTTAATGCGGGCTCCTTATTCTGCATGATAACTTAACATGCCATAAAATTTTGTAAGCTGCATCAACCGAATGACATAAAAAACGAGATCGATATCATAGTTCTCAGTCTAATGGAAAATCAACAGTTTCTACCCATTGCTCTTACTCTGATGAGCTACGATGTATCGCGTCTTCTCAACTGTTTGAAAAAAACCCTTTTTTTGGTAGTAACTTATGAGCAAAGCATGGTTATTCGATCATTAAAGATCTACCAGCTCTTTTGTCGCTATTTCGTAGCTCAGTAAGGTACGTTTCGCATCGTTGTACAGAATCAGATTGCAGCTCGTATTTATTTGTGTCCAGACATAAACCAGTGATTGCTTTACTCTTATTAGCGCGAGTAAATCAGCGCGCGAGGTTGTAAAGTAGAGGACATGGACGCTCTCTGACGGACACAAAACGAAGTAAACACTGGCCGAGCTAAGCTCTGTGTCACCTCAATATAAACAACTCATTTCAAGCTATAAATATAACAGATAAACGCTATAAAAGAGATAAGATCGCGAAATTGCTTGATCTTTAATTCAAATAGCAGTTAAATATTTGACGCTAAATGTTGCAAAAGCTTACAGTTTAATCCGGCGAACAATCAGATAAACATATTTCCTTTGCATTCATTTAAATGTTTGTAAAATGATATACAATGAAATAAAGTAATAAGAGTTGGTATTGCCACGAGTATGCGACAGAATGTATAAAGATTGGCTGCTGGCCAGACGTCGACGACACACGGTCATTGTCATACTACTATTATTGTAATCTGCGTAATCACTATACGATATATTGCTTTATTTTTAAATGCAATGTATGCACTATCATCAGCCTTCATTTACCCGATATAAGAGTTGTAATCCTTTGATCAGCTAAGGTGTTACGGAATGCGCGCTACTTGATCGTTTATTTGCGTAGGGACAGGTATCGAGATGCGAAGTGCGGAGATACAAGAGATAGCAAAATTAAGATGTATTGCTTTATGCACTGAACGTAATATTAAGAATGCTTTGAAGATTATTCAGACTTTAAATATTCATATCGAAATTTAAAATCAGCTCAGAAAGAAGACTACAGTGAAATTATCGCTCGCAAAACTTAGCTGAATAAAAGTAGCAATTTATTAGTATATTTAGCAATCTATCTTACAATACCCACAAGTTTATATAAATATAAAGACTTAATAGACGCATTGAAGACCCACAATGTCGTGTGCATTTATTAAACATACATTGAAAAATATATTGATCAAAGAAGTCTTACATAAAACAAATATAAATTAAAGAACATGCGTTGTATGTATGCAAGTCTTAACTAAAGGAAATGTTTAGCTAATAAACAATACAAGACATAATGGAAAAACTTTAAAAACGGTCGCTGCACGAGAATGTGAAACATAAAAGTGCCGACAAGTGCCTAGAATAATAGCGTCATGGCTTTGCTCTCCCAGCATGGAGCATGGGGCATGGGGCATGGTGGCTGCGACGACGCGGACGGCGGCGCACTGCGCTGTCGCAATGCGTGCCACGCCGCACCGCTCCGCTCCGCAACGCTCCGTTCCGCATTCCACACCATGTTAGCATGTCACTTCACATTTTTATTCAAATATTAATAAATCTTGTCGACACAGCTCTCAACAGCCACTTTTAAACTATTGCATTTTGGTTTCAAGTTGGGCAACTTACCCAAATTCGCTTACGGAGCAAAACTTTATCTTGTTATCTCAGGAGCAACTAAACCTCTCATTAACTGTCTAGTCTGTAATAATTTTGCTTTTTAAATAAATTAAAACCAAGTAAAATTATCAAATTAATTACACTGAGAATTTATCAGTTTATTTAGTAACCTCTAATACTTGTCAGAACACAAGTGCTAGTTAATGGTTATGTAAGGCCAGCGTGGGGACCTAACAGAGCTGGTGACTTGTTGTTTAAAACTAAGCAAGCCATTAAAATTAATTCAACGTGTACTCCCCTGTGTCCCTCGCGGTCAGAGTGAGGCCCGCGGTCACTCCGCGATAATGAGAGCGACGTAATTAATGGCGTGGACTAATGCCGCCACCAAACTTGTGTGCCACTACTCATTAATGGTGACTGCCGGAGTACGTTCCCATAAATAAAGTTAGTTGAACTTGCCCCGTGTTTAGTAACGACACAATGAATTAGAAGAAACGTCACGTCACAGGCCTCGGAGCTCGTTAGCGCCGGTCTCTCTGCGCCTGTCATTCTGTCTCTAACTTTTTAACTCAGATGAATTTTGACATTTAAACTAGCGCCAGTGTATAAGACGAGTAAATCACCGCCTCATTTACTTTTTTCGGAGAAATTAAAAATGCAAACGTCTCATTGTGCTTAGAAAACGTTTAGCAAATGACAAACGAAAAATTACTTGGAATAAGTTTTGTGAAGGAAGTACCAGAGGGGAGAGATGAGGGACGCGATGGAGTAAGCGTAAATAAGTGAAGCGGCAAATTGTCCATTTAAATGTTATGAAAAGCCGCGGATTCGCGTAATGGCAAAGACGCATCGGGTTCACGCCCCACGCTAAACGCATTGATGTGCCGATGGGCGTACACTAACTGTATTTATTTTTGAAAATAGGATTAATAAAAAGTTACATTAGTAGGAATAACAAAGGTATTGAGAACGTAATCAAATGAATTTATGTGCAAATGGCCGACACAGGCTTGCGAGAAACAATGGCTTTGGCTCACCACAATTCAGTGAGCGGTTGTATCGTATCGTAGTGCGACTACTGCAAGCTCTTGCAGAACTGCGATTGCTCTTGTGTGTAAAGCCTTCTGTGCTGATATATTCAGTTGTGCCTCGATGCTGTCTGTTCCTCGCAGCCTCGCCCTCAAGATAGTGAACTCTGCATTTAAATCGGATCATTGCAGCGACGCGGAGCTTTTATGCGATGATATAAAGTCTGCACAATCTACATCCATTTTGATTTGCTACAATAGATGACTACACGGTCCACCATTCATATAAATTAATGTATTCTGATCCGACTTATCGGCAGTCATTCTATTTCCCGTTTAAATTCCCCGGCGCCTATAAAACGTTACTACAATTTAAATTTTGGCGACTCATGAAAACATCCCTTGTTATTATATCATTTACATTTGTCCAAGTCCCGGCACTTCAGAAACAAGTCATGTTTCAACAATTTAGCGCAAAGCCTCACGTTTTCACGACGTAAGCTGTCGTTATCTGCCGCGACGGAGCGCCGTTTTTTTAGCTCAGCGTCGCGGCGGGGCGCGGTGATGCGGGGAATATCACCATCGCACGGGATCACAACAGTGAGGCTTCATAGGACAGAGCTGCCGCATTGAGCACTGAGCACCCTCCGAGCATTAGCATACATTTACATTATAATCCTTGTTGTTTGGTGGCGCGGCGCGGGTGCGGCATTCGCGGCATTGACTCCGATATTATTTAGATTACAACAATGTCGGGGGAGAAAGGTGGTGTGGGAGGGCGATACATTAAGAACGGGTCAAATAGTTTTATTGAGTTTGGAGAGTGCTCGCTAATTTGTTTATGATTAATGTATGCGAGGATCAACTGTGTCACACGTTCGTTTGCCAACACTTTTGTGACTACATTCATGGGAGTGATTAACGATCGCCACACAATGTTATAACAACTTCATTTAGGGCGCTTGCTATACGATAAAGGAGCTTCTGCATGAAGTATAATTACGTAAAACGCTTTCATAATATAAACAACACTGTTTGCATAAAATATAATGCGTTTTATCTTCTAAATTACTCCCTGTTGCTTTAATAATTTAGATTTAGTTATCTCGCAATATAAATAGCATTTAGCCGCACAGCACATTCATATTTCAAACATAATTCAGCAATAATCGAGTGCGCTAATGTCGCCTATTAAACAAAACTCTTGCTCAGCTTAAAGAGCTAATAATTTGTGCATAATCTGTATGAAAGGAGTAAATGAACGGTCACAAGTTTTGTCATTATTTACTGAGAACGTTTTCGTGACGGACGCAAACGGCGCCGAAACGAATGCTATCTGCTTTAAAGGGTACCTCGACGCTTAATTACTTAATAAAGATTCGGACTGTTGCCAATTTATACCGATATTTTGTATGAAAATATGAATATTAGTTATTTAATTTTCTATAGCTTGACATTTGAATATCAAATGTCTAATATCTGGTGAGAATATTCAATATCTTATATCCAAAGGACAAAAATTATTATTTAAAGTTAATGTCATAGGCATTGGCTCCCAGCTTTTTTCAAGTTTCCAAACATACGTATTATTACGTATATTACACTAAGAGTACAGTGACCAACGGTCAAGCATTTAGTCATGATGTATGAAATATCAGAGCATTTAAATAAAGCTGGGCGCGAGTGTGACCGCATCCGCTCGTAGCCGGAGCGGCCCCGCGCCGGACGTCCGCCTTCTAAATATTCGTGCCACGCTCCCACTGTCCACTACCTACCTTGTGCCACAGCAGCGAGTGCCCGGTGTCCAGTGTCCAGTGCACAGCTTTACAGACTATTCCGTGCCGTAAATGTGTGAATATCTGGCGATTCCCTGATAAGTAGGTTTGCGGAGTTTTGGCAACTTTGCAGACAATGAGGCGGCCTGTTTTGTTCGCATTTAAATGGAAATTGAACGTGCAAAATCACCTTTTAACAATTTAACATTTTAGGCAATTATATCATGTATACGTATTGTTTTAATTTCATACTTAAGAGTGCACGGTTGGCGTAGTGGTTAAAACTGTCACCTCGCCAGTTTCAACTGCGCTGGTGCTGTGGGTTCGATCCCCACCCGGGACAAATCTTTGTGTGATCCGTAAATATTTGTTCTGACTTTGGGTGCTTTGTGTGGGTGAAATGTATGCTTTTGAAAAACCATGCGACACATAAGTTATTCAAAGTGCGAGCCGAAACCAAAAGGATGGGTAATGATTTTAGCAGTACCTATAGTATATGTGAGTGTTTGTATCTGCCATCGCAGCTCCTAAACTACTGAACGGATTATAATAAATGAGGTGACAATAGATTTGTAAGAATGGGCCGGCAGACATTTTTAAGTCCTAGCCAGGCTCGAAGGACCATAAAAAGTTGTTTTTACATTAGGCATAAATAAACAATAATATGCTACAACTATAAAAAAAAAAACTATTCTATGCTTCTTATTAACTGAACAAGCATTATTATTGAGAAAACGGGTTACTCACGTTACTTTAGCCCCTCCCCCACCCCACCCCCCTGCAACATCAAGCCGTGCGACGTTTTTATCTGTAAGTAGAGATGATTCACAGAAGTGTAATCCTACGTTTGTATGTATCCTATGCTCGTTGGCAGTGTTACGTAGTTCATATATACTGAATCTAATGCCATGTGCCACATGACAGGCTAATAACACGAGATGCACTGTGCGGGGCGCGGGCTGTCAGGGGTGGCGTTTAATCCATCACGCCGAGGCGCCTGACACGGGGTCGGCAGAGACGTAGTGACGCCGGTACAGCGCTGACTAATAGGTACACGTGTGACAAGCCTCGAGACTGCAATCAGAGCGAGATAAGGGGATAGATAACGAGGAGATTTCGTGAGGACTAGTACAATCAGATACATGATTAGTTGTGTCGAAGGCAGCATTCGTAGGCAATAAATAAAATACACATTGTCATATTTACACAATATTAAGTCTTGTTTATTAACGCCGGCAATACTTTAATTGTTTGAATTGTAATTACGTCAAGATTCCTAAAAAACACAAAACAGTGTTATATTTTAACTGCTACAATCAATATTTGAATGCTACGGCGTAGCACGGGAGTGACATTAATAAGTGATGTGTAATTTATGTGTACATACAAGGTGCGTAGTTATTTGCTAATGAATCATGTAACTGTAACTTGGTTCAAGCCTTGAGTTCTGAGTGTTTACTATACACGAATATTGACTATGTGAAACATAGCGGCATTTGTCATCTGTGGTAATGAACACTGACCACGTTATAAATCAATGTTTTAAAAAAATGTCCCCTATGTCGCGCATCTATTTTGTGTGGTTAAATAGTCCTAATTTACTATTTATTTTTTTCAACGCTTTCTTTTTAAGACTGTATTTACATTACTAATGTATTAATGTTAATAGGAAAATTCAATCAATTAGCCCGCGTCCACTGGAACGGGGTTTAGTGTGTGTATGTGTGTGTGTGTGTGTATAATGCATGGTGCATCGAAGGGATTAGTGCACGGAACCACCGACGCTCAATTTGTCACCATCTCCGAAAACGCACACTTTGCAACAATAAACTACTGTTTTAACAATTTCTCTTTAAGATGGATAACATTGTAACCTGATAAAATAGCAAGCCTTTCTTCTCTGAGAGCGGTGGCACGGAACTGCCACTTAAATTCACTTACATTCATTGCATTCTTTGTATGTAAGTGGGTCGAAGCTTCGTGATTTACGGTTTAGTTTAATCTAGATATAATTAAGCGCGACGTTTTAAGTGCTTTAAAAGTGCATGGAATTAAGATATTTTTCATTCCATTTTGATTCATTTGCTGCTTTTAGGGAAAAAGTAAAATAATTTCGTAAACTCTTCAAAACACCTGTATTTTACGTTAAAAGAATATGAAAGTCTTAATACATAAAGACAAAATGTTACTGATTAAAACCAATCTCATACTTCTGTGAAACAAGTCGGCTAGTGTGCATTTACCCTTACCCATCTCGGACGGAAGCTCAATTTGTCACCATTACGCGTCGCCTCACACCTGCACGCCGCACACCACACCGCATGCATGCATATACGCATGCATGCATGTGCGAGGGCTGACCTTGTCCGACTACACTTCACGTTCATGCATATGCATCATCCTCGCTTTCATTTTATACTTGAAGCGGCGTTATTAAGTTATTAGCGGGAAGCCGTGGGATTATTTTGTCGCGAGTTAAACTGACCGCTTGTAAGCTGTGCTATTTTATTTTACGAACGTAAAAAGTGTTTCCAGTTCGTCCACCTATAAGTTATTTGGTTCAGTTATATCGGAGAAAGAATCCAATATATTATAGCATAGTATACTGAGAAATTAAGTTATTAAGACAAGTTTAATTACTAATATTTTTTATATTTTTACACATTTACATTGGCAAGACTTACGGAAATGGTAAATTTGCCAATGCCTAAACAGCAATCGGTAAATTCAATCTAAATAATTGTCGTTATTTAGTTATTCCTGTCCATGCAAATATTCTTAATTGCATTGATTGTCTCTGGAATAAAGCTCGCTTGTTATTTTAAATCAACTTCAGTAATAATAAGGGAATAAAAAAAAATAACTAAATATTTGGCATTTTTGGCATCAAGTAGCAACGAACAATTACATTCTCGTGGAAGGAAGCCTTAATAAAAGCATAGGTGTTTAGTCCACGCGGCGCGGGTATGTGATGCGAGACACGCGAGGCTCGCGAACCGCGCGGTCACTCCGCGGTCGAAAGTCCACAACACACGTATAGTGTGCGTTGTATCTTAATAATGCAGCGGTGTTGGATGTATGGAGGGAATACTATGTAATTACATTTACTGGAGATGTTTCGCATTGACATATCAGTTCGATTACTGACCCACGCCTGTTGATCTGTTCATAATAATATAAATGAATACATGAGTGTAATCTTATTATTAAAAACTTTATTGGTGACAGTGTTAATTATGTATATTCTGGTAATTGTTCTTAATTATAATACTGTTTGTTTCTTGTACCACAATAAATAAAACAAAATAAATAATCCGGACGTGTAAATGAAGTTGAACTTGTTTGTCCGTAATCATAAAGGAATTACTTGACAGAAATGCTTATTTATTGCACTGTAATTAAACAACTCCGTGGTATCGAGAGCTCTAAACAATTTATTTCATGTTCGTCCAAAGCTCGCTTGGAATTCCAAAACTTAGTTAGCTTGATGTTCATGGGTTAACTACTGGCCATATACGATATTCGAATTGTTAAAAACATCTCTGTACCTTTCATTGTCCAAATGCAATATATTTAAGTCTTGAACATGTTAATACGGTCCAAGCCGATTCCAGATATCATGATTTGAATTCAATCCGTCAATGTCTGGTGCTCTGGGTCAGTGGTTCGCGTCACGCCGTATCGGCGGCGGTTGATATATGGTCGCCCGTGACTCTGCGAGAGTGACACGTCGGGAACGCCATCGACTCGGTGACCACAACTGAGATGAATTGATACCCTGAAGCAAAGGCAGTTTGCCTTTATGTTAAGATGTTATCATGATGATAAAACATGACGTCAAGGTAAAAGTAAATCCAAGAAAAACATGAATGCTTTCTAAGTTTACCTGGTAGCGAGCCCATGACATCTAAACTTCTCGACATTGCTACAGCAAGGCACAACAATATTACTCCTGTTGTAAAGCTGTATCAAACAGGAAATCCATGTTATCCTGCGTGTAAATCAGCTTTGATCTTAGATCTATGTTTCGAGACAGCGCCGATCTATTAGCCTATTGCATGTCACTCTGGAGTATGATCCCATCGCGTGCCGGAGTGGACGAGCGGTGTCGACTACAAATAGTGGACAAGTGACACTATTAGAGGCGACAGTGGCAAGTGACGGCCCTTTGCTGTAATTGTGTTGTTGCGTGACGCGGCGGAGAGGCGGTGGCGAGTCGCTCAGTGCGCACGGACTCAAATGCCCGCGGGCTAGTGTGTCAACGGCTTTATTACCTTTATTACTCGTGCGTCGTTTGTTGATTATATTTCAATAGCTTATATTTTGCAGGTGGGCGATAAAGTAATATACCGATCATTTTTATTTTTATTTGTCTGTTTTTAATAAAAATGGGTTACAACACGCTTATATCGCCCAAAGGGTAAGCCGAAAATTATAAAATCTAGGTTTTTTGTGGATGTTTCATGCTTGAGTCAAAGAATACCTTACTTGGAACTTAAAAATAACGCAATAATACACACCGTGCGCTAATACACACACTCACCAACTACACAATAATAAAATCGTCGTCTCGGAAATACTAATGTAAAAGTGCATGTAGCTATCGTGACATGGGTCTGAGCTAGTATTCAATAAGTTTTGAAAGACTTAATGGAGATCAAAGCTTATTAAAACATCGGCTCATTCTTATGCCGAATCAATGACAACTATAGTTGTAATAGATAATATAATTCACACTCAGTTGTATACAACTGAATGTGAATTATCAGGTATGCGAGTAACGCGCATCGGTTATTAATTAAGTCGATATCCAGATATTAGATATTGGGTATTAGGTATGTGTCGCCGAGATGACTGGCTGGAATTCAATTAGGCGGAGTGCTAATTCGCTTAGATATGTGTTTGTGTCACACCTGGCCTGCCAACTAGGTTCACATGCTAAATTAATTTACTAAATGATAACAATATTTAACTAAGTTACTCATCTTAATAATATTGATTACTTTTATTATAAAAAAAAAAATTAGGACCAAATGCTATCCACGAGTTAGTTTAGAGTGATTTTTAAAATGCTGGTAACGTTAATTGTAGTTGTATGTTCTTAAGACTTATTTCATTATTTTGTCTGTCCCAAGACTTAAAATAACAAACTCAATTTATAAATACAACGTCGCAAATTAAGATGTCTCTCTGTATCACATTATATCTTGTGCCCCTTTAATTTATCCTTATTTCCTAGTACTGCGATCTGAGAGAAACGCGCATGTTTGACGAGACGAGACCACTAATGTGCTTTGTTATCCTTCCAGGTAATCGCGAAACATCTGTAATTCTGTAGCTGTATGGTTTGTACGCATAAAGACGAAACTGGACGTAATTGGATGTATTATATGATATTGTACAAGAGTACCGTGTTATTGGTTTGACTAAATTTCGGATAAAAGAATAATATTAAGATGGCAGTTATGCTCAATCTAGACAAAAACTGCTAACTTTTGTCAATCAAGAAATGCGCCTTACTTGCAATAATTACGAAATTTGATCAAACAGCGGGTTGTTAAACTATAGTTATTTGTTTTCTAGTTACTTAATTATTTACGAAAGAAGGAGAAGAATTCTCGTCCGTGTCACAGTTGAAGTAAGACGTATTTTGCAAAAAAATAAAAAAGAAACAGTGGTTTTTGATTTTGAGTCTTATTCTTAGAGCAAATAAGTGTAAATCAGTCTGTTATTGATTATCATTAAACATCAGTTGTGAGTCAATTGTGTAGTATACGCAAGAAGTTCAGAAAAAATGCAGCGTTCACCAACATTTGAAACCTCAGTTAAGTACTCGTCGCAACCAAATCTTTCCATGGAAAGGGATTGTCTGGAACAAGATAATATTAGAAATATAAATATAAGAAAAAGAAAAAAGCCCGAGTTACAACAATTTGATGACCTAAAAAAAGACCTTGTTCACTCCTTTAAGGAAATGATGATTACTGAGATAGCCGTAATTAAACAGCAAAATAGTGAGATACTTCAGTCAAATTCTGAAATAAAAAAACAGCTCGAAGAAAATGCAGCTGACCACAAAAAAATGTGTGTTAAAGTATCGACGCTTGAAACCAAGCACGAATCAGCGGTCGAACGTATCAATGTTTTGGAATCACAGTTACATGCCCTGCAGAAACAAGCTTTGAAAAATTTTGTTGAGATACGAAATATTCCTCATGACGACAAGGAAGTCGTGCACAATATTGTTGACAGTGTGTACAAAACTCTCAACATACCACAATACGATGTGAACACAACGATGTACAGAAGAGGCAAGAAAAATGGTCCCATTGTAATCGAATATCAGAGTATCAAAAACAAAGACACCCTGTTAAAGGCTGTAAAAAAATATAACACCGATAAAAAAATACACCGCTTGCCACTGATTCTTTAGGTTTTACTGGAGTTCCTTCGCGAGTATACATATCAGAGCCTCTGACTTATATGTCTAAAAAGATTTTGTTAGCTGGTCGAGAATTGATAAAAAAGGGACATTATAAGTACTGCTGGGCCTCAAAAGGAAATATCTTGATTCGCAAGGAAGAAGGACAATCAGCTGTCATCATCAAGTCGTTGAGTGAGATTAATAATTTGAGTTCTGATTGACTATCTGCGATGATCAACTCATTTAAGTTTTGTTTCTTGTTTTTTCACTTCGTTAATCTTATGGCTATGATAAGTCCTCATGGTCAAGTAGTCTTTAGTATGCTTTTTGTAATCCAATACTCTCGTAGTTATATCAGATTCATTATATCATATTTAGCTATAAGCCTATTTTACACTTCTCTAATATACTACTATTTTATCATATTATATCTCATAGTATTTATAGAATGTTACGTGAAAATATTTATGGTATTCTCCTATATTATATTGTATTTCTTGTCCGTTAATAATCTAAGTAAACTGTTCACTACGGTTATTCAAATCCTGAGCCAAAAATATTGTATATCTATTCTATTTGATAAGTGTTGCCCTAATGGGTAATAACATAGAAGATGTAGTCACCGAGGTTGATAAACATATCAGCGTTGGTGACTCGTATTTGGTTCAGGATCCGAAATCTTTTTTGCAATACAAACACGATGTTAAATCATCCCTTAAAATAATTGTTCAAAATATACGTAGCATATATAAAAACTTTGAAGATTTTAAAATCTTGCTTGCGAGGAGTTTAATACAATATGACATTATTATACTTACTGAATGTTGGCTACAGCAATCGATATTGATTCCAAAACTCGAATCATATAATTCATTCTACACTATTAAGCCTATAAATCAAAATAGTGGTGTGGTCGTATACGTAAAAAGTAATCTACAACATATCACAGTATTTGAGCCCAATTTAACTGACGCTGATTGTTTGGTAGTAAAATTAAATAAAAGTCATGCCTTTGTCTGTATGTACAGATCACCATCTTTTGCTGTGCTCACAAATTTCCTTGATTCGTTAGAGGAGCTTTTAATTGAATTAAAACACGTTCCTAATATCTACTTGACAGGAGATATAAATATTGACATAAGTGAACATACTGCCGACCATAGATCAGAAGAGTACTTAAACCTCCTGGCCACTTATTGCCTCTTGCCCAGCCATCTACTTCCTACGCGTCTTAACAAATGTATCGATCACTGTTTCGCTAAGTCTAAACAGAAAATGCTGACATTAGTATGTGAGTCATCAGTTACCGATCATAGTACTATTTATCTTGGTATACCACTTACTAACAAAAAATTACATCATATATCTAAAACGACACGGCAACAAATTAATTTTGACATAGCTAATGACCTCATGAAAGATTTTAACTGGGACCATATAACGTACTTAACTGATCCTGCTCAAGCGTCTGAGATACTTACGCAAGCACTTTCTGACATAGTACAGAAAAGCAGTAAACAAGTCATTGTTCCTAACAGACGGCAAACTCTCCAGCCATGGATAACTCCGGGTCTTTTACGTTGTATGCGTTTTAGGGATACATTGCATAGAAGGCATTTGAAGTCACCACATGACAAAAATCTTGAAACCATCTATAAACGTTACAGAAACCATTGTAACAACATTTTACACAATTTAAAGGATGATTATGATAAAGCTGATCTAAAAGCTGGCAAAAGTGACATAAAACAAACATGGAAGGTAATTAAGCGCGTGTGTAATTTAGACAATTCAGTAGGATCGCTAATGCCTCAAGAACTATTAAAAAAAAAGCCGTCTGCCCAGAAGTCAGTTGATTTCATTAATGACTTTTTTGTTAATATGGGTTCCAAATTAGCAAGTGATACTTTGCACAAATTACAACTAACTGAAAAAGATCTCTTGTAAAAATTCAAAGCTAATGATAATGACAGTCCGGTGAATTCTCTTGTACTATTGGAGACTGATGAAACTAAAATAAATGCTATCGTCACGTCGTTAAAATCTACTAATTCTACAGGGTGGGACGGAATATCATCGCACCTTCTAAAAAAGGGTATTAATGTTTTGAAAAAACCATTGAGTCATGTATTTAATTTATGTTTGTCATCTGGTGAGTTTCCAAATGTTTTTAAGGACTCCATAATCATACCAATTTTTAAGTCGGGGGAGTGAGATAGTATTACTAACTACCGTCCTATATCACTATTACCTACTTTAGCTAAAATTCTGGAAAAGATTATAAATAGCAGGCTTATTAGTTACCTGGAGAAAAATAATATACTTTCTGAAAACCAGTTTGGTTTTCGGAAAAATAAGTCAACTTATGTTGAAAATTGAAGTTGAAAATCTAGTTAACAATGTAGCTGAAAATCTTGATAGCAAAATGAAATGCATTGGCATTTTCTTAGATTTGGCAAAGGCATTCGATACTGTCTCAATTCCCATTCTACTACGTAAGCTTGAGGCTATTGGAATACGTGGCGTTCCGCTGCAGCTGTTTAAAAATTATCTAAGTAATAGGACACAAAGAGTGAGAATTGATAATATTATTAGCAGCAGGAGGGAGGTAAATTTCGGTGTACCGCAAGGATCAGTTCTTGGGCCAACCCTTTTTCTTATTTATATCAACAATCTCTGTAATATCAACCTACCCGATTCCAAAATTATTACCTTTGCAGACGATACTGTTATTTTATTTAAACAAAAGTCTTGGACCGATGTCAAAAAATCTGCTGAGGAAGGTTTGCAAAAAGTGATCAAATGGCTCGATCACAATCTACTAACTTTAAATCTGAAAAAAACGCATTATGTAACATTTAGCATTAAACGAAATTTACAACCTCCTTCTGTTTTTAACTTAAAAGCCCACTCATTGGATTGTGTTAATGATTTTGATTGTAACTGTGCTTTGGTTTCTACTGCTAACTGTGTTAAATATTTAGGTATTGATATTGATGAGAATTTGAATTGGAAACAGCATACCCATAACTTAAGACCGCGACTTAGAAAGCTAATACCTATTTTTAAGAGAATCAGAAATTTGAAAGATAAAACTACTAACAAAACTGTTTACTATACCCTATGTCAGTCAATCGTCGCATATGGCATCTCTGCATGGGGTGGTGCTAGGAAAAGTACACTTATAAAATTAGAAAGGGCTCACAGATGTCTTATAAAGGTAATGTACATCAAAAAGTTTAGATTTCCAACAACAACGTTATATAAAGAATTGGCAGTTTTAAACATTCGACAGATCTTCAGATAATATTGCGACAACATCGTTGTAAAATACCTGCTACCAAATCTGTCAGAAGATCTCATGAAGTATATAATGTCCCGGCGTGCAGAACTACATTTGCACAGTGTTTTTCTTTTTTTCTAGCTCCTTTGTTATACAATCGTATAAGTAAAAACAAACCTTTAAAAGATCCAACTAATTTTAGTTGCAAAAGAGCTCTGGATGAATTTCTGCTTGACTTGGATTATGAACGGACTGAAAATATTATACAGGTATATATAAAATAAGCTACTTTACTAAATATTAATAAATACATAAAATATTTATTCATACAACTATAGTTATAAATATATATATAACGCATGTATAATTGAATGTATATAATATAAGTAACAACTACGTACCATTATAAAATTTTGTACGTAATAAGGTATAATTGTAGGTATGCACTTCTATTATTTCCTCAACAAATAATTTGAAAAAAAAAAAAAAATATATCCTAATTACTTTAAACTAGTAAAACCACTGAATATACTTTATTGTTTAAAATATTAATATAAATTGTATTAGTTCATGGGTCTGTTACATAATATTACATCATATTCTATCTTTTATAATATCCATTTTTAAGTTTATTGTATACTAAACTTTCTTGGAGTTTAACTTTTTATGTCACATAGTTTTAATCCTAACACAAAATTAAAAAAATCATCAATATTATCTGATAATCTTGCTTATACTACTTGTTTACGCTAAACTCGTTAACTCGTATATTGGCATCCTTTGTTTCTCTATTAGAAAGGCATATATGCAAAAATGTGTCTTGTATTTAATACGTTATGACTTGCTATTCTCAGTGCGAGAATCTTACCTTGCCGTAACACAGTCTTCGACTAGCACGGAAGGTAAAGAATCTTATTTCTGTATACCGTCATTTATTTTTATTTTTAATTATTATGGGTTTTCAATGCAGTTACACAAATGAACTAACCGACAAAAAAAAAATATTTGTTTTAAGTTCCTACACTACCGGTTATCAATCAACTTGGCAATGTATTAGACTTATGTTTTATTTACATTATGGACAAAAAGTAATTTAAGTTGAAATGTTTATGCTGATGTTCTAAAGTAATTGTCCATTCAATTATTTAGGATAGAATAAGTCTGCAAGTAGGTATGTGTTTAACTTCTTTGTGTACATGTTTATTTTTAAGTTAATAAATAAATTATTATTATTATTATTATTAAGAAGAAAAGCAAATAATGCCAATTGAAATCTTCGACCAGCACTTAATCCCAAAAACCATTGCGACAAATCACGTAAATTGATTAGTCCCACTTGGCAACCCTGGGTCTATAAATAAGTAGACAATAAGAGAAGTAGAGGAGCACCATCAATCAAGCGCCGCGCCGACGCACGCGCACGCGCAACTTCGACGGTCCCATATGCAACAGAGATTCTATTTATATTTATTGAGAATGTTACTGAGAAAATTTAAGCTGAAATGGTTGATATCAATCAGGCCCTGTCGTATTTTTGTTTAATTCGATAGGATTAAACAAAATCATCGTATCTTTTTCCTTTTTCATGAATTTAAGTGAAGAAAGGTGCATTGAATTTGTTACAACATATATTTAGCATTTGGACAAATCATCATTAAAGACTATTACGTTTTTTGTGCAGCTAAATCGATACTAAAAACAATAACTATGTGTTTACAAATCTGATACAATATCATCCCTTTGCGCTTTAACTCGACGTGACAGAATTAATTCTGTAAAAACAACTAGACCAAAAAATATTTCTGTCGAATTAAAGTACTGTTAGTTTGCTTACTTAGCTTGGCAAGCCAAAAAGTCCTGCAAAGTTTCAAAAAGATTTGTCCAAAGCGGAGCATTTAGCTACGTAATGAAAGCCCGTCACGTATTTATAACGACATTGGCGATGCAGGCCACGGCATGGCGGCACCGCGCGGTGACCGCTCCACGCTCTACGTTCGTCTGTGTTTAGTCTAGACTCTTGACTCAGACGGTCTGTTTGCAGTTTGCACCACCTCGTCACCGCTGTGCGCCTAGTACTTACAACGCAGCTAACACTGCCAACAATTATTATGATTAAATTATATATATTTTAAATTAATAATATGACCCGTAAATTACCCTGAAAGGCGTGGCAAAAGTGTAAAACCTCTCACAATTCACCAGTCAATGTATCCCTGTCACACTACACCATCGAGGCAAATGCCATCAATATTATTATTATAATTCCCCACACATATTCTGATTCACGAACATATTACCAACTTACATGCTTCCTGACATATTAATTTCCGGTTTCCCCAACGTTTACTAAATTATATGTATTCGGATCGAATTGGATCCCGAATTTCATCTTGGCAACGCGTACTTCCACATGATATCGGATAGTTTACACTTGTTGTTACACGAGTTGGAAATGTTCTCGACTAAAATGCTGTATTATGAAGGCTGTATTACAGGTACATCACAGCTCCAGCCGTCCGTCCGCAGTACTTAATCACTAGTGCGTGCGGTGTCTTGCGGTGTTGCTCTTTCCGCTATATCTCGTGAAGTATTATTTAATTTAAGCGGAGCGTGGGCGGGGCCGGACCACACTTGACGAATTAATGTAAGCCAGTAATAACACGGGCCGCGGTCGTTTATACCGGTAATGAATTATAATACATCACGGCCAGCTATAAACATGGCGAGCGACCGACACTCCTTCACTCTAATAGCTAGTTTCCTATAACACAATTTAGTTGAGCTATCCAGCGGTGCAGGGCCGGTTGTGCTCGATCCACACGCAAATATCATGCATTTTAATATCAAGATAAACAGAGGAAAAACGTAATTTACATAGAGCGAGACACGGGCGGCGCATCGCGTGATTTTATTGGTCAACAGCCAGCGTGATATTTGTAATATTTACAATAATTTGTGTGGAAGTTACAACATAATCTGTGGTTTGCCCGCCGGCGCCGCGGGGCGTCCGCACGGCCGCGTGTAAACACACAAGTTTTCGTCCGACGCTGATTGTTTTGTCTTCGAATGTCAATTACTAAGAAATAACGCTTGTAATTATTGTAATAGCCGAAGTTCCAGGCGCGTAGGAGGCCTTATCTATTAAGAGATGATCACACGCGCGCATACAAATTGCCGCATTAAAGATGCGCGCGACCGCGATTATAATCTTAATAGCTTTCTCAAATGAAGCTATATTGAAAATTAATATCGTAGAGGACGTCTCATCGTACGCGAGTACCAACTAACTGATCATCAGCGCTCTGAATATTAATTTTACTTGTAATATATTTACCTTTCAATATTTTATGATGGCAGCGACGTTTTATAGTTTAGACGTGACATAATATTCAATTACCTCGCTATAAAGTAATAGGCTACAAACGTTATATGATATGAAATAGTTTGCCATTTAGCTCGACCCTAAATTGCCCGCCCGATACAGTAGCTGCTGATGTAAACTTTAAAATGCTTTTAGCAGATCAAATAGCTACGAGCAAAGCCAATAAAGTAGGTGTAGGTATTCGTATGTGGAAAACTAATTTAATTTGGAGTATAAAAGTGGATGGAGTCGGACATATCGCGCTGGTATCGCAGCGGCGCGGGGGCGCAGGGTGGCGCCACTAGTGAAGGGCGCGTGGTTTTGGTCAACTAATTGAAAAAGTTTTGTCGCATGGCGCGATGAGGGTTCGCGACTAAGCGTTCATGTGTGCATGCTCTTATTAAATTCAATTGCAAAGGTCCACATTAGGCTGTGTTGAGAGTTTTCACGCGAAATTTACAACGGGTTCGATTCCTACACGAGACAAATCTTTGTGTGATGCGCAAAGATTTGTTCTGACTTTGGGTGTGCTTCGTGTGTGTGTGTGTGAATTGCTATTTACACAAAAACCTTGTGCGGCTTTCCGTAGCAAATTGTAACACGTTACAGACGCCACAACAGTTAGAACACACAAACCAACAAACAAACACACATTTTGCATTTTTATCTAAAACGTTAAAATACGTAAAGCGAAACAAAGCGGGACAGATCGCGCGTGTTATTGCAACACTTTGTATCAGAGTATTGCATTCAGCATTCATTGCGCGCGGGTTGTGGCGGCGCGGCGCGGCGAGGCGGTGGGATTTTTCAAAATGTCGCGTTTGTTTTAAACTGCGTCGCTTAATTGGATCGCGACGGAATAAAGATAACTGTTCGCGGACGTGTACACAAGCACCCTTTGTTTAATTGTCGGCTATTAATACGGATCACGCGATCGATCATGCCCTGTAATAAAGTCCGGATTCGCCTGTAATCGCGATGTCGATTCCGAATTAAATGGACCCTGTTTTTATTACATTTTCGGCGGTTGTGTGTTCAAGTTACGGTTTCGGTGTTTTGTTTGACTCGGAACAACTTTTATTCCAAAAGAGTTAATGTATTCTGATCGTAATAAAGTTCCGTTGGATTTAAATACTACAATTTATCTACGCATTTTCAAAACCATTTCCAACATAGCAACCACCGGGACAGGTACATGTATGTTTTAAAGTCGACAAAATAGCACAATCATAACTGTGTAATGTGCTAATGTGCTGTATAAAAACCAACGACACGCATAGTAAAGTTCGTTGTCGTCCATCGAACATAGTTATGAAATCCGTACTGTTATGAGGAATTAAAATAATACTGTATTTTGGTATAAAACAGCGCCCTTAGTATGATTTCTGACGTGAAAATTACAACTTATCGTTATTTTCTAATTATCAAAGCAAAAGAAATCAACGTTGCAGTATTATTTCTTTAGAATTCATTGACAATACAAACTCATTTTATAAATTACACCATGCCTTGAAAAAATTAACCTTACAATTTGAAAACAAGCAAGTACCCTTAACCCTCGCGCATGTCTCAGTCGCGCGGTACTCACCCGCGGCTCTGCGTCGCGGGACGCAGGACGCTGTCCACTGCCGGTTCTGCGACGCTGCACGAGACGCTATATTAAATTCCTGGAGCAGCAATTTACTCATTACGGGTGGTGGAGTCGTGTCCAGCGCTTCTCGCAAACAAACTATAAAACCGCACAAGACAAACTACCAGCGCTATTATATATATCGCACTATTTCTTCGAGACCCGCGAGGGTTTATTATTTGATATAATAGAATTTCCCCGGGGCTGAAAGAGTGACCGTCTAGGGTATGCACTTTATTTCAACTCAACAAAAAATCTTTATGAAAATGTAAATAACTTACATTACTGCAACGTAGCTTTTACCAACTTACAAAATTATTGGTACATGGGGCTCAGCACCATAGACTTCAGATGGAGCGACGCATCTTTAATTTGCTTTAGGGGATTGTTGATGTTCATGGGCTATATTTAACATTAACCGTCGGGTGGACTATAATACGCCCGATCGCTACATATGACGTATAAAAAAAGCCTATACAAAAGATTAAAACTAAGATGTACTATTTATTTTGTGTGCTTTTGCAAGGTAAACAGTACGTTTATGTTATAAAGAAAAACCCTGACTTCGATTAAATGTAATTACACAAATTTTAGGTTATTATTCAAAAATTGCAACTGTTTTATATTCACACACAAGACAAACGAGATTGCCTTCTTGAATAGCTTTGAGCTTTCAAGAAAAAACAAAACATTAACGTAAGTTAAGGGCCTCAATTCACGGCACTTGGCGCATTACTTACTGCTTATTGCCGGCTCTGAAAGCTTACTCACCGCTAAGAGCACCGCAGTGTGAGCGCCGCACTAACAAGCTGCGGGATGGTGACGGATCGGTGACATTTGTCACAGGGACACACTTGTTTTGTCTTGCGGCTCTCGAGGGTGAGACAATAGCCATGGCGACTGACCACATGCCAGAGATGTACTAAATTGTATGTCATCAAGAGTAAATGTACATGAAAGGACCCTAAGCAATTAATTTTAGACCCTTATCAACGGCGTGCTGAGTTACATAGTGCTGATGTTATATAGAAAGTTAATTAAACACTAATTTGACAATATTTAAGCCCTAATTGCAGCGCTTTCTGATAAACTCTCTGCGATCGGTTTATTCGTTTACTCGTCAATTGAAAAACGCAATGAAATATTTTACAAAGTTTAATTTGTCGGAGTTTAAACAATATAAACGCTTCATTTTATTAAAACCGACGTGAGGTGAAGACATTATTATTGAGAATAGGGGTTACTACGGGCAACTAGTCGGCATATCCCGGCTAAAGTAACGTGAGTAACCCTATTCTCAATAATAATATAAACGCTATTGAACATAATTTTAACTTAATGCTGACTTAATGACTGTATAATTATGTGAATGAGGCATGTACAATCTCACATTAATGTACAACTTATCCTCAAATTATCGTGAGTCTGAGTATTATTGCCGCGGCTATTATTGTAGGTATTCAGTTTTTGTGCTACTTAATAGTTGTACGTGACGACATGTCAATGATCAGATGCTGTAGTGCATTTACTGCGGTGAGGTGAACCGGTTTTTGTATAAATAAGTGGAGGCTTACACGTATATCTAAGTACTAATTTCTTTCCGCGGTCCCGCTCGCGTTGTACGTCGATAAAAAGCCAATGTCCATCAGGTCTTAAACTCCATCTCCATACCAATTTCCATCAATATGGTTCAATAATTTAACCGTTAACGCGGAACAGGCAGACAGAATTACTTTCGCATTTTTTTCATATTAGTAAGAAAAGTTGTTGTACAACACTTAACCTCTTAAATGAAGTCTGAAGAAGTAGACGCAATAACTATAAGTTGGATTCAATTCAAACATCTTATTCATTCCTTATCTTTCAGTTCAATTACCATTTTTTTATTTAGTGTGAATTGTAAAATAACTACCTGTAACCAAGTATACCTACATAAAATCCATCGTCAAATAGAAGTGCTACCATTATTCTGTTTCGCTTGAGTAATGAGGTTAGACCGTTCTAGAACAAAACCTCAGCAATTCTCTCTAAATAATCATGAGCTGTCACTTACAAACAGATGGACAGTCTGTCGCTTTCCAAATCCATTGTTGAAATCCATAGAACAACAAATCTAATAGAACGCGCATATCAGTGAAGTAGCACCGACGTGCAACCACGTGCGTTGTACAGTGGCGCACGACAGTGCTTCAACAAGTCACGTGAAACAACTTGTAAACACTAAATTATCAGTAGTTCTGTTCGTTCAACTTTGCACGTTTACTGGCTAACGACAATTTCGCAAAGCATTTGACCAATTGAATCCCTAAATGCTTAGAGTTTGTAGTGTTGAACATTGAAAACATGAAGTTCTTTAATGAACTGAAGAGTGAGTAGGCAAAGTGTGTGAAACGTTATCTACGTTTTACACACTTTGCAGGCTGTCTAAATTTACGACTCTTTTCTTATTATTAAACGTTAAATAATATAGCAATCGAAATATCTTCTGCAATGTTTCAAATGAATGTTATTGGCTACAATTTTTTCTCACCTATTACTTAGCATCTGTTAATGGAAGCTGAATCAAAATAGTTTTATAGAGTTTTCGTCGGTGCCTATACGCCCCGGCTCAAGGTAACAAGATCCGTCGTCCTTTTGTCTGTCACTCGGCTCTCGCCAGCTCTACTCGATGACATTTCATGCCGGTGCCGCTGCCGCCGCGCCGTGCCGGTGAAGTCTCGCTCCGTAGAGCTTAACTGCCCGCCTGTCTGGCTGTTAGTTACCCATTGACGTCTAAAACTACTCTATGTGAACTTAAGGAAAATGGCAAGGAATTGTATATCTAAGTGTTGCTAGCAGTAAATTGCAGAGCTTTAGACTTTAAAAGGACAACTTCGGAGTAAGGTAGTTTGCATGACTCATTATTGAAAAACACCCAGATAAAAGACAAGTACAATACTATTTAGAGGCGGATAAAACGTTATATAAGGCAATGGAGCTTATTCTCCGTGAACAACACTCTAGTTTAAAATATAACTGGTAAGCCGTACTGAAAACATTTAGTAATCGTGTTAAGTGTATCTGCACACAATCGCATATAAATCGTGCGTTACCCGCGCGTCGAGCGCCGAGCGCGAACTCCGCACAATGACATTTACATAAGTACTGCGAGATATGAAATTATCGCGCGTTTATTTTCATTAACTGCACACAATGGCGCGTTTGTCACAACACAACTATTGCTGTGCACTACCTCATCTTAATCATTCCAAACAGCTACCTACGTTGTTGTTACGATAAGGTAACATGGTATAAATTTATGATGTAGCAAGTGGCAAGCTTCGGGCCGTGGCTTTGCCCGCATGCTTTGTCTAAAATTTAATCCAAGCTAAAAGTTAACATAATGTATAAACAAGTTTATTCGTGAAAGAGTAACAAACATCCATACACCCATACATTGTATTATACATACGAAAGTTTCTCACAAACTTTCGTATCTAATATTAGTAGAATAGGATAGGACGAAAGTAGGCTGTACCAGATAGTGGCCAAAATAAATGACGGTTCGATAAGATAATACAGCCTGTATTCTAAAATATTGTCTGAACAAGATGATTTACAGTCGCAATCTGAACTTGAATAACATCAAGTTATCTGCATGCTTCGTGAATTCAACGAGCTTTATGAAATGGAAGTCACTTTGTACCTGTCGGCGGCATTATTGTCATATTAATTCGCCCACGACTCTTGGACGCTTACGAAAACCATTTTGTTCTCCTTACTGGCAATACTGACCATGTCAAGCTCCTGTGTCTCACCCCATGTTCGGTTGGGTAATAGTTATTTGTGCAAAAACAACACGCATGAGATCATGCTTAGTAGCTTTTAATAATCTCCTTTTGGCATTTGTTGGTCGTTGTATTGCAACTGTTGTATTATAATTGTCTTGTCTTGGGTTAAACATACATGAGTTTAAGACAAAATACCTTTTATGAGATGACTACTGAATAGTATATTGTACACAAGTCGAAAATACCTAAATGTCTTGATACATTTCCCTAAATGTTTCCAGTCGTAGTCTTGACATCAGTCCGTTTCTGACAGTTTTTAAGTTCTAATGGCGTTTTCCAATTCTAATGTAGTAATATAGCATTACATCTGACAATAATGTATGCGTTTGAACAATGGCACACACACATGCCCAGTGAGCGGCGCGTGTCATCGGCGCTCAGATTCCGCGCTGAAATAAGCTCAAAGCATTGCAGCCGCGCCGCTTATTTACGGCGTCTGTCAGCGCGGGTCGCGACACTCGCGACATCAGGACTGGTTGCTGCGACTCACTCGTCGCACCAATCCGCACCAAAACCGCCCGCTGCGCAGCGAATGCTGCGATCAAACCGACCTACGTTTTTTCCATTTCTCAAAACTGAGTCTATAAGCATTGTGGTTAAAATGTTAAAAGTAAAAGCAGCAGATTGTTCCGTTTATAAATACCTGGATTAAGACAGCCGGCAACATTGAATGCGGGCCTTTTTACGGAACACTTTGTTTACATTTCATGGTTCGCATAATAAATATTTTAGCGCTCCTACTTTGTACAGTGGTTTGTCGTAAACTTCACTGCAATACAGACAATGTGATGATGAAATTTAAATTATAGCTAATGGCAATAACCATAAATGTCATACGTGACATTTTTGGAGCAGACATTCCTTTAGATCTGATACTATTTTCGACTGGGATAGGAGCAATGTGTACGGTGTATGTACATGGTTTTGCAATATTTGGTAAGTAGAACATTAGGTCAGCGTAAGAATGCACTTTGATCAAGGCTTAGATGTAGGTCAAGTGTATTTCCGCACGGTGATGCAGAGCCGATGCATTTTGTACATAACTTTCATAATTTATTTTAGTGTTCAATTAGACGTGGTTGGAATCGGACAACTTGCATTTTCATTCCGACTGGAATCCGTCGAACATTCCTTGACATTCCTTGACATTTACACTGACAAACTAATGTTTGGTTTGGTTAACACACCTTACACAATGATTGACGGTAACCGCCTGTGGGATACCAAGGTCTGCAACGCAACTGTCACTAAGAGAAAACCGAGGCGTGGATTAGGGAGAAATGGGTCAATGCTGAGCTGAATTAATCCATCCCAAGTAATTATATCTAGAAAATGAACCCGACTATAGAACGATCTCTTCACAGTGGGTGACCTAGACCAATACTATCAGTATTTATTAGAGTTTCAGGAAATATCCCTTATCACCCACTTTTATAGCTTTTCTACTCTATCGAGTAACACAACACCGTGATAATAGTTTTACCGCCATATGCCCAATCTTGGCCACAGTTGACATTGTCACATTCACGACTCACACAAATAGTTCCCTCAGTGCAAGTTCAAACTGCTCACTCAACTTTATAATGGTGTTTCACTTTCTATTTTGCAAAACTGTCGATGATATTATTGGTACAATCTTTCAAACATATTTACGACATTCAATCCAATCTTCGATCGCATAAATATTCTGTAACAGAGGCAGCCATGATGTAAGTATTCACTCGTAACTGTTTGGTAATCGGATTATCTCTCGTAATTCAGCAATAATACTGAAAACCTCAGTTCTAAGCAGTTTTGTACAACCAAGTACTGGGGTATGAAAATAATTGTTTAAATCAATCATGATCTCCTAAATCCAGGTATGAAATAGAACAGTACTGGTTTTCATTTATCTATCTTTATACCGAGCAATACACCATGCTAGTTACATCATAGATCTTCAGAGACAATCTGGCGCGGCGGTGGCTACGCTATGTGGAGTTTCTAATGATAGACCAGTTAGCGACAAGTTCAAAGTCCATCGCACCTCAGCAATCCTAGCAAGGAATGGCAGCGTTGCAGCATCGGCAGCCAGCGTGCCACCACATGGTAATGGAATGGAATGGAAAGTGGACTCATTTTTCCGCACTTAGACTCTCATTTGGTCCATTGTGCGTGGAGAGTCCTGGCTAACATAGCCAGCCTAACTCCGCCCAGAAGCACAGAAGTTTCCTGGGGACTTCACAGGCTTCGCGGAGTGACCTCATTGTTCCGAGGATTTGTTCCCGTTGAGAAGCAACGGCCCTACATTCCAGGACTACGTGGGAGACCGTTTCTTCGGCGTCAAGACATCCTCGACAGAGAGGACTGTCAGTGATTTTTATGGTGTATAGGTGTTTGTTCAAGGGACAGTGACCCGTTATTGACCCTATCATTATTTTTAGATTTGTTCTGTTTAGTCTTAGGAGGTTTTTAGTGAGTCGATGATTCGCTTGCGGTATTGCAAGTTTGGCTTGCCGACAATCAGCGATCTCTGACCATCGTTGGTTTTGGGTCTCTATCGATCTTTGGCGGATCCAGGTCCGGTATTGCGTGAAGGGGATTGGAAGAAGAGGTTGCGGGCCTTGTACTGTCGTATCTGATCCCCTTCTCGCTAGTTCGTCTGCAATGTCGTTACCAAGAGATCCACTGTGCCCTTTGATCCATTGCAGGGTGACCTGATTCGTGGAGCAAATTTTTTCTAGGGCATCGTGACATTCTATGATTAGTTTGTTGTTGGTTTTACTGTTAAGAAGAGCTTTGAGAACTGCTGCGCTATCAGAAATGAGTCTGATGCCTATTCCCTCTACTTGCCGTTTGTGAATGGCTTTTGCAGCGAGTGTTAGTGCAACACATTCACATTGAAATATTGAGCTGTGATTACCCAGCGGAATGTGGATGTTTATATTGAGGTCAAAGGAGTGTACGCCAGCACCTGAACCACTATCCGTTTTGGAACCATCTGTGTATACGCGTACTTCGTTGGCTCCTGATTGATCCTTTGCCTCCTCAATTAATTCTATGTTGTAGTTTTTGTTGAAGTTGTATACAGGAAGAGTCCTATCACATGGAGCAGCAATGAGTGGTTGTATCTCGATTGCCTGGTTCAGGATGTTCGTGTGTGGACTCGTGTGGTTTTTTCCCCATAGACCTAGGTGCATGAGCCGAACAGCAGCTATTGCTGCTTCTTGCTGTATGTAGAGGTCTAGGGGTAATATTTGTAGGGCCATCTCGATCGCTGTCGTTGGGGTTGTTTTCATACAGCCGCAGATGGATGCACATGCTAGCCTTTGGAAGCTTCTTAGTTTTGATATAGTGGTTGCTAGGATTGTCCTAGGCCACCATACTATAGCACCGTAGGTCAGCATCGGTCTAATTACGGCTGTGTACAGCCATAACGTAATTTTTGGCGATGGTCCCCAGTTTATGCCTATCATTTTCTTGCATTGGTAAAAAGCAATCGTGCTTTTGTTTATTTTGTGCTCGAGGTGCTTATTCCAGAGTAATTTGCAGTCTAGTATTACTCCCAAATACTTGACTTCCTCTTTGAGCTTAAGTTCGGTATTGAAGAGTCTCGGTAGCCTGTGTGGACCAGGTATTCTTCTGTTAGTGAAAAGGATGAGTTCTGTTTTAGTTGGATTAACCGAGAGTTCATGTACCGAGCACCATCTTTCGATTAATTTGAAGGCTTTTCTCATCAAATCGCAGAGGATGCCCTCAAATTGGCCTGATATTAATATTGCTATGTCGTCCGCATAACCTACCGTGTAGAGGTTGTGATCATTGAGCTCTGTGATGAGTTCATTGACTACCATGTTCCATAGCAGAGGTGATAACACACCCCCCTGCGGACATCCTCATGGTATACTTCCGTACACGAATCCTGGTTGCCGAGTGCACTGCGCATGCGTCACATCGCACTCGTGGGACGAATAACGCCGGCGCCTGTCACGTACTTTGACCATCATTAACTATATTAATTAGAACTTTGCTCAAATTCATGATTAATCGATACGACTCGTGACCAGAGGGCTGGTTTCTATTTGGCACAAAGAATAAGCATTGAGATACAACGTGGCAATGCTGCCAGCCTTCTGGGCACGATGTCGGCATTTGACATCGATGCGGAGGAATTTTTTGATGCTGTATAAAGATTTGTAAATATCTTTTTATATATTTCTATGTATAATATTGTATATAAATATTTTTTTATTTAAAATGTATAGTTGTATGTATTTAAGGAGTCGGTGACGTTAACAGCTGTTTTTGCGAGATCCGTATTAAAAAGTGTAATAAAAATAGTAAAAAGTGCTAATTATAACTAAAATTACCAAAAACTATCAGAAGTGTGCTAAAGACTGTAGTAAATACCAGTGAAAGTTGAAAGTTCGTGCAAATTAGTGGAATAAACAACAAAACAAACAATCATTCAACATAGACAAAAGTTCAGAAATATCAGTGAGAAGCGAGAAAAATACGAAAATTTGTGAAAAAGAGTGATACATAAACAAGAAGAAGTTTTTATTCAAACAAAATAGTGAGTGAAGAATAAATGGTGTCAACATAACCTAACTTTCAAAACTCTCAAGTCACTCAATAACGATATTTTTTATGAAGCGCCATCTATGAGCAAGTAGCGAAAGCAATTACGTGCTACCCAAACACGAACCATCGATACATTAATCAGCACCATAATACCCTCACCGAGCTCAACACTAGCGACATCCATCGGCGAATAGCTAGAAACATGGAAGACATAGCAAAAATTCTAAAATCAATACAAATTGAGCTATCAGAGCAAAAACGAGAAATGAAAGAAATGGAAACAAATATTACAAATGTTATTAACAAAAATATCAGCGATAACTTCAAAAGAATGGAACAGAACTATAACCAATTAAATGAACAATTTTTTTTTTTTTTTTTTTTTTTGTTCTTGCTGCTTCATGGTAATCTGTCTTGTCCGACAATAAGCCACTCTGTTATCTGATAGACTCTGGTTTGAAATTAAGTCGCTTGGTGACCACTTCACTATGAAGTGTCTTCTCCCATTTTGCTGAATCTGTTCAGAAGAGTCGGAACACTATGTCTCCTTAGTCTTCTGTATTGTAGACCTCCTTCTCCACTCAGTCTAAGAGCAAGTTCATTTTGATGTTTTGAGAGTCTCTTTTGATATTTTATGCTGTATTGAGTTATCTCTTCTTTAACTGTTGGTATCTTTAAGTCATGATATATATATTTATTACTTATATGCTGAGGAATATTAAATATGGTTCTGAGCGTCTTTGTTTTATAACCTTTCTAATATTTCGATATTGCTTTGACTGGCCGTACCCCAGAGCTGGATACCGTAGGTCCAAATTGGCTTTATGATTGCCTTATAGACTGTCAGCTTACTATGCGTGCTCATTTGCGAGTGTCGTCCTATTAACCAGTACATGTTACGAAATACTGTATCAAGCTGCTTTCTCTTGGTCCAGATATGTTTACGCCATGTCAACCTTCTGTCTAGATGCATGCCAAGGTATTTGGCGTTGTCATCTTGAGGTATCTCTTCGTTGTTCAGAATTACTGGTGGGCAAGTATCTCGTCTAAGCGAGAAGGTTACATGTGTGGACTTGCTTTGGTTCGCTTTGATTTTCCACATGTTAAGCCATTTTTCGATTTTGTGTATGTGGTGTTGTAGATGTTCTGATGCCGTAACTGGATTTAAGTCAGTAGAAAGTAGGGCTGTGTCATCTGCGTAGGTTGCAATTGTAGTTCTATCTGATGTGGGTAGGTCAGCGGTGTAAATTGTATATAGCACTGGTCCCAGTATGCTACCTTGTGGTACGCCTGATTTCACTTCACACAGGTTTGACAGTTCGTTTTTGTATTTAATCTCAAAGCACCTCTTATCTAGGTATGAATGCAGTATGAGGAAGAATGAGTGTGGGAGAGTTTTCTTAATTTTATAAAGCAGGCCTTCATGCCAAACTTTATCAAAGGCTTGACTTATGTCTAAAAATACAGCAGAGCAATATTGTTTTTCCTCAAGGGCTCTGCTAATGACGTCCACAATACGGTGGACCTGTTCAACTGTGCCGTGATTCTCCCTAAAGCCAAATTGATGATTTGGTAGTATGTCCTGAAGGTGTTCTTTCATTCTGCTAAGCAGGATCTTCTCAAAAAGTTTACCTGTGATCGATAGGAGGCTTATTGGTCTGTAGGATTTGACTTCCTGTGGTGGTTTTCCCGGTTTAGGTAGCATTACTACTTGTGCAATCTTCCATTGCCCTGGGAAGTAAGAGAGTCGCAGACAAGCATTGAATATCCGTACTATAGCTACGATGCCCTTTATTGGTAAGTTTTTTAGTAGAGTGCTGTCGATACTGTCGTAACCGGGGGATTTGCCTTCAGTTAATTTCTGTGTTTCTTTTAGGATTTCACTAGGACTCGTGGGTTTCAGTGGCAGGCTCATCTGAAGTGTACTTTCTAGATAGGCTTCTAAATGAACAATTAAAAAATCAAGAAAACATATTGGATCGTATGGAGAGACACAACAGAAAGAAAAATTTAGTGTTTTTTGGAATAGAAGAAGGGGAAAAATCCTACGAAGAACTCGAAAATACAATTTTAGAATATATACATAAAATTAACATCCATTGTGAACGTTTTGAAATTGAGTCGGCAAGGAGATTAGGAAAGAAGACAGAAAAGCCCAGACCGATTACAGTCACATTCACTACCATGGGAAAAAAAATAATCTTATTACAAAACAAGAAGAACATTAAAAATACCTCTATTTACTACAAAGAAGATTATCCTCATACAGTTTTGGAGAAAAGGAAGCAATTACAAACAGAAATATTAAAATATAGAGCAGAAGGCAAAAAAGCTATAATTAAATACGACAAGTTAATAGTGTTGGACGAAAACAAATCTTTTAATAAAAATCAGAACAATTCGCAACAATCAAAGAAACGAAACCTCGAACCTGGTTTTCATGGAATTTTCCTTCTTTATCGGGAGAGATCTCCCGATAAAGAAGGAAAATTCCATGAAAACCAAGTGCCAAAGAAAAATAAAATCACAGATTTCATGAGACAAAGAAAAGATTCTGAAGATCCTACAAAAAATGTAACTCCTACATCCAAATAGCAACTAAAAGAGGCCCCTCTACCATCTCAAAACCCAACCCGGCTAGTCACCGTGGGTGAGAAGACCGAAAACGGCTCTTCTTTCGACTACAACCCTCCACAAAAGCAAATTACAATTAGAAATACCACGAAAAATAGAAACATACTGCACATCGGCACCTACAATGTCAGGACGCTGTCAACCCCAGAAAAACTTATAGAACTCTCAAACGCACTCAACAATATCAAATATGATATAATTGGACTATCGGAAGTGAGAAGACTAGGCTACAGCGTAGACGAATACAATGAATTTATTTTATGCTATAACGGACAAATAAAGGGCAAATACGGAGTCGGTTTCTTTATAAGAAAAGATCTTAGAAACTGCGTGAAAAGCTTCAGGGGGCTATCTGACCGAGTAGCTCTATTAGATATTGAAATTGAAAATTTACCCATCACTATTATCCAAGTTTACGCACCAACTGAAGAGTCGGCAGAAATAGAGATTGAAAAATTCTACTGCACTTTACACGAAGCTCATGAAATGTCGAATAAGCATGTTATAGTCATGGGTGATTTTAACGCTAAAATAGGGAAGAAAACCCCGGAAGAGGGAAAATTCCTTGGAAAGTTTGGGATTGGTCAAAGAAGCCCTAGAGGACAACAACTATTACTATATGCCCAAGAATATAACTTATCCATTATGAACACTTTTTCAAGAAAAAGTTTAGTCAAAAATGGACATGGAAGTCTCCTGATCAGAAAACAATGAACGAAATAGATTATATCCTCACAAACTTTCCAAAACGATTCCAAGACGTACATGTTTTAAATAACGTCATGTTTTCATCAGACCACAGATTAGTTAGGTCCAAAATATCATTGTTGCCAAAGAAAAAGAGCCGGCTAAATTACAAACAGTCTACTTTTTCACTGAAAAACCAAAATGAAGAAAGCTACCTTGAGAAATTAGAAGAAAACATACAATCATTAAAAATAGAACAAGAACATACGGGCCAAAGCTTATACAACAACTTAGAAAAATGCCTAGTCGAAAGTATGAAAACAGATAGAGGGACGGAAAAACGCAAATTAAACAAGATCCTTACAGAGGAAACTTTACATTTAATTAGACAACGTCACAACCTACAATCTATGAAACCAAAAAACCAAGAAGAAAAGAAAAAACTTAGCTCTATCTTTAAAATTACAAACAAACATATTAGAAGAGACTACAGGAACTATAGAACAAAAATATTAGAGAAACATTTAATAACTAGTGGAAGCTGTAAACGAGCATTTAAAGAACTCCGTACCCATAAAACTTGGATACCCAGCCTATCAGAAAATTCAACTCCAACATGCAATAGAGAAAACATACTAAAAATCGCAACCAAATTCTATGCAGATCTCTACGATAAAAAGGACCTAGAAATCACTGAAACCACATTTACTAACTCGCAAACTAAAACGAAAATTGATTGGAATGAAGCAGAAATAGATCGTGAAATAAAGAGGCTCAAATCAGACAAAAGTCCAGGTCCAGACGGCATCCCGAATGAAGCGCTGAAAATGGGGAGAACTCTACTTACACCAATTATAACTTTTTTATTCAACATCATAAACAAAGAACAAAGAGTGCCTGAACAATGGACTAAATCAAATATCATACTATTGTATAAGAAAGGAGATCCAAAAGACATCGGCAACTATCGACCTATAAGCCTATTACCTTGCCTATATAAGCTATTTTCGCAATGTATCCTGAGTCGAATATCTACAAAAATTGATGAAAACCAACCGGTAGAGCAAGCGGGCTTCCGTAGAGGATATTCGACGGTTGACCATATTCAGACCCTTGAGACCATAATAGATAAATATAAGGAATTCCAAAGGCCACTCTACTTGGCCTTCATTGATTACCGAAAAGCATTCGACTCTATTTGTCATGTCTCTATATGGGAGGCATTACAGGCGAACAATATAGATGAAACATATTGTAATATAATAAAAAACATTTACGACAGGAGTACAAGTAGAGTCAGTCTAGAAACAAGTGGCCCGGAAATACAAATTAAAAGAGGCGTGAAACAAGGTGACCCTTTGTCCCCAAAGCTCTTTATCGCGGTGCTAGAAATGATATTTCAAAAACTTGACTGGAAGGATCTCGGTATACAAATAAACAAGAAATACCTCACACATTTGCGTTTCGCCGATGACATAATATTATTTTCACTATCAAGCTCACAATTAGAGCAAATGATACAACATCTTAAGATAGAGAGCAAATATGTGGGGTTGGAAATGAATCTGCAGAAAACAAAATTGATGACAAATTCTTTAAAAACGCCACTAAATATAGGAAGTGATGATCTCGAATATGTTGATACCTATATATACTTAGGCAAACAAGTATCGTTTCACAAGGACAACAACGTAGAAGAAATAATTAGAAGAATAAATATATCATGGCAAAAATATTGGACCCACAGAGAAGTAATGAAGGGAGATATGCCGCTACCTATAAAAAAGAAAGTGATGGATAGTGGTATTCTGCCCTGTCTTTCATATGGCGCTCAAACCTGGACATTCACAAAACAAGTGAAAGAGAAAATTAGAATATGTCAAGCAGCCATGGAAAGATCTATCCTTGGAATCCGCAAGAGAGATAAAATACGACACGCAAACATAAGAGAAAAAACAAAACAAATAGATTTCCTACAGCACTCTACGAAACTAAAGTGGAAATGGGCGGGACATCTGGCTAGAATAGAAGATGCAAGGTGGACGAGCTGTGTCATAACATGGGATGGACCTGAAGGAAAAAGAAAACGAGGCAGACCATCAAGAAAATGGATAGATGACATCAAAGACATAGCAGGCGACAAATGGCAAATAAAAGCGAGAGACAGAAAACAATGGCAAAAAATGGAGGAGGCCTTTACCCTACAGAGGGGTTCTCATTCAAACAAACTTAGTGTAGAAGAAATAAAATAAAAATTATAATCTGTTATGTAAAATATAAAATAACATAAAACAATGCATGTGATTTGATAAGATAAATTAATTTAATATTATAATCGGTAAAAACAATGTAAATTTAAATAACTTTGAATTATCAGATATTCATTACGAAATTATCAATTATTAAATAATAAATTTGATTGGCAACACAAAAATCTAAAGATAATAATAATATTTATACAAAACGAAATGAAATCATATACAAATATTTATAATTGCATGTTAATTAAAATGTAAAATGGCATGAAATGAGAAATAATAAAAGGCTTATTTATTATTTATTATATTATAAGTAACTAATTATTTTAATAAACATAATTATAATATTATTTACATAAAATAAAACATTATGTAGTAATTCATGATTACTACATTAATAAATATGGCTCTGTTAGAGGTAAAATTAAAAGGTTAAATCCAAAAGTCAATAAAGGTCAGTCGATCTTACAACCGCAAGTCTTATGACTAAAAACTCATCAAGAATATCTTAACATTATGTCAATCAAACAACACCAGAAAATAGTTGTTTCACAATAATATGTAGTAAATACGGCAGTCGTGTAATCCTTGATCTTAATCAGTATATTTCTCACTTCACGCATTTCCGCCTTACAATCATAAACTTGAACGCACAAAAAACAAAATGTGATTTTTTATCGCTCGGAGATCCGACATGTGTCTCGCACCTCTCCGATCCGTCGCTTCACTTAATAATATTAATTCAGAGCATCAAGTGACACTAATTAACGACAGTCTGTTATAACTGCGCCATCTATTTGTCACGAGAATTAAATAGCTTCTAAATGTGGAAGACATATCGCTCGCTCATTTTTTGATGGACAAAAAGAAATCAAATGTTCGGACAGAAATAGGATGTCTGTGTGATACAGTTAGGAGTATATTGTGTGGTTTAAATTATTACAATCTGTCACTTTGTAGCAGCTGAGCGAAGACACAGATTTTATGACGCATATGTTTTGGATGGATACCACCGACTTCGCTATCAATCATTTATCTTCAAAGCTTTTCTGTAAAATATGTTTGCCGTAATGATTGAAACCTCATAGATTTATATTTTAATTTTCAGGTGCAATACACCGACAATTTGGTTTGTCAAATGAGTTTGCTCAAGCTAACTCAAGCCTTTTACCATAAGTATGCCGATTTTATACCTGGACACATTGATCTCCCTCAATGCCTAGACACTGCAAATACTAAATGGTGATTGCACCATCGATCGATTGTCGATCTCTCAATCTCAATCCTCACAATTCAATTTGATAATGCTTCTGCAGTTCTACATTAACAAGGCACATTATATCATGTAACAGAAATTCTGAAAGTTAGCTCTATAATAGTAAAAAAGTATCGCGTCGATTACACCGCCGTCATAGCGCGGCATCGGCATAAACTGAAGATTAGCTTCTTGTCTTCTGTGCTAGTTTCAGTGTCGCCGCTAACTTGGTACAAAATTATGAAAATTACATTTATACTATACCAGGATTATATTTTTTTATTTTATTATTATAGACCAGCTTTTTTTGGGCTGGTTTTGATTTTGATGTTAGAAAAATTTTATGAACAAGCTCCAGAGTTTAATCCATGAGTAATTCAAAAACTTGCACCTACTGTTCAAGTTCGAGCTGTGCACAGTGTAGTAAAACACGATCTCTGTGTCTCGAGAACTGTAACAACAAATACTCTAATAGAGCTACGTACATTATTCATTGGACGCTGTGGTTTATTTTCAATGTTTACATGGAGCACATTTCAGCGCAGTGAGCGCAGCAGCGAGTGTCGCGCTGTGGCCGCTGGCCGGTGGCCGTCTGTGGCCGCTCTTGGCTATTTTTCGCGTCGCATACTGCACGTAACTCTCCACAAGGCAGCACACGCGCCTGGCACGACGCCAGCCTACAAACACTATTTATTTAATACACAATGCACTTTAAATCTTACCGGATTAACTTAAAGCTGATTTTATATTGTCAGGTGTACCTTTTTGCGGGCATTAATTGTGCGCGATGCCACTTGATCTAATGCCGATGATTTGTGAGGCTGGGCTGATGCCGTGATGTATGGGAGTATGGAAGATGATGTATGGGATGCACGACTTGTGCTAACTATTCGTTGACTAGTTCATCCGGTCGATAGGACAATACGAAGCTTGTTCTATCTTTTTTTGTGCTTGTTCGTTCAGTTGAGCTTTTCCGTCGCATTATCCAACAAACATATTTTTTTATTAAAAATGTATGCCGTCATATAACTTTATTGGTTATTTCATGTTACAAGAGTCATTTACCATCTATTTACAATGCAAAAATACATATTTCTTTCATCATTGGTTCTTGCCCAAGAATGTTGTCATCATTAATTAAGTTATCTAATTTACTTAAAATTAAAATGATATAAAACGAATTGTGCCCGTCGCCGTGGGCCGTTAAAAGCACTCGTTCAGAATTACGTCTCTCCTTCATTATCTGTTATCTAATTACGGTTTAATATTGTTAGGCAGAGAGCGCGCGGCTATGGAACTGAATGCGCTATGGACACCTTGGAAATAAACCTTACGCTACGCTACAGTGGCTCTATCATGTGATCTATTGGTAGTTTTGGTTACATCCTTAACCACACCGCTCTTATCAAGGATCATAGCTAACGACCATATAAAATATTGTTTCAACAAAAAAAAGTAAAAAGTTGAACATATTATTTATTTTAAAATTTTCGACTACTCCGTAAAACCTTTGCAATTAATTTTGTTATATACAAATACTTATTGGCAAAATACAACATTTGTATTGCCGCAACAACCATTGGTGTGACCAGTGCTCATCACCTTTGCGGCCAAAACTGGTCGATAATAGTTTCTGCCGCTCCCACGATGGACAACTTTCTAACTTCTTAATTGGCGTAACAAGAATCGATAAAGATAAGTTGTATTGTAGACACAAAATTAATATCCTTAAGACTTTAGAAATTACCAAACCATCTGTCTGAAAAATAAAAACCTATTCTGAACTCAGCCTTAGCACAAAATAAAAAGCAACGCTTTAAAGTTATTATTATCTTAAACAAGCGAGCCCCGAGCTCGGAGCTCGCTTACTTACGCTGACCGCGAGGGAGCGCAACTAGCGTGCCCCGCGGCGCCGCTCGCTGTCTGTCCGTCCGTCCGTCCGGCCCTGACACCCTGTTTGTTCTTATCTAATTACAGCTTCAAAAGGATCACAAAGCTTGTTTGTTTGGCTACAGGTCGTTTTGCGTTATTTAATGTTTGCTCCGGCCGTGCCTCGTGGTCCCGTGTCATCAAACCGTAGTAAATATTTGTTGCCATGGAAACAAAGGAGTCTAATTTGGAGCTGATACAATTTATTTGAGCGATACTGTTGATTTTCTCATGACAACTTTTTGAAGCGGTTGTTTAGCAGGTAAGAGGGCTTTCTAATAAGTTTTTAAAAGATAGAGTAATGTTTTACATACGTATTTAAACTTATGAGACATATCTAACTTTAGCTTTAACTAACCGGTAGGTTGTAAAGGAGAGGGGGTTTAGGGTTCAGCAAAGATTGTATGAAGTCGCTCCCTAACTCTACTTAATATTCTGTCCGTTGTTTGTGATTCTCCACACTGACTGCTTCACTCTTAAATAAGGGAGAGCGCACAATAACCGCGCAATTATCTGCGTTCGAGGAACGACATTGTTTTCAACAGTTTAAGAAAATGTAAATGTATGGAAATGCGATCCGTTTGTAGCAACAACCGTCGCGTCGTCCCTGCAGCGAGCAGCGAGCAGCGAAGCAAGGGGGAGCAGCTCTAAGACAAGTGTTCAATATGCCGCACTTGCAGCTTACTCACTTTGTTGTCATAAATATTGAATTAACTTTTTGCAGCGCGTTGTTTTGTCGCGCGTTGAACTCTTTTTTTAGTAAGCGGAAAGATTTACTGTTAACTTATTGAATACAGACTAAGTGCTATGTAAATTTTATTATAGAGTTTTCTACTTCGAGCGAATTGAAAATTTTGTTATTCATCGTTTAGATATACGTCAAATATGACTAAAATATTCAGGCAACGTGAAATATGTGTTGATCTCCCATCATCCACAGTCACACACGCATTAACGTTAAAAGCTATGAGCCATCTGATAAATGTGCCGCGTCGCGCCGCCTCTCCCATATTGCACATAATCGCGACCGCGACTGAGGTGACGTCACACCGCGCGACCACGCGACACTGCGGGGTATGCCGGGCTGCGGGGGGATTATATTAAGATTCCTCGCCTGCCTCAATCCCGGCACGCAATTTTTGCGAATACTTTATGCTAATGTTTACCGATGACGTATTAAGCCCCTTTCATTATGTTCGTGCACCGCTATGCCATCGCGACGCTCAAACAACATCTATTTGAATTGGATTTTGCTCTAAAAACAATCAGCTCGAACAAATTTGAAGTCGGCGGTCATTTGCATAAAATAATACAGATTGGCAGCTGTGCAGTTAGTATGAGCGGTTCTCAGCAAAGAGTGCACGTCGCGTGATGGACACATGCCTGACGATAAAACAACAAAGAATGGTGCATCTGCTGTCTGCAGACCGCAGAGGCGTCACCAGACGCTGTGCCATGAATGTGACAGCCCTCGAGATTGTCTCACTGACACGCCCGCACCGCCTCGCCGCACGACGACTCGGTGACGCGACGCGGCGACGGCGCACGGCTGTCTACAGGAGACACAATACCACACTTACTGGCATACTCATCCGTTATACTGTAGCAATAATAGTTTGAGATACTAATGCTCGTAATAATGTTAATCAAATCAACGAAAGCGTATAGTGTCCACACCTTCCTCGTCAGTTCATTTATCAACAAAACGATTACTTTGAGCTTATTCATACCAGTGATAACAATTTAGTAACGAGTATTATTTTTGTCACATACTCAGAAGATAAACGCTGCTGAGTAAATCGCGGGAACGTAACGACATTACAGTCACGCGATGTGACGACGGCGACGCGCGCCCCCCTCCAATCTCCTCGTCTCCTAAAACGTTTTGCTGAAGCCTCAATCGCGGCACTCTCGCTCTCATTACTTCACTTCATTCGCTAAATGGATAATATTCATTTATCATTTGTAATGTAACTCACTCACACATTCACTGAATGCTCAGATTTGCACTCACATTTAATGCACTTCTCCGTATTCACTTCTGTGGAATTCAATTTAAATTATGCCCATTTCTCGACAGTAAATAAAGAAGTTGTGTGAGACACCGTGCACCGGAACAATCAGCGTAATGAAAAAACTCGCTGACAGATTTATGTTTTATACAAAGTTTTGAAACGCTCACCTACACCACCCACTCGTACGGCACACAATATAAACGGATATTATAAACGAGGGTGAGTCGAATCTACTCACGAGCAACTCTTTCAAACAAATGTGAAATACGACTTTGTATAGAAAAGCTAATCAAGAAAGCTTTCAAAATTATTCGACCTACAATCCATATTATAAAGAGTTTTTTTATTCGTGATTTCTATTATGACGACATTTTCGTTTAATTTTAAAAGTGAGTTTTTTTAGGAAGATATCATTATATTTAACACATAACTAACATCTTGGCTAGCTACTCGCGACGTCTTGTGTTTATTGTCACCCCGCGTCGCTTCGCGTCGTTATGTCATTTTAGACGATGAATAAATCCTCATTAGTCAACTCCCATTCATTAAATAAATTAGCTGTTCCTTCCTGCTGCCTTGTTAAAAAGATATAACTGTTGATGTTTCTGTAGAGAGCTTCTTACGAGTATTGTATAGTCTTATAGTTCACAAACTATACCAGCATTGAACTTTTAAACAATTTTTTGTATTTACACCATTAAAAAAGTTTCTTATTATACGTGGGATGTTTAATAAATAGTGAGGATGATATAACTATCAAGGATGTGTGTCAAAAAGTCAGATAATTAGTTCTTGAAGTCTGTGCTGATATTTTTGTTACAATCAAAATTTGTGAGCACCGACTTCAAGAACTATTTAACCGACTTTTTGTGTTATTTAAAAGGTTTTTTTGGAGTCGGTTAACTTTTTAGTAAAGTATGTTCACCTTGACTAATTCTCGTTTAAGACTGCCTGTCCAGCATATAAAAAGATATGTACAAAAATATGTAGTTCATTGTGTTAACTTCTAACAATTAAAATCTGTTAACTTCTTATTATGAATATACTTAAGTAAAAATCAAATCAAAACCTCACCTTATCTAAATATAACTGAAAATAATAGAGGCAACGGTCTGAACGTGCCATTATTTAAGAATTATCCCCGTACTCCTGACCGTTAAGGAGTTGCCTTCAAGCATCAGCTCAGCAACATAAGATGCTGACTGCTAGGTGAAAATATACAAATAGCTTCAGAAAATATAAAAGAAATCACCTACTTATAAAATTTCAGGGTTACCCTCGCTTTCATTGGGATTCCTGCATCAGATCCATATTAGTCGGCCATGGGACATTTTGGCAGTACACTCAAAATCGATCCACAATGTTGGAGAAATCGCTGGACAGCAAAGATAATTTATATGCATTGAATATAGAACCTCTTCCTCTTTGGAAGTCGTTTAAATATAATTAGGACATCTTGTAGCTTTGTAATTAAATCCATAATTTAAAAAAAAAACGTCGTTTTGTCAAGTAAATTGATATGCTTTTGTTTGATAAAATTGATTTTCGTGCAGTCATTAAATGTTGCTGCCTCAGTTATACTAAAAATGTTTTCTAAAGATACAAAAAAATCAAGTAAATAGTATTCAGCATTAAGATGGTGTGCAGAGTTTAAATTCGGAAAATAACAATACAAGTTGACCCTCGCTCTAGTTGCATTTTATCGTCATTTAACCCAGGAAATGGATAAAGGTTTGAAAAAAAAGTCATGGGCTCATAAAACAAATTTTCAAAGCTACTGATTTTTTAAATCATAATTATTTAATGATTTGATTAATTCAAACTGAAAGTAATCGATGATAAGTTTTTTTTAATGTGAAAAATAAGTTTTTAATGGACTTTTACAAATTTCCAAGTTGCCGACTGTACGTTATATCATATTTTATTCCCGAAGAAGTATGATTTGGGTATGATATGGTGATCTGAAGGGTTTTGGCATCGATAAATATAATTACATTACTGGCTCCTTTCTTACACAGCCATTCTCACTACTTATTGAACATTTTTGCTGCTTTGTATTATAGCAGTTAATTCAGTACAGTCTGATAATATAATAAGTCTGTCCGTGGATTCCATTCAAGCATGAGAAAGTATCCTTACAGTAACGAAATAACAACTACATTTATAAGGAAACATATCGCCATGTGCGCGGCGGAGCGAGTCATAGTAATATAAAGCTATGTCTCGAATAACGCCGTCGACGGATACGTCTGGGAGGACATCATCATCATCATAAGTTGTCGGCACAATTTTTGAAATTACCCTCGAGGTGGCTCAATCCTCCGCTTACACAGATCCCACTTGTTGCCGACGATTTTTAACCGACTTCTAAAAAAGGAGGAGGTTCTCAATTCGATTCGTATATATGTTACTTTTTTTTTTTTTTTATGTTTGTTCACGGATATCTCCGTCGTTTATGAACTGATTTTGATGATTCTTTTTTTGTTGGACAGGAGATGATTCCAAGGGGGTCCCATCGTCAGCATGACGTGATCTGATGATGGGATCTCAGAGAAATCAAGGGCAACCCTCGAATTTTATAGGCACATGTAATGTTTTTAGTGTGTTTTTCAAAACTACATCAGTATTTACGTATTTTTATGTGGATGAGCTGATGATGGAAGGTCAACTCCTCAATGGTTAGGAGTTAAAGGATAATTCTTTCACTAATGTACACATATTCAGACTGCTAGTTATGATGTCAAGTGAGCTGTTGGAACGGAGATATTTCAAAGGTGGTACCATTGTCAGCATGTCATGATCTGATGATGGGACCCCAGAGAAATCGGGGGCAACCCTCATATTTTATTAATCGAGGCCCTGGGCAATTCGCGAGTCTCCAAAGCGAATTGGCTAATCCTTTCACCACGATGGCAAGGCAAAATAAAATTTGACTCAGCCATCGACACGACGAAGAAGAAGAATCGAGGCCAGGATTTACGCTTGGTCGCAATAATTTTATGTGGTTGAGCTGATGATGGAAGGTCAACTCCTCAATAGTTAGGAGTTAAAGGATATTTCTTTCACTACTGTACGGATATTCATTCTGCTAGTTATTGTGTCAAATGAACTGATGATGGAAGGTCGTGACCCTCAATAGTCAGGAGAAAGGATTTAATTCTTGTTTATTATAATAAGTTTTCCGTCTCAAGTAACCGTCGTCTCCTCATTCGAGAAACATTCTTGCTCGGTCTACCCATCAAAAAGTACGTAAACTAAAAAGCAAAAAATAAATGTACTTCGCACAAAATAATACGTTTTTTCATTTAGTTAAATAGAAATTATTAAATAATTATTTTATAATTCTGAAGTCGGTGCCAAGTAAACAATTAATAACTCTGTATATAGATAATATCAATCGTTCTAACAACTTTTTTCTGACTGAATATTAGTTATATTTCTGTGGTAAGTACCAATACTGGGCGACCGCGCACTAGCACAACTACGCGTCCCTTTTTGTGTGAACTGTAATTTGATATTGTAGAAAGGTTGTTTTTACTTGGCACCGACTTCAGAATTATAAAATAATTATTTAATAATTTCTATTTAACTAAATGAAAAAACGTATTATTTTGTGCGAAGTACATTTATTTTTTGCTTTTTAGTTTACGTACTTTTTGAAGTCGGTTTTTTTTTTATTAAAAATTATTTTTGAACTTAGCGTTTAGAAGATTAGGTTTAAATTGTGAACTGAGCAGGTGTACGAATGCGAGCTGTGAGCATTGCAAACATAGCGCCGAGGCGCCGCGCTAATAGACAATGCGAACTTTACTCGAAAAGTTCAGGAATCGGCCCGCGCCCCGAGCACCGAGCGCCGAGCGCAACCATAGATAACGCGTAGCTGTGCTACTAATTGAGTTCCGTACTTTTACCCTTTGCACAATTCCTGGCTGTTTTGCATAACTGGCGAGTGAAATGTGGATGTACGTACCTTTGCTTGAATGCCTCCATGTTGTGTGCGTTAGGAGCGGGTAGTCGCAGAGGTGTAGTTTTGAATTACGGCATAATCATGAACGTTTATTTTAACGAGCCCCGGGTAAGTTTGCTGAAGCAATTACGGTGCGCGAGTGGCAGTTAAATGTCATAAGGCATCATACAATTATTGAATACCGATCGCAGGTAATCCCTGTTATTTACGGGCGGTAGATGCAGATGCCCGAGGCCGCGAGTAGATAGACCCAGCGCGGGGAAGTTTCGCCGCGTTACTTGTGCAACTCCGGCGGAGTCTGCAGTGCACCTACAAACTTCACAAGTGACTGTGTGTTTGTAGTTATGCCGTGGGCAAGGCTCACATGATTCATATTTAGCTTCAAATGAATATCTAACATTATTTGTGGACCTGTGAAATATTTTTATGTCAATCCTAATGTGGCTGCAGTTTATTTTCAGGTTTTTTTTTAAGATAGTAATAGTTTTACAAATACGAGAAAAGCATTTTAATGAATCGTTGAAAATGTTTCCGGTGCAGTAATTTATATGATCATTGAAGATCAGATATTCTTCAAATTAATATTCAAATAATTCTTCTTTTAGCATACCTTATGCGGCAGCAGCTCCGATGGTGTGGACACGTCTTACGAATGGACGATGATAGGGTGGCAAAACGCATCTTCTTCTCCGAACTCCAGAACGGCAAGCGGAAACAAGGCGGCCAGTTCTTACGCTTCAAAGACGTTCAGAGAAGACACATGAAGAGATGCAATATTGATCCCAAAAACTGGGAGGAAAAGGCCAGTGGCCGCCCTGAATGGAGGCGCTTAGTAAAAGTAAAAATTAATGAATTTGAAGAGAAGAGGCAATCCGAACTGGATGCGAAAAGCGATGCTCTTAAGGCTAGACCACCCCCAGCCATCGTTTATAATTATGTCGGCGGTGTTCTCACGTACAGCCAATGCTCGCGCACGTTTACGAACAAGATCGGCTACTGTAGCCATCAAAGGGCACACGCAAGAGCTGGTCATCCTAGCTCCCCTGCTAATTAGTCAGTAGCAGTCAGCTGCCGAAATCGCCTGGGAAGTATATATTCTTCAAAGCCCTAAAGAAGAGAACAAAAAGAACTGCGACTGCCAAACACAATTTTCCAATGTTTATAAAACTTTTGCACGCCAATTAGTGTGTAAGCAAAAGTAAGTTAGGTTAGCGCCTTTTGAACGGAGGGGGAGTAAGTCAAAGTAAGCATTGCCTTATATGTAGGTAGTGGTGGTGGCACTCTTTTGACACACACAAACACACCCCATTCTTCAGTCTCCAACGCCATTGAGCTTAATGAACTTACACCATAGAAACACCAGTCAAAGAAAACCCTGCATCCGTATTATTATGCTCTACTTCACTACTACTAACTACATCGATAAACGGCGCTATTCACTCGTTAAAATAATGCGATCTCTATGTAAATAATAAACAACAAATATGTTAGACGTTCGCCATTAAATAATGGCCGCAATGGCGTTTTTCAGCCAAATGCGAAGTGAGGAGAGCCGCGAGCCAAATAATACTACAATTCAGATAAAAGGAAGATGCACATTAATTAAATACGCGTTTTAGTATATTTTGAAGCTCAGCACTGCGCTGCCAAATACAATTACCATTTCATTTCACGCTCATTTAATAGTAGAGAAAATAAAAGTACTTTCTGTGGCTTACCAAAGGGCCCCTTACCCACCCTGGGGCCCGAGGCAGTATAGGGAGATTTAACTAAACTCTGTACTTATTGCGTAGACTGCGCTTTAACTAAAGCATAGGGAACGACATCTTCAATGCGGTGATCATGGAACACCCCCTTTGCTTTGTAAATGGAAATTATATACAATTTTAGTGTTCACCGTGCCCGGCAAAAGAAAACAAAAATTCTCTGAAATTTTTATGTCAAATAAGATATGCCACTAAATAACTAAAAATAAGAAGCACTTTTTGTTACCATATACTAACTGAAGGATATAAAAAAATACTCATGAGACTGTTGAAGTACCTGGTAAGAAACAAAGAGAAAAGTAATTGTAAAAAGGAGTATGAAAAACTAAGCCCAATATGTAAAATCTTGCCTGTAGATAAAACAGTTCAATAAATTATAGGAGTTGATTTTATAATTACGATAAGCATTAAAATAAGATAATAAATAAATATAATTCCAGACAAATCAGAGAGGAAAAGCGTCGAACCAACAATTATTAATTAATACCGAGAAATAACTATAAAGTATCTAGTACTTAAAGTATATAATAATATTGACATATTTAGGAAAAACCCTTAAGTAAGCGTAAGTAAAGAAGGGTCTCAAAGAGTTCCTGATTAATGAAAAGAAAACCTTAACAGCTTTACTAAAACACTACATACATGGTACAAAATTCTGTGACATTTTTAATAGTAAAGTAATTAGTATTTAGTATTATAGCAGTAGTAGCTAGTATTTGATAGTATTTGTTCGATGCATTATGATAAAAATCCTCACATCCCTTGTCGTACCAATATGTGTTCACATATTGCCTTAACTCTTGCTTGAAGTGCAAGATCTAGCAGACTGTACTAACTTGGTTTTTTTATATTATTTTTATTTGACTAATAATGTGTATTCCTTTGCATTATGTTATATTATTATTTATTAACTTTATACATATACAAATTTGGTGTTGCAATAAATTACACTTACCTGAAATATTATCAAAAACAAACAAAATTGTATGATTAATTGTTTGATAAGATGACATGAGTTTCTCACCAGCTCTTCTTAATGAAGATAACCCACCGATTAAAACTGCTCTAAGCTTCGGTAATTCAAATCATTTAATTTTGATTAGTATAATTATAATTTTATTAATTCTTTAGATTATTTTAATTGGGATATTTTATATTGCATATCAAATAAATAATTGCCTATCAATACATACTCACCATTTATATTCTTTTTTACATCAAATAACTTACTTCACTACAAATAAACTAAATGTTTAACAAAACTCAAACTGCAGATAATTCGAAATTACACATCAATATGACATTCCTTTTTTCCTCATAATGCAATACAGTTAAATTTATTTTTGTACAAAAATACTACATGCATAGCATAAATACTGACTGCACATCAAATTTACCATATTTCATAGCAAAATAACTATCCCAGTCGCATATTAACCAGTAAGTACAACAAAATCTGTTCATCATATTTGTCTTAATTTTCAAGAAGCCATGCTCGGCAAATTTAATGATAATTATAACAAATAAATCCTTTTACATTGCATTATTTCTAAAAGCAGAACAACTTAACTGAAAAACTTCGCGCGTTTTTTCGTCACTGGAGTAAATAATATAAAAATAAAAGCTATAGTTATGGCATAGGTCAATTATGGGTAAAGTAGTAGGTTAGGTTAGGTTAGAACTGCGACCATAACATAGCGCGAGCCGAGCGAGCGAAGCGAGCGTGCCGCGGCAGCGGTCGGCGAGTGCTAGAATCAATCTGTGTGATACTCTGACCCCTTTTTGAATCCACCTACTAAATAAAATAATATTATACTACCTACCAATTTCTTATTATCATAGATCGTAACAGACGACAGTACGTGGCGCCACCTGCAGAAGCTAAAAATGTGCCTATTGGGCAAAAAAGGAAGCGTGGACGCCCCGCGAAAGCTAGACCCGCTTTAATAATTCAATAAATTACAATTTTGTATCTAATTTTATATTTTTTTTGCTGATCTCATTATGTGATAATTAATAAATAATAAGATGACTGTGACTAATAAAATGTTGTTTGATTTAGAAAAACTGCTGTAAATATTATAAAAATAGAAGCTATATTTAAAAGAAAAAGAGTTAACATGTATAATGTGCATTAAGATTATTAGTTGTGCATTAATAAAAAAGCTTTTACTTTAGAAAAAATTGCTGTGCGCTGTGAAAATAAATTGTAGTGTGTTTAGTGATATTTTGAGTTGAATATTTTGTTGTGCAATCAGTAATTTTGATGGGAATTCGGTATTTAATTGCATAGAAAAAGGATATTTTATGATTTGCGTTTAAATACTACCCATTTTAATTTACTCTGTAATTATAATGTTTGTTGACAAGGGTTTATGAAAATAAATAATTTCAGTTTGAATTTTTGTTTGAATATGTGCCGGTCCGGTAATCAATTTAATAATAAGCTACTTGTATCTAATCCATATAATATGAAGTTTATAATTATTCATATTTTTTTTATCGCCGCTATTTATTCTTTCCGCATAACATTTCTACCAAAATATAGACGCGAACGATGCGATTCATCTTATACCATGAGGAGACGCACGTCGTAGCTATAGTTACTTGTCTATCCAAACATCCGAGTGTCCTATGTTTAGTGCAGTTCGCAACAGTTTAATATAAAACTTTGTATGAATAAATCTTGATACCTCAGCGTCATCGCCGTATATTGGCCGAGAGCGTCTCGCCTTGCGTGCTATCGATCGTGGATTGTCGCTCTGCCATGGCACGCCTCGTATAGCCACGGACAGCTCCGACAATGGACCCTCGGTATCCGCAAGGATAACAATGCTCCAGTTGAATTTTAGTTTTTGGAAACTAAAAAGCATTATTGCAAGTATTTTTCTCATCCAGTTTGATGACTTTGCTAAAACCAAACGATTTTTGGGTTAAGTAATTACTCTAATTTACAAATTAACCAGTTACTCATACGTCGCTATATTCGGCTAAACACATTCCTAGCATTTAACTGCTGACTATACTGTCGAAACGATATCAGAATGTGCAAGTCGAGTTCCAAACTTCATTTTATTCCCATCGCTACACTTTAGAACATTCGATTTCGGGCATCCTCCTCCTTTGAGCAGATTTACGCCAATCCTAAATGTTTGTGCTCGATATTTGCAACAGTTTCGGAATCCCGGTCGTTTCTCCGCTTTGCTCCATATATCCCGGGGAGAAATACTCGAGCACAAAGTTTTTGACGTTTCCTTCCACGCATATTACGTTCTATTGAGACTTCGCCCGCAGGATTTCGTTTGCAAATATCTATTAATGGAAGGTATTAGGACAAATTTAAAAGTTGCTTCGGCAGCAGTTGACAAGAAGGTCTGATTGGTCCTTCCTCTTGCCCCGCGGCCCGCACTTCATCTCCACATGGTGATTGCTGGTAAACATGCCCACCCTCCCCCTTCCTCACTCGTTTATCATCTACTGTAGAACTCGTCACCGCAGGCGGCGCGGCGTTAGACGCCTTCAGAGGCAATTGTCCGTCACTGGAGGTTTTCACTTGTTGCTTTCACCAAACAGTAAATAAATGAGACAGACTAACTATTTGTTACAACGTAGTCTTATAGCTGGACACATAATAAAGGATTCATTGTAATCGTCAGTAATGTGGCAAACATTGCTACATTGTTGATTATCTTAATTAATATTAAGTGGTTAGTCATCGATTGGCTGATGCCGAACATCTTAACCGCGTTAATCATGTAGTATCTATTAACAGAACCAATTGACTACGAGCACAAAGCAAAATCAGGCTTGAGTCTATAACGTAGTATCAAGACAGTTACACGACTAGCGGTTTAAAATAAAAAAAACGCTACAATTACCTACGTACAAATTTAACATTTTTCTAAATAAAAACTTCAACTAGGTAACACTGTAAGTAATGTAATTCAACAGATTGAGTGTCGTAACGGGAGTGCGGGACGGGAGTGAGCTCAGAACAAAGCGACATAAAGTGAGTAAATCTGCAAAATGAAGTGCGGCGTATCATCCGCAGATGCAAATGTATGCAGACTCCAGCAAACACATTGTCGAGAGCCGTCACCGAGTCGAGGGAATCTCAACCTTTTCAATGTAACAATAGAGAGGAATGTGCGTTTGTCACATTTGTCTGCGAGTGGTATTGACAGGTGGATTCGATTCCCCTGGCCATTGTGCGGCGGCTCTCGGAAAACATCGCGGCGTGGAGCGCTCGCGGCTTTCTTGAAAGGCGCTCCGAAATCCACTTTCACGGCAAATAACACGTCGATCAAATATAAAATATCGTTCGCATACACTTCGTAGCGAGATTTTGTATGCGTCCATGAATGCTTTACTCTTCAAATGTCGTGTGCGGTTTGCGAACACTTAATGGTGTATATTTATTTACTGACTTAGTCAATGGTTTGATATTGAAAGCAATTTTAGACATATTCGTGAAAAATACAATTTATATTTTTTTTACTTTTTGCACCTATTGGGGAGTTGACTGTTATTACACCTCACACAAAAAATACTCGTTAATATAGTCTAAAATTACGTTTATGTTTGCAACCCAGGGCAGACAGGCATGTACATCATAATTGAGTTCACGTAGCGCTCGCAGTCCTCTAGTCAGATGAATATTCACCTTGACACTAGCAAAGACTGCAACCATCGTCAGACACAGGGCATTTACATCTTATCTTTGTCTCTCCCGGTGACGTGCGGCCTAAACCATCAATTAATCAATTTTGCTAGACCAAAATTTACAAAAAAAAAACATATTGCTGTAGGCAAAAATTTAACAAAAATCAGAGTGTCTCCAACTCATTGTACCAAAAAATATATTATAATAAGTCGATAATCGGAAAAGAGATAGTAACGAAGTCTTGGCACGCCTTTCTCAAGTATGAGTTAGGAAGAATGATACTTGTTCGTAAGTCACACTCGCAGTGGGCAGGGCGTCCATGCCGACCCTCGGGGGCAGCGTCAGCACGTGCAGCGATCGATAATCTCGCGTTAAGTATTATGAGAGCATCATCGCACAAGTTCGGTATGGCGGCGTAAGTTGTGGAGCGTGACAAGAATAGCCAAAGAACACAAGCACAATAATCTCAACTTTGAAGAGTTCGTTTAATACGTTGTTCGTTTAATAGGGATTATTACGTGATTATTTATATTGTCTGTATCATAGCGACCAATAATTGAAGTCTCGATTTCAATTCATCAGTCAAAGTTGTTATATCTTTAAGCGTGGCAGGTGAAATGTGGATATTTCATATCTAGGTGTATTATCTAGGGGTGATGTAAAGATGGATGTGATACACATAAACTTAAATAGCACCCATGTACTATCTAAGTTTATGTGTATCACAACCATTTTAATTCAAACTTTATTAAATGAAAATCAAATAACACTAATTGAAACCCGAGGCATTCACAATTATATTTGCTGTCATGTATTTACAAAGCGGTTATCACAACGTATTTAATGAAGCAAAATTAAGTGAAACAGAATCGAATTAATCCTCGTTACAGTCTGGTAATGATGAACAAAGACATCCATTTGATTAAGTGACACTGTTTGTTTAAGCTATTACTACAAGCTCAAGTAAACATGCGAGACAGAGTAATGCCTAATTCCTGTAATAGGGTGAACCTTAACCCAATGCCTAGACAGATTAAAGATGAACAGAACTTCGTTGCTTCCCTTGAACCTGAAGGGCTAGCGTGACGAGCGCGACATTCATTATATCGCGTTTTTATCATGTTTTTGTATAGGATGAAAAAACCTGACTAAATCTATATCGCACTAGTTTTGCTAGCATGACAGGTAGTCAAATCTATAAACAATATATATTCCCTCTGTTCGAGGTGCCTGTGAAAATCCTGCGAGCAATATTTCTTTATTGAACTTAAATCGATCCAAACCATAATATAAACAAAAACTTTCACTTTCCTTAGTGGTGTACCATTAATATATAACCTTGGACGTTTTGGCATCCGACGTTATCATCGGCAGGAGAGCCACGTCTCTCGTACGTGCACCTGTTATCAGCCGCGGGCTGTAATCACTCTCGCCGTATTCACGCCGCGACGCAAAACTATTAATAGTACGGCAAATATATTAGGCGCAGATAATCAAAAACGTTATTACTATGGGTATTCAAAATGGACTGGTAGTTGTTCATTTAAAAAAAAAATCCATGTCACCAACTTTAACAACAACGGTCCGAACAAACAAAAACAAAGCTTCGACAGAGATTAATAACATTAAGGTAGTTACCACACGCGAGGCCGACGCGCCACGTCCTGAAAAGGTGTGACCCTGAATATTTGCGTTATATTTCAATTTGTGGGATATTAAATCCAAGTGGGACAGGACAGTAAAGGCATGTGTAAAGCCTCCAACACGACGAAGTTGCTGGTCTTGTAAGGCATGATTCACACTGTGGGCGAATTCCTGAAAAGTTTGATTCATCCTTTCTACTTATTTAATGTTTCAATATTTTAAATATTATACTAGATGGTTGCGTTGCACTCACCATTTCGTCCTAATGATGCAAGAGTCATTATATGAATTATTTATATATATATATATATAATGGTAAATAATATATAATCATATACTGCAGGTTGGTGTAAACTTTGGTTATGGACGTACAGTAAATACATCCATAACCCAAGTTTACACCAAGCAAGTTTTACTCTGACTAGAGGCACCAAAAACTTATTAATATGACGATTTGAGTGTGACACGAGCTTGAGAACGCGGTCAGCCGCGACCACGAGTCGGTACGGTGGCACTTGTCCATGGGTCGGGTGACCGGTGAGGTGACGCTCCGCCGCCGCCGATGTGCGACACCCGACGCCTTGTTTACATGTTATTGTCCTGCCAAAGTACTGCAGCCAAGCTTATTGAAGTCCACCTTCCGTGAATTCACATGTGAGGGCAATGCCGGGGAAAGATGTTTTCATATAAATATTATTCCAATTTATGCGGGATGTCTCGATTTTCTAGGAATGCCAATGTAGAATATAATATAACATCGCGCCTATATTACCCAGAAGGGTGTGGCAGACGTGTAAAACAACTACATTTCATTGATGTTTGGGTCCTATGAAATAGAGGGTGAGCCTATCGCCATCCACAATTCCAACTGCGTGCTACTATTGTGAATTTCCCGACGGAAAGTTCACAAATAACACTTTGCCCGAGCCGGGAATCAACACAAAACCTCGCATACGCTAGCCACTAGACCATCGAGGCAGTTCAGTACAAAGTTAGGGCAGGCCTGTGTACTATTGAATATTATGTTCTGTTTGTAATCCGTCTAGAAAGGGTCTTATCATCAAGGGTCATTTTTAACTACCGAGGCTCTACCCTCGAAAATTTTATATAAATAAAGCTTATTATCAATAAGCCCAAGCTAAGTTTAATTCGCTTGTGTTAAGAGAAAGTTCACGTCCGTGGTGTAATGGCCAGGAATCGAACTCATAACCAATCGATCGTGAGACCGATGACTTATACATTGCGCCACGTTTTATTATATCGATATCTTATAGGCGATATGGTTATCATGAAACATGTAAATGAGAATCTATACAATTTTAAAATTAGCTTAAAACGTCACAAATTACAATAACGTAGTTCGTTGATTGCGCCCTCATTATCATTATTACAACATTGCGCATTTAATGTTTGAGAAAACAAATGCCTGAATACAGATGGCCCTACTTACGTGTTCATTTGCGTCGCCTGGAATAACAGCCGCTGTTTTCTTACGGGAAATTAACATTTATGATGTACAAAATAAATATGTAAATGTAATGTAAACATGGCCACCCGTAACGTGCTTTGCTACGACGACCCAAGGCTACTGCGCTCTGATTCTGTACAGTATCATATACCTCACTCGACATGGTGTAATGAAAATCACACTTGTTCTTCGCGAAATGTTTAAAATAGCTTACTTGCGTACTTAGAACAAAATGATATAAGCTGGAAAGGTAAAATCAAGGTTTAACCACCTTTCAGGTTTAGAGGTTAGCGGATACAACCTTTCAACACAAGGTCTCTGGTTCGATTCCCGGGTTGGGCAAAAGTGTTATTTGGGGTTTTGCATCACACAATTCTGAATAGCAGCACGGAGTTGGAATTGTGCTCCATAGATGGCGAAAGCTCATCGCCAATCACATGGGACCTAAACATGACGGGTGAAATATTTTATAAATATTTAAATAATTCCTGTATCGCGGGAGTTCACAGAGGTTCATTCCACCCATACAAAGCACCACCCATAGTCGAAACAAATATTTGACCCGTGTGGGGATCGAACTCACAACACCAGCGCAGTTAAGAGCGGAGAGGCGGCCTAAACCACTACGCTAACAGTGCACTCGATGGATGGGTGTTCGGTTGTTATATACCTCTGCCACAACCGAGTGGGTTATATAGGCGTAATAATAAATGTTGTGTTATGTTTAGACTTCTTAAATGGTTTTTCGTATCAAACAAAGTTCGGTGTGTTTCATAGTATACTTTGGCATACAATTAGACTTAGTTATGAGTAGCGAAGGACCTGATTCTAGATATTAAGCCATTGGTTATCTTGCTATGTAAAAGAAATTCTGTATGCACCTAATTTGAAAATAAATTTGATTTGATTATGAGGACTGCGGTTAAGTCATTTGATAAATGAACACTTAAATAGCAAACCGGCATTCACTTGCAAATGCTAAATTACTGCGATTAGTCACTAAAACTGAAAGCCCGTGCTCATTGGAGTCAAAATCACATTACAACCTACTGTACTATGAGTTTTTTTTTGACTTAGCATATAAAGACTAAATTAGAAACCTCTATTCCTCATTGTCGAAGAAAATTTAAAACTGTTTCTCCAATAGGTACATTGATATACAACAGAGTAGAGTAGGGATATATTACACTTATATTAGATGTAATTATATTCACTGCCTCGATGGTCTAGTGGTCAGCGTATGCGCCTCTCATCGCGAGGTCTCGGGTAGGAAATTCACAAAAGCAGCACGGAGTTGGAATTTTGCCCGGTGGATGGCGATAGGCTCACCTCCATGGGCCCTACACATTTTAGGTGATGTGTTAGTCTTGTTCACCTCTGCAACACCCTTCTGGGTAATATAGGCGTTATGTTCCTTCCTCCTCGCGTCGTACTCCTCATGGCTGAGGCTCGTGATTCCCCGCTGGTGTATCACTTTGTTTCTGACAATGCTCTTCCATCCACTCCTGTTCTTGGCTTCGTGTAATGCCTCGTGCAGATTCAAATTGAGGCCAGAGCGGTTTTGGTCCGAAAAACTAGTAGGGCTGCGACCTCTAGGACGTTTGCCGTTGACTTTGCCAGTAACTATCAGTTGCTCGACATTGTGACCATCCGGGCGATGTGTCCAAAAACCTCTAGTATTGTACGTAATCATATGGTGGAGAGCCCGGTTTTAATGTTAAGTTCACGTAGAATAGAATTGTTGGTCTGACATGCGGTCCATGGTATTTGCATCGCATTCCGGTCTAAGATGCAACAATCGAAGAAAACAACCACACAGTCTGTGTGATTGTTTTATCTCACCCCAAGTATAAGATCTAAGAGTCACGCACAATTCTGTTTATTAAGTTACTAACCATAGCAATGTTTGTTTGTTGCAGGTATGATGACCTTCGGTTCTTTTGACAACATGCCGTAGCTCCAGGGTAACTGCCACTTTCATGAGTTACACAATATTATTTTCTTGTTAACTATTTTCTGTAGCAGTATGTAGTGCAAAGGGTGCTAGGTTAAGTGCGAGTGACGTTGTGATACTCCCTTTCTGTTCCTCCTAATATTATTCACAAAAATGCCTGCAAAACTATTATGTTGTAGTTAAAACCTTGCATTACATTTGTAAATAAATACATTTATTAGAGTTGTTAAAGTCCATACGTTTGACTGCGAGAATTTATTGCACAACGTTATTGTCTTCATCACTACTTCGTAATTTGTCTTACGACATACAAAAACTGTTTACGCGTTATTTCTTCAGTTCACCCAACACCGGCTCGGATCTGCCCTTTAAAGATAAGTAAAAATTGAATGACTGCCATTAATCAGCATTTATGAAAGCGTCGTCGAATTTTGTAATATAAATCGATATTGTTGTGAATAGGCTGTAATGACCGTATTTATAAGTCCCGGCCGGCAATAAATCAAGTATGTCCGCGGTCGTGACGTCACTGACGGAGCCCCGCGGCGCGGACTGCGCGTGCGCACTGCAGCTACGTGCTGTACTCGTGTTATAACTCACCAATGTCTCTCAATGACTACATGAATAAATAGCAAGCAGCTAAATCTCTTGCTAAATAGAAATCGAGTTTTACTAAAATAAGTCCGCGTGAAATTTAATAGTTTAAAAAATAAAAAAAAATGTCCAAATAATTACTTTATCATCCTCATGCTTTCAGTATTAGATGTAGGAGAATGTAGCGTACGACTGCTGATGCTACAAATTGTACTTAGGCGCAAATGCGCAGTTGCTCGGCTCGGCAGTCGTCTCTCCACATTCACGCCGTTAGATCATAGGTTTAGTTAAGAATATAAGTATATATAACTGGTACCAGTAAATAAAGTATATAATTAGACAGCAACATCTATCAATCACATCTACAAGGAGAACCCCCTACAGAGAAAATGTCTATAACATGTCCGTAGCGTATAAATATGATGATCTGCGATGTTGACCTGTTGACAAAATGCATTCCTCACGTACACATTTAATTGTATCTCATTGTACGAAAGTCGTACGAGGCCCAATCATTAATTACGTATTATTTTCCTCATATACTACTCATTTTATTAACAAGTAGAAATAACAATTTAATAAACTTAACCTACAGTCAAATTGGGTAACTTTAAACGTTTTTGTAATTTTTTATAAATTAATATTATTTTATTGAATAAATAGTAATATTTGGAATTGGTTTTTTATCTAACAAAATAAATTTAAACATTTACACAAACAATCTGTTTAAAGTTATACTCGGAATCGGCAGACAAGAATCGGCTAACTTTGAATATATATATATATTTTTAGAGCGAAAAAGCCTTTATTATTTATTATTTTTCGAATATTTAAAAGTTTAGTTAAATTTTAATGACGCATTTTATTTAAAAACCCCGACCTATAAAAATAACATATAACTTAACATGGTATTGCTTTAAATAAAACAAAGTGAACCAATATAGTAAAAAGTATCTCTTCTTTTATAATCAATTACAACATCGCGATAAAGTAAAAAAAGAGTTTATAGCAAAATAAATTAAATGTTTATTTGGCTATCGAATAAGATCGAAATCGCTAGTACTAGTAGCATTTTGTTTTCATTTTTCTTAACAAACAAATTACTCACCCCATTTCATTAACAAAATATGTCATCGTCAATTTTTGCGATAACTTTTTAAATAAATTGTTGTTCTATGACTTTGTACCGTTCAATGTTACTCAAAAATACTTTATTTTTTAGTGCTCCAAACGTTATCAGTTCTACGCAATATTTAACTTTAATTACCGATGAAGATTTGAAAACAATAATATTGAAACTACATTTTAAAGATAAACACCAAACGATTACTTCTTGCCATAAGTTTTGTATACGTCACCTCGGATGTTTTTATTAAATTACCGTAATTTTTTAAATAGTTTTCTGATAACTGTCATAATTTAGTCTTTAACCCAATTTCAGCTTGACGTCCTAAACTGCAACACAGGATGGTGCAATTTAGGACGTCAAGCTGAAATTGGGTTAAAGACTAAATTATATACCTACCTATATTTAATATTATTATTTTATCTACATACCGAATACTAATCTTCCTTCAAAAGGAGGATAATATTATTCAGTTACCGAGTATCTTAAGGTTAACCGCTAACTATTTTGTACCCATATTCAATAATTTAGTTTTACATAATATTATTTACAAAGACGGGTGATAAAATAACACAGGATTAAAATAAGACATGTGTGCAGCACACGACACCAGTCGTAGTCGCGCGGTGACACGGTGCGATTTGTGGGCAGAGTCGTGTGTCGCGGGCATAACACCCATGCACTTGTAATGAGCGGTATTTACATTAATTCGCCAACAACAACAGTCCTTTGTCCACTCATTAACACGGGTATTACATACAACAAACACAATAAAATATTATGTATATATATCGTATCACGAATGTTTTACAAATATTTAATTAAGTTTTAATCGCCTCATTGTACGCAATGCTGTAGTCGAGTGGGACAGTTAATTTGGCCGCTCCTTATGACTGATGCCGGAGATTAACTTGACGGATGAAGGGGTGCAGCTGGCACCGGCCTCCGGGTGAGAGGTGAATGGGTGGGAGGCGGGGGAGGACCGAAGACGAGCGACATCGGTCACGGCGCGGGCACATCACTTACGAGCGGCGAAGGCATCGGCCAACCAATGCCGCACACTCGCACACTATTAACTCCAGCACTTTACTTTTACGCGCTAAAGCCCGGTGATTGAGTGAATCGATTCGCTTTGATTGGCGTCGAGTGAGTGTGAGCTTGATTCAATCAGAGCCGACAAATAAAAATACAAATGAGGAGGTATGGGATGTGTTGACGAGCACCGCGGGGCAAGCCAGGGCGGGGAGGGAGAGTCAGATATCTCCGACGTGCTCCAAACACAAATTGAAGCCGTTCCACTCATTCAATCAAATTGCTTCCGACTGAATGTTCCGTATCGCCAATAATTGTCCAAATAAAAATTCCACAAACGTCTCGGTTCCGGTGAAACGAACCTAATTACGGAATGCCGTTGTGTTGCAAATTAAATTCAGATAACAATTTGCCTTAAAAATCCAATACTTGAAACGAAAGTTATTTTTAATTCGAAACACTAGGCGTCGGTTTTTGTTGGTCTTGGCTCCTCCGCGCCGACCATATTAAAATGTAGTTAATCGTTGACTTATTACCGGAAGAGGCTGATTCACCGTGATGGCGGCAGGTCCCGACACCAGCGATATGTCATCTGTCCCTCCCCGCGCGCCCGCCACCACTGGTGTCTCACAGTCATTCGTCAAACATATAAATCGATTTTGAAAAAAGAAAGACTGATATTAAGTTAATTTTTCTTTCAAATAACAGATTCTTTGTTTTCTGGAATGCGTGCAGGAAAACCACAAAATAAATTTAGACGTCATAAAATATAACAATAAGTTATGAGTAAGAACAGACATTCATTTGTGATATGAGTCATTAATTGACATCGTAACATGCAATGGACGCGGTGCACTAGGGCATCGTGGCAACATAAATCATTTGGGCCCCCGCACACACGCACTAATATTGTCAATATATAAAGATTTTTCTGGTTTTCCTGCTGCTTTTCTAGTCAAAGCTGATAATGAAGATAATGAGAGCGGATAAATAAATAAATTTCAATATTATTACGTGTGTGCGACGCCCAGTTATTTAAACCGATGAGCGCGTTGATTCTATCGCGATCTATCTACTATCGCGGATTGTCGCGGTATGTCGAGCGGTTTCACAAGTTGTTGCAGACTGTCGCGCGGTGCGAGCTGTCGCCGACTATAAATTAATGCCGCTAGCAAATCATTTTTAGGGCAGCACGCATTATGTCAATGTTATGTCAAACCCCATAAAGGTACATTCATAAAGTTCATATTGTCAAAAGCGCTAAGGTTACTTAAATGGCTATTAAAAAAAGGGTTGGTGATAAAACGGTAAAAATTTAGGGTTGTATGTATTTTTTAATACCACATTATAAGAAAATAAAAACAAATTTTTTTGGCCAAAAATGAAAAAAAAATGTTAAGGGTGAAAATCCTTATCACTTAGGGGTATGAAAAATAGATAGTAGCCGATTCTCAGACCTATTGAATATGCATATAAAATTTGGTAAAAATCAGTAAAGCCGTTGGAGGAGTAAGATAACTAACATTGTGACACGAGAATTTTATATGTAAGATTATAGACGGCTCTCATCGCCAACATTCCTATAAGCTACCAAATAAACTTTTGGATGTATTACCTAAAGCAGCTGTCCGCTACATTTTGGATTACGTATGTGGATGACGATCCAGATATATGTTAGCTGCCGAACAACGACGGTATCGTAGCATCACATGAGCAGCTCTGATACAACGGACGATTAGCGACGCCGCGACGCTCTCTACATCACGAGTATTATTGTATTATCGTTACACATTATAAATACCTACTGATTCTTTGTTATTATTTTATCTTTGACCTATTTTATTTAAAATGATTATGATTTTATGCTTTGACTTTGTAAACAAATGTGTCTATTTATATTTTTATTTTTTTATTTTCATTTTTATTTTTGTAATTAATGTGTAATAATGTAATGTAATATAATCTATGGTGTTTTTAACTGAAATAAATGAATATTTAATTTAATTTTAATAAATAGATAATAATATACTTGAAGCTCAGTCCAACCATGGTAGCTATTCTAATAGAATGGGACATACTTCAGTGGAATGATTAATCAATTTAGTTTTTTTGAGAAGTTTCGCTTAAATCACATGCGCATTTATCATTTTCTCAAATTAGATGCAGTTAATAATTAATAAAGTTGGAAAACAATTAGTAGCCATAAATATGCAACGTAATCAACGCTCACTTGTATTAGCTTTGCAAATGAATCGGTTCCCCGGCGCTGAATGCGTGCATAATACTGGTCGCCAGATGTTGCCTTGTTATTTATTAAAAAATCGATCATTTTTGGCCGTTTACTAAATGAGAGATATTCGTGTGTTGAAAAAAAAAGAAAAAGTGGATTTTTAAACAGGCAATATGAATAAAATACACAAACGCTTAAAGATTACATCTGCAGTATAAACCTTAAAATATCCCATACACTATACAAGACAATGCAGCGCCTCCGCGGTGCGGTTCTTGCGAATTCCTTCTTCATATTTTATTTATCTGTGCCCGGGGACCCAACTTGTTTTCCTTCTCATTAAAAAGGCGGGTAAAGTGTCGCATAGTGTGTCCCGCAGCGGAGCGATACGGTGCGGTAAGGAGCGGAGCGGGCGTAACGTGCGGATTAAACTTTTAATTTATCGTTAAAGCACGCGCGACTCGCGCTGAATATTAAGTTTAGTATTTTTGTCGCCAACGCCGCACAGCTGCGACACTCTACTTAACACATCTTTAAATAACACTATTGGGTAAAACAACACATTCACCACCTCACATGACATTGCATCTGTATCTTGCAGAACACTTCGGTAGAAATAGGTAAATGCAGCTCTTATAGTAACAGACATAATCAATATCTGCGCTGTTATTTGCTATAATGCAAATGGTAGTTTCATGGCAAAAATTATTATCAACAGCAGCATTGAAACTAGAACCCACAATATCAATGAATAAACTTTAAAATTCTAAAAGGAATTTAATTCAAAATCTATGTGTACCAATGTGCACCTTCCTGCTTTAGCAATCGAATAACGATCGGTTGTAGCTAACAAGTTTTTTAATGACATCGCCTCTGAAGACGATCGCATTCGACTGACGGAGCTGCGGAGTGAGTCCATTAGCATGACAATGTGGGACTCTCCCGACGCGGCGGCGCTATGGTTCCGCGGAGTGGTGACGTCACACGCACCTGTCGCACACACGCCTTACTCAATAGCCTCCACTTGCTAAGGATGTAAAAATGCAGAAGGTTCATTCAAAGGTGTGCTATGCCGACTGTTAAGTTGGACACTATTTGAGAGTAGCCCTGAGATGGGTAGCGCTGCATGCATATATTGATGTAGGTGATTAAGGTCCTGAAAAATATCATATATAGCGCAACGATTACTTAAACAACAAACGGAGTACACGTTTATTTGCTAGAGACATAATTTAAATCTGTTCTTCTGATGTTTTTGTTGCACCGTGAATCTCGTCACGAGATTATTGGTGGTGTCACGCAGCACTTAGCACTCTATGCAAGTGTCACCTTCGATGTGCAAAGTGCTGTGGTGCGCCTGTGTCGTCACACGTCATGCTAGACCCGCCAGCCATCGTGTCTTCATACCGACCCTACTGAATATTGGGACCAAACACCGATGTGACTGATACATCACATGACAAGGACAAGACTGGTAAATAAGTGGAAAGAAAAACGTTCCATTGAAATTAGGGACAAAATTGGGCATCCGAGCGTAACTCATGATTGTAATGCATGAAACATTTCACGGAATAAAACTTTTATTGAGCCTTTTATTGAGAGTGATTTCTCGTTGTTTAAAACTTAAACAAATTAAAGATGAAAGCTGCAAATGGTAGCAGTCTCATGGGCTCGTTGACAGGCTGTCGGGAACCCAACGTTTGGTCGATTTTATTTGCATTTTATGTAGATGCGTAAAGACGTAATTGTGCGGACGCGCCCTTGATGACAGAAGTCTTGAGGGATCCCATCCCGATATCGCGCGCGATTATTATTATTATTTAATTGCATCGGTCGTCGCCGCGCCCTCCGTGCCTTCTATGTGTCACGTCACGTGCCTACACTGCTGGTCAGAGACTTTTTGAAATTAAATATGAAACACATATTATTATTTTTCCGACATATTTCAAACAAAAACTCTCTTCTTAAGCTATGTTATGGTAATGGTTACGCAACCTACATAAATCTGGTATATTTTCTGCGTCAGTTAAGATTGTCACTAGTAAATAAAGTGCTATTTAAGTATTTTTAGCGAGCGGCGGCGTGATATCCACAAACAGCATCCGGATGAAGAGACTCAGAGCAAGAGTGCTCTACACTTGACGCGACACTCACGACGACATCTCCGAGTATCGCGAATGTCGCCGGCTCTCGACTCTCGGCCGCTACTCAAATTAACACAAGTTGTATCTCAAACTCACACTCGCACTACACTACACGTAAACGATACGCGACTAAACACAAAACACATACCCATTGTGTACGAATTGTTGTGACACGGTGCTTGCAAACATCAAACACCGATCGTCTTGGCAGAAACGATACTCTCAGTTATCATTGTTATTGTTTCATTACATTACAACACGCTTGTATGTAACCAACTAAGGGTTGCTGTGCGCTCATTAAACGCCATTTTATCATGGAGTATTTTTTCTGCTTTGTGCATTTTTGACACTTAAATTAATTCATCATATTTGTTGTTGCCTGATGACACTCAACTAACCCCAACTGCATACAAAATCGTTTAAGGGATATTATAAAGTAACAAAACAATATTTTACAGTTTGAACTATCTTCCTTATTAAACCTAATAAAACCACAGTTTATCAATTCATATTACCTAATTATTATAATAAAATATATATAATATAATTATTATATATTATTATAATAAATATATTGCATGTCTTAATCACGCTAGCCATTATCTCATTATCATTTAATTATACTCTTACTAATAACATAAAACTTAACAAACGCTTCAGTAAAATTTGTGGGATGCGACGTGCGGAGGCGGCGCGGCGGCGCGCTCACACCAAACGTGAATTGCCCTCATTTTATTTAAAAGGAAATTACAACCAAATTTGGGCTGTATCGTAATTAATACGTTAGGTTTTTATGACGGTATTTACCGTCGCGTCATTATTATTGAATGTGGAAGGTCCGTTTTACGACAACAGCTCATTTTATCCTAAGTTAATAAGTTAATTTTTCGGTGATAAATACCGTTGTTGCAGCTGATGCTCGGAAGACAGTCTACTTTCGATGACAATATTTTAAATATTATCTGAGACTAGCTACTTTGTACTTCTAGGGCTTGGATCGAAAAAAATATACCAAGAAGTGGCAAGAAGAATGCTCGTAATAGTAGTTCCTAAAACTGAAATACCTATATTTGTAGTACCTACGCCATACTTTATACATAATATCATGTCCCCCTTGGTGTCTCGTCCTGAAGTATTGAGAGCACCGGCAGTGTTTATTAAAGAACACTTTACAACAATAATAGCCCAAGTTCGGCCATTAGCATGTTTTATTGGAGACTCTGGCCATTTGTTGCACAGCTCGCGTTTTACAGAGGGAGGGAATCGAAAGCGGCAATTGCCAGGTATTCCTGCGCTATGTTACAATTCCTGCTATATTTACTATGTGCACGCTAAAATAGGAAGTATTCAAATGTGAGTTGATAAATTAACGTTGATCGTCGTTACATTTATATGTATAATAGTTACGTAGACTCAGAGGCGATAATAATACCCTCGTGACCTATAAACGAAGTAAACACTAACAACTTACGCAGTCCTCTAAATGTACACATTAAGTTCATTTTCTAGGAATGTCAAAATAAACAAACTTGAGAGTCCAGCTCGACCAAAGACGATTAACACAAAGATGGCATTGTCATTTACTACTGCGATGCTATAATGTATAATGTGTACAATACACAATATTCCCGTGATGTCTTAGGGACAGACGGCACGGCACCCTCTGAAACGAGATTACTTTGTGAAGTTTGAAGCGAAATGACGCTTAAACAAGGTTAACTCAATTTGCGCGCCATTCCTCTCGCTAGGGGGCGCAGAGCACGGACGCCATATTTTTTGGCACTCGTTGGATTAACTCGATTATCAGAATTGAGAGCGCGGCAGTAACCGCACTAAATGCCCAAATGATTTGTGTCCCACAGACTTTACACCTCCAAGCTTCAACTTTACACCCTACAACTGTTGCAAAGTGGCCCGAAAGACCATCTGGCGAAATAATAAGACCATTTATTAGAACCTTTATGGAGCTTGATGAATAAGGATCCTCTGGCAAGATGTATGAATTCGATCATTAATTTGTGAATGTTTATGACCATTCGATTCATAAATTACAATTTGGAAAAATGAAACAGGTATATTATATTGCTGCTGTATAAGTCCGTACTCCGTAAATGAATTACGTCGATGAAAATTTGATTTGTATTGAATTGTCCAACAACCGCTTATAACCATCTAAGAACTAAGTTATCCGACAGATGTTGCCCTAAAAATGTCGCAGATTGATGTAACGTACTCACTTCATATACACCAATAATTTTACAATTAATTAAAGCACCTCATTTTTGCCAAAATCTGTTTTGTAACAGATCGAAGGCGCAAAAATACAGAACGTTTGGTTTTGTTGTTGGCTGACCACTTCATGAGACAATCGGTAAAAGTAAAGGCTGTGAAGGATTTGTTAAGTAAATTTGATTGATTGCCAAAGTTGTATGACACTTAATATTAAAAGATTTGATTTCAAAAAGATCGTAACCGATCAGATTTTTTAATTTTTTATTTGATTGGTTTAGAAAACCTACAACTAGACGAATATAGTAAAATGAGTAATTATAGTGATGGTCAACCAAAAGTTATCGCAAGTGATGCCGTTTAAAGCACTTGGCATTGGGACTATTGGGTGAACCTATAGTACTATGCCCATATACTTTGTGCCTTAGGCCTTTCTCCCATTCCTCGACAGAACTGCAATTAAATTAAATCGAAGCCAATCGAAAGTTGAGCTCACAGCGACAACCGCACGCCGCAGCCTCAAGAATAACCATAAACCGTTGTTTGCAAATAAAACAATCAGTTCTACAATGATGGCCATCATTGCAGGCTGTTAAATGAATCACCACTAGCCTTACCTTACTGAAATTAGATTATGATTAGATCTATAGACGGATCTACTCGCAGCCAACTAATGGCCATGGTACTATGTTATTATTTAGGTATATCAAGTTGATGATACGCTAGCTTCGTGTAGTTCAATCCAGTTTCTAACAATTCTAGATTTGTTTTCAATTAGTTTCCACTTGCGCCCCCGCCCGCATGGTATTTCAATAAAAAGTAGGCCATGTCTATCTCCAGGCATTCAAGCTTCGACAAACCCCATACCAAATTAAATCATAAACAGTACAGCCATGTAACAGACAGACAGATTTACTTTCGGATTTTTAAATATTAGTAAGGATTAGGATTATTTTTTTGTAATAGATATTTTTTGTTGATATTTCCATCTTTTTCTATTATTCAATGTTAGAATGGAACAGAGAAGTCGAAAACCGTAGCTCAACTCTGTATCTGGCCTATGTAATTGGCCCTATAAGTATAAGTAGTAACTGAGATTTATTTGGAACCTATTATTATAGTACCAAATATATTTGACGAAACATTGTTAAAATTAAAACATTTGTCACCATCGTCACCGCGTCATTTACCATATCGTTATATTATATTTTCAAACTATAGTAAAGCAATAAAAAAGATTGCAATTATTGTAAGAATAGTTTGTATTTTAATTTAAACTTTCTTTACTTAACGCCATCTATGCGTCATCGTAAGAACTATCTCCGAATCTCTCTCAAACTCATAGCCACCAGCTGCTACAACACTCGTAGTCAGTAAAGTTACAAACAGTTTCGTTATGGCGGCCGATGGTCTGTCTGTATAATGTTGCAATTACAGGTGTTTTTTAGTACATGAGGAATCGTGTGTTGCATAACAATTCACAGTGTTCAAATAATTATCCAGTCAAAATAGACTAAATTATGATTCCAGTTTGCATTAATTCCCAACAAGCTGAATTTTTGTGCAGGCCTTGAATACGTCATTACCAGAGCTCGGAATTAGGTAGAGTTTTTTATGTACTTACATCGAAATGTTGATATTAATGTGGACCTTCCCGGGATTTCTAATGGACAATCCTGTGTTGCCAACAATATTACGAATAAATAATAATAAAAACCTCAGAGATAGACAAATAAAACAAAGATAATTAACATAATTTTTTTATTAGTTTACATTAATTCACAATACAAATTATTGATAGTCTTAAGCAAATTCTCATACGCATATTTTGCCTTTTTTTATAAATACGAGCAAATACTTTTGCTTCTAGCCTAGACTCGTGAGGTTTTGCTTATTCAAACGGCCCATCAGAATCATTTTCCTTGTCCGATTCATTACCAGTAAGATTTGAAGTGTTCGCTTCCGACATTACTGTAGAACTTTTGTGAGAATTAAAATATTTAGTCGCGCGTGCAGTAGTTTAAATTGAGTAAAAGTAAAAAACTTTTTATTTAAAAATTCACGGGATTTTTTTCTGTTCTTTAAAATTAATCTCAGGATTTGAGGCATATCCACTTTATTCTTTAGCTGTATGAAATCAGTGTAAGTACATGAAAAACTCTACCTAATTCCGACCTCTGGTCATTGACAAATGATATGTCAAAAGTACTCATCGATCCAGCTTGTGCGTTGTTTTTTATTCGAGGTCAAAGTTCACAAATTTGCGTTTTTTGCGTATATTTCTGAAACAATGAGAGCTACCGAAAAATGGTTCAAACAAAGTTTGTAGATCGTAAAATTGTCTACAAAAAAGATTTCAACACTTTTTCTTCTGCAGCAATCGTTCGAGAAGATATTCAGTCGATAGTGTTTGACACTGATAATTATTATCCTCCACCTACTCAGATGTTCGAAGATATCAATAGTGATTTTCCAGAATCTTTGACTTATTTGTTAGAGCAAATAATTTAAAAAAATAAACGATGCAAATTGGAACACTTGAAATTAATATGTATAAATGTCAGCCACTGTATTATGGCTGCTGTTCGGCCTAGGTCTTTCAAATCACGGTTACAATTCGGTCTCTCAGTGTTTTTTCATCGACGGTTTGGATCAAAACGTCTTATTCAATTTTTTTCATCTTTTGGTTAGTGTGCATCGTATAATGAAACTATGAAGTATGAGGCAGCAGCAGTTCTTCATCGTCCATCTCATATTCTAGCACCAGAAACTGGAACGTTAAAAAAAAAGCGCCGTGTACACTACCTCAGAGGTGGTGCGGAAATGTGTGCATATAGTCGAAAATACGACTTTCCTGCGGTCTGAAGTCCCGATATCTCGAAAGCGATGCTTTGTAGAAGAAAAGTGTTACAATGTTTTTTGTAGACAATTTTACGATCTACAAACTTTGTCTGAACTATTTTTCGATAGCTCTAGTTGTTTCAGAGATATACGCAAATACGCAAATTTGGGACATTTGACCTCGAATAAAAAACAACGCACAAGCGGGATCGAGGGGACTTTTGACATATCATTTGTAATGACGTATTCAAGGCCTGCACAAAAATCCAGCTTGTTGGGAATTAATGCAAGCTGGAATGTCTATTTTGGCTGGACTATAAAAAGAAATGCAAGAAAACTTATTTGGATCACCATTGGAGAATAATGAATTGTTGTAGTTGCTGCTGGTGCTGTATCACAAAATGAATTACTTCAATCCTAAAATATCACGATTGAAAGGGAAAAGCACATTATTTTTCTTTAGGAATTAAATAATAAATCTAGACTCAACATAATATTACAAAAAAAAAACCGACTTTAATTACAAAAAATGCACTAAAAAGTAAGAAATACTTAAGTCATATTCAACGTCTCGTCTCATCAGTGTATAACTGATGAAGAAGAAGAAGTGTATAACTTGAAAGAATACAGTAAACAGCCTTAAGGTGCCTATATTAAAAGAATTAGTCCCGTACTCCCAACCGTTGAGCAGTTGTACCTTCGAGCATCAGCTCAGCATCATGAAATGCTGACTGCTTGATGCAAATATCCGAGTAGCTTTAGGTAATATACGAAAAATAATATAGAAGCCTTTAAAGTTCATCCATTTACCCGGTACATCATCAGATCGTGACCTGATGAAAATAGAACCACACGACAAGTATACTCTTTCAGACAAAAATAATTTCTCAAATCGGTCCAGGAGTCTTCAAGTTAACGGGGAGGTCATAAAAAATAATAAAATACAATCAAATTGAGAACATAACTTAACATATATATAAAAAAAAAAGAACTGAAAAGATAAAAACAAGTATAGCATTATCTACATTAAATTCATTAACAACAAATGAAATAATATATTATATGTCAAACTAAATTCCTTATGATGTTGCAGGCGGTGACAAACGAAGTTATATAGTAGTAACAAAGTATTGTTTGTCCCCGCCTGCAACATCATAAAGAATTTAGTTTGACATATAATATATTATTTCATTTGTTGTTAATGAATTTAATGTAGATAATGCTATACTTGTTTTTATCTTTTCAGTTCTTTTTTTTAAGCAGTCGGGTTTTTTGTTTTTTTAATAATTATTTTTTATTTAACTCTTTTTAGTTCTTTTAACCGACATGTTTTTTTATATCTATTAATTTGTACAAATCAAATCTTTTTGAGAACAATAAGCCTTAATAGTGAGTTAAACTATCAAATGCAAAAACAATTATTCAAATTCGACCGGCAGTTTCCAAGATTAGCGTGATCGAACATACAAACTAACTTCCACCCACTTCGGGCGCGCGAGCGTGCCGATATATAAATTGGTAAATTGTGTTTAATCAGTAATATAAATGTGATAAGAAGTATATATTTTTGAAATGGTCTTTTCATGGCCTTTTATTTGATACCCATATTACTACGATGAAAAGAAAATCCATACCTCCCTCCCCTTTTTTTTTCATTTTCCGGCGCCATTTTGAAAATTTATATAGCCTATGTCACTATCACTGTTTCGACGAATTCAACGACACCTCATATGTCAAAATCCGTCCAGCCGTTTGGGCTCTAGGGTGGTACAAAGAAATAGACATACATACATACATACATACATACGCTCGAAAAACATAACCCTCCTTCTGACGCAGTCGGGTAAAAAGTAATGTGTTATTCATGAATAATACTTTACCGTTTCAGGACCGCCAGGTCCACCGGGCAAGCGCGGCAAGAAAGGCAAGAAAGGTGACTCCGGAGAGTCCGGTCCTTCGGTGAGTACCTATACACACACACACACACACAGAGAGACTAATCGTGTGTTTACACGACACATATTCATACACGCTTTTAGTTTGCTTTTTATTTTACGTTAATTTTATTTGCAGGGCTTGACGGGAGCGCCTGGGAAGAATGGATTCCCGGTACATATTTTTATTTATTTGCCTTATTTGATTTTCTTTTCCTTCTGTAAATATTAATAACTTAAAATTCATGTTCATTTACACCCACTTTCAGTACCTGACTTTACACTCTTAACACACGTTTAAAATCTACTTCTTCTTCTTCTTCTTCTTCTTCTTAATAAAAATAAGATATTTAATGGTAGGTTTTTGTGGCAGTACAAAAATCTGATAGAAAAAACGGTTTGCAAAAAGAAATTAAGTACAGAATATAACCGTACTGATATTTTACCGAAGCAAAATCATCTCTCAAGCTTTCTACAATTATTTTGGCCTCCGGTTCTGTGTGTGTAGTTTTCCAGTTTTTTCTTGGTCTACTTATCTGCTCTAATAAAGTGCTAAATACTGCCAACAGTACATCTAATTTTTACAAAGATGCAAAACAAGAAAGTTATTTTTGTCCGTTCAATAGATATTTCCGTAGAATACGACGTTTGGTGCTATGAGGGTTTCACGTATTGTAAGCTAGTGGCCACTAGTGGTGAGCCACGTCCCTCGGCAATGACGTTGATGAAGAAATACACGCGTGTCACGTTTCAGGGTAGCAAGGGCGAGAAGGGCGAGCGAGGCTTCATGGTAAGACGCGACTTCTCCCGTAGTGCTACACCCCCCTGCCCCTCCCCCCCCTCGCCTTTACTAACTCTTGTTGCGTTCTCTGGCACTCCTGCTAGGTGGTAGTTAGTGCTAGTATATCCAGAGAACGTGGCGCTCAATTGGTGTTGGTCGTACTATCTCTTGCACGGAGTTCGCGCTCGCCTTTGCCAGACACGTATGTCGCAGTCAGTCCTCCTTATACGACTCATACAGCTCGTGATCCTCCACAATCCACAAAAGCAGATTAAAGACGCGTCGCTATATTTGAGAACAACTATATTTTGCCTTGTTTACAAGTAATTTCAAGCTATGATAACAAAAACAAGAATAATAATTTATGAAAAACAAGCCGAGCGCTATCTCTTAATTGTGCTGATATCGTTTTTCCCGCCAATCCACTGACACCTATCGCCCCCCACCGCCCCTTTACCGCCGCTGCTGTTAATACTTGTTGATGATAGTGTTTGTACCCTTAGAAATAACCTCTACGAGTGACTGTTGAGTCAGACATTACTGGTCTCTTTACAACGCCATTGGTTCAACGCTCGCTCCAACTAACTCTTTAGAAGGATTCCATATTTCAGGTAGTTCAAAGCAACTGACTTTATGATATCATCGCGATGTCAATAGCTTTGAAATGTCACAAATATTGGTCTATCTCCTTTCTAGCTTTTAACAGTATTGTGTTATTTTGTAGATAATTATTACATTGTAGAGAGAAATAATACCGTAGACCAGCATACAAAGATTATGGAGTTTTTATGTGTACCCTGTGATTAACCTGTTTGATGATTAATTCCAGGGTCCGATCGGGCTCGACGGTCCTAAAGGAGACCCGGTAAGTCTAAACCTTCTTTTTATATTGATGAATTCTATCCTATTCTATAAAGCGAGCAATGTAGTATGTTTGTATGTATAATTGTATGTATAAACTGAGTCGTTCTAGAAAACGGCGCTAACGATTTTGATTAAACTTTCAGAATAAGTAGCTTTGAGGTTAAAAATAAGATTTAGTAGGGTGTTATATTCGAGAAAATTCGATTTTCGCTTTTATGATGATTTGAAGTTTGGACAGAAATTGTTAGTATATTTAAATCGAAAAATTGTAAATGCTTTTAAGTCAGTTTTTATGATCAGAACTGAAAAAAATATGGTACACGTGTATACATTTATGAAATTACTAATATATAAGGCGCAATATACACAGAAGCGATTAGGATACGATGCGGATGTGACGTGGATCGGATTTTTTGTCGCTTCAAATTTTATTCGCACAAAATGTATGAAAGAGATGCGTCGTAAATTACACAGAAAGGATGCGGCGCGGATTTATCACTTGAGAATCGGCGCCACCTCGCTTGCAGGTGCGACCGACCGCCGCCCGTGCGAAGAGCACGTATCGTTTGTTATACAGTACGAATACAAGTTTGAGCAACCAAAACGATAAATGCGTGACGATATGGAATTTAATGTTAAGTTTTGCGAGATAATTGAGCAATATCCTGCTATTTACGATTATACTAATGCTGAATACTGTAATAGAAGTGTACAGGATAAAATATGGGCACAAATAGGATTAAAAACTGGTGCAACTGGTAGGTACCTACCTACTTTTATTTTACATATTATTTTTACAAGCTTTTATTAACACGCAACACGCTTTTATTAGCTTCACCTGTAATTAACTAAGTTCTCCCCAATTAGTATGTTTCTTCTGAAGACCTTGTTTTACCGTATTCAATATAATATGGAAACATTCTAATGTCATTTTGAATACTTCAGGAAAACGATCTGGATATTCATATAATTTTTCCATTATCTTAAAATATCTATTTTCTTGTGACAAACTCCACACAGGATGCACCCAATAAGACCTTTGTCTATGCACATTTTGTATATTCATAAATTGGAGCACAGCAAATGCATCTTCGTCTTCTGAAGAGGACGTGATTCGCAACAAAGTCAGCCTGTATAATAACGATCCTAAGCAGATCTTTGCCTTTTATATGTAATTTAAGTCGCATCGGTGCCGTATCCGTCTCTCATTTACATCGTATCCGAATCTTTCGTCGCTTCTGTGTATTTTGCGCCTTAGGATTCAAGACCTAAGCCGGATCATTGAGACAAAAGATATCTAGAGGTTCTCTATTTCTGGTTTACCCAAACTGATTTGTCTCACTGAGCACCTGCTTGGCAAAGTAATGGTCAAGGATTAAAGATGGTTTCTACATAGTACCATAGTACAAAGTGAAGTTTCAGCATGCATCACATATACCAGAATTTTGCCTTGTTACTTTTTCTTAATAAATAGAGTTATTATTTTTCTTCGTGCTATAATTTTCTAAACAAATGCTAAATTCGCTTTAAAAATATATAGACTTGTGTCTTGGCTAGATATAAAACCCGAGCGAGGCTAGGTCTCCAGGTATAAAAATTAATTGAGAACAAAAAAAGAAATTTTGGATCATCGAAAAATGAGACCGATTTTAAATCAGTTTAATGTTAATCAATTATAACGTTCCAGGGCCGACCGGGAGACAAGGGTCATAAGGGAGAGCATGGCAGTCCCGGGTTCGACGTTTTCTCTGCTGTCAAAGTACGTAACTAACCATTTCTTATATACCTACTGTAATTTAATTATAAACCTTTTTGTGAATTACCCAATGCGCAGAGTCCAAAAATCATTCTAAAGTACAAATCTGCAAATAGTAACCTGAATCATTCAAGTAACTCATAATAATATTACATATTGACAGATATTACAGCTAAAGGTTATACAATTTTTGTAATCCTGGGATACGTGACAAACTATTGAATCAATTTTGCTAATCTATTATTGTTATTTTGATTGTATAGATGTTCTTAAACGAAGTTACGTCCTGTTTACAGGGAATTGTATTAAAATGAATAAATTGAGTTGTAGAACACGGGTAAAACTCGTTGGTTGATGGTTGCAGGGTGTGAAACGATCAGTGGACAATTTTAAGATCAGTCCGTACACGAGCGCCGAGATCATAGCCGTCAAGGTACTGGCGTATATTCTCACTCACTCATCATTAGAGTGAGCGAGGCAGTAGATAGAGCTTGTGATGCCACACGTCACGTTTTGTTGCGCTTCGTACTCTCAGTATTGTCGTAGTAGTCGTGATTTTGTTATTTTTATTATGCTTCCTATTTTATGTCGATGGCAAAATGTGACGAAAATATTCTTTTTAAACTGACTTCGTAAGTATTGGAATTACCAACATTTTTATGTAACAAAAGTCTGTCAGTGCAATTTTTGGTCATTTTTTTTACGGTCGATATAAAAACTGAAGTGACACATTTCACCACCGGTCTGGTTCGTGCAATATCTGTATGTGTCACATTGTATTGCACACCCCATGCGTGTGTGTGTCACTCGCTGTATGTGTGTGTGTGTACATAGGGGCTGCAAGCGGCCGGACACAACATCTCCGCGCACACTGTCATACAACTCAAGGTAAGTAGAAGCTTGCGCTCGATTCTCCCTCTTATATCCAATTTAAAATTCAATTATTTTGTTTATTAACAAGTCTGAAATTCTGTTATAATAAGTCTGAAATTGTATCAAAAATTACTGCTGTCCATAAAAAAGACCATACAGCCTCATAACAAGCGTAATTAGAATAATACAATAATTAATGTAAATAACCCTGATGCTTTGTGTAATGTCAGGTTTAACGAAGTCATCTCAAGCCTTCACAAGCAGAAATCTTCGTTATATCTCTAACTGCTTGTTTGCGCTCTTTATTTAAGCAATTTGTGTGTGGCATGCTTCAAAATGTGTGTGCATGTGCTTTCATTTAATTATACTTAAAAAATTTACAATTTATTTCAATAGTTTATTAAATCATTTCATTTTGGAAAGTATTATTTCATGGATCTATTCGTATTAAAAAATATAATAAAATGATGCAATAAATTAAACGAGACATATGTAATAAAAGTTACAAATCACAATGAATAAAAAAATATACACATATTATTTACAAATATCACCATTTTTGGATCGTGGGGCCCAGAGATCATACATAATGATTGTAATTTATGCGAAAGTATTTTTTTGCGATATACACCTAATTCTTAACCTTGAAATAAATACAGGGTGAACCGGGCGAACCAGGTCCACCGGGTGCGCCGGGTCCACAGGGCGCTGAGGGTCTACCAGGCCACGAAGGACGCGCTGGACCCGGCGGTCCAGCCGGAGCCCTGGGGCCCGCGGGACCTGTTGGACCACCCGGCCTAGTCGGACCACCGGGTGCTATAGGCCCTACAGGACTCAGGGTATGTCAGCGGTCATAAAAAACCTTATCGCCCATACTAGGAGTAACTCCTGTGGCGCGGGGGTGAAATGAATTCACAGACAATTCACAGTCAAAATCTTTACGGATAACACAAAGATTTATTCCTCGAACCCACAACACCAGCGCAGTTGAAAGCGGCGAGGCGACCGCTTTAACGAAAGATTTTAGTAATATAATGTCTAAAAATCTATGTATTATTTTTATGTTGTACTAATTAGAAATTTATGATTATCGTATGACATTTCCAGGGTGACAAAGGAGACAAAGGCGAGCGAGGCTTCACGACGACCCTGAAAGGCGACGCCTTCCCCACCGGCATCATCGAGGGCCCGCCCGGCCCGCCAGGCCCGCCCGGTACTCTACTCCATCCTACACGTAACGTAGCCGCGTAGGCGCGTAGGCATGTTCGTTGTCGTAGACAATTGAATCTCACCGTTTGTAGAAGCAGGGCTACATCCGTCGCTAGCTTATACTAATAAAGCTGTATTCACACTGTTTTGACCGCACACTTTTTTACCATGGTTGATTTTATTTATAGACCAGTGTCGATAATTTTTAAAACCAAAAAAAAATAATAGTAGGACGAAACCCACTAGAAAAGGAAGAGAATATTATAAAAATGAAAGGAAAAATAATTTACGGGCGATCTGAGGTCGGGAAGGGGAAGAGGAGGGGGTTTTAAGGGTAAAAAACGGTGAAAAAAAAACAGAAAATGCAAAAAAAAGATGGAAAAAAACTGTTAATATACGGGGTGGATGCGACATAGCGACATTTATTGAAACCACAGCTTCTATACATGGTAAGTATCAAAACAAAAAAAAAAATCCACGTCTTCCGAACAAATTGCACGATCGCAATGTTCAAATTGTTCGGAGAACGTGATTTTTTTTTTTCGCCAGAGAATTTTTTATCCGGTGGAAATGCATACTGGCCATGTATAGAAGCTGTGGTTTCAATAAATGTCGCTATGTCGCATCCACCCTGTATAAAATTTTGAGCTATTTACAAACAAATAAGTAAATAATATTTTATCAATGTAACATGTAATCTTCTTCAAAATTGTATATATTTATTATATATTAATAGTTTTTTTCGACCTTTGTTTTGCATTTTCTGTGAAGATTTACTATAGTAACATATATATATATATATATTTTTTCACCATCGGAAAGTAGAGATTTCAACAACTTTTTGAAAAAAGCTGATATTTTGACGGGTGAATTTTCGATCGAAAATTAGGGTGCTTTTTCGATATTAATGCAAAATAAGGTGAAAAAAATAAATATTTCTAATCAAATAAATTACAGCGTATTTGGGACATAAAAAGGTAAGTTTTCACCAAATTTCGTGAAAAAAATATTTGTTTGTAAAAGATAAAAATAAAAAACCAAAAACTTGGTTTTTTGAATTTTTCACATTCATTTTGAGGTTATATGAAAAAAAAGTAATACAAAAGTTTTAGATCTTTTTATTACCAACAACTTTGCTATTCGACTTTTTTCCATAGGACTTTTAGTTTTGCCGGAAATCGAGAATGACCATTTTTACCCTTAAAACCTCCCCCTCTTCCCCTTCCCGACCTCAGATCGCCCGTAAATTATTTTTCTTTCATTTTTATAATATTCTCCTCCTTTTCTAATGGGTTTCATCCTACTATTATTTTGTTTCACTTTTTATCATTTTTAAAGGCTTTTACCCTGGTCCATTAGGGTTGATGCAAAAAAAAATGTGCTATCAATTACCATGTGTGAACGCCAGATAAATATTATTAATTTCACAGTGGCGCTGATGCGCGCACCACACTAAACAGTAATATTATTAATATTAGTAACACATTTTGTTTGCTTTTAGCACTAGTAGATTAGAAATGCGCGGCGCGATCTATTATGGATCGCCGTGACGACCGATGATTACGATAGTCTGGTTGACTTTTCTTTCTTTTACCTACCTATCAAAGCTTAAAGTAACGTCAATGAGGCTATAGTACCTACATACATGGGTCGCGCCGCGCGTTGTGTGTCGCAGTTTGGGTGACTTGGTGTTGTGCAAAGGGTCTGCGGGAACGCGCGGCGAGCGGGGTGAGACGGGGGTGTCAGGTCCGCCCGGCGTGGCCGGAGACAAGGGCGCGCGTGGCAAACGCGGCAAGCGGGTAAACACCGCACCTACTGTCGACCACTGCCATGAGCCAGCCGCATAGCTGTTGGGTCACACCAGGGTTGATCATCTAAAACTTAATAATGACCTTATCGCGACAATGATGCCCACAGGAAACGCGCCCAAAATTGCTTCAACATTCCTAAACCTACATGTTATCATAATCGCATATCGCGTTGCATAGAGCGACAAGGTCATAAGTTGAAGTAACATCGCACTTCAGTAACTGCGTAATGATCGAGAACACAGGACGTGTCGCTTGGCTCATCGCAGTGGTCGAGGAGTGGCTGCAAAGGCATCGTTCGTGCTCGTTGCTTCCGCTTGTGCATGTGATTGTAGTCGCGGCGCCCGGTGTGCACTGTGCACGCTGCATGACGTCACTCGCTCGCGTAGTCTCTCACGCGCTCACGTCGTTTGTGGTACAAGTGATAACTAACGAGTAACAGGAGCTAACCCGACGCTGTCACTTGCTTTGCTGCACCGGACCACCATCGATAAGGTAAACCGATTAAGCTTTTTTGTTTTGGTGTTGGTTTTGTAATGTAGAGTAGTGAAATAATATTAAAAAAAATATATTAAATTATGTAATAATAAAAACACCACATTTCTAGTTTCAATGGATCAATCTAAACTTAAACAAATACAAAATTATGCAGAAACATTTTGTAGAGATGTATTGTGATAGTAATATTGTTGTACAGGTCGCAGTGGTGAGATAGGTCCACAAGGACCACCAGGCATCGACGGAACAGCGGGCACCCCTGGCGTACAGGGACCACCCGGGAAACCGGTCAGTACCCCTAATCATATAGTTACTTGTTTATTTGCCAAAAGTAAAAGTTATTCATATAGAGCAATTAAATAAAAACTATTTTTTGTTACTGCTAATTAATTAATTCAAAGTGTGAAATTTCTGTCATATCCGGGTTTAATACATTATATTTTTATGCTGTCCCCGACGAAAAGTGAAGATTGTTAAATATTTTAATATTTTATTTAAATTTAGTATAAGTACTTAACTTTCTAATAAATTATTACAATCGTTTTGCTGTGCATTTCAGGGTGAGATGGGACCGAAGGGCGCTAAGGGGGAGTACGGAGACATGGGCTCGCCGGGCATGCTGGGAGCGCCCGGGCTGCCCGGCCCGCCCGGATACCCCGGCCTCAAGGGCGATAAGGGAGACAAGGGCGACTCGGTAAGCAAAACTCTATTTTCAGTCAAATTCATTATAATCACTAAGCTAATTAAAGCACCATGCTTTTGATTTCAATGAAATGTAATGAAGGGGACATAAACCTGAAAGTAATGCGACTTTTAATACTAAAATGCATCTTTTCAAGAAAATAGATATATAACCTTCATATCTTAATTTCTACACAGTGTGATGGAGTTTCTCATTATTAGAGTAGTCGCATGTCTTCTCGCAGTACGAATGATAATAGTTAAAGACATCTTAATTTTTTCATAAGAATTTAATACATGACGGCATCATGTTAATAATAATAATGGCAATATGCTTAAGATAGCGGGTTAAAATTATTCATCAAGTTATAAAAAATATTATTAATATACACACATCAACATTGCCTAGGGATATTTCATTTTTACCTTATTATATGAAATTCTGTAAATATTTTGATAAAACAATTAAATTATGAAATTGAAGTTTATATTATGGTTTATACTTGCAATACATAAAAAGAGATGCATCAAAGATTTTTAATGAATTTTTTTGTGATTTAATTTTTGGGTATAATTTTTACTTTGTACATAATGGATTTTATGTAGGAAATTATGAAAATTAAAGTCTATATGAATAACAAAAAAGGCATTTAATTAAAGTTAATAATCAGTATTTCCTCCCCTAACATTAATTAGAGTTCGGCATCGGTTATTCATGCTCAAAATTAAGTTATCCAAATCGAGCTGTGGTATCAGGTCCCAGGTTCTTTTCAAGTGCAGGAAAAGTTGTTCTTCTGTTATCAAATTTGGGGAAAAATTAACCATAGCTCTTCGTTGTTACATGTCCGTCCGTACAATCTTCGTGAATCCGGATAAAATCCAAACCGAGACTCATCACAAAAAAGCACCATGGACCATTGCTCGTCACTCCATGCGAAATGTTCTCGAGCCCACAATAGTCTCCGCCCGCGATTGCCACGCCGCAAATCTGGAACCCGAAGTAGTCTGCGAGAATGAAGACCAGCTTCATGTAATCTTCTTACAGTTTGGTCACTAACCAACAATTGTGGTCAGATTGTAGCCTTTGAACCATTTGCATAGCCGTAATATTGGGTTGTCTTCTAGCGATATTTTGAAGAAAACGGTCCTGTCTAGGAGTGGTATATGCGATTTCTGCCTGAATGCCGTTCAGCGACATCGCCTGTAGCACGATATCGTGACCATAACCGGGACATTACATTTTGGCCAGTTTGCAGAGTTTCAGCAACCACGCGTTGTATAGCGCCCGCTTCCAACATGCCTACAGCTCTAATCTGCTCTTCCCTTGTCAAATGTCGACGTGACATAACAATAAATGTAACACACGTTGAAATTAGGATAAAGAAAATGTGTAATCGTTTTTAATTTTTCAAAACTTCATTGTTTTATTGTAACACTAGCTGACCCGGTGAACTTCGTACCGACAGCGTAAATTTGATGCACTACTTTATTTTGTATAGCTGACCTATCTTATGTATGCGTACCTATTCAATTTGAACTGCCATCTATAATATCCTCCATATAAAAATGAATACCTATTTCCCTGGTCTCGTCATACCTGAGAAGGATTTTACTAATTTTGTTAATTGTGTTTATTCCGTAGGGTTCAATAATTTCACTTATATTTTACAGAAAATTTATTAATATATAATATTTAATTTATTATATATTTTTTTTTCTTCCCCTATGAACCTTGTACAGAGTATTAGAAAACTACAAAAAAAAAACTGCCAAATCGGTCAAGCCATTTTCATGCTATGTCGTGACAACGGAAAACGGGTTTCATTTTTATATATATTTCTTAATATTTTTTTCCGTAAGAACCTTGTACAGAGTATTAGAAAACTACAAAAAAAAAATCAGCCAAATCGGTCAAGCCGTTTTCATGCTATGTCGTGACAACGGAAAACGGGTTTCATTTTCATATATATAGATGAACTAACTTTTCGACCGCGAAATTCGAACAATCGATATTCTTTTGTTTCAAAATGAGTTTTTGTTTTTTATTTTTTTGAATTTTGAAAGAAGCGGTGGAGTAGAAAATATTTTATGTACAAACTTCTTTATACAGTAAATAGTTTTTAAGTTAAGATGTCTTTCATGTAATATCCCTAGACATTGTTGATGTGTTTAGTATAAATGTGATATATATAATAATTGTTTCGTGATGAACTTGTAAAAGACGATGTGTAACGTGTCGCTGTTGTGTTGCATTGCGCGTGTGGCGTGTGGTGTGTGGCGTATGGCGTGCGGCGTGTGGCGTGATCGCGGGGCGGTGGCGTGCGGCGACTGCTATTAGAAGTACAGGAAGCTGAGGAGGAGACAGGTATCTATCTATTCCCAACTTACTTCACATTATTAAACATGCACAGTATCACTTTATTTAAATATAAATAAATCAAGCCTCAAAACGAATCTTGATTAATTAATCTGCTGCCAACATTTTCTCGACCGACTCAGAGTGTTTCAACCCTAGGTTAGAAGTCTTTACGTAGAAAATTTACGTCTGAATTACTCAGACGACAAATAGTTTAATATATTTCTCGTAAAATGTAATCAAACCAAATATCGTAATATTGTATTACAAGCCTTAACAAGCTTGGAGATCAAGATCTCCTGAACTGTTAATCTTTATGCCCACTGTTGAACTTGCAGGGAGACGGCACCGGCTACGAGCTCTACGGACATGAAATGGTAGGTATCCCTCGCTTATTCTGCTTATATATTATTATATTATAACACTGCTTCTGATCAATGTACAAAGATGAAACATTATATACCAACCAGTTTTTGTAGGGTAACTATTTACTAATAATAATATGCAAAAATAATTATTTGTGGAGCAACGTTTTGGAGATATTCAAGTTTGTAGTGTGAAAGAATTCCCATTACACAATAAAATATGGCCGAAACGTTTCTCATGTTGTTGTTTTTTACGTTTTATCAAAAGGAAGGAAACAGTAAGCCTACATAATATTATATTTTATTTTAACCTCCTCACTATGCGTGCCGTGTCCAACGCGCCTTCTGCATCTGGCTCTTGGTCCAGCTGCCTAACGCGAGCCTCTTTAGGTGTTGGTCTAGGCTCTTTGCTATCAGTCCATTGACTGATATGGCTATCGGTACAATTATGGCCGAATCCACATCCCGCACGTCGACAATTATTTTATTTATTATTATTGTTCAAATACCGATGCATTAACGGTACTAAACACTAAATTACATAAAATTACAAAATAAATTAACACATATATTTAAAAAAATTGCCAATTTAATTAAAAAAATATCAACACCTGAATGCTGAGCAATCAGAGCGTTGAGTTTGGCGTAAATTGTTCAGTGCATGTTCGCACAGGTTGGTGACGTCGTCGTGAGTCGGCGCAAGCGCAGCCGCGTGTACTTTTTCGGAGCGGATGATGAGCATCGTGCGGCTGCATTGTCGATCTTATTGTTAAGCAATATATATTGTTAGATAATAGTGCATTAAAATAGCACCCTTACAGCGCAGTTGCAGCGTATCGAATAAAAATGAGGATAATAGCCGTAAAGCTTTCTATATAAAATAATTTTTAACAAAAAAAAAACCGACTTCAAAAAGTAGGTTAACTAAAAAGCAAAAAATAAATTTACTTCGCACAAAATAATACGTTTTTTCATATAATTAAATAGAAATTATTAAATAATTATTTTATAATTCTGAAGTCGGTGCCAAGTAAAAACAACCTTTCTACAATATCAAATTACAGTTCACACAAAAAGGGAGGCGTAGTTGTTCTAGTGCGCGGTCGCCCAGTATTGGTACTTACCACAGAAATATAACTAATATTCAGTTAGAAAAATGTTGTTAGAACGATTGATATTATCTATACAGAGTTATTAATTGTTTACTTGGCACCGACTTCAGAATTATAAAATAATTATTTAATAATTTCTATTTAATTATATGAAAAAACGTATTATTTTGTGCGAAGTAAATTTATTTTTTGCTTTTTAGTTAACCTACTTTTTGAAGTCGGTTTTTTTTTTGTTAAAAATTATTTTATTTTACGATTTTAAGTGATGGGTACACCGAGCAAGAATGTTTCTCGAATGAGGAGACGATGGTTACTTGAGACGGAAAACTTATTTATAATAAACAAGAATTAAATCCTTTCTCCTGACTATTGAGGGTCACGACCTTCCATCATCAGCTCATTTTACACAATAACTAGCAGTCTGAATATGTGTACAGTAGTGAAAGAATTATCCTTTAACTCCTAACCATTGAGGAGTTGACCTTCCATCATCAGCTCATCCACATAAAAATACGTAAATACTAGTGTAGCTTTGAAAAACACACTAAAAACATTACATGTGCCTATAAAATTCGAGGGTTGCCCTCGATTTCTCTGAGATTCCATCATCAGATCACGACATGCTGACTATGGTACCCCTTTGGAATCATCTCCTGTCCAACAAAAAAAGAATCATCAAAATCAGTTCATAAACGACGGAGATATCCGTGAACAAACATAAAAAAAAAAAAAAAAGTAACATATATACGAATCGAATTGAGAACCTCCTCCTTTTTTAGAAGTCGGTTAAAAAAAACGAGCGAATTTTCTCTGTACCCGCTCAAATATTGTATCATACTTAGCCTCGTGTGTTTCCCAGATTATAGAATTATATTCTAAACTATGTAGTAGCGCCTCCCTGTCCTCCTGGCATCTTATGCCCAAGAATATAACATGTATTATGGTCTTTGGCCGCGAGAACTAGTACCTACAAATACTTTTGTTCAATACAATATGGACATTGATGTGGGTTATGTGATAAACAAAGCTATCCATTGTATCTCCTTTTGTATAAACTTTATCATGTAACTGTTTTTTGTCCCAAATAAATAAATAAATAAATACTCTCAGTCTATGCTGGGCTATGAATTAACTTTGAATATTTGGTTGGGCAAAAGGTGATATTTACATCCAAGAAGTCTGAACGGAATTTAGCTTTTTTGACCAGGGTTTAAAGAAACAGTTTTCAGGATTACATAATTAAACAAATAAATAATTTAAAAAAGTACATAATATCTTCAGTATGTGCACTGTATACTGTACTGTAATAGGAGCGAAAAGTCCGTAGCAGAATGTTTTTTTATTTTTAAATATGGAACTAGAAATTTTCATTTTATTTTTCTAATTATTTGGCTTAAAGTCCTAAACGTGGACACCCTGAATGTATTTGATTAGATTATGCAATTTCGTTAAAATTCTTGTTAATTAACAAGCATCCAGTAGTTAAAATACATTATGTAAAGAGGTGTAGAAAAGCATTCTTAATTGGGTTTGATATGGTGAGAATGACGTGTTACGCTGTGTGTTTACAGATGATGGGCCCCCCGGGCGCGCCGGGCCCCGCGGGGCCGCCTGGCGTGGCCGGCCCGCCTGGCATCAAGGGCGACAAGGGCGAGCCCGGCATCAGAGGAAAAGCGGTATGTACTCAGCACTTACTCACTCACACAATTTTAGGACACATTAATAGGAAAATAGAAAATATATAGAATCAATAATATGCATGCTGAGTTTACCTTTAAGTGATTGTTACACTGTTATTGCACTGTATTGGTTGTTGATTTATTTAAACATGTAGCTTGTGTAAACAATTGTTGGTAAACCAAATAAAACAAAATAAAAAAAAATAAAAAAAAAATTATATAAAAACCGACTTCAAAAAGTAGGTAAACTAAAAAGCCAAAAATAAATTTACTTCGCACAAAATAATACGTTTTTTCATTTAGTTAAATAGAAATTATTAAATAATTATTTTATAATTCTGAAGTCGGTGCCAAGTAAAAACAACCTTTCTACAATATCAAATTACAGTTCACACAAAAAGGGAGGCGTAGTTGTGCTAGTGCGCGGTCGCCGAGTATTGGTACTTACCACAGAATGCAACGACATGCCAAACTAATATTAAAAAACTACAGGTGATTCAAAATAAAGCAATTAAATACGCTTACAATACGCCCTTTCGCACCAACCTTCACAAATTACATTTGGACATTGGTTTACCTAAAATTGATGTTTATATTTACAAATTATCGGAAAAGTTCTATCTATATAGTAACCCACATAGCAAAAATTCCAGTGTTAAAAACTTTTGTAGAACACGCAATAATACTATCGCATTTATCGATAAGTATAACAGATACAAACTGCCTCATCACTTATTCCTCGAGCGCGATGAGTAGTAGCGGTCATTCATGTGAGCGCGCCGATCGCGCGGTGAACTATGGGCGCGCTGTCGCGTGCGCCAATCCCGCCCGTATTACCATATGGTATCGGGTAGGAGTGGCGTGCGCGCGCCGCGGCCACGAGATCTATGCGTGCCGGCCGCTTTCTGGTGTACCCACCTTTATGTATATAGTCTATTCATATAGACTTGGCAAAAAAGATAAACAATAATGGCTGACGAAAAAAAATAGTGATGTGAATCATTTAATGAACTGTTGTGAACTACTCAAAATGGCGCTTCAACATTCATTCAGTGAATGATATTAATTAATTAAAAGTCGCTAAAGTCGGTTAAAAATGGACTTTGATTTAGTTATGTGTCGTTCGCGATTGAACGAATCTAAAGAACCGAGTCGCGCGAACCGCACAGTCGAATGGGCCACTTTAGCTGTAGAAAAGGATTAATTCGTTACGATTTGTTATTCACGATAAATAGATTAAATAAAATTTAATTTAATATAAGTACATCTTTCAATAAATTTAAGAATGTTTTGAACAATTTAATTCATCATCACTGACAAAAACGTAAATCAATCCCAATCGTTCTTTCGTTCACTTGTTCCCATCCCTAAATCAAATGTCAAACTTCCATGTCGTTTTTTTAATCTGTGGTTTGAAGTCTCCTTGGAATAACGAAATTTGCAAAAAGAATACATTTGCACAGTGAATTTACAATAAATATATGTGAATATTAGTGTGTTGGTGTGTGAACTAGTTTATACAACTCAATGTGGTAACGTACAGTGTGTTATTCTTTCGCAATATCGTAATTTGTAATTGGGGGGGGTTTGTTTACTGTTTTTGCCAAGTCTAAATGAATCGACTATACGTTCCTGTTGCTTCAAGCGGATTGTCGAAGCCCCGACCGTTGTTTTCTATAAACTACCGCCTATATTATTATGTTCATTATATCTCTTTTTGTTTGTAACAAACAATATTACTAACGTATAAATTATAAATGTAATGTTACCCTAAAACTGGCATAACTTACCTTTAGTACCACATGTTTTCTTTGTTTTGATCAATTATCATGCTTTTATATTATTCTCAACCGATTAACTACACGATAAAAGTTCTATATGAGTCTTTTTGGGCTTGAAGAATAACCTACACTACGATGTTTGTAATTCTAGGATTTAAACTAACACTAGTATTGTACAAAAAAAATTGTAATATGTCATTTTATTAATAAAGATCTTTGGAAATTGAAAAATTGACTTATCACAGAAATATAACTAATATTCAGTCAGAAAAAAGTTGTTAGAACGATTGATATTATCTATACAGAGTTATTAATTGTTTACTTGGCACCGACTTCAGAATTATAAAATAATTATTTAATAATTTCTATTTAACTAAATGAAAAAACGTATTATTTTGTGCGAAGTAAATTTATTTTTGGCTTTTTAGTTTACCTACTTTTTGAAGTCGGTTTTTTTTTTGTTAAAAATTATTTTATTTTACGATTTTAAGTGATGGGTAGACCGAGCAAGAATGTTTCTCGAATGAGGAGACGACGGTTACTTGAGACGGAAAACTTATTAATAATAAACAAGAATTAAATCCTTTCTCCTGACTATTGAGGGTCACGACCTTCCATCATCAGCTCAACCACATAAAATTATTGCGACCAAGCGTAAATCCTGGCCTCGATTAATAAAATATGAGGGTTGCCCCCGATTTTTCTGGGATCCCATCATCAGATCATGACATGCTGACAATGGGACCACCTTTGAAATATCTCCGTTCCAACAGCTCACTTGACATCATAACTAGCAGTCTGAATATGTGTACAGTAGTGAAAGAATTATCCTTTAACTCCTAACCATTGAGGAGTTGACCTTCCATCATCAGCTCATCCACATAAAAATACGTAAATACTAGTGTAGCTTTGAAAAACACACTTAAAACATTACATGTGCTTATAAAATTCGAGGGTTGCCCTCGATTTCTCTAAGATCCCATCATCAGATCACGACATGTTGACAATGGGACCCCTTTGGAATCATCTCCTGTCCAACAAAAAAAGAATCATCAAAATCAGTTCATAAACGACGGAGATATCCGTGAACAAACATAAAAAAAAAAGCAACATATACGAATCGAATTGAGAACCTCCTCCTTTTTTAGAAGTCGGTTAAAAATGGAATGCTTTGAAATTTGTGCAATAAAAGATGTTAATACTGGACTGCATATTTGTTGTTGCTATCGCAGTCCATCTGAAAAGAATTTCGATCAAGTAATGGTTAGGATGGAAAAGTTGTTAGACTATTTGTTTAACAGGAAAAGCATTATTTGTGGAGACTTCAATGTCAATCTATTACTAGACAATAAAAGAAAGTTTGAGTTTGTAAGTTTACTGACGTGTTATGACTTCAGGTGTCTTATTAATGAAACAACTTTTATAAGAAACAGCAGTAGTTCATGTATTGACAATATCCTTACTAATTTATCAGACGATTTTGTACAAGATATATGGTGGATCATAACGGCTTAGCAGATGGACATGGGGGTCTTTCATGCGGTGTGTTTCTGAACGATAGCTCTTTGAGAAATAACCCTGGGGTGGTTACTATAGATAAACGTATTTATAACGATAAGAGTAATGTATGTTTCCAAAACTGTATATTGCAGGAAAAGTGGGACTGTATGGGTATAAATACATTCCTCAGGAAATTTGTACAAGCTTTTCAAAATAGCTATAAGATAAAGAAATGTAAAGTGAATCCCCTGAAGTGTGGACAGTTCAAATGGCTTACTAAAGGATTACGGGTATCCAGTAAAATGAAAAGGATTTATGTGCTAATAACGGTAAAAAAATTGTTATATAACAATAACTACTTACGCATCTATCGACGTATTACAGTTAAGGCAAAAAAACAGACAATAGCTGCACCTATTGACAATTCGAGTAACCTTAATAAATTTGGAATTTAGTAAATAAAAAGACAAATAAAGTTAAATGTATAGTGACTGAAAATTTTAGGCTAAAGATAAATGGAAAAATTACTGATAGTTCAGAAGTAATATGTAATCATCTAGTTCAACAGTTTGACTATGCAGAAGTAGTAACTGGAAATTACAAAGAAGATGCAATTCAAATTTTGCAACTAAGTACAAATAGGGTCACTAAAGAAATGGAAAATGATCCTGTTACACCTCGTGAAGTTTTAATGATAATCAGTTCCAAAGAAAAACAAGCGTTCGTGTGGTTTTGATGAAATACCAATAGGTGTAATAAAGCAACATGCAGAATCACTAGCTGTGCCGCTTTCCTGTTTCTACAATAAATGCATAGACGAATCGGTATTTCCTGATCAACTTAAATTAGCAAAAATTGTTCCGGTTTATAAAAAAGGTTGCAAGATAGACGCAAAAAATTTTAGGCCCATATCCTTGATGGCCACCCTTTCAAAAATATTTGAAAAACTTTTAAAGACTAGGTTGATATCCCTTCTATTTAATACCCATAATAGGGTATTAAATAGAAGGCAATTTGGATATCAAAAAGGCGTTGGTACAGCCATTTACACTCTTTTAAACGATATCACGGAAAGGGTTAACAATATGTTGAGGGTTGCTGGGGTATTTCTGGATCTCAGTTCCGCCTTTGATACCGTAGACCATGAGCTTCTTAAATATTGCTAAGCTAAATTTTTATGGCGTGAGGGGTAAAGCATCAAAACTCTTTTCTTCATATTTAAATAACAGAAAAATGTATGTTGAAATAAGCAGAAAGGATGAAAAAGGGTATGTGCAATCACACAAGTCTGCCCTAACATACACCAAGACAGGAGTACCACAGGGTTCTATTATAGGCCCAATATTATTTATTATTTTTTACAAATGACATGCTCAATTTTATTATTTTATTTTATTTATTTTTTATTTTATCTAAAATAGTGAAGAAAGAAGACACAAGGGAAAAGAGTCGCAGAAAAGATATAAAGTCGAAAATTGATCCGAAATTAAATATAGTCAAACATAACTCTAAGTATCAAGCTGTACAACTATTTAATAGGTTACCTGAGGACATTCAGAGAGTATTATACACGGGGGCCTTTAAGCCGAAATTGAAAGCTTTCCTTTTGGACATGTGTCTTTACTCTTTTGACGAATTGTGAATTAATTTATGGCTATTATTACTATTATTATTATTTTCTCTTATTTTGTTTGGATGTATTATTATTATTATTTTTTAAATCTCAATGAGCATGTTTTTTTATGAATTTATTGTTCAATTATTTTTTTAATTTTATTTTTTTTTCTATTTTAATGTAATTGTTAATATCTTTTAATTATATAAAGTTTTCAAACACATTTTAAATTGTTCATGAATAAATGACTATGACCCACCCTTTTTGCTTATGAAAAAGTAACCCACTCGATCCGTCACTACTGCTTTATTTAAAATTTTAATAGTTTTCTTAATATCAAAATTGAGTCAAAAGTACGCATATGTTATATAAACAAATAATTTGTTATTATTTTGCAGGGCGACAGAGGCGAGAAAGGCGATGCAGGTCCAATGGGACTGCCGGTCAGTATTAAATGACTTACGATCAAAATATTACCAGATATTTTCTGATTCAAACTACTCCCAAAGTAGACCAGGCAAAGACAGGAAAATCAAGAAATATCGTTATTTCGTTATGCGCCAACGACCGTCTTAGCTAGACCATTAAATATACAAATATAGTAGAAAAAAAACTAGTTTATTTGTTGTGGCGTCATGTGTCATGTAACATGTTATACTTTAGGAACTCGTTAATTCTAATGCAGGGCCCAGTGGGACTACCGGGAGAGTCGGGCCGGACCGGCGAATCGGGGCCAAGGGTGAGTTCTGCTTTTACCCATTCCATATAGCCATCGTTACAAATATCACATAATAATATGTCAAATACGAAATTAAACAAAAGCATTATAACAATATGAATGATAATGTTTAAATTTAATAAAATTAAATTTTTTCTGTGACCTAGACAAAACTTTCGCCATATTAGTGAAAAGTACTGCTGTTAGTCAAAAGTACAAACTTAACCTTAACACAATGTAACATGATGTTTGGATATCCACTGAACACGTGACGTTGTAACGATGGCGAATACACCAATCAAAAAAAGGTTTGCACCACTTCTGCAAAATGTATTTATTATTTTTTTATTGTTTGGTTTCAATCTTCAATAGAAGAATAAACTTGTGTTGATGTTTCAAAATCAAAATTCATTAGTATTCATTGCAAATTAAAATCCCGCAAAATATAAATATTTATTTAAGAACAGAATAATACGTTTACTGAAAGTTGTGCAAAGCATTTATTGATCAGTATAGTATTTGTAGTTATTTGCACAAGTTTGCTGTGAGCTTATCGAACTACTAATCGTATCTACTTTCACAAGTCTTATAATAACAATCGATCTAAACGTTTTTTGCAATTGTTTTATAGTCCATTGTTATGAATTGGCAACCAATTTTCTTTACGTTAGAGAAGAAATTATTATGCAACATATTTTATTTCGATACCTCAAATGTCATCAGTATTAGAAATAAGAAACAGGTGCCTTTAACATGCTTCCCTTGAGCACATAAAGCGGCACTCTACCTTTATCTCTTGCGTTATATTTCAAAGTAACTTTATTATTTTATTTTTTTAATAAATAATAATATCCACAACTTCTAATCTCTTAAGTATTTTTATTCGGTAGTCCAAGTCTCACACACACGTTATAATACATTATTTCTTTACCTTTGTCGTGTAAACTACCAATATTAATACAGCTTAATCAAAATGGATAAAGACTTATTTTTTAAGATAATTAATAATACCTATATTTTAAATAATTATTTTTTTAGAATCTATTTGTATAGTTTTGACATTGCCAAGAACGTGGTTCATATTGTTATTAATTTATAAAAAGATACCGTAAAAGTGCCTATTAACAATCGAGTTTTGGAACAGAACCCACTAATATATTAATAATAATGACGTGTGACTGAATATTAGAGTTGCCAACATGAAATAATCAAAATGAATATTATTTACGTGACTTCAGAATTGAAAGATCTTTCCACTGTGTGGGAGGATCGTGTCAAGTGCAGTAGCGTTGGCAGCTCTAGGTGTCTGCGTGTGTACTAACGGGGGGTGGTGTGGTGCAGGACAATCGCTGGCCGCCGGACTTCGCGTTCACGTAGTGGCGACGGCGGCCACCGCCGGCTGCTGCGCCTTGTACATTGTATCATACGTGTAAGTAGTACCGCTAGGATAGCCGCAGGATGCTCTGTGCCCTGCCCCGAGTGCCACCGCTCCATGTTTAAAGACTATTATACTTCCCCTGTGACTGCAGCGACGCATCCTCCATTTGTCATCGATTTCTCTCCTCGGTACCCTGGATTGATTGACTCCGCATTCCATTTCTTGTACAAATAATCCTTTGTAAGCTCATATTTTTGTTTTCTGCCGGGCTTTTGTACTGTATATAATGTAAACTTGCCACATTAATGACTATATTTATAGAGAATACAAGTATCAAGGTAGTCATTACGTTCCTCGACCGCAACATAATTCCAGTCATATTTTGTAAGTAACTAAATTATTTATTTGGATAATGACACTAGTACCGATACTCAGAGTAATATTTTTAAAAAATATAAGGTGTATATGACATTATAATTAAGATAATTATAATTATAAAAATTAATGTATATTTGGCGATGGACGTCAAACCTGACAAAAGATTGGGTGCCAAGTACATTTAAGTGTTACCTCAGTATGTAAGCATGCGAGGCGCGAGCTGGACACTAGTCAATGTTAAGTAATCTGTCAAACACTCGCCGCGCAACCGAGCACACGTCAGCAGTCTCCTTGCTGAAACGTCGATCGCCTCGTGCTCACTGCATGGCGTTGCGCTTCTATCGCGAATTTAGAATAGTCCGATTTTCAATTAGAAAATATTTTTGTAAACAAATTACGGTCATAGTCAATTAGTATTTTTAAACACCGATTTGACTAATTAAAACTATTTTATTAAAAATCATACAATTGCGTAAAAATATGACGCTGCCTGAAATTGAACATAAACAAATCCCTGTAAAGGAATGTAGATGGCGATACTTTATTTGACAGACGAAACGTGCGTCTTCTGCGTTCAACAATGGCAGTGTTCAAAGCTCGTAAAAACAAAAATCACGATGAAATTGTCAAGAGGTAAATAACTTATTATAGAATTCAATGTTATCTCAAATTGATCATGCAAAATATTATATTCAATAAAACGTATTAATGCTAAATCTAGGTTCAAAGATTTTTCTAGCATGTTTTCTGTCAGAAATGAACAAGTTTCTATTTCATGAATAGTTTGTTTAAAAAAATGTTGTCTCATTAAAAATCAGGCTATAGAGTGGCAATCTTCTTTCTGCCGGAATTCAGTAATTCAATAGACAAAATAACCGTATTATATTACTTAAGTACTTTTTTCTTTCGCGTTTATACACTTCATTTTATAGATTTCTATAAAGATTTATCCTTACAAATATTATACATTCGAAAGTAACATTGTCTATCTGTCACGCCTTCACGGCATAACCACTCCGATCTGCGAGCAGATAGTTCAAACTACAGGAAGGACATGATTTATCACATTTATTACTATACCACAGCCGCGGAAAAAAAGTAAATTGATCCAAACTGAACGATACAACAGAACACATAATTATATTGTTATAAAATAACCGTTACCTTTACCAATACATTTGCATCATTGTGTTATGTGAATTGATTCATTTAGTTCTAGTCAATTTGTTTGAACTATCAATCGTGTTGGACCAACACGTGTGGACATTATCATATCTTTCTATTATTTATTATTTTTAATGTAATGTAGGTAATCATTTACAAAAACTATCGCCCAAATTCTTAGAATAGGCCTAACTGTATCTTAAGAACTAATATGTGAATAGAACAACTATCGCGTTATATCGTATAATGTATATCATAATATTACTATTATAATTATAATAATGAATAAACTCGGTGCAGGCGAACGAGCGCTAACTGAACACAGCGTTCTGGCGAATTGTTATCTTCTTCTTCTCTTCTACGCTCGATACTTACCGTGTGCATGTGCCGCTCGTTCGCCGCGCCGCGTCGCGCCGCCGCGCGTTGTCGCGTCCGTCCACTCACACGCACTACCAGTATAAAGTCTTCATACTACAAAAATGTTGTCAAAGAAAATATTTTATTTCATGCAAGAACTTAGACATTCGTAGATAAAGGTAAAATGAGAAAAAAGCACTGGTCAACAATGATGACCCTTTTAAAGTAATCTTAAAGCAAAAACGATCGCCCAAATACTTAAAATAGGCCTAATAATAACTTAAATACTATTTTCAGCTGAATAGCTTGAAAACATGCTCTTTGTTGTACGAAAACAGTGAGCAATACTCAATTTTGCTACGAGTTTTGTTATAGGTTGAAGTACTATTTGGAGCTGCTGAGGTGAAAAGTTGTATTTGCGACACGAGATTTAAGTTATTTACATCTCGTGCTTTTGAGTCCCTCACTGTAACAAAAAAACCGGTTGATGTTATGGTTTTTTAATTATGTTTCTATACATTCAGTTATACAATCAAAATGTAAAAACCAAAACATATATCGGTTATGAAAAAAACGAATAAAATAGAAACTAGAATATTATATTTATATGAGTTTTATGCCAGAGCAAAAACACTGTTACCTAGTAAAATTAATGAAAACTATAAACTTTCAAAAGTTCCAAATGATGTGTTATTGTCTAGAATTATTGCAAAGACTATGAAGAGAGGGTGATTAGTCTACAAAAACCATTTTAATAATTAGTCCATATTCGTAAATGAGTAGTGTGAGTGGTGGAAGCAAGACGCGCGTCGGGCCGCGCCCGCACCCGGTGTGTTACCGTCCCGAACTTAACCACTTAATATTACTCGTTAATGTTGACTCGTGCGTATTTATATATTCCATTCGTGTAAAAACTATACCATTCGCTTAATGTACTATTATACTTAATCAATAATCTGTCTTTCTACTCTTTGTAAATTGAGAAGTGTTACCACAGCGCCACGGCGCGGTAACTTGCAGCGACCCAACAGACGGATTTGCATTCGTGTCATAGAGTCTGCAACAATGATAATGGCAATATTAACGATCTTTTCGTCCATTGTTAAACTTTAACGCAAAATGATTATGTTATCTGATAATAATATGCCGTGTCGTCGGCAGCCGGACGCACGTCTCAATACATACAGTGGTGGCCATATAATTAAGAACACCAAATTTTTCGAACATTTTCATACTATAACTGAAATTTGCTGGACAACTAATTAAGAACAAAAAGTTCAACAACTAAAATTTTCTTTCCCAAAAAGAAAACATGCAAATAATTTTTATATTCGAAAAATACTCTTAATGCCTTATTTTAAGCCAAATGAGTTCAGTAGTGATATGTAGTAGAATGTATAGTAGAAAGAAAAAGAAGAAAAAGTAATAGAAAACCCTTCTAAATTGTTGTTAGCAGTCCTTGAGCTGTAATGGATAAAAAGGTCCACATGGATAAAAGAGGACATAACACCGCTGAATTCAATAGTTCAAAATAAGGCGTTTAGAACAATTTTCGAATAAAAAATTGTCAATTTCACTTCGTGCATGTACATTTTAGCTGTTGAACTTTTTGTTCTTAATTAGTTGTAAACCACCGTGTAGTCAAAAAAACAAACGAATATGTTAGGAGGGAAGATTTAGACTTATTTAACGACCATACTCAGTTTCGCAATGTAATAGCGAAACAATTTTTCGATCCATAGTAATAATGATAATTTATTTCAATTTACTGTTATTCTAATTTATTATATCCTATCGACTTATTAATTATTATTGTACCATATATTGTGAATTATTATTGGATCATGTTATTTATTTATCTTAATATGTAAGTTTCGAACTTAGCCATACACATAAGCGGAAACTGTCAAAATTGGCTTACGTTGTTATTTATACAGGGTGTATTTTTGAAACGGGGCAGTAAGGGCAAGTACCTTAACCGTTGCAGTTACAGCAAAACGTTCTTAAAAGACCTTCCCTAACTTTTTGGGACATTTTGAACTGCATTCACAGATTTTGTAAAAAACTTACAGTTAGCAAAAAAAAATGCAAAAAGTTCAAAATTTTTTTTTTATGCCAATCGATTCTATTTCATGTGGGGATCAAAAAACTCTATGGTACCATTTTAGCTTTCAGTACTAGAAAAGACAGAAATCGCCAAAAACGTTTCCCATACATTTCGGCAACAGAAACGAATTTCTACAATGGTCTAACTTTTTGTTATGGCCTGGAAGTGGGTAGAATAGACTGTAAAGTAAATAAAAAGAATTTCTACCCTCAAATTTCGAATTTGATTCGAAAATCTGTGTGTTATACTTAGTTTCAGCTGAGAAACTTCGTATGAGTTATTAATTAAGGATTTTCGCTAAAATGTCTTCTAATCGTGAAAAAATTGACTTATTAGAAGCGTATTTTGTCAATAATCGAAATGCGGGAGCTGCATTAGTGTGGTACCGCAATAAGTATCCGTTGCGGCATGTGCCAACAAGAAAGGTTATTACAAATCTTTTGAAAAACCTGGAATTGCAGGGTTCTTTCAAAATACGCTTCTAATAAGTCAATTTTTTCACGATTAGAAGACATTTTAGCGAAAATCCTTAATTAATAACTCATACGAAGTTTCTCAGCTGAAACTAAGTATAACACACAGATTTTCGAATCAAATTCGAAATTTGACCCACATGAAATAGAATCGATTGGCATAAAAAAAAAAATTTGAACTTTTTGCATTTTTTTTGCTAACTGTAAGTTTTTTACAAAATCTGTGAATGCAGTTTAAAATGTCCCAAAAAGTTAGGGAAGGTCTTTTAAGAACGTTTTGCTGTAACTGCAACGGTTAAGGTACTTGCCCTTACTGCCCCGTTTCAAAAATACACCCTGTATAAGTAATTTAATTTAATTGATTGTTTTAAAAGCTGTTTGTTTCCCAAAATAAATAAATAAATAGCAGCATTTTTCGGTTCATAAAATTGGTGTTCCTAATTATATGACCAACACGTATATTTATTTGTATTTTTTTCTAGTCTACTCTCTTTTACACTTACTGTTTGTTGCTAACTAAGTGTACCTTACAGTTTATTTACCCACTGTTGTCTACACTGAGCGTGAATTTGTTGAACCATTGATGACAATGACATGCCGTCGGCAGAGCGAGCGTGGGCGGTGGCGGGGCCCGGGGCTCGCTTGTACATATAGCAGTAATCTTAAAGCGAACCGCCCTCGCGCCCCGCTCTCGCTTCCTCGCTTTGTCTCTGCATTTTGTCATATTATCTTATAATCTTAATATAAATAATATAATGTTTCTCGTCTCTGTATCGTCGTTTATCTCGTAAGCGTAACGTTAAGAATTTAGTTTTTTTATGAAAATCGAAAGTTGTCATTTGTACCATATATATCTATACATCACGAGAGCATAAAATATTGTTGTTTGAAAATTATTTTGATGAAAATAAATATTTGCATGCAGTGCATTACCGTGTTTTCTTCTATCTGTAAAGATACCTGTTTCCTTGAGTCTGTCGCTTGTCGGCGGCGCGGCGGCGGAACCTGACCGAGACTGTTCCTCCTCGCCCCGCACGCCCCGCCGCGCCGCAGTCTCTGCTCCTTGTGATGATGAGTTGTCGCACGTTGAGCGCCGATCGCACCTACTCTGTGCTCTATCCTTTAATCTTCACTATTCAATTTATAATCGTGTATTTCAAGCATCCTGCTACTTTAGCATTCGATCTGGTTAAAGCACATATACCAGAATTATCTATTCAGCAGATTGATTTTCCGATGCATGTGGATGACCAAATGTGGTATTCACCGAGTAAATATGAGATTATTAAAAATCATTTTATCGTGGCCATATCCAATACCGAAATATTATTCTTACATAATACTCTCAATTAAAATGTATAGAACTAAGAAAAAGTTTTCTTATAATGAAGCTGTTAATTGTATGAGTACAAACGGTACGGCTAGTTTACCGTTGTTTGCGTGGCGACATGGCCGCTGGCAGCAGTTCCGCTGCGAGTCCCATCACGACCACACTGACGAGTGCATTGTTCCGCAGGGCCCGCCCGGACTCGACGGCATGAAGGTCAGTCACGAACCACCGTCACCTACCTGGTCTGCTCTTCTCTTATCTTATATACCCACCATACACTCTTCTTCTACAGGACATCTACACGAATGGCTCATTTATAAAAACTAAAATAAACATTCGTCTGAATTCTGATGTCATGTAGTCACCTGACTCGTTCAGCTTGAACTGAATTTGGTGTAAATGAGCCATTTCGGACTATATACCTATACTTAAAAATAACCTGATCCCGATACAAATATGTGTGTCTGGGTGATTTGACGTGTGTGTGCGTGTGATGCAGGGCGCGCAAGGCGAGCCAGGCTCCAAGGGCGAGCGAGGCGATCCCGGACTACCAGTATGTGGCTCTTACTTACTTGTCGATTTTATTGATTAATAAGCGGTGCTGTGAAGCACTCGCGTCCGCCTGTCGACCGCCTACTAATACTCGTTCGCGTACGTTTCAGGGCACCGACGGAATCCCCGGACAAGAGGTCAGTAGCTATCAAAGAACTCGCTGATGTTTTTTTACGTTGACGATGTGTTATTGCTAATGGTGTGTTTCGCTCGCTAGGGCCCCAAGGGTGACAAAGGCTACAAGGGAGAACCTGTAAGTGCCGTAGCGTCCATCGCCACACCTAACACTCGCACTCTGTACTTCGCCGGCCGGAGCACGCGACCGCCTCTTTAACTTTCCCTCATCCTGGTGCATGTCGTACTAACCCTATATTACTTATATTATACAGCGGTGATTTGCTACCACTATTTATTACATTTACTATGCAAGAACTCAGTTAAAGACGTAGCGTAGTCGATAGCAATCGTGTGACCATCGTCGCGACGCGACCGGGAGATCGGGTCGCGACGGTGGAGCGCGATGTAGTCTGACAGAGTGTGCACTTCGCAGGGTCCGGTGGGCAAGCGCGGGCGCAAGGGAGACAAAGGCGACAAGGGCGAGCAGGGCGTGCCTGGCCTCGACGCACCCTGCCCGCTGGGCCCCGACGGCCTGCCGCTGCCCGGCTGTGGCTGGAGACCCACCAAGGTGCGCGTCGAGTGACGCTCGAGTAACTCGTGGTGTGAGGGTGTAGTTCGCTAACCGCTAACCACTAACAGTAGTAGTAGCAGTGTGTGGTGTCCCGTAGGAGTCGGCGCCGGTGGGGGGCCGCGGCGAGGCGGAGACGGCGCCGGATGAATCGGAGGAGGAGGTGGGCGAGGCGGACGCGGGCGACGAGTACGAGGCGGGCGACGACCTCGACGCGCCGCGCGACTACGACGACTACACCGACAACGCGCACCTCGCGCACCACCGCGACTGACGCCCCGGCTCCACCGCGCTCCATCACTCACACCCGCTCTACCCCCTACTCCCTTCATGACACGTGTTCTCTGTGTACATTCCTCTCCTCTGCCCCCCATTCCTGTCGCTCCGTAACATTTTTTTTTTTAACATATTTGCGCCATTCATTTGAAAATAAATTTCTGAATGACTGCAATATTTTTCTTATATACTGTGAAAACCACTTGGGCAGTAGAAAATAAAAGACACGTGAAGAATCCTGCCACTCCGTCCCCTCCCGCATGCATGCACTACTCCACTAATTGTAGAAGAGATAGTTGACACTGCTTGGGAGAAAACCACTTTGTAAGTGTTCATACTACTAACTTTTCGATCGCATGCTTAGTAGGTTAGTTTAGCTCGATAAGTTAAAAATATACTTTGGTAACTCAAAACACTGGCAGAATGCTTCAGTTCGCTGTAAACATAGAGTCCCTTAGATTAGAACGATTAGAACCGTCTAACAGCGTCCAGACTCTAGATGCTGTAAGGTTATAATAATACTCTAGACTCTAGTCAAAATTGTTCAGGTTGGCCCGCGGAATTACTGCGGAACTAATACACCGTTCTCACGTAAATGCCATATTGTATGTTGATATAATTATGATTGTATGTTGTAATACACCTGGTGATCTGAACCACAGATCTATCCTAAATCAGACACCAGTCTCTGTTTGTACTTAAAACATTCTTATGTATTTTCTTAACTTGTGAAGAAGAAAATAAATATTTTCTTTATTTTATTATTATATTCTGACACGGATATAAAACCATAGAGCGATACAGCGCTTGAAGGAGACAGCCTACAGTGTTTTGACACTAACATAATTTATCTTTGAAGCATTTTTCTCGTTAAGAGATAGTTCATGTGAAAAGTAATGATACGCAGTGGTATGCAATGCTTTCATTGAATAATTTGACATTGACATATATAAGTAGTTTAGAAATAAATATTCTGCAGAATCAGTTTGTGTTTACTGTGCCCGGAATGAAAAAATGTAAATTGTTGTTGTTCTTTTCAATTCAGCACCAAACTTATATTAATGTATATTGTATAATATATGCAGGAGGCAGTACTGCAGTGGGTGCGGCGCCGCCTCGACGTCGACAACGACCTGCCGCCGCTGTGAGCGAGCGCCCGCGCCAGCATCCACCGCTCGGACAGCAGCAGCACGTCACCCATTCGGCATCAAATATTGTGAAACAAGAAGGTGCAGAAGTGTACCACGAATATGTTAATATGGGGATGGACATGAAAAGTGCATTTCTTCTGCATTTACCGTGCAGACTCAGACATCGTTGCCGATAATTCTTAAGAGCTACATGGACTCAACAGTAGATCGTTTTATAACGAGTGATGAATACTTATTTTTTATAGAGAAAACGTGTTATAGCAAATATGCTTCGCGTTTTTCATCGATATCGCACTCACGTGTGCCATAGTGGTAATATTACATGGTTTGAAGTAATAAATAATAATATAATCAAGCTAAATGAGAGAAAGATCAAAGAGAGATAAATTTAAAGAAGACCCGTTTAATTTTAAAGCAGCCATGTAATATTATCACCAGTGACTTATTGTGGGTCATTATGGAAAGTCACTAGCCAAAAATATAATGACGTTAGATTTAAAATATATATGATATAAATTTTGTATTATGACAATGATATGATTTGAAAACGAGTTGTTGTACGATTGCCGGAGAGTTGGCCGGCGTGACGTCACAGGGTCACAGTGTTATGGGTCTTGTCGATGTACTGCACTGACGTACACTCGACCAAGTGGAATCATGACCGTCAATAATGGAATTACATATCAAATCCCAACAACAATTTAATGCAAAAAATCAACTCTATTGCATGTTATCAAATTCATGTGTAATTTACCAATTACAGTATTTCATTTATCCTACGAAAATACCCGTTGTACATTGCTTTTGCATTTTACTTACACAAAGGAATCATTGTGAGGAATCCGCGAACCAATTTGATTTGTACTTGATTCTGAGACCCCAGATCTAAAATTTTTGCTTCCAGATGCAAAAAAATTCCACTGGTTTCCACATATCGAAAAATCGGTCTTGGAAAAAAAATTCACACTATAAAAAACTTGCCAGGGATTATGAATATGTTTTTGAAGTTCTAGGTGTGAACATTTTTGATCGGAAAATCTACGAATGGGAATAAAATCGAAAGACTAAAGTTTTCCTCAGCAAAATCATGAGTTTTCCGGTGGAATTTGCAAACCTGGATACTCAAAATCATGTACTGAATTACTGGTAAGCGGCTTCGCCACTATCATTTACACCTTGCACTAGTAGTACGTGTATAGATGGTAAAATCTAAGAATACTTTTCGGCTTTGTTACTGTCCGGTATTTCTTGCCATCTTTGTGGCTATTCTGCGGGAAGTTTTGACAAGACTTTTGAAGGCAGTGGACTACGAGTTACTAATGAATTACACGAGTATATACATTTGTTCTTTAATTTTGCCTAGCCTCATGATTCCATTAGATCGGCTGTACTGTATTATAAGTATTATATTATAAGTTTATTAGATAAGTTAATCGATAGACATTGCCAGCTGTATAATGATGTACATAGAAATAGACATTAGTGCGACGTGATCCTTACGTTAAATCTTATTTATTTGTTACATAATGTAAGGTATCGTTAGAGAGTAGGTATGATTCTCATTTCAGTCCAGCGTCGATATATACAAGTAGTACAAAATATAATATTGAATATATAATTTAGATAAATTAGATTAAATTATACTATGACTACTTAATTTCTGTTTTGTTAAGACTTTCGAGATAACAAATTACATAATATGCATAATGTCGCCCCGACCGAACGCGACGTCACAGTGTTGTGATTACATACAACGCCGCGCTGCCGCTGCTGGGGCGAACATTCTAATAGCATAGAATAGAATAATAGTAATAGTACTGCTTCCAGAACGCTACTCCCTGCGCCGCGACCGTAAGAGCCATGGCGCACTGCCGACTAGTAGCCAGGCGGCGACTAGGTCGACGGAGACCGTAGCTAACTGTTGTTTAACTAGGTGCTTTATCGCACTTCATCGCCAGTCACCCGGGTAACCAAGTCGATTGACAGGATTTGCATTAAAAATTGTCGAATGGGTCACGAATCTATTGGTCGTATGGTACATTCGTGCATAACAAATGTCGTTACGACAGTTGATCGTATTCCCAAGATGCGTAATGGACCTTAAATATTCAGTGATCGTATGTATTATTGAACAATGGACAGGCATCCTCACACACTGATGAAGTGATGACACATAATGACCTGCGACAACCGATATGATGACGATGACCCCGTATAACCTCTACAGGAGACCGTTCCTACATTTGCAAACGGTCACACAACGTGACTACAAATCCATTTTTAGTCCCCGTAGCACTAATTGTGTGGGTTATATCAATAAATTGTACATCGACTTGCACCGAATACCTGTACTATGTATAACCTGCACGCAACGATCTGCATGCACGACTCGTGCACGTGCCGGTGTACTATGAGTCGTCCTCGTCTTACCTTAAAATATCCTAATTATCTAGATGCCACGTATATATGGGTATGTCGATAGTTATTAATATTTTTACAATGAAATTACCACTAGATAATCTTTATTTAAGAGTCGATAGCAATTATTTCATCTGTAAATACTCATATAATGTCATTAAGTTAAAATTATATAAATTGTAAGTAATTATCAGATAGCACGAGCTTGAATGTCAAATCTTTTAGCGAAAGTGAAAGAGAGTAGCACTTTAAACGCACCTGTAGTAAAATCAAATATCCTGGTGGGTTTTAAGATGGCCACAAATGAAATTTCACGGGGTCACGCACTGCTCTGATTGTCCATGCCCGAGCTCAGTGCCCGTCGATCGGTCGATTGCAAAGTGCAGTACCTCAGAATAAAGATAGGAGGCAGCACAGCCATCTGCAGCTAACTGAACACCCGCCTAGAAATTTGATTTTATGTATACATGACTTACATTTAAATGTGTTCTTTTGATTTCTGGTTCCGGGCAAAGTACAAGTGCCTGGCCTTAAAAAGAAAAATACGGTGCTTAGTATGTATTTTTCTAACATTAAAATAGTGAAAAAGAGTAGAGTCATCTATTAGAGAAGCTTCAAACTGGTCAATATTAAGTTGAGCGGTGTTGGTTAGCAGAGTAGTACATATACTTATACATGTCATTATACATACATAGTTGTGTGTTGATTCACGTGAATTTATACGAATCGTCTTTTGTTTACGGTCATCCGATCGCTGGATTTTCCTCGACGGGCCAGGCCAGTACTTCCAAATTACCGACACTCGCCGATTGCTTATCACTCTAGCGCCGCCGCTAGTAAATAATGTAACATACAATATTGATGTACCATATACTTGTGACCAAGTACAAGATATTCGCCAATGGTTATGTTGTTATTTGTCGATTCTGCTCTACACTTCTCCCGGCGAAACAAATTTCAAGTTAAAAAGGTGAAAAGACCTTACATTGTATGATTTATGTATCAGTGTTACTGACAATAAATTGATTTTTCTAAACCAAGTGAGTTTTTTTAATAAAACATAAGATAAAATAGCTTGTAGAAAACTAAACGTTAGACATCCATCCCATCCAACGAGACGACGACGCGGGGCGTAAGTGCTAGATGTATTTATCATATCAATTTTGCAGCTTCACTTATTATTTCTGTGCGTTATGGGCGTACGGGTGTTATTGTGTTGTTATTTGAAATGTAAATGGTTGAATTATTTATGTGGTCTATGACCAATCGTAAGGTGCTCACGCCGTCGTTGGATTGGATGAGTTTTATACGTTTTGATTTCTATCTACATGCCATTTCCTCAAACTACTAAATCAGGGTTAGATTAGGCTCACTTAGTAACTAAGAAGGTACAGAACCTAATAAATATACATAATTTATTAAAAGGGCGAGACCTCGTAGTCGGTTGTGGAGGGCTGATTGCAGTCGATAATCGTAAAATACTGATATTTAGCTGAATTCGTTAGACTAGAAGTGTAATTGGTAAAAAAGGTCTCAGAATATAGTAGAGGAGCCCATTAAGGGATTTCGGGATTTATTCAAGCGCGGCAGATTAATATACAGGGGGATACCTTGTACCCGGTTAAGTACCTCCACCAAACATGAGGTCCATATATACGGCCGCCCGTGCAGGATACAGGATCAGATTAGTAAAAAAAAATTGACCATCAGAAATTCTCGAGCGCGTCAGATTAAAGTAGGGTGAGTTAATTACATCCTAAAAAGTGTATATGCCACTAATCTGTCAATTTGAGAGTGACGCAAAGAAAGGGGAGGGCAGCAAAGTTGTAAAAAAAAACGTCATCTTGACATTCTCGAGCGTAGCTAATTTTTTTTTTATTTGAAGGATATAATTCAAGAATAATGAAAAATATATAATCTGACGATTTCCGCAAGCCGAAATAACAAAAATTCCTCGATAAAGTTAAATGCGTGCAGCTGCGTGATGCTTACATTTCCTTCTCCGCGTTTCTATTCCTTTCTGACTCTTTCTCTATCTATTACTCTCTCACTCCGTCTCCACTCTGGTTTCTGCTGCCATGACGAAAAATGAAAAAATCTAATGAAGAATGAAAAATGATCGAAGAAAAATGTTAAAAACTATCAAATAGGTTTTATTATAGTAAAAATTTAGCTGTGCCGTATAAATATAAAATCATTAATTATCATATGAATTTAATTCAATATTATTTAAGAATTTTCTAAATCAATCAATCTAAATCAATAGTTTACAATCGATAATTATTAAAAATTTTAATTATTATGCGAATTAAGTTAGCTGACATAGAAATATGATTTTTATTGAAAAAATTATTACAAAAAAATAAAAAATAAATTTCACTTGTAAAAAAACTTCAAAAACTGTAAGTGCAATTTTTAAAAAATATTTTTTTGTTCTAATTTAATTATTAAAATAAAATCAAAAAATTAAAAACGTCGGCTAACTTAAGTATAATTATTTATTTATTTAACATATATGTTTCTTTTAAAGTAGTTCATTATTTAATATTTATTAATTAATATTTATTCAAAAATAATGTTAATTACACGAATTGAAAGACTTTCAAGCTGGGAGAGTTCAAATGCATGGAAATATTATTTCTTTTAACTCAAAATATCACATAAATTATATTTAGAGCTTAAAAATGTCATAATTACAATTTTAAGCGCCCAGGAATGGAATTAGCGGACAGTTGCAGGGATGGCCTTTAGGGTGAACCGTTTTTCTAATTTCTTTTTGTCAGATCAGGCGAATCCCTCTATATAATCGTCAGATTATGAGACAGTACGTTTAGAACATAAAGATGATCCATATATATCTTAATCTGACGCGCTTGAGTATTTCAAAATGGCGAATTTTTTTTGCACATTATGAGAATGGCCGCGAGTTTGCGTCCCATCGAAATCGTCAGATTAGTCAATGAGAGCTTTTTTTTGGTGCACCTAACACTCCCTTAGAAAATCTGACGCGCTCGACTATTTTTATTTTTTTTTCATTTTCAACCCTTACATACAACCACCCGCATCATGCAAACGATCAGATTAACATACGTTAATTGTTAAAAATACGTAGGGCATTGATGCTATCAATATCTGACACGCTCGAGGATGTCCATGCAACAGTTTTTTTTACATATTTAAAAATCTATAGCCGCTTCCCCCACCGATGAAAAGGTATACATACATAATTAACACTGTCACCAACAAAGTTTCTAATAATAAAATTACACTCGACGGCTTAATTAATCGCACAGATAAATAATAAATATTACAATTTTAACAATTTAAGAAGATAATATATAAATAAATATATATCATATAACATTTTTTTCTTCTTATCATCTAAGCTTTGCAACCCAATAGGTCTCTACGACGCTCGAATAAATCCCCATTTAGCATTGTGGCCTCCCATACTATAATGGTAGCTTTGATTATATATATCTATAGATACCGCCTCATCAACGCTAAATTGTCCAAAAATTTTGTCCGTAAATTACCTGATCCGACAAAAACCGCTGTCAGTGTCAATTATCACCTCAAACAATAAGGTCATTTGAGTGAATTACAAAAAATCATTTTGTGAGTTACAATGTCGTATTGTGCTATAAAAATATGCCGGAATTATAGCAGACGTGCAAATGCTACTAACACAATCTCCTACCATCGGTAAGTAATGCAAAAACAATCGTATTTTTTTTTAAAATAAATCTAGCAAATTCTGACATTTAATCTCAAAACCCACACGCCATTTTTTGGTGTTGCCAGTCTGCGATACTATATTTACCCGTATTTCTGTTTTTTTTTATTCTTCAGTTAATAATTTAAAATTAACAGCTGGTTTCAAAAGTCTGTTCGTCGATTTACTTACTATACAGGGTGTGACAAAATTAAAAAATTTTAATTAATATTAAATTAATATATATACAGGGTAGAGCTTTTTGAAACGGGGCAGTAAGGGCAAGTACCTTAACCGTTGCAGTTACAGCAAAACGTTCTTAAAAGACCTTCCCTAACTTTTTGGGACATTTTGAACTGCATTCACAGATTTTGTAAAAAACTTACAGTTAGCAAAAAAAATGCAAAAAGTTCAAAATTTTTTTTTTATGCCAATCGATTCTATTTCATGTGGGGATCAAAAAACTCTATGGTACCATTTTAGCTTTCAGTACTAGAAAAGACAGAAATCGCCAAAAACGTTTACCATACATTTCGGCAACAGAAACGAATTTCTACGATGGTCTAACTTTTTGTTATGGCCTGGAAGTGGGTAGAATTGACTGTAAAGTAAATAAAAAGAATTTTTACCCTCAAATTTCGAATTTAATTCGAAAATCTGTGTGTTATACTTAGTTTCAGCTGAGAAACTTCGTATGAGTTATTAATTAAGGATTTTCGCTAAAATGTCTTCTAATCGTGAAAAAATTGTCTTATTAGAAGCGTATTTAGTCAATAATCGAAATGCGGGAGCTGCATTAGTGTGGTACCGCAATAAGTATCCGTTGCGGCATGTGCCAACAAGAAAGGTTATTACAAATCTTTTGAAAAACCTGGAATTGCAGGGTTCTTTCAAAATACGCTTCTAATAAGTCAATTTTTTCACGATTAGAAGACATTTTAGCGAAAATCCTTAATTAATAACTCATACGAAGTTTCTCAGCTGAAACTAAGTATAACACACAGATTTTCGAATCAAATTCGAAATTTGATGGTAAAAGTTCTTTTTATTTACTTTACAGTCAATTCTACCCACTTCCAGGCCATAACAAAAAGTTAGACCATCGTAGAAATTCGTTTCTGTTGCCGAAATGTAGGGGAAACGTTTTTGGCGATTTCTGTCTTTTCTAGTACTGAAAGCTAAAATGGTCCCATAGAGTTTTTTGATCCCCACATGAAATAAAATCGATTGGCATAAAAAAAAAATTTTTGAACTTTTTGCATTTTTTTTGCTAACTGTAAGTTTTTTACAAAATCTGTGAATGCAGTTCAAAATGTCCCAAAAAGTTAGGGAAGGTCTTTTAAGAACGTTTTGCTGTAACTGCAACGGTTAAGGTACTTGCCCTTACTGCCCCGTTTCAAAAATACACCCTGTATATTATATTAATTATTATTTTATTTGATTATTATTGTGGCATTTGATTATTTAAAATAAACAAGTTTTTTAAGGATTTATTTGATTTTTATTTTATTTACAGTATAAAACTTAAATTCTCCAACAGTAGCTTGCTAATATATTTTAACTTTGCAAAATAAAAATATATTTTTATCATTTTGCTTTTGCAAAAGCACAATAATTTTATAAATTAAAGCGACAGTAGTTTATTTTATAACTGCAGTATTGTGTATTTTTACCCCCATTTATTTTTTTCTCCCATTACATTGGGGTAAATTCAATTAGTGGTAACTCTCAGATGAATGTCAAGTCATCGTAAAGCAATGGTTTCACGCACACTAGCTTGTCAAATTTCTACGTCTTTGTTGCAATGTTCACTGCACGAGACTCCCTCTAGAGATTATGTACTCTGAGAATGGTAGATTTTTATCCATTTCACGAAAGGCCACTGCCAGATTGCTGATGAACAATCGTGGCAGCCATACGAAGAAAGAGTCACTACCAGTACTGACTGGAATGTAGCAAAGCAAGTAATCAACAAAGAAAAGGTCCTATGGGCACTAAACACATTCCTGCCATTCAAGGCAGCTGGGCTGGACGGCATTTTCCCAGGACTTCTAAAATGGAGCGGGAACGTAATCATCGATCACCTTATCAAGGTTTTCCAGGCCTGCCTAGCGCATCGTTACATTCCTCTAAAATGGCGGGAAGTTAAAATCATATTCATCCCCAAACCAGGCAGAGGCGACTACACGCAGCCAAAGTCCTTTAGACCAATTAGTCTCACATCGTGCCTACTAAAGGTGATGGAAAGACTATGCGATAGAAAGATCAGAGGCCAACTGATAGTCTACAAGCCCCTGCATCCCAATCAACATGCCTATAGTGAAGGCAAATCTACTGAATCAGCACTCCACTGCGTGGTTACTCGTATTGGTAATTCTTTAAAGTCAAAACAGCCAACCCTGGGGGCCTTCATTGACATTGAGGGAGCTTTTGACAAGACGAACTTCACCAGTATTAACCAAGCCCTAACCGCACACGGAGTGGCACCAACGCTCGTGCAATGGATACACAACATGCTAAAACAACGCGCTATTCAGTTCACTGTAAATACTACCACTCGAGGCATCGTAGGAAGAGGATGTCCGCAGGGGGGTATGTTATCACCTCTGCTATGGAACATGGTGGTCAATGAACTTATCACAGAGCTCAATGATCACAACCTCTACACGGTAGGATATGCGGACGACATAGCAATATTAATATCAGGTCAATTTGAGGGCATCCTCTGCGATTTGATGAGAAAAGCCTTCAAATTAATCGAAAGATGGTGCTCGGTACATGAACTATCGGTTAATCCAACCAAAACAGAACTCATCCTTTTCACTAACAGAAGAATACCTGGTCCACACAGGCTACCGAGACTCTTCAATACCGAACTTAAGCTCAAAGAGGAAGTCAAGTATTTGGGAGTAATACTAGACTGCAAATTACTCTGGAATAAGCACCTCGAGCACAAAATAAACAAAAGCACGATTGCTTTTTACCAATGCAAGAAAATGATAGGCATAAACTGGGGACCATCGCCAAAAATTACGTTATGGCTGTACACAGCCGTAATAAGACCGATGCTGACCTACGGTGCTCTAGTATGGTGGCCTAGGACAATCCTAGCAACCGCTATATCAAAACTAAGAAGCTTCCAAAGGCTAGCATGTGCATCCATCTGCGGCTGTATGAAAACAACCCCCACGACAGCGATCGAGATGGCCCTACAAATATTACCCCTAGACCTCTACATACAGCAAGAAGCAGCAATAGCTGCTGTTCGGCTCATGCACCTAGGTCTATGGGGAAAAAACCACACGAGTCCACACACGAACATCTTGAACCAGGCAATCGAGAAACAACCACTCATTGCTGCTCCATGTGATAGGACTCTTCCTGTATACAACTTCAACAAAAATTACAACATAGAATTAATTGAGGAGGCAAAGGATCAATCAGGAGTATAGTGCGGATAGTGGTTCAGGAGCTGGCGTACACTCCTTTGACCTCAATATAAACATCCACATTCCGCTGGGTAATCACAGCTCAATATTTCAATGTGAATGTGTTGCACTAACACTCGCCGCAAAAGCCATTCACAAACGGCAAGTGGAGGGAATAGGCATCAGACTCATTTCTGATAGCGCAGCAGTTCTCAAAGCTCTTCTTAACAATAAAACCAACAACAAACTAATCATAGAATGTCACGATGCCCTAGAAAAAATTTGCTCCAGGAATCAGGTCACCCTGCAATGGATCAAAGGGCACTGTGGAAAACAGTTTGCGTGAACACGTATCATCTATTATTTATATTCCAATTACCTTTCTCAACAAAAATACCAAAGTAAAACCTATAGTAACGACATTGCAGACGAACTAGCGAGAAGGGGTTCAGATACGACAGTACAAGGCCCGCAACCTCTTCTTCCAATCCCCTTCACGCAATACCGGACCTGGATCCGCCAAAGATCGATAGAGACCCAAAACCAACGATGGTCAGAGATCGCTGAGTGTCGGCAAGCCAAACTTGCAATACCGCAAGCGAATCATCGACTCACAAAAAACCTTCTAAGACTAAACAGAACAAATCTAAAAATAATGATAGGGTCAATAACGGGTCACTGTCCCTTGAACAAACACCTATACACCATAAAAATCACTGACAGTCCTCTTTGTCGAGGATGTCTTGACGCCGAAGAAACGGTCTCCCACGTAGTCCTGGAATGTAGGGCCGTTGCTTCTCAACGGGAACAAATCCTCGGAACAGTGAGGTCACTCCGCGAAGCCTGTGAAGTCCCCAGGAAACTTCTGAGCTTCTGGGCGGAGTTAGGCTGGCTATGTTAGCCAGGACTCTCCACGCACAATGGACCAAATGAGAGTCTAAGTGCGGAAAAATGAGTTCACTTTCCATTCCATCCCCCATATAAAAATGAATCCTTTTTTTTTTTTTTTTTTTTTTTTTTTTTTTGCCGTAACAACCTTGTACAGAGTATTAGAAAACTACAAAAAAAAAATTTCAGCCAAATCGGTCAAGCCGTTTTCATGCCAAGTCGTGACAACGGAAAACGGGTTTCATTAACACGCTTATATTAGCTTCACCTGTATGTTTGTTTGTTTGTTTGTTTGTTTGTTTGTTTGTATGTAACCGACTCCTTTGGACTCGATTTTGACCCACTTTAAACGGACAGATTTATTTCAAACTTTCTACACTTGTAAAGAATCAGCGACAATATAATAATTTCATAAGTTTATCTTATTATCCTGATTAGGATCGCCAGGATTAAAAAAAAACTAAAAACTAAAAAGTGAAAAATAAATATAGTTTAAAAAAACTAAAAAAACACGCTTTTAAAGCACATCAAACTAAAAAGTGAAAAATTATTCTTATTATAACCTGAAAATAATCATAAACGAAAAATACTAGTACTATTGTGAAAAAAAGCGTGGGGCGCTCTGTGCCATATTTTTCGTCTATCGAGCGACCCACGCTTTTTTTCACAATAGTACTAGTATTTTTCGTTTATTATTATTTTCAGGTTATAATAAGAATTATTTTTCACTTTTTAGTTTGATGTGCTTTAAAAGCGTGTTTTTTTAGTTTTTTTAAACTATATTTTTTTTATATACATAGATGTGTAAATTCGGCGGCCGTGAATCTGCAAAGGTCGTTCAAGTGACCTCGCTCATAACTGCGCAACGGACGTGTCTTCAAATGGCAGATAACAAGTTCTTAGATTGTTAGAATGGCGAAGCCGCAGCCCCCGCCAGCCCCGCTCCCGCCACGCTGGTTTTTACACATTAGTATTCATCTTTAACGTCTGGCTATTGATAATAAAATTATAAGCATCTACACAAAATATGTCAGTCATTTAAGCTTAATAGGTATATTCTGCAATACCCCGAATGAAGATACGCACTGGGTTTTACTGGACAGAATACCTACGTCACTCACACAAACACCATAAATAGGTACTTAGGTACCTAAGTAGAACAATAATTAAGTACTATATCTCTGATGCAGTTACATAATTCGTACATTCTGTATGATTCTACAACCGGGTATACACCTAACGAACGAAAGCCTGCGAACGGATTTGTTGGTCCTATTTTGGATGGCTTAGCGAAAGTTAACGAATCATCGAATCATTTGATGCTCCACCACGCTTTGGATAACCAGCAAACGCCAACGAACGATCGATGGCCAATGTCCACTTAGCCGTCCAAGACTCCAAGTCTCCAAACAGGAATCAACAAACGCTTTAGTTGGCCTTCGTGTGTCAGGTGTGGACCCGGCTTTAAAGTAAAATGAATATTAATGGTTGTCTACAGCTACACAACACATCATCTGACCGCCTGTTGCCACGTTCATCTGGCGATAGTAGTTTCTCTACGTGCGTCGAAAAAGCGCCTTTTTATCCATATAAAAATAATTTCTACTCCGTCCACGTGGTACACATAGGGGGGTCCGACAGGCTTTGACCGCTTTTTATATACTTACTGTATCAAAATTTCCTGTTTATTGGATTTAGGGAATCGATTATACATAATTTATTTAAGATACCTTGCAGTATTAAGTACATTTTTGCATAATTGTTTTTTTATATAAGCTACAGGTAAAATGTTATTTGAGATACGAGACACGAGATCCGGCTATAGGGAGAGTTGAACATAGTATTTTGGGTAATAATATTTTTTTTTTGGTTCGAATAAAAGTGTTTAAAAAATATTTTATTTATAGATTACTTGAATTAATATACTTCTAGTAAATAAAACGCTTAAGTAAAGTAAAAAGACTTGTAAGCGGTTTCTTTAAAAAAAAGTATACAACTAGGCATGAGTCTGTAGCCATTTATCTTATTTTCTTTTAATCCGTAGAGCGGTTTCCTATTTTATACTTAATGCACGATACTTGGGTAATATATGTGTGTCCTTTTCTTTGCATTGATATACTAAACAACCACTCATTTATAATAATTAAATTACTTTTCTTTCAATTTAATAATGTACTTTTTTACCTAATACCAACTAAGTGACGTTTAGCACAGCGCCCTCTACACCATTACATATTCTGTGAACACTGTGAACGAGTGACTTTAGCCAAAGCAAAAGGCGGTCCGAATGACTTTTAGCGCGCTAATATCGATGTTGTTAACGATTCGGACCTTAGCAATTGTCTTAACTCAAGAATGTTCTACCTTTGAAATAAAACCAAGTAAACAAAACAAGTAAAGTAAACAAAAGGTCTTCGTCATACTAACTTTGGTCCCTCATTTCACCAAGTTGGCGACGTAAATTTAGGATTTTCAGATTTTTTCCTATAGTTGTGCTATAAGACCTATACTCATGCTAAATTTCAAGATTCTAGATAGACGGGAAATACCCTACAGGTTTTTGGATTTTTGCTCTTCCATACATTTGTCAGGGTTTATTGCAATTATCTTTTGAATATGTAAACTTTGAAACTTATGTTCTTTACAGCATAAAGGAACCGTTGATCAACGTATATGATATTAATTTCAGCACTGTAGCTTGGAATGGAATGGAAAGTGGACTCATTTTTCCGCACTTAGACTCTCATTTGGTCCATTGTGCGTGGAGAGTCCTGGCTAACATAGCCAGCCTAACTCCGCCCAGAAGCTCAGAAGTTTCCTGGGGACTTCACAGGCTTCGCGGAGTGACCTCACTGTTCCGAGGATTTGTTCCCGTTGAGAAGCAACGGCCCTACATTCCAGGACTACGTGGGAGACCGTTTCTTCGGCGTCAAGACATCCTCGACAGAGAGGACTGTCAAGTGATCTTGATTGTGTATAGGTGTTTGTTCAAGGGACAATGACCCGTTATTGACCCTATCATTATTTTTAGATTTGTTCTGTTTAGTCTTAGGAGGTTTTTTGTGAGTCGATGATTGGCTTGCGGTATTGCAAGTTTGGCTTGCCGACATTCAGCGATATCTGACCATCGTTGGTTTTGGGTCTCTATCGATCTTTGGCGGATCCAGGTCCGGTATTGCGTGAAGGGGATTGGAAGAAGAGGTTGCGGGCCTTGTACTGTCGTATCTGATCCCCTTCTCGCTAGTTCGTCTGCAATGTCGTTACCAAGAGATCCACAGTACCCTTTGATCCATTGCAGGGTAACCTGATTTCTGGAGCAAATTTTTTCTAGGGCATCGTGACATTCTATGATTAGTTTGTTGTTGGTTTTATTGTTAAGAAGAGCTTTGAGAACTGCTGCGCTATCAGAAATGAGTCTGATGCCTATTCCCTCCACTTGCCGTTTGTGAATGGCTTTTGCAGCGAGTGTTAGTGCAACACATTCACATTGAAATATTGAGCTGTGATTTCCCAGAGGAATGTGGATGTTTATATTGAGGTCAAAGGAGTGTACGCCAGCTCCTGAACCACTATCCGTTTTGGAACCATCTGTATATACGCGTACTTCGTTGGCTCCTGATTGATCCTTTGCCTCCTCAATTAATTCTATGTTGTAATTTTTGTTGAAGTTGTATACAGGAAGAGTCCTATCACATGGAGCAGCAATGAGTGGTTGTAACTCGATTGCCTGGTTCAAGATGTTCGTGTGTGGACTCGTGTGGTTTTTTCCCCATAGACCTAGGTGCATAAGCCGAACAGCAGCTATTGCTGCTTCTTGCTGTATGTAGAGGTCTAGGGGTAATATTTGTAGGGCCATCTCGATCGCTGTCGTGGGGTTGTTTTCATACAGCCGCAGATAGATGCACAAGCTAGCCTTTGGAAGCTTCTTAGTTTTGATATAGCGGTTGCTAGGATTGTCCTAGGCCACCATACTAGAGCACCGTAGGTCAGCATCGGTCTTATTACGGCTGTGTACAGCCATAACGTAATTTTTGGCGATGGTCCCCAGTTTATTCCTATCATTTTCTTGCATTGGTAAAAAGCAATCGTGCTTTTGTTTATTTTGTGCTCGAGGTGCTTATTCCAGAGTAGTTTGCAGTCTAGTATTACACCCAAATACTTGACTTCCTCTTTGAGCTTAAGTTCGGTATTGAAGAGTCTCGGTAGCCTGTATGGACCAGGTATTCTTCTGTTAGTGAAAAGGATGAGTTCTGTTTTAGTTGGATTAACCGAGAGTTCATGTTCCGAGCACCATCTCTCGATTAATTTGAAGGCTTTTCTCATCAAGTCGCAGAGGATGCCCTCAAATTGGCCTGATATTAATATTGCTATGTCATCCGCATAACCTACCGTATAGAGGTTGTGAACATTGAGCTCTGTGATGAGTTCATTGACCACCATGTTCCATAGCAGAGGTGATAACACACCCCCCTGCGGACATCCTTTTCCTACGATGCCTCGAGTGGTAGTATTTACAGTGAACTGAATAGCGCGTTGTTTTAGCATGTTGTGTATCCATTGCACGAGCGTTGGTGCCACTCCGTGTGCGGTTAGGGCTCGGTTTATGCTGGTGAAGTTCGTCTTGTCAAAAGCTCCTTCAATGTCAATGAAGGCACCCAGGGTTGGCTGTTTTGACTTTAAAGAATTGCCAATACGAGTTACCACGCAATGGAGTGCTGATTCAGTGGCTTTACGCGTTTCTGAATAAAAGAATTGTGACAGACGGACAAACGAGTGATCCTATAAGGGTTCCGATTTTTCCTCTTAAGGTGCGGAACCCTAAAAACAGTTATGTTACTCCTACAAAACCTAATAATAGAGCACTCCTACTTATAGAGCATGGTCATGTGTCCCACCCCTACGTCAGTTCAATTCTCCCGCTCACATTAATTTTACGTTTATCTAATGCCATAACGTTATTAAAATTTCACAGAAGATGGAAGGTCTACGGTCATCAGGCAGATTATGACACTTTCTCGGAACTTCGTAAACAACAAAAAGATGCCCAAACCTTTTGTTATAACTCATTTTTAGATAGATCAGAGTGCATCATTAGTAAAAATTCTAAATATATCTGGACCTTTATTAAATCTAAGTTAAATTCAACAGATTTTCCTAATACAGTGTTTCTTTCTGATCGTTCTGCCAAGGAGGGAGCGGATATTGCTGAACTTTTTAATACTTATTTCGTTTCTGTTTTTGAGGATCCTACAGCCTCTGTGGCTCTTAATACTACCACAAACTGTTCACAAGTGAATATAAGTTGCGTTCCAATTACTCCCACTATTACGGAAAAATATTTGAAAGGTTTGAGTATTAGTAAAGGACCTGGCCCTGATGGGATTCACCCTATATTTTTACGTAATTGCTATAAAACCTTAGCTATTCCTCTTTCTTTTATCTTCAATCTATCTCTGAAAAAAGGGGTCATGCCTGATCGCTGGAAAAAAAGTTACGTGGTTCCTATTCTTAAGGGTGGAGACAGATGTGATGTTAAAAACTATCGCGGAATTTCAAAACTTTTAATCATACCTAAAATGTTTGAAAAAATAATTTATGATACCATTTATCCGTGTGTTAGACAGATTTTAATTCCTAATCAACACGGTTTTGTTGATAGGCGTTCTACAGAAACAAATCTATGTGAAATGGTCGATGTGGTAACAAAGGCGTTAGATGATGGGCTTCAGGTGGACGCTGTGTATACCGATTACTCCAAAGCATTCGATAAAATTTCACATTTGACATTACTTAACAAGCTAGCCTGTATCGGCATACATGGCGACCTTCTGAGGTGGCTCGAATCTTACCTTAATAATAGAACCCAGGCAGTTTCAATTAAAGGTTATTTATCTAGTTTTGTTCCTGTTACATCCGGTGTTCCCCAGGGCTCGCACCTTGGCCCTCTCCTCTTCAACATTTTTATTAATGACGTTATTTACTCAATTGTAAATTCACATTGTTTACTATATGCAGATGATACAAAAATTTATCGAATAATTAATAATCAAAATGACTGTGCTCTTCTCCAAAAAGATTTAGATAACTTAGGTATTTATTGTTTAAAGAATGGACTTACAATCAATACTGATAAGTGTTATATTATTAGTTTCACCAGAAAATCCAAACCTGTACCTTTTGATTACAAAATACTTGATACTAGCTTAAAAAGAGTTGAGGAGGTGCGAGACTTGGGCGTGATTCTTGATAAAGAGCTCACCTTCAGAGCCCATTACGATCAAATTATTACTAAGTCATATAAAATGTTGGGATTTGTTCTGAGACAGGGCAAGGAATTCAGAAAAGCGCGTATACTTATATGATGCTATATAACGCTTATGTCAGATCGCGTCTTGAATATGCATCTACGGTGTGGAATCCACATTACAATATACATTCTTATGGTATAGAACGAATTCAAAACAGATTTAAGAAACGTCTTGAATATCGTAATAACTTCGATCCAACCTTTGGTTTTCAATCGAGCAAGTTGGTATCTCTAACGGATCGCCGCTCCCACAGAGATGTAATCTTCTTATATAAAATTTTAAATAATGTTATTGATTCTTCATATCTCCTGGGCAATATAGGTTTACGTTGTAGGAGACCAACCTCACGAAGTGTTGTGGTTTTAGATGTTCCGTACGCTAGAACCTCACACGGTAAAAACAGATTCATAATACGGGCGTGTAGCTGTTACAATAATAAATTTAACGATATTGATATTTTTCATAAAAAATTAAATAAGTTTATTTTACAACTATTTTCTAATGCGGAATAACTCTAAAAAAATTATTTAGGTTACTTTTATTATATATTATTTAATGTTCTATTAAATGTGTAAATTGTTAAAATTGTAATATTTATTATTTATCTGTGCGATTAATTAAGCCGTCGAGTGTAATTTTATTATTAGAAACTTTGTTGGTGACAGTGTTAATTATGTATGTGTTGGTAATTGTTCTTAATTATAATACTGTTTGTTTCTTGTACCACAATAAATAAATAAATAAATAAATGAATAACAAAAAAACTTCTCATCGTAGAGAAAAATAACTTTGCACACATCAAACTAAATTTATCTGGTAGCATAATAATAGAAAAACATAATTCATTTCTTAATGTATAGGACAACGACAACACATATAATAATAAATAATCACAAATATAATAAAGTGAAAAAAAGTCAGTCAGCAACAGCAAAAACAGTTAAATCTCCCGGACTCCCCCTATGTCGATAAATGGTAGCCTATGCCACAATAAAGACTATATCCCTTCCAGGTCTTAAACTATCAATAACATAACAATAAAAATTTCTTTATTATCGGTTCTGCAGTTTAAGCGTTAAAGCGTAACAGACAGACAGTCAATCAGACAGAATTATTTTCCATGTATCAATGTACCTAACAACACCACCAATTCTCCTGATGAGTACCAAAATTGAAGCAATAAATTAACAAGTGTTTCCATTTTGGAATCCTCTATAAATGCATCGATGTTTAATCATACATGCCAAACTCGCTTATACGATAAGATAATAATAATGTTATCCCAACTAATATTATAAATGCGAAAGTAACTCTGTCTGTCTGTCTGTCTGTCTGTCTGTCTGTCTGTCTGTCTGTTACGCTTTCCCGCTTAAACCTCGCGACCGATTTTGATGAAATTTGGTACAGACAATCTTTAGACCCTGAGACAGAACATAGGCTACTTTTTTTTTTTTTAAAAAAGGGATGAAGGGGTTGAAATAGAGGTTGAAAGTTTGTATGGGATATTAATTTTAAAAGATAAAACCATGAAACTTTATATTAAAGTAGTTGATGAGAAATCATTCGCTTTTGAAGTTTAAATTCCTTTTAACGAATGCTCTGCATCGCCACCGCTGCCGTCGGTCGTAGTCGCGTACATTCGCCGAAGTGTGGCGGCATCTGCGGCAGGCATCGTTGTCGGACGCATGCGATTAGACAAATTTGCGCTATAGAGAATTACATTTTTCGATCCAGTAAAATTATTTTATTGTTTCGTATAACTTTTTAAGTGTTTTTTATTAATTAGGTCCTGTAAATTAATTTTGTTCATTTTGTTCATACTTGATATTTCTTTTAGTTTATAGTTAAAAGTAGGTTAGATAGTTTCCTTTACTTTAAAAAAATCCGATTTGCTTTTATTTCCTTTTTTCCCTAATAGGGTATTTTTAATCTAATAGGTCGTAGTAGGTAATAATATACAATAAAATGCAAACTTAACTTTGCGGTTTGCTCCCGAACCGCAAAATTAAGTTTGTCGTAGGTTATAAATGACCTATGACAAACTTATATTTGCGGTTCGACTTATAAAGATAAACCGAAATAATTATTTTTAATAAGTCGTACTGTATAGATTTTTATTTTAAAGTATTGGTATAGGTAGTATATTTGATATTGTACGTAGTGACCGTAGGTTATTTTATAATACTGTTAGGTAGGATAAGACATTCGTATAGATATTAGTTTATAGGGATTTTGCTTATTTATTGAGTTTAGATTAGTTATTATCAGAAATAGGTTTATTTAGGTAGGTAAGAATTTTATTTTCTGTTATTGAGTTTTTCTACCTACCACACAGATGAAATCGCGGGAGATAGTTTGTTTGTTTGAATTGAATTTTGATATTTAACATTACGCTAAACTCTACGGGCTGTCTCGGACGCACGTGTCGCAATTTCTATTATTTCGAAATTTGAAGTAGTTTCGAAGTAGGTACATGAGTTGTTCCTATTTGTCTGTTTTGATTTGTTTGAATATTATTTTCCTTGAGTTTTTGTCGTATATTTGTTTTGGTCGGTTTGGTAATAGATAGGTAAGTAAGTGCATGAGTTGTACCTACTATTGTTATATTGACATTGTTACCTTTAGCATTTTTTGATCATAAAACGACCTCCACGCGGACGAAGTCGCGGGTAACAGCTAGTATATATATAAGATAAGATACGTTTCTATTTCATTATTTTTATTATTGGTCACACTTTTGTTCACATATTTTATTACACACAATACTTTCGAATTAAAATATATTTTTTTATTTTCTTTGTCATTTTTCGTTACGCTCAGTTAAAACTGGTTTAAGAACAAAACCTTGGTTGAGAAAAAAAATAAATTTCGTTTCAAGCTATATAAATATATAAATATCAACTTTGCAATTTTTGACCAGCGTTTATTTAATTGTAATGTATTTGTTAGTGTAGGGACACAGGGCAACCGGCGCATATGTATTTAAGTGGATACACTGGATACTTAAGTTTAGTCGCCCGGTTCGCCAGTCGCCTTCCCGTATCGCTAGAGATAGGTCGTAGTTAAGATAGAATAATGTAGTCGATAAGTTTATTATATAATTATGTTCCTGGTACCAGTAAATATAAAACATTCAGAATAGTGACCTATCGTTTCTCTCATCTCTTCGACATAATTATATACACAAATGAAGAACCCCCACATTAGTGACCCCGACGTGATAGAATAGTAAAATAGTATATAGAAGATAGAATAGTAAAAAAAAAAAAACTTGGTGACCCTCGACAAAAAACACGCAACTTTCTACACCGTGGCGTTCCTGCTTAATCAAGTGACATCATGGGAGACGACTCGCCCTTCTCGACGCGCGCATCTAGAAGGACTTCTACGACGACCTAGCCAAACTACACTGGAACGCACGGAAAATACAATGAAGATATCATATATATAATCAAAGGAAGATCTACTGCTAAGCGATTTCTCCGACGTGGTCAAGTAAGTGAAGACACGTGGTTGCCATGCATAGCGAAATCAAGTAGCGACCACGGCAGACCACACAATTTTGGGTGATGACCTTTTGGATTTCCGGACGACGAGCACGACGGTTTATTCTAATACGTGGTACATTCGTCGCGTATTTAGACGTATTATATACCCTGCGGTTGCGTTGGCACCAGGATGAGAATGCTTACTACAGGATTTCCGGACTATACGGCATCGTAACAATATATTTAGAGGCGAGTAGGTACAAATACCGCTTCAAGAAGATTAATTGTCAATTACGTCATCAATCAGAGACGTGGACTACTATAACAGGAGCAAATACATCGCTAGCAGACTAGGAGCAACATACGGAATTTGCATCTTCGTACGTATCGCCGACTCATGAAGCGCCTTACGAAGAGCAACGTCAAGAAAACGTATCAAGTGTTTGTGATAAATAACGGTATTTCGTTTTACAAGTTAAAGTTTTAAATTCCATGGCTATTTTTAGATGCAAAGTCTCAAATCACGTCGATAACTCATGTGTTAATTTTTATGTGAACAACGCTTTCGTTGAGTAGCAGTTTGTTTGGCTCTCACAAAGCACTTGAGATTGTGACCCTTTTTTTATAAGCATCAGTACTAGGAACCACTTGTAATGTATCCCTTAGTTTATTGGAATCGTAGAATGATTATTGTTTGTGTTAACGTTATGAAATTTTTGTTTCAAAGTTGTATATAGATTATACCTTTTCAAATTATTTTTGTGTAAAGGGGGAAATGGTGTAGGGACACAGGGCAACCGGCGCATATGTATTTAAGTGGATACACTGGATACTTAAGTTAAGTCGCCCGGTTCGCCAGTCGCCTTCCCGTATCGCTAGAGATAGGTCGTAGTTAAGATAGAATAATGTAGTCGATAAGTTTATTATATAATATGTTCCTGGTACCAGTAAATATAAAACATTCAGAATAGTGACCTATCGTTTCTCTCATCTCTTCAACATAATTATATACACAAATGAAGAACCCCCACAGTTAGCATAAAATGTGGTATTACAAGTATTTACAAGGCAGCACATAGTATAATTAATACCTAATGTTCAGTGACACATTATGTCATTTGGAAATAGCATGCAATACTTAATAGTTGAATAATTAACTTGAATAGTTAAATATAAAAATATAAATATTAGATATACTACGATATTAATCATAACAATTGTATCAGCTGTTCTAAAATCTCACCAAAGCAATAGGTTTAAAGGAAGTTTAGAGAAACACAAATAATATTGTATATGTATCTCTATCTAGTTACAGTAGCGTAAAGGCCGTCACTATTTTTTTAATTTTTTAAAACACTAATCTAAGGTTTTTTTTTTAATTTTATCTATCATAACTTACCCTTACTCGATTATAGCTTGACGTCATAAACCGAGACACCCTGTATAATAAGGTTCCGATGTCACCTTTTGGTTAAGTTAGACAATTATTAACCTGTGATGGAAGTCCAAAGCACTTAGAATTAACCGTCAAAAATATTACAATTGTGTTATGTTGGGGTTCTGTAACTTGTGGTATTTGTGGTCTGTCCGACAAAGTGACTCGACAGTAACGCTGACAACGATAGGCGCTTACTCATGCAGTTGCATGGGCCATTTTTCGTAAAGCACACATCTGCGCTTGCGCTGGTTTGACAACTGACAGCTACTGGGGTATGACATCTGACAGCTAACGTTTGAAGTCAAACACTTGTTCTTCAAGTTAGCGAAGTAATGTCTCTGCGATGTAAAGTTTGCTATCGTAAATTGCATCTTATGTATTACAAGACAGAACTCACATTATTGAAGCAATTTTTCATTAAACTTGTTATTAATTGTAAACAACTGTCAATTTTGCGTATGTGGGTTTTCCTCATTCTTTTCCTTAACATATCAGAAACTGTAATACATTGCATCAACTAAAAATAGTTTTAAATTTTCAATACGGTATAATGACAATAATAGTACCAGACCATAAGTGAAATCAACTAATTTACTCAGAATGCCCAATTTCAAATGAATCTCGTTATCATCTAGTAATTAAGACGTAGGTTCACCTTCGAGCTCTGTGCGTGCTATGAGTCGTCCAGTGAGTAGTGACGTGTCGTGAATGCCATAAAGCAAAAGCAGTAGACCCTGTAGTTGAGTGAGTAAGTGGAGCAGCATGCGCGTGCGCCGCTGGTGGTGGTGCGCGCTGCTGGCGTGGCTGGGGCCCTGGGGATCGCGCGCCGACACCCCGCGCCCCCGCTGCCCCTCTGCCGAAGGCGCGCGCTGCCAAGACACGGGAAGCAGACTGGATGAGTACAATTTTAATGTAGACGGTGAGCATACACTGTTAATCCTCTCTTATTTGCATTATACTGCTAGTAAGTTAAGTATACCACCAACCTGGCAAACATAGTGCAATTACCTCTATATGGCAGCTAGATAAAGGTGAGATAGTGGTGGTGCCGCCTTCAAGCTTGTTGATAACAGCACCATCTCCATCTAATTAGTGTTGTACATATGTCAATAAAAGTAAAGTAGTAGTTTAGGAAAGTTAGCTTGAAAGCTAATCAGTTTTAGCTTATTGATATTTGGAATGTCAATCATAAGTAATGAATACATATTTATTTTAAACATTGATGAAATTAAGTAGTTGTAATACAAAACTCTGCATCTGGATATATATAAATTAATTTAAACTTACCCAAATGCAAATTCTTGGATTTGACAAACTATTCAGAACACAATGGAGAACTAAAATGCAAAATGGTTTCCTTACAATATTTTCCTTCCTCTTTAAGCATTAACATGAAATTGTTTTGAGAATAGATACTTTAATTTAATTTAATTTTATTTGGAAAACTTACAGCTATACAGATTAAAAGATAATGTGGTATTGATTTCATGAAATGCCTAACTTTCTTCATCAGTACCACATTTTACATACATTACATTTTGATTGGACATACAGCTTCCAACAATGTACAAGATTATAGAGAAGGTATAAAATGGAACTAAAACTAATAGTAAAAAAATTGTATTGCCTTACGTCAAACAAGTGAACACCACAATAATTAAGATAAAGTAAGGTGAGTTGGTGCTTGTAGAAACTGCATACTAGGTATCACATTAGACTTCAAGCTTCAGTGGGGTCTGCATATTGATACATTGTCTTATAGACTCAGCTGTGCAGCATTTGCAGTCAAGAAAATGTCATGTTGATACAGCTAGACTAGTTTACCATAGATACTTCCATAGTGTCATGTCATATTATGGTGTTCTTCTTTGGGGTTGTGCCACAGATATTCAAACTTGTACTGCAGAAGAGGGCTATTCAAGCAATTTATAATTTACCCTCTAGACATTCACTAAAGGAAAAAAATTATGCAATCGGTACCTTGACAGTGGTGAGCCAATATTATGAAAATCTGATTTATGTACATAAGAATATTTTAGAATTAAGTAAAAAAAGTGATATACCTAATTTAAATACAAGATACAAACATAAATTAGTTTTACCTACCACTAGGCAGCTAAATAAAAAAGTCATTAAGAGGTCAATGTGTGCGATTCTATAATAAAATCCCAAGCAATATTCAGAAAATTCAAAGCTTTGTTTTAAAGGAAACGAAAACTGTGTTTTAAAGGAATATTATGCCATCAAAGATTATATGGAAGATAAAAATTCTTGGGATTAGGTTACCATTTCGTACAGGCCGCTATGTGCACTACTGTGAATCTAAGATTCACGTTTTTAGTTAAGTTTTGTTTTCTCTTACTCAGACATTTTATGTGTACACTTTGTATGTCGATTTCAAATACTATGTTATAATAGTTTACGAAATAAAAGCAAGAAACAAACCAACAAATAATAAGTTCTCAGTATGTAATTTCTCTTTCCAACTATCAGAACTTGAATCCCCAAAACTGACAATACTGAGATACAAAAAAGAATTATCCCTGTACGGGGAAGATACATCCAAATGATAAGTCATAAGATAAAAGTTACAAGAAATGTATTTTAAGTCAGATAGAAATAACTTAAAACTAATGCTAATTCACCTGAACGCGGCGAAAGGAACGGTTTGATGTTGCCCGAACCGATTGATTGCAACTACTGATTATTGTGTTGAATGTACGTATTTTGTTTACTTCGCTGCGCGTTGATATCAGCATAAAACTAAAACTATTGCGATGTACGGTTTTGCTCGTACATGTTCCCCCAGGAAAAGGGTGTAAAGATATATCAAATGTAATTTTTTGTTTGGTTTCTTGACGCAACAGCGAGCCCAACAGAACGGTATTTTCTTAACAAATGATTATAAAACATTATTTAAACAAGTCTTAGCCATGTGGCAGGCGGGTTAGTTTAAGGGTTCAATGGTTTCCCCCTATTAGATAGGTTTTATAAAAAGAGGTTGCTTAGACAGTTTTAGATTTAGAGATTCGTTTTCGAGATAATTTACTTTCAAGAGCAATTTTCTGTTCGAGTAGGGCGTCCCCCCCTCTTAAAGCTAAGCTAAGCTAAGTATATTATTATGTAATTAGGTAATAGGGGTCTAAAGTGTAAAATGCAGTTTACTTATAATATTTTTTACTAAATTTAAAACCTTTAAAAATAATTACTTGTATGAAGTTCTTAATGTTCAATATAGATATTAAACCTGTTTGAATTGCATAATAATGTTGTAACAACTGTCTAGGGACCCCTTTTGCACCAGTCACGCTTATGGCCTGTTATTTAACAACTCCTTACTCGCCGTTCCCTGCCCCTGTTTTGGCTTCTGTTGTCAAAGTTTTTGTCAAGTACCTGTAGATTATGAAAGGGTAACTCAGATCACTACTTATTTTCATTTCAATTTATTTTTTTATTATCAAATAATAAATAAATAAAATAAAATAAAAATAGCCTTTATTTCCTCTGACCATACACTGAATATACAATTAAAAATGAGATATAACTATATTTAAAAATCTTATTACCTAAACTTATCTAAACATACAGTCTGTCTATAAAGTCGTGACATTAATGTTTGAGGAACTAACATTAATCATGTGTCTGGCAACACCAAACATAAGTAAATCAGCTGTCATCGAGTTTGAGTTGTGGAACAGTTTTCCTTTTGTATTTTTATTGTTTTGGTTAAACTGCAATTAATTAACACGTAACTACGCAGAAAGGATTAAAAATGAATAAAGTAAATCGGAGTGGCACGCGGGAAGTGATTTTTAAAGTTTTCCAGCGATGTTTCGCGGAGTACCAAGCTGGACGAATTTTGTGCGATTTGGATGATATTTATGGGCGGACAGCATCTATGACGAGTATGTAATCGTGTTATAGTTTGTTTTTAATCTGCCCGAAGTTACAAATTTACTGAATTTACGATTTGGAGACCAAAAAAGGCATTGTTTACATTGCACATTTTTAGGTTACATTGACATTGTGAGTAGGTCATATTATAGTATGACCATAATTTTTGATACATTATGATGGTACAACTATCACTGTGATTTGAATCCCATTGAGCTCATTTGGGCTAACCTAAAACAAAAAGTAGCAGCACAAAATGTTGGGTCACGCGATGTGAAGCAACTTGCTGAAGACGCCTTCAACAGCATTACACCTGAAACATGGAAAACTGCTGCCATCACGTGGAGACGTCTGAAAAAGAGTACTACGAGCGAGGACGTCATCTGTATCGAGACATAGACGAGTTGATTATTCGCTTAGGCGATGATAGCAGCAGTTGTGACAGCAGCTGTAAAGATGACAGCGCTGCTGATGAAAGTGGCAACGTAACGTTGCTTGATTTTGAATATTTGGAATCCGATGATGAGTGAGAGTGATCAATTATAGTTTTTTTTTTAACTATGTGTAATAATTTTATTCTGGTTCAATTAAAAATGCTTATATAATAAAACTTTATAAAGACCTTACCTTATTTACCGTTTAAACCTACTGTAAATAAAAACAGTTACAAAATATGACTGTATAATGTGTCTTATTTATTTACTCGTTACTTGAACAAACTGCTAGTATCAAAATCATTTTAGTCACACTATATAGGGTTGCTACATGCATGTCAGCAGCGCCATCATTTAATGTCACGACTTTATAGACAGACTGTACTTTTAATGCAGCTAAATCTTCCTAAACATTTTATTTTCTTAGAATTTACTTTTTTGTATCAGCTACCAGGTCAGGCTGTCCTGCGACATAGGCCTCCTCAAGTGCCCTCCAAAATATTATCAAATACATGATGCATAATGTTACTCAGTTGGTGTTGTAATTAAATAATATTTCCATGCTTCTTTTCTCTTTCTTACAGGAGAAAGTCTCACAATTCTATTTGCTGACAGCCAACACTTCTCAGTGAAGTGTTCGGGGAATGTGACGCTTGAAAATACTGCCCTGCCGCGCTTTCAGAGCGAAGTGCGCGTGGGTAAGGCGCACTTAAAGGATTGCCCGGCGCCCGCGCGGTCTTTCCTCAATGTCATGCGCGCCTTCAACGTCACGATTCTTGGCAGACTCAACATCAACAACTCCACCGAGCTGTCGAAACTCCACTTCGCTCAGCTGCCTTACGGTGGGCTAGATTTGTCACACCTGACCCTGGCGCCGAACGCATTCGACGCGGTGGCGGCCGGCGCCATGAGCAGCCTCCGCTTCGACACGGTGAGCTCCGTGCCCATCGAGCGCCTGCCCGCCTCGCTCAAGAAGCTGTACCTGATCCGCACAGGCATCACAAACGTGACGCGTGCCTCCCTTGCGCGCCTGCCCAATCTCATCATGCTCGCGGTGCGCGACGACACCGTCAATATCAGCGTCGAAGCACCGGCTTCGGTAGAAGACCTAATACTGGAATCAGGCGCTGTGATGCTGGATCCGGCGCTGCCTGATACCCTCAAGTCAATCAGTATCACCGGTTGGGCTGAGATTTCGCCGAAACCGTGGCAGACGTGCAAAAACCTCGTGTCACTCGATATTAGGGATTCTGCGACTAAAATATTGCCGGAAAAGTGGTTACAAAACTGCCGCAACTTCAGTAGTCTGTCGCTAGCCGCCACGAAAACGACGTTGACGCAGTGTGTGCTGCAAGGGGCAACCGCACTTAAAAAATTGACACTGCAGAGCTGCCACTTGACGGCGTTGCCGAAGGGACTGCTGGACGACGCCAGTCTTCTCACGGATCTTGACTTGTCAGACAACCAGCTTGTCGAACTGCCGAAGTGAGTAATTATTAGTTTTTTACTACCATGCAGTCCAATAGCAGCGATAGCCGAGTGGAAGACCGTAAGAATGCTAAATTTAAGGTATTGCTTACGAACCCACGGCATAATAAGTACCTCTTTCAATAAATCGTTAAGATAAGTCTTTTTGAAAATATATGTGTATTTATCGATCCACACTTGGCCAGCGCAGTAGACTTGGGCCTAACCCTAAGGCCAAGATTCATGAATGTACTAGCTGATCCGACAAACGTTGTCCTGACTTACCTCTTTGACTATATTTGCAGCACGCATTCTGTCAATGTTATTTCAAACCCCATAAGGTTATATTAGAAAAAATAAAGAGTATTACTTATTTATTTCAAAAACACTAAAGAAATATTATAATGTTACATGAAAGATAAGGAAAATAAATTGAAAATATAATATACATAGGTAAAATAAAAAGGCAAATATTTACATTAAGTTAGGCGTCATAGTATTCCTCCGCATCGATCTCGGTTGTGGGGACCGTATTCAGAAGGCTGACAGCATTGTTACGTTGTATGACAATGCTAATTTTTTGTGCTAAGTAAAAGCCAGCCTTCTGGTCACGGGAAGCGTCGATTAATCGTTTGGAAAGATCTTTATATATTAAGCGGGCACTCGGAAAAATATAAAAAATAATATGTTGGTATTCTAAAATTTTAAAATGTTTCGTTCATTTTTTAAATGTTTTCATCATAATATGAAGATTCTTTTGCGTTAACAGAAACAAAAACCTCTCATGACTGCCCGCCGGCTTTGAACATTGTGCGCGCAGTATGCGATCATTATTTTGCTGTGAAGTTACTTTAAAACTGCCATATTTTCTAAGATATTCATTTAAATCGATTTATGTAAAAGGCAATTTCGTTTAAAATTTAATACTTGTAATGAATAACGTATTTATTTGAATAAAGATTAATGTCATGTTAGAACAAATTTGGTAAGCATAAAAAAGGTTATATTGAGCTAGCCTTTAAAGATGTGCTGTCGCGGATTTTTTTTTGAACTTTTAAAAAGGATCAATTCTGACGTACATGATTTTTGCGAAACTTTAACCGTTAACGCAGCAAAGGCTCTCATGAGGAAAAAAAAACCTGATTTTGAAACATTCTTCATTAGTACTGCGCTACTAATAGTCGCAGCGTGATGACATATAGCTTATAGCCTTCCTCGACCAATGGGCTATCTAACACTAAAATATTTTTTCAAATCGGACTAGTAGTTTCTGAGATTAGCGCGTTCAAGCAAACATACAAACAAACAAACTCTTCAGCTTTATAATATTAGTATAGATTAGTATAGATAGATACAAGGCTACTATTATTTAAACAGTCCTAACTTTAAAAAATAATAAATATAGGATGTCCCAGTTTAGGACGTCAAGCCGAAATCAGATAACAGTTATTTTTTTAGTAGTACAGTTTTTTCTAGTACGATCATTGCAAGCTGGGCTATAAATTAACTTTTAATCGTTGGTTTGCAAAAAGGGACATTTACTAGGGTCTGCCGCAGTGTTTTAAATTTATTTCAACGTGTTTTAGCGGTTTGTTCACGCGGACGCATAAACTCACGATGCTGAATCTGTCCATCAATGATCTGTCGCCGTCGACGTTCGCCATCGTGGCGGCGGCCAAGGGCCTTCAGAAGCTGTACCTCAGCCACAACCCGCGCCTCGGCGACGCCTGCCGCCTCGACCCCGACACCATTAACGGTGAGTCACTTCTGCTCTGCTATCTACTACGTCTAATTGATTATTTTATACTAAGAAACAGTTGAAAAAGATATCCCCATATCTTTTCCAACTGTTTCTTAGTATAATTTGCTAAGCATAGCTAAATGCTATAAAAATAATCAATTAGAAGTTGAAATAACGTACGCGTTCATTCTTTACAACATTTGTGCTGAATGTAACTTCGCCATGTTGGTTTGTATCCTACTTAAGATAGGAACAAATGGATAAACGTGACGTCACGAAATGACGTATCATACAGTTGAAAAATTTAGGGTTCTGGTAAGAGGCGACCGTAGCTGGATGGCTAAAGCGGCTGCCCAGTTGCAGTAAGGTCGCAGGTTCAAATCCTGCCGGTCCCATGTTTTTTTAACTGTTTCTTAGTATATATACTACGTGTTCCTTGCGAGATACGAGTCTGTCCTGTCTAGCCTGCGAGTTGCATTCTTTTTTACTGACTGTTGTTAACTCAATAAGCAGGTATCCAATTTACCATTGTAGGGTTTCGAAATTCTTGTCATGTTACTAGCGATGTGAAGTTGTTCTTAACTTTCTGACATTGCGATTGTATCATAGGTTTTTCACTGCTGCGGGACCTTTCGTACTTGACGGAACTGCACCTTCGCAACACCAGCGCCACCGTCATCTGCCTCGACTTCCGCGACGGGCTGGCGCAGCTGCGGGTGCTCAACCTCAGCGACAACCGCTTCAACTACATCGGGGTAACGTAACGCTCAACGCTAATACTTTATCTATATGAATATGGTAATATTCTACCCTAAGGCATGCAGTACAGATCATACTTAAATCTATAAGTATTATAGGTACTTATTACACTTTTTAGATACATTTGTTTAGAATCTATTTATCACCATTATGATGTCGGGTCACGAAGACCTCTATATGATTGACAATTTTCACTTAGCAGCATGTTTTGGTAGAATTGATTCTAATAGGGGAGGATCTTGCATTTTTATTAAAAAAGGACATCTATGGAAAAATATACCCAAAATTACATCTATGTCAGTGTCCTCTAGTTTCGAATGTTGTGCTGTGGAGCTTATTGACTATAAAATTATAATGGGCTATTTGACAATCCGAAAAATAAAGTATCAATTACTGTAATCAGTATAGATTATATGTTTAAAAATGGTTATTTATTAACGTAAGCTGAAAATATTATTTAATATGTTTTATATTCCGTAAATAAAAATGCATATTTATGAACGATTGTCACGTGACACAAAACGCTCCTGATTGGTCGGGTTTATGACGACGTCATATGCCTGTGTAAACATCGTTTGCCTACACAAGAGCTAAGTTGATATAGTAAGATTTTCCTGGATTTCCTTTATTAGCCAATGTTTTTGTGTGATTACTAAATTCTGTCAAGTACTTTTACCATGGACAACGACTTTGTAAAAGCAGACAGCAGAAACCTACCCTAAGTCGACGCAATCATGGTCGGATTATTCTTCAAAAATAATGCCGATTTTATTTCTACGGAGGTAAAAAATGTGAAAACAGCAAAGTAAGTTAAATTACACTTTAGTTGTAACTTATATTATATCATAAAAAAGTGAAATAATGATGAACTTCCACAGCAAACAAGAACTTTTATAGGTTATGTTATAAACGATACATGTTAGTTAGCACTTACAAATAGTTTAGCCGGAGTTTTTATCGACGTATTAGTACATATTGGAACTGCACACCATTTATAACTCATTTTGTTACTTAAATCTGTGTTATAATCTCATCCAATCGCACTTTCGTTTTTATTTTGCAACAAAACAAATGTATGTACCTACAACTGACAGATCACAATATTTACACAGGCATGTGACGGCACCGAGCCCATTGCACCGCCATATTGTCAAAGTTCCGTTTTGGTGCGCTGTTTTTTTATTGAATTTTGAATTTGATATTTTTCAGCAAATATGTACCAGAATCAAAAAATACAACTTTTACTGGGTTCCTTAATCGCTACAAAATAAATTCCTCTAGCAAACAACCTTAGTGTATTCTTGGCAAGTTTTGATATGACATTAAGCTACATAAATAAAACCTACAATAAATATAGCATCCTAGTAGCAGGTGATTTTAATATAAACATTCTAAAACAAAATAAAATAACATTAGAATTTGAATGTTTACTACTAAACTATAATCTCAAATTATAGTTCAGAGAACCTACCAGGCAAATTAGCCAAACATGTATTGATAACTTTGCTCATAGCCTTACTTATAAATGTAAATCAAGTATATTAGAATTGGCATTATCAGATCACACTGCCCAAGTAATATGATATCCTGTTAAAAAAGTATGCTTGATTAAGCAATGGAGAATTAAACGTAGAGACTATAGCTTAGAAAACATAGAAAAAAATAATAATTGCATTGAAAACTTATCTTTTGCTGAAATATACTCTACTGAAGACCCAAATTTAGCCTACAATATATTCCATGAGCAATTTTTATTGTTTTATAACCTTTGCTTTCCATTTAAATTTATCACTATTCATGCCCATAAATAAGGAGCGAAGCACATGGCGTACCATCGTCTTTGCCTACCTCCGTGGGATAAAGGCGTGATTTTATATATGTATTATGTATGTTTATTTATGTTTCAAGAATTTTGAACGAAATATTCTGAGTAACTGCATCTGACATTTCGGACCCCTATTCCTCTTGAACTAATGAAGTGAACTTATCCGCTATAGTTTTCCTTTAAAGTTCATTACATGTACTACCGACACAATTTTTTTCAGATTTTAGGATCCAGTAGTTTAGCTTTTAGAGGGGGGGGGGACGCTCTACTCGAACAAAAATTTGCTCTTTAAAGTTAATTATCTCGCAAACGGATTCCTAAATCAAAAAACTGTCTTAGCAACCCCTAAACGTTTTTAAAAGTCCTATCTAACGATACCCCACACTATGGGTTAGGCGACAAAAAAAAAAAACATCCCTACTATACATGTAGGGAAGCTACCTGAAAAAAAAATATTTTTCCAAGTTTTACTCTACGACTTTCTTTGTTTAGTTAACATACATGTTTATGCAAAATTTCAGTTTTCTAGCACCAACGGTTTCGTCGCTAAGCCGTGGACAGACAGACAGACATGGCGAAACTATAAGGGTTCCTTGTAGGTACTACGGAACCCTAAAAAACAAAAATGGGGTTCCCGCGGAGTAAAGGCATGTAGCATAATGAAATGAAAGCTTTTATGGTATTACCGAAAGAATCCTAACAAATCTTAAAAAAAAATAAACTCCAGCAATATTCGAAATTGTTTAAAAAAATAACAAAACTATCGCAGCTAAGCACCAAATTCTCGTTCCATTAACACATCAAACAATACAGTCAAAACTGCATGGACGATAATAAATAGTGCTAAGTTAAATACTCCAAGAGAATCTATAAGTAGTATTAAAGTACATGACAGAACCTTGACTGACCCTAGCAAAATTTGTAATGTTTTCAATAATCATTTTATAGATAAAATAGCCCCGAATATTGCAACTAATAGATTACAATATTCTGCATATGTATCCTCATGACAAAAGTCTATGTTCATGAAACCATGTTCGCCACTTGGTATATTGCACATCATAATAAACTTAAAGAATACAAACACTGTAGGGTAATGCACCATCTTTTAAAATGAAAAATATAACAATATAAAAGTACATAAAAAAATCACATAAGAAGAGCAATTCATTTCCAAATACTATTATCATTTATGTAGTCTGAAATACTATAGTAAGCTTTTTGACATAATTTAATTTTAACATATTTTTTAAATTTACCTATCGATAATTCTATTGCGTCTAAAGGAAGTTTATTGTAAAAGCGTATACATTGACCTGGAAACGAGTTAGAGATTTTATGGAGCCTAGTAGTGGGCACAGCGAGTTTGTTTTTGTTCCTTAGATTTAATTTATAGAGATCACTATTTTTCTTAAATTTCGTTTTGTTTTTGTGAACGTACATAAAATTTTCGTATATGTATTGAGAATGTAACGTCATAATATGTATTTCTTTAAATTTATTTCTTAGTGTCTCATTGGGACTCATCATATAGATAGCTCGAATAGCTCGTTTCTGGAGCACAAATATTGAATCTATATCCGCGGCACTACCCCAAAGCAATAAACCATATGACATTATACTGTGAAAATAGCTAAAATAAACTAAACGCGCAGTGTCAACATCGGTCAGTTGACGAATTGTTTTTACGGCGTAAGCTGCTGAGCTGAGTCTACCAGACAACGTTTCTATATGTGGGCCCCATTGTAATTTAGAGTCTAATGTTATACCAAGAAAGACAACCTTATTGACCATTTTCAATTCCTCATTGTCCATCACCACACTAGTTTTGACTTGCTTAACATTTTTTGTACAAAATCTAATATATTTTGTTTTACTACCATTTAGAAGCAAGTTATTAGCACTAAACCAGTTCACTATCTTTGATAAAGCATTGTTTACATCGTCAATTACTGATTGTTGTCTTTTTACCTTAAAAACTAAAGAAGTGTCATCCGCAAACAATACTATCTCATGATTATCCTTACCAAGATGAGGTAAATCATTAATATACAAGAGAAACAGGAAAGGCCCTAAAATAGAGCCTTGTGGCACCCCCATTGCTACAGCTGATCCATGCGAACGCTTTCCATTGACATCTACTCTCTGAATCCTATCGCTTAGATATGAAGTAAGAAGATGCAGAGCGAGCCTCTTATACCGTAGTGGTGTAACTTCTTGACTAGAGTTTCATGCTGCACACAATCAAAAGCCTTAGATAAGTCACAAAACACCCCATAGGCAACCCGCGACTCTTCCCAAGCCTCAAATATGCATTCCAGTATTTTTACCCAAGCATCACATGTTGACCGTCCGCGAGTGAAACCGAATTGTTTAGTGTGCAACAGATTGTTTTCATTAAAATATTTAAGTAACTGCGCGAGAATTAATTTTTCAAAAATTTTACTAAACGTAGGTAGCACCGATATTGGTCTGAAGTTTGTGAGGTCTAATGTACGACCTGATTTAAACAAAGGAATGACTTTACTTAATTTCATTAAGTCAGGAAACACACCACAATTAATACATCTATTAAATATCACGATTAAATCAGGTGCAATAATGTCAATCAACGAATTTATAATATGTACAGAAATGCCCCATAGATCAGCCGTTTTCTTAATATTAAATGATTTAAACGCGACTTTAAAATCAGACAAATTAACATGGTGAAAATCTAAATTATTGTAAAACTCAGGCACATTATCTTTAAGTAACGACTCGGCAACGGAGGAGGAAGAGCCTAAAGCACTAGTTAGAGAGACAGTAAAAGCAGTAAAAAATCCTTCAAAAGCACTGGCAACTTATAAATCTGACTTGGTTACTTGACCATTGATACTTAACTTCAAGTCTGAATTTTTTGAACTAACCTTCCCACTCTCTTCATTAATAACCTTCCATGTGGCTTTAATTTTATTACTACTGTTTTTGATTTTAGATTTAATAAATGTAGATTTGGCAATTTTACAAACGCGTTTAAAAATCTTCGAGTATGATTTGACATGTTCTTTAAACTCTTCACTGCTATTAAATTGTCTTTCATAGTATAAAATGTACAATGTTTGCCTACTCTTATGGATACCTGCGGTTGCCCAGTCACCAAAGACAGGACTACTAGTTACAGTAATCTCCTTGGAAGTAAATATTGAGTTAAAATCGCGAAGAAATGAATCAAAAAACGAATTATTATACAGTACATTAGGCTCTATGTCATTATCTAAGAAAGGTAAGTTATTAGCTAGGTTAACTCTCATACGTTCAAAGCGACTAGCTGTACTGGTACAGAAGTAATTTTTTTCCTAACGACATTTTTACTTTTTATTTTAAAACTTATCATTTGCCCAGAATGATCAGAATCTAGTTTATTAATAATACTTCTGTGAGTTGGACTAATATCTGTATAAATATTGTCTATGCATGTAGCCGTGGTGGCACTTATTCTAGTAGGCTCCATAAATAAGTTTATTAAATTATGGGATTTAAAAAGACTCAAAATTTGACATGATGCAGTTGTAATAACTAGAATATTAATATTAAAACCTCCACAGACTAAAATTGTTTTACCCAAATTATTTACTCTGCATAGGGCTTCATCCATGATTTCTAAAAATAAATTAAGGTCTGCGGAGGGAGGTTTATATACGCATATAATAATGAACTGCTCTAATTGTACACAGGAGAGTTCTATGGAACATTCTACAGAGAGGGACACAATATCTTTCCGTTCTTTAAATTTAAGTTTCTTATTAAGTAAAATTAGGGACCCCCCCATGTATTGTGTTGACCCTGCAGAATGAACTACCAACCTGGTGGTTGCTGAAATTAAACATGAGCTGATGCCCCTTAAGCCAATGCTCAGTAAGACACATTATACTAATATTTTCAGATTTAATGAATAATTCCAGTTCTAGTTGCTTACCCAGATTTAAACAACATATATTTTGATGCACCAGGTTTATATTTTCGTTTGTATTGTAATTAGTACATTTTTGTGGGTGTATTGACATATAATTACTATTTGATTCTGCAGCTAAATTGATCAATTGTACATGTAATAAATTAAAGCTAGAGGTTGCTACCTCTGTTGTCTCATGAACTAATTTAAATGATTGCAGATTTCAGAATTAATATGAGAATTAGAAATGTCAATATCATTAATATTAAGAATGTCAGAAGTACCCTCAATAGAGGCTAAGTTATAATTCTTATTAATAGTGTTTGTCCGTCGTCTGCAGTTCGGCGACCTGCAGTTCCGGAAAGAAATAATCGTGATCCTGACCGGCAACAACGTGACGAGCGTCAGGTATTTGCCCGAGAACTACGACACGATCATGAAGAACTGGGACAAGTACTGCGTCAAGGACGCGGCGCACTCGTCGCTGGCGGACGTGCGGCTGTCTGCCACGCTGCACTGCGACTGCAAGGCGGCGTGGCTGGCGCTGACGATGCGCGACTGCCCGCTGCATCTGCGCGCGCTGACCGCCGCCTGCCGCGCCGGCCACGCGCACGCCGGCACGCAGCTGGCGGCCGTGGACCCCGCGGCGCTGCAGTGCGAGCTGGCGGCGGAGGCGTGCGTGGCAGATGACGCGGCGTGCACGTGCAGCGAACGCTGGCGGCCGGAGCAACCCCGCCGCGTACTGCGCGTCAGCTGTCCGTCCGCCAACCTGACGTCGGTGCCGCGCCTGCGCCGCGCTGACGTCGCGTGGGAGCTGCGCCTGGCGCACAACGCCATCGCGGCGCCGGCGCTCCCCGCACTGCCCAACCATCTACTGGTGAGTCACGTTCTAAACCGCTTTTTGTGAAATCTTTTTTCTCAAACTTTTTATCACTGACACATTTTTATGTAGAAAAATAATTAATTGTTTGTGAACCTGAAACAGTAAAAAAATCTATAAAAGCAAAAACTTTAGTCAAAGTGCCCAAAATTCTAAAACAAGGTTTATTTTAAATTTTCACTAAAATGGATATAACTTAATAATATAGATTGTTTTTTTTTTCTTGAGCTCCTTATGGCTGGGCCTTTCTCCAGTTGCCCGATTATCGTTGAGTTTTGGGACAACCTCTATACATTCTTATGACATTAATCCTGAGACCTAGGGTTACTGATGAAGATGGAATCGAATTACTGAGTAATTCCCTACCGGTGGTCCATAGGGGTAAAAGTACTGACTTCAAAGACTTCTTGGACGTCCTGTATAAATTGTCACCCGACTCGATTGCAGGAGCTGGACCTGCGGAGCAACGGTGTGGTGAGCCCAGAAGTGGTGACGTTACTGCTGGCCAAGGACCGCCGCCTGCTGCTCGGCGGCAATCGACTGCGCTGCGAGTGCGACGACTCCATCGCACTCAACGACCTCGTGGCGAACCAAGCGCTCGTCGCCGACTACGCCAACCTCACGTGCGAAGGTGGTGCCAAGCCCGCCCCGCTCCCCGCCTCCGACTGCGTCCCGTCCTCAGCGCCGCGTGTGGCGGGGGCGCTTCTGGCCGCTCTGCTGCCTCTGCTGGTAGCGGGGGCGCTGCTAGCGGCGTGCCTGGTGCGCCCCGCCACCCGCGGCATGCTGAAGGCGCTGCTGCGCGGCGTGGGGCTGTGGCCGCGCGCCCCCGAGCCCGACGACGACCGCCCCTTCGACGTGTTCCTGTCCTTCTCGCACCACGACCACGCCGTGGAGCGCGAGCTGCTGGCGCGCCTGGAGGCCGGCGCGCGCCCCTTCCGCGTGTGCGTGCACTACCGCGACTGGGCGCCCGGCGGCTGGATCCCCGCGCAGATCGCCGCGTCCGTCCGCCGCTCGCGCCGCACGCTGGCGCTGGTGTCCGCCAACTTCCTGACGTCCACGTGGGCGCTGGCGGAGTTCCGCGAGGCGTACGCGGCGGCGCTGCGGGAGGCGGAGCCGCGGCTCGTCGTCGTGTTACTGGATGACCCCGCGCGGCTGCCGCTCGACGCCGAGCTCCGGCATTACCTGGAGTCCAACACGTACGTGCGCTGGGGCGACCTGTGGTTCTGGCGCAAGCTGCTAGCGGCGCTCCCCTCGCCCCGTGGCCGCGCCCCGCCCGCCGCCGCCGCCGCCCCCGCGCTCCCCGCCGGGCCCCCCGTCGCCTCGGCGCAGTCGTCGTCGGCGTTGGAGCCGCTCATGCTGCAGCTGTCGCCGCTGGCGCTGGCGGAGGACGCGCGCGGGAGGGCGGCGGCGGGCGCGGGGGTGTTCGACTCTCCTCCGATAGCGTAACGTATGACGTGCGCTCCTGACAATTAGTGATAGTCCGCATTAAACGTAATACGTACGTAGGCCAGCATTTATTCATTCGTAATTTTAATAACTTTAAAGCAAAATCGAATTTTATACTAATTTAAATTAAGGGAAACTAGTTTTTATCACAATTGTTTTAGTTTTAATGAGGAGCTCGAATAGTACTGACTTATACCCATTCACTTAAGTCGGTCAAACCTTCAGGTCTCGCTTCCCCACACCTTCTAAATATATAGTTGTAAGTAACCAAAAGTTAAGACGATGTTGTTTTAATATTTTACTTTTAAATCGTTAACGGGATTTCGATTCCGTCTTCATCAGTAACCCTAGGTCTCAGGATTAATGTCATAAGAATGTATAGAGGTTGTCCCAAAACTCAACGATAATCGGGCAACTGGAGAAAGGCCCAGCCATAAGGAGCTCAAGAAAAAAAAAATCTGCATGAAACTGTAATCGAAGCATTTTTGGAATTACTATTATTCTAATTTGCATCTAATATGTTTTGAGTAATACAGATACATGCACTGAAAAACGATATGTACAGTTGGTCGCATATGTTCATCGTTAGATGTTACTGTCTTTAACCTGTTATTAAGCCAACGAAGTAATACAACTATCTTGCAACGAAATAAGATTATTTATATTATAGAAAATATATTTAGTAAAGTAGCCTTTTGACTAACATCATATAAAATGTGTAAGAGACTTTAAAGTAAAAAAATGGGCATTTATAGATATAATTGTAAAACGTTATTAATGTAATTTTACTCACTTGTTGTCAAAGTATGTTACTTTTGATATCAGTTCAAATGTTTTAATACCTCTAATAGTGACGGAATAATCAGTGAAACTAACTTTACGACTAATTAAATGTATAGGAGTGATTTCAGTGAAAATGTTATATCTTTAACAGTTACGGAATAATCTCTTGGACACCCTTATCGATTACACCCTGTTAAGAATGCAAAATTATGTACTTAGCTGCAAGTATGTAAAAACCTTAACGGCAGCAAGATGATGATGAAGATATACTACAGGATGTACCAGTTTAGGACGTCAAGCCGAAATCCATGTTCTATATTTGAACTGTAAAAAAAAGAGTAGTCAAGTTGTGCAAGAATCATCAAAATCATGAATCATGATATGAACAAGTCTTACTTTTATGTTAACTGTCATAACTTTCGTTTTACCCGATGTCGGCTTGACGTCCTTTACTGGGACACTGTTTTATAAAGTATCATAAAAAGTTATTCAGTATGAAATATGAATTCAAGTTGAGGGACAGTACATAGCATACATCGTTGTAATAGCATAATTATGTAAATATGTTGTGTATGTACTTATAAAATTAGTGATACCTAATTATTATTAGTAATGTAAGGTATCAAAGTTCAGTGGTAGCTATTCCCCACTGACTTATGTCGACGTTGTTCGGCTCATCTCATTCTCGTGTCATAAACCTAACGCCCCTCGGCAAGGAGTAATTGCTAGTGAAGTATACCAGCATTCCACCTGTTGTCAACATGGCGGAATTCGGGTATACTTTACTATGAATTCATTAAAGCATGGGTAAGTACCTGCTTAGAATAAGGTTCAATACATAAGTAATCAAATTATCATACAATTTTATTTGTAAATTTCTATTAAAAGTTTTATAATTTTGGAAATATTGTCTTATTTATGGGTAAGTTTATCATTCAAAAATAACATTGTATAGAATGTAACGGCGATATCATGAAATATTTTTATCATACAGCACATTCTTTGATTCGATCGATGGTTTGATCTTAGTGTTTAGGTGGTGGTGGCGGCAAGTTTTTCTATATATTTGCTTCGTGTTTAGACGGTAGTAGCAAGTGTTTATATGATGATTGCTTCGTGTTTAGGTGGTAATTGCAAGTGTTTTGATGTTTGCTTCGTGTTGAGTTGGTATTAGCAAGTGTTTCTGTCCTTGTGACGACTGTTCGTACTCCACTGCCTTCCCCGCCAGCCTTTATAAGCTGACTGCGCGTCTAGCTCTGCTCTTTTTGTGCTGATGTGAGTCGATGAATTGAGTACTGCTACGGGGATAGTGAGGAGAGTACTTTTTATTACGGCTAAACTCTGAGACATCAGGGATGGACTCTAGAGACTGCGGTATCGGGTAAAATATGTTGTGACAAGTTCGTTTAAGACTACTATTCAATAATGTCAGGAAGGCGCCATCCAGCATATTGAGAATGCTGGAAAATCTATGAAATTATAAAGTAAACAATCGTAAAATTAAATCTTATTTAATTTAAGCTTTAAATATTAATGGCGGACTTTTAGCCATTTTAATAACATCTTTTATTACACTAAAGTTAGTACTTAGAACTAAAGTTCTTAAACATAGTTACAGAGTATTACTTATAATAAATACCTTCTTGGTACATTTAGTATCTACTTATTCTACAAATTTCTGGAATTATCTTAATATTACGGCAGTTCAACGGTGTTGGGTCTTCAATCTTGGTCCAGAACGGTCCCTGATGGTGGTTCCTCGCCCCGCTATGTCTTGAGTCAGAGCGGGGCGCGAAGCCACTACCTATCTACGCTCTGACCTTATTAATTAACTTTAGTGATTTTATTAATTTAGTAAACTGAAAGCAATAATAATAATCATCTAACCATACGTACAAATTGTACAAAGAAGAAAATGAAAATTGCCGCCACATTATCAACAATATGAAGGCGCAAATTGAAGAGTTGCAGACCCAAGTAAGGAGTCTCACTCAAGAAAATCAAGTAGCTAAAAATGCAACAGCTACTCACATGGAAAGTTAAAAATAAATAAAAATAAAATATATTTATTCAATACCACATGTATATAAATTCTTTACATTAAAAAAAAAACTTATTGCTAAACATACGTTAAGATGTTCCTTAAGTAAAGAATTAGGCAATTTCTAAAAAACTCCTGCACTAGGCTAGGCCTGTCCTGCAGAAGGTTTTTATTTTCTAAATTACATTTTTAACCGCCTGGGTAGGTACGTGGATATAAAAGTAAACACAATGTTCCGATTGTCATATTATTTCTATTCCCACCTCAAACAAGTTACACAAATTATACAAAAGTCACAATACACTATACAGGGTGTATTTTTGAAACGGGGCAGTAAGGGCAAGTACCTTAACCGTTGCAGTTACAGCAAAACGTTCTTAAAAGACCTTTCCTAACTTTTTAGGACATTTTGAACTGCATTCACAGATTTTGTAAAAAACTTACAGTTAGCAAAAAAAATGCAAAAAGTTCAAAATTTTTTTTTTTTATGCCAATCGATTCTATTTCATGTGGGGATCAAAAATTTCTATGGGACCATTTTAGCTTTCAGTACTAGAAAAGACAGAAATCGCCATAAACGTTTCCCATACATTTCGGCAACAGAAACGAATTTCTACGATGGTCTAACATTTTGTTATGGCCTAGAAGTGGGTAGAATTGACTGTAAAGTAAATAAAAAGAATTTTTACTCTCAAATTTCGAATTTGATTCGAAAATCTGTGTGTTATACTTAGTTTCAGCTGAGAAACTTCGTATGAGTTATTAATTTAGGATTTTCGCTATAATGTCTTCTAATCGTGAAAAAATTGACTTATTAGAAGGGTATTTTGTCAATAATCGAAATGCGGGAGCTGCATTAGTGTGGTACCGCAATAAGTATCCGTTGCGGCATGTGCCAACAAGAAAGGTTATTACAAATCTTTTGAAAAACCTGGAATTGCAGGGTTCTTTCAAAATACGCTTCTAATAAGTCAATTTTTTCACGATTAGAAGACATTTTAGCGAAAATCCTTAATTAATAACTCATACGAAGTTTCTCAGCTGAAACTAAGTATAACACACAGATTTTCGAATCAAATTCGAAATTTGAGGGTAAAAATTCTTTTTATTTACTTTACAGTCAATTCTACCCACTTCCAGGCCATAACAAAATGTTAGACCATCGTAGAAATTCGTTTCTGTTGCCGAAATGTATGGGAAAAGTTTTTGGCGATTTCTGTCTTTTCTAGTACTGAAAGCTAAAATGGTCCCATAGAGTTTTTTGATCCCCACATGAAATAGAATCGATTGGCATAAAAAAAAAATTTGAACTTTTTGCATTTTTTTTGCTAACTGTAAGTTTTTTACAAAATCTGTGAATGCAGTTCAAAATATCCCAAAAAGTTAGGGAAGGTCTTTTAAGAACGTTTTGCTGTAACTGCAACGGTTAAGGTACTTGCCCTTACTGCCCCGTTTCAAAAATACACCCTGTATAGAATAACATGGCGGCAGATAAGCCAGCGAGACGCGGAAGAGATCACGACACGTGTTGAGCGCAGCGCGGGCGGCGGCGGCCGTGGGCTTGACGTTCGTCGGTCGCGGTGTCTTCAACGATCATCTTCACCTCAGGGTCCGACAACTGGTTGTCGTGGACGTTGCTGCTGATCCTTTTGGGCATGTCAACTACGGTCATATCCAACTCGCAGTCCTGTTCTTGCGAAAGCTTATACGGCGGGCTGGCGATTGGCTCTTGTTGTGGGCTTACCTTTATTCGGCGCGTAGCGAACTCGGTGGCAGGCCCGTCGCGTCGTGCGCAAACTGTGGCGTGCGGTCGGCGGTGAAGGAGTTGAGTGAGCCTCGCTGCTCTGGAGATGATTTAGTACCTTCATCCGATCGCAGCACCAACTCCGTTGAAGCGGTGCGCATCAAGTCTGCATCCGCCGGCCCCAGAGTATAAGAGTAAACAAAGTTATAAGACATTGTAAGGTTGTCGGAAAAACTCCACTGTCCTCGGGCGACATCTATAATCATGCCAGCCCGAGACAAAAAATCTTCACCTAAAAGTGTTCTCGTATCACTGTTAGGTAACACTAACAGCTGACACGGTATCTCACGTCCCTTTTTTTTTTTTTTTTTTTTTTTTCGAGGGGGGAAATCTTCAACAAGATACCTCGCCGCAAGGAAAAGGGTGCGACGAGGGTATGTGAGGTTGCCGGGACTCCGACGTCTCGCTAAAACCCCCCTCGGTGTGTTCCCGGGGCGACTCTCTCGCCCGGTCTGCCCGCGGTTCGCGACGGCACATGACACTGTGTGCCGTCGCCCGTCTCTGAGTCCGTGTGCTGGCCAGCTAGAGCCCTCTCTCGAACCGGCCACGGACCCAGGAGGTCCCCTGTGCAACAAGGGATACCGCAAAGCCCCTTACGGGGCAGGCAGCGCAGATCTCACGTCCCTGCATTAATATGTTGACTTCGGCTGTCAACATGTCCTTCCATTGTTAAGACCCGTCCGCTAAATGAATACAACGTTTTACCTTATTAAAACTAACCCCGGAATCTACAAGCACTTTATACAGCGGACTCGCAATACTGTGTGTAGCTCCTGTGTCTACGACTGCTACGCCGTAGCGACCCAGGACGTTAATATTCACCATCGGGTGCGATCCGTGTGAACTCACGCTGGCTAACTACAACTTACAACTAAAATCCTTAGTGGTAAAGCTGTTAAGGTAAACGCCGATGACGGTGACTCCTACAAGTCACTTACAAAGTTGCTAAGTGAGAGTGACTATTCATGGCACTCGTATGAAAATAAGCAACAAAGTCCAATAAGGGTAATGGTTAAGAACCTTCATCATACCTGTAAGCCAGAGAGGGTTGTCGATGACTTAAAAACAAAATGCTTCAAAATTGAAGATGCAGCTAACAAATTAAGCTGGAAAACCAAAGAACCTCTGAACATGTTTATGTCAACTTCTGACAAAGAAGAGGACATAAATCGCACACACAACGTGAAGTCTATATTAGGTTGTAAAATTGAAATACACCCTATAAAAGCCTCAGAGCTAGTTCCTCAGTGTAAAAGGTGTCGCTTATGGGCACACCCAAAAATACTGCTCAAAATTAAGAACCCCGATGCGTCAAGTGCACGGGCAAACATCTCAAAGGTCTGTGATAAACTAAATAGATTTGTGTATGTATTGTATAAGCTGCGTAAGACCTCTAATCAAAAAACACTCTTAGCAGCATACTATGGCTATGTGTTCTCAGTACTTAAGTATGGACTGTTGATATGGGGCAATTCTACAGACATCAATAAAGTATTTATTGTGCAAAAAAAAGTGTGTGCGTGCAATGGTTGGAATACGACCCTACGAATCATGTAAGCCGGTTTTTACGCAACTTGAAATATTAACTCTCCCATCGATGTACATACTAGAATTGTGCAATTTTGTTAAACAAAACAAAAAAATATTTCAAAAAGCATCAGACATTTTTCCGAGAAACACGAGAAATCCAGACAGATTGGTTTTAGACACCATGCCAAAAACTACACTGTTTCAAAAGAACTCCATGCGTATTAAACTCCAACGCCATGTGTATTAAAGTGTATAATGCAGTTCCTGACAAAATAAAAACTTTAACCAACCAACGTTTTTCACAAGAACTTCGCAAATGGCTTTTGGAAATGAACTTTTATTCTGTGGCTGATCTTTTTACTACTAAACATAAATAATAATATAATAATGTATGGGTATTTTAAGAGTTGTGTTGTGTTGTTTGTGTAGTTATAATTATAATGTCATTAATTTTAATTTTATTTTAATTTATGTAATTAATATTAGAAAATGAATTTTATAATGTTTTGAACCATTTTAATGTAATTATGATTGTTACTAATTTTAATCATTAATGAAATAATACTAACATTTAATTTTAATTTTAATTTTTATTTTTTGTTTTATGTCATGTCATTTAATATGATAAAGTGTTTATGGCTCTGTAAAAAACTAATTTAAGAACTGAATGTACCACGCTTTAAGACAATAAAATATTCTATTCTATTCTATTCTATTCTATTCTCACTCGTGAATGCATAAAATCTGCTTAAGTGAAACCTAAATGTGTGCATTGTGGTCAACCGCATCCCGCTAACTATAGAGGATGTTTGGTAGCTAAGGAAATGCAAAACATCAAGCTTAAGAGCATGAAATCAGGTAAACATGTTCCAAAGCAGCAAGTTGTGAATTCTTATAAAAAATCACATCTTACTATTGTCCCCGGGCAGACTTATGCACAAATGACTGCAAAAAGTTTACCAAATGCAACACAGAACAAAGCGTCTCAACCCAGTGACAACGTGGAAGGAAAACTGGATGAACTCCTAAAATTGATTGATGACTTCTTTTGATGGCCGTCTAAAGAAATTAGGAAACAGTGCCATAAATACTGTGTCTAAAATTTTTCAGCAAAAATGAAGAACTAATTAAAAATAATAACATGCCATGCCAATGGACTACTTAAACATCAACAAGAATTACAAGTAGTTCTTAATATAGAAAAAATGATGTGTGCTTAGTGTCGGAAACTCACTTTACCAAGCAGTCCTATATCAATATGCAGGGATACAAGGTATACCATGCACTACACCGCGACAACTGTGCAAGAGGTGGGAGTGCAGTTATAAACAAGGAGAATCTCGCTCACTACGTAGAATACAAACACGAGGAAAGTGAAATACAAGCAGTATCAATATGCGTGTGTCAGAAATAAGGATGTATATATAGGTATATAATAATATTGTTCAACTATATCATGTTACTTCAAAAATAGTAAAGATAGCTTGTAAGTTATTAAGGGTTTTAACATTAAATAACAAACATTATTTTTAAATGTAAATAAACTTTAATCAAATAAAACATATAATATAATATAAACTTTATAATATAATTCTTTAGGCACATGGTTACGCTAATCATAAATCTATTTACAGAAAAACTATTTAATAGTTACCATACATAATTACCATACTTTATATTCAGTAAATAATTATTACAGTAGGTACATAAATGATATACAGAAACCAGACATATGTATATTATACTTATCTCGAGTATTACAGTAGAACGATGAGTTGTGAACTGTCCCGTGGTCGCCGAGCAAATGATGCCGGTCGCCGTGCGGCAACCGTTTATATGTATAAGAATACCCCCACTAATCGGCAATCATCCGATGTCATTTGAATTACTCGTTTTATTGTAAAACAATGTTTAAAAATCAAAGTATACTTTAAGAACATTTTAAATAATGTAAAATGCTTGTATTTAATTAATAACTATATAATTTATTATATTACTTAATTAATATTATGGCAAATCATATAATAATATTTTAACACGTGCAAGGCTATCGATATTCTGTCACCATAGCAGCTTTGTACTCACCTCCGAGACACAACATCAATGCCATGTGCTTCTTCATATTATGTGCATTTCAGCGAAGTTTGAAGTAGATAAAGCCGTCAATAACCGGCGTCTATGTAATTTGAAATCAAAATCAACAAAAAAAATTTTTTACCAATTCCTCCCAGCGAACCCTACCGAGGTGATATACCCAAGCCATTGAAGGGTGGGTGGGCGGGCGAATTTTTGACTTTTTATCTAACGGATTTTAACAAATGGGGTGTCGGGAGAAAGAGCTTGACGCGCCCTCTCCAGGAAAACAAAAATTTTGAAAATAGGTTAAAGGGTTGCCAAAATATAAACAAAACAAGAAAAATTTTGTACAAAAACGTGTTTCCTTCTAAAAAAAAAATACCTAACCTAACCTAACAATAGGTTAGGTTAGGTTAGGTTTTTTTTTTTGTTATTTGTAGGGCTTTTTAAAGGTGTAGGGTTGCCAAAATATAAACAAAACAAGAAAAATTTTGTACAAAAACGTGTTTCCTTCTAAAAAAAAAAATACCTAACCTAACCTAACAATAGGTTAGGTTAGGTTAGGTTTTTTTTTTTTTGTTATTTGTAGGGCTTTTTAAAGGTGTAGGGTTGCCAAAATATAAACAAAACAAGAAAAATTTTGTACAAAAACGTGTTTCCTTCTAAAAAAAAAAATACCTAACCTAACCTAACAATAGGTTAGGTTAGGTTAGGTTTTTTTGTTATTTGTTATTTGTAGGGCTTTTTAAAGGTGTAGGGTTGCCAAAATATAAACAAAACAAGAAAAATTTTGTACAAAAACGTGTTTCCTTCTAAAAAAAAAATACCTAACCTAACCTAACAATAGGTTAGGTTAGGTTAGGTTTTTTTTTTTGTTATTTGTAGGGCTTTTTAAAGGTGTAGGGTTGCCAAAATATAAACAAAACAAGAAAAATTTTGTACAAAAACGTGTTTCCTTCTAAAAAAAAAAATACCTAACCTAACCTAACAATAGGTTAGGTTAGGTTAGGTTTTTTTTTTTTTTGTTATTTGTAGGGCTTTTTAAAGGTGTAGGGTTGCCAAAATATAAACAAAACAAGAAAAATTTTGTACAAAAACGTGTTTCCTTCTAAAAAAAAAAAATACCTAACCTAACCTAACAATAGGTTAGGTTAGGTTAGGTTTTTTTGTTATTTGTTATTTGTAGGGCTTTTTAAAGGTGTAGGGTTGCCAAAATATAAACAAAACAAGAAAAATTTTGTACAAAAACGTGTTTCCTTCTAAAAAAAAAATACCTAACCTAACCTAACAATAGGTTAGGTTAGGTTAGGTTTTTTTTTTTTGTTATTTGTAGGGCTTTTTAAAGGTGTAGGGTTGCCAAAATATAAACAAAACAAGAAAAATTTTGTACAAAAACGTGTTTCCTTCTAAAAAAAAAAATACCTAACCTAACCTAACAATAGGTTAGGTTAGGTTAGGTTTTTTTGTTATTTGTTATTTGTAGGGCTTTTTAAAGGTGTAGGGTTGCCAAAATATAAACAAAACAAGAAAAATTTTGTACAAAAACGTGTTTCCTTCTAAAAAAAAAATACCTAACCTAACCTAACAATAGGTTAGGTTAGGTTAGGTTTTTTTTTTTGTTATTTGTAGGGCTTTTTAAAGGTGTAGGGTTGCCAAAATATAAACAAAACAAGAAAAATTTTGTACAAAAACGTGTTTCCTTCTAAAAAAAAAAATACCTAACCTAACCTAACAATAGGTTAGGTTAGGTTAGGTTTTTTTTTTTTTGTTATTTGTAGGGCTTTTTAAAGGTGTAGGGTTAGGTTAGGTTAGGTTAGGTTAGGTTAGGTTAGGTTAGGTTAGGTTCCCCACCAACGGGTCCCGCGTTGTCGTCGCGGTGGGGCTTAGTACCCGTGGTGCCTCCACACCACGGCGAAGCCAAGTGGACCCCAGAGGGGGGCTGCTCTTCGGGCTTTGGGCAGCGAAGCCCTTGTGGAGCAGCCCATGTTGCAGGGCCCTTATGGGGGGGCTCTGCAACAGGAGGGCCTGCGGTGTTGGCGTGAGTCGGCACTGCGGCCGAGGAGTTGCGGGGCCGCGGCAGGAGAGGACTGTCGGTGTTTCGTTGCCGCTTTCCCTACCTTCCGCGGTCCCGGCGGGGCCGCAGCCGTTAGTACTGCGGCGTGGTGGGCGGTGGGACGAACATCTGTCTCACCGCGGAGGGCCAGGCCGTCAGATACGAAAGTGTCTGACGGCTTTGCACGCGGTCCTCGGTGCCGGTCCCCCCACATTTTGGGGGCCATGAGGGGCCTGCCTAGGCGGGCAAGGCCGGGCTGCGGTGTTGGCGCAAGCTGGCACTGTGGCCCGGTGGTTTACGGGGCCGCGGCGGGAGAGGACTGTTGGTGTTTCGTTGCCACTTTCCCTACCTTCCGCGGTCCCGGCGGGGCCGCAGCCGTTGAACTGCGGCGTGGTGGGCGGCGGGACCGACCACCTGTCTCGCCGCGAGAGGACCAGGCCGTCGGACATGGGGAATGTCCGATGGCTTTGCACGCGGTCCTCGGCGCCGGTCCCCCCACATTTTGGGGGCCATGAGGGGCCTGCTTCGGCGGGCATCGCCGGGGGGGTTGTGGACGTAAAGGCTGTGCCAGATTCCCATGACCCCCCCATCAAGGCGAGTGCGGGAGCACCGTGGGGTTTTAGTGGGTATTCCCGTGCCGTTTACCATCTTTAGGCACGGGCGAGTCCCACATAACCACTCTGCCCTTCCCCGGGGTGGGGTGGTATGCGTAAATGCATTTCCCCACGTAAAAAAAAAAAAAAAAAAAAAAAAGGTTAGGTTAGGTTAGGTTAGGTTAGGTTAGGTTCTCGACGCGATAGGGCCGGTCCTGCGGGACTGGCTCGAGCGGTCGCACGGGTTCGTCTCCTTTCGTCTGGCGCAGGTGCTCACCGGGCATGGATGCTTCGGGGGGTACCTGTGCCGGATCGGGAGGGAGGAGACCCCGTCCTGCCGCCACTGCGGGGCGGCGGAGGACACGGCCCAACACACCCTAGAGGTGTGCACCTCGTGGGCCGAGCCCCGCCTCGCGTTGGCGGCGGCGGTCGAGGATGACCTCTCGCTCCCGGGCGTAGTCGCTGCCATGGTGGGCAGCGAGGAGGCCTGGGCGGCGGTCGCCTCCTTCTGCGAACACGTCATGTCCCAGAAGGAGGCGGCGGAGCGCGCGCGTGAGGACGATCCTCACGCGGCGCCGCTCCGAAGGCGGAGGAGGGGTCGGGGGAGACGTCAGTTTGACAATAACCTCCGACTCCTCCCAGGTGGGGGCCAGCGGGCAACAGGTGCGGGGACACCGTTGCCTGCATTGCACAGGCCTCCACCAGCGCCGGACGGGAATGGCCAGGTGCTCCCGGCCATTCCCGTAGCCCCCCTCCCACCAGGGGGGCATGAGAGGCCCGCCGGATAGGCGGGCATCGCCGGGGGGGTTGTGGAAGTAAAGGCTGAGCCAGTTTCCCATGACCCCCCCATAACGGCGAGTGCGGGAGCACCGTGGGGTTTTAGTGGGTATTCTCGTGCCGCCCAACATCTTCAGGCACGAGCGAGTCCCACATAACCACCCCTTCCTCCCCTTTGGAGGGGGTGGTATGCGTAAATGCATTTCCCCACGTACAAAAAAAAAAAAAAAAAAAAAAAAAAAGGTTAGGTTAGGTTAGGTTAGGTTTCGGACGCTCAGTTCGGTTTTCGGGCTGAGCGTTCGACAGTGGACGCACTGGCCAGGCTGAAAAGCCAGGCCAAGGAGGCGATGGAGGCAGGGGACGGATTGTTGGCCGTGTCATTCGACATTGCCAACGCCTTCAATTCCGTTCCCCACGCCACCATCCTAGAGGCGCTCCGGTTTCACGGAGTGCCTCGGTACCTCCGGCGTCTGCTGGCCAGCTACCTGGAGGACAGGACGATCGTCCTTGCCGACAGGGCTGGCCAGGTCCGGCGATACGCCGTCGAGGCCGGCGTTCCACAGGGGTCAGTCTTAGGACCTGTCCTCTGGAGCGTCGGCTATGATTGGCTTCTGCGGGGAACTCTCCTCCGAGGTACGAGTGTCATCTGCTATGCGGATGACACTCTCCTCACCGCCAGGGGGGGGAGTTTTAGGGAGGCGGCCGACCTGGCCTCTGCGGGTGGATCCTTGGTGGCGGGAAGGATCCGCCGCCTCGGGCTGACGGTGGCGCTGCACAAGACCGAGGCCGTGTTTTTCCACGGTCCTCGGCAGCGCCACCCACCTGACGCCCACATTTTTGTGGAGGGCGTCAGAGTGGATGTGGGGGCCCAGATCAAATATCTGGGCCTTGTCCTGGACAGCAGGTGGCGCTTCGGCCCGCATTTTAGCGGGCTGTCGTCGCGCCTGCTGCGGACCGCTGGTGCCCTCTCGTGGTTGTTGCCCAACTCGGGAGGGCCCAGCGCACGATGCCGGCATCTCTACGCCGGCATCCTGAAGAGCATGGCCCTTTACGGGGCCCCGATCTGGGAGGACTCCCTCCGTAGGAGGGAGAACGCCACACTGTTGCGGGCCCCCCAAAGGGCCATAGCCCAGCGGGTGGCGCGGACCTACCGCACAGTAGGTTTCGCTGCTGCGTGCGCTCTGGCCGGCACCCCTCCTTGGGAACTTGAGGCGTGGGTGCTGGCCAGAGTGTACGAATGGACGGCAGGGCAAAGGGCGCGCGGAGAGCGCCCAGCCCCAGAGGAGCGAGAGGCGGTCCGGCGGAGGGCGAGGGACGCTATCATCGTCCATTGGACGGAGGACCTCGCCCGCGCCGAATTCGGTCGCCGGACCCTCGACGCGATAGGGCCGGTCCTGCGGGACTGGCTCGAGCGGTCGCACGGGTTCGTCTCCTTTCGTCTGGCGCAGGTGCTCACCGGGCATGGATGCTTCGGGGGGTACCTGTGCCGGATCGGGAGGGAGGAGACCCCGTCCTGCCGCCACTGCGGGGCGGCGGAGGACACGGCCCAACACACCCTAGAGGTGTGCACTTCGTGGGCCGAGCCCCGCCTCGCGTTGGCGGCAGCGGTCGAGGATGACCTCTCGCTCCCGGGCGTAGTCGCTGCCATGGTGGGCAGCGAGGAGGCCTGGGCAGCGGTCGCCTCCTTCTGCGAACACGTCATGTCCCAGAAGGAGGCGGCGGAGCGCGCGCGCGAGGACGATCCTCACGCGGCGCCGCTCCGACGGCGGAGGAGGGGTCGGGGGAGACGTCAGTTTGACAATAACCTCCGACTCCTCCCAGGTGGGGGCCAGCGGGCAACAGGTGCGGGGACACCGTTGCCTGCATTGCACAGGCCTCCACCAGTGCCGGACGGGAATGGCCAGGTGCTCCCGGCCATTCCCGTAGCCCCCCTCCCACCAGGGGGGGCATGAGGGGCCCGCCGGATAGGCGGGCATCGCCGGGGGGGTTGTGGAAGTAAAGGCTGAGCCAGTTTCCCATGACCCCCCCATAACGGCGAGTGCGGGAGCACCGTGGGGTTTTAGTGGGTATTCTCGTGCCGCCCAACATCTTCAGGCACGAGCGAGTCCCACATAACCACCCCTTCCTCCCCTTTGGAGGGGGTGGTATGCGTAAATGCATTTCCCCACGTACAAAAAAAAAAAAAAAAAAAAAAAAGGTTAGGTTAGGTTAGGTTAGGTTAGGTTAGGTTAGGTTAGGTTGGGGGCCCCACCAACGGGTGTCCCGCGTTGTCGTCGCGGTGGGGCTTAGTACCCGTGGCGCCCCCGAGCCACGGCGAAGCCAAGTGGACCCCAGAGGGGGGCTGCTCTTCGGGCTTTGGCTGGAAGTCCATGTGGGAGCAGCCCATGTTGCAGGGCTCTTATGGGGGGGCTCTGCAACAGGAGGGCCTGCGGTGTCGGCGTGAGTCGGCACTGCGGCCGAGGAGTTGCGGGGCCGCGGCGGGAGAGGACTGTCGGTGTTCCGTTGCCGCTTTCCCTGCCTTCCGCGGTCCCGGCGGGGCCGCAGCCGTCAGTACTGCGGCGTGGTGGGCGGTGGGACGAACATCTGTCTCACCGCGGAGGGCCAGGCCGTCAGATACGAAAGTGTCTGACGGCTTTGCACGCGGCCCTCGGTGCCGGTCCCCCCACATTTTGGGGGCCATGAGGGGCCTGCCTCGGCGGGCAAGGCCGGGCTGCGGTGTTGGCGCAAGCTGGCACTGTGGCCCGGTGGTTTACGGGGCCGCGGCGGGTAGGAGTGTCGGTGCGCGCGTCGTTTTTCGATGCCCCGCATTCCCTGCCTTCCGCGGTCCCGGCGGGGCCGCAGCCGTCGAACTGCGGCGTGGTGGGCGGCGGGACCGACCACCTGTCTCGCCGCGAGAGGACCAGGCCGTCGGACATGGGGAATGTCCGATGGCTTTGCACGCGGTCCTCGCGCTGGTCGGTGGCTTGCGCCAGCCCCCTCTTTGGGGGCCATGAGGGGCCCGCTTCGGCGGGCATCGCCGGAAGGGTCGTGGACGTAAAGGCTGCGCCAGATTCCCATGACCCTCCCATCAAGGCGAGTGCGGGAGCACCGTGGGGTTTTAGTGGGTATTCCCGTGCCGTTTACCATCTTTGGCACGGGCGAGTCCCACATAACCACTCTGCCCTTCCCCGGGGTGGGGTGGTATGCGTAAATGCATTTCCCCACGTAAAAAAAAAAAAAAAAAAAAAAAAAAAAAAAAAAAGGTTAGGTTGGGGGATCCCCACCAACGGGTGTCCCGCGTTGTCGTCGCGGTGGGGCTTAGTACCCGTGGCGCCCCCGAGCCACGGCGAAGCCAAGTGGACCCCAGAGGGGGGCTGCTCTTCGGGCTTTGGGCGGTGAAGCCCTTGTGGAGCAGCCCATGTTGCAGGGCCCTTATGGGGGGGCTCTGCAACAGGAGGGCCTGCGGTGCTGGCGTGAGGTTAGTCGGCACCGCGGTCGAGGAGTTGCGGGGCCGCGGCGGGAGAGGACTGTCGGTGTGTCGTTGCCGCTTTCCCTACCTTCCGCGGTCCCGGCGGGGCCGCAGCCGTTAGTACTGCGGCGTGGTGGGCGGTGGGACGAACATCTGTCTCACCGCGGAGGGCCAGGCCGTCAGATACGAAAGTGTCTGACGGCTTTGCACGCGGCTCTCGGTGCCGGTCCCCCCACATTTTGGGGGCCATGAGGGGCCTGCCTCGGCGGGCAAGGCCGGGCTGCGGTGTTGGCGCAAGCTGGCACTGTGGCCCGGTGGTTTACGGGGCCGCGGCGGGTAGGAGTGTCGGTGCGCGCGTCGTTTTCGATGCCCCGCATTCCCTGCCTTCCGCGGTCCCGGCGGGGCCGCAGCCGTTGAACTGCGGCGTGGTGGGCGGCGGGACCGACCACCTGTCTCGCCGCGAGAGGACCAGGCCGTCGGACATGGGGAATGTCCGATGGCTTTGCACGCGGTCCTCGCGCTGGTCGGTGGCTTGCGCCAGCCCCCTCTTTGGGGGCCATGAGGGGCCCGCTTCGGCGGGCATCGCCGGGGGGGGTCGTGGACGTAAAGGCTGTGCCGGTTTCCCATGACCCTCCCATCAAGGCGAGTGCGGGAGCACCGTGGGGTTTTAGTGGGTATTCCCGTGCCGTTTAACATCGTAGGCACGGGCGAGTCCCACATAACCACTCTGCCCTTCCCCGGGGTAGGGTGGTATGCGTAAATGCATTTCCCCACGTAAAAAAAAAAAAAAAAGGTTGGGGGATCCCCCACAGCGCATACTTCCTCGTAGTATCCCCCGGGCAACGCCGTGTCTGACCACCGTAACGGAGTGGCAGACCGGCGGCTAAAGTGCGCTGTGACTCGTAGCTACCGATGCGAAATAGCTGCGTTCACGAGGTCTTGTGAGTGTTTTGAGTGTTATGATAGAGAACCGTGTCTGACCACCGTAACGGAGTGGCAGACCGGGGACCTAAAGTGCGATGGATATCTCGAAATATTTAAAGGACAAGACCAAAGACGAAGTTAAGGTGCGTAAGCACGTGGAGAAAGTGAAGGTGCGTGAGCACGCGGACGAGGTGGTGCAGAAGCACGTGATGGAGGCGCAGAGAAATCTGCAGGAGCAGTGGATGAGGGACTGCGTCGTTGACCTGTCGGAGTCCGACAGTTCAATGAGCGTGAGTTCCTCCCACTCGCGCAATCCGCGCAAGCGGTCCCATTCTGGGGAGGCGCGCTCGAGGTCGAGGTCGAGGTCGAAGTCGCCCTCGAGCGAGAAATCGAGCCGCAAAGTACGAGGCCGTCCACCGACCCACGGCAAATACGTGGGCATCGGAAAGGCCAGGGCCGACCAACAGGCCGCGAAGAAGAAAGAGGATTGGGAGGACCGTTTGGCTGAAGAGGAGCGAGCTGTGGAGGCCGCAAGCCGCAAGGTAGCGACTGCACGGGATAGCCGCCACTCTTCGGCCAATAACAAGGATCCGGAAGACCTGACCTCTTCGGAGATCCGAGTGCAGCTAGATAGCGCGCTCGAGGCAGTCCGGGCCGTGAGTCAAGTGTCCAAGGGGCTCAAGGGCACTTGCCAAAAGTCCCTCAAGGAGTCCGTCAAGCTTATTTCGGAGCTATCCGAGGCGCTTCTTAATCGGACGGCTTCTGAGGAGACGCGACGGCTGCAGGCGCAGAACGAGCGCCTATCTTCGGAGGTAGCGGAGCTCCGACGACAACATGAGGAGTTACGAGCTGAGTTGCAGCAGAAGGGCAATGCCAACAAGCCCGCGGTTGTGAGTCCGGAGCTGGCTCTCATCAGAAAAGAGCTGGCAGAGCTTCGGTCGGGCTTCTCGGCCATGGAGGGTCGCCTTCTTCGACCGCCGCTAGCAGCAGATAGCCGGAGGTCCCAGCCGCTGCCGCCGCCGCCGCCACTGGCGCAACCGGCAGGAGAGGCATCCTATGCTGCTAAAGCTGCGGCGCCGGCGGCGGCTGCAGCCCTGGCCAACAAGAGCCAAAAGAAGGCCAAGGCAAAGGCCGCTGGGCCGGCCAAACCCGCGCCCGCCGTCGCTGCCCCCCAAGTCCAGCCCCCTGCAAAGGAGGGGACATGGGAGACAGTAGGGGCGAAGAAGAAGGCCGCCAAAGCAACCAAAAAGGCGAAGAAGGCCGAAAAGAGGGCAGCTAGGAGGCTCCGCACTCCGCGCTCCACCGCCGTAGTTCTAAAACTACAGCCGGCGGCTGTTGAGCGTGGGGACACGTACGCGGACCTCCTGACAAAGGCAAAGGCCAACATTGACCTCAATGAGTTGGGCTTGACGGAGGGTCTGAAATTCAGATCGACCCAAACCGGGGCTCGGCTCATTGAGGTCCCTGGAGCGTCCAGTGGCGACAAGGCCGATCGTCTGGCGGCGGCCCTTCAGGGCTTGCTGCCAGAGGATCAGGTGGTGGTGTCCAGGCCCCACATGTGTGCCGATCTCCGAATAGTGGGCCTGGATGACTCGGTAACAGTGGAGGATGTGGTCGGCGCCATCACCAAAGCGGTAGGCTGTGCATCGACACAGGTCCGATGTGGCTCAATCGCAGCGGGCCGCACCGGCACGGGGACGTTGATAGTCTCCTGCCCCGTGGCGGCTGCGAAAAAGCTGGCCGACGGTCGAAGATTGTTGGTAGGCTGGGTGTCGGCGCAGGTAAAACTTCTGGAGCCTAGACCTGCGAGGTGTTTCCGCTGCCTCTCCAGAGGCCACGTCGGCGTCAAATGCACCTCCCAGGTCGACTGCAGCGGCCGCTGCTACCGCTGCGGCGAGCCCGGTCATGTGGCCGGTACTTGCAAAGCCACGCCGCACTGCATTATTTGTGCTGCGGCGGGCAAGCCGGCCAATCACATGGCCGGGTCGAAGAACTGCGCCGCGCCCAGGGCAAAGAAACCTGCCCAGTCAGGCCGCCCGGCCGGCAATAATAAAGAGACCACCGCTTCTGTGGCGGAGGGTGCGGAGGAAATTATGGACACCCAGTAATGGACCTACACCGCCTCCGCATCCTCCAAACGAATCTGAACCACTGCGCCAGAGCTCAGGATCTTCTCCTGCAGACAATGGCGCAGTGGTCCATCAGCGTGGCTGTCGTCGCCGAGCCCTATTTTGTCCCTACTAGAGACGACTGGGTGGGGTGACCTACTGGGCTCGGTGACGATAATTTCGTCGGCCGCTGCTGGTGCGCCGACTATAGAGGTCGTCGTCCGCGGGCGGGGTT